>CM041519.1:33788704-36288704 GCA_023091065.1 Dianthus caryophyllus
TAATATTAAAACTTTGCAATTTAGTTTTAGAATTAAGACATTTATTTTGGAATTTTTGGAAAACTTAAAGAGGACATTTAAAGTGGGGATACAGGGAGTACTAAACTATAAGCTAGTCCCCCAACCACCAATCCCCGGCCTACCCATGACCCACAAGGACAACAAGCATCTGCTGGAGAAAGTGATGATAGCCATAGAAGGGTTGACAGTTGACTGGTAAGGTGATAGTGGTGTAATTCAGCAAGGAGGCTGGGGAGGGTGGTTGGAGACTTGGAGATATAGTGGGTGGAGGTTGGAGAAAATTATGTCAATTCAGTAAAGTTATGCTTGCTGAATTTACTGGATGTTGTATGTGTTTTTATATTGGTGTTCAAAGAGTTTTATGCCGAATACTTCCTGAAATTGTAAAGCTGTGTAGATGATCAATGTCTTTCTTATGCATGATTTTCCCTAATATTACTCCTACTGCATTTTATTTTATTATTTTTCCTACTGTTTTTTAGTTATTATATCCCCCTAGGCTTCATCACAGTTATGTTTGACCGTCTGTTGACCCAGATTCAACGGAAGAAGATTTCCTTACAACTGATAAGGAGAGTGAGGGGCCCTCTTCAAGTAAGATTTCCTTCAGGCGGAGGAAGTATGCTAAAACCTGGTTTAAATGCTTTGGCGTGGACATGTCAGCAGATACAATTGCTGTTGCTATGGTGTACTTTGTTCAGGGCGTTTTAGGTCTTTCTAGGCTTGCTGTCAGCTTTTACTTGAAAGACGATTTGCATCTAGATCCTGCTGAGGTAATGATATTACTTTATAAGTCCTTACTGTACTTTTGTTTGGTCAGTGAATATGAAATTTACTGAAGTACACCTGGCTCAAGTGATGAATGTTGAGTGATCAATGGCTTTTAGCTTCCAGCCATGAATATTCGTTTTATTTAAATTGGTCGAAGAGATGCACCAAAGTAAGATACTTTAAATTTATTATGATTTATGATGTGATCAGTTTACTGTACTTCCTTTGTCTAGGTGTCGTAATGTCAAGTAGGCAGTGATGTTACTAGAGTATCATGATGTTGGAGAGTTTGATGTCTCTAGTCCAGACAGTAATAGGACTTACAAATTTGTTGTTGATCAACTAGACAGCTCTGATATCTGGGTTTTCGGCATTTCCGTGGCTTGTTAAGCCTCTTTATGGTTTTATCAGGTACCCTTCTATCCTATAGTGTGATGAGATTATTTTCAGGCCAATTGCTTCGGCTTCTGTCTTTCTGATACATGTACCTGTCGTGGTGGTCATTATTGTTTTGCAGTGATTCTATACCACTTTTTGGATATCGTAGACGATCATACTTGGTGCTATCTGGGCTTCTTGGTGCATTTTCATGGACTTTGATGGCTACTGTTGTGGACAGCAAATATAGTGCTGCTCTTTGCATTCTTCTCGGGTCACTTTCAGTTGCCTTTTCGGATGTTGTAAGCACTTTTTTAGTACTTTACTAAATTAAGCAAGTGGTTTGGCAATTCTATACTTGACTGAAAATGCATTCTAAGAATTACTGTTGACATATTGCTTGCATGGTGAATTGTACTGTGTCTTCTGGAGGTGGAATATCAGTGTGTCAAAACAAGCTTAGCAAGCATATTTGACATGAAGCTCTTCATCTGTATCCCCTAAGCTGTGCAAATTTCTCTTTGTCGATACATAGCTGTAACTAAAGTTCATAACCAAGTTCTATTTGGTTTATTTTAATTTTTATTAATATTTTTGCAATTATGAATGTTCCTTTGTATTTATTAACATCTGTTAATATACCAATCGAGGATGTTAGTCAGCTCTAGGTCTTAGACTTACCAATATTGAGATGTGTTTGATGGACCACTCTAGATCTACTAAAACATATCTTCTGTGTGATTCATACTATGCTTCTGATGGTGGCCCAAGGCGACGAGGCAGAGGCACGCGCCTTTGGACACAAGGCGGCAGTCAAATTGCAAACCGACTTGCAATTTTCAGATTAAAATCTGTGTAACACATGTCCTTTTCTCTTTTTAAAGAAATTTAAAATGTAATGAAGTGAAGGTTAAGTTAAAAGAAAAATATAATGAGAGAATACCCATATGCGCCTTGGATGTGCACTCTGTACCTTTTTTACACTGTGAGCCTAAGGCACCCTGATGGGTTTTGGTTAGCACGGCACTACACCTCGTATACTGGTGCGCCTAGACGTGCTCTTTTTCGAACTACAGCATCTACATAGCTGGTGGCATGATTTTGCCAGTGTTGGCAATTGCAATCTGCATTGAAAGAGGAGGGAGTGGGTGCTTTGAAGTTTGAACCCTTTGAAATGGAATTGAGAATCTTCTGTAAAGTTGTGAATGGAAACTGTTGAAAGAAGTTTCTTCAACTTTACAAACTCAATTTGAATAGAGGCTGTCTTTTTGTTTCTCTATTTCCTATAGTGATGGAAGGACCTCAAGGATATACTCCATAAGATTTTTGTTGTACATGGATGATTGCCAGAATTTACATATTTTTTTGTATCTCTCTCAATCACAATAAATCACTGTAGAGTGTAGACTTAGGTTCATGTCTATATTTTTAAAGATGAAATGCTGCACACAATGAGATCTCATTAAAGAAACGTAGACCATTGATTTTTGTTCTCGCTTTCCTATTTTGTTGTTACATTTGCCACGTCTAGCGCTGATACATGCTTTAGGTTGTAGATTCAATGGTTGTTGAGAGAGCCCGCGGTGAGTCACAAAGCTTGTCGGGTTCTCTTCAGTCTCTGTGTTGGGGATCATCAGCATTTGGGGGCATTGTGAGTGCTTATTTTAGCGGCTCTTTGGTTGGCGCTTATGGTGTAAGGTCTGTTGAGAAAATAACCTCTATATTTTCATGTTTTGTGTAATTATCTTTTGTCAAGGATTATAAGCTTTTCTGACTTGCATTTCAGATTTGTTTTTGGCGTGACTTCGTTGCTACCGCTGATCACATCTGCAGTTGCTGTTTTGGTTGACGAACGGCGCATACTTGGGCCGACATCAAAGTTAATTAGTGGTATTTCTGGCAATGAGTTGTTGGAAAGTTTCAAGGGGAATGTTGTTCAGCTATGGGAAACTGTGAAGCAGCCAAATGTATACTATCCTACCTTATTTGTTTTCCTGTGGCAGGCAACACCACATTCTGACTCGGCTATGTTCTACTTCACGTATGCTTCTTGTCTTTCATTTTAGCTCGTTTTGTTTCTTTTGCAACAAATTTTTTTGTCCAAACACACGGAGTATCATTTTATCTCCATTTCTAAACAACTGCTCATCCTCCTAATTTTGGTCAAAATCTAATTATCAAATTTTCTCAAACTACTTGGATAAATGCTGTGCAAAGAACTTGGATATGATTATGTTCCCATTACTTATGGTCAAATGATGTAAGCTTTTAAGCATTAAAGTGTGAGCATTTTTTTTCCAAATATCTCAAGAACTGTCTTGGAAGATGTATAGCTCACACAGTTAGCTTAAACAAAAGATGACGTTCTCGGAACATGATCAAATTAATGACAAGGTGTTTTATTCCAATTATTATGCATCTAAAGTGTGAATGTGTTTTCCAATAAGAAAAATTTACAAATAAGTGGTGAAGTCTAGCATGAACATACTATTAAAACTTGGTATTGGTAACAGTCATGATATCTGCTGCCGCAGTTTGATCTTGCTAAATATGACCAATATCTTTAATAGTAAAATAAGGTTGCGATGATTTTCAAAAGCTTGATAATATTGTAGCGTCTGGTGCTTAGCCATAATTTAACACCATTGGTTTGATGAATGAAGGTGAATGAAAAGTATGTGTTCTTGTGAGATTTGTCAAAGAGATGGCATTTTAGAGGTCTACATGAACCAGTAAAAAATTGCATAATAAATTGAGATTGAATTCCTATTACATTTTGAATGTTATTTTTCGATTTATTATTGGATGTTACTTCTTTTTCTTATACTTTTGTCTTCTATTTTATTTGTATTTCTGCTTTGTATTTATATGTCTATAATTACCATATTTGTTCTTTTGCTTATTTTTTATACACCTTTAATATTTGGTTATCGTGACTTAGTTTATTGGACTTCTTAAACCTACCATCTGTTCAGTTTTGTCAGTATTATTATTCTTTTTGTTGTCTCGCTTATCACTTTTTACTAACGGCTCATATGATGATTACCTGGGGGGCTGGGCTTAGTTTAGATATTGTGACTCGCACGTGCTGACGCTCAAGACATGATGAGGCTTTAGGTTAAGGGCCTTGGTGTACTGTTTGGATGAAGTGTAGCAGACAACTGAAATGGCTGTGATAATTCTATTTTTGCTTTTGTTTGCTTTTATTATGCCACTGTCTAACGTCCTCATTATTCTTTTCTGACGTCTTAGCCCACCTAGAAATACTGACAGAAAATATGTTGCTTTATATTTATTTGAATAAAACAATTTTGTTTGCAAAAACGGTGCGTATCATGTCCATATACACGCACCTTTGCTTTGTGCCTCGTAGCCTAGAGTTCACTGGTCCAAAACTGAACCTGAATAAACAACAAGGAGGCGGGACCACCCAAAATCTAAACCTGAAACCGAACGGCCGGATCGAAACTATATATGTCCGGATTGACCGGACCGGATCACTTTACGAAGGTCTTTAGAAGGTTTTATCCGAGATTGAATTGGACCTGGCCAAAGAGTGGTCACCTTCTTGTTGTGGACCCAGAGACTAGACCTAAATGCATCCCGGTCGGTCCAATTTCCTGGTTTGGATCACTTTTACCCCAGCTAGGGTCCCTTAGTCTGCCTAGGAATCCCAGGCTCAATTACAGCAGAAACCTTTTGGATGTAGTTCCTTTTAAAAGTAGGTCTTTTCAGAACTGCCTTTCCTTGCTCGCAATACCTTTTACAACTAACTTGAAGTATTAGATTATCAATTGATTTCATGTTTTCATTCATGTAACTGTCCTCTATAAAATTTTATCTACGTCATTTTTGCATTCAGCACTATCTGCACTGACCTACATAACTCGTTTTGGACATGTCAATGTTCCTGTGTGTTTCTCGTCTTCACGAAAATCCTTCTGACGGGTGCATAACATGTGTTGAATATATGGGAAATAGACACATATCATAATACGCCTTACAGAAAAAGATAGTAGCAGCTACAGGTAGCAAATCTAGAGGAGACAGGAATAGAACTGATGTCAATCAAAACCGTCTTTTCCTGTCCATAGTTTTGACTTGTGTGTCTCCTTGGTGTGTGGTTACAGATTGGGAAGCAATAGATGAGGCCATGAGGGTAAGTGGGAATGACAATTTAAAACAGAGGGGTTCATATGGAAATACAAAAACCTGTCGACATCTGTATAAGAAATCAATATTTTAGAAGAAAAATGAAATGAATATGTCCGAAGATACAATATTCTCCCAGAACTAACTATTACGGTGTACATGACATCTCCATTTGTATTACATTTGGTTAGTAACGGTACTGTTAGCCAACATTACTGAAACGATTCTATAGTTAGACTCCTGATTTCTTTCAGCATATACTTGACTTAATTTATAGTTGAAAGATGGATTTTTCTACTTTACTCAGCAGTTATTGTCTTAACTTTTACCACTCTTCAACAATCGTATTTTTTCTCCAGAACAAATAAACTTGGTTTTACCCCTGAATTTCTTGGGCGTGTGAAGCTTGTTACGTCTGTTGCGTCGCTGCTTGGCGTTGGGCTCTACAATGGCTTTTTAAAAAAGGTTCATCTGAAGAAGATATTCCTGGCAACAACCGTTGCTGGAACTGCTTTAGGCATGACTCAGGTTTGTTCTTGAAGCTTTTAGATCAGGTCAGCTCAAATACTCATTTAGATAGTGTTTAGAACCATCTTTTCATTTGAAAATCGTAATTTCAGATGATGAAAATGAAATACCAAATTTGTAAATGACATGGGGTGATGTTGAATTTGAATACAACTTCGATTTGACTCATATTCAAATCCAAATCCAAATCCTTTAACTTTCCCAAACAATTTTTTTTGAAACAAAACCAAATTTGTGACTGAAATGATAGTTCCCAAACGGATCATTACGTAACTTTCTGAGATTCTTATTGTCAGGTTATCCTTGTAACCGGATTAAATCGTCAACTTGGTATTAGTGATGAATGGTTTGCCATAGGGGACTCTCTTATTCTCACCGTGCTTTCCCAGGTACGTTGATGTTTTATCTTAGTTTGTGTATAGCATCGACGTTTCCATATTACATAGGTTTTGTGTTTGGATATCGTTGAAGTCTTATTATGGAGTAGTATACGACCAAGGGTAAATAGTCAGTCATCGAACAATATAAATGTTGCATGTAATGAGCAGGCAGTGGCTTAGCTGAGCCACTTCTGGAAGATTCAACGCTAGTATTTCATTGTCGACTTGTCGTAGTCTTCGCTAGTTTGATCTCTTGAAAAACATGACATATCCCCATCGTTATGTCAGCTTTAACATCTGTACGAAAGTTTCTGCAAACTTTCTCTTTTTTTTTGGGGGGAAATTAATTCTGCATACTCTAAAACCCATTTTTTTTTCAATCTCTCCTTGGCAGATCTCATTTATGCCAATCCTCGTTTTAGCTGCCAAATTATGCCCAGAAGGAGTCGAAGCTACACTCTTTGCAACGTTAATGTCAATATCGAACGCAGGGAGTGTAGTGGGAGGCTTGGTTGGTGCTGGATTAACCCAGGTTTTTGGCGTCACCAAGGACAGTTTCGATAACTTAGCCACTCTTATAATTCTGTGCAACCTCAGCTCATTGTTGCCTTTGCCACTCCTCAACCTGCTCCCCACAGAAGACCGTGATACCGAAACAAACGTAGATCAAGACGTTGAGATGAAGGCAAATTGAACAATGAGGCGCCATTCTAACCTCAAACCACTTCTTGTGAAGTCATGGGGCGTATCGACAACACCGTCGTTCCCTAGGTCATAGCTGATGACTACGTGACATGAAACGGACGGCGGTGGTGGGCTCTCGGGTAAACAGGGACCTGGTGCGATATACTGCGGTCGATACATAGTAGATATGACAGGACAATTGTTGACATACTGACAATGTAAAACTGTTGGTGTTAGTTTCTGAATTAAGGACATTTTAGCCTCATTTTCTACCCATGCTTCAGTTTGTAACAACAGTTCTTAATTTTTTCCGGTTTTTGCTTAATGTGCATCATGTCTGCAATTTTTTTTAGGGTAATGATAAATCTACTATCTAAATCTCCTCTTCCACGGGATTGCATAGGAGAAACAAAAAAATGTTTGTGGGTCTCATACTCCACCAAGACAAAAATGCCGTGGCTAAGGACCTTTAGCCCGCGGAATTCTTACTTGCCTTTTTTTTATCCATGTAAAAATACACTCTATATAGTTAATTTATCCATGTTCGACTTTCATCCTTTCTCATATGCTGAATGTAATCAATATTTCCTCCATTCCAATTGATTCTATACATATTCTTTTTTTTTTGTGGCAAGTTCATTCATTTGTATACATTTCTAATTTCGTTCATACTTTATCAAATAAAAAAACTAAATTACCCTCACTTTATTAACACCCACCTACTCACATGGAATGGAGGAAGTATTAAATAACACTCACAGAGTAATTATTTCTATATGCAGCACTATTTCTATATGCAGCTGTCGCCTGACAGAGTGGATTGAAAGTATGACAAAAAGAAGACCCTCAAGTTTCATCTTTTTGTACCGTTTTGGAGGTATCATTCTAGATAATATGATTGGAAGTTCTAAATTTCTGCAGTAAATTTGACAAAAATAATTTTACCTTGTTAGAATTTTCAAAAATAACCCTAGATCGAAACCCAATGTTGGATGATTTGCTACAAAAAAGTCCTATAACTAAAAAACGAATAGATTTTACACCTAATTTTTAGACGTTATTTATTATGAAATGATAAAGTCATATACTCCTAATGTTACTATTCCACAACACAATTTTTTAATGTGACAGTCTCAAAATAACAATACTTTCGAGTAACTATTGGATCTCATGTATAAAATGGATCTACTATTGAAATACATATGTAGTACTATACTCCGTAGTATTTAAGACGGAAAAGGGTAAGTAAAATAGTAGGTCGAGGTTCGAATCCCGGCCAATCCACCGTACCTACGACGGGGGCCATCTCTTATTAAAAGGAAAACATTGTGGCATGGAGTGAGTCCAGTCCATGGTCGTCGATTGAATATAACTAAAACTTGATAGCTGAACATCAATCAATCAATCTCAATTTACAAATAAATAAATAAATAAAAATCGAAGATGGCAGGTTTAGTTGGGGAACTCCTTCATGTTATTCTCTCCAAAGATGTCTGCTTTCTTTCTTTCTTCCTTTTAAATCTCCCAACTTTGTGTTTCTGTTAATGTTTCCTTTGATTTAATTACTACCAACATTTTAATCTTTCAATATACTTCTCTTCATTTCATTACTTTTAATTGGGTTCTTAAATCTCTGATTGAATTTATTTCTGTTGGTTTCATTTGATTCAGTTACTATGAATTTGCATTCTTGAATCTTTTTTATAATTTTGTTGATTTTTTCTGGGTTGCATGTGATTTAATTAATTAATAGGGGCAAGAGAAAATCACCAAACAAGAATGGGATTTTTTCAGGAATTGGAGGGCTACTGCCCTCAGGAGCGGCGTCATTGGCGGTTCTCTTGCAGCTGGTTTCGTTTACGCTGGTATTTTACAGTTTTTTTCGCGTTATTTTGGGCGCAATCGAGTTAATATATGATTGTATAACTATTTGGTTAACTACTCGTTTATGTTATTATGTTGGGTGATGTATATGAATCCGTGGACGTCGCTCAGAAGTGTAGTCGGACATTGTGTGTGTGATGCTTATGTCTTGCAGTTTTGTGGTAGATAAGCGAATTTACGACCTTTAGGTAATCTGGCGAATGGAGTGTTATTTGATGATAACGGGGGAGTGTGTGAATCATCACGTGTCATTTAGCATTACAAGAAGTTCTATACGACTTCTCCTTTTTCACAATTATTGTGCATTGTCGATAATTTTACCCGTGCTTGCGAGTCTTTGGCCTGCTGTAGGGTTTGATAAAATTTCTTACTACTATTTGAGCGGCAGCTTAATTCCATATGCTATGCTATTGCAGCATTGCCTTTCCGTTTACAATTTATATCATCATCCCATCCCTCTTAGTGTTGAGAGTACGACTAATTTTATCTGAACATGTACAAGTGAACATCTACTTCTATGAAGATATTGTTTCTGGTTTATGTTTATGTCGTAGTTACCAATTAAGCATACTATGTTTGTTTAAAAGAGTGTGCTACGGGAGCGCTTAAGTTCAAGGCTCTAACAAAAATGCCTTGGTGTGCCTTTGCTACAACTTTTAGTTGAGGGTCCACCTTGCGACGCCAAAATCCATTTTTTGTCATGTTCATGAGGTGAGGACCTTTGTTTCGCGCTTTGTGCTTCGTCGCCTAAGGCGTCCATTGCCTCAGCTTGTCTTTCATCTCTCTTTATTACCAGCTTGTTTCCGCGAGTAACTCGTTGTCCTTTTGTGTTTGTTGTTTGACCAGAATCTCTATTTTCTTGCAGCCTCAAGAAAGCTGGGAAGACTTAGTCGCTTCACCCTCGCTGGAGGTAGTTAATGTTCTTTGTCCGTTCACTTCTAAATCTTCTTACATGAGCAGTTTTTTTTTTTTTAACTTATTCTAAATTAAACACTTTTACTTTTTCTGTTATCTATCTAAATGTTGATCCTGCATCTGGTGTGATCATTACCTATTTTCACGACTCACGATAACAGTAGGTCTCCAAATTTGTCCTATAAGCTACTGTAATGTGTTATAAGGATAAAGTGCTCAAATAAGCTTCATGCATCTTTCTTTTTGCAAGTGAAGTAGTGGTAGTTGACCAGCGACATAGAAAACGTAGATAAAGCTAGAGCTGACAAAAAGTGACACGACACGAAATTAATGGGTTTGGGTCACGGTGTGGTGACCCATTTAAGTAATTGGGTCGACACGAACCCGACACGAAATATAAATGGGTTGGGTTCGGGTCAAGATGTCGAGACACGAATATGACATGAAAGACCTATTTAATTAAATGGGTTAAACAGGTAGATTACTCGATAACCCATTTAATCCATTTGTTCCAAAATTCAAAATAAAAGATCACATTGTTTCTTAATATATTGTTTATTACGGCTCTTGTTTTGGTGGCTTTGCCGACATAACTTATTATTCTTTGATAAATATTAATTTTTAGTTATCGTTTTTTGTGTAGTTGTGTTTATGTGTTGTTTTCAATTTGACTATGCTTTAATTAGTTAGATAGGTTATATAGGTCTAATGGGTTAAACAAGTTGAGCAAGTCAAATTTTAACCTATTAATTTAAATGGGTTAAATAGGTCAGGTTAGGTCTTTTAAGATATAAATGGGTTGGGTTTGGGTCAAGCGCTAATAAACTGTTTATGTAAATGGGTTAGGTTTGGGTTGAAGGGTTAGTGACCCATTTATATGTGACACGAACACGACACGACTTCTCTTGTTTATGTAAATGGGTAGGTTTGGGTTTTTTTTTTTTTTTTTCGACTTCTCTTGTTTCAATTTATAGTTTTTGACTATTTTCCTTGATCAACTCATCCTACTATCACATTATTTTCTGCAATGCCCACGACGATCCTTGACCATCATCACACCCTCTCTGTAAATTATTTTCTCCAATTCTCCTCCCTGGCAACCTTGTGGCCTTACATAATCTTTTGTTTTAACAATTTTGATTTTACTTTCCTAAATCTACCAGTAAATGCTTTTTTCTTTCATAAGCCAATGCCACAAGAAGATTGTCTACAAATATATCTGGTAATGTCTCTGTTACTCGAAAGATTAGGGCTACTGTAAGTTTGGTATTGGTTTAGACTTTAGATGGTAGTTGTTAAAGTGGGATCGATTGCGTATGCTGGGATCCTTGATACACCCATCCAACTTTGCTTCGTTAAAACATGTGCAAAATGTAATTTGAATATAATTGTCTAATATATGGAGTACTTCTTTTAAAGAGCTGGTGTATGAAAATATGAAATAATGTACATAGATGATTTGTAGATGAAAGATTCGATGGATTGAATTAATTTTGTAAGAAGACAATTGTCAGTCTATTTTAAGTTATAGTGAGTTTCCACGAGAAGTGAGCTTCTTGCAATGATTTTATGTATACAATACTGCAATGTACCTCCTATACTTTGCCATGAATAATTAGGTTGATTGGCAATTCCTTGTAATTGTATCTTATGAGCAGTATTCTCTGTATGATCCACAGGAGCTGGTCTTGTAGCTGGATCTTGGAGATTACAAGCAACATACCAAACATGTTCTGACAAAATCCTTGGTTTGGACGGGAGTCGCTTGCAGCACGAGCTTAAAAAAATGTATGATATTCGTCTTGTCCTTAATATTCTAAGTTCCTTTAAAAGAAAGCTGAA
This sequence comes from Dianthus caryophyllus, assembly GCA_023091065.1. Lineage (NCBI taxonomy): Eukaryota > Viridiplantae > Streptophyta > Magnoliopsida > Caryophyllales > Caryophyllaceae > Dianthus > Dianthus caryophyllus. Next base: position 33,800,260 of record CM041519.1, read on the forward strand.
GCGTGATAATGTACATGCGTAACGTTTTAAAATTTATTTATTTTTACTCTGTTGTTGTATTCACTTTTGTACTTTGGTGATGATTTTCTTTGCCTATGCATCCTGTGTGGAGTCACTAAGAGTGAGGACATTGTTAACTATCAGCTAACCATTGTTTTTTTCGGGCCTAAGCACTTAAATTCATATGGATTATTGTAATCACTTCTTCGGAGTTATTAACTAGTAAACTCTAGTTTCAACTTCCGAGTCATTATCAATTGGCTGTGTTCGATTATCTTAGATGTTGCTCTAATTAATGCCATTGTGTCATTCTGTACTAGTGTATCACCTCTTGGCATCTTTTTGTTCATAGGCATTGTGTCCTTTGATCAACATTATTTCACTTATTTATTAAAGAAGATGGTTTTAATGGAGACTAATTGTTTGAGAGTTAATGTTTAGGTGGCATTTGTTGTCAGGATGAAACCGTTTTGATCAGTTTCTTTATTTTCAGTATTATTGCACCGCTCAACGAGCACAGCTATACAAAAGGGGTACTACGTTACTACGTTATCACAACGTCTACATTTGCTGGATTTCTTAATGATTTAGAGTAGCTATATGTTTAGATGATTCTGTAGGTATTTTCATTTATGAAACAGTGACATGATTTGGTAGATGCTTTCGTTTGTGTAAGTTTTCTGAATGGAGTAGACGACCTGATTTAGTTGCATCATAAATTTTCAAAAATAGAACTTTATCTCAGAAGAATATATGTACGAGTACGTTCCTTCCGAAAGAATCTGTTTGTAAGAGATTTCCTGCTTGGTTGCTTAAGTTCTAGAGATCTCTGTAGTTTTGGGTAGCCCAGGACGGTCTTCTTGCATGGAAAACTAGTATGTTGTTCGGTTGGGAATTTTGAAAGATGACTGGGGCTATTTGGTTGTTTATCTGGATGAAAAAGACTCGTTGTACCTTATTCATGTGCTGCACTTTGTAGTTTGTACCAAATGCCGAATCCACGGTCCAATTTGTTAGGTTGAGATTTTTAAGATATGTCCGTCTCTCCTTTTTTTACCACATTTTTTTTTTTTTTCATTTTCGTACATTTTGTAGTGGTCATTCGACGAACTTAGCTTAACCTATTACTTCGTATTATTTTATGATAGCAGTAACTACAGCTCCCAGAAATGGACTCTTTCATCTTATCACCTTGTATAAAATTCATTCAACCTCAGTTCATGTCGTTATTTGGACCCTTTTCATTGTCCGACTTGGGTCCATGTTGTGAATATTGACATCTGCCACAACTATTCCGTGGTTCTTTGACAAAGTGTTAAAGAGCTTTGTCATCCGAGTCAAGTGCCATGTCTGTCTCACTATGGCTGGTGTATAGGTGGTCCGAGTGGTGAACTACCTTGTATAAAAAAAAATTGGTTCCACAATGGAATATTTATATCACGGTTTGCTTCGTAGTCCTTATTCTAGGTCGCTGATATATAATTGCTGACGATGTCTAAAAAATGCAGAGTGCTGCAGAGGTATGGGGATGATCCCCAGAAAATGAAAGTCTTTTCCAAGTATTTCTACGGCGAAGAAGTTTACAGTGACTCCAATCCCGAGTACCCTAGATTAATCTTTAGACAGAGACACATGTTTATGGAGAATCCAAAGGTAACCAATGATGACACATATGGTGGATTGGATGCTGACGAGCGAGAGCAGAATCGTCAACATGGCGATAGTGATCGCAACTCCTTGAAACCAAAGGGCTCTAATAAGGAGGTCAGACAAGTTCGGGTATGTGGAATCATATTCTTCATACTATACAACTTCATATATTTATTGAACGTTGTTTTCAGTTTTTCTGAGAGCTTTCGTGTTTGGTTTGTGGCTTGACATATCTGACAGCAATGCTATGCTGCAGATGAATCCCGGAATCAGCATGTATGGGTATGGTGATCCGCTTGAGGTTCTGTTTGGTTTTACATTAGACAAGGATGAGACTGGGACGACAGATTCATCTGGTGATGCTGCCAAAGTGCAGGGTCGCCACCAGAAAAAGCTTCGTCGAAGGCAGAGAATGCGCCAGCGCCATCGTGAGGCGTTGTCACTTGGTCAGCCACAACTTTTCAGTGGCTGAGTCGGTAACAGTTCGGGTTTATGAAGTTGTATAGTTGGTTCTCGTAATAATGATGTAGCTCTGAGCCAAGTTGATGAGAAGTGTAATCAGCTTTTTCATAAATGGTACTCCGTATTCCTCATTTATCGACTAGTACCTTGACATATCAACAAAGAGTACTCCTAAGATATTGACATATTGTAGCTGCATTCTGAGTTTCTGACTCTCTGGATCTCCTGTTTTATGTACTCGTCGACTTTTTTCTATTCTATCTGCTTCTAAAATATCGGAGTAATTGATTGATCGTCTACAACCTTTACTAGTTTGCGAAGACAACTTTTTCCAAATTATATACAATTATTAAAGACAACTTTTAAGCGTCTACTTACCAAAGCCGATCAAATGTGGTGGACCGCATTTCGACCCCGTAAATTTTACGTTTTTGCAATATTTTTTGGTAACTTGGGAACTACCGGAAGTCCTTGATAATTTTATTCCTTTTGGTTGATTTTTGGCTCGGGACATTATGTTTTTCATAGTATTCTAGGCGTTTTAGAAACGTGTACGCTATTCTAGTTGTGTACAAGGAAAAAAAAAAACCCTCTTTACATAAAAACCATCAATGAAAACTTTCTTGTACCCAAAGCGTTAATTGTATGTAAGACTGCTTTCTCGTGTAATTAGCATTACTTGCGACGTTGAACATGGAGTCTCGATCTTTGATAATCACGACTGACAAAACCCAACCCCATGAGTCATGAGACTCTTGTCAAGTGCTTGTGGGCGATCCACCGATCCCCCACCAAGCCTTAACCCTCGAGTTGCTTGCATCCTTACCAATCATGTACCGTGACAGACATTTAATTGATGACAGACACCTTGTACTCCGTATTTATTACTATGCATAATTCATCTATAAGAATGACTCAATAGGCCAATTTTTATGAAAGAAATATAACCGTAAAACTATTAGTATTTATTACGAGTATTTATTTTAAATAAATGTCGAGTACTATTTTATTTTTTTATTTTTATTTATTTTTAAATTTTAATTTTATTTTTAAATTTAAGCAACACTTTAAAGAAAGAAGATGAAAGCAGTGAGTGGGTGAAATACTTATCCAAAAATGACAACACTCCCCCGGCCACTCCCCTTAACAACCTTCTCCCCCTTGAAAACTTCACCAAATCTCTCACACAAATTCCACAAAACCCTAATTTTCTCTGTCAAACCCCCTTCTCTCTCCGCCACCGCACTCCACCACCACCGCCGCCGCAACCACCGCCGTCCCCTCCTTCGCGCCACCGAAAACGGCTCTCAAACCGACAGCGACGCCGGCACAACGCCGCAACAACCGCCGTCTGACGAGGCCGATCAACTGGCGGAGGTCGGCGCAGAAATCCGAAAAGCCATCAAAGACAGGGAGGTTTCCGGCGATGGCGGTGGATTTTGGGGCGGAGTTGTGGAGGAGATTGGTATGATTGAGTGGCCTGAGTTCGGTAAAGTGTTAGGGACTACTGTGGTTGTTCTCGGTGTTATCGCGGGTTCGAGTGTCGTTTTGCTTACGCTTAATGCCGTTTTGGCTGAGCTTTCTGATCAAGTTTTTGCTGGTAAAGGTGTTCAGGATTTCTTTGCTGGCTAATTCTACTCTCCCATTGAAATTGATTGATTGATTGATCGATTGATAATATGTAGTTGTTGATGACGACTATTTATTTGTTCTGCAGATTATATTCATACAATTTTGATTCAATAGATGATATAATCTACTACTTCACAAATTAACTGATTGGTAGTATAATTGATTTGTGATTATTTTGATTTTACTTAGTTGCTTGACTTTTAATATTCGTCGTTTGATATCGTAATCTAGTTGTTAGAACAGAGGTGTCGTAGATAACCCTCACCTCGATAAGGGTGATTATCGACGACGGGGTGATAGACTGATAAGCTGCCACTCAAGAACCAAGTTGAGGCGAGCACTAGTTAATAGCCCCTCCCTATCAGTATGACTTGAAACCCGAATATGACGTGAACCACTATCGTAACTTCATCGCAAACAGCTTAAGTTGACTCCACCACCACCACGCTACGTCATCAGTACTACTACTATTGATCTCCTCAAGGACATTGTTTGGAGGATAAGCTACTGCATTGCCTTCCGCCGCCACCTTGAAGCTCAATTTCTGATTTACAATGCAGATCTCTCGTTCGAGATCAATTGTTTCCAAGCGAAGTCCATTAGATGTGACACCCTTTTTCTTGAAAATCAACCGTGGATTTCTTTTTCCTTTGAAATCGACGTGATTTTCATGGTTGATTAGAAGATTTTGGGACTTATTCAAATTGATTTGATTTTAAGTTAAGAATATCAATGAAAGTACATTAAATCTTAGATACAAATATTACCCCTTGAACATAAAGATGATAATCCAATTAATTTAAAAAAAGAGTCATACGTGAATTTTTTCTGAAACCAAAATCATCATTCTATAAAAATCAGCAGCTATAAAATAATTTATTGATGTTAAATGTTAAAAAAAGAGTCATTCTTAATGAAACCAAAATAAATAACTGTCTATTCCCTTTAAAAAATATCAGCTATAATTAATGTTTAAAATTTAAAAAAAAAAAGTACTTGGTCAATCGAAGCGTGCACTAGTCGCATTATAATAACGGGAGGAGAATTCAAACCTAAAACATATCGTCCAGAATAACTCTGTCTTAACCGCTAGGTTAAGATCTCTTCGGTTGCAAATGCAATTACCAGTTTTGCTATCTAAGGAACCAAGCCAAAGTCATTCTTATCCTCCAAAATACCTCAAACACCCACCACAGAACTTCACAAACTCAAACCCAAACTCAAACTTCAACTAACAAAACATAACAACAATGGCCACACTTCCCTTCACTTCCCCACCTACACTCTTTCTCACAACCCAAACTCAACCAAACTCCACTAAACTCCACTACACTCCCTACACCCAACTCCCTCGAACCGTGTCTCGACAAAAGTCGTTAAAATCCCAAATATGTTCCTACAAAGTGGTGATTGAACATGAGGGTAAATCCACCGAGCTGGATGTAGACCCTGAGGAGACAATTCTGTCGAAAGCGCTCGACAGCGGTCTCGACATTCCACATGACTGTAAGCTTGGTGTCTGCATGACTTGCCCTGCTAAGCTCATTAGTGGGAGTGTTGATCAGAGTGAAGGAATGCTGAGTGACGATGTTGTCGAACGTGGTTACGCTCTTTTGTGTACTTCTTACCCGCTTTCTGATTGTTCTGTTAAAGTTATTCTTGAAGAGGAGCTTCTTTCTCTTCAACTTGCTACTGCTAATGACTAAACTGTGGAATACTTGTTCTTTAGATTTTCAGCTTTTGTAATGGATATAATCAAAAGGAAGTATGAGAGGAACTGTGATTTGACTGTTTGTGGAATCAAATATTACAGTTCGTATGGGCATATGATCTCGAGTTTGATTTGCAGCTAATTATGTGTCGCTTAGTATTTTCAAATCGATTATTCAACTTGTTTACGACTACTCTAAATTAGTACACTGGATTACAATACGAAACATACATTATACCGTATGGGCAGTTATTATTTAACTATCTGTCACTAAACCGCCTTTCCTAATTCAAGGAGTTTTCATTTTTGCACATGATTTAAAAGAAATTCAGTATGACAGTATAAATTATCAAGTTCCCACCATAAATCAGTCCGAAAAACTTGCATCATTCAACGAAGAATATCAAACATTCAAAAGGACCTGGGTTGATCTTCGTTAAAGCCGTCTAACATGATACAGATCAACAATGATGGCTCTTTGAATGAGGTGATACCAGAAGCGTGATGCAACACGCTGTAACAAAATAGAAGTTTCTCATATGTTACAAAGAAACACCGATGCTTGATTCGCAATGGCACAACGCCCGAAACCAAAACAATACAAATCTCCATCGTTTCATTAACTTACGGACACGGCACAATGCTCGAAACCTCAATCAACACGTCTGTCTAATCTATCTAACAAAGTAAATATCCCACTTTCATCGGACCACAACACAAAATGATGGAAATCATAGTATAACGAAGAAAAGACCGGAATGACACCCCAAATCATCACGTCTTATCCTAAAAAAGAGGCTATGCTGGGCCAACAAGAACACCTTGGGATGCACCTTCCTTGAGGCCACTATCATCCTTGGCATCATTGTCGGGCTTTCTGATTCTTATTTTATATTTAGCTTCAAAATCGGTGATTTCTTTCTTCTTTTTCTCCAAATTCTCGTTAAGCCGGGAAATGACCTCCTCTAGACCCTCCTTGTTTCGTTGGACAGCAGGTAACACCTCCTTGACCGTTCTCTCAACAAGCACACCTCCAATCATACGAAAGCACTTCCTTGATGGATCAAGCGGCTGAATGGCGTTTATCACCAAGGCATGCTCGCTTACTTCCATCTCAAGTTCCGTGATCTTTGAATAGATCTGGTTTAGTTCTGATTTCATAGAGGCGTACCTGTTAGCGACCGCCTGTTCATTGACAGGCTCTCTTCCTACAGCTTCAGATCTGTTGCTCATTTTCTGTTAACAGCAGCAATAAATCTAACCAGTTTTAGAATCATCAATCGCCCAGGAAAATAAAAGCTGAAGGGAAAAAAAATCGAAAGGAAACAACAACAATTCATTGACTTCCATTTTCATATAGAGCAAGAATCATGTTTGTCGGGTTTCCTAAATATATTGACCAGTTTGGTGTCTACAAGATGGCACACATGAGACAGCGCAGGACTTCAAGGGGTTAAAAATGGCGGACCATATATGAGGAGAAAAGGCGAAATTGAAGGAGTGAAAAAACGTGGAGAGAAAGATGAAGAAAACTTACCTTGTGAGATACCCTAGGTTGAACAAGTAGGAAGATGGAAGATGCACTAAACCCACCAAATTGGCCGCATACAATCGAATAAGTACACTAAATAATCTATTTAATTCTAATTCTTGTACGAGACAGTCCTACAATCAATCCTTGTAACAAGTTAATAACTACGTTTACGGTTTATCTAGTAACCATTTTGCAACTTTCAAATAAATGTTTTTTTTGTTTTTATTTTATCCTCTAACTTTCAAATCGTAAAGATAGTGTCGCACTAATTTAACATAAGACCATCTCATAATAGACCTAGTCTTTTTATAAATCATTTAGAAGGGGTCATGCGCAAAGCACGTGCTTTTCGATAAATTTCAAAAGTTTGCCTTCCACTAGCATCCAGCGTCTCTAGTCTACGAACTATGACGGTGGTACGCGTTGCCAAAGAAAAGGTCAACTAAGCACTAAATGTAAGTATGGATACTAAAGAGGGGAGGAAGGAGTCTATAAACTTTCCCGCATTAGAGATAATAAGGCCCAAGATATTGGACAAGTTAACTCGATGAAAAATGTCGATCAACTATTTTTTAGTGGGTTAACAAAAGATAAAGAATAGTTGAAGGTTGTACAATAGAGTTCTACTCCTTTCTTATCACTTTCACACTGAAAGTGTCCAGTATCATGGGTGACATAATATTTAAAGGAAAAAAAAAAAAAACATAGGTGGAAGAGACGTGTGGGCCAAAAGGAATAGTCGGCACTTCCCGTAAATCCGCCTAATAAGGAAATAGTGGACACTTTCAGACAAGTGAGAATTCAATAGTAATGAAGAACAAGATATCAGACATGTAGACACATCTTCGTCTTGCATAATCATTCCAAACATCAGATGTCATTTTTAAAAAATCTCTTCTCATCTCCAATAAGTTGTATCCATCAATTATTTCAATCTCCATTAATGTCAAACAGGATAAGTATATCCCTCACCTATGGATCCTTCAAGAAACCTAACATAAACATTTAGTGTTTGTGCAAACAAAAACATCTGCACCGGACTAATTTTAACCAACAGCCTGAAGTAATGTCACTGCATCACAACCCACAACCACAAGCTACTAAAACGATTTGTCAAGCCATAATGCTCGGTTACTAACTTTTTCTCACCGTGATGAATTTCTCTCATTTAGTATCTAATGGCAGTCATAAAACCACAATTACTGCCTTTAACATCAGTATTTAACCCATTTCATAAAGAGCATTACCACTTTATTCAGTGCGATCCTAAATATGTACATTCCGATGGCAACAAGTCTGAAACTTTCTATCCAATAAGTTCCTTGAACGCAATACCGTCAACACTCGTGGGACGACAAAATATCTAGCAACTAATCTAGTAACCTCATTGCTGCAAATGTAATTCCTACATATGGTCACTTTCTCAAGACAGTTCTTCAAAAATGACAAGAACATGCCACTAACTAAAGATAATAGCAAGTTAGCAACAATCATCTCACCCAAAATGTCATGAAACGATCTCTTAGACAAAAGTAGGCACTCCTAGATGTGCTGAGACCATCCGCTAATGCCAATGAATTACACAGCTAACTCCCAACTAAATCCATTGTGAAGCACAGATGGTTTTACGATCGACTACTGTACATCAAGGATGAAGATTATCGTACAGATGACCCGTTAAGACATCGAAAGCTCAAGTAAAATACTTCACGCGCAGGGTAAAGATTAAAGACGTCAAGTGGTCTCCTTTATATAAACCTATATTCCCACGACAAAAACAGCACAGCCACCGCTACAGCCAAAGACGTATTTTAGGGTGTTCAAAAGGTTCTCAAAACAAGCCGCGGTTTTTGAACATCGAACTATATCAGCTCTTCAATGTCCATTGTCATCGTACAATGGTCATCTCCGACTAAAATGTGACCATTATCACGATAATTACAAGCATTACTAGGTAAATTTTCCCGTCTTCAACGGTCTAATTGAACAATTAATCACACCCAACTAATCAAAATTAATCAACAAAACCCTAGATTAAAAAAAAAAAACGTATGCAAGTGAAAAACAGACATTCAAACAATTTGATTCGTAAAACTACAAGAATAATCGAATAATCAACGAAAAGCAGAGAAGGAAATCATACTTGATGGATGATGCGGTGAAAGTTTCGATCGAAATTAAACGAAAATTTTAGGGATTCGACTGTTGAAACTTGAAACCACTGAACTAGAGACACCAGACTTTTCTTGTTCCAGCCCAAGTTCTTGTTTTTGGTTTTTTTTTTTTTTTTTAATCTTTTTGTTCTTGTATTTATAATTAGATTTTTCAAAATAAATAAATAAATAATTGGTATATTATGTACTCTAGATTCATATATTTGTTTAACCTAAACATATTTTTTCAAAATTATTTAACCGAAAATTGTTAAATTAAGTTCAAGTCTTTCCCCAAGATGCGTAATTTAGACGTGGTTCATTCCAAGCCAATTATGAGTTCGATTTAAATTATCTAACTTGATTTTGAGCTCATTCGATATTGACTTGGCATGGTTACAACTTGCAGGTTACAACTCTAAATTTAATAGTTTTGTGTAATGGCTACGTTCTAATTGTTTTTGTAAGGTGATTATTAAAACTCTTGGTTGGGTTTCACGGTTATCATAATTATGAGTCATGTAACGTACTGCCTCCGGTCCAATGAATTGTTTACACTTTGACTTTTTTGTGATGGTGATTTAAGATAAGGGTAAACAAATGACTGAGACAAATGAAGTATTTCTAATTATTGTAAATTGGTAAATATGGTGAAATAGGTTGTCCTTTTATATGTTAAAATTTCTACTAAATGACAAATAATAAGGAAAAAAAGATAAATAATCCGTATAGCTCAAATATAAAATAGTTTATTATATGTAACTTATGTGTGCTGAAATTAAAAAAATTAAGAAAAAAAAAGAAAAAGCTTGTTAGTTGAGTGTAATATGAAATGGGCATGCTACTCTATGAGACGGGGTAACGGACGGGAGGATTTGACCCTAAGAAATTATCACGTCCAAATCTAAACCACCCGGTTCAGACGTTCAGTACACACGCTCTATAGTATAAGAACAACCACCATACAAGACAACAGGTATAAGGCTATAAGCAGTATAAACAGGCGAGACCACCTTGCCGGAGTTTCAAAAAAAAAAAAAGTGGACCACACATTTGACGTATTTAAATGCCAAACCAAAAACCTTCTATTGCTATGTTGTACGGCCATGCATCGGTTGATTGCATTGTTCGAGTTCAGTCCAACAACAATGAGAATCAATGTCGGGATCTGCAAGTTGACATCCATAATATAAAACAACTGGTAACGCCGTCAACCGATATGCGTCTTGGGCACCCTCTGATAAAATGGGATAAACAAGAACAAAATCGACGAAGCATCTGATTCAATAGCTTCCATTTGAGTTATACTTCCTCCATTCCATTTGATTCTATACATATTCCTTTTTCGGAAATTCCAATCAATTCTATACATTTCTATTTTGGTCCGTACTTTATTAAACTAAAAGACCAATATACTCTTCATTAATACCCCACCCAACCCACTTGCAATGTCCTTTTTTAAAGAATAAAGTAGGGATAGTTTGGTAATTCTATTGTCTACCCCACTTGATTTTCTTCTACCTTAATTACCGTGTTTTGGTCAAATGTATAGAATCAAACGGAATGGAGGAAGTATAAGGTTGCTGCTTGTTGTTGATCATCCCAGGATGAGAGCAAACCACAAAAATTTATGCGATCACGAAAGAGGTTGAGGAAGCAAATCTTAGCAGCACTATCATTTGCAAGGCCTTTGTTTGAGCCGAAGTTCTGCAGAACCAACAACTAAATTGAAGGATCAACTGATAAACATGAAATAAAGGTCGGTAAACAGCAATGCTCATATTTCAACATATTACTGCACTAAATTAACTAGGGACAAAAAAAATGACCTTCAGTCCTACAGATTTCGGAAAAATTATTATAGATGAATCACAAAACAGAATAGAAGCGGAGTGCAAATGTAACAAAGATACTCGATTAACTTCATATTTTTCAGGAAATACTATATCATTAAAGTGGGATGACTCAATCGCTGAGATTACAAACTAGTAAGTAGTAACCTTAGTTTTAGAAGGTGCGACAAACACAAAGGCGATTAAGTCCCACTGCGATGGCCGATGAGGCGTAAGGTGCAAGGCAAAAGTGTGCACCTTATGTACCCAAGGCGCACTATTTCTGGATAAAAATTGTAGCTATTGAAATATAATTTTACTCAATAATACCCATATTTTAGATTAATAGTTGGCTAACAAGTCACACAAGTAATAGTAGGTATAATAAGTCAAGATGAACGTCATAATCAAACATCTAAACGGAAATGATATCGAAATTGCACCGTAGTGTAGTTCACTAGCTTTGCCTTCTCTACAAGGCGAACCTTAAGTGTCCCGAAGCATTTTGACTTAGCTCCTCATTCGAGATGCGCCTTATAAGCACCCAAAGCGTGCTTTTTTAAACTAACCTAGTAACGATGGCCTTCGATTTCGGAAGAATTATAGATGAATCACAAGACAGAAAACCAAGCAGCGGAATGCAGACGAGCCAAAAGATAATTAATTTCATACAATAGAACAATTAGGTTTGCTTCTTGTCACTAACCAAATCAAAGTTCAAACAATTATGTCCAATTATAAATTTACCCGATACATCACAGATATCTCGTCTCGGTGGTCTTTGAAACCGATATATCATGCCGATATGACATGTATCAGTCGAGATTTAAAACCATGATGAACTTTCCGCAATAGAATTCCACTTCATTGTGAAATGATTATTAATCATTGGAGCCAAACTTAGATTATTAAAAGTTAATTCTTACTGGATTATTTCGTGAAGGGGAAAACTTGCGGTTACTTTAAATTAATTTTCGCTTACAAATATTCCTAGCACAAAGCAATTAAGCACAAGAAGTACATGCGCCGTAAAAAACAATACGGAGTACTCTGTAATAAAATAGAGAAGAGCAAGACCTTGGTCGGAGCGAGGCTGACAGTCAAGCGAGTGACAAAAAGGCAAGTTGTTATCTGAAAGTGGCTGACAGCTTGTCTGGTTCAGTGGCACAAGGGCTGGTGTTAAAGTCCTCCAAGTACCAAATAAACGACCACAGTCATGCATCAATCTCTGAATCGTCTGAGTTCAACTACACTCATGGGTATATTGTCTTTCGAAGGCTTTTGATTGGATTCCTTTGCTTGAGCTTTAGTTTCACATTAAGTCCGTTATCTGTAATTGATTGAAGCACAACCTGGAGTTTTCCCTCCAACTTATCTCCTTTTCTAGGTGTATAAATCACGTCATGAATATCATCTTCCAGAGCTCGTCGTGCTAAAACTTTGCCAACAGTAGCGGCTGCAGCTACACTCTTCGGAGACCCAAGATCAAACTTCAAGTCTTTTGAAATGGAATGTGCAACAATAACGACCTTGCTGGTTACTCTGTGAACCACACATGCACGAACTGAGCCTTTCGTCACGTAAATGTCCAGACAAAAGGGCTCATGGTAAGGCCCTGTGAGTTGGTTAAAAGTCGGTTTTCTTTGCTTCTTCCCCACACACGAACGATCATTAAGATCATTAACAACGTATTTGTCTCTAATAGTTTGAACAAGCCGTTCTTTGTTCACCAAAGGTTCATGTTTTATGTTTCCCTTCTTGCTGATCACCTGTTGACCTTCCTTACCTTTTACTGCTGACTGACCACTTGGGGCCGTGTCACATCTTAATTGTTCTTTCTTCTCGCTTACGTTTTTGTTTTTATTTTTGGCCTTGAATTTGCTCCCATGGTAGTCAAATTTGTACTCATCAAACTCTAATGAACTTTGTTCTACCTTATAAAATAATTTCCCACGAATTCTCAAGTCTTCAACATCATCAATATCAGGATCACTGCCGAGTTGTTTTGGATTATACGCAACCCCATCGCCCACTTCCTCCAACTCCATCAATCTCAATCGGGAGGCCTCTTGCGTATCCTTTGATGTATGGGCTAAGCACGAAGAAATCGACCAAGCATCTGAATCGACAACATCAATTTGACTGATATTGAGTAGTGGTTGATCATGCCAAAATGAGGGCAGCCTTTGTGCACCAAAATGATTCCTAGAATCAACATTTCGTCTACGAGCAGATTTAGACTGATCAGAATGATTCCTATTCAAAGAAGGCGAACTCTTTGAACAATATCCATAAAACGATAAAACTCTGTGAAGATTAGCGGAAGAAGTTGAGGCGGCAAATCTTCGCAGGGCTATCATGCTGCAAGACTGATGAGAAAAGGCCGCTATTGACGACAAAAATCTCTTATGAATTTGCAATCCTGAAAGCTTCTTCTAAAGCCAAATTTCTGCAAACCAACAACTTTGAGATCAAACAAAAACAAAAACATTATCAAAGTCGTAGCTTCAAGAAAAGCTTATACTAAAAACGTAAACAAGAGAATGAGTGATACCCCACCCAAGATCAGAGAGACTCAAATATGCGCGGAATAACCCACCAAACAGGGATTGCAGTTCTTATTTTACAGACACAAAACATGCTTTGCTCGATAAATTATTCTAACGCAACCAAGCTAACTCAGTATATAACGTGAATTATATACCAAACAAAACTACTAACACATCACAAAATGGCGCAGTAAATCTGCAACATACACTCACAATAACAACTCGTACTATTAACGTCTTTTAAGCAAATCAAAACCATTCATGTCTCGAGCAACCAAACCACGTCAAGGCTAGCTGCTTTCACCAGCAGCACGACAGGGGACGACATCAGCAGCTGGCTGCATCAGCAGGCGTAACCATACCACTAATCAAGGCCCCTCCGACAACACACACAGCAGCAGTAACAGCCCCCATAAGCTCTCCGAAAATCAGCATATGGGCCCCACGCAATACTACACCCACCACCATCAACCATAAAGAGCATATTTACCCATGAAACATATCATTCCAACTTAAAAAAAAAAAAAAAAGGACTTCAAGTCTTCAACTTTTAAATGATTTCAGAAAAGTTTTAGACTTCAAACTTAGAACTTCAAACGTCGACAAAGAGAAGATGTTGAACAACAACAACAACAACAACAACAACAACAACAACAACATTCAAATATCAAAAACTCAAAAAAAAAAATCCAATTGAAAATGACATGCGACATTAACCCATTTCCAAATTCAACTAAGAAATACAATTACAGTCAAATGATGCAAAGACTATGAAATCATCTAATTACCTTATGATGATGATGATGATGATGATGATGGTAATCCCGAGTGAAGTCTCCTTGTTTGAATTTTGCCCTCGTTGCAGTCTTCACGAATGTCCAATAATTTTTCGATTAATTCATCCAATAAAAGAAGGTTTAATTGGATGTTTGTGAATATCCGTGTGAATAAATAGAACTCGAAATCCAACTTGGTCCAAATTGAATCGAGATTAAACTGAATTCAACAATAATCTAATGACACCAGACCTAGAATATGTTTCTCTTAAGTCTTAACTACGGGAGTACTTCATATTTTATGTTTTTTTTTTTTTTTTTTTTTTTTTAATTGATTCTTTGCTTATTAACAATATTTTGACTTTTGCAATCAAATCGAAAAGTTTTTTTCATTTAAGAATTTTTTAAACCCTTAAATAAAAAAGTTTAAACCCGAAACTCAATTTAATTGATGTTGACCCGACCCAAAATGTATCCAACTTGAAATAGTATAAACCGATTAAACTTATTAACTGAAATGAACCCCGTAAAAATCGAACTGAAACTGAAAGTAAGGTGAATCTTCTTTAAATCGAACCGAATTAATCCGATCTAAAACTGAATTGAATGACTCATTTGTCAATTACACTACCGAAAGTGCCTTGACCTAGTGGTTACTACTACTGGTTAGTACTGAGATTACTAGTGACGATAAGTTATTGGTTTGACTCCCTCTCCCGAGTCTTTCCTGTTGTATTGTGCTAGTCTACCGGGTCATGCCGCAAATGATCCGACCCATCTACATCAACCCGACTCTTGGTAATAAAAACTCGAGTTTCACTTACAATCTAAATGACCCGAGTCCTGACCCTAATATTTATTGTCGTATGCTTAATTTTATTGTTGAACAAAGTCGATACTACGGAGTAGTAATTATCCCAAAAATAAACTACGAAAGTGACTACGAAATCAGCAGGCAATCAGATTGGTTTTTCCCTCAAACAAGCCCAAATCGAATTGTCACATTCATCATTTTATTTAGTTACAAAACCAATTAATATCAAGCTACTCCGTATTAATTTGTTGTTAAATGACACGACACCTAAATCCGAAGTAAGTTATTATCTCTCTGAAGTCACTGGTATATGGTCTCATACCGTAGGAACGCAGGATAGTTCAGATAAACCTGCATCCAACCATCATCCTACACGCTCGATACATGGAACACCAATAATCTAACATCATCACAAAGTAAATAGTGAGTCGTTCAACACTCTTTAGCTTAATATCTTCAAAGTAAACACCCTGATTGTCGAAAGTCTAACGAATCAGCGGATCATTTCCAAATACCATGAGTTTGATCAGCAAGTTTCAAATGTGGCTCTGCTTAAAACCGTCGACTGAAGACTTGAAACTGTAGAAGCATGGGTGGGACTGGGATGCACAACCATACTACTCTCTCACGGCATACTTCGTTTCATGTGCCATTTCAGAGATGATCTTCTGGTTGCAATCAAGATCGTGATAGGACGCCTTTCGAACTGCGTAAAAGGAACACAAGCTTACATAATATTGAAGTGCGTCAAAAGCTACATAGACAACAACTAAAAAACATGAAACAGCATAATCATGCACGAAAAGAACGTGCTAATTTTAAGTACGTTTTTATATCAACAAACCTTGGCACTGTTCCAGCACGACGAAGATCATATTCTGTAGCCTGCCTGAGAGCCCTCGCAAAAGCCTTAAAAGTTGCCTCAATTATGTGGTGAGAATTCTTTCCAGCAAGCTGCGTTAAAAGGAGTGAATCAACCATCACCATTTAGCAACTACGGAGTAATTCTTATGAATGGTAATTGTACAAACAATCATTCATATCCCATAAATTAAAAGTAAAAATACTTCACCAGTAATTTTACACACGGGAGCAAGTCTTGCGTGAGACCGTTTCAAGCGTGCGACGACTTTCTCGTGATTGAAATAAGACTATTTTAATATTTGAAGTGATCACTTTAACGCTCAATGTGACCACTTTAAAGTTTAAAACCTCAAAAATTGGTCACTTTAAACCTTAAACTGGACACATTTTAATTGCAAAATATGTCGTCGCACGCGTGAGACGGTCTCTTATGAGTTATGAACATTTGTGTACACGTGGTGGCCTGAATGGCTGGCCCCAATCCCCCCTTCATAAATTCATTTGACCAACCCCTTCCATCCCTATACATTATCCTCATTTGACATTAATCGTTTAAACAATTCTTAGTGTGACCAACATTTTACAGTACACCAGCAATTACTTCTACAAATAACTAGTCAAAAACCCATGATATTCATGGGTTTGTTTCACCATTTTTAAAATAAAAAATTAAATGTATCAAACCAAGATTCCTGATTTGCTCAAATAGCCTACGCATCAATTCATATGCAAATTTGTGCAACTGCGAATGAGTTGTCGGAAATTAATATTCAGGTTAAATTTGCCACGATAGGTAAAACTAGGAGCAGTGTCGACAGGATAAAGAGGTTCAAAAATGTAAATCTAACCATAAATCGACCAAACAATCACAATGTAAGAATGTGTTAGGTTTTGATGAGGCCTTAGTTTTGAACTATATCAAAGGAGACTGGAAACGGTGTAAGAGAGGCAAGGGAAACTCTACGATAAATAAATAGAATCTATTATGATAGAAATAGAGTAAGAATGTGAATTGTGCAACTATTAGACAAAACAATATCAAAACGCGGGGGTGGGGATACTATTAAAATACTCATTTTCTCCGTATGTTGGTCTTGAGACAAAGGGCATAAAATTTGTGAATTCCGATATTATGTTTTACTTTAATACTCACGGAGTGTTGGATTATGGTAGTAACCTTGAACCAAACATGATTAATCTTACTTCTTGATTGTACTAGTACTTGGAGAAATTGGTGGTCAAAGTGGACATATAATGACCTGACCACCAAAGTCAGATGAGGACCATATAAAATAAACGGAACTAGTATTGCTGTGCGGAATAAAATCTATCAGATTCAAATTCAAACCAACATAAGATACGAGTAATACCTGCCGAATGTGAAGTGTCATGCCTGAAGTATTCACCAAAGACTGGAAAAAATGTTCTACTAACTAAAGAGAAAGAAACCGAAGTAAGTTAAGGAGTTCAACAGTCTAGTAGCGGGAGAAACGAGCAAGTAGCAAAATGGGGAGGGTCAAAGGACTGACATATATATACTTGTAACAACAGTCGAGTAAAACAATGCAAAACAACATTTCAGATTCAAGTTCAACAAGCTGCTGGTTCACGTCAGGGTTCAATTAAGTACAAATATGTGTAATTAGGGGAAAAAAAAAAAAGCACATATTTTGAATAAAAATCCTTATCATGGAACGAACCCAGCACTACTACTAGCTGATAATGCTACTAAATGTAGAGAACAACTAAAATATCAATCTTGAACCAAAAACCTAACTTCCTTAAATTACTTACAATAATCCAAAAAATAAAAGATATGTGGTGCAAATAACCTGGGTGTCATATGTCCCCACTCTCGCAGTGGGTATTTGTAGATCATACCCCAAGTAAGGCCTCCCAGATAAATCCTGCACCAAAAGGACATCAGTCTGTCAAAACGTGTACAAACGTTTATGAAGAAAGGACTACGAGCATATACAGAATATTTTTTTTTTTATATAAAATGCCGTCGTATACAGTCTAATGCTAAATTGCTAATTGCCAACCTATGATACGACAGAGTTTCCTTTCCTTGATTAATGTCACAATAACACAGGATGTGTCACTCTTTCACTTAACCAACATGCTTGGATTACATGAGCCAAATCCCCATCTAACTTTCTATACACTTGCATAAGCATATTTCACACTCAGACATCTTGTTACACCTAATTCATGTTCCTCTAGCAGTCCTCTAATACACAATCATTATCTACTTCAATATAATTTATGTGTTATTCGTCACTTATGAATTCCCGAAATTATAGAACGAATAAATGATTGAGAACATTCAAATTAAAACCCTAAATTCAAATTTTAGAATCAGTGACTTGAGTACAGCACAATGGTGAAATAGTCCTCAAAACAATCATGTTAGCCCTGAATCGCATAACATCTCCCTTAGTTTGAAACCTAAAATACTTGCAATTACTCTCCATACAGCCTTGATGGATGCACAAGGAGGTGCTGGGATCAAACAGTCTTGTACTATATTAACACGTTTTTGACACGCTAATATTGTGCATCGTTCGGGATTCGATTCAGTTGACTTTTCCTTGATATGAAAACCTGAGGGACAAGAATAAATCTAGTACAGAGTATATTCCATGAAGCAAACGAATTCCTCATTTAACACACATAAAAGTGGATGGAACCGGCATGATTAAAGGAAATATAACTGTAATATAGGATGCACATTTGAGTTCATGGTGCAGATATATTATATTTTGGCACACTAGTTTGCAAACCAACCACAAAAAATTCTACGGAGTATCAGTCTATCAGAGGACGTAACTATGCAATCATATACTAGACGGTCCTATGCATGGGCATGGCTCAAGAATCCTACAAAAGAGTACAGTGTTACTCCCTCCTCTAAAATTTTACAAATTTAAATATACACGATCTCCAATGCAGTACTTTGACAGCGTTTTCTCGCATCAATACAATGTATTTTACGGTAAAGTGACCATCTTCTGAAAGGTATTTCTATAGTAAACATAAACATAAATGTATTTTTGTTATATTCAAAAATTTTATAGCGTTTAATATATTAGCGGTCAAAGTTTTAAAATTTGACCTAAAAAACTCAAATGTTGACACTTGACACTTATAGAGAGGAATGCGTATAGTCGTATACTAGTGTTCCTTAGCTCAACCCAAATCTTCCATTAACATCTGCGCCTAGTATTAAAAGGCATGGTGCATATCAAGGCTACAGGCCCTGGCGACAAAGAGTAGTGCTTTGGAAATAAATTTGTATTTTGAAGAGGAAAAAATTGTGCAACAATATCTCTTATTTTTGGATTGTAAATAAGGCTAATATGGGATTAAAAGCTAGGGACAATGTGATAAAAACAAGAGTACTAGAGTAGAACAAAAAAAAAAAGCTACACAAAACAAGTATCTGAAAATTGTGTCCACACTCGCCTCGTAAACTGTGCCTTATTCGAAGAGGTGGCAAAGCATTTCGGCAAACGGCATACTGCACTTGGCTAGTTGCTGCAGATATGGTTATTACTTTGGTGAGTGGTGGGATGGGCATGGAAATCAAACATTACGCATTTATGCTGCTGTGAGTGGTGGGACAGAGGTGAATTTTGTATCTAATTCACGCCCAAACCTACAAGATGCCTATGGTTATATTGTACATCATAATTTTACTTAAAACTCACATAATCTTGAAATCGTAAATCAGAAACATAGCCATGGCTAAGTACACGGTATAATAATTTTCATTTAAAAGTAATCAATATAGACATGAAAATGAGACGGGTGCGAGTAAATACGACAAATATGGTTATTAAAACATCACGCATGGGGACAGGTATGCTAGGGGTTAATTTGGTCGTTATATCCACCCAGTTTCTACCTCAATAACGCCTCTAATATCGGCTGGTGCCCCAATCATCCTAGGTCTTAAGAACATCTGAAGTGCAATTTTTTCAAATAAAATCTACATTAAGTACTAGCGTATGCAGAAACCAACCAATAGTTAACATACACATATTGTCTCAGTTTTAAGCCTAATAATAAAATTAATAATAACATGTTACTTCACAATGTACGAATCCAAAGTCATATCCTTAATTAAGCTTGTTGACTGTTTTTTAGACACTTAAAAATTAGTCTTAATTGCTACTATGACGTGAAATATAAAAACAAAAATAACCAAAATATGAACACTTCTCATAGACAATGTAAGTGTTCAAGTGGTGAAGAGAACATACCAATGAGACATGTATTAGAGCTTCGTCCAAGGGAGCAGAGAAGTTCCCAAATCTATTGATTCCTTTTCTGTCACCAAGAGCTTGCAACAACGCCTACATGAAGACAGCATATTAGCGTTTCGAAAGACTTAGGTGGGCATTTATATTAATCACAGAAGTCTAATAGGGATCTTTCTTCACAAAACACTATTGCTTCTACCAACTACCCAGTAAGAATTCAAACAGCAAGAACCTACCGTTCAAGAATCTATGTAATACAAACCTTGAGACCAACAAATTTTTAAGTTCAAGAATCTACCGTTCCAATGGCGAGTGCAACATCTTCGTTAGTGTGATGGTCATCAATATGAATATCACCCATAGCTTTCACGTGGACATCAAATAATCCATGAGATGCAAGTTGCTGCAACAAAACACCAATCATGCAGGTTTCGTCATCAAACAAAATCTGAGCAACGAAAAAGCGCAAGAAAATTACGTCAAATAGCAAAACTTGAGAATTGAAATTACTAACATCCAGCATATGATCAAGGAACGGAATTGAAGTGCTGGAATCAGCCACCCCGGTACCATCCAAGTTTATCTTTACAAACACATTCGTCTCTTTCGTCACCCGCTTCACCTCACCAATTCGTCGCACTAATCACAACAAACAAAACAAAAAAATAACCAATTAAAGGAAAAATCTCAAACCAATCCCACAGCTACATGACTAATAATAATTCATTAGACAACATTGCACAATCATATCAAATCATCAGTATCATCAACAAAATCGATAAATCCACCTTATTTGTAATTGATTATATAGCTTTTGTACTATTTAAGTGATAATTATGATTAATTGTTACTAAATTCTTTTAGTACCCCTGTTAGTGACTGTAGTAGATTGTTTTATATATTTGTACTCCTTTAACTGCAATTTGTACCTTGTTCCCACGTTAACTTTGTGCAGTCTCACAGGAGAATTATTGTAAAATATAAAGCGGTTTTTCTAACATGTGGCGCAAATTACTGAAAAACGGACATGCATTACTGATTTGAGCAAATAATCATCGAAAAACTGATAGTATAAAACTACATCTAAAACTCAACGAAATAATCGAAATTTTGAAAATAAACAGCGATTGAAATAAATAAATAAATAAAAGATAAAGGGGGAAATAATCGAACCAGATGAGGAAGAAGCAATGACGCCATTGTTATCGACGAAAGAAGAGTGATGAGGTGATGAGTTTGGGAAAATTATTGGACAAATTAGGGTTTCCAAAAATAGGAAGTTGAAGATGTGAAGTAGAAGAAGAAGAAGAAGAAGAAGAAAAGGTATGAAAATGGGGGATTTGGGAAGTATGATTAAGGAGATGAAGAGTTGACAAAGTCATGGTTTGACTGCACAGTACCCGTCTTCGGAGAAGAATTCGAAATTGGGACCTACTGCTTAATGTAGTTCAATTCTAACTATCCTTAGTTACAGCAAGTCACACGTGAGACCGTTTCACATGTATGTTAAACCGTCCTATATGTGAGAGGTTTCACAATAACGCTATTGTGAAACCGTCTAATCCCAAATTTTGTGATTCCGCAATAAAATCAAATTGCTTGAATTTTGCAGAAAGTGCATGTAATTTCAATTAATCAATTTTGGCATTTGGTATCATCAGATACAAGATGATGATTGATGATACAGGATAACAATTGTTATTGTTAATATCTAAATACCCATGACTAAATGTACTCCATACCATGCACTCATGATATTGTATTAATGTATACATCAACTAATTGCTTCCGTAACGCCTCGAGAATATAACAGCAAGTCCAGCGATTCGGAAACGCCGGTTAAAGAAGCCGCATTCAGACGTGAAGGGCTCTTCTCCGTCTTGAAGCCTTCGAAACCCACATCGCTTTTTCATGTTTTTGATGACGGTGTACACGAAAGGAACGATCCCTGTGTACTTCTGCATCGACATCCTTAGCTTCTTCATTGGAGGCATTATCGGCTTCGTATATATTCTGCTTGCATTGCATAATTGAGGTTTAACTGCTGAATATAAAGAGAATTAAAGGATATAGTTTAGTAACCTTAGATGACTTGAATGCACGTTTAGAAAGTGGCTCAAGTGAACTAATCCACCTTATATGATTCATATTATTAGTAGATTTAATTAATATTCATGGAACAGTTACAATCAAGTGCATGGGATCATTATTAATCACTTGAGAAATAAAAAATAAAAAAATTAAAGAGGTCAATTTGCTTGATGCTGATAATAATATCTAAATTTCGCGTATAACCGTCTCTTAGGAGAACCTGTAACACTCCACGACACGAAAGTGTCAAGATTAATCTAATGATATGAAGGTCGACCATATATGTACTGTTAAAAAAAAAGGGTCATTTCAAAACAATTTGAAGTCGTCTAATCTGAAGCCCGATAAAATTGAAAATAAGTCTCCACAAATGAGATCGCCTGTGGCTGCATTTTAACAAAAAAAATACTACTCCGTAATATCATGGTGCAAATATATTACTCCGTAGAAAGCAGAAACGAGACACAGAAAAACCTGTTGACAGTCGCTGGTCATTTTACGAAAATTCAATTATACATGGTTGGCGGATAAGACCTGCCTGTAGACCATACGCCAATTTTTAAGTATAAACATAAGTTACATTCTTCGGAAGCCACAAATACAACCTACAAACGAGAAATAATTAAATGAACATTACAAGTCCTAAATCACTGTTGAAGATATCAGTTTCCATGAATAAGGGCGGTTGAATACAAGAAGAATGGCATGAAGCGTTGAACATTACTTCCTGGTAAAGATTGTGAGACCATCTTAACAACAGCGTCCTGACCTCCGCGAAAATGTCAGGAGCATTTTTTAAGACGTCAAACAATTTTTTATGCATTGCATAGTCCATACTAAGCTATCAAGCAGATTTGGCATCGTTACGAGACATGAAGTTTAAAAACTTTCTGTCAAAATTAACTCAGGAGACGTGACAAAGTCCATGTCATTTGCTTTCTTGTCGTTCAGAACTCTGATCATCATTCTCTGTGATGCCACCATCGGCAGACACTGGGGTCACGTCAGGATTACTGGCAGTTTCAGGGGTAATTTGACTAATTGGCTGGTCTTTAGCAGCTTCAGCGGTAATGTTGACTGAAGTTTTCAATTCAAATTCTGAAACTGGCTGATCACGAACTCCGTCATACGAATCAAGCTTAGGTTCAACTGCATTTCCATCAGAGAATGGTAATTGCTCAGAAGTCTTCAGGGAACGCTCTTCGGATACAGCATCAAAGTTCTCAGGGATCACGTGAGCAGCAACGACACTGATTTTAGCAATGTCTCCATTATTATCTGCAGCTGCGGAAGATTGTTCGATCACTATATCGTCAGGAGATGTTTCTGATGTTGATCGATGTTCACCACCAGCAGAAGATTCGGATGCAGGAGATAAGAAGTCATTATTATCAGTTATATTATCTGGTAAACCACTAACAAGTTCTGCGTCAGTTATACTGGCTTCTTGTTTCAACTTACAATCTGCAGAAACCTCTTGTTTTTGAGCGGAATCGTCCAACGTTTTATCTGCAACAGTAATGTCCTCACTTGTCAATGAGGCATTATGACCCCTAAAATCTTGAGCAGATTCCTTAGGTTTGATGTCCAGTTGCAGACAAGAGTTATTGATTTCTTGGCTTCCTACATCTGTAAAGACAGGGGTGACTTTACCGAAACTAATATCCTTATTTGGAGATGAAGAGTCTTCTTTTTCAGCTGAGTCATTCTTGGGCAGACCCTTACCCAAGATTTTCGAACCAGCCTCACTGAATTCTGGAGTCCAATTGCATTCAGCAGATATCTCCTTTTTTGAAGAAGAATGCTCCACGCCACTTTCAGTAACTTCAACAACATTTTCACTTGTTGATTTAATTTGATCCACGTAGTCAGCAGAATCCTTCAACTGCATAGATGAGTTGGTGGTGTCTTGGCTTGCCTCGCTTGGAGCTACTGGTGTTGCTTCAATGGAACTTTCTTGATACGCCACTTCAACAGAGCAAACATCATCATGAGATTCTTTGGATACTAATTGATGCTCACCAATGACCCGCCCAGTATTCGGAGAAACAGAGTCATCATTGTTGGCTTTATTTTCTCCAAGTGAACCATTAGCCATCCCTTCTGAATCAGTCTTACAGGCTTCTTGGGTTGACTTGCATTCATCAGATACCTCGTGTTTTCCAATGGAAATCTTCGAGGCACTTTCGGCAACATCAAATTCATTCCCTGGTTCAACAACATGAGCCTGCAAATCTTCAATAGACTCCTTCAATACAATGTCCGATTGCAAAGGACAAGTTGAGGTCCCTTGTTTTATCTCGCATGGAACTGTTGGTATGGCTTCCAAATCATGAGATGCAGCTGCTACTGATTGTTCTTTACCGCCTGGAATTGAAGGATCATCACTCTGGGTTTCATCATTTTGAATAAACTCAGCATCCATGATTTCTGTTTTAGTATCACATGTTCCTGACATCAACTTGCGGTCACTGGATAACTCGTGTGTTTCAGCAGAATTCTCCAGGGTTTTTCCAGAAACATCAATGTCTTCCCTTGTAGACGAGGTACTTAAGGTATGAACTGTCGCTGACATTGATTTATCTGCACCACTTCCATCATCAAGAGATGAAGAGTCGTCATTCTTGGTTTCGTCATTTGTAGGAAATTTAGCATTACATGTTCCTTGCATCAACTTGCAGTCACCAGATAACTCAGTTGTTTCAGCAGAAGTGTTTAAAGTAATATCAGTTTCATCCCCTGTAGATGAGATATTCTGATCATTCAAGTCTTCAGCAGACTGGTGTAGCTTTATTTCTGATTGCAGAGGAGAGTGTGCCGTCCCTTTGCCCTGGTCAACTAAAACTGCAGGGATTGATTCCTTCGGATCATCCACAGAAGTTGTAATTGCGGAGGGTTTG
The DNA here is from genome assembly GCA_023091065.1 of Dianthus caryophyllus. Taxonomy (NCBI): domain Eukaryota; kingdom Viridiplantae; phylum Streptophyta; class Magnoliopsida; order Caryophyllales; family Caryophyllaceae; genus Dianthus; species Dianthus caryophyllus. The sequence continues at coordinate 33,825,496 of CM041519.1, forward strand.
GCTTCTTCACAAACAAGCTGATGAGGACTTATTTCTGGCACTGCATGCACAGAAACCGCCATGTCTTGTGAGTTGATACCATTGGAGGATTTGTCAGTGATCTTTTCATCATCTTGTAATTCACTGGCGATGTCGGGCCCAGGGGATGAATCCGGGTCAGAAGTCGGGGACAAATCCGGCACATCTGAGGTAATATTAACAGCATCAATAGAATCAACGACTCCGATTTGAAAAACAAAAAATGAAAAAACTTCTAGAGCTATCTACATAAAAGAAAAAAAAAATCAAAGATGTTATACCTCCTAATTCTTTCACAAAACCATCTCTATAAGCTAGTTTCTTCTGGAGCATATCAGTTCCAGGAAATACCAACATGTTCATCATCTTCATTTCTCGCTTATCTGATTCCTCAAGACAGTCAAACCCGAAAACTCCAGTCCACGTATCCATCAACTCGGATATAGCTGGAATTATCAACTTCTCCACATTAAGAGTACACAGAGCCTAAGACATGAAACGAAAAGGCTTGTCAGAGCACAAGCATGTCACTTGACAAAATGAAACCATCCCTCTTAAGCACTACGTGAGACTCGGAAACATATTGGGAATGAGGGAGTTCAATAACTAACATCTGAGAAGCAGACCTCATTTAATAATTTACTCATCACAATGTTCGTCACATTTGCTTTTTGCACGGTGTTGGACCGTTTTAAGTTTTGACCAAGTATTCCTCTATTTGTACATGACGCTTTTTTATCAAAAATATAATTTTGCTTTTTGCACGATCTCCAATGGGCTGTTTTGACCAAGTTTTCCACATCTAATTGTAAAGTTTGACATAAAGTCTGACGGACAAAAAGGAAATGGGAGAAACATTGTGGGAAGAAGGGAGTAGTTATTAACCGAAACCACCCTCTAATTTCCAACCAATTCAGCTAGGTCTGAACATGAGAAGCTCATCATAAATTATTTCGACAAAAAAAAAATGCTGCATCAGAAGTGCCTTACTTTATCTTTATGACAGGTTTAAGAGGAGGATTTACTCATCCCATAAAACAGAATGTAGGACAAAAGAATAAGAGATGATAGAAATTGGAATATAACCGAAATATACTCCACTATTTCCTACGGGTATTATTTACGTGGAACAGGGAATAGGGCAACATAAGCTACACATATTTTTAACTTCAATACCATGTTAGCCTTTATTCTACTAAATGCCCCCTAAGAGAAGTTCAGAAATGCAAAAGGAAAAAAAAAAAAAAAAAACATTTTCCACCCGATGAAAAAGCATAAAACCAACAGGAGCTTTCAAAGATTACCGATTCAATGGCAGAAAAAAGACGCCTACACATTCCTTGACGCCTGTAGATATGGCGAGTTCCAATAAATGGCATCTCCGCAAATTGAGTACCATGTATCCTGTGCATCAAAAGACAACGGAACAAAAATTATACTCCGTAGCAGATAAGAGCACCCAAGAAACTGCAAGTGTTGTGTGAAGGCATGGAGAACGAGTACATATTTTATTTTTGTGCCTTAGAAGGTGTTTAGATGTCTTGTAGAAAGGACTATCAGGTGAACAAGTGACACATAATGACAAAAGCAAAGTGGAGAGAGGGGAAGAGAAACCTTCCATGGTTTATTAACTAGTAAGAATTTACATCCATAGAATGTAGAATAACAAGAACATGTGACCATGACGAGCACAATCAAGAATCAACTACCTCTATGAGACTCTTGCTTGTTCACACATTGAAAAAAGAAATCCATGAACGACAATAATCAATTAAACAACATAGATAGAGAAGCAGGCAAACAATACAAAGCTATACAGTCATGAAACTGTACCTAATTGATGCAACAGATATTATTTCATCACTCCTCTCCAATACAGCAGTGTAAAATCCACTATAATCGAGTCTGGTGAAATTTGACCTGAAACATAAAAGCAGCTATCTTAAGCAGTTTTGCACGACAAAAAGCTCAAACATGTTCAAATTGTTGTACAATACCAAAAGAAAATGTTGATGCACCAAACTAAATTGAAGAAAATAGGATCAGCAACCAAATAAAGTTGTGCTGTAATCAGAAATCAATGTGTGGATATTACACGAGAAAAAATATACACTGAGGATGAGCAAATTATAAGGAGCAAAATAATTATTCAGAGGTCATCAAATATTAGTCTGGAGCAGACATCTTAACGTATTTGAGTGGTGTAGCAGATAAAATCATTAATTTTCAAATTCTAAGTAGGCAACATTCTCAAAAAAGATCTCTATTTATAAACGATGTGCGACAATGATCTCTTATGATATAAATGATATGTGACAATGAAGTACTTACAATTGATAAATGATAAATGATCTCTACTGATAAATGATCTCTAATTAGAATTGTATTAGTATCAGCAGAATCATACTTGGACTTAAATTAAATTTATTCACATGACAACGAAATCACCAAAAAGATATACCGTGTTCATAACCAATCAATCAGAGTCAGAAGATAAAAGGTGCAAAACCATAGTTAAAAAGAAGCTGCATTTCAATTATATGGAAAATATATTAAATAATCATGTTATTCTCATAGCATACAAAAAACTTGAATTCCATGTTCTGGCTATCAAAACTTGTTCTAAATTTCTGTCTATTAAGTTGCGGTCAAATATCCCTTCATTCGAAGACACAGCCGAAAGAAAAATGTGTACGTGTGTTATTGTGAACAAAAAAAGGCCTCACACTTTATAGAAATTAGAAACATTTGCCCACATTAGTCTCAAATTTTATTTATCTTCCATTTTAAATTTCATGCTTACTTCTTTCAAAAATAATCTCAAGTTGCCAAGACTCTTCCAGTTTCTTACCCAAATCTAAAAACTGTAAGCTTTTTCGTCAACAAAAAAAATTACAAAAATCTTAGACCTTAAGCTTTTTTAGTTCCAAAAAAACGAAGAAGAAAATAACACTATAAAATAAATAAAAAAATTAAAATTTAGAAGTTTTTCATTTTTATTAATATAAAGAATCTTAAATTGTTGAGCTTTAAATTTATCTAAAAGAAAAATTAATTGTGTAAAATTTGGGGGCAAAATTGGACGATTGCCGGCATCTTTGAATTATTTTTGTATGATAGTCAACTTCGGATTAAGAGTGAAAGACAAATTAAACTTCAGATTATTGAGGACAATCTTTCCTAAATATTAAAAATGCTAAATCATCACAAATACTAGCCGATTGGCTTCCAATAATATGATCAATTCTACGAAGTACTAATTTGAATGAATGCATCATACTTGTAATCCAACTCTTTAGCTTGAATACCTAAGCCATCTGTGAATCTCATCATAGCAACAATATTTAAGTAGGAACCGGTATAGGTTATCAGCGGTCGCAAACTATCAGTATCGGCATATCTTGAATGTGATGCTGTATTCATGCTCAGCACTCTATTTGTTCATTTCATAACTATTCGCCTTTCGACCTGACTTTTAGGATATGAACTACATGTCTACATGAGTCGAGATCAGAAACACACTCACATGGTATTTGCTTAAATGAGTTATTATCTCCAAAAAGGAAATTAGAGTGATTCATTAAAATTCTAACAGGACAATGTGGCGCATTGAAGTGGAGGGAGTATCTACAGGTGCGGAAAAAAAGAGAAGGAACACAATCGAAGAACATAATCCCAAATGATGAAATATTCTTGCTACTTACCCACAATTGTAAAGGACATTATGAATCATGTTGATACCACTTCTCCTGTCATTTATTGGCAAAAAGCACTCATCCATGATAGACAAAGCCACAGCCAGCTTAGAATTCCATTCCACTCTCTGGGGAAAGCTTCGGCCGGAGTTATCAGAACCAAGATCGGTACGGTGAATGAAAGACCAACAAAGTCCATCGTCTAATTCATGTTTGATCCCCAATATCTTCTGCAACTTTTCAAAGGCCTGTACAAGTATCAAAGATCCAGACATTTGTTTATGATTCATTTAAGGTTGTGTATGGACAAGGTGAGAAGATGAACTCTCAAGGAGCAAATGGTGTATAAATAACGTCATTGCTGAGAAGTGTTGACACTGCAGCTATTTCGCTGTTTAGATAAAAACTTGAGAGCAGCAGTGAAGGTAATAGTAAGTTAAGGGAATTATTCCGCACAAGTCTAATATCTTTGGTAAGGAAGTAGCAAAAAAAAGGTATTCTGGCACTCATTTTCTCTATTCATAGTTATGGTCAAAACATTCAAGCATTCAACAAGAAAGATTAATCCGCCATACTATTCGTCATTTTCATAAAGTCGATCTCTTTAGAACATGGATTTAAAAAACCTGCTCTACTTATCTAAGCTGGCCTAGCTGAGCTCATGAAAACATACGAGGAGCAGGCTAATATAACCTCTGACTAAAGTTTACATGATCCTTTTTAGTTCTTACATTATTTTGGGTCTTTATATTTGCTGTTTATGAAGCGCACCAGACTACAATATTAACCTAATCCATAGCTTCCCTTACTATCCATCCCTAACCTCAATCCCAATTTCTAATAATTAGAGGGAGTAATTTTCCTTATGACAGAATCCATTTGTTCTACAGCTTAAAGAAATTATATTTAGAATTATCATAACAAAAAGGAAAATCTATTTTTTACTAAACTAAGTCGAATTCTAAAATTAGGAATGCAGAATCTTGCTACATTTATATTTTTTTTGGACGAACATGATTTTAAGATACCGCCTAAAATAAAGATTGGTCACTATCAGATAGTAGGATTGTATGTACAATGCAAGAAGCAAGATTGTCATGACAAACCACAAAAAGAACATGGTGTGAACTAGTAAAGGACATAATCATCGACCTAAGTGATGAAATGTAGAAAAATATAATTTCATTTAAAATTCTAACGCAACTCAAAACTCATGATTGTTTTTCATGAACATATGAAGAGCAGCCCAGTGCACAAAGGCGCCTCGTAAGACGAGGATCCCGGGAAAGGATGGCACCATAAAGTAAGAAGGCAAAGATAAAATGACAGGCATAACAGTAATGGAAGCACAAGAAAGAAGAATACCTCGTGACAAGTTTTCCCACAAAAAGTAAGAGCGCTATTTGAATTGAGAGACCCGTCCGTTTCCATGCATGAAGAGTGAACTAAAGAATTCAAAAGCAAGCATAAAAACAAAAGGTTACATCAGAACACAGACATGAAGTGCAGGCCTGAGACCCGGGATATAGTAGGGATACGATTAGACATCACTAGCCAAAAGCTAAAAGATCAGGAGGATTACATCTTCTCTCACATAAGCTGCAAGTGAACAGTATATTCTCTTTAGTATCACATCCTTCAGCTGTAGTCACATTGGCTAGGCCACAAAATTTGCATGAACAATGCGGGCAGTGCCAATCACCAGCAGGAAGCATCTGTAAGTATACAAAGACACAATGATTAGCGCTAATTTAACTTCAATTGAGCATTGTGGGAGTATAGGTCGACCTAGAGTCTTGGCAAGCGAAAATAAATAGGGAACCAATGTAGAAATCAGCAACAATCCAGTTATTGACACGGGAATTGTTATCATTCTATGAAAATTACGGAAGCATAGCTCTCATGATCAACACCTTACTTTCCATCCCTTCAACACGCTTCCTCTATTTACACTGAATTTTGTGAAACATCTAACCTAGCATGCAATAACGCGATACAGAGTACCAGAATGGATCCAACAAAAAGCAAGGTATGCAGGGATTGGCCGTAAGTGAAAACTCAAACATTATATCAAATAAGTATCACTTCACATTATTAATTATAAATAAGAAATAAACTAAAGAACAAGAAGCATTTCAAAAAAACGTAGTTGATATGAACAGGTCAAAATCACACTGATGCATGGGAAAAGATCCGTGATGAGTAATATATATTGCAACAATAGAATTAAGCATTAGATAACCAGTAGATAACCTGAATATCTAAGCAGTTCTGATGAAACGTCGATGGGCAGCTGTCACAACAAATCAAATTCCCTCCATCACCGCAGATTGCGCAAGTATCATCGTTAGTATCATCCCCATCAACATCGACTTTATTAAAGCCATCACGAAGGGACTCACGTTGCTTGTTCCATGTATCTACCTGGCATTGCAAAAGGGAAGGCCCGGAGCACAAATATATGTTTTGGAATGGTTGGCGGAGTTTGCTACCAGCATGGACTTCAAACTTGGAAACCGTGAGAATTTTACTACAACAACCACAATGCACACCGTCCCTCGTGATCCAACCCTCGAGCATCACTCGTGTGCGCCTACGATTCATGTATTGCACCTTCTCACTAAGCTCTACGGTTCCTGAGTCAATCAACCATGACAGCAAGTTGCGTTTACCAGCATATGGAGCAAAACCATTGTTCCCGAAATCTTGTCCCTTCTCGGAATTGCGTACCAGCAACGTGCACCTTCCAATCTTATTACTTTTCCTTGCATGAACAAACTTAGAACTAGAAATTGAGCCTAATTTATCACCCCTTTCCTGCATTTTACTGCTAGAACTACGTTTCATGTATAATTGAATTTTATCATCAGCTCCGCCACTGCCCGAACTGTTTTCATCTGACTCATCCTCGTCAAACTTTTTACTTGTACGCCTCTTCTTACCACTACTACCCTCTTCCCGTTTCTTTCTTTTCAACTCCTTCTCAATCTTCTTCCGAGTTTGCCTTGTCAGTTTACTCAATGAGTCCTCGGGTATTGGACCAAGCGACGAGCTATCATCAGCTTTCAAACTCGTCCCTTCTTCCTCAAGCTGTTTCTGAAATGCATCATACGCCTTTATAATTGACCAAAACGCAGTACCCGAAGGATTAACATACACAGCATCAGAGTAATCTCTACCTCGCCTAGGCCTATAATCAATCGTCCACCCCGCACTAATAAGCATGCCCTTTATTTTCTCACGTAACAGTTGCTTCTCAGTACCACTACCACGCCTCACTTTCCCTTGACTCGGTTTCATCGGTTGAGCCGCCCCCGGCCTCTGCACATTTACAGCCCTCCTCCCTCTTTTTGCGGGTTGACGACCTTTCAAACTATCCGATTTAACCTTTGCAGAGGCATTATCATCCTCCGATTCATCATCACTCTCCTCACTGCTCAAAGCTGCCCACGACTTCCGCTTATCCACAACTTTTTTGTCGACCCTACCACCAGCTGTTACCGCCTTTTTTTGCAGGTTCCTTTCCGAGTAAGGCGAGTGACGCTGAATGACTATGCTCTTTGCAGTCAGTTTCTGACCCCTGTGAATCACATCATTCACCTCCATCGGTCGATAAATTGGCTGACGCTGCTCGCCTACCTCGGCATTATTCTTCACCCTCACTTTCAAAACCCCATTCTTACCCTGCAACCTAATAGCGTCGTCAGAAACGCCAAATCTCTCCTTCCCCATCAAAAAACGTCTCTTTTCCGGAAAATAATTCCCACTCGTAGTACCCCCGTGGAACGATTTCCGTCTCTTGTAAATAATATCACCCTTACTTGACCCACTCTCGAGTTCTGCACCACCACCCCCACCGCCACCACCAGCGCTGCCGCCACGTTCATAAAAGTACCTCGCCCCCATCATTTCAACATCACTAAAATCATCATACTCGTCGAAATCGTAAACATCAAGCTCATTCCTCCTCATAACTCCATCCCTCATCGAGGACCCAAAATCGTTATAATAACCCGAACCACCACCAGCAGCACTGGCCCCACCGCCACCACCCTGCATCCGATAATACTCCAACAACTCCTCGTCACTTGAAACCGAGTCTTCAGGACTCACTCGAGCCCTCTTCTTCGCCTTTTTCGACTCGTAAACTTTCCGATCACCGGATGACCCAGCTCCGCCACCGCCGCCGCCGCCGCCGGAGGCCTTCTTCTTAATGACTAAACAACCAGACGAGCTCCTGTTCTTCACCACACCGGAATTACTACCACTACTTCGATTTTTCTCCTCCATTTCATTCATTCATTCATACATCAACAACCATCACAACAACAACAACAACAACAACAACAACCGAAAACTCAAACCTAAAATTTAAACAATCGAAACCAAAAGAAGAAGGCAAAATAGAAGCATGCGAAGTCAGATCCAGAGAAAATCGCGCCGAAAAAACCCTAAAATTAAGAAATTAAATTAAATTATGGAATTATTATAATTAATTATATGTGAATTAAAATGGTTAATAGTGAGCGAAAGAAAAGATGCGAGGATAAAAAATAGGAAATGCGTACCTTTGGAAAAAATTGGGGGAGAAAGTAGAGAAGTGAGGAAGAGTTAAATTGAAAAACACAGAAGAAGAAGAAGAAGAAGAAGAAGAAGATGGAGAGATGAAAAGAGATTAGGATTTGGAGAGGAGAGGAAAGGAGACGAGACGAAGGCCAACTTGTTTTGTTTCGTCTTGGGCGTCGTCGCCTCTACAAGGTAAAGCTCCCTTCTTTTTTCCTTTTTTTGTTTTTTTTTTTAAAGCTTTGTTTATTTCATTACTTTAGTTTAGTTTAATCTAAGCTTCCTTTATTTTATTTTATTTTATTTTATTTTATTTTATATATATGTTTTTGTTTTTAGGTAGTGTTTTGAAATAGATAACTCATGCAAATTCGGGTTTTAAATCTAGAAAGTGAAATATAAAATTTATACTCTTGTATTGGTGATAGCATTTGAAATTATCAGGTTTATACGTGAATTAAATTGAAATACAAATTCTACGATGAGGTCGTCTCATAGTATGAGACAATGAATGCATGGTTACTTTTGAAGAAGAATTACGTTACTTTTCATTTGTAATGCAATTATGTTTGAACAGTGTAGATTGACGACGATATATATAATGGTTAAGGGTTAAACGAAAATATAGTCAAACATGGTATCAACATGTGTTAGATAAATCATGTCGTAAACATTAATAGTCAATGAACATGAGAGGTAAGAAAAAATATGAAATTAGGAAAAAGAAGAGAGATTTAATTAAATTAGGATTAGTAATATTATTGAAATATGGTGTGTCTCATACTATGAGGTGGTCTTACAGTAGAATTACACAACAAACTTTAGGCCAACATTGCAACAACTAATAAACTTGTTCGCTAAAAACTTGATAACAAACGACCATGGTACAAGGAGAAATACACATTAGGGAAATGAATCAAGTTGCTCGAGGATGGTAAATTGGGCACAAGTGACTTCATCTATGTCAACGGCACAACTATATGCTTCCAAACTCCTTTAATACTATGAATTGCGGAATGACAAGAATCAGGTGTAATTACACTAAAATGCGTAGAAATGAAAAGGGGAAAAAAGATATCCAATTATCGCTAATAAAAATAAATCTCTTTGTCCTTGATGATCTAAGTCTACAATTGTAGCAGTTTAAGAAATCCATCTAACATGTAATTAGGGATTGGGGACTCCCCTCAACCAATCTCTTGACAAACAGTGCCTCAAAAGATATTCATAACACAAATGCATTATGAAACCGTTACATGTTGAACTTCTCAGTTATTAGAAGAAGGAGACTACTAATAAACATGGAAACTAAGAGCACTCGCATTGATTGAAAATTGGTGATCAAAATCTGAGGAATGTGGCCCATTGTAGGTACCGGGCCTGGCGTTGCAACGCTTACCACTCGACGTCTTGTATAGTCGGCGAATCTCGAGAAAAGCGGTGTGAAAAGTTCGAAAGATTAAGTTGGAAAAACCTTTAAAACTGTTTGGAGTCGCCACCTAACTAACGCGGTAATTAGGAACCTGCATACATGTCCTAAGCTATAGAACACGTCCTAGATTTCGAATCACGCCGATATCCTTAAATCTAGGTTTGTGAAACCAGATTGGATTCGGGGTGATGGTACTTTTCCTAAATTAATTCATTTGTTTTAAAAAAAATCGTTTAGAAAAGCCTACATTAAAGTAGCAGATACTAGTTTGAGAACAATCCGTTGGTTTTGATATTTGAGCAAGTGTAAATCCGCCGTGCACGTGTGATATTATGCAAGAAAACATGCAATGCATGCAACTACGACTAATGTATGTCTAAGCCGCTTCAGATGGATGCGGTTTGCTATGGGAGCCGCCTCTGTACTGGCGGTTCATGGGCAGATGAACCGCCAGTTCATAGGCGTTTTCTCCACGTATGTATGAATGCAATATAAGAAAATTGTCTGTAAAATCCTCGGTTTAGCATGTTTTAATTGTTTAACGAATACGTTTATGCTAGTGTCGAATTCATTGTTAATCGTTTTAATGCATAAAGAGGATTTTCTAGATGCATAACTTAAAATAAAGTCCATTGGTTCATTTTAAGGTTCGTTGCTTAAGCGACTTTGGCTGGGTGTACATGGATTGAGTTAATCCAATTTGCTATTACCATCTTAAATGGCAAAATGGTTTCGCGGTGCCAAAGTCGGGGAGGGACTAGAGTGTAGCCCTATAAGTCACATGCATAGAGATAAGGGAGAAGAGTATCGATCCTAATTTAGAATCGAATCTACTTATTCAAGCTAGAATTGGGCAGAACTTCGTTATTATGTGTGAGGCTTATTGTGAGGTGCGTAAGGAGATGTTATGCGAATGTAATGTGTGTGTAAAGGTTGGAGGAAGGCTTGTATATATAGGTGTTCTGCCAAAGGGGAGAGGGAGAACCGCCAGAGCTGAGGCAGCTAAGATCGTTAGCGGCCAGAGCTCCTGCGGTTAAGGGTCCTTGGCCTCTCCCAAGATTACGTATCTTCCACGAATGTTATTTCGGAAGATACAATATCTTTCGATTGTTTGGCTCTCAAGAAGCTCGGTTTAGGATTTCTAGAGAATATGTGGGTGCTTTTGTGTGAGCTTAGGGCCTTAAGAAGCGGGCCTAAAGCGGATCGGGCTCGATTTCGGCCCGAGATCCAAAATAATGAAGGATATCATTTTGAGTGCATTTTGTGAGACAAACTTAGACGTGAGCTTGATTTTTGCGTGTGAGGGTGCTAAACGGTGTTCTGAACATCGGACCTAAATTTAGGAATTTTGGGAATTTGAAATGGGCCTTTGTAAGTAAAAGGGCTTATGTGTGTATGCATGTAGTGTGTTGGGCCCTAAATGAACCGTAGGACGTTAGTCAAGTCAAAGTTAGCATTTCGACTCGGTTAGCATTTTTAACAATTAACATTAGTTTTCGACACTTAGTACCGCATAAGTCATATTAAAGCATGTGTATTTAAAAGTCTTAGTTATATTACTGGGTTTTGTGTGAGAGGTACGGATACAGGTATCCACACCCATAATATGGGAAACCCTTAAATTAAGGAGATTTTCAAATCGCATGGGCACAATTTGTAATATAAAAATATTTTAATACTCTGTATTAGATTGTATTTGTAAAAATTGATGCAAAAAGATATATATAAAATGGATAGGGTAAATGATAATGTTAGTGAAAAAGAAGTGGACAAATAAGAAAAAGAGGGGAAAAATATGGAGAGCATCATGAATGTGGATGCTCTAAGAACCCAAATTAGACAACATGAGACAACGTTGAGTTGGATCATCACGCCAACCGAGCCAACACCATTATCTTGCTTCACTCAAGCTCATCATCACTACTGAGCAAAACAAATCGAGCAGCCAAAAAAAAAAAAAAAACTCACTCAAAGGTAGAAAAATAAAAGTTTGAGCCCACTAAAAAAATCCTAAAGAAGATAGGACATTATACATAGTTTAATAATATATCTTTTATTTTTACTTTTTTTTTTCTAGGAATCACCATTGAGAAACGAACCCCAATATAAATAGTCAGACTCAGGTAGATGTATTCGAAATGGCCCAATATAAAGGACATGCAAATTTACATACAACTAGTGGTGTGCCCCGTGGAATCCACGGACCGAGTCGCTCACGTTATGTAACACCCGGTGTTGTCCGAGGTTATTCGGGCCGGGTTCCCCATTGAAGTGGTCCATGTGATGAGCTCAAGTGACCTAGTGCTTAAAAGGATTGTAAGTGCTACTCATATCAACAAGATGCATCTTAACTACGGTGGCTCATCTTAAGAACTCTTCAGTTAAGCGTGCTTGCTGGAGAGTAGTCTTAGAATGGGTGACCTCCTGGGAAGTTCTCAGGATGCGCACGAGTGAGGACAAAGTGCGCTGGAAAGGACCCGTGTTGGTTTGTGGGCGATGTACGCAGCCTGGCGAGCTACCGTGAATGACATTTCGGCCTTTGGTTGGGGCCGGGGTGTTACTGTAACAACCCGGATTTTTCAACAAAATAAAATAAAGAAATAAAAAGGATTTATGAAATAAAAGAAAATAAAAGCGAGCCACGGTGGCGGAAACACCGTGGAATCCGGATCATTACTCACTAAACCAACTAAACAATGATAAAAAAAAGTAGGCCTTGAGGCCTAGAAGTGGGAAATAAATACCCCTTACAAAACCAAAACCAAAGTACAATGAACTGAAAGCATAAATGGAGTCTAATCCAAACTAAACCAACTCGACAGCTATCAAGACAACTCGCGAAAGGCATGCTACGGGTCTCAATCTCACAGCATTCTCACACATAAGCCCATCACGCGCGTACCTATAAAAAAAAGGAAGCAACAACCACAATCAGTGGGGAGTAACTAGGTGCTCCCCAGTCATATTTTAACATAACAAATGCAAACAACAACAATGCAAACATCACACACAAAACAACCTAGGCCTCATACATGTTAAAACACAACTAGATCACACCTAGTTACCTTTGTAGAGTCTCAAAAACGTGCTACTCCTCCTCTTCTTCAACTAGGATGGTGTCTCCTTCTTCAAAGCCCTCTTCTCCTTTGATAATCCAAGCCAAACAAGCAAATAATGAATACACACAACATAACACATAAAATAACAAGAAACCAGAAAATAAAAGGGATAAAAAGGAGATCATACACTAAGAAAATGGCTAGGAAAAGATTAGGATGAATAAGGTGAAAGCTTGCAAGAGAATCAATGGAGTTTGAATGATAATGGAGAGATATTTTGAGAGAGGAAGAAGGAATGAATGTGGATGGAAATGAGGAATGAGAAATTAAGGAGTGAAATCAGATTATTAGGTTGCTTAGATTAGGAGATCACAAGATAATTAACTATCTTGCTCATAAAGCCATCTAAAAACCCTAGACTTATCCCGTGCAAAGGAGATTTTGGTTCGGTCCAAAGTGGGCCGGTCCAAACTAGCTTCTGAAAAGTTGGCAGATGCAGCGTAGAAAAAATACGCAGTTTAGCCTTTTGAATCACTTGAATCGGAGTTCGTATGAGGGAGTTACACCGTTTTTAGCTAAATTACTCCGTATTTAAGTTCCGACTGCAGAGTAGCTTATCCACGCGATAATAAAAATGATTTTCTCGAGCTAAAAGAAATGAGAAAATCAAGAGAAATAAATTACGAATATAAATGAGACAAATATTAAATATTAGGAAAAGTCGGGGTGTTACACATTATAATACGTATTTCTGGTGGGTTGTCAATTGTGTTTGTGCATGTAAATATTATAGCCACTAATAATTATTAATTTCCATCTAAATTTTCAAATAATCTCTTAAATGGATAGACATAATATGAGTTCTAAAGTAAAAACATCGAAAATGTTACATTTTATTTCGATTGCATATTACATACTATGTCTTACTTAATCAGACAATTAATGAAATCATAAATTCTCATAAAGGTGCAAGCTAGCCTTTGAGGCTAAGATATTTATAAATCGTGACGGCTAGAGCTAAAGCTCATATTTCATGGTCTTTTACTCCTAAGGACAATTACGATATTGTTTATGTATTGAAGACATGTTTTATTAAATGAGAAGAAACTAATATTTTGTCCTAAAAATATGGATGAATGTTCTTCTTGTGTCCTTTTTATTGTGAGTTGTTTCCCGATTACCATCGCTCCATTTGTAGTTTTCTTTGTTGTTTTCATATTTTGTGGGTTTCCTTCACTTGGTTGTTGTTGTGTCTCCTTTGTGGCGCTTAATTTGTAGTTTCTTCTGTGTTTCTTTGTATTCATCGCTTGTGTCGTCCTATCTTGTCTGGTTTTGTTTGTTGTTAATGTTTGTTTTTATACAGGTTTTTGTCCTGATTTGATGGTTACGTACTTGTTTTTTCTGGTGCCATATGATGATGTTGGTTGTTTTCTTTGGTGTTGACGGGTCCTTTCTTGTTCTATATTTTGACTTTCTTTAATGCTTTCTTGCGTTTGTATGTTTTTTTGGTTAGTTTTTTTTTACATTGTGTGGTTTTGTGTGTGTTTTTGGTGTTTTTACCTGTTCTTGGGTGATGTTCGTGTTGTCTGTTACGTCGTCTTATTTGTGTGATTCCATTGTTTTTTGGACTTCCAACTCTTTTTCGTTGTTGTACTTGTTGACTCCTACCTTAACTTTGAAGGTATATTGTTTGCCAATACAACCTTGTAGTATTCGGTATGTTGTTCTTTTCCGTCCTCCTACAGTTAGGTTTCTAGTTGTAGATACCCGTATCCGTATCCCCCAAAAACAAACCCGATGATGAAAAGGACTTTCATGCATGCTTTTAAAAGAGTCGAAACGGTACAAAAGTGTCTAAAACGTATTTAGTCATTCTTAACGTATTAATTTGAACTTGCATAATCATAAAAATGAATGTCACTCTTAGTCATTGTGAGCACGATACAGGAACGTCTTATTAAGCCAAGCCACAAAACAAATTTCAACTAGCTACAAAACGGCCCAAACTTACAAAAACGACCCAAAACGCACACTAACACAACACTCAAAACGGGCCAAAGTGCGTCCCGTGTCACATTTTCACAAAACTAGACACTACAAAACCGTAAAATAATATACTTTAATATTATTTTATTTCGAGCCAGAACCGAAAAACACGACAAAAACCAAAGCACGAAAACCAAAATTGAGCCAAAAACCAATTTGGCCCAAAATATCCAAATAAAACATAATCATCACCTAATCACACGACCAAAACCAAAGGCGGCATAAAACAGCCCACCAAAACAAAAATAAAATCGCCAGTTAACAGGCGATTAAAAACTTAATAGCCAGTGAACAGGCGATTATCTTTTTGTTTTGTACCAGCCGCCTTTTTGATTTTTCTTTAAAAAATATCCAACTCAAACAAACTTAAACGCCTGTATACAGGCGATTTAATTTTGTTATCCCACAAAAACCATCAAAACTCTATAAATACCAACCCACTTCATTCTTTTCAAAGATCGGTTTTTTAACACTTATACACTATTCACGAAATCCACTCAAAAATACCGTCTTTACATTTTCGAAAGGTAAACATTTTACCTACGGGCTGGACGTTTGAGACTCGGATAATGGGGTTACATTAACCCCAAACCCGATATTGGCACTAGCGAAGCCGTATTCGTAATACGGTTGTAGCAATTCGGATTCATAATCCGTCTAAACCCCGCCAATATCGCATAAATAAACGACTCATTATCACTAAAGCAAACCGACGTCACTTTTATAATTATGCAAGTCCTCATTCATGCATTAAATAACGACTAGAATCACGGATCCAACACTAAATCAGACTGCTTCATGTAGTCTTTTAGCATGTCAAAGCGAGGTTTTTCACAAATTTTAATACGAGGTCGGAAAATAACGTCTATAGTAATAATTTAGTCAATAAATTATTATTTAACGTACATTTCCTATAGCAATATGTCATTATTTTGACAATTTACATTATTTATGCATTTTAATCGAGTCATGTTTATTCGCACTTATGCGTAGCGTGACTTTTAGCCCAAATATCGAAATTAAGCAAGTGTTTTCAAATTAGTAGAGACTACTCTTATGTAGGCTTTTTGATTCTTGTTTTCAAAACTCATTTTGTCAAAACTTTGAAAAGTAACCTCACTCCGAACCCCTTCTGCGGTTTCAAACCTCAGTTGATAGGTATCGACGCACCTTGAAATCTGAGACACTCGTGTCTTGTATTTCAAGACGCGTTGAATAGGTTCCAAATTCCTTTAATATTTGGTGGCGACTCCGAAAATACATTTTCAAAAAGGATTTTCTACTTTTCTTTTTTGGTCACAAATTCATGCTATGATCTCCCCATTTTACAAAACTGCACTTTTTCTGCGAGGCGCATTCATGGCGCCAAGACGGCGTAGGCTCGAGCAGGGCGTCGATAGGTTTTCCCAAAAGGAAAAGATTTTCCCGGTACCTTCACTAGTTAGTTAATTTTGTTTGTTATATTTTCGGTTGTTTCCATATCAATAATGTGTATGTATCTTACCTCCTCATTCAAACACTACAATTACTATAAAAATCACATTAAAACACTACTATTTCTCATAGATTTTTGACTGTGTAGAAATAACAATTTAAACGAATATATTTACTTTATTCATCTCCTTTCATACTATAAAACATTTATAAAAAAAATATATCACAATTATATTTTTACACCATTCTCAAACATCATCTTAATATATTAAAAGTTAATAATTAAAGTCAAAGATGAATGAAACAAATATCAAATAATCCGCCTTGTATTTATCCCTTCATTCAAAAATAATTAATCAAAAATTAGCAACACATCAATTATACCTTGGTAAGTGTGTATTTTTTTTTTTTTCCTATTTGTTCCTGCAAAGATAAAAATTAGTTAACATTGTACTATATATAACGTGAGGAGAAAAAAAAGAATCAAAGTCACAAAATCAAAAGCAAAATGTATCTAAATATAAAATTTTAAACATTATGAAAATAAATGATGCATGACATATAATTTTGAAAACTCTAAAATAATAAATTTGATCCACTTTGTATTTATCCCCTCATTAAAAAATAATTATCAAAATTTACCTCAAAAATAAAATAAAATAAAATAATAGAATAATCAACACATAGATTATACCTTGATAATTATTGTGAGCTTTGTTATTTCCCGATTCATTCCTGCAAATATAAAGAATAGTTAACATTGTATTATAAAACAACATTATGGGAGGAAAAAAAATCAAAGCTACAAAATCAAAAGTCAAATGTGTCTAAATATAAATTTATAAAATTATTGAAATAATTTGTGCATGACTTTGAAAGTTTTGGAATTTCTAAAATAATATAAATGATGCATGATTTTATAAGGTAATAGCTTATGTCTTTTGATTTTCTTTATATTAATTAGTGGATACAAAATAATTAATTCAAAAAGATAAGAATGTAATGATAAATAAAAGACGATAGATATAGTTGAAAACTTTGACTATTTGTTTATAACTATTAAAATGTTTGTGCTATTATATACATTTCATTTGTATTGTTTCAACTTTGCATTTTATGTTAGTAAGTACATATCAATTAAATTGTCTGTTTTTTAGTTTCATCTGTTTGTCGGGCACTCTAAATGTTGTACGTCGTGAACAGTGAAAATGAAAGCCGAAGAAGAAAAACAACCATGTTGAGATAAAAGTTGTTTAATACGGACAATTGATTGCGAGATTGAATGTTGGTCTTCAATGAGGCTTTTTTCAAATCGTCAAAATAATTACAGGTGAAAGATGAAAAGACGAAAAAGTTGAAATACAAAGGGAAGACGATTTGGAGCGAAATTTTACTTGGGAAGTCAAGTTTAACGTGGAACACAATGGATGACGTGGCGGAATAAGGATGCAATTAGTGTGCCGGGTCGGTCACATTTTAATACGCATTCCTTGTGGGTTGTCAATTGTGTTTTTGCGTGTAAATATTATAATCACTAATAATTATTTATTTCTATCTAAAATTTCAAAATAATCTGTTAAATGGATAGACATAATGTGAGTTCTAGGTAAAAACATCAAAATGTTACATACGCCAGGTCTCGTATGGCTTAGCGAAAATTTTGCGAGCGGTTGAATGATGGTGATCAATGCTGGTCTTCAATGATGGCCTTTTCAAGTTCTCAAAACAATAGAGATAAGGATTTGGTGGCGAAAATTAATTGCGAGCAATTAAATATTGGTGATCAATGCTCGTTTTCAATGACGACCTTTACAAATTCGCGAAACAATAAAGATGAAGAATTTGGAGGGGTATTTGACCCGGGAGGTCCATGATGACGTGGTGCGCATGAGATAACGTGGCGGAATAAGGAGGAAAAAAGTGCTTGTTACGTCTTTTTTGGCACCATATAGACTTCATTGCCGTTGTCTACGTTTTACTTTTGTTTTTCCGGAATTTTGAACAAACATATATAAATATATAGATCGGACGAGTACTAATTTATCAACAACACAATATAGCACTAACTACTAATTACCCATATATATACATAATAAAAATGGTACTTCCGGCATTATTAAATATTGCAAATTCTCATTTGTAAATATAACTACATGCTAACATAGTACGAATCAACAACCTTTTTATGCATTTTCTCTACGATAGGTAAATCACGATCATAAATATCACATTACACCAAAAGTGAGCTATATTAACATAAACCATGTTAAATTACTATCATCAGTTTCAATTTCCATATCTCGATTGCAACTGCTCGCCCAACTCGTAAGGATGCCACAACCGCCTCAATGGATATTGCATAACATAAAGCTGCAACAACAATAACAAAAATCAATATTCTTGATTCTGAGAACCTAATTCAACCCTTTTAAACTATTTATTTTATTTTATTTTGATGTCACAGCAACAATCAACAATACAATGTTTCAATAAAATTATGAGTACTTCTATTTCTCAATTCTGGAAAACATTCATACAACATAATAAAACCGAAATTCCAACCTTTTAACATGGCCTATATTGCATTACATGGGGATTTAGGCGCAATAACATGATCAATCACATACGAAAACAAACTTCAATTTAGTCATTCAATTAATTCGACAAAAATTACTATAATACTAATTGGTGACAAATTTACAGTTTAGTGTAAATAAATAGTACTTTTTTTATCCCAAAATAAGTATCCCTTTTCTATGTAATTTACATACAAAATTAGACACTTATTTTGGGATGAAGGGAGTACAAAGTATAAATTAATCGAAAACAGAATCACCATCACCACAACCTTAATTTAAAAAATTATCGAGGACACTTATTTTGGAAGCGAGGAGTACAAAATATAAATTAATCGAAAACATAATCACCAACACGACAACCTCAATTTCAAAAAATTATCGAATACCACTCCAATGTAAAACAAAATCAAAACGAATGCAATTCAAAGAACTTGACTTCCTTTAAAACCGTAATACATAATCATGGAACTATGATGGTTGCATGTAATTTTCTTGATGGTGTAGACCATGAATAGATGACGGTAGACAGTTCGGTGTGGGAGCGACTTAAACGATGTGAAAATTCAAGTATTACTCCAAAGTGACTTTTCATCTATAACTTTTGTTTCGAGGTTTTGCTTTTGTTTTTGTTTGTTTGTTCTAGGTTGTATATATGATTTTATATTCAATCCTATACACATATAAAATACATAGTTGAGATTGAATGATAAAGTAAATACATGACAATAAAAATAACAAATATTTTAAAACCTCTCAAGTATCATTGAAAGTTAATAAAAGTAATAAATCATAAAACCAAACAAAACAAATAATGGATCTCTATTTCTACTATACTTTCATGTTTGTTTAAAGAAAGAATTAAGAAAATGATTTTACCTCGTTAATCGTTCTTATTTTTACGATTTCTACAATGACTTCTGCACATATAAAAAAAGATAGTTAATTAAGAATATTTAATTGATAAAAAATATATCACAAATATTCTAAAATCCCTGAAGTATAATTTAATATATCAAGTCAATAAAAGTAGTAAAACATAAAACAAACAAAAAAATAAAATAATACTCAACCCCTCGTCATCAAAAAAAAATAAAAATCAAGCTCTAATTCTAATATGCTTTCATTTTTTTTCAATAAAAAAATAATTAACAAAACGACTTTACCTCATTGTCATCCCCAATCCCCATTCTTTAAATATTTGTATATACTGTTGCACATATAAAGAAAAAGTTAATAATTTATCATAAAACAAATCTAGACAAAAAACCAAAACTATATATAAATGATAAATAAATAATACGGAGTATTTAAATATAAAATTATGAGAATTAATGAGTTTGAATACATGACTTTTGAAATTTGTAACTTATAAAATAAGAGAAATCATGCATGGATTTTATAAAGTAATAGTTCGTGTCTTTTGCTTTCTTATATTAATTAATTGGTTCAAAATAGTTAATTTAATACGTTGAATAAGTTTTGCGTAAAACCATCTCATGCGTGCGACAAAGTTCTTATGATTAAAATCTATATCTATATCTATATTATATATTATGATTAAAAATCTTATATATCTGTGACCATTTTGCTCCAAGTTTTTTCATCTTCCTCGTCCTTTCGTTGTTACCAGTATTTATTTTGAGTATTTGAAAAGGCTTTTATTGAATACCACCATTCAATTACTCCAAAGTGACTTTTCATCTTCTTTGAGGGTTAAACTTTCACCTTAAACTTATACATATAGTGATTTGGGCTTTTGGATTTTCCTCAAGCATGAAACGCAGGAGCGAGGCGCTCGGAAGTCGGTATTATGCGTTGACGTGGCAAAGTAATCCTATGTGGCAACGTGAGGGAGAAGTTGGAGATGGTTTTGTGGTAGTTTTATTTTAGAAGATTGTCTTTTAATATTATATATAGATATGAAAACCAAAAAGGAAGACACAAATATACCTAGTTGGTAAGAGAAGGGGCAGCAAGGAACACCAGTCAGTTACAAAATACTATACTAACATAGAAGACATACCAAGACATGTGGGGGATGGAAAACGTGTCGTCTTATTTCGTTGTGATTGGTGGGATGTTCATAGTAAAGGTAGAGGTGTTAAGGTAGACAAATTTGGATTTGTTAGTGTTAATACTAAAAGGAGGTTACATACAAATGAACCTTTTGTTCTTATGTCCCAAGCTCAACAAGTTTTTTATGTGAAAGACGGGACTGATCCAAATTGGCTTATAGTTATCAAGACTCATCCACGACATTATTATGATAATCCAGAAAAAGATCATTTTGAAAATGATAGGGACGCTTTGCAACAGAATCAACCTGAATCTACACATGAGGTGTTTTTAAGCGCACTAAGAGTTGATGACAGTGGCACAACGTCGGAGTTTGTAAGAGACGACATGGAGAATAATATTGTCGATTTGACCGACACAAATCAACCTAAAGATCTAAATAACATAGAAAACGAAGATGATAACGGTTATGAAAGCTCTGTTTACGAAGATGATCCCAGTGATACTGATTCTGATATAGAAGTCGACGAAGATGCTGATATAGCTTAATATTAGTACCCTTTTTCTTAGACATTAATGGGATGTTTGTAGCCTAATATTTATTCTATATGGATATTTAGTTGGTTTTTTTTTAAAACTTGACATTTGTGTCCAGATACCAGAAGTCACTTTATGTTACACAAAAAATATTCTCTGAAATGAATTATATATGCTAGATTTAGAATAGTTCTGCAGAAATTTTTGCGTAATTACTCTATGAATACTTCTCTATCTTTATTACTAATGTGTGTGTTTTTTTTCAATTTGTTCTTGAATCATTATTCACTAACATATTACTGTCATAGTTTGCAAATGTCAAAGGTGCAGCCAAAAAGGACAAGGGCTGATATGCCACTTAACAAATATGAAAGAGATAGACTCTTAAATATCGAAGCCAACAAGAAAAAGATGGAATCACTAAACCTTAAGCATATGGCTGCCGCTATGTCTGGTTTTGTGAATTCAACAAACGAGAAAAAATGAAAATGTAAAACAGGAATACGGTGGATGAAGACGAAGACTATGAAGCTGGTCTTGGCTATGAAGTCAATCATCTAGATGAAGCATGTGAAACTGATGAAACTTTTGTATCTAAAACAAAGGTAACGTTTAATGATTGTTTATATATGGAGTTTTATTTTTGCATTGATCTAAAATAAATGATGTAACAATTGCTTTTAATTTTGCAATGAAGAAAAAAAGAGCGCTACGATGTTAGATGAGCCTAAGAGAAGCAGATTTATTCCACCGTTGTCTGTTTCAAACTTTCTCAAAATGAATGATAAGCAGAGACGTGCAACAAGAGGAAATGATGCAGTAAAATCAGTCTCTTCAGGTACTCAAATCGTCCAAGAAGGTTATTTTTCCCACGTAAATGTAGTCTAAAGCGGGTAATGACTTGGCTTAAACAAATACCACTTTTTTTTTATGTTTAACTTATAATGTTATTTTTCACATACAGTTGTTGACAGTCAGCAAGCTATTGACAGTCAGCATGACCAAGATTATGATTCTGATGGTACATGACCTGAGATGATAAAGTTTCTGCTATTTTATAATTGCATCTTTTGGTGGTTTTTTTTTTAATTCTTTTCTATACGATACAGATATAAGTAATGAAGAATTTACTCAATTTATGGCTCTTGAAAGAGGTACTAACTAATTTCATCAATATTTACACTCTTCATTATTACAAATGAATTGTCAATATAGATTTCATAGTGCTAAAGAGAATTTGTACTTTTGAATTAGAGAAAGGTAAACGCTCTTACCATAGTGGAGGTGAAAATGTTCCATTAGAAAAAGGTATTTAATTTATCGATAAATGAACTTTTATTACGTTACGTATAGTATTAAATTTATAACTAATTATGTCATTTCTTTTACATTATTCAAACAAAAAAAATTAGATTATGAAGAAACACAGGAAGGAGAACCAGCTGAAGACGGGTCAGATGAAGATGACCCATGGAATGAGGAAATCCAACGTCAATTAGCCATGCCTATAAACATAATTCATGAATCAAATGAGCTAGTTACTTCGGGTATGTTCAACCATATTGTTCTGAATACAATGTATGTGTTATAATGATTTGAAATTCTCTTATGAGGAACGATACTGATACGCACGTAACATAAAAAAAAAAAAAGTAAGAAAGAATAGCATGTTGATATCCAACTAGGCTCACATGTACGCATTATTGTTTTACATAATTACTACGACATTTTAGATGAAAATGGGTACAAAATCATGCCCAACATATAACAGTTCAAAACTACTTGTGATAGACAATGAATATAGTCATATGAGAAGGTGGGGGCAGGGGAAAAGTTTTTGCTATAATTTGAGAAACCACTCCTCTACAAGTAAAGTAAAACAAGTAAGATGAGCTGTATATTGTAGAAAACTTGCTGCACTAGCTCCCTGGGAAAAGATCTTTGTGCAATTTAATGAAGATGACATTGCAATTGGCGAGAATGCATCGATGTTTGCTTATTTCCTCGGTGATCAAGTAAGGAACCGAGCAGTCTTACCTGTACAAGTTAATGGTTGGGAAGATTTCAAACCGGAGACACTTGATCACTTATGGAGATGCATTTTGGTAAATGTGATTTAACATAAATTCTAATTATTTGCTTAATACATATTTTTTTTTTGTAATTCATAAACATGATTATTTTAGGAGAAATGTGATTTTGACAATCCGGAGTTAAGAAAAGATGGTGTAATGAAGCATGCGAGAACCTTGTTTAGGAATAGTAAGCATAAGCTGAAGCGGAAATATATTATTGAACCAAACCTCATTACTAAAGAAGCTCAGTTGAAAAATAAGCCGAAGGACATGCTCAAGGATGATTGGAAATACTTAGTAGAGCTTTGGAAAACTCAAAAGGTTCAAGTAGAATATGCTTAAATCTTATGGAGTTCGACCATCTTATAAAGGTTTGTAAAATATTTTTGTTATCGAGTTTAACTTCTTAATTTTTTTTAAATTTTAATTTATTTTTTTTGGATAAGTTGTGCTCCATATTTCTTACGAAATTTGTTGCTCAAGTTTATCTCATTATATTTTATTTGATATTTTTTTGCAGATGATTAATTTAGTACGGTTGGAAATGTGAAGCGAAAATGATTGCATTTGGCATTTCAGTTGTGGAACTTTAATTTGTTCTGTTCGTTGCAATTTAGTTGCGCAAATTGATATTTTAAATAGTTATCAGATTTTCAGTGAAGACCTTGTATTTGACTTTAGTTGTATTTTTGTTTTGCATTGTGTTAAGGATAATATTGTTAGACTTTGTTAAATTATAAAATAATATTACTCTTTGAATTGATTCTATTGATTGTATAGGTAAGACACATGGATCACTAATTTTCTACGTCAATAGTTTATGGCTTCCACAATCATACCACTTTTTTTTTTTTTTTTTGGTAGCTAGTAAATGATTAGCCACGGAAAATATTTTTTGCCACGAATTTTTAGCCACGGATTAATATTTTTGCCACATTATTTTAACCACGGAAAATATATTTCGCCACGATTTTTAGCCACGAAAAATAGGTATTGCCACGAGTTTTAGCCACGGGAAATTTCATGTCAAGGACACTAAATCTAGCCACGTTGTCACTTTTTCTGTGGCTATTTTTTTACCACGGCCACTTGCGCCACGAATGAATTTCCGTGGCAATATAATATAGCCACGGAAATATATTACTTGCGCCACGATTCATAACGTGGCGCAAGTATCAAAATGTTGTAGTGTTTGTATTTTTGGATTGCGTAATACTTTGACACTCACCGCAGTGTGAAGCGGTCGCCGCACAGTACCCTCATGGTCCTATATTCAGGCGGGCGTGTGGCTAAGACCTATAAAGATGACGAAACTCGTGAACTTATCCATGGAGGAGGTATTATCAACATTGATGGTTTTATGTTGAAAAAGCATGGGGATGATTCTCTTGTTGATAATGGCAAACTGACACTTGCCAAATTTGCTTATTTAGTGTCCCTTCGCTTTTCCTACCTACCGATGCGGCGAGGTAACTCTTTCCTTGTTGAGCCGTACGCTCCCTATCGTTTCGGCAGACAATTTGGGTTTTGTCAAGACCTTCATTTGTTCTTTAATGATGAGTAACTTTGAATTGGAGCGTATACTCGACTGTGGCTTACTGGTTTTTTTTTCTAGTAAATCGTTCCCTTTTTTTTCAAGTAAAATTTTTGTGAGTTTCGAAGCGAAAATAAAATTTCGAACGAGTGAATTTTTTGTGTGGAATTTTCGAAATAAAAATAAAAAATTCGAAGGAGTGAAAAAATAAATAAATTTGTTTTCGTGTGGCTGCACTCGAGCGTTGTGTGCACTCAAGCTGCCTGCCTACGTGCTCGCAAAATACATAAAAGTACATCACGAGATCAAGACGACATAGTTCCTTTTTTTTTTTTTTGTGTGTGTGTGTTCAGGGAAGTATTCTCTCAAGGTAACAGGCTACGGCGATTCTTGTTCTAGCAGATCGACGGGCATAATTTGTGACTTCTCCACTCTAGTAAACCTTTTCTCAGGTCTACAACAATGCAAATCTCTTCGTTTGTTTTGCTTTCTTTGACGTTGTCTGGGGTGTGAATGTGACTTTGCTTGTCTCCTTGATCTTCTAGGAGTAACCAAGGTCCATTCCTCGTCATCGATTGTCTTTTCAGCGTCTTTTGAAGCTAAGAACGTGTTCTGAAAAGTAGGCGATGATGTCGACCTTCTTACCAGTACATGTATAGGCTCAAGAAAATCAAATTGTATGACGCATACGTCCAATTCTTCTCCTACGCCAGAAACCACTTCGTTTGAGGCGATCACGTGCTGCGGGACGACGTGGTCATTCATCGCGGTCGTATGGTTTGTCGTCACACATTCATCGCAATCCAATATGATTTTACCATCCTTTGTCAACTGCATGATCTTCTCCTTGAGAGTGATGCATTTCTCAAGTGGATGGCTCACTAATCGGTGATATCGACAATAGTTTGGGTCATTCACCATATGAGCTTGATTAGGACGTTTTGATTCAGGTAGCTGGATGATTTTGTTTTCTAGGAGGTCATCTAGCATGCCAGGCAAGTCCGGGTCAGGAAATGGGTATTCCTTAGCTTAAAGCTCCTCGAACGTAGGCTTGTCGCGGTTGAAACTCTTCGTATTAGTTTATTTCTTCTTGTCGAATTTCGGTTTTGCCGATATCTTCACAGGCGTATCCTTGGCGGCGACGACCTTTGTCTCTTTAGATGAGTTCCTTGAGAATTCTTCACTTTTCTTGAACTCCTTCTTCTCGACGGGTGGTTTGACAGATGGCGTACGACCTTTAGCACGGCCTTTGATTGTAACCTGATAGGCTAAAGTCGCAACGCCTAACAAAGATAACCGAACACTCACACTACTAGGTAGATAGGGTAGTCGGGATCGATCACTAGTACAAAAAATACATTTGGCGTTTAGAAAAGACTACGGTTGTCATAATTAACCGTAGTCGTTAATTCATTAATATTAGGATTTATAAACGGCTACGGTTGTTTTTGAATAACCGTAGCCAAAAACTTAAAAGGCTACAGTTTTCAATAGAACCGAAGCCTAAAGTGGAAAAGAATATTAAAGGCTTCAGTTTTGCTCAACCGCAGCCGTATCTTAATTATCAAAATAAAAACACAATGAACCCTCAACCTGAAATGAAATCCCCTAACAACTTCAATACGTCTCTCAACGCCGCCACCAGCTTTGCCGTCGACCACCACGCCTCTCGCCTCCACCGTCTTCGTCGGCGACCACCACACCTTTTACGGCAGCCACAAGTGTTGGGGTTAGTGTCCTCCACAGTTAGTGCAATAACATAAATAAATCTCTAAAGGTACACAGGGTACATTTTGTATTTAATCAGTTGATTAACGTTTATCAATAACGGTTGGCTTGCTAGATAAGTTTGACGTTATTGTCATACAGATGGCGGTGATCAACTGGTCCCTAAGAGTCACACCTAAAGGATGTGTTTGAGAGATGTGATTATTTGAGAAAATATTCATATCGATGCCTTATTTAATGACTAAACGGTTAGTCAGTGTTGTGGACTAAACAGTTAGTCGGATGTGACTAAGAGGTTAGTCAAATATGATAATGAATATTATTTAATAAAGATTAAATGATATTAGATGAGAGGAATTAATTTATGTCAGGAAATTGAATATAAACGGTTATATTTAATTATTACGTATAATGTAGGCTAATTAATTTTAATCAGTTATAATTAATTAGTAAATTATAAATATAAGGATATTTATGATTAATTATAATATAAGGATATATAAATTACATTATACATTAAAAGCCAAATAAAACTAATTAAATGGGTTATACTCTTAATTAGATTTGGGCTTGTAAATTAAGAAGTGGAAGAGCCCACTCTAGCTTAATTTGGACGTGTGAATAGTAGGTTAGAGGGGATAGTTTTCTTCTCCTCTACTTAATCTAATCACTCTCCTAATCTCATCTAACCTAATTCATTCATACTACAACACAAAAACTTGAAGGAAGGAAACTGTTCTTTTCTCTCTAATTCTCTAGCAAACTCAAGGCATATCTTAGACTATCTTGGGTGTTTCTATTAGGTGATACCATACTTTTGGTATTGATCTTAGGCCGATTTACTTGGATTAAAAGGTTAATTCTAAATCTTTATTCTATGCTTTGTAATTTCAATTTATGTCTATAAATCTTGTAAATTTTTCATTATAATCCTGTGAATTTAACGGTCTATATACGGATATAAACCTACAAGTGGTATCAGAGACTTAGGGCACATGAAATTTTTATAAGGTTTTCATAAAAATCGGATTTTGCATGATATTGATCAATTTTAAATTTGGCCGTATAGTTTTTGCATATGCCGTATTGTTTTAAATCAATTGGATTGCTTTTGCTAAAAGTTAATTGGGCCGTATGCTTTAGATCAACTTAGTCTTTTTGGGCCGTATATATAATGAATTGATTAATGGAGTATTTGTATCATGTTAATTTTGATAAATTTTGCAACTTGGCCGTTTTATTTAGTTGTTTTGGCCGTGTTGTTCTTATTTATTTTTGGTCCATTTGATTCATAATTATCGATGTTTTAAGATGTTAAAACTATAATATATGATTTTGTATAGGTTTTGATTTAATACTGATTGAATTAAAACATGAAAGGACCAAATTTGTGTATGTTAATGAACATATCATGTTGTTAATCACTAGATCTATCAGTTTTAAGATGTTTAATCTAAAAAGTTAGTTTGAATCTCTTAAATCAATGTTTAATACAGATTAAAATTGAATTAGGATTGATCTAATTATTAACATAATCAAATTAAAACAGTTTAATTCCTTTTTTAGTATTGGCCGAATTATATCTATTTTTGGTAAATTTTTGTTTTTTTTAATTAGGCCGGTATTTTCAGATTTTAAAAAAAAAAAAAAAAAAAAGATATTTACATATTTTTGGCCGAAATTCTTTTGTTTTTGGAAATTAATATTTTTATTATATCTTGTTATATTATAAAGATATTTTTGTGTCATTGTGAAGCAGTTCACAATAAATATGATACCTAATATTTTAAAGAAGTTTAAAATATTATTGAGATCTAATTTATGTTATAAAGATAATATAAATTGATTTTGGATTAATGTTTGATTAAGATATTATGAACAATTAAGGAATTGTTGCATAATGATAATCATTTTAAAAAGGGTGGTTTGGATAAATAATCAATTGTTTGCATTGTTATTATTGATGTTTAGTTGATGCTATTTTTGTGTATGAATGTTTTGAATGGTTTAATTTTTTGCATTAATTATGTACAAACGGTTGTAATTTACTAGTGTGGCCTTAGAAAGTTGTGTTTTCGTAATGAAGGAAACACAATTTTGGTTGTATTTTTGAGATCTCGAATCTCCCATCTTGTAATATTTTTTTAATTTTGGCATATTTTGAATTAGAATGTAAATAGGTTTATTTTGTAATTTAAAATTGTAATTTTAAGAAGATTCAAGATGAAGATTCAAGATGGACTCCCACTTGAAGCCCAAGATGAAGAATGAAGACAAGCTTTAGGGTCCATGGATGGATTCCAAATTGTATCTTGTTTTTATTTTCATAGGGTTAGGCCACACTAGGTGCTTTCATTTTTGCGTTTTACTTTACCGTTTTATTGCATTCATGTTAGCTAGTAGCATCATATTCCGCCTAAACTAAACCAAATCACCTAATATGCATGAATATGGATCATATAGTTGCATTATTTAGACATACGGATGTCACTTGTTTAGGGCTATCACCTCTATTTAATCATTCACGATAATGCTAGATATTAATTCACTTAAAATGAATTAAAATGAGTTGATGGGATCTTCCTCTAAAAACTGAAATTGAGAATTAGTCTTTATGAGTCGTACCACTATGAATCCCTTCTTCGTCGGTAGGCATAATATGACCCCTTCTACGTTGGGTAAGTAGTGGCTGTCGACTTAGTTTATCTCAACATTATGGTTCGAGTAATATCTCGAAGGTATGGTGGACTAATAGATAGGATTTACTGAAATCTATCGACCAAGAATTCTAACAGTAGAATTAGCTAAGCAGTTAGCTTATCAATTTAAAGAAATTGAGTCTTGGGATCGCTTATATAATTCTCGAGGGAGGTCAATTATATGAGTGCATAAGTCGTTGCATTAAAATGTTATTGTTTTGACTTAAATCTTTAAAACAATGATTTCTTATCTTCTCTCTTCTTCTTCTTTCTTTTCACAGTTTCGAATACGTTATATACAGATATAACTACTATAACAAATGGCTGTTCGTATTGAAGGACCAATGCCGAGTGTCACACTTGAACGTGAATCATGGCTGAGAATTTTTATGGACAGCATGAATCAGTCCACTCGACTGAAGAATGATGGGTCCAATTTTGCTGATTGGGAGGCCGCATTACGGAATGCCGCCATAGCTGACGGCAAGCTCAAGTACTTGATCGAGCCAATGCCGTAGAACCACTCCCGTCTGAGGAGGAGATGAAGTCGTAGCTTATAATGATTTCATGATGGAGGCGGGTGCGTTCACGGGCGTGCTCATCTATGCATTGGAACCCAATTTGCAAAGACGATTCATTACCCAGGGTGCAAACAAGATTTTCACCACCCTTACTAAGGAATTCTCGAAAGCTCGAGAATTAAGAGTTACGAGTATACTACTCGCTTCTTTGAAGCTAGACTCCAAAAGCGGCCAACCGATTGTCCACACCTTCTCGCCATGATCGAGAGCGTTGAGAAGTGGAGGAGCTTGGTTGCACGATCGATGAGAAGATCATCATTGATCGAGTGCTTCACTCTCTTCATGATGGGTATGCCTCTTTAGGGCAAACTATTACATGAATGACATGCGAGAAAAGTCCGCATGAATCGCATTCACCTCGTCTGCAGACGGAGTGATCTGAAGTTGAGTGGGAGCACGAAGCAAGATGTTCTCATGATTGGGAACAAGAAGGGTAAGGGTAAGGCTCCGGCTAACCTAACTGTAGGTAAGCCAAAATTCAAGAAGCCAATGGTTGCTAAGAGTGGGCCTGGTGAGTCTAGCGGTAGCTCACAAGGCAAGGCAAAAGCTAAGCGAGCATGGAGTGCCACCATTGCCACAAGTCCGGGCATTGAGGCGAATCGTCCGTGTATCGCCGAGGACATAAAATCAGGCCGCCGGCTCTGTTGGTATGTCTTCTTTTATTCATATGATTGAGATTAACCATGCAAGTTTGAACTTGGGTACTTGATCTTGGTTGTGGTTCTCATCTGCAATCATTTGCAGGCCTAAGAAGCATCAAAACTACGGCAAGAGGTGATGTAGACTGCGAGTGGGGAATGGAGCAAGAGTTCGCTGCTTTGAGGGGACATATGTAATCCAACTCCCAAGTGGATTTGAGTTATTTCTGAATAACTATTACTATGTACCTAGTTTATCGAAAAATATTATTTCTGTATCCGTTCTTGATAAAGAAGGATTTTCATTTTTAATAAAGGATAATAGCTGTATTTTCTCTTTGAATGAAATGATTTATGGTAAAGCTGTTTCCATGAACGGAATTTATGTTTTAGATCAAACCACAGAAATCATGCATGTGAGTAACAAGAAAGCAAAGGTTGGTGACAAAGATCAAACGTATTTATGGCATTGCCGAATGGGACACATAAATGAGAAACGCGTGAAAAAGCTCATTGATAATGGGACTATCGCCCCATTTGACTATGAAACTTTTGGCACGTGTGAATCATGTCTTATAGGCAAAATGTCTCGAATTTCCTTCAAAGGTGTTGGAATGCGCCGCCGACCTATTAGGACTCATACATACTGATGTATGCGGACCTATGTCAATCAACGCCAGAGATGGCTATAGGTATTTTATCACTTTCACGGACGATTTGAGTAGATATGGACATGTCTACTTAATGAAGCATAAAAGTGAGTCCTTTGACAAGTTCAAATAATTCCAGAATAAGGTTGAGAACCAACTGGATAGAAAGATAAAAGCACTACGTTCAGATCGTGGTGGCGAATATCTTTCAACTGAATTTGATCGACACCTGAAAGACCGCGGAATAGTATTACAGTTAACTCCACCTGGAACACCACAACTGAATGGTGTGTCCGAACGCAGGAATCGAACATTACTTGATATGGTTCGATCCATGATGAGTCACACGGTAGTACCTGACTCATTGTGGGGCTATGCTCTTTTGTCAGCTGCTCTTATACTTAACCGAAGTCCGTCTAAAGCTGTAGACAAGACTCCATACGAGTTATGGAAGGGAACGGTCCCTAACTTGTCCTTTATTCGGGTTTGGGGGTGCGAGGCTTATGTCAAGTGGAGACACGAGGATAAACTCGGCCCGCGATCGGTCAAGACATACTTTATTGGTTATCCAAAAGGAATGTTTGGTCATTACTTCTATTCGCCAACCGAAGAACGCGTTTTTGTTGCGGCTAGTGCGAAGTTCTTAGAGAAAGAGTTTCTCGAAGACAAGAGAGGTAATAGAACCTTCGATCTGTCGGAGATTCCTGAACCAACAACCGAGCAACCAATGGAGGAAGCTGTTCCTTCAACGTCTGCTGCGGTTAATGTCCCTTTGGAACCCAGGAGGTCGGGTAGAATCTCCATTCCTCCAGATCGATATATCGGTATAGTCGAGGAGAATGGGAGAGACGACGTTTTACTCCTTGAGAGTAATGAACCCGTAACCTATAAAGGTGCCATGACGTGTTCCGACTCAAAGCTATGGCAAGAAGCCATGCAATCCGAGATGGACTCGATGTACGAGAACAATGTATGGGATCTGGTTGACTTACCTGATAAGGCTAGGCCTCTTCAGTGCAAATGGCTTTACAAGATAAAGCGATCTGTAGAAGGACAACTAGATATATACAAGGCACGACTAGTGGCAAAGGGTTTCACTCAAGTGCAAGGGTTGCACTATGATGAGATCTTTGCACCCGTAGTCATGCTTCGTTCCATTCGGATCCTCTTAGCGATCGCCGCATTTCATAACTATGAAATTTGGCAAATGGATGTGAAAACCGCCTTCTTAAACGGTTATTTGGAGGAGGAGTTGTACATGGTACAACCCGAAGGTTACATTGATCCAGAAAATCCTAAGAAAGTTTGCAAGCTTTGCGTTCCATCTGTGGACTTAGGCAAGCTCCACGGAGATGGAATCATCGCTTCGACCAGGTGATAAAGGAGGATGGATTCACTCGATCGGTCGAGGAACCATGCCTATATATCAAGTCGAGTGGGAGCAAGATTGTCTTCCTAATACTGTACGTCGATGACATACTCTTGATTGGGAATGACATACCTCTCTTAACCTCGGTAAAAGTATGGTTAAAGAACCATTTAGGATGAAAGATCCGGGTGAGGCACATCGTATTTTGGGGCTCAGTATTCATAGAGATAGATCACGACGGATGTTATCCCTCACCAGAGTCTTATATAGATAAGATTCTTGAGAGGTTCAAAGATGACCAACTCGAAGGGAACCTTCCAATGATTTCGTGGTGCACTTGAGTAAAGCTCAAGCACCAAAGACATCGGAAGAGGTCGAGCGCATGAGTCGGATTCCATATGCTTGGCAATAGGATCGATCATGTATGCCATGATATGCACACGTCCGGACGTGGCATATGCATTAGTATGACGGCCGATACCAAGGCAATCCAGGTGAAGCACATCGATGGTCAGAAAGAACATTCTTAAGTACCTACGACGGACTAAAGATTGGGTATTGACTTATGGTGGAGACACCGAGCTATACGCGAACCGATTCACGCAGACGCTAGTTTCCAAACGGATCGAGATGACTCGAAATCTCAACTGGATTCGTTTTACTCTAAATGGCGCGGTCACCGGAAAAGCTCCAAACAAACCGTTATAGCAGATTCAACGATCGAGTCCGAGTACTATGTCGCTCGCAGGTCGCGAACGGTTATATATGGATCGTCGCCTACAAGGACTAGCTGTAGTTCCTAGTTCGAATGACCCGATCACCATCTATTGCGATAATAGTGGTGCCATCTTCCAAGCAAAGGAGCCCAAGTCCAGCAACAAGTCTCGGCACGTGCAAAGGAAGGCTCACATGATCCGGGATTACGTGGAGCAGAAGGAGATAGTGATTGACAAGATTGCTACGGATGATAACATGGCAGATCCTCTCACTAAGCCGTTGAGACAAGATAAGCATGAAGGGCACGTTAAATCCATGGGAATTAAGCGTGTTCCTGAGTTGTATTAGTTGTTTGTATGGATTTGACACTTGTATTTCCTAAAACTTCTAATAAAATCATTGTTTTGTTATATATATTGTTTTTCATGAGGGTTGTGCAGACAACGTTGAACACCTCAAAGTGAACTGAATTGCTTTATATTTTGTTTTGGTCCGTGATCGCCTACACGAGCTGATAACTCTGGCAATCATTTTGTGACGTCGATTGATGGTGGGTTCAACGAGCCATAAGTCAAATAGTTGGTGATCGATCACAGATGCGGGTTTACTGAAATCGCGCAGGACAATTTTGTGACGACTACATGGAGTCCTAAATGTTTCAGAACATTAGATGCCTGGTCGTGGATAGGACATCCATAGTGTTCCTAGAGTCGATTCTTTTGACTATCGACTGTCTCTTGAGATTAAGGCAGATTTTGGGTGACTTTGGTTTCTTTCTCACGGTCGACCGTAACAGGAGGCCAAGCAGATTTTCACTGAGTCATTTCATGCTGCGCTTACATCTGCAGGATTCGAGTTGAGGGAAATATCCAAACTTTTATCGAGTTATAATATTTATTCTCAGGGCCACTCGAGGAGCTGTAACTGAAAATGCATGGCCATGCTCGAATATTGATTCGTTTATCAGTTAAATTACTCTCTAGTCGGGGAAACCACTTTTGATTCTGATCGCTTGTGAACTACGACCTTTGAAAGTACCGACTTTGCAAATTGGTTTACATTGAGTGGGAGAAATTTATTATGGATATGAGAATCGGTTATCGCACCTACACTTGTACGGACAAGTGGGAGATTGTTGGGGTTAGTGTCCTCCACAGTTAGTGCAATAACATAAATAAATCTCTAAAGGTACACAGGGTACATTTTGTATTTAATCAGTTGATTAACGTTTATCAATAACGGTTGGCTTGCTAGATAAGTTTGACGTTATTGTCATACAGATGGCGGTGATCAACTGGTCCCTAAGAGTCACACCTAAAGGATGTGTTTGAGAGATGTGATTATTTGAGAAAATATTCATATCGATGCCTTATTTAATGACTAAACGGTTAGTCAGTGTTGTGGACTAAACAGTTAGTCGGATGTGACTAAGAGGTTAGTCAAATATGATAATGAATATTATTTAATAAAGATTAAATGATATTAGATGAGAGGAATTATTGTAATGTCCAGGAAATTGAATATAAACGGTTATATTTAATTATTACGTATAATGTAGGCTAATTAATTTTAATCAGTTATAATTAATTAGTAAATTATAAATATAAGGATATTTATGATTAATTATAATATAAGGATATATAAATTACATTATACATTAAAAGCCAAATAAAACTAATTAAATGGGTTATACTCTTAATTAGATTTGGGCTTGTAAATTAAGAAGTGGAAGAGCCCACTCTAGCTTAATTTGGACGTGTGAATAGTAGGTTAGAGGGGATAGTTTTCTTCTCCTCTACTTAATCTAATCACTCTCCTAATCTCATCTAACCTAATTCATTCATACTACAACACAAAAACTTGAAGGAAGGAAACTGTTCTTTTCTCTCTAATTCTCTAGCAAACTCAAGGCATATCTTAGACTATCTTGGGTGTTTCTATTAGGTGATACCATACTTTTGGTATTGATCTTAGGCCGATTTACTTGGATTAAAAGGTTAATTCTAAATCTTTATTCTATGCTTTGTAATTTCAATTTATGTCTATAAATCTTGTAAATTTTTCATTATAATCCTGTGAATTTAACGGTCTATATACGGATATAAACCTACAACAAGGCCTTTCACCTCCGTCACAGCCACAATTGCCTCAAAAAATCCAACCATCACATAAATAGTCATTTACGCCGCCGCTAGCGCCACCGTCGATCGTTATCACATAAATAGTCATCTACACCGCCGCCATCGCCACCGTAGGTCGTTTTGACTCGTAAAGTTTCAAAATCAATTAAATTAGGGTTTTCAATTTTTAGATCTGGAAATTAAAATTAGGGTTTTTCAGTTAATTGTGGTGTATTGCGCGTGAATTTTTGATTGATTTCGGCTGGAATGATTTTTGTAATGTCTAGAGAGATAATTAGTTATGCCTTATTCTGGTTAAAGTATTCGTTTTATGGACGAAATTTCCGACACTAAATGTGGATTTTGCTTGAAATTATGGTTCGTTTTTGTACAAGTTCAGCTATTTTTGATTGAGTGTTGAATATTTGTTATGTTAGGTGTGTTAAATAGTAGATTTAAAGGAGTTAGCTTGCTGAAATTGATTTAGGGAGGAGTGGTGACCTCTGATCACAAGAGCACAAGGCTCATATTTCAAATTTTCTATTCATTTCCGCTTCAATCTCTGTAATTCGTGTTTACACCGCCTGTGGTGCTGCAAATTATATGGTTTAACTTATTGATTTCTATTTTGTACTCCGTATAAGTTATTGTGATATTTGATTTTCTTGCTACCTTCACCATCGTCTTCACGACTTCTGTGTTCTGTTTGGTTGAGCTTCATCTACGTAGATATTAACACCTCCACAAAACGGAAATAATGAAGATATTTATAAAGAGAATGAAGTGGAGGAATTAGATTGAAATAATTTATGATGTACAAAGGAAATGTAGGCATCAAATTGAGAAAGTTTTACCTTCGGATTGAGTATAAGTGCTTTTTCTCTTTGATTTATCATTTAGTCTTCTTTTAAAATTTCATAGTATTCTTTCATCTCCTTCGATTGGTATGTAATTAGAGTCAATTTTGTGTGAATTACATCATTAACTCTAATTTGGTTGTCGATTTTTTTCCAAAGGATTTGTATAATCTTAAAGACGCTTTTGAGATTTCCGCCTCGAGACTCTTTCCTAAAAAAACTACTCTTTGTAAGTCAATCGTCTAAGTTCTTTAATTCTACTCCGTATTTGTTTGTAATATAGAAGTGCATTTATTTAATTGAAATAAAATATTTAGGTAATTGTTTGTAGTATGTACTGTTTCTTATGATATGTCTACACATTGTACTGTTGCTTGTGATACTTTTCTTATATGAAGTCATTCTCAATGGCTAAACGCTTAGTTATTGGGATGGTGCAAGTATTAGTATGCGTAGCTTTTACATTGTTATCTTAATTGTGTATTCGTGTATATAAAAGTTGTAAGGATGGTGCAAGTACTAGTATGCCTAGTTTTTGCTTATGTCTAAGCAGGACTTTCTGCGGTCACTTACAAAGTACTGAGAATATAGGGCAGCACTGGAAGAAAAATTGAAGCGGAAAACTGGATCTGTTTTTGATACACCCGTAACCCATGAAGCAAAAGCTACGAAAGCGACCACAGGGTATTTTCTCATTTTAACTCATACTTCCAGACATATAGACATACATTTATTTATGGATACAAGCCTCATAATCTTGATGGATGAACTCAAGCAGAAAGATTGAGACACACAATGATTTTGATGACGATATCGAGCAGTTAAGAGGGTTCCACGCGCAACAATGGGACTCTTTCTAGCAAACTCTCCAGCGTACTTCCTGCCAAGAAAAAGAAAGTGAGGATTTCACATTGATTTTTCTCAATCTCTATCTGTGACTTGTTTGCTTGAGTTAACTGAATTTTGACGAACTCAAACATTTTGTGAAGCTAAGCAAAATTTTTACTAAAAGTGAGGTGGGTCTGTTCATTCTTGTGGCTTTTGAAACAGGGTATATCTGGTGATGATAACTTGCCTGAAAGAGACGATCTAGGAGAAAGAAGATGGAAACATGAGCAGCGTGTTCTGTCCAGAGCTGGAATCAATTCAAACAGTGATGGTGCTCAGCTTGAAAATCAGCCTGAGAGTTTGAATGACAGTGGAGATGATGTTGATGATGATGCTGCAGACAATCTTGAAGTCGCGCTACTGATATGATGTTGTTGTTCCTTTGTGTAGAGGTGTTAGTTCCGTTGGTGCGCTAGTGTGCGGTTGTCATACTCTCTGCGGGCTTGTGTATGGTTGTTGACTTGGTGCTGCTGCTACTTGGGCCTACCGCTGCTGTTGGTGTACAGTAGCTCTGTTATTGTGTTTCTGTGTCGAGCTGCCACTGTTGTCGGTCTGTCCTACTCGTTGGTTTGCCTGATCATGGCCTCTGTCTGCCCATTTTCACTCCCTCGATGAAGTGAATGAGTATTGTTTCGTTTCTCCCTTGACG
Organism: Dianthus caryophyllus; assembly: GCA_023091065.1. NCBI lineage: Eukaryota > Viridiplantae > Streptophyta > Magnoliopsida > Caryophyllales > Caryophyllaceae > Dianthus > Dianthus caryophyllus. The sequence continues at coordinate 33,863,380 of CM041519.1, forward strand.
AATGATCGAGTTGGATTTATAATGTATTAATAATTAATATTGTGGTTGTATTACATAAATTTTTTAAACTCGTGCAGCTGATATTGTGTATATTAATTATATCGTGTCATAATATTTTGCTCTTTTTTTTTTTTTAATAAAAAAAAGAATAGAAAAGGCTACGGTTGTTATATAGAACCGTAGCCAAATCCTAACTTATGGCTACGGTTGTTTAAAGGAACCGTAGCCAAATGTCTACTTAAGGCTACGGTTCTTTGAAAGAACCGAAGCCAAATGTCCACTTACGGCTACGGTTGTCAAAAATAACTGAAGCCTTTTACTTTTTGGCTACGGTTGTAGAACCGTCGCCGTAAATCACAGACTTAAGGCTACGCCTGGATATACTGCGGTTGTATAACCGTAGCCGTATGTCCTTTTTAACCGTAGCCGTAAGTGATTTTTGTACTAGTGGATTTCCACAGGGAGATGGTTAATAATGTGTGTTATCGGTGGATGGATTCTAGATTGGTCGGTTCGAGTATTGGTTTTAGTTACTAAGGCTAAGGCTCGGAAAGTAAAAGGGGCTTAACTTATAAAGAAAGGTCTAGGGATTAGGCTCGTTACGGGTACGCGTGATTAAGTGACACTAGGAATAAGAATGCTAAGCTAGCTAGGGGTTTGACTCGTCCTCTCGGCTTTAGTCTCCCTCGAACTATACTAGCGTGCTCTCGCTCTTACTAGCAAGGGTTTCGTTATATGCTTACGGTTTATCCTCAAACTAGGCTTTCGTTCTTAAGTTTGGGAGTAAGAGATGAAGATTATGGCCAAAAATCTCAACAACAACAAAGCATGAACATACAAAACTTAGCATAAACACAATCATTCCGAAGCACTATGGGCACACGTACCCCGAACTTACCGTCACCCTAGAAAAATGACTACTCACTCATGATCAAAGCACAAACAAAGCAAATTAAATAATAAAAGTGCATACTAGAGAACAATAAAACAAAATCAAATAATAGCAAGAGAGAGATGATGATGATTACCAAACTACAAGGGAAGAAATGGATGACGAACTAGAGAAGACGATAATCTAAACCGATGATTTTGATTGAGATTGAAAGATAGGAAATCCAATAACAAAAGTAGAATTTTAGGTCTTTGTTCTTCTCTAAAAAGTAGCATAAAACGAGAAATAAAACATAAGTCGTTCTAATATTTTTACACCAAGTATATAATACGAAAAAATGAGACACTCAAAAGACGGGGCCGTCCCGGGGCTCCGGGACGGGTGTCCCGATCGGGACGGGCGCCCCAGCCCTACGGGATGGCCATCCCGTAGGCTACAAATTTTTTTTCTTTTTTTTTTCTTAACTTCAATTCTTGTTTCCTCGTCCCAAGGCATAGGGACGAGGTGTAGTTCGTCCCAAGGGGTAGGGACGGAGTCGTGAATGAGTATATGAGCTTCTTTTGTCGTCCGTAAGTCCCGGGACGGGTCTAAATCAACATTTCTTGACTCGTGCTCATCTTTGGCCATACTTCAACGCACTAAAACTTCACCTAGCGATCCGGGGAGCTCCAAATGTCGTCCCAAATAGCACAAATCCTCCTAAAGTCGGCTATGTTCTGCAAAACAAAGCCAAACAACAAAAACCAGAAATCTCAGAGGAAAAACATCGCTTAAAGCGAATAAAAGCGCTAAATATAAGTGAATCGCTAGTGAAAAGGAGGCTAAAATCGTATATAAATATAATACATCATAACCTCCATGTCGTGGGTGCGTGTTGCGGTGTTGCCAGCTCTTGGAAGCTTCTTAGTTTGATCTCATTCGGTAGGTATAGGAGATCCCACTTCATTCCATTGATGCACATATCTACCGCTGATGTCTCACTTAGGCGATCTTCGCATTCAAGGCAAAGGGCACGCCAGCTGTAACACCCCGGCCCCAACTGAAGACCGGAAGGTCATTCACGGTAGCTCGCCAGGCTGCGTACATCGCCCACAGACCAACACGGGCCCTTTCCAGCGCACTTTGTCCTCACTCGTGCGCATCCTGAGAACTTCCCAGGAGGTCACCCATCCTAAGATTACTCTCCAGCAAGCACGCTTAACTGAAGAGTTCTTAAGATGAGCCACCAGAAAAGAAGGTGCATCTTGTAGATATGAGTAGTACTTACAATCCTTTTAAGCACTAGGTCACTTGAGCTCATCACATGGACCACTTCAACGGGGAACCCGGCCCAAATATCCTCGGACAACACCGGGTGTTACACACCCCCACTTGAAGAACGCAACATCCTCGTTGCGCCTGGTAGCTACTTACAATATAAAATTCCAGAATCCTCCCCAGCTAGGTGCGTACGTGGCCAGCAAGACACAGGATTCGACCACACGGTCGCCGGGTTGCTCTGATACCATTTGTAACACCCCGGCCCCAACTAAAGACCGAAATGTCACTCACGGTAGCTTGCCAGGATGCGCACGAGTGAGGAAAAAGTGCGCTGGAAAGGGCCCGTGTTGGTCTGTGGGCGATGTACGCAGCCTGGCGAGCTACCGTGAGTGACATTTCGGTCTTTAGTTGAGGCCGGGGTGTTACACCAGCGATTGATATAATCGACGACGGGCTCATCTTCCCATTGTGTGGTATTTGTAAGCTCGCTCATGCTGACGATACGTCGAGTGCTATAGAATCTATTCAAAAATTCATCTTCCATCTCACTCTAACTGTCGATAGACTCAGAGTCAAGGTCTGTGTACCAGTCGAACGCAATCCTTTGAGGGAGCGCACGAATTGCTTTACTAGGAGGCCGCCGTCGATTCCACCATTGTTGCATGTTTCGACAAAATGAGCAACGTGCTGCCTTGGATTTCCCTTTTCGTCGAATTGTTGGAACTTCGATGGTTGATATCCCCCTGGCATGCATAGGCTATCAATTCTATTTGAGTATGGTTTGATGTAACGTGAGTTGCTCAAGTGACTTCCACCTAGCTGACTCCTTATTGCGCTGGCGATCAATTCTTGCAGATGTTTCTCATTAAAGCCGCCCGCGGTATTCTTTTGAGGTTCTTTTCCTCATCATCACTTTTCTTCGGTTCTTTCTTTTTTCTTCTTCGGCGTCGCTACCGTCGAGTTGGCCCTTTTTGCCCTTGTTGCGTAGTCCCGCCACCTTTTTTGTAAGCTCCTCGATCTTCTTGTTTTTATCTTTATTGTCCTTCATGACCTTATCCAAGCGTTCCATCATGTCCGACAATTGTTCCTCAACGGTTTTGGCGTTGATTGTCATGACGGAGGCAGGAGCAAGGCTTGAGCGTTCAACGACTTGTCACGGCGAGGCCTTCCTTGATTCGCGAGGGGAAGTATAATGTGTTGGGGACACCCTTTTTTCTTTGTGCGGCTGAGATGAGGCCTTGATTATTGTGGTCGCAGCAGCAACAATGGAGGCAGTGAGGATCTTGCGTGGTCTTGTAGGGACGTGACTAGCACGCAAGCCAGCAGCAGCTTCTTTGACAGCGGCTCCTTTTGCAAGCCTTCTGATGCATACTTCGGCGAATTGCATTGCAGGGGTAGTGGCAATTGAGGGATCCGATGAGTGTATCGACGTAGGTTTTTCCAGAGGTAGCAACGTCGTTATTCTTGGTAGACATCTTCTACTTCTCGAAAAATTGGACTTGGATGATACGACAAAAGAGATGAGAAGTAGAGAGCTCAAGTCGGATTCACTAAAATTTGTTGACACAAAATTGTATCACGAGTAAACGAAACACAATGTAAATGTAACAAACGAAATTTGTATTAATTCAAAGTTGCGTGTTCAATCTCTAATACAATCCTCTGATGCTACCAACTAATGCACGCGATACGTTTGTATGTAGTACGTGCTATGCGATGTGAGTGTTGTATGTGCAGGTTGTATGTATGCTTAACACGGATGTTGCGTGTGGAGGTTGTATGTATTCCCCACGAGTTATGCGGTGTTGAACAACTCCTTGAATATCGATATCTTGGTATCGATATTCAACTTCAAGTCGATCTTCCCCTTGATGAATTTGAAGTTGATGTTGCTTGAATGCTTTGTAGACTGTAGTAGTATTTCTTTCTCTAGCTTTCTCCCTCTAAATTTCTCCTCTCCTCTCAAATGAATGAAATGGATGGTATATATAGGGCTTGTCTCATGAACTTTACCCTTGAATTCATTTATGGGCTTTTAGTATTTTTGGCCCAATTTAGGCTCTTCCTTGGACTAATTTATGTATCGAGCCCAATTTTGAGTTTTCTTCGGGTTTATGATCCACCTGTTAAGTTTGTGACTCGGACCGATCTATTTAATTTACTCGGGGCAATTAATATTTAAAGTGGGCCAAAATTCAATATTAACCCAAAATAATTTATTTTATCAATTTATTGGCACCTAATATTTTAGTGCCTACAACGTCCTACCATATGGTAGGACGTTAAAACTCAACGTCCAAAACTATGGGGACGAGTTTCTTCTTATTACGAAATTCAATTTTTCATTAATGTAATGAGTTCAAGAGGCTATCTTTACCATAAATGCAGTATAAATAACATATTGTTCAACATTATTCATTCAGATTTAGTGTTAAGTATGTGTAAACTACTCCTAAATATACAATTAAGTTGTTGTCTTTTACTATTGTTGATTTGTTAGTTAAATTTTAAGTGTAAAAGTTTTGAAGTTTATTTTGTTGGTTTTTGGAAGAATAAGGGAGAACTTGGGAGGAAAAAAGATAATTTGGGAGATTAGAGAAAGAAGAGAGACAGGGGCTCAAAATTATGACAAGGGTATTTTGGTCATTTTCACAAAAAAAGTCGACGATTTGTATAAGCCCCCTTTTTTATTTATTGTATTTTGTCATCATGAGATACTTAAGGTTTAAATTTTATGTGAAAAAGACACCTTCAAGTTTTGTCAAAAGGAATCAAATGACATATTTCGTCCCAAAAAAAAATGAACTCAAAAGACCGTCTTTACTCTTTTACTAATAGAAAATGGGTTTATGTGTCTTACATGTATATTCGTGATATGTTATATGCCGATCCTATACGAAAACCTTAATCTTCCCCCATCTTCTTTATTTTCTCTCAATACCCTAATTTTCATTGTTTTGAAATTATTAGAGTTAAAGTGAATTTTTTTTTGTTTTTAATTTGTACTGGTTAGGGTACAGCTGAATTTATAGGATCTAAATTTATAAATTTTTAAGAATTGAACTAAACTTATACTCCGTAGGAATTGAGTTGAAATTATAAAATCTGAAATTAAACTGAAAAGAAAAAAAAATCTAAGCTTAGGCTAATCTAGCTAGCTCGATCATATGGAGTACCACATTTTCACTTGTTTTGAATCAAACATCATACTAGGCTTTGTTCTTTTAAACTTAATTTCAATTCAGTTCAACTTCATTCAATTCAATTCAATTTAACTTTATATAATTTAGTTTATTTCTGCTCAGTTTAGTTAAATTCAACATTATTCAATTCACATTTGATTTAATAAATCCAAAAGTACATTGATTTGAATCAAAGTTTTTTGTAGATGATCGATCATAGACAATAAAATACGGAAAAAAATAAGGGATATTTCCCACGGTACCCTCGAACTTTGGCAGATTACACATGGTACCCCATGTGTGAGGTTTGTTCACATGGTACCCCTAAACTTTGTGAATATGTGCCCAATATGCCCATTTTGTGACGGAAAACTTGACGACGTTAATTTTATGGAAGAAGGCACCAATTATGAGTTTAGGGTACATTTAGACCCACGTTATTCCTCGATTAAATGCTATTATTTGTACTCTAATCAACAAAATTTATACTAATTAATCAACACATAATAGCATTTAATTGAGGAATAATGTGGCTTTAATTGTACTCTAAACTCATAATTGGTGCATTCTTCTTTAAACTTAACGTCACAAGTTTTCTCACAAAACGCATATCACATATTTACAAAGTTTAGGGTACCATGCTGAACAAACCTTACACACGTAAAGACGCAGAATCCGCCAAAATTGGAGAAGATCATGAAATATCCCAAAAAATAATGATAGCAAAGAGCCCATGATCTATGATTATATAGTCCAACTAATAAGGGAGTACGGAGTAATTATTACATTGCAAAGTGGCGAGTTTGCTGCTTTAGTGACCTGCACCGAGTATGAGTATATGGGCTGCATGCATGGGGTCTTAGCCCATAATGTCCTAACGTACCCTTAAATTACTTCCTCAAATCTTTAAGCATTTTCAAATTTAAACCTCATTCCCTTCAAGTTAAGTGTGAATTTAAACTTTAAACCTTATACTTTTTACGTTTTATTTTAATTTATATATTTGCTCTTTATATGTACGCGAATCAATATACGTATTCTGTTATTTATATATGTAATTAAAAATTACGGGGTATACAAAATTAATATTCATAAAGTACAAGGTAAGATAATTTGAATAAGATCTCATATAATTATCTTTTATTTTTTTATTCATAATTATGCAGTATATTAAGAGTTGGATTGAATATTTTTTGACTAGTGCCTAAATAAAAGATGTATACAAATGAATTTAAGGAAAAGAAATAGTACTTCGTACTACGTATAAACTATTACAAATTTAAGATTCTTTTTTAATCTTAGAGTTTGTTCTATTCGTTTCGGTTGTTTGAAATATTAAAAATTTGAAGTTTTAACATTTGAGATAAAAGCCAAGTCGGTCTTATTTAAAAATGTGCAAAACGTAAGACTTTAGGGAATCGATGTCGTAAGTGTTAAACGACAAACGATAACAAGTCTTTCACTAAACACCATTGTTCTCATACGGTTGATTATTTAATATGCTTGCAATTCCAAACTTAGCATGGGAACACCCTTTTTTAATCAAGCCATATATTAACTTTTAGCTACTAGTGTTTACACTCCTAGCTAGTGAGTTCATGACCAAAGTGGCCCATTTTTTTTGGGATATTTTTCATGGTACTTTTGAATTTTGACAAATTACACATGGTACCCTATGTGTGAGGTTTATTCAGATGGTACCTCTAAACTTTGTGAATATATGCCCAATATACATGCCCATTTTGTGACGAAAAACTTGACGACGTTAAGTTTATAGGCACCAATTAATGGAGGAATAATATGGGTTTAATTGTACCCTAAACTCATAATTGATGTCTTCTTCCTTAAACTTAACGTTGTCAAGTTTTCCGTTACAAAATGGGCACATATTCACAAAGTATAGGGGTACCATGTGAACAAATCTCACACACGTGCACTACGCAGAATCCGCCAAAGCTTAAGTGCACTACGAAATATCCTTTTTTTTTTTTTTATAGGAAGAAAATTAATTATGTACTCCAAATGATAATCACTGTTTCTGCCAAATTTTGTCGCGTTGACTATTTGACTCGTAAAGTGGGGTATAGCGATCTACTCGATTTAATACTTGGATTTATGTCGAATTTGGTGCGCGTAAAGGAAATAGAGTGCGAGAAATAAAGTGCAAGAAAGTAAACGACACGAGAAGTTTTGGTGACGCGGAAAACCCAATGTGGGAAAGCTTGGCCGCGGGGGATCTGTGTCCCGCCTAATGTGCTCCACTAAGTAGTTGAATTACAAGCAACACGTTACAAAACACTTGCAGAATTTAGAATATAAGGGACGTTTTCTGGTGGAATATGAGTGATCTGGGAGAATGAATGTAGTTCTGGAGGAGTAGAGCGTAGATTGTTGTAAAGTATGATGGATAATGTTGTAACCTTGCTCCAATGCTGCTACCTTGCCTTTTATAGGAGGGAATATATTTGTTTGGATACTTTGCACTTCTTGAGGGTCTTACGGAGGTCTCTGCGGGTTGTTACACTGGATTTTAGGAGGTATTCTTGACTTCTTCCTTGTGGTATTGGGGATAAACTCTCCTTGTTACTCCTAGCCGTCTGGGCTTGCATGCGTCTTTGGGCCTTAGTCTTGGCTTTGCCTCTTGTTTCGCCCACTTAGCCTACTTTGGTCTCAGGCCATTTTTGGCCCAAACAATAGCCCCGGGTTTTCTTGCCTTGACGTGCAGGAGAGGTGAGAAAATCCGCCAGTCTTGTCTACTTGCAGTGCTTGACCAGATTGTGGAGGAAATCTTTCCTGCTGAAGTAAGTGGCTTGTCTTGCTGAGGAGATGCTTCTGGCTGTTGTGGAAGAGTTCCTACCTGCTGAGGAGGCATCCTTTCCTGCTGAACTGGCTGCTTCCTTTGCTTGGTTGTCATCGTGACACGTGGCGTCACCCTAGTGGTTCCTCGAGAAGAACAAAATGGAATGACTGATTTGGTCAAGTCTCGTCAAACTCTCCTCTTAGTTGCCTCATTAATTACACTCCCAACTTCCCTCAACTTCTCCCACGTCTCCCTCTCTCTCCCAACCACCTCCTTATAAATTCCCTTCCCCTTGATTTGCATGTTGTTTTCGAAACAAAGCCCCAAAAACACGAAACCCCTTCATCTTCCTCTTCCATTGAGATCCGCGGATCGTCGTTGTTTTTCCCCAGGTAATTTCTTGCTTGTGCTTCTCTTACTTCTCTTCGAATGTCGTCTTCTTCACCTCTCCCCGAGCCGGAGGCCTTCATCCCTACCAGAATCCTGAAAGGGGAGGACTCGGTGCCTGTTATTCGTCGAAGTCCGACGACGAGATTGCCGGAGATCTTCAACCTAGATGAGGGGTTGAATTTTATGTACCAGAGGCGAGGAGAGGCGATTTCCACCGCAGGGTGGGTTTGTGTATATCGTGCCACTTTCTCCTTGGGTCTTGACTTCCGTTCCTGTATTTATTCAAGACTTCTTCCGCACCTTCAAGGTGTCTCCTGCGCAAGTGCTCCCCCACGGTTGGAGGATCCTGTTGTGCATTAACGCTCTCCTTGAGGACCATCACTGGTCCCTGGCGGGCGGCGACATCGGGGATGACTACTGGGTGAGGCCTCTGCGTGTAGCGCTTTACTCGAGGGTCATGGATAAGTCGAATATGCTTATCAAGCTTCCTTCTAAGCGGCGGATTCGGCCGGGCCAAACACTATATTTTGTGAGGATTAGTAGTCTAAACCACTTGATCTGCTATCTTGCGCGACACTTGGCTCAAGCCACAAGGTAAGGTGTGACGTTTGTCTTGTCTTTGGCGCACCGTCGTCTTTGAACTTTTCTCATTTGTTCCTTGCATCGAGTTCGTTGAGGTACCACCTTCAAATCCTGGGAGGAAGGTCTTGGAGAAGGCGAGGCGATTCTGGTGTCCGAGAGAACTTTCCTGCGCCTCTGCAGTAGGGTTCGTGATTTGGACTCGTTGCTCAAGAGCGAGGAAGAGGAAATGTCTTACGGCAATGGTATGTCCGCTTTATGCGTGTTGCTTGTCTACTTAGTGGAGCGGTTGCCTCGTATGTGAACCTCGATGTGCGTACTTTGTTGTTGTAGGGAAAAGAGGGATGTCTGCGGTGGCGTGATTGCCCTGGAGAGGAAAAGAAGAAGAGGAGGCGATGGTCGGCTCTTCCAAGACCGAGGAATGTACCGTGCTGTGCCCTCTGAGTCCCACGCGTCTTTGATCCGGCGTCTCCGTCGTGACTCATCTCGCAGGAGGACACGCAAGCATCCTCAACTTAAACCGTGGGTTCTTCTCAAGGTGACGATTTGCGTTATGGTGGAGTGCTGGCTCTTATGATGGGCGTGGCGCCTTCCTCCTCAGTTGCCCGGACTCATCATTACCTGGGTTCAGCACGCTCATGGGCTCCAAGAGTGTTGCTGAGAACGTGGAAGAAATGGTCGCTGCTTCATTCCGTATTAGTTGTGTGTCTTTGTTTTTACGCTTGTATGCAGCGTGAGCCTTTACGTGGGTTCTGATTGTCTTTCTACCTGCAGGGGTTTCAGAGTAGCCTATACCTGAAAGGGGTGTGGGCCGCGGCGGAGAAGGAGCGTCAGGAACTTGCTGCGAAAAACAAAGCGCTTGCCTCGAAGTTGGCTAGCACGGTCAAGAAGTGTGAAATTTCTTGGCGAAGCTTGAAGAAGGCGAGCAAGACCGAGGCCGAGTTGATTACTCTTTGTTCGACAAAGCCTTCTTTGGAGGTGAAATTGAATGACATGGGTGTGAAGTTGAGAAAAAGAAGGAGCAACCACGTAGCTCTGTGCGTCTATTCTTGGGTGGGAAAGGTGGAGTGCATGGAGGCTCATGCTCGGGGAAGTCTTCTTCTGGGATGCCGTAAGGAAAGAGGCGAGTTGAAGAGTTCTTTGAAGAAACTGCGCCCCTGGACTCGGCGTTGCGGAAGAGCTTGCCAACATGGAAGCCGAGGTGTTCTGCGCAGCTCTGAAGAGGTGTGGTGGGCGGTCGAGCGGCCCGTATGTCGTGGAGGAAGTGGCTACCTCGGTGGCGGTACCCTGAAGGTGATGACGACATGACTGAAGCTTCTTGAGGTCCTTTATGTAATAGGTTAGTTGATGCGTTGTCTTTGACTTTTGCGAACCGTGTCCTTTTATTTTGATGGCCCACCACAAGGGTGGTGTGGCAAGTTGTAACCTCGTACCTTGGCTTGCGTGGCCGTACTCTCCTCGTTTTGCTTTCTGGACGTCCTGTGATGTTTGGAATTGTGCTGGGCGTGACCAGCTCTGTTAGTCCCCCAGACTTCCCGTTGAAGTTGGTTACCTGTGAACATATTTTCCAGTTGTTAGTATGCATGCTGGTATGCTTTATAAGTCGTATGTACGCGCATCGTTATGTCGTATATAATATGCGTGTGTAGCGTTAGTTTATCTGTGGTGTATGCATGTATTAGCGTTTGACCCTAGTGGGCGTACGCGTTTATGTATGTATGTATGTATGTATGTGTGTGTGTGTGTACGTATGTCGTGCATGCACATGTAGTAAGTTAAAATGCCGAACCATCTTAAAACTTACGTATGTAGGCGCTGTGGTTGTAGCCAGTGGCGGCGGTGGGATCTCCGACGTAGGCGCCACCGCCGCACTCCCAAATGAGCGCACGTGTGGGCCCAACTAAATGTCGAACCACCGGGTGATCAATCCGGTTTGGGTGTGGCCGTGGGCCTTTGTTAGATGTTGCGATCTGCCTTGTCTGCCTGGCCCGGTTTGCTATGGGAGGCAGATTGGCGTTTTGCCCAGCTGACCCTCCGATGCTTAAGTCGATAAACTTAATAGAGGAAATTGCGTTTATTAAGAAAATGAGATTTACAAAACAAAAAGCTAAATGCGAATTAAATGTGATACTTCCCGAGATGCTGCGGCGTTCGAGGCGAGGACCATCGACCCTCCAGAGTCATCAGCGGTAAGCCAGTTCAGCTATGCTTTCTATCTGGTAGGGTCCTTCCCGGTGTATCTGAACTTTCACCTTCCTGGTGTTCGGGTGTTCGGAACACCTTCACGAGTACCAAGTCGCCGACTTGAAAGGCCTTTATCCGGACGTTCTTGTTGTAGCTCCTGGCGATCGCTGTTTACGTGCGCCAACTGATGGTAGCCATGTCTCTCGAGCTCGTTAATTGTGTCGGTGCTTGGACAATTTCGCACTGATTTGATTCTGGCATGTGCACATCCGTATCGGTGTGTTGGTATCCTTACTGTAGGAATGACCGCCTGCATGCCGTATACCGGTGAAGCGGAGATTGTCCTGTAGCTTCTTTTGGAGTAGTCTGTTGGCCCATAGCACCATTGGCGGCTCATCCGCCCACTGCCTCCTTTCTCTTCCGAATTCTTCTTCAGGTTGTCCATGGTGGACTTGTTGGTGGGTCTGCTGTCCGTTGGATTGTGGGTTGTGTGGGGTGGGCTGCAGAAAATCTATGTTCCACCTTGCACGTAAAGCTTAGTTTTGTGGGATATGAGCGGGACCCGTTGTCACAAATGATTCGTGCGAGGATTAGAGCCGGGTGAAATCACGTTCTCTTTATGAGCGAGATAACCTGTGTGTCAGATTACTTGGTGAGTCTTACGCCTCGATCCATTTTGAAAAGTAATCCGTCATAGCGAGCATGTACACGCTACCGACCGGTGCACAGGTAGTTGCCAGCGATGTCCATCCCCGGACCATGAAAGGCCAAGGCGACATTATGGGGTGAAAGAGTTCAGCAGGACCGTGCTGTACTGGTGCATGTCTCTGACAGGCGTCGCATTTTCTGGCGTATTCAACAGCGTCCTTTCTCATTGTTGGCCAATAGAACCCCATCTGGCGCTTTGTTGGACAGTGCGACCACCGAGTGGTTCCCACAGTCTCCACTATGTAATTCTTCCAGCACGGCCTGAGCGTGGTCAGGCTCCAGACATCTCAGGTATGGCCCCGCCGCACCTTCGAGCAAGACCGTCGATGAGGAGAAACTTTGAAGCTTTCATCCCGAACCTTCCGCCTGGAGTTTGTCCTGTGGTAGCTTTCCATCTCGTGAACCATTTGATGTAAGGGTTTGTCCGCTGAGTGCTTCTTGTTCTGTTGTTCTGCTTGTTCTGTTGTTCTGTTGCCTCTTTGTGGTGAAATTTGTGGGGATCTTGAGTCTCGCTTCTTTGTCTTTGAAGAGGAATCTGGTCATTGTCGGTGTCTGGTGGATCCGGTTTCGTAATTCTTAGAATGTAAGCGTGCAAGATTGGGATTGTTGAGATAAGCGGTGGAGCGGAGCGTTGCCCCAAGGTTGGCTAGGGCATCAGCGTGTGCGTTTTGATCTCTCGGAATCTGCTCGATCTCTACCTTGTCGAACTTTTCTATGATTGTGCTAACAAGATCCAGGTACGCCACCATTTTTGAATCTCGAGCTGCATACGACTTGTTCACGTGGTTAACGATAAGCAAAGAATCACAAAATATTTTGACAGATTTCACCTTTAACTCGATGGCCATGTTGAGTCCCATGATAAGGGCCTCGTACTCGGCTTCATTGTTGGACGCTTTGAATTCGCACCGTACCGCCTGGACTATGTACTCCCCTTGTGGCGACTTTAGTACAAGCCCCACTCCTACGCCTCGGCCGATTTCTTGCGATGCGTGTATAGAATCCATCGCCCAGTGCCGTCTGCCGAGCAACAGGACCTCGCCGTCTGCACCTCCTTGTAGGCTTGGACTGAAGTCTGCCACAAAATCTGCAAGTGCCTGTGATTTGATGGCCGTCCTGGGTTCGTACTGTATGTCGTACCCACTGAGGTGGACTGACCACTTTGCCATTCGCCCTGACAATTCTGGCTTACGCATGACTGCCTTAACGGGATAATTAGTCCGCACAATAATGGTATGACTTTCGAAATAAGGGCGTAACTTTTGCGATGCAATCACAAGCGAATAAACAAGTTTTTCAAGAGGTGTCTGTGTTTACGCATCCGATGAGGCTTTTACTTACATAGTATATCGGCGGTGACTCCCGCTTCTTCCTTATCTAAAGACAAATACCGATCGCGCTGATACCCGGGACAGGTACAACAGGAGATCTTCGCCTTGCGTTGGTTTTGACAGCAGTGGAGGTTCTGCAAGATAGATCTTTAACTCTTCAAACGCTTTGCTGTGGCTTTCTGTCCAGTTGAATTCTTTGTTCTTCCTCAGGGTGTCATAGAACGGCCTGCATCTGTCCGAGGATTTGGAGATGAACACATTCGAAGCGGCGCGCTCGTAAGTTCAGACGTCCTTCGTCTTTGGCGGCTGGAGGTCGAGGATAGCCCTTATTTGCTTTGGGCTGGCCTCAATCCCCCTCTTCGTGACGATGTGACCCAGGAACTCCCCGGCTGTTACACCGAAGGAACACTTTGTAGGGTTGAGCTTCATTCTGTAGGAGCGAAGTACGTTGAACGTTTCCTGGAGGTGTTGGACATGTTGAACCTCCTGTTCAGATTTCACGACCATATCATCTATGTACGCCTCCATGTTTTTTCCCAGCTGGTCCTTGAACATCAGATTTACGAGGCGTTGGTACGTAGCCCCGGCGTTTTTCAAGCCAAATGGCATGACGTTGTAGCAATAAATTCCTCTTTCGGACTGGAAAGCTGTTTTCTCCTGGTCATCTGGGTGCATTTTGATCTGGTTGTACCCACTCCAGGCGTCCAGGAAGGTGAGCATTTCATGCCCTGCTGTCGCGTCCACCATGGCATCGATGTGAGGTAGCGGAAATGGATCCTTCGGGCATGCCTTGTTTAGGTCTGTAAAGTCTATGCATACGCGCCACTTGCCGTTTTTCTTGCTGACAACCACCACATTGGACAGCCACGTCGGGTACTTGACCTCCCTGATTTTTCCGGCTTTCAGCAGGTTTTCCACCTCCTCGTTTATGATTTTGTTTCTTTCGGGCGCGAATTTGCGGCGTTTCTGCTTGACTGGTGGATGCTGTGGGTCCACGCTTAACCTGTGTGTAATTACGGTAGGGTCTATGCCTCCATGTCCTCGTGGGACCAAGCAAAACAATCGAGGTTAGCTTTAACAAATTGACGAAGTTCGATTCTAGTATTACCTTGGCGATCTCTCCTACGAGTACCACTCTGTGCGGATGCTCGTGGTCTATCTGGATTTGATCTATTGTGGAGCTGGGTTCCTCGTAGACCCCACGAACTCGCCGCTCTGTAATTGCTATCTTTGGAGGAGGGTGGCGGTTGGCTTCAAAGCGAATGAGTAGCGATCTTCGCCATTTCTCTGGTCGCCTTTGATCACTGGACTCCCAGGGTGTGGGAAACTTCACGACCTTGGTGGTATGTGGAGGTATCGCCATAGCATGCAACCACGGTCTTCCCAGGATCACGTTGTAAGAGGACGGGTTGTCTACCACGGATATGTCACTGTTTGGTTGACTCCTGGGCGTCACGTTGGAATTGATATTTCTCCCAGAGAGTGCGTTGTTTGGCCAATGAACCCGACCAAGGGGCACCGATTTCTTCTGCAGGTCCTCGCTCTTTCTTTCCCATACCTTCCAGAGTCTTGCGAGAAAGGAGGTTCACTGAACTGCCGTTGTCAACTAGTACCCTCTTCACAAAGCAATTTCCGATTGGTAAAGATATCACCAAGGCGTCTTCATGTTGGTCGTAGTTGTCCTGGGCGTCGGAGTCATCGAATGTGATCGTTGGCTCTGGATCCTGGTGGACTCTCGCTCCTCGTCTGGGGGTATCTGTGGTACTTTCTTTTGCTCGCCTCTTGGCGGCCGAATACGTTAGTCCACAAACACTAGAACCACCAGAAATAAAAGAAATTACCCTTTCGTGTGGAGGTGGAGGAGGCGGTGTGCGTTGCTCACTGACGTGCACCTTTCGTCCTCTGGATGGCAACAGGTGATCCAGGTTCCCCTTGTCGAACAGGATCTTCACTTCTTTTCTGAGCGCCACGCAGTCCGCCGTGAGGTGTCCTGAGTCGTTGTGGAAGTCGCACCATCGCTTTGTGTCCTTGTTGGTTGCTGGTCTGTCTGATGGCTTGGGCCACCTCACCTTGCCACCTAACATTTTCAAAGCATCCATTAGTCCGGGTAAACTGGTTTTAAAGTTGTACTCACTTACTCTGGGTGGCAGAGCTGGGTCATCGCGCCGGTCCGCCCGCGGCATGTACACCACGGTCTGGTGGACTTGGATAAGGCTTCTGCCTCTCTTCTCTCCTGCGTTCTGCTGGTGGCCTTCTTGCAACTCGGTCACTTGAAGCGTTTGTTCTCCTGGATTCTCTGTCTTCCTCCAGCCTAGCTGCCGCCAGAGCTTTGGCTTGTACATCCTCGAAGGTGGTACACGGATACTTGGTGAGCTCGTTGTACAGGTCTGAATCCTCCAGGAGCCCACGCCTGAAAGCCTCAATTGCTGTTGGTATGTCGCATCTGTGTATTGACACTTTCTCCTTGTTGAACCTGTTCAGGTAGTCTCTGGTTGACTCGTCGTGCCTCTGGATGATCCTGTGGAGGTCGACATGCCAACCTGCGGCTTGCGGCTTTGGCGGCTGGGAGTGGAAGGCACCTTCCAGGTCTGCGAAGGAGGAGATGGACCCGTTGGGGAGATTCACGAACCACTGCAGGGCTGGACCGCTCAGCGTGGACCCGAACCCCTTGCACATGCACGACTCCCTGTACTCCCTCGTGACCGCCACCGTCATCATCTTCTGCTTGTATTGGGCCACGAGATCGTAGGGATCGGTGTTTCCTCGTCTGATCTCATTGGTGGCACGCTGATCCTCTTGGGGATGTCCACCAAGGCGAGGGCGTCTATGAAAGGAGACTCCGCATAGATGGTAGCGGAAGCCTTCTCCAGCGGGCGCGGGACGCCAGGGATCTTGTCAATCCGTTCCTGTAGCTCCTCCGGCTTAGTTCCAGGTGCTTTCGCAAGAAAGAATGATCGATGCAGTTGGGACCTGTGGGGGTAGAGTGTTACTGTCTTGCCGCGTTCAGCAGCGGTGTGGGCGGTCTCTCCCTACGGACAGAGGGATCACGTAGGTTCCTCTGTGGGGTCTGCTGCCCCCTCTGGAGCTCCGGTTGGTCCAAGGGCGCCTCAGGAACGAGCTGCGTGTTGGCATCCTCCACGGCAAAGTTGAGCGGAACGCGGGGAGTCCTTGGTGTCTCTGGCGTGTTGTGCATGACCCCATCCATGTCCAGACGGATCGCTGCCTCCTGTACTGCCCCCCTGCCCTGGCGCCTCAGAGCGACGGAGGCTACAGACTGAATCTGGGCGTTCATCTCCCTCCGCAAGTTGGCTGTCTCCTTGGTCAGGAGTTCCTGCACGCCGCTGGACTGCTCCCTCAAAGCTTTCACTTCCTGCTGAAGGGCGGCTAGGCCGTCCAGTAGCGAGATGGCGAAGTCATCGTTGGGTGGAAACGATGCGCTGGGAGTGCGCTGGGAGTCTTCTTTGTGAGTCGGCCGGGATTCAATCCTCGCGTATCACGTACTCCTGGTGCGGTGGCTGGGGGGCTACGTCGTGCAGAGGATCCATGACGCTCTTCTGGGGTCGAGGACCCGGCGATGCTGAGCGTTGATCATCTGGGACAGATCTGGCTGTTGGGACGGACCGGCTTCGTTGGTGAATCCTGACATGCTGACTTGCTGATTGTTGGAAAAGGAGACGTACGTTCCAAGTTGACGTGTGAAGTTAGATCACCAGCCCCACGGTGGGCGCCAATTGTTTCTGCCAAATTTTGTCGCGTTGACTATTTGACTCGTAAAGTGGGGTATAGCGATCTACTCGATTTAATACTTGGATTTATGTCGAATTTGGTGCGCGTAAAGGAAATAGAGTGCGGGAAATAAAGTGCAAGAAAGTAAACGACACGAGAAGTTTTGGTGACGCGGAAAACCCAATGTGGGAAACGACCGCGGGGGGATCTGTGTCCCGCCTAATGTGCTCCACTAAGTAGTTGAATTACAAGCAACACGTTACAAAACACTTGCAGAATTTAGAATATAAGGGACGTTTTCTGGTGGAATATGAGTGATCTGGGAGAATGAATGTAGTTCTGGAGGAGTAGAGCGTAGATTGTTGTAAAGTATGATGGATAATGTTGTAACCTTGCTCCAATGCTGCTACCTTGCCTTTTATAGGAGGGGAATATAGCTGTTTGGATACTTTGCACTTTCGAGGGTCTACGGAGGTCTCTGCGGGTTGTTACTGGATTTTAGGGAGTATTCTTGACTTCCTTGTGGCTGTTGGGGATAAACTCTCCCTTGTTACCCTAGCCGTCCTGGGCTTGCATGCGTGCTGGGCCTTAGTCTTGGCTTTGCCTCTTGTTTTCGGCCCACTTAGCCTACTTTGGTCTCAGGCCATTTTTGGCCCAAACAATCACTGAGATTAAAAATATAAATAATAATTTCTGTATATGTTTAATATTGAACTTTTGAGTCATTTTTAAGATGATATTTCTATGATAAACTTTATTTAATACCAATTGCAAATATAAAAGTGTGTTCAATCCTTTAAATTTTATAACCTATAAATAAACAGTTTACGACTTTGTTCTAGCAAAATGAGTAAGCATGATAAGGAAGGCACTCAATATAATTTGAATCTGGTTTGACTTCGATCATTTTATCGATCCACATACTCTATTATGAGTAAGGATCCTCTCCATTTCTTAAAAAGAAATGGAGGGTCCATTACCTCTAAACGGTGGAGATTAAATCTAAGGTAGATCGGAGGGTTGTAAATTTATGTGAAAATAAAAAGGTAAATGAAGGATATTAGAATATATAATAAAATAATGTTGTGTGAGATCGAGGAAATGGAGAGAAAGGAAATGGACAGGATCCATTTTGCTCTATTATTGGGTCATTGATTTCAAAGGAAATTAAACATGATCTCAACTATAAGTAGTTTAAATAAATGGTCATGGGTGACCCATGTGGGAGGTGGACCCCTACTCCCTTAACCAATTACATTTAATAATTTTAAGCAAGCGGGACCCCCTTTGTACTTATAATATTCTTTTATTAGTTTTTTCTCTACCTCTCTCCTTACATCGATAAATGTGTATAAAGTAAACGTAAATAAATCACCGAGACGGAGGGAGTATCATATTTCATATCTTAATTAAAACTCAATCAATTTAAAACTCAATATGAAACTTAATCCATCTTTTCACTAAAACTCGATCTATTTGAGAGTCTAGCACTCGACAAAGCACAATAGCTTATTGAATAATCAAGTCGAGTTGGAATTTTAAATAAATCTATAACGAATCTAAATCGGGTTTATTGAGATATAAGTTTTCTAAAATAAATTTGAATTTGAGGTTTACAAACTTATGAGTAGATTAGGTTTGCTTTCCTAAGGTCAAATCAATTTCAATCCAATTTCTAACTAATTCAAACTTAATATCATCTCTAAACTTTAATAATCTTATAAAGGCCGTACACCAAAATTTTAACATGAATGAGGTGTCATGAATAGACTGTTGTCATTCAAAATTTGATACAATGGCCCATTATTAGATTAAATTTAAAAAAAAAAACATTTGTTAAATTGACTTTAACTAGTGAGTAAGTAGAAATGTCAACACTTAACACAATGATTTGTTGTGTGAAAGTGTAGTGTAGCAAATAGAGAAATAAATGATGATATTTTGGGTCCATGTTGTTTGAGAAGCTATGACTTTTATCGACGTTATCATAAGTTATGACATATTATGTTTCCATTATCCAAGTAAATGAGTAATTTAGTTTGCTTTTCAGACTTTTAGTTCACCAAATATGTTCAAATGTAACACATTAGTCCACGCCGTAACAACCACGGTGTTTGGAGTCTACCAAGGTTTTGACTTGCCTAGTATATAATATATATCACTTCTATATTTAAGTATTACTTAAGTAAAAAGGTCAATAATTTAATTACAATAAAATGGATTTCACTAATTTTTGTACTTATATGTTGGTAAAAATTTCATAAAAGGTCAATAAGAAAACGAGGGTAACTTAATTTGTTATTACAGACATGCATAAGAAAGTCAGATATACAAAAAATATAAACAAAGATAAATAAACATTAATGCGATGGCTATTTCCACATATAGATAATGTTATAACCACAATACCACCATAAAACATGTGATAGTATATCATTATATGTACAATGAATATACTTTTAAAATGAGACCCTTCATTTTTTGAGGCGCCGGTTCCAAGAACTGAATGTACCCCCATTGGACCAACCCTCAATGACGTGAAAGACACAAATGCTCACATAAAATCGTCTCACACGTGCGATGAGGTATTTGCAACTAACATATGTCTATTTTAAGGTTTAAAGTGATTGTTTTAACATTTAAAGTGACCATTTTATGGAGTTTTTAAGTGGTCACATTTAACGTTAAATGATTACATTAAGCATTAAAATAATCACATTTCACTCATAAGAATTAACTCCGTCGCACATGTGAAACGGTTTTATGCAAGACTTAGAACCTGTTCTTTCGGACTTATTTTCAAAGACATTTGATTCGATTATTTCACTTAAGTTGATTCGATTGATTGACTCCATTGATTGATTGATTGATTCGATTCGATTGATTCATTTCATTTGATTCGATTCACATTATTATTATTATTATTATTATTATTATTATTATTATTATTATTATTATTATTATTATTATTATTATTATTATTATTATTATTATTATTATTATTATTATTATTATTATTATTAATATTATTATTATTATTATTATTTTTATTATTATAATTAATATTATAATTATTATTATTATTTTTATTATTATTTTTATTATTATTATTATTATTATTATTATTATTATTATTATTATTATTAAATAATATTGTAGTTGTAGTTGTTGTTGTTGTTATTATTATTATTATTGTTGTTGTTATTATTGTTATTGTTATTGTTATTATTATTATTATTATTGTTGTTGTTGTTGTTGTTGTTGTTATTATTGTTGTTATTATTATTAGTAGTAGTAGTAATAGTAGTAGTAGTACTACTACTACTACTACTATCACCACTACTACTACGATAACTATTACTACTACTAGTAAAACATGTGAAAGTAGTGAAAAAAAGGTAAGTAAGAAAAAAGAAACTTGGTAGCATTGAAATAATAATAATAATTGTTAATACAATTGAAAATCATAATCTTGAAAACAAAGATATCATAAACTCAAAAGATATCATCTATGTTTATTCGTTATCGACTTCCACACCATCTTGATGTGTTTCATCATCATCATGGTCATTATAAATACCAATAGGATTGTAACCTTAGCTTATTAAATATATCAATTGATCTTCTCTTAAAACTTGTAGGAACTATTGAATTGGTATTTGTCAATATTTTATGGTTAAATACATATCCTCATGCTATTGTTAGATAAAAATTTGTTGGTTGCAACTTTGTTGGTTTTAATAATAATAATAATAATAAATATAATAATAATTATAATAAATATAATAATAATAATAATAATAATAATAATAATAATAATAATAATAATAATAATAATAATAATAATAATAATATTAATAATAATATCTTATTCGATTTTGTTCATTTCATTTCGTTTGATTCGATTGATTCATTTCGATTGATTATTTCATTTCGGCTCATTTTGATTGATTGATTCAATTTCTAAAAAGTCCGAAAGAACAGGTTCTTACTTCATGAAAGTATTCCATACAAATTAATATAGCTCAAAAACATGCGGAGTAAATTAGATAACTAGTCTTTGCTTTAGCCATGTAATGGAACATCTATGGCTGTTAGGGGTATAACTTATAAGGGAGCAAAGACATACGGAGTATATATCTAGAGTCGTGGGTTTGGGTCCTTAGCTTGGGGGTGAAAAAAAATGTTAATATGAAATTGTAGAATTATACCACTACCCCTCCTATAATCTATATCTATATAATATTATTAAAAGGGTAGCTTAAATATCTAATTAATACTCTAAATTCCACGTGACATTACATTGTAATACTTTCGTCAAATTGCTTTCACCTTAATATGCTTATCCATTTGATCTTCCACTACACACTCATTTTCATTTATTCACATTCATTGTTTCCACCATTTAAATGCATTTTCACCTTCATATTCGTCCGTTCAAAACATTCATGTCATTCTTTCTTACGGTTGAGTCTATGACTCCATGCATTTACAATAAACTTTTCAAATCCCCTTTCCCTTTAAGTATATCAAGCTTAACTTTTTGACTTTTTGTATGCAATTTTTTTCAATCCAAAAATGATTGTTACTCTGTGCTAGATGTTTGCAATTGAATTTGTCGAATTCTCCAATTCACCTCTACACAACCTATTAAGGAACATCATTCAGATTAATTATTATGGTTATGAAGAGAATAATTGGTTTACTCGCATAGGATTTCTTCATCTGAACATTCAATTCCAAGTTAAATTAAAAACAAAAGTCGATATCTAACAATTTGTCATGAAGACATTGATGAAAGTATTCATAGTGTAAACCATTTCATAGGTGGGGTATCGAAAAACCTTTTCAGCAAAGACAAACGACAACGACTACAGTGCGAAAGATGAGACTGTATTTAAGAATTCCAAACCCCGTCCTACGATTATGGAATTCCAATTTCTATGTAATCTATTTATGATATCTAATTTTTAACATATTTGTTGATTTTTTATTATTAGATATTTTTCGATTATAATGTGTTGTTCGGGTAAAAAAAGTATGTAATCATACAATAATATTGTCGTTAATTTCATGTATGAAATCAATGTCAAATAAAACAAGTTCAATTGTAATCTTAAATTTTTGATTAACCCATTATTTAGCCTCATTATATCCAAACAAGAAATTCAATGAAAACCGTGAGTATCACGGGGGTTAAAACTAGTTATTTTGTTATTTACCTCTAATGACATAGAATTCTTGCTTATTTGAACATTTTGCGTCTCTAATATTTTTAGATATCATATGTGACTTTTATAAACTATTATATATGCAAATATTCAATACAGATTTGATATTAATAGAAATTAAAATAGTAAAGTAGGTGTATGATAGCTAGCACAGAACACAAACTTTAATTTAAAAACAGATACTGCTGAGGGGGTATGTTCAACCAAGTAGTCATTCGTAGTCGTACGAATAATTTATCAGGATTTCATGTTACAGCTGAATAGAACACCATACCGTGTGCGACTGTGCGGCCCCATAAAAAGGGAGATCATATGATCAAAAGTCCCAAAAACTGGAAAGTCTGGCCTTGCATACGCCAGACCAGACGATTTGTGTCAAGCAGCCCGGCTAGTTTGACATAGTATAGAGGTGAGGATGACATCTGGAGTCTGACGTGCGTCACTTGAAAACGAGGATAACAACTAAGTTATGACATGGATCATAAGAAGACAAGAACAATTGACAATTTTCAGCATAGATCACAATGCAAGAAGATACGAGCATAATACAATAACTACATGAAAAGGTAAACTCACCGGAGTGATCAATATCTAAAAAGATGAATCAAACAAGATCACACGACTATATTTTTATTTATATATTGTCTACAATATCAAAGATTCTCTAAGCAGTAAAAAAAAAAAAAAAAAAATAAGAAACAAAAAAAAGTTTTTACAATGGTAAAAAATCGTCACAAAACACACAAACACATTAGCTAATTTTTTTATATAGGTTTGTCAATAAATTGTCATCCTAATTAGATGTAGCCGAATTTTTCCCTAGCAAATTCCGTCACTTATTTTTATAATTTTTTTTTACGATGGAAATTACGTCGCTAAGAAGGCACCAAATGAATTATTCAGCCCACGAAAGCGTATGGGCAGCCTCCTTAAAACTCAAGATGCCTCAAGGCCTTGGGGAAATGCATATGTCTCTCGCTACCTAGAGTTTCGTATTTGGAGGCTTTTAACACTGCGTTCTTGAGTTAACGCAACCGAATGCAAGTTTTGAGGGAGAGGACAGGAAGGGGTTCTGTTGCAAAATTCTTTTTTCGCCGCAAAATATATTTTTTGCGACGTAATTTTTTGTCCTTCGCAAAATCTGTCCCGGTACTATGCTTTTGTAGTAGAGTCCATTAATAGCGTCACAATGTATATATATAAATGTTGATTGTTGAAACCGAATTTGAAGGGAGGAAATATTATTTGTACATCCTTTCTCTACAAGTCTAAGTACGTTACCTGTCTAGTCGAATATGACTTAGGGATCGGAGGGTCGGGCTTTACTCGACACCTTGCGGCTAGGTTTGCTTCCCGTGTGGGGGCACGACTTGAAGAGAGGACAGGTGGTCGTCTGGATGGACATTAATCCCTTGCAAGACAAACACTTGTAATTACGTACTCGTACTAAGTTTCGTGTATTAAGTATCTCAACTTTGTACCCGAAACAATTTACGCCCTCCGTTGATTTAATTTGCTTGGCATTTCGCAGATTAGGGTCACTTTTGAAACCAGAATAAATAGGGTAGTGTCGACTATATCAAGTTTAAATGTATTTCATCAATTATAATCTTTTAAATTTTTTGGACTTGTTCTTTCCAGCTTATTTTCAACACACTTGATTCGATTCGATTCGATTCATTCCATTCGATTCGATTCAAAGACATTTATGTTATTTAATAGAACTTCATTCGATTCGATTCATTTCGATTGATTCGATTCGATTCGATTCGATTCTGTTATTTCGATTGATTGATTGATTCGGCTCTAAAAAGTGCGAAAGAAACGAGTTCTTATTACTCCGTATTTCATTAGAAACCAATGAATTACAAAGTACATACAAATCACATCGAAATATCCAATTGTATCATTTTATTAATTCCATATTTTAGATCAAATTCAAATTCATCAACACGAGTACCCTGGGAAATTTTGTAACAAATTTGTTAAGACTAAGGCCCTGTTCTTTTCGACTTATAGGAGCTGAACTTATAGGAGCTGAACTTATAGGAGTGAAATTTGAACTTATAAGTCTTGAAATGAACTTATAAGAAATTTGAAATAACTTATATGAAATTGAATTTATAGGAAAATTTGAATTTATTGGAGCTGAAACTTATTGGAGTTAAATTTATTAGAATTTAAAACTTATTGAATAATAATAATAATAATAATAATAATAATAATATAATAATAATAATAATAATAATAACAACAATAATAATAATAATAATTTAAATATTAATATTAATATTAATATAATATGAAAAAATTTATTAAATTAATAACAATAATAACAATGATATTTATAGTAATGATAATGATGATTACAATAATTAAAATCTTTTAATTTATTCAAAATGATTAATTTTACTAATAATAAACAATAGTGTTCAAAATCGATTTTGCGGTCTAGTATAGTTAAATATCTCAATATATAGTTGATTATAAATAAGTTGGCTCGGTTAAATATTTTAATATACTATATTTATTTTCTCGAGAATTTTAGTATTGCATTTTGTAGAAATGTTTT
This sequence comes from Dianthus caryophyllus, assembly GCA_023091065.1. Lineage (NCBI taxonomy): Eukaryota > Viridiplantae > Streptophyta > Magnoliopsida > Caryophyllales > Caryophyllaceae > Dianthus > Dianthus caryophyllus. The sequence goes on from CM041519.1 coordinate 33,888,235, forward strand.
ATAGGTGTCAATTTATTTCATTTTCGACCCTTAATTTATTTCATTTTCGACCCTTAATTTTTTTATTCCACAAAAAAAAAAATATGAGAAACTTATTATTATTATTATTATTATTATTATTATTATTATTATGCAATAATAATAGTTATATAAAAATAAAACATAATAGAATTTATAGGAGCTGAGCTGAACTTATAAGACCATCCCCATGCATGGGTGGTGATTCACTTTTGGACCAAGTGAATCAAGATAACCCTTAATTAGAAAGGTAATTAGCATGACTCAGTTGGAGATTGAGTCATTGGATGACCTCTTTTCCTCAAGTGAATCAAAGGATGATTCAACAGCTGTTGGGTAACTATTGGATGGGAGAAAAAAGGGTTGGCAAGTTGAGGTTGATTGCATGTGTCTCATTTTGTGTCAGTAAGTGCAGGAGTATTATTCATACTTTACGGAGTATTTTTCATACTTTTCATTTAATTTTTTTTTTTTTTTTATAATTTTATAATTTATTTAATATCAAAATTTTAAAAAAAAAGTTAATATGAGGTACGAGTAATTTTTAATTTTTAATTATAACAGTAAAAAAAAGTAAAAGTAAAATTTAAGTTGATAATTGAGAGAGGGTTTGGTGGGGTAGAGGATGTGAGAAAAAAAATGATTGAAAATGAAAAAAATTAAAAATAAGTGTGTTAGTGATTTAGATGGTGATTTTATTGGATGGGGGTTGAATAGTGTGTGAAACTAAATATGATGTGATTAAGAGTAAAATTGAATGGTGATTCAGTTAAGTTGATTTCTGGATGGGGATGGTCTAAGAGCTGAGCTGAACTTATAAGAGCTGAAATTAAGCTGAAAAGAACAGGGCCTAACATAGATTTCACAAAACTTAAAAAAAAAATAAAAAAAAAATAAAAAAAGGAAAAAAAAAAAAGGAAAAAGTGTAAAGCTAATAAATGATGAGATTTGCAACGGGTGAACTTACTTACTTTACTGCTCAAAAGTAGACCCCACCTTCCTAAAACAAGCCTCCTCCTACTACTACTACACATCTACATATTACCTTTGAATAATTTAGACCGTTCGATCTGTTACAAAAATTGACGTTTAACTCACTTCATTTAAATTTTTAAACCCTTCACTTAAACATACGGAGTATAAAATTACGGAGTAACATTTGACTAAATATTTATTTCTATATAATATATTATAATAATAATAAATAATAAACTTTAGCTGTCTTATAAATACACACATTTTCTTTCTCTTCTACTACTCAAATTCTTTTTACTCTGATTTCTCTCACCTGAAATTCACCAGTTTTTTATTTTCTCAGTTTATAAATTTCATTTTCATAAATCTTTTCTAAGTTGCGTGAAACAGAAGTTTAGTATATACTACAACAGTAGTTGTTTTTTAAAGTAAAATCGATGGGGAGAAACAAAGATCAAACCAAAGTTGAAGCTGTTCTTAATTTGCTCCGTAAACAATCTCCTCTTTCTCTCAAACAAGTATGTTTTACGTTTCAAATAAGACGGTTTTATTATATCGTTATTCTATTTTAATTTTATTGATTTATGGTATCGATTATATTTCGAAATAACAGGAGAAATTCTGCAACACAGCATGTGTGGAGAGGTTTCTCAAGGCCAAAGGAGAAAATGTGAAGAAAGCAGCTAAACATTTGAGAGCCTCTCTTACGTGGCGACACGCCATTGGTATAGGTAAATACTAAATTATTAAACTCGAGTTTTTTTTTTTTTTTTTTTTTTTAAAAAAAATTAAATTTATTTTAGGATTATGACAAAATTAATAATTTTTTTTTTAATTCAAATGAAATGCAGAGAATTTGATAGCAGATGAGTTTTCAGGGGAGTTAGCTGAAGGTTTAGCCTATGTAGCTGGTCACGATGAAGAATCACGTCCCGTAATGGTAATAATAATAATAATATTATTTCGATATCGTTTGTTTTTTCAAAACTTTCGTATTTGGTGAATTGGTGTGACATTGTTCTTAGTTAAATCGAAACCAGGAAAAATAAACCTCGAGCAACTTAATTTATAACTCGAACATTTCATTTTAATGTACGTGATTATTGATCATTCTTTTTACTCGACTTCATATATCAAATACGAATACATTAAACGTAACCCAATTTATTAATTTAATTAATTAAAACTAGTTTTATGAAAGAGTAATTATAAAAATTGAAGATTATTTTAATTTGCAGTACTCTGTTTTTTTTTTTGTAGGTTTTCCGAATCAAGCAAGACTACCAGAAATTTCATTCTCAGAAACTGTAAGCTCACCTACCTTCTTTATTTCTTCTTTTAAAATCAATTTATATTTACAGTTGCTTCACGTAAAACCGTCTCAAATCCCGTGTTAAAAAAACCGTCTCACGTTAGAATTTGTATTTTGTTTTTCAGATTCACCCGGTTGATGGTATTCACCCTAGAAGTGGCCGTACAAACAATGTCAAAATATGTGGAACAATTCGTCATACTCTTTGACGCAAGTAAGTTGACCAAAATACCCTTTCCCGCCCATAATTAAAAAAAATTCAAATGACAAGGGCAATTTCGTCATTCACTTTATTATACCCCCCATGAAAAGGCTGAATCTGGATTAACATGCTTAATTATAAAATCCACCTTTTAATAATCACTCATTTAATTTAATTTAATCGCTTTTTTATCTCATTTTTTTTTTTGCTTTTTGTATATTTCTAGATAGATAGAGATATATTATTACTTTTTGCTGTTTAATTTTTGTTTATTAGTACCACATTTATTTATTTATATTTATTTTAATAAAGAGAGCACGCCTAAATTGAAATATGACAAAAGTTATTAATTTTACTGATTTTATTCCGTGGTGTATGTCTCACCCTCAATAAACACACACTGTTTTTTTTTTTTTGTTTTTTTTTTGTTTTTTTTTTTTTTTTTTTTTTTTCACTTTTTGTCCCTCACATGTAACAAAAGCAACAATTTCGTTGTGTCGGAGAACAGCAATTTGTTTGTTGTTGTAGTATAATTTCTCGACTACATACTTGCCTTTAGCATTTACTTTCGAATTAATAATTTTTTTTTTTTTTAAAAAATCACATCAATTTGTATTACGCATAATAATCTACCCACATTAGATTTGAACTAAACTAGTAAATTAACTTTTTAGTCGTGTTGACCCTAATATTTATTTTCGAGGAACCAGCCTTAACTCGTAACTCGTAAGTGCATTTTCAATTTCAAAAACACAGTTACTTTGGCAAGATGCTTTTACAATCACAATACAAAGATATGGTTAGTGGTTACTGACTTATTTCGGTGATGATGACAATGTGAGGCGGTTTCACATGAGACTGATTGTTTTAAAAAATTTAATTTGAAAATAATTTTTTATATTTTTGGAAAATTGGGTGTATTCCACCAAAGACGTCAGTTTCACATTTTCAATTTCAAAAACACAGTTTTTTTGGCAAGATGCTTTTACAATAACAACAACAATAATTATACAAAGAGATGGTTACTGACTTATTCAGGTGATGACATTGTGAGACGATTTCACATGAGACTGACTGTATTCCACCAAAGACGTAAGTGATAGACTAAAATTATGAAAGAATAATGGGGGGGTGGAGGTACCGAGGGTAAATGAGGGAATACAGGAATGTCATGAAAATTGAAGAAAAAACGAGAGTACTCGTAGTCGTACTAATGAGTATTATTACGAAAAATAGGTCGATTTTTGAGTAGGCCTGCCATTTTTATTTTCTTGTTATGGGGTTAGTAATAGGAATGACACATGCTGCTTTCCTTAAAACATTAAATCAAAAATTATTACTCTATCACATGTCTCTCTTTTTCTTCAATTTTTGTTTATAGTTTTTAACTTTTTATGTTCAAATATTTGTTCTCATTTTTTATTTACTAAAATTAAGTTGAATTTTGGATATATGAGATGATATTTAATGAGCGGAGGAGTAGTCTTTTTTTAGAAACTACTTCGTACCAAGTAATGCATTAAAACATTTAAATTTCTATATTATATTAAAGAGGTTTAAATTGTTAATCTGTCTACTGATCTTACGTAAAACATATTGTAAAACAATATTTCATTCGCAGCTCGTAGGGTTTACAAATTTGACATTTTACTTTTCATAAATATGTGAGAGTACGGATTAGTAACCTAGAATAAAAATTTGTTGATTCCACATATTCAAAATGCACCCACTCAATCTACAGTGAAACTAAATTCAAATATGAATACAATAAATAATAGAATGAAATAAGCTGACAATATTTTGCCAAAGTAGGTACATTAGTAGGTACAAATGTACCATGCATAAAAATTTGTCAACCTTTTTTTTTTTTTTTTTTTTTTTTAAATGTATGTTATTGGGTAGTTTGAATTTATAATAATGATAAGTTAGCTTTTGTAATGCATGTTTGTTTAATGTTGATGATGAAAGTTCATAAAAAATATGTGTAACAATATATAATAATTAATAATAATTATTATTATAAATATATAACAGGTTTTTTCAGATCAGCATCATCATTTATGAACATAGTGCTCCCAACACTTAAGATTGTTGCTGAACATTATCCCGGACGTCTTCACAAGGCCTTTGTTATTGACCCTCCTTCCCTCTTTACCTATCTTTGGAAGGTACTCTTCCCTTTTCTCTTACTTTTTTTTATCTACATTTTTCATGAGTACATCAGTCTTTTTAAAAACGGTCTCATATAATATGGAGTATACAAATTATTTGTACCGATAGATAAAACAAGAGACTATTTAATAATTTTATTTTTTTTGTTATTATTTTTAGTTTATTTGTTATATGCATTATGAAAATGGTAACAACAACATAGGATAACGAATTAACAATTATTCTGTACATTTATAAGAACACATGAGATTTATGTAGGTTTATTACATGTTGTAAGCTCTTACTAATTATTATGGAGAATACATTAAAATAATGGCAATATAAATAAGTTTAGAAATACTATCATTCCGTATAAATTATAATCGCCATGTTGATAAATAGTGTATAGTAGTGAGGTAGGTAATTCCTAATACTTTAAATGCCTAATGATAATGTATATCTAAATTCAAAAGTGAAATTTACGTATAAAATTACTATAATGCTTACATAAAACCGTCTCACGCGTGCGACGAGGTATTTTTAACTAAAATGTGTCTACTTTAAGGTTTAAAGTGACTATTTTAACGTTTAAAGTGACCAGTTTATGGAGTTTTAAAGTGGTCACATTTAGCGTTAAAGTGGTCACTTTACGCATTAAAATAACCACATTTTACTCATAAGAACTCCGTCGCATGCGTAAAACGGTTTTATGCAAGACTTACTCATAAAATTGTGTTTGCAACGTTCAATTATTCCCTATTTTATGAAGTAAAGGTATTGGACTAAATTCAAACAAAGATAAAAAAATAATTACTCAATGCAACTTTTGAAGTAATAAGGGGAATAAAGCAAGAAGAAGATAACAATGATTTCTGAGGACTTTGTAAGTTCTCTAGTTCACATGTAGAGAATGTGAACAGTAAAGAAGGAGGGAAACTAATTTGAACTGTTAATAAAAAAACACTTTTTGAGTGGATTGTGGTAATTTAAGTGAGTAAGTACGGACTAATAAGTGTGAATCATGGGCCAATCATAACTAATTTCAAAGGTGTCATCATTTACCTTTTGACTTGTAGAGTTACCAACTCACTACTTGTCAAACTTTTGTAGGTTTTGATTTTTCTCTTTAGACTAATTAAAATGAAAGAAATATATAAATTGTTGGATATTACGATTTTATCAGATAAAGAGTAATTAATTTGTTAAGTATTAAAAATTACAGTGTTTTTTATTTTTAAAATATTTAATTTTATTAATCAAATCGTCATATTAAAGAGTGTATGATTCGACTATTAGCATGAAGGGACAAGTTAAAAGTCATAATGTACGATTAATTAAATATCAGTAGATGAAGAATGAGTTTGAAATTGCTCAAAGGGTATTTTACATTTTTAATTGACATTAATTCAATGGATAGGTTTTAATTTCCTTTAGAACAATTTTTTTTTTATATTAATTATCATACTTCCTCCATTCCATTTGATTCTATACATATTCCTTTTTCGGAAATTCCAATCAATTCTATACATTTCTATTTTAGTCTCTACTTTATTAAACTAAAAGACCAATATACCCTTCACTAATACCCACTCAACCCACTTGCAAACAATAAAGTAGGGGTATTTAAGTAATTCCATTATCTACCCCACTTGATTTTCTTCTACCTTAATTACCGTGTTTTGGTCAAACGTATAGAATCAAACGGAATGGAGGAAGTACTTTTTATTTTTGATAGGATTAAGATGTCGTTATTATTAAAAAGAATTGATAATATTTAAAATTATTTGTTAATCTTTATCATAAATAAAAATAGAGCTACTAATTCAAAAAATATAACTGAAATTTTTAAATCAAAGAACCATACATATATCAATAACTTAATTAAAAATGTGATTACTAAATATTTGACGCAACATTCTATTAATCTCGTATACCTTATAACTACTCCCTCCATTACTTAAAATTGATTATCAATTTATTATGTGGGTGAGTGTTTTTAAGGCGGTTCTTTCTTTCTACACCTATAAACTTCGTTTCACTATAACTATAATTTATGAAATATTTATTGATATTTAGCTTTAAAAATGCTAATTTAAGCTGCAATATTTTCACTATAGTTAGGTTATATTAGGTGATTTTTTAGGGTTATTTTAACCTTCTCTCTGTTCAATGTTCCTACTTCAACAATGTGGGTGTTTGTATGGGTTAATGAGTCCTTGTTTTTGAATGTAACTTTTGCACTGTAATTCTTCCCCCTTGGCTTTATTTACCACCCCCCACCCCCCCCCCCCCAACCCTTTCCCATGTGATGTGCTCCCCCCATATGGCTTACGCTTACCCATACGCATACCTTTTCTGTTTTTCATTTTGACCCTTTTTCACCTATATAACTAAATTTTTAGAGGGCTCTTATTTGCTGTAAATTATTTAATTGTTTTCTGATAATGTTAACATAAATGGTCATTTGAGTATGTTTAAGTCGATCTCTTTGTAACTAAATGTTAAATCGATTAATTTTTAGTCACAAGTTACTATTGTTTGTGTATGATAATTTTGCTTCAAACTTGCTGTTATGTGTTAACTAGCTCGTAAATACAGAGTATCACGTAATAGCCTTCTATTATACGGAGTACTCCGTATTATATTTGTGTCACTCAATTTCTAGTACGGAGTACTTGTAAGTGATTTCATTTTACTGCACACATTAATTTGATCACTTTAATTAATGAATATTTTACATTCTAAAATATCATGGATGGATTAAATGAAATGTGAGAAAACTAAAGCGGTAATCCATATCTATAATTAAACAAATGTTCTGAATTTCAATTAAATTACACTAATCAATCTTTAATTTTGAAATTGGATTGAAACAGGGTGTAAGACCATTTGTAGAACTTTCAAGCCTAACCACAATAGTGACCTCATCTAACTTCGAAGAACAAGTCTCACTCGACTACAACGACTTCTCAGCCTACCCTAGAACCGCCTCTCTACGGTTCGACCCATCCTCGGCCGCCTCCAAAATCGGCTCCTCCGCCTCGTCTCGTTTCACCTTCACCGTAGCCCACCACTTCGACTCCCTCAAACCCTGGTACCTCTCCCTTGGCGCCCACGACACCGGCCCCACTACCACCACGGCATCCTCGCCATCCATCCTCGGCCCCACCGCCCGTTCATTCTCTTTCGCCTCGCCACGTGGCAGCGTTTTCCACGGTAGTGGTGATAAGCTTCTAAGGAAGAATTTCATCCCCTCGACCCCACTCCCTCAAAAGTCCCACAATGCTGACGCTGCGGCCGCTAAGCAGCCGCGGACGCCAAAGCCGTCTTCGGCTTTCTTTGGCCGACGTGAACGTGAGACGGTTGTGTCGGCTACAGGCGGTCGAGGGGAGAAGGGTCGAGACGGGTTTGTGCAATATTTTAAGTTTTACAGAAGGGGGTACGATGAAATGATGTATCGGTCTAAAATGAAGCCGCCACTTGGCGGGTTAATCTCGATTGTTTCGCCACATCAGCATCAGCTCCAGCAACACCACCACCACCGTCGACACCACCACGTGTCAGTTTCGCAACGGTTTTGATGTGGAAAGAGGGGATTTTGGGAAAAGAGCAAGTACATAGAAGGGAGGGAAAAACAAATTTGAAACAAGAGAGTATATTTTGGTAAATCAACCATGCAATGGTTTGTTTAGTTGTCATCATGTTAAATGTCAACAAAAGTCAAATGTTAAATTAATATAAAAAAGTTTAATTTCTTTCATTTGATTTTTGAATGTGATTTCGTCATTTTTTTTTATGATATTATCCGTACTAATTTACTTAACGTTAAATACTCATTATTCTTACGAACACAAAAGAATGAGTATATAGAAGAAAAGTCACGTGAAAACGTCAATATGGCCGTAGTAGATTTCGCAAATACTTATCAGCCATTTGATTTTTGTTTATCTTTTTATTTGATGCTGATCGTGGTTTGTACTATGGAATACTCCCTCCTATTCATCCAATTGTTGGCATCACTTTTTGCACGATTTTTAAGAAAGTCTCACATGCTAGTATAAAGTAGGCAAAAAGTGAAGATAAAGTAGCTTTTACAAGGGAAAAAATTTACTTAAAAAGGAAATGCAAACAAATGGATGAACATTCCGATAATAGAAAGTGCAAACAAATGAATAAATAAGAGAGAGTAATTTTTTTTTTTTTGGTGAGTAACTATGGAATAATTATTTTATGATATGCTTAATCATCTGTGTGATTATTGTTAATTATCTCTCATTCAACTCTATTGTCCCCAACTCCCCATGATATTATATATGGTCCAAATGCCAATATTTAGTTTATCTTAAAAGTGATAAAAGAAATTTAGTTGCGATTTTAAACTCTAATTAAAAATGAAATTTAATTTTCTTAAAATATAAAAGATACTTATAATACCAACAATTAATTTCAAAATTGAAGTTGATTAAATTTATAACTGACGTAAGTTGTCTCTATTCAATTAATGCATTTGAGTGCGAGCCACATCTCAATTTAACGTAAAATCATCTTGCTATAGTTTATATCAAAATCGTCTTAATAGAAAGACTCCGCTTAATGAAATAGGAGACTTAAGTAATCAAGTTTATTTTACTGAAAATAATTTAATTAATGACATATAGTCTTGCGTCAAAAAGTTTCTAAAATTGACACTATAATTATGACCTCACACATTTTTAACAGTTATCGTGATTATTATTGCTAAACTATTACCACATTCGAACCTCTATGGTCACTATTTATTTAATTATAAAAAGTTTAATTTAATAGTTGGAGGTCAAAGATCAATTGTATATTCTCTACAACAAATTATGTTCCTTCCATTTCGGTGATTTGTTTACGTTTACTTTGTACATATTTATTGATGTGAAGAGAGAGGTAGAAAAATCTAATAAAATAATAATATAAGTACAAATGAGGTCCCACGTGATCTAAAATAGGTAAAATTAAACAATGTGATTGACTTAAAGAAGATGAGACCATTTCTCACATGGGTTACCAATCACATTTATGGAAATGTAAACAAATGATACGTACACCCTGAAATTGAAAGTGTAAACAAATGACCAAAACGGAGAGAATAATATCGATAAACTGTAAAATAATAACAATCCGTCTAATGTGTCAACCGTCATTTAACAAAGTCAAGGTGTGGTCGGGAGACAACGTATGAAGAGGGATGTAAGAAAATAAAAAAAATGGAAACTGAAAAGTGTGTGCGTGTGTGGGGAGAAGATAGCGTGGTCGAAACGTTGACAAAGCTTTGAAAATCCAAAATAGAATTCCACTCTTCGAGTTTGTTTCGGACATAGCGAGCAAATCTAACATCTAACATTGAAATTAATCACTAATTAATTACTCACAATTAATTAATTAATCAATTAATTAACTAAATTTATTTTGCTGGATGTGTGTCCTCGACATGTAGACCTTTAGTTGTTGGTAGTTTGAATAGGCTATTGTTATATTCGTAAATCTTTGAAATTGGTTTTTTAGATTAAAATTTTTAATTTTGAGTATGGTACAAATGTAAGTGTTTTTATAACTAGAACATACGGAGTATTTCATTACAAATACGATATAGATCCATATGACCATTTAATTTACAAGACTAAAACAACTCTCGTTTAACTAGTCAATGTTTATTATTAATACGGAGTACTATTCTTTCTGTTTCAGTGAATTGTTTACACTTTACCTTTTTTGTGAGAAATATTTGAGAGAAGTGTAAATAAATGACTGAGACACAGAGAGTACTAATTTGACTTACATAACAATTAATACGACACCTTAACTCTTGTTTAATTTTACAAATAAGAACCCTCATACTCACAACTTAACAATGAATTCGACAAGTATTCCGACGACTAAACCAAATGTAATAATGTAATGCAGTAAAAACAACAAAATGAACCATCTATATATTGCAACATACGAAGTTTCCTGGATGAAACCAACACATGCCAACAATGTTTTTCAAGAGCCTCCACATCTATCCAAGTAGCACATATATCTAACCATTTACGGTTATCGTTGTACTCCCTCCGTTTCAGTGAATTGTTTACAGTTTGACTTTTTTGTAAGGGGGAAAAAGTCAAACTGTAAACAAATGACTGAAATAGGGGGAGTACTCACAATCAAATAACAAAAGCATATGATCCTCTGCACCATGAACACAAAAGAAACACTTCCTCTATGGGCAAATCCCCCACTCGTGGTGGTTATGCCCTAGGCTGACCCGCTACGGGTTGGGCTTTGTTTTCCAGGCCCGAAACAGGTCCGCTGGGTGATGGGTCGGGTATAAAATGAAGGCTCGAGCTCGGCCCCATTGGTTAAAAATTTACTTTAAAGAAAGGGTAGACTGCCAAGGCTAGGCCAAGCAAATTAAAGCCCATTTGGCAGGTCGGGTCTGACCGGCCTGCACAAATGGCCACCTTTACGTACACTGAACCGCCTTATCCATCTTATTCAATCCTCTGACGCACCCCTATAAGCGATTGGTACCCTTTGTGAACGGTATAAGCCTTATCAGTAGCCGTCCATCGACTGCCCACATAACCATTAATGATCACTTTGTTTCATATAAACATGCACGGTGTAGAAAAGTAAGGCTGAAGAACTACGCCATGCTTCTTCATACTCTGCTTTATAGTTCCACATACATTCAATAGTTACACTAGAAATTCTGTTACAACAAACTCAATTCTGTTACAGAGTTTGTTATGAGTTAGTTAGGCTTGTATATTCCCTATAAATAGACCTCATCTCTTGTACATAACTAACTTAATTCAATATACAAACACAAGTTTATTTACTCTCTGTTTTCCTTACATTTTTCTCCTGCAATTCTTCATTCATCTTCTTCGTAGAATCAAAGCTCTCATCAATGGCGTCTCAGATCACCATTGTTGCATCAAGCTCACCATTTTACATGGTATTAGAGCAGGTTTAGCCTGCTTCTGTGCCATCGTAATTTGGTCAGCCAATTTCGTCTACAGTAAACCCTAATTTTGCGTTTTTTTTTTCCAGAAAACCCTAATTCTCCGTTTTTTTTCAATTCATCTTCAATTTGTGCTCAATTCGTTTTATTTTCCTCAAATTCAATCATAAAATTCAATCAAAATCCTTTTCGTCAAACCAATTCCTCAAGAATGGCGTCACTTACTACAGAAACAAATTCCGATGCACGAACGCAGCAAGGTTCAAATGCGACAGTACAAAGTCCTTACGATGATCCTCTCTATCTTTCCGCATCAGATTCACCTGGAATGATGCTCGTTAACAGTTTGTTTGATGGCAAAGGCTTCATCAATTGGAGTAGAGGAATTCACATGGCGTTGGATTCAAAGAACAAAGAAGGTTTTCTCAAAGGAACGACGGTCATGCCTGAAGCTTCTTCTCCACGTTTTCAACAATGGCGACGCGCAGACAGTATGGTGAAGTGTTGGATTCTCAATTCGTTATCACCAACGATCAAAGAGGCTTTCATGTCTGCCAAATCTTCGAAGCAATTGTGGTCAGACATTGTTGAAACCTATGGTCAATCAAATGGACCTCTTCTCTATCAATTGAAGAAGGAATTAAGGAATGTTACTCAAGAAAACATGTCAGTTCCTGAGTACTTTACAATCTTGAAGAAATACTGGGATGATATTGATGAAATTGAAGGAGTTCCTGTGTGCACTTGTGGAATTATGGAAAAATGTACTTGCAACATCTTGAAGGATACGCTGGAGAAAGCTAACAAAGACAAAGTTATGATGTTTCTGATGGGGTTGAATGATGTCTATGACAGTTTGAGAACCTCCATTCTTTCCATGGAACCTTTTCCAAATGCACAGAAGTGTTACTCCATTGTGTGCAGAATTGAAAGTCAGAAAAATTCCTCGATTGCTCTTCACAATTCCCAGAATATGAGTGCGTTAATGGCGACAGTTGCAGGTGAAGGTCCTTCGGCCAACTATGTTGGCAGAACCACTGGCAGAAACACCTGGAATACGTGGAAGAAAGATGGCAAGAAGCCTAGGGTTGATGACAGATGGTGTGATCACTGTCACAAGAAAGGTCATACAAGAGATACTTGTTTCAGGCTTCATCCAGACCAAAAACTGAAGTATCAGTCAAAGTTCAATGCTACAGCAAACAATGTGGAGACTCTTCTTCAAGTCCCTCCAAATGCTCAAGGAGAAATCAAGCTTGATCCTCTATTGGTTTCAGCAATGTATAGGGAGATGATGAAGATGTTTCAGTCACAAACCAATTCTTCCTCACAAGCAACAGAAATTCAGGAAACTCCTTTCTCTGCAGTAAACTTTGCAGGTATTATTTCAGCCTCTAATATGGCTTTATCTTCTGATGATTCACAAAATACATATTGGATTGTTGATTCTGGTGCAACAGATCATATGACTTCTAAAAGAAGTCTGTTCTTATGTCTGAAATCTCTCATCAAACCTGTTGTGGTGGGTCTACCTGATGGAACCACTAAATTAGTGACTGAAACTGGTGATGTTCAATTGAATTCTGATATTCTACTGCGTGATGTGCTGTTGATACCAGATTTTAGGCATAATCTCATCTCTGTCAGCAAACTATTACTGACAAATAAACTTCTCATACGATTTGATGATGATAAATGTATTCTTCAGGCCCCTCTTTCTAAGAGAAGTTTGGCTTTTGGATTGTTAGAGGATGGAATGTACAAGCTGTATCACACTACACCACTTTCTGCACAAAGCTCTGAGATCTTGTCTAAGAATTCATGCTCTAGTTGTTCCACTTGTAATAAGCAGAGTGCCTTAGACCTAATACATGCTAGATTAGGCCATAGTTCTCTCAGTAAACTTGTTCATGTTACTGAATTACAATCTGATGTTCAGAGATTGTCAAAGAATTTTTCTTGTGAAGTTTGTATCTCTGCAAAGTTGCATCAATTTCCATTTAATAAAAGCTCTTCCAGAGCAATTTCTCCTTTTGATTTGGTGCATATTGATCTTTGGGGACCCTATAAGGTTCTTACTATTACTGGAGCAAGTTATTTTCTGACCATTGTTGATGATCACACTAGAGTCACTTGGACTTTTTTACTCAGTTACAAAACCCAGGTTCATGGAATTATCAGTGCTTTCATAGCACAGGCTGCTACTCAGTATGATGCTAAGGTGAAAGTGGGGAGAAGTGATAATGGGACTGAGATTGTGCAGGATATGTGTGGTTTGTTATTTGCCTCTAAAGGAATTATACACCAAAAGAGTGTGCCTGGTGTTCCACAACAAAATGGACGAGTGGAACGCAAGCATAGGCACTTGGTTGAGACTGCTAAAGCCTTGTTGATATCAGCTCACTTACCAAAGAAATTCTGGGGAGAGAGTATACTTGCTGCAACCTATTTGATAAACAAGCTACCTTCTAGTGTCCTAAATTGGTTAACCCCTTTTGAAGTTCTGACCAAAACTAAACCACACTATGATAATCTGAGAGTATTTGGGTGTCAATGTTTTGCCCTAGTTAAGAGTCATGTGAAGGATAAATTTGCTTCTAAGGCTAGGAAATGCTTGTTTATTGGTTATCCTTTTGGTCAGAAAGCATACAAGCTGTATGATTTGGAAACCAAGAAGATTTTTGTTAGTAGGGATGTGGTTTTTCAAGAGAGTGTATTTCCTTTCAAGGTGTCTTCAGACACCACTGCATCTTGTTCTCAGCCACAGTCCTTATTTCCTACACATATTGCTCATGAAGATGATCCCTTTCCTTGTATGTCAGCACCTGAGGTGTCTATTTCTGTACCTCCAAATTCAGATTTGCAGGTGACTGATTCACCTATCAGAGATATCTCCTGCTGCATCTCAGGGATCTCCTTCTTCAATCAGGGAAGAGTTTACTTCTGCAGATCTTTCTGAGCACAGAGGAGATAGTTTTGTTCCTGTCACTTCCAATCTTGATCATATCTCAGTCAGAAAGTCAGCGAGGCACAAGAAGATCCCTGATAAGTTCAGAGGATTTGTTTGTCCTACATTACAGCAGCATTCTTCTGCTGATATGGCTGCTGTGTCACCTCTTTCAGTCACCTATGATGATCACTATTCTTCAGCTCACTTGGCTTCCGTTGATAGGGTTCTGTCCACTGTTGAGCCATCTACTTATGCACAGGCTAAAGATGATCCACTGTGGGTAGAAGCTATGCAAAAAGAGCTTGATGCACTTGAACATAATAACACTTGGATCCTCACTGCTTTGCCTCCTGGTCATAAAGCCATTGGTTCCAAGTGGGTTTACAAAATCAAATTCAAGGCAGATGGCACTGTCGAAAGATACAAAGCAAGGCTTGTAGCCAAGGGTTACAATCAAATTGAAAGCAAGGATTATAAACACACTTTCTCACCTGTGGCAAAGTTCACAACTGTCAGAACTTTGTTGGCTGTTGCAGCTTATAGAGGTTGGCAAATCAACCAGCTTGATATTAATAATGCATTTTTACGTGGTTTTCTTGAGGAGGAGGTGTACATGCTTCCCCCTGAAGGGTATTCTCAAGCCTCACAAGGGCAAGTTTGCTGGCTTCAAAGGTCATTATATGGTCTCAAGCATGCCTCAAGACAATGGAATCTAGAGCTTACTAAGTTGTTGCTTCACCATGGTTTTGCTCAGTCAAAGCATGACTATTCTCTTTTTACTCAAGGTTTTGGAGACTCATTTGCAGCAGTCCTAGTATATGTGGATGATCTTCTTATCACAGGGTCTAATGTCCAACTTATCAGTCATCTTAAGTTGGCCCTAGACAAAGCCTTTACTATCAAAGACTTAGGGCAGATTAAGTATTTTCTAGGGTTAGAAGTGACCAGGACTCCTGCAGGTCTCTTTCTCAATCAAAGGAAGGATGTCCTTGATATTCTCAAGGATACAAATCTCTCTCATGGTCAACCTGCCTCCTTTCCTCTTCCAAGAGGTCTGAGGTTAAGCACAGAAGAAGGTGATTTACTTCAGGATCCAGAGGTGTACAGAAGATTTGTTGGTAAATTACTCTATCTGAATCTTACCAGACCTGATATTTCTTACTCAGTTCAGCATCTTAGTCAGTTCATGAGTTCCCCACGCTTACCACATTTGCAAGCAGCTCTCCATGTAGTAAAGTATCTCAAGGGTACCATTGATGCTACACTCTTCTACTCAGCTTCATCTTCTCCTACGCTTGCTTCATATTGTGACTCTGATTGGGGTTCTTGCCAGTTCAGTTGCAAATCTGTTACTGGTTGTTGTGTTTTTCTTGGTCAATCTCTTATTTCCTGGAAGACTAAGAAACAAAAGACTGTTTCCAGATCTTCAGCAGAGTCAGAGTATAGGGCTATGTCTTACACTGCTTTAGAACTTGTTTGGTTGGCTAGTCTTCTCTCAGATATGGGGATTGAAGTTCCTCTACCAGTCACTTTGTATTGTGACAACAAAGCTGCCCAACATATTGCAGCAAATCCAGTCTTTCATGAGAGAACGAAACATCTTAACATCGACTGTCATTACATCAGAGAAAAGGTGCAGGAAGGTTTCATTGCTACGTCGTTTGTCAGATCTAACACTCAATTGGCTGATGTTCTAACGAAACCCTTGGGTCAACAGCAGTATTTCACCTTGGTGTCCAAGTTGGGTTTGCACTTTTCTCAGTCAAGTGCAATTCCAACTTGAGGGGGGTATGTAGAAAAGTAAGGCTGAAGAACTACGCCATGCTTCTTCATACTCTGCTTTATAGTTCCACATACATTCAATAGTTACACTAGAAATTCTGTTACAACAAACTCAATTCTGTTACAGAGTTTGTTATGAGTTAGTTAGGCTTGTATATTCCCTATAAATAGACCTCATCTCTTGTACATAACTAACTTAATTCAATATACAAACACAAGTTTATTTACTCTCTGTTTTCCTTACATTTTTCTCCTGCAATTCTTCATTCATCTTCTTCGTAGAATCAAAGCTCTCATCAATGGCGTCTCAGATCACCATTGTTGCATCAAGCTCACCATTTTACATGGTATCAGAGCAGGTTTAGCCTGCTTCTGTGCCATCGTAATTTGGTCAACCAATTTCGTCTACAGTAAACCCTAATTTTGCGTTTTTTTTTTTTCCAGAAAACCCTAATTCTCCGTTTTTTTGTTAACAAATGTAAATGTATAATATTTTGTTGACAATGATAATCTTTTGTTGACAATGATAATATTATCTTTTTTGTTGACAATGATAATATTATCTTTTCCAGAAAACCCTAATTCTCCGTTTTTTTGTTGACAATGATAATCTTTTGTTAACAAATGTAAATGTATAAATATTACTTCTATATCTAGTCTAGGTGTTGTTTGGTTATCTTTTTAATTCACCGAAAATAGAATGAATTTCCTGTGAATTGATTAACTTTAATAGTGTTTGTTTCCCAAATACATGAGAAGTTGAACTTCCCGAGACTTTAAGTTTCTATACAATGTAGATAGGGGTGTGCAAAAAAAAAAATCGAACCGAAAAAACCGAGAACCGCACGTTTTATAGGTTCGGTGAACCGAACCGTTAAGAAATAATGGTTCGTTGCACTGAACCGCTAAAATTAACGGTTTACGGTTCGGTTTAGGTTTGGCCTTTTGAGTTAACGGTTAACCGAACCGAACCGTTAAGAGCAAAAATATAAATAAATTATACTTATTTATATACAAACTAAAACATAAAGTTTAACTTTACAACTTTCATCAAATTTCAAATATCAATTGTTTATTCTACCGCATTTTTCTAACACTTAAAATTAAAGCCCCATTCTCATAAAATGAAATCTCATATGCACCCCTCTCGCTTCAATTTTAACATGTTTACTGCTTTGTTATTGTTCAATACGCATTTTTGAGTTAAAACATTTATAAATTTCCTATTTACTATAATTTAGCTGATAATGGTATATTAGATGTGGCATTTGTAATTTGTCGTTTTTATTTTGCACCGTTAGTATGTTTTTAAAGTATGTCGTAATTAATAATTAACTTACGTTTTTTTTTAATTTGACAGAGTAAACGGTTCGCGATGAACCGCATGCTTAAAGCAGATTAAAAATGTAAATCGAGCAAATGCGATGCTTAGTTCTTAATGGTTCGGTTTAGGTTCGGATTTTTCCCGAACCGAACCATACATGAACCGTAAAAATTAATGGTTCGGTGCACTGAACCGTTAATGAACACCCCTAAATGTAGGAACGAACTTACTTACTTATACCCCTCTTGATTTGTGTAACTTTCCATATAAATTGCCTTCTTTCATAACAATCAAAAAATTTTCATACAGTTCACGTGAATCGCAATTTCATGTGAATTTCATTTTCATGGAAATTTTATCTTTCTATGTTGATCCAAACGACCTATGTATAGTTTCTATTCGCGAAAATGGTAAATAGCTACTTACATCAATTGTGAGATTTACTCCGTGAAGTTATATATGTAGTGACTATACCTTATATAAAAAAAAAAAAAAAAAGTGTAACTGACTCCAATTTTAATTTTTTTTTTTTAACCAAAGTTGCACCAAATAAATCAATTTCATTCATTTATAATATATATAAGTACGATTTAGCCAATTATAAATCGATTTCCTAATTGTATACGAAGTATAATTAGTTACATTTTAGGAAATTTTTAAAATTTGTAAAAGAAATTTCATATGTACATTAATTGTATTAAAATTAGTAAAATTACCAATAATATTCTATGACCTATGGTAATAAATCGTATATATAGTTTTAAAATATTAACAACTATATTCAATGTACATGACTTTTATTATAAAATAGTTATATTTTATTATATATTGCATTTATTATACTAAAATGAGAAACAAGGTTGAATTCACATTAGGTTTAATTAAGAAATTTGTAACTTATGGGGCTTAATATCACTATTGGGCAAAGTTATGAGGGTCAATAGTCACTTTTGCGGCTTCCATTTTATATTTATACGGAGTACTTTGTAATTTGTGATCATAAGATGGAGATAGTACAATTTCTTGAATGGTTAATTGGGTCGATAGTTGATGACAATGCTAAAAATCAACATACAATATAATTAAACACAATTTATAACTTAGAAATCACATCTGATTTTTTTAACTCATATATTATTGAGTGAAATTATCGCCAAAATTTGCCATTAATTATACTTGATTAAAATTAATGTCATATTACAAATAAATTCTCATCTTTAATAAGTTAAGAACATATTTGATCAAATAAACCTTGAGTATAACTAGGGTGCATTGCATTAACCTTCATGTATGAGTAACATTTAATGGAAGGAAACCATATTATGTAAGAAAAATTGTCCTTTGATTCATGTCCTCATATGGCACAAATTAATTACAATTGTCATCTACCATTTGGTATTATGCAACCTCAAAATTATTCCTCTCATACATAGCAAGGTCAAAATCATGGTATTATCACAAAACTATCAAGTTATTCAACAAATTTTCCAATGATTTTCAACTGGTTGAATTTGGAAATAATCCATGTAGTAAGTATCATCATTTTTTGGACCCTTTTGATTATTTTTGTGTATTTGTTTTTGTCGCATAACATCATGTCCATAAGTGAACAAGGTAACATTTCTTCTTGTACCACCCAATGAGCAAATTTAAGGGGGACTCATCTAAAAACGTTGAATTTAAAATTTAAATATAATGAAATTTATATACGTACATATATCTCATTGTTTTTTCTACAATATATAATTTTTTTATTAGTTTTTTTTTTATCTCCGCTATAATTTATTTTACTTTTTTTTGGAGATTAAATCATTGTACGGAGTATAACCTATTAAAAAATGCATAATTTGCAATGATGAATTTACTCAATTTTTTTTTATTGTGAATAGAGAAAACAACGGTGACGGTTTTGAAGTTTAGTAATAAATTTAACCATAATATTAATATTAAGAGTTTTAACAATTTCAAGGAAATGACTAGCCAAAAACTAAACAATTTCAAGGATATGTAATTGTTGTTAATGATATGAGTATAATGATCTGATAAATATGAGGGTTTAAGAAGATAATTAGTTAGATAAATTAGTGCAGTAATAGGTGTATTTATAGGTTAATCGAAAGGTGACTTGCATTAGCGATAATTTAAAAAAGGTAATTACGGTGAATATTAAGTGATCATTTTGTAACAATTTATTGTAAAATTGTCTCATAAAAGAAAACTACTACGGAGTAAAAAATACTACTCCATAGTTCATAAAAAAATATATATAGATATTTGAACGATATAAACTATAAATAATATATTTATTAAATAGAATTTATAATAAAATTATACTCCGTTTAAGAGGACCGAGGCTAACCAGAAAACATTGAGAAAAAACTCAAAAAAGTGACAGAAAACATGGGTGATTGTTGTTGGTATTAATGTATTATAATAAACTAGTTGTGCGACCCGTGAAATTCACAGAGCGCTTAAAAATTTTGTTTTGAGTCTTCGTTTATATTTTACTGTTATGGGTTTTTCTTATATCATAAATTGATAATCACTCATACACGGACATTAACATCTACGCATGTGGAAATCTGGAGTTATAACTTATAGTTAACGGAGAGAATAATTCCAAATATAATAATTACAGTAGTTTCGGAAGTGGCACTTGATTTACTCCTTTGGGACTTGAACTTTGGGATAGAATGATATGAGCCCATAGTTAATTAGCTAGTTACTCGTACATGATTAGTTGAGAGTTTGTTACTTATAAGTTATAATCATTATGAGTTACTTATAAGTTATACCTAACGTGCGAATTCATTTTTAGTGATAAGGGAATAATTGAGGTTTTTGAGTCCTTAAGGGGGCGCTTTTAAGTCTTCTTGCTTTTAAGTCCTTTAGTGATAAGCATGTAGTCGTAGCGTTAGTGATTTTTGAAGAAGTGGCAGCAGTAGACAAACAGCCTTAGGACAGCAATGTGCAGCGCCTGCAGCAGCGTGGCAGCATCGCAGACCGACAGCAATAATGTTACAGTGACCGCAGCAGCGTGACAACAGTTTAAGAAATACACTTGCATTGCAGCAGTAGCGTCGACAACAACACACTTGCATTAGCAATACCAGTAGCGTGACAACAACAATTACAGCGATCGCGCAGCATTAATACTATGACAGCTGCAACATCACAATAGTTGCAGCATCAACCACGCGACAACAGAGTGACCACACGGCAAAAGCGTGACAAGCAACAACATCATAAAAAGCATTTACATTAAGAAATATAACAGCGACTGCATACAACAACACGAGAGTGTAGAGAGTTTTGACACGAATGTCAAACGTAAGGCCAAAAGCTATAGCTAGGTAGACATGCAAGTGAAGTTTGGATATGCAGTTTAATTTTTGAACTTCCCTAAATAGAAAGAGTTTAGACCAAAAAGAAGGAAGGTAAGTAATTCCTCCATGTCCAACCAACAAAAATTGGTAAGCAAACAAAAGTGGCTCAATCATTTCTAGAACAAAAATTCAATGTCGACCATGCCATTCTTCTCCTGCCGCTAATTTTCAACTCATTGGGGTAACCAAACCATGCCGCAGCCAATCATGATCTCTCTTCCTTTACTTAACACTTCTTCGAAATGGGTTCCTCTCGTCTTTTAAATGTTGCATCAGAAAAATCACCTTTCAGGCGACGATTGTAGCAGTGTAAGAGATACAATAGTAACTAGTTCTGTAGAACCTAAAGAAAATTGCTCATGATAATGTTCCCGTCTCTTACCTTAGCCAGCACAATGTTCAGGTACGTTGTTCGGTTAATCCTCAGCACCCAACTAAGCCGCTTGGTCCTCACATAGGTGAGCTGAGGCCTATAGCAAAGCACACACATTTTGCCGTATATGCCTCCTTTCTTTACCTCGCTACTACCTGTAACATAAAATAGACGTCTCATGTCTTACACACATAGATGTAATATGCCTTACTTCAAGAATCATGATATTAGAAGCATAGAAATGAGAGAAAAAGAATATAGTTTTTGATAAATGTACCTGTTCAGCTCCATTTTTGGTTTCAAGAAGATCCTAAAATCAACAAATCGTGAAGTTAGATTCAAACGACATTGACTTGTTCTCCTCATTTTATTTTTTGTTTACCTTGTCAAACACTTCAGAAAAGTTCTGATGACTCAAGAAAATTTTAGGAAAAATACTACTTTGAAAACCCCTAAATTTCAAAAAAAATCACACGACTATAGAAAATTTCAGACTACAAATTTTAGATAACCTAAGATGAAGTTATGATGCACATCTAAATCATTTATGATGACATAGCGAGAAGTCAGTCGGAGCCTCATTCTGAAGGATAAGGTCCTCGTTAGGTGAAAAGAACTCAACCTTATGTTAGACACCTTCACATGACAATAGAATATAACAAACATGCGTCAAAGATGTTACCTAAAGACACATAGTCATGCTAGACAGTGGATCCAATTGATACATGAGATATTTGGACACACCATGGAACACGTACACTTTTCAATAAGGGAGTAGAAAAGATGCATGGAAATGTTCGATTGTATAGCGCTTGGTAAGGAGGCAAGGATTTCTTGTCGCTGCAACCCCTTGGAGTCAGTCCAGTATTTGAGACCATGTGTGTCAACATCAGTTCCTGCAACCGGAATGGTAGCTGGTGTCGGCTACGCAGAACTCAGCGCTGCTTGAATGTTGTCTCTCTGAAATGCATTAAAATGCTTGAGGTAAGGGTCACAAAAAGTCGTAAAAATGACGTCTAATTACTCATGTTGTTTTAGTGATTTGTTTAAACCTGAAAGTATAGTTTGAGGCATAAAAATAGATGCGTGGAAAGAAATTGGTATTCGCTACATAATTTTGAATTATTAAATCATTTTTTTTTCCTGAGGTCACGATAACCGCCTCGTTTCACTCACGTAAGATCTAGTGGTCATATTTACTCAATGATGAGGCGAAGCCTAGAACGAACTACATGTAGAGTAGTCAAAAACTACCAATGCTGGGAAATAGCCTGCAGCTCATATTATTCCACAGTTTTGGCTTCAGTAAGGAGATGAAGGTAAAGGGCAAAAGGATAAAAAAGGATTTAGAGTAGCAAACATACCATTGTTTCACCGCTGTAACAACCACAATGCTCAACTAATTTATAGAGATTTGACCACAAGTGCAGGAACGTTATCCTTTTTTCACAAATGAAAACAAAGATCACTTTCAGTTACAAAGAGAAGAAAGTAGAAACAAAAAGGGACGGATAAGTAAATGTAGAAATTGTTTTATTGGGATGATGAATTCAACATGGTTGAAGAGTAATAAGGAAGCAAGCTAATGTGTTGCTGAGATACAAATACAGGGCTGACAGAAAAAGAAGTGGATGCAGGGAAGGGGGAAGAAAGGTTGTAAAGTATGGCTGGAGGAGAAAAAGAGGAGCAATACCAGGCAGGAAGAAGTTAGAAAGAGCATTGACTCCAACCACGTCTTTGAGTGTCAAGACGTATTCATCGAGTGAACTTTCCTTCTGAAAATGCCTTGGAAGCTTATTAAAAATTTCACGAATAAAATTATTAACTGAGGCGAGGCATAGACAACAACAATATCATATGTTGGTTTAAAGGCTTACATTAATGAACTTGTAAGGGTTGGAATATATTACCTCGGACGTTTTACATTATTCTGATAGACGAGGGAATAAGCGAGAAAACAGTTCTTGCTGCCTATACCCTGTGAAAAATCTCTGTCCAATAACACACCTTTTGCTCTTCATCTTCCTACACGCGGACCATCTACTATATCCAGCAGACGCATTAAACTGACCGTAATAATACGCTAGTATTTGTCCCATGCCTTTGTTCTCGACAAACCGCTACCTGAAGAAGACTCTTCCCGAGCAAGTACAAACCGAGAAGGAAGCAATCGGCCTCGAATTTACTCCAGGGTTCAGTTGGTATATCAGGGACGAGACAATACTCATTACTGACGCATATTTGATCGAGAGCTTCAACTTTGACGTTTGGCTCTACAGTCTTCGTGAGATTTGCCTGGTTGCGGAAAGACATCACTGGTACTGGAAGTCCGCACCAAAACAAAAGAGAGTCGACAATTTCGTCAGATTCAGCAAGTTCAGACTGATTTAATATATTAGGGATTTCCGCCTGAGATTCATTGCCAACTCGTGGCTGTACCAACGGATCTCCAAATATGTCGCTGTTGTCAGAAGAACATGGGGACATGGAGGAGTCAGAACCAGTTTCCGGTGAACTTTTCTCCGCTTGATCCTGATGACTATTCATCTGCAAACACAAAGCAGAAAAAAAAGACGAATTCATAGAAACAGTTTGCACCATTTATAAGGAACGGATTAGTTCTGTGTTTTTATGCACCATTTACCGGTTCAATAAGCTAGGTTTGTAGAGGCAGACGCTTATCTAAACTACTGTGTTTGCAGTCAACAACGTCCACAAACTCGAGGAATGATTTAACTAAAAGGAGCTATTGATACATGACAGTAATCTCAGTTTTTCAGTGCTTATTAGCTGAATTACACTGATAAAATTATACAAGCAAGTGACGATAAATCCAAGAAAGCAAATCGAAAACTTTCTCCTAAATCCTCCTCAAATCACCCAACGACTCGACAAAAACAACTCAAAAACTACTTCAAAACGAAACTTCCCAGCTACTTCGAAACACCAATTGACAGCAAATTACAAGTCACAACATCTCGATGACAACCCGAAAAAAAAAATCCCATTAAATCCCTACATAACATTATTATTATTAAATCCATTTGTCTACTTATTAAACATTCTCCTCGAAGGTGGACAATATACCGTGACTCTAGTAGCCCCAAAGGTACAACGATATGAATGTGGGCAGTTAGCGACCACAACGTTCCTACCATTTACGCCCAAAGCAAAGGCCACACCCAAATTTATGCACAACAATCATCAAACAAGTAGAATTGCATCAACATGAAGTACAACTACACAACAAATTATTCACTTAAATAACCAAAAAGGTGGATAAACCAATTGTTTCTTGAGCAGCTCCTTTAATACCCAAAAGTTGAATGAAGCTTGAACCATCCTTCAATGGTGCTTTATCGGGTGCCTCAGCTTTAACTGCGAAAAATAAATACCCAAAACCCCTCGAAAATAAATTCTCAATACAAAGTATCCACAAGACCGTTGTTTCAACGCATCACGCACGCATACTGCATTTAATTTGTGACTAAAGAGTGACTATTATAACGATGATTATTATAATAATTACTCCGTATTTAGTAAATAGTGACCATTTTTGAACTTCTAAGCATGCTCAAGAAAGTAAAATCATACCGTCATTAGTATCAGTATCAGCAGCTCTTAAAGTAAATCTTCGTCCTGAAACAACAAAACCCATTAGAAATTCACACAAATAAAAAAGTGTTTTCATTATTAATCTAACAAAAAAGGGAGAAAATTAAAGAAAAGATGAGCTTACTGGTGAAAGAAATGGATGAAGAGTGAAGAAAAGAGCGAGTTTGATCTTCCTCAAACAGATCCTAAAATGACCTGAACATAACAGTAACCTATCCAATGAATGAAGTAGCAATCACTTTGATAAGCTGATACACGAGAAAGTTAAAAAATCAACATGGAGCTTTACATTTCCGACTCTCCGATCTATATCATTGTTAGTTTATATATTCTTTTAGTTCTTTAAAACGTTAACAATCAAGCGAAATTCAGAAACAAAGAGAAGTAAATATCTCACAAGAGTACCAACTTAATTAAATCTAGCAATGATAAGCAATTTCTATGTAGCTTGCACTTGCAACTTTTAAATAAAAATAAATAAATAAATAAATAAAAAATTAGCTTGTCTTCACAATTAACGGCAATATATAGCGATTTTACACGGAACTTTATCAACTGTAGCTAATTAAGCAGCACTTAGTTATCTTTAGACGATAAGATTCAATTTTTACCTCAGGAAAGCAGATGGGAAGCTAGTTACATAGAACTCTTTGAGCTTGTTTGTAGGATGAATCTTCAATCTGATTGAATCGCTATCTTCTTACCATATAGTATAGGCCTCTTCATCTTGTCAGTTTTAAGCAAAACACAAAACTATATGATTTGCATTCCTAAACAGACTTAAAATGTAAATTAACATCAATATATGAAGAATTTTGACAACAATCGATAAATGCAAGAATGTATATTAATACAGAGTACTACGGAGTATATTATTTACATTCTCACAACATAAACCTTTGAATCTGTGTACTCATCGGCATTGGGTTTTGCTAAAAGTTCTACGGGTGATAAAAAACATACAGTAGACTTTTCAGTAGTTTCGAAATCTGTAAAACATATACTGAAAATAGTTTCAGCAGTTATCGTGCACGAAAATTGAGGCGAAATATAAGCCATCTATTAATCAGACTCAAGCTAAGCAATGTAACCAAAAGTGAAGAGATAAAAGCTGGGGTAGGATTCAAATGAAATTTCAGAACAAAGACAGTGAGGCATTTCAACAAACAACTTGGGTGCATTAAGAAAACACATCTGAATCAAACACCATTCACAACCAAATACTCAGAAAGGAAAAATCTCTTACACATAAAACAATACCACCTATCATACTGGAAATCTAATTTGACGAACACCATTCAGTTAATTCTGGAAATCTAAATTGACGATTATAAGCAAAAACATGGCAAATGCTCACCAGTTTCAGCCTAATTCATCGGCATAAACAACAGAAACCGCAATAGAATTCAATCCAATAATAAAAATTATGAAAAATAAGAGAAATAGATAAGGGCAGACCCGAAATAGTTGTATCTTTGAATGTCTTTTTGCCTTCCTCTGCGGACTTGGAGAGTTGGAGGGGTAACAAATGTGAAAGACCCGATTATTTGGTTTTTTTAGAGGTCGACGTGGCGTTTGAGCGACGTGGCAGAAGGAGAACATTTTTGTGCATCAATTTTGTTAGTTTTTTTAATGGGAAAGGGTAAACATTTAGTTTTAATAGTATTATATTGATCAATGTAATTTCTGTTGGATTTAATAAGGTGTACAAAGTGGACAAATGTGTTACAATTACTTTCCAACAATCATAGATAGACTTTTCTACTTTGGAGTCTTTTGTTTGGTTAATCTGTATTTTGGCTAAATTTTAGCTTTTACATTTTCATTATTTTAATTTTAGAGACCTTGTTTCCACTATGTTACATCTATTTGGAGCCAATTCTTTTGGCCAATATAATGTCTATCATGTGATCAATTTCAAACTTTTATGTCAATAGACATATAAATATGTTCAAAACATAATAATGCACACCATTAATGTCATTGTACTTCATTATATTTGTACTCCATATTTACAAATTTTAGTACTCGTATATTAATTTTTTGTTTGGTTTGAATCTTGTTTATAAAAGAGATTTGATTAGGTATTGTAAGTATAGATCATTTCATTAACTTATGAGTTATGAAAGTTGTTTTTAACAATCAATTTGCATTAGTGTCCTATATACACATTAAGCGAATTGTAGGCGGGTTTAGGGTTAGATGCTTATTATACAGGTAACATACTGGATCGGGTGTATTTGAGTTGGGTAGTATACAGTCGGGTGTCTGAGTTAGAGTCGGGTTATGGTCAAAATACGGGTTAATCAACGTCTTTTTATCCATTTTTTTATTTTTTTTGTATAACGGATTAATTTTCAGTAAAAAAAAACTACTCTCTTCCTTTATAGTCAAACTTTATCTGATGCCAAAACACAAATATTAAGATTAGTGGAAGTTGTCCCTTGTAACTGTACTTCATTAATCATTACTGACAAGTGGGTGAATTACTAATGTGAAGACTTTGGGTGGTACAGATACGTTTTCACTATTTTCCTCCCAAATTTAGAATGTAGAAGCACTTAACTTCTCCCCAAATTTATTCCTTGATTTTAAATCCCATCAAATCAAAAAATTTAAACTTTTTAGTTTCCCTCCAAATGCACTATTTACACTTTTAGGAGGCTTTAACAGAAATCAAAAAATAAAAAAAATTAGTCATATATATGGTGCCTCCAAAAAACTAAGGACATGTTATTTCCAAAGACATTTGATTCGATTCATTTCATTCCGATTCGATTCGATTCGATTCATTCCATTCGATTCGATTCGATTCAATGACTATGTTATAAATTGAACTCATTCGATTCGATTCGATTCGATTCATTGGCCATTCGATTCGATTCGATTCGATTCACTCCATTTGATTCGATTCATTTCAATTGATTCGATTCGATTCACCAAATTTCAAAAAGTCCGAAAGAACAGGTCCTAACTCTAATTGATATATTATTGAAAAATTAATATTTTTTTAATTATAAGTTCCAAAACTGAAAACTCTAAAATTGTTATGAAATGGATTTTGTGGATGTCCATTGGGTTTTGAGGCCCATTAGACTAATTAGGTATTTAGATCACTCCCTTGTAATCTACTATATATATGCCCCTATTAGATGAATAAAAGTACAACTATTACTTCTTTCTCTCTAAACTCTCTCTTTGCATTCTCCTGATTTCTTAGTTTATAACACGTTATCAGCACGCTCTAATTTATTAAACGGTAATTACTTATCAATATTTTTTTTCCTCTCCAAATTTATTTAATATTTGAAAAAAAAAACACCGTATGAAATAGTTTAATACGGAGTAAGTACTAAGTAATACTCGTACGACATTGTTTTTTTGTGCACAATCAAAGGGTTGCTTTGCTTTGTCCTTTTCATAGTCTTTTGCTGCATCCATTTGTCCTTTCCTTCTCTCTTGTTTATTTTATTTTCTTATTTCTTACTCCGTATTTCATTTTCTTTTTATTTTTTTTCTTTCTTTTGTTACATATTCCTCAAAGTCTATTTATTATAGAGTATATTTTCTTATTTATTGCAATCAATTGGTAATATCTTTTTTTTTGGTAATGATTATATAGCCATATTTATTCATTGGCTAATTACTCTTATGGTCATTAATTTATTGACCAAATTATTTTTTTTGTGACTATATAGATAGTCATATTTATTTATTGGTTAATCATCTCTTGGTCATATTAATTCATTGACCTAATCAACTTTTGCCATATTACTTCATTGGCTAATTATTCTTTTGGTCATGTCGATTAATTGACCAATTATTATTAATGATTATGAATCTATTGTCATATTCTATCATTTGCTAATTATTATTTTGATCATATTAATTCATTGATCAAACTAGCTAAATATTGTCATATCACTTTAACGAGAGAACTATTCTTAATGACTACATAGTCATTCATTGATAAATTATTCTCTTGGTCATATTAATTCAATGACCAAATTACCTTTTTGTCATATTACTTTATTGACTAATTATTCTTCGATCATATCAATTCATTGATCGAATTTGTTATACCGTATTAATTAATTGGTTATTAAATTCATATCACTCTATTAGTTAATTATTATTTGAGGCTATATATTGTATTCATTAGCCATGTCAATTGATTGATATAAACTCATTGATTGTTTACATTAATTTTGTATTCAATTAATATATTTATTAACTTTTGACTATATAATCACATTAGTCATGTTTATTCAAGGGTGATATAAAATCATTGACCATATGAAACAAGTATTCATTTATTTGTTTAAATATTTTGTTCTCTATGGTCATATCATATAAATTAACACAATTGAATAATTTTATCATAATTTACGATCTCCTATCTATTAATATAAGACGATCTCATATCTATTTAATTGAGACAAGCTACTATCTAATTCATGTGAAATATCTCGTATCTATTTAACATGAAACAATCTCTTGTTATTTATTTTAATTTAAGACAAATTTTATCGATCAATGTCAAGGAGTTTTATGTAATTATAAGGGATACAATATCCTATCAAGAGTATAATAATGTGGGATGACCTATCAATTCACTATCTCTATAATGTTACCAAGTCTCCTATGAATTTAATGTGAGACTAATTTTTATGGAGTAGTGCTATCCATATTTTTTTCATTCCTCAACAAGAAATCATATTTTTCTAATTTCTTATGACTTAAGTATTTATCATTCGTCATACTTCCCAAAGGAATATTAATTCGTAGCCATTTACTTAAGACACTAAATGTGTCATATAACAATTCATATGTTTGGGGAGATAACGATAAACTATTTCGAGCACATACTATATAATAGCTAACCACAAGTTAGCATTGAACTTAGTTTCGCAAGGTAGTAGTGCACAATTGCACATATTAAGACATATTCAACCTCAAATATGGAGGATTATAATAGATTTCTTGCGAACTATTATCAAAAGTTGACATGGAGTGACATATGATCAACAAGTGCTTAAAGAACTTTGATGTCACATTGAGTTCATTTGGGTTTTTAACTATACTCGTTTATTATATACATCAAGCTTATAAGGTGTTGAACCCCTTATGTGTAAAATATAAATATTACTCCATATTACAACAGGAGACTACACTTAATTTGAGTATGATTGATAATTGCAGATCTAAACATTGGTATTACACGTCAATACTCGAGGTTGAAAAACACCTAATAAATTCAATTGTACAAGTTGAAAATACGAGTAATTGTGTAATTACATTTCACAGTTAGATTATTATCATATGAACAAGTTGATCTTTTAAATTGGGCATTCTAGTTCAACACTTGAAAAAGCCAACTGCATAATGGTTCTACCCCCAATATTTTATCCTCTTGGAAATTTTATAATCATGGCATAAAAATAGGAAATACAATGAGGTATAAGGTGAATATTGTGATCAATTACCCATTAAATCTATCTTGATTTGATAGTTTTTACCACCTTAGGGGGAGAATGATAAGGAAAGCTGGTAAAAACAGATAATTGGTTTTCATCCCTAATTGAACCCGATAGTTCAGTCATTGACTGATATATATAAAGTACATAAAATAAAGGTTCATAGAATAAAAATGATGATATTCATTTGGTTAATGGATGTACACCAATATACTAGCTTAGTCACATTATCTAAATGTGATATGTTTATTCATTGAAATTTATGATTTGACTATAGACATATATGACCTATTTAAAGGCATATCGAGCTATAGATTAGTCACGAAGAGTATATGTGATGAACATTGAGATTCTTGTCAAACTGAACAATACCCACACATGGGTTGTAGTACAAAAGTCATATCGGTTTAATATTTGGTGGCAAGAATGAGCAATTGGTACTTCTATAGAGTACAAAAATTTAAAAGTCTTGGAAACGACATGAATATCTGAATGATAATAAATGACCTATATTGAAAATCAAATGGTTGTATGGTACCACATATATTCAGATATTACTAAACAGTACTGATATATCACGAGGTGATAAAATTGTATCGATACGTATAAAGAACCGATATGCATTTGCGCGCATAATTCAATGGACTAGATAATCATATCTAATATGGAAGTCCATTTTGTTTATCGACATATATATGGTTGTTAATGAGCTCATAAACCTGAAATCCATCATGGATATTGAAAATAAAACTGTACAGTTCGCATTATCGAGTCATCTATTGCATTAGTTTAGCACTATCATTTTCATAATATTTTTTACATCATTGCATTACTTCACATTCTATAATTTTTAAACCTAATCACATACTATATGCATTATTGTTGATGATGTGACCATTCAAGTAAAAGTGCAGCATTACAAAAGTGACAGGTTATTTAAAGTGAAGACGTGAAAATATTTATGAGTTACTATTTTCACATTATGAAAGTTGAAGCAATCAAGGACTCCTATTATTTGAAGGTACCTATAAAGTTGGTCAAATGCAAAGACAACTTTTCAAGATCAAGAAACTTTGCTACATCATGAGCTGCGTTGACAGTAATTCAAGTGATGTAACCATCAGGGGGAGTGTGCATGCGCTGTACTCTTTTTCCTTATCTATGGTTTTGTCCCACAGGGTTTTCCATGGAAAGGTTTTAATGAGGCAGCTGATTATGCATATTTGAAGACTATTGTACTCTTTTCCTTCACTAGTGTTTTTCCCACAGGGTTTTTCTAGGAAGGTTTTTAACGAGGCATGTTCTTCAGTAATGTACATCCAAGGGGGAGTGTTATGAAATGGATTTTGTGGATGTCCATTGGGTTTTGAGGCCCATTAGACTAATTAGGTATTTAGATCACTCCCTTGTAATCTACTATATATATGCCCCTATTAGATGAATAAAAGTACAACTATTACTTCTTTCTCTCTAAACTCTCTCTTTGCATTCTCCTGATTTCTTAGTTTATAACAAAAATAAGTTTATAGATGTGTGTGTCTATTAAATCGATATTTATAATATTAGATCCATATATGTAGTTACCAAGTTGTATATTCAAATTTAAAATGTTACCTCGATCTACCGACTTAAAAATATATCATTTTATTTTTCTCATTTTTCTCATTTATTCTCCACATATATTTTGTTTCAAAATTTAATAATAATGATTCAGATGCCTCAAATTCATAATGTCAAATGTAACTTACAAACACTATTAAAATGATTGATTCTGTAATTATTGAATAATAAAGATTATTATTTAAGTGAAAATTTTCAATTATGAAAAATTTATTAGGTGTGAAATGTTTAAAATTAGTGTGTAGTAGAAATTTTACATGTAAATTGAAACTGAAGACATTTTATATATAGGAACGTAAGTTTTTTTACTCAACGGGTTAACCCGTTCCGGGTCGGGTTTTGACCCATTGTTTTCGGGTCATTTCGGGTTGAATTGAAAAAGCGAGTTACTTTGGGTCATTCTGGTCGGTTTGAGGCGGTTTATCGGGTCAGTCGATTTTGACAAATTTCTCTTGTCCTACTATAAAAAAATATAAACATAAAACAATATTTATACAGAAATACTAACAATTCAAGTTGAAGTAATACAGAGTTCATACTATTTTTGTTGTAGTTAAATTAGATATAGGGTGATAAGGTGAATAATACTTTTTCAGGTTAAAACTTTTGACATGAACGATTATATATTAGTCAAGACGTGAAAAAAATAATGACAAGATCATATCAAATTGTGTACTTTTTCAAGACAAAAGAAATAATGTCAATATATTTGCATAAACGTAAACTATAATTATACGGAGACACTAATAATTCAAGTTGGAATATTACATGTTTCAGACTATTCTTTTTGTAGTTAAATTATCTCTAGGATGATAGGACAATTCTAGATTAAAATTTTTGACATTAGATTGCATGATTTATATGTTAGCAAAGATATACGGAGTAAAAAAAAAAATAATAATAATAATAATAATAACAACGACAAGATCACATCAAATTGTTTATGTTTTCAAGATCAAAATTTCCGATATTGAACAATTTATATATTAACATAAAAAAATAATACTCCGTATTTAGTAAACACATTATTTTAATCATATATTAATATATTTGTATTTGCTTTTTGAAAGTTTTAAAGAAATTCCTTATTCTGTGTACCAAAAGCAAATAGAAAAAAAAAAAGTGAAATAAAGAGAGTATTATAATTACAAGAAATTCACTTGTTAAAAGTAACAGTTAAATTACACAAATATAATTACATAAGTGTAATTATTATTAGGGTTAATTGGATATAACCCCCTTTTATAACACTTTTTTTTTGAAATAACCCTTTTATGTTTTTTTTTTCTACTTAACCCCCTTTTAAGACGATTTTGTTTTTAAATCACCCCCCTTGTCGGAAAAAGTCACCTTAAAATGAGATATTCCGGCCAAATTCAAACTTTGAATGTTTTTTTCTTTCTTTAATCCCTATTGTACCCTTCCATATTTATCTTTAATGCTTATTTCAACTTTAAAAGTTGAATAAAAAATTTGATAGATTGGTTTTTAAAGTTGAAATAAGCATTAAAGATAAATATGGAAGGGTACAATAGGGATTAAAGAAAGAAAAAAACATTCAAAGTTTGAATTTGGCCGGAATATCTCATTTTAAGGTGACTTTTTCCGACAAGGGGGGTGATTTAAAAACAAAATCGTCTTAAAAGGGGGTTAAGTAGAAAAAAAAAACATAAAAGGGGGTTATTTCAAAAAAAGTGTTATAAAAGGGGGTTATATCCAATTTACCCTTATTATTAATGAATTTGCATAACAATAATTCATATCCAAGTTCTATTTATAAAATGTTGAGACAATGCTTCATTTCGCCAATGGGCACTACTCTCTCCATCTTTTCCATCTAGCCCCATTTACTTTTTATACAAATTTTTTCAATTATTTTTTTTAGTAACTTTTTCTCTCACATTTTCTACTTTTTCTTACACAAAACTACTTTCTTTTTCTCACTTACAATTAATTTTTTATTATTAAACTATACTACATTTTCTTCATCCTACCCCACATTTTTCGTTTTTTCTTATAAATTGTGAAAAATGGAAGAGACCAAATGGAAAAAATGGAGGGAGTAATATTTTTCTTGGTGTTCCGCGTATGTCTTGGTTTTGTCGGTACACTCCAATACCATCAATATACTCCAACACTTACCCACCCCCACATGGCATTGAAATGTAAACAAATATAGATGTTCGGGGTGATTTTCTCACTCTATTCGTATTTATATGGTGAGTTTATTAGTACTATCCTTTAATATATTTTAGTATTGTAATTTAGTGAATTAGATGCGTTTAACAAGGAACAAAACGAGAATAATGCAAGAAACGACACAAGATATGTTTGTTTGGGAAAAACCCTATGAAAGTAGGGAAAAACCACGGGCACCAAGCCAGGAGAGGAGTATCGCACTATTATCAGGACAGGTTTTATAGGATAGATGTTACAGGACTGAATTACGGAAATATTTCGAGAGTGTTTACGACTAAAAAATAAGTATTCTTGTGGAGTGATTGAAGTTGTGTTTCTTCTGATGTCAATTGCCTTTTATAGCTGCACAATTTGGTCTCCAACGGCTCTTTTGATGATAGTTAATGTCCTCCTTAATTCTAGCCATTACTCCCTTGTTTCTTGCTGGTCATTAACTGCCTCCACCTTTCTTTCCTGTAACGCCTGGGGGAATAACTGATTCTGCATTGAATGAGTATTATCCTCCATAAATGTAGGGGATTGTTGTTGACTTGTGTCTTGCCTCCAACGTCATTCTTCCTTGTTCATCTTTGGGCTCTTCCTTCTTGGACCTTACTTGACCCGCATTGACCATGACCTTTTGGGCTTTGACTTTGACTTTTGTTGACCGAGCTCCCCTCTTTGACTTGGGCCTTTGTTTTGTACCTTGGTTTGACCATGCCCCTCTCCTTTGACTTGGGCCTTTGTTTTGTAATTGGGTATAGACCCATGCGAATATTTTGGGCCCAACAATAGAGTAATTTGTAGACCTTAAAATAGAAATTGTAAATAATTCATCGGAAGAGATGGATGACACACGGAGTATATTATTGTTTAAAAAGAGTGGAATCGCATATTTGCATGCATGGCAGGCAAATCCTCTATAGAGTTAAAGAAGGTCAGACATTTGAAAGATTGTATAGAGATGGAGGGAGTGCACGTGAATGAGAAGAAGTCGTGGAGTGGAGTAGCGTAGTACATTTTATGATGACAACATCCTTTGATTATGGAGGGGAGGGGGAGGGGGAGGGGGGGCACTTCTTCTTAGTAATAATAATAATAATAAGGCGAAATTACAAATAACTACCTTTTAAAACCATTTTTTTTCAAATAACTACCTTTTATAATTTTTTTTTCAAATCACTACCTTAAAACGTGTTTTTGTTTTCAAATCAATACCAGTTCCCCGGAAAACGTCATATTTTATCAAATTCCGACCACTTTGAAAATTTTTGTTGCCTTTTATTTGAAACACCCATGTCAAATACCCATTCTACCCTTCTACCCTTTTCTAACCCTTCTTCCTCTATTTAACTTAACCTCTTCATTTCCTCCTCTTTACCTCTTTACCTAAAATTTCTTCCATTGTTTTTAATTTTTTCTCTCATATTATTCAATCAAACAATGATTCTTTCACTTTTCATCCTTATTTTTTTGAGTTAAATGAGATTTCCGGGGAACTGGTATTGATTTGAAAACAAAAATACGTTTTAAGGTAGTGATTTGAAAAAAAAATTATAAAAGGTAGTTATTTGAAAAAAAGTGATTTTAAAAGGTAGTTATTTGCAATTTCGCCTAATAATAATAATATTTGTACAAGTGTACAACCCTCCCTCCCTCACCCTCTTATTTTGTTAACCAATCAACCAAAACTGACATGAATAATTTGTCGATCTACTCCACCCATTTCTCGACTTATCTACCTAATTCCCTCCATCTACCCTTATCATCCTTTTCACTAATTATAATTTTTAAGTTACTCCCTTCTACTTGATGTTTGTCACCATCAAATAGTAGCCATGTTCAAATTTACTAACCTTTTAAGGGAGTACTAACTAGCTAGTTTAAAAAAAAAAAAAAAAAAAAAAAAAAAAAAAAAAAATTCTTTCTGATACGATTAGTGTAACACCTCGATCCAGTTAAATACCGAAATGTCAATCACGGTAGCTTGTCGGGTTGCGTACAACACCCACAAATCAACACACGTCCTTTCCAGCGTAGTCATTCATATTAAGATTACTTAGCTGAATAGATTCTACGATGAGTCACCACAAAAGAAGATGAATCTTATTTATAATATGAGTACTGAGTAGTGTTTCTGATCCTTTTAAACACTTATTATTTAGGATTACCATATGAACATCTTTAGTGTGGTACCACAACTAAAAGTATTACGGAGTACATGGTATCCTATACAGTTGGTGATATTATTCTGTCTCACCAATGTGGAACTTGAATTATTATACCAAAATACTTTCTATTTCATTTATAAACTAGAGGTGGCCAAGTCAAGTTAGATCGGGCCAAGTCTGATTGCGTTGACCAATATCCTTTTAGGAGTGTTGGGTTGGGCTTGCCAAAAACTTAACCCAAGCCACACAACTTGGCTATCAAACAATATAAAAAGAGGCCATCGAACACGGGATTCCAGACATTTGACTCGCGGCTTGACCCTTGTCAATGACGAGATGTGTTGGGCCACCCAAAACATGGCACGACAAACTTGCTTTCCATAGCGGGACGAACAGTGATGGGCAGGGCTGGCCAGTACAATTGGCGACCTCTAATATTGATTTCAACCTTGAAAATCATCAATATAGAGCCCTACATTTTTTCATGTAAAAAGTTTTCATGTGTGAAAATAGTGACTATATCTCAATTTTAGTCCTAAATACATGCTACATTGCTACCCTTCATATCAATCCACTTACAAACTCAACCCAAATTTCACTTACTAACATACCCAACCCATATTGGCAATGCAACTGTTACCTCACTTTCTTTTGTTTATGAGGTTTCTTTCGAGGAGCGAGTGAAGAACGAGCATTGAAACCGCCTCCCGGGTATTTGCAGTGGCCGACAGTCATCCCACTGATTTTCAAAGAAAACAATTGCTTGTTTAAGCCCCTTAATTCTAAATTAACCTAGCTAAATCGTCTTATTTTTAATGAACAACGAAACGTTCGAACGCTATGATGTACTCACTACTACAAACTATCACCATGCAGGATCGCTAGTTTCTTTGAACAGTATCGTATTCCTCTCGATCTCGTGCCAGTTCATGGAATCATGGATCAAATTATACAATGTTCATCTTAATATAATCCGTTATCATCTTTATGAGTTGCAACTTCGGTTATTATGTGTGAATTTACGATATCTTCTTGGAGAACCCAAAGTAAAGATGCAAACATGCAGCTAAGAGGTCCATAAAATTTCAGTTATTTACTTACATTCACTGAAAGATGCAGAATACATAACACAGCAGCATCCTTATAACTGAAGAAACAAGAACTCACAATACACGGAAATACACTCGACAAATACTGATCAACGCATACACACCTCTGTTGATTAGTATGCCTTCTTTTGTACAGTAATCAGATCTAAAGTCGAACCATATGTTCGGTTCAGAGCTTCGCCGCACCAGCCGTGCCCATCATCAACAGTCGGCATTCGCACCTCCATGATTGGAGCCACTGGCTGCTGACTCCCGGGAACCACAACACCAGCCAACACTCTCAGCACGTTTGAAGCGTCGATGTCCATGCATACATTTATCTCAGGCTCTCCTTTTGGCAGCGGTGGGATACTGGTGATCATGAAATACCCGAGAAGGTGGTTCTTCTCGATTTTTGTTTCTTCGCCCTCGTAAACAACGATCAATGCTTGAGTTTGGTTGTCGTGAACAGTTGTGAATACCAAGTCCCTTCTCGAGGGTACTGTCGTGTTCCTCTGAATAATGGGTACGAATGAATTCCCGTCTGCTCTGATCCCAATGCTTAAAGGCGTAGCTTGGATCGTTAGCAAGTCGAGATTTCCAAACGGGTCTGTCACTACGGAAGCTACAGCTCCTTCGAGAGCGGCCCCACGTACAGCGGCTTCCAGGGGATTGATCCCCTCGTACAGACTATCGGTCTTACACGCGCGCATAACAACATCCTTTACCTTGGGAATCAGGGAACATCCTCCCACGAGTATCACATCAGTGAGATCCTCAGCTTCTATCTTCGCGTCATGCAAACATTGTTTCACCAGAGATTCAATCTGTTCAAATATCTTCCTGTTCACCTCCTCAAATTGACTTCGGTCAACAACCTTTGACACGATTCTTCCGTTTCCTAAGTCGGCTACAACTTCAGTGCTTATCTGATTGGAAAGCGTGTGTATAGCGCTCTGTGTTGAGATCCGCAGAGAAGCCATTGATTGGATCTCATCGAGTCCGTGGCCTGTAAATAACCGAGAAAATAATAGCTTTGTCATATGCACAGTCAGATGAATCAAATCACATGCAGCATAATTGAAAATAATGAAGTAACAGAAGTAACAGACTGATCCTCAGATTAAAACGCGATCATTTTACATTTACAGTGATCAGTTGGCTTGAAATGCTACGTTTCTCTGACTTGGCGGCATGATGAACATGTAAGTAATCCTTTTGTGAAGCACAATATTCATGAATTTAGCTTAAAAATTTGCTAAGTGTCGAATACATGATATGCAGTGAGAATGAAATGGCGACATACAAAGTTGAAAAATAAAAGGGTAAGCTAATAACACAAGGTAGAGTAGTCTCACACACAACTTACTTGAGAATATTACATCGAAATCAGGGACGAGATAACGCATCATGTTCTGAAGAATGTCTTCACCACCAACAGGAGCACCAGATAAGGCTTTTATCTGTGAAACACCACCAGCAGTAGCGCTGACAGCAACGTCACAATATCCAGCACCCATGTTGAAAATCAAAGCGACCATTTCACTTCCGCTGCCCATAGTATCATGTACAGTCTGTAGTTTCTGCTGCGCGTACATAAGAGCAACAGCAGTTGGTTCAGGCATCAGTCTGAGAACGTGAAGGCCTGCCATAGCACAGGCTCGTTCAATCCTCGTAAGCTGGAAACGGCTGAATGAAACCGGGATTGTGAGGACAACGTTTCTAATGGGTCGTTTGAGTTGTACTTCAGCCATGGCCCGCAATTCCACCAGAAAAATCGCAAGAACTTCTTCTGGCGTAGTTGACCTCCATACGTTATTGACCAATGCAGCAATAAACGGCCGAACACCAATGTCTAAGGTTTGAACTAAAAAGGGTAAAGCTTTACTGCCATGGACAACGGGGTCTGTGTCGACTCTGCCAATAAGTCGCTTCATATTGAAGATTGCGGACCCAGAAAGTATTTCATGCTCGTGAGCGACCTGACTGCTGGCCCCACCTGCAGGAACGTCATCCTTGAAGCTCACGTACGACTGCATTATTTTCTGATTCCTCGTGTTCCTAAGAAGTTCGACTTCAGAGCCGTTCCAAACCGCTATACTACATTGCGACGTGCCAATATCAATACCAATCGCAATTTCAGGGAACGCAGATGATTTTTCTTCTCCAGCGGTTTCACTGTCAGATGCCACGGTGTACGCTGGTTCAGCCATTCCTGCACTCCTAACACAAAAATCAGGGCTGACTGTTTTTAACTCATCGTCCCGACAATTAGCTTAGAACATAATTTATGGTTACCAATTCTCGACAATTCACTTTATTAATTCAATTGTCTTTACGAGCTCTTCAATTTGATATAAAAAATTGTCATATTTAGAATAGACACATAGTCTCGAGTTTTGATCGCTCGTTCAAAGTTGTTTTCGCCACATAAACTTTGACCAACCGACCGACCATATTAAAATTTTGAGTTGGATAGAAATACAATTACACATTTACACTTACTAAAATAAAAAAAAAAAAGCAAGAATAAATGCAACAAAAACAACATAAATATGGAAATAAAAAGGAAGAGGAAAAGGGAAGAGGAGTACGAGTACCGAGTAGGTAGGTAGGATTAAAGAAGTTGGGAGAAAGAATGAAGCGGTGTAGAAGACGGAGTATTTGAGTTTATATGTATACGAGGAAGATGAGGAGAAGTCTAGACACTACTACTACTACTTCTAAATTGCTGTCCGCCTGTCCCCTTCTAGACCTTCCCAGATATGCACACCCCATTCGTGTGCTCGGAAACGTGGAATTAGAATTCAATTTCAGAATTGAATCAATTCTTATGTTTGGGAAGTTAAAATTGAAATTGACTTAATTTTATAATTTCATTTTAATTTCGAGCTCGTTCATTTTAGGAATATATTTTAAATTCAATGTCAGATGTAATTATTTGAATTTCTCATTCAATTTTTTTTTTTTTTTTTTTTTTTTTTTTAACAGTTACGACTAAAAATATAATAATTTCAAGGTACAATATTTTAAAATTTCCTTTTTTTTTTTTTAAAGTTTTTAACAAAATTTTATATATCAAGTTGTCAATTACAAATACAATTTCATGAGTTGCTGAACATTATCGTGAAATTAGATTTGGAATTGAAATTAACATTTCAAATCATACAATTGAATTCTAGTACTCCGTAGTATTTTATATCAATTCCAAGTATCCAAACGCAACCTTACAGAAAATAGAAAATTTGTTAGATTGTTTAGCTAGTTGTGTTTTTGTAAAATGGGTATGTAAAACTTTAGTAAGTCCCCTGTGAAAACAATTTCACATCATCAAATTAATGTGGAATCAAAGTACAAATCAAAGTACAAATTATAGTTTAGAGAGTACTAAAAAATGAAATTAATTTACTAAAGTCATTTATATGAGCACAAAATTTTTTAGTAACAATTAATTATAATTATCACTTAAATGAAACAAAAACTATATAATCGAGTATAAATAAGACGAACTTATAATAATTTATTGTAAGGTATGACTCACACAAGAATTTGTGGTAAAACTTATCCGGTAGAGTTTACCATAAATGAGTAAAGGAAAAAAACTATCGATGTATTAAAAATTGGGTGTTGTCCAACTGTACTCGATTTTTCTCAATTGTACCAAAAAAAGACCACACTACCCTTCTCATTTACTCCTCCCACATTTCAAAAATTAAAAGCTCACTCTTCTCTCTCGTGTCTTCATTTTCAATCTCACCACCTTAACTTAGACCAAAAGTTTCAACCACTATGTACACCCCACCCCTACCACCGTGCACCATCCACCAGCACCACCGTAAGTCCCCGCACTACCCACCAGCCCAACTCCGTATGCTAGGCACCACCGCCCCACTACCCACCCCCAGGCTCAGACCCACGGCCAGGACTGTTGGGGATATTAGGTGCCCGTTAACAATTGTGCATTGACTTCGTAAAAGTCATGAAACAAATATGAGATTATGATAATAGGATAAATTAGGTGGTCATAATGTCTTGATAGAGGTCGTTTATGATCTGATTGTTTGAAATTTTTTACCAATTTAGTCCGGTCCAATTGGGTCACACAACGATACCCTCATAGATTTATTTATGGTTAATTGACATAATTGGATTAATGCATTAACCTTTCGGGTTAGACCCGAGAACTTGTGTTTATACCGTAATCTATAGTAAGCGGTCACGTAATGCGTACCACACTTGTGCATGCACGACAAGTGTCCCACATGCACGAATGCGACAAGTGGCGAAGGTGAGCATGCATTGGCAATGATTATGTTGGACATAATCACTCTAAAATGGCTAAAAATTATAGCAAATTTTCATCATAAAAATCAGTCCAAAAATCAGCCAAAAGCGAGGAGAGAAAGAGAGGAGAAAATTCGAGTTTTACTCCACACATTCACAAGCTTAGAGAAGCTTAGAGCTTGACTCAAAACACACAAGTTCCATTGTTCTTCTACAGTTCTAGTAAATCAAGGGAGGAGAAATTCAAGGGTACTAGTGAGCTTCAATTGAGGAGCAACATTTGGGGCTCTTGGGTTAATCTCGACATACCGATGGAAATCACGCTACGAGGGTATAATCTTCTAACTTGAGCTTGTTTGCATATAATTCGATCTTGTTTAGTGTCTAATTTATTCCGCCTTAGTATTAGACACACCTTCAAGGACCACCAAACAGTACCGCCCACTAAGGCCCTCTCTACCAACGGCCACCTCTCTCTAAGCTACCACCGCCGCCGCCCCTCCATCCCTGCGGCCTGGCCCAACCACCTAGACCCATAGCCAGCCCGCCCTTTCCCCTCTCTTTACTCCTCAACCACCCAGCCCCGCGAGTCCATGACCACCTATCGCCTAGACCCACGACCACCTGCCGCCATCTCTACCTCCGGTCGTTCCCGCACCACCCGACCTAAGGGCCGTCTCGTACCACCATGCCTATCACCATCAACCTCCCCAAACATATAAAATCAATAAATTACATAAATAAAATATTTGACTAATTAATGAACAAGAATTTAAAAAAAAAATTGAATTACTTGTTAATCGAAATATTGAATGAATTGGGAAAGTAATTGGTTGATTTTTGGTGATTTTAGGTTTTTTTAGGGTTAATATATTGAATATGGAAAAGAGAAAGTTTTAGTTTAACAAGGGCAGTGATTGGAAAAATTATGAGTAAAAATGGTATAACAGAGTAAAAGTCGGGTACAGTTGATCAATACCGTAACAATTATATTAGCAAGGAAAGATTTATATTCTTTGCTCATTTTGGTAAATTTTGTGAGGTAGAGTTCTTTTATAACTCTAGAAGATCTCTATCCGTAAAGAAAAAAAGTTAAAATTTTATCTTGACAAATAGCTAGGTGAGTAATGAGTTTTTGTCTACTATTAATGCTAAAACATTAATTCTCTCCTTCATCCTTTCTTTACCATGTTCACATTTACTAAAATCATAATCTCTCTAAAAAAAAGTATGTACCAAAAAAAAAAAAGTAAATACGTAATAATCATCCATTTTCGTCTTTATCAAAATCTATCATGCATGCACATCATTAACATTAAGAATTTAATTGCAAGAAGATCATTACTAATAGAACACGTTCAGTCGAGTAGTCATTAGTGCTCGTACATTCAACCACATGAGAGCGCTCTAGTTTTGGCTGCAGACTCAATCTACTCCAAGTGAAAGCTATGTCGCCACACAACTTGTCTGACACATCACATATAGAAGATAAGAATGGCATGTTGTTCAAACATGGGTCATTATAGGACATCACTAAAAACGAATAACGAACTACTTCTAACATAAATCACAAGAGGATAAGAATGAAACACAAAAAATACATGAAGAAGTCAACCTCCAAAGGTATTCACAAAACAAATAACAAAAAATATTCATTTCACTTTCTCTCAACACTGCATATAGGCAGGCGCAAATCGATGAAGTCAATTCTCTTTAAACATGGTACCTTATTTAAGGCAAAATTATTGCCACTCTAATACGGCTAAGGGGCTAAGACACTCAATTTTTCAATGCATTTGTTGAACGCTGCCACAAGAAGGAACTTTTTATACTTGTACATTATGGGTGGAGTAGCCATATTAAAGTGACAATAGTTTTGCGCCTCATTTAGGCATCGACAAGGCTTTTCTCGAATTCCTTGATACTATTTTTTTTTTCTTTTTATTTGAAATCTATACAAAATACAATTTGTAGCCGGACAGCTAGTCAAACAATTAGTCCACACAAAACTTAAAACACTAATCATCTAATGACCTTGTATCAAGTTTCGTGTATTTTAGTATCCCTAATTTATACTCGAAACAATAACTTTTATCAAAATTTGGTATATTTTTTTCTGTTTTGTTTTTAGTTGATACTTTTTGTCAACTAGTTATAATATAGAGCTGTTCACGGGTTGTCTCGTCCGAGAAGTCCGTCCCGCCCGGCCTGTTTTTTTAGCGGGCTTAGACAAATTATTTGAGAAAAATAAATTATTGGGCAGATCTAACCCGGCCTGCCAAAACAAAAGGGCTGGACATTGACATTTTGAACCCGTTAGTCCCGATTAGTTAATTACAATAATTAGTTTATTATTTTGAAATTATTTTATAAATTAATTAAATTAAAGAATACTAAAGGTATATTATGAGTTAATTTGAATTATTTTTATTGCTTCATATATAGTCGCGATTTGGTATATACAATACACCTTCCGTTTTTAATGATTTTCCGACCTCACTATAATACTATTCATACATATTCAAGAACTGGTATAACAAAGAATGTGGGAGGGGTACGATACATATATTACCCTTAATAGAACATTATGTATTGTACGAAATTTCAACTCAATTTTGTAGTTAATTTTATTGAAAATTCTATAACTATAGTTGTGTTTTCACGACACACATAGGAAATCCGCTAGTTCGCGGGTAGTCCGGCCCTCTAGAAAAAGGCGGGTAAGGCCGTAAGGGTAGAAAATTGAACCGAAATAACCGGGCTGGGTAGAGTC
The DNA here is from genome assembly GCA_023091065.1 of Dianthus caryophyllus. Taxonomy (NCBI): domain Eukaryota; kingdom Viridiplantae; phylum Streptophyta; class Magnoliopsida; order Caryophyllales; family Caryophyllaceae; genus Dianthus; species Dianthus caryophyllus. Next base: position 33,932,890 of record CM041519.1, read on the forward strand.
ATCTTCGGCCCGTGGGCCAAAAAAATAATCTTGGTTCAACCCATGTCCGACCTAATCCCACAAACGATCAACTCTATCACAAATTCTTGTGTAAGTCAAGACTCAAGACTTACAATAAGTTATTGTAAGTCCACCTCATTTGTAACCGTTTATATAGTTTTTGTACTATTTAAGTGATAATTATGATTATTTGTTACTAAATTTTTTAGTATCCCTGTAAGTGACTTTAGTAGATTTATTTCATGATTTTGTACCCTTTTAACTGCAATTTGTACTTTTGTCTCACATTAATTTTATGTGAGTAATGCCTTACAGGAGAATTACTGCACCTTTATTATAGTTGAAGTCCTTTATTCCTTTAATCATAGGCTTAATTACAATTTACAAGTACGATTAACGCACTAACACCTAACAACAAAGAAGAAGTGAGGGGTATAAAAAGCGCATATTTGGAAAGTTAACGTATGACATTGGAGACGCACCTCCACACTCTACGCAAACTCGTTATCGTTTTTTTTTTTTAAAAAAAAAAAAAGAAAAACAAAATATTTTTTAATCATTTCATCATCACATTTACTCACACATCCTTAATAACAATTCCAGTTTTTCGATTTCTCCATAGATCTGCAAATCAATCTTTGTTTTGTTTTTTTTGGTTAAATCTCGGGAAATCATCTTCTGGGTCTTTATTAAATTTGCCCAGATTAATGCAAAACATTTGATTTTTACGAAAAAAAGGCGCCTTTCTTGAGAATATTTTTATTTATTTTTTGTTTTTAATTGAGAAAATGGGGTCTAGGAAAAAATCCAGTAATTCTTCTTCATCTTCCTCATCATCTAGAGATCAAAATTCATCGATCTCAGGTTAGTGTAATACCTATTTCTTTTAAGATTTAAATTCTTACTTATTAACTGTAATTTTTGATTTATTTTGGTATAGGTTGTTGACTTTTTTCATGAGATTTGTTTTTGATTTATTTTTGTTAATATTTGGGTGTTTGTGAAATTAAAAAGGGTGCCTTTAGTTTTGATTTTGTTGGAATTATAGATAGATTGTATTGATGTTTGAAACTTGTTGTATGTAAGTTGCAACTAATGTTGGGGTGTTTGTTTGGATTGACGTTTCACATTGCTAGAATAGATTTAAGAGATGGGTAATGTATGAATTTGTTGTATGAGATTTGTTGTTTCAGATTATTCGAGTTCGGTCGTGTTGAGGTGGTCTAGAAATTAGATTGTCGGGGGTGTAGAGCACCTGATTAGTGGACCGTCGTTAGCTCATTGCAAACGAAATCAATATAAGCTTGGTGCATTAAAGGCACCGTCTTTGGCGTGAGAAAGGGATTTCGGACCCTTATGAGGGGTAATGGAATCTCGGATTCAAGCAGCCTTTCCCTTATGACTACCTTTCGCAAAGGAGCTGTTTTTCTCTTGGTTTATTGATGGACATTCTTGAAACCTTTTTCATGGAAGAATAATAAACAAGTGGCTCCTTAGTTTACCGTTTGCCATTTTTGGGAATCAATGGGAAAAGAATTTGGAAACTTTTTGGCCTTAAAAGAATATTTTACTTTTGGGTGTTCTAGTTGATGGTGATTTCGAACTTACAGAGTTGAGTTAACGTAACTTTCTAGAGGATATGTGAGTCAACTACTTTTTGAAACTATTGGGTATAGTATCTGTTTTTGAATAATCTGTGTGATCGTAAGTAGTGAGCTTGAACCTCTTTCGAAATTTCAACTGTATGTCTCTAAAATGAGTTAGATCTGCTATGCTGTGAGTAGTAGCAGCATTACATGTAATTATAGCGGGAGTTGTTTTTCTGGCACATTTGGTTTTGTTCATGGTGATTGTTGTATCGTGAGTGATATTGCCATAGTGGTCCTTGGACTATGGCATTTGATTAGAGACTGCTGATTTGTTGAATAAACAGCTATGTCACTAGGGCGTTTAGGTGTCTTCTTCTAACTAGTGATGAGTGTGATAAATAGGAGCGAGAGGCTATGCGAGACTGTATTCATCAGGCATGGACTTGTTTTTTCGTTTTTCCTTAAACATTTGACGTAAGATTGAATTCACTTGCCTGTGAAAGCAACTTGCAGTGTCGAATAGCCCATGGAAGCTTTGATAGGTAGGATTAATGCAATCAGGTACAGTGGTGGAGCCTGAATGAGAGAATTGGACAGAAAGGGGTTACACGATTGTGCTTTTGATAGTTCGCGATTCACAATGCTAAGTGTTTAAATACTACCCCCTCTCTTTTTTCTTATTCTTCCCACTTCTCCAATATATGTGAGGAGTATTTTACTGCAGCGAGAAGCACAAATAAATTGGAAGGGAGTATAATAGTTTCCGAAAACCTTCTACGTAGCCTTATGGTCTATAGGCCTTTATTAGAGCATATATGGTAAATTGGAAATTACTAGATGGTAATTTTTTTGTCTGGAATGTCTTTTCAAAGCAGCTCATTTGTTTTGCCAATAAAAGGCTCCCGATACCACCTTAGTATGTGATCTAGATAACCTCTTAAACCTTTACTGTGCGTTGACAATACGGTGGTGTGACCTATATTTCATACCATGCCTGTGATGTTTTCTTGGAAAAGAACAAAATGTTTGGAACTAACTTATTTCGTTAGGACATTGCACATTAGATTAAGATGAAGGATAACTGAAATTTATAAATTTGAATCTTTTTAAATTAATGATATGAGTGGCAAGATAGTTTACAAACTTGATTTCTACTTGATGTTTTTCTGTTTATGATGAACATAATTTTGCAGAAATGGAACATTGATGGATTGTAAGTGTTGCAGCTATGTCTTAGCTCTTAAATGAATGTATGTTTGTCAAAACTTTGATCCAAATGGAGAGTCATAACAAACTTACATAATTAACAGTTCACAACACATTGACAATGAATTTTGGATTCACATAGTCATGTGTATTTGTGAATACCACCTATAACGCTACGACAAAGTGTCTATTTGTCTTGATTCCAAGTTGTTCATGGTATTAAACATCTCTTGGTTTATGCCAACATTAAAATTATGAAATGCTCATAGTTGGTTGCCGAATCCTAAACGTCTCAGTCAATCATGGGAATTCTTTCTGCAAGCTCCAATATTGCACTCTTTACTTGCAAAAGTGCTAACCTGATGCGTCTTTATGCCCACATTAGTCACATCCGTTGGGCACAGTAACAAACAGTAACAAAGCAGAGCACCTTTCACTCTATATATAACCTCATGGCGCAATATCACTGTGTGCACCAGTACCTCTTGATCCATCATGCTTGTCCTAGGTGCGGGATCCTACTGGTGTTGCCCACATCTTTTACGAAAACAGTTCCTACGCTTAAGTCTATACGTTTGGATTTGGTTAAATTTGATCTCAGATCATACTCTCATATAAAGAATTACATTTGCTAATACCCTGGGGTCAAATAAAAAAAAAGCTTAAATCTTGATAGGCTGAATATCTGGTGCTTCTGAAAAAATAATTTTACCAGCCTTAATTACTATGTTTTGACTCATTTTCATACTTCTCTTGTTTTACTTTCACAGTGGTTGGTGTGGAGTACATCCTATTGATTGTTTATTTTCCTGTTTCTATCTGTGAAGAATATGTAATGATATTATGATTTGGATGTGGTGCATTCAGATATTCGTGAAAAGCATCAGCAGGAGCTTGAGAGTTTGACGTTGACCACTCAACCATTTAGAACGTTAAAATTTTTTCTTTCCGCTATTTATGATTATTTAAAGCAATCGCTGGGATATCTTTTGGCAAAAGGCGGGTGGCTTTTAGTTTTGGGTACCTTGGTAGCAATTTGTGGAGTTTGTTTGGCGACTTTTGAAGGATCTCATGAGAAGGTAATTTCTTCTTCTCTGCTTTCTTCCGAGTTTTGTAAATGGCTCAGTCTCCTTTGGCTGACTCTGGATCCATGGACAGGAAATCTAACATTTAATAGATAATTTACAAAAACAATGTCTATTCCTACACTTCTTTCTACCCACTGCTTTTCAAAATGCTGCTGACTTTTGAAAATCAGTTGTGCTTTTAATTCAATGTGGCAAACTTCGTTAGGTGGGAAATTTTAACTTATGTGATGGACAAAATTGGTACAGAAAACCTTTTTTTTTTTCTTTTTTTCTTTTTTTTTTTTTTTTTAATATGGAAGATTACATGGTAGGAAATTTCAGAAACTTACGTAATGGACAAAATCGGTATAGAAGTCGACCCTTCTAGTAATAGATAATTTGTGATTCACTCTCGTGGTGCTATGCTTGTGATAATTTGTCCTACTAGGTTGGTTTTACAAAATTTCAGATGTTACATAGCACATAAGGTGAAACTGGCTCAGTATAAGCAATGAATGATGGTCATTTGATTAGAATTTGTACCGACTTCTCTTGCAGCATTTTCAAGTGGTTCTCCTGTACCTTCAGTTTGTATTATGGTGGACTGCCCTTGGTGTTGCATCTTCCATTGGTCTTGGTATGTATTTTACTTCCTTCATTCCATTTGATTCTATACATATTTCTTTTTTGGAAATTTCAATCAATTCTATACATTTCTATTTTGGTCCGTACTTTATTAAACTAAAAGACCAATATACCCTTCATTTATACCCCACCCAACCCACTTGCAATGTCCTTTTTTAAAGAATAAAGTAGGGGTAATTTGGTAATTTTATTGTCTACCCCACTTGATTTTCTTCTACCTTAATTACCGTGTTTTGGTCAAATGTATAGAACTAAACGGAATGGAGGAAGTATATTATAATTTTTGTCTGTGAACACACTTGCCATGCTGAATTTTACATGTTGCATGATTAATAAGATATTGTATTGCTAGCTTACTGATAATGCTCCCCTACGATACTCTGAGTCTGATATCTACATTTTATCGTTCTTGTATAAATCACATGTCCGTGATGGCAGAATGTTGCAGTTCAGTGTTTAATACCATTATTGAATGCTCAAAATTTGATGAGGTGTCCTCACAAAGTCCATTTCTTGTCCATTAATTAGATAGTTTCTATATGGTGTAAATACTGTAAATATTATACTGTTCTTATATTGTTATTTTAAATTTTAACAAACCAGTTAGTTTGCTCTTGTTATGCTCACATTAACCATGATGTATTTCCTTTTCTTTCGACATATGGCTTGACAATATTCCCGTCATAATTGTTAACAGGTTCTGGACTGCATACATTTGTCCTCTACTTGGGCCCCCATATAGCTCTCTTCACCATAAAGGCAATGCAGTGTGGCAGAGTTGACTTAAAAAGTGCTCCATATGATACGATCCAACTAAAACGAAGCCCTTCATGGCTTGATAAGGACTGCTCTGAATTCGGACCCCCATTATTCAAGCACAGTCATGTTACGAGGGTTCCTCTTAGCAGCATCTTGCCTCAAGTCCAATTAGAAGCTATTTTGTGGGGTGTTGGTACTGCACTAGGGGAACTTCCGCCATATTTTATTTCAAGGGCCGGTAAGCTCACTTTCATTGCAACTTCTCTTTCAAAGAGCATTTATCTGCCTTCCTACTGGTTGATTCATTGTATTAATTATCGGTTTGAGACTTGATGGCATAATTGGTTGTCTAATTGTCTTCAAAGACTGATAATTCCGCAAGATGTTGTTGCAGTGATGTTGAATTTCTTGGTTCAGCATTATGTCCATACTAGGTTGACATTGGTTGTGATGCTTTCAATGCCATGTGCGTTCTAGCTTGACGTTGTTTGATGAATATATATGTTGTTGATCTGAATAAATTTCAAGTGTACAATTTTTAGGCTTGCACCAGTTTGTAGTCTATGTATTTTGAATTTTTGATGTTACTTAATGATCCTAAACATAGACGGTCGTGGGGTTAGGATGAAGCTGCATAGGTTGCTGACCAACCTTCAGAAACTGTTTCGTTGTATGGTTCGTTGACAGTTTTTTGCTATTTTGATTAGGGCTTGTCTATACCAAGGACAATCAATTTAGGGTGTAAACAGGTTAGTTGAAGTGATGGTTTGTTGCTTGAAGTTTGGTAGTAGTAAGAACGGTGGGAGGGGAATTGTGTCCACATTAAAGGGCCATCCTCGTGTATGGCAATAGGTCTTCTTTTGGATGAGTATTCACTAAAACATTAAGCTGGTGACCGGGCAATCACATCAACAAATAGGTACAATGGGGCTGGCTTGTATGAGCCAAATATCACAAAATTATTATTAATTTCCGTGTTCAGTCTCGGCCACGGTATGTGCATGTAGAAACCTTATCTTGCTGAAGGAGGCCAATATTGCCTTAAAAGCACTGAACTCTGGTCACCTGGATCTACAAGAATTATTCAGAGTTAGCTGTGCTTTGGTGTTTTAGTGTTGATCGCCTAAGCTATTGTTCCGCAGAATATAAAGCAACTGCCTTAGACTATGGTCATAGAAACCTAAGAAACCATTGCGTTCCGCTGTACATCGCCGTTATACTTTAACAGCCTATATATGATTCCCAAAGTTCAACGATGTGAGGCTTGTTGGTTGCTCAACAACTTTTAGCTCTTGTTTCTGCCGGTTTTTTTTTGGTAATTATTTAGCATACTTGATATTCTGCAATTTTAATAATTTTATTGTTGTTCTTCATTTTGCCTTTATTATAGTAATGGCACATGGTATGAAAATATCGAGTGCTATGCAGCCATTCAGTGAAAATGTTTATTAAAGCATTAGTTCACAATTTGAACTTTGAGAAAGTTTTCATGTTTGCCATAGATGTTCTCTTATGACGTTTCTTTCACAGTCACACCATATGCTTATTTGTGCACTTATCAAAAATTTTGAAAACTAATGGGTGGTTCTTGTTTGGATTTTGCCACCTTATAAATTATTTATCATCTCTATTTTCAAGTACCTGTTGGAGCGGTCAAAATGGCGGTATTTTCGTAAGGCATTAAATAACATGATATGATGTGATGCCATAATTTGCTATGTACCTTAATGTAACATAACGCCAAAGTTTCTTTGCCGTGGTATGACAATATCTTAAATCCAAAAAACTGACCCTAATCCTCTAGTCAGAAGAAAGAGTAAATCAAAAGTAATCATAAATCATGATAATTTGCCTATTATATGCAGTTTCTGTGTTTTTCAGATTGTTACCTCTAATCTCTCCTATTCTATCTGCTTTCTTCGTATTTTAGCCATTGTTATCTCGTTAGTGGATGAAAGTTAGTTTGGTACATCATTCACAATCTGTCTTCTTTCCGACTCCTTTTTTATATATATATTTCCTGGCATTGTTTTATTTATGTGCATTCCTTGTGTTAGAGTTCCTTGCACTTCATTGTTGTGCGCGTGTGTCTATGGATGCTCTTCTTTAATGGATATGCTGGTGTTTGTAAATGGTTGCACGCCGTGATGTTCTTTCTGTTGGTTAATTTACAGAGGAATTTTAAGTTTCTAACAATACTTTACTTAAAAAATTTCAGCAAGCTTATCGGGAAGTAAATTGGACCAGATGGGGGATATGGATGCTTCTTCTTCCGAAGATGATGGAGTCATTGGCAGGCGTTTGAACCAAGCCAAGTTGTGGCTCTTATCGCACTCACAGTATTTGAATTTTTGGACCATTTTGCTCCTTGCTTCGGTATGTTTACATACTTCATCTGAATTTTGAATCATCTTTCTCGTCTATTTCTAAATGGACTCTTTAGTTTCCTGTATAAGGCGGCAAACTGTTGCAGTGATAGAATCAAGGACTACCAATTAATGCAGAGTTTGTAGTCTGCTCAAGCATTTATAAACGTATTGGATATCAAAAATACTCTGTTTTTTGAAGGAGTCTTGGTTTTGGGTAGCTCTTCCATGATAGCGAATTTTAAAGGATGTGTGTTAGTGTATGATACCAAACTGTGCTGAACGTTGTGAAAAAGGAGGAACACGTGGTAAAAACACAAAACTTGTGGCTACTGATGAGTGAAAACTACATGTAAACTACAACTCTACAAGGACTAAATTTGTATGGAATCAACTTTCTCATAGTTTGAAAAGTAGACAACCGGCTTTGCCTTGCCCAAAAAGGCAAAAAAATATGAAGTAGTAACATTGAATACGAAGCTTGAAATGAAAACAATTCGCTGTAAACTAATACTTCTCTTGCTTGAGTGCCCTAGGTCCCTAGTGGTTTCTAACTTTCTACTATGAAGATTTAACATAAACAGTGGCTTAACATAAACGTCTGTTGCCTCGATGAAGCTGTTTAACCATCTCTGTCCTTGAGACATATAGGTGGTCATGAGGCATCTCGATTCCTGAACTAGGGAGGACTTAGGTAAAGTTATATATAAATTACCGTAGTACAGCTTGAAAGCGACTCCCGCCATCCTATTTATATAGCCCTATTATGTCCGTCAAGCTAGGACAAAGTAAATGGAATGAATGGAGCTATTCATCCATTTACAGCATTGAATTGTATAGGTGGTCATGTGACATCTTGCATCACGGAGGGGCACGATACATTATTATTTTTTTTTTTTATTTTTTTTTGAATTGCGAGTTATCTGAAAATGAAACTATCAAAGTGATTCAGGAAAAATATTTGACTTGTGTTTCTCAATGAGCTAAAGCCTAAAGGTGGCTCACTCTTTCGTCAGCAATCAGAAATTGACCTGATTTCTTTTTATGAGCCCAAGTAGAACTATACAGACTTCTGTAGATTTGGAAAATGGGTCATTCGGAAGATTACAGGTTACGTTAAGATGCATGGTGTCACAATCGGGTTCAAGATTTTTTCAAGTCAATATCAATACTTCGATTTGAGTCGAGTTTGCTCAGGTTTTGATTAGGTTAGATATGAGGTTAAATGTCAGTTTCTGTGTGTTTGGTTAGATAAGAAGTACTTTCATTGTATATTTTTCTAGTTCGATTCAATCTAGCTTGTTTTGTGCTACATCATCAAGTCCCATTTTGGTCGGGCCGGAGAATGAGTAGGTTGTATCGGTTATTACCGTGTCGGTTTAGCCTCGTGCCAGGTTTTTATTTGGGGTGGTTTATATTTACCAAATTTTTTTGTGCTACTGGATAGCAGATTGGGTTAGCTTCGAGAACATCTAGGCTTGATCGAGGCTTGTTTCACAGTTGAATTATGATGTGGAAAACAGTTATATGTAAATATAACTTTGACAGTAATTGTTCTGTATTTGCAGATTCCAAATCCCTTGTTCGATTTAGCTGGTATAATGTGCGGCCAATTTGGGATTCCTTTTTGGCAATTTTTCCTAGCAACATTATTAGGAAAGGCGATCATAAAGACACATATTCAGGTTGGTTAACGACATATCTGGTATATATCCAAATAAAGTATATGTTCGATTAGCTACTCGAACACATATTCAGATTGGTTAACAGCACATACTAATCTTGTTTCGTAATTTCTCTCGACAGACTGTTTTCATTATCTCAGTATGTAACAATCAGCTTCTAGATTGGGTGGAAAACGAACTGATTTGGGTGCTTAGCCATATTCCTGGAGTTGCCTCTGTGCTGCCTACGCTAATCGTCAAATTACATGCTGCCAAAGACAAATACCTTGTCGCTGCTCCACCAGTGGCCGCAAACGCCCAGGTATGTTATTGTTGTTGTTCGTATTTGTAAACTCTACTATCGTTTCTTGTTTAGGATAAGTCTAAACATGAAAATCTTGACAAAGTATGATAAATTCATGATGCATGTTTCAGGTGAAAAAATGGGGTCTTTCATTTGCTTCAATATGGAACACCGTCGTGTGGCTTGTACTCCTGAACTTCTTCTTCAAGATTGTGAACTCGACTGCTCAGAATTTCCTTAAAAAGCAGCAAGAAACCGAGCTAACCACATTGACAAAGAAGTCAAAGGTAACAAAGCGTTGATTCGGTTCAATGAACTCTTTTAAGGATTTTCGGACACATTAATCTAAAGCCTCATATCTTTCGGTTTCAACCACGTGATGAACTGATGAGATCACATAATGGGTCGTTGCCTATTTAGTTTTCACATTTATTACTATTTTACTCTACCCGAAATATTCATCCTCCGAGAGTTGCCCCGTTAGATGCTTTGTATAGACATAGGGTTAGTATGGAGGGTGGCGAAAGGAGACGTAACAGGTTACGATTTGGATGCACTGATGTCTTTTTTTTATCAGCCATAATTGGTGCTAATGTTTGTAACTCAACTATGAACATTGAAAAACTTCTGTGATTCTTTCTCAAACAAGAGACAAAGAAGCTACTTGTTATATTTTCGCTCGAGTTATGTTCCCTGTTCATTTTTATGTCGACAGGTGTTGCTAGGGACATAGCCAAAGCCAAAGACGAAGAAAACGCGTTCTTAACTTGGTTTAAAAAGTAAAATAGACTGAACAAACGTTACAATATTGGACTATAATAACATGAATTTGCGCAAAGCATTCCTATTGACTCAGATAAAGTATATAATGTGTTAGACGGTCTGGCGAATTGAATGGATTTTGGAGCGTAAATTGTGACCAATGAAAAAAGATACTCCGTATATAGTATTTTTTGACTTAAATTCGAGATATTATCATTGGTCAACAAACTTTTACGTGTGATTACAATATAAGTTTAAGATATAGAGAAACGCCTAGTACGTCTTCTAGGATGATTTATTACTCGTATAATTTATTGAAATTATAGTGAAAGAGAGATGTCGGCCATGTTTTTTTTTTTTTTTTTTTTTTTTTTTTTTAATATACTCCATATATGTTTTCTTGGTGAGTAATAATTAATAATTAATTAAAATTATCGTGAAAGAGAAATGTGAACCATAGTTGAAAAGACAAAGAGGTAAACAAATCTCTAAATAAATATTGGACACTTTCAAACAAAATAGAAAAGGTATAAAAATAAGAATGAATGTCAAACCATTTGCATTGTTCCTTCTTATTCATGCCCTCCAACAATCTTAAGCCATTTTATTTTCAGCTTATTTCAATTTAGCTCAACTCCTATAAATTTAATTTTAATAAGTTCAGCTCTTATAATTTTAACTTTTAATTTAGCTCCCATAAGTACAACGAACTTTAATTTCAATTGTCTCTAGCTTCTTTAAGTTCAGCTCTAATAAGTTTGGCCTCTATAAGTTCACCTCCTATAAGTTCAAGAAAATAACAAGATCTCTAATCCTTCTATCAGAATCAAATAACAATGTTTAAGAAAAAATTTATTATGCATGATAATCTTTCATTGTATTATAAAACTATAAAAGTCACTCAAATCATAAAAGTAGGTACAAGAATTGACGTAAATTAATTGTTTTTTTATACAAATGTATAATGTAATACGTAGAAATCCACAAGATAGAACGAAGATAGTTTTAGGAAAATAATTTTAGACCATGATTAAGAAAAAAGGTTATTTTTGTCTAAACAAAATTATTAATTTATTTACGTACATTTTCGGAATGACAAACAAATAAAATTACGTAATTATTATTATTCGTATAAATTTAAATAGATCAAATATACGCGATGATGACAAGTTGAAGATAAATTGATTCCCTATAAGTAGGAAATCTTGCACGAGAAATGTGGAATTGGATCAAAACTTTATAAAATTGAATACAATTTGATAAATAGATTTAGTACTCCGTAATAGATAAGGATAAGAAAGGCTGAGATGTAAAGTTGTTTTAAATTCTCAATTTCCCACGGGATCTCCCTAATTCAACAACCCACTTCAAAGGAGGAGTTGTAGCGTTCCCCTTCTCAAATGCCATATTCCAATCATACGGAGTAATATTTAACCACGAATTCTTGTTTAGACGTGTATATCGTTTTAATTTAAAACGGATAAACTTTTTTAAAACAAACAATATACGGAGTAGTTAGAAACTAACAAAAATGTTGACTCATCTTCATAATTACCCTCGTTATTCAAACTTTTAACGAATTATCCATTTTAAGAGAGATCAAAATACTACTCCATCCATCTCAATTATTTGTTTACCTTTCATTTTAGCACAACGACCAATGAAACACCATAAAAGACATATATACCCTTGGATAATATGGCATAAGAGTATTAATTACGAGAATTTTATTTGTGGGGGTGGCAAGTGAATATGGGCTGATTGGTCTTTTTGTATAATAAAAACTTACTAAAAAGGAAATTTAAACAAATAAGTGATACACCCAAAAATAAAATAGGCCAGATAAACAAATAATTAAGACGGAGGGAGTATAACTATGAGAGCATAGGTGTTTAGGAAGATAGTTTTGTGATAAAATTTTGTAAAATCATTTTATAATTTGGATTAAAAATCTTACTCGTACAATAAACTAAGAAAATGGAGTATAATGAATTAATTAGTAGATGAATGTGGACTTCATTAAAATGGTGACGAAAAATAGATTCTCATATCGTTTTGGCATATTTTGTTGGGTATGACAATTTAAGTTCCACATCGGTGAGGGAGAAAAGTTTGGGAAGATATCGAAACTAAATTCGTGCGGGGTTGGCCCAAAGCGGACAATATCTTACTAATAAAGTGATGGGAGCGGTCCTAACAATATCTTATCTTATGAAAATCCAACATAGTTTAATTATCATAAAATCATAATCATGTAACCAATTAAATTAAAATACACCAAAATTATATGAGTGTTTATAAACAATCTTACGGAGTACAATAAATTGGCTATACTTTTTATCAACAATGATACGACAAATTTTAAAACAATATCGTCTTATGTGTGAGACCATCAATAAATTTTCTCAACATTCAAATTAATGCACATACGGAGTACATGATAACTAATGAACAATTAAATATTTTTATCGCATGAGACGACTTTACAAATTACGATAATACTACGGAGTATTATATTGTTTTAACATTATCTCATTTTTCAATTTCTTTTTACTCCGTATAAAACTAGTCTCTAAAGATAAAAATTGTGATGATTATGAAAGGATAACAAAAGAGGAAACGATGTCGTAGGACGAATGAAAAGGTAGTCAGGTGCTTGCTGGAAATCACGTGTTTAATGTTGCGTGACAATTTTAGTTATAATAACGTACACCTTTTTCAGCAATATTTATATACATCAACATCGATCTTTTTACGTACCAACTGGAGTAATATCTCACGTCATAATGCAAAGTATGAAGCTATCATGTATGATGTATGATGTATGATATTGTATTTGTCCCCACAAAAATATTTAGTTATGCATAGGGAGGTGGTCAATTCATGGCTAGGCTGGCCTCGACCCCAAACCAACCGCGCGTGTCGGTACTCTGGTTTTGTTTTCTAGGACCTGAATTGGCTTTTTAGGGTGGTTAGCCTTAGCCGAGTACGTTGCTTTGGTTATATACCTAGGCGGTTTAATTGTAGAGCTCATAAATTAGCCTTCGGGGCTAAGAAACGGTAGTAACCTTACCTCCTATTTTACCTTTAAAAAAAAAAAAAAAAAAAAAAAAAAAAAAAAAAACGTACGTTGCTTTGATGTATAGTATGCAGATTTAGAATATTTTATGTGTTGACCCATTAAAAATATTAAGTTTATGAAAAAATTGTTCATTACACACTTATAAATATCATTTTTAATTAGTACGAGTATACCTTTATACTCGTATAATTTTTTTTAAACTTTCACCCCTTTAAATAATTTTCTTTTATAGGGATAGAGTTGACATAATTTTACATTCTAGCTAGATTACTAACAAGGAAACAAGATCTGGTCATACAAGTGTACAACGTTACACATGTTCCACTTCGGAGTTAAACAAAATTTTACCGTCTAACCAACCAATAACAAGAATTTACTCGATAAACATGTTATCTTTTTACATTTTTAATAGAAAAAAAGAGAGAGAGAGAGAGAGAGAGAGTGAAATCCATAAAAATGGGAGGGAAGGAAATTTGTAGGACAAGTAACACGTAAAACCGTCCAGACACAAGCATCACATGGCGGTAATTAGGGCACAACAACGTAACTCACTGTCATTTGACTTTTTCATTGACACACTATTCTAAAATACTTGATACAAACTACCAATACAATGTACTTGTGAATTTGCCGACCGTCACTACTATACATGCCACCAAAACGCTCGCTCTAACTATGAAGCGGTATTCGATAAGTAGGTCTCTTATGATGAAATCGTCTTATATTGTGAGACATATTAATTACTAGAGAAAACCACCCTACATAACTTAATCACAAATTCTTATGTGAGATGGTCTCACAATAACGTTATTGTGTTGTTTAGGTGGTTTTACTAGATAATTAGTAGGTCTCATATTGTGAGACGGTCTCACATGAGATCTACTGTAACTTAATAAGTATCCTTGATCTAAGAGGTCTTACATAATTTTATCATGAGACCGTCTCACTCAAGAATTTGTATTATTCCATTATAATTCGTATCTATTAAGGGTTAGTGCTATTCGTCTTAAGTTGTTGAAAATCTAAAGTTGTCATAAGTTTTACTATTTTAATTTATTTGAAAATATATATCTGAAATATTTGATAACATAAGTTAAAATAAGATGAAAAACGAAAGGTCCTATTCGTCCTAAGCTAATCGATGTAATTACTTAGTACAACGTAACAAATAGTAATGTATACTCATAAGGTACTACTTGTACTCCATGCATATTTGAGTCCTACCGATATAGCTTAGTTTTAGGCTTAGTTTTAGGCTTTAGGGTGCGTTTGGATAGAATAATTTTGAAGGAAGGGAAGGATCAATTATCATTCGTTTGGTTAGTGAAGTGATTAGGAGGAGCAGGGTAAATAACTTCGTCGATCTATCTACCTTCTTGATAACAAATCGTTTTCTTTCTAAAATAAGTTTTAGAAGGAAACTTAAATAATCTTCCCTTCTCCTTCTTTCCTTTTCCTTTCCTTTATTCTCCTCTTTTCTTTATTTCTCTTCAAGTTCGTTATCTAAACAAGACCTTAATTTATGTATTTGGACGATTAACTGATTTTTTTATCGTAACTATTTAGCAACTTACTCAGCATCTTATTAACAACCCTGTTAAAACTAAGGGTGTGTTGGATAGCAAAAATAGAGGAAAAAGAAGGGAAAGAAAAAGAAGGGGAGGGGAGGGGATCAATGGGAAATGAAGGGGTGGGACAATGAATTGTTGGTGTTTGGATATCATTTCCTTTCAAATCTTACCTATTGAGAAGAAATTTTGATTATACTTAGAAGAGGGAAAATAGATCCCTCAAAATCTCTTCCCCTCCATTTCCTTTCCTCCATATTTTGCAACCAAACAAAGGGATTTAAATTCCATCATTTCTCTTCCTTTCATTTCCCTCTGATTCCCTCAATCCAAAGACATCCGATCCTAATGGTATGATTGTCGCAAATGAAGAACATCACGTAAGGATGAGTAGATGACTACTATATAGTAATATGGTCAATACAGCTCGTCGGCAGTCCATGAATTGGCTAGCAGAACAAGACCGTTCCGGAGTTCGGCTTACGTAAGTCAAGTGAAGGACTAGCCCGGACCGAGATTGTTGAATCCTTGCATTTTGGATCTTGCTTCAATTTTCTAATTTCTGTTTTATAACTAGAGTGATAATTTTGGGCTAGTCTAAGTGTTGATTCAAGCAGGTTTGACCTTGCCCTGGCTACTGGTTAGAGTGACCATGATAGTTTTATTTTCACCTTTTTATTTATTTTCTTAAGGATGTGTTTGGATTGTAAAAGAGGAGGGAAAGGGAGGGGAAAAGAAAAGAAAAGAGGAAAGGGGAAGGAAGAGGGAGGAAAATGGAGTGTTGATATTTGAATACCATTTTAGCTTCAAATCTTGCCTATTGTGGAAGATTTAGATTACGCTTTGAAGAGCGAAAATGGATATATATACGAACTAGATTACGAACTAGAGTGATAATTGTGGAAGATTTAGATTACGCTTTTATGCGAACTTAGAGAATATAGAATGATTAAAATATGCTCGTACTTTATAAGTTAGACCATCCCCATTGAAACAAATGTCACGACCTAGGTCATTTCATAAAGAAGTCATTTTAATTGTACTTAGCTATTGACACTTACATAATTAATATTGACACTCAAGGGTTGGGTGTCAACAAATGACCTAGGTCATTTCATAAAGAAGTCACTAAAGTAGTAAATAGATAAATGACCTCTATTAAGGTGACCCTTCAATGAGGATGGTCTTAGAGAGGATATAAAGCAAAGTAGACATGAATTATGCACCCAATAAAATAACATTGTTCATCTAGGAAATCACACATTGCAAGACACTTTTATATATACGGAATAATTACTAATCGCAATAAAAAGAAAATTACGTCATAAAAATAACTATTTTATACTCCGTATATAGTTAATTAATATGATTGGTAATACACATACCAAATTAGAAGAGCAACAATATATTTAGAGAAGGGAGGGCATGTTATTAATACGGAGTAGTTTAATTAAGATCACTTCGATATCGATATATATTTAAAAAATTGATGATTAGAGTTTTCCAAAAATTTGTTCGTAATAGTTTGGGAGGGGCGGACGACTCCTTAGAGGCCCCTTTTAGTGTTTTACCCTTACTTGTGTTGTAATATAAAGTGTAGAAATTTATACAAGTACTCCGTATATGATAAATTGATAATGATAAATCATACGGAGTACATACGATGATTTTATGATCACCTTATTTTAACGGAGTACAATTTTTGGCTAATAAGTTGAAATAATGTTGTGCCAATTTTACGTGTGTACACAGCAATGTTCAAGCTTTGACCTTTCATATTAATAAATTGTATTTCACTTGTTAAATTAAGAGTGACAAGTCCACTCCTCCTAGTCTTCTACCATAAAGGCGCCCATTTTTCACATTTGCAAGCTAATTTAGTCCACACCATAAGGAAATACGGAGTATAATATTTTTACAACCAACGTTAACAACAAAATATGAATTAATTAGTTTTTATATATCGACAAATCAGAAAGACGAATATAAGTCCCTGTTAAATGAATCGGTTTAATCAGACATTTGCTAGAAACTCAATAACTTGAATCCGAAAATTATTCGATCTAGTCTAACCTGTCAAAAATAACACAAACTCAGTATGAATCGACTTAGGGCCTGTTCTCTTCGTCTGAAGTTTTCTGAACCAATCTTAAGTTTTCTGAAGTTTTCTGAAGTTATCTGAAGTTTTCTGAAGTAATCTGAAGTTTTCTGAAGTTGTCTGAAGTTATCTGAAGTTTTCTGAAGTTATCTGAAGTTTTTTGAAATAATATGAAATTATTATTATTATTATTATTATTATTATTATGAAAACGCAGTTATTATTGATATATAAACACAGTTTACAGGAAATTGGTGGGGAGCCGAGAAACAATCTGGGCCCCCACCCCCTTCGCTACAGCAAAGCCGAGAAACACAGTTTATTATTATTATTATTATTATTATTATTATTATTATTATTATTATTATTATTATTATTATTATTATTATTATTATTATTATTATTATTATTATTATACGCAAATACAAAATTGACAAAATTACAAAAAATTAGTGGGCAGCTAAGATACAATTTGAACTCTCACTCCCTTAGCTATATCAAATATTTGTAGTACCAAGATTATTCAAATCTTTATATATATGCGCTTTTTCCACTAATATTTAATTAATATTTATATTTAATTTGTTTGATTTGATATACAACAACAACAACAACAAATTTTAGCATTTATTTTCCTTAATATTTGATAAATTTTTATGAAATTTTTATTAACAGTCTATATATTTAATTTGAACTAATTTTTTTTATTTATGATTTGCAATAAAATGGTTTTGGATTGGTCTTATTTTTATTCAAATTATTTTGATTATTATTAAAATTATTATTGTTAATAATATTATTATCACTATTATTAATAACATTAATGTTATATATAACATAAATATTATTATTTTTTTTATTATAATTAGTTAATTTATTTATTTAGAAATCTGAAGTTTTCTGAAGTAATCTGAAGTTTTCTGAAGTTGTCTGAAGTAATCTGAAGTTTTCTGAAGTTATCTGAAGTTTTCTTAAGTTATCTGAAGTTATCTGAAGTTTTCTGAAGTTTTCTGAACCAGGAAAAAACTTAAGATGAGGAGAACAGGCCCTTAATCTAACTTATTTTAAATTCAGATAAACCATCTAAAAGCAATAATAAAACTAAACTAATCCAAATTTAGGGCCTGTTATCTTCGTCCGAAATTTTCTGAACCAATCTTAAGTTTTCTGAAGTTTTCTGAAGTAATCTGAAGTTTTCTGAAGTTGTCTGAAGTTATCTGAAATTTTCTGAAGTTATCTGAAGTTTTTGAAAATATTATTATTATTATTATTATTATTATTATTATTATTATTATTATTATTATAATTATAATGGTTATTGTTATTATATTTGCTACTTTTATTTTCTTTTATCCAATTTCCCATAAATTTAACTTCTTTTAGAATTATTAATTTGAATTTTTTGTTTCATTTACGATAAATGTTGAGGACAATATTTGTAGTACCAAAAAAATTCAAATCTTTATATATATTCGCTTTCTCCACTAATATTTAATTAATATTTATGTTTATTTTGTTTGATTTGATATATAAATATTTATGATAATTTTATTAAAAGTCTATATATTTAATTTGAAATAATTTTTTTTTATTTATGATTTGCTATAAAATAATTTTGGATTGGTCTTATATTTATTCAAATTATTATGATTATTATTATAATTATTATTGTTAAGAATATTATTATCCCTATTATTAATAACATCAATGTTATATATAACTTAGGTATTATTATTATTATTATTATTATTATTATTATTATTATTATTATTATTAGTTTATTTATTTATTTAGAAATCTGAAATTTTCTGAATTTATCTGAAATTTTCTGAAGTAATCTGAAGTTTTCTGAACCAGAGAAAAACTTAAAATGAGGAGAACAGACCCTTACTTGATTTAATTAACACGGTTGTTAGATACGGAGTAAGATCTATGTACTCAAATAATCTAAGAGGGTACATAGAATGTAAATAGCCAAAATATGACCAATAACCGCATGCAACTTGACTTAACTTTGATGGTTTATGAAGCCATGAAGTTGGAGAAGTAAAAAAAGGCCAACAAAAAGACAAATACCAGAATGAGGAATATGTGGTACTGTTTGACCGGCGTATAAGCCGCCGAGGTAGACTTGTAAAAATAAGCCAACGTATATATTTTGCCACCAAAAGTCAAAGTCAATAAACCACGTGGAATTTTCCTAAAGGTGTTTTCTATTTCTCTCCCACATACGAGTAGTAGAGTACTCCGTATTATCCATCCACATCCTTCAACTTTTTTATGCTCTATTATCTCACCAACTCAATTTTCTTCCTAACTGTATTTCAGTCGACATATCAACGTGTGGTTGATTTCTTTTACTACTCCGTATCTTTTTTTTTTTTAGTTTAAACGGAAATATCGTATTCGAGTTGATAAATGTAATGCTTAAAAGTTTTATTACTTTATAGTTTATATAATTTAAATTAATACGTCATGGTTATCAATTTAAATTTTGATATATACTCCTTCTGTTCCAATCAATTGTTAACGTTTATTTTATTTTTTTTCTCACAAAATAAAGTAAACATTAGCAGCTCACTGGGACGGAGGAAGTAGTAAATTACGTGTAATGGAATTTAAAGAATTGTTTTAAATTAAAGTGTGATTACATTTTAGTATGATTTTTGCAAAGTCTATCCTTGTTGCATGTAGAAATGCACAAAACATTTAAAAAAAAAAAACCAAATTTTTTGGGGATTGAATTGTAATTAAATAAAATATAGTCAACATCATTTTGTGAATAGTGGTTAACGGTATATTTTGATGAATATTTATTATGTAGGTATTTTTTTTTGTCCTAGACAATTGTGATCTTTTTCTACGCAATTTATAAAGGAGAAAACTATTCCAAAGAATTTTAATATATTACATAAATGCACGGGTCGTATAAAATGGTTAATAGTTAATTGAAAAAATTGGTAATTGAATGGTAAGGAGTTTTAAAATAAATAGATTATTTGTTCGATGGGAAAAATGATGTAAAATTAAAGTCTTTTAAAGTTATTAATTAAAAGTTAATTAATTTGCTTTATTTTTTTTACCCAAAGTTGACCGTAATCTCATATGCTTATCGTACAAATCTATAGATAATTTGTTCGAAGAGAAAAAAATAAAATCTAAAAGTCTTTATTTTAAAGTTTCATTGATTTTTTTTATTTACCTTAACCTGCTAGCTTGCCTAGTTTGGTAGATTCATTTGAAAGTATCGGCTTTAATTTTTTTGGTCAAATTTGTAAAACTTTAAGGGTATTGATTTTCCGTATACGGATTTTACTCTCGTCGTATACTTTTTTCATTTAGTTTTCCAACTCTACCCTTTTTTACTCATACAATATACAAAAATCTCTCTTAATTTTTTCTAACTTTCTTAATCAAAATTCAATCAATTCCTCAATTATTCAATGATAAAATTAATAACGAATTCAATTGAGTAATAATCCGATTCAATCAATTGAGTAATAACGGATTGCTGGGAACACACATGCTGCTTTTTGTTTAGCTGGAAGACCACCTCGTACTACACTAAACATTAACATAATAAATAGCACAACACAGATTAGCACAACACAGATTAATCTCCATTGCTCCGGCGGCCGACAGAACCTACGCCGTGGTTGTCGGCCTCGTGCCGCCTACCACCGCCTCCCGAAAACCACCCAAATTCTAATTTTCTATAAACCCTAATTTGATTTTTAACCCAAAATTATTAAATTTAATAAAATTAACTTAACTTTATGAAAATAATTGAAATTAAATCGAATTACTACTTTATTGAATTGATTATTTAAATTATTAATTGAAATAATTGAAAACTATATGGATTTAGGTTAAATAAAGTTAAAAAAATAAAAGAGAGAATTTTGTATAGAAGATGAGTAAAAAAGGGTATGAAAGGGAAAAAAAAATGAAAAAAGTATATGACGGGAGTAAAATCCGTATACGGAAAATCATATTCGAACTTTAATTATCAGTACGTTTATTTTTTTACTTTTTTTAAAAATAACTTGTATAATGAAAATATATTTAAATGTTGATTGATTTTATCGTATAATATGTTAGAATCATACGATAAAATACCATAAAGTAAGTGTATCAAATCAATATATTGAGGATTTGAGTATCCAATATATTACTTTACTTAGGAAAAGAAAAGAAAAAAAAAATATATGAATATGATCATTTAGGAGAATACATATGCGGATAAATAATTGTCTTAGTGGTTTGGATCATTTAGGGAATAATATGATCCTATAGGGATTGAGATTCCATACATTTGTAAGTTACATGCATTTGGTGAATTTTACTTAAAATAGTATAAAAGTTTTATTTCTTTCCAATTTTATGAGATTCCATTTAACACAAATCTATTTATATATCCAATAATAGTAAACTTCACCAAATGCATAGAATTCCAAATGCATGGGATCCAAAACCCGATTCTATAGTAGTGCCTCTTCAACACTTGGCAATTACTCGAGAAAAGTTTGCCAAAGTGATTTTTCTGTGATATTTTGTTTGATTTGTTTAATTTTGCGGATTAACTTTTCATAATTTTACCTTTATGTAAGAAAAGTCATTAATAAAATAAAATGAGTGTTTGTATATTTACAAAACAAAATGATAACTATTAAATAGATCAAAGTAAATACTTTAGAAAAATATTTTCTTTATCGAAAGTAGAGTTATCTCCATATTAATTTGTAAAAAAAAGGAGTTGAGATCCTCTAGAGTTACAAAATAACTCTACAGGGTAGATTTTATTTTCTTCATTTTTATTGTAATTAGTGTAGATTTTATTTTCTTCATTTTTATTGTAATTAGAAATATATTCATATCTTATACTTTTACTCATTTATGGTAAACTCTTTGAACTCCATCAAAAAATAACTCTAGAGGATCCGATATACTCTTTCTGTTTCAGTCATTTGTTTACACTTTCCTAATTTTTCCCCACAAATTCAAACAAGTGTAAAAAATTTTGTGGAACAGAAGGAGTAATAATTTTTGTCACGATCTATCTAAATTGACTCCTAAAATTTCCAATGCTATTTAATTTCGTATTTTTAATTTCATGTTTTTTAAATCTAATTTCATTCTCCTATTGTTTCTAGTTACATTTTGTATTTATTTCTAGCCATTTTTTTTTTTTAATTTTTTTTAATTACCTTTTCTATTTAGTTACGGAGTTTTTATGTATCCCCCTTCTCGAAGTCTGTATACATACAGTGATGATTTAATTTACACAAAAATATAATTTAAACCGTTAAAATATCAATATATCCAACCGAATTCCTTGCCCATATATTTTTTTGGGATATTACATATAGTGCACTCGATTTTTGACTTTCTACGTAGATGCCTACATTTTGAAAACATACATGGTACCCCTAATTGTTGTCATTATCCGTAAGTATACCCCTGAACTTTGTTTCTAGACAATTAAACTCACTTTTAAGCGTTAAATGATTACTTGGGTGTGTAACGAAGCTTGGTTTTATCATCCCATTACAGTAGGACTCCATTAGACTCAATATTTATCTTAGACGTAATAATTTTGTAGGGAAACAATAACTTATTTGTCGTAAAATTTTATAACCCATATATATTAATAAATATTAGGTTGTTGATGGATATTGAAACTAATAGAGTCTTTATGTCAATGAGATAATAAATAACAAAGTTCTAAGATGATCTGCTCATCAATGCAGTTCTAAAATCGAGCTTTAATTGTTTGAAAACAAAGTTAAAGATACTTACTGATAACGATAACAATTATCTACGATGTTAAAACGAGGCATTCTACGTAAAAAGTCAAAAAACTGAGGGGTACCATATAGAATATCTCTATTTTTTATAAATCAAATTATAATTTTGACGTAATAAATTCGTAATATGAATAATATGTCAACAAAAAAGGCCGTTTAAATTTTGAGATAATATCATAAAGTTGATCCCATATCCACATCACAATTATTTTCTCTTTCCTACGCAAACCATTTGACCATACTACTCCCCTCTATATAAACATCACCATATTACTCCCATAGACTTGCACACTCTCTTAAAAGAGACTTATATTTTTCTTGTAAAAGTGTACTCAATTTACAAAAAAAAAACAAAAAACCAAGGAAATATTTATTAGAGAATTAATTAATTAAATTAGTTTTATTATTGTGACCGGAGAAAAATGGCTGGTGGAGGGTTCGGAGCGGCCAATGGCGGCGGCAATGGGGTTGTTTTTGAGGCCAAGATTACGCCCATCGTTATCATTTCTTGTATTATGGCCGCTACCGGTGGTCTCATGTTTGGTTACGACGTTGGTGTTTCAGGTTTATTTCTTTCTCTCTTTTTATGAATTCGATATTTTTTTTTTTTCGGATGTTACACTAGTTATTATATAATTTACATTTACATTTACATTTATACTCATTTATGTTCTTTATTCTTTATCCCAAAAATAGTACTCCGTATTTCTTTCCTTCAATTCCATTGACTTTCTCACACAGAATCAAATGTCAAAATGACGATGTATAAATTTTACATTATTAGAAATCATAAAAAAATTGACATTCTTATCGTACTCAAGGATGAATCAAACAAAACACGCATATATAACTATGGTTTACCGTATAAATTGCTTTGAAGATTTCGTAGTTTATTGAATAGTGTCAAATAGATTAGTAAAAATGGAATTGAAGATAGGGAGTATAGTGTTGAGTTCACCGCAGCGGGCTAATAAAATTAGATGCACGAGGTTCCATTTCAATGAATTGGTGATGAGAGGAGTAATCCACTTATTTATAAACTAGTCTAGCTCTTTACTACTCCGTATAATTCTACCGATATGAGACAATGCCCCTCACATCTATGGGAAGAGACCTCAACATAGAGACTAAAACATTACTCGATATAAATAGGATAAGAAAAATACTGAGTATATCTTTATGATTTTGAATTTTGATTACGTTGTCTACTTAACTTTTCGTTTCAATAAAAGTTTTGGATAATTCTTTCTCAATTTGTATAATATATTCTTGGTAATGAATTAATGTTAAGGTATTCAAAGAATTAAAGATCTGTTCTAAATCAAGGGTTCAAAGAAAAACTCGTAAGTGATACCCACATAATTAACGTTCAAAAATAAAAATAAAAAACGAGCACATGAAAAGTAGGGTTTGTTACTTTTCCGAAACTATGCAAGTTGGGTCACAAAAAAGGGTCATATTGTTGAATACTTAAATGCCTTCATCAAACTACTTACATAATGCTAGTAATGAAATCTGTCTTTATATTAAATTTATTAATACAAATTAAATCAATATGTGATACGATTAATGATATGAAGATCTTTCATATAGTTGGACAGTACGTAGTTGATTATATTATTGTAATTTTTATTTATTTATTTATTCTTATTTTTCCTAATGAATGAATGGCTGAGACAAATCTGACAAAATCAATTCAACCTGTTATTATAAGCCGACATAATCTAATATTCCGTATGTCATTATTATTGTTCAAGTTTAATAAACTATTTTTCCTAATAATATTTAATAAAATTACCGTTGAATATGTATAATAGTTTAAAACATATTCGAAAACAACTCAATATATATTGAATATGTATAATCTAGTTTAGCAAATTGAGTTAATTAAGATCAGTAGGTAGTATATGGTAAAATGGTCAAACATGACGTTTAGCTATAACGACGTGTGAAGTACTACGTATAAAATAATACGGACCATAAAATATTATAATTAAATTACTCCGTATAATTGTGAGGTTTTCGTCGTGTATGTTATTATAATGTGGTGATAATTGGCCGCGAATCTTGTTTATGATTTGTCTTTGCTTACCTAATGCATTTCTTTTTTTTGTACCTAATGCATTTCTGTCTTCAAATTAATTAAATAATCCCAAAAACGATTTTTTGTAATTTTGTTGAAAAGTATAAAGATATCTAAGTTGATCGTTTCAAATTTGGTTTTGAGTTGTTTATATGTGTATTTATAATTGAGTTTAAAATTATATAATATGAAAAGTTCTCGTTTTCAACCTATTGAAAAAATGCATTTGACAATCGTATCATAACGTCTATTTTTGCCGATTGTCTGTTCGATGAGAAAGATACAGATATTAGATTAGATTCAAGAAATTGATTTTGGGTGCAAAATGGTTTCTGTTATCATTAATAATATGGGTAAAAATTAATTATTGCACCGACAAATGACATTTTATCTTATCCAAATTAAATAGTCATGTGAGTAAGAGTAACGACTTACGGAGTATTACTCATCCCATATTGGAAGATAAATTCACACTTTTCATTTTTGTCAACAATTTGAAATAGTTATTATGTCATATGATTGTATATTTTTTCCGACTCCCATTTTACTCGTCGATAAATTGTAATTAAAATGTTGGAAATGCAGGAGGAGTGACATCAATGAACCCGTTCTTGAAGAAATTCTTCCCGGTAGTATACAGAAAGAAGAATAACCCGGACGCAAACCAGAGCTTTTACTGCCAATATGACAACCAAGGCCTCCAATTATTCACCTCGTCGTTGTATCTAGCAGCACTGGTAGCGACATTTTTCGCGTCTCATACAACTAGGAACCTTGGAAGACGGATTACAATGTTGATCGCCGGTGTATTCTTCCTTGTTGGAGTCGCTCTTAATGCCACCGCCGTAAATCTTGCTATGCTTATTGTTGGCAGGATCTTACTTGGTTGTGGTGTTGGGTTTGCTAATCAGGTATTATTCATATCAGTGAATAGTTTATACTTATTTTATTTTTTCCTCATAACATGCAAATTAAATCTAAATTCTTTTTTGAAATGTGACCGTTTTACCGTTTTATCCGAGAATTTACTATAAGTCAATAATTGAGATCGTACATTCAATGATAGTGGGCATAAGTCACCAATGAATGAGATAACATGAAGTATACTTTACTCAACTGTAAGAAAGGCAATTCAACCATCAATTTATGGCCATTTATCAGTAGACAGATTAAATACTTGGGCGTTGAATTTATTCACCCTTGTCGTACTCTTATAATAATAATAATAATAATAATATACTCAATAGTTATTATATACGGAGTACCTATTTGTCTAAATGAACGTGATAAAAATGACGGTGTATAATAAGATAATTATTCACATAAATCAACTACCCGTATTAATAACGAGAAATATATATAGTTAATATGGGTTTTATTATTATTATTATTCTAAGAATTTGATAAACTATTCTTATATTTTTTTTTTCCCCACAGGCTGTTCCGTTATTTTTATCAGAAATAGCACCAACTCAAATACGGGGAGGCCTTAATATTTTGTTTCAACTTAATGTTACCATCGGCATTCTCTTTGCTGAGCTTGTGAACTATGGAACTGAAAAGTAAGTTCGTTTTTATTTATTGTCTTATTATATTTATTTCGCTCACAGTACAACTAACTTATTAAGAGTATTTATTTAATCTAGCCATTTTTAACGTTTGACTTTTCCCGAGAATAAAGAAAATTTTAATCGATTGATTAAAACGTAAAAGTCAATGAAATACAAGTTGAAGTAATGTGTACACATACATGCATGATGGACATTATACATATGCTTGAAGCATGATGGACATTATACAACATGTGCATGAATGATTGAACTTAATTAAAACTTAAAACAAAATAATATAAAATACTTTGTAAATCTAATAACTTTGTCATTCAATTTTTGTTCAAAATATTTCATCTAATTTGTCTCATAGTGCATAAATATAATTCCATGAGGTTTAATTTCTCACATGTGGAAAAGGAGTAATAAGTTAGTCCATGTATAGAAAAAGTTTGCTACTTTTGACTTAGAAATTTTAAAGTGACTATTAAAGAATGCATTACAAATTAAAGTATACAAAAGAATGCATTATTAATTTAGCTTTTGGTGGTTGTACCTAAATGTTTAAATTGCCTCAAATATTTTGACATAATTATTACTCCGTATATGCGTATAATAAACTGTTTATAATCAAAATATAACTGTAATAATGATTATTACTCCGTATTAATTGTGATCGATATTGTCAATCGTGACTATTACTACTCATTTGAAGTAGAACTACATATGAGTTGGGTAAAACTTTGATGGAAGACCAATTTGCAATTTGCCTTAGAAGTTCAACTAAAAATGTGGTTTTAGATCAAAGATATATATTTGTCTAGTGGTTAGGACAGAAATATTATGGACAGTAGGCCAGGTCTCAAGTTCGAATCCCCCAATGCGCACGTAACAATTGAGGGATCTCACAGTTGTTACGGAGTATAAAAAAGGAAAGACTAAATATTGCCTTAAATTCCGGTCTTTGTACTTATACAGTCGCGATTTAATTTGATGTCTCGACCCTTGCACAGAACTCTGAACTTATACATGAATATGAACAATGCAGGATTAAAGGAGGATGGGGATGGAGATTGTCCTTAGGATTAGCTGGAGTACCGGCGTGTCTACTAACAATAGGAGCGCTAATTGTGACGGACACTCCAAACAGTCTTGTCGAAAGAGGGCGTTTAGATGAAGGTAAAGCCGTGCTACGAAGGATCAGAGGCACAGACAATATTGAGCCTGAGTTCCAGGAAATTGTCGAGGCAAGTCGCATTGCTAAGGAGGTCAAGCACCCCTTCCGAAACCTCCTCAAGCGTCGTAATCGTCCTCCGCTTGTCATTGCTGTCGCTATGCAGGTATACACTCTCTCAAATGTCGCAATTTCAAACTGTCTGTTATCGACAATTCACTCAGTTATGCTAACCAACATTTCCTTCGTCGAAACATAGGTGTTCCAACAATTCACAGGAATCAATGCAATCATGTTCTACGCCCCGGTACTTTTCAACACCTTAGGTTTCGGAGGGAGTGCATCCCTCTACTCGTCCGTGATCACCGGAGCAGTTAATGTACTTTCCACCATTGTCTCAATTTACTCGGTCGACAAAGTAGGACGTCGCCTTCTCCTCCTCGAGGCTGGTGTTCAGATGTTCTTCTCTCAAGTCATCATAGCCATCCTTCTCGGCATCAAAGTTAAGGATCACTCCAACAACCTCTCACACGGCTACGCCATCTTTGTCGTCATTTTGGTCTGCACGTTTGTGTCGTCCTTCGCGTGGTCGTGGGGACCACTTGGGTGGCTCATCCCGTCAGAGACGTTCCCGATGGAGACCCGGTCAGCCGGGCAGAGTGTGACCGTGTGCGTCAACATGCTCTTTACATTCGTCATTGGGCAGGCCTTCTTGTCGATGCTGTGCAAGTTTAAGTTTGGGATTTTCTTGTTCTTCTCTGGGTGGGTTTTGATCATGTCGTTGTTCGTCGTGTTTCTGCTTCCCGAGACCAAGAATGTACCGATTGAGGAGATGACGGAGCGTGTTTGGAAACAACATTGGTTTTGGAAGAGATATATGGTAGATGATGGTATTAATGGCATTGAGGTTAATGCTATTAAGGAAGCTCAAAAGAATAACAAGTAGGAAAAAAAAAAATGGACTTATTTTAGGTTGCATTTTGGTTTAAAACTGAAAAAAAAAAAAATTAGTTATTTTCGATTACATTTTGTTATATATATACATAATTGACGAGTATGGTGGGTAAAGTCTGGTTAAATGTGAATCGATGTAAGGACGTACAAACGTTTTTCTTCATGTAATCAAGTGTGAGGTAGAGTTCGTTGTATAATCGGAGAACATTTATCGTTGAAATTTCTTGAAAGAGCTTTGCAGTCATTTATTTTCATATCCAACTTGAATCGAAATGAAATCGAATTTGTGCAAAGTATGTATTTGCTAGACTATAGTGTCGTTTTCTTTGGCACTGAAACGTAGTAATCACTTATCATTACTTCATTCGTCGCAATGAATAGTTTACGCTTGCATTATTTTTCCTACACAGAACGTAAGTGCATAAAATAACGTTAACTTAATCTACGGGAAACAAAGGATTGAAGGAAGTTCGATCTGCAAATTCGTAAGAACATTTGAAAATATCAAATATATATTTTATATACAGGGAAAATTTCATTTCAAATACATGTAGGAGTTACATTACAGTCATTTCTTGCAATTTGCATACCAAAACTCAAAAAATAAAAAAAAATTAGAGGTATCAAACAAAAATATACAACTACACCATGTTAGAAAAGCATCTCTCAAGATATAAAAAAATCACAAATGGTACAATAAACGAGCAGCCGACTGCTAGTGCCAGGCTGCATCGACGAGCTCTGTACGTTGCACGCAGATTTTTTTATCCAACCAAATTGATACGGTTTAAACGGTATTCGAATTTGACAAACAAAATTTACTTGAGATCTGATCTCTACATCCATGCAAGTCGAATTTCCAGGAGCTAGCAAGGCTCAAAGTCTTCGTCCACCTGGTAGTGAAAGGCGGTTACCAGGCGCATACCTAAAACGGGGAAAAAACGACATTAGTTTGAAAATGGATGCGTCTTAAGTAATATGATTGTACGGACTTCCAAGTTGACTTACGTAAAGTTTAGGCCTGGTTTTTGAAGGAGGCTTTTTGGGATTGTTCCGCTTAGATAGTTGTTCTCTAGATGCCTGCAAGTTAACGAGGAACATGCAATCTTATTATGACAGAAATGAGGACTTTCAGTGAGTATACTGAATACTCGGATAATATTCATACGATGATAGCTCAAGGTAATTGCAAACTAATACACTATACGACGACTTACAGTTCACGTAAGCTTGGTATCTCCCCAAGCGATGACGGAATTGTTCCATCAAAGTGATTGTGACCCAAATCCCTGAACAATCCACAGAGCATACAGCAGAGTCAGAGATATGTGAATTGTTTTGTGACGCGACCAATGAATATGTTAAAGTTTAGAAAAAACCGAAAATAATTGCACGTAATATAATGCTGAGATTATTACTCATATAAGCGTAGACTCTCAAAAGTATCGTAAGCTTCTAAAATATCCACAGTTTTACAGACACGCTAAGCAAAAAAAAAAAAATCTTACAATATTTCAAGATGCTTCAAATTGCCGAGGCTGGAAGGGATTTTCCCAGACAAGCTGTTTCTACTAAGCACTCTGTCAATAGCAAGGTTACAACAATTAGCATTTCCGCAAAAAAAATTACGATGATAAATGCATAGTAGAAGAATAGTCGTGACATCAGGGATTTTAGATTTACATGTTGTTCAGTGCTGTCAATTTAGCAATGTTTGGTGACAATGATCCTTCGAGGCCCATATCTTCCAGGTTTCTGACAGCAATAGAGAACGAGTAAGTTTAGCTGAAAATAAAGTTAACGGACATAAGAGATGATCGGGTCATGTCATACGAACTTACATAGAGATAATACGACCTCCAGTGCCGTTTCTCCCACTTGAGCATTTAATTCCAGTCCACGAGTATTCAGCAGGAAAACAAGGATCGCCATTCCAATCTTCGGGAGGGTTTTTTAGATACTTTTTTACGGTTTCCAATGCGATCACTGCGTGAAGAAACAAGAGTTATTCAACTTTTCAAGGAGATCCACAAGACTTAGTAAGCACCTTTCTCGACTTTGGTGGCCAAAGCGAGTGTAAAACAACCATAAACTATATGATTCACGCATTTTGCTCCATGTTATACACGACTCTATTGATTGAACTTGGTTTTTACGTTTATCTTAAACGTCATGAGATTGCATATTCATCCGAGATACTGACCATCGCGTACAAGAGTTTTGTTTCCAACAGGCAGAATATCAAATATCTCGCCACCATTGACTAGAGGACTCCCTTTTGATCCAGCAGAAGGCGTAAACTTTAACTTCGTCGACCCGCTTAGAGGCCACTTGGTAGTGAATACCGCTACACCGGATGATGTTGCATTCAAGTTACTGATAAATGGCACGTCATTTATAGTAATCGAGAATTCCCTATGTGATGTTGCACTGTCATCAGCAAAATATAGAGCGATATAGTAATCTGATTTTCGAAGGGATCCTTCAGGCCATTGTAGCTCCATCGGTCCTTTATCCACAGTTAAGCGTGTCGCAAAGATTTTGGCGGGTGGAAGATTCCAGATTCCAGAGACAGCAACATTCGAAACACTTTTCACGGGACTGCTGAGACCAAACGGCTGCCAGAAGCGATCAAAGGGATCATCTGGTGACCTGACATTTGAAATCACTGAATCCCGTGAGATGAATGAGTCATTGGAAAAAGGCGCTGTCACAAAAAACACGATGTATCGAAGCAAATTGCTAAATTCTCGTACTAATACTTCAACCAGTGAACAAATGCTAAGCCTACAAAACAATCTCCTTTTCGTCATTGGTTTATGTTGACTATCGTTACCCTAATAACTCTTACCACTTCCCCGTTTTGATCTATTTCTTTCAGTCAACACCTGTAACAATAATAGTCCATGTTTGGCAGTGGTGTCGCATTCTTTTCAGCCTAAACATTCACAACGTTGTCGTAACTGTCACTGAATTAACCAATAATTAGGTCCTTGATACGCATATAACACAAATTTTCGTTTCAAAAAAATCTGACCACATAACAGAAACACTCATAGTCATTGCAATAACTACATCCGTGTGACTACGTTTTTCAACATCACCCTACTTAAGCAACAGTACTTTAGGCAGCACTTCACATCAGCTAACTAAACAAATAACTCTCAAACATCATATTAACAGCCAAATAAACAATAATAAGACATTTTCACACAAGTAAACTCGCACATCCCTTCATTTTAAAGTGACGCTAATTGACTGAAATAGAGGGAGTCGCATCAAATTAAAATCAAGTCAATGTGCTCACCGAATCATAGGTCCCTGATACCCAAAAGCGTTCCGAGCAACCAAACTCAAAGCAACCTTCTTGAAATCAGTTGAATTATACACGGAATCCCCGAGCATTTCCAACTCAATAGCAGAAATAAAAGGGTCAGAATCAGTAAACTTATTAACCCCGACACAAACACTCAAAGCCTTCCCCAAAGGCCGAAACACACCTTCATAATAACTCGACATATTTCGACCATAATCATCCGTGGTATTCACCATTCCCCAAAGTGTGCCATCCACAATCTGGTCGAAAACAGGCGGGTTTTTATAACTTGGCCCATTTACCCCACCATAAAAGTATGTCGTCCTAACCATGTACTTTGCAGATCGAATAACCGGCCCAATTTCATAGCAGAACTTCTTGTTTAGGTTCCCATTTTTCGGAAATGAACGCACTGTCGACAGTACTGGCAATACCCACGACATATTCAGCGCTTTTCTCGTTCCAGACGAGACAAATTCTGAGTCTCCTAGCCATAGTTGTCCCTCCGAACTTACATTACTTGATCCGCCGCAATTTATGTGAAAACCTGCGAATTAAATCATTTTAATTATTAAGAAATAAATACATCAATGGAGCTATATTCTAACACGCCCCCTCACACAAATGCACGCTAATCTCCCTGATCGAAAATCGCAATATTTATAATTGAAATCCCCATTTATTGAAATTAAAAGTACTCCACAAATATGACTCACACAACCAAATTTACTGAGCAAATTACTAATCTAAGAAAACCTGAAAGAATCGTTTCAATTAGATACAAAATGAATTGATACAATAATCAAATCATTTCAGTGTAATTTCAATGATTGGGTTATCAATTTCATAGTAATGGTAAATACTATGAAATTGATAACCAGTTGAAAGTTATTAACCTTTTTGGTTAACTGAAAACCAAAAAGGTTAATAACTAAAATGGATCGTATCGATGAAAGAAACTTACTGTAAGGAGGGAGAGCGAATGCGGAGAAGAAGAAAAGCGAAAAAAAACTAAAAAAGAAGAGAGAGGGCATGGTGTTGATGTGGGGCATATCAAAGGCAAACAAAGGTTTAGAGCAAAGAAATTGAAGAAGAAGAAGACGACGACGACATAATATTAATAAAAATAAGAAGGAGAAGAAAAAGGAGAGAGAGTTGAAGGAGTCATTGGAGAGGAAAGAGTCATAGAAGAAAGGAATAATGTAAAATTGTAAAAAATTGAAGAAGACAAGGAAGTGATGAGGAATTTTATTAGTTGGTGGTTTTGATTTGACGCTGTCAACGCGGGAAAATGGTAACAACAACTTAACAAAGGACCCCCAGGCTGTGAATGTAAAAACAAAAAAAAAAAAGTGGTTTCTTGAATTGGGGAGGTACAACTAATCATGATTATTAAGGTTTCTTTACTGTTTTCACAACTTATGTCATCTATCTACTCATCTTAATTCTTAATTAGGGGTGGCCATGGGCTCGATTGGGTCATCCCGCTGGGCGGGTTAAGTGGGCTGGGTTCGGGATGAGTGAGCTCAGGCCCAACCTAATATGCTAGTGCCTGGTGGGTTGGATTTTGGTGGGTCGTAGGCTCGAGAAGGACAACCTAGGTCCGACACATGGTGTGAGTTTGATCGAGCTGATTTCAACGCTTGGTCACTGTTCGACATTGTTGGTTGTTTTTGATTAAAGTTTGAGTTTGATTTTTCGGGGTTTGTCCACCCTAATACTCATTTTATATTAAATCTATTAATTTTTATAAAAATTAATAGTTGAATGACAAAAATTGAAATTGAAAACAATTATTACCTTATTGAATTGATTATCGAAATTTATGATTGAATAATTGAACAATTTTTGATTTTTGATTGTGTTAGAAAAAAAAAGAAATAATAGTGTATACAGTGAAATTAAAAAAATGGTATGGTTGCAAAACTAAATGAAAAAAGTATATAACGGGAGTAAAATTCGTATACAAAAAAGCAATTATGTAAAATAAAGGGCGAAATTGCAAATAACTACCTTTTAAAACCACTTTTTTTCAAATAACTACCTTTCATAAAAAAAATTTCAAATCACTACCTTAGAACGTATTTTTGTTTTCAAATCAATACCAGTTCCCCAGAAATCTCATTTAACTCATAATTTCAACAAACTGACCGTTTTACCCCTATTAATTACTTTTACCCCCTAACGACATTTTCCCCTCATTTCTCTTTGTTTTATTTTTCATCTTCTTTCACCCACCCACCCTATAAAATTTTTCATTTTTTAACCTTAAAATTTCTGGGTAATTTCGTCAAAGATTTCGACATTGTTGGTATACAAGACATCTTGGTAGTTCCTTCTCATCAGTGGATTGATTTTCATAGTATTGCAGGTTGTTAATTTTTTTTTCCATCAGTTTAATTTTCGAAACCCTAATTTTTGAAATGTTTGATTTTTCATAGTTTTTTTATTTATTTTTTTGCTCTATTAAATTTGAAAACTTTGGTTTCGCCTCCAACTTCTTCATTTCAATTGGTTTTCCCTCCAACTTCTTCATTTCAGATTCAATTTCAGTTATCTTCTCCATGAGTTCTTTCTTCTCAATCATTTCAATTGGTTTTCCCTAAATTTCGAATTGTTAAAAGAGGGGGAAATTGTAATATGAATTAGGGACTAAGTGAGGATGAATAAGATAAGGAAAACATTAAGAAATAAAAAAATAAGGATGGATGGAAAATGCTGAAAAGTGAAAGAATCATTGTTTGATTGAATAATATGAGAGAAAAAATTAAAAACAATGGAAGAAATTTTAGGTAAAGAGGATGAAATGAAGATGTTAGGTTAAATAGAGGAAGAAAGGTTAGAAAAGGGTAGAAGGGTAGAATGGGTATTTGACATGGGTGTTTCAAATAAAAGGCAACAAAATTTTTCAAAGTGGTCGGAATTTGATAAAATATGACGTTTTCCGGGGAACTGGTATTGATTTGAAAACAAAAATACGTTTTAAGGTAGTGATTTGAAATTTTTTTTTATAAAAGGTAGTTATTTGAAAAAAAGTGGTTTTAAAAGGTAGTTATTTGCAATTTCGCCTAAAATAAAATAGAATAGGTACTCCGTAGGAGTTTTGAAAAAATGCTACTTTCTTCATCGCAATAGATTTTATACATTTGTTTTTTTGACACTATTCATGAGTGAGAAGAATCTTCGATTTACTTTTTAGATAAATTCTAACATAAGGTTGTCTTATACTATAAGACAACTTATAATTATCCAACTCATCAACACTAAAATAATACTACAAGTTTCAACAATAAAAGGAAATTAAAATTGTTTTATCTTTCATCCTTATACTAGTTATTATATCTTCTATGACCCTAACACATGTCTCAACCATTATATCTCCATTACCGACTCTTTTTCACTGATCATCAACATCATACCGTCAATTTCTTTTTGTTACCTTCCTTTCATTTAATTTCACCACTTCAAATTTTCATATAATCACCAAAATAAATACTTTTGATGTATGCATGGAAAAATAAATTGAATTATGATTTGCAAGATCTATAATTGAGTACATATCTGATGGATGTCGATGGCAGGGGAGGAAGACGAATGATCAGTTAAAGATCTTATCAAAAATCAAAAGTAACCTTGATATATTACAAAAGTAACGTTTTTGATTATTTCAAAGGGTTATATTTGACAAAGAGTTGGGTTACTTTTCAACCTAGTGTGATTACTTTCAATAATAATGATGTGGTAGTTGATGGGTATTTGGAAGTCGGCGACCATAAAGGGTGTTTGAGGGTATAGAAGAGTCGGTGGTGGTTATGTTGTTGTGGAAAGATAGATCGGCGTCGAACAAGTTGGATTTACCCCGACGCGGTGGTCGGAGTTTTGGTCGGTGCAAGATGACGATGCAGTTAGGGTTTTGATTAGATAAGTGGTAGTTGAGGTGAGATGGTTGAAAAGATGGTGATAGAGCTGATTGTTGGATTTCGATTATGCTCTTCGTGGTGGCGGTTAGAAACGCGATTGTTGTTGTCGGGTGGAAGTGATGGTGATGGTGGTGGCGGTGGACGATGGTGGTGATGATGAAGTTAATCGTTGTGATTTGTCAGTGGAGTCGAATAGTTAGTGTGATTTGGAAACTTAAAAAGGGGGAAGATGTTTAATTAGTGACATGGTATTAATTTATGTTGTCTTATCGTATGAGGCGGCATCACCATAGACATACTCTAATTTTTAATCTATGAAATAGAAAAATTGTCATGTAAGATTATTGTTTTAATTGTTTTTTTTTGGAATAATGGGGACAAGGAGTGTAACTGTATAAGCGGGTCGTTCACAAATTCTCATCTAAAAAAATATATCCGTCTTCATTTAAAATGGGCGCGGGCCAAATTTTTAGGAAAAGATGAAAGTAATATGTGTTGGAGAAAATAAAATATTTGTCTTACATGCAAGCTGGGCGATACTTTACTCGTTTTAAGTTTAATACGGATTATCCGTTCTTAAGTCCGAAAGACTTATTGTTTATTGGTTTCCCAGGTTCATCAGTTTTTAGACTGTGACGCTGCTATTGCTCACGAGTACCTGATTCTTCTGCTGCTGCCTGCTTATCATCTTTATCTTCTTTGGTAATTTCTCCTCTTATTTCTTTTTATTCTTCAATTTTGTTAATCTCTTTGCTTTCTACTTTATTTGATTTTCTGTTTATCTCTTAAAATGCGTTATTCTTTTTTTTTTTTTTTTTTTGAGAATATTTGATGGTTTTCTTCTACTACTGTTTGATGATACTTGAACTCCTTGAAAATAAAATCACCAATACTTTGCCTTCTCTGATAGTCAAGTCAATTTAATTTCCTTTAGTTGGTGTTTTGGAGTATGAAATTGATTTTACTAACAACATCAATTCAAATTCTGAATTTGAAATTTGGATATTGAATTCTAATTCTGTTGAAGGAGAAGGTGTAAGTTGACCTTGACCAGCATGCTCTACATTCACTAAAATGGATCATTGCACTCTTATCTAACAAGAGCTCCTCTTTGTCTGTTATACTATTCATAGTTGTAGTCAAAATCCTAAATGCAAGATAGCCTTTAGCAAATTCACGTGACTAATGATGAGACATCCTAGAACTCATGCAGCCAACCTACTGTTGGTTTCTTTAATGATACAGAGGACTGCACCTAGGATTTTGACTACAACTATGAATAGTATAACAGACAAAGAGGAGCTCTTGTTAGATAAGTGTGCAATGATCCATTTTAGTGAATGTAGAGCATGTTGGTCAAGGTCAACTTAGACCTTCTCCTTCAACAAATTCTGACTGCAGAATCATGTTTGTTTATCCTAAGAATTGAATTGATTAACTATCCAGTAATCGTCGATGAAATTGAGGATCGAAGTAGTTAAGGCCATAACATTACTCCTTTCTATTTACTGGAATTGCAACATTCGTCCAAAAACAGCTCTTTTCTTAAAAGTTGTGCCATTTGTGAAAATGTTTGCAGTTCCAAAGAGTGGTAGGGACTAGGGAGTACCTTAGAGTTGAAAAAGCGGTTGAGGTTGAGATGTGATTCGATAAAGTAAGTAAGATTTAAAATGATTAGGTCGATCATCAATGGTCGAAATTGAAGAGGGGTCTAACTCTAAGGGTGTGTTTGGATTGATGGAATTGGAGGGAAAGGAAGGGGAAGGAAATTGAGGGATTGAATTTCCTTTGTTTGGATACAAAATATGGAAGGAAGGAAATGAGGGGGAAGGGATTTGGAGGGATCCATTTTCCCTCCTCAAAGCCTAATTGGAATCCCTCCAAAATAGGCAAGATTTTGAGGGAAAATGGTATCCAAACACCACCATTTCCTCTCCCCTCCCCTTCCTTCCCCTTCCTTCCCCTTCCCTCATTTCCCCTCCCCTTCCTTTCCCTCCTATTTTGCTATCCAAACACACCCTAAGGGCTTGCTCACCAAACACATGAAATTGTCTAATTCTAAGGGCTCGCTTGGATTGAGGGTAACTAATGGCTTGCTTAGATTGAGGGTAATTATTACCCTAGTAATAAAAGTCAACGCAAGGCAAAAATGAAGGAAAATAGTGATACGTAGTGGGAGTTAAGGGAGGAAATGTTTAAGAGAGGGTAAGGATATTCTTATAATTAGGGGGTAATACTTTTCGACCCCCTACCTAGGGTAATATATTACCCCCATATGGGAGTAATTGTTACTCCATCTCCCAATATTTCCACTGTCTACAACCACCACTTGCCAGTTGCCACTACTTTATTCTAATTTGTTCTTGCGTCGACCAATATTACCCTAGTAAAATTTACGGGAAATCTTAGCAAGCCCTAAGATTCAATTTCAAAGTAGAGTTATGAAACACTCCACTATGTTGTACTCTCTCCATTTGCATATAGTTTTAGGTAGAGTAAACACAAGTGGTATGATGGTTTTTTTAAGAATTGTATTTACCAGTGTGGTATAGGATGAGAGGCATTTTGATCTTTTATTGACAAAAATCATATCGAGAAATAGAAATGTACTCCTTGCCATTCAGTTAGGAATATTTATATATGTTACCTAGCCTTACAGCATAACCTTATAGAGTAACTCAAAGGTCACCCATCAATATTACCCATTCATATTCCTTATAGTAGAGCACAAGTATTAAGATTTGGGTTGGATACGGGCGAGGAAAGAGAAAAGGATAGTGTTGCTACATACGTAAATGACTCAAATATTAAGGTTTATATTAGATATGTGTGAGGAAAGAGAAAAAGTGGTGAGAGATTGCGTGGATGATGTTCATTAAATTAGTGCAAATTCAATTGAGACATATGGCAAATGTTGCAATTATGATTGGTAAGAGATATGGAGTGATATAGTATTAAAAGAGATGACCCAATTTTTGTATTGTATTGTAGATGTTACCACGCAGTGAAAAGTTGATACCTTAGAAGTGAAATTTAATCTCTTATGATATTGATAAAGCAAATTGCGTCACTAAAGTGGCTCCACCATGAAGTATCAGTGATTCCATTCAAATATCGATGCAATGTTTACCTTGTGTGATTAAAAAATAACCCTTGTGTTATGTTAACACATGGTAAGGCCGTGTACATCCAGCCCACCTCCTTAACCTGCGATTCGTGGTATGTTGTTGTTGTTGTTGTGTTGTTGTTGCTGTTGTTGTACAACGTATTAATGATGAGAATTTATGTATATGACTATTTCATAACGTGAAATTAATTTTAAAGGCTTGTACAAATTAGTGCACCATCACCTTGTGGCTTACAAGCTTGTTCCTCGTTGGCTTAACCTTACTCAACATGGCGTGCCTCATACCTCCTCAAATTAAGCGTCAAAAAATTATGTTGTGTACATTATCTTAGACGTCCACTCGTTCGTTCGTATGTCCATCATGTTCAAATTAGGTTCTTTGCTCCAATGGTAATCATCTAAGTTATGTGATCCAACCTTTTGTTGATGTACATCAAAGAACTTTCAGGAAAATCATAAAGGTAGAGACATTAATGTTCAGAAAATGAGCACCTCACTTACTAGGAGTCGATTTTGAAAATGAATCTTATAGGGTTGCAGAGCTGAGGCTTGTCAGTGAAATCAATTTTGTGAGGCTCGAATATAAGAATGTTAGGCACTCTCATGATATTGAAGATGAATCTCATTTGTCTGCAGAGGTCTATCTGAAATTACAGATACGAAGTAGTGACAAAGTGAGTTGAGAACATAAAAGGCGTTCTGTCTTCATAACGTGTTGCAGGGGATGTCAACGACCACTCTGACACATGCTGGAAATGGTGGGCTATCTGGGTCAACTCACTCACGAAGCTCTGTGAAAAGATCACTTTTATTTAGTGGCACTCAACGACATCCCTTCTGGAACTACGGTGTCGAGAATGTTTTCCTAAGAAGACAAAGGCACAACGCAGCTGAACGGTGTGTGAAGGTCAAAGCAGGGTGGCTCTTCAAGGGCGGAGGATCTGAAAAACGTTCTGAGGCCAGTATTGAGCAGAGTGAAAGTGCCAATGAAGATATACTGGTTTTCTTTTTCCAGCTGGACTTGGCAACACGAGTTCAGGTTTGAGATAATCAAATTGCCGTTGTTTTCAGTATACGATATGTGACAACGTAATTCGTATCATTTTCATTTTTCAGTTAGAAATTGATACAAATCCACTACATTTATGAGTTTTCATATAGAGTATAAAATTATCAACTGTGATGATTAGCATCTTAATGTTTAAAAAATTGCAAAAAGAACTAATGTTCAATCTTTTCTAACCAGAAACTTTATTACTTTCGCCATGTCTAGTTGTTTACGATGTTGGGGGTGGACTTCCTCCTTAAGATGCCTTAGAAAGAAAGTTTGTTTGGTAAGATAATACTCCGTACAGATTAAAAGCGTATAGGCAAAGTTTATTGGGAGTTGGTGGAGGATGTACTCTTGCCTTTGTTTACGAAGGTTGATCGACGCTTTGAAGGCGCATCGTACACCAAGGCAAGAAATCCTCCAGGTGATGAGGCGCAAGGCACAAAGAAAAGACGTGTCTCTCATGTAATCATTGATATGAGGGATATCAAGGCAACAAATGCCGATAGGTGGAAGCACAAATACGCTTAAAAGTTTTTAAAGAGGGCTGGCATATAAGATAGGGATAGTGAGGTAAAGAGAAAGGCTTCATAAAAGCAATAGACAAGAACAATCTGAAATCTGCATAATATGTGCCGCATTCAAAAGTGCACCTTGTTAGTGCCTAGGACCTTCAGCTCAAGCATGCTTTTGTATCCTAAGGAACACCAACCACAAGCTGTGCAAGTAATGTCCCGAATATAGTAATATAGTCTTCAGGTTGATTGGCGCTATTTGGATCAAGACTGTCGTATCTGAGTTTTCCGTATTATATCCAAAAAAATTTCCTTTATATTTGGAGTATTATTATTTTTTGATGGTTGCGGATAGTGATTCTTTCTAGCCATACCCATATATATTTGGGACTCGGTATTTTTAGTTTTTGTTGTTGTAGTGGTTGTACTATATCTACATTTTACAAGAATGGTCTAAATATTGTTTCTACTGTTTTTGTAAGTTATAGTAGCTGCTGTCTCAGTTGGCAGCTTTCAGTACCTGTTTGGTAGCTTTATTTTTTCCCTTTTCAATGAATGAGTAGTAGAGGAGAACGTGGAGTACAATACTGGATTTTTCCGACAGACTGATACTGTTACCTGTTGTAGCGTCTGAAACATCAACTATTATCGACCGTAGTAACATCTTTAACTCAAAGTATATATATCTACATGGCTTCATAGCTGTGGCCTGAAGGGGCGGAGCTTGAGGAGTTGGACGTCAAGATGTTCAAGCCTTAAAACGAGGACTGAAATGTATAAATTTGTCTGCGACATGACATAAGTTCAGATTTGTGAATATAATTAGGATTGATATGAAGTTTGGGAATTAGAGGCTGTAGATTTAGAGTTCTATTTGAAAAAATGCATTTCCTTATGTATGTACATATTTACCGTGATTTATTCTGTTGAAGTGTTAAACTGAACTATAAATATAATTCTTTTTTCTCCTTGTCAGTATGCTTTGAACTTGGATCAGTATGATATTGCTCAGCAGTTGAGGAACAAACTCACTGAGGTTGGTGCCATTGATAGATAAATGCATAGTTCATTCGTTGTTGTTGTAGTTTTGAAGGAGTTCTTATATAACGGTGATTGGTAGGTAGAAGAAGAAGTCACCAAACAACGCAATGCTAAAAAAGGTTCAACCTCAAAGACTGAAGTTCAGGATCAAGCAATCCGTATCCTGAGATTGCGGTATGTCCTTTATCATAAATTATATGATAGTGCCGAGTGATTTTTTTCTGAGTCATGCTAGCTTTTTTTTTGCATGCAGTGCGGAACTGCAGAACGCAATTGACACTGAGAATTATGTTGCTGCTGCTAAGTTACGAGATGATATTACAAAATTGGAGACTGAATCTTTAGAGGCCTCAGCAAAAGCTTTGGCTTTTGGGAAAGTGCAATATGGATTCCGCTTGGGCCAAAAAGTAAAACATAAAATATTTGGTAAGTAACATGACTTCAACGTAATGCTTTGCTTTTTTTTTTTTTTTTTTTCATCTCAGTTATTGTATTCTTTTAGCCTTGTTGAATTTGTTGTTAGCTATACTACAATGTACTCACGATCATCTGCAAATCTAGTCATCTTTAGTTTATGACAACAGATTTTAAAGGTAGCATTGTAGTCAAAAATGTGCGAAGCCTCTAATGGTAGATGCTTGGAATCTAGGAATCAGTGGTCATAGGTTTTGGTTTGCAGGATAATTTTTGAACTAGCATGCTAACATGCTGGGGATGGGGTTGCATATGGTGGAACAACTAAATCAACGACCGTGTACCCTAAACTCCTACAAGCTTGTTCCTCAACTAGCAAGAATTGCTACATCCTTTGAGATGGTGACAGTATCCCTTGAGAAACGTTAGGTGAAAGTTTACCTAATTGTGGAACATTAGAACTCACAAATATAGCTGTAGAATTTTGTTAATGTCACCTGAGTATGACTGCGCTATAATTTTTCTTCTCTCGCCAATGGTCAGTGTGCGCTGCCAATTTTTGACGTATACTTGTTAGCTGATGCTTTTAACTTTTGGTTTTAAGAAACTATGAGCGTCAATGGTCAATGAGACGTAACCGAGAGTCCTGGATCATAAGATTTCAGTACTTTAGGGCTTTCACCGGGAATCATTGGTCCATAGTTGCAATGATACAGATTTGTCAGCATCACCCTTGCAGAGTATGCAGACGGTCATGAGAGCAACTTAGCAAGTGGTACCATAGCACACCGGCCATAGTTATGTACTGTGAGCTTTGAGCCTGGTCCCTGGGAAGTATATCGAGTTAGAGTCTCTAGTTGTGTGTGTCTGTGCTTCCAAGTCTGTTTGACCATTGAGAATTATCGTAGTTCCCTTTTGTCTCTGTGTAGTCCTTGTCAGTGAAAAATTCGAATAACATTGCAGGGTATCGAGGAGTAATCTGTGGCATGGATCCAGTCTGCTGTGAATCAAATGCTTGGATGGAAACTGCAAACGTTCAAAGTTTATCCAACGGTTCTAATCAGCCTTTCTATCAGGTTCAATGATTCTTTTTCTTCAGTTAGCGGTTTTCATGTTGTCCTCGATGAAACTAGAGTTTCTTATTGCAACACTCTTCAATCACCCTAATTAAGAAAATATTAATAATCAAAACAGTTTCAACTTCAGCTGCCCTAGTATGTTGTCGAATTTCTTCTTCCATCTCACACTATAGGAGTTGCAGCATATTTTCCTGTTTGAGTCTTTGAGATCCTATTATCATTTCTCCGCTAACAGAAGCTCTTCATCAGGCTGTGGAATTTCAAATTCTCAATCTTAAATCTTATTGCAGGTGTTAGTAGATGTCGGTGAAAATCCTGATCTTCTTGTAGCATATGGTAATGTACAGCTAATCTGTTACCTCTATTATATTACGAGTACTTTGCAAACGGAAATTTGTGTTTTACATTTCTCTTTTGTTTCCATTTTAGCATTGCTTCTCTTGAACGATGTTTATTGTCAGCCAAGCAAAAATTATTTTGCAACTGAAGCTTTGTTGTTATTCTTCGTCTACTATCTCAATATGCATTATGTAAGTGAAAGAACATAAAGGGAGAGTATCAAACTATCGACCACAACTTCTGGGGTGTATTACGTATTGTCGTCTTTTAATATCAAAAGCTAATATTAGTGAATCGGGTTGAATATCCCAGCAAAAAAAGTGTAGGGACCCCAAATGGATGGAGGAGTATGGTAATTCTTTCGTGAAATTTCTACGTAATTTTTGACACGTGTTGAAAATCTTATTTCAGTTGCGGAAGAAAATTTGGTTGCTCCAGAAAAGCCAGACCTGGTTAGTGAAACGTTTACTGACTGCCCGAGTAGACGAAAGCAAAACGCAGTTATGCATGGTGGTTTAATGAAATAACTTGTTTATTTTTCCGTGCAGTCGAGGTTTGATCATCCTTATGCTTCATTTCTATTTTATGGAGTCGACGCAGCTGGGGACTTCATTCCAGTAAAACAGCTGCGAGAAAAGTACAATCAGCCAAGGCATGAAGTGCCTTCTGATCCCGAGGACGACGAGGATGGCGACCGAGATTGATGCAGTTTAGAGTGTCGTTGCTTGTAGAGTGTATACACCATTCTGTACTCACATTGTGTTTTAAGGGCTATGTGATCGTCAAAATCTGAAAATCGAACACAGTAAAGAAGTAAATTTTTGTAAATTTTGTCAACCTTGGGCTTCTTTTTACCACAGAGTACAGTACATCCTGCTAATGTCCATTCCATTGTACATTTCAGAGAAGCGAGAAGCTCTCTTTTTGTCTCAGAAGTGTCTTTACTGCGTAAAACGGGTATATTGGAGTTATGCAAGGAACAAGTCAAATAATCACACAAGACAAGTAAAATGCTTAGAAGTTAACCAAAAGAATTATCCTTATCCACTTAAAAGTTCAACTATATGACTCGTTTCTTGGGTAAAACCTGCTAAGTTTATTATAAGACGGTTACACACTTGTAGTATAATTTGTCTTTTTAAATTCAATTGACACATTTTCCTTTTAAACACTTTCCGTTACAAAATATCTTTATCCAGACCATTAGACCAGAACATCCT
The DNA here is from genome assembly GCA_023091065.1 of Dianthus caryophyllus. Taxonomy (NCBI): domain Eukaryota; kingdom Viridiplantae; phylum Streptophyta; class Magnoliopsida; order Caryophyllales; family Caryophyllaceae; genus Dianthus; species Dianthus caryophyllus. The sequence goes on from CM041519.1 coordinate 33,977,590, forward strand.
CGATAGTAATATTCTTATTGTACTAACGACGATATATTAAGAAACACACAACCAAATGGATTTAATCATTATAAAAACTATGATAAGACGATTAGAGTTTGCAAGTTTGACCCGACCAAACCCAAGGAAATTCAATTCAATATATCTTGAAAATTCTTGTGAATTGAAATCCACTCAACCCGATTCTGACACATAACCTGATACAACCTAATAAACTCTTACTCGTAATCGAACCCAACATGGCCCGAATCAAACTGAATAGAATAAGAACACAATATCATTTTACAAGATATGATCCAAACCCGACCTAAAATCATCCCGACCGTCATTGTAACTCGATATGACTCAAGATCGATCTAACACGACCCGATTAAACCCGACCCGACTAATCTTCTTATTATCTCCAAATTTTACACACGGGAAGTAACTTAAATGGAGCCCCAAAATGCAGACAATTACCCAAAAAAAGCCCAACAACAACAATCGCAAGTTACAAATATATACTCACCCATCCAAAAACCCTAATTTCACCCCTTCAAACCCTACTTTCACATTTCCGCCTCCTCTACACAAACCACCACAACCATGGCGACGACAACCGCAGCACCACCGCAATCAGTGCAATGCTTCGGCCGAAAGAAGACAGCGGTGGCGGTCACTCACTGCAAAGCCGGTCGCGGTCTAATCAAAATCAACGGTACACCAATCGAGCTAATTCAACCGGAGATCCTCCGTTACAAGGTGTTCGAACCGATCCTACTCGTCGGCCGACACCGGTTTGCCGGCGTCGACATGCGCATCCGCGTGAAAGGCGGCGGTCACACTTCTCAGATTTACGCCATACGACAGAGCATTGCGAAAGCACTCGTTGCTTTTTACCAGAAGTTTGTTGATGAACAGCAGAAGAAGGAGATTAAGGATGTTCTTGTGAGGTATGATCGTACTCTTCTTGTTGCTGATCCTCGTCGTTGTGAGCCTAAGAAGTTTGGTGGTCGTGGTGCCAGAGCTCGTTTCCAGAAGTCTTACCGTTAATTTGTCGGTTTTTACGATGTCGTATGAAGGAAGCGTAATTTTTCTCCTTGTTTTTCGTCGTCTTCTCTTGTTTTAATCGACTTTTAGTTTTTAAGTTATGAATGTTATTTCTATGCTGTTATAGAACTCTCTTTTGTTTAATGGCGGTTTGTTCTGCAGTGCACTTACATTGTGATTCGTGTTTCCGTTCGCAGTTTTACATCGTTGTCGTCTGATATACTTTTGCCGGTGGTTTTGTTTTGTGATTAGCGTTAAGTACAACAGTGTTGGTACTATACTTAATGTGTGATATTAGGAAGTTAATGTGAAATTAAGATTGTATTCAGAATGTTTAGTCTCGTTAATTATCTGATACAAATTATCCTATTTTAGGGTTTAGTTATCAGCGTAGGGTGGAAGATGAGCAAGTTTAATGTTGAGTACTATGATTGCGTTACGTTAAACCAAATTTGAATTAATTTTGAAATCTGCTCCAGTGTGAGCAACTGTACTTAATGTTTGATACGAGGAAGTCGATCTGAAATCAGAGTTTCTAGTCTTGTTGATAATCTGATATGGTAGTAGTGTAGGATTAACTTAATTGTCGAATATGAGTAAGTTTAACCCCTTTGCTATTTGCGGAAGGCTTTGAGACCTAAACCTAGTTGGTTTAGGTCTGAACTCATCGTTTACCTCGTGTAGAACAATGTGCATGAACTCAACGTATCCATAAGGATCAGTTTTCTGGGTTATGTGGAGTTGTTTTGAGTTATCGGGATGAAGGTTATTTTTATGTTGGAACTATTCGGAAATAACTAAGTCGAGTACAATTCTAAAATGATGCATGCTTTTTGCTAATGGAATGCTGCTGGTTGACTGGATGCTGTCAATCTGGTTTTTATAAAACAATTTTGATTGTGCTCGATGATTTATCACAAGATTGTTAGCAACATTCTGCAATCTGCAGCAGGTAATGGTTAACGACTAACGTGCGCATAGTGTTTCATTGTGCATTTGTGCTGGTAATCCCAAGTTGTAGTTTAAATTGTTCTTGTGTGAATGGTTTGTTATTTTATCTCGTGATTTTGTAACCGATTGGTTGTTTTTTTTTTTATCGACAAAAAGATGGTTACGGTGTTCGTAATAATGATCACAATAGCATAACGCGTTGCGTTACTATTTGTTGTCTACATGAGTGGTCTAAGCCATTTCACTTCATCTGCTTCATTCAGCCATATACCAGTTACTCGTATTTTTGAACCTGGTGATTAAATTATGGTGTGTTTGAGTCCTGCTGCTAATACCTTAATACCGATACTGAAGATAACATCTAGTCGTGTTTTACGTGGAATCATCGAGTTCTACTCAACTTCTCTTAATGAATGAAGAGTGAAAGCTGTGTTATTACCTCTTGTTCATTCCCTTTTCTGTAGTCTGCATCTCGAGAGTGTATATATTCTGCATACTATTTTTATCGACGCATAACTAAGTTGGGTGTGGTTTTAAAGTGCTGCTGTTTTGAAATAATTTTGTGTTTTGACTTAATTTTTGTGTTTAGTTCTATTTTAACTGATGGATTTGTGCCGAGACTAATGCTGGTTCTTCGCTGAACTATTAAACAATTTGAAGTATGCGTGGTCTTCTCAAAATATACTCAACTAACGCAGTTTTACATCATTATCGTATGTTACTAATCCCTAGAATTGAACTTGTCCACATATGTTTATTAATGTTGAAACTTCGCAAAATATGTTGCAATTGTACTTCAAACAAAAGAAATTTAACCCCTTTATTTGTTTTCTTTCGTATTTTGTATCGAAACAAACGAAATTTAATCTCTCCATTTTCATCCATTTCCTTTCCCTCTAATTTCGTCAATCCAAACACACCCTAAATGTGTCTCGTGCAATCGAAGATCCAATGCCTCTTCCATATGCGTTTTTGCCATCAGATTACTTTGAGATTTTGTTGAGGGCTTACTAAATGACAACTACTTTCAACTGATCCTTGTTTTGGAAGCATAGCATCATCTCGAGTCCTCCTTTAGATTTCATTTTGATAATAACAATATGATGGTTCTTCCAAAAAAATGCTTCACTTGTGTGAGATGCTTCTGATAAATAAGTTTATTGTAAGACTTGTCTCACACACGCATTTGCCTAACAATAATTGTGACTATTCTTTTAAATAGCGTTTGGAAATCTTAATTTCAATCAAATTATGGATTTTAAAACAAGGGGGTGAGAGTGTTATTTAGACAACTCATGGAAGAATTTCAATCACATTTATTAGGATTTGACACAAATCCAAATCCAAATTAAATTCATTGGACTTCCCAAACAAAGATTTTAGACCAAATATAAATTTGAGAATGAAATGCATGTTTTTAAATGGACTCTTGAGTCAATTTTATTTATTTTAGTAGAATTTTTTAATTGTTTTTTATTCTAATTCTAAAACTATTTATTTCATAGGAAACTTAATCAGTCAATATCCTCCAACAAATACGTTTGTGGGTAAAAACAAGTTTCTTATTTGAAAATGTCAAAACAAGGATTTGGATTACATAAAGTTAAAACATCGATGAAGTTGGTGATGTTTACCTTATACTCCTATGGAATTAAATTTATTTACTTTCCCTTTTATGGGATAGACTATCTTTCAATTGTATTTTTCTAACTTCACACACTTTCAACGTCATGGAATTTTCACCCAATTGAGACAAATACTTGTAAATGTCATGCCTTATATTCCAAACATAATTTAGTAATACATGACTTTTACATCCATAATCAACTACTCTTTTCATTTCATTTATATTACTCCGTATCATATTTGAGTAAAATATATAATGAAAATTAAGGCTGAATTTAGCAAAAATGAAATAAATGCAAAAAAGTAATAATTTTGTTTTTACCTTTTGTACACCTTAAACAATCTATAATTAAAAGGTAACTTAATCTTCGATTTTTGCTCTTATCACTCGTAAATGTTACTACTTGTTAAAAAGCACCAAGCAGGGGCGGACCCAGAATTTTTTTTATGGTGTAGCACTATGTCGTAATAAGTGGCGGCCTTTACAAATATTTTTAGCCACTAATTACCGATAATATTTTGAACATGAAGTGTCTCGTAAATAATTTCTTTTATTATAGAGTATTAAACGTGTCAAAATATGAAAATCACAAAATCTTGCAATTATATACATGAAGTGGAAAAAAACAAAATTACAACTATAATACCAATTAAAGAATTTAATTGAATAAAGTTCTTTTTGAAAAAATTGTTTGAATATTTTTTTTAAGAGAGTAGTTGGATATATAATGACAATTAAAATTGATTTTAATTGCCTTAAATAATCGTAGAGATTATTGGTTTCATAAGATTCCTAGCATTTATTGTATCTATTTAATTAAGGCAAAAAAAATACAAGCACAGGGTTCGAACACCCGACCTACACTACAAGCAAGTGCCTAAACAATTGATTCCCAACCAGCTACGCTACAAGAAACTTCTGTTTCTAATTTTGTTCATATTATATATATTTCGTTTTTAATTTTTTTGGTGTTGCACGTGCTACACCATTTGTGAACGTGGGTCCGCCCCTGGCACCAAGTAACATCCATTAATTAACTACAGAAATATTAACACCCAAAATACACACACGTATTCATTCATTCGTGCAATTATTTTACTAATCACCTCACTTGTGCAGGAAATCAGCAAGTTTTTTGAACAAAAGCTTTGAATTCTCGGCATCTGGATTAACAATATGATAAACATGATCTTCTCCTTCTTGTACATACAACTCCACTTTCTCTTTAAATCCGCTTTCTTTAACCGCGTTATAGTATCTAATCTCGCTATCCCTCATATCGTCTTTACCCGCCACAAGTATGAGCATCCTGGAGCACCCGAGCCTGCTCAGGCTCGGTGCTCCAGGACTCATTGGGTTAATCATTGGACTATTTGATCCACCTGGGGCGCTCGGGTACACAAATTCCCACATTTTGTACGCCACCTCGAGCTTGGCGCTCCGTTCATCCAAGATATACGGGTGCGACAGGAATGCGCCTCTGATCTTGACCGAATTTTGACCCGCTTTGATGGCCAAGTTGTGGACTATGTTACCCCCTGCATTGTCGCCGCCTAAAAATAAGGACTCAAGATCGCCGTGGTGGGCTACCCACGGGTCAAAACCCGGGTTTGAACAGACCAACTTGAGGGCGGCCCAACTGTCTTCATAAGCGGCAGGAAGAGGGTGTTCCGGCGCAAGCCTGTACTTGACGGAAATGATCAAAACACGGGCGACAGACGCTAATATATTCAAATATCGATGGTACACCATCGACTCTGGTGATCTAAGACAGAAGGCACCTCCGTGAAAGTAAACTAAGACGGGAAACTTATTCTGTTGTTGTTCCGCGGAACTAGTCATTTTTGGGAGGTACAGCCTTGCCGACAATGAACAATCCCGATCCTCAGAGACGACCTTAACGTCTTTCGAGGAGACTCCGGTGTCGGGATCGTTTTCGGAAGGGGGTACATTAGGATCAGGGAATAATCTTACAACAAAGTCATCCTTGTACACTCTAATGATGCCTGGAAACTCAATTTTAACATCTTCATTAATGGATTTCATTTGAGATATTAATAATTATGGAAAATTATGAATTGAGTAACGTATCTAAATGATCCAAATTTAATTATATAATAAAAAGACTTCAAGTTTACGATTGAAATTAGACGGCAGAAACGTGGGAGTTTCATCTACTTTTTTGACTGCAATACAAAATTGACTGCTAATATTCAAACACAAATTTTATTCCTCTGCCCCGTGCGCGAGACTATAAACTATCACTAATTCTCATTTGAGACGGGTTTCACAATAAGTTTATGACAGTCTCTCACATGAGGGTACTTACTTTTATTTATTTTTTTGTTTTTCAATTTTTTTAAGGGTTTGAGGTGAATGTCTCACACTAAATTCGTGTAAGACCGATCTCTCATAAGAATAACTGATAAACTATTCATCTGATTAAATTTAATGTTTTTTCTTTTTATTTCTGAGTAAATTTTTTATTCATAACATTCGGTCCCACACTTACACAACTACCATATTCTTAAATTAGAGGATAGGTCATTATAAAAATGATCATACAAGTAAAATATTGTCGCTCTACTACGATTTTTGTATCTTCGGAATCAATTTTTGCGATGTATAATAATTGTATTGGTAATATTTGTAGCAACTAATAAATAGATTATTTGCTTCGTGTCCCCTTTAATCACAGGAGTGAGTAACCAAGATTTATTGTTGGCAGAAAATTTCCAAAAAAATACGGAGTACACTACTTTGTAAATGTACCCTTAATTTTAATTAATCCGAATTACTCAATAAAAAATTATTAATCTGTACTAAAATAAAATAAACATTAGGAAACATCATAAATAGATTATTGGCTTAAGTTTGAGGAAAAGTATATTTTAAATAATTTGACTTTGATAAAAGGACAAGATCATGATTCATGGTATTGGTATGAAAGTAGTAAAATAAAGTGTTGACCAGGTCATGTAGGGAGGTAAAAGGACAAGGACACAATCTTAATTTTCTACACGCAATATGTCACACCATGCGTTGCTTCGCAATCAATAACGAATCACAAGTGTATGGATATGTTTTCACACTATCTTCTTGGTAAGTTATTACATCAAGTCGACAACCGACGCACGACAATACGACAATGTAAGTTTTACTACTTCCTCCATTCCATTTGATTCTATACTTTTGCTTTTTCGACACTATTCACGAGTGAGGATAATGGTCGATATAATTTTTAACATATAAAATAAAACATAATCATGTGGCATCTTGTTTTAATTGTCTTTTCGAATACATTATTAATATCAAATTTTTATAATTTTTTGAAATACGTAACTAAAGATATGAACAAAAGAAAACGTGTATCGACGTACGTGCAAAAAGCAAACGTATAGAATCAAATGGAATGGAGGAAGTATTATGGTTACGTTTGTCGTGAAATCAACTAACTGTGGACTTATATAAATTAATGAAAATTTAAATTTATGTAGAAAACATTTGAAAGAATATTAATCTGAAATAGATTTGATATAGATGAATTTAAAAAAATAAAAATAAAGTTAGAATAAAAACATTCTAAATGTTTTAAATCACTGCAGTGTACTAAGGGTTTTGCTTAAGCATTTGATGACAAATTTTATTGTGAGATACTCTCTCTATTTCAATGAGATAGCTCCATGGACCCACTTTTTGTGAGGAGAAAAGTGAAGCCATGGGGCTATCCCATTGAAATAGAGGGAGTATCACCCAATCTAAATAAAGAATATAGATCGTGACAAATGAAGAATTTCAATATATTAATACTCCGTAGAATAGTTTCAAAAGATTAAGGTGTACAGGCAATTTGGACCTCTTTTTTGTGTTCCCGCTGCTTTCGTTTGTCCACTTCGCTTGGTGGTTGGCTGTTTTACTCGAGTTGTTTAGGGTTTTTGAATGAAAATAAGGTTTTGTATGGTTTGTTTGGTGGGTGTGTTTGGGTCGTTGGGCCAAGTTTGACTTGGTTTGCTTGGGTAGTTTGGGTTCGTTTATGTATTCTTGGATTTTCTCGATTTTGCTTGCAATTTTCTTGGGTTTCGTGTCAAGCTATTATTTCGTTTTGTTTGTACGACATTTGGGACGTGTTTTTGCGCGAGCCTCGGCTTGGGCGTGTTGCCTCGAGGTTCATGCTTTTGTGTCTATTTGGAGCTTTTCTCGTGCTTTGTGCCGACAAATGCTTTTGTTAGGCTTTTGTGTTGATTTTTGAGACGTATATTTACGTGAGAACTCGATTTGTGTGTGTGACACTTCAGAGCGTGCCATAGTGCCATAGTGCCAAAGAGGAATTTTTGTGTGTTTGACCGTTTTATGAGGAGAAAAATGTTGAAGTAATATGCTTCAAAAATGTTATTTAATTTAGTTTATTTTAATTAATTAATTAGCTTGTTAATAGGAGTAGTGGTTGTGCTTAGTTGGTTATTTCCACTAAACATGTTCTATTTACTCGTTAGTTATTTAGTATAGTGGTTTAGTGGTCTTTAGTAAGTTGCTTAAACTTAATAGATTTCTTTGTTATCTTAGCCTATATATTAGGTCTTAGTTAGAACTTTTCAATTGCATTGCAAAATAGCACTACATACGGAGTAACTTTTTGTTCTCAAATTTCAATACTCTTTTGCTTTGCCTGTTTTATCTCATTTCCCAACATTGTGGTATCAGAGCACTAGGTTCATTCTTAGGACTTGATCAATTTCTTTTTAATGACGTTAAACAATTTATCCTACAAATACCCCATTCTTAAGAGAGACAATATCAATCTTGGGCTATCAAAATGAAGTCTCAATTGAAAGCTTTAAATTTATAGGAGGTTGTTGAGAGTGATTATGAACTAGTCCCTCTTCCACAAAATCTTACTCTTACCCAAATGAAAAAGTATGATGAGGATAGAGCAAAGACGCCAAAAGCACTATCATGTATTCATTCCGCAGTTTCTGATGAAATTTTTCCAAGCATTATGACATGTGAGTCACCCAAAGAAGCATGGGAGATTTTAAAGCAAGAGTTCGAAGGTAATGAACAAACAAAACTAATGCCAGTTTTAAATCTCAAAAGGGAGTTTGAGATGTAAAGGATGAAAAAGTCGGAAACAATCAAAGAATATGTGGTTAAGCTCATGTCTATTGTCAACCAAATTAGGTTATTAGGTGAGAGTTTTCCTGATGAAAGAGTGACCGATATGATAAAATTTTAGTCTTTGTTTTAGAGATTTATCAGTCTAAAATTTCTTCTCTTGAAGATTCTAAAGACCTTTCCAAAATATCTTTAGAAGAGTTAGTGAATGCTCTTAGTGTTGTAGATCAAAGGCGGTATATGCGTGGGGAAGAATATGAAAAAGACGAGTGGGCATTTCTAGCAAAAAGACCATTTAAGGGGAAAGGTAATGGAGTTCAATGTAACTATTGCAAGAAATTTGGTCATAGTGAATATGATTGTTGCCATAAAGATAAGCCTCAATGTCACAAATGCAAAAAATATGGTCACTTGGCAAAAAATTGTCGGTCCGAAGAGAAGCCAAATATGGCACAAATTGTCGACGAAGAAACCTTATTTTGAAGGTAATGGTGAGAAGTGCACCATTAAAGTGACGTTAGAGAGAAGTGCTCTAATTAGTGTATTAGAATTTGGAGAGAACTACTCCAAATGGATGTTGGTGATTATGTGCACCAAAATAATGGTGATTATGTGCACCATTAAGAGTGTGTTTGGATTGAAGGAATTGGAGGGAAAGGGAGGAGAGGGAAAGGGAGGAGAGTATTTTCCTTTGTTTGGTTACAATATGAGGAAGGAAAGGATTGGAAGGGGAGGGGATTGGAAGGATTTGATTTCCCTCCTTTCAACTAAAAGGAAATCTTTCCAACTTTGGCAAGATTTTGAAGGAAAACTCAACTTTACTCTTAGCATTCACCCTCCCATTAAGCATTTCCATTCTTTTTTCCTTCACTTTCCTCTCATTAATTTTAGCTATCCAAACATCCAAGTTTTGATTTCTTTCCCCTTCCCTCCCCTTCCTTCCCCTTCCCTCATTTTCCCTCCCCTTCATTTCCCTCCTATTTTGCTATCCAAACAAACCCTAAAAGTCGGTGACGAGAAGTGCGTCGAAGCGTTAGAAGTGCTTCGCAATTGGTCCATGGAGAGATGTGCTCCATATCAAGAAGACATTTTGAAGCAAGGGAGTGTGTTGAAGTAATATGCTTCAAAAATGTTATTTAATTTAGTTTATTTTACTTAATTAATTAATTAGCTTGTTAATAGGAGTAGTCGTTGTGCGTAGTTGATTGTTTCCACTAAACATGTTCTATTTACTCGTTAGTTATTTAGTATAGTGGTTTAGTGGTCTTCAGTAAGTTGTTTAAATTTAGGAGATTTCTTTGTTATCTAGGCTATTTATTAGGTCTTAGTTAAAACATTTTCGATTACATTGCAAAATAGTACAGTACTATGTAACTTTTTGTTCTCTAATTTCAATCCTCTTTTGCTTTGTCTCTTTTATCTCATTTTCCAACAAAAAATGCTAGGTTTACTTCACTCATGCAATTTTGTTATGCTAAAATGTGTTGAATGATTAAAATGTTTTAGATACGTTGTACCGTTAACACTAAATAAAACATGCATTAATGAAAGTCAATTTCATCATAAGGTTGTTTTTGGAGTGCAGATACGAGTATCTACAGGTAATAGGTCCACATGTGCATGTAGGGATGTCACTGGCCTGGGGCAGGGTGGAGGCGGAGAAAGGGTATCCTGCATCCGCATCCGCATCCACCAACTAAAATGCATTCGTATACCTGCTTCACGGCCGTGGCGGAGGACATTTTTAAAAATCACACCCGCCCCACCTCCTTGCGGGTATCCACGTGGATACCCTTTTATCCGGCATGCATATACTATATTTAACGGTTCACGCATTTTCTTACCCGATGAGTACTCGATTGATGACCTTTTCCTCATCTTAAAATGGTAAATCTTTAAAAAAAAAAAAAAGTAGTTATTTGATAAAATATTAATGAGTAAATTATTGTTTTCTTTTACATAAAATTCTAGTTCTCTTTAACTAAGAAAAAAAAAAATACAAAATCACTAGTTTTCTAAATCAAAAATATAATGTATAAATAATGCGTGTTGATAGGGCAAAGTTTTGATTAAATTCACCTCTGTTCCACCACCCATGACAAAGGTCAATTTTAGTACCCATCCTAACTCCATGATCCACTAAACTAACCTCCATATCCTCTCTACATTTGACCTAATCTTAGCCTTTTGTGCTAGAAAACTCTCTTAAACTAGATTTTATTTGATGAGTTGTGCTAGCCATATGTTCATTATCCATAAATTTAACAACGTTTTTCTGGTGATCAACAAATAGTTCATAAGTTACGACATTATTATTTTATTCAAATTCTTAAAGTCTCTCGACCGACTCCAATCTTTAGCAATTAAAATTTAACAATCACCTTGTACAAACTTTACAAAACCGTATATTTCATCTTATTTTAGAGGAATAAATTAAGATACTTCGCATGTTGAAGGCCGCCCAAATCCGGTAATACAATATATATTTCGTGGAGTTAATATCGGTCACATGGCTGGCCAACAAGCGTTCAATTCAATTTTAGAATAGGGTCCAATAAAAATAAGGCTTCTAGTTTATTAAGATTGACAATATGTTAAGAGTTACGTGTAGAGTTGGCAATCGGGCCGGATTTGGGTTGGGTCAAGTCAGGTCGGGTTACTTCGGGTTCGGGTCATATCGGGTCAATAGTTCCTTTAACGTCGAGTCGGGTTTGGTTCAGATCGTTATTGGGTCGAGTCAGTTGGTTAAATAGTGAATCGGGTCGGGTTTGGGTCGAGTCATTATCAGGTCTGCACGATTATATCAAATTATTTCAATTTTTAGCCACTACAATTAGTATTTAATTTGATTTAATTACTTCATTATTAAGTCTAAGGTATCAAATAATACACTAAGTTGCTTTCAATTTAATCAATTTTAAACTTAATAACTATCGGGTTATCAATTTAATCGGGTCAATATTGGGTTGGGTCGAGTTCGGGTCAATTATTATCGGGTTGTGTCGATTGACGGCTCGTCTTCGGGTTGGTTTAGGGCCGCAGTATTTTCAGGTTTCATCGGATCAGGTTTTGCTCGGGTTCGGGTAATTAGGTTTGCCAGCTCTAGTGACTCATAAGTAACTACATAAAATAATAAATATAGCATTAATAGTGTAGTTGGTAAGAATAATGCTTATCATATACAAGTCATCATAGTTCAGACCCTTCTAGTGTTATTCTAACAATAAGTCTTAAAAAAGACGGTCTTTCACTAAGAAAGTGAAAGACCACTCTCCTGATGTTTAAAAAATGACCACATTTAGACAAATGATGACCATTATTGGGTATATCATGCTGACAACTATTTAGAGGTTTAAAAGTAGTCACAATTTAATCCAAAATAGTCACTAACAGCCTAAATGTGGTCACTTTTCATACACCCGGAGAGTGATCTTTCACTTTCTTAGTGAAAGTCCGTCTTTTCTAAGATATACTCATTTTCTAAAGTCTTTTTTAGTGTTGAAATTAAATTTTTCTTCTTGTAAATTCCTTGTAGACCCTCTAGTCTAGTCATACTTTAAAAGCCTACGGTTTGATCAAATTTCAATTTGGGCGATGAGGTTTAATTTATAGGTTAATTTTAATTAGCTAATCGTTTTGATAATTCTTTTAAACGTTTACTATGTACTCTGTGTAAAACAATTTCACAAGCGTCGGGCTTGTTTATTTCATGCATGAATTGATTTCACGCATTAAGTTGTACTTTCTATGAACTTAATTCTTACAAGATATTCTCATAACTTTACAAAACCATTTTTGGGTGACACTAGATAGTTTATATTTCTCATAAATTGAATTCTCATATCTTATTTGATTGCAGTAATCTTATTTCCATGGTTTTGTTTATAAATACCATTATCCCAAACGTATATATGCCTTTTATGTATGACACAGATCAAGTAATTAGATATGACAGAAGTGAAATGCATTGAAATTAACAAAGACTTTGTCTTTATTTATTTAAAGTTCAACTAACTGTTTAACCAATGACTTAATAAGACAATCAAACAAGCCCTAATCACTACTCCCTCCATCCCACCTTTTTCCTCCCATTTCATTTTGGACCGAATATTAAGGAATATTAATAAACAATTGATAAAGTATTTTGAGTGGAAAAAGTATTAATAAAAAATTGTAGAAGTTGAAAAAGTGGAATAAATATTAATAAAAAATGGGAGAAGGATGATGCAAGTGGGTAAAATAATAATAAACAATGGATGAAAAAGGAAAGTTTGTAAATGGGAGGAAAAAGATGGTATTTCCTTTTTGGGTAAATGAGAGGAAAAAGATGGGATGGAGGGAGTATTATTTATTTCAAAATATTTTTTTTTTTTTTTTTGTAAAATTATAATATTACATGTAATATGAAGTATATATATCTTTAATTTATTTATAACTTATAGGGGTTTTTTTTTTTTTTTGAGATACTACCTTTTATTTAGGGTCATTTGTGAATAACTATTTTTTTTGGCTTTTAAGTACCCACTTTAACTTTTTTTTTTTTTTTTTTTTTTTTTTTTTTTTTTTTTTTTTAATTTTTATTTTTTTTTTTAAAAAAAAAAACTACAAAAACTCAGATTACGGTCAAAAAAGTCGACTTTCCGATGGTTGACTGACTTTAGCCCGTGTGAGTCTAAACTAACAATTTCATTTGTTAAAAACTACCTTATTATATTTTGAATTAGTCTCCCATAGAACCGTTGCCCAAACGGATTCTATAAAACGGGTCTTATTTGACCCAAATTTATTTATGGAGTGTTTAAATAAAATTAAATAAAATATTAAAAATTAGTTTCCCTAGGTAAGTTACGTACAAAACAATAAACCCTTTCAAATCCTTTTTCAACTCCCTTTCAACTCCCTTTCTCTATCTAAACTTCTTTTCAACTCTCTTTCTCTATCTAAACCATCAGAATCAAACTGTACCAACTTTATTTTTTTTTTTCCTGTTTCTATCTCCATTGTTGGAGCTTCAAGTGTGTGATTTTTTTTTTTTTTTTTTGTTAATTTCAATGTGTTTATTTTGTTAATTTTGTTAATGGTGACCTGAAGTGAAAGTTATTGTTATTGTTGAAGGTGCAATGGCGAAGACTAGAGGAGGAGGACATGCAAGGATTTGAAAGGGACATTCATTGTCGACCACCAACGAAGGTACTTGTGAAAAAATTTTAATTTCGTTTTTATAGTATGATGTGTAATTTGGAGTTTATATGTGACATTTTGTTGTGGGAATATTATACAGTTGGAGAGGCCTTAGAAGTAGTTGGAGTAGAAGAGACAAACGAGGAGGCAAACGATGTGCAAGTCAATGTTTGGAACGACAACAATGGTGGTGGGCAACTGACAACAGTTCGAAAAAGTCGTAGAGGGTAATTTAATTTCATAATGTGGCTAATTTATGATGTTTGTTAAAGTGGCCATTAAAATACCTAATGTGTCTACTCTAACAATTAATGTGGGTAATATAGGTAGTTTTTTAATATGGCCAATTTTGGTAAGTTTTTCTATAAAGTTAGTAGATTAACATATAATGTGGCTAATATAATACATAATTGTCCCTTATTGATGAAATATTACATGTTAACCACGTTGATGCAGTTGGTTTATATTTTATAAGTAAATGTGGTTAATTTATCCTAATGTGGGCTAAATTATACCTTAATTGGGTAATTATTTATCTTTACAAATGATATGATTGTCTTATGTAGCTAGTTTATCCTATAAAGTGGCTAACTTTTACCACAATTGTCTTATGATTTGTATGTTTGTTAAAGTGACGATTAAAACACCTATTGTGTCTACTATAACAGTTAATGTGAGTAATATATAAAGTTTTTTTGTATGGCTAATTTTGTTTTTTTTTTTTTTTTCCTACAAAGTTAGTAGATTAACATATAATGTGGCTAATATAACACTTAATTGTCCCCTATTGATGGAATATTAAACATTAACCATATTGATGCAGTTATTTTATAATTAAATGTGGTTAATTTATCCTAGTATGGCTAACTTATACAGTAATTGGGTATTTATTTGTCTTATGTAGCTAGTTTATCCTATAAAGTGTCTAACTTATACCTCAATTGTAATATGATCTGTATGTTTGTTAAAGTGGCTATTAAAACACCTAATGTGTCTACTATAACAGTTAATGTGCGTAATATATGAAGTTTTTTAATTTGGGGAGTTTTGGTTCTTTTTTCTATAAAGTTAGTAGATTAACAATATAATGTGATGCCTTTATCTTGTAATGTGGTTAGTTTATCCTATAAAGTGGCTAACTTATTCATCAGTTGTCTTTTGATTTGTACGTAGTAATTTGCATCTGAAATTGTCTACTAATGCTAATTTGTATTGATTAGTTGCTGGTTTACCTTAAAATGTGGCTAATATAACTTGTTAAGTGGCTAAATTTAATGTCGATTGTTTCGTGTCTAATTTTATATGTTTTATTCGTAGGGGAAGAAGCCGGTGGATGCTTATGGTTCACCAAATGGGTTACATAAGCTTATACAAAAATTGAAGGAAGATCAGATTAAGAGCATCAAGGAAATAGGCTTTGGTGGACTTCTAGAGTTAAAAGCTCAAAATTTCTACCATATTATGCTTCCGTTTCTGCTGGAAAAGTACGACGAAGATGCACACATGTTTATTCTTGACGACATGAGCAGTTAAAAGTTTACAAGACAAACGAGACTAGCCAAAAAGAAGATGGACTCAAGTTCGGTTGCGGCAAATGAGCAGTTAAAAGTTTATCAAACGAGGAAAAATAAGGTTAAGAAATAGATGATTGTTGGGAGGCACATATTTAGCGTTTCTTTTGTTGGACAATGTTAGATGACAACGCTTGGAGTTTTTTGTGTTTTGTGTAGCGTTTTATCGTTGAGATTAATTTGTTTTGGAGAAGTTTGTTGTCGTTTTTATGTTGGGATTAATTTGTTTTGGAAAAGTACGACGTTGTCTATTAGGTACTTATAAACGTTGGTCGTTAAATCTGAATTGTTGTGTAGTAAAAGTGTCTATATTGACGTTTTAAGTGACTATTTTAGTATATTATGTGACAATCCTTTATATTATATTAAATTGGTCACTATAATATTTAAAGTATACACAATAAGCAATAAAGTGTCTAGTTTGACGTTTTAAGTGATTAATTTAGTATAACATCTGACCGTCTTTTACTTATATTAAATTGGTCACTTTAAAATTTAAAGTATACACAATAAGTTATAAAGTGATAACATTGTAATAGTTTGGTAGTTAAAGTGTCTAGTTTGACGTTTTAAGTGACTACTTTAGTATAACATGTGACAATCCTAGTGACTACTTGTTTCCATGTGACAATCGTTTTTTGTATTTAAGTTGGACACTATAAAATTCAAAGTATATACAATAAGCTATAAAGTAGTAACCTTCGATGCCATCTCATAAGAAATGAATGAAATTGAAAAAATTCAAAATACCTACTTTCTCATATAATGTGGGCGCTATTGACGGTATAGTAGATACATTTTCTAGAAAATGGTCAATTGAACAACATATGTTAAGGTCTTCAAAACAACATATTTTAAGGTATTCAAAACTGTGAAATTAAGACAACAGTAGGCAAAACTAGTATGTAGCTCAATTGAACAACATATGTTAAGGTGTTCAAAACAAACGAGGATTGGGCGTGTATGGGGCATTTTCAGTGCATGTCGACTAGTTCCACTCTTTCTTTTTGTCTTCTTGAATTGCACTTTCTTTCGTTGGCCCATTCCTTTCGTTGTAGAACGTCGTGGGTCCAATATCGTGCTCGACGATAGGTGTTGGTCGTCACCCAAACCATTTTGAGAACTTTGCAATCTTCTAAAGAAATCATCAATTGTGGCTGCATCCCTTGCATAAGCTTCATCAAGTATACATGTGACAATCCTTTATTGTATATTAAGTTGGACACTATAGAATTCAAAGTATACACAATAAGCTATAAAGTAGTAATCTTCGACACCATCACATATGAAATTAATGAAATTGAAAAAATTCAAAGTTACCCAGATAAGTAAAGCTACTGAAGTAAATGAAATCACTAACTAAGAAAAATCAATCGAATACCTAACACATAGAACAAAACAAAATAATAAGTATAATGTTGAAAATGATAATTACCTTCATTGTTGGGTGATTTTTCAATATTAGGAACTTCATCTTCAACCTCAATTTCATCTTCAACCTCAATTTCATCTTCAACATAAACAACTGTTTGATCAACGATCATATCGAAAAATAAATTGGTTGAAGAAAAATCGTGAACTCGAGGATGTTTCGTTTAAGAAATTCGTGCTTTGATCTTCTTGTGAGATTTGGTTGTGATTTTTGAAATTCCTTTAGGAATCCTTTAGGAAGAAGGAAGTATATTCATAGGAAGAGACATAGAGTTTCATCGTTTAAGGTTTTGTGAGGCTTTGGGATATGAAGAGACAGAGAGATGTGTTTAATGCTGTCTTTTTTTCTTTTCTTTTTTTTTTTTTTTAAAAATGAGAACTCAACCGGGTAAAAGGTATGAGAAACGGGTCAAATCCAACCCGTTTCACGAAACCCATTTATAAGACCGTTTTATGTAAGTCTTTGTGTTATATTTTTCCTCCAAAACCTTACCCATCTCTAATTAATGGGAAATGTTAATTCCAAGGGGGGATTCAACTACTCCACGGGAAGTCCTTAACATGCTTAACTGTGAGAAGAGTCATGTTGTGCATCTAAACCCGTGGAAGAGTATATAAGGGCCGTGGCTTTGTGCTCACCCCTAATTAATCCCTCCAATTTTACTCATTAAATCTCTTTCTCTCTCTTCTTTATTCCTCACATCAATCTCTTCTTCAATTCCTGCTCTTGTCCTTCTTTTTCCTGCAAGCCTATAATATGTCTTCATCGCCCTTAAGATCTAATACTTCATATACGGGAATAAAATGCAAATCCGGGGAGAAAGCTTGTCGCTTGTAAATTTTACAAGCCTAATTTAAGTATGTGAGGAAGGATGTGGGTTCTTTATGTGGGTTGATGAAGATATGACGGAGCGGCAAAAGAACATCATCAATGATTGATCGAAAATAGAAGCCTCAAAAGTGAAGTTCATTATACAAGGAAAGAACTTGAAGAAATTGCAAAAGAAGTTGATGGTGAGAAGTTTAACGAACTCATGAAAAATTCGTTGAATTGAAGAAGTAGAATAAGAGGAACAAAGTTATTGTAAGTTTTGCCTTTATGTTGGTTTGTATTGTCTATGACAAATTCGGTTAGTTTAATGGTGTTTGCTATGTGTTTATGGCAAATTAGGAATTGACTGAAGAATGTGAACCGTAACAGATTTTTCTTTTTGGTGAAATACTATCTTTTATTTAGAGCCATTTGTGAGCAACTACCTTTTATTTTTTGTGAAATACTATCTGTGGATACCGGGATCAGATCCACTCGACGTGTCGCGATTCAGCGACTCGCTTTATTGTTTTGGGCGAAAAGAAAGTTGTTTTTCTTGAGAAGTGGGGAGTTTTGCTAAAGTCGTTTTGAAAGTCAAATTTCAAAAGAGGTGTATTTGCTAAAATGTTGATTTAACGATATTTTGAAAAGATTTTTGTAAAGATTTAATTACGCTTAATTAAAACTTAAAAATCCTTTGTTTTAAATCGTTAAAACGAATTGGAGTCGCCACCAAATATTGTAGGAATTTGGTACCTGTCGGCATGTCTTAAGCTCTTAAGACATTTTGAATTCTTAGAGCTTAGGGCACGTCGACACCTTTATACTATAAGGCTATGAGAAACCAGAGAGGATTCAGGGTGAGGGTACTTCTTTAAGGAAATCATGTTTGAAAATCTTAAGTTATAAAGCCCGTCCGAAGATGGCCTCTACTAGACTTCAAAATCGTTTTGAATCGAAGTTCGATGTTCTTTTAGATTTGTAGTACAAACGCAATTAGACTTGAAATTGCTTAAAGGATTGCTAAAAACTGTAAAATGTTTTAATCATCGAAAGCGGAGAATTGCTTTAGGAATATTGAAAACCTAACGAATTATCGGCTAATTCGCTAAATTGTCGATATTTTCCGGACTCGACTAACACTAAAGATTTGTTAAAAACTCTCAGTTTATGCATGTTAAGACGGTTAACAAAATCGGGACGATAGATGTCGAATTCATATTTAGTCGTTATTCGCGATAGTTGAGAGTTTGCTTTAAGTCGTTTTAGGTTTGGCTGTTTATTTTGCTCATTTTAGACCTGGGTCATTAGTTAAATGAAATATCGACCGGGGTCAACAGATTAGGAATCCGCGTCACAATTCCTTTGGTGTAAAGGTTTCGCGATGGTCGATAATGGGAGGGTTAGTGTAACCCTATAAGTCGGAAATGGGAGGACAAAAGTCCTTGCGAGTTAGAAGTGACATTACCTTTTTCGGACGGAACTTCGACGTAAATCCCAAAGCTAAGGTATTTTAAGAGTTTAGAAGGGAGACCGAGAGTTTTGAGAGTGATTATATGAGAGTAACGTGTGAAATGAAGCCGGGTGAAACTTTGTATTTATAGGCGACATTTGGAAATGGGCTAATAATCGCCAGTCCACTGGCGATTTTGTGGACAATCGCCAGTTAACTCAGATTGTAGGCCGTGTTGCGTTTTTGATTTTCTCAAATATTTTCTCCTTGATTTGCGGGGATTGAATATTACGGGTATATTGGATTACTTGGCGCCCAAGGACACGTTTTAGAAAATATCTAAGATATTTTCATGTGCGCGGGCTTGGTATGCGGGCCCAAGTGGGCTTGGCTTGGGTTTTGGGCCCCGGGCTCAATTTTTGAAAAAGGCGTATTTTTATTGGAAACGTCGTCCTGAGCGATACTGTGAGCTCGGTTTTTTGCATTCGAGGTGCCGGTAATGGCTTTTGTGAGCGGGTCTTTGTATAAAGAGCTTAATTTTCTGTTTTGGGCCAAAATGTGTTATGGGCTTGGTTTGTATTTTTGTTGTTTTGGGTTTGCTCTTGTGTTTTGTTTTGAGCTTGTTTTTGTAGCTAAACCCGAAGTCAAAATAAATAGAATAGACAACACAATTAAATGACTCGTTTGCATTTACTCGACTGACTCGCATTTTATTGACTAAATTGTTTTCGTCATATTTTACCCGATTACGTCAAAATAAAACATGCACGTCCTGAAACATCACTGGGTCTGTTTTAGGAGGTACATATTTGGGTATCTATAGAGCCCCCAGTTTGACAGAGCTTTGGACTAAGCGAAAGTCAAACTATGACAGTATCAGTCTCGATAGCCGTCGCGGCGTGGAGTGTGTCTCTGGGAAGAAACGTGGACTCGAGGCCGGGTTCGTCGAATGGAGGGCCGACGGGTGCATGTTTTAGGACTGTGGATACCGGATTTTCACCCACCCACTCGACGTCTCAAGATTCCAACCACTCGCTCGTGTTTGTTTTAAAAAGTGTGTTTGATTTTGAAAGATGGGAAGTTTTGCGAAAGTCGTTTTGAAAGTCCAATTTCAAAAGAGGTGTATTTGTTAAAATATTGCTTTAACGATGTTTTAAGAAGGTTTTGCGAAAGGTTCAATTATGCTTAATTAAAACTTAAAATCCTTTTATAAATCGTTAAAACGAAACGGAGTCGCCACCAAATATTGTAGGAATTTGGTACCTGCCGGCGTGTCTTAAGCTCTTAAGACACTTTGAATTCTTAGAGCTCGGGGAACGTCGACACCCTTATACTCTAAGGTTACGGGATACCAGAGAGGATTCGGGGTGAGGATACTTCTTTAAGAAAATCATGTTTTTTAAATCTTAAGTTATAAAGCCCGTCCGAAGACGGCCTCTACTAGACTTGAAAACCGTTTTAAGTCGAAGTTCGATGTTCTTTTAGGTTCGTAGTACAAACACAATTAGACCCGGAAATGCTTAAAGGAATGCTAAAAACAGTAAAATGTTTTAATCGTCAGAAGCGGCAAATTGTTTTGGGAATATCGAAAACCTAACGAATTATTGGCTAATTCGCTAAACCATCGACGTTTTCTGGGCTCGACTAAAACTAAAGATTTGTTAAAAACCCTCAGTTTATGCATGTTAAGACGGTTAACGAAATCGGGACGATATATGTCGAATTCATATTTAGTCGTTATTGCGATAGTCGAAGGTTTGCTTTAAGTCGTTTTTGAGTTAGTTGTTCTTTTGCTGATTTTAGACCTGAGTCGTTGTTTTAAGTGCAATATTGACCGGGGTTTAAACGGATTAGGAATCCGCCTCGCAATCACTTTAGTGTAGAGGTTTTGTGTAGGTCAATATTGTAATCTCCCGGGTAAAATAACAATATAAATAATAGTTATAAAACATAATATCAGAATTTTTAGTAAAATTTAAAATTTTTGGATAGTCTCGGATGACTATCGTAAACTCGGCAGCGGAAATGCCGAGTCTTAACCCGGAGATTACTGAAACAAACTAAACAAAACTCAACGGTAACTACCATATATACAACCTGTATATATACAATACAGTATAAGTTATCAAAATATATATACATAGATACGGACATAAAACATGGGCCCAAAACGTTCAAAAACAGAAAAGTGGAAACCGCTATATCTCTCACTCATCCCGTCCCGCGTACAAGTCACCCGCATCCAGCACACGTATGCCAAAAGTACCTGAAACTGTACCCAAAACATATAGAAAGGGGATACAGGGTCCAGAGAGGGAACCACCCAAAATATTTGTAACTGTCAGCAAGGAAATGCTGAGTAACTAGTATAATAAAACCAAATAACGTAAATATACGTAAGTTTACAGAAACAATTTAATAAGTAACATAAAGGGCCACTCGATCGAGTAAAATCCTCACTCGATCGAGTAAGATAGGTCACTCGATCGAGTGACATGTCTCAGGCCTCTTTTGTTTTCTGAAAACGTATATAAAGCAATGTAATTATTTTTAGGGTTTTTTGTCAGATAGTACCTTATATTTAGGGTCATTTGCGAGCTAGTACCTTTAATTTTTTTTTGTTATCTAGTACCTTTTATTTCCAAAATTTGTTAAAACATATCAAATGTCGGATTCCGGCGAAAAAAGTCAAATTTCTGGTCTGACCTTCTATTTGGCACGTGTGAAGGAAGTTTTAACGCCTTATTTTCATTTCTCTTTTCTTCACCCACCCTTATTTCCCTTTGTTTAATCCTACCTTCATTTCCCTCAAATTCATTTATCTTCTTCCTCATTTTTTTCATCTTTTCTCATCCACTGAGTTACTCCATTATTCCTCCACATTTGCTCCATAATTCAGACACAGGTATGATTTTCAATTTTGTTTTGTTTATTTTTGTCTCTCTTTTGTTAAAGGTTGCACCTTTCTAAAAATGGGGTGCCCTAATTTAAAAAATAATTCTTCATTGAATTAGTGAAATCAGTGTGTTTTTTATTTTTCCCTTTATTATGGTAATTGAGTAATGATTGTTATTTTGATTGTATGTAGGATGTGAAGTAAGGTGAATGAACAAATTGATTTCCATGAAAAGTTAAGGGTTTTCCATGATGGTTATTTCAAAACAACGAATCGTAAGACTGAGTATATATATGTTAATCTAGGGACTGGGGGCATGCTGATGAAGGTTGATATGGTAGATGAAGTATGCTACTTCAATTTGGTGGATATTGTATGTAAAAAATAATTTGGGGTATAAAGAAGAAGGAGAGTTGTGGCTTAGAAGGATAGGGTTGAGCTTGTTTACAAGAAGAAAGAAAATCGAAAGCGATAAAGATGTTGCGTTGTTGATGGAAACCAAAGGTAGTACGTACTAAACAAATAAGAACAAACATAAGGTAGTACTAAACAAAATATTACTAACAAAAGGTAGTAATTAAAAAATAAGAACAGGCATAAGGTTGTACTAAACAAAATATTACAAACAGAAGGTAGTACTTAACAAAGTATCATAAATTAAAGGTAGTACTTGACAAATAAACAAAAACACTTAAAACAAACACAAACGTATTTTATTCCACTGATAACTTTACCAGTACATACATATACTTGTCATGACCAGTACAATTAACTAACCTAAATTGCTATAGACAATACAAATCAAAACAAAGAGAGCAACTATTTGATTCTTCTTATTCTCCTTCTTCAATTTAATCACTTCTAAAACTTCCTTAATTGTTTCTCAATCATCTGCTTTTGGAGTTTTCCCATGGTCTTCGCTAGCTTGATAAACTTCATTTTTGAGGCTTCTAATTTCGTTCAACGAATCGTTGATTACATCCCTTTGCCAAATCGTATTATCTTCATCAACCCACCTGAAAAACTCACAACCACGCCTATTCAAATCGAAGTTGTAGAATTTACAAGTTACAAACTTTCTCCCTGGACTATGCGAAGTCCAAGAAGTTCGTTGTGCACAAGGTAAACTACATTTGCATTTTATTTCTGTGAAAAGCGTGTTTGACGATGACGACATTTTTTCGGAATACGTGAGGATGAAATTTAAGAAAGAGGAAACAATTATAAGTGTTCTGAAAATTTTGGAGAAATCAATTTTAGCTTTAATAGAATAACTGGAAAAATTGAGAGGGAAAATTGGAGGGAAGTTTTGGAGGGAAATATGGGGTATTTTTAGTTAAGTTGAGAAAGTAAAATAAGGTACCTTTTAACAAACAATCATAGACATATTTACATCACACATGCTAACTAAGTCAACTCGCCGGAATCTTGACTTTTCCCACCGGATTTCTTAATTTGGTACGTTTTAACAAATTTTGGAAATAAAAGGTACTAAATAACAAAAAAAAAAAAATTAAAGGTACTAGCTCGCAAATGACCCTAAATATAAGGTACTATCTGACAAAAAACCCTTATTTATATATATATGCAGCTCAATCATACATCTCCAAATGACGTTATTTACTAACTCAATTATCAAGATACAACACCCGACTTAACCAACCACCCGACTCATTTCCAAGGTAACCAAAATCAAATACATACCCAACCCCATTGACCTCCGATTCTCAAACGTAACATAGAATAAACGAGCACTGGGAGTAACGCGCAGCTCTCCCCGAGTGATTCAACCCTTAAGGTTCACTCATTCCCTACGGCGTGGTACACAGACAAATACCAGTGCACCCATATACTATGCACAACGATCTTAAGTTTGGTCAAACCACCTATTCGAGATAGGATAGACAGCGTTTTACCGTAGCCTAAGAGCTGGGGATTCAACCCTTAAGGTTCCCCAGATTAGGGTCCGTATTGCTCAGGCTAATATTGGGATGATTCAACCCTCAGGGTTCATCCCTAGCGGAGGTATTACGGATAGTTTACGTCACCCAGTCACCGCAATGACGTTGTAAGCTCATATCGGTCGATTCAACCCTCAGCATTCGACCGACTTATCATTCTAAGTACGACATAACACACAAATCAATACTTTAACATCCCGGCTAATTAACCCGTATGGTTTGCCGGGAATACTCAAGTTAAAGTCAATACACGTCCCGGGTGATTAACCCTCAGGGTTCACCGGGACACTCAAAATTTAAAGTCATCGGACCAAGGTCAAGGGTATAGTCGACACGGGTCAAAACATGGTCAAGACATTGGTCCACAAAGGACCAAACTCAATGTTCAACATTTTAAATAAAATGACCAGACATGTACAGGTCACTGTATACTCGGCCGAGTATACAGTTCGCTCGATCGAGTACACAGTTCGCTCGATCGAGTACACAGTTAACTCGATCGAGTATATAGACAGCAGAACATGTCTGATTTCGTGCATTGTCTGATTTTTCAGACATGAACTCGATTTTTGGCCAAAACAACTCCGGCCACACAACATATACCTGCAAAAACACGACCCGACATACGTGACACAATTCATACCAAAACCCGACACCAACCACAACCAATACAACCCAATTTCATTCCAAACTCAACATCAACACACCACAATCCCATCTCCAAAACTCAGCTCTAAACTGACTTAAAACGACATTATAACCAGTTACCTCGACAACTCGAGCCTAAACTCAATCCTCCGGCTCCACGAGTATGGTATCGGCCTCCGTAAGCTCCTCCGTACCCTCTATATCACATATGAAGAAATTGAATACCTTGACTCATGATAACACAATCACAAACAATTAATCAAACATAAAAGAGGAGAAATAGATATCACCTTCTTTGGTAATTGAATATCTGTTAATTTTCATTCATTTGCTTGAGTTTGTTTCACTAAGCCACTTTACAAGATATATATATATATATATATATATATATCAGGATTACACACAAACCCTAGATCTATTTAGTGGTGAACAAATTAGTTCGTACATCAGCCTTCAGCTTCTCTACCTTACTCCCTACGTTTCTTCTTCTCTTCATAATCATAGATGGGCTGATCAACTATTGGGCTTGTCTTTCTTACACTCCTCATATACTCTTGGGCCTTTTTAGTTTCACATTGAGTTGCTGCAACATTATTATTGCTCTTGGACTCAACATTACACTTGGGTTGAACCTTACTCATTAGGGCCTCTATATAGCTCATTTTACACTCCCCCTCAAGGTGTGAGTGAGAGTCTTTCTTCACTCCCATCTTGCCTAGAAGTTTGTAATGAGCAGCCATTTGTAAGGGCTTAGTAAGAACATCTGCAAGTTGCCTATGCCTTGGAACATACACTGGAGATACCTCACCTTTAGCTACTTTGTCACGAATGAAGTGACAATCAACTTCTATATGCTTGGTACGCTCATGATACACTGGATTAGCAGCAATAGCAAGAGCTGCCTGGTTGTCACAGTGAAGCGTGACAGTTGGAAGTTGCTTCAGACCAAGATCTTTAAGTAGGGTTCTCAGCCATGTTACCTCACACACTGTTAGGGCCATTGCCCTGTATTCTGCTTCAGTTGAAGAGCGTGCAACCACACTCTGCTTCTTGGATTTCCATGAAATAGGTGACTTCCCCAACAGAATACAGAACCCTGTTGTAGACCTTCTGGAATAAGGGCATGAAGCCCAGTCAGAGTCACAGTAGGCACTAAGTCTGACAGCAAAAGATTTTGCCAGCAGAATCCCTTGATTAGGTGCTGACTTCAAATATCTCAGCACTCTTCTTGCAGTTTGCAGGTGATCAGAGGTTGGTGCTTGTACAAATTGACTCAACAATTGGACAGAAAAAGATATATCAGGCCTGGTTATGGTTAGGTATATTAACTTACCCACAAGTCTCCTATAGATGTCAGGACTTTGTAGAGGAGTTCCTTTGTTTGGCTCTAATTTAGTATGAGCATCTAGAGGCACTCTCAAAGCTCTTTCTTTATGTATCCCAAACTCCTGCAACAAATCAAGAACATATTTTCTTTGAGACATAAACAAGCCTTGTTCTGTTTTAGCTATCTCAATGCCCAAGAAGTATGACAGAATCCCAAGATCCTTCATATGAAATTGATTTCTCAAAGTTTCCTTCAGCTCTTCTATCTCATGTTGATCATTTCCTGTCAACACCATATCATCCACATAAATTAGCACAACTGTCATTTTCTCCCCCTTATTCTTCACAAATAAGGAGTGATCTGCATGTGATTTGATAAATCCAGTGTTGATCAGAGTCTGAGACAGCTTGGCAAACCATTGCCAAGGAGCCTGTTTCAGACTATATAGAGCTTTTTTCAATCTACACACCATTGAACCCTTGTACTTGACAGGGGGATCATCAGTTCTACTCATCCTATCCCCCATCTTCCAGTATCCATATGGTAGCTCCATGTAGACTTCTTCATTAAGATCTCCATGTAGAAATGCATTGGTCACATCCATTTGATAGAGGTGCCAATCATTCATAGCGGCTACAGCCAACAAGGATCTCACAGTTGCCATCTTTGCAACTGGTGCAAATGTCTCATTATAGTCCAAGCCTTCTCTTTGTCTGCACCCCTGGATCACCAACCTTGCTTTATACCTTTCCACAGTTCCATCTGGTTGATATTTTATTTTGTACAACCATCTGCAACCTATGGCCTTTCTATGAGGAGGAAGTTGTGTTATATCCCAGGTCTCATTCTGTTCTAGAGCCTCTAGCTCCTTATTAATGGCATCAACCCATTTCTGTTCTTTCACGGCATCCTTGAAATAGTAGGGTTCCATAATCATTCCAACCTGCTGCACCATATTAACAAAGGACATATTCACATTTGTATCAGCTACTCCTTGTATTTCTTCAGAATTTATGGGTTGTCTTCTTTTCCTGACATTCACAACATAGTCACTCATCCATGATGGTGTCTTCCTTTCTCTAACAGGTCTGCCTTCATTTGACTCAACATTAACAGCTGGCTGGTCTGTGGCTTCAACTTCTGTTTCCTGTGTAACAGCTGACTCCATTGGTGCAGTTTCTTCCATTGATGTTTCATCATACACATTGTCTTCAAGTGAGCTTATCACAGGCTGCTCCCTCTGATCAATCACACTCACAGGCACAGGACTGAGATAATTGCCTCTAGAGTGTGTTGATAAAGGAAACACAGATTCAAAAAATTTAACATCTCTAGACACAAATCTCTTCTTGCTTATCAAATCTTGCACCACATAGCCCTTTTGATTCACAAGATATCCCAAGAAAACACAAGGCAAACCTCTAGGCTGCATCTTATCCTTGGTTCTGTCAGGATTGTACACCATCACCAAGCGACCAAAAGCCTTAAGATGATCATAGTTTGGCTTCACACCATATATGCTCTCATATGGTGTCTTATTTTTTATCACAGGGCTAGGAACTCTATTGATCAGATATGCAGCACATTTGACACAATCTCCGCAATATCCAAGAGATAACCCTGACTGAAATCTTAAAGCTCTACTCATTTCAAGTAGATGTCTATGTTTTCTCTCTACTATTCCATTTTGTTGTGGCCTATCATTGATACTAGTTTGATGAACTATACCATTCTGATCAAAATATGCACTACACTACTTATCATCAAATTCCCATGCATTGTCTGACCTTATAATCTTCACTTTCTTCTCAAACTGTGTCTTAACATACTCACAAAAGTTTCTGATATTGGCATAGGCTTCTGATTTGTGTATCAATAAGTACACCCAAGTCCCTCTAGAGTAATCATCTACAATGGTAAGAAAGAATCTATATTTTCCTTTGTAGGCCACTCTGTAGGGACCCTATATATCTATGTGTATCAGATCAAAAGGCCCCTTTGTTTCAGATGTGCTCACTTGATATGGAGACTTAGTGAGCTTTGCCATTGGACAGGTGATACACACTTCATTTCTATCAACATTACTCAATTTCAGATCATCAATATTTTTCAACACACTTAGAGGAGTGTGACCAAGTCTATTATGCCTTATATTAAAGGAAGACGCATGATTAAAAGAAAGATCAGCATCAATATTATTATCAAAAACATCAGCAGCACAATTACCGTTCATACCAGTTTTATCAGCCTTGTTTGACTCAAAAGAAAACACATTTACACCTTCATTATATCTCTGACTTAGATTAATATCCTTATCTGGCTGATTTAGGTAGTATAGACCACTTCTTGCTTCTCCAATGCACTTCATTCCTCTTCCTCTACATTCCTGCACATAGCAGGAGTCATCACTGAAAAGCACCTTACAACCACTATCTTTCACCAGCCTTTGTACAGACAGAAGATTTTGTCTAAAGTTAGGAATATATAAGACATTTTTCAGTACAAGATGGTCAGACAAAGTAACATCTCCTCTATGGGTGGCCTTAGTCACTCCCCCATTTGGCATATTCACCCTTGGTCCATTTACAAGATACTTTGTGTTTTCTAGCAAGCATTTATCAGCCACCATGTGATCTGAAGCCCCAGAGTCTATCACCCATTGGTATTTGGTATCACAATCACTTTCATGAGAGGCTATACCTGCAAAGTTACAATCTATCTCTTCATCTATGTCACCTCCAGTCTTTGATCCACTTCCTCCATTCCCAGGCACAAGTTTTAAAAGGTTCTCCAGCTGTAGAGTAGCAGCATCAATGGTAGAGGCAAGGTCAGTCTTTGCATTAGCAGCTTGCTTCTTTGGCCCCTTGTTCATCTGATTCTGTTTGGGTTTTTTTTTATTGTAATAGGCAGGTGTCACACTCCCTTGACTATCTCCTGCCTTAGAAAATCTGTTGCTGTTATAAGTTGATTTGGAATTGTTCTGGTTCCTGAAGTTCCCACCTGACACAGGCCTTCTGTTCTTAGGATGTCCAGTAGGGTATCCAATCACTTCCCAACACATTTCAGACTTATGGTTTTTCCTTCCACAGTGTTTGCAAGCATCAGTTTCATTCCCTCCTTTGCTCATGAAGGCTGATATATCATGATTCTTTCCTCCATTTGTGTTGTACTTTTGAGTTTCTTCTTGGAGAAACATAGAAACAGCAGATTCCACACTAGGAAGAGGAGTCATTAGAAGAATGTTGCTTCTCAATATGGAATAGTCCTTGTCCAGACCATTCAAGAACTGGAAGAGATGTCTTTCCTCGGTTTGTTGATCCAAGGCTTTGAGGTATGCCTCCATTTCAGCAGTCTTTTGGGTAAGGCTTGGCAGGTTACTTATGTTCTCCAACTCATCCCAAACCATTTGAAGTGGGGTGTAGTACTCCTCCACAGTCCTCCCATTCTGCTCTATCTCATAGCATTCCTTGTTTAACTTGAATTTCTTGGCACCATTAGCTACAATGTACCTTTTCTCCAGAATCTCCCAGATTTCCTTGGCAGTTCGAGTGTACATAATAATGGACTTGATTATCTCATGCACGTTTTGCAAGATCCATGAAATTACTAGGTTGTTTGCTGTGTCCCAAGCCTCTTGTTTCACAGCATCGTTTTCATCCCTCTTCACCAAACCAGTCACAAGCCCTAGCTTTCTTTTTGCAGATAAGGCCAACTCCATCTGCCTCCTCCATGGACCATAATTTTCAATCCCAGTGAGTTCAGATGTGAGTTTCAGAGTTTGCATACCCTCAGATGGGTTGTAATAAAGGGGATCAGTGGGAGAAATTGTTGTAACAGAGAGCTCAGCACCAGCCATGACTAAAACACACGAAAAACAGAGTATAGAAGGATAAAGACACTAACTTTACACAGAAACAACACACACATACATAGATAGGGGCTTCAATGGTTATCAAGAGCACAAGGCTCTGATACCATGAAGAAATTGAATACCTTGACTCATGATAACACAATCACAAACAATTAATCAAACATAAAAGAGGAGAAATAGATATCACCTTCTTTGGTAATTGAATATCTGTTAATTTTCATTCATTTGCTTGAGTTTGTTTCACTAAGCCACTTTACAAGATATATATATATATATCAGGGATTACACACAAACCCTAGATCTATTTCGTGGTGAACAAATTAGTTCGTACATCAGCCTTCAGCTTCTCTACCTTACTCCCTACGTTTCTTCTTCTCTTCATAATCATAGATGGGCTGATCAACTATTGGGCTTGTCTTTCTTACACTCCTCATAAACTCTTAGGCCCTTTTAGTTTCACATTGAGTTGCTGCAACGTTATTATTGCTCTTGGACTCAACATTACACTTGGGTTGGACCTTACTCATTAGGGCCTCTATATAGCTCATTTTACAACATAAAACACAAACACAACAACACAAATAGCACATAAGCATATTATTCAATCTCAAAATCAATAATTTGATAATAAAATCAGATTTTAATCAAGTTTTATAAAATAATTTCAGTTTATAAGAAAATACTTAAAACCCTAAAAATTGATATATAAACTCAATTAAAACTTACCAAAAATTAGGAATAGATAGCTAATGATCCTAGGAATGATATTATGGAAGAAACTCGGAAGAAAACGGAACGATTTGGGCGAGAATCGGGGCTGATTTGATCGTGGATGATGATGATTATGTGGTTTAGGGTTTGGCTGAGTTTACTGGTTTTGTATTTGCTTAACCATACGGATACGACACGCGTCGGTTTGCACCGACTCAAAACATCGAGTCATGTTTTCTTACTTAAAATATATCTTAAAATCATTAACTTATATACTCCCTCTGTCTCAGTCATTTGTTTACAGTTTGACTTTTTTTCCCTCACAGAAAAGTCAAACTGTAAACAATTCACTGAAACGAAGGGAGTATAAATATAAGTTTAAAAGAATATTTTAAGAATAAAATATTATTAAGACGGTTTGGGTGGAAATCCCAAATAATTACGTTTAAGACTAAAATTATTAATTATTAATAATATACTCCGTATAAGCCGTATAAGTTTAAAATTAAGAATTTAATAAGAAATGATCGTTTATATAAAAATATACGTATTATAAATGTATAAAGCTAATTTAATAAAATCTAAGCTCGTAAGAACGTAGAACTTAAGAATTATACGAACTTATAAGAAAAATGATATATTATAAGAATATACGAAATTATTAATAATACAAAAATATTAAAATGATACGAAATTATATAAAATACGAAATTAGTTATAATAATTTATTTAAAAAGACGGGGTGTTACAAATATTGTAAAGGGTTAAGGTAACCCATGAGTCGGGGAGGGGAGGACAAGCATGCGTCCTTTAACATTAAGAGATAACTATACCTTTTTCGACGGAATCGATCCGATAAAACTTCGTTTAAAACTCCAAATGCCAAGGGATTTGAGGATTTAGAAGGGAAGTCACGAGTTTTTAGAGAGAATTATGTGTTTGTAATGTGTATATTGTGTGTATAAATGAATCGGATAAGACTCGTATTTATAGGCGAAAATTTGGCAAAGTGGACATAATTGCCATTGTACTGGCGATTGACAATCGCCAGTGTACTGGTGATTTAGGGCGTTGTGACTTTCCTGTTTTTGAGAAGATTTTGCGCGTTTGATTGATGGGATAGGATAATTCCGTATATTTTCCTTGCTCTTCAAGGCATTGAGCGCCGTTTAGGGTTTTTAGGGTTTGGTTTTGTGCATTGGCCCATGCTCGGGCCCAATTGGTCTTGGGCTCGGGTTTTGGGCCTCGGGCCCGACTTTTGTAAAAAGTGTATATTTGCTCGAAACGTTGTCCTGAGCAATACTGTAAGCTCCGTTTTTGCATTTGGGGTGCCGAGATGTGGCTTTTGTGGGCCATGGTACAGAGGGCTTGATTTTGTGGTTTGGGCCTGTATGTTTCGTAGTTTGGGCTTATTTTGTAGTTTTGTGCTTTGCTTTTGTTTGTTTGTTTGGGTTTGTTTTGTGAGCTAAAACCCGAAGTCTTAAAACGAATAGACTAAACAATCAAATAAACGACTCGTTGCATACGTTTGACTGACTCGCATTTTATTAACTAACATGTTTTCGACGTTTTGCCCGATTACGTTAACTAAGTTATGCATGTCCTGATTCATCATAGGGTTTGTTTTGGAGGTACAGATTTGGGTATCTATAGAGCCCCATGTTTGACTGAACTTTGGACTTAAGCGAAAGTCAAACTATGATAGTATCCGGACCATTACAGCCTAGATAGCTATTGCGGCGTGGAGTATGTGTCTCGGGGAAGAAACGTGGACTCGAGGCCGGCTTCATCGAATGGAGGGACGACGGGTGGGTGTTTAAGGACACGCCGCTTTTAGCATGTTTAAGGACATACCGCTCCTTGTTTAGGGATATGTCGGTCCATTAAGGGCGCTTCGTTTATTCTTGGGATCAGAACATCCTGCGGGTGGCGTTTTGGAGGTTAGTCGAACTAATGTCAGGTGACTCACTATTTCTTCATCAGAAATGTTATGTAAACGTAAATATTATTTAATTTAAGATCCATAATTGAACAATTTAATAAATTTGAGATTGATTGATTAAATTTTCATAATTTTAAAATTAATTTAATTAGTTTTTAAAAGTATGACAAGAAAGAGAGAATAGAGGTGGAAGTGGATACGGAGTATTAGACAAAAACTTTATGAATGGAAAATACTACTCCAATAAAGACCAACTACGTGTTCTAAGAACCACATGAATCACGTTGATTTGAATTATGGAGTAACAAATAATTGCCTAGTAATTAGTAATGCTTTTTGGTTGGCCCAATCGTGTCCTCGAAAATATTACGCATATATTTTTATCTGGTGTAATTTTTTCTTAACTTATTAAATCTTAAAAAAAATTAAAAAATCTTAGATAATTTCAGAAAAAATAAAAAAATTTCAAAATACGAAAAAAAAAACTAAATTTAGAAAAATATCAGAAAAAATAAAAGAACTTGAGAAAATTTCTGAAATTTTCAGATTTCAAAATTTAAATTTTAAAAAATTTAGGACGGTGAGAAGAGTTAACCTTATCCTTTCTCCTCCTTTTTGCCAATATTTTTTAGGGTTTTTTGTCAAACACTACCTTAAGTTTACGCCAAATTGTCAAGAACTACCTTAAGTTTTTTTTTTTTTTTTTTTTTGTCAAACACTACCTTAGTTTTGTCAAACTTTGTGAGACACTACCAAACCCTATTTTCCGTCTAAAATTGACGTTTGACCGTCATTGACTGTTAATGAATTTTTTTTTTCTTCTTCACAAGCCTCCTCTCCTCATCTTCATATACATAGCTGGAACTTCAGAGGCAGTTTTCACCAAATGAGCTAAATTAAAGTAGCAAATTTTGTCCATACCCATCTTCATATACATAGCTTCTTTATCTGAACATCGCACATATTTAGTTTTCTTCTTCTTTGTTACAAATTGACCACCATGAAACACCCTTAAATTGGCTGTGTGGCTCTTACTAAATAAATTCACAGAACTCCCCATCCCTATATAACAATCAACAAAAACAATATCATCACACAAACTGAAATTAAAGTAGGGCAAAATTGAAATCCTAAATTCAAAATTTTTCAACCAAAACAAACATCAATTAACCCTAAATTCAAAAAATTTCAATAAAACAAACAACAATTAACCCTAAATTCGAAAATTTGCATACCTTATAATACACTCTGAAATTTTTGTTAACTTGGGGAGAAGAAGTTGATTTCGATGCTTGATAATACACTCTGAACTTTAGTTTTAAGGGATTGCATGCAATGTCGTCATCGTCATTTTGGGGTTTTCTGAATTTAAAGTGTGGAGGTTGAAAAGGATAAAAATGGGAAATGAAGGGTTGAAAAGAAGAGAGTGAATGAGTAGAGGGGAGTAAGGGAGTTCGTTTGGTTAATAAAATTCATTAACAGTCAATGACGGTCAAACGTCAATTTTAGACGGAAAATAGGGTTTGGTAGTGTCTCACAAAGTTTGACAAAACTAAGGTAGTGTTTGACAAAAAAAAAAAAATAAAAAAAAAAAAATAACACTTAAGGTAGTTCTTGACAATTTGGCGTAAATTTCAGGTAGTGTTTGACAAAAAAAAACCCTATTGATTTATTTTATAATTGAAATGTTCACCAAGTGATAAAATGTCACGTGTATTCGTCTAGAATATATCGTGAGCGTTTGAGATTGGAACGTTTTGGCTCCAATACCTCAACTCGTTAAACATTATTTTTATTGTATTTTCCTTTTTTAATTCTTTTTTTTTTTTCTTCAACAACTCCGTACTTCTCTAAATTATTCCTGTAACTATCAAAAAAGATGATCTTAAATAAATAGCCTCGTCCTCCTTTGGGACGGTCTTTGTCAAGATTACCATTATCCTATGTAGTTGCCTAGTTGGCCAGTCTTTTTAAAAATAATGTTTCAAATTTAAAAATGTTAAGGTTCTCGAATTTTGGTGAATTATTATTTTATCAAAAGTGAGTTTACATAAGATAAGTTTCTCAAGAGGTTAGGAGAAAAGTTACTTGTTTGCTAGCGGTTACTATCTTTTCATGCATTGCTTTTGGATTGATTTTTTTTTTTTTAATCTAAGTGGGGTCATAATATTAAAATT
This sequence comes from Dianthus caryophyllus, assembly GCA_023091065.1. Taxonomy (NCBI): domain Eukaryota; kingdom Viridiplantae; phylum Streptophyta; class Magnoliopsida; order Caryophyllales; family Caryophyllaceae; genus Dianthus; species Dianthus caryophyllus. Next base: position 34,012,289 of record CM041519.1, read on the forward strand.
ATTTAAATATGCTTGAGTAGTAAAATGCGGTGTATGATTTGATGGGGAAATGATTTATTCAAGGCCTACAATTGATTTGGCCAAGGAAGTCTTGTTAATTGTCGAATTTACCATTGATTACAAATTAATGGTACTTCATATATGAATTTGTAATTTGTAAAATGAGGTTTATATTTAGTTATTTACATATTAAGGATCTACTCATTTCGTTTTAAATTGTCTGGAATTTGAAATTTTAAGTCTTAAATTTTTGATTTTTTCAGAAGTTTTCTTATTTTTTATAAGAAATTGCTAAGTGATTCATGAATTGTTCAAATTTTTGGATATACTACCCTAAAATACTACTCGTACTTCGTATATGAACGTATATTGTCCATATTAAAAAAATTACTCCCTACTTATTTATTTCAAATTCGTCAATAAAAGGTATTTATATCATGTCATTTATGCTGACACCGAGAACACTTAATTAATTTTGTAGTAAATTGAGAGAGCATGTTTTAAAATTGTCAAATTAAATTTCTAATTTTGAAGAAAATAAATTTAACTACAAAAAAAAATGCTATTTGTAATTATTTAAAAAATATATCCGAAATTGTTTATATTGTATGAAAAACAATTACTTCGTATTAGATAAAGAATAATCAAGGGCATATTTGTCGTTTAAAAAGTTTGCCTTGGACAAATAAATAAGTCGCCTTGGCTAAATCAGTTCCAAATTTGATGTAAGATGAAAAAAAAGTAAGAGTATATTACTTCGTACTTAAACTAGTTTTATTCCCGTGTAAAATTGCACGGGTTTGGTAACTAAACATGTCATATACAATTAAATGCAATATATCGAAAACAATACTCGTATGATTTTACAAAAACAAATTTACATATGAAAAAAAAAAATCTAAGGTGGAAACTAGTGCTATTTTGCACATGAGTAAAAATAAATATTGTAATTGTTGTTTTATTTTAAAGATTTATTGGTTAAATAGATAAATTAAGATGAGTTCGAAAATATATCAAATTTAATCTCTATTTGTAGAGTACCCGAAAATTATAAATATTAGTATTAATATTTTATTTTATATTTTATAAATTTGAAACTAAAAACTATTTAAAATTATAGAATAGAAAAATATTAAATAATTAATAGGTTAATTGTGGGAGAAATACTCCATAACTTCTATGATGAGGTGGCTTCACATGCATGCTTCAAATGGTGTCCGGATCCGCAGCAGTTATCCCACAAACTGCATTGGTGCTGTTAAATTAATCTTAACCGTACAAGTAGTTCAATGGCCAAGATTTATTGAAAATAATTAATTAAAAAAAAAAGTCTTCCATCTCTCATGTCTCTCTCGCCTATTCTCACTGTCTCTACCTCATAAGGAAAAAAAACCAAAACAAAAAACAAAAAGTAAAATCATCTTCATCACTGAGTACATACCCCGGCTGTTAAAATCGTCACTCGTCGCCATCAAAATTCTTCTACAATGTGTATCAATAATTCAATATTGATGATGCTTAACTCAATCAATTAATTTAGATCTGAAAATTCATGCTTCACATTTATTTCTCCCACATTAATGTCAATGTTAATGGTAAATTGATTGGGTTGATATATGTGACTTTTAATTTTTATACAATCCTTTAGCTCAATGTGATTGTATAAAATCAAAAAGATGTAGGTTCAACTCCTACAAAGGCTTATTCATATTGTTATATTTTTTCAAACATCGAACCCGATTTTTCCTTCAATTCTCTAATGAGTGATGCGTTTTTAAGTATGCGCTGTAGTTGACATATCATTTGTTGTAATAAACAATATTTAACAGATTTAAAGGTTTTTGACCTGTAACAATGGCGAACATGAATTTCGACGATGACGACTTTGTCAGTCAGGGATGAAGATGATTTTTACTGTTGTTTTGTTGGAGGGAGTGAGAATCGTCGGTGGAAGAGATAGAGAATGGAGATGGATTCTATAATGCAGCAGCACCAAATTATTCTAGAATGGAGATGATTTTTAACCCCATTTTAGAGCTTTTTATTTTTTTAAATTATTAAATTTCAACAAATCTTGGCCATTGAACTACTTGTACGGTTAAGATTAATTAACAGCACCAATGCAGTTTGTGGGATAACTGCTGCGGATCCGGGCACCTTGAGGTGTTGCTGCTTTAATCTATATCTATATCATTTTTACAAAGCAACAACCACAGGGACACATGGCACCCTGTGGTTAAATGTTGACTTTTCAAACTGGCCCCACCACTATCTCTTATACAATTAATTTTCTAGATTGTAAATTTATAACAAGCCTTAATAATACTTGCTGCATATTCTTCAAAAAGGGAAAATAAATAAATAAATAAATAATAATAATAATAATAATAATAATAATAACAATAACAATACTCGCTGCATAGTACATTATGCCGTATGAACATTGATTTTTTTTTTTTCAATTCTATTTTTTAAGCCAAGAAATATAAATTTATTAAACTAATAATAAACAATTAACAATATAATTACAAAAATAAATATAAATTACAGTTATAATTAAAAAATGAAAAATTAAATATTATAAAACAATTACAATTTTATTAGACTAAAACAGTAAATTGAACATAAAGTAAGTCAAATTATAAAATTGAAAAATTATATAAGAAAATAAAATAGATTAGTTATATAAATTAAAATTTTGCAATTAAAATTATATAAATGTATTATTATAATTACATAATTAATTATAATGTCACCGTTCTAAAAGACCCACCAACGATGGCCACTCGATCTATTCAATCTGGCGGAGGGAGTAGGGGCGGCGGAGGGAGTCACTGCTCTGGTGGGGGTGGTAGCGGCGACAGGGGTGACGGAGCGAATTAGAGTGAAAAAAATTAATTACGGGAAAGATTTGGGGGGTTTTTTTTTTTGGAAAAATTTGGGAAGATGGAGAGAAAGGAGAAGGTCAATATTGAAACAAATTAGGGTTGAGGGGGAAGAGGAACGTGACTTTGTTGTTTAGTATTTTTCCTTTCCTTTTGTTTTTAATTTAATTTTTTTTTTTATACTTCCTTTATTTTCCATTTATTTTTATACATTTACTTTATATCATATCTACAAGTAAACACACATTTTCTTTTATTTATATCTTTAGTTACGTATAATTAAAAATTATAAAAATTTGATATTCATAATGTACTCCGTAATACAATCAAAATAAGATCTCAAATGATTATATTATTTATTATATATTAATAGTTGTATTAAAAAGTTTTTACACTCATGAATATTGCCTACAAAAGACAAATGTATTTATATGAATAAAATTGAGGAAATAGTGAGTAAATAAAAATTGAGGAAATAGTGAGTAAATGTAATAAAATGGTTACGAAAATGTAGTATCACAATTATTCAGTAAAAATGGTACAGAAGCTATATAAAATACTCCATAGTATAAATGAGTTGATCTCACAATAATTTGTTATAGACCGTCTCCCCCAAAAAATTAATATAAAAATTAAAATGCAAATGAGTTTATACGAGTTTTACTGAATACGGATATATCCATTTTGTTCTTAAATAATAGTCCATTTTGTTTTTAGGGAAAAATAATCCCTCATTTTTTATACATAAGCCAAATATCTTTCTACAGTAATTCTCTTGTAAGGCATGCCTTACACAAAATTAATGTAAGACCAAAGTACAAATTGCAGTTAAAAGGGTACAAAATCATGAAACAAATGTACTAAAGTCACTTACAGGGGTACTAAAAAAAATTAGTAACAATTAATCATAATTATCACTTAAATAGTACAAAAACTATATAAACGGGTACAAATGAGGCCGACTTACACATGACTTACACAAGAATTTGTGATCTTTCTAATATTGATAACTTTTTTGTCCCTCTTACGTGTGATTGTGAGATTTAATTTGTCTTAGTGTTAAGAGTTAAGAATGATACGTGCGTGTTAGATATGAATGTGTCTTTAAAATTACACACGTCTAATTGACCCTAAATTATTTCTTGCGGTGTAAATAACTATGGTAAGGCATGACAATAAAGAAAATAGCACATAAATTCACATAAAAAGACTTTATAGTCACTATATTGAAATGAATGTGTTACTTCATTTTTAAATGTGCATAAGTAAAAATTATATCTTAAACAAGCACGGGTTAATATTTTCTTTTAAAATGTGCAATTTGCATTCAAAAAACAACAACCTCGTGCAATTTGCACGGGCATAAAATTATATTATTCCACTTAACACTACTCCGTATTAATTACGGGAGTTCGGAAAATCAATAACATTTTGTTAATGCTTTAAAATTTCGATTATTTATTGATGTTTGTCATCTAATTTTTTTGGCTCATAAAAACAATTCGGAAAGGGTTTGTACAAAAAATTCGGAAACGGTTTGAGACCAATAAAAACAATGGGTCGTTAAATTAGGGTTGAATTAGAGATATGAGGGATTTAAATCAAAGAAAACAAAGGGGTGATTCATTATACTTAGAAGTTTTCAGATATGAAAATTTGGGGTTTATGACTTATGAGTGTAAGGAGATTAAATAATTGTTCAATTATAAAATAATTTGAATTGTAGAGATTTGGTATTAGTGAATCAAAGGAGAGGAGGGATTTGGTAAAAAGAATTTAGACTTAGAAATAGGGGATGAAAGACTAGGAGTAATGGAAATAAAAGTGACGGTGAAATTGCACACTTTTTTTAATGAAGAAAAAATAGGGTTAAAATGTGGGCTTGAAGGATAAGATTGTGTTTTTCTCTACTACTTATAATTTTAAAGCCCATAATATTTTCATTTCATTTACTATTATAAATAATAACTTTACTGAAAACTTACTAATTTTTCATTCAAATAATTCAATAAGGTCATTATTAAAATAAAATTTCAAAATTACAGATAAAAGTAATATGATACGGAGTAAGAACATGTGATGATTTCGACGGGCTTACATTGTTATACATAATAGAGAAAATTCTTAACCTATTCACGTGATAGCATCGTCTTGGAGAAAAAATAGTTTGGAGCATCTACATCTACTATAGTATTTTAATATTCTAAAACTAATAATTAACTAAATTTACTCCCTTCATCCCAAAAGAAGTGTCTTCTTTTCTACTTTAATACTGTAAAATTTAGTAGAACATGGGACACTTATATTGAGATGAAAGGGAGTAAATATTAGAATTAGTATATCAATCATACTTATAAATAGCTAGAACTTTCAAATATTAATATCAAAAGAATTATAATTACAATTATTCGTCAACAATGATAGATATATTTTTTAAAATATGATGGTGGAGTATAACTAACAAACTTAACTTACTTAAACCAATAGTTTTTAAATAACTTTAACTAGAGGTATAAAAAAAATGAGCGAATTTGTCATTAAGACAAGTTATTTTTTTTTCAGAGTTAAATACGAGTTAAATCTTACGGGTAAAAATAAACCCATGCACTTTACGGGTTCTTACTCATTCTTCTGTTTTATTTAAAGCTCAAATTGACCTTTTTTTTCACTCATATTTCAAAATTGTTCCTCGCAACATGAATTTATAATTTATTATAATACATGAAAGACGTATGCATAAATGTAATGAGCAAACTTGAATATCGATCCATGTAAATTACACGTATTTGTTATTTAACGTTGCACGTAATGTTATTATAAAATTTGATATAACATACCTGTACCTGTTCAAAGTTCTCTAACAATTTGCACGGGCATAAGCTTTTTGCATTTTGCACTGGCATAAAGTTATACAACAATTTTTATAGTACGTAGTACAATAACAGTACGGAGTAAGATTTCTGCATTTTGCAAGGGCATAAAATTCATTCAATTATTTATTTACTAGTTTTAAAGCCCGTGCGATGCACGGGTTTTAATAATGTGTGGTTAGTAATTAATTTATGATTTATCTTTTTTAATTTGGGTCGGTACAAATATTAAAAAATAAAAAAAATAAAATAAAATATGAAAATAGGGTTAATAATATCATGTTTATTGTAATATATAACAAAATATTGAGAAATATAGAATTATATATGTAAGAATATTTATATAAATTTATACAGTTTTTAGCTAATTTATAATAGTATATTGTCGTTATTATTTTATTAGTATTTGTATTTCATTGCTAATTGTACCTAAATTTTCTTACTAACCTTGTTTGTGACTTTATTTGATTAATTTTATATTTTTATATCCCTTTAACTATGATTTGTTCTCTTAGATGTACGATAAATTAGTTTGAGACCGTCTTAAAGAAGACTTAGCTTTGAATTTTCCTTTTTTTTTAAAGAGAGTTTTATTTATTTATTTGTATCTTATAGAAAAAAAATTAATTGCTTCGAATTTTATTAGATTATAAAAATATTATTTTTATTAGATTATCAAATAATTAAGGTAAATGTTACCCATGAGCTTTTCAATTTATATGAAGAGGTAAATGTATATTATTAAAAATAATATTAAAATCTAAACTTAATTTCCACAATATTGGTCTTAATATTTTTGGGTAAGTTTTTATTGAAATTTTATAGAGAATTATTTACTTTGAATAATATATGGAAAAAGGATAATGGGTAGTCATATGAATTTAAGGACAATGTTATTCTTTATATTCTTTTTTATCTTTGTTTTCTTTCTTTAAATTTTGTAGAAAGCTTATTACTCTTAATAAAATTTATTAGCTTAATTTGAAATTTATTAGATTATCAAATGATTATTTTTATTTGATTTGATAGAATTATGACTATTTTTCTTTTCAATTTAAAATTAAAACCAACGGATTTTGACTAAATCCAATTAAATTTGTTGATAATTCATTTGTTATCTAATTTGAAGCTCTACATATTTGATTCTGATATTTGCATGTGTGCTCAAGTGCATTGTTCGATGAAAGTTGTCATACATGACTAATTTTTATATGATTTGTTCTTTATCTCGTGATATGAATATTAGCATATGACTCACGTGTAACCATTTCACATGTGATATCTAAAATAAAGTAACTAAAATATATTATAAAACGTAGAAATAATTTTCAAAATAAAATAATCTTATCATAAGATCGTACCGTTTTATATGAAAAATTATATATAAATTATATGAACAATATAATTTATATTATCGACTTAATACTTTTGAATGTAAAATTTTGGTATTTTGTCCAAAACTGCCTTATTTATGCTACATATATTTTTAAAATATGGAAAATATTACCTTAATTATTTTTATTTTGGAAAAAAAAAACTATCAACATTCATCTACGCCAGTTAAGATTAGTTTTTTTTCCATAATTTTCAGATGCTCTCCTACAAAATTGATATGAACAATTAAATCAAAACTTAATAAGTTGAAACTACTAAAAGATCAAACATTATAAATTATAAAAATTTAACCTATAACAGTAATTAATGACTTTATTTGAAAATATGATAATCAATAAATCTTGTATATCTCTTTTACCTTTCAAGTTATATATATTCATTAGTTTTGTTATTGGTTTTGTAATCAAGCTTACTCAATGAGAATACAAAATCTTGAACTTAAAATATACATCTGCAACATATTCAAAGGAAAAAAAAGGATCATTACCAACTCAATCAAGCTATGTTAAAATAACAAACATGGTAATTAAAAAATAAAACTGTTCAAAATTAAATACTTTTATTAAATCAAATACACCGTAAAAAAATAGAAATAACATAAATCGTAATCATAATTAGAACATACTAAACTTAAACTATTAACGTAATGCTCAGGAAGATCAAGCTAATGGTTATATTTTAATGAGATTTGGTTGAGCCATTGGATCTTTAAGATCCTACGGTTGAGATTTAGATGTAGGACTTAAAAAGATAGGGTGAACTTACATGATCCTATTTCTATATATAAAAATGGTTTAAGACATACCTAAAAATGTATGATAACTAAATAAGGAAATTTGTAGATTACTTTTTTAGTCTTATAAAATTAGGAAAAAGGTTAGTCTTAATATCTTTTTAGTTGATTTTTTTTTTTTTTTTTCCTAGTCTTAATTTTTTTTAGGTAAGTTTTGAGAATATTTTGAGTTGAGATTATCTATGGAAGATGAATATTAGTTGAGATTATTCTTGTGAATTTTACATAAGTTATATTTTAAGATAATTACTTTAAATTAAATTTCTTTTGTAGGAGAGATTTTCTTTTAATTTTATTGAAAACTAATTTCTTTGAATTTTATTAGATTATCAAGATATTATTTTAATTAAATTATCAAATAAGTATGGTAAGTGTTACTCAAGAGCTCTACAATTTATATGAAAATGTAAGTTTATCTTATGGAAATTAAAATAAAATACTATTTTTCCTTATGTGAGTCTTAATATTTTTTAAGTAAGTTTTTATTTAAATTTTATAGAGAACTAAAATATTTTGAAAAACATTAGGAAAAAAGCTAAAGGTTAGTATTATAACAATAGGAAAGATGTTGGTCTTAGTACTTTTTAGCTTAATTTTTTTTTGTTCTTTAAATTTTAGTGAAAGTTAATTGCTCTTAATTGAACTTACTTCTAGAAGAGTTTTTCTTTTAATTTTATAGAAACCTAATTGTTTTGAATTTATTAAATTATCAAATAATTATTTTTAACTCCGTATTAGATTATCAAAAAATCATGGTAAATAATGTTGTTCACTTTATTAATAAGTAATTAAAAAATAATATACAAATTTAATAAATTATGATGTGGGCACTCTAGAAACACTTAACAAAACTTTCTTTTATGTAGTTGTGTATAGATATGAAATATATAGTTTGATTTCTAATTTATAAAGGAACTAAAAGAAGTATTTTAAAACGGGATAGTAAAAATTTGAAATTTTTTCATCAAAGTAGACTTTACCTAATTCTCAGATATTCTAATACAAAATTGACATGAACAATTAAATCAAAATTTAATAGGATGAACAGCTCGAAATAAAAAAGTTTATGCTTACTAATAAGGTAGATTTGATGGGAGTTTTGGAGACTAGGGTTAAGGAAAATAAGGCTACTTCTGTGATCAATAAGACTTTTCGTGATTGGAGGGTTACTTTCAATTATGAACACCATTACAATGGTAGAATTTGGCTCTTATATAATCCGAGGGTAGTTGGGGTAGATATTATTGAGAAGGGGGATCAATATATCCATGGGCGAGTCACTCATCTTCTCTCTCATTGGGTTGTTTTTGTTACTATTGTCTATGGCTCGAATAATGCAGCTGATAGGAGACGACTATGGCTCAATTTGGAGGCTCTGGCTCAGTCAATGACGGATAGTTGGATAATCCTTGGTGATTTTAATGTGGTTCGTACTGAGGATGAAAGAAGAGGTGGTCATGCACCAAATCAGTTGGATATGGATGATTTTAATGACTGTATTATGAGGAGCGGGCTGATGGACATGTCTAGTAAGGGTTGTCAGTTTAGTTGGACGAATAATCAATTGGGGTGTGATAGGAGTTGGTCAAAGCTTGACAGGGCTTTGGTTAACCAACAATGGCTTTCTGCGTTCCCTTCCTCTTACGCTCATTTTCTTCCACATGGTGTGTCAGACCATTCACCAATTTTGGTAAATGTTCAGTCACAAGTGCTTGGGGGAATACGAGGTTTTACTTACTTGAATTGTTGGGCTCAACACCAAGGGTTTCTGGAGTGTGTTGCTCAGGCTTGGGCACCACCTATTCAGGGGAATTCAATGTTCTGTTTATTTCAGAAATTGAAAGTTGTGAAGCAACGTTTAAGAGAATTTAATGCCAGACATTTTTCTCAGCTCTCTAGAAGAGTGTCTGATGCTTCAGAGGCACTCACTATGATACAAGACGACCTGATCAGGCTCCCTGATGATGAGGGGCTGCTGTTAGCTGAGAAACAAGCCCGGGACAAATATGTACGGCTGAAGACAGCTGAAATTAGTATGCTGGAGCAGAGGGCCAAGATCACACATGTGAAGGCTGCTGATTGTAGTTCAGCATACTTTTTCAGGAAGATTGCTGAGAGGCGGCACTTGAATCACATCGGATGTATTGTTGATATGCATGGCATCGTACATAAGGAGCAATCAAATATTGTGCAAGCTTTTTTGGAATATTATCAAGCACTATTGGGTACTGAACAGGTTGTTGATGATCTTGATAAGGCTTTCATTGGTACTGGTAAATGCTTGCAGTTGAATCACAGAAATAGCTTGACCTTGCCCGTTACTACAGCGGAAATTCTGGATGCTCTTCGCTCTATTGATCCGAATAAATGTCCTGGCATTGATGGTTTCACTTCTGGATTTTTCAAAGATACTTGGGCAATCACTCAGCCTGAATTTGTTGCAGCTGTATTGGATTTTTTCACACACAGTCAACTGCTGAAAACTGCTAACTTGACTGTGGTTACTTTGGTTCCTAAAAAAGCTGCTGCTACTTCGGTTACGGATTTTCGACCTATCTCTTGTTGTACTACATTTTACAAAACTGTGAGTAAGATTCTAGCTAACAGATTAAAGAGTGTTCTCCCGGAGTTAGTAGGTTATGAACAGGCTGCTTTCGTGCAAGGGAGAAACATTTTTGATAATATTATGCTTTCTCAGAGTTTGGTGAAGGGATATTCAAGGAATAGCGTCTCCCCAAGATGCTTGATTAAGGTTGACATAAAAAAGGCTTTTGATTCCCTTAACTGGAAATTTGTTGTGCAAATGATGGAGGCTTTGGGGTTCCCAGAGAGATTTATTGGGTGGATTAAGGCGTGTATAACCACGGCTAAGTACACGTTGAAAATTAATGGTGCCACTCATGGTTACTTTGAGGGCAGGAGGGGTATTCGTCAAGGGGATCCCCTTTCTCCCTATCTTTTTGTACTTAGTATGGAGGTTCTTTCAAGGTATCTCAGGAGATTGCCTACGATTAGAAATTTTTCTTATCACCCTAAATGTGTGAGGATTAATCTCACTCACTTAATATTTGCTGATGACCTAATGGTCTTCACAAGGGGTGACTTGCCCTCTGTTAAGGCTGTCGCTGGATTTTTGCAGACCTTTGCCCAGGTCTCGGGTCTTGAGGCCAATCCCGAAAAGACAGATATTTATTTTGGTGGTGTTGCAGAGGCTGTCAAGGAGCTCATTATTGAAAACTCGGGATTTAAGGAGGGTACTTTCCCCTTCAGATACCTAGGGATCCCCTTGGCTGCTGCTAACTTGAAGAGCGACATGTACCATCAGCTTCTAAATAAGGTTCGGAGCTACATACAAAGTTGGGTCAATCAGAGCTTGTCTTATGCAGGGAAGCTCCAGTTATTGAATTCGATGATTTTCGGTCTTGAAAACTTTTGGTGCTATGCTATACTGTTGCCTCGAGGTATTCGGGAAAAACTGGAAAGGTTGTGTCGAGAGTTTTTCTGGCAGATTGGGGAAGGTAAGCGAAGGATACTGTTTAAGAGTTGGCAAGCTGTCTGCACACCAAGAGAAGAAGGTGGTTTTGGGATTAAGGAGGTCCTCTCATGGAATAAAGCGTTACTTGCGAAAACTATCTCTGATCTTCTTGTTGGTAAGCAAAGTGTATGGTTATGTTGGTTGAGGGCGTACAAGCTTCGTGGGTCTGACATATGGCTGGTCCCACATCAGAGTTCGGATTCAGAAAGCTGGCGAGGGATTCTGAAAGTTCGTGATGAGATACTACGGCTGACTGATGGAGCTGTACGTGCTCAGGGGCTGCTGGTCTCCTGGAGTGTTTCTGGTAAGTTTCCTAAGCTTGCTTACGATTTCTTCCGAGTCACTAGGGCTAAGATTGCTTGGTCTGTTGTGGTTTGGAATTCTTGTAATTTACCCAAACATAGTGTGGTTGCTACGTCTGCAATTCAGGGGCATCTGCCTACGGTGGATAACCTTTGTCGACGTGGTATTGTGTTGGTGAATTGGTGTGTTTTATGTAAGCATGGCTATGAAACCCATGATCATCTCTTCTTCAAGTGTGCCTTCTCCAAAGGTATAATGCAAGCGTTATGGAGTTGGATGGGAATAACGAGAAGAATCCGTAGCCTTAAATACGAATTGAAACGAGCTAAGATGGGGTTACGGAGACAGACATGGAGAGCGCAGTAGTTTGCGGGATGCCTAGTAGCGGGTATCTATGCCATATGGATAGAAAGAAACAGTCGAATCTTTATCGGAAGGGAAACGTCGTTTGATCGAATTGTTCGCCAAATTCAATTCAATGTTAGTATTAGAATCTTGTATTCGTTGAAATATGAGGATGAGAGTGAAGTGATACAATGCCTAAACGGCCCATGATGTACTAATTCACTATTTTGGATATGAAATGGAAAGGAGCTAATTTCTACAAAAAAAAAAAAAAAAAAAAAAAAAAAAAAATTTAATAGGATGAAACTAACTAAGATCAAGTATGATGAATAATAAATATTATTATACAGCAATAAATAATGATTTGTTATGAAAATAAGATAATCAATAGATCATGTATATCTCTTTTACCTGTCATGTTACATATTTGATTGATTTTGTAATCAAGTTTCTTCAATGAGTACCTCAAATCTTGAACTTAAAATATAAATCTGCAACATACAAAGGGAAAAAGATCATTATTAATTCAATCAAGCTATGTTTAAATAACAAACATGATAATTAAGAAATAAAACTTTTCAAAATTAAATACACTTATCAAATCAAATACACGTAAAAAATAAAAATAGCACAAACAGTAATCATAATTAAAACATAATAAACTAAAACTATTTAACCCGATACCTTAGAAGACCAAGCTAAAGTTTTTGATATATATACATAAAAAAGGTTTGAAGACTTACCTAAAAATTATCTAATGTATCATAATTAAATAACTAAATTATGTGTCATATAATTGTTTCTTTCCAAATTTTTTTTCGATATAAATGATTTAGTTAATTGTTTCTTTCCAATTTTTTTTTGTCGATATAAATTATTTAATCTATTTTTCAAATGAATTTTTTTTATTGGATGAAATACTTTGATATTTATACTCATCTGATAGCATTTTTCGTTTCGAAACTAATGATGTTATTCTTATATTTTTTCGACAGATACATTTTATGAAACATAATAATTAAAGACTTCGCTAAAAGTTTTCTAATGTATCATAATTAAATAAGGAAATTATTTCTCATAAAATTATTTCTTTCCAAATTACTATTTTTTCACAATTTAATTTATTTTCTTAATGTAATTTAATTTATTTTCTTAATGTAATTTTATGATTGGTCTAAATCTCCTTGAATTAAGGAGAGCGCTCGAAAAAACTCTCTTTTATATATATATATATTGATTTATTTATTTTACAATTTGTACGGGCATAAAATTATTAGTTGTCATATAATAATGATAATTTGTACGGGTATAAAATTGTTATTTGTACGGGCATAGAATTGTTATTCATCATATAATAATGATAAATTGTACGGGTATAAAATTGTTATTTGTCATATAATAATGATAATTTGCATGGGTATAAAATTGTTATTTGTGCGGACGTAGAATTGTTATTTTTCATATAATAATGATAAATTACACGGGCATAAAATTGTTGTTTGTCATATAATAATGATAATTTACACGTGCATAAAATTGTTATTTATACAGGCATATGTTGTTTGTCATATAATAATGTTAATTTGCACGGGCATAAAATTGTTATTTATACGGGGATAAAAATTTTATTTGTCGTATAATAATGATAATTTGCACGGGTATAAAATTATTATTTGTACGGGCATAAAATTATTTAGGGTTATTTAACAGGAATAATACAAACTATCACTATTCTTATCCCAATAATCCATACTATCAATAATCCCGCAATAATCTAAACTATTATACCTATATTCTCAAAATGGTCCATGGTAACCTACTACCTGGAAAACCGGTAATTCAAACTATGAGTCTTCTTCTCTCAATAATCCATACTACTATTGTTAGTCTTGTAATAATCCAAACTATTATACTTATATTCTCAAAATGGTCCATCTCAAAAAAACAGTAAAAACAAATTTAATTTTTTTAATCAATAAAAAAAATTAAATAAAGGAAAAGTCTTATTTCACTCATTCTAATCTTCATTCTAAAACTCACACTTCATTATATTATTATTATTATTATTATTATTATTATTATTATTATTATTATTATTATTATTATTATTATTATTATTATTATTATTATTATTATTATTATTATTATTATTATTATTATTATTATTATTATTTTTATTATTATTATTATTAGTATTACTATTATTATTATTATTATTATTATTATTATTATTATTATTATTATTATTATTATTATTATTATTACTCCGTATTATTATTATTGTTATTGTTATTATTATTGTTATTGTTATTATTATCATTACTACTACTACTACTACTACCACCACCACCACCACCACCACCACCACCACTACTATTATTAATTTTGATAATCATTTCTGTTGCAACAGCTACGAATTTGGGAGCTCGTAATAATGTATACATGCTGTCGAAAATGGTAGGCTCTTTGGTTGATGATCATGTTGCAAATACATGAATTTGGGACCTCAGATTAACGCGTTGACATCTTTGTCCAAATTTTAATCGACAAACACATCCGTCACAAATTACTACATTAATCGTTTTACGTCTTACATCCAACCCCATTACAAAATTACTTCATCAGTTTATCATCTTACAAAATGCAAAAAAAATCCACGACACAATTAATCCGATCAAAGCCGCTTTCTCCCCTTTAACATGTTTGTTCATTAAATTCTTCAATTCCATGTTTTCTTCGACCAACTTCTCATTCTTCATCTTCAATTTTGAAATCTTATTTGCAAATTTCTTCTCAAAATCCGATGGCGGACATCCATGGACTTTTGAATCATTATCCGATTCAATATCTTCCATCAACACGAAGAACCCACAATGATTGTTCTACATATTCAACATGTCATTACCACAAAGATTTAAACCAAAACAAGAGGAAAAAAAAAGGTATTATAAAATACATTGACATTACCGGCCATAAAGGACAACCGAAGAATTTTTTGCCCATATTTCGGCCATTCTTAATTGTCCTAATAACAGCGCCTAAATTGTGGTTGCATAAGACGTCGGTTGATATGTTTGAAATCCGTGTATTTGAAGACGATGAACATGACATACGAGATTTTATTTTTGAATTAATTTTTCAATTTTGAAGCTTAGTTGGTATAAAAATGGAGGAATTATAATAATGAAGAAGACAAGATGCTACAACGTATATATTAGAAAATATAGGGGTCCCACAACATTTACCGGAACCAAAAGGTAAGAAAACGGTCATATTTTATGTGGTACTATTTTGAGAATATAGGTATAGTAGTTTGGATTATTGCGGGAATAATGATAGTCTAGATTATTGGGAGAAGAATAGTGATAGTTTGTATTATTCCTGTTAAATAACCCAATTATTTATTATCATATAATTTCTTTTTTTAGGTGCTTTTGATGACACTAATTCATAGTGATCGCATCAAAAGGAGCCCTTTATAAACTCATTTTAAAACTCATTATTATCATTTGTCCATACTTTAATAGTCACAATTAAAAAGTATCTGAAAATTATGATTTGCGATAGTGAAAAATATGTCTTATATAGAAAAAATAACGTAGTTTATAAGGAAATCTTTGAGAAATTATAGTACGGTTATCATCTTATTGGAGTACTATTTCCTTTTATCTTAACCTTATTATTTATGATAATGATTGTTTGTCATATAATTTCGTTGTTTTAAGTGCTTTTTAGTGATACGAATACACATTTGATTTTTATAAAAGACGCTTTTATTAAATTTATTATACAACGACTTCATTATTCGTATATTCCTACTTAAATTTTATAAAAAAAACTTACCCGTGCAATTTGCACGGGCATAACACTAGTATTACTATAAAGCAGGAACCACTATGACACGTGTCAGCTTCTCAATGAAAATTTTCCCGCCCAAAACACGTTACCAAATTAAGAATTAGCTCATGTGAATAATGCAAAATAAAATAAAAGTTAACTATTACAATGAACATAGTTCCAAATATATAACGAACAAAATAGAAACTATTATATTTACTCTCCTTAACATTAATTTAAACAAAAAATCACAACAATTTGTTTCTAAAATTACTTTCTCAAGGTAAGAAAAAAACACTTGGGTCGTCAATTCTTTTCAAAAGTATCTATATTTACATAGATCAATTTATATATTTACAGTATATCCGCGCCCACGTCCCGTACGTGGGGGAAAAATTTTAAATTATAAGTCAGATCTCGATAATGACCACTTCCGGTGGAAACAACGATATTAAATGAAATCTGATTTAGACCGTCTCCGCGGTCACATCCTCAATCACATCCCGTATGTGGGAGGAAATATTACATTCTCTTCCGGGAATGTCATTATATAAATCTCATAATATTTCAATTAATTTATGTCTCATGACTTTTCTCTTTCAAATCAATTATAGAGAGACAAAGTCTATAACTTGTACCAAATTGACAATATTATAAACAAGTTAAATCAATATTATATTACCATCTTCTCTTAAACAGGTACAGGCGTACTCCGCATATTGAAGTAACAGATATTTATCGTAAAAACAACAACACACTTTCTAGTCACATACAAGTATCTAAAATACGGAGTAAGAGATTGCTGCTCAAAAAAATATGGAACAAAATACGGAGAAACTAGTAATGAATCACATAAACTGACGTAACATTATTTCTTGTGTTAATATGAGGCACAAACACTAATTAAGACAATTACTGAAAAACACATCAAACACTTTGACATAAGTCAACTTGTTAAACCATACTTGTATTATATAGGGAGTTCTCCGTAGGTAATTACATAGATAAAATAGCAATCTCAAACAACTCAATTATAGGATTAAGTTTTAAAACGAAGATTTAATCACAAAATCAACTCAAAATATAAAATACCTGTCATCCTATAATATAATAAAGCTATTTTAAAAAAAAAAATAAAAAATCCAAATACCATATCATATTAATAATATAGAACAATCGTGCTAATTCTTAACTTCACAAGACAATCAGAGAGACACAGACATAACACGAGAGGTACAATCCAAATAATTCAATATACACAATTTAATCTATGGAATGAATATGAGCACAAATAATGTAGTAGTAAGATGTCATTATTATTAATCTTAGCATATAGTCTGTTAATCAATATTGCATATTCATGATTATTAAAATCACACGGTCAAAAAGAGTATCATCAATCAATCTTTTAGTGTGCATTGCAATTAGTTTGATAAAGCTTTACTCGTAATGAACTTCACCAATTTAACATTGTAAAATTAAGTTTAGAGATTGGAGACTTACCTCCTGTATATACAGAGTATAATTTAATTGTTATATGAAAAAAAAAAAATTCAAGAAATATTGTCTTCACAATCCACTCGATACAATCACATGCTGTATATATCCCGACCCATAATAACGATAAGCGGTATTTGAATAAATATACAAACTGTCATTCCGTCCTAACTTGCTTGCTCAATTGGAGAGAATTCGTGCTGATAACGTGTTGTGAAATAATAAGAATAAGAGAGGGAATAGAGAGAAGAGAGATATGTGTATTCATCCTTTAGGAGGGCAACATATATATAGTACATCAGCTATAAGGGTTTCCCCCAAACCCTAGATACATATAGCTAGTAATGGGCTGTAGTCCCAATGGACATCCACACTATACATTATTTATAACATGATCAACATATTTTAAGTTTTCGTACATATTTTAAATCTCATGTTTATAAACATAGCTTAGAAAATATTCTAAACCATATATTTCGATAAATATTTCATCAGTTATAAGTTATAGATAATTCATAAAAATTATATACTCTAATAAAAACAAAAGGCAATGTACAAGTTTATTATAATGAACAAATTCTTTAAATATAGTAAAAAAGGCTTTCGCCTATTCTATAATATAATCGTGAATTGCCTCAATTAAAATATTTTCTATGATGAATAAACTATTTTGTATTAAAATAATTTCTGAAAAATGTCTTACCATTGAATAAATATAACGTATCATGTTTTTCATAACAAATTTTTTTTTCTATTTACATGTCATTAAAGATGTAATTTAATATTATATAATAAATAATTTAGATGGGTTTATTTTCCAATTTAAGACTTTGTGAGAAATATTTTGGCACTTGATTTGGAGATTTCATGAGTAATTTTTTAGAGAGACCGTTGTATAAATCTGATGGACAAATTCTAATTAGTCATTTATATCATTCAACTAAACGAATTAGATTTTAATGAAAAATATCATTAAATTACAATTTATATTGAAAACTACTTTAATTCATAATATAAATAAGATTTTATTAATTATAAACTTCTCAGTCTCAATACGCGTTACACACCCATAAACGAATGAGAGACTGTCCACTTTATAAGCCCAAGTAATGAATATAATATTGAATAATCGCTAATCGAAGTTGTAAAAGTAGAATAATAGTTGTGACATTAATAAAAGAAATAGTTATAGCGATAAAAGTAGTGAAATTAATAGTATTAGCAACAAGCTAAGATAATCAAAGTGATAATATAAGTAACAATATTAGCGAAAATAAGAATAGTAGCCGTGCAAATAGCGAAAGTGACAGTAGTAACAAACAACAACCATAGTGAATTAATAATAGTAATAGACTAATAGTGAAAGTAGTGAAAATAAATGTAATATCAATAGGAGTAGTAAAAGTAACCATAATAATAACGAGGGTAGTAGAAGTAACATTAGTACGTATCACTCCGATCGAGTATATAGTAACATTAGTGTCACATAATTTGGTTATAAATTTATTTTCACCTTAATTATAAGAAATAACATACAAAAACGTATTACAAATAGTATATATGAATTAAACAAACCAGCGTAATTTATATTTTATACACAACTAAATTTAAAAGATAAATTTATGTAGCCCGGACGTGACCGGACACCCAATCTAGTACGGAGTACTCTATATACAAAGTCGAAACCATAACCTATATGGTCGACATTTATCTTAATATAATTGGTTAAAAAATAATATTATTTAATTATATAAAATCTAGAATATAATACTAGAAAGATGCATGCAATTAGGTATAGTATATATTTAAATTCTACTAAAATTCTAAACTAAAAATACATACAATATATATTATTCAAATATTTTATAATAATATTATACTTCGTACTAGAAGATTAGATACAATTAAGTATTTTAATGATAATAGGATTTCAAATTAAAAAAAAATATATATTATTCAGACATATATAATCGAACATATAAAATTAAAATTTGTTATATAGTTTGTGAATATATTATTCAGATATATAATCGATCAACATATACTTCTAAACTAAAAATATATATAGTATATATTATTCAAATATTTTATAATAATACGGTACTTCGTACTAGAAAATATATATAATTAAATATTGTAATGCTAATAGGATTTCAAATTAAAAAAAATACATTATTAAAACATATATAATCGAAGATATAAAATTAAAATTTGTTACATAGTTTGTGAATATATTATTCAAATATATAATTAATCAACATATATTTTGAAATGTTATTTTAATACCACGCATCGTAGTGAAAGTAACATTAATAATGAGGGTAGAAAGTAAAGGTAGTAAGATAGGGAATATTCAGTGGATAATTTAGTTGATCATTTTATTTTAATAATAATTATGAAAAATGACATACAAAAAGGTATTATAAATGAGAACTATATGAATTAGGCAAATCAGAGCGATTATATTTTACACAAAATTAATTCTAAAGGTAAATATAGATAGCCTGGGCATGATCGGGCGCCAAGTCCGCTAATTTTCCTTAGTTATTGTGTCATATTCAAATGGGAAGAAAAAAAGTAAAATATTTATTTTAACACTAATTCTCATATAAGTCCGTCTTATTTTAACTTATAATAAGACAATACTAGTTATAGTTTATGGTACATCTTAATATTCTTTCGGTGACCTCTATACGAGTTAAGTATATAAAAAGGACCTAAAGTATACTAAAAAAGAGCTTCAAGGACTTAATGTATCAAAGGTGAGCTTTGAGGACCTCAAACTTAACTCCGTTAGTTCATCCGTGTTACTCCGTGCAAAACATGGACGATTACATTACATGTTCTCCTTCAAGGGCCACAAACATTATTGCAATTAGTAAATTACAAACCATAAATACAATTTAGCCAATATATATGTATTACGGAGTACAAAATTGTAGAGCTCGTGTAGTGTCGTGTTTGTGTTGGAGTCACATATAAATGGGTCATTAACTCTTCAATTCAACCCTGACCTAAACCCAACCTATTTATATTTCTTGTCAGGTTCGTGTTGAGCTAATAATTTAAATAGGTCATCATTCGTGACTCAAACTCATTAATTTTGTGTTGGGTGCGAGTCATGTCAGTTTTTGTCGGCTCTACATTATTGTACTATGTACTTGTAGCATAATTTTCTACCAAATATTCAAGATATTACCGAGCTTTCTCCATACCATAATACGGAATAACACGCAAAGTTTTCAAATATTCTAAATTTTGCCATCTCATCTATTTGTATTACGAAGTACAATCCAAATTTTAAGGTAAAAGAAATGATGTATTGTTTACTACTCCCTCTGTCTTAGTCATTTGTTTACAGTTTGACTTTTTTTCCTTCACAAAAAAGTCAAACTGTAAACAATTCATTGAAACGGATGAAGTATCACATTTTAATTTCTATTTCTCATTATAAAAACTTCCACCTTTTCTAAATTTCTACGGAGTATTTCCTTCACAAAAAGACAAAAAAATGTGAATAACACCTTTTCCTTCACGAAAATAATTTGACAAAAAATTATAATCATAACTTATTTTAGACGACAATCAATCTACAACAAAAGATACGGAGTATTAATTAATGTTTTTATAAGTTATTGTCCACTGAAACTCAAAATGTGAAAAAAAATAAATAAAAAAAAATTAATGTTTTTATAAGTCAAAACATATGTTTATTTTGGTAGAAATGAGATTTTGGAAGGAGTTTTTAAAAAAATGTTTATAAAGGTGGGATATTTAAATTAAAATTTAGAAAAGGTGGAAGTTTTTATAATGAGAAATAGAAATTAAAATGTGATACTCCCTCCGTTTCAGTTAATTGTTTACAGTTTGACTTTTTTGTGAAAGAAAAAAAGTCAAACTGTAAACAAATGACTGAGACAGAGGGAGTAGTAAACAATACATCCTTTCTTTTACCTTAAAATTTGGATTGTACTCCGTAATACAAATAGATGAGATGGCAAAATTTAGAATATTTGAAAACTTTGCGTGTTATTCCGTATTATGGTATGGAGAAAGCTCGGTAATATCTTGAATATTTGGTAGAAAATTATGCTACAAGTACATAGTACAATAATGTAGAGCCGACAAAAACTGACATGACTCGCACCCAACACAAAATTAATGAGTTTGAGTCACGAATGATGACCTATTTAAATTATTAGCTCAACACGAACCTGACAAGAAATATAAATAGGTTGGGTTTAGGTCAGGGTTGAATTGAAGAGTTAATGACCCATTTATATGTGACTCCAACACAAACACGACACTACACGAGCTCTACAATTTTGTACTCCGTAATACATATATATTGGCTAAATTGTATTTATGGTTTGTAATTTACTAATTGCAATAATGTTTGTGGCCCTTGAAGGAGAACATGAAATGTAATCGACTAATCGTCCATGTTTTGCACGGAGTAACACGGATGAACTAACGGAGTTAAGTTTGAGGTCCTCAAAGCTCACCTTTGATACATTAGGTCCTTGAAGCTCTTTTTTAGTATACTTTAGGTCCTTTTTATATACTTAACTCCCTCTATAGTACAATTCGTAATCTTTTAATATTGTACCTATTTTTATATTTTTCGTGACCATTTTATTCATGTTCTACCTATTTTGTATTACGTAACTATTTTACTATTTCTTGTACCCATTTTTGTACGTATTGTATTACTATTATTTAAAAATATAAAGTAGACCTAATATAAGACCGTCTTACCAGATACTTACTCTTATTTTAAAAGTATTTCAAATTATATCAAACAAGATCTCTGTTGGAAGAGAAAAAAAATATAAATATTGATTTATTTTATAATTGAAATGTTCACCAAGTGATAAAATGTCACGTGTATTCGTTTAGAATATATCGTGAGCGTTTGAGATTGGAGCGTTTTGGCTCCAATACCTCAACTCGTTAAACATTATTTTTATTGTATTTTCCTTTTTAATTCCATTTTTTTTTCTTAAACTACTTCTCTAAATTATTCCTGTAACTATCAAAAAAGATGATCTTAAATACATAACCTCGTCCTCCTTTGGGACGGTCTTTGTCAAGATTACCATTACCCTATGTAGTTGCCTGGTTGGCCAGTCTTTTTAAAAATAATGTTTCAAATTTAAAAATGTTAAGGTTCTCGAATTTTGGTGAATTATTTTTTTATTAAACAGTAATTCTTCTGTAAGGCATGCCTTACACAAAATTAATGTAAGACCAAAGTACAAATTGCGATTAAAAGGGTACAAAATCATGAAACAAATCTACTAAAGTCACTTACAGGGGTACTAAAAAAAATTAGTAATAATTAATCATAATTATCACTTAAATAGTACAAAAGCTATATAAACGGATACAAATGAGGCCGACTTACAATAACTCATTGTAAGTCAGGACTTACACAAGAATTTGTGTTTATCAAAAATGAGTTTACATAAGATAAGTTTCTTCAGTAGTTCTCCTGAAAGACGGGCCTAACGATAATTAACGTAAGACACAAGCAAGAAAAGAAAAAAAAAACTAATCAGACCACTCATATATATGACTAACGATAAATTTATCGTTAGGCCCGTCTCACACAAGAAATTGTGAAGTTTCTTAAGAGGTTAGGAGAAAAGTTACTTGTTTGCTCGCGGTTACTCCCTTTTCATGCATTGCTTTTGGATTGGATTTTTTTAATCTAAGTGGGGTCATAATATTAAAATTATTTAAATATGCTTGAGTAGTAAAATGCGGTGTATGATTTGATGGGGAAATGATTTTTTTTAATCTAAGTGGGGTCATAATATTAAAATTATTTAAATATGCTTGAGTAGTAAAATGCGGTGTATGATTTGATGGGGAAATGATTTATTCAAGGCC
The DNA here is from genome assembly GCA_023091065.1 of Dianthus caryophyllus. Classification (NCBI taxonomy): domain Eukaryota; kingdom Viridiplantae; phylum Streptophyta; class Magnoliopsida; order Caryophyllales; family Caryophyllaceae; genus Dianthus; species Dianthus caryophyllus. The sequence continues at coordinate 34,035,644 of CM041519.1, forward strand.
TACAATTGATTTGGCCAAGGAAGTCTTGTTAATTGTCGAATTTACCATTAATTACAAATTAATGGTACTTCATATATGAATTTGTAATTTGTAAAATGAGGTTTATATTTAGTTATTTACATATCAAGGATCTACTCATTTCATTTTAAATTGTCTAGAATTTGAAATTTTAAGTCTTAAATTTTTATTTTTTCAGAAGTTTTCTTATTTTTTATGAGAAATTGCTAAGTGATTCATGAATCGTTCAAATTTTTGGATATACTACCCTAAAATACTACTCGTACTTCGTATATGAACGTATATTGTCCATATTAAAAAAATTACTCCCTACTTATTTATTTCAAATTCGTCAATAAAAGGTATTTATATCATGTCATTTATGCTGACACCGAGAACACTTAATTAATTTTGTAGTAAATTGAGAGAGCATGTTTTAAAATTGTCAAATTAAATTTCCAATTTTGAAGAAAATAAATTTAACTACAAAAATAATAGCTATTTGTAATTATTTAAAAAATATATCCGAATTGTTTATATTGTATGAAAAACAATTACTTCGTATTAGATAAAGAATAATCAAGGGCATATTTGTCGTTTAAAAAGTTTGCCTTGGACAAATAAATAAGTCGCCTTGGCTAAATCAGTTCCAAATTTGATGTAAGATGAAAAAAAATAAGAGTATATTACTTTGTACTTAAACTAGTTTTATTCCTGCACGGGTTTGGTAACTAAACATGTCATATACAATTAAATGCAATATATCGAAAACAATACTCGTATGATTTAACAAAAACAAATTTACGTATGAAAAAAAATCTAAGGTGGAAACCAGTGCTATTTTGCACATGAGTAAAAATAAACATTGTAATTGTTGTTTTATTTTAAAGATTTATTGGTTAAATAGATAAATTAAGATGAGTTCGAAAATATATCAAATTTAATCTCTATTTGTAGAGTACCGAAAATTATAAATATTAGTATTAATATTTTATTTTATATATTATAAATTTGAAACTAAAAACTATTTAAAATTATAGAATAGAAAAATATTAATAATTAATAGGTTAATTGTGGGAGAAATACTCCATAACTTCTATGATGAGGTGGCTTCACATGCATGCTTGAAATGTTGCTGCTTTAATCTATCTATATATATTACTATATTACTATAAAGCAGGAACCACTATGACACGTGTCAGTTTCTCAATGAAAATTTTCCCGCCCAAAACACGTTAGCAAATTAAGAATTAGCTCATGTGAATAATGCAAAATAAAATAAAACCCAAATATATTATAACGAACAAAATAGAAACTACGGAGTATTATATTTACTCTCCTTAACATTAATTTAAACAAAAAATCACAACAATTTGTTTCTAAAATTACTTTCTCAAGGTAAGAAAAAAAACACTTGGGTCGTCAATTCTTTTCAAAAGTATCTATATTTACATAGATCAATTTATATATTTACAGTATATCCAAAAAAAATCTTGAATAATTCAAAAATAACAATGATCAACATATTTTAAGTTTTCGTACATATTTTAAATCTCATATTTATAAATATAGCTTAGAAAATATTCTAAACCATATATTTCGATAAATATTTCATCAGTTATAAGTTATAGATAATTCATAAAAATTATATACTCTAATAAAACAAAAGGCAATGTACAAGTTTATTATAATGAACAAATTCTTTAAATATAGTAAAAAAGGCTTTCGCCTATTCTATAATATAATCGTGAATTGCATCAATTAAAATATTTTCTATGATGAATAAACTATTTTGTATTAAAATAATTTCTGAAAAATGTCTTACCATTGAATAAATATAACGTATCATGTTTTTCACAACAAATTTCTTTTTCTATTTACATGTCATTAAAGATGTAATTTAATATTATATAATAAATAATTTAGATGGGTTTATTTTCCAATTTAAGACTTTGTGAGAAATATTTTGGCACTTGATTTGGAGATTTCATGAGTAATTTTTTAGAGAGACCGTTGTATAAATCTGATGGACAAATTCTAATTAGTCATTTATGTCATTCAACTAAACGAATTAGATTTTAATGAAAAATATCATTAAATTACAATTTATATTGACAACTACTTTAATTCATAATATAAATAAGATTTTATTAATTATAAACTTCTCAGTCTCAATACGCGTTACACAGTTTAAGATGTCATTTGTATTTAATGAATGATCTATTAATAAAGAAATTATAAACATGTAAGATTGACCTATTAAACGGGTTGGACGGGTTAGGTTCGATTTCGAGTTATATGGGTCGGATCAGAATACAGTTCGGGTTCAATAAGGGTCAGGTTAAAAGGTTTACAGATCACGTTAGAGTCAGAATACAGATCAATAGTTTTGAATAATGAATATCAGTATTTTAATTTTGAATACGAACTTTTTATAGTTTTAATAAATTTATGGTTAAAGTTATTAAAGTTTAACCCTAAAAAGTGAAATTGGAAGATCAAAAGTAAAAGGAGGGAGTACTGTAATTTTGATGTTCTTATTTTTTACTCATTGGGTCGAGCGGTTCAGGTTGGGTCGGGTCTTGGGTTAAATAAATGAGCCACAAGTCAAGATTTGTGGGTCTTGACCTTGGAAAAACGGGCCGGTTCTATGAATCTGGTCAAATTTTGACAGACTTAGATTGGAGCATGAGAAAAATATCAACGGACCATGAGATTGGACCATGAACCATTTATGTGATTGGGGTAGACTAAAATTGAGGAGGTAATGAGGCGTTTAAAATTTAAATACGACACATGCAAACAGTACACTAACCGATTTATTTGCCAAGTGTAGAGTTAAATAAATTAAAAGTTTTACTTTTAATCGATTGACATATCAATAAGTTCGTGTCATGTATATTTTAAATATAATTTTTAATTTATTATCATCAAAGTCGGTAAATGTGGTACAAATATTTAGATGAAGTGAATTGAAGTCCTTACAAGAATTAAATTGTGAAATCTCTTATTTAAGATGATAAGAACAAGTTGATTTATCTAATTATATTTTTTTTTTGCATAGTTTTAATGTTATCATCGATTAATCTTCGAAATGACACAAAAATTAAATTTTGTTATTTATCGTACACATATGTTATTGCCATACATTATTAAATGAACTATTACATAATTTTATACACGCCCGTGCATTTATGCACGGGAATTGAACTAGTAGTAGGTAGATATCCTAGCGACTTTTTTTGTGTAGAGTCTCAAAATGGAAATGTAAAAAATTAAATGAATCATCCAAAAATGGAAAATATAAAGATTTTGATGGATCGGGGGAGTATATTATTTGTTGCGTTGCCGCTTTTAGTTAGTCTTTTAAGAATTATGAAAACGATATACTTGCCCAATTTCGTTTAATTAGCCTCATTTATCTTTTGTGGATTTTTTTATTTAATTAACCTAATTTCTAAACATAACAACTTTTATTATTTTGGGTAGAATTAAGAAATGGTTAGCCTCATTTCTAATCATTTTACCCTTGCTAAGATATTAATATTTTTAAAAAAAATACCATTTTATTACTTCCCCATCCCACTTTTATTATTGTGCTTATGCTACAACAAATATGTAGCGGACTGATAGTAGCTAGGTTCTTTGCGACGCGTGCAACTTGGTTTCAATTCTTGGTAGAGTGTTTTTTATTTTTAAAATGAAATAAAGTTTGTCACAGTATTTTTGAGGAGATTTGAACACTTAAAACGACTTAAAAATTTAATTTTCTTAAAATAATTTTTTATTTATTTAAAAGTTTGGACACTAGTTTCTTGAAATATTCATTTAATTAAATATTTTAAAATCTAGTTCATATTTATATAATACGGAGTAACATGTTACTCCCTCCATTCACTTCCATTTGCATCAAAGAGAAAAAACCACTATTCATTTAAGTGGGTAATTTTCGGAATTTCTCACAACGTATCAAATAAAATATAGTCATGTGGGATATTGTTTGATAGGTTTTAATGAGTACAATAAGAATATCTAAATTTTATAATTTTTGAAAACGTAAAACTCTACATATTTATGTCCCAACATTCGCGTTGGCAAACGTGATAAAGCAAATGATGCAAATGGAAGTGAATGGAGGGAGTATAAGCGTATTAGGGGCCCAATTTCAAACTTTCGCACAGGGCCCCGAAAACTCCGGGACGGCCCTGCTTAACAAAGGCTCCATCGAGAAAACCTAATTTGTTCATCGAGATCAACGTAACTTTCAGATTACGAGACCAATGCAAAAAAGATTTGATAGAGAATACATGCGGAATTAGTTGAGTGATCGAATGATCGTCGGAAGTGAGAAGGAGTGGATCTTTGTAAGTAGATTCAGACATTTTTGAATAATTTCAGAGTAATTGAAACGATTAATGGAGAAAATTTCAATTTGACAAATCGAATTTCAACAATTGACGAAATTGAAATTGAAATACAGCGGAAGTAAAGATGAATTCGCAGAAATTGAAAAGATTTCAACAATTTGATGTGAAAATCGAATTCAAAGGACAAATCTGGCGAAGGATACCATGTTAAAATCACGAAATTAAGAAAATTGAGTGAAAAATTGGGGAAAAACGAAGAACGGAGCTAAATAAACAAGAGAATTTTATTGAGTAAAATTTGTGAAAAGTGAAAAACTTCATTACAAGAATGTAACAACCAGAATATATAGTAGTAAGTTCACAACTAACTCCCTAACAACCATTAGTTTGTTATGTATAAGATGAATGAACAAGACGAGTTTGTAAATGGTAAGTTTGAGTTTGTTACATGCTGGAAGAGGAGAATCATTGAGAGGGCAATCTCAATCTCTCAACACCGTACCCTTACATGTAGGGGTGTTCATTAACGGTTCGGTGCACCGAACCGTTAATTTTTACGGTTCGGTTCGGGAAAAATCCGAACCTAAACTGAACCATTAAGAACGGTTATTGTACGGTTTGGTTCACATTTTTAACGGTTCGGTTATGCGGTTCACCGCGAACCGTTTACTCTGTCAAATTAAAAAAAATGTAAGTTAATTATTAATTATGACGCACTTTAATAACATACTAACGGTCGAAAATATAAACGACAAATCTTTACTCTACTAAAAGGCAGTTGATGCTTACATCATACCTGCCACATGTCATAATTTCGTGAGTTTTTTTCCCGCCTAATGACTATGCTGACATCATAATTACATAATAATAATAAATATAATAAAAAATTTAAAAACTTAAATATTAAATAATAAGATAAATAAAATACTACAATCACGTAAATTTAAATAAGGAAATACTTCCTTTATGTAAGTTACTACTGCATTAAAATAAATCTTAAAAAAAGTTAATTTTGTAAGGAAAATATTGTAAATTAGCTATTAAATTTGTGTTCACATCATTTGAATACAAAATCAGCAATTACGTTCATATTATTTTTGGAATATAATTTATGCTAATTAATTTTCAATTAACTATGTTCACACTAAAAAAAACTAACATTTACATAGTCACGTATAAGAATCTTGCAGTGTAAGTAGCAATATTTATGTTAAGAATAATAATTATAATAATTACATCCCTATAATATTGCATATATTTAAGTCTACGTACATATATATTTGTTAAGAATATATTATTATTATTATTATTATTATTATTATTATTATTATTATTATTATTATTATTATTATTATGATTATTATATTTATATTTATAATTATAATTAAATTCTTATAATCTTTCAAATGGAGTATTATCACTTATCAGGCTGACCCACTGCCACTTCGAGGTTTCACGCACCAATTCTCTTCTCAAAACTGTCGGATTAGTCTACTGGGTTTTTTTTTTTTTCTTGGGTATGTTGTTTACAGTTTAGTGTGCTTCTCACATTTCTTTATTTGGGTTTGTGTTTTGTTTATTATTTTATTTTATTTTCTAATCAAAACAAAATGGATGATTGTAATTCATTCATATTGTAATGTATGTATTTTATTATTGTATTATATATATAAGTCATCGTTTACTCTAATTTTACATTAATTTTGTATACTTTTTATATACGTACATCACACTAAGTTAGAACTTTTAAGTATATTTTACTATCAATATCATTGTCATTTGAAATTAAAAATGGTATTATATTCGACTTCATGATCATGTCTAAAATATACTCCGTAGTTATTTATCTATATTAACAATTGTGTCATATTTCAACTTGCTTAATTTATTATGCATTATATTGTTTACAACTCCATTTTTAAAAAGTCCAAATAAGCATTTTATATAGTTTCTATCCTTTATAGTCATTCGCATTTAAACATACTATAAAATACTAAATATATTCACTTTTTCAAAAACAAAAATTATTTTTGTAATAAAAAAAAATGTTGGCATAAATTTTACATATAAACACTTAAAAATATAAAATTTATGCATTCATAGATTTTGGCTATTCATTGGAAATTTTTACTTTTTTTCATTATTATACATAGATTAAAATCTTATTAAATAAATTATTCTTCAATTAATTTGTTAGAATAATATAATATCTATAATAACCGTGCATTTATGCACGGGATCTACACTAGTTACAATTACAAATGCCACATCTAATATACCATTATCAACTAAATTATACTAAATAGGAAAATTTAAAAATGTTTTAACTCAAAAATGCGTATTGAACAATAACAAAGCAATAAACATGTTAAAATTGAAGCGAGATGGGTGAATATGAGATTTTATTTTACGAGAATGAGACTTTTAAGTGTTTGAAAAACGCGGTAGAATAAACAATTGATGTTTGAAATTTAATGAAAGTTGTAAAGTTAAACTTGATGTTTTAGTTTGTATAAACAAATATAATTTATTTATATTTTTGCTCTTAACGGTTCGGTTAACCGTTAACTCAAAATGCCGAACCGTAAACCGTTAATTTTAACGGTTCGGTGCGCCGAACCATTATTCCTTAACGGTTCGGTTCTCCGAACCTATAAAACGTGCGGTTCTCGGTTTTTTCAGTTCGATTTATCGGTTCGGTTTTTTTTGCACACCCCTACTTACATAGATGAATGTATGGTGAACTATTTATAATAATTTTCTTCATAAGAAATTCTAATTGATAACCACAAACCCTAATTACCTTTATAGGCATTATAATGGTTAGGGGTGTAAATGATCAGAGCCGGCTCGGCAAGCCCTCGGAATCAAATTGGTCAAAGCTCGGCTCGAGCTCGGTCAAACTGATCTTGAACCCGAGCCCGAGCCGAGTTAGGCCAAATCCGAGCCGATTCCGAGCTTAGTAAAGCTCGGATCGGAAGCTCGGATTTGGGCTCGGTTTTATTTTCTATATAATTTAGTTTATGTAAATACATTATATTTTGGTTACAAGTATTTTTTTTTCTTTATAATCATTTGATTGATTTTTTATAATGATATTTTTATAAAATACTTTTTATATAGATATTTATTTTAATTGACATACAAAAAAGTAGAAAAAAAATATCTAACAAAGCTCGAATTGAGCTCGAGTTGAGCTCGAGACTTTATCTGAGCCGATTCCGAGCTTTGAATTTTTGAGCTCGGTAAATTCCGAGCCGATTCCGAGCTCACGAATTTTTTTCCGAGCCGATTCCGAGCTCAGGTGAGCTCGGTATCAGATCGGCTCGGTTACACCCCTAATAATGGTTATCAAATCCTAATATATCCTAATAGACATAGTCTCAAATGCCATACTGTTACATATATTTTGTGAGACTATTATACTAACTGTATAACAATATATCTGATATATCTCCATTTAACTCATAATAAGTCTACTTTGATTATAGTTTATTGCGCTCATTAAGATGCCTTTTGTACCGTTTACAGAGGTATTCGTGACCATCTTTTATCGTAGTAACTATTTATATACTTTTCGTGACCAGTCCATCTTGTCGATGGTAGTAGTTGTTTTTATTTTGTAATCATTTTACCATTTTTTATACTCTTTTTTTATATTTATCGTAGCATTTGATAAGGCGGATTTAGTATGTGTTAATAGGGTCGTCTTGGTATGGATATTAGGCTTAAAGTGTTGGGATTTGTAACCGGAGAGGGTTAATTATGATTTCCGTCGTTTGAGTGTAGGTTGCAGAATTGCGACCCGAAATGATGCCCGAGCCTTCAACAATCGTCATCGAACCGAAAAATGAAGGAATGTCCCAAAGAAAAGAAGCATACGCGAGTCACGGTCGAATGTTGGTTGAATGTAGCTCGCGAGAAATGAAAGAAATCAAAGTGCGCAAAACGGACCTCAGACGCGACCCACACGCGACCAACACGCGACCCAGGCGCGACCAAGGCGTGGGACGAATGTGACAGGAGCAGCGAATCTTTAATTAATTTCCTAAATCAGTTTGGGCCGAATCTTTGGGCTGAGTATGTTAATTAGATTATTTCCTGAATTCTCAGTTTTCTATTAGGTTAAGTTTAGTTTTACAACTTAGATTTCATTACTCAGTTTTTAGTTTTCACTTTTATCAATTAAGAAAACCTTTGGAGATTTGCGAAGAACGTTATGCATTGCTAATTCTCAGAACTTGATACGATCGATTGAAGCGCCGATATTTAATCCGTGAGATTGTAAATTCTTCTAGTTTCTCTTGAGTATTATTTAATTCCTTGTTTTAATTGTTGATTGATTGTGATCTTAATTAGGTGTACAACTAATTAGGGTTATTATCGATTTGCTTGCTAGATTTGATTATCGACTCCGTTTGCTTGATTAATCTTATCGTAGTAGTAATTGTGATCATATTATCGTACTCAGTTTGTCGTAATTTGACCACAAAAGGAATTAAATTTATAATTCGAGTATTAGCGGCTTCGTTAATATTAATTATCTTTATTGCTTCTCATGATTGATTGCTTCTATTACTTGAACTTGAATTGCGTGATTCTGTAGGTTTATATCCGTATATAGACCATTAAATTCACAGGATTATAATGAAAACTTTTATAAGATTAATGGTCATAAAACAAAATTGCATAACGTAATAAAGAGATTAAGAATCAACCTTTAATCCTTGCAAAAAGGCCTAAGAATAATACCAAAATTATGGTATCTCCTAATACTCTCACCCAAGATGTATTTGTGATATGCCCTTTAGTTGCTAGAATAATTAGAGAGAAAACCGTTTTTCTTTTCTTGAGATTTTGTGTTGTATATGAATGAATGAATTAGGAAGAGAAATAGAGTAGAAATAGAAAGCAAATATACTCCTAATTACACTCCTAATGGCCGGCCAAAACAAGGGTATTTGGGGAGATTAAAAACACCTCAAATATCTATCTTATTGACCAAGAAATTTTATCTAGACTAAAATAAATCTAGACCCTTCTGTTTTGGTCAACTTAGCTTATAATATAATGCAATTCATTAATAGTGTCATCTGTATGGACCGACTATAATATGTTATAAATATCCTTATATTTATAATTTACTAATTAATTATAACGGTTTATATTTAATTAGCTTGCATTATACATGACAATTAAATATAACATTTTATATTCAATTCACGAATTACATTTAACTCGTCTCAGCTAATATTATTTAATCTGTATTAAATAGCCGAATATTCATTTTACTGACTAACATTTTAGTCAGTAATATCATCACACTTGACTAACATTTTAGTCACATTTGACTAACCTTTTAGTCAACAACACTAACTAACTGTTTAGTCATTAAGTAAGGCATCAATATGATCATTTTCTCAAAAAATCATATTTCTCAAACACATCCTTTAGGTGTGACTCTTAGGGACCAGTTGATCACCGCCATCTGTATGACAATAACGTCAAACTTATCTAGCAAGCCAACCGTTATTGGTAAACGTTAATCAACTGATTAAATACAAAATGTACCCTGTGTACCTTTAGAGATTTATTTATGTTATTGCACTCACAGTGGAGGACACTAACCCCAACAATCTCCCACTTGTCCGTACAAGTGTAGGTGCGATAACCGATTCTCATATCCATAATAAATTTCTCCCACTCAATGTAAACCAATTTGCAAAGTCCGTACTTTCAAAGGTCGTAGTTCACAAGCGATCAGAATCAAGAGTGGTTTCCCCGACTAGAGAGTAACTCAACTGATAAACGAATCAACATTCGAGCATGGCCATGCATTTTCAGTTACAGCTCCTCGAGTGGCCCTGAGAATAAATATTATAACTCGATAGAAGTTTGGATATTTCCCTCAACTCGAATCCTGCAGATGTAAGCGCAGCATGAAATGACCCAGTGAAAATCTGCTTGGCCTCCTGTTACGGTCGACCGTGAGAAAGAAACCAAAGTCACCCAAAATCTGCCTTAATCTCAAGAGACAGTCGATAGTCAAAAGAATCGACTCTAAGAACACCATGGATGTCCTATCCACGACCAGGCACCTAATGTTCTGAAACATTTAGGACTCCATGTAGTCGTCACAAAAATTTGTCCTGCGCGATTTCAGTAAACCCGCATCTGTGATCGATCAGTCAACAGTTTGACTTATGGCTCGTTGAACCCACCATCAATCGACGTCACAAAATGATTGCCAGAGTTATCAGCTCATGTAGGCAAGCACGGACCAAAACAAAATATAAAGCGATTGATTCACTTTGAGGTGTTCAACGCGTTATGCGCACAACCCTCATGAAAAACAATATATATAACAAAACGATGATTTTATTAGAAGTTTTGGAAATACAAGTGTCAAATCCATACAAACAACTAATACAACTCAGGAACACGCTTAATTCCCATGGATTTAACGTGCCCTTCATGCTTATCTTGTCTCAACGGCTTAGTGAGAGGATCTGCTATGTTATCATCCGTAGCAATCTTGTCAATCACTATCTCCTTCTGCTCCACGTAATCCCGGATCATGTGAGCCTTCCTTTGCACGTGCCGAGACTTGTTGCTGGACTTTGGCTCCTTTGCTTGGAAGATGGCACCACTATTGTCGCAATAGATGGTGATCGGGTCATTCGAACTTGGAACTACAGTTAGTCCTTGTAAGAACTGACGCATCCATATAGCTTCCTTCGCAGCCTCTGAAGCAGCATAGTACTCGGACTCAGTCGTTGAATCTGCTATAACAGTTTGTTTGGAGCTTTTCCAGCTGACCGCAGCGCCATTAAGAGTAAAAACGAATCCAGATTGAGATTTCGAGTCATCTCGATCCGTTTGGAAACTAGCATCTGCGTAACCGTTTGCGCATAGCTCAGTGTCTCCACCATAAGTCAATACCCAATCTTTAGTCCTCCGTAGGTACTTAAGAATGTTCTTTACGGCCATCCAGTGTGCTTCACCTGGATTGCCTTGGTATCGGCTTGTCATACTCAATGCATATGCCACGTCCGGACGTGTGCATATCATGGCATACATGATCGATCCTATAGCTGACGCATATGGAATCCGACTCATGCGCTCGACCTCTTCAGATGTCTTTGGTGCTTGGGCTTTACTCAAGTGCACCCCAGAGATCATTGGAAGATTCCCCTTGGAGTTGGTCATCTTTGAACCTCTCAAGAATCTTATCTATATAAGACTCTGACCGAGGGATAACATCCGTCGTGATCTATCTCTATAGATACGGAGCCCCAAAATACGTTGTGCCTCACCCGGATCTTTCATCAGAAATGGTTCTTTAACCATACTTTTACCGAAGTTAAGAGTGGTATGTCATTCCCAATCAAGAGTATGTCATCGACGTACAGTATTAGGAAGACAATCTTGCTCCCACTCGACTTGATATATAGGCATGGTTCCTCGACCGATCGAGTGAATCCATTCTCCTTTATCACTTGGTCGAAGCGATGATTCCAACTCCGTGAAGCTTGCTTAAGTCCATAGATGGAACGCTTAAGCTTGCAAACTTTCTTAGGATTTTCTGGATCAATGTAACCTTCGGGTTGTACCATGTACAACTCCTCCTCCAAATAACCGTTTAAGAAGGCGGTTTTTACATCCATTTGCCAAATTTCATAGTTATGAAATGCGGCGATCGCTAAGAGAATCCGAATGGAACGAAGCATGACTACGGGTGCAAAGATCTCATCATAGTGCAACCCTTGCACTTGAGTGAAACCCTTTGCCACTAGTCGTGCCTTGTATATATCTGGTTGTTCTTCTACAGATCGCTTTATCTTGTAAAGTCATTTGCACTGAAGAGGCCTAGCCTTATCAGGTAAGTCAACCAGATCCCATACATGGTTCTCGTACATCGAGTCCATCTCGGATTGCATGGCTTCTTGCCAAAGCTTTGAGTCAGAACACGTCATGGCACCTTTATAGGTTACGGGTTCGTTACTCTCAAGGAGTAAAACGTCGTCTCTCCCATTCTCCTCGACTATACCGATATATCGATCTGGTGGAATGGAGAGTCTACCCGACCTTCTGGGTTCCAAAGGGACATTAACCGCAGCAGACGAAGAAGGAACGGTTTCCTCCATCGGTTGCTCGGTTGTTGGTTCAGGAATCTCCGACAGATCGAAGGTTCTATTACCTCTCTTGTCTTCGAGAAACTCTTTCTCTAAGAACTTCGCACTAGCCGCAACAAAAACGCGTTGTTCGGTTGACGAATAGAAGTAATGACCAAACATTCCTTTTGGATAACCAATAAAGTATGTCTTGACCGATCGCGGGCCGAGCTTATCCTCGTGTCTCCACTTGACATAAGCCTCGCACCCCCAAACCCGAATAAAGGACAAGTTAGGGACCGTTCCCTTCCATAACTCGTATGGAGTCTTGTCTACAACTTTAGACGGACTTCGGTTAAGTATAAGAGCAGCTGACAAAAGAGCATAGCCCCATAATGAGTCAGGTACAACCGTGTGACTCATCATGGATCGAACCATATCAAGTAATGTTCGATTCCTGCGTTCGGACACACCATTCAGTTGTGGTGTTCCGGGTGGAGTTAACTGAAGGACTATCCCGCGGTCTTTCAGGTGTTGATCAAACTCAGTTGAAAGATATTCGCCACCACGATCTGAACGTATTGCTTTTATCTTTTTATCCAGTTGGTTCTCAACCTTATTCTGGAATTCCTTGAACTTGTCAAAGGACTCACTTTTATGCTTCATTAAGTAGACATGTCCATATCTACTCAAATCGTCCGTGAAAGTGATAAAATACCCATAGCCGTCTCTAGCGTTGATTGACATAGGTCCGCACACATCAGTATGTATGAGTCCTAATAGGTCAAGAAATACGCATTCCAACACCTTTGAAGGAAATTGAGACATTTTGCCTATAAGACATGATTCGTGACGTGCCAAAAGTTTCATAGTCAAATGGGGCTATTGTCCCATTATCAATGAGCTTTTTCACGCCGCTTCTCATTTATGTGTCCCATACGGCAATGCCATAAATACGTTTGATCTTTGTCACCAACCTTTGCTTTCTTGTTACTCACATGCATGATTTACGTGGTTTGATCTAAAACATAAATTCCGCTCATGGAAGCGCTTTACCATAAATCATATCGCTCAATGAGAAAATACACTATTATTCTTTATTGAAAATGAAAATCCTTCTTTATCAAGAACGGATACGTAAATAATGTTTTTGGATAAACTAGGTACATAGTATGATTATTCAGAAATAACTCAAAACCGCTCGGGAGTTGGATTACATATGTTCCTACTGAAACGGCAGCAACTCTTGCTCCATTCCCCACTCGCAGGTCTACATCACCTCTTGCCAGAGTTTTGATGCTTCTTAGGCCCTGCAAATGATTGCACAGATGAGAACCACATCCAGTATCAAGTACCCAAGTTCCGAAACTTGCATGGTTAATCTCAATCATATGAATAAAAGAAGACATACCAACAGGAGCGACGCGGCCTGTTTTTATGTCCTCAAAGATACACGGGGCGATTACGCCCAATGCCCAGGCTTGTGGCAATGGTCGCACTCCATGCTTTGCTTAGCTTTTGCCTTGCCTTGTGAGCTACCGCTAGACTCACCAGGCCCACTCTTAGCAACCATTGGCCTCTTGAATTTTGGCTTACCTACAGCTAGGTTAGCCGGAGCCTTACCCTTACCCTTCTTGTTCCCAATCATGAGAACATCTTGCTCAGACTCCCACTCAACTTCGGATCACTCCGCCTGCATGCGAGGAGTGAATGTAGTTCATGCAGACTTTTCTGCATGTCATTCATGTAATAGTTTGCCCTAAAGAGAGCATACCCATCATGAAGAGAGTGAAGCACTCGATCAATGATGATCTTCTCATCGATCGTGCAACCAAGCTCCTCCAATTTTTCAACGTTCTCGATCATGGCGAGAAGGTGTGGACCAACCGCTTGGCCCTTTTGGAGTCTAGCTTCAAAGAAACGAGTAGTATACTCGTAACTCTTAATTCTCGGAGCTTTCGAGAATTCCTTAGTAAGGGTGGTGAAAATCTTGTTTGCACCCTGGGTAATGAATCGTCTTTGCAAATTGGATTCCATTGCATAGATGAGCACGCCCGTTAACGCACCCGCCTCCATCATGAAATCATTATAAGCTACGACTTCATCTCCTCGCAGACGGAGCTGGTTCACGGCATTGGCTCAGTCAAGTACTTGAGCTTGCCGTCAGCTATGGCGGCATTCCGTAATGCGGCCTCCCAATCAGCAAAATTGGACCCATCATTCTTCAACGAGTGGGTGATTCATGTCGCCCATAAAAATTCTCAGCCATGATTCACGTTCAAGTGTGACACTCGGCATTGGTCCTTCAATACGAACAGCCATTTGTTATAGTAGTTATATCTGTATATAACGTATTCGAAACTGTGAAAAAGAAAGAAGAAGAAGAGAATAGATAAGAAATCATGGTTTTAAGAATTTAAGTCAAAAACAATAACATTTTAATGTAATGACTCGTGCACTCATATAATCGACCTCCCTCGAGAATTATATAAGCGATCCCAAGACTCAATTTCTTTAAATTGATAAGCCAACCTCTTGGCTAATTCTACTGTTAGAATTCTTGGTCGATAGATTTCAGTAAATCCTATCTATTAGTCCACTATACCTTCGAGATATTACTCGAACCATAATGTTGAGATAAACTAAGTCGACAGCCACTACTTACCCAACGTAGAAGGGGTCATATTATGCCTACCGACGAAGAAGGGATTCATAGTGGTTCGACTTATAAAGACTAATTCTCAATTTCAGTTTTAGAGGAAGATCCCATCAACTCATTTTAATTCATTTTAAGTGAACTAATATCTAACATTATCGTGAATGATTAAATTGAGGTGATAGCTCTAAACAAATGACATCCGTATGTCTATGATCTAGGATGCAACTATATGATCCATTTTCATGCATATTAGGTGGTTTGGTTTAGTTTAGGCGGAATATGATGCTACTATCTAACGTGAATGCAATAAAACGGTAAAACGCAAAAATGAAAAACACCTAGTGTGGCCTATCCCTATGAAAATAAAGACAATACAAAGTGGAATCCATCCATGGACCCTAAGCTGTCTTCATTCTTCATCTTGGGCTTTAAGTGGGAGTCCATCTTGAATCTTCATCTTCAAATCTTCTTAAAATTACATTTTTAAATTACAAAATAAACCTATTTACATTCTAATTCAAAATATGCCAAAATTAAAAATATTACAAGATGGGAGATTCGAGATCTCAAAATACAACCAAAATTGTGTTTCCTTCATTACGAAAACACAACTTTCTAAGGCCACACTAGTAAATTACAACCGATTGTACAATTTTAATGCGTAAAATAAACCATTCAAACCATTCAAACACAAAATATAGCATCAACTAAACAAATTAAAAACAATGCATACGAATTGATTTTAATCCAAACCACCCTTTTAAATGATTAAAATTATGCAACAATTCCTTAATTGTTCATAATATCTTTTAATCAAAAATAATCCAAAACCAATTTATATTATCCTTATAACATAAATTAGATCAAAAATATCTTAAACCTTTTTAAAATATTAGGTATCATAATTATTGTGAACTGCTTCACAATAACACAAAATTATATTATCTTAATAATATAACAAAATAATTTCCAAAAAATAAAATTTCCAAAAATTAAATAGGAAAACCGAAATTAATTAAAAAAAAACAATATTACGGCCAAAAATTACAATTGCCGAATTAATAATTTTTTTTTTTTAATTTTCAATAATTGGTTTCGGCCAATTTAATTAAAAACAACAAAACAAAATTTTAATGAATTAATTTCGGCCAAAACATGTAAAAATTGAATTAAACTGTTTTAATTCGATTAAGCTAATAATTAGATCAATCCTAACTCAATTTTAATCCGTATTAAACATTGATTTAAGAAATTCAAACTAACCTTTTAGATTAAACATCTTAAACTGATAGATCTAATGATTAACTTCAAGATATGTTCATTAACATACAAATTTTGATCCTTTTATGTTTTAATTCAATCAGTATTGAAACAAAACTAATACAAATTCATATGAGATAATTTTAACAACTTAAAACATCGATAATTATGAATAAAATAAAAAAAATCAAAACAAGCCTTAACCAAAAAGAACACACACGGCCAAATTAAAAATAGAATTAATCAATCCGGCCATTATAGATTAAAATTGCAATGAGTTCTTCCAAAATCAAGTCAAGTTAATTAAACAAATCATTAAATTTTATGGCCCATGAAACAAATTGCAACCATACGGTCAACATATAACAAAACATACGGCCTACTATTATAAACAAAAGATACGGCCTACTATTATAAACAAAACATACGGCCATCTTTTATAAATTTGTTTATAATTTACACAAAATCGATTTTTATGAAAACCTTATAAAAATTTCATGTGCCCTAAGGCTCTGATACCACTTGTAGGTTTATATCCGTATATAGACCATTAAATTCACAGGATTATAATGAAAACTTTTATAAGATTAATGGTCATAAAACAAAATTGCATAACGTAATAAAGAGATTAAGAATCAACCTTTAATCCTTGCAAAAAGGCCTAAGAATAATACCAAAATTATGGTATCTCCTAATATTCTCACCCAAGATGTATTTGTGATATGCCCTTTAGTTGCTAGAATAATTAGAGAGAAAACCGTTTTTCTTTTCTTGAGATTTTGTGTTGTATATGAATGAATGAATTAGGAAGAGAATTAGAGTAGAAATAGAAAGCAAATATACTCCTAATTACACTCCTAATGGCCGGCCAAAACAAGGGTATTTGGGGAGATTAAAAACTCCTCAAATATCTATCTTATTGACCAAGAAATTTTATCTAGACTAAAATAAATCTAGACCCTTACATTTTGGTCAACTTAGCTTATAATATAATGCAATTCATTAATAGTGTCATCTGTATGGACCGACTATAATATGTTATAAATATCCTTATATTTATAATTTACTAATTAATTATAACGGTTTATATTTAATTAGCTTGCATTATACATGACAATTAAATATAACATTTTATATTCAATTCACGAATTACATTTAACTCGTCTCAGCTAATATTATTTAATCTGTATTAAATAGCCGTACCATCATTTTACTGACTAACATTTTAGTCAGTAATATCATCACACTTGACTAACATTTTAGTCACATTTGACTAACCTTTTAGTCAACAACACTAACTAACTGTTTAGTCATTAAGTAAGGCATCAATATGATCATTTTCTCAAAAAATCATATTTCTCAAACACATCCTTTAGGTGTGACTCTTAGGGACCAGTTGATCACCGCCATCTGTATGACAATAACGTCAAACTTATCTAGCAAGCCAACCGTTATTGGTAAACGTTAATCAACTGATTAAATACAAAATGTACCCTGTGTACCTTTAGAGATTTATTTATGTTATTGCACTCACAGTGGAGGACACTAACCCCAACAGATTCAGGTTAGTCATAGAAAGAGGTAATTTAGGACAACCGTTTTGACCTAAATCACTGACGTTAAAGAGAAGACGTAAATTGATATAATTGAATATTATCAGCTTTCACAGTAAAGTACTCAGAATTACTAGATTAATTACTCTCCGTGATCGGTGATTTTATCGGTAGTGGATATCTGCTCGTGTCAAGTATTTCTCTCCTTTGATTTATTCTTCCTATTTATTGCCTTTACTTTTTAGTGAATTAGTTTACGAAACCAATCCAAAACAACCCCCCAAAACTTGTTACATCGGTTATATTCTGCTTACCTGCGTCTTTACACTATTGCGATTAGTCCAAATTCTCTGTGGGATCGACCCTTACTTCCACTTGCTATTTGTTTAGTAATAGGAATTAAGTGATATAAATATTTAATTTGCGGCATACGACTTTAAGCCCGTCAAATTTTGGCGCCGTTGCCGGGGAGTTACGGCATTAATTGTTTTAGTGTTTTAGCGTAGGTTTATGCATAATACTCGTACGACTAACCTGAACCTCGAGCCCTTAGATTCAGAGATTGAAAGAACATTACTGTTTTGGTAAAAACTTCACAAGATAGAAAAAATAGAGAAAAATGGATCAACTAGTACTATTTGCGGAACAGAACAGAATTGATCAGAACTGAGCTATATGGGACAGAACTAAGGACACAGGGATTTGATGACGCAGAAGCCCCGAGAAGAAGATGGGGAAAACTGCGGGCTACCAAGCCAGGAGTACTTTTATTAATATCAGAGTTGGGGGTTACAGAGTACAACTGTGTAAGTGACCACTTCTGTAGTTACTTGTACAGAACTGACTGTAAATTACCGTAGTATGTTGTAGTGTATTTTCTAGTGCTTAAGTATGCTAATGAGAGTAAAAAGATCCATGAAAATGTACAAATGAGCCTCTATATATAGGCAAAGCTAGCTGCAAAATTAGTTCCTATTTTCTAGGCACGTTCTCCATGATCTCCACTACCTTTGGCGGTTAAATAACTTCCATTGACTCCACTTCTGCTCAGCTGTAACTTCTTCCATTATCCCATGACTTTTGTAACCGTCATAGTTGACCTTTACGACCATAACCGCCATGCCTCTTCTGAACTGTTCTGGGTTATCACTGCTGTTGCTCTTTTATCCTGCTCTGTACCATATTTATGTCGTCTGTCCAGAACTGCCAGTTCTGGGTGGTGTAAAATCTGGTCATAACAAATGCCCCTTGTTTTCTCAAGTGCAGCATTCTCAAAGAATCTTGAGGAAACAATCCTGTACAAATACTTCTATACAGAACAGACTAGAGCAGAAACAACGGCTATAAATTGAATAACAACTATGTACTTACCCAGGACTTGCGCCTGATATTCAAAGAGATAATGAGGGAATCAAGTAGTTGAGAATTTAAACCTGATTTGACATCCCTGAATAGTAGCAACGGCTAGTGCAGGGTGTTTTGAATTTTACCAACGGTAAAGTCCTAATCCCACTTGAACTCTTTTAACCTCGAGTATAAATAGGAGCCTTCAAGAAATTTTCGAGAAAACTCACCTTGCCAACTTTATCTTTTACCTTCTACTGCTCATCATCTTCTTCCTTTGTCATCTTTTTCGATCATCAATTCAAATCAAACCAAAATCATCTGAAAATCATGGTGAACAAGACACCGATCTTGAAATCATCGAGATTAATGAAATCTTGTATGGGGATCACAAATTCATCAAAGGCGACTCTTTTGATGACGAAACCAAAAATGACCTTTCTCAAACAATCATTAAACACTGAAAGATCACCAAATCGTGCTGAATCTGCTTTGAAATTTTCGCTCCCAGAGACGATTATGTTCTGACTTCTTGGACTGTCCTGGATGGGTCCGCATCTATGAGTTCCCTTTCGTATCGGGTCCGAGGATCCTGTAATTCTTGGATTAGTGGGGTGCTTTCCTCTATGAAGCTTGCCCTTGCCAAATCATGCCAAGCATGTGGAAGATTATCTGTCTGGTTGATAAACTCGCACAAAGTTCGGGACATAATCGACAAAGGCAAGATCCAAAAACGCTTATTCTGTAAGGACCCAGGTCGTGGAAGATTCATCTTGAGAATCGGGAAGGGCCAGAGCAATCTTGTGGAGCATCCTCGACATCGGGATGATAAAGACTGGAAGACAGGCTTCCTTTTCTGGTGCGATACTGGGGAATAGCGGTTTGTTTGGACTACCCTATTGGTGAAAGAGGTTAGTCACTTCGACTCAGATCTGTTATTTCTAGCTTTTCTATTCTGGGTAGGTCTGAAGGTTTCTTATGTTCTGTGTTCCCGGATTCTTGGCGACTGTGCCAAGCGAGGATTCTAAGGCTAGGATTGCTTTGCGTTCATGGCCTTGCCTCTTGGGAGAGGACTTGGTCCGAGGGGATAACAAGACGTGTTTTCCTACTTTACGTAGGCCACCGCGAGTGTAAAGGTTCACGTGCCTATGGTTTACGCCATCAAGGGTAAGTTTCTCTCTTGTTTCAAGATTGGTCAAGTCTGGTCTGGATCGGTGATTCTAAATCAAGTGTGGTCTTATGCCAGGTGAAACCTCTAGGCCACATACTGTGAGGCGTGTCAATCCTACTCTTCCGCAAGAGAAGATGGATGCTATCTTGGTGGGGTCCAGATGTGAAGCCACCGTTTGTTCCTACTTGGTATTCCTACTCCAGGGTTCAAGGCGTTGAAAGTTGAAGAACCTAAGGTGAAGGTTCAGTTGAGCAGGAGAAGAGTACACCGCACAAGAAAACAAAGAAGAGGAAGATAGAAGAAATTGAAGGTTTGTCATTACCAGGAACATCTTCGCCCAAAGACGCCATCAACAAAGGCGTGGAGAACATTATCCAACAAGTAAAAAAGGTTCGACCCAGATCCGATCGGGATCGATACTACAGAATCGGCGTTGAGCCACTCACTCTGCCTTTCGTGTATTAGTCACGACTTACTCCTAGTACAAATGCTCATGATAATTCTACCACTATTGTACCTTACACCATAAAATTCGCAGACTCTTGATTGTATAGCAAGTTTGGGGCACATTTTATCCACTTCCGGGAACCGTAGGCTGTATTTGGAGGACAAGCTTGCTCTGAAAGAGCGGGCTTATGCAGACTTCGGAGAAGGCTTTGGACAACATGAAGGAGGTGGGAAAAAGCCAAAACCGGCCGCCAAATCTGAGGAGAGCCTGGCCTCATTGAGGTCGAAGCGAGGGTCTCAGCGGCGTGTTCGGGAGCTTGAAAGCCAAGTCCAGAACCAAGAGATCGACCGCGCCGCTTTTACACAGCCCAGACCAGAATTCAAATGATGCGTGCTCCAGAGTCCGGCGTAGTGAGTGGGACTTAGATCTTCTTTGTGGAGAAATTCAAACAGCTCTTCCAGGTGTGCGCCCAGGAGAGGAAAGTGCCGCAATCGATCAGAAGAACCCTCTGCGTCTGGTGATGGTGGTCTTGGCGAAGATGCCCAAGCCGATGACAACCCTTACGAAGAAGAAGAAGAGTGAAAAACAATTACTTCGTGGAACATTTTGTGTAAATTCAAACAATTTGCTATTCAGGTCTGGCCTGGACTTGTATGTCCAGGTCTGTAATTATTCTGTGAACTTCGCTGCTCTTTGTGAAACTTTTGTTTGGTGGCAGAGCATGACATTTTTCTAGTCTGCTCTGACGGACTCGGTTGCTTAGTATTTAGTCGCCTTGGTGGTCCAAGGACTTAACTACTATCGCTCTGTTGCTTCTATTGCCGCTATTGTTACGTGAATGTACTAACCTCGCAGTGTACACCCCGGACTTACGTATGCATGATCATGGCTCACCTTAAGGGATATTATAGGACTCTCTTAATTGGCCAAGCCCTGGTCGTCAATCCGAGGACGCATCCTCACAAGCAGGACTGTTTGCTCTGCAGATCGGCCGCACTGTGGGTGGAGGAAAATCTCCACCGCAGATTTGGTGCCAAGGCCGAGGACTAAGCTCAAATCTGGAAGACAAGTTCCTTAGAAGTGGGGACCAAGCCCAGGCTGGAGGTTTCACTCCTAAGTAGAATCGGAGGATGAACTCCTAAACAAGTCACGGAGGATAAACTCCTTTATTTGTAATATGTAGCGTACTATATTTACTTTGTTTTTATTTGTGGTAGAAAATATTTACTTGAACCAAAGATGTAATCTGCAAAACTTAGAAATAAAGTTAAACTACACCATTGGAGTTCAATGGTTTTTATTGAATGGAATTTGCAATATTTACAAAAAACAATTAAAGAGTGCAGAATTGAAATTACAGAATTGAAAGTACAGAATTGAAAATACCGTATTAACAAAGATAGAGTTTGAGGTTGGTTGCATTCCATGCTCTAGGAATTAACTCTCCCTCCAGAGTTGCCAATCTATAAGCTCCTTGGCCCACAACCAATCAATCCTGTATGGTCCTTCCCAGGCTGGGGCCAGCTTCCCTGCAGACTTCTCTTTTGTATTCTCGAATACCTTCCTCAGAACCAAATCTCCTTCTCTCAATACTCGCCTTGACATGCTTGTTGAAAGTCCTGGCCACATTTTCTTTGGTAAGTCGCTAATCTTATCTTGGCTGCATCCCTCGGTTCTTCCGCAAAATCAAGACTGGAAGACAACAAATGCAGGTTAGTTTCTAAAGCTATTGAGACCATACCTCATTGTTGGAGCAGACACTTCTGCTGGAATCACCGCTTCACAACCATACACCAAAGAGAATGGAGTCCGCCCTGTGGAATTCTTTGGTGTAGTTCTGTCACCCACGTAACTAATGGTAACTCTTCCGCCCATCTCCTCGTCGTTCCTTGACTTCTTTTTCGGGTTTTTGATGATGATCTTGTTGCTAGATTCTGCTGACCATTACATCGGGATATCTCGGTGCGAAGTAAGCGATTCAATATTCCAGGTTGCAATGAATCGCCTAGTCTTGTTTCCTACGAATCGTGTACCATTGTCACACACAATCGGCTTGGAATTCCAAATCGCAAATGATGTTCCTCTTGATAAACGAGATAACTTCTTTTCTCGTTACACTTCAATGCTTGACCTCTATCCACTTCGAAAAGTAATCATCATTGCCAACATAAACACCCTCCGTCCCGGAGCCATTGGGAGCTTTCCAACTATGTCCATGCCCCACTTCATGAAAGGCCATGGTGCGAGAAATAGGATCTGAGAACCTCACCGGCCGTGGTGGATCATTGGAGAATGCTTTTGACATGCTTCACATTTGCTTGCGTACTCCTGACCTCTTTCCTCATAGTTGGCGAAGTAACCAAATCTCGAGCTCTGCCAGACTTCTCCCAAAGACCTTTGTGGTTGCCACAATCTCCTTCATGTAATTCTTCCAGCAGTTCGCTTCAAATGGTTCCAAGCAACGCAAATATGGACTCGACATGGATTTCTTATCTGTAAGATCATTAATCAAGACATACCTCGAGGCTTTAAGCCGAAAAGCTCGCCTCAAGTGC
Source organism: Dianthus caryophyllus (assembly GCA_023091065.1). Classification (NCBI taxonomy): domain Eukaryota; kingdom Viridiplantae; phylum Streptophyta; class Magnoliopsida; order Caryophyllales; family Caryophyllaceae; genus Dianthus; species Dianthus caryophyllus. Next base: position 34,059,112 of record CM041519.1, read on the forward strand.
ATGCGGGGTAAAACACCATCTCTAAGAAAAGCATAAAAGGTGCGATCGAGAGACAAGAGTGGGGGTAGACGAGGTTGAGCGAGGATCGGACTTCTCTATAGAAGGTCCGAGGAGGTGTCTTATGGGAATCTGTCCAGTGTCCGCAGTTTGAAGCTAGAGCCAAGACTAGCTAGAGAGTCCGCCTGTGAGTTACGGTCTCTGGGGATCCGATCAATCCTAAGCTGGTCAAACTTCAAAACCAAGGACCTAACCTTCTGCAGGTATAGCAACATCTTAGAATCTTTGGCCATGAAAGAACCATTAATCGATTAACAATAAGTAAAGAGTCGCTTTTTACCTCCAAATTCTTGACACCAAGACGTCTGAGACCATCAAACTCGCGATTAAAGCTTCATATTAGCCTCATTGTTGGTGGTACGAAATTCTGGCAACCGACACTGGCTAGTATGTCCCCTTGTGGCGATTTCAGGACAATGCCCAGACGAGAACCTCGACATTGTTTGCTCCATCGATTATCTGACACCCAAGTCTCTCCTTTTACGCCTGTGTAAGCTTCAAAGACCTCCATAGCGCTACTCTCTTCCAGGGTGGGTGAAATCGCCACAAAATCGCCAAGGCTTGTGACTTTATCATTGCTCGGGTTCATAATCGATGTCATATGTCTTGAAATGCATTGCACCACTTAGCCATTCTCCCAGGCAGTTCGAGGCTTTCTCAAGACTGACTTAAGCTGGAAGGTTAGTTCTAACACGGATATGATGACTCTCAAAATAAGGTCGAAGCTTAGTAGTTGACATTATTAAAGCGAGAACATACCTTTCGAGAAGAGAATACCTGGTTTCGGCATCTAACAAGCTCTTACTCACATAATAAATGGGACGCAAACCATCTTCTTCCACGACCCGAGCTGCGCTTCTTGAATGCTCCGTGAATCGATAGGTACAGACTTAACGGTTCTCCCTCTTCTGGTCTGGACAGCAGCGGTGGAGTTGACGGGTAACTCTTGAGATCCTGGAATGCTTCCTCGTGCTTCTCACTCCATTGGAACTCTTTGTCCTTCTTCAACATGTCATAGAAGGGCTTGCATCTTTCGAGGATCCGGAAATAAACCTGCTGAGCAGCTACTCTCCTGTCAACTTACGGATATCTTTCACAGATCCGGGGTTCGGATCTAGGATTGCTTTTATCCATTACGGACTTGCTTCAATGCCTCTTCTAGTCACCAAGTAGCCTAGGAACTTCCCGGAAGACACTCCAAAATTACACTTTGTAGGATTGACTTCATATTGAACTTGTCGAGAATTGCAAACGCTTGCTCAGGTGCTTCACATGATCTTTGGCATCTTTAGACTTTACCACCATATCATCGATATAAACCTCCATTGTGTCCCCAATTAGATCTTTGAACATCATGTTGACCACCTTTGGTAGGTGGCACCAAAGCATTTCGAGTCCAAAGGGCATGGCGGTGTAGCGATAGATACCACGATGCCTGGTCATGAATGACGTTCCTTCCTGGTCCGGAGGGTACATCTTGATCTGGTTAAAACCACTGAGGCGTCCATGAAAGTCGAACTTCATGGCGGCCAGTCTTGTCCACCATGGCATCAATGTGAGGAAGAGGGAAAGGATCCTTGGGACATGCCTTGTTCGAGATCTGTGTAGTCTACACGGACTCTCCACTTTCCATTCTTCTTACGCACAACAACCACATTAGCTAACGGTCGGGATACATTACCTCTCTTACCATGTTCATGTCTAGCAACCGGACTTCCTCATTGATGATAATATTTCTCTGGCGCAAACTTCCTGCGTTTACGGTGCAGTGCATGCGAGGATCAACGTTGAGCTTGTGCGTGATAATGTCGGGGTGATTCAGTCATGTCAAAGTGGCTCCATGCAAAACTTGATTTCTTAGACTTCAGAAACCGATCGATCGGATTCGACATTGGATGGTACATCACCGCCTACTAGCACTTTCTTTTCTGGGCAGCTCTGGTCTACACTGATCTGGTCCATTTCCAATCCCGACTTTTCCGGTTCCACTCATCGACTTGTTGGTTTACGTAATTGCTATGCGAGAGATTTGTTGGTATTTGGGGGCTTGAGGTGCTCTGTAGCACTCTGCGTGATCTGCCTTTCTCCCTTGATCACCGTAACTCCCCATTGAGTTGGGACCTTCACACATTGATGGTAAGTAGACGCCAGACCTTGAGATTGTGGATCCAAGGCCCGCTAACAAAACATTATACGAAGTCATAGAATCAATAACATTAAACTTCTCAAAAGAAGAAACTCCTGGGCATAGGTTGGAAGTGAGATCTCTCCCAAGGTGTGCTTGGTCTCGCCATCAATCCTACCGTAACATTAGAGTTCTTGGTCACTTGTCCTGGCCTATACCCATCTCCTTCAATGCGCCCAAAGATGATCAGGTTCACGTAATCGCCCCCATCAATCGTAACTCGACGCACAAGGGTGCTTCCAATCGCAACTTGATCACTAGTGTCATGATGCAGACTGGGATGCCTTCACAATCTTCATGATCAAAAGTGACAACTTCCCAATTCTTCTCTACTCTGGTTGGAGGTTGCATCTTTTCTTGCTTTGCTATCCTCTTGGTGCAGAATAAGTCAAACCACGGATATCGAACCACCATTAATAAATTTTACCTCGTGTGTGTAGGGTGGAGGATTTGGCGGCTTTTCGACTCTTGTCCTGGAGTCCTGGGATCTGGCGCTTTCAGTCCTGGGCTGGTTCCTCTGGACTGGTCTGATGATATCCTTGAGACGTCCAGTTCGAGCTGGTAGGATATCTCCTTCTTGAAGGCATAGCGGTCTTTCTTTGTGGCGGAAATGTCTCCATGGTATTCACAATACTTGTTTGGATTCTGTTTGGGTTTGGATTGTCATTCCTCTTGGGCCATCTTGCGGCATTCCCAAAGCTCTCCAACTTTGCTATCAATCTGTGGAACCTCTACACCGAGGCTGGCGATATCAAGGAGTCATCGAGTTGACTGTCTCGTAATCGACAAAGATGCACTTGTGTTCTGGGTGGCTCTTTGTATGGTGCTGGCCTGCTGCGGGTGCGTCCACTATCGGACTTCCTGTTCACCTTCTCGTACCTTTAACTATCACGCCATCGAAAGCATCTTCTTCAAGTCTAATCTGGGCCAAGGTCTTTGCCGCACATCTTCAAAAGTAACACAAGGATACTTGGTTAGTTCACGATAAAGCTCGTAATTGACCACCAAACCTTGCCTATAAGCCTGGATAGCGATTGCAACGTCACGATTGGGGATAGAGATCTTCTCCTTGTTGAATCTCTCGGAGATAATCTCGTAGAGACTCATCTTTCTTACGCATACAGTGCATGCAGTCACTTGTTTGCTTCTCTAACTTCCTGCCGCTAGCAACCGGGCAACAAAGACATTCACAAGATTAGCAAACGATTTAATAGTACCATTAGGAATATTGACAAACCATTGCAGAGCCGGGTCCAAACAGAGTAGAACCAAAGCCCTTGCACATGCAAAGCTTCTCTGTACTCCTTTGGGACTGGGACCGTGTACATCCTTTGCTTCTTTGGGCAACATGGTCCTGTGGATCTCTGTACCATCATACGCTTCATCCCTGGAACACCGAACTTCTTTGGGATGTCTGCATAGTTATGGCCTCATTGAATGGTGAATCTGCATAACACTCTTGGGAAGCCTCCTCAATTGGTCGAACTCCTGGAATCTTTGCAACCTTGTCATGTAACTTCGGAGTTCTTGCATCATCATGAGGGTAAAGTTGAACTTCTTCTTGCCCTTCCTCTTGTCGGCATTCTCGGATGATTCTTCCTCATCTTCACCACCCAGGAGTTGGTCTTGAGATCCTCATCTTCATCCAGATTAGAGAAGTCTATTCTCTTGATTATAGAACTCAAAGATGCCCAGTGTCCGATCTTTGATGTATCGCCCTTAGCGAGAATCCAACTTAGTCTTGATGCAGACTCTGTTTCCTTGAGCCTTGCATTCTCTTACGAGATTTCTTTGAATCTTAGATTGCGCATCTTGTAACTCCTTGGACAATTCCTCCAAAGTTCTATCACCATTTTGAGTATAGAAAGGGTGATTTTTGTGAGATTTTTGTGAGAAAAGTTACGCAAATTAATAAACTAGTTGCCCTTACGGTGGCGCCAATTTGTTTTGGTAAAAACTTCACAAGATAGAAAAAATAGAGAAAAATGGATCAACTAGTACTATTTGCGGAACAGAACAGAATTGATCAGAACTGAGCTATATGGGACAGAACTAAGGACACAGGGATTTGATGACGCAGAAGCGAGAAGAAGATGGGGAAAAGCTGCGGGCTACCAAGCCAGGAGTACTTTTATTAATATCAGAGTTGGGGTTACAGAGTACAACTGTGTAAGTGACCACTTCTGTAGTTACTTGTACAGAACTGACTGTAAATTACCGTAGTATGTTGTAGTGTATTTTCTAGTGCTTAAGTATGCTAATGAGAGTAAAAAGATCCATGAAAATGTACAAATGAGCCTCTATATATAGGCAAAGCTAGCTGCAAAATTAGTTCCTATTTTCTAGGGCACGTTCTCCATGATCTCCACTACCTTTGGCGGTTAAATAACTTCCATTGACTCCACTTCTGCTCAGCTGTAACTTCTTCCATTATCCCATGACTTTTGTAACCGTCATAGTTGACCTTTCTGACCATAACTGCCATGCCTCTTCTGATCTGTTCTGGGTTATAACTGCTGTTGCTCTTTTATCCTGCTCTGTACCATATTTATGTCGTCTGTCCAGAACTGCCAGTTCTGGGTGGTGTAAAATCTGGTCATAACAATTACACAGGTCACGACGAGAGAAAGACGGTCAAAAGATTGGCGGTGACACTTCTGATACTTCCGATTCTGAACCACTACCCTCCGACTCGGAAAGTTCAGAATCGTCGGTGGAAATCATAGAGATGGCCGGAACAATCAAACAACTTACTGCCCCGAACTTGACAAATCAACCACTCTGTATCACCTTTCCTCCTATTGGAGCGGAGAATACGTTCGAGCTCAAGTCTGGGTTGATTCATTTGCTACCAACCTTCCATGGGTTGAGTACGGAGGATCCGAACAAACACTTGTCGGATTTCCATATCGTTTGCTCAAGCATGAAACCTACCAATGCTACTGACGAGCAGCTTAAACTGAGAGCCTTCCCGTTCTCACTAAAGGACGCGGCGAAGGATTGGCTCTACTACCTTCCCGAGAATAGCATCGACACTTGGCTAAAGATGAAACAAGCTTTTCTCGCTAAATACTTTCCAGCCTCGCGAGCATCCCAACTTAAGAAGGAGATCAGTAACGTGGAACAACGTGATGGTGAAACGTTGTACGAGTACTGGGAGCGATTCAAACGGTTGTGTGCTACTTGCCCGTATCACGGGTATGAAGACCAAGATCTAATCTTATACTTTTGTGGTGGTCTGGGTCAGGATGATGCTCGGATGGTCCACGCGGCAAGCGGGGGGATAGTAAACAAGAGTCCTGTTCGGGGTGATTTTCTCACACGGTTCGCTTAAGTGATTGTGGATCTACTAGTACTATCCTTTAAGTCGTATTTTGTGATGATTGATGTAGTTGCGTTAAAACGTATAAAAAGATAACAAAAATGGAACAAGACACACGATATGTTACGTGGGAAAAAACCCTTCAATGTTAAGGGAAAAACCACGGGCGCCAAGCCAGGAGAGGATCTTCACTAGTTCTGAAATAGGGGGTACAGACTCTGGACCAACTGGTACAGGGAATAATAAAGACGTAAACTAATTATCAAGTGTTTGAATGTTGTTGAATTGCGTTGAATGAAGTGAATTTGAGTAGTGTGTCTTGCGTAGAATAATCAATCCCCATTTCCTTCTGAATTCTCCTCCTTATATATTGTCTCTAGCTTCAACGGTCTCTTCCCTTGGTTGTAGGTAACCTCTCCAACGATTTCTGAAGCTGTTCCTATCTTCAAGGCCGAGTTTCAAAGATGCTTGATCGAGTCTTCCAACGACTTCCTCTAGGGTTGATGCCTAGTCTTTGGGCTTTCTTCTTTGGTGTTTTACTTCCTTTGTTGGCCCTGGCCCATCTTGGCTTTTCCTCTCCGACCGCACCTTTGCTTTGTCTATGCCGTCTGCATCGCCTCAGACGCTCGTCCTGGCCGAGAATTCGCACTGTCAGGCCTGGCCCAGGTGGTTACGGACCACTGGGTTTTGGTACCAGGTTTATCCCCATCTCCTTGCCCTACACCCGAATCTGGGGGTAAGGAGATGCTTCTGTCCTTGATCCTGGTCCAGGGCCGGACCTGGCCCAGGCTCCTCCTGTTTTGCTGTGCCTTTGGTCCTGAGACCTGAACTTTGTAATTAATGAGGTAGTTGGCTCTTCGTGGGGAAGTGCGCCCTATTTTGGCGCTCAATGTCATCGACGTCGATCGTGGAGTCACATCACGTCTCTTCGCGCGTTTATTTTTGTAAAAAACCATCCAATTTTTTTTTGTGCCACTATATATACCCTAATTTTTGTTTTGCTTCTCTTTCTAACTCATTCTTCTTGATTTCTTTTTGTTTTGTATCTGATAACCCACGAAAAACCCCCAAATTGATTTGCTAAAAACCCTAGCTTTCTTCTTCCTCCTTTTCCAACTTCAATCATGGCATGCAACGATGTTGGCCCTTCCACTGCTGTTTCTTACACCCATGGCGACTCCATTTTCGAAGCGACTGACTTGATCAAGGATGTCAACATCTACCCTAACCTGCTTGCCCAAGGGGCTGTGGCAAGGCTCAAAAGGGAAGGAAAAATCCCAGAGAGTGCTGAGGTTTGGGCCCCAGAGACGAGAGACGTCAGAGTAGATTGGGTTAGTCCTGGTTGGTTCTCAATTTTTGAATCTTCCTTCAAATTTGGTGCAACTTTCCCACTTTGCCCACTAATGAGTGCTTTCTTGGGCACTGTTCAAGTGCCGCCTTGCCAAGTCATGCCTTCCGTCTGGCGATTGATCCACGGGATCGATTCCCTTTGCCGGAGGTATGGAGTTGATATTCAGCTGACTGATATTAGGAATACTTACCGTTTGCGTATGTATAAGCAAAAGAGGGTTCATTTTCGTTTGAGGGACAAATGCTCGCATCTCTTGACCCGCTCTGACGTGGGTGATGACAGTAACTGGACCAGTTACTACATGTTCATCCGGAGTAAGACTTTGGGCCCAAACGTTCGAGCGCCTGAGTTTTCCTTGAAGGGGACTGGTATGTCTTTTGAACTTTCGAATTTCCATCTGCTTTGTTCTTGCATGTGTCTTTTGTTTAGGTTTTGTTGTGAATCTGGCTTTGCAGTTTCTGATTGGGTTCCTACCCCTGACGACCCTGAGTCAAGGAGGAGGATTGAGGCGTTTCTAAAGTTACCAGCTGATAAGAGGGCCTGGCCCAAATGTATGAATCCTGATGATGATGATGACGTTGTCGAAGTGTCGCCTACCCCTGAGCATGCTAGTGATGGTGGAGAGTCTGAGGAAGATGAGGAGGAGTCTGAAAATGAGGAGGAGTCTGTGAGTGGGGTGGCTGGTGAGAGTGGTATAGGTCACCTGGACCAAACTCCCATCCATGTGACTCCGCTGAATTCTATACTCGCTGGGGCCAAAGGCCACTCAACTTTGCCCCGTCAAGATTCACGGGTCTAGCACGAGCCCGTGCCCGGCGTCGCCATCGGGTAATCGACATTTTCCCTTTACTTTGGGGGGATCCTTACTTACCATTCCTTTGTAACTCGTTTCCAATGATGTCTGCAGCGTCTGGGTCTAGTAAGAGGGGCTTCCTGTCTATGGAGGATATCACTGCTGCGATCACCCAGGCACGCGAGTCCACAAAGTCTGGTGGTAGCCTTGTGCCTGCCGTGAATCCGGTGGCCCCTGCCTCTGAGTCTTCCAAGAGGAAGGCACCAGAGGGGGTTCAGACTAGGTCCACCAAAGCCGCATCGAATCTCCGAGCCCGCCGAGCGTAAAAAAAAAGGAAGAAAGGGAAGTTACCTCAGATGAGTCCTGTGCTATCTGTGCCTCTGCGTTCTCAGAGTCAGTCTGAGTATATCTCTTTGGGGAAGTCCCTGAGTGAAAGCTTTGCTACTCTGTCCCCTGCACCTGCTGTTTTAGATCCTGCTCGCCTGGCGCACAAGATGGTGGGTTGTTGTGCTCAGGTTTGTATCTCTTCTTATGCTTTTGTTTTTGCCCAGAGTCGCCTTTGGTATGGTTTTGATTTCTTGCTTTGTTTTGTACCTGTAGTTGCTGGTCATGTCTGCCAGTCTTGGTTCCACGGTGCCAGTTTTGGAGAGTGGCAGGAACAAAGCTGAGGCTGAGAACGAGGTACTGCGCTCTTCCCTCGAGATTGCCAAGAAGGAGCTTGAGAGTGTGAACCATCGCTGTGAAAAGATGGCTGCCCTGGACAAGGCGAACTTCAAAAGGATCAAGCAGCAGGATAAGCAGATTGGTGAGTTGACCAAGGAGCTGGAGGACCTGAGGGAGGCGGTCAAAGGACATGATGCAGTGGTGAGGGACCTGAGTATTTTCCACACGCTTCGTACCAGGATCGAGATGATGAATGCCAGTTCTGAAGCTCGCGCTGGCTGGGACCTTTCCGCGGAGATTACCACCTTCAAACAACTGTTCCCTGATGAAACTGTCCCAGAGCAGGCTGAGGTCACTTCGGCTGTACAGCCTGGTGCTGGAGCAATTGCTGGTCCAAGTGTTGAGACTGTTGGTGGAGGTTCTGGTACTGGTGCTGATGAGATTGGTCCTTCCCACGCTGACCCTGTAGAGGAACATGCTGAAAAGACTGGTGAGTCCGACGAATGAATGAATCAATTGAACTTTGGCTTTGTTATTGGTTTTTCTGAACAATCTTTGAATTTGCCAGGGGGGGAATGTCCCCTGTGTTTATTTGGTCTGTAAATATTTAAACTTTGTCTTTTTGGTTTGAACTTTGCTTCTGAATTCTGTTCTGACATTTGCATCCATGTGCTGGCATGGGTTGCTTGGTTCTGACTCTTTTGCTATATGCTAAGCTATGTTAGGTTATGTTTTGCTTATGTTATGTTTTGTTATGCTTTTTGTTATGATGCGCATATAATTTGTTGTGAATCTGTCTAGTAGCATGCATGCGTTTGATAATTTAGGCGACTTACACTTTGGGGCTCCCTTAACGGACATTACTCCCTGTCCCGTTGTTGCAGTCGTACTGGGGCTGGAGCCCAAGTTTTTGTCTTTGTCTTTGTATTTGTTTTTGGTTCTGGGCTGGACCAGATTTCTGTTCTGCTTTATGCGCACGTAAAGAGGTCGAGGCTTGACCGTTGGCGTTAATAGCGGCCCTCCGACGCTCAAGTCAGTACAGGTGCATTAGATAATTTGTAAAGGAAAAGTTTTGAGTTTTGTGTATTACCAGATGTCTTGGTCCAGGACACTTTACATGTGATAGAGCTTGAGGTGGAGTGTATTCCAAGGTCTTGGGATCATGTCTCCTTCCAGGGTTTGTAGTCTGTAAGAGCCTTTCCCAGTTGCTGAATCAATAAGGTATGGGCCTTCCCAGGTTGGGGCTAGCTTGCCTGCAGCCTTGTCTTTTGTGTTCTGAAATACTTTCCTCAGGACCAGATCTCCTGTTCTGAACATTCGTACTCTCACATTCTTGTTATAACTTCTGGCCACTGATTGTTGGTATGCTGCCAACCTTATCGCTAAGTCCTGAGCTCTGAGGCGTGTCGGTATCCACAGTAGTTCACTATTCTCGTAAAGCGATTGAGTTCATACCTGACCGCTGGTGCGTGCACTTCTTTGGTAGTACAACTTCACATCCATAAACCATTGAGTATGGAGTTTGTCCTGCTCTCTTTGGCGTGGTCTGTCGCCCATAGTACCAGTGGCGACTCTTCAACCCATCTCCTTGTTTTTTCATCGACTTCTTCTTGATGCAGCGATCACAATTTTGTTCTTTGGATTCACTTGTCCATTTGCTTGAGGATATCTTGGTGGAGAGGTCACCAAGTTGATGTTCCACCTTGTACGTAAATCTACGGTCTTGTTTCCCACGAATGCAAGTCCATTGTCACATACTATTTCGAGGGGATTCCATACCTGCCGATGATGTTCTTCTTTATGAAAGCAATTACTTCCTTTCGTAGAACGTTTTGTAGGCATCCGCCTCTATCCACTTAGAGAAGTAGTGCGTCATTGCTAGCATAAACACCTTCGTCTGGAGCCATTGGTAGTTTACCAACTAAGTCCATGCCCCATTTCATGAATGGCCATGGTGCGGATATCGAGCGCGAGTTACGTGCGGTGATGTATCTACGGACCATGCCTTTGACAGCGTCACATTTTGTGGCATACCGGATCTTTGTCTGTTTTCATTGTGGGCGATGGTATCCCATGCGTAGAATTTAGTTAACCATGCTTCTACCACCTGTGTGATTTCCTCAATGTCCATCGTGTATTTCGATAAGATCGTCTCGACCTGGTCAGGTTCTAGCGGCAATGCAGTCGGATTAAAGGACCTTTTGAATAGTATACCCTGTATGATTGTGTATCTGGATGCCTTGATTCTGAACGCCCTTGCCTCAACCTTGTCTTGTGGTAACTTGCCCTGGACCAGCCATTCGTAATATGGTTTGGTCCAGGTCTGGGTAGATTGGACTGCGTTCTGTAGGACTGGTTGAACTTTCTGGACTGCTGGTTCCAGGATGTGCACAATAGGTATACTGTCCAGCGTACCAGGTTCGAATGCTGATCCTATGTTAGCCAAAGCATCTGCTTGCACATTCTGATCTCTAGGGACTTGCTCAACCTCAACGTTAGTAAACTTTTGAAAAAGATTTTTGACCAAATCAAGATATGCAATCATCTTAGAATCTTTAGCAGCGTACGTACCATTGATTTGGTTTGCGACCAACAAAGAGTCTATCTTTACCTTTAGATTCTGAACCTTCATGTCCAGACACACATTCAGTCCTGCTATCAGTGCCTCATACTCAGCTTCATTGTTGGTAGTCACGAACTCACAGGATCTGACTGTACTATCTTGTCCCCCTGTGGCGACTTCAGGACCACACCTAGTCCAGTACCCCTGATGTTGGCTGAACCATCTGTCCAGAGTTCCCAGGTCTGCTGTTTCTGGTCCAGATGGAAGATTTCTTTTGTTACCTGCTCTTCTAGTGTGGGAGTGAAGTCAGCCACAAAGTCTGCTAATGCTTGAGATTTGATTCTTTGCTCGGGCTCATAGGATAGATCATAGGTGCTCGGCTTCATCGACCATTTTGACATACGACATGAAAGTTCTGGTCTAGACAACACTGATCTTACAGGAACATTAGTACGAATGATAATATGATGCGCCTCAAAATATGGGCGCAACTTGGTACAAGCAACTGTTAAAGCTAAAACGAATTTTTCCAATACAGAATACCTGGTCTCAGCATCCAGAAGACTTTTACTTACATAATACACAGGATGTTCTTTGTCCCATCCAGTTCTCTTACCAGGATCGCACTTACAGAGGCTTCTGCATGCATGTGCAGGACCGGTGACTCTCTGGTTCAGCTTGGGCGAGTGGAGCTAATGATAGGTATACTTTCAGTCCTGGAATGCTTTCTCATGCTACTCTGTCCCGGTTGAGCTGCTTGTTCTTTCTCGTAAGATCATAGAATGGCTTGCATCTTTACGAGGACACGGAGATGAATACATGCTCGGGCCGCTACTCTTCCAGTCGAGTTCTGGACATCTTTCGGGTTCTGGGACCGTAAGTTGATTATTCCGAGATCATTACGGACTAGCCTCTATGCCTCTTTTTGTCACCATGTATCCTAAAAATTTTCCTGCAGTGACGCCAAAAGTGCATTTAGTAGGATTTAACTTCATGTTATACTTTTCCAGAATTTCAAACGCCTTTTCCAGGTCCTGGATATGATCCTCAGCTTTCTTTGACTTCACCACCATATCATCAATGTAGACCTCCATTGTGTCTCCAATCTGATCCTTGAACATCATGTTTACTAGCCTTTGATATGTTGCGCCTGCATTCTTTAGTCCAAAAGGCATAGCTTTGTAGCAGTAGATTCCTCTGCTGGTCATGAACGCTGTATGTTCCTGGTCTGGGGGGTACATCCTGATCTGGTTGAACCCACTTGCTGCATCCATAAACGTCAGCACCTCATGTCCTGCAGTAGCATCCACCATGGCATCTATGTGTGGAAGTGGAAATGAATCTTTTGGGCACGCCTTGTTCAGGTCTGTATAGTCCACACAAACTCTCCACTTGCCATTCTTTTTCTGGACCACAACTACATTGGCCAACCAATCTGGGTACATCACTTCTTTTATCATGTCCATGTCTAGCAGTTTCTGTACCTCCTGGTTCACAATCTCATTACGTTCTGGTGCAAACTTCCTGCGCTTCTGTTTCACAGGCTTAAAAGTTGGGTCAATATTTAACTTATGCGTAATAACATCAGAACTTATACCAGTCATATCAAAATGGGACCATGCAAAACTATACTCTTTCTGCCTCAGAAAGTCAATTAGAGCAGGTCTGATTACCTCTGGAGCGTCAGAACCAACCAGAACCTTCCTGTCAGGTCTCTCCTTTGCCAAAACGATTTCCTCTGTCTCCATACGTGGGACAAGATTCTCAACAGACCTGACAGGCTGCTTTAATTGCTATGCGAGGGACTTACCTGGGCTAGGAGGTTTCAGGGTCGCCCCCAGTAACACTCTCGCGGCCGCTTGTTGCTCTCTCCGATTCTTGTCCGCCCCCACTTTGTTGGTATCTTTATGCACTGGTGGTACGTTGAAGGTACAGCTTTGAGGTTGTGGATCCAGGGTCGCCCTAGGATTACGTTGTATGAGGATAGGCAGTCTATTACGCAAAACTTCTCGAAAGAGGTGACTCCTTCCACATAGGTTGGTAGGGTGATCTCTCCTAAGCTGTGTTTTGTCTCTCCACTGAATCCTACCAGGACACTGGACCTCTTGGTTACATCAGACTCTTTCAGCCCCATAGCTTCCAGCGCCTTCATCATAATGATGTTGACTGAGCTACCTCCATCTACCAGGACTCTTCTGACCATGCAGGTTCCAATCTGGACCTTGATCACCAGACCATCGTGGTGTGGCCCATGCACTCCTTGTAGGTCTGACTCATCAAACACAATCTCCTGGGCTGGGCCTGCTTGTCTCTTTGGACTGTTTGTCTCTTTGGTGGCATTGCTGTTCTCCAGAGCCACACGCTTTGCAGCAGAATATGTTAGTCCACAAATATCTGAACCACCAGAAATAAATTTTACCTCATGTGTTGGCGGTGGTGGTGGAAGATCTCTGGGCTCATCTCTCTCATCTTTGTTCCTCCTGTTCCTGGGCAGGATGTCCTTCAGGTGACCATTCTTTAGTAGGTGAGCTACTTCCCTCCTGAGAGCTATGCAATCCTCTGTGGTGTGTCCAATATCAGAATGGTACTCACACCACTTGGTTGTGTCTCTCCTTGGGTTGGGCTTCTCGCTTGCTTTTGGCCATCTGACTGCTGAGCCCAACTTGTCCAACTTGTTGATCAGGCCTGGTAGATCTCTGCAGCGATGCTCTGGCGGAGGTGGAACCACTTTGCATCGGTCTGTTCATCCACGCGTTTGCTTCCTTCTGTCTGGCCTCTGGTATGGACTAGGCCTGTTGCTGCTGTGCCTCTGGGTGGTGACTTTTCGTTCGATACAGTCCCGATACCTTGCCTGAGCTGGCCGGTCTTCCTCTACTGATGCGGGCGAGCCTTAGCTGCGCACATCCTCAAAGGTAGAACGATGGTAGCGGGTTAGTACTACATAATGATCAGAATCTCTAACCAACCCTTGCCTGAAGGCCTCAATGGCCGTGCCGATGTCGCAACTGGGGATGGACGCTTTCTCCTTGTTGAAGCGATCACGAGAAGTCCCTCGGAGACTTCGTTCTCATTACGGACCACCGGTGCGGATCAACTGATACCTTCTCCAACAATGCCTCTTGGCGAAGCGGGCGTTGAAAAGGTTGATCGACCCGAAAGGACTTGATGGTCTTGATTGGCGGGTTGATGTACCTGGAGTGGAGGGTCAAGGTTGAACCAAAGCTTTTGCACATGCATGCCTCCCTCTTGTCTGCTGGGATAGGAACATTGAACATCCTCTGTCTGTACTGTGCAACGTGTTCCAGAGGATCTGCTGTCCCATCATAGAGCTTAAGGTTGGGTGCTGAGTACTTCTTTGGCATCTCCACCATTGCAATGCAATCATCAAAGGGTGAATCTGAGTAGCATCCTGGGGTTGCCTCCTCTATGGGTGGTGGAAGCCCTGGAACCTTGCGTACCAAATCCGAGAGTTTCTGCATCTCCATCATCATGTACTGCATGACCTCGCCTGCACCAACTCCCTCTGGTGTCTTTGGGTCTCCACTTCCACCTGCAGCATTGTTCTCTGGATTCTCCTCCACATTGAGTGGATCGTCTTTTGATCCTTTTGAACCTACAGAAGAGAAAGTAGAGAAGTCAAGTTGTTTGATCACATCAGAGAATGGTGTACCTGGTGGGATCCTGGATCCTGAGGCTTTTTTCTGAGCAGAGGTCTCTAGCTGTTTCTTCAGAGCAGCCTCAGCCTCCTTCAGTCTTGCAGCCTCTGCCTTGGCATCCTCTGCTGCTTTCTTGGCCTGCTGCAATTCCTCTTGTAGTTTGAGCATGGCCTCTGTACTTGGATCTGCCATCTTTCACGTTGGTTGGACTTGTTGATTTGGAAAACTTTGTAGGATTAATAAACTAGTATCCCCACAGACGGCGCCAAACTGTTCGGGGTGATTTTCTCACACGGTTCGCTTAAGTGATTGTGGATCTACTAGTACTATCCTTTAAGTCGTATTTTGTGATGATTGATGTAGTTGCGTTAAAACGTATAAAAAGATAACAAAAATGGAACAAGACACACGATATGTTACGTGGGAAAAAACCCTTAAATGTTAAGGGAAAAACCACGGGCGCCAAGCCAGGAGAGGATCTTCACTAGTTCTGAAATAGAGTGCAGGACTACGGACCAACTGGTACAGGGAATAATAAAGACGTAAACTAATTATCAAGTGTTTGAATGTTGTTGAATTGCGTTGAATGAAGTGAATTTGAGTAGTGTGTCTTGCGTAGAATAATCAATCCCCATTTCCTTCTGAATTCTCCTCCTTATATATTGTCTCTAGCTTCAACGGTCTCTTCCCTTGGTTGTAGGTAACCTCTCCAACGATTTCTGAAGCTGTTCCTATCTTCAAGGCCGAGTTTCAGCATGCTTGACTGAGTCTTCCAACGACTTCCTCTAGGGTTGATGCCTAGTCTTTGGGCTTTCTTCTTTGGTGTTTTACTTCCTTTGTTGGGCCTGGCCCATCTTGGCTTTTCCTCTCCTGACCTGCACCTTTGCTTTGTCTATGCTGTCTGCATCGCCTGCACGCTCGGTCCTGGCTGAGAATTCTGCACCCGTCTAGGCCTGGCCCAGGGTTCTGGACCAGCCTGGGTTTTTGGTACCAACAAGTCCTACTGAGGCTAAGGCCCTAATTGCCGAGCTAGCTGAGAGCTCGCGAATCTTTAAGAGGAAGCCTTCCAGGCGAGGAGTAAATGCAATGGGATCTAGCCATTTACTAGAAGAGAAGGTGGACTCTCTAACCTCCTTGGTGAGAGATCTGGTAGTAGGGAAGCAACCTGCGATGGTGTGCAGACTCTGCTCTTTTGATAAACATGTTAGTCAACAGTGTCCGAGAATGTACGAAGAACACTCCGAGGAAGTGAATGCCGCAGGCTACATGGAGCTACCCCAACGAAAATGGGATCCTTACTCAAATACTTACAATTCCGATTGGAAGGATCATCCCAATTTTCGGTGGGGAAATCAGCAAGGGAACCAACGGCCAAGTCAATCAAATCAACATGGTCCACCGAATTACTACTTCCAAATATCGCAAGCTCAAAGCTTCACGGCTCCACCTCCTAATGCCAATCGAGAGCTAGTATCGGCGCAGCCTAATCCGGATCGGAATCTCGTGAATGCTCAACCAAACGCCGGTTCCCAAATGTCCACCGAGGATATGATCCGGGCCCTAGCGACCAATCAAGCTCGTTTTCAACAAACTCAGATAGAGACCCAGAACAGCATCAAAAATCTTGAAAATCAAGTGGGTCAACTGGCTACTGCTATAAGCCGTTTGGAAGCTAAGGATTCAGGGATGTTACCAAGCACCACGGTAACAAACCCGACGGCCAATATGAGCGCAATGTCAATACTAAATGGTGAACAGTTGGTCGAGGTCGAGGAACCGGCGACTAAGTCAAAGAATGCTATCTCGCATGAAGAGGAGGAGAGCCCGATCGAGAAAGCTGAGAAGAAGGTGGAGGAAAAGCCACTTCCGGAATTTGAACCCGAAGTTCCTTTTCCCGAAGCTCTCAAATCCACGCGGAAGCTTAATAAAGATAGCGAGGTTTATGAGACGTTCCGCCAATGTGAGGTAAGTATCCCTCTTTTGAACTTGCACAAATCTGTACCTTACTATGCTAAATTTCTGAAAGAATTGTGCATTCCTAAGAAAAGAAAGACCGAATTGAAGGGTAAAGCTCCTAAAGGAAAGATTAGCGAATATGTGTCGGCTTTGTTTCAGAAAAGATTACCCCTAAGTGCGGTGATCCGGGTATGTTCACCATACCCTGCACTATAGGGGACCATAGTTTTGAAAAGGCCATGCTAGATCTAGGAGCGTCTATTAACGTCATCCCTCACACTGTCTATGAAAGCCTGAATCTGGGACCTTTAAAGGAAACCAATGTGATAGTACAATTAGCGGATAGATCTAGTGTTCACCCGAGGGCCGGGGAATTATAGAGAATGTCATGGTTCAAGTGGGTAAGTTAGTCTTCCCGGCTGACTTTTATGTTTTAGACATAGAAAATGAGGTGAATACCATACCAATCTTGTTAGGGAGACCCTTCTTAAAAACCGCGGGGACAAAGATTGATGTTCCCAACGGTTCCCTAACGATGGAGTTTGACGGAGCGGTTGTGACATTTGAGATTAATAAAACCCCCTCTCAATCTAGTTCGGTTCAGTCTGTGTGCGCTATAAATGCTGGTACTAACCATGTTAACAACAACAACAACAACAACAACAACAACAAGCTGAATCGAATGGAGTGAATCGAATCGAATCGAATCAAGTGGTGAATCCCAGGCGAAATGTCTTTGAAAATAAGTCCGAAAGAACGAGTTACGAATGGAGCCGAATCGAATCGAACTAAATCAAATTGAAGTGGTGAATCAATCGAATCGAAATGTCTTTGAAAATAAGTCCGAAAGAACAGGTTCTAATTTTTTTGACGGAAATCGTCACAAGATAAGAGAGAATATACATGGAGCTTACATTAAGGTAGGAGTTTCTAAAGTATTTTATTTGAGAAATAAAGTATTCACTGATGATAGTGAATATAAAGGTCACTTGGATTACTCAACTCCCGAAGTATCATCATACTATTTATTAAAGAAGAGTTTTACAATGCTGACTTGGCAGCCTCACAAGCCAACATTTCAAAATGGAGCCTTCTCATTAATTTAGCCATTTTAGAATATTTTTAGTATTTGGATTTTATTTTTTTTATTATCTTTTTTAAGTCCGCCGTATTTACTATGCAATAGCTTCGTAATATGAAACGCCACTGCAGATATACGAATATCAAAGGCAGGAGTTTTAATGTCTTGAAAGTTGAAAGCATTAAAGAATTTGTAGTGGGTATAAACTGTACAATCTTCCACATGCACGTTTTCTACTCTTTGTATAACAATGACTTTTAATATTCCCATAAACTTCTAAATTCAATAAATGTTTCAATTAAGGGCCTGTTCTCTTCGTCTGAAGTTTTCTGAACCAATCTTAAGTTTTCTGAAGTTTTCTGAAGTAATCTGAAGTTTTCTGAAGTTGTCTGAAGTTATCTGAAGTTTTTTTGAAATAATATGAAATTGGTAATTGTAATTGTTATTATATTTGCTACTTTATTTATTTATTTTTAACGAGTTTCGCCTAAATTTATCTTCTTTTAGAATTATTAACTTAACTTTTTATTTCATTTACGATAAACTTTGAGGATAATATTCGTAGTACCAAGAATATTCAAATCTTTATATGCATGCGCTTTTTTCACTAATATTTAAATACTAGAAAAATTTAGCAAGTAATAATAATAATAATAATAATAATAATAATAATAATAATAAAAAATTATAATCATTATTATTATAATTATTATTCTTAATAATATTATTATCACTATTATTAATAACATTAATGTTATATATAACTTAGGTATTATTATTATTATTACTATTATTATTATTATTATTATTATTATTATTAGGTAATTTATTTATTTAGAAATCTGAAGTAATCTGAAGTTTTCTGAAGTTGTCTGAAATAATCTGAAGTTTTCTGAAGTTTTCTTAAGTTATCTGAAGTTTTCTGAAGTTTTCTGAAATTTTCTGAAATTTTCTGAACCAGAGAAAAACTTAAGATGAGGAGAACAGGCCCTAAAAGTTTATATAATGCACATGGATCAACAAAATGGATTCTTACTTCAAAATTCTCAACTCAGAATAAAAACTTTCAAATCTATACTACAAACTCCTTCAAGATTCCAACGTCCAACTGTATAATGCTTACAAGTTAAAAAAAAAATTTACATACAAAATACTTTGAAATTACATTTGTAAAATTAAGTGAAAGATCTAACCATGAAGTAGTTACATAATTAGTCACTAACCATAAAAGTAAAATTAGGTGAGAAGATCGTCGTAGATCGAGCATGCAACTGGCGAATTTCTGGCAGAAGTTTTGGTAAAAGACGGCAGAGAGCGGTGGTGCGTTAGGCGTTGTTGTGATGCTTTTTTGATAATAGGTTTGTATTGCATATGTATTCTTTATTGCTTCTATTTTTTTTCAAATCAATACTCCCTTTATCTCAAATTAATTAAATTAATTGTTCCCGATGATTTAAGGGATGGTAATGAAAATGATAAAAATTTAAAAATTATTTGCTAAAATATACTAAAAATAAAAAAGGAACAAGTAATTTAGGAAAAATTTTAATGGAAAAGGGACAAGTAATTTGGGATGGAAGGAGTATTACTCTGTATAATATAATCCTACAACTTCAAATGTTTTTCTTTTTTTTTTATCTTTTCCTTTTTTAAGTTTAGTTTTGTGCACGAGTAGATACAAAACCATTAAAATGGAAAAAGGCATTACACTATTATTTAATCCATAGATACTTGCGGTCTCACTTAAATGGTAGATACTCATGTAATTAATTTGGTTTGTTGAGGGAGTATTATGATTTTGTAAGATGTTTGATATGGAGTATTAGGTAAAATGCAAGTTATATTAATTAAAACATAAAAACACAATATTTCTTCCAATATAAATTATTATTTACCTCAATTTGTTATTTAAAACAATTAATTCTTCTCTATTTTTTTATGCAGGTGTATGGGGTTCAAATAATAGACGGGTTTGAAGAAAATACGGACTAATTGATAAAATCAAACGTTGACCTGTAGATTACTTAGCTTAGCTTCTTTACTCCGTATTACAACACTAATTAATTGAAATTGATAACATAATAAGTTTTTATGTCAAAGAATCGTTTTTAATTGGTCAATTAATTTTGAACAATAGGGAGTACATTTGTATCATTTTATGCATGAGTCTATCTCAATAATGTTAGAAAACCCCTAGATCGGTACCATGTGAATCGTTAAGAATAAATTAGACTGAATACGGAAGCGTACCTGAAGGATTCATAGTGCCCATTTTAGATCTGATCTTCCTTTGAGACACACCCTTCACTTTTCCTTATGGTTGATGGGAGACCAAAAGAAAACTCTTAATTACTGTATTTTGTATTTGTGTGAATGGTGTGTTCAATGGGGACCAAACCTATATTTATAGTGTGAGACCCTTATAGGGTTTCCATAAATAAGCTGCCAAAAATCTACCCTCATTGATAAGGCAACTAGCCTGTTTTACACATTAAGTCCATGACCAATATTTCCTTATTACCCAATACCGATATTATTACCTTATGGATCACTTTATTTACCGGTTTATATTTTATAATAGTGCGACATATATTTAATTACATTAGTGGCCCATATCCGTACGAATATATAAATATATTCTAACAATCTCCCACTGGGACACACATGTAATTATATGTGTATAACCTTAGCGCGCAACTGAAATGCACTATTATAACCTTAGGGTATTCCTGCACAATCTCGTCCATTAATCATACTAATGTAGGATCAAGGAGGCTTTCGTCACAATTAGCGTAACGAAACCTTCCTTGGTCACATACACCAATACAACTAAATGACATAGATCAATCATGGATGTGTAAGTCGGAAATTACACGCAATGTGATCTGACATGCCTATTTCCAACTGGTCCAACTTTAACTTTAATTGAGATCAAACAATGCAAAAGCATCACCTTTCAGAGTGGATAAAACTTTAAACTTTAAACCTTAAACTTTAAACTTTATTTCTGCAGAATATCTGTATACAACGTACACAAGGGAAAAATAAACGCATACGGAACAAGTACTCCCACTAAACCATAATATCCTGACTTGATATAACTCCCATATAAGCAGTATGCTCTACAAACTTATTTGGAGGCAATCCTTTAGTCAACGGATCCGCAATCATGGAGTTTGTTCCTGTATGTTCAATTGAAACCGTACCACTCTGTATTCGTTCCTTTAGGATGAGGAACTTTCTTTCAATTTGCCTGGATTTACTCGAGCTTCTATTTAAAATAGCTGCTCGATCATCACGGTAAAACTTTAATAGTCTTTCGATACTATTCACAACTCTTAAACAAGCAACAAAATTTCGCAACCATATGCTTTGAACTGTTGCTTGGTGACAAGCGATGAATTCTGCCTCCATAGTGGAATCAACAATAATAAAATGATTCCCACTTTACCATAAAATGGCTCATCCAGCCATTAGAAAGACACAACCTGAAGTGGACCTTCAAGTGTCCAGGCATCTAACAAAACCGGAGTCTGAATAGCCAATGATCTCTAGAAACATCAGACCTCCGATTATTGAGCATGCTAACCTTAGTCCCTTGGGGTATTTAAGACCCCTTTTACTATATCTGGTCTTTTCATAAACTTGACCATACATAAGACGCCATATATTATGTGCATAAGGAATCTCCTGCATTTCTTTAATTTTAAGGCTACCTTAAGGGCACTTTATTCGAGACTAATTAAACATGTCTCCCTTAACGATCAGAGTATACCATGGTTTACAATCTTGCATGCCAAACTTCTTTAGTACCTTATATGGCAAGCAAGGTGTCATCCACACATAAAACCATAAATATAAACTTTCTCCCACTGAACTTGCGTTACCTTTGACGAGAAGCCTGTTTGAGCTCATAGATGGATTTCCTTAGTTTGCAAACCATATTCTTTGGGTCTCCTGACACAAAGTTTTCTGGTTGCACCATATAAATCGTTTCATCAATGTCGCCATTTAAGAAACGTTGTCTTTACATCCATCTGATGTAACTCAAGATCAAAATGTGCAACAAGCGCCATGATTACTCTAAAGAAATCCTTAGTAGAAACAGGAGAAAATGTTTCTTTATAATCTATACCTTCTTTTGAGTAAAACCTTTAGTTACAAGACGTGCCTTAAATCTTTCCACATTACCCTTCGAATCCTTCTTGGTTTTAAATATCCATTTACAACCAATAGGCTTCACACCTTCAGGTAATTGTGTAAGATCCCAAACTTTATTGTCTTGCATAGACTTAAATTCCTCATTCATGGCGTCAATCCACTTTCGAGCATTAGAACTTTTCATGGCTTGCTGAAAGTTGATTGGATCATCTTCCAACAGTTCACTAGAATTCTCATGTTCTTGGAGATATACCTTAGTAAAATCATTCGGAATGGCACTTCTCCTTACTCTAGTGGATCTCCTTAAATCTTGAGATTGTTGAGATTGAATTTTTGGGATCTCGTTCTCAATGACGGGTTGTTCTTGTGGAACAAACAAATCATCTTGAACGGGATCGATATTGACATTGTCCTGACGAGGTTCCTCATTTGCTCCTCCGATAGTAGTGACAGGTAAAGGAACCTGCACATCATCGGGAGCAACCATAGGAATCGAAATCGATTCTTCCTCAAATACAATGTCATTAACCTTATTTCTCCCCCAAACTCAACATCCTCAAAAAATGTTGCAGTTCCCGTCTCAAATATATTCTTTACAGTGTAATCATAAAACTTGAAACCCCTTGATCGCTCCGAATAACCAATAAAGTAGTTGCTCACCGTTTTGGAGTCCAGTTTATTTTCATGCGGCCTATAAGGCCGCGCCTCAGCTGGACATCCCCATACATGAAAATGTTTAAGACTAGGCTTTTGACCCGTCCAAAGCTCATAAGGTGTCTTGGCAGCTGCTTTAGTTGGTACCCTATTTAGAATATAGGCTGCAATCTTTACTGCTTCTCCCCAGAGTAATACAGGTAAGGTAGAATGACTGATCATACTCCTTACCATGTCCTTAAGAGTTCGGTTTCGTCTCTCAGCAACACCGTTCATGCTAGGTGAACCCGGCATAGTGTACTGAGGGACTATTCCACACTCCTCTAGGTACTTAGCAAATGGTCCTGGACTTGTTCACCTGAACCGTCATATCTGCTGTAGTATTCACCGCCACGATCAGATTTGACAACTTTAATCTTTTTGTTGAGCTGAAGCTCAACCTCGGCTTTAAAAGTCTTGAACACGTCCAAAGACTCTGATTTCTCATGAATTAGGTAAAGGTAGCCATAACGAGAGTAATCGTCTATGAATGATATAAAATACCGTTGACCATTCCACGAAGCCGTAGGAAATGGCCTACAGATGTCCGTATGTATCAATTCTAAGACGTCCGTAGCTCTGTTGGCTCCTAACCTCCTTACTTTGGTTTGTTTTCCTTTAATACAACTTACACAAACATTAAGGTCTGTGAAGTCAAGCGAATCTAGAATGCCATCAGACACAAGCCTTTGAATTCTCTCTTTCGAGACATGACCTAACCTTTTGTGCCATAATGATTGAATTTTCTGATTAAATTTACGCTTAGTACCACGTGATTCTACGTGCGAGGTTTTCCTTGTATGATGCAATATTATCAAGCATGTAAAGATTATCGAAACCACATAAAGAACCCGGTTCAACAACATTTGAATTTAAAGACAATATAAATTTCTGTCTCATGAATGAACAATAATAACCGGATTTGTCCAAAAGAGATACAGAAATTAAATTCCGTCTAAAAGTCGGTACAACAAAAGTGTCTTTCAAATCCAAATAAAAACCAGTTCTTAATAATAATCTAAACGTGCCAATAGCATCAACTTCCACCGACTTTCCATCTCCCACGTAGATGTATCTTTCGCCTTCACTTGGCTTTCGGTGTGCTAGGCAACCCTGCATAGAAACACTAATATGAGTAGTCGCACCAGAATCTACCCACCAAGTGTTTCTAGGTACTGAAGCTAAATTATCTTCAGAACAAACCAAATTAAGAATTGTACCTTTCTTTGCTCGCTTAGCGAGCCAAGCCTGATATCTTAGACAATTCTTCTTTATGTGTCCTGACTTTCCACAGAAGTAACAACCAGTTGGTTCATCACTTTCCTTCTGCTCATCAGGACCCTTAGTTGCAGCCTTAAATTCAAACTTTCTTTTCTTGCCCTTTCCTTTAGAGGTACTAGCCAAGAGAGCAACATCAACCTTATCTTGCTTCAACCTCTCTTCCTCTTGCACACCATAAGAAATGAGCTCATTTAGAGTCCACTTCTCCTTTTGACAGTTGTAGCTTACTTTAAACTGTCCAAATTGTGTAGGGAGAGATAACAATACTAAATGAACGAGCAAGTCATCCGACAAGTCGAGCTTTAGTGCCTTAAGTTTTGAAGCAATATGAGACATCTCCATGATGTACTCCCTTATATTTCCCTTACTGAATTGATATTTCCATGAAATCAAGTGCTGCAGTAGCGTACTTGTTTCTGCCTTATCGTTTTTAACAAAACGCTTTTCAATTTCAGCAAGAAATTCCTTCGCATTGGTAATCTTTTAGACACCGCACCTCTAAAAGCCTCCGGAATGCCGCGCTTTATGATCATAAGACTCATGCGATTGGATTTCTCCCACTTCTCAAATTCTCTCTTTTCATCAGGAGAATTTGCATCCGTAAGAGGAGTAGGAGAATCCACCCTGAGAGCAAGGTCTAGATCCATGCAGCCAAGAACAATTAGCATGTTCTCTTTCCAATCCTTGAAATTTGTCCCATTTAGCATGGGAATAGAACTTAAATTGCCAGAAATAGTAGCAGTAGACATATTAACTGAATAAAACAAACAACAAGCAACTTTAATAAGAAATATGCTCATAAACCTTATTTAAAATTTAAAATTCAAATAAAAGGTATATTTCCCATCTCAAGATACCGGTAACAACATTAGTGTCAAGTCTTTGGACAGTAACACTAACTGTCAGTGGTAGTCTTGTCGTAGTGATCAAACATTGACAATAATCATGTAAATATAGCCTTCCTTTGGGCCGACTAATATTCACAATTAATAAACCATATAATTGTCACATGTTAAATTGCGCCAGGTGTTGTGTATATTTCTGCCAAATATGAGCCTTCCTTTGGGCCGACTCACACCCGCACGAAAATACACACCCCACAATATCTAATGTTCTCAATAAATTAATCATTACAAGACTAGCCTTCCTTTGGGCCGACATAGTCCTACCGATCAATTTATCTAAAATCATTGGACCCAAAAATTTATACCATTAATTGAATTAAATTTAAACCTTAATATTTCCATGTAAAAGAAACACCGTCATTGAAATATAATAACTGTATACTCTCGAAACATTCATAAACATCTTAAGAAACCAACATACATGTCCAAGAGTGTAACACCCGATGGCAATTCATAATAAAAACGCTGCAAACAACACTGTACAAACTAATAATGAACCAAAAACGGAGCACCAAGTAGCACAACACCAAAACTCCGTGACATATCTCAAGGCCAAAGAAATTGCAGCAAAACACCATCAAGTAGGCAATCTTGAAGTAATCATTACCAAGGCATTAACTCAATAAAAAAAAAATAATAATAATGCATGGATGCCGTATGAGTGTATGAAGAACAACGCAATCAATACGAAGTACCGGAGAGAGTAACATATGCCAAAAGTAAAAAAAATGGCTTCAAATAGCCATAAAACAATCATGATTCATGATGTGCAGCATAATCAAACCTTAACCTTACTGATGAATAATCAAACAACGCATAAGACAAATTAAAAAACATACAAGTCTCATGCAAATACATCGATGAGATCAGAGGCAATTCAACCGACATGATAATTAAAGCAAAACACCGATGCGGTATATCAATCCTAGAACCGCACCACATATACGGTCGAAAATAAAATTAATCGACTATTCTTAACGATCTACACGATATCATTTCACGATCTGGATTGTTAGAAAGCGCAGATCGGTCTGTAGTGTGAATCGTTAAGAATAAATTAGATGAATACGAGCGTCAGCGAAGGATTCATAGTGCGTTTTAGATCGATCTTCCTGAGACAGCCCTTCACTAAGCATGGTTGATGGGAGGCCAAAAAGAAAGCTCTTAATTCTTGTATTTTGTATTTGTGTGAATGGTGTGTTGATGGGACCAAACCTATATTTATAGTGTGAGGCAGCTTTATAGGGTTTCCATAAATGTTCGCCAAAAATCTACCCTCATTGATAAAGCAACTAGCGCATTTCTACATTAAGTCCATGACCAATATTTCCTTATTACCCAATACCGATATTATTACCTTATGGATCACTTTATTTACCGGTTTATATTTTATAATAGTGCGACACATATTTAATTACATTAGTGGCCCATATCCGTACGAATATATAAATATATTCTAACAAATAAAACCTATAAAGTCCACAATGTTTACATGATTTAAAGAGGTTTTTTAAAAATAATGCTTGAAAACAAATTAATTAACGAAATAAGACGGGTTTCAAACAAATTAAATTACCAAAAATGGATCCATATAAGATCGGATAAATCTCAAGGTCATGTTACGTACAAAGGCGCTGAATCATTCTCCACCAAAAAAAAAAAACAAAGGCGCTGAATCATATAGCGCCTGAAAATTAACGCGTATATTACTCTGTACAATATAACTCACGGAGTTAGGCACTATCCTATGCAACGCCTTGATTCTTGAGAAGTAAAGAGCCTCACGCTGCCTTTCCCTTCCCAGACTCCCATTAATACTCATTTAGTTTAGGCGCCATACTATTGAGCGCCTTGCAATTTTTTTACTCCGTATTATTTTGTTTTATTTAAAGAAAAATGTGTTTTTTGGTGTATCTAAGTTAGGCGCTACATCATTTAACGCCTTTGTTGGCAGGGTAGTCTTAAAGCGCTATATGATTTAGCGTCTTTGTAGATAAACTGATGATGAGATTTATCCGATCTTACGTGGATTCATTTTTGATAATTTGTTTGAACTCCACCCTATTTCGTTAATTGTTTTAATTTCAAGCATTATTTTGTAAAAAAAAAAAAAAAAAAAAAAAAAAAAAAAAACTCTGATTTAAATCACAATATTTATAGAAAAAAAATAGAAAGTGGTCATTAGGAAAAAAAATAAATGATATGTATAATTATAAAATCTTAATTTCATGGAGATATATACAAATGATAGAATTTTGTGGAATATCTATATCTATATTATATATTAAAAGAGAATCCCCATAAGTATTTTCATGGAAAACCCTCAAAAACATACACTTTTTTCCCCTTATTCCGCCACGTCATCTATTGGGGCCCACGTTCGCATTGACTTTCCGGGACAAATTCACTACCTAATCGTCTTCCCATTGTTTTTTCAGCTTCCTTTTCCTTTCAAATTTTGAGTATACGAAAAGAAAATAATTGAATACCATAATTGAAGTCCATCATCATTTGCTCGCATTCAATTGTCCGTGTTAAACAACATTCATTTCAACATGGCTGTTTTTCTTCTCCGGCTTTCATTTTCACCGTTCACGTCGTACAACATTAGAGTGCCTGACAAACAAATTAAACCAAAAAATAGACTACTCAATTGGTATGTACTTACTAAAATAAAATACAAAGTTAAATCAATACAATTGAAACTGAAAAATATTCATCAAGCAGATGTAATAACACAAAAAATTTAATAATTGTAAACAAAGAATCAAACTTTTCAACTACATCGTCTTTTATTTCTCATTACATTATTATTATTTTTTTTTGAATTAATTATTTTGTGTCAACTAATTAATATAAAGAAAACCAAAAGACATAAGTTATTACATTATAAAATCATGCATCAATTCTATTATTTTAAAAATTCCAAAACTTTCAAAGTCATGGTAAAATTATTTCAATAATTTTTATAAATTTATATTTAGACACATTTTACTTTTGACTTTGTAGCTTTGATTTTAATATGTAATAATATAGATATAAGATATAAGATATAGATATGTAAATATTTACATATTTATTTATATTTTATAGTACAATGTTGACTATTTTTTATATTTGCAGGAATGAGTCGGAGAATAACAAAGTTCATAATGATTACAAGGTATAATTTATGTGTTGATTATTCTATTAATTAACCTTATTTTATTTTTGAGGAAAATTTTGATAATTATTTTTAATGAGGAGATAAATACAAAGTGGATTAAATTTATTATTTTATAGTTTTCAGAATATTAAAAGTCATGCATCAGATATTTTAATAATGTTTAAAATTTGTAAATTTAGATATATTTTGCTTTTGATTTTGTGACTTTGATTCTTTTTTTCCTCTAATGTTATTTTATAGTACAATGTTAACTAATTTTTATCTTTTCAGGAACAAATCGAATAAAAAAAAATCCACAATTACTAAGGTATAATCGATGTGTTGCTAATTTTTGGTTAATTATTTTTGAATGAAGGGATAAAGCCAATGCAGATTATTTGATATTTGTTTCAGTAATCTTTGACTTTATTTATTAACTTTAAATTTATCAAGAAGATGTTTAAGAAGAGTATAAAAAAAAATAATTGTGATGTATTTTTTTTTTTTTTTTTTTTTTTTTTTTATTATCAAGGCTTAATAGTATGAAAGGAGATGGATAAGCTAAGATAAATATATTCATTTAAATTGTTATTTCTACACAGTCAAAAACTATGAGAAATTCTAATTTTTTAATGTGATTTTTATAGTAATTGTTTTAAAATTATATATTTTATAATATCATAACCTTACACTGGAAACAAAAAATATATTGTCATTATTTTTTATTTACTTAACTTTCTTATAAGTAGAATGATTTTAAAGTCATCATCTAATAATAATTCATTTTTTTCCCTTAATTTTTTTATTTTTTAAAATTTATTTTAACAAATTAATTAAAATAAAAGAACCAAAATACAAGAATCATTCATTCAAAAAATTACAAGAATCATTCATTGAGGAAATTACAAGAATCATTCATTCATAAAATTGATGCATTCATATAGTTGGTGTGAGAATTAAAAAATTTCAAAGGTCATGAAATAATAAAATCATTATTTCTCATCTATTTTTCTTTAGATGCTTTTGCGTTCTTAATTTCATGTTTTTATTTTGTTTCGAGAATTTATATTTATTCTGATAGTAACTATTTATTTTATATGTGTTCAGGACTATTCTTAAAATTACAAAATTTGATGATGATTATTATGAAATAAGTTCTAAATTATATTTTATAAATTAATCTGAACATATTCGAAATATATGAAAAAAAACATACAATAAGTAATCTAACATACCTACTTAATATAAATATCATATTAAGCTTGATGTATAAAAATGAACATATACTTTTTTAAATGTGAAAAGTGCTCGATGAATTTCTTAAAAACTATTGAAAACTTCTTTGGAATCATTTTAGTATTATATAAATAAGAAATGTATCCACCATTAGACGTGACTATAAAAAATTGTATATCATATTCGAATGCACGCAATATGTTTGATCTTTATTCTTAATTATTATTGTAACAACCCGATTTTCGTGACCTAATTAAATTTAGGCGGAAATATTAATTACGTACTTTGTATTACAAAACCAAATTTATGATCGTTTTACAACTCAAAATATATAATCAGAGTTATAAATATCCATGGTTATTAATTTAGCATCTCTCAAAATGCAAAAGAAGACCATCAATCCCCTGATGTTCTTTGTCAATTAACCTCGGGCTACCTACGTATATCCCGTAAGACTCGAGTCCATCCCGCACACGCTAATCCATATAAACCCATAGCAAGTAAAATATACGGAGTAACATTATTATATACATGTGTAATTACAGCATAACACACATAAAACATCTACATAACACATGATTATTAAGACTTAAAGCATTTCAAATTATATTTTAAGCATACCTCATTGCAGTTTCATATAACGTAATAACATGATATATAAAACTTGATACATTCCGATCGATATATAATGCATTAATAATGATCAATTAAATAAACAAATTAACAACAAATATAAATCCAGACAAGAAAGGACGACACAAGCGATGAAAGAAAGACATAGAAGAAACGACAAACAAAGCGCCACAAAGGAGACACAACAACAACTAAGTGAAGGAAACTCACAAATTATGAAAACAATAAAGAAAAACTACAAATGGAACGATGTGTAATTGGGAACAACTCACAATAAAAAGGACACAGTAATAACATTCCTCCACATTTTAGGACACAATATTAGTTTCTTCTCATTTAATAAAACATGTCTTCAATACATAAACAATTTCATAATTGTCCTTAGGAGTAAAAGTCCATTAATTTTGAGCTCTAACTCTTGATGTTATGATTTGCGATCATCTTAGCATCAAAGGCGCAGTTGCACCTTTGCGGAAAATTTATGATTTCATTAATTGTCCGATTGTGTAGTACATAGTATGTAACATGCAGTCGACATAATATGTGACATTTTCGATGTTTAAAGCCTAGAATTCATATTATGTCTATCAATTTAAGAGATCATTTTGAAATTTTAGATGGAAATTAATAATTATTAGTGACTATAATATCTACATGCACAAACACAATTGACAACCCACAAGAAATACGTATTGAAATGTGAGCGACTCAATCCGTGGATTCCACGGGGCACGCCACTAGTTAATGATTAATTACCCAGTGATGATGCTCTAAGGATGTTTGATATTTTTATTAACAACTAATTTACAGAGGGAACAATTATGATTCGGATATTATTCACCTACCATACTTCAATTTAGGCAACTATCAATTATACTTATTTTAATAAGTAAAATTAATACAGAGTATAAAATAGTACCTGTATTCTGTATGAATTATAAAAGTTGTGAAACATTCATTTTATTTATTAACTTTTTTGAAAATTATATATTTGAGAATAAAAATATCATTTACTTCATTGTTTCAAAGTTCAAACTTTGTATTCCTGTCTCAGTCATTTGTTCACGTTTTTACCATAATGAACGGGTCATTTTGATTTCGAGTGATAGCATGTTGATCGGCAATTGCAAATACGGAGTATAAATCTTCAACACTTCAAATTATTTTAAGTTACTTACCAAACAGTTACTGAGTAATTTTTTCCCACAAAAAGTATGATTGTTATGGCACTTGCACTAGCCACTAGCACTACAGCGTCTTTAGTTTTATTTGTACGTCATTGGATTGTGGATTATAATTTGTAATAGAAGGGATAGTAACCACAGTACTAATTTATTACTTCTTCCATTCCATTTGATTCTTTACGTTTGCTTTATGCACGTACATCAATACTCGTTTTGTTTCGTTCATATCTTTGGATTCGTATTCTCGAAAATTTTAAAATTTTGATATTAATAATGTCCTCGTTAAGACAATTAAAACAAAATCACACATGACTATTTTTTATTTTGTATTTTAGAAGTTTTATCGAAGCTACACACGTATAAATAGTGTCAAAAAAGTGAAACGTAAAGAACCAAATGGAATGGAGGAAGTATAATTATTGGAGTAGTTAATTATTGAAGACTCTTATAATTTTGGAATAGCATATATGAAGTGTGTGAAATAAGAGTTTGTTTATATGCGAACTGATCATATAATTTAAAATTTAAAATTTATAATATTGATAAAAAGAAAGTTAAACCAATCCTAATTAGTTTAATAATTCTACAAATAAGGTTAAAACAACCCCGTGATTTTTCACGGGTGTTACACTAGTTGAATGTAAATGCTAAGTTTGCTGTCGAATATGCTCGTGACGGCCTTGTTCACATTCGTTCCTGCTCTACCAACAAATATTGTGTTAGGTATTCCTTTTTTTTTCCGATTTTTAGATCGTCTTATTATATTCCCTCCAATTGATAATGTTCCTCCCACTTTATTTTAGGCACAAGTATTAAAGAATATTATTAAAATAATATAAAATAGTGGTGGGTGATATATAAGAGTAAATAAAGCCCTTTGCTGTTCGCAGTCGGTGTATTACTTTGCGCAGTCGACATTTACTTTTACTAATTACGTTTAGTGATCTTAATAAGTAATTTGTTTTCAATGGTATTAATATGATTTTTAGAGTTTTGAATAATAATTTTCATTTTTTTGGATTTTTTTACGAAAACCGTCAATTTTGAAGTTGTGATTACTTTTATGCAAAAGTTTTTTTTTTTCTAGTTACGCTTAATAATTTTAATTAGTTTTTTCCTTGAATATTGCAATAAATTATTTTTCAATAATAAAAATAAATCACGAGTTAAATTTAAGTCGGGAGACAAGCGGTTATAATAATAATAATAATTGTTTTTATTTTATATATATATCAATAAAAATTGCTCATAATAATAATAATAATAATAATAATAATAATAATAATAATACCAATAAAATACGGAGTATAAAAATTGCACAAAATTAGTAAGAGCAACCACACAAACAAATACAAAAAAAAAAAAAAAAATAAAAAAAATGAAGAAGCCCAACACACTAGCCCACCCCACGCCCAAACCACAGCACACCCCAAGCTTCTTCACGCCTACCCCCGCGCTTACCCTAGCTCTCTCCACGCCTATGCCGGCACTTAGGCGGACTGACTTCACGCCTACCCTCTTTTTTTTTTTTTTTTTTCGTTTTCGTTTTTTGAGAGTCATAATTTTCAAATTTAGATATAAGTTACGCTGAAAGAAATACAAATATACTAACTATAAAAATTATCTCGTCACTAAGGTAACTTATAAATTTATAAGGTTTTACTCCCTCCGGTCCAATGAGATAGCCCCATGGACCCACTTTTTGTGAGGAGAAAAGTGGGGCCATGGGGCTATCTCATTGGAACAGAGGGAGTATTATTTAACGGTTTTACAATTAACGGGTTTAAAGTAGACGTTTTACGTGAAAA
Organism: Dianthus caryophyllus; assembly: GCA_023091065.1. Lineage (NCBI taxonomy): Eukaryota > Viridiplantae > Streptophyta > Magnoliopsida > Caryophyllales > Caryophyllaceae > Dianthus > Dianthus caryophyllus. The sequence goes on from CM041519.1 coordinate 34,091,785, forward strand.
AAATAAAAAATAAAAAAATCGAATATTATTATTCAAAACTTTAGAAATAATTATAATATCCTAAAAAAGTCTAATTAATCATTCATCGTTAAGTGTAATTAGTAAAATAAAATGTCGACTGCGCAAAGTAATATGTCGACTGCAAACAGTGGCGGTCCAGGGGGGCGGGGGCCGTGCCCCTCTATTACTTCCAGAAAAAAAAAAAAAAAAAAAAAAGAAAAAAAGAAAAAAAAAGTAATAAACCTTGCCATTAAATTACCATAAGTTCCAGTAGTAGAGTTGGTGAGAGAGATCCTCTGAAACCTAGGCGACCTGGGTTTGAATCCCCTAATCAGCTTTTTTTTTCCTTTTTTTCTCCCCCTTTTTGTTTGAGTTTTCAACCTTTCACATTTAATTTTTAGAGTTCGATTTAAAATTAAAATGTGTTTAAACTACGTTTTTCTTTTTCATTTTAAAACACATTGTATATTATACTCCGTAATTGTGTTTTACACTCACAATTTGTTAATTTTCTTCATCATTTAGGAACTTAGTTAAAATTTTAACCATAAAAATTCAATACTCTACTCCTGCAAAATATATTTACTTGATTTTACGGCATCTCATAAGGTTTTCTATATTTTGTGTAATCGTTTTGTATAAATTTTTTAATTTTTTTGCACTCCTTATGCAATCAATACATCACAATATTAGGGGTGTTCATTAACGGTTCGATGCAAGGCAGTTAATTTTCTCTGATTCGATTAGGAAAAATCCGAACCTAAACCGAACCATTAAGAACCGAATCTAATATTCAATAGTCTTTCAAAAAAAATTCATCTTTAAATATGGTACAAAAAAAATTTCGAAAATATGCCCCCCACCCGTAAAATCCTGGGTCCGCCACTGACTGCAAACAGCACATCCCTAAATTAAATAATGTAAAGTAGTGGTGAGTGGGGGATTTGATAAATAAAATAATACTCCCTCCTATTCCGCTATTCGCAATAACTGTCCCATTGTCAAAATCCTTTTGTTCAGTCAATTGTCCCGTTGTTACTTTATGCTCACTTTTTATCTTGCAAAAAGACCACCTCACCCTTACTTTTTTACTAATACGCAATACTTTAATACTTCCTCCATTCCATTTGATTCTATACATATTCCTTTTTCGGAAATTCCAATCAATTCTATACATTTCTATTTTAGTCTCTACTTTATTAAACTAAAAGACCAATATACCCTTCACTAATACCCACTCAACCCACTTGCAAACAATAAAGTAGGGGTATTTAAGTAATTCCATTATCTACCCCACTTGATTTTCTTCTATCTTAATTACCGTGTTTTAGTCAAACGTATAGAATCAAACGGAATGGAGGAAGTATAAATCATAATCAAACAATGGGACAATTATACTGAATAGGAGGGAGTATAAAGTACTTCCTCCATTCCATTCAATTCTATACATTTGTTTTTTGCACGTATGTCGATGTACGTTTTCTTTTGTTTATATCTTTAGTTACATAATTCGGAAAAATATGAAATTTGAATATTAATAATGCTCTCGAAAAGGCAATTAAAACAAGATCTCACATGACTATTTTTTATTTCATATATTAGACGATATATCGAAAATTCTCCTCACTTTTGAATAGTGTACAAAAAGTAAATGTATAGAATTGAATGGAATGGAGGAAGTACTCCATAGTAAGAAGTGGGTATTAATCAATTAAAATAATATATATATTTGTCAAATAAGGAAATACTCCGTATTAGAAGTGAGAGGAACATAATGAAAAATCTTGAAATGAAAAGAGGGAGGAACACTGTGGCCTCTGTGGGTGAGAGGGAGTAACTTATAATGTTATCGTTTTACTTATGTTTAACTAAGATTATTTACTCTTGCCAAAAAAAAAAAAAAAAAAAAAAAAAAAAAAAAAAAAAAAAAAAAAATAAGATTATTTATGTAATTTTAGTAGCGGAAATAATTATATGAGATTCTACGACGATTTACAATACCATAATGTTATCACTCCGAGAAGAATTTTTGGAAAATGTTTCCACTGAGAAATTTTTATCGTGTTTTAGCGTAGGTTTATGCATAATACTCGTACGACTAACCTGAACCTCGAGCCCTTAGACTCAGTTCCACCTCGCTATACTCATTTTCTTTTTAGAAGTCAAACTTTTAAAACTTTGATCATGAATAAATCAAAACGTATAAATAATTATAACCTGTTTATGGGATAATTAAATTTGTAATCAAAATATGTGTTAGAAAAAAGTATTTTCGATTGAAAAAATAACACATGAATTGAGAAAAACGTGGTCAAAGTGGTGTATGAAAGAGCGCGTAAAAAGCAAAGGGTGCCACTTTTTCCACAATAAGTCTCCTGTGAAACGGGTAAACCCGTTTCACACAAGAAACGGGTCGGACCCAATTAGGGTTGCTTAAATACCCTCTCCTCTCCTCTCCTCTCTGCTGCCTCTCTCATTTTTTTTGTTTTTTTTTCTCTCTCTCTCTCTCTTCCATTTTATTTCCCTTCCTCTCTTCCATTTCTTTTTAATTTTATTTGTTTCTCTCCTCTCCTCTCTTTGTTGCTGTTGAAGATGAAGTGAAAAAGGAAGGTTGCTGGTGGTGGCTCACTGTTGCTGGTGGTGGTGGCTCACGGTTGCTGGTGGTGGCTCACGGTTTTTGGGTTTTCGAGCCATTGTTGTTGTTGATGTCGCCATTGTTGTGTTGTGTTTGTTGTGGTTGTTGTCGTGCCCATTTCATTTTTTTTTATCTCTTTCTGGGTTTTTACCCTTTCTCTTTTTTAAACCCTAATTTTTGGGGGGGTTTTTTAATTGATTTTTAGGTTTTTTGGGTTTTGATTGAGTTGTTTTAATGGTGGATTTGGGGGAAGAAGAAGGGTGACATGTTGGGGATTTGTGATGTCGCCATTGTTGTTGTATTCGTTTTTTTTTTTGCTGGGATTTGGGGAAGAAGAAAGACGGTAACATTATTGTTGTAAATGGTAACATTATTGTTGTAAATCTGATAGTAACATTATTTGTGATCTGATGGATTTAAATTAAATCTGATGGTAACATTATTGTTGTAAATGGTGACCTGTTTGCATAAATGGGTAACATTTTCTTTCAAGTAAAACGAACCCATGGAAAGACGGTAACATTGTTGTACTAAATGGTGACCTGTTTGTAATAAAGGACAACATTATATTTGTAGGACAAAAAACCCATTGAAACATTAGTTTAGCTGAGAAATAAAATGGTAACATTGTTTTTCTAAAGGGTGACCTGTTTGTATAAAAGGGCAACATTTTCTTTCAAGGAAAACAAACCCATTAAAACTGAAAAATGAGATGGTAACATTGTTGTAGTAAAGGGTGACCTGTATATATAAAAGGACAACATTATCTTTTAAGGAATACAAACACTGAAAGCTAACATGGTAACATTATTATACTAAATGGTTACCTGTTTGTAGAAAAGGACAACATTATCTTTTAAGGAAAACAAACCCATGAAAACTGAGGTCTCATAATATGTTACCAATATAATATAATATGTTACCATTTTTGTCTACTTTGTTACCATTTTTAATTACCCTATAAAAACGATTTTCGATAAAAGATTAAAAAAAACAAAATTTTGGTCTTAAAAAAATTTTCAAAAAATTTTAAAAAAAAAAAAAAAAAAAAGAGAAAAACGAAATTTCAAAAAAAAAAAATAAAAAAAAAAAGGAAAACGGGTATGACCCGACCCGTCTCAAGGCTGGAAACGGGTCACTGGTCTCAAACAAGAATTTGTGCTTTTTCCAAGGGAAGTTTCAACCCTTCCACTCAAATATATACATATTTTTGGCGGCAACTAAAGAATGGAACGGATTACTATATCATGGAACGCCAATTGACTAAAATATCCCCACTTAACTTTAATTTTTATTTAACTTTAACCCTTCTCTTACTCTAAACCCATTCTCTTTCTTCCATCTTCATTTTTCCTGCAACCCTAATAATTCTCTTTCCTCCATCTTCATTTTTCCTGCAACCCCAACTTTAGTCATTGAAGGACGGTTAATTGTTATTCATCTTCTTTAAGACTATCCCCATTGAGAATTTGTCTAATTGGGTCATGACCCATTTAATTGAAAGTCATAACCTTTCACAAGTTTGATCCTCCCATTAAACAAGGTCATGACTCCTCTTTTTCCACTTTTTTCATACCCCACCACTTTATATATCCTACTTTTATATTCATTTAATTATTTTTTTTTATCAAAAGTTATATACTTCTATTGAATAATTTTAATTTCTTATATTTTTTGGAATTTAGATTTTCAATTTCTAAATATTTTTTCACATAAATTTTTTTTGTGATAATATTTGCGTGTTTATGTATTTTTTTTTTTTTTTTTTTTGTTTTGAAAGAAGTAAAAATTAGAAGGTAAAAATATAATGATTTTTAAGATGTCCAAATAGTATCAAGATTAGTCTCATTTTATAGATATTAAAAAAATATGACCGTTGGTATACTTTTTTTTTTTTTAAAAAAATGAATTTAATAAACTAACGTCTTTTAAAAATATATGCTCAAGAAAATTACACACAAGAGTTAAAAGACAAAGTAATAACAGCTTTCCTACCTAAAAACAAAACAATTTTACAATAAAAAAATTTAATATATTCCTTCCCCCACTCAACTCAACTCAAGTCACTCAGTGACTCAAGTCGAGTCAAGTTTTCATACTTAACTCTTTTTAACCCAATTAAATTGGGTCATAACCTCCCCTAATTGTTTCAATGGGGATAGTCTAAGGTATTTTTTTTTTAAAAAAAAAAAATTCTCATTGAAATTGATGTTCACGGATGTTTAATAATACGGTCGTTTTCGTAATTTGTAATTAATGGTTAAAATTTAACATTTCTCCATTTAATTTTAACCATTAATTACCAATTAACTAAAACTTGTAAGTTTGCGCCTCAATTCGGTCGTTTTCGTACTGGAGGTGTTAGTTTGGGAGACAAAGTTGAGCTTGACCATCCTTGTGAAGCGTGGCCTGTGCATCGTACTCCCGTAACGTTGTTGTCAAAGATTGCCCTTTCCCCGGACGATTCGGACCCTTGTTATATGGCGTGCTATATTAAAAATTCTCACCCATTGGTCATCATCGATCCTCTTTCTGAAGAGGGTAAACGTGCAACCATAAAATTTGGCCACTTCAATGAGGTTGGAATTGGGATTTTTTGGCCATAAAATTTGGGATTTTTTGTAAAATAAAAGATGATTATTGAGTTTTTACATACATTGGGATTTTTACTGAAAAATAAAAGAAGAGTACTGTGAAATAATAAAGGTAAATCATCCATTTTCCTCAAATCACCTAGGTTTTATTTTTTTAATAACAAGGGCAAAATGGTCATTGATGTCATTAAATAGCCTTAAATATGTCATTAACACTCTTAATATGTTCCATGATCAAGTAAATTGTTCCATGCTTTAGTAATGGGGATATTTTTTTAATGTGGCCCCGCTTCTTCTATGCTACTCCCGTGCCCCAGTTCAAAAGCTTTCTGGCATTATCATTTCCCAAAGCAAATGGGTATAACAAGTTGGAATGGAGGGAGTATGAACATGTTCTTTCGGACTTTTTAGTTTTAATGAACTGAATCGAATCAAAATGAGCCGAATCGAATCGAATCGAATCAATCGAATCGAATCGAATCGAATCGAATCAAACGAGCTGAAATGAACAAAAAACTGAACAGGATTATTATTATTATTATTATTATTATTATTATTATTATTATTATTATTATTATTATTATTATTATTATTATTATTATTATTATTATTATTAACAATTATTATGATTTTCAATTGTATTAACAATTATTATTATTATTATTTCAATGCTACCAAGTTTTTTTTTTCTTACGTACCTTTTTTTTCACTACTTTCACATGTTTTACTAGTAGTAGTACTACTTATCGTAGTAGTAGTGGTGATAGTAGTAGTACTACTACTATTACTACTACTAATAATAATAATAACAACAATAATAACAACAACAACAACAATAATAATAACAATAACAATAACAATAATAACAACAACAATAATAATAATAACAACAACAACAACAACTACAATATTATTTAATAATAATAATAATAATAATAATAATAATAATAATAACAAAGGGGGCCCAGATTGTATCTCGGCTCCCCACCAATTTTGTGTAAATGATGTAAACATTTCTTTCATATTAATAACAACGGCTGCGGTTTATTATTAAAATAAAAAAAAAAAAAAATTATAATAATAATAATAATAATGTGAATCGAATCAAATGAATTAATCGAATCGAATCGAATCGAATCGAATGGAATGAATCGAATCGAATCGAATCGAATCGAATCGAATCGAATGGAATGAATCGAATCGAAATGTCTTTGAAAATAAGTCGAAAAAGAGCAGGTTACATATAAAGGAAAAAATAAATTTGTATTTTTATCAACTGCGCCAATAATGCACATGCATGTGTTAACAACTGGACACTCAACATGGATATTTTTTGACTATAAATAAGAGGCATGCGTCTAATGTTTTGTATCTCACAAACAAAACTAAATTCGAGAGAAAAGAATAAAAAAAAGTGAGAAAAAATGGCATTTTTTACATCGATGGCATTAAAAGCAACACAAGGATACACAATACACAATTACTTGGGAGTAATAACTGATGATGCCGAAAATCAAGGTTACTTAGCTTACAATACTCTTAAGCTTCTCTCTCTAAATGCCAAGTTTGCCGTCGAATATTCTCGCGATGGCCTCGTTCACATTCGTGCCTGTGCTACCAATAAATATTGGTCTAGGTAATATATTTGATTAAACGGTTTTTATAAATAGCTTAATACCGAGTATAAGATTATTTATAACGATTAAATTTACTCAATAGTAGTCACAATAAATCATTATAATGATCGATGAGAGTAAGTCTTCCATAACTTGCATAAAACAGTTGATGATTCTTTGCGGATAGGGATGTTTAAAGATCCAAATCCGGACCGGACCTAATGAACCCGGAGACCGGACCACCTCAAAATCCAAACCCGGAGATCGGACCGGTTAGAAGTGGACCCGGACCGGACCGGTACCCCTTAGGTCCGGCTTTTCACCGGACCGGATCTCTTTATAAAGATTTTAAAAAGATTTTTTTAATATTAGACCGGACCAAAGACCGTTACCTTATTTTTGTGGACCCAAAGACCGGACCTAATTATATTCGGTCCAACCCGGACCAGATTGAACGGTCTGGGTCAATCCAATTTATCGGTCCGGACCACTTTTTGAACGCCCATAGCGGACAATACTCTGGGGAAATTTGTACATCTTACCACCTCCTTTTGAGTCATCAATTTATATTTCTATTTGAAAATGGATATAAATAAATATATAACAGTTTTTTTAACACAAAATAAAATTTGCAAATTATCTGCCCAAATAATTTAGGCAAAACCAATATCTTTTCTATCAAGAATCATTATAGATCAAATTATAATTTTATACTTCGTATAAAGAAAATTATCATTTTATATTCATTTTTAAAATAGAAAGACAAACATATGACTTAATCAGATAAAGTGTTTATAAATTTCGTCATATTTGATCCATCGAAACAAACACATTCATGATACTCCAAAGTTGTAAGTAACAAACTACGGAGTAACATATAGCTCTCGTGCAAAATGCATGGCTGTGATTGATAATACAATTAGTCTCTCTTAAAACGGGTGAACCCGTTTTAAGAGAGAAACGGGTCGGATCTATCTAAAGTAGGGTTGCTTAAATACGCTACTTTACTCTCCTCTCCTCTCTGCCGCCTTCCCTCTCTCGATTTCATTTTTTTTTGTTTCCCTCTCTCTCTCTTTCTCTCTCTTCCATTTCATTTCTCTCCCTCTCTTTTATTTATTTTTCATTTCATTTGGTAATGTTCATACACCATTCTTGGATCTATGAACATTTTTGTGTTGCTGTTGAAGTTATTACTGTTGAAGTTGTTGTCGCCATTGTTGCTGTTGAAGCCGCCATTGTTGTGTTGTCGCCATTGTTGTTGTCGTGCCATTGTTGTTGTTGTAGTATTTGATTTTTTATTATTATTATTATTATTATTATTATTTGTTTTAAATCACAGAAAGTTTGAAGCTTTTTTTTTTTGTTTCTGGGTTTTATTATTATTATTATAAACAAGAATTTGAGAAGATTAAATTAAATTTGGGGTTTTTTTTTTTTTGTTGAAAGGGGGAGATTAAATTGAATAATTTGATTTGATGAGAAGTTGAGGAGAAGCAGCTGGGATTTGGGGGAAGAAAAAAGTGGTAAAATTTGATGGTAACATTATTGTTGTAAAGGGCGACCTGTTTACATAAATGGGTAACATTTTCTTTCAAGTAAAACAAACCCATGGAAAGACGGTAACATTGTTGTACTAAATGGTGACCTGTTTGTAATAAAGGACAATATTATATTTGCAGGACAAAAAACCCATTGAAACATTAGTTTAGCTGAGAAATAAGATGATGACATTGTTTTTCTAAAGGGTGACCTGTTTGTATAAAAGGGCAACATTTTCTTTCAAGAAAAACAAACCCATTGAAACCTCAGTTGAGCTGAAAAATGAGATGGTAACATTGTTGTAGTAAAGGGTAACCTGTATATATAAAAGGACAACATTATCTTTTAAGGAATACAAACCATGAAAGTTAACATGGTAACATTATTATACTAAATGGTTACCTGTTTGTAGAAAAGGACAACATTATCTTTTAAAGAAAACAAACCCATGAAAACTGAGGTTTCATAATATGTTACCAATATAATATAATATGTTACCATTTTTGTCTACTTTGTTACCATTTTTAATTACCCTATAAAAACGATTTTCGATAAAAGATTTTAAAAAAAACAAAATTTGGGTCTTAAAAAAATTTTCAAAAAAAAAAAAAAAGAAAAAAAAAAGAAAAAAGAGAAAAACGAGTCATATCCGACCCGTTTTAAGCTAGAAACGGGTTTCGCCGTCTCAAACAAGAATTTGTGTTGATCATATCCCTCTACTATTAGTGTTGGTCTAAGCCCAAAGCGGGTTCTGTTCTTGGAGAAAGCAATTGAAATATGGGGAAAAGACAAGAAGCTAGTGGGGAGAACAACTTTCTCCACTTGTCATTTGTCTTTTGTGCAGATTTAATGTTTAACTTGGTTTAAAACAGATTCTGTCTTAAACAAATTGTCTACTATTAAAGCAGAGGAATTTAGAGGCTTTTGGTGAAGCCACCTCAGCACACTACTCCCATTTTTCTACTTTTTTTTTTTGGTTTTTTTTTTCTTTCTTTGTTTACTTTTCTACAATTTTTTTAAAATTAAAATATTAATTTTACAAATAATAAAAATAAAAAAATTGTACTAATATTCGTAATTTTTTTATACTCTACAATTAGAGCTCGCATTTGACATAGTTTGGAAGTCATTTAAATTTCATTTATTTTATTACTAGGGAGTCTTATGTAAATATAAAAAAGTTTGTATACGCTAAAAAAATCGCATATAAACATTCTAAAACATTATGCACTTTGAAAACTAAAAATTTAGACCGATAATACATTTAATCTAATTTTTTTTCGTATGAGATAACTTATAATAAAATAGTTAAAAAATCATAGGAAATAATTATAATCATACATCATCATATTTTTCGATTGTTTATTATATATTTCATCTCTCATTATATATATTTGCATCAGTCGAACTGAAAATATATCAAAGTTTAAAAGCAAACCCGTGCATTTTTGCACGGGATTAAAACTAGTATTTCTAAATAAAGTACTAGTAATATAATAATTTCTTCAATTAATGACTTTTTCATGACATATATAATAACAATAATAATTCTTAACCAATATTCGAAATATATGAAGTGCATGAATTTTATACCATAAAAGACTTTGTAAAAGTTATGTCACATTTTTTTTTTTTCGATTAGTTAAAAATTGAAAAATACATCAATAGTCGAATTATTTTTTTATTTTTTTATTTTTTTTTTGTTAAAATGTAATTTTATTAATCAATCGGGTAAAAGAACAAACCATCTTACAGATCACATTCGAGCAGTGACCCATCTAATGGGGATGGCCCGAGGCCCAGCCCACATACATAACCTCACACTCTTTCCATCATAATCCTCATCCTATTACCATCCTAATCCCCTCGCTCCTAATCTCCTCTGACCTCTCTTAATAAAATTACCTGTTATTTAGAAGTAGTAGTAACAGTATGCTTTAAACTAAAACGAATACGATAAAAATGTTTTATTTGAAAACTTAAAAGAAAAAGAGAGAAAATAATACTCCGCATATAGGTTGTGTATTGAGTTGAAGTCTTTAGGATATCAATGGGTGAGAAAATAAAAAAAATATAAAAAAATATGCCATATGATGTATATAAAGGTAAATTTGGACGGAAAAATATTAAAGGAAAGAGCGATATGTGATATTTATGATGTCAGTAAAACCGTGCTTTTGTATACGAGAAGGATATCTAATACGAGTATTTGACAATAGTTTGATACATCTAAATAGGGCTAACTGGGAAAATGTCGTGACTCGGTACAAACTCACAAAATGGGGCCCTAAGTTTAGTACGTTAAAAAAGTTTCTTACCAAAATGGAATTTGTCATATACTCCGTACAACTTATCGTGGTCATATAAAGATATAATGTAATGAGATCGTGAGGGTAATATTCTCAAATTACGCAAGTAAACTAAAAATACTAAATTAAGATTTATGTGTTACGAGTAAAATAATATTGAGCCACAAATTTTATCAAAGATATAGAGAAAGAAAAAAAATAGGATACAAATTATGATTTATGTGTTACAAATGAACCCGCCCATAAAAGCCGGTCTTACATCTAAAATGATAGTTCCTCTATTTGTTTAGATTTACTTGCATTTAGTTTTGGGCCAAGTTTTTTTATGAAAGCATCGATTTCCACTAATAGGATTATACATCTAGATCAGGGTCATTCCTGAGATTTGGGAGCCCTGTACGATAATATAGATTTGGGAGCCCTGTACGAAATTTTAAAGCATAATTATTGATATTGTTGTGTGGTTATGAAAAAAGTCTCGTAAAAAAATGCTAATATTATTTGTCAATGAAAACAAATGTAGAGTTTATATTTTAAAAAAAATACCTAAAAAAAAAAGTATTAATTTGATTGATAAAAAACCGCTTTCAATATATATTAAACAAAGACGATGTCAAATAAACATGTAATATACATTAGTGTGTTAGTTAGAGTTACCCTTTATTTAGGTATTTGTCCAGGTTTGAATCCCACCGTGAAGTTAAAATAGTAAATTTTCTAATTTATTTTAAAAAATTAAAAATAAAAAAGTCTAATATCCCTCTATAGGGATCAAACCTCTCACCTCCACATTAGTATATGTTGGAATATATTTCACATGTGAGTGTCCCACATCGCTTGGAGAAGAGAGGATTGAACACTTTATAAGGCTTAGGGGCTACTCCTTCTATTGCCAATTAATTTTAAGATGGAACCCTCTTTACCTTGTAAGGTGAATTTCCTCTCCTCCATTTGGTAAGGTCCAGGCCCGTTTGTATATTCTAACAGTACACTCATAGTCTTACCACCAAACCACTAATAATACATTCAACATCATAAACACAAACTAATATATAGTAATAACACATAATAAAATTCGGTCCCAGTGCGGTGGCACGGCCCGCACAACTATAGGGCCGGCCCTAGATATATAAGTATCATACATTCAAGGTATAATAATTTGAGCTCATGTGTATTTTTTTCGAGCTTATTCAAAGTTCATATTCTTATTGTGTAAATAAATAAGCTTATATACTACTCCCTCCATTCAACTCCATTCACAACATTACACTATTTACCACTATTCATATACTCGGAAAATTTTTGATATTATGGTTGATATATAATTGAAAATATGGTCATGTGTGATTTTGTTTTATTCATCTTTTTAAACTGCTATATTAAAATTGAATTTGTATAATTTTTTATAATACGTAACTATAGATATTACCGTTGTAAAATTCGCCTCGATCATGACATCATGTTGTGAATGGACTTGAATGGAGGGAGTATCTAATAAAGCTCATATTTTTTAAAATAAAAATCGAGTACTTTATTACAAAGCTCGAATTTTACCTCGTACAACTTGTACAACTGTGGGTATAATACTATAATCCATGGATTGCATCATTTGAGAGAAATGTGGGACCCTCGTTCACATTGGTATATTTTCGTGGATTAATTTCTTAAAAAAAGAAAAAAGAAAATATAGATAACTTATTTGAAGGTACTGAATAAATTGAAAATTTTTATAGTGTATTCTTCATTTTTTCTGTTTTCTATGATATACTTTACTTTTTAGAATTCTGTGTCATGCACTCTACTTTCTTAGACCACTCCCATTCAAAGGATTGACCTAAGTCATGACTTACTTAGGTCATGATAATTACAATTAACAACATCATTTAGCTTGACTCACCCCAACATTTAGCTTGACTCACCCCAACTTGAGTCAAGTGATGACTTTCTCATCCAAGGATGACCCAACTCTTGACTCATAGGTGGCAACTTGAGATTGGATGGAAACAATAAAATAAAAGGTGGTGGGGTAGAAAATGAGGAAAAAAATGATTGAAAATGATTAGAATCTAAAAATGATTAGGTTTGTGACTTAAGTGGTGACTTTTTGGATGGGAGAGTATAAGTGGGTCAAACAAAATATAATAAGATTAATGGTAAAAATGGATGATGACTTAGTTAGCTTGACCCTTGAATGGGGATGGTCTTACTTTATCTCTAAAATAACCTTAAACTAGTTTTAAACCCGTGCAAAATTACACGGGTTTGCTTTTTCAATATTAATATATAATTGATGAAAGAAAATTTATATAACTATTCTTTGTAATTTAAATATACCTATAATCTTAATTTGAAAGCATAAATTAAGAATATGAAACTCTAAAAAAAAAGGTGCAATACAAAAAAAAAAAAAAAAAAAAAAAAAAAAAGAATTAATGATTACAAATTTCGAAAAATAGACTACAGATTTGCTAAAAAAATAATGTACAACAAAAATATTAAATCCAAAATAACTACATTCCATAGATACTACTCTGTATTATACAGAGTACTTCAAAAGTATTTCATGATGTAATAAAGTTAATAATAATTTTAATATGAGTTTTTCTATCCTATGTGCACTGGGCATAGGATAAGAGTACACAAATAGAATGATTCACCCTTATTATCTCATTGAAAATGACTAAAAACAGTTAATTCCCTATTTTTAGCATGGGATATTTCCGATAATGCACACTTACCTTATGCCCAGTGGGTATAGGATACAAACTAAAATAAAGCGTAATGTACATGAACTCGTCAACCATTATCAGTCTAATAAAACCAAAACTCGATCACCCAATATGAACTCATGTATCCAAAAAGTTCAGCAAGTCTCCCTTAAAATGGATATACCCGTCTTAAGGTGAAACAAGTCAAATATTTCAAATAAGACAAAACTAAAAGGTTTTGGGAAAAATAAAATATTTGTCTTATCTAGACAAAGTGGGTAATACTTGACCCGTCTTAAGTTTAAGACGGGTCCTTCCGTCTTAAATGAGAATTTGTGAAATTATAATCCTTAGGTAAATATTGTAAATTGTAATTCCGTCGATATTTTATATAGAGAGATGAAGCTCATTAAAATCAATAAATGTAAAGTATTAGAATATTCTTTTTTGTGGGTAAAGTATTACGGTATATGATACAAACAAAGTGAGCCTACGTACTCCATAGGTAAATATTGTAATTCTATTGATATTTTAGGAATTACTGATCAGACGGACAAAATTAAAACGTATTCTAAAATATATCTAAATTGATCTCTATTTAATGAGTACGAAAAATTATAAATTTTGGATTTATTTTTTTATTTTATAAAATTGAAATTAAATTAAAAAGTATTAATAATGAAATATAGAAAAAATTGTAGAAGGGGAATAAATAAAAAATTGTAGAAGGGGAATGATGTTGTAGGCATGTGACTAACAAAATTGTAACTGGAATAAATGGAAAATGGTAGTGCAGTAAGAGCAACAACAGTGGTAAGTTTTATTGGAGGTTCTTCAATAAGAACGAACTGTGCACCATTGTTTGGGAGGGTTTGTGGTTTACTTCTTCATATGAGTTTGTCTGCAAGAAGTAAATTCTAGAGGAGAGAAGAAATTAATGAGGGAGGAGGTGTAATCCACCCAAAACATAAACCAAAGAAATAAGGGGGGTGTTTTTCACGCACAAAAAAGTGCATGGAGGGGAAAAAAAAGGTTGAATTGTTTGTGGTCCCCACCTTTATTCCTTTTCTTTTCTTGTTTTGTTTCTAAAGTTTTAATGTTTTTAATTTTAGATTAGATGAGTACTCCGTATGTATTTATGATTTTTACTCCGTATTTTTTAGATAAGTTTATATTTTTTCTTTTAAAATAATTTAGCTTTATTTTTTTTTTATACATGTTTCATTTATTTATCTATAAATATCAAAGCACAATTTCATACACATACACAATTTTGGCTTGCTTCTTCTCTATCTTTAAAATACAAAAAAAATCAACTTATTTAATACTCATGGATCCAAATTGGAGGGGATCATATACAAACATGTTAAATAACACAATTCCTGAAAATCAAGAAAATATGTAATGTTTAATTTTATGCTTTAATAATTAAGATTATAATAGTAATTATGTATCAAATAATTAATTACATTTTTTTATGAGTATATTTTAATATGTTGTTGGTTTTTTTTATGTTAGTTTAATAGGTAGTGGATTGTGGGACCCTTTAAGAACAAATAAAAAGCTTTTGTCATTGTTAAAAGCAGTTCTTTAAATAATGAGTTTGTTTTTAAGTGACATGACGCTTATGTGTCAAAGAACAAACCTGTTTTTGGTTTGTCCATTGCTAATGCTCTAAGAATATACGACGTTCATGTTAAAATATATACATATATATATATATATATATATATATATATATATATATATATATATATATATATATATATATATATATATATAGAAATAGGTTATATTAAGTCCACAAATAAATTTGAGTCCGTGAGTCCACGTAACTCTTAGTAGCGATTTATGAAACTGTAATGCTTTATAAATGTAACTATATGTAATTGTAACTTTAATACTTTGTAAATGTAACCGTATGTGTTAAAATTACAGTTACATTTACAAAGCATTACAATTTCAAAAAACGTTAATAAGAGTTACACTGGACTCACGGACTCAAAAAAGATAAGGGACTCATTATAACTTGACTCTATATATATATATATATATAATGTGTGCTGACACGTGGCAGCATGAGAGGACAGAAAAATCTTCTGCTTTAATAGCAGTAGGATTTCTTACTTTAACTCAAATATAACCATCTTTTAAGAATAAGTTTCAAATGAGACCGTCTTACACTTTTGATATTGTTAGACGACTTTGATTTTAACACCAAACTTATAATTACTGCATTTAAAAGTGAGTTATACCGCATTGAAAATTGCAATCAGTTATTGCAATCAGTTATTGCTATGTTTTACAATCAATAAATAAGTTGTTTATTATATTAATTTACCAATACACTTTTACAAATTCCAACATTACAATTAAATGAGTATTATAAACGAGATTTTCATTTCCATGTTGGAGTATTGACGAAATTAATTTCAAGCTGTTGAAAATTAGTGATCCATTCTTTTTTTTTTTTACTTACATTCTATAAGGTAGTTACGTTTCATTATTATTTTGTTACTTTTTGTTATAAAGTGGTCACTGTTTTAAATGATTAGTTTATCCACTTTAGTATCAACTTTCTCTTCATTTTAATGTAAAACACGGGTTTGTTATAATGCATAAAATGTGACCCTATTTAGGTTGATCGTGACTAGTAATAGAACATTGTAACCGAATATTGTTCTATAGTGTCTACATATGGTTAACTCGTGAGTGTTAAATGTTTTATGAGTAGTTTATTTTTGGGTGACCGAATATTGTTCTATAGTGTCTACGTATGGTTAACTCGTGAGTGTTAAATGTTTTATGAGTAGTTTATTTTTTGGTGACTGAATATTGTTATATAGTGTCTACATATGGTTAACTTGTGAGTATAAATTGTGTTATGGGTAGTTTATTTCATTTGTTAATATTAATTTTTCAAGTATAGCAAATGTAGTCCCTATTTTTAAAAATGGTATCACCATAAGTATTATAGTAGTCACGACTAAAAATCGACAAGAATAAAATTGTCCGAGTCAATAATAGTCACTAATCTTTTGTGCTATGTAAACAAGTGGGGTAAAATGTAGTGACCTAATACTCCGTATTTGTTTGATGGTAAGTAGACTTAGCTAACTAGTGAGATACATTAATACATTAGTGACTATACATTGACAGATTGTATTTACGTATAGAAAATTTGTCATTGAGAGTAATAATACAATTTATTTGTTTTCTTGATTTGTCAAAAATTCTCTCACAAAAAAATTCTGATTCATCATCCTTGTGCTTCTTCTTGTTAAACAAAATGAAATCCTATGACAAGAAAAATGAAATATCAATTAAAGCCTTTCGAAAACTATAAAAATAATCACAAAGTAATAAAATGTGCTTGAAAACTTAATTTCAATTATAACAATATCAAAATCAATAAAATGGGTTAAAAAATAGCTGTTACACCAATCACTAAAATTTAGTTACATTTCATTTAATTTAGGTCACCAAAATATAAAATTTTACGAAAATTTATTTTACCATTATTGTGGACACAATATATCAAATGGTGAATATTTTAACAATAAAATCAAAAGAAATAATAAAGAAAATTACCATGATGGAGCAAAACTTCAACAAAAAAAATTGATTAATGAATAAAAAATAGAGAGAAACTTTAGAGAGAGAAAATAAGAGCAGGAATGAATGTGAAATGGTAGAGAGGGATAGGATGAATATGAGATGAGAGAGAGGGTAAATAAATGGGGATGGAATTGAAGAGTTCATCCGCATGTTTTTTTTTTTGGAATTGAAGATTTATTTAATTTAGGTAGTTGATACATATTTTATTTAATATTTTTATTTAAGTTTTATTTTTTTTTTGTTTTAATATTTTTTGTTCTCATTAAATGCGTCTCATAATCTGCGCTTTGTTGTTAATCACGCCCGTCTAATATTTTGTAAGTATTAGACGGTCTCGTGTAATACTTACTCATCTTTTAATACTTCACTAACATAACCAATCAATTCACCAGGTAGTGCATCTAATTTATCCACCAAATTATTAATTCATCTTTTTAAACCTTTAACATCAATATTTGTCGTTAATAACGATCAATTATTTTCAAATTCATTCAACAATTTACATTGATATTTATGCAATTAAATTCACCACCAAACTCAACACTTTTTTGATTGACATAATAAAAAGGTCAAAGAAGAAAATTTGTAAATCGTGCACTTTAATGGGTTATTTAATAATTTAAGTTAACAAAAAGAAAATAAAGGTTAGAAACAAAGTATGAAACTTAAAGATATACTCGTCTCATATATAGTAGAAATTTAAAAAAGTAACGTCGTCTCATATATAATACGGAGTAGAAATTTAAAGATACAGAAGAAAAAATTATTTTATGCGTCACAACGTCTTAACCTAAATACGCTAAATTCATGTCAGATTCATAGCCTTTTTTTGGGCCGTGTCATTATTTGTCGCTCAAACATAATACACCAATTATGTACTGCGTACTTGTTTTCTATAGTAACTGAGCTGTTACTGAATCTAATCGCTTTGAAGGTCGTCTGCTGAGGGATACTGGATAATGGCAAACGCTAGCGAACCCGTGGAAGATGAATCTGCATGGAATTGCACTTTGTTTAGGGCCGATATAACTGGCAGTAGTGACAATAGCTACCAAGCTAAATTTTATCATGTCCAGTCGAAAACCACAGTTCGCATACCTAATGACGATTCTGATCGCAAAGTGTTCTTGTGTATCGATCCTTCTGCCACTGAAGCCATCTCCATTGCCATCGATTTGGATTCTATTCCGATTCTTCCTAAATATGTTGCATTTCAAGCCGACAATGGCTTATTCTATGATTACTCGACTCTAGGGTTTACGGCTAGTGACAATGGAATTGAATCTATCATGAATGAGACCGAGATAACTAAGGATGGGGAACTCCGAATCAAGAAGAAAGGGGACACTGGACTGTATTGGTTTACCAGTCTTGATATAGTGTTCCCGATCACTCTCTTACCCGATATGAAGGAAAATTTTTTGTTTGCGGTTGTTAAGTTGAAAGGCAATAACACGATTGCGCTTCGTCATTTAGCCACCAACAAGTTTTGTAGACGAGGTAACGGAAAGGGGAATGACGAGATAGTGTATGCCATAGCAAGCAGCATAATAAAGGAAGCCCAATTCCAGGTGGTGGAGTGTGCCTTCAGCAGGACAGTCCAGGTTCTCGAGTTTGATCTCGATAAATCTAGGATCTACAATATGACACCCATTAGTTCCGAGACACACACCTATGATAATCCCACTTACGAGGACCAACAGGGGTCCATGGACTTCAGAATAAAGACTAACAAGACCTCTACCTGGAATAACAGCGTTTCTGTAAGTGCTGGGGTCGAAACCACCTTTAAAACAGGGGTTCCATTTATCGCTGAAGGCTCAATCACGGTATCAGCTGAAACGTCATATAGCCATGATTTTGGAGGAACTGTGGAGGAAGAACAAGAGGTTGGAGATATCTACACCATCGCGGTACCGCCTATGAAGAGGGCTATAGGAAGGGGAGTGGCTACTAAAGGAACATGTGACGTTCCGTTTACTTATTCACAGGTCGATTATCTTCCTGATGGGAGCATTGAAAGAACAACCTTGTCTGACGGTATCTTCACCGGTGTTAATGCCTACAACTTCTATCATGATGTTCACTATGAAGATGTCCCTGAGGAGGTCAAGCTCGAATTTGCGAAAGCCAAATCCACTGCTTAAAAAGGTAATATAGCTTTAGTACGGAGTACTATATTTCAATATGCATTGTTTTAATTATCGCCTATGAGTTCAAACTCGTATTAATATAGTCGATAGTCGATAGTCGATACATACATAATGAAATACTAATACAATTTTTTCATTTTCTTTTTTAAAACTCGTGCAGGTATGACGATGTTGCAATGTGTTGCTAGTGTGGTTGGGAAATAAATATCTAAATAAAAAGTTGTACCTGACAACAATCACATGAATATTTAAACATTATGGTGTTGTATGTGTAATTTGAAGATTGCAGTTTATTTCCACTTGTTTATGTTTGATAAATAATTATGCATTTCCTTTGAGAAATGTCATGTTAATGAGTGTGTTATGATATTGTGTGTTATTTTGTAACTTGTAAGGGTGTGGGTTTTATCACTTTTATGTATCTTATTTGGCGTGCTTGTAATACACTTTATGTATCTTATTTGCCGTTACTGTACTAAAGGTGAATTTTAGTCGAACACCATAATGTCATTTTCTAGGGAAAAGAATTCGGTAAAGTGTTTTTTTCGTACAGTTGATAAAATTCACTAACTTTTAAGGTCGTGACAAGTACCTAATTTTAATTAGAGATTTTTATCACACACAATCATGAATTACATTCTCAATTTACATCGAAGTTATATTTTTTATCGACTCAACCGTAAGTTGATATTTTTTCTATCATACTCCGTATTATTTTTAATAAATAATTCTTAAATTTTCGTAAAACTTTTATTTAAAGTTGTAAAATAATTTAAAATTATTTTAGTATGGAATATAAAATTAATTTAAAATGAATTGTTTTACTGCACAATAAATTATCTTAAAATAAATTATTAATATAAAAAAAATAAATAAGTTGATATAAAATATATTTAAAATAAATTAGTATACTGTAAATTTTGTAGCCTTTGTTTTCGTCACAAAAGCCTCTCTTTTCACTTTAACTAGTTTTCATCCCGTGCAAAAATGCACGGGTCTGTTTTTACACTTGGTATATTTTTAACATGTCGTACTCACTTTTATAACCTACTTTATTTTTTACATATTTTATTACTCCCTCCATTCAACTCCAAATCGACACTATACCATTTTGGTCCATTCAAAACCAAACTACCACTTTCCTTATTTGGCAAATTGGCCCACATCAAAACACCCTCAAAACACCCCCTAAATAAAAATTAATCTAACTCAACCTACAAATTACTCACTAACCCACCAAACACACTAATTAACCATTCCCTCCAAAAATTTTACTCACCCAAAAACAAACAAAACCAGGCCCAAATTAATCCCTCACCCAAAAACAATTCGTATTCATTCATTCCACCCACCCCATTGCTTTCCTTTCTTCTCTTTCCTCATTTCTAAAGAAACCCTAGAAATTTTCGTTGCTTTCCTCTCTTCTCTTTCCTCATTTCTAAAGAAACCCTAGAAATTTTCGTGCCGTCTCTTTCGTCTCTTTTCTTTCCTAAATTTCATTCTCAACCTTTTTCTTTTTCAATCTCTATGGATAAATTTCATTCGAATTATTCCAAAGAGTGTTTGCAATGTGTACTTGCTTGGTATAATCAAGGTTGTTCAGATGAAGAAGACGAAGAAGTTGAGGAAACAATCCCTCAATCAATTGATGATGATATTGTGGTCCCATCCTCAATTGATTTCGATGTTGTCGTCCCAGACTCGCTAGATCCTGATTTATCTGTTGTGGTCCCAGACTCCCTAGATCTAGAGGAGTTGGGGACTCCTGTTCCAAACACGGAGTGCGATGTGGATTCTGGTGCTGGTGGAAGTGTTACTACGGCTGAAGAAGTGAATGTTTTGCCTAAATCAGCAAGTGACATCAAATTCGACAACTACGTGAAAAGGTTTGTCAAAAACCAAAGAGACAAACGAGATAAATTGTATATTGAGAGTCTGCTACGTGACGAAGAGAAGACTGAGGCGGAACCGGGAACAGCTAGTCTGATTCGAATGCGAGAATACGAGGAGAGATTCTTGGCTCGGAGAAAAAATTCATCTAAATAAGGAGGTCTATTTCTCGCTCTTGAACTTAAATTTAATCGTTAATGTTTTTCAGATTTGTCTATGTTATTTAAAATTTTGATCAGTTGTTATGTTATCTGCGTTTAGGGTTATGTCTATGATTTTGTGTCCTGCGTTAATGTTCTTCTGTTTTCTATGTTTTTGTTTCTGGCCATTTCATGATTTTGTATGATTTTCCTCACTTCAATTCTTCTGTTTTGTATGATTTTGATTTCATGATTTTCCTCACTTCAATTCTTCTCTGTGTTATTTAAAATTTTGATCAGTTGTTATGTTTTCTGCGTTATTTTCTCTGTGTTATTTAAAATTCATCAGTTCATTTGTCTATGTTATTTTCTCTGTGTTATTTTCTCTATGTTCCCTGTGTTATTTAAAAATCATCAAAATAGGGAGAGTCTGCTGCGTTATTTTTATTAGTTGTTATGTTTGTATTCTTCAGTTTCCTTATGTTTGTGTCTCTGTTACTTCTGTATTCTCAGTTCATTTCTGTTTGTATTCTCAGTTCGTAGGTCGGTGTATTCTAAATTTGTCTGTGTATTCTCAATGTCAGTTAATTTCTGTTTGTATTCTCAATTTCTCTATGTACGTAGGTCTGTGTATTCTCACTTCATTTCTGTATGTCTGTTTGTATGTCCTCACTTGTGTCTCTGAAGTGTGTGTTCTGTCTGTTTTGTATGATTTTTGTTTTGTTTGTCCTCAGTTCAATTGTGGCCATTATCAAATTCTCTAAATCCTCAATGAATTCTGTTTTTCAAGGTTGTGTCTGTGTACGTTGGTTTTTGAAGGTTGTATTCTCTATTTATGTCTGTGTACGTATGGTTTTTTTTTTTTTTTTTTTTTTTTTTTTCATTTGTACGTATGAATTCTGTCAATTTCTGCCCATTTGTACGTTTTCAAGTGATGTCTGTTTCTGGCCATTTCATGTTTTCATCTTTTCATGTCTATGCTTGTATGTCTATGCTTGTATGTTTATGTCTATGCTATGTTCATGTTTATGTCTATGCTTGTATGTTTTCTGTTTCTGTTTTGTATGTGTGTATGTTCATGTCTGTTTCTGTTTCTATGTCTATGCTTGTATGTTTTCATGTTTCATGTCCATGCTTGTATGATTTCATGTTTTGTATGTCCTCACTTGAAAAATGTTTGTATGTTCGTATGAATTGATGTTTGTAGTTATACTTCTGTTGTTGAAGGTTAATTTGTGCCTGTTTCAGTTTTCTTTTGAAGGCTGAATTCTGTAAATCCTCATTTCTGTCTCTTCTAGTCATTTCACAATACATATATTTCTACGTATGATTTTTTTTTTTTTTTCATTTGTACGTATGAGTTCTGTCAATTTCTGCCCATTTCTATGTTTTCAAGTGGTGTCTGTTTCTATGTCCTCACTTCAATTCTTCTATTTTCTATGTTTTTGTTTCTGGCCATTTCATGATTTTGTATGATTTTGATTTCATGATTTTCCTCACTTCAAGTCTTCTGTTTTGTATGATTTTGATTTCATGGTTTTGTATGATTTTTGTTTCTGTCCTCACTATGTTTTGTATGATTTTTGTTTCTGGCCATTTCATGTTTTGTATGTCCTCACTTGAAAAATGTTTGTATGTTCGTATGAATTGATGTTTGTAGTTATAATTCTGTTATTGAAGGTTAATTTGTGTTTGTTTCATTCTTGTTTTGAAGGCTGAATTCTGTAAATCCTCATTTCTGTCTCTGAATTCTTTTGTGTTGTGTCTGTTTTTACTGGCTGAATTCTGTCTATTTTTGAAGGTTGTATTCTCTAAATCCTCAATGAAGGTCCCAAATAGACTGAGAGGATACATTAATTGAAATAGCTCAGTGATGAATCACCCTTAATGGTTTGAGAGCTATTAGTATTGATAAGAATATAATGTTAAGGTAAGTGGCCAAATAATTAAAGTAGTATAACCACCACATGGTCTACCAATGAATGGTGTGTGTGCTTGTTCATGATAGCAGTAATGAGTCTTGATAGCATGTTGTCCCTTAATTTGGTGTAATTGTTGTTGCCTTGATCATTACTGTTATTTAAAGGACAAAGCATGGTCTACCTTTATTGGGTGTGTTTGTAGGAGGTAATACTACTTTACATGACTCGATGATGAGGCCAAATAGGCCTGAGAGTTTATGTTACTGACTTTCATGTTAGTGTTTGCTCAATGATGAGACGCCTTAATGGTTTGAGAGCAGTTGTATGTTCAGTACATTACTAACCAAACTTCATAACTTAAACTGAAATGTTAAAACACATAACATTGTTTCATTACATTTACTAAAGTACTTGCATTACATTACATATAATTGCGTAATTTGATTACAAGTTAAACAATTCTTAGGATAGAAATGTTTACACTCTAATCAAATTTTCAAAACATAAAACATTTCAAAACAGTTTTTACATTTACTAAAGTACTTCTTCTTCGAAATTGTATCCTAATTCACCCATCAAGTTTTCTAAACCTTCTGTTTGACCTATTCCTTGTAAATAGTCAATACATTCTCTAACAAGGTCTTCACTAACCTCTAAGTTCCTTGGTAAAATGCCAAGGGCTGCAAGATGACCCTTTTTCATGTGGGGGATTGCAAAGTTATTATGCCCCTTCACTTTCATTATTTCAACCATAACCGACTGTAGCGTTAGGAAAATATTGTTGAGTTTCGTATGACTCTAACAAACAAACGCTTCCATGACTGAATTGCATAGTTCATCAACTGATTTTGCTGCTTGTTTCGATTGTAATGATTGCAACGCCCTAAAATACCCCAAATCGTTACAGTTTAAGTCAGGTGAATTAGGAGGTTGAAAAAGGAACTCAATGTGGAAACTATCTGAGTTTGCAGCAGCCAAAAACTCTTGATCATTGTTGTTAATATGAGGCCTTGCGTTGTCTTGTTGAATGAATATGTGTTTACTTGCACCTTCGGGCCATTTACTCTTAATTGCCGGTATGAGTTGTTCTATAATGCATTCCCTTGTCACTTGTTTATTAATAGAGTCAATTGGCTTGGTCTCCAATGTTCCCCTTGGTCGATTTCTACTACCTCTAGCTGCTGGTACTTGCTTTGTGAAAGGGAACATCCCAATTTTCCCATCAAAAAGTAATTCCCCATCCTCCGAATATATAGGCCTACATACCGCACACATGAACATTACTTTTGTGATAAACCTTTTTGATTGACAACTTCTATACGGTAACTCTTCTTCATCCGTTACATATAACCTGTGGCCATCACTTGTAATGTAAAACCACTTCTCATCCATGTGGATGATGTTGCTCATTTCAGAAAACTTGATTTTCGTTTTTGGCATTTCATTCAAGTCAACAATCTCTTCTACCACTTGTTCGACTTGTAAACACTTTAACGCATGCTGTAATCTGCCAATTTTGTTAGCATCAGTGAGGTGTGGATGTAGTGGGCTTGAATGTGGTTTGAGTAAACCATTTTTGACCCATGAGTGGACCGTTCCAACCGATACACCCGTGTTCTTCGACACTCTTTTCATGGTATCTCTTTTATTCCATTCTAAAGCTTTGATTTCTTCGACATTTGGTAGTAATCTTTTTCTGTTTTTGTTACCAATTTTTTGGCTTTTCACATTTAGTGGTTCACCAACTAGTCTTGCTACTTTAGCTACTTTCCATATGTTAGAGATTGTTCTAACCTTCACTCCAAACTTTCCAGCGGTTGATTGTAAATCAGCTCGGATCAGCTTCCCGTTCTTTGATATCTTCAGCAAATGAAGCGCAACTTCCTGCCTACCCGCTTCGGACATATTCTTGGCTCCCATGGCTGAAGATGGATGATGTTAAACCGTAATTTTTGGATGTGTAATATTGATAGTGAATGTATTAATTTGTTTGATATTGTAATTGTGTGCTTAAGTAGCTTTTCGCTCTTTGTTTTTCCTTTGCTAAGTAGCAGCTCACAAATGCATTTCTCTGTTTTTGGTTGTTGTACGTGTATTTGCAGGAGCCAAAAATGACAACTTGTGTGAAAATGAGCAGACTTTTATGGGGAGTATGAAAATGAGTAGATGTTTTTTGTGGGGAAAGTTTAAAATATGGGTAACTCATTGTTTTTGGGAGGAAAGCAGAATTTTTTTTCTGCTTTAATGTATTAACTAGTGACGTGACCCGGGGTTTCACGGGGCGCCTTGAAAAGTTAATTTTTTGGTTGAACTATTATAAATAACGAAATATTAAGTTATTGTGCAAAATTAAGTTCTTATTTCGTTGGTAAAACATTAAATGTTAGGCTTTAAACGAATCCTCAACTAAGCCTCATTCCATGTTTTGTTTACTAAGTTATAGAACCTTTCCCAATTTAGTGTGCGTTCTCTTCATGACCTCATCGTTCTTTTCTCTGCTTGTGGTTGCGTTTTAGTGTGTTATTGTTGTGGTTGTTCACTCAGTTGTTGTTCGTTATGGTTTTTGTCGTTTCGTTTGTCTTTGCTTTGTCTTTTTCGTTTCTTCATTGGTGCTGTCTTTTTTTTTTTTTTTCGATCATGCAGCATATTGTTGTTAGTTCTTGCCTTTTTGTTTTAGTTAGGTTGTTGTTGGCTTAGTTCGCTTACTTTGGTTTTTTTGGCTATGTTGGTTGTCGTCCATTCCTTGCCCTGGTGCTTTTGCGGCATTCCACGGTCGTTGTGTTCTTCCTTCTTTGTCTTCGGGCTCCTGCTTTTGTTTGTCCTTTATTTATTATTTATGAAAAGTATCAAACTACATACAATTTGATTACGGTTGAATTCACAAAGCAAACATCGACACAGTCTTGTTTTAGATCTTCCTAGCTAATTAACCTAAATGGTCGATTTATAAAGATGCAACATATATCAAATGCTCAATTTTTTTATTGTACAAAAAATCCGTATCTGGACTACAGTTAATCTGATTCCCTGCACTTGTAGTTTCAAAGCTCAAATTATGGATTGGTGAACAAATTAGTATTCATTGTTTTACACTACAAACAAAATTGAATCAACAGTTAAGCATCTCATAATTAAGCATTTTACAATCTAGCGCAATCCAAACACAATAATCATCACTTCAAAATTCACCAAAATAATGTAAATAGTTTTATTGTTTACCTTTTCTTGTAGCTTCTTTGTGTTTGTCTTTGTGTTTGTTTGTTGTGGGGTAGTGTCTTTTGTACCTTCAGCTTTGTTTCGTTTGTGTACATGCTATAGCCTACCTTGACCTTTGAATTTAAATTCTTTCCCGACACAGTTTTGCAATATTTCGTATACCTGTTATCTCCCCTTTTCCTGCATTTTTGGTAAGTGTGAGATAAACAGGTAAACCATTATTATTATACCTGCCAAACAACACATGAAGGGTTCATGAAAAAGGATCGACGAAAAGTACTGATAGAAAAACCACTCTAATAAAAATCAAGTTTAGTGCCTTTGTAAATACCATCATACTTTCTAAATTCTGGAAATATTTATAAAAAGACAACTTGAGCTATTTTAAGGTATGTTAATACTGATTGGTGGGTTTTTGCATGCTCAAAGATTTTCTCAGCGCATACAAAGAAAATATGCAAAGAAAACATGTCACAAAAGAAACAATTTTTCAATCATCATTTTATGGTGTCCTTAACTTTACATTGTGAACAATCTATGAAATCTCTCAACTACAGTCAAAATGCATGCACGTTTAAACAAATGTAAGCAATATGGGTCTACGAGTATAAAAAAACAGCTATATATATGATTCTAGTTCAGATTCGCCAACAATTTGTTGGATACGAACACACAAATATCTTGACTAATAACGTTAAAACGAAGATTATAAAATACAAATAAAATTAAGTCTTTTAAAAGGATAATTTCAGCAATTGCAAAGTTTTAGTCTACGTCCACGACAAGCAGTGCAGTGTACAAGGTGCTATATCGTACGAACCTGCTAACTAATTATCATCTTACAAAACACTAGACATAAAATGAGTCCCCGATTCAAAACCGAAGTACACAATAACCTAATTGTTCTACTCTTTTCTGCATGGCTTACCTACTGTAGTAGGCGTGCATCATTAGAGGTTACTAACACCGATAGTCATCAGTGTGTGAAGAGCGAGAGAACAGCGCCTTAAGTATTAACTTCCCCAGATAGTAAATTTCCACCCAAATTTACTGACCTGCACATGTTTAGCTATTGTAGTGACTCTGGAATTACCCTAGTAACTGAGTTTTCACTGAAATCTACTGACTGTAACTCTAATTTATTACCAATATCATCTGGTAAATTCCCTACAAATGCATTTTTACCCGGATTAATTACCTTCAAACTGTACATACTCCCAAACCCTTGAGATATCTCACCCTCTAACTTATTATTTGACAAATCAAGAGTTTCTAAACCACTCATAGACCAAATATCTTCAGGTAATTGTCCCGAAAATCGTTTTCGGAGAAATAACCATACTTCAGTGTCATACATTTATTGAAAGTAATTGGGAGTTTACCTGGCAACATATTATTAGCTAGTGAAACAGACTGTCGATTCCCACGTTGTTGGAAAAGTTGCTCAGGAATTACCTCAGACAAAGAATTACGCAGCCTACTCGCTAACCAAATAAACCGTGGCAGCACACAGCAATTAAAATCGATCAAAACGAACAATACCTGAATACAATTAAAATCATTCAAAATGAACAATACTTGAATGACCTTCAATAATACTGGTTGGGAGAATCAATGACGATGACATAAACGATGGACGCAACGGGGTAAGAGCGGATTTAAACGCCATGATATAACCTAATAATTGCGGCAAATAATGGAGCAAAACAACCGACTCTTCGTCTACCTGGGACATAAATTAAAAAGGGTGACGTGGAAACAAAGGAGGGACTTTGTCTTACATGACATGTAAAGAGAGAATCGTAAATGAGGTGAGGAATTTGAAGTCAAATGCTTAGTCAAAGATTTAGATTTTATATGTATTAGATTAGTTTTGTAATCCAATTTATCATCCCACTTGCAATTTCTCTCTTTCGTTAAACTTGTACTTTTATTCATTTTTTTTTATTACTTCTTAAAACTTGTGCAAAATCAATACTTGCACTTTGGACTTGAATTGAGGGAGTATAATTTATCTCATATAAAAAAAATAGACTAAATGTATTTTCGGTCAAATTTTTAATTTTCAATGTGTATAATATTTTAGAATGTTTATATGCGAATTTTTTAATTTTTTTTAGTTTATACGTACTTTTTTATACTTACTCCTTATATAAAACTACTTAGTCATAAAATAAATAAAATTTAAATGACTTTTAAACTATATCAAATGTGATCTCTATTTGTAGAGTATAAAAAACTACGAATGTTGGCATAGTTTTTTTATTTTTATTATTTGTAAAATTTAAGTTATTTTAATTACAAAATAAATTATTTTTTAGAAACTAAACAAAAAAATAAAAAAAGTTGGTTTGCACTTTACACATCTTACGTGGCTTCATCAAAGGCTTGCAAAATCCTCTACTTTAATAGTTATTATACCATACACATGGGTGTATGGTACTACAAATACCTAATAATGTACAATTACTTATTTACCCCTAAAATATTTACCCTATACTATTTTTTAAAAAAAAAAAAATAATAAATAAAAGAAAAGAATAATGGGGAAGTTGCTGCCCATTATTTACCCCCAAAATATTTGACCTAAACCTAATTATTCACCCATTCAATTTTCCTCCTCTCAACCTTCAAATTACACCAAAAATCCATCAAAAACTCCATTAAATTTTAACTATTTGCTCTAATACTCCATGAAAACATATCCAAGACGAAATTGGTAAGTTTTGATTTTGTTTTTTTGGTTGTTTTTGTATTATTTTCGTTTTTTTTTTATTGGAAGTTCGATTTTATTTTTCTAATTTTCGTTATCATTGTTGTTTTCTTTCTTTGTGGTTATGAATCTGAGCATGTTTTAATTTTATAATTGTGAAAAATTATTGATTTTTAAGTTAGGGTTTGTGAATATATTAGGTTTTATGAATATAATTGGGCAAATATGATTATTATGAGTAACAAGTAATAGAAATGAATATGTGTGATTTAGAAATGAATATGTATGTTTTAGAAATGAATATTTATGTTTTAGGAATGAATATGATTTTTGAGTAATTTTTTTAATGAATATGGTAAAATATATAGTGTTTTAGAAATGAATATACTGGTATATAAATGAATATATATGTGTGTCAGAAATGAATTTACTGAAATGAATATACAATGAATATACTTTGTTTTGTAAATGAATATATAGTGTTCTGTAAATGAATAAATAGTGTTCTGTAAATGAATAAATAGTTTTTTGTAAATGAATATAGAGTGTTTTAAAAATGAATATATGGTGTTTTAAAAATGAATATATAGTGTTTTAAAAATGAATATATGGTGTTTTAAAAATGAATATACATTGTTTTCAAAATGAATATATAGTGTTATATAAATGAATATATAGTGTTTTTTAAATGAATATGTAGTGTTTTAAAAATGAATATGTATATGTTAGAAATGAATATTTTAGTTGTAGAAACGAATATAGTGTTTTAGAATTATTTTTTACTTCTAATGCACATAAGTTGTTAATGTATAATTTTTTTTTCTTTTTTGATTTGTAGCCGTGGTAGTAAGGTTACTGAAGGAGAGTCAACAAATGATCATCGGACCAAGCTTAGAGCGAAAAGAGATATTTCGAAAACAACTGGTGAAGGAACAAGTCGCCTGAACACATATGTCTCAACTATTCCTACGACGTTGAAACTATGGGTTTCGCCATCTAAATTTGTGAAGTTCATAGGAATCTAATTGTACGTACTACATTAATGTAATGAATATGACAACTTAAAGATGGAACATAGATCGTCTTATTAGTAAGTGAAATAATGATATGATAAATGATTATTCAGCTAATGAATGAGTTCAAAAATATATGAATATGTCTCATATATTATTAAACATAGCGCTACGATAACTGAACATTACTATATATTCACAAATAACATACTATGTATTCACATAACACATACGGAGTACTACATATTCATCTTAATTGTAGCAGTTAAACACATTCGTATAAGTAATGCTACGATAACTGGACAGTAATATATATTCGCAAATAACATACTAGATATTCATAAAAAATGTACTACATATTCATCTCAATTTAGTAGTTAATATATCCGTAAAAGTTTGATATATTTTAAGATGAAAGTTACAAAGTTAGGCAGTTAAAAAAAAAATAAAAAATTAATAATAGTAAAAAAATAAAAAAAATCCCTAAAACAAAGTAACAACTAGGGTTTTAGATTATAAAGGGCAAAATAGTAAAATTGATAGGGTACGTGTTTGGAGTAACATACACTAGGGTGTATGTTATAATTTGCCGTTATTGCACGTACAAGTGTACAACTATACTAAAAGTGCAGTTATGCTGTCAATTGCCGGTAGGATATCAATTTCACCTGAATCCGATAAAATCAGATCCACCCGATGAAAATAAATGGATAAAAATTCGAATTAAATGGATGAAGTATGGATGATGGATGATTGGGGTGATTGGTCGGGTCGATTTCTGGTAGGCTTTCATCCAATCCGTCATCTAATCCGTCACCCGTTAATCACTCGATATACTCCACCCGAAAAAAAAAAAAACACAAATTTTATTATTTATTGAATATTTTATATTGAATAAGTCATTAGACTATTATTATATTTTGGAGCTAGTTTGTGTTCTAGCTCTTGTCTCTATGTTATCGTCAATTCTAAAGAATTTCGAGGATATATTATATGTATTTTCGCAATATCGTGTTTTTTCTCGTAATTTTGCAATTTTTTCAATTAATTGATTATCCATTTCATCACTCGATCCATTCGTTTCATCCGTGGATGATGGACAAATTGGATTCGGGTGATGAGTAATTAAGTCGGGTGATGGATGGATCGGATGAGACGGGTGAAAGCGGGTGATGGATTTGGGTGATGCTTCACCTGACCCTAGGCCTAACGCCCTAACCCGATCCATTGTCATCCCTAATTGCGAGAGACATAAAGTGATACTCATGGTTCCTTATAATTTGTGTGCATTGTTACTCCCTCCAAACAAACTTGTTATACCCATTTAATATGGGCACAACTCTTACGAAATATAATTAAAATAATATAATATATACTCTCTTCATTCAAATTCAATTTGTGCACTTTCGTTTTTGGGTCATTTAAGTTCTTCTGTGCATTACTACTTTTGGCAAAAATAACATTATTAAAAAGGAAAATTGACGATTACCACCTTTTATGTTATAAAATTTAAAATGTACACCCTTATATGTTTTTTTTTTTTTTTTTTTTTTTATTTTTTTTTTTTTTTTTTTTTATTTTAAATTTTTACCACCACAAAGTCTATTTTTTTTTTTTTTAAAAATTGGTACCACAAGTCTTTTTTGGTGGAATTAGTAATAGATTGACCGTTTTGCCCCTAAGTTATAAGGCCCGAGTATTCTTTCAGTAAACATTACTTTTATTCGTAAATTTCTTCTAATCTCTAACCCACCCACCAACCCCCCCCCCCCCCCCCCCCCTTCTCTCTCTTCATCTTCCTTGTTTAACGTCTAAACCAAAAACCGAACCAAACCAGCCTCCCACCTCCGTACACCCCATTAATCGAGAATCCCCAACGGAGATAGAAGTTCGTTCGTCTCTACATGTGGCGCTTACCATTTTCCTAGTTGAGGTAATTAATTTTGCAAACCCTAATTGTAAATTCGTTAATTTGTACAAAAAGTGCATTCATGTTAATTGCAATTCACACTGTGATTAATCGTTCTAATGGCTGAAGTTGCTTGATGTGTTGTCTTGTGAAAATCCTAACTTTT
Source organism: Dianthus caryophyllus (assembly GCA_023091065.1). NCBI lineage: Eukaryota > Viridiplantae > Streptophyta > Magnoliopsida > Caryophyllales > Caryophyllaceae > Dianthus > Dianthus caryophyllus. Next base: position 34,123,926 of record CM041519.1, read on the forward strand.
GTTAATTGATGACAACCCTTAATTTTTGCCGCTGAAACCCTAATTTGGATGTTCTCTTCTCTAAATTATGTGTTTACTAGTTAGCGTGCCCGTCCCCGTCCGGGCTATCTATCATTATTATTAAGATTTAAAAATAAATATAAAATGTAATTTTTATATATTATTTCGAATTTATATATTTACCAATTATGATAGAATTTTCTACGATATTTAATATGACAAAATTTCTAAAATATAAATATTAAGGCCATGTTCTTTTTGGCTTTTATCGTATTTAATATGATAATTTTCTAAAATCTATGATTTATCATATTTGTTTTTCGTTTATTTGCTAATTATATTTTATAATACTTACCTAATACTATTTTTTTTTCCTTTAACTTATTTATTAAATCAAATATTATTTGACTTTTTAAAATTCTATGAATTACCATATTTCTTTTGCTCTTTCATTTTTATTTTTTTTATTATTTTAAAATATAACTTACTTATATTTTTTTCCCTTAACTTGAATATTTAATCCAATATATTTAAGGCAAAATATGTATTCTTCAATTTTGCTATCCTACAATTTTAAGGATTCCAATTGTAAATTTAGTATTATATTTTAGATTACATATGTTAATTATACTATGTTGAGTACATATTTTACGGTGTTTTGAATGCTTATCTCGACTTATTTTGATCCCATTTTATGCTTTTATGTCACTTTTATTCGATTTTATTGTTTTGTCGATATATGTTATGCTTGGGTATGTTTCCATATTTTTGCAGGTTTAAATGAGCATTGTCGACAAGACGACGGATGTAGAAGTGACGGGAAGCGGAAGCTTGAAAGAAGCGGAAGTGAAGGACGAGAATTAATGAAGCACGGCCTTCCATGGCCGTGGAGAATGATCCCCCGGGCGGGGAAGTGAAGCAAAGAACGAAGAAACGAGGCCAAAATTTGCCGTAGCTCTCCCCGGGCGGGGAGGTTAAGCCCCCGGGCGGGGGCACCCGTGACAATTTTTGGGAAGACTTGACCCCCCGGGCGTGGATGTGAATCCCCCGGGCGGGGAGGTTTATTTCGTGTATTTTCCTATTTTCATTAGGAAATTAGGTTTTAAGAAGACTTATGTTTTATAAACTACCAGACACTTTTAGATTATCAGTTTTTACGTACTCTTTAGACCTAGAACTCAAGGAGATTATTTGCTTTTGATTTTCAAGAATTATTCTACGGATTCATCGTTCAATTTCAATTTCAATTGCGATTTCAAGTATTAATAATTTCTCTTCTCTCTACAGTTTAATTATGTTTGCTATTATTTTTATTGTCTTCTCTTTTATTATCATGAGTGAGTAGTTTCTTAATCTAGGGTTCGTGGAATCGCTAGTAGTTCGAAAAGCATGAATTAATTTCTATAATCGTCGTTGTTTGATCGTAATTGCGAATTTAATTGGGAATTTATAATTGGGTGAATTAGGGTTTGAGAATTGATCGATTGACTTTGACCTTGAACCTACGACGGGAGTTGGGGTTTACTCGTTGACCGTTACTCGTTTGGTTTGACGCCCTAATTTTAGTTGGTTGATTTCACTTGCGGAAGCTAGGATTTTGACTAGAACACATTCCCGATTAAGATTATTTGGCCTCTCATGGGAATGTTGGACCGTTAATTGAGACGAGACTATATATCGACCTTAATGCTTCTACTTGTTGGGTTCGCTTGTGGGAACGAGGAGTTTGACGAGATAGTTAGAACCAATTTGACCGCGAAACGGTATTTTGGGTACATTTTGGGTAGTGTCTCATTCGAATGACGATTAAACAACCGATTAATCTTTTGAAACTGTTTGTTGACAACTAGCGTGAATACGATTCCTAGACCTTTAATATATTGTTGAGATATCATTATAGTTTACGTATTTATTAGTTAGTGCTCGTAGTTATAATTACCCACCGGCCTTTTTATTATTTTCGCAGCTAGACTTAAATTTAAACAGACTAGTACTTAAACTTTACTTCCCTGAGATCGACCCGTATGCTACAACACTCGTACGCTTGCGGTATTTAAAAATAAACGTAACAAGTTTTTGGCGCCGTTGCCGGGGAAGTAACGGTTTAATATTAGTTAGCTTTAGATTAGTGTAGACTGCGCTTATGTTACCTGTTATTTTTCTTGATGGCTGTCTTTGAGTTCCCTCAGTTTGACAGTGAACCTTTCCATGAGTACCTTTCGCGTTTTGATGCTTATGTTGAATATCTTGGTTCTTGTGGTTGGTTTTATTCTGATTGGGATCTAGGTAATGTTGTCTATGAGGGCATGAACGGTGAATCGAAAGATCTAGCCAATTACATGAGTAAGGGGAGATTAGACAGTATGGACTCGTACGAATACTTATGTTTCTTGAGGTTTATGGCATCTCAATCATTAGAGGTTGATACATTACCCCCTGAGTCCAATGTTGAGAGTATGATGGAACAACTTTTGGTGGCACAAGAACAATTTATTGAAACCCAAAGCCAAAAGAATGATGAACTCACTAGATTTATCTCTCAGCTCAAATCATCTTTTGAGACTACTCAGGACACATTTCACTGTCAAATAGATAATCTCGCACATACTTTGAATGAGGTGAAAACTTTTGAGAATTCGAAAGCTAAGGTTTTTATTAATGAGGATGATGATTTCATGTATTGCTGTGAAGAGGAGCTTTATGTTGGTGAGTCTTTTGATGTTGAGAGTGAGTTTGATGTTCCTTCATCCATGATCAATAATGATGTGAGCAATTCTTATATACCATTGTTAGAGGATGATGACTTATTTGATGACCATGATGATGATGTTCCTTTTGAGGTTGTGAATCCTACTTGTGCAAGTATTGAGGTTGTTCATTCTATAGTTGGAGATGATTTATTGATAAATGATTTGGGATTTAACTCATTATTTGATAATTCCTCTACTAATTTTGGGAAAATTGAGGTAAGTGAACAAGAAATTGAGCATGTTGATAATTGTCTTCTACGGGAGGAGTTATTAATCGCTCCTTTGAAAATACCTCATATGCAAGTTTTCGAAACTTTGTCCGCTATAAACCGATTGCCAAATTCATCTAAAGAGTCTAAAAGTGACATAAATTTTATGTTTGAGCATAGTGACCCCGAGAAGTTCATAACATATGATGTTGTCCCTATTATTTATGAGCTTTATAGGAGTCTTAGTTTCTATTGTCACTTTTCTGATTTTCATGCTCGTATATTCGACTTACTTATGAGAGCGTTAAGTTGTTCCGCTCTTGATATGCTAATTGATTTTCTCTTGATCATGCTGCGATCAAGATCCCCTTCCCTTTCTCTTTATCATTGTCCTATATTTTTCACTTTTATGCATTGAGGACAATGCGTTGTTTAAGCTTGGGGGAGGGTTCCTAGTTTTGTACATATGCTTGTTTAATTCTTGCTACTTGTTTCAATTCCTTGTGTGCTCATTTGCTTGCTTCTTGTGATTTGTTTTCTTGAGCACACCTTAATATGCCAAAAACTTGATACGTTTTAAATTTATACCGCAAGCGTACGGGTGTCGTAGCATACGGGTCGATCACAAGGAGGTCAAGGATTGAGTACCAGTTCGTCTCAAATTACAAGTTATCTACGCAGATCAATAATAGAGGTGATAATAAGCTAAATAAACTAATGTAACTATACTTCTAAAGATAACTATAAAACTAAAAGAAGACGAAATCAACAATAATAAAAGGCAAGGGTTCATATCATCGCTAGACAAGCTCAAAAATAACGACACGATTGCTTAATTGTTATTCAAGTGAGACTACTACAAGTCCGGAATATTAACGCTCTCTCCCGAGTAACGATAAATCTCCTAAACATGTCTAATCCCCGCTCCCGCATGTAAATTAGACCGTAGATAAATCTCAATTATTAAAACTCGCACTCCCATGAAAGCTCTTATAACCTTGATTAGATTGTGTTCCTAATTAACTCTCAGCTTCCGCGTTTTGAATTAATTATAACCGTATTATATGACTCAAACTGATCAATTTAACACTTAACCCAAATATCGCCCAACTTCCGTTGATAGCTACAAATAATCTCATGCCAAACTCAATCAAGAATCATCGTCTAATTATCATGATAAAATCTAATCAAACTCGAACAAACAACTTCGCAATCGTATCAATTAGCAATTAAAACATGCTTGTATACTAACGATGATATAAAACCCTAAAATTAACTACTCATAAATTATGGAGAAAACATAAACAACAATAACAATAAACATAATTAAAATAAATAAAGTAAGAGAAAGAAATAAGAAAACTTAATCTTGGATTAATCTTGAAGGAAAAAGCATCGATCTTGGAAAAGGTGAAAACTTGGAATGAAAACTGAGTTTTTTTCCTAAACCTCAAAACTAAGTACTGTAAAACTTCAACTCAAAACTGAAAACTCAAACTAAAGGTGAAACTAAAATGAGAGTTTGGGTTCTTATATTATCTTCTAAACTAATTACAATTTGGGCTTTAGTCCAATACAAGTCTTTCCGGTCCAATTCTTATTTAATTGCTTGTCCATAATATTCCTTCTTGCTCGGGTTTAAACTTCACAATCTCGCACAATTCACGGCCCGCGTTAGCTCCACGATAATTTCAGCACTTAATTCTCCATTCTGCAAATAAAATCACAAAGTCGTAGTAAACCGCAAAAGGAGAAAATATTATAGAAAACGTGCTAAAAATGTCGTGCTAAGTATAAAATGACGGGGAATAAGTATATAAAATATCTGTAAAATATGCACTTATCATACTACACCATCGTTTTTTTTTTTTCTTTTTTTTGTTAATTATATTTTCTTTTCGTTACGTTAAAATGGGGTAATAAAGAAATGGAAATTTTGTCATTAAATCAAACTTTACCCTATCATTATACTAAACATGTTTTTTTATTTTTGTTTTTTTTGTTTTTTTGTTTTCTTAATTAGCAGATGTTCTTATACAAAATTGAGATTAACAATCAAATCAAAACTTAATACTATTAAACTAACTAAAAGATTACGCATTAAACATTACAAATATTATTATACAACCATATCTAATAACTTGATTTAAAAATAAGATAATCGATAGATATTGTACATCACTTTTACCTTTCATGTTACATATTCTTACCTTTCATGTTACATATTCATTACTTTTTCTATTGGGTTATAATCATGTTTGTTCAATAAAAAATTCAAATCTTGAACGTAAAATATAAATCTACAACATACAAAGAAAAAAATTAGCAGTAATTTAATCAAGCTATGTTTAAGTATCAAACATAGTAATTAAGAAATAAAAATATTCAAATTTTAAACACTCTTATCAAATACACCGTAAAAAATAAATTTAACACAAATTGTAATCATAATTAAAACATAATAAAGTAAAACTATTTAACATAAGACGCACTCAAATAGATCTAAATTTAAAGTTTTTGATGTATATATATACAAAAAGGGATGGGGACTTACCTAAAAATTAAATAAGGTAATTATGTGTCATATAATTATTTATTTTTAAATTATTATTTTTCTTCTCAATTAAAACATCTTCAATTAATTTTTTTTTTTTTTTGGAAAGTTCTAATATAGTAAAGATTTCAATTGTAGATTTAGTTTTATATTTTAAGTTACATATGTTAATATTTTTTCATCTAAAATCATAGCAATAGTAGAATTATAAATAATACTAATATTAATTTTTTAGACCAATTATATTGTAACAAATGTTGACCATGGTTTCTGCTTTATATATATATATATTAGATTCGTACAAACCCTAATTTTTGTGGTATATTTTTCCCAGAAGTTTCATGAAAATTGACTGACTTATTAATAGACAATGTCAGGTATGGAAGTTGATACGCTGAAAATGTGTGTTCTTATTGATATGCGTATTTGGCATGGGGGTAGTTTTGGGCAAGTGAAGAAAAAGATGGAGTATGTGGATGGAGTGTGGTGTATGGTCAAACAGGATAAATATGAAGTTATTGAGAGATATTGGAGAAGAAGTGTACAAGGGAAAACCTTTTGAGATTTGGTATAAAATGGTTGGAAAAAGTCTCATGAATGGGAGACAAAAGTTGGTTGATGACATAGGCATTCAAGAAGTTATTAAGGGGAAAGACTTCATGAACTTCATCACATTATACTACTCCGTATGTTAAACAAGAGAGGCAGGCATCAACGACATCAACAAGTCATTTAATATGAATGTGATGGTTACTCAACCTTCAATCCAGTAACAGATTTCAGCAAACCAATTGTGTTGAAGAAGGGGTTGAAATTTCCAAGTAACAAAGTCTTAAGAAAGGCATTAGTACACCATAGTGTTGAGAATGGTTATGACTTCTACTACATGCACAATACTAGCAAAAGGTTGACAGCGTATTGTAAGTCAAGGTGCAACTGTGCGTGGAACAATAAGAGGTCTAGGTTGGGTGCTTGTAAGTGTGAAAGTGGTCCAACATGTAAGTTTATGCTACATGCCACGGCTCTGAAAATGGAAGATACTTTTTAGATAAAAGTCTCAGTTTGAAGCATGAATGTGGGATGTCTAAGTACAATAGGAAAGTGTCTAGTGAGTATTTGGCAGAGAAGTTTATTGAGTTTTGGAAGAGCAACGTTGACTGGAGATTGAAGTCTTTCCAGTCACATGTGGAGAAGACGTTAAATGTTCATGTCACTTATGGTAAGTGTTGGCTTGCAAGATCAAGGGCGAAGTTGATGATTTTTAGCAACGGGAAGGAGCAATATGCAAGGGTTTGGGACTACACCGCTGCCACAGTGGGAGTTCTGCATTTGTTGTGTGTGACATCATTGATAGACCCCCAGTCACATTTCAACAGCTTTACATCTGTCTGCAGGGGTGCAAAGTGGGATTTGTCAAGGGTTGTAGGCCAATCCTAGGTATTGATGGATGTCATCTGAAAGGGCCATATCCGGGCATGTGTTTAGTGGCTGTGGGGTTGGATGGTAACAACAACATATACCCAGTGGCGTAGGCAGTAGTAGAAGTGGAAAATGCAGCTTCTTGGAGATGGTTTTTAGAGCTTCTAGTGAATGGCGTTGGGAGAAATGAAGGTGAAGGGTTGACTATCATGTCTGATAGGCACAAGGGGCTGATTGACGCACTCAACATGGTGGTGCCAAAAGCTGAGATCAGGTACTGTGTGAGGCACATTTGGGCTAACTTCAAGCTCAAATACAATGGATAAGTTTACAAGAAAGCTTTTTGGTCAGCAGCTCGAGCAACAACCACGGTATGAGTCTTTTACAGTCCTCTGTTTAAACCATGTGTACGAATTTCAACTGTTTTTGTCTAAAAATATTGTGCAGGCTGGGTTTGATTGGGAAATGGAGGGGATTAATTTTTTGTCCAAAGAAGCTTGGGGTTACTTGAATGCCATCAACCCCAAACATGACCACTAGAAGCAAGGTCGGTCAATGAAATTTAGTGGTCGTGTTCGAAAACTAATTTGGAGGCCCTAACAAAAAAAATATTGTTATAGTTAGGTAAAAAACATATACTTTAAGGAATTTGATCTTTTCACCTTCAAAAAATAAATTAACATCTCAACCACTAGAGCACAATCGTCTATGCTGGTAAATTTATTGTGTTAATACTCGTATGTATTTGTGGTCCTCTTGATAATTGGGGCCCTGTTCCGAGAACTTAATTGAACTCCTCACGGGCTGACTCTGCTAGAAAATGGAAAAACAAAATTTCAACTATGGTCGAAAAATCAGTTACAGTTCTACCGATTTTTTTCTTAAAAAGTCTTTAAGGACTTTACGGACAATTATATGTACTACTTGCAGACCCAAAGTTGTATAGGCAGCTTTTTGGGAAAACTCCTCTAACGTAATATAACTCGATACGACATTTCGTACAATTGTACGTTGTTTAACATTTGAATCAGTTTATGTCTTCCCCGAGGGTTCCACATTTTAACGTTGTTCTTCATGTCATTAATTAAGTATCTTCAAGGTTCAAGAGGTGCCACTCTTTATTATCCTTCTAACAGCAGCCTTATACTTGGGGCATTTTGTGATGCGAATTAGGGCTCGTGTCAGTTTAGCTGCAAGTCCGTTACCGGCTATTGTACGTGCTTTTCTAGGTGACTCTCTTGTCTCATGGAACTATGGAAGACTAAGGAGCACAAAATTGTTTCTAAATCTTGGACAATAAAGTTGCATAACACATTGCCGCAAATCCACAATTGGATTGTTGACATGGAGAATTTTTTACAAAGAAGCTAGGAAGTTTGTTACCCTATAATCATTACTTTTAGCTAGTATAAGAAGATACAATATCTTGCCTATATATACTTGTAAATACACAATCATTTTTACATAATACGAAGAACACTTTTCTATTTACTTCGTTCTTACTCTTCCCCTTCAATATCAAAAGCTTCATATTGTACATCAATGGTGTCCAATGTCCATGAATGACATACTTACTACTCTGATTCACCATTTTACACTAGCAGTAATTTTTGTATATCTTTTTATTTTAAGAATAAATATAAGGAAAATTTAACCTGAATAAACCAACATATTAGTGATCTTCCATTAATAAACCAACCTTTTGATTAACTCTGAATAAACCAACCTTTGCACCCCATCTTCCATTATTAAACTATCTTGATTTTTAACTTGTCATTTTGGGTAAAACGAAAACTATAACACACATGCTTTCACTCCATTATTAATGTTATAGAGAAAAAAAGGGAAAAACATGTGATCTTCACCCTTAAATAATCGTTTAAAAATGGGGATAGTCTAATATTGGAAGATAAGATGTAAAGGTTGGTTTATTGAGAGTTAATCAAAAGGTTGGTTTATTTATGGAAGATCACTGATAGGATGGTTTATTCATGTTAAATTTTCCTAAATATAAAATGATCATTTTATAATTTATATAAACAAAAATACAATTTGATTTATTGTAATGATCAATGATTGGGAAAAGATAAATTTTAGTTTGCCTCACTGATTTTGAATAATACTCCCTCCTATTAGCAATAAGAGCTTATTATGAAATGGGCGTCAAAAAGGAAGATATTAAAGAATTGAAAAAGTAATGGGTAGGGGTAAAATGTTTGTAAATAAGGGAAAATAGTAAGGGTAAGGTAGTAATTTTGCAAGGGAAAAAGTGAACAAAAAGTAACAATGGGACAGTTGTATGAATAAACCGAAATGGCCAAATGGGACAATGAAAGCGTTATTGCGAATAGGAGGGAGTATATTATTTGATCAAAATTTATTTATTTGGTAAAAAAATTGGTTCATTTATGCACGTTTTAAATAAAAGTGTAAATAAATAACTGAAACGAAGTAACCAGTGACATGTGATTATATCGTATGTGAGGGAATAAAATAAGAAGACCAAAAATAATACTCCGTACTCCGTAGTTTAATGAAAATAAGAAGACCGGCTTAAAAGTTGTTCAATTCACTTATTAGAGAGCAAGGTGCAGTAAAATAAGAAGACCAAAAAGAGTACTCCGTATCCGTAGTTTAATAAAAACAAGAAGACCAAAAACAGTAGTTTAATACAGTAAAAAGGAGCAAAATTTTAATGTCTATTAGTGATTGCAGGTTCTTAATATGGCACTATCTGTCTTAAGTAATAAGATAAAACGGCTTACTTCCTCCATTCCGTTTGATTCTATACGTTTGACTAAAATACGGTAATTAAGGTAGAAGAAAATCAAGTGGGGTAGATAATGGAATTACTTAAATACCCCTACTTTATTGTTTGCAAGTGGGTTGAGTGGGTATTAGTGAAGGGTATATTGGTCTTTTAGTTTAATAAAGTAGAGACTAAAATAGAAATGTATAGAATTGATTGGAATTTCCGAAAAAAGAATATGTATAGAATCAAATGGAATGGAGGAAGTATATTATATACTTTATCATTTAACAAATTTTTAATAAATGGTTACAAAATTCTCAAACATGGTACGGAGTACCATATTAGACAAGAATATCAACATATTCTCAAACATGGATGAAAAAATTAACTACTACGTATCAGATTTATGCAATATGTTATTTAATTGTATAACTAGTGATGCGACCCGTGACTATCACGGAGTCGCTTTAATATTTGTTTTGTGTTGTTGGTTTTATTCAATATTATGTGGTCGAGCTTATGAAGGCCATGTTGTAAAGTACAAACTCAGCTCGTATTTGGGTGTAGATTACAGTTAAGACAGCTTCATACAAGAACTTGAGTTCAAATGAACACCCCTGTCCTCTCAAGTGAGCAACTACCGTATAAAGAATAATAAGTTATTTGTGTAAAAAGTGAATGGTTTTTTTCTTTCACAATAACGACTAAAATAGTAACATGTACTTGCAATAGACCTGGTTAGTTGCAATTGTCGATGTAATCATGTAATAAAAGCAATAGGGAGCTTAGATATCTTCTTTGATATTTGCACGCAAGATTCAGTCACAAAAAGGTTTTTGTCGCCAGCTACTCAAAGTAGCTCAACTCGGAAGTACGAAACGCATTAAGAAATGCCCACAAAGTATTAAAAGAAATTATTTCAGGTTGAGCAAAGAAACGCCTTTGAAATATGTCATATCTCATTATCCTTGATGTCGATGAATTTTCAGAGGGTTTATTAAGCCATTTTTCTACAGCTTCATTATCACAAGGTGGATAATGAATAAATAAGTCCATAAGAACACTTCTAGATTCTTCAGAGAATGTAACTGCACTGCCTTTTGCTGCTTCATCCTTTAGCTTTTCCTTATCTCGCGTTTACACACCGAAACACGTCGCCTAGACCCCTTGCTAGAAGTAAAAACGACCAAGTATCAGTACATGAAAATACTAAAGAAACCATATTTTCCATGATTTACCAATGAATTGATGACTTGTTAACAACAAACTAAAAACTGCATCCATCAACAGTTGATGTACTCACCTGGTACTTTTGGACAGCAGGCCCATTTTTCTGCTTTGCTGATGAATAAAAGCACGATCGTCATTCGTCAATAATCAAGTTGGACTCAAAAGCATAATCTGCAATATAAAGTGCACAACAAAATCATCAGTTAGTTGCCAATAGAGAAAAAAAAAGTGCATACATGAAATTTCAAAGTAAAACTTTCGAGGTATAATCTATTCTAAACTTCTAATAAATTCACCCGCAAATATCTTAAAAAACAAAACAGATTGTAAAAAGGTTTATGATAGCAATTCACTAACTTATCAATAATGAATCGCCCAAGTAAAAAGTGAAGGCCAAGATTCATGCGAAGAAAAACTAAAAGGTGCGGATAAAATTCATGCACTACTTTTCGCAAGGCAAAAACATACAGCAAGAAAAACCAAGTACGATGTTGACGTTCATGTACAGAAACATTTGGATATAGACACTAAGCGCAATGTAAACCCAAATATATCATGCAATGATAGATGTGAAATGGTGTCTAGAGTGACGGACAAGACTACTATCAAGGGTAACATAGGGTTGGTATAGATAATACAAGATCAGTATATAACCTCGACAAATACTGTGTAACAAATTGCTCCATTTTCTTTATCTGCACATTCAATTGAATTCATACACGCCTCAGGTTTTTATATTAATATACCTTGGTAAATTTCTTACAACCGATCAAATTGTGGGTCATAATCCAGGAACTATCTTAGCTAGGGTTCCATAATTGTGGGTCATTCAACACTATATTGACATCACTAACTAACAAAATTCAGCAAATTATCAGACATACATGCCTGAACAAACCCCGAAATGCCGAAGTTATGCTCTGTCAAGAAGGACTAAATTTCGGACACTGAGTTGTAAAAAAAAAAAAAAAAATTAATAAAAAAAAAAAAAGCTTTTTTTTTTTATAAATGCCACTGAATATCCAAATCTTCATTTCATCTGACATATTCATCGACTACGTCACCTAAACAGTGATGCTTTACAACAACCCAACAATTAACTCAATGCAGAAATTCGAAACAATATCCTCGAGCAGGAATCCAACTACGTGTTGACCTGTTTTATGGCCACGTCGAATTGTTACTTCCATAAAAATATACGAAGAATATTATATAGTAAAAAGTTGAAACATAAAGCAAGGTCTCATGATTTGTATGTAAATTTTATCGCCAAAAAAAGATTATTTGACACGAGAACAAAAGGGAACTCATGTTGTAACGGTATAAAGAGAGACGTTTTTTCACCTATACAATTGTTGATAGTGTAAGAAACATAAATATATATTTATATCCACCCTAATGTATTGTGTTGAGCGTAGCACATATGATTATATGATGTCTTAACTACCAAAAGAAATGATTATATGATACCACTAATTCACTAAAAGTTTTTACGATTCTACAATTAATTGGTACACTTGTTGCATTTTCCAGGTCTTTTTTCGTGAATGATGGACTGTTACAAAGTTCAGTATAGTGGTATTACAATACATGAACGCCATTTCACGCAAACAGATAACAGCAGTTCAGTAGTTGTCTGACCTGAAGTTTAGGATGCTCATTAGTCGAAGCGTCGATTGTTGCAAAACTTAAATCTTCCAATCCATCGAAATGCTTTGCCAGTTTCTCCACTTGCTTGGGTGTGGTCTCACAAGCAGGACACCATGGTATGTAAACCTGAAATTTTTGAAGGAATAATTAAAGTCAAAGCAATGAAATTCACAGGTGCTTAAGTCGATGTTTGGGAATACTATGTTGATCCCAATTTGATTGTCTCCATTTGACTTGGGTGGTCAACTACTGTCCACATCAATCGTATTTGATCCATACCTGAGCATTCCGACCACCTGGAAGAAGAATTATATCTCCATCGTAGGGGAAACTAAATACCTCCGAATGAGAATCGACATTTATCAATGACACCTTCAACATGAACGCCTTCAAAAAGCCATTTATGTTTTACATTGCACCATTTTAACTTGATCAAAATCTATAAAATATGACTGTACAGCTTACTTCTTTCAACCAACATAAATTATTTTATAATCTCCATCTCACACACCCTGCCCTAAAATCACACGATGAATGACATTTATGAGTTAGAACACCCATAAACAAATACATGAGGCGAGACATCACAGAGATCCTATTTTGAATGGCATGCAAGTAATATAGGGTCTACGACAACAAATACGAGCATACTCCATGATCATTGTTGGGACCAGAAAACCAGGCTGGTCCAGAAGCCTCAGTCAGGCCCAGACAGGTCCAGGATCTGTAGTCAGGACCAGAGTGCGGGCGCAAGACTGCAAAGATGCATAAAACAAGGGTGCAGGTCAGGAGAGGAAAAGGTCAAGATGGGCCAAGCCCAACAAGGAAGAAAATCATTATGAACGGAGCCCAAGAATGCATCAACAAAACCTAAAGGGAGACGTTGGAAGACTTGGTCTAAGGGCTGAAACGAAGCCATGAAGATAGGAACCGCAAGAGAGACTGTTGGGGAAGTTAGCTACAAAGGAGGAAATGAACGTTGGACCCGAGGAGACTATAAAAGGAAGAGAATTCAGAAGAAAAGAAGATCGGAAGACATACCACTCAACTACTCTACACTCTACGCAATTCACAAGCAATCTAACACTTTACATTCGATTTACGCCTTTATCGTGTCCTGTACCAGTTGGTCCAGATTCTGTACCTATCATTTCTAAACTAGTGAAGATCCTCTCCTGGCTTGGCGCCCGTGGTTTTTCCCTTAACATCTAAGGGTTTTTTTCCCACGTAACATATTGTGTGTCTTGTCTCAATTTTGTTATTTTTCTATACGTCTAAACTCAACTACATTAATCACCATAAAGTACAACCTAAAGGATAGTACTAGTAGATCCACAATCACTTAAACGAACCGTGTGAGAAAATCACCCCGAACAGATTGGCGCCGTCTGTGGGGATACTAGTTTATTAATCCTACAACATTTTCCCAATCAACAAGTTCAACCAGCGTGAAAGATGGAAGGTACCAGTGCAGAAGCCATGCTCAAACTCCAGGAGGAACTGCAACAAGCCAAGCAGGCTGCGGAGAAGGCTAAGGCATAGGCTGCAAGACTCAAGGAAGCAGAGGCTGTCCTGAAGAAGCAACTAGAGACTTCTGCACAGAAGAAAGCCTCAGGATCCAGGATCTCACCAGGTACACCATTTTCTGATGTGATCAAGCAACTTGACTTCTCTACTTTTTCTTCTGTAGGGTCAAAAGGTTCAAAAGGCGACCCACTCAATGTGGAGGAAGATCAAGAGAACAACGGTGCAGGTGGAAACGGTGAACCAAAGACACCAGAAGGAGTTAGTGCAGGCCAGGTCATGCAATACATGATGATGGAGATGCAGAAACTCTCAGAGTTGGTACGAAAGGTTCCAGGACTCCCACCACCCATTGAAGAGGCAGCACCAGGGAGTTATGCTGATTCACCCTTTGATGACTGCATTGCAATGGTGGAGATGCCAAAGAAATATTCAGCGCCCAACCTGAAGCTCTATGATGGGACAGCAGACCCTCTGGAACACGTTGCTCAGTACAGGCAGATGATGTTCAACGTTCCTATCCCAGCAGAGAAGAGGGAGGCTTGCAAGTGCAAAAGCTTTGGTTCAACCTTGACTGGTCCAGCCTTACAGTGGTATATCAACCTGCCAATCAAGACCATCAAGTCCATGCGGGTCGATCAACCTTTTCAACATCGATTCGCAAGAGCGCATTATTGGAGAAGCGGACGGTGACTGCATCGAAGTCATCCGTAACGAGAACGAGTCTCTGAGGGACTTCTTGCACCGCTTCAACAAGGAGAAAGTGTCCATCCCCAGATGTGACATTGGCACGGCCATTGAGGCCTTCAGGCAAGGTTTGGTTAGAGACTCTGACCTTTATGTTGAACTAACTCGCTACCCTTGTTCTACCTTTGAGGATGTGCAGGCTAAGGCTCTGGCCCAGATCAGGGTAGAAGAGGACCAGCAGTTCAGGGCGCGATACCAGGACCAGGGCAGGGCTGAACGTAAAGTCACCACCCAGAGGCACAACAATAACAGGCCTGGTCCATATCAAAGGCCAACCAGGAGGGAGGCAAACGCCGTGGATGAACAGACTGATGCACCCAGGGTTCCACCTCCAGTTTCAGAGTACTGCTTCTCCGTAGATCTTCCAGGACTGATCCACAAGATGGACAAGTTGGGCTCAGTAGTCAGATGGCCGAAAGCAAGCGAGAAACCCAACCCAAGGCGGGACACAACCAAGTGGTGTGAGTACCATTCTGATATTGGACACACCACAGAAGACTGCATAGCTCTCAGGAGGGAAGTGGCTCATCTGCTAAAGAATGGTCACCTGAAGGATATCTTGCCCAGGAACAGGAAGAACAGGGATGAACGAGATGAGCCCAGAGATCTTCCACCACCACCGCCAACACACGAGGTAAAATTCATTTCTGGTGGTTCAGATATTTGTGGACTAACGTATTCTGCTGCAAAGCGTGTGGCTCTGGAGAACAGGCAACAGCCACCAACAGGACAACCAGGTCCAGCCCAGGAGATTGTGTTTGACGAGTCAGACCTACAAGGAGTGCATGGGCCACACCACGATGGACTAGTGATCAAGATCCAGATTGGAACCTGCATGGTCAGAAGAGTACTGATAGATGGAGGCAGTTCAGTCAACATCATCATGATGGAGGCGCTGGAGGCTATGGGGCTGAAAGATTCAGACGTGACGAAGAAGTCCAGCGTCCTGGTAGGGTTCAGCGGTGAAACAAAGCACAGCCTGGGAGAGATCACCCTACCAACCTATGTGGAAGGAGTCACCTCTTTCGAAAAGTTCTGCGTAATAGACTGCCTATCCTCATACAACGTGATCCTAGGGCGACCCTGGATCCACAACCTCAAGGCTGTACCTTCAACGTACCACCAGTGCATCAAGATCCCAACAAAGTGGAGGACAACAACAGTCAGAGGAGAGTAGCAGACTGCACAGGAGTGTTACAGGACAGCCCTGAAACCTTCTGACCCAGGTGAGTCCCTCGCATAGCAATTAAAGCAGTCTGTCAGGTCTGTTGAGAATCCTGTCCCACGCATGGAGACAGACGAAATTGTTTTGGCAGAAGAAGGACCTGACAGGAAGGTTCTGGTTGGTTCTGACGCTCCAGAGGTAATCAGACCTGCTCTAATTGACTTCCTGAGGAAGAAAGAGCATTGTTTTGCTTGGTCTCATTTTGATATGACTGGTATAAGTTCTGATGTTATTACACATAAGTTAAATATTGATCCAAGTTTTAAGCCTGTGAAACAGAAGCGCAGGAAGTTCGCACCAGAACGTAATGAAATTGTGAACCAGGAGGTACAGAAATTGCTGGACATGGACATGATCAAAGAAGTGATGTACCCAGACTGGCTGACAAATGTAGTTGTGGTCCAGAAAAAGAATGGCAAGTGGAGAGTATGTGTGGATTATACAGACCTGAACAAGGCGTGCCCAAAGGATTCATTTCCACTACCACATATAGATGCCATGGTGGATGCCACTGCAGGACATGAGGTGCTGACATTCATGGATGCAGCTAGTGGATTCAACCAGATCAGGATGCACCCCCCAGACCAGGAGCATACAGCGTTCATGACCAGTAGGGGAATCTATTGCTACAAAGCTATGCCTTTTGGACTAAAGAATGCAGGTGCAACTTATCAAAGGCTGGTAAATATGATGTTCAAGGACCAGATTGGAGATACAATGGAGGTCTACATTGATGATATGGTGGTGAAGTCAAAGAAAGCTGAAGATCACATCCTGGACATGAAAAAGGCATTTGAATTTCTGGAAAAGTATAATATGAAATTAAACCCTACTAAATGCATATTTGGTGTCACTGCAGGAAAGTTCTTAGGCTATATGGTGACAAAAAGAGGCATAGAGGCTAGTCCAGAACAGATCTCAGCAATAATCAACTTGCAGTCCCCCCAGAACTCAAAAGACGTTCAGAAACTGACTGGAAGAGTAGCAGCGCTGAATAGATTCATCTCCAGGTCTTCTGAAAGGTGCAAGCCATTCTATGATCTTCTAAGAAAGAATAAACAGTTCAACTGGGGGACAGAGCATGAGAAAGCATTCCAGGACCTGAAAGCATACCTATCATCAGCCCCACTTCTATCCAAGCCGTAACTGTGGAGTCATCGGTCCTGCACTGCAGAATAAACCTCTGTAAGTGCAGTCCTGGTGAGAGAGCCAGATGGACAGCAACATCCGGTGTATTATGTAAGTAAGAGTCTTCTGGATGCTGAGACCAGGTATTCTGTATTGGAAAAATTTGTTTTGGCTTTAACGGTTGCCTGTACCAAATTGCGTCCATATTTTGAGGCGCATCATATTATCATTCGTACTAATGTTCCTGTGAGATTAGTACTGTCTAGACCAGAACTTTCAGGCCGTATGTCAAAATGGTCAGTCAAATTGAGCACCTACGACCTATCCTCTGAGCCCAGAACAGCAATCAAGTCTCAAGCTCTAGCAGACTTTGTGGCTGACTTCACTCCCACACTAGAAGAGCAGGTAACAAAGGAGATCTTCCATCTGGACCGTAAATGCAGACTGGGAACTCGGGATGATGGTTCACCAACATCGAAGTCTTGGACTAGGTGTGGTCTTGAAGTCGCCACAGGGGGACAAGATAGTACAGGCTGTATCCTGTGAATTCAGAACTACCAACAATGAAGCTGAGTATGAGGCACTAATAGCAGGACTGAATGTATGTCTGGACATGAGGGTCCAGAATCTAAAGGTAAAGATAGACTCTCTGCTGGTAGCAAACCAAATCAATGGTACGTACGCTGCTAAAGATTCTAAGATGATTGCATATCTTGATTTAGTCAAAAATCTTTTTGCAAAATTTACTAACGTTGAGGTTGAGCAAGTCCCTAGAGATCAGAATGTGCAGGCAGATGCTTTGGCCAACATTGGATCAGCATTTGAACCTGGTGCGCTGGACAGTATACCAATTGTACACATCCTGGAACCAGCAGTCCAGAAAGTACAACCAGTCCTACAGAATACAGTCCAGGCAACCCAAAGCTGGACCAAACCATATTACGAGTGGCTGGTCCAGAATAAGCTACCACAGGACAAGATCGAGGCCAGAGCGTTCAGAATCAAGGCATCCAGATACACAATCATACAGGGCATACTATTCAGAAGGTCCTTTAATCTGATCTGCACTGGCCGCTTAACTCCGACCAGGTCGACAAGATCTTGTCAGAAATACATGATGGACATTGTGGAAACCACACAGGTGGTAGAAGCATGGTCAACAAAATTTTGCGGATGGGGTACTACTGGCCCACAATGAAAACAGATAGCATCCAGTATGCCACAAAGTGCGACGCTTGTCAAAAGCATGGTCCAGAAATACATCAACCTGCACAGAATCTGCACTCAATATCAGCACCATGGCCATTCATGAAATGGGGCATGGACTTAGTTGGCAAATTACCAATGGCTCCAGGGCAGAAGGTGTTTATGCTAGCAACGACAGACTACTTCTCTAAGTGGATAGATGCAGATGCGTACAAAAATGTTACAGAAAAAGAAGTTATAGCCTTCATAAAGAAGAACATCATCAGCAGGTATGGGATTCCTTCAGAAATAGTATGTGACAATGGACTTGCATTCGTGGGAAACAAGACCAGAGATTTCTGTACAAAGTGGAACATCAACTTGGTAACCTCTGCACCAAGATATCCTCAAGCAAATGGACAGGCTGAGTCCAGCAACAAAATTGTGATCAGTTGCATCAAGAAGAAGCTGATGGAGAAACAAGGAAGATGGGTAGAGGAATTGCCACTGGTACTGTGGGCGGACAGAACTACACCAAAGAGAGCAACAGGACAGACTCCCTACTCAATGGTGTATGGATGTGGTCAGATCTCAAGAGAAATGCACATTCCAACAATCAGGTATGGACTGAACACAATTTCTGAAAATAATGAACTGCTCTTTGATAGCCTAGATACAGCCCAGGAGCTCAGAGATTTAGCAGCAATAAGGTTAGCAGCGTACCAACAATCTGTAGCCAAAAGCTACAACAAGAACGTGAAAGTGCGAATGTTCAGGACTGGAGATCTGGTCCTGAGAAAGGTATTCCAGAACACAAGGGACAAGGCTGCAGGCAAGTTGGCCCCAACCCGGGAAGGCCCATACCTTATTGATTCAGCAGTAGGGAAGGGCTCCTACAGACTACAAACTCTGGAAGGAGACATGATCCCAAGACCTTGGAATACACTCCACCTCAAGCTCTATCACATGTAGAGTGCCCTGGACCAACACATCTGGTAATCCACAAAACTCAAAACTTTTCCATTACCACTTATCCTATACAACTGTACTGACTTGAGCGTCGGAGGGCCGTTGGCTAACGCCAACGGTCAAGCCCTGACCCTCTTTTTTGTGCAGACAAAGTAGAGCAGAAATCTGGTCCAGCCCAAAACCAAAAACAAAGACAAAACCTTGGGCTCCAGCCCCAGTACGACTGCAACAACGGGACAGGGAGTAATGTCCGTTAAGGGAGCCCCAAAGTGTAAGTCGCCTAAATTATCAAACGCATGCATGCTACTTTACAAAATTCACAACAAATTATATGCGCATCATAACAAAAGCATAACATAAAAAAACATAACAAAACAAAACATAACTAGCAAAAGGCTAACAAAAGTCAGAACCAAACAAGTAACCCATGCTAGCACATGGATGCAAATGTCAAAGCCAAGAACAAGTCTAAGTATTTACAGGCCAAAATGTCTACAGGGGACATCCCCCCTGACAAATTCAAAAGATTGTTCAAAACACCAATAACGAAAGCATAGTTCAAACTCCATCACCAGACTCACCTGTCTTCTCAGCATTATCTTCTGCAGGACCAGCATTGGATGGTCCAAAGAACGCCAACCCCAAAGATCGTGACCAAAGATCTTCTCGACCTGGTCAAGAATCAAGAAACTTCACCACCCGGATAGGCTCTCCAGGAAACAACTGCTTAAAGGTGGCAATCTCCGTAGATAGGTCCCACGCAGCACGGGCTTCAGGGCTGGCGCTCATCATTTCAATTCGAGTACGAAGGGTGTAGTACAGACTCAGGTCCCTCACCACTGCATCATGACTTTTGGCGTCCTCCCTCAGTTCCCCAATTTCCTTGGTCAGCTCACCAATGTGGTTGTCCTGTTGTTGAATTCTCTTGAAATTGATCTTCTCCATCTCAGCCAGCTTCCCACATCGATAATCCATGCTCTCAAGCTCCTTCTTGGTGATCTTGAGGGAAGAACGAAGTGCATCATTCTCAATCTCAGCCTTGCCTCTACCACTTTCCAGAATTGGTACCGTAGAACCAAGACTGGCAGACATGATTAGCAACTACAAATGCAGGCAACAGAACAGAAAGATAAGAACCAAACCAAAAGTAATTCTGGACAAAACTAAGACCGTAAGAGAGAGTACGGACCTTGGCACAACAACCCACCATTCTGTGCGCCAGGCGCGTAGGATCTAGGGCAGCAGGTGCAGGGGGCAGAGTAGCAAAGGAATTACTCAAGAACTTTCCCAAGGAAACATACTCAGATTGGCTCTGAGAGTGTAGAGGTATTAAAGCACAGGATTCAGTTGAGGTAGAAGCATTAACTTCTTTTTCTTCTGCTCAGGAGCAGGCTCAGCAGATTCAACAGCCACTTTGGCAGACCTAGTCTGAACCCCCTCTGGCGCCTTCCTTTTAGAAGACTCAGAAACGGGGGCCACCAGACTCGCAGCAGGGGTAGAACTACCACCAGATTTCATAGCCTCGCGTGCCTGAGCAATTGTAGCAGCGATAGCCTCCATGGTCAGGAAACCCCTCTTGCTGGACCCAGAAGCTGGGGGCATCATAGAGAACAAGTCACAAAGGAGTAATAAGAAAAAGGACTCGTAGACTAATGAGAATATATCAGTACCAGTAGCAGTGCTGGGCACAGAGCTTTAGCTTAATCTAGGAACCTTCAGTGGAGGCAAGGTGGAGTGGCCACTAGCCCCAGCAAGTGTAGAGCTTAACGGGGTTACATGGATAGGAGTCTGGTCAAACTTGCTTGTACTGCTCTCACCAGCCACTGCGCTAACAGACCTCTCACCCTCCTCAGGCACAGCCTCCTCTTCGTCCTTAGTTTCCTCCCCATCCTCTTCCTCACTCTCTCCATGCTGCTCAGGGGCAGGAATCACTTCAACATCATCATCATCATCATCATCGTCAGGGCGCATGCATTTGGGCCAGGCCCTCTTAGCCGCGGGCAACCTCAGGAACGCCTCGATTCTTCTCCTTGACTCAGGGTCATCAGGAGAGGGGACCCAGTCAGAGACTGCAAATAATCCAAGGCAAAACTGATCAGACAAACGAAGAAACACATGCAAAGACAAAAAGAGCAGAAATCCAAAAACTCAGAAAACATACCAGTTCCCTTCAAAGAGAACTCGGGCGCCCAGACATTGGGGCCCAAGGAGCTGCTCCTAATAAACAAATAATAGCTGGTCCAGTTCCTTTCGTCACCCGCGTCCAAACGACCCATGAGAGGCTGGCACCTGTCTCTTAAGCGGAACAAAACTCTCTTTTTCTTGTGCATGCGCAGATGATAGGTGTTCCTAATATCAGCCAACTGAATTTCAGTCCCATATCTCCGGCAGAGGGACTCGATTCCGTGGATCAATCGCCAGACTGACGGCATGACTTGACAAGGCGGCACTTGAACAGTATTCAAGAAAGCACTCATCAAGGGGCAAAGCGGAAAAGTGGCACCAAACCTGAAGGAGGACTCAAAGATTGAAAACCAACCGGGGCTGACCCAGTCCACCCTGACATCTCTAGTGTTAGGGGCCCAAACTTCAGTACTCTCAGGAATTTTACCTTCCTCTTTGAGCCTTGCTTCAACTCCTTGGGCAAGCAAGTTTGGATAGATATTGATATCCTTGATCAAGTCAGTCGCTCGGAAAATAGAGTCGCCATGAGTGTAAGAAGTCGCCGTGGAAGGACCAACATCATTACGAGCCATGATCAGAGATGAAAGAGAATGAGTAAAGCTAGGGTTCTTTTTTGGGGTTTGATTTGGAATTATCGAAGGAGTAAGGGTTACAAAAACAAAGGAAATAAGATAGAGAGAGAAAGAAACAAAAAACTAGGGTATATATAGGAGGACAAAAGGAAGTTAGATGATTTTTACAAAAATAAACGCGCGAAGAGATGTGATGTGACCCATGATGGGACGTGCGCAGTGCATGGAGCGCCAAAAAGGGGCGCAGTTCCCCACGAAAAGGCAACTGCCTCATTAATTACAAGGTACAGGTCTCAGGACCAAAAGCACAGCAAAACAGAGAGAGCCTGGACCAGGCTCAGCCCTGGGCCAGGGTGAAGAGCAAAAGCATCTCCTTACCCCTCAGTTCAAGACTAAAGGGCAAGGAGATGAGGGACAAACTGTTGGGACCAGAAAACCAGGCTGGTCCAGAAGCCTCAGTCAGGCCCAGACAGGTCCAGGATCTGTAGTCAGGACCAGAGTGTGCAGCCAGCACCAAGCAGTACAGACAAAACAAGGGTGCAGGTCAGGAGAGGAAAAGGTCAAGATGGGCCAAGCCCAACAAGGAAGAAAATCATTATGAACGGAGCCCAAGAATGCATCAACAAAACCTAAAGGGAGACGTTGGAAGACTTGGTCTAAGGGCTGAAACGAAGCCATGAAGATAGGAACCGCAAGAGAGACTGTTGGGGAAGTTAGCTACAAAGGAGGAAATGAACGTTGGACCCGAGGAGACTATAAAAGGAAGAGAATTCAGAAGAAAAGAAGATCGGAAGACATACCACTCAACTACTCTACACTCTACGCAATTCACAAGCAATCTAACACTTTACATTCGATTTACGCCTTTATCGTGTCCTGTACCAGTAGGTCCAGATTCTGTACCTATCATTTCTAAACTAGTGAAGATCCTCTCCTGGCTTGGCGCCCGTGGTTTTTCCCTTAACATCTAAGGGTTTTTCCCACGGTTCGTCCACGGAGGGTGAGTCAGGGCCTAAGATCAGGCCGAAAGGCGTAGTCGATGGACAACAGGTAAATATTCCCGTACTACCCCTTGTTGGTCCCGAGGGACGGAGGAGGCTAGGTTAGCCGAAAGATGGTTATCGGTTCAAGGACACAAGGTGACCCTGTTTTTCAGGGTAAGAAGGGGTAGAGAAAATGCACATATTGTGTGTCTTGTCTCAATTTTGTTATTTTTCTATACGTCTAAACTCAACTACATTAATCACCATAAAGTACAACCTAAAGGATAGTACTAGTAGATCCACAATCACTTAAACGAACCGTGTGAGAAAATCACCCCGAACAATCATTATGAATGTAATTGATAACTACTTAAAAAAAGCATCAATAGAATTCAAAATCAACTGGTACTTAGCCACGGTACATCATATAAAGGCATAAATAGGTAAAATAAGACATGTCGAACTCATTTACCTCAAATTCAAACAAACATATTTAAATACTATTCATTTGTAGTTCAAATTAACTAAAAAAATCTGAATGTTGTACCAAATGTAGCTCAACTACCGTAACTCAAAAAAAATCATAGTTAGTGCATATGAAAATCGAACAAAATCACCATTAATCTCACAATGCCTCCATCCAGATATTTTCCAGGTACATCTTGTACTTGTAGCAAAAAATAGCACCCAACTATATAACACATAAACTACTGCGGAGTACGATTTATCACCACATGGGGGACATTAGAACTTATGTAATAACAACAACGTAGTAACATCAATGCAGAAGAAACGCACTAAAGTAGCAGCACTGAAGCAAAGCGACACAATGAAAGAAACCAGAGCACTGCGACACGATTAAAAACCAAATACTGACATAAATGATTCACGGCAACATTATATAGAAGGAGGGTGACGCGATCAAAAACCGTATACTGACAGAAGTACAATTATGAAAAATTACGATCCCCAACGGAGAACAATAACCATAACCCTAAATTCAAACGAACACCAAAAACTTATGAATTAACCAAAAACAGCACATACGTAGACTGCGACCCATGATGGCTGCTTGGAATTTAATCGAAACCAGCGAGCAAGGAACGATTACGGAGGCCGTTCAACTGTAATTGAGAGTAACATTGAGTGGCGACCGTGAATCTTAGGAATACAAACGAAACAATTAAATTTCCAAATTGATACTCAATCAATCAAAAATCTTAAATACCTAAATTATTATCCAAATCGATACTCAATCAATCAAAAATACTAAATACCTAAAACATCAAACAACATCCACCAATACTTAACAAATTCATCATCGCTCCAAAACTCATAAACCCTAAAACACCTCAAGCAAACACTACAATTTATAAAACAAATCAACAAAAGAATCAACCTTGAGACCTTTCTAATTGAAGACCTGGGTGTTGAGAATTGACTGCAACAACATTGATTGGTGAGTTTTCTGTTTCTTGATTGTAGGAAGTTAAATCGAGGGGAGTGAAATATGTGAATGAATAAGAGTTAAATAGGAAGGCAAAAACTGAAGTTGTACGTTGCAAGTGTAAGAGAATTTGGATGAGGAGTATTTTGCTGAGGTGGCATAAGGAGAAGTGTTGGCAATTTGTTTTACTCAATTGTGTAAGTCAATGCACTAGTCAAGGTTTTAGATTTTAAATATATTAGATATGTCAACTTAATGGTATAATATGTGATCATTAATATACAATCCCAAGATTTTTTAAGGATATGGTAACATATTATACTAAAATGTGAACATAATTAATTTTTTATAGGAACACGAAACAAATACCAAATGATTTTATATGTTCACTAGAAGATATCAACTCGATCTGTCTTACCCCTAAAACGGACATATTCATCTTAAGATACTTATTGGTTAGTGATAAACGGAATTGAATCAGGTGAGACCACCCCCTTAAAATGAGGTCACTCCTTAAAATGAGACCACTCTGTTATAATAACATAATATCTTATTACTGTAACAATGTATCTTCTTTATTATAACAACATGGAAAATTAGCTCAATGTTGAAACTATGTTATAATAACAAATATTCATTTATGTTATAATAACATAGTTTTAGATGTGTTACTATAATAAACATAGAGTGTTATTATAACAGCCGCGACAGATCTAGGCCATTGATTTTTAGATCTAACGGTCCAGATTTGCGGGACGGTCTTATTTTAAGGGGTGGTCTCACCGGATCCTCACTGTCCTCATATATATATGTATATATAGGGGTGGGATCCGGTGAGACCCCCTAACTTGGTGAGACCTCGTGAGACCCCATGAAAATCACATAGTATGATTAAACCGAAAGCATAGGCTCGTCACTATCCATTATTTTAATTTGTTTTCACCATTAGTTGGGTTTAAAATATAAATTACATATTAAAAATTCATCAAGGACTCAAGGACCACAGGGTTAGACTCATTTAGCGTGAGAACTTTCTCATTGACAGTATTGAGTTCATCAACTAAAGCGAGGACACGTTCTTGAAGGGACTCATTTTCAGATTTAAGTTCAGAAACCGTGGTTAAATCAACTTCTTTTAGCTTTCCAAGTTTTATAACCTTTTTCATCTTAGCCTTTAAGAATTGATTTTCCTCAGCAATCTCAACAATTTCTTCTTTAACTTCCTTTATTTCATTAACTTGCTCAAGACAGGTATCTAAAATTTGCACAAGTTGTTCAAGAAGAGATTGTCTAGTCATACTTTTCGCTTTTTCTTTAAGTTTAAAAAAACTAACCTCAATTTCTTCATCATCCGAATCTGAACCGCATGTGTCTCCCATCAAGCATAGATCTGATCTCCCTCGACTTCCTTGAAACAAGTCGATGCTCACATTACTTAGACACAGGTTTGCCTCCTCATCGTTCCCGGATCCTTCCTCGTCAGAAGACTCGAGATCTCCCCAACATGAGGAAAACATGACTTTTCTATAGTCATTAATCTTCTTCTCACGATTTTCTTTAGACTTTATGTCTTTCCAAGAGTGACAATCACGAATGACGTGACCAATCTCCCCACACTTGAAACACCTTTTGTTAGAAGAAGACCCTTTCGAGTCTCTTTGTTTATTGGTGGACGTGGAATTATGTTGTTTGGTGGAAAAGATTGATTTCTTAAACTTTCGTGCAAATGTTGTACTCGTAATTTAACATTATTTTTGTACATTCTCTCCCGTGATTTAATATTTATTCTCGTCATTTTAGGCCGTTTTACATTGTATTCTTTCCTAGAGCGTTTTATTGCGTTTTATATATTTAATTGCAGGAAAGAGACATTTACACCAAAAATATGTAACGAGACCGACCAATGGCCTGGATGAAGCAACGGAGCGAAAAGTTGGGCTGAAGAAAAGTAATCATCATCATTAGTTGAAGGCTTTTAGCAAGTAAAAGATGATAGCCCAAGAAAAAGAGTGGACCGATGAAAAACATGGCCCAAGACAAAAGAAGGCAATAATAACGTAGAGTAGTAGTGGTTCAACGTAGTTTTTTTAGATTAGATTAGAATAGAATTAGGAGTAGGAGTAGATTAGGGTAGTTTTAGGAGTAGTTTTTACTATAGTTTTATCTTCTTCTTCTTCCTTGCTCAAGATCATGGATTTCAATCAAGATTAAGTTTCTCTTTTCTTTTCTCTTTATCTATTTTAATTATGCTTATTTATTTTACTGTTCTTCTTATTATTGGATTAGTTATTGAGTAGTTTTGTATTAGGGTTTGGTTGAACCGTAGTATGAATTAATTAACATGATGACTCTGAATTGTTGAATTGTTTGCTTAGGTTTGATTAGGGTTGTGTTTAATTGATTAGTCTTATTGTTGTGATTTGACATTATTGGTTCTTGGTTGAGATTACGTACGAGAGTCGAGTCTTGATCCTTGTGAGTCTTAGTGTTTGTCATAATTAATTTTACTAATTTTACTCAGTATAAGTTACTACGACAGTAGGGCTTGTATTTAGAGAACCTTAATTAAGATTCGACTTTTCCCATGAGAATAGGTGAGAGTTAGAGTCGGGACATTGTAATGTTGTTTCGTAATGCATCTATCGTGTTATCTGAGCCATGAGAATAGGACTTATAACATGCTAGGTAGGCTTTTTATATCTCGAGAGAGAATATTAAGTAATTGCTTTGATTCTATGAGTCGAGGTAGAACATTAGTCCCACCTCAGTAGACAATTTAACAATTCGTTAAAGAGTCATTGTGTCGATTAATTCATATTGGTTATGATACCGACACCCAAATATTTGGTAGCTTTTTAGATTAGTTTAGCTTAGCTTAGTTTCTTAGTTTAGACAACCACAATTCTCGATTCGCGTAAATAACTCATAATTCGAGACTAACTAGTGACTAGTTTATCGACCTCCTTGTGTTCGACCCGTTTGCTACGACACCGTACGCTTGCAGTATAAATTTAAAGCTCATCAACTCCCCCATGGTAGACTTTTGCTAGTCCTCGAGCGAAAAAGGATTGGAGAAAATCAAAGTGACACGAATTTATCACGTTAGCATCTCAAAGTGGACGACCTATACACATAAACCTGCAAGCCATAGTCTATTTCACCAAAAATAGAGCACAAGTCTCAACCATTCACACCGACATTATACTACTAGCTTCTCAAGCTTTCGCAAAAATTAAACTTACGATATTTTAATTCAAGCAACGCCAACCAAACATACCACTTTCCGTTCCACCTTTCTTTCCACATCATTCCATTTATCTTTTTATCTTTCTTTTTGCTTTTTTTTTTCCTTTGAAAATGTGGAGCATCCCTCGTATGTTATACCGTTTAGCTTGACATTTAATCGTTAAAGATCAAGCTCGGGTAGACATATTTCCTTAAGGGTTACATCATTGCTCATACTCTCGGTCACAACCAAATTCATGGCCATTGTGGTTACTCAAATCAATGAGTCCCCTCCGAAAGCATCGAAGCATTGCTCCAACATTATTAATATCCATCCATATCATTCCACATACCAACTTTCCACACATACCACATCCCATTGCCATACTTGAATGCCAATATCAAAAGCAAACAAACGAAAAGCGATAAGAATTAAGCAAATATAAGTGGGTTAGTGTTTGAGACTCGCAATCTATTTCTAGGAAACAAACATATAGTGCAAGCTAAGGCAATAGATTTTCAACTTGGAGATACTAAAGATCAAAATTAGCATACTAATCATTTCTCGAAACATGAAAGCACAACCAAAAATTTTTGGAAAACCCTCCCCCATGCTTAAATCATGCATTGTCCTCAATGTATGTAAATGAAAATTAAGAACGAGGACGCGTAAATAATGGAGAAGGAAACGAGCTCACCAAAGTGATAATGGAAGAATTGTTGCTGGAGCACAGTCATGGACAGCTGCTAGTTCAGCCGAAATTATCCCGTCAGTGAGGCACAAACATCGTCAGTATCCCTCAGATGGCACGAGCAGCAGCAAAATACCAAAACACCCACCAAAACTCGATATTGAATGTCGCTCAACAAAAACAAAGTGAAGTCACCATCAGCAGGAGTGACTCAAAAATCCAAATGAGAGCTCGACATCGGCAAGTCGACATCAATGAACAATCTCCAGCCACCCGAAACAGCAATAGATCAAAACCCATAGCAGAAATCAAACCCCAAACAGCCCAGAAATTTCGCCTCATTCAAATCATATAAACTCAACATAGCAGAAAGTGAGTAATTGAAAACCTCAAAATCGAAAAAATTTGAACCAATTATCCCAAAAATCAACCCAGACCTCTGCCTCATAAAATATATACACCGACAAATCAAAATAAAACAACCGATTCATCCCCAAAATGCCATTTATCCTCTAATCGAACTCGACTCGGTGGATGAACAATCAATTTAAGCTCAATATAAAACATCCAAACCCTAATTTCATTAAAAGAGAAGGGGAGAAGAAGTTATCTCTGACCGAGAAGGCTGCGTGGTGGCCGGCGGTGTTCGGTGGTTATGACGGGGGCCATGGCGATGGTGGAAGGCGTGGTAGGGTGGTTGTCGTGGTGAACTCGGTGTGCAACAGGTCGGCATAGGGCGGCAGCAATGGTGGCGATTACGGTGGACCTCGGCGGCGGACGCCGGTGCTGCGTGATTCGGCCGTGCAGGGTTGCGACGGCGGCGTTTCATCGGCGGCGGTGGTCGACCGGCGGTGGTGTTGGGTGATGGAGGTGAGCGGTGGTTATGGTGGTAGAAGAAGAGAGAGAAGGGTTTTGGTGGTTTTGTTTTTGTGTTTACAGTTTTTACGTGTTTTTGATTTTATTTTTTTTTTGATTTTTTGATTTTTTTTTTTTCTAAAAGTAAGGGATTATAGTTGTAGTGTAGGCTACAACTTTGGTTGCATATGAGGTTGACCCTTTTTTTTTTTTTTTTGCTCCAAAAGTTCTCTTCTCTACTACACTTGTAGCTTGGACCACAACCTCACTTGTAATTGGGGCTGATCTTGAAGCACAATTTTCTCTTTACTCTATAATTGCAGTAAAAAAAAACAACCTCCATACCAATTCTTCTTGTTATTGCATCCCTTTTTTTTACCTACAAAAACATACTAAACAAACAAACTACAAACAAACATATATACAAAAATATAAAATCCTAATATTAAAACTAAAAATGTCTTTTCTCTTTAAGATAAACTACATAAAATAAAATACGGGGATAAAATTGGGTTGCCTCCCAATAAGCGCTTGTTTTAAGTCAATAGCTCGACTCCTTGAAAAATCTTCTTCCGGATTTCTCAAGCTTAGCAAAACCTGCAATATCATGATTATATGCATTTAAGGCTCTCAAGAGCCGATCAAATAGTCTAGCATAGAATTCAGCAAAGTGACAGTAAAAGAAGCTAGTAATCAAACACGACAATACATGAACAATAGAGTTAATAAAAACATATAACAAGGGTTTCTTCGGAACTCTATATTCAAAAATCACTTCTTTGTCACTAATGTGCTCTAGACTAGAGGGCATTGACATATAGAGTAATGGAGCGGGTGGAGAACATATGGGATATTCCGTAGGGGCTAATATGAGTGTCTCCAATAGAGGTTCTTCTACAGTAGGGTGGATCTCAACATGTACATCAATCTCCTCTACTCGGCTTTCTTCACATATCACACCTTTTTCTTCCTCATCGCCTTGAACCTTTAGAGAACCATCTTCCTCAACCTTGTCACTAGTCATGCAAAAATCGTCTACCCTAACATCATCAACAACCTCAAAATGCGGGGGTAACCAATTAGTTTGCTCAAGGGAAATCACCTCGTCGGAGTTCTCTACACAATCATCATCGTCATCAAAGAAATTTTCATTCTCACACAAAGTTGTATTAGACTCACGACTTCGACTTACTACAGATAAATAAGTTTCACGATTAAGAACAGAAATCTCCTCAAGACAAAAACTTGACTCGTTAAGGTTTCTTTGAATAGTAGTTTCACTTGTTCGCTCCATATTCTCTAGCATAACTTCCATGTTGGACTTAGGAGGAGAAGACTCAAGATGTTCAATGTTCGAATTTACAAAAGGTTCACTAATTTGGAAACAATCAGATTGAACACTCTCCATCGAATTCATATTACTCTCCATAGAATTCCCTAAGTCACAAGAAGAAGATTGGATAGACACTTCTAAAGATTGAGAGGCTTTAAACCTATAGAATGCCCATAACTCATCAACACACATGAACGCAAGTCTCCCATTACTCGATCATATAATCGGCTAAAGCTCTAGTTTCACAATTCATGCCTTCAATAATAACATAGCCTAAATCCCAATTTGAATAGTAATAACCACAAGAACCACAATAAACAATATAATCATCAAACCTTGAAAGGTACTCATGAAAGGGTTCATTGTCATCATACTGAGGGAAATCGAAGATGGCCATGATAAATAGGAAAATACAGAAAAATAAAATGCGTAATCTAACAAATCCAAAACTAAACTAATGCTAATCCGTTGACCTCCCCGGCAACGGCGCCAAAAACTTGAACAGCCATTTCATCCGAGAGTTCACCGTCACTATCGCCAAAAGAAGATTTTAAGACCATGGCCTTGCCTTTGTTAGATTCACTTATGCGTTTGTTAAGAACAAGTTCATGCGGCATAAGTGAACCCATAAGGTCTTCCAAAGTGAGTGTGGTCAGGTCTTTGGCCTCTTCTATAGTGGTCACCTTAGGTTGCCATTTATCAGTTAGGCTTCTAAGGATTTTACGGATCATTTTATCTCTTTCAATGTTATGGCCCAAATTTCGCAATTCATTTGTGAGTTTTGAAAATCGTTTGGATAGTTCGTTAATACTCTCGTCCTTGCCCATAGCGAAGGATTCATATTGTTGTACTAACATATCAATTCTCTAATTTTGGACTTGGGATGTACCTTCATATGAGTGTTCCGGTGCATCCCATAGTTCTTTAGCAGAGGTACAAGATGAAAAGCGCTCAAATTCATCTTCAGAAATTGCAATCTGAAGAAACGAAAATGCCTTTGCATTTTTCTCAGCCTTTTCTCTTTCTTCCTCCGAATATTCATTTGCCTTTTTCGTGGTCTTACTACCATCAGACTTGGTAGAGAACACCGAAATTGGTCCATCGAGAATGATTATCCAACAGTCCCAATCGTATCCTTGGATATATTGGGATATCTTTTGTTTCCACGACCCATAGTTCACACCGTTGAAAACAGGACATTTGGGGTGTCTGGAATCCATAGATAAAAAGTAAAGATAAAAAAAAATGAAAATTAAAAACAACCGAAAAAGAAACGGATCAGCCTCTTATGCGGTGTGGCAATCAAGAGCACGAGGCTCTGATACCTAATGAAGAGTCTATGGATCCTAGTAGATTAATTGTGAAATCCCGTTTAGGGTGTATAAGTGATAGTACTTGAAAACCTTTTGAGTTTCCAAGATTAAAGTAAAGTTTAGTAAAAGTAAAGCGGAAGTAAAACGAAAAATAAGAACGAGTACGCAGCGTTTTCAAGTGGTTCAGTCTCACACTTCGAGACCTACGTCCACTATTCTCTTATTAATTGTTTTAGTACCTAATCCGGATTACAAAACAATCAATCTCTCTTGCAACTTACAATTGTTACACAAAGTTCTCTCAAAGTACAAATACGAGAAATGTCTCAACCAATTGCTCTCTTAAGTAGAGCGGATTAGAGACTTAGTTCTAGCGCAAGTTAAGGTAAAGAATTATCAATTAAACGAGTAAGAAACTTGTTGCCCTTTTCGTGAAAAACAGTTTTTGCAAAGTAATAAAAATCACGGTTAAAATGTATTTGCAAAAGTATTCAAGTATGTAAAATGTTTTTCAATGCACGAAAAGATAATCCAAAAAGATGGACTTCGAAGATATTAAATACTAGCTTGAAAATATTCTTTTCTTAATCAGTTTTAGAAAGGATTGAGTCAAGGACTCATTGAAAATCATAGATTGTAATTAAAACATTTGTTTCCTAAAGTTGAGTTATTACACAACGTTTGATTAGGAAACATTTATATTATAAAGATCTTTTATGCCATTTTAAAATACAATCACAACATTCTCAAAACAGTTAAGAAAGGCATGAAGAATAATTTTCCAAAGATTTCGAAGATAAGAATCATTTTAGGAAAGCAGGGCTAACGTGAGTTTGTGGTTACTGACTAGTTGCTGTAACCACAACTTCACTGCAGGTGTGGTCCTAGTATCCTGCGGTACTGGCAATTTTACCAAGTACCGTGATACTATACCAACTGTGGTTATGTATAACCACGCTCATTTAATTGACAATCTTTTACCTTATTACAAATGTGTGTTTTTCTACAAGTTCTTCAACTTCTTCTTCTTCCCTTGTTCACGTGTTGATGACTTTGACGAATTTCACTATCATAAGATCAAAGCTTACACATACCGGTTATATAACAATGAAACACAAATATTGACATCATCAAAACCAATCATAAACCAACACCCTCTCTGATTACATGAACTCGATCAAGGTTTGTGTAGACCAACTCGCCATTATGGGCAAAATCCTAGACCACGAGGACATCATAGTCGCGATCTTAAAAGGTCTCGACTACGAAACCTACAAACCTGTCATAAACGCGGTTAGGGCTCGAGATACTCCCATATCTTTTGACGCCCTCCACGAAAAGTTGTTAAACCATGAAGTTCGTGTGAGACATGACAACGTCGTGTCCCACTTTGCACCCGCTGCAAATACAGAGAACCTCACTTATACAAAGAACCTCACTTCTTCTACCAGCGTCGCCAAAAGCTACCAAGCAACACCCCTCTATTGCCCTCACCGTCCCCTGTTGCTGCTCCTCAACGAACCATTACCACCCGACTTCAAAACAATATTAGTAAGCCAAATCCCGGATATGTTAAAACTGCATCTCTCTCTGTCCCACCACATCTTCCCACAACAACTAAACAAGCCCTCATACAACCCGTTTGGCGAGATGCCATGCTCTCCGAATACGACGCCTTGACCAAAAATAAAACCTGAACTCTAGTCCCCCCCATTCCACCTTTAATGTTGTTGGTTGCAAATGGGTATATCGAGTGAAATATAATACTGACCACACGATCGACAAATACAAAGCTCGCGCTTTCATCAACGCCCGAATATTGATTACTCGGAAACGTTTAGCCCGGTTGTGAAACCGACTACGGTACGTCTTATACTATCTCTTGCTTTATGTCGTGGCTGGTCACTTCGACAGCTCGACATCAACAATGCATTCCTTCAAGGTAACCTTTTGGAAACCGTTTATATATAACAACCACCCGAGTTTGTTGATCCAACTACTCCAACTTATGTTTGTAAACTGTCTAAAGCCATTTATAGTCTAAAACAGGCCCCTCGGGCGTGGTATACGACCTTCAAATCGTTTTTACTTTCTTTTGGTTTTGTAAACTCCCATTCTGACTCCTCTTTATTTTTGTACACCAAATCACCTCATCCAATTTATTTGCTTGTTTATGTTGATGACATTATTATCACTGGCCCCGACCATACTTTTACTTCCACATTTATCCAAACCCTTGCCTCAAAGTTTTCATTAAAAGACCTTGGCCCGCTTTCGTACTTTTTTGGAGTCGAGGTCACCCCCAACTCGGATGGACTCTGTCTTACTCAAACTAAATATGTTTATGATCTTTTGACGAAGTACAATATGTTGGATACCAAGCCATCCCCCACCCCCATGGATGTGTCTTCTATTCTCACCAAAAATGCAGGGTCCCCTCATTCCAACCCCACGGAGTATCGGGCTATCACTGGGAGCCTCCAATATCTGTCTATAACTCGTCCCGACATTGCATTCTCCGTTAATAAGCTTGCCCAATTTATGCAAGCACCTACTAAACACCACTGGCAGGCCCTAAAACATTTGCTGCGTTACCTTGGTGGTACCATTCATGCTGGTCTGCAACTTTTTCGTAACACTCCATTTCGTCTCCACGCCTACTGTGATGCTGATTGGGGCGGTGACAAGGATACATATGTGTCGACTAATGGATATATTACTTACTTAGGCCGCAACCCCATTTCGTGGGCCTCTCGCAAGCAACGCGCTCTTGCTCGTTCCTCCACCGAAGCCGAGTTTCGTGCGGTTGCGGAAGCTATTGCCGAGCTGAATTGGCTTACATCCTTGCTACATGAACTTGGTATCTTGTTGTCTACACCACCTCCTATCTTCTGTGACAACTTGGGTGCCACTCACTACTCGGCCAACCCGGTGTTCAATTCTCGAATGAAGCACATTGCCTTGTCGTTTCATTTTGTTTGCGAGCAGGTACAAGTTGGCCGTCTTTTCGTCCACCACATTTCTGAAGACGACCAGCTTGCTGATGTCCTCACCAAGGCCTTGCCTCGTCCTCGTTTCATTTCTCTGATCTCCAAGCTTGGTCTTGCTTTTTCTTCGTCCAGCTTGTGGGGGCGTATCAGGAATACTAGTTAGTTAATTCGTAAATTCTATCTACTGTAATTGCTGTCTGTTGTGTACTCCTTATGCAACTACATTTAGTCTAAATTATTATATCTTGTGAGTTGTACAGATTAGTTAACAGACTGTAAACTTTATCTTACTTTATGTAGTGTTGTAGCTATAGTTTAATACTCATATATCTTGTATAAATAGAGAACTATTGTAACTCTTGAATCATCAATAAACACATATAGTTTCCAGAACTTATAGAATTATCGTATATAAGCTTCCCTCAAAAGTTATTTAATTATGTGAAGGAGATTTGTATTTAAACTTTCACTACTTTCCTAAAATTGCATCATAAACACTACACCGTAACATAATACAACAAGATTAACAAAGTCTATATATGTTAGGATATTATGAGATATGTCGAGATATCGTATTTAGGGAATGCGGTATATTGAAATATATCGTATAGAATAATATATTAATATTGGCAGAATAAATAATACTCTATATTATGTTGCCAATATTAGTCGGTAGTATACCATTATATATATATATATATATATATATATATATATATATATATATATATATATATATATATATATATATATAGTGTAAAAATATAACAAGACAACAAATATTGGGAGACCTGGCTTGAGAATGACATTTTAGCCTTTTTTGTGAAACTTTAACATAGTTTTATGAAACTTCAAAAATTGTGAAACTTTAACAAAATTGTGAAACTTTAAGACATTAAAGTTTCACAATTTTTGAAGTTTCATGAAACTATGTTAAAGTTTCACCAAAAAGGCTAAAATGCTGTGTCTCGTTTGTGTCTCGCAATATTTAGGTGTCTCGTTTGAACTTGTTTCTATATATATATATATATATATATATATATGTGTATATATATATATATATATATATATATATATATATATATATGTATATATATATAGTTAAGATCCGGTGAAAACCAATAACTCGGTGAGAACTGTGAGAACTAATAGGGACCCTTAGATCCAACCTCATCGAACGACCAAAATTAATTAACTAATTCATTCTTTCACCCCTTTTAATTGATTTTCTTTCAACTTACAACTTTACTCAGTTTAACAACTACAGACCAAAAGAATCACCACGCAACCACCCACCGTCGACCACCACAGCCACATCATCGTCGCCGTCAACCACAAAATTCATCGCCACCGTTCACCACTATTCCCACCAGTACCACCATCATTGACCACCACAAGTTCGACATTGATTCGCCGCGTCGATCACCTCAATCACCGCCACTCCTAGACCACCGTGGCGACAACCACTACTGCGACCACATGCCTTTCTTTGAACTCAATTAAACAAGGTAACGATTGATCTTATACCATTCATTATAATAGATACACACTTTGATACAAAATTGTTTAAGTACAGTAATTGTTTAATTATGGAATCAGGCTTAATTTTACTTTAATCCATAGTTAACCCCATTAATAGTGTAATTCATGGACAATTTGATTTAGTGTATCTAACTATATAATTAGTGTATCTAAATGTATAAGTTAATGTATCTAATGTAGAATTTAGTGTATTTAGTGCACAAATTAATCATATTTTTGTGTATCTTACGTATTAGGGTTTATGTAGCAAAAAATTGGGTCTTTCCATTTTTATTAATTTTATTGTGACCATAGTGTTTCATAGATTCAAATTTGAATACTGAAGAAACAATAACAACAAATGAACCAAAAATTAGTGTATCTTGATATTATATAATTGAACTGTTAAAATTTATGATTGAATTTTTGTGCCAAATTATCTATGATTAAACTATTATAATTGTGGTGTATCTTGATATTATATAATTGTATCTAGAAAGTATATAAGTGTATCTAAATATGAATTGGGCACTTGTTTTGTTAGCTTTACTAATCGGGCTAGAGTTCGGAAGAAAATAAGTGTGTAATCTAAAGTTGTGAACAATGTTATTTGGTGGTGAATTGTTTGAAGTTTGGTGTTACTAATTTGTTCTTTTCTAATTACTCCGTATTCTAAGGGTTAATCCAATAGTATTACTTTTCTAATTTTTGTGTATTTTGATATTATATAATTGGGTATGTGTTTTGTTAGCTTTACTAGTTGGGATAGAGTTTGAAGAAAATAAGTGTGTAAGTTGTGTTATTTGGTGCTGAATTGTTTAAAGTTTGTTGAATCTGAAGTTTGGTGTTGAATTTGGAGTTTGGTGTAATCTTGATATCATGTTAGTGTAACTTAATTAAATATTAATGTTTTTAGGAAACGAACACTCTATAAAACCAAACCATGGTCCACTAGAATCGTTTCGAATGCTTAAGGAATATGTGAAAGGTTATTGTATCTTGATATCATCTGATTATACCTGGATAATATGTTATTGTATCTTGATATCGTCATACTTATTTGAATAATATGTTATTGTATCTGGATATTATATTCATGCACAGGAGCAACTTGAAAAAATTTGAAGATGTGTTGCGTGAAATTGAAGTCCAAGAGTTCAAGAACTGAATGAAGAAGTCCATTTTCCGTAAAAATAATCACTCTATTGTATTTTACATAATATTTTTGCCTAGATGATAATATTATTATATTCTTTGTAAGGTTGCCTCGTTTTCTAGTACTTATTAGCATATCTGCAACTTTTATGTATCTAATATACTTATTAATGTATCTAGATGACATATTACTGTATCTGGTAGAATGTGGCATACTATACACTCGGGTAGTAGTTGAATATGACATACTTTATCGGAATTGGTTAAATATGATATACATTTAAAGACAACTTTTGATTGTTTTTGCTGTTCTAGCTATGGTAGTAGTTGTGCTTCGTCTATTTATAAAACGATCTTACAATGGTCACTATATTAAGTCACATTACTTTTTTCCCTTGATAGGACAATATAAGCTCAAATACTAAAATGGGCTAAAAGCCATTATGAAAAATAAGGCAAATCTCAAATTTAATGGTGAAACACAAGAAATGAAAATC
Source organism: Dianthus caryophyllus (assembly GCA_023091065.1). NCBI lineage: Eukaryota > Viridiplantae > Streptophyta > Magnoliopsida > Caryophyllales > Caryophyllaceae > Dianthus > Dianthus caryophyllus. The sequence goes on from CM041519.1 coordinate 34,162,035, forward strand.
ACGTATTAATAAGAAGAAACAATTCCTCTATGTATATTCTTCTCATCCTTTAAATTCAATTTATATCTCCCTTATCTAAACGAAATTTCGGTAACTGCATTACACTCTGTAGCTTTCTGCTCAATAGTGTTATGCATTTCCTCCTCATTCTTCCATAATTTGCTGAATTTCTAAACTAAACATATTATGACATACATTATTGGCAACTTTTGTGTATCTAGTAAGCTTAATATTGTATCTCGATGACATATTATTGTACATGTGGTGAAGGAAAATAAAAACGAGACGTTAAGTAATTATCGACCGATGTAATAATCATTTGTTATTAATGTAGTCACTTTGCTAACCATTCATAAAATGATTACATGTCACTAAAGTGTTTTTTCATCGTTGTTTACGATCATGTTAACAAGACAGACAAATATGGTACACACGCTATGAAATATAAAAATATTGATCAACTATAACAAATTAAGGACAATTAATGTGATACTCCTCTCCTCCTAACTGATTGTCGAAATTAGACCCGTTAATCCATGATGTACTTGATATCTAAAACGATACCTACAAAGTATAGAGAAATAAAGTATAATTAGTACTCCATACATTTTTAGGTGAAATGAAATACAAATAAATGGAAACCCACTTAATATACCATAAATGAAAAAATGAAATATTACCCTCTTGCTTTTATCTCATGCTAGCAGTTTAACTGCAACTTCCTTGCGGTATTTGTTCATGTAGTATAAGTCAAAAGGTCTCATTAAGCAATACATACATTTAGTCATAAGTAAACTATTAAGATCTTAGATACAATAATCAATGACATATGACACAAATAAAATGATTAAAAACACATACATAAGACGTAAAACAACAATGTATCCACAAGCTATTTTTCTGTACCCAAAATCAAAAGTGTATCAACATCCAGTACACATCAATCAGACATAATTACATGTAGTACTCAAATTTGAACTTGCAACATCAGGATATTTCAGCATGATAAATTAAAAATACAATTACTAAATCGCCAAAAAATCCAAAAAAAAAAAAAAAAGAAAAAAAAAAAAGAGGATCGAGTTGCATAATAATACAAGTATTGCTACCAGTGTCGAATTCACATTCAAACACAAAATCATCAACACATAATAAAAATTGCATACGATTAATCAATCAATTTGATAATTTTGAACAATAAATATACATAATAGTTAAATAAACTTACGATAATCAATTAATAATGTAAAGTATAAGAATAATTAAGATAAAATTGAAATTTATGTCATGAATGCAAAGAACTTACCAGAGAAATTCAAAGAAAATTAAATCTAATTGAAAGAGATGAATGCTGAAAAAATATCGTCATCGAAAAAGGAAAGTTAGAGAGATGAAGGATATATCTAGAGAGAGAATTAAATTTTAATGAAAATTGGTGTTAGAGCACGAATAATGTTTACTGACCTTGAATAAATTTCAATCGTTAGATTGAATCTAATCTAACGGATGATATTGGTTCTCACAGTTCTCACCGAGTCTATGGTTCTCACAGGATATATATATATATATGAGGTTATTGTAATGCTTAGACAACACAATTACATTTTATAATATAAAATCTTCTCCTTTATAAATTCTCCCCTCTAATATTCCAATAATACAACTTCCTGTCATTTTTGTTTGAAATGTAATGATAAAGTAAACAATAGCGTACTTTTACGCTGCATCGTTTATTTGTAAGGTTACAAAGTTGGTTAGTCAGTTACACTTGTTGTCTTCAAATATGGCTTTCAAGTTCGTCGATCAACCGTTGATAATGGTTCCACCTAATGTACACATCAATATAAAAATCTTAAAATTAAAATTCATCAAATCATACGGTTATTAGTAGTGTTCGATATATTTGGACACATATGAACTATTCTCAAAGGCTTGACCTTTACGTTAAAACTAACGTGGAGTATTTAGTAGTATTTATATGTTTCCTAAACATGCATGATAACAAAAATACATTAGCATGAGTTTTCTTAATTTCATAAGATGCTATGCATTCATGCAAAGAATTGCCTACTTATTTAGTTACTCCCTCCGATTCACCAGATTCTTAAAGTTTTCTTTATTGGGGTGATTTTTCATTTCTTAACATTTCCCTTTCTGGATAGTTTTTTTTTTACTAACACATGTTTTATTTATTCTGTGATTAATACTCTTCCCCCACTTGTTTACCCACTTTTTTGGCTTTCCTTAATAATTGTGTCATATTGAAATGTTAAGAATCTGATGAATCGAAGGGAGTATATAATAAATAGAAGTATCGATGATAATATGTTTTAGCTTAGGTTCAAATTTCATTTCCAACTATGTTATACTGACATTACATCATGTCATAATTGTCATTGTATGTATATACACACTGTATTGAAATTCTAAGTTATGTAATACAACCACTAGCGTAGTCACATTTTATTGTTGTGGGAATACTTTTTTTTAAAAGGGACAAATAATTAATATATAAAATGAGATATCTAGAAAAAAAATTAAAAAAAATCGAAACTAAAAGTGAGTGAATTATATTAACCCAAAATTAAAGCGATGTTTAACACGGACAATTGTAATTGTCGCGATCTTATGACATACAAACAAATAAAGCATAAACATACCATTAGGGTGGAGAACTTGGCCAGTTATATTAGATGAGCAAACATTAGAAGCAAGGAAGACATATGATGGAGCAAGTTCATAAGGCTCGCCGGCTCTACCAATTGGCGTCTTAGATCCGAAGTTTGCAATGTCGCTAATGGGCAACGACCCCTTAGCGACCTGAAGGGGGCTCCAGACTGGACCCGCTGAAACAGCGTTTACCCGAATTCCTCGTTTTGCGAGCTGAAGCGCAAGGCTTCGGGTAAAGCTGACGACAGCGCCTTTGGTGCTGCTGTAGTCGACATGGGTTGGATTTCCTGCGTACGCTGCTAATGAGGCTGTGTTGATTATGCAGCTCCCTTCTTTCATGTGCTTTAGTGAATGTCTGCATCTCCCATAATAATAATAATGGAAATTAAATTAAAGCAAAAATTATTACTCCCTCCGTTTCAGTGAATTGTTTACAGTTTGACTTTTTTGTGAGGGGAAAAAAGTCAAACTGTAAACAAATGACTGAGACAGAGGGAGTAGTACTTTGTTCTCCTTATTTCAATTATTTCAAAAGATCGACTCAACCGAAACTTTATTAGGTTAATGATTAAAACCTAATCAATAAATTTTACTCGGTATACCCTAAATATTATGTTGCCGAGAACATTGATGACATTTTTTTATTTAATTATTAATTGAGAATTGAGAATTGAGATATGAATATAAGTACACTTTAATAAGAGTTTTTTTTAAAAATAATGTTCAAAAAATAAAAAATTACGGAAATAGGGTGCATGTGAAACAATTTAACAAAAATGGGTCCACGTAGATTCGGAAAATTTTAAAAATTGGTTTGGAGTGAAGTCGCAATTTCATTTTGCGAGTTACTCAATTCTATAAACTATGCACAATTAAAAACAAGATAATGGGAAAAAGCAAAGTCGCAATTTCAAAGTGAGACTTTACTATATACTTAAGTCGCAAAATGGGCCTGCGACTTTGGGTCTTCCATCCACTCCAAAATTGTCCAGAATGGTCTGTTTTGTGTTCTATCAAAATTAGAGGAATGTCGCAATTTAAATTTGCGACTTCAGTCCAGACCACTTTCAAACTTTCATCCGAGTCTACGTGGACTCATTTTTGTTAAATTGTTTTATGTGCACCCTATTTCCGTAATTTTTTATTTTTTGAACATTATTTAAAAAAAAAAAAAAAAACTCCTTTAATAAGTTGTTTGCATAAATATGTTAGTTGTTTATTATTTGAAAATGTCAAACACAAGATGAACGCATTGGATACTATATATACAACTTCTGATCCATTTATTTCATTACGTTTGATTTTTTTATATTAGAAAATTCTTAAACAAACATAAACAAATGAATGAATTAGATAGTAACAGAGAGTATATATTATAATATATCCCTGTAATTTATAAATATAATGAATTAAATAGTTTGTGGATTGCACGATTTCCAAAACTAGTTTAATTGACTTCCAAAATAAAAACAAAAATAAGGAATAGTAAAAGTAGTACCTAGCCATGAAGAAATAAGAAAAGATGTTAATTTCGAAAGTACACTGAAGTTGCTCAGCAGTGATGTCTTCAATACTAGGCACGTAAAACTGCACAGATGCATTGTTGACCAAAACATCGATACGTCCAAACTTATCAACAACTTCATTCACAACTTTCTCACAATTTTCTTCAGACTTAATATCAGTTGGTATAGCCATGGGTTCACCGGCATCACTAGATTTGGCTCTTTGTATCATACCAATTGTGTCATATGCATCCACATCTTCGATACCTTCGACATAAGTGAAGGCGATACTTGCGCCTTCTAAGGCAAAGTAGTAGCATACTGCTCTTCCTATTCCCGAATCACCTCCCGTCACTAGCGCCACCTTTCCCTGCATTTTCGGTGTTGTTTCTATATGTAAGAGAGGTGGACTAGGAGTCGTCGGAACTCGGGAATAAACTTGATAAAAAGTTCATTTGATTGAGTGTTAATTAAATCAGGTTTAATCTGTTTAATTTTGTAAGATTATAAGATCGATCTTTGATTTAGATTGGTTTCTGATATGGTATTAGAGCCTTGCATGTTACTTATAGTAGCTTCTCTGTACTCTTAGGACAACTGTGTGAGAGACCGTTTTGTTAGTATATATTTATATATTCGTACGGATATGGGCCACTAATGTAATTAAATATGTGTCGCACTTTTATAAAATATAAACCGATAAATAAAGTGATCCATAAGGTAATAATATCGGTATTGGGTAATAAGAAAATATTGGTCATGGACTTAATGTGTAAAACAGGCTAGTTGCCTTATCAATGAGGGTAGATATTTGGCAGCTTATTTATGAAAACCCTATAAGGGTCTCACACTATAAATATAGGTTTGGTCCCCATTGAACACACCATCCACACAAATACAAAATACAGTAATTAAGGATTTTCTTTTGGTCTCCCATCAACCATAAGAAAAGTGAAGGGTGTGTCTCAAAGGAAGATCAGATCTAAAAGGGGCACTATGAATCCGTCAGGTACGCTTCCGTATTCAGTCTAATTTATTCTTAACGATTCACATGGTACCGATCTAGGGGTTTCTAACAATTGGTATCAGAGCGATATCATGTCGAATCATTAAGAATTGTCGATATTTTTTTTTCATCGACTATACACACAGATTCAATTAGTTGAGAACTTTGATCTTCACGATTAATTGAATCTGGTGCCTACTTGTTATGAGTTTAGTTTGACCTTCCCGTCAATTTTCTTTTGTGATTCTTTTTTGAATCACATGCTTGTGATTGTATGGCACTTTTTTTTTATTTGCATCAGTACTCCGTATAATGCTTTCATCATGTTTTTATTATAATTACTTGATATGATGCCATTGTTTTCATTAAGCACTTGTCTTGAGCATTGTTTTTTCTTTGGGTTAATGGCTTTGGTAATCATGATGTTTGTGGTTTCGGTTTTGTTTTGGTGCCACCATAATCTTCAGGCCCTGATGCATATTAAGAAAGTTTTTTTTTTTAAGGTTTGGTTTTTAATGGCATGTCCTATTAAAGTTTGTACTCGTGTGCAATTATTGTTCATGTCGGTTTAACAAGTTGTGTGGTACTTCGTTTTAGTTACTCCGTATTGGGTTTGTACAGTTTGCCGCGTTTTTTCTATTACAGTTATTATATTTCAATGATGGCGTTTCTTTTACATTGAAATATTAAGGAAAATTTAATTTAATTGATTGGTATAAAATTTGGGTCTAATGATTTGAGATAAATTGATCGGTAGGACTATGTCGGCCCAAAGGAAGGCTAGTCTTGTAATGATTAATTTATTGAGAACATTGGATATATATTGTGGGGTGTGTATTTTCGTGCGGGTGTGAGTCGGCCCAAAGGAAGGCTCATATTTGGCAGAAATACACACAACACCTGTGGGGGTGAACATGTGACAATTATATGGTTTATTAAGTGTGAATACAAGTCGGCCCAAAGGAAGGCTGTATTTACATGATTATTGTCAATGTTTGATCACTACGACAAGATTACCACTGACAGTTAGTGTTACTGTCCAAAGACTTGACACTAATGTTGTTACCGGTGTCTTGAGATGGGAAAAATACCTCTTATTTGAATTTAAATTTTAAATAAGGTTGATGAGCATGTTTCTTATTAAAGTTGTTTGTTTTATTCAGTTAATATGTCTGCTGCTACTATTTCTGGCAATTTAAGTTCTATTCCCATGCTAAATGGGACGAATTTCAAGGATTGGAAAGAGAACATGTTAATTGTTCTTGGCTGCATGGATCTAGACCTTGCTCTCAGGGTGGATTCTCCCACTCCTCTTACGGATGCAAGTTCCCCCGATGAAAAGAGAGAATTTGAGAAGTGGGAGAAATCCAATCGCATGAGTCTTATGATCATAAAGCTGCATTAGGAGGCTTTTAGAGGTGCGGTGTCTGAAAAGATTACCAATGCGAAGGAATTTCTTGCTGAAATTGAAAAGCGTTTTGTTAAAAACGATAAGGCAGAAACAAGTACGCTACTACAGCACTTGATTTCAAGGAAATATCAATTGATGAGGAAATATAAGGGAGTACATCATGGAGATGTCTCATACCGCTTCAAAACTTAAGGCACTAAAGCTCGACTTGTCGGATGACTTGCTCGTTCATTTAGTATTGTTATCTCTCCTACACAATTTGGACAGTTTAAAGTAAGCTACAATCACAAAAGGAGAAGTGGACTCTAAATGAGCTCATTTCTTATGGTGTGCAAGAGGAAGAGAGGTTGAAGCAAGATAAGGTTGATGTTGCTCTCTTGGCTAGTACCTCTAAAGGAAAGGGCAAGAAAAGAAAGTTTGAATTTAAGGTCGCAACTAAGGGTCTGATGAGCGAAGGAAGGTGATGAATCAAGCTGGTTGTTACTTACGTGGAAAGCCAGGACACATAAAGAAGAATTGTCTAAGATATCAGGCTTGGCTCGCTAAGCGAGCAAAGAAAGGTACAATTCTTAATTTGGTTTGTTACGAAGTTAATTTAGCTTGATGCACTAGAAACACTTGGTGGGTAGATTAGTGCGACTACTCATATTAGTGTTTCTATGCGGGTTGCCTAGCACAATCGAAAGCCAAGTGAAGGCGAAAGATACATCTACGTGGGAGATGGAAAGTCGGTGGAAGTTGATGCTATCGCACGTTTAGATTATTATTAAGGACTGGTTTTTATTTGGATTTGAAAGACACTTTTGTTGTACCGTCTTTTAGACGGAATTTAATTTCTGTATCTCTCTTGGACAAATCCGGTTATTATTGTTCATTTGCGGACAGAAAATTTATATTGTCTTTAAATTCAAATGTTGTTGGAACTGGTTCTTTATGTGGTTTCGATAATCTTTACATGCTTGATAATATTGCATCGTACAGTGAAAACCTGCACGTAGAATCACGTGGTACTAAGCGTAAATTTAATCAAGAAAATTCAGCGTCATTATGGCACAAAAGGTTAGGTCATGTCTCGAAAGAGAGAATTCAAAGGCTTGTGTCTGATGGCATTCTAGATTCGCTTGACTTCACAGACCTTAATGTTTGTGTAAGTTGTATTAAAGGAAAACAAACCAAAGTAAGGAGGTTAGGAGCCAACAGAGCTACGGACGTCTTAGAATTGATACATACGGACATCGTGGGCCATTGCCTACGGCATCGTGGATTGGTCATCGGTATTTTATATCATCCGTAGACGATTACTCTCGTTATGGCTACCTTTACCTAATTCATGAGAAATCAGAGTCTTTGGACGTGTTCAAGGCTTTTAAAGCGAGGTTGAGCTTCACTCAACAAAAGGATTAAAGTTGTCAAATCGATCGTGGTGGTGAATACTACTACAGATATGGCGGTTCAGTGAACAACGCCCAGGGCCATTTGCTAAGTACCTAGAGGAGTGTGGAATAGTCCTCAAGACACTATGCCAGGTTCACCTAGCATGAGCGGTGTTCTTTGAGATGAAACCGAACTCTTAAGGACATGGTAAGGAGTATGATTAGTCATTCTACCTTACCTACATCACTCTGGGGAGAAGCACTAAAGACTGCAGCCTATATTCTAAATAGGGTACCAACTAAAGCAGCTGCCAAGACACCTTATGAGCTTTGGACGGGTCAAAAGCCTCGTCTTAAGCATTTTCATGTATGGGGATGTCCAGCTGAGGCGCGACCTTATAGGCCGCATGAAAATAAACTGGATTCCAAAACGGTGAGCAGCTACTTTATTGGTTATTCGGAGCGATCAAGGGGTTTCAAGTTTTATGATCCCGCTGTAAAGAATATATTTGAGGCAGGCGCTATGACATTTTTTGAGGATGTTGAGTTTGGGGGGAGAAATAAGGTTAATGACATTGTATTTGAGGAAGAATTGATCTCGATTCCTATGGTTGCTCTCGATGATGTGCAGGTTCCTTTACCTGTCACTACCATCGGAGAAGCAAATGAGTATCCTCGTCAGGACAATGTCAATATAGATCCCGTTCAAGATGATTTGTTTGTTCCACAAGAACAACCCGTCATTGAGAACGAGATCCCAGAAATTCAAACTCAACAACCTCAAGATTTAAGGAGATCCACTAGAGTAAGGAGAAGTGCCATTTCGGATGATTTTGAGGTATATCTCCAAGAACATGAGGATTCTAGTGAACTGTTGGAAGATGTTCCAATCAACTTCCAGCAGGCCATGAAAAGTTCTAATGCTCAAAAGTGGATTGACGCCATGAATGAGGAATATAAGTCTATGCAAGACAATAAGGTTTGGGATCTTATTCACTTACCTGAAGGTGCGAAACCTATTGGTTGTAAATGGATATTTAAAATCAAGAAGGATTCGAAGGGTAATGTGGAAAGATTTAAGGCGCGTCTTGTAGCTAAAGGGTTTACTCAAAAGGAAGGTATAGATTATAAAGAAACATTTTCTCCTGTTTCTACTAAGGATTCCTTTAGAGTAATCATGGCGCTTGTTGCACATTTTGATCTTGAGTTACATCAGATAGATGTAAAGACATCGTTTCTTAATGGCGACATTGATGAAACGATTTATATGATGCAATAAGAAAAATATGGTTTGCAAACTAAGGAAATCCATCTATGAGCTCAAACAGGTTTCTCGTCAAAGGTAACACAAGTTCAGTGGGAGAAAGTTTATATTTATGGTTTTATGTGTGGATGACACCTTGCTAGCCATATAAGGTACTAAATAAGTTTGGCATGCAAGACTGTAAACCATGGTATACTCCGATCGTTAAGGGAGACAAGTTTAATTAGTCTCGAATAAAGTGCCCTTAAGGTAGCCTTAAAATTAAAGAAATGCAGGAGATTCCTTATGCACATGATATAGGGAGTCTTATGTATGTTCAGGTTTATAAAAGACCAGATATAGTAAAAGAGGTCTTAGATATCCCAAAGGACTAAGGTTAGCATGCTCATTAATCGGAGGTCTGATATTTCTAGAGATCATTGGTTATTCAGACTCCGATTTGTTAGATGCCTGGACACTGGAAGGTCCACTTCAGATCGTGTCTTTCTAAAGGTTGGATGAGCCATTTTATGGTAAAGTGGGAATCATTTTATTATTGTTGATTCCATTATGGAGGTAAAATTCATAACTTGTCACCAAGCAACATTTCAGGGCATATGATTGCGAAATTTTTTGTTGCTAGTTTAAGAGTTATGAATAGTATTGAAAGACCATTAAAGTTTTATTGTGATGATCGAGCAACTATTTTAAATAGAAGCTCGAGTAAATCCAGGCATATTGAAAGGAAGTTCCTCATCGTAAAGGAACGAATACAGAGTGGTACGGTTTCAATTGAACATATAGGAACAAACTCCATGATTGCGGATCCGCCGACTAAGAGATTGCCTCCAAATAAGTTTGTAGAGCATACTGCTCATATGGGAGTTATATCAAGTCAGGATATTATGGTTTAGTGGGAGTACTTGTTCTGTATGTATTTATTTTTCCCTTGTGTACTTCGTATACAAATATTCTGCAGAAATAAAGTTTAAGGTTTAAAGTTTAAAGTTTTATCCACTCTGAAAGGTGATGCTTTTGCATTGTTTGATCTCAATTAAAGTTAAAGTTGGACCAGTTGGAAATAGGCATGTCAGATCACATTGCATGTAATTTCCGACTTACACATCCATGATTGATCTATGTCATTTAGTTGTATTGGTGTATGTGACCAAGGAAGGTTTAGTTACGCTAATTGTGACGAAAGCCGCCTTGATCCTATATTAGTATGATTAATGGACGAGATTGTTGAGGAATACCCTAAAGTTATAATGGTGCATTTCAGTTGCGCGCTAAGGTTATACACATATAATTACATGTGTGTCCCAGTGGGAGATTGTTAGTATATATTTATATATTCGTACGGATATGGGCCACTAATGTAATTAAATATGTGTCGCACTTTTATAAAATATAAACCGATAAATAAAGTGATCCATAAGGTAATAATATCGGTATTGGGTAATAAGAAAATATTGGTCATGGACTTAATGTGTAAAACAGGCTAGTTGCCTTATCAATGAGGGTAGATATTTGGCAGCTTATTTATGGAAACCCTATAAGGGTCTCACACTATAAATATAGGTTTGGTCCCCATTGAACACACCATCCACACAAATACAAAATACAGTAATTAAGGATTTTCTTTTGGTCTCCCATCAACCATAAGAAAAGTGAAGGGTGTGTCTCAAAGGAAGATCAGATCTAAAAGGGGCACTATGAATCCGTCAGGTACGCTTCCGTATTCAGTCTAATTTATTCTTAACGATTCACATGGTACCGATCTAGGGGTTTCTAACACGTTTAAGAGTATAAGACCAATTTGAAATCCCAAGCGATCAGCTTTATATGGAGTAAGCAATTGGTTGAATTGGTTTTTAACAAACTTAGCGTCAATTTATTACCTTAATTAGTATGACCACTTTCAATGTTTGGGTGTGTAGAGACGTAGAGTGATGTCCATTTCGATTTGGTAAAGATTGAAATGGTGTCAAATACACCTCAAGGTACTCATGTTTACTGTTTAGCGCTTATATAATTAACTACATATCGGTTCTATATTTATAAATTATAACCGAGTATTCTTAATTACTCGATTTTATTTTGCCATATTTATCGATCTTGAACCATATATAAATCGTATCTGATACAATCCGTAAATTAGCCTAATCCACTTAACTTGACGTGATATACCAACGATCTAGGCAGAAATCGAGCCAAATAGGCTCAACCTAAGCCCACAATTAGCCCATGGCAATGGCATAGACACAATTTCGACGGTGGATCCTGTAAAATGTTACCTTAGACATATGTTAAGAACTTAAAAACTAAAAATATTTCTCTAGGATTGTTCTTAAATATGTTAAAATACCTACCTATTCTAATTACTCCCAAGTCCCTCCGTTTCAGTGAATTGTTTACAGTTTGACTTTTTTGTGAGGGGAAAAAAGTCAAACTGTAAACAAATGACTGAGACAGATGTCAGATGGAGTATTATCTTAGTATCTATGAAATTATTTTCATTATTAAATTTTATCCTGAGTATCTAGGACACATTTTTTAAATAAAAAAAAGTTTTATAGTGCGAATGTTATTTATTATTGCACAAATTCTTGTGAAAGTCAAGCCTTACAATAAATTATTGTAAGTCAGCCTTATTTGTACTCTATTATGTAGTTTTTGTACCATTTAAGTGATAATTAGTACTAATTGTTACTAAATTTTTTTAGTACTCCTGTAAGTGACTTTAGTATATTTGTTTTATGTTTTTATACCCTTTAAATTACAATTTGTACCTTATCTCACATTAATTAATTTAAGGTAAGTTAAAAAAATAAAATTGAAAAAACTGACCACAAGTTTGTTAGAAGGTTTGTAATCAGGATTGATGGATCGTGGGAGTGGACGCATCAAATATTGTTTTCCAGGTTGTGTTTCCTGCTGTTGCTCTGGGTATTTTACTTCTTCTTCTTTCCTCTCCATTCTTTTTTATTTTAATTTATTCTATAAGAAAAAACACAGCATTCACTTTTATATATTTCTCATATACGTAGTCACTTACTTTTGTGATTTATATATACATGCATGCACCTACTTTATGGTTATATGTCGAAAATTTTATTAAATGCAACATGATGTACGTATATATAATTGTTAGAGTGTATAAAATCGATCTTGGGCCTCCAACCATCAGCTTAAGCTTCGCAACAGGTGTACACTCTAACAATAATATCTATTATACCGAAGATGTTCTGGCCTAGTGATCAAGACGGAGGTACCCTGAGCATTAGGTCTCACGTTCGACTCCCCGGCCCCCTCCCCATTGTAACGGCCTTGTGCCTCTCTTAGACCAAAAAACAATAATATCTATTCTCCTTGAAGTAGTCGAGTTGGACTACTTTTTTAATAAAGGTTGTTAAACTTACTAAAATTCAAATAATTTTGTATAGTATCTGAAAAATATAGTCAAATATCTCAATAACTTTATGTAATAACCCGACATTTTAGACATACGCACATACAACTAGTTGTATAGTTCAGTAACTGCTCGGTTTGGTAAATTTTTTGTATTCCGTAATAAACACGGAGTACAACGTTTAGATTAACTTACCTACTTGCTTAGTTACTGATATAGTGATGTGTTATCTTCTAAGGAATATAGAATTAAGTGGAAAATAACAATTGTACGTAAAATTTAAAATGAGACCATTAATATACATACTAATAAGTTTACTTAACAATTTAGTTAATTCTAGGGAAATGATAAATACTCGTACAACCCTAAGCTAGGTTGTAAATAAAAGATTAAAAATAACTAAATAAATGATTGTGACAGAGGAAGTTACTGATATACAAATTTTAGGGTTATATTTTTGTTATCCTTAATTTTAATGATTATTATATACTACTCCCTCTGTCTCAGTCATTTCTTTACAGTTTGACTTTTTTCCCCTCACAAAAAAGTCAAACTGTAAACAATTCACTGAAACGGAGGGAGTATATACATACAACGATCTTATAATAAAAATTACTCCAAAATCAAAATCAAAATGTATATTGAATGGAATGATAAGGGTGATCAAGGGGTGAACGACAATAGTAGTACTCCCATGTCATTACTTTTTTGGTCATCTTTGGTTTTTATAAATATCCTCGTACACAACTACACATGCTTTGGTTCTATGAAGAAAAAGTTGTTTTGGTGTTTGGCTGTTGGCATGTGTGTTTTTTATGATATGGTCATACAACATTTACATCTACATCTACAAATCACCGGGACGGAGGAAGTACAATATAGCTAGCATGGGAGCTCCGTAATTATTTTTCTTATTTTTACCGCGGCTGTTCTCTTGGTGGATAGATTCGGTTCTCGGAACCATGACCCTGAATAATGACGAGTATCATAATATAGTATTTACTTGACATGTATTATCATGTGTTCTATGGTAGTGGCATGGTATGGCATAATAGGCTACGGAGTACAATTTTTTGGGCAACATATATCAAAAGACACCCCATATAACCCATAACATGTCATTTCAAATTGTGACTTAGAAATTTTAGTAATTGATGTTAAAAATCTCCATTTCAGTTATTTATTTTTAAATGCAAATTTTGAAATGAAATGAGTTCCCAAACCGTCATTTAGGGCATGTTCTCTTCGTCTGAAGTTTTCTGAACCAATCTTAAGTTTTCTGAACTTTTCTGAAGTTATCTGAAGTTTTCTGAAGTAATCTGAAGTTTTCTGAAGTTGTCTGAAGTTTTCTGAAGTTATCTGAAGTTTTCTGAAGTTTTCTGATATAATATGAAAAAGTTATTATTATTATTATTATTATTATTTTTTTTTTTTTTTTTTTTTTTTTTTTTTAATAATAATAAATACCAATTTTATTAAAGAATTATAAAGAACGTTTACACAAAATTGGTGGGCAGCCGAGATACTAATATTATTTTTTATTATAAAGAACGTTTACACAAAAGAATTATTATTATTTTTATTATTATTATTATTATTATTATTATTATTATTATTATTATTGTTGTTGTTGTTGTTATTATTATATTTGCTACTTTTTTTTATCGAATTTCGCCTAAATTTATCTTCTTTTAAAATTATTCGCTTGAACTTTTTGTTTCATTTACGATAAACTTGAGGACAATATTTGTAATGACAAGAATATTCAAATCTTTTTATATAATGCACTTTTTAACTAATATTTAATTAATATTTATGTTTATTTTGCTTGATTTGCTTGATTTGATATATATATATATAACTACTAAAATAATAATAATAATAATAATTATAATAATAATAATAATAATAATAATAATAATAATAATAATAATAATAATAATAATAATAATAATAATAATAATAATAATAATAATAATAATAATAATAATAATAATAATAATAATAATAATAAAATTTTAGTATTTAATTTTATTAATATTTGATAAATATTTATGAAAAAATTATTAACGGTCTATATATTTAATTATTATGATTATTATTGTAATATTATTATTATCTCTATTATTAATAACATTAATGTTATATATAACTTAGGTCTTTATTATTATTATTATTATTATTATTATTATTATTATTATTATTATTATTATTATTAGTTAATTTATTTATTTAGAAATCAAGTTTTCAAGTAATCAAGTTTTAAAGTTATGCAAGTAATCTGAAGTTTTCTGAAGTAATCTGAAGTTTTCTTAAGTTATCTGAAGTTTTCTGAAGTTTTCTGAACCAGAAAAAACTTAAGATGAGGAGAACAGGCCCTTAAGGTGAATGTTTTGATAAAAAAAAATATTATAATTGAGGGGAGTTTTAAAAGTTACTTCCTCTGATCGGTTCAATAATTATGAGCATTTGACCAAATTTTTTACAATATACAAGTATATTTAAATACAATTATACAATCATAAGACAATTTTTTTTTTTTTATAATCACAAAAGTACTACTCCCTCCATTCAATTTCATTCACTACATTTGCTTTATTGACACTATTCAACTATGTCAGGAATCTTTGAAATTCCCGACAATCTATAAATGAAAATATAGTCGTGTGTGATCTTGTTTAATTCGACTTTATGGGTACAATATTATATCCAATTTTTAGATTTTTTTTTATCGAGTGAAATAGTAGATATTTTCGTTCCGACATTTACCTCGACAAATGTGAAAAAGTGAAATGTTGTGAATGGAATTGAATGGAGGGAGTATACGATAAGATTGTACTCCGTATATACCCACACACTTTAAATTTTGAAATAAAGTTTCTTATTGATTCATTAATACGTTGCTATGGTACACCCGATAAATCGATATATTATGACCATCCACTATTTATTTGAGACGGAGTGCAATATGTTATTTAGGTCCATATATATGTATGCTCGGAACAGTTATGTGCTTTACTCTATGTCCTCTTTATACATACGATTCTCTGTAGATGTAGGCAGTATGCATTAGTTGCATTTGGTGTCTTCGTTGTACATGTAAACTTTGCGAATGTTTAAATCAGCCGTTGATAATCATCCCACCTAAAATACATCACAACACCAAATTAAACTCGAATTGTAACGACAAAAAACATGACATTCGACTTATAACACCTGATGAGACAATAGTTTATAGTCGTATTATTTACAATTAAAATATATACCAAAATATTTCTACGACATAAGTAAACAATTTTATCATTAGTGCACTTTTTTTTTTAATGTGGTGTGATACGATACTACGATATGTCAATATATCGACATATGGTAACTAAGGATCACATGTATAAGTGTATAACGATATATATAATATACTCCCTATTACCTAAGTCTCATATCTATTTAGAATTACCTTTTACATTGAAAAAGTCATTTTTATCTTTATTAATACTCCGTATGTTAATTTTATAACAAATTATTCGCACAATTTTCAAATTCGACCATATACACACTAAGAAGACTAGTACTCGTATAACCTTATTCTTTTTACATTTTCTTGACAATTGTGTTATATATAACAAAAAAGAGTAGAGTATTAATTGTATTATATAACCAAAAAAAAAAAAGTAAGAACATACCATTAGGGTGTAGAATTTGGCCAGACATATAGGAGGAACAATCATTAGAAGCAAGGAAAACATAAGATGGGCCAATTTCCCAGGGTTGGCCTGGCCTATCAAATGGCGTTTCGGACCCGAAATTAATAACTGACCCCTTAGGCAAGGATCCCTTAGCAACATTTATAGGTGTCCAAATTGGGCCCGGTGCAACCCCGTTCACTCTAATTCCTCGTTTTATGAGCTGCAGGGCTAGGCCTCGGGTGAAGCTCACGACTGCGCCTTTGGAACTGCCGTAATCTATTAGGCTCGGTTTACCTGTGTAGGCTATTAACGATGCCGTGTTGATTATGTTGCTTCCTTCTTTCATGTGTTTAAGTGCATGCCTAAACGTTCAATATCATAGGAATAGCGTTACATTAGTAAATAATGAATTGAATTGAACTGAACTGAACTGAACTGAAATTAATTACAAATTAAACCCTTTAGGCAGCGTACTTAGTCATGAAGAAATGAGCAAAGATGTTTGTTTCGAAAGTATGCCTAAGCTGCTCCTCAGAGATTTCTTCAATGCTCTCCGCACAGAACTGAGCACCTGCATTGTTCACCAACACATCGATACGTCCAAAGTAACTAACCACTTCGTTCACTACTTTCTCGCAATTTTTATCCGACCTAAGATCAGTTGGTATTGCCAAAGGATCATCTGAACCATGTGACTTGACCTTACAAATAAGAGCAAGCGTGTCGTTTGCATCCTTATATTCTATTCCTTCGACATACGTGAAGGCCACGCTCGCGCCTTCTAATGCAAAGTAGTAACATACCGCCCTTCCTATTCCTGAATCGCCTCCTGTTACTAGCGCCACTTTCCCCTGCATTTTCATTGTCGTTTTTAAGTAATCGCTAAATTGGCTATATTTCAATTATCAAGAGCAGTTTTGATATTGACGCGAATTTATAATTGATGTAGCAAAGTGTGTCTCAAACTCTTAATCATCGATCGACTTTTAATTTACTAGAGTTAGTTTGAAGAAAAAGGTTGTACTCAGTACGATTTTATGAAAATAAAACACGGTTATTTATCCACAGTTTACAATTAATATTACCTTAAGTTTATTGGAGGGTTTATAGTCAGGATTAATAGTTTCGGGAAGCGGACGCATCAAATACTGTTTCCCGGGTTGCGTTTCCTGCTCCTGCTCAGGGTAATTCACGGCTTCGCTCGTCATTTTATCCATTCAAACAATTTCACTCTCGAACCTTACAAAGAAAATTGACCGTACAATCATACACTAACTCTTATGTATTTGTCGAAAACTTGTGATTCGTGTACGCTTATTTATACTCGGATGTCGATGAATATTGGTAGTATTCATATGTCATTGCTTTTTCTAGCCATCTTTGTGTATGAATATTGTTTAAGGCATGTCTTGTGCTTATGAACAAAACGCTGTTTGGTAGTTATATTTGTGTGTTATGGTCTTACATTGCCATACATGCCATACGAAAAGGGTCATGGTTTTATATGATTTCAATATAACTGTTGAAGTATGGGAATTTCTCCGTGTGATGTGTTTAGATATTGAGTACGTAATAAATCTTGAGAAATGTGTGTTATTGTAAAACTAAAACAGTATATATATTTATGAAATAATTTCAATCCTTATTTTTATATCATTTTAATAATGGGTTTTTCCCAACTATACCCATGTACTTTTCACTTTTCCCAGTTGTACCCCTACTTTTGGCGTATTTCCAGTTGTACCCTTAAACTTATAAACGTAGTCCCAACCGTAACCAAACTAGAATAAACCGTTAAATATAGCCGTTAGTTATGTTTCATATAAACTTTCACCCTTATTTTTTCAGTTTTTTCCTCCATATTTTCACATTAAATACCCTACTCTATCCTCCATTGTAAGAAACAAGGTGTTTAATGCGAAAGATTGAAGGAAAAAATTAAATAAAAAAGGGTGAAAATCCATATAAAACAAAACTAACGGCTAAATTTAATGGATTATTCAAGTTTGGTTACGGTTGAGACTAATTTTATAAGTTTAAGGGTACAACAAAGAATACGCCAAACGGGAGTACAACTGGGAAAAGTGAAAAGTACGAGGGTATAGATGGGAAAAACCCTTTAATAATTCTGCTAATAAGACTATAATTGCAATAATTATTACTCCGTAATATTACATTTTTTTTTTCAATGATATATCTATTTATAGGTGCAAATAATCTTTTTTATACAAAATTGCACTTAATCGATCCATCGAATCGAACGGGTCGAGCTGATCATTTCGAGTTTGGGTCACTCAATCCACGTGTCAAAAATTGCGGATTTTGACCCTGAGAAATCGGATCGTGTTTTGACAGGTTTACCAACCACACCAAGGTCCATTAGAGCATCTATATTGATGGGGCTCCCAAATTTTCTCCCCATTTTCAATTCGTCCATCTCATATTCCATCAATGGGGATCCCCCATCAATTTTCATGGCTCACCAAAACTTTTATAATTATAATCTAACTAGTGGTGCAGCCCGTGAAAATCACGGGACATCTAGAATTCTTGGTTCAGCTATAGTTGGGATTTATTCTGTTTATAAGTTATGATTTTCCAGTTTGTTTTTGGTTTGTAATAAAGTAGTACGCATTTCTAATTTATTAAAGGCTCATCCAATGCCTAATTAGGCCTACAAAATTGCCCTAGTCAACCCTTTCCTGAGGCCAAATGTAGCACTACCCAACTAAATCGACAAATTCTAAAATTTTATACAGTTAATCGCTCATATTCATAGCGCACTAACAGTAGAAGGTAGACACAATGTCCATATTCTCAATTAGATTTCTCAAGTACTATATAATCTTATAATGTTGATGATATTTGTAACATTTTAATCACCAAAGTCGAAAACAACCGAAATCTCAAGTCACTCAAAAGTCAAAAGTTAGCCGAAGTCACTTCAACGGAATGAATTATTGTGCAAACATCAGCCAAAACTCCGATCACTAAAACTAATTTTTATGCAAATCTTGGAAATAATTTATAAAACGGTATTGTCCAACAAATGTATTTCACAAGAGAACTACAGCTTACATATCTTTGTGTGTAAGGCTTCTAATCTTCTATGTCATCGGATGCGGATTCCAAATATGAACGCATCTCGTTTGCTTGTTGAACCAAGGCATTTTCTGTACACACACAATTCTAAAAAAACTATAACAAATCCACCTCCCATAATAGAGAACAACAAATTAATCGTTACGCTTTTGTGTTTTACCAATAGGTGACTTTAAAATTCTGTAAACCAACTTGCTCAAATTTTTGTACGTATAATCCTAACGGCTTGTTGTTTTCCTTAGGAATCCCAATAATAGAGAATAACAGGTTAATCTGCATGGGCTCCTTGTTTTCTTTAAGAACCCTAAGGGCGATACCTTGAATTGCTCAACCTTGTCTTCCTATAACCATTTCAGACGTTTCACAATACAACCTGCATTTACATATCATGAAAAAGCTTGGTAATGTCGTCTCAGACATTATAAAATTAAATAATTTACAACAACGCAGAAACAGCTACGCAATAACAGGATTGCAATACGGAGTAGCACCGTAGCACAGACGCAGAACAACATGATAAAAGATAAATGGTTGCAAGATCTATGTTGCCGACAAACAAATAGGATTCAAATTTTTTGCATAAACATCACCAGCATGGATTTATTACAATCTAAACTTGATGACTGATTACAATCATGCCTAAAAGAGAATAATACTACATGCCAGAAACCAACTTGAGAATATATGTAGTGAAAGATTATCTACAGAATCATGTTTGACCAAATATCGATTCAACTCCATCTAAATTCCAGACTACACAAGATGAAAGTAACAGGCAACATGCAACTGTAACATATTCATCCAAGCCAAAATGATGATCAATATAAACATTCACGTGAATCGAGTTACAAAGAACAATATCTCATGCCCATATATCTCATCTCATACTTTATAACAATTACCACCTTCTACAATCAATAGTCAAAGTTAGCATCTTCGACTTAGTCGGTAACTAACCAAAATATATATTAATTTAGCGAGTTTTCCAATTGGCCAAACTGTTCAAGAGCACCAAAAGAAGGAAATATTTGATAAATCCTAAAAAATACTCCATTAAAAGTTATGCCATACCTGTATCCTGCTATCTCTGTCAGAATGTGAATACTCCTTCTGCACTGATTTATACCTGTTCAAACATAGCAAAGGTTAAAAGGTTTATTTGAGCATGAAGGAAGTCATATAACATTAGTTGCTAGCATATCCCAATGATTAACAAAAATAAGCAAGCATATGCAGCCTAAACATCTATTTGTCGCCATCCAATTTCCCGACTCTTTCCATCCCAACCGAAGAAGATATCGAAATTGAAGTAATATATATATATATATATATGACCTTAGCAAGTGTAGCCAACATTTGCTTTCCTTTCCCAATAAATAATAAAAACTTAGTTCCGAGAATGAGGACATAACACTCTTCATTTACCAGCCAACCGAATTTGATGTACAATGAGCGCATTACTACTAATCAAACTAAAACACAAGGGGCTGGGCCCCCTTTCAATTCAACCAAAATCCGCCATTGAACATGGTTGTCATCAATATTTACAATATCGTTGGTGTTAAGAAAGGAAATATCATGCTTGTACCTGCACCAATATTTCAGCAAGTTAAGGAGTATTTCTACGACTAATCCTGGACACCTTAGAAGCTCTCGACTATGGAAATGCTTAGGACACAAAAAAGGGAACCATGACAACAACAGCTACAATAACATTGGTGCTTAATTATAGGAGCTCAAATACCATTGAGTTCCGTTACATTAAAATTTTATGTGTGTAACGCTCGAATATTACCCTCAACAATGTAAGATGATGCTTGCCTGAACAAATGATTCGTCCTTACATTCAACAATATCGTCTTACTTAACATTCGTGCATCACTAATTTATAGCAATTGGCAAATATGCTTAACTTTGAGAATTTAGAAATATTTCTCTTGCACATTGATGACGGAATCTCGTAATGAAAGCTCAGAAACTAAATAAACGTTAGAAACTACAACATGAAGTTTCAATGTCCTAAACTCAATTGGCAAGGACAAGATTTACTTTTGAAGACAAAAAACTGCAAGATATCCAAGTACAAGGAGCAAATGTTGGGTAATGGAGAAATTACCTTGCAAAAAAAATATAAATTTGGAGTGACCAATGTAGTATCCAACTTCCTCCTCGACTTCAAATTGAAGCGCTTTCGCAACCCTTCTAGCGACTGCTATAACCTCAAATCGTCAAGGTTGAGTGCACACGACGTGGACCATATTAACATCCCACTGGAAAATCGGAATTTGTGAGCTTTTCCCTTCTCTTTCTACGGTGTTAATCTGGCAGTGTTTTGGACAAAAGAGACAAATGATACTGTCAACATTCAGTCACAAAATTTCCCCTTAAGTAGCGTCATGCACATATCTTTTAAGATCGACAATCAAATGTGATATTACTATTCTTAACTCTTTGTTGATCTAGGAATTCACCAAATTATCGGGCGCAAATTGATTGACCAACCTTAATTTGAGGAGTACCATGGAAAATTGGAAATCATAGACACGTCTGACACATGTTGAGGCAAATTTAGTTAACAAAGCAAGATAAATATACCATGTAAGTGTACATTGTATAAGTGGACAAAGATAGTTGTGATTACAGAATCCAAATGTACTTGCTTCACACCCTTTTAAAGAAAATTATTACATGGCATTACCCCGAATATAGTAAGCTGTGAATTAAAGCGCCATTGTTTCAATGTCACAGCTTCAAGTCAGGTTTCCTCTACTCGGCAGTAGCCGTAACCACACACTTAACAGAATAACGTGCAAATAATATGCTTATGTGTAAATGTGATTAGCACATTTACTTCTTATTCATCCTTTCATCTGACAGCAAAAATTACCACAGAAGCAACATATTTAAAATCCAACTCGTCGGGTCGGACCAGGCGTGTACAACAACAATGAAGTTGATTATGTTATCATGAGAAAAACTTATGAAAACTACAGTAAATGAGGACTGAAATCAGCAGCTCAAGCCCATAACTTTAAACGAAAATAAATGGATATTTAAATGTTGATCAAAGATACTAACTTCAACAAAGAGAGAACAAAAACATTCACAAAGGCCACGAAACAAAAGGAACACAACCAGAAAAAAATAGATTCCAAGTAATTGTGACGTGACTATGACAGAAAACAGAGCAAGATAGATCGTAGTTGATTCCTTACCACAAAGGTTGAGAAAACGATTATCGACTTATCCGCACAAGTATGAGGTTTGCCCACAAAGGTATGAGGTTAAAATTACAAAGCTTCAAGTTTTTCATTCATAAAAGTCTGATAATTGATTTCATATTTTCAGCTCCAACTTTCAGACCTTGTAACTTTCAGTCCAGAAGGATTTACACAACCGTGTTACTCTGTTTAATGTCTGATTTTGTGGCTTCATACAGTCTCGAACGTGCGGGTAATTTCATATATATATTCATACAGTCACAAAAATTACTGGCGAAATTGTATGAAACTGGAGCAATTAATTGGAAAAATGATCAAACAATGTTGAGCATATTGCAGACAACAATTCTAAAATTTAATTCAACAATCAAACTCATTCATTGATCAATTATAGGACAAATACGAAATCAATAGTATAGAATGATGAAATATTGGAAAATCAAACCTGAATTATGACAAGTTTGTTCATCTGCAATGCGGATACCGTCTAATATCTTCAAATGCAGATCTTTTTTAGCGCCCTGACCACAGCAGAAGCAGCATCTCAGGCACCTTGCTTGATAAACTTGGAACACTATCTCATTTTGAACCTACATACGTAAATATATGCAGCAGACAGCAGTAAGTATATATAGGTTTTAAAATAAGGTTTTGTACGAGTAGGGTTTATATGGGTTTCGGGTTGGCTAGGATCAAAATACTGTCATATTAATGTTTTTTTACGAATACTTACACTCTTTATTTAATGCGGTATGCTTTATTAACAAATTTTATTTAATTATTACAAGTATGGTTAAATATGTTTGATTGAAGAGGTGATAATGAAAATGAGAAAATTTTAAAAATCCTTCGTTAAAATTTACTAAAAATAGAAATGAGGCACTTATTTTCGGGAAAAAATTAATGAAAAGAGGACACATATTTTGGGATATAAAGAGAGAATATTTAAATATCCGTTTTACACAAATGATTGATTAGTTATTATAAGGTTATTATGTAAGTGATCATGTGAGAAAACTACTCTGAAAACAAACATGAATATATTTCTCAATATTTTGAAAACCAAAACATGTTACGTATCATGTATTTCCAAGAACATAGTCCATAATATTAACATTATGATCTAATTTATTGTTTATGAATCTTTAACTAAAATAAACAGATAAATCTATATTATTTTGCTCGATTTTATATTAATTTTATATGCCATAGACATAAATTTTGAATAAATATACCTCCGTGTAACGAATCGGGCAAGTCTACCTAATTGTTTGGTTTGTTAATATAAGTTCGGGTCACTCTTGGCTGATGGTAGTTTTTGGGCAGGCTTTACCTAGGTATAAATAGCTCTAAAGAACGAACCAAAACAATTCTCGACATTTTAAAATATGCTACAACTCATGAAAAAATGGTTTTTCTGTCCAGATACCTTCATTATAGCTGTAGGTATAACATTTTATGCACCCTCTGTCACCGGTGTGTATTTCAACTTCAGAAGCCCTTCCGACAACTGTAGCACCTGCACGCATACAACACCGAAAGAAATGTGCCTACCTTCCAAATATCTTCACCGTTTCATTAATTATCAACTTGATTATAAAGTCCATGAATTCTCCTCCTACGTAAAAAAAAATATTCGTGTAAATTACAAGAAATTTTCATATACATCGTAATTAAAGAGAAGTTGACACTTTTAACTTTAATCAGAGGACAAAAAAGAATAATATAGTATCTGAGCTCCCTAACCCAACCAAAGAAGCAATAGTACACAAGGAGCAACCTAAGCCCGGTCATTCTTTCAAGCAATAACCAACCATATACGAACTTTGTATGTCATCATGATACCGAACGTAATAATTGCAACGTATTTTGCCTGCTTTAAGATGGTATCTTGGATAGACATTTTAAGCAATAAGACACTAACCTGAGAGTTCATTAAATCAGACAATTTAGTACCAGCTAAATCATGTTATGTAAATAATAGGTTGGCAAATAAAGAACGCTAAATCATGTTACATCACCAAAGCACAAAAGTAAGGTAAAACTACACTTCAAGAGTATTATAAATGTCTAAATTGCAATCGAAACAAAACCATTATAATACTGAAAATATTATAATCGGGACGTGATCAAATAAAACATTGTGTCGTTAACAACAAACAATTTAATGGTAACATGATTTTCATGAGAAAATGTACAAACAATAAGGTAAAACTACACATTTTCATGAGAAAACTACACTTCAAAATAAATTGCAAAATAATATAGATTTATCTGTTTATTTTAGATAAAGCACAAAACTACACTTCAAGGTAAAGCACAAAAGTAAGGTAAAACTACTTGATTTAATGGATTCCAACGTGTAACAACAAACACACAAACCCAATACATGAGAAAATCCAAACTAATTCACTCAAAGAAGTCTAGAACCTACAAAGTAAACTTAAAGCACACAATTTAATATCAGCTTGGAATGACGATGGTGGGCGATTTCAGGCGAGACAGATTTACACCCGTCGACATGCTGAAAAATTAGAATACGTACAATTCGACTTTGTCGTTTATTCTATGAAAAATTTGAACTTTTTGCATTTTACTTCAGTAGGCATGCTCCTGCTACACATCACTGTAATCAAATCAATACATCCGCACTGTAAAGTAGACTTCCAAACTAATTCAATTCAATTCACGGATTACTTTACATATGAAACTATGTCAATTGATTGTAGTTATCCAAAAATGAGTGAAATAACCATAAGTGAAATTTAAAATAGAACCACCGCTAGCACAATAACCTCAATTTCAATAGTCGAAGGCACAAATTCAAATTCAAAACAAAGTCCAAACAAATATACTCCAACGAAGTCGACCAGCTACAAATTCGTAATAACTGAGCACAGAACGGACGATTGTGGCATGAAATTTATACGAGAAATTAAGGATGTAACTGTAAAGTGAACGGAAACAAAACCACCATCAACAAACCTCTATATTCGAAAAGGCACAAACCCCGTGAAGTCGGACACTAACAATATTAACTCAAAAAAACACATAGAAAAAGGTAGTACCTAAGAATGGAGCAACAATGTTAATTCGAAATATGATTGTATATGTTGAGCATCCACCGATGGAATAGCCCGATTCAGAATGAGGGAGATCAAAGCCAAATCGTGAGGGAAGTTAATTATTGTTGATGTTTATTCCAAATGAATTGTTGATGGTTCGCATTTCATGTAGTTAATTGAAGTTGAGAAGCCCAAAAGTGTTGGAGGAGGAATCATTTTGAACGATAAATTTGACAGGGCATGAGGTGAGGGAGAGATGTTTAATTCAATATGACGTGGATGGAGGAGTTTTTTTGTTTGTGTTTTCATTGTTTTTTTGGGGTTACATTTTGTTTTAATAGTATATATAGATACTATAATACTCCTTCCGTTCCACATTGTTCTTCCCATTTTAATTTGGATCAAAAATTAAGGAAGGTAGATTGTATGGGTGAGATTAAAGTAGAAAAATAATAAAGTAGATTGTGTGGATGAGATTAGTTAAAAATTGACAAAAATAGAAATGGGAAGAAGACGATGAATTTTTTTTTTTGGGAAAGTGGGAAGAAGATAGTGGAATGGAGGGAGTATTATTTTTAAAATATCAAATGTGGACCACAGCATTTGGGAACGCTCTCAAATTTGAGGGTTCTCCAAAATATGAGTCACATTTAATTTTCATGATTTGGGACACTTCCCACATCAATGGACCTCCTCCCCACAAGCAATGACTCATTTGAGACACTTAGCTCCTCATTAATGTGGATGCTCTCTGTGTAAGATAAGACGAAGGGAGACCTTAAAATTAACATACTATGTTCATAAAGAGAGGCTTGAAAATGTCGGGAATGCATCAAAGACGTACGATGGATTGTGAGGATTCAGCACGTTACACGTATACCGTGAAGCGAATGGCTGCTCTGACTGGTTGGCAAACAACGCAATTGAGCAAGAAGAAAGACTGCAGTTCTATGAGGACCTCTGGTAGAGATTCGAAGACTTAGACCATCCCCATTCAAGGGTCAACCTAACTAAGTCATCATCCATTTTCACCCTTAATCTTATTAAATTTTGTTTGACCTACCTACACTCTCCCATTCAAAAAGTCACCACCTAAGTCACAAACCCAATCATTTTTAAAATCTAATCATTTTCAATCATCTTTTTCTCACATTCTCTACCCCACCACACTTTTGTTTTTTACTTTTTAATTTACGAAGATGCAAATAATTTTATTAATAATTACGGAGTAGTATGTTAGATATATAATTAATTTTACATAACAATGATATAATTACAAATTGAAAAAAATAATTTCATTAATGATAAATTTGGTACAATAAACTATAAACAAATTATATAATATAATTGAACTTGAAGTTGGAAAATTTATTTAGAAAATAGTAAGTTTTATAATGTAAAAAATAGTAAAACAAGAAAAATGTGTTGAGCATACAAGCTAAAAGTTCACATCATTTTATACCATATAAATGAGTAATATTGTCGTTGCAATTTTTGAACGTTAAATAATGTTATCGTTTGTTATTAACTTTTACAGTTCAGGCATTATTATTTAATCGCTCTCTCTCTCTCTCTAAAAAAAGAATTCTCTCCAAATAAACCCCTAAAACCTAACCCTAATTCATCCTTTGACACCGCCGCCGCCACCCACCCAACTACCTCCTCTCTCAATACCTTCTCTAGATCGCCGGAGATGTGGTCTTAGTTGACCCATCTCCGGCGGTCTGACCCTACGTTTATCGAACTTGCACACGGGAGTCTCTCTGCCTGCCTTTGGCCCTCAATGGCCGGTTTCTCTGGTCGGTAGCACTTTCTGTTGGATCCGTTTTGACAACCCTACACCAAGCAACTGTTGGAGTTTTGAGCCGGGCTACATGGTCGGAAAAGAAGTGTTTAAGAAGTTTGAAGCTCTTGCTTGTACTAGCAGTATGATTGACAAAGAAGACTATGTGCATCCAAACCTTACCCAGTATTTCTATTTGGTAAAAATCTCTTCCTCTGTTCAAAATGTTTTATCAAATTTTCCAAATCTTGTTTTATAAAAAAAAAAAAGAAAAAATTAAACAAAAATGTTAATTCAAAAGGAGTTTCTGTGGGTTTGTTCTCCCGGAAAGGAAACAGGGGGGGGGGGGGGGAAGGGTCGTCTTAAAATTTGTCTCAAATTTACTCCTCTTTTTCTAAAAATGAAGTTTTCCAAAATGGTTTTCAATTTTCCTGGGTTTTAAAAAAAAAAAAAAAAAAAAAAATTTGAAAGAGGATAAAACAAATTACGTCTTCTCTTTTGCTTGTACTGGGTTTGGTGTTTGTGATATCTTTTTGGGTCTTCTACGGTATATGTGTTGTTCTCTGCCTCGTCCTGATTGGAGGTGTGATCTTCTTTTCCTATCCCTTGGTCTCTTCTATGCGGTTGTGGGTAGTTCGTGTTTCGGGTTTTGCTTTGCTAGACCGGTGGCTTTGGGTTTTGGTTCGTTATTTTTTGCTCTCTTGGGGTAGGCTGCTCTGTAATTTTGGTTCTGTCTGCTTGAGGCTGTTTTCCCGTGTGTATTTTGTGTTGTTAAGGTCTTTATGGGTTGCGTTGTTTAGATTGGTTGGTCGTTTGGGTGGACTGGTTGTGGTGGTTCTCCTTTTTGATCTCATGTCGATTCCCTTATTTTCTGTTTTTACCTTTATCATGCTATACCAAATAAATTCCTCTTATGAGAGGATATCCTCTAGTCTTAACTCTCGGTGTGTCTTTTATGGGACATACTTCCTTTGGAGATTAAGAGTGTCCTGTCTCTTAATCTTTCATCTTTTGGTTAAGGTTGTCTACCTTCTTTTGAAAATAAACACTACTACGAGCGAGGGTGTCCTGTCCTTCTTTTTGTGGTGGTTTCCTTACATTAGTATTTATGATTTACGGCGTCCGGTTTGTGTTGGATACACCCAAGTTCTTGTGGTGGTTTTGAATAGGGGATTAGCGGAGGAGCTGTTCTTGTTCCCTCTCATCTGCTTGCGGAAGGTTTTTGGTTTCTTGATTACTGTTTCCATAGCTCGATCACCAAGCTGTAGGAGATCCTTCTCCACCGAAGGCAGACTGTTCCAGTTTGCCCTTCATATGAACTTTCTACGTCTTTTAGGCGTAAGTGCAGCTTGTTCTTGTCGCTTGGTTGTTCAAGTGTCTCGACGACCTAAACGAGTTTCCCATTATGCCGAAGAGTTCAACAATGAAGCTCATGCTCAATCTGCCGTACTTCACCGACTCGCCTTTGATTACCGGAGCGCTTTATTTAGTTTTGCTTTTTACGTTTTTATAGTTGTAGTTGTAATCTTTAAAATGTAATTCAGGCTCGGGGTATCCGAACTCTATGTAATTGCATTTTCCATCTGGCAAAAAAAAAAAAAAAAAAAAAAAAAAAAAAAAACAACTTTTACAGTTGTTGCTTGTGTTGTGTTGATTTTTTTTTTTTGCAGACACCTTTACTTGCATCAACTCATCAAGTCATCAACTTGACAATTTTGGGAAAAGACACCTGCACTTGCATATATTTACATTTTGTTTTATTTTTTCCAACCAATGTAGAGATGCCACCTACTAGGTCAAGACAAGAGTCATATTTGGAGGAAGAAGTCATCACATGACTCAAGTTGGGATGGGTCAAGCTAATTGATGTTGTTAATTGTAATTATCATGACCTAATTAAGTATTGACTTAGGTCAATCCTATTGAATGGGAGTGGTTTTATGCAGCTGAGCACTTGTGGTGTAGCTTGGCCATGTGTGGTTAATACCACTTTAGTTCCTTTTTTTTTTTTCTTTTTTTATATGAATCTTATAATACTACATGAAAAGCTATTTCAACTAATTCTCCCAAATAGAGCCTAAATTTTAGATATGTTCGAATTGGAGGGGGCCAAAATGCAGGTCTTAAAGTCGACCCAAATCTGGTCAAATTTCATGTATCACGCAGCGGGTTTCTGGCATTGGGCTTTTTGGGCCTGAAAACAAGGCCCAAATCTTATACAAATTCAGATTGGGTCGGACCATTTGATAACCTCAAAATTAAAGTTGAAATTTAAGCGAAATAATTTACTTTAAAAATAAAAGTTAAAAACAAGAAAACTTATAAAAATCATAGTTTAGCCCAAAGTCAACCTAAAACCCTTGTGGTATGTTTTGGGGGTGGGGGAGGCAATCAGCATCTCCGGCAACTTTTGTCGACCGTAAATACTGCTAATGAGCATCTCCGGCAACTTTTGTCGACCGTAAATACTGCTAATGAGAAAGTAAGAGCCTTTTCTCTATTATTAATAGTGCGATGAACTCAATTTGCTTTTTTTCTTTTGTGATTTACCGTCTTAATTATTCCGAAAAATTACATATCTTGCGAGAAAATTATATGATCTTAATGAAAAGGCTTTCCACATGAGTTTATTTTATCGACTCTTATGATGAGTTGGTCTTGCCAAAGACTTATATATACATCATGCGAAAAGTTACATATCTTGCGAGAAAATTAACGTTCATTTTTTTCCGTCCAAAAATCTTTTTTTATAAAAGTATTAATTATATTAGAATTTGAGGCGGGAATAAATCATAAAAGAGAATAATATTATTGATTATAATTGTGACAATTACAAGGAAATAGATAGCACTATATATAGTGCTTAATATAAGTTAAAACTAAATCTAGAATATCATTAAATAGAAAACCTAAATATTATCGCATACTATAATATATTATTACGATCTTAATCGGTATATTACCATATACCGTAATATTCCCTAACAAATTATGTTTCTCGAGTGAACCCACCCTGTTTATATTCTAGATCCGCCACTGGTCGGATATATATTTAATTTGGCGCTTGGGTTAAGCATTCACGATCTGTCCACCTACAACCACAACATCAACCAACGTATTCAAAACAACCAAAACTTAAACATAACTTCATCACCATATAATTATCCTTTTTTATCTCCGTATTTAAACTAATATGATTATCCTTTGTTATAGTCACATCATTTCAGTGAATTATTAACGTTTGTTTTATTTTGTGCGGGAAAAAAAATAAAGTAAATACTCGTATTAACAATTGACTGAGACAGAGAGTATATTGAGTTAAGGACATCTTTATTACTGTTAGTAGGCTGCTTGTGAGCTAGTTAGTTTCACTAATTTAGTAAGCCCGTTGTAATCGAAGCACTTAAAATTATAATTAATAAATTCAGAGAAAGAAATAATTATGTTTTATGTTATTTTTAAAATTTGTGTTACGAAAATCTCTTTTATGAAATTCTATTTTAAACAAAAAAAAAATTATTTAAGGACAAAAATATTGTATAAGTAATTTGTACAAAAAAAATTTCAACACCAAATATGCTAAACAATGTTATTTTATTTTATTTTTTTTTGCTCGAGCAAAAAATTAATGTGAAGCATAGAATTAAAGAACGTAGCATAGAATGCAAGAAAATTAAAAAACAAAAAAAAGGTGAGAGATAATTATACCATTAGCATGGAGGAATTGGCCAGTGAAGTAGGAAGAGCAGTCATTGCTAGCAAGAAAAACATAGGAAGGCGCGATTTCAAAAGGCTGTGCAGCATAATCCATGGGAACCTGTGACCCAAACGACACGACTTCCTCAGCAGGCAACGAAGCGACTTCCAGAGGGGTCCACACGGGGCCTGGGGCCACCCCGTTTACACGTATTTTGCGAGGGATGAGCTGAAGCCCTAGGCTTCTAGTGAAGCTGACGATTGCGCCTTTCGTGCTGCTGTACTCTAGTAGTGTTGCTAGACCTGTGTATGCTGTTGACGACGACGTGTTTATGATGCAACTCCCTTCTTTCATGTGTCTCAAAGCAAACCTATATATATTGATTAATATGAGACAGTCTCACGATAAATCAACTGATGAAGAATTACGCAATTATACAACTGACCTAGCCATGAAGAAATAAGCAAAAAAGTTGATCTCATAAGTGTCTCGAAGTTGGTCAGCGGAAACCTCCTCAATGCTTTTAGAATAGTACTGCACAGCAGCATTGTTCACCAGCACATCTATGCGTCCAAAACGATCCATTACTTGATCCACCACCTGCTTGCAATTTTCTTCGGATCTTAGATCCGTGGGTATGGCAATTGGGTCACCCGCGTCACTTGTCTTAGCTTTACGGATTAGTTCTAGGGCGTCAGCGGCATCCTTGTCCTCCGGACCTTTGACATATGTAAAGGCCACGGTCGCGCCCTCTAGCGCGTAAAGATAACAAACTGCCCTCCCTATGCCAGAGTCGCCTCCTGTTACTAGCGCCACCTTACCCTACATTCATTTCGAGTAAAGTGTCATCTAGATCATTCATATTACTTTGATTTTGCAAAAATTGAAGTATGGTAAGGAGTCATTAATTTGATCCATTGGGCTTAACATAAACACAAATTCTTATATGAGACGGTAAGTCGGTAACCTTAACGTGACACCGTACCTTCACACAAAAAGTGGTTCCATATTCATTTTTAATATAACATTTTGCGTTATCGGAATAAGTAGCATAACTATTTTTTGTACCCATAGTTAAATATTATTCTCTATCTCCTCAAGATATTTCAAAAATAACTTATTCAGCGGAATTGCAATATATCCTAAAATGTCTTTTATATACTCCAAAACACATTTTACCTTTTTTTTTTTTTTTTTTTCTCTCGTACCCTCTTAACTTTTTCTTAATATTTGTACGAGTATCATTTAAAAATGTGATAGCTCTAAGTAAATGGGAGGGAGTATATTTCTTCCTTCCCGCAATCCAAACTAAGAACAATAAAAGAGTAAAAAAGAAAAACTTCAAAAAACTTAATTAAGGTCTCGTATTTAATTTTGAATTTCTAAGAGACGGTCTCACAATAGAATAAATAATCTTACATGAAGTTTGTTAGATCCTTTATAATTAGGATTAACAGTAATAGGGAGAGGATTCATCAAATATTGTTTGCCAGGTTGAGTATCTTGATGCTGTGGTGGAAATTTCTCTTCATCACTTGCCATTTTTTTTTTTTTTTTTTTTGCGAATAATAGTAACAAACCTCGCTCTTCTAATTTTAGAAATTTAGTTATTTGTTGAACGAAAGTGGGGGAAAACACGCCTACTTATATAGGCAGTATTAAGGTTCTTTTCTTTTCAACTTTTTTGAGCTGAACATAAAAAATTAAATTGAACTTATAAAAGATAAACTTATACTCCGTAAGAGCTTAACTTGTAGAAGCTAAAGTCAGTGTAAATTAAAGGTTAGTGAGACATTACTGAGACTTATAGGAACTGCACTTATAAGAGTTGAGCTGAACTTATAAAAGTTAAGCAGAATTATAAGAGTTGAAATTAAGCTGAAAAGAACAGAATAAATACTCCTACGTATTGCTTGATGCTTATTGATGATCAAGTGTAGGACACTAACACGTACCTTTTTCTTTTTTTTTTTCAAACAATCAAATTAAAGAATTATGGGTGTAATTAACTTTCACTAATTGGTGATGTAAGGCCCTGTTCTTTTAGAACATAGGTTTGAACTTATAGGGTGAAATTTGACTTATGTGTTTGAAATTTGAACTTATAGAATTTGAATTTATAGGAGTGAAACTTATTGGCGTTAAATTTATTAGAATTTAAAACTTATTGAATAATAATAATAATAATAATAATAATAATAATAATAATAATAATAATAATAATAATAATAATAATAATAATAATAATAATAATAATAATAATAATAATAATAATAATTTAAATATTAATATTAATATTAATATAATATGAAAAAATTTATTAAATTAATAACAATAATAACAATGATATTTATAGTAATGATGATGATGATTACAATAATTAAAATCTTTTAATTTATTCAAAATGATTAATTTTACTAATAATAAACAATAGTGTTCAAAATCGATTTTGCGGTCTAGTATAGTTAAATATCTCAATATATAGTTGATTATAAATAAGTTGGCTCGGTTAAATATTTTAATATACTATATTTATTATTATTATTATTATTATTATTATTATTATTATTATTATTATTATTATTATTATTATTATTATTATTATTTACTATTACTATTACTATTACTATTACTATTACTATTATTATTATTATTATTATTATTATTATTACTATGTTATAAAAGTAGAAATGAGAGAATAAAAGAGAGAATAGATGGAATGAGAGAAGAAAGTTAAGGGATCAAAGTTATTCATATTATTCATATGGGAGCACATATATATAGTACATGTGGAGTAGTTTACAAACAAACCCTATTTACATTGATTTACAATATGGGCTATTAGCCCAATGGACATCCACAATAATGAGTTTCATAACACTCCCCCTTGGATGTACATTACTGAAGATCATGCCTCGTTAAAAACCTTTCTAGAAAAACCTGGTGGGAAAAACACTAGTGAAGGAAAAGAGTACAATAATCTTCAAATATGCATAATCAGCTGCCTCATTAAAACCTTTCCATGGAAAACCCAGTGGGACAAAACCACAGATAAGGAAAAAGAGTACAGCGCGTGCATACTCCCCCTGATGGTTACATCACTTGAATTTATTGTCAAAACAACTCATGATGTAGCCAAGTTTCTTGATCTTGACTAATTGCCTTTGCATTCTGACCAACTTTATAAGTGTCTTCAATTAATAGGAGTCCTTGATTGCTTCAACTTTCATAGTATGAAAATAGTAACTCATAAATATTTTCGCATCTTCACTTTAAATAACCTGTCACTTTTGTAATGCTGCACTCTTACTTGAATGATCACATCTTCAACAATAACGTATATGCATATGGTATGTGATTAGGTTCAAAAATATAGAAAGTGGAGTAATGTAATGATGTAAAAACAAAAAATATGAAAATGAAAGTGCTAAACTAATGCAATAGATGACTCGATAATGCAAACTGTACAGTTTTATTTTCAATATCCATGATGGATTTCAGGTTTATGAGCTCATTAATAACCATATATATGTCGACTGTCAAATGGACTTATAAAGTCCGAATTAAATAGCAATTGAATATTGCGTTTAAATATATATCCGTTTCATACGAATATTATTTCATGATAATGTACTCGGATATGTGGAATCGTCATTCCTCATATATTACACTATAGGTGTAATTTAATTTTATAAGACTTCTTTTATTTTATCAACTTTTCACTTATTTTTCTCCCCCTAAGGTGGTAAAATTTATATTCAAGATAGATTGCAATCATTTACATAACCACCTTAGAATGCAATTTAATTTCCCATATCAAATACTAATGAGATTTCGTTAGTGACCATTATCGTGGGATTTTATAAGAGAAATGGGGAGTACGCAATTGATTATCAAATTGCTGAAAAGATAAAAGAAACTGTGAATATAGAAGATCAAAATTGTTCACATAATATAACCTGTGAATATAACACAAGATACTCGAATATGTGGCTTTCAAGCCACTAATGATATCAATCCATACAATTGAATTTAGAAGGTTTTTTCAACCTCGATTAATGTGAAATTTCATTGTTTAGATCTTCAAATGTTAATCTTGCTTAATTTTACATCAAAATTCTTCACTTGACTTTGATAATTTTACGTCAACTTCTGATAGTAGTTTGCAATCCAATGCAATTCTACATTAATAGAGTTAGACATGCCTTAATATGTGCACTTGTCAAACTTAACAGTAGTTTATAACACTTCAAGTGTAATCGTGCTATATTACTCACTATGGTCGATTAGTTTATGAACCTTTATATGATCGAACTAAATTATACGGAGTATTTTTCTAAACTTCATGTAAAGTATGTGATATTGAATAACCACTTTTACCATCTTTATACTTAATCTTTTCCCCCAAAGATGGTAAAAATATCATCTTTAATGTAGAATAATGTATAATTAATGCAGTTGGATTTTCTATGCACTGAATGAAAGTGCATATTTAGAAGATGAAATTATTCATAAATAATTGACATGTGATTGTGATAACATTAATTACTCGTACTAATTGTGAATGTACGATAAATTTACAAGCAACTTTATATATTATCAACCAAATCATTGGAAAAAAAAATGTTGCTTACTTAATACGAGTATTCGTTTAGAATCTCCATAAAAATTATGGAGTACATACAATACAAAGATAGAGTACTCGGAAGAATTATAAACGTTGTAGATAAACCTCTACCAACATATCATTAGCTCATTCATTGTTATAATTGAGCATATTATTCACTTATTGAATTTTGAGTATCATTTTAATCTCAAAAATTATGTATTATAGTAATATGGAGAAGAAAGGCAATATCTCCAATAACTATATAAGTAAATGTGGAAATTGTGAAAATATTTCCATAATATTATACTTTGTATATAAAAAAAATTGAAGATTATAAACAATATCTCCATTATGTAATACAAAGTATATTAATGGTGATGAAATTTTGGAACATATCATATCTCTAATATGCATAATTGTCCATATATGCTTGTGAATCAAAGACAATCATTGAAATATTTATCAAGACTTTTGAATTGAATACACTTTGTAATTATGTTCCAAACTTACAATTGATATTAACTCCACCATATTTCATATAAATATAGCAATTGTTAACAAAAGGCATTAATATATCATGCCCATAATAATCAACCCTAAGAAGAGGAAGGAACCACCAAAATTTGGACATAATAATAACTTGTCAAAATTTAAAAAAAATCACAATAATTTATTTATGATAATAAAGTGTCAAAATAGGAAAGAATTTAAAAATAATAATAATAATAATAATCATGATAATAACTGTCAAGTTGAGATGAACTAAGAATATTTATTGATCTTCCTAAATTTAAAACACATGAAAATATAAACTTAAGGGAAAAAGAAAAAAAAAAAAAAAAAAAAAAAAAGGTAATGATATTTGATAATCTTAAACAACTTAAAATCAATCAATTCAAATTAAATAAATATTGAATTATATTTTGAATAGTAATGCTCATAATATTATGATCATCACATGAATGAAATACTTAGTCAATGAATTCATATGACAATTTTTCGACATATGGCCAACGAGGTCAAATAGTCAAGAATAATAATGATGATTAAACAAATTAAGAATGATATGACTTTAATAACCAATTAACTAGTCTGATAAAATGTTAATTCGGTCAATGAAGTAATATGACCAAAAGAACAATTAGCCAATGAAGTAATAAGGCAAAAACTTAATTGGATCAATGAATTAATATGACAAGGAGAATCATCAATTAACTCATGTATAAATATGGCTATATAATCACATAAAAAAATTGATCAATAAATTAATGACCATAAGATTATTTAACCAATGAATAAATATGGCTATATAATCATTATCAAACAAAAATTATTACCAATTAATTGCAATAAATAAGTAAATGATATAATAAACACCCTTAGAGAAATATGTGTCACAAGGAAAAAAAATAGCTAGGTCAATAAATTGATATGACCATAAGATTCATTAGCCTATTAATAATATGGCTATAGTTTTCTCTCAAAAAAAAAAAATATGGCTATAATCATTAAAAATATTTCAATCAATAGATGGGTGATCTTTAGATTGATTATCCAATGAATAAATATGGTATATAATCACTCCAAATAAATTATTATCAATTGATTGTAATAAATAAGTAAATGAGATAATAATCTTGTCTAATGATTAAACAAGATCAATGAGATAATATGATCAATCGAAAATTAAACCATTGATGTTATGGTCAATTAGTTAATATATGACCAATAACTTGATAACACTAATCAATTGATATGAATATATGATCAATGAATGATAGAGATAACTTAATAAATTTATGATGCTCGATAGATTAGAACATAAATCTTTGATAACGTGTTATAAAAGTAGAAAAGAGAGACACAAGAAAGAGAAATGAGAGAATAAAAGAGAGAATAGATGGAATGAGAGAAGAAAGTTAAGGGATCAAAGTTATTCATATTATTCATATGGGAGCACATATATATAGTACATGTGGAGTAGTTTACAAACAAACCCTATTTACATTGATTTACAATATGGGCTATTAGCCCAATGGACATCCACAATAATGAGTTTCATAACATACTATTATTATTACTATTATTATTATTATTATTATTATTATTATTATTATTATTATTATTATTATTATTATTATTATTATTATGCAATAATAATAGTTATATAAAAATAAAACAGGGTAATTCTCATCTGTGCCCCTGAAGGAATGACTTTTCTCACTTGTACCCTTGCAATTTTCTTAATCTCAGTTATACCCTTGACATTTATTAGTGAATGTCATATGTGACCAAAATTGGTTTAAATGTTAATTGGAGCTATTAAATGTCATCTTAAAAATCCAATTAATTTTGGCGAAAATTAGGGAAAAGATCATAAAAACGAGTTTCTTAATTGGTGGAGTATAATTGGAATCCATGTCATATACTTAATTAGTGCCAAGAAGACAATTAATTTACTCCAATTAACGTCTAAATCAATTTTGGTTATGCTTGATATTTACTAATACAATTCAGGGGTATAATTGAGATTATGAGAATTGTAGGGGTACAAGTGAGAAAAGTCATTTCTTTAGGGGTACAAATGAGAATTTCCCAATAAAACATAATAGAATTTATAAATTTGAACTTATAGGGTGAAATTTGAACTTATAGGAGTGAAATGAACTTATGTGTTCGAAATTGAACTTATAGGAGTGAAAAAGTCGAAATGAGCTTATAGGAAATTGAAATGAACTTATAGGGTGAAATTTGAACTTATAAGAGCTGAAATTAAGTTGAAAAGAACAGGGCCTAAGTCATTGAAATTCTTAAATAAGGGCATAAGGCGATATACTCCTGTATAAGACTTGGCTTGTTATTAAAATATTGGGCATAGGATAGGAAGTTGAAAATAAAGATATTTCAAAATTCATTCATGAGGAAAAAAAAAAATTGATTAAAGATTTTTCTAACCTATGCCCAATGATTATCTATGTCCAATGGCATAGGTTAGGCACACAAAATATAGCAATAACCTTCCTTAATTCATGAAAAAAAAAAAAAAAAGTAAAAAAATCACCTTCCCAAGAGTGAGAGGTGAAAAAACATTTGCAATATCACTCACTTATATCCTATGCCCATAGAAAACCCATGCAAGTAACTTTTAATATTTTTAAGGAAAATTTAACAACAATAATCCAACCTATAGCTGGTCTTCCAAAAATAAACCATCCTTTATTTATTCCCACAATAAACCCAACTATCCCCCACCTCTTCAATAACTAAACCCGTATCAAATTTGACCTGTTGATTACCTGCTAGAGCAGGTCACCACTATCTCCTTTATTCTAAAATGAAGAAGTCAACACTCAACACCACCTTCTTCCTCCATTATTGCTGTAAACTCCCCTCCACCTTCTTCCTCTACCACCTTCTTTCTCACCTCCTTTCTCAAGTATCAACTTCAAGAACCACTACAACAAACATCACAACATCAACATTCATAACGACAACGAGTTCACCAATTCAACTCCGACCACCTGCACCGCCCTCCTCGGCGGCTCACCGTTCAACCCATCCGTCGTCACCACCAGAGTCAGCCCCAATGACACCAAAGCTCATGCCGGCTCTCTAGTCTCTCTTATGTTTCCACCACTGTCTCGCTGTTTCCCACTTTGTACCGCCGCCCTCGTCACTGGAGTACCACCGCAACTCACCTCCGTTTTTCGGTCACAAACAAGATCCAAATTCCTCCTCCCTCCAAATACCCAAATGCCCAGATCCGTATTCTCGATGGGTGGATTACGATTTCAAATTTGAGAGGTGAGGAAGAGGTGTCTCCGGCGAAAATGGCATCGATGACTAAACGTTGTGGGACGCAAACGATTTCCGGCGAGGATGAGTTGATCACTTCTTCCAAGCTTCAAAACAAATAACGTACTTGTTTAATTGCTGCTTAATTATGTGTTCTGTGATGTGAGTTAAGTCGAGTTCCTTGAATTTTTAGCCAATTGTGCTATGTTTTTGAGCTTTTTTTTAGGGTTTGGTTTGAACAATTTCAATGGAAATTAGATAGGGAAGATGTGTTTGAATGTACGTGTTCGATTCATCCAAAGTCGTTATAGTTCATGACTTTCGGCTGGATTTTCCTCCCTAAATTTCGCTTTCTGTGAGCAATTTTGTTGCCGTATCACGTGTTCTTGGACACTAAATTCACATATATCCGCAGCCTGCACCGTTCGTAGTAAATTTTCGTTGTATTGTTTCTTGCCTTTTGCACGTAGCATTGAAAGCAGCGCCACATTCGACATTCTAAGTGAGATCATATGTACAAAATGGTGGACTGCATTAACTGGAGCTTTGTCTGTTTGGTGGTATGCTCTCCTGATTGCACTCTCGGTCTCGTTTCAAAAGTCAGGCTGTTCAAAACGAAGACGGGTTCACTATTTATCACATTAAATTCGTGAGTTAATGGAAAAATTGATTAATGAAATAGTGAACTCACGATGGTAGCCGTTGTTAGGTGAGGGAGAGGTCTAATTGGTGGCACACCAATGGTGGTTGGTGTTGACAGTAATCCCGATGACTGTTGGTCTTTTGTTGTTGTTGTTGATGCGGAGAGTTGTTATGTTTGTAAATAATGTAGGAGAAAGTTTAAGGAGGAAACTAGAAAGAGTGTATTAGAAAGTTTAAGAAGAAGAAGAAGAATGGTGGTAATGGATGTGGAGAGTGGTGGATGATGGTGGTCCTACAAATGCTAAAAAAAAAAAAAAAAAGGAAAATGAGAAGTTGACCGGTTTAGCAAGTTATAGGTAACTTGGTCTGTTTAAAGAAAACAAAGGTTATAGTTGGGTTTATTGTGGGAATAAATGAAGGATGGTTTATTTTTGGAAGACTAGGTATAGGTTGGATTATTATTGTTAAATTTTCCTATTTTTAATGGAAATATATGTAGGGACATTGCTATTTTCACCTTTTTAACTTATGCCTGCTAGATATAGGTTAGAAAAATCCTTTAAATTTATTTTAGGCCTATTCTTTTGGACTTAATTTCAGTTCAGCTCAGTTTAGATCACTTATTATTATTATTATTATTATTATTATTATTATTATTATTATTATTATTATTGTATTATATCATATTATATTATATAAATTTACAAAATTATACTCCGTATTATTATGTATATATTAAAATAATATATTATCTTAAATTATACTAATTTAATTATATTTATATTATATTATGATTTTTAATATTTAATTTGTTTTAATAACATGCTCATATAAATTTTTTTCATAAAGCGAAATGTAATACGGAATCTTTGTAATTTTTTCATTTTATTTATTTTTTCATTTGTTTGATGTTAAGCTACTTCCTGATTAGTACTCCGTACAATACAACTTCTAATTAACCATAGTCAAATCGAATCACGTGAATAAAGGAAATAGATATGGGAAATTTGTGAGATAATCATCAATGAAAAGGAGCTTAAAAAAAAACTAATTAGCAAAAGTTGTTGGATAATTACCATTTGAGGCAAATATTATTCCGTGTTGTTGTTGTTTACGTATATGTCTAGAAAATGCAAGCTTAATTTCACATCCACTCCACCGCTCCACGTTTCTAATTATTTCTACGGAGTAATATTTTTTTTATTGAAATCCGTATCTATTCTTACGTAAATGAACCTATACACCTACGTAATGAAAAGCAAGTAAACTAGAAAATAAATCTATAAAAGTTTAAAGAGTGCAAGTAAACATGGAAATATATGGTTCATTTCTATTCGTGGCCTGGGTCACGTTTCGGATCTTTAATGCAGATGTGTATTTTGTAAGCAACTTCAATACTGTGAAATCAGAGACGGGTCCGAGCCACACCTACAAGTGGTAGAGAGAAAGCCCACCTCATAGATCCAAGGGGTTCCATCCTAAAATAGGAGGAGTAGCCCTTAGGCTTTATAAGGTAGACATTTCAACTCTCCACAACCGATGTGGGACTTACATGTGGAAATATAATAAGGGATTCTTCACAAATACTCCATCGTAAACCTAATTTACTGGTTAATAAGGGTTGGGTCTACATCAAGTCAGTGGAGTTGGGTCATTTAGCTAACAAACATATAGGGTCAGGTTAGGTCCGGGTTGGTCACATCTCGAGTCAATTCAGGTTAGGTCATTTCGAGTCAATCACTTTCATTGAAATTGGTTAATACTCTGTAAGAAGAATTATTTTTGTAATTAAAGGTAGGTTGAAGAGAAAATAAATTTGAATTGGGTCAATCTGAGTTTGGGGTCAATTTTAGGTCAACAAATTTTGGGTCGAACCGGATCATCTTAGGTTTCGGGTCGACTTCAGGTTTCAGTTTATTAGGTCAATTTCTGATCGAAGATCAGGCTTATCAGGTGGGTCAATCTGGTCGAATAAGGTAATAATCTTATCTTAAAACTTATACTCCGTAATGTTTAGCTGGTTATCTCGAAGTCAATTCAATTGTACTGCAGATAGGTAACATTTGAAAATTCAAATTTTATATGCTATACTGCTATACGATGTCATTTGATATCAACTACACGCAGTATTGTGATATGTCATACGAGTACGGAGTACTTGTTATTGATTTGAGTCAAAAGCAAATACCAATTCTTTAACTTCTCAAACTCATCAATTTATCTGGACCAAATTTTAACAAACTTTATTAAAACAGTTAAACTAGTTGGTTTCGTAGACGGCTTAGTTGCTCACGAGTTAACAGTTAAACTATAAGGTGAAACTAATATGCTGTCATGAGAGTCGACAAATTTGATTTTGATCCGGGTTTCTGCCATAAAATTGTTGACAAAACCAGGATATCCCCCATCGACAAAAGCGACTACTATGTCGCTACAAGTCCTTTTAATAGAGGCAAGCGACCGATCCAAAAAATTCTAAAACGATGCTTTTGCTTTGCTCAAGAGAACTAAGAAAACGTCAGGCGAGAAATTCTGAACTTATCATGATTTGAAGAAAACCGAGACGACCAATAAAGAAGTACGCCTTGGGACTTGAGTCAAGGCTGTGATATACAAAAAGAAACTACTAATGCTTATTACACAAGTAACAGCCTCCTTATTGAAAGTACTAGGAGCTGTTAGTGGAACATTCACTCGAGCCAAAGCAAACGCAAACTATAAATTATCAACGATCAAAAGCCGAGAAGCTGACATTCAAAGAAGAGTTCAGATCTGAGCAAGCAGATGATCGCCACCAGAGACTTTAAACTCGGATGGCGCTGTCTCGATGTTCAGAACTTTGACGTTCCCATCATCCACATAGGCTGACCATCTGCAGAAAATGGAGTCACATCAAGAAAGAAATTCCAGTGACCCTAGAACACTCACTACCTGTAGCACCTCAACTCACTTAATAGAGCTGCATGTTAACCTAAACAGGTTTGGCCGCAGCAAGTTAAGCCTTGGATCGATTTAGTTCAGGACTTTGTTGGAGGAGCACACCTTTTTGACACGAGGTGCCCTATCTTTAGTAAAATTTTGTGCAAAAGTACCCTTTTTAAGAGTTTCCATGTCGATGAACATGTAAAAGAGAAAAACTAGCGAGTAACAGGTAAAAGGAAGGGCAAATTGAAGATCTAGTTGAACAAAATACTGATAGTACATACTAGTGTGTCTTGGTTAAGCGAGTCTTGTCAAAAAGACGTACCAAAAATGCACAGAGGCGATTTTGACTAGAGCCTCATCCAAGGAGCGCCTTTTTAAACTAAGGTTCAGGTTATTTCACATGTGCTATTCACGGATCGTTCCGAGCACGGAGTACATGGCATTTTGGCAT
This sequence comes from Dianthus caryophyllus, assembly GCA_023091065.1. Lineage (NCBI taxonomy): Eukaryota > Viridiplantae > Streptophyta > Magnoliopsida > Caryophyllales > Caryophyllaceae > Dianthus > Dianthus caryophyllus. Next base: position 34,205,628 of record CM041519.1, read on the forward strand.
GGTCATTTCTCGAGTCAATGTGATTTTAGGTAGTGTTTTGCAGTTATTTATCGCTTTTATGCACTTAGAGGTCATTTTAAAAACGTCACTTGTCAAGTTGTCATTCAAAAAGTCATTTTTGAATCGGATGGTCCAGAGAAGGCCATTTCAAATCCATTCGATATAGTAACAACAGATTTGGATCGACTAAGAGATTGAGGTGAGTTTCAGACCAAATTTGTGGGTCTTGAATCACGTTAGATTTGCACATTAACCCATCAGTGAGACCTATATAGCAACAAAAGTAGATAGTGATGGGCCGGAAAATTTGATACCTGTGAGAGCGAGTCCCAAGCAAAGCTGCGGAGAGGTCTACAGTTAAGTCCAAGCTTTTGTGAAAGCTGGCATCAAAGTCGCCATAAAATTCCACCTACATTGAAAGAAAGTTTCCACAGATTCATATCATTTAAAAAAAAAAAAAAATTAGTTCGCATACAAGTTTCCACTAACATATGGTTTATCAAAGGGGTTGAATCGAATGACAGAATTAAATTTATGTGGACCGAGGAGAGAAGCCCAATAACATCAATTAGAGCGTTAATGTCAATTTCAGGACTTGATACGATTAATGAACATCACAGCCAAGCATATTCTAAATGTTAGAAACAGCAATACGAATGAGCACAGTCGGACAACCAGAAATCACGATGCAACACAGTAAAAGTATAATCTTACAGCATCTTTTGCATCAAGTTTCTCAGCCCATCCGTTCAAAACGTACGGATCATTAACAGAAACACAGATTATTGAGTCAATCCCTTTAGCCTTGAATTTGTCAACATTGTTCTTGTAGCTGGGCACATGCTGAGATGAACAAACTCCAGTGTATGCACCCTGAAAAAACAAAAATAAACTTCCCTAAACACACTGTAAAACTCTAAACCCATGATAAAGCAGATTAAAAAAAAAAAAAAAAAAAAAAAAAAAAAAAAAAAAAAAAAAAAAAAACCATCCAGGCTAAAAGGTAAAGCATAAAAACTATGATCAAGAACTACTAAAGGCAGATTTTATATTAAGGAGTCGATATAAACCCCAAGTCAACACCACCTTTCCTTAGATCTGCGTTAAGCACAAGATCACACACGGGATACATAATGAAAGGAAAAGGGAAAATAGCATAAAGAAAAAAGAAGCAAAATAATTAACAGCAGCATGTAACACTGCGCGAATAGAATGAAAGAATATTCACCGTATCTAATCTTTGCATTACTTTCAGATGCGAGTCTAATTTTAAATAAATTACGGAAGTGTTAGGCTTAAAATTCTAATGATGAGCGATTTCTCTTAAGATATGCATAATTCAATAAGGCAAAGCATTGGGAACTGTTTCCACACCCTACCATAGTCCACAACCACTGTACCAGCATGAAACACCTGCCAACCCCAAACTCACTCCCCTACCTGGGGCGTCCCAGGACAAAGTTCACCTCATCCTAGAACTCTGCCTCCTCTAGTGTATGAGTAACTGAGATATTTATTTTTAATTCTAATTTTTTTTTTACCACGGGAAGTGAGCACAACATAACACTAATATAATTACTAGTAATAACATAAACAATAATCTAGGCTACAAATCTGAACAAGATGTATTATGCAGCAACATGTCACTTCAAATGCCGACAAGATCAACAATGGCAAATGACACCACTATAGGAGGCGAACCAATAAAAGGAAGACAGATTGTTTCATGAAGTAGAGGAAATGTATTTCCATAGAGATTAGGAAGCAGAATTATAGCGCGTGCAGAACCGAATACGAGATTACCATTACACCAACAAATGGGAAAAGTAGGCTCCATCAGCTCAGGATAAACGGTTAAGCTGAATCCCTATTTTCAGTGATTGTACGGAAGGACGTGTGGAGATACAAAAACCCATTAACCACTGACATAGCAACAACATTCCTTTTATCGATCGCCAACCAATAACCCCACTTCACCACATTCAATCACTAACCCGTTTATTCAGAAGGAAGGTTTCCTTAATTGTATATCAACTCATATTCAACGAAATTTGTATCGGCTAAATTTCAAAAATTCAATTTCCGACATCGCCCAAAAGTCAACCTTTAAAATACACACAAATGCTTCAAAAGCCCCCACAACAACATCACATACACGAAATCAAACCAAAAAAAAAAAGAAAAAAAAAAGTTTCAGAAACAACTTACAGGAAGACCAAAGATGACAACTTTCTTCCCCTGAAAACCAAAAAGAAAAACCAATCATCATTCATCATAAAACCCTAAAAAAAAGTTCGCCTTTAACAATCACATCAACCAAAATAAAACCTAAATAACCAAAAACGACAGAATTAAATTTAAAAAAAAAAAAAAAAAAAAAGACACCTTAAAAATGTCGTGAAGTGAAGTAGTGGAAAACTTGGAAGAAATGCCGTCATCCCAAGAACGAGCCTTTTGAAGGGAAACATTTGGGGAAGAAGAAACTAAATCAGACCCAACTGAAATTGACGCAAATGCCCTTGTTGCCGCCATTTTTAGACCTCCGCTCAATGATTTGAGCATCGTTGATTTCTTCATCGCCATTAACGCCATTTTTTAGGGTTTTTGATTTGATTGATTTTGAGGGAAAGAAGATCGAATATATTATGGTAGGGTTTATTCATTTATCGTGGGATTATTAATAGGTTGGTTTATTTTTGGAAGACCACCAATAGGTTGGATTATCCCTGGTAAATGTTCCAAAAAATAAAACTGAAAAATAAAATAAATATAAAAATCAATATTCATAGTTTAGTATGATTGGCGGCTTGGCGCATTATGTAAAATTTACGTTGAGGGTACTCGAAAGGAATTGTTAAATTTTGTGAGAAGAATTGTTAAATTTTGGGAAATTAATTGTGCAGTAGATAGTGGAGGGGCCCATTTGGAAAGCCAAGGTTTCATCACAGGGTACCACGTGTCCCTGTGGTGATTGCTTTGTATATTAGATTGCTTTGTATATTAGATATTAGATATTAGATATTAGATAGTTTTCAAATTGTTTTGTGTGTTATTATATTAGTTGTTGAAAAATTTCACTAAAATATTACTCTGTATATAATACGGAGTATACGTTTTGCCAATTCGAATTTGATGAGACAAGTGAGACGGGTTTGTGGATATCCAACATGTGATGGGCATGTCTACGCTTAAAATTTCCCCCATTAGGTAGGTGATGGAGAATCGGTGATCATTCGTCATAGGTGATGGGGCTGGTATGAAGGTAATCACTCAGATAAAATGTTTAAATTGGATTTTGAATTTTTGGATACTTATTTTAAAATAATTAAATTGAAATAATTTTAATGAATAAGAAAAAGTAAAATTGTCGATTACATTTTGCCTCCTTTTAAAAGGATCTTTTGACTCTACGTCCTATGATTTTGGATTAAAAAAATTGAGTCATTCCAATTCAATTTAGGTCAAATTATTTGGGATACAAATATGATAGCCCCAAAGCTATATGCTGGAATAGATTACTTCATCATGGAATGATTTAGACAAAAATGCCGATTACCCCAAGACGAAAAGCAAACAAGTCAAAACGACACTAGAAAGCATAAAACGGAACAACTCGGGTATAACAGCCCGACCCACCACCGTCGTAATACACATCACCTTAAGGTGAAATGCACACTTTTAGGCTCGTTGTCCTCACTTAAGTCCAAAAGTACAAAGTCTTGTTATTAAGGTAGTGGGTGGAATCCCAAACACATCAAATCCTCTTAACTCTACCAATGTGGGATATCCAAACTTTGGGGTGTTACAAACTCCCCCACTTAAAGAACACAACGTCCTCGTTGTGCCTCTCACAAAGCCGACCGTAGCCAAGCCCAGATTCCTCCCCCGCTAGGTGGGCGGCCCGGGTACTCCTGACCACAGGCTCATTATACAGTCGCAAGCTTGCTATGACACCATTTATAACAATTTGACCCACCATTGTCGTAATACACTAGAAAGCATAAAACGGAACAACTTGGGGCCAAGAGACACCCCCCAAATCGTCTTCTGCCAAGCGAAATAGATGCCCTGGCATATCCAAAAGCTCGTAGACGCATAATCTCTAGACGTGATGCATTTCAACTCGCCCAAGTAAGTCTGGAATAAGAGACTTGCAAATTCTAATTGTATGTGAATGTGCCGTGGGAAGAAGGTCATCACCTTTCATGAGGTTTACAATGACCTGTGAGTCAGTTTGGATTAGTAGGCGAGAAAACTTGCGCTCGATAGCAAGCATGAGGCCTCTCTTTAAAGCCATAAGTTCCGCTCTCATCATTGCTGCAACTCCTAATTTTTCTGTGAAAGCTAACAGCATTTGTCCTGACGAGTCACGAAATATGCGTCCCGACCCTGATAATCTTGGTTACCTTTGGAAGCGACATCAATATTGAGGGCGACCCAATCCAAAGGCGGAGCAACACACCTCACAAGAGTCTCTTGATACCTCTATTTTTTTGATTTGATACAGAACTCTGCCGACTCCTTGGCATTGATAACCTCCCAGATACGCAGCACTAAAAAAAAAAGTGAATAAAAATTGTTCAGGATTTCCGCCACTTTATCAAAAACACGACAATTTTCAAATTTCCAAATCCACCAAACTATTACCGTAAAAGATGTTGGCCAATTCACCAGCCTTTCACCGTTTTTTTTTTTACCAAGTTCATAACGACCTAATCACGACTATTAGAGCATGCGAGAAAATGTTGCGTTTTTGCAAAGCTGAAGAAATTCCATACCTTTCTAGCTTCACGACAGTCTCGAAGTAGATGAAGTGTTGTTTCCTCGACATCCTCACTCGTCGCACATAGCATCTTTCGTGAACCCTCTACACGCACGATTCACATTAGTCCTAATTCTGTCATGTAAAAGAAGCCAAAGAAATATTACGACTATGTATCGTCTGTCAAATATTTTTAAAATTTAGCACGATGCCCAAAAATTTAACCAATACTAAAATTTAAAAAGCAATATTCAAATTAGTTACTGCTGATTAGTATTATCGTTTAACCCAAATTATACAACTAATTATCATTAGTAGTGTTATGCTAAGGTTAGTTTAGTCTTTTCACTATAAAGTGTTCCATGATTTTTAGTAAAATCCATTCCATGGTATAGTACATCCCATGATAGTCACATTAGAAAGATCCACATCATGCCACTGTCATTTAAGTGCAAAATTTAGAGATCTGTAGGGTGTGTAGAAATCTACACACCAGTGAGGGGGGATGTGGGCCACTTGTAAGCAAAATGAGGAAAAAGGAAAGTGGGGGCTACCAAGTGTGAGGGTGGTGTGTAGAGATTGGTGTATCTCTATCATCTTCCCACTAAGTGACCCAAAAATGCCAAATATACATTTGTGGGGAGGTCAACCAATGTAGTAGGTGTCCCAAATTTTGGGTTTGTGACCCAAAATTTAGGGAGCCCCTCTACATTGGGAGGGTTCTCATTTGTAAATTTTATTTATTTTATTTATTATTAGTTGATTAAAATCAATTAATTATTTTATTATTCAATTAATTACTTACTAATCACTTTTCAACTAGTGCAAATTATAATGTATGTTTTCTTTAATTAACTTTTTTTTAAATTGAAAAAAAATTAGTTAGTAAGTTTTCGGAAAAAATTGTTAAAAAAAATATTTTTTATTAATTAAAAAAAAAAGTTACGTAGTAGTGGTAGTAGACGTAGTAATGGTAGTAAATTTTTAATCAATAAATTGTTGCAAATTTTTAAACAATATTTTTTAGGGATGTGCTATTCGTCGTCGACAAATTACTTTGCGCAGTCGGCTTTTCTTTTCACTAATTATACTTAAGGATTTTAATGATTAATTATCTATTTAGGTTATTAATATCTATTATTAAGTTTCGATTTATTATTATGGAAATTTTAAACTTTTACGAAAAATCGTATAATTTTAAACACGGGATTAGCAAAATAGTAAAAAAAAAAAAACGAAAAAGACACATGGCGGAGGGTGAAGTGCAAGCACATCACCCATTCACCCCAGGTGAAGTGCAAGCACATAGCAAAGGGCGACAGGGTGATGTGTAAGCACTTCACCTGGGGTGAATGGGTGATGTGCTTGCACTTCACCCATTCACCCTCCGCCATGGTTTTTTTTTTTTTTTTTTTTTTTTTTTTTTTTTTTTTTTTTTTTTTTTCGATCGACGATTTCAATTTCAAATTTATCGTTTTTCAAATATCAACATTTAAAACTTTCTATTATCAAATACACTATAAAAAACACAAATAGATACGAGTATAAAATATAAAAATTACCTCGTTCTCATCACTTAAATCGTCGGACATTTTTAGAGTTTTACAATTTTTGGGTAGTGAGTGAATTTTTTAGAGTGTAAATGAGTGGTGAGTGAAAAGATAAGGTTAAAAGATAAGGGTAGTGAGTGAATTTTTTTTTTCTATTTTGCTAATCCCGTGTTTAAAATTATACGATTTTTCGTAAAAGTTTAAAATTTCCATAATAATAAATCGAAACTTAATAATAGATATTAATAACCTAAATAGATAATTAATTATTAAAATCCTTAAGTGTAATTAGTGAAAAGAAAAGCCGACTGCGCAAAGTAATTTGTCGACGACGAATAGCAAATGGGATTTTTTAATCAATAAATTAATGTCATAATATAAGTAATTAATCAATGTTAGAATTTAAAAAATAAGAGTAAATTGACGATTACATCCACCGTTTATGGCCAACTTGAAACTTACATCCACATCGTTTTCGACTTTGTAACTACTACCACTATCTTTGGTTCGGTTAATGGTTACTACCATGTACAAACCCGAAGCTATCAAAATCGAATCTGAGCCGTTGATCTATGTTTGGGTTATTTAATGATAATTTGAGTACCTATTTTACCCTTACTCTTCTTATTACTAAGGGTAGATGTCGATTATCTATTACACTTGAAGCTCTTCTCTTTTTTCATTTCCCAAATTTATTTTCACCTGAAGCTCAGCTCTTCCTTCAATCTCCTTTGAATATCGTTTTCAATCTCTCCCTTCAATTTCGTTTCAATTTCGTTTTCAATCAGGTAAACATCTATTTTTGAAAGTAATAAATCAGAAAATAGTTTTGAAAGTTGATTAACTTTGCAACAATTCCATTGTTTGGAGCTTATGAGAACGAATACATTCTTTGTTCTTACAAAATGTTACTCTATACAACTTATGACACATTGATTATTGAGTTCCTCTACCATTGTTTGTAAATGTAAATCAAATAGAATGGATATCTGGTATTTCGAGAAACTTTTGTTTGATAACAGCTGTATACTAACATTTACGGCCTTTCATAATGGTTTGCCCATGACTTGCTTTTTCTTCTTTGCAGGCGACTTCACGCTCTTCGGCTTCACAGCCTTCACAGCCGCGGCCTTCTTTGCAGCTGGTGCAGCCTTCTTTGTCGCAGGTGCAGCAGCCTTCTTCGACGGAGTTGATTTGACAGTCGTCTTTGCTACCTTCGCCACCTTCTCCTTCGGCTTCACAGCAGCCTTCCTTTTAGTTCCCGTAACCTTCGCCTTTGCTGGTAATCATTTCGATTTTCCCAGAAAAATCGAAATTGGGGACGAATTTCATGAATTCAGAAATTCCCAGAAATAATTCAACAAAAAAGGATGAAATTGACATACCTAATCAAGATAATAACAATACGCACGATTTGTCGACAGCTAATTCATGAAGATTTTCGTCATAAGCTCAGTAATTTAGTGGGATTAATGTAAATAATTGAAGTGAAAAAATGAAGCTCAGTAATTTGAAGTGAAAAAAATGAAGCTCAGTAACTTCAAGTGAAAAAACGAAAGAGGGAGGAAGGCTAACTAAAAGAAGGGCTTCTAAAAGTAAGGGCATTTTAGACTTTTCAAGTGGTTTTTTTAGGTTCGGGTTAAATATGGTAGTAACCATTAACCGAACCAAAGATAGTGGTAGTAGTTACAAAGTCGAAAACGATGTGGATGTAAGTTTCAAGTTGACCATAAACGGTGGATGTAATCGTCAATTTACTCAAAAAATAAATATGGTGGACCATGAAAAGGTGGAAATAGGGAGCCCCATTGATGTAGAAACATGTAAATGAAATGGGGAGGTTAAGTAAAAAGTTGATGAAAGTAGGAGAGAGAAGTTTTGGGGAGCCCCATTTATGTGGATGCTCTTACACCCAGTCATTTTAAATTGAGTGGGGCAGTAATAATATACACCAATTGGACAAGGTTAAACTGGGTCATATCAAATTGTGGATTATCTATACGTTAGGTATAAATACTCGTATGAAACCGTCTCACGATAAAATTTATCATGAGACCTAGTTTTTTTTTTGGGGGGATTGGGGATCATATATGTGTCGGAGAAAGGGCGATTCAATTTGGACCAATTCACTTCGTGTGAAATTGATTTGGAAGCAACTTAAAATTCAAAATAAGCAGTATTTATTTAGAAATTAGTCTTCATCATCTTAAACTGTAAGGAATCATCTCGTAAAATGATACTCCCCCAAAGTACATTTTCTTATAGGTTTTATATTTCGTGCTTTAGGAAATTAATTCAAAAAGAAAATACTCTTTGAATAGCAATTAGTGCCAGATCCAAATTAATGTTGTTACAAATTATAAGACGGTTTCAGGAGCATAGACTTTTTAGACAATACCCTGAAATCCTGAATCATTTAATCCACAGTCGACGAATAATATAAATATAAATATATTCGAGATAGCAGCAACCGTCTTTCAAATAAGAAGCCGTTGAGAAAACTCAAGTGAGGACATTAATGATCAGAAATTTCCTAACATAATACTTTCCCCCTCTCCATATAGATAAACCAAATACATTCAGATATTTCCTCCAAAAAAAACAAATGTATTACAGAAATTATGCACCACCAGACGCCATATCTACGTCTGCAATGCCATTGACTCCTTTGAAAGCGACACGTAATTTTCTGACGCCGGATGTTTTCTTGTCATTCTTGCTGATTGTCCCCGTAACATGGACAGTTCCACTCGGAACTCTACCCATCAAGTCAAACAGTGGTTCCGTGAGGTTTCCTCGAGTCATCTCTTCAAGTACAGGAGGCGCCTGCATGTACAGATTTTTACCCTGGAGAGATACGCTCGCTTTTGATAGGTGAAGCACTGGGTGTTCCTCTAGTAGGTCGATGAACTGTTTGTCATGCCATCGTGGGAAGTTATTAGTCCAAGATCAAAAGAAGAAATCAACAGGAATATAAAAGAATATTTCTCAGGAACTCGTTCACCAAAGAAAACTTGATTACGTGTTACAAATTCACAAAGGAAAAAAATGATTAGTTGTTTCCTTTGAAGTTTGAACCATGAAAACATATTCACAAGCTGAGAAGAGACAATGATATTCTAATCCCATGATTTAGTCAAGAACACAAACACTATAATCTGCTTTCAATTCTTCAAAATTTGTAATGACTGCTGAGGCGAAAGTTATCCACTTCCTCCACTTCTATATCTTCTTCCCTCATGAAAACTGCTCAACAATTACGAAAATGCGTAGTACAATACTAAACGTGCATTTATGTGTGAGAGACTTGTTTAAGTGTCGTCATGTCACCTATAGCACAAAACTGTACCAAGATAATGTTTACCTAAAGGATATGAGAAATTCAAAGGAAAATTTTCAAAGATTAAAAAGGAAAGACGGAGGGAAGAACTTGCAGAATTGAAGCAAGTTGTGTTTAGCCATATCTTCAACATAAGCTTGGTACTTCCCTAAGTGAATAAGTGAAGTCAATTCACTGTGACTAGATAATTTTTTTTTTTTTTTTTTTGGCTCGGGACTGGAGCATACCCAAGGGGGAGGATGAGATTGATTAAATGTACCTAACAAAAATCAAATTTCACATTGAAACCACTGTAACCTAGAAAACTCATTTGTGGCATTTATTTACCCTGTCAAGCGGATGGAAGGATATATAAAGCTCAAATGTTATTCTAAGAGCATGAAGTACTAAGTCCCATTGAAACGATGCGATGTCATACTTCCTCCATTGCACATGATTAAGGTGAAGTTAGAAGAGAAAAAAAAAAAAAGGTAAAGTTACTCTAAGTCCATGAAAATACTGATGTACTCTCCAATGTATCGAGTACAAATCTACAAATTTGAGGAGTATAAATTTCACAAATCATTGACAAACATAGCTTGTTGTGTAATGACCCCAAAAAGTTCTCCCAGACACAGCAGCCTTTCCTACCATTTTATTTTCTTTTGTATTCTAAAGGAGAAGTCTTAATGTTTCTACCCTTGAAAAGTTGACAAATCCCATGTTTATTTTGCAAAACCTAAACAGCATATGACTTCAAGTTGCCGAAAGAGTGGACATAAATAACCAATACGAGAAAACATTCAGAAAGGTGAAGAAAAGAATCGCAAACCTTCTGCAATGAACAGGAAGTGTCCAGCTCAATAAGAACCCCAGGACCACACACAAGACAATCCTTATCCTTGACAAACTCTGTCACTTTGGTGTGAAGGCCTTCAACTCCATTGAACCTGCAAGTGCCCATTCATTAATTCAAATTCAGAGTACAGCAACATCGGAAAACCTAATAATTAAAAAGGCGAGACTTTCAGTGTCCTAGAAAACTACCAAAATCTAACCCATGTTATGTATATTATTCATTAATTAATGTTCTTATGCTATTCAACACCACCTTTAATCAGACCGTAAAAAAGAAGACAGCTGAAGATTTCAAACTTAGAACTTCGGCCCTCATGATCAGTTGCAGAATCAAAAAAGCAGCAGGTTCAACAAGCTTTATTATTCCATAATTTTATCCATTCATTGTATTCTCACTTTCCCACAGTAGAACAAAAGGGACACAGGGCACGTTGGTCAGTTCACAGCAAAATCTATTACGGAGTAATTTTTAACAAGTCACTAAATTTTGGTGTTCTCCGAATTAGTTTGGTGGGTCTAACAAGTTTATATGTTATTTTGACTATAACTTCTCTTCAATTTCAAACTTTGTGAAACAACTACCTAATGATCCGATATAAATTTCTGCTTTCAACAATAAACGTTTTCCTTAAACTCCCTTTTTTTGGCAACTCACAACCACTTAGAGGCATCTATCAAGCTAATCTACATACAGCTGCAAACCCAAATCACTCAGACACTATCTCTTAGACTCACTCTTCAAGTATCTTCTAGTCAATTATATGAAATTTGATGGTAAAGAAAGGTTAGGCATGTCTCAACCCATACTTAATTATGTTAAAATTGACAATTCTAAGCAGTAACGCACTAAATGCACCCCCTCCATATACGTAAAAATGTGAGTGAAACATTCTGAGTGGCTGACCATAGACTCGTAACAATCCTAGAAAAAGTTCTTAGGCTTTAAATTCTATAATGAAAACACACAAACACAAATGCGAGCAAAAAAAAAATGATGAAGTCCTTTTTAAGAGTTTTCAGAATGGGCGACTGACAAGAAATACTGCTTTGAAAGAGACAGGGGTGGGAGTTGCGCATCAGCACTATGGAAAGTGAAGGACATTAAGAAAGTCAGATATGCAATTAAATTAAGGCACATTAGAGCCCATCGTAGATTATCAGAAAATAACAGGATTTCATGATTTGTGTTGGCAGAAGGAAAAAGTTGACAAAATATGTTAGTTTGTATAGGGTAGTTGCTTATAGCATTTTGACGAAAGGTGGATTTTCATAGAATAAACATATCCACATATTGAATACAAGAATGGTACAATAATTGTAAGACAACTAAAGGATATATCACTAGTTTTGTGCCTTTGACGATGCTTATGAGAGCATACCATGATGGCATGACTTGAGAGTGGTTTTCTGAAGTTAGCTTTATTTTCAATCTACACATCCACATCTATGCCAATTTTGTAAATGAAATGGAAAAGAAAATTGCAGCACATCTACACTAATTCCGTAAAGACAATACGGTAGCCGACCCCAACTTTTTGAGACTAGGGCTTTGTTATTGTTGATTTTGTTGTTATACGAGCTGTAAAAATATGTTATATTTGACAATAATAAGATATTAAAAAGAAAGGTTTAGGACACACGTCAAGTAATTGGAAAGAGTTTTACTGCATCCTGTTGCAATCTTCAAAGTTTCTAGTGCACAAGCTGCCGATATAATAGCGTTAGTTGAAGCAATAGCTGGAATGATATTTTTGACGACTCCCTGAAACAGTAACACACATGGACACAACAAATGTAAGTTCTATCACATCAGAAATCAATTTAGTTTCTTCATTCTTTACAATTACATAGATAAAGAAAGCAACTTCAAAAACAGTTCAAGGAACATATACTCTTTGAAACTAGTGACGGCAAATTCTCACACGGAGAGCTAAGTTCTAAGAATTACCATGCACAGCAACTTGACGAGTAAACGAGTCATTCAGTTAGGATTATTGTTTCAGTTTAGTCGTTTGTTCGTCTTATTCATTTGAGGTTAAATCATCTCGGATCGGGTCAATTTGGGAGGAGGTTTTTGGGTTTGGTTCATCTCAATCCAAGTTGAATCGGCTTTCTCATGTCAATGAAAGTAAAAGACTTGAGAATTTTGATTTGCATTTTAAGGGGAGAGAAATCAATTTATTTGGGGCTCCTCACTCAAATTTTTATGGTTTCCTATTCATTTAATAGAATTATATATTTACCTGTGTGAGAGAATAAGTAACTCCAGGAATGCCAAAAAGTTCAGCTCGTTTAACAGCCTACATCACAAGAAACCATTAAATCAGAAAGAATGAGACCTTAAAAGTTAAAACATATCAACAAACCCAACTACGCCAATCCTACCTCTGAATAGATCCACTGCATGTGTTCTGGATTATCAGGATCAAAAGTTTTGCCCTTGTGGACCTGTTCAAGGAAGGCAGTACAGTTAAGGCATCATTTATTAGTAAACATTATGTCGAGACAACTAGATGGCATAGGAATACCTCGTCCCATTTTATCAGATGTGCATATTCTATACAATGTGCAGCTGTTCTAGGTGTCTCTGCAAGAGTACATAAAGGGAATTTGACTTGAGGAGGGAAAAGCCAGATGGTACACTCAAAACATGGTGTCACTCCTGGTATGATAACTCGTGCATGACCCTTAAAACCTTCAGTTCCACCATCCACCATAGGTTTAATGGTTTCCTCCCTTGGATTGTCATTCTCATCGTACTCTGCACAAAAAAAAAATAGTAAAACAGTGAAACTAATGCATGCAATTAACAGATGCATGAAGTAGTGTCAAGGAACCAAAGGATTCATCAGAATGTAATGAGTAATGAGAAAGTAATAACTGAACAGTGACTTTCACATTATAAGGCACAGTTTTAAGCGGCAACTTTAATAGGAATACTAGCCAAAGGTAAAGTCTACAAGAGCTTGTACCCAAAAACAAACCCATTTACCATCACTAGCATTGACGTCTAGTATACATATAAATATCACCATCACCATTATCCCAATGCCTCCAGAATTACACTCACACCAAGCAGAGTAAGAGAGATTTCACATTAACCCTTAATGAAGTTGCAACTTGATGGCAAAAGAAGCACGCAGTGAAAGTCTCCTGAAGGTTTGTGAAGCGAAAATACATCAATAAAATATTACGGAATTGCACCCACAGGATATGATCAAACTTATGTCCACCTACGGACACCTACCTCTTTTGCCAAGGCAAGTCCTTCGGCTCTAAACACGACATCTCGAACTAGGCTAGAGCTACAGAAGTACTCCAACATGTATAAATAATAACAATGAACAGAAAAAGTTTGCACAATTGTCACACACAATTACTCCAACATGTATAAATAAAGATTCGCCTTTCTATATCAATGACCTAATAGAAGTCACTGAATAAAGAATATGCACAACTTTTCAGTGGGTACATAGTGATTTACCAAAAAAATAACATGATAACTTTGCCTCTCTTTTGTAGGGTATAGAATACATCCCCCGACCCCCATCACACCTTAAAATTGATGCCACCAAAGTAAACAAATTATTATGTATCCCAAAGCACATAATCCAACAGACTATCATATAAAACTCACAAAAGAAGTTCAAATCCTAGCTCCTACCCAGTCCTCCATTCTCCAACAACCATCCCGGGCATAAGAAGCCATCATGAATTACTGATAAGTGATCACGTTTGGCTAGAGAAGATTGACAGATCAATAAAACTAGCATTTTTGTGTGTACATCTGGTACAAAGCCGTATTCCCATATGCAATAGGTGTAGATAAAGAGTAGACAGATGGATAGACCAATACCTAGAAAACCACAAGCAACACCATTGATATAGCTTCGAGCTTCTACAGAATCAAGCCCAAGGGCAATGATGTTGAAATCGCTATAGAAATCAAGCTCCTTCTCCTCGATCCGGCAAAAATGAGGAACAATATTAACACCACTCACTCTTTCCATGACACGTTTTGCAGCCACTTCAGCCTTTGGTTTTCCCACATCTTCAAGCCTAGACAGCAATACACATCATGATATAATCTAGAAAAAAAATGATTTTCAATCTAAATACAAAGTACTCCGTAGTAAATAACAAATCACTTATTCGTTCACATTCCCTATCTTAGCGACACTGCTAAAAATTCAACACAATGCCATAGCAATTGCGGAATGTACTTCATACAGAAAGACTATGCAATGGCTAACAATGATTCGTGTGTTGAAAAGTGATGACGGTGAGATAAGAGAGTGACAACTGGCAAACAAAATCACCACTTCATTGTTATTAGTCGTTTAGACATAACATTAATATTCATTGTTTCCAATGTTACAGAATCATAGTCCAGACGGCGGACTTTCTCCTGCAACAAACTTTAAGGAAATGACAAGTTTTAAATTAAGTTACTTGCTCCAAGAATAGTAAAAATCAAGCACGTGATGCAATATATCATCACCCGAGGAGGTAATTATCAAAGATTGACCTCAAAAGGGCACCAAAAAAAAAAAATGTATTTCGGAGGCCTGGGCTGGAATATGCAAGCCATTTGATCACAAAAGAGTTGTTGCCCTAAAATAAGAATCGTAAAGGTATTTTCAAACCGAATCAAACGAATCCATGTCAAAGCATCTCAAACAAAACATTTTGACCTACGAACCTACGTTCCAATATTCAACATGGCACTAAATGGACATTATAAGTTCAAGACTCCAAGAGTTATCTAAATAGTACCCCTTCCGTTCATATTTTGCTTTTTAATTCTTATCATCATATTGACTGCCGTAAAAGATATTACAGCTTGTTGGGAGAAGCTATCTGCCTTCAAGACCGGTAGTCTGTTACTCAGTCCTTCCACGAGAAACTAACAATTAAAGCTTCAATGCAATACAAACATCTTATCTGGTTCATTGTACAGACTAAAAATGCCTCATGGTTGCTCTCACGTGCACACACACATACAGTCTCAAATCAATTACCCTACATAACAATTGCAAAACTAAATGAAAATTTTACATGATTGCACAAACCTGAAGAGAAATTGACGATTAAGATTTGTAACTTCGATGCGGTCCATATCAATAACTTCAAGGTTTTTAAATCCCGTTAAAGCCAAGTCTTTCAATAATTCGCAACCTAGTCCACCTGCTCCAACCACCAAAACCCTCGCATATTCCTGAAGATCGTCTCTCAACTGAAAAAATCAACATAAAGAGCATTACATACTAAAATGGCACACCGATCAAGACCCCAGAAATATACCGGCACAAGCACAATGCACAACAATTGCTCGACATAACGAGCATTACATATTAGAATCTTCTAGTGAGCACCAAATGTTTGTCAAATAGCCGAATGTAACAAATCAACTAAACAATATATCACAAACAGCAATTCTAACAATCAAAATCAACAAAGATTCGCACGAGCACAATGCACACCGAATGCTCGACGAAATTCCCAAACCAAAAGACCCAAAATTTAAATCAAAACCCAAAGAAAACAACATCAAACAAACCAATTGCAGCAATCATACATCCATCAAAACCAATAAAACCCACACGAACTCATCAAAACCCCACCCAAGAACCAAAATTGATTCAAAACCCAACCAATTACAACATTCACCAATAAAAAAAAAAAAACTGACACTAACTCATCGAAACACCCACCTAAGAACACAATGCACACCACATGCTCGACGGAATGCCCAAATGAAAAGAACCAAAATTGAATCAATACCCATCCAAAACAACAGCAAACAAACCAATTACAACATTCACCAGTCAACAAAACCCACTTAAGAAGACAATGCACACCACATGCTCGACGGAATGCCCAAACGAAAAGAACCAAAATTGAATCAAAACCCAACCAAAACAACATCAATCAAACCAATCACAGCATTCACCAGTCAACAAAACCCACTTAAGAAGACAATGCACACCAGGTGTTCGACAAAATACCCAAAACCGAAAGGGAAAAAAGAATGGAACCTGAGAGCCGGGTTCAAAAGTGGGGCCAACGAGGTGACCGGGGCGCAAGAGAAGCTTATCAAGGTCACGAGTACGAGAAGAAGCAGTGGAATCCGCCATGGGAACGTCAGTAGGAGAAGAAGAATCTGGAAAAACCTCTTCAAATTCTAAATCAGTATGCATATATATTGCTGATTTCTCTGCAGATACTGTGTTATTTGCGTAGTGTTTACGCTTTTTCTGTGGATCAAAAGTCTCTGTGTGTGTGTGTGTTTTTTTTTTTAAAGATGGTGGGGGAATTTTGGGAGGAAGAGTTTTTTCGCCTTTTCCCCCCTCTACGATACTCTCTCTCTCTCTCGTCGCTGACTCGCTGGTTAATGCAAGACGTTTTCGAAGATTGGGGGGTGTTAGTAGAAATTCGATTTGTGTCAATAACTACCTTATTTATATGATTACCAACTTATTCTTTTCGGGCTTAATTTCAGCTCTTATATAAGTTCAGTTCAGCTCCTCTAAGTTACAAGCACAAATTTACACAAAAAAAAAAAAAAAAAAGTTCAGCTCTTATATTCAGTTCAGTTTTTATAAGTTCAACTTTTATAAGTTCAGCTCTTATAAGCCGAAAAGAACAGGTCCTATATCTACGTAAATATTATTTTGTTTTCAAAACTTGGAAAGTGCTCTAAAAAAAATTTAATTCGGATTTGACCTGTTAGATATGGTGGGTGAAGTTGGAACCGAAAAAACGTTATTTTTCAATTGTACCCAAGGTTTTTTTTTTTTTTTTTTTTAATGATACTGTAAAGGATAAATCGAAGGAAGTCGTTAATATGAAGTTTGTTAGATTAGTTATGTAGTTAATTACTCCGTACAAGTTAGTCGAGGTTTTGAGCCTATAAATCATCGCAGCTGTCATTTTGTAAACATCCATTCATGAAATTCAATACAAAAAATCTCAGTTATTTCTCTCTACTCTCTAGGTTTGTCCTCTGTTGTTCATCACCATTGTTGAGTAGGTTTAGAGAACTCGAGTTACGTCGATAACTCGTGCACTCGATAACATTTTATCCAATAATACCTTTTTTTTTCCATTAAATTTCTGTCGTCTACCCTTTTACCATTTATTTTTCTCGCTTTCAAAATAAATAAAATTTAACTAAAAATTCATATACAATATATCAAACTTTAGCGAATCAAAGTATTAAATCAAACATCGAAATATACAAGTAATTTTCAATTTCGTTTTTATTTTAGTAATCAACTTTTAAAATTTAAAGTTATCAGTTTCATAGTAGTGATTAGGAAAACTAGGGTTTTGAATGGGGTATTAATTGGGGTGGCTAAGACTACTCGTAGTAGTGGTTTTGAAAGGTAGGTCTTAACCTACCTTTTGCATTAAAATATTGTTTTTTTAACTCTTAATTTTCCTACCAAACTTACCTCTTATTTACCAACACAATATTATTTACCAACACAATAATATTAGGTCTAGACCTAGGTTCACATTATTTTATCAATATTTTTATATACCTCACATTTAATATTTACACATAATTTTCTTGATATTTTTACATACGAATTGAACGTTTAATTGAACATACAAATGTAGAATGATTCAAATAATATGAAATTTGAGTTTTATTTTATAGAGAATTAAAAAAAAAATTATGATAAAGAAAAAATCTATTATCTTACACGTGTCGCTTCATTATTTGTTATGTTAGATTTTTTGATATATATTATTATCAATTACAAAATAAAAACTTAAAAATAAATTATATTTAATTAAATAAAATAATAAACTAATAAAAAAAAGGGGAAAAAAAAAAAACAAGGTTTAAACCTAGGTGTAAAAACCCTCATTTTGGACCTAGGTGGAAAAAATATAAACCAGGTCTAAAAATTATAATATTATTTTAAAGAAAAAGAAGGTCTAAACCTTCCTCCAAACCACTACTACGGGCTCTACGGCTGGTCTAATGGTGGTTGTGGTGGTGGTCACTGGTGGAGGAGACAGACGACAAGGGCTAAGGAGGGTGACAGTAGGGAATGAACGATCGGGATAGGATGGTCGTTGGAGCATGGCGGCCAAGAGGCATGATATGGCGCAATTTATTGGTGAACTCCTAATCTAGGAAGGAGGACTTCGCCAGACAGAAGGAAATTACTGGTGGATTGGGGGGCCACCAACGGCAGTGGTTAGCGGTTGACAGTTTTGTGAAATAGCTGTTACCGGCATTTTAATTATTTTTTAATTATTAATTTCTTTTCGTTTTGTTCTTAGAGGATGGTGGTAGTTGTGGTTCACCAATAACTTTGCGATTGTGGTGCTCGTGGTAGTCGTTTCGGCAGGTGGCAACGGCGGCAAAGTAGCGATGAGTTTTAGGATTTTGGTTTTGGTTTTTTGTAAGAGAGAATAAGAGAAAAATATAGAGATAGAGAAGATGAGAGGTACAAGTGCAAATGGAATAATCGTCTTTGTTTAGTAAGATTGAGTAAAATCTGGGTAAGATTGAGCAACACCCAAGAAAAATATACCCAACTGTAGATACTCGTATCCGTACCCCCCAAAAGCAACCCGATGATGAAAATGGACTTTTATGCATGTTTTATAAATAGACGAAACGGTACAAAGTGTCTAAAACATTTTAGTCATTTTTAACGTATTTATTTAAATTTGCATATTTTGTAAAATTGAACATTAATTTTGTCGCCTATTTTAAGCTAAAATACGACACGATTATTCAAGCCCACAAATCAACCTCACAAAAACAACCCGCAAAATACGCGCTCGAAACGAGTCGACACGACTCCCGGTTCACATTTTCGTAAAACCAAATTTTACGATATTACAAAATAATACAACACAAAACATTCGTATTTCAAGCCAAAATCGAAAAACACGACAAAAACCGAGACGCGAAACAAAACAAAACCAAAAACGTCAAACTTTGGTCCAATGGACCAAAGCTTCAAGCACACACACAAGAACCCACGGATCAAAGGCTTCCCCCCTCAAATCTGAGCCCAATCAAATCAAAAACACAAAAAACGGCCCAGCACACAAACCAAAACAAGTCGTAAGTTGACAGACGACTTGAAAACAAGTCGCCTGTTGACAGGCGACTTGAAAACAAGTCGCCTGTCAACAGGAGACTTGTTTTCAAGTCGTCTGTCAACTTACGACTTGTATTTGCTTCTGGGCTCTGCTGTTTAACCTCTTACACAAGCCCAACCCATTCCCTATATATACAACGACTTCAACAACAACAAAACACACAAGTTAGCAACGTACAATACATTGCAATTCACTACTCATCTCTTTAATTCACAACTCACACTTAGCAATTTTCTAAAAACCGTCTTTGCGTTTTAAGGTAAACATTTTACCTTCGGACTAGACTTTTTAGACTCGGACAAGGGTTACATTAACCCAACTCAATATTGGTCTAACGAACCCGTATTCGCAATACGGTTGTAGTAATTCGGATTCCTAATCCGTCTAAACCCCGCCAATATTGCATAAACAAACGACCCACTCTCACTAAAGCAAACCGACGTTACATTTTACATTATGCAAATCCTCATGCATGCATTAAATTACGACTAAAACACGGATTCGGCATTAACTTGTACCGTTTCAACTAGTCTTTTAAACATGCAAAACTGAGGGTTTTTCAAAATACTAGAATTAGACAAAAGACGGAAAATAACGTTTTATATTAATTCAAATTAATGAATTATTATTTTACGTACATTTCCTAAAGCAAAACGTCGTTAACTTTAACGACTCACATGCATTACTTTGCATTTTTATCGAGTTATATTCGCACTTGTACGTAGCATTTTATCTGTTCAAACATCGAAATTAAGCAATTGTTTTCAAATTAGTAGAGACTACTTTACGTAGGCTTTTCGATTTTAGTTTTTCATAAAACATTTTGATAAAACTTTTGAAAAGTAACCTTGCCCCGAATCCACTCCGGTTTCACAATAACCTTAGGAGGATAGGCATCGACGCGCCTTGAATTCTAAGACTCGCGTCTTATGATTTAAGACGCGTCGAAAAGGTTCCAAATTCCTTTAAATTTGGTGGCGACTCCAAAAAATTTCAAAACGATTTTCAAGTATTCAAGTAATGATATCCCCCATAGCAAATTCGCACGCTTTACGCGCTTGGCATTTTTCTCGCGTAGCGACCCGCCCACTTATCGGGCGGGGCCCGCGCGAGGCGTCGAGAGGTAGCACGATTTCCTGGTACCTTCACCAACCAAACCAAACCAAACCAATCCAAAAACTCTAATATAAAATTGTCTTATACGGAGAAGTGGTATAAGATCGGTCCAATAATAAAAAAAAAACCTCAAATAAAACTTGACGTTATTAGTAAAAAAAAACAATTAAGCCACCGATGTTTCTAATGATATTTTAATAATCCTATAAGACAATCTTATACGGAGTACAATAATTTGTGTAAGTTGTTAAAACACAAAACAAGGTTTTCTACTATAATTAAGTTAATTTTTCTTTTCCCCACTTATTAAAGGAGAAGCTCAGTAAAAGGATTTCCTACTATTGGTATATTTGTACATGTAACTTTTAATCTCCCGTCAAATTAGTCGGTTGGGTTTTTCATCAGTAATAAGAGTACTTTTACTTGTTTAAGACGGTTGTATCCATACAACGGTGAATTTATATTTCGCATATAAATGTTTTAACATTTAGCATGACAAAACTCTAACCTCCTCCTTCTTCTTTCTCTCCAAAAAGAAAACCAACTTTTGCCCTTAATAATTAGAGGCTACCATGAACATTCATTGATGGTAAGCCCCAAAACTTAATTTATCTTTGATATTAGTATGCTTTTCTATTATTCGTTTAATAGAAGTCTCCCCTTTGTTGATAGCTTTCAATTCCTTTTCGTAGGATTTTTTCAGTACCTTTTTATGGGTGTTTCAGTTTTGTTATTTATCGATATAGTAATTCTTTGATTATTCGTTGGATGATAGTTCAATGTATGCACGTTAATCGTCTACAATCAACGGAGTAAGGTGGTTTCTCTACTACGATTTTTCAAATTGAAGGATCCCTTCAAAGATTATATGGAGATAGCGATACGAGGTTGTGCCGAATTATCAAATTAGGGTTTAAAATCTTTTCTACTTTGATTATTATAGTTAGATTTCTCCTCGATTTAACTTAATTGTTGTAACTGTTATTTGAGATTTGTTAATGAATTATTATTTTAGGGAAAAAAAAAAATAGCATGACTATTAACGCACATTAAATTTTATTGATAATAGTTACCATAAATATTAAAGTGATCACTTTTTCAGTACAAATAATCCATCATAGGCATACAACAATCTTATTTTAAGAGGCAACAACTTAGATGGATGTGGGTAATGAGCAAAGATCCTCTCCGTTTTTTTCACTTCATTTCTCATCTCCATTACATATTACGAGCTTACTTGGATTGAGGGTAATTATTACCCTAATAATAAAAGGCAACACAAGGCAAAATGGAAGAAAATAGCGATAAGGAGTGAGAATGAAGAAAAAAAAAGTACCAACATAATTATAAATTGGAGGTAATTGTTACCCACCCCCTACCTAGCGTAATATATTACCCTCATATGGGGGTAATGGTTACTCCATCTCCCTCTATTCCACCACCTATAACCACTACTTGCCCGCTGTCACCATTTCTTCTTAATTTACCCTTGCATTGACCTTATTACCCTAGTAATAATTACGAACAATCCAAATACACCTTTAATGGTGCAGATTCATTTTAAGATGATCCAACGTTTTCAATTTTAATCCCTAAAATTCAATGTACTCCACAAATATTATTATAAAATTAGATTTGGAGAAAAATGCATTTCTTTTGGAAATGGAGAGAATTCAATTTTTTTTTTTTTTTTTAACAACAGTAAAGCAGATGTAATTACAAGTTCAGGTTATATAACCTGTAAAACATCCATAATTGATTACAACTACTAAACTTAAAGAAAACACTAAAATACAACTACTAAAACGTCGGGTACATGCTAATATTGGGTTGTCGGAATACGGATGACTGGACACGAGCGTCCTCTGCTACCTCGTCCACATAACTTATATAAAAATATAGGTGTCTTATGAAAAATAATATTAAATACTAAATTTTCCTAAGATTAATCTTAATATTTTTTTAGCTAAGTTTTTTATTTTTAATTTTTTTTTAAATTTTATTTCTTAGTCTTAATATATTTAGGTAAGTTTTTATAAAATTTTATAGAAAGGTACTCCGTAATTGTTTTGAATTGAATTTATTTTCTAGGAGAGTTTTTATTTTAATGTTATAGAAACTGATTGTTTTGAATTTTATTAGATTATCAAATAATTATTTTTATTAGATCATCAGATAATTATGGTAATACTTACTTTAATTAATAAGCAAATTAAAAATAATTTAAAATCATCAAATAATAGTTTATTTTCTAATTTAATTGTTGATGATGTGAACGCTCTAAAATCGTTCGAAAAAAGCATGTTAGATATAGATTTGAACGGGTATTTGAATAGGAAATACTAAAGAGAAAGGATTAATTGCCAAGAATAATCCGAACTGGTCCTCTTATTCCATAAATAATCCGAACTCAAATTAATCCACGAATAATCCCAACTATTGAAGTAACATTCCAATAATGAACTTTGGCCAATTTTACCATGCTTTAATCAATAAAAAATAAGTGAAAACCGTTTGAATTATTACTTAAAATAAGAGTGAGGCAAAGTTAGAGTCGATTTCACCATTTTTTTACGTGTTAGAGTCGATTGAAATTGGCTAAAGTTCATTATTGGAATGTTACTTCAATAGTTGGGATTATTCGTGGATTAATTCGAGTTCGGATTATTTATGGAATAAGAGGACCAGTTCGGATTATTCTTGGCGATTAATCCAAAGAGAAATAGGAAAAGCTGGGAATAAGGAAAGCGGGGAATAAAGTAGCTGCCTATAAATTAGAAAAATTAGAAGGAGAAAAACAGAGTAAAATATCAAAACTATTTTGGAGGGCTACAGTTTTGTTTTTATTGTTCTTTTTTTTTTTTTTTTTTTTTTTTTTTTTTTTTTTGGGGTAGAGCACTAGAGTGTAACCATAGATGGCTCGAGATTGGTCCGGTCTGCCCATTGATATTGCTGCTTCCATAGCACTTAAGTCCGAAACATTTGAAGATTTCTTGAGTTTTTCTTCGGTGTGTCGATCTTGGAACCGCGCTTCCTCCCTAATAAAGCCCCAATGGAGGCCTTTATCGCCAGTCCCATGGCTTTTACTTTCCGAGAACACAACTGATAATCCTAATTTCGTTCGAAAATTGTATAATATAAGTAACAACAAGTTTTACCACTTGAATCTCCCTGAAACATTCGGGAAAAGGTGTTGGGGTTCTTCTTATGGTTGGGTTGCAATGGTTGGCCGTGACCTCAACGTTGAACTGTTTAATCCGATCACTAAGGATAAAATTGATTTCCCGTCTTTCGAAGCCATTTATAAGGTAAATGTGGATAGGATAGGTTCTATCGGAGACAAAATTCTAAATAACTTTATCTATGGTGAATTGACCAAGCTCTTCGTGATTAAAGTTTCTCAGGGTAATCTTCACGAGTTTGTTATTATCGTACTTTATAGATATAACCAGTATGCAGCTTTTGCTTGGCCCGGAGATCAGACGTGGACATCGATAACTGTCAAAGAAAAGACCCGTATGGTTAGCGTTTTGGGTAAGGATGATAACATGTTTGCTTTGTATGACGATGGGTCGATCGTATATTGGAATGCTCAAGAGTTGTGTCGCCGTGAGATTGTAAATCCAATCGATTATTGCCCGCCTGCTAAGCGTAAGACTTTCAAGGCTTTGAGGGCTATGAAGGGGGTGAGATCAATATATTTGGTAGAATCTAGCGGTGATTTTCTCATGGTTTTACGGTATAAGGAAGATTCAGAAATGTGTGAAGAAGACTTTGATCCGGTTGATTTTTATTACAGGACAATTGGTTTTAAGGTTTTCATACTTGATCAAAAACTTAAGAGTTGGGAAGAAATTAAAGATTTGGATACGGTGACATTGTTTGTCGGTGAAAACTACCCTCTAAGTTTTCCATTGAAGTCAGACAAGTGTTTGAAACGTAACAGCATATATTCAACTGATGATATGGCCGACAATTGGTTATTTAGTCCAAAGTTCGTTGGACTTGATATGGGAATATTTGATTATAAATCTAATGAAAAACTACCATTCTACGATGGCGACGGTCTTTGTCCTTCATTTCCTCCATCAATTTGGTTTATTCCACAATTTTAAATTGTGCAGGGTCTATAATTATGTTGGTGCGTTATAAAATTTTATGTTTGGTTTGTGACAATGAATTTGTAAGTTATGTTATGATAATAATAATTTTTATTATATCGTTATTGAACTCGATCTATTGGCTTATTTGGCTATAGACTAATGTGCATTGATATTTGTAGTTAATTGATCAATAGTTCAGTTCGTTGCATCGACGTTGTCCCTTGTCGTTCATTAAATATTTCACGTACTATAAAATTATGGGGTTTTAGTAGTGTGCGACAAGCAGCCTGGGTTTAAAAAAGCCGTGACAAGTTGTTGGCGTGGGTGTTCAAACAATGATTTCAACGATATTTTCTAATTGATATTTCCTGCAAAAAGACCTACTGTAATATACATTTGGTTAAATCACAATCATAATCGTGTCTGAAACGAAGTAACATTCGACGACCGGGACACAGTAGGCCGAAACAAGACAGCATAAAGCAGCTCGTTCCACGAGTCAGGAACACCAGGAAGGCACCAATGGCTGCAGTCCTGCCGATGAATTGACGCACGACCTGCGCCAGGGCCTAGGTAGTACAACGACAAGTGTCCGTCCTTCCGTCTAGAAGACATTACTGTGATGTTAAGCACATTTACGGCCCTTGAATTTTGGTGATTTTTATTACTGGAGGTAAATACATCTGTCGCTATGGAGAGTTTAGGCCATATTTGAGGTGGAACTAAAGACATTCCGAGCTCAGGGAGGCTCTCCATGTGACAGGTTCCCCCCGTCTTCCAGTCGCCCCCTCTGACACCCGAAAATAAAGCTTGTGTTATGTTGAAAGTATCGGGAAAAAAATATACTCGTGTTTTATACTCTGTAGTATATAATGCAAGAAGTTTTATGTGAGCGTAGGAGAAAGAAATCGAACCTGAAATGCACAGGTGCATATGTACGAAAGAAGACCTGTGTCGTGGTCGTATTTACTTCTTTTTCTACCCAGTCACGTACAGTCTCTAACGATCTACGAAAAGCACTGTCTTCTGTCATACTCATATTTACTTCTTCCCCCGTTTGAAAGTAGCAACCACTGACAGAAAAATGAATATACCGAAGATTAAATTAAAATACAGCTTTTTCTGCACAATTACGTTGCCACCGTCTTACCAGTCTCACATTAATATCGAAATAAAATAAACAACCATGGCGCATCTCGAGTTAGTAGCAGTAACTCTGACTTGCAAATGAGACAAATGTAAAGGTCACAGTTCCCCGTGACTATAAACACGGAAATCGTTATTAAAACTGGATTAATCCAATCTTCCTAAATATTCCGCGAAAGACATCAGTGTGTAAAACATAAATGTTCAGGAGACATTAGTCATGTGGTGTGTAAAATCAAGCATTATTATATAAACTAGTAGTAGTATTAAACTATTGTATGTACCTTCTCAAGTACTCTTTAGTCTTTACCTTCTTGGCATCAACTTAAAAGCCTGCAACGCTTTTTTTTTTAATCGAAAATACAAATTTGCGTAACCGAAATGTTCAATTACTCCACTTGCTACGACATATCAATAATCGTCTTTCACATAGAAATAGAGAAATTCAGCAAGCGACATCTTAGCATAACAAGAATGCGGAAACTTCATATATAAAAGATGAGTGATGTAACAAAATGTATGGACGAAAAGGTACGTACCCTCGTAAAGTCTTCTCATAGTTCCACCAGTGACCAGTGTTTAAGACGAGAATATCTGTGTCCTTCCACTTCCTCGAGTTCCAATCCATTTGATCGAGTCTCAATGTCGACTTCACCTTTTCGGGAGCACCTTCAGGGGGACGTCCCTGCTGCACGAGGAAAGGCGAGCGATAATACTCGACTGTGCAATTATAGTCCTTGAACTTGAAGACTAAGAAGCCTTTATGCTTTGTTATTGGATTTCCATTCACTTCGTATATAGAGTTTTGGTCGGGAATGACAGAAGCCAGCATGCAAAGAAGCGACTCCCACTGATTCCTTCCGATTGAGTCCCCCGCAAAAACAATTCGCTTGTTTCGTAACTTCTCCAACATCAACTTTGCATCAAATCTGATAAAGTTCGATTAAACGACAGTCGTTAGACAAGAACCCCAGGTCATCATTGTAACAGACTACTCCTACCAAACTGTTACGAAATATAGACACAGAACAATTTCTTGGAGTTCAAAACTGATTAGTGTACTAATTAGGTAAATTACATACTACATATTCCAATCAGAATCCAATATGACACCGAAAACATATCGACTTCGTAACAAGAATGGATACAAATCCCTCTAAAAAGCAATCAAATCAAGCTAATAACACAAATGGTATACTCTTATCAAACATATCAAACACTAAGATTAAATGCCAAAACTTGTTCCTTATTCATCAATATACCGAAACAATGCACTTCTATATAAACTAAATTTCGTTATCCTCATCTCGCTTACCTGAACGACATTTTATTACGCTCTAAAAACACGTCCACAAAATTTAAATGTTATGTTGATCTTCATCTCATCCACATTTCTTACACCTACGTTAACGCCCATTGTAACTGAAAAATAGGCATTCCTTATATAATCCACGAAACCACCTCACATTCGCGATTTCAATACACAACTCTCGAAACTTATTAGAACGATTTCACCCTCGTTGACGTTGCCAGTTCCTCATAGACCTATTTTCCGTCATCAACATCGACGAACCTCTAACCGTCTCCACGCTTCCAGGCCTTTTCAGTGATGCCCTCCCCAAAATTAGGTGCCAAAAAATCATTTCTCCAAAAGTTTACTCTCATTTCATTTCATCCTCTCTAAGAAAAATGTCAACATTTGACTTCTCTTTGACAAACTTCTAAAAATTTGACCAAAACTATATCAAAAGTCTAGTGATTTGTTTATAGTTTGACTTTTTTGTGAGGGGATTTAAGAGAAGCGTAAACAAATGATTGAGACACAGCGAGTACCAATATTTGAACACAGAATAAAAATACAAACACATTCATTACATAAAACATTTTTCATCAAAAATAGTCATTACACAACCAAACTACCAATAAAATTGTCTAACCACGGTACTAATTTATTATAAAACCGTCTCACCGAATCAAAAAAAATAGAAAGAGGGAAACCTGGGCAAGTTACAATGTGTAGGCTGCCAACGCCAGTGAGTGTAAAAAGTATCGACCCGACCGCTTTCGGAGCACCGAAACCCGAAATCCATGAACTTGCAAGCTTTGGAATTATACAAAGGATAACTTTCATCCCACACCCAATCACCATCGAACACGTCACACTCACTTCCTACTTCACTCCAATACTCCACTCTTTTCTCACCATTGTTGTCGTTGTTGTTTTCATTGTTGTTGTTTTGCAGCCATTGAAATCGATGTGAATGAAAATGAAATTGAAACCCTTTTGAAATTGCTTTGTAATCTAAGTAAAAGAAGGAACAAATTAAGCATGTTGTTAGTAGAAATAATCCTATGATGTTTAATGATGGTTCTAAGAATTTTAATCGTTGTAGTTTCATTTTTTTTTTTGAGGGGAAAAAGATTGAGTTTTGAATTAAAATTTGGAAATTTGGGTTGAATTTAAGGTAAAAGATTTAATTTTGGTAAGTGGGTTGTGCAGAACATTGATAAAAGATGCATTTTTATTTTAAAAAAGAAAAAAAAAAAAAAATCTACCCAAGAAAACTTAGAAACTGATGATGAATTTCAATGAAAAATAAAAAAAAGTTGAAGTTAAGAAGAAATTAAAGTGAATTTGGGTTGAATTTAAGGGGAAAGATTGAATTTTGGGGAGTGTGTTGTGCAGGAAAATAAAAGTGAAAGTGAAATAGAAGAAGAATAATTATGACTGAAAATAGTGGAAAAAAAAAGGAAAACAGAGAGAAGTTATGAGTTGTTTTCTTGTATGAAAATAGACTTGAAGATGAAGACAGTGAAAGGAAGTGGTTGGTGTAATCGAGAGTATTTTAATCATTTTTTATTATTATTAATTATTAATTATTAATTTAATACTTGTATAAATTTTGGATATGAGGAAGAAATGAAGAATAAAAGAGATGGGTGTGAAGAAAGCAAAGTAACATTCATTAATGGAGGCAGTTACTCATTTTTGCTTTTCTCTAGAGATTTCAAGGAAGCACGAGTCATGACTCATGAGTAGTCTGATGGGGTGGACATGGTGGTCATAAAATATGAGCAGTAAGTGTCGTGTGAGATTAATCTTCACTAAGTTAATGTAAAATTAGACTATAAATTATAGAGTAGTTAAAAGAGTAGAAAATTATTAAACAAATCTACTAAAGTCACTTTTAGAATATTAAAAAAATTAGTTATGATTAATAATAATTATCGCTAAAATAGCACAAAAAAACTATATAATCGAGTACAAATGAAGTTGAGTTACAATAACTTATTGTGAGACTTCACTTACACAAAAATTTGTGAAATACAATTAAAATTGGAAGTATTGACCATTTTAGGTTCTTGTAGGTTTAACGGAAGATTGTCTTATTGGTAAAATAACTAATCGATGAGAGGTTTTATTACAATCCTAATAAAATAACGGTTTTTCTATCCTATGCCTACTAGGCATAGGAATATAGGATAAGAGGAATTAAAAATGGGAATATTTCCATGAATTCTCATGAGAACAAAAAAAAAAAAAAAAAAAAACCAACTTTCACTTATAAATTAGGGTTTTTTGTCAGACACTACCTTATATTTAGGTCGAATTGTGAAGAACTACCTTACTTTTGTAAAAACTTGTGAAACACTACCAAACTCACTTTTCCGTTAACTTTAGTGAGTTGACCGTCATTGACTAACGGAATTTTGTTTCATACCACTCCTAAACTGGTTTTTCAAGCTTTTTTTCCTCCATTGTCTTTTTTATGACATGCATCTTTAGTTACATTCAATTTTAATCACCCTCTCCATTTTAATATCTAAAACTCAATCACTCTCCTCCCCAAAACTTTGACATCTAAATGTAAAATTTCACCACCGCGCCATACCAAACTTCTTAGACCTTTCAAAATCCGAGTAAAAGGTATGTTGCTTATTAATTTTATATCTTGTATAAAGATGTGTGATGGTGGGTTGTTTAAATGGGTTAATGAAGACACGGCGGATTAACAAATATAATTCATTAATCATTAATTAAAGAGAATCAATTTTTAGAAAATGAGATGAAAATATCAATAAAAGTTGATGATAAAGTTGATTGCAACAAGTGAGTAAAAAATAAAGATTGATTAAACTATAAGAAAATATGAAGATTAAAAAAACAAAAGATTTAAAATTTACGGTTTTGTTGTAGAATTGATTTTTAATTGCAAAGGTGAAGTATAATTTGTAGAGCTATTGTTTAATTGTAGAGCTTGAAGCATAATTGATGATAAGAAAGAAAATATTTAAAATTTAAGGTTTTAAAAATGAGATTGCATTGGTGATAATGAAAAGTAAGTTTCAAATAAATGGTTATAATTGAAAAAATTTGTTCTAAAGAAGGAGGATAATTAAAGTGAAGCAAAAACCGTTAGTCAATGACGGTCAATGGTTACTATTTAACGGAAAAGTAACTTTGGTAGTGTTTCACAAATTTGTTAAAAAGTAAGGTAGTTCTTCACAAAAAATAAAATGTAAGGTAATTCCTCACAATTTGACCTAAATGTAAGGTAGTGTCTGACAAAAAACCCTTAAAATTAATATTAAATGTGAAAATATTGTTATATTTTAGCTCTTATCTTTCTTTCATTCCATTTTAATCTTTTCATTTGCCCTAGTTAAAATTTGGGATATTTTCCATGGTACCCTTAAGGTTTGTCAGTTTACCTGTAATACCCTTCTAAACAATAAAATCAAATAACTACTAAAAATACAAAATTTACATCTTCTGATCCTTCAGGATGGAGATAAAGAGCAACAAATTGTCCCACCGAGCGTACCAATTTGTAAACCATCAAAATTCATAACCTATTTTTTTTCTTCAGAATTCAATCTCATTCCCTTTTACAAGTTCTACTAATGACCTATGATTCTAGGAAGCTATATACTTGAAGAAGTTGTCGATGTTGTAGTGAGAATTTTGTCGACAAACGACAGTCATTGTTCTCAAAGTTTATTTTACTCAAAACTACGCTCTTATAGTCTTATGAGATCACTTACCTCGATAGGGCGAACCCCTAAGATACCTTCAGAATATTAGCACAAACAACTGAAGACGGGAACGTTGTCAGCCCGCAGCTCGCAACATGATCGAGCAACACAATTTGGACACAATTAGCAGGTGTATATGATCAAGAGCTGCTGTTTACGATAAGAAAGGGTTTTACTAAAGCCTTGTCCCAAGCTTTGCGATCCAAACCACCCAAACCTCCGCATTGATTTGAGGGAGGCAAACGATAATGGTTTTGTGTATTTGTGACCTTCACACACCAACATAAGTAGGCTTACACTGAGTCATCAGCAAACGTTATACGCCAAGTACATGATCATAAACTGCAAAGCGAAAAGCAAGACATTCACGCAGAAGATGTTGTAACATTATCGGGATGTGGGGCAGGGATAAGACTAAAATCAAATTCAAACAACTAAAATTGAATATTCCACATCAAATTTAGAATGTTCAATTGTCAAAATCGTTACATATATGAACTCAATTACTAATTATACCATAAGATCCCGCTTTCTTCGTTTTGCACCAAAAAAGTATCAACCCTACTAATGGCGAGTATGTACAGATATATATCAAAGTCGAGATACAAAACTAGCAAGGTTCCGCTACGTACATGATCACAAGCATCTCGAACTAGGTCAATTTCAGAGCGAAACAATTAACTTCCAACACGCATTGACGTCCTCCAAAGTGGTACTATCCTCCCTATACTCGATACACGAAATATCATATTTCGAATTCAATCAAACTAATGAGCAATGTAAACCCTAATTAAGCCCCCAATTGTGTTTTTTTTTTTTTTTTTTCTTTTTCTAATCAAAGATCATTCCATTCCATTCCATTCAATCATCATCATCGAATTTGAAAAAACGATCAGGAACAACACGATTAACGAAACAAATCCTCTTACCACCTCTGCAAACGCCGTTCTTGAGCTCCAAATCGTCGCCTTTCCTTCGAACACTCAATTTAAACTTGACTCTCTCCCTCCTTCCACACACCACAACACTCCTTTTCCCTCCTCTTTTCGTCTTCCGAATCACATGATTTTCTTTAGCCGTCTCCTTCACCGCCTTTGTCGATAAACAACGCCTCTTCTCCCAATACACCTCCTTATTAATCTCTTTTTCATCATCATCATCATCACAAAAATCACTACCAATATTACCATCACTATCTTTGATTATCTGCGGAAAAGCCGGCAACCACGACGGAACCTCAGCACGGCGACACACGCCATCATCCGCCGCCGTCGACGGCGGTTTCCGCAGCGGAAGAAAATCAGGTTTGGGGACAAGGCGAGGAAACGGGAGGTGGTCAGAAGTGGAGAGAAAGCCGGAGAGCTGAGGAATTGAGAAGTCGAGAGGGAAATTGAGGCCGTCAATGGCGGAAACGACGTCGTGGAAGGAGGGGACGGAATCTGAGGAGGCGGCGGAGGAGGAGGAGAGGTGGCGGAGGAAGAGGGCGGTGACGCGGGAGAGGGTGTGGAGAGCGGCGGAGGAGGCGGAGGTGAAGCCGACGGTGTGGAGGATTTGAGCGACGGAGATTTTGGCGAGAGAGTGACTGAAATCAGAGGGAGACGGTTGTTGTTGTGGTGGTTGTTGCGGTGGTTGTGGTTGTGGGGTTTTGGGGTTTGACATCGGAGTTGAGAGGGAGGAAGTGAGGGTAATTGGCGGGGGTTTTATATATATATTGGGCTTCTGTTTTTTTTACACTAATTATTGTAAGTCCGTCTCATTTATACCCGATTATATAGTTTTTGTACTATTTAATCGATAATTATGATTAATTGTTACTAAATTTTTTTAGTACCTCTGTTAGTGACTTTAGTAGATTTGTTTCATGTTTTTGTACCCCTTTAACGGTAATTTGTGCCTTGATCTCACATTAACTTAGTGTAAGTTCAACCTTATAAGAGAATTACTGTTTTTTTTAAGGGGAGTATTTTCCATGGCGGTTTTTGAATTTTGGAAAATTTATTCACAAATTTACAATAACAATAATCTCGAGTTTAATTTGTGTTTTATATTTTTATAATTTTTAGTTTTTTTATTATTTAGTTTAAGTTTCTATAAAAAAATGTAAGACTTTTTATGATACTCCGTGTAGTTATTTATAAATTGTACTGTAGGACGGTTGATGATAGTTATTACTCCGTAAATTTTAGGAGTCTTGTTATCTTTTCACCTTTTATACTTTATTATTGTGAAAATTTGAATTGTACCACAATATAAAAGTGTAAGTCAATCGAATAGGATTTCACATTTTCACCGCCAGAATTATGACAACATTTTGGTCCATCATCGGAAAACAACTCCGCTAAGGTTTTCCCCTTTTTTTAGTTTGTTCGGCGTCACGCACTCCCTAGCAGAAAAAATGGTTGGAGGGATATATGTAGTTCGGGTTTGTATCCAACACGATAAGCTACTTGTTTGTTGGTCACACACTGACACACATTCAGCAATTATCAACTGTAAGAACTGTAATTAACTCGGCAAAATTTAAAATTCCGGGATATTTATTTCATTGCTTTAACTGTAGAGTCCTAGTATCGGATTTGAATCCTTGAAACCTGACAGACTAAACCTAATAAACCATAGCAGATTAAATGTATTCTTGAGGAAATTGGTATCCTGTAAGTACTTTTTTACCCGTGAACATCATACCGGTCTTGGGCATGACGTGCCAGTGCAACGTCAAGTTGAAATTTTTACCTCGCAAATTGCTACCCTGCAACACATTCAAGTACTAAACCACATTAACAAAACTATCGGTGACGTCTACGACCGTAGTACAACAGTACACTTTAAGAATATAAACCACACATAACAACTGTAGACAGTACGTTTTAAGAATTTTGCATATCCGAAAAAACAAGGGAGTACTCAACTAACCAGACGCAACACAATTAGTCGTGAATGGCTTACCTGGTCAAACAAAGGGTACTTGTTTTTGAAAGTTGACCGTATAAACGCATCCTCTCGTGATTGAATTATCACATCCCATAGAGAAATCTGTTACCAACATAAATTACAGAGATCGTCAAAATTCTGTACTTGAGCGTGAAACATTTTTTTTTAGCAGTAAAGTATTAGAAGAAAACGTTCTACGCTGACAACGAGCTTCACGCGCATTTCCTTATTAGCATTTCTAGTCAATTGTTCAATAGTTATTAGCTTTCTTATTTCATATTGCTCGCTTTTGTTTTACGAGGTTCTTATCGCCAGAACAGCCAGTTGTCACTTGTCGGTAAACACGTGTATTATTATTAACAAAGATAGCAGAGTTGATCATTCGGTTTGAACTGCGAAAAAAAGTGAATTGCTACCTGACTCACAGAATTTGCAGGGCTATCATACTCTGCAGCAACAAAGGCAAATACCTGTACGACAGCAAAACGTACTTTCGATCAACAAAACATAACATAACATAACATAAGTTAAGTTTCTGAACACATCACCAGGCTGACACCACAGCCTCACACAAAAATAAACGATATATTTCAACCAACGGACATTCGAAGCCAAAAAAAGGGCTAGAGGAAGACACAACGTGTGACGTGTCCAATCGTACCTGCTTGGTGTTCCAAGTAAATAGTGACCGCAAATCTGCTGTTACTTTTAGCTTCAATTTAACCTGCAAATACAGGAAATAGACAATCAGATTTACACGAGACGGATCAAATTAGTAAGTAGTAAGACGACAATGGAGGAAAGAAAATATGTACAGAAAACTCCTTCCTCAAAGTCCTTGGAGCTCAGACTTTCATAAAAAAAACTGAAAGTGTCTCGTGAAATCAACACAACTAATAAATATTTTATTCGTGAGTCAAGTCGTGACATTATTATCACAGCAGAAATTTTCCAACAAACGCGTTTACGAAATGAAGCAAATTACAGTACGGAGCCACGACTTCCCTACGATACGACTAGAGGAAAAACGCACAATAGCCGTCACGGTTACTTCGGAAATTTTGTTGTTGTACCCGTTAGAATAGATACGAACTCCAATACCATCATCTAAACTAAAGTGCACACACATTCGATTTTCGAATGCATCTATCAATTAATCGCTACTCGTACTAGCCAAGATAAAACATTTACTCAACCATACCATAATTAAATAATAAAAAAAAAGAATACACCAAAACAATCAAATTCTCAGAATCTAAATTCACGACAACAACATTACCACAGTGCCTCAAGCGATACCCCAATATGGAAATTGGGGTCAAATATTGCACCGAATGCAGAGCGGATACTCTGTCCCATTTGGTGTCTCATTACTTCTTATAATTATATAATTATGTATTCATCTATTCTTTACGATCAATAAAATTTATTACCAACATAAAAGTGAGACAGATGATTCGCTCATAATAAAAAAAAAAAAAAAAAAAAAAAAAGTGAAAATGAAAAACCCAACTAAAGAATAAGAATTATATATACCCCATCATCACCATCTTTTGATTTGAAGAACTCATTAAACTTGATAACCTGTTTCAAAATCAAAATTGAATCAATTTAAAAAAAAAAAAAAAAAAAAAAAAAAAGTTAGAGAAAGAAAGAACCTTGATATGAACAGAAGGTTGAGGGAGGATGAAAGTATCAGAAAAAGAAGCAAAAGCACACATAATTGCAAGAAAAGTTACTGCTAGTGTTACCACTGCATTCGCTCTGTACCCTATTGAATGCATTTTCTTATTTCTTTTCGATTTAATTTTGACTGTTTAGAACAAGAAATTCAAATTCATATTGAAATTGGTTTTGATTGTTATGTCGTGATTTTTATTTCGTAACGGTGTTGGTTTGAGGTAGGTTGGTTTGCACACTTGGGTGTTTAATAACTGGATTCCAAATATTCGAGTTCCGATTACCCGGTAGCGGTGACTA
Organism: Dianthus caryophyllus; assembly: GCA_023091065.1. NCBI lineage: Eukaryota > Viridiplantae > Streptophyta > Magnoliopsida > Caryophyllales > Caryophyllaceae > Dianthus > Dianthus caryophyllus. The sequence goes on from CM041519.1 coordinate 34,241,565, forward strand.
TCTATTATTATATATAAAGAGTTGGAATTATAGTCTCTATGGTCGACATTTGTTACAATATAATTGGTTGTAAAAATTAAATATTAATAATATTTTTAATTTTATTATTATAAGGATTGCGCGTGAAAATATTTAACATATGTTATTTAAAATATGATATTAAATTTACAATTGGAAACCTTATAATATTATCATACCAAAATTAAAGAATACATATTCTTGCCTTAAATATGTTTGATTTAATAAATAAGTAAAGAAAAATAATAAAAATAAATAAATAAGTTAAATTTTTATGAATATACTCCATAGAATTTAAAGAAGTAAACAATTGTCAATTTAATAGAATTTAAAGAAGTAAAACGGTAATTCATAGAATTTAAAGAAGTAAAACAATTGTCAATTTAATAAACAAGTTAAGTAAAACAAAATATATATAGGTAAGTTATATTTAAAAAAAAAAAAAAAAAAAAAACTACTACGGTATTTCATTGAATTTTAAGAAGTAAAACAATTGTCACATTTATATCACAGAAAGATACTCCGCATATGTTAATTTTACTTTTTAGTGCTTTTAAATTATGCAGTATATTATTATTGTTATTATTATTATTATTATTATTAATATTACTATTACTATTACTATTACTATTACTATTACTATTATTACTATTACTATTACTATTACTATTAATTACTATTACTATTACTACTACTACTACTACTATTACTATTACTATTACTATTAATTACTATTACTATTACTATTACTACTACTACTATTACTATTACTATTACTATTACTATTACTATTATTATTATTATTATTATTATTATATTTTTAAGAACATAAAGACGGACCCAAGAACTCCAAAGTCCAAAGGTTATCCGAGGTATGTAATTTATAAATCCATTTCGAATAAACCGCCTTATTCCAGCTTAAAACCTCCTTAATTCCAATACCCCCTTCTCGTCGAGGACGAGATAAGGAAGCCCAACTTTTATACATAACCCGCGAGTCGCTACCCCATAGAAACCGGAGACAAATCTAACAAATCTTCTTAACAATACCCTTTGGAAGCAAGACCGAGGTACCCCAAAAATTGTGCAAACCAAAAATAACCGAATTAATGAGTTGAATCTTCCCAGCATAAGTAAGTTTGTGACTCGACCAATGATCAATTCTCTGACGTATCTTCGTGAAAAGGGGATGGAAATGGATAGTAGTAAGCCTGGCATAATGAAGAGGTAATCCAAGATAGCGGAAGGGAAATTCCCCTTTTGCAAAACCCGATAATGAAAGGATTTGATCTTGAATTACTAAGAGAACACCACCAAAAAATTGTTATTAAATATCATATAAAATTGTTTCAGAATTGATAAATATAGAAATTAGACAAATATACACAATTATATGGAGTATTTAATATAAGAAATTTTTTAAAAGATAATGATAGGTGGTCTGTGCGAGGTCGGACATGCAAAATACTCCCTATATCTCAATCATTTGTTTACATTTCTCTCAAATCCCCCCCACATAAAAGTCAGAATGTAAACAATTCACTAGAACGGAGAGTGTTGTCGTTTAATATGTGTTGTATAATGTTATTGAAAATTAGATTAAATTAGGCACAATTAGATTATTGCACTTCGTTTTTTGTTAAATTATTGCACATTCGTTTTTTGTTAAATCAGGGCTCCTATAAATTTGCAGAATTTTGAAGAAGATAACTTTAGTCCGGCCTCATAAATTATAAACGAAACCATGACATCAATTGCACCATCATATGATCATGTATCATACTCCCTCCGTTTCGGTGATTTGTTTACGTTTACTTTATACACATTTATCGATGTGAAGAGAGAAGTTGAGAAAAAACTAATAAAATAATAATATAAGTACAAAGGGGGTCCCGTTTGCTTAAAATTATCAAATGTTATTGGTTGAGGGAGTAGGGGCCACCACCCACATGGGTCAAGTATGACCATTTTTGGAAAGTGTAAACAAATGACCCCCGTACGCCCCAAAATGGAAAGTGTAAACAAATGACCGGGACGGAGGGAGTACTTGGTATGCAATACAATAAGGAAAATATGTTAGTATATGAACTTTGCATTATGAGAGGAGTCGTTTGGTTAAGGTAGAAAATAGGTTCATGTACCGAAAAGGTCTTAACCTAGTGGTTGAGACTGAGATATTCTGGACATTAGGTCCTAAGTTCGAATCCCCCCTTCTGTTTATTGTAATGTGACTTAGTGCGCGCTTCGATTGATAAAAAAAAAAAAAAAAAGGTTTATTTGGTAAGTTATGAACCCTATAAATATTTTTCAAGGTATCCTTGAGTTTTGGCAGATTACTCATGTTACCCCAAGTTTTAAGTTTCTTCTTATTCCCTTCTAGGCGGAACACTCCTTTATCGATGTTTTTTTACATCACACAACTTCGGCAAATCGCTTAGCCCGTTCATCTTCGGCGCAAGAGCGTTCGATCAGTGAGCTATTACGCACACTTTTAAGGGTGGTTGCTTGTAGGCAAACCTCCTGGCTGTCTCTGTACCCCAAGGTAAAGACATCGCCACAAAGGGAGCCGGAGAGGCAGTACCAAAGTCAATAAACGGAGGAAGAAAAAAAGATGATCGAAGTACCCTAAACTTTAGGTTTTATTAGTTGTTGTGAGTTCAATCCACTTGGTGGACAAGTATTATATCATTTGTACTCATTCGAAGGCCCACTGTTATGAGTTATGTAGGGCTTATTTTATAAGCTTTGGAGTAAGCAAATATACAAGTTCTTTTTAAAGTTAAAAATTCCGCCTGAGATGAGTGAGCACTCACATAAAACAGAAAACACAAAAGAGAGTTTGATATAGAAAGAAAGTTGAAAATGAAGATTGCCAAAATTCCGTCGTTCGAATTTGCTGAAATTTTGTCAACCTGTTCATGACTTGTAGGGCTGCAGTCCGATCGTTCAAATCTTTGTTTTAAGCTCTGGATTGTCTGTTGTCGCGTCTTGACTGACTAACTACGAATTTGGTGAGTTCTTCACTTTTTTCTCTCAATAGTAGTTTCTTATTGTTGAAGTTATTGTTGATGGGTTTGTGAAACCTATGTATACCAATTTGAATTTTTTTTAACCTCAATTTTATCATAATAAGAAGAGAAGAAGGTGAACTCTTTACAAGTATGTGGTTTTACCTTTCCCATCAAATGGGTTTTTCTCACGTATATCGTGTGTGTTGTGTTGCACTTTTTCGCTTCCGCATTTGCTTATTATCACTACCCTTCGTTTGTTTGTTTGCATGGTGTATTGTTTGGTGTTTCGGGTTTAATCGGTTCCCATTGTTGATTGTCTTAATGTCATATCCTTATTGGTTGTGGTGTTATTGAATATTTTTAGGTTATTAGTACGGAGCACTCCGTATTACACAACTCTGTATTAAAAACTATAAAAAATTAGAAAAAAAAATTAAAAAAATTACAACTGAAAACAACATTTATTTTTCACTTACACAACTCTTAATTAAAAACCGAAGTAAAATTTAAACTCTTAATTAAAACATATACGGAGTACGGAGTAGTAGATTTAAACCGAAGTAAAATTAAAATTATCACATCTAGTTCGACTAAACAACAAAGAAGAACTAAACCCAAGTGTAGACTTAACCAAATCAAATTGCAACAAATTATTCTCCAATTGATACGATCCAATCACAATTCCTTCTTTTGCATTAACACCGCCATCAACAAACGCCAAACAATACGCATTTATACTAAAAATTGCCACCATTGAATATGTTCCCGATATTGTCCATACTATTTTTTCACTCCCCATCACCAAATTTATATCCGGGACCACCACCCCAATTTTCGTCACGGGTAGCGACCCGATTTCATAGCATACCGTGAAGGGTGCGACCGGTTTCACCCTTTTGGCGAAACTGCCTGGTCGTTCTACTTGTGCCACGAATTCTGCCACAACTGCTTTGTATATGGATGAGTGCAGTATTGTAAATGGGTTAGTAGTGCTTATTTTGGTACCACCGGTACCCTTTTTATTGATCGATAGTATCGATTTATCGAATATTAGTTCTTTTTGGAATATTTTGACGGCCGTGACGCCAATGTAGTACCCGTAATTGGTTAGGAGCGGAGTGTAGGAAAGCAGAGTCGAGGCGTCGAGCCCTGGGAAGAGATTGTAAGGTTTATCCCCAAAGATGATGAAACCGTCTGTGAAACTCGAAGACGAGACGCATAACGCGAATTTATTGACGAATTTGAAGTACGACGAGAATTGGGTTTGGAGTGCGAGTTTTGAACTGCGTCCGAAGCCAGCAATGCCTTTGACGTCTTTTGCTAGGCCTTTTAGTAAGGGAGTGTGGCCGCACCCATAGGCGAATCTGGGGACGGACACGACCCGAATAGGATTCGACCCGTCTGTCGAGTTGATTCGGACTATATCTGCGTGTAGTGCGCTCGTTGTAACGATGTTTTTGATAGGGTTTGTTAGGGTTACGTTGCATGAAAGGCGGCCATTTTTGCACGGTTTGTAGGCGCCTAGAGGGCAACGAGCGGAGTTGCAGCGGATAAGTCGGTCGGTGGAGGATTTCCCGACGGTATCGCAATCGAGCCAGAGGAGTTGGCCTTGGAGGTCAACGGTTAGAGGGATGGTTTTGGGAGGTGTTCTTTGGTTGAGTTTTATGATTCTTTGGAGGGTGCTGTCATCTTTTGAAAGGGGAATAACGAGAGCTCTCGGTTTTGGTGGCGGTTTTTTGGTGGCGTCGGCGGCGGTGGTAAGGAGGAGGACGGTGGTTATGAGGCTGAAGAGGTGATGGTTTTGGTTTGAAGAAGACATTGTTAAACTAAGTGAAAGTTAATTGGTTCATGCAGTAGTGAAGAATAATAAGTGTGTGTGTAGTGTGGGGGGTATATATACTCGGTACATTGTCGATTTAACAATGAGTAAATGTAATACCGAGTACCATGTAATGAACTAATGATACATTGATACTACATGCGGATTGCGGAGTAGTTATCTAAAGACGCGCATACTTGTATAGTACTCCATTATTTGGGGTCAAACATATTAAACGGTTTCAAAAAACTTACTCCCTTCGTTTTAATGAATTGTTTACAGTTTGACTTTTTTTAAGGGGAAAAAAGTCAAACTGTAAACAAATGACTGAGACAGAAGAAGTATCATGTTTGATAAAAAATAATAATGTTACTCCATCCGTTTCAGTGAATTGTTTACAGTTAGAATTTTTTGTGAGCGGGATTTGAGAGAAGTGTAAACAAATGATGAGACAGTGGAAGTAATTGATTTTAAATTTTATCAACTAAGTATATTTGACTGATATAGCACGTCAATAATATTATTATAATGTTCTGATTTAGTAAATAGAATGAGTTATTGTGTGGATAGTAGGTTAGTCTTGTGTCTTCATCCGGCCTTACTCAAATTTCAGAACCTCAACTATAACAACTTTATAATGTATAAATAATTACAACGGAGTATCATATTTTAAACATAAAATCATGTATGTACGGAGAAATAGATGGTCTAAATGACCATTAACAATCCCGCATAAAGTGTTTTTTTTTCCTGGTGCGCTAGAAGGGATAATCGTGCATAAAATCTCCGTACGATTATTAAATAAATAAGGTTTTTATAAAATATTAGATTGATCGTCTATTACTCCATACATAATCTAATATTGAACGCATTCAAAGTTGTGGTATAGCATCGTTCAAAGTTTGGGTGTGTCAATGTGCCATTGAATGCAGTAATTAGATTAGATATCCGGTCAAAAGATTTGAAAAGTGAGACGGTTTTTAGTATATGAAAAATATTTTATACTCCCTCCATCCCATCTTTTTCCTCCTATTTACCCAAAAAGAAAATACCATTTTTTTCCTCCCATTTCACAATTTACACTACAACTTTCTAAAAATGGACACCTACTTTTTTGTGGGATCCATTTGTAACACACTCATTACCATTTGTTTACTATTATTTCTTATTCTAAGTGCCGTTTTCAAATGGGAGGAAAAAGATGGGACGGAGGGAATAATTGTTTATTAAAATGACAATAATAGGAGTAACTTTTACGGAGTATCATTTAATATTTGATGAGACTATCATGACATGATGTTCTTAATGTGTACTCTGAGGGTACACGTTAAAAAATATAATATTGAATATTGATGTTATAAAATATTTGCTTAAGTATACTGCAGAGTCAATGTCCTAAAAGATTATCGGTTTCCTACTACGGAGTATATTTATTGTGAAATCGTCTAATCTTTTAACTCTAAAGGGTGAGATCGAGTAGAATCAGTAATAAAACAAAAATGGAGATGAGCACGTGGAGGAGTAGGTTGGTGCTGCGGCATTTGGGGAACGTAGCGTGTCATCTGATGATATACGCCACCAACTCTTGCAAGAAATCTGCCCAATTTAAACATTGATTATATTGTCAGAATGTCAGCTATTATTATGGATCGTGATTTCTTTTTGGATAACATCTACCGAGTATGTCAATTTCACCCTTATCGTTGTTTCTTCTGGAAAATGAAAATGACTCTAGGTATTACCTAGAGCCGTTCATTTAACTCCATGTTCTTACTTTGTCGTTTTAATGAATTGTTTATGCTTTATTTTTTTGTGAGGGGATTAAAAAAAAGGTAAATAAATGACTGAGATAAATGAAGCAGTAAAAAGACTTTTCTTTTATAAAGAGAATGACCAAATTAACGAGAATTGTTTACACTTTTTTAAATCTGTGAATGGAAAATAAGGGAAGTGTAAATAAATGACGGAAGACAAAAAAAGTATTAAAACAAACCATACAAATAGGTTAAGTTCGACTGCTTTAGCATTTTCTTCTTTACTTTTGACCCACCAAAATTCAACTTGTATCTAGTAGTGATAGGGTTTCACCAGATGATATTCTCACAAATTTCACTCACAAAAAAAATTAAAGTGTAGACAATTCAGTGGAAGTCTGCAACGGAGGGAATAATTTTTTTGTATCAGTTTCTCACATACTTTATCTAAATAATGTCAAATACATAAGAGGGTGACATGTCCTTATTTGATGCCATTTTATTTTCCGCAACTTATATTAAAAGTTAATATAATATTCTCTTATTAACTCAAATTACAAGACGATAATATAATTTGATATAAATGGTTAACTTATATATTCCCTCAAATACATCAAAGTAAACACGAGCATAGATTTAGAGGCCTTATTTCGAGGCCTTCAATAACAAGACCACCCTTCAAATGATGTCCTTTAACCTCCATCAAACTCATTTTAACCTCTTTATCAAAACTAGACTCCTCACTGTAAAACTGCCCTAATTCAATTTCCATCCACCCGTCGTCTCGTGCACTAGGGCTCACCGGAACGCTCCCCTCGAGCCCTTGATTAACCCTAGACGTAAGCGCCTTCGTGCAGTTGTAGAATAACATCCATTGAATTTGTTGCTTCTTGTAGTCTTGCCGAAGGTGCACCGTGTTGTTGCACACTACAACGTTGTCGATTGAGATCGACATTTCCATGGGCATTGTGTCCAACCCGAATGCATGATTCGAGACTTTGAATATTAAGTACGTTCCGTAGGTTGTGTTCGTGGATAATTGATTTGTGTTTATTCGACCGTGGATTTCTAGCCACCATGTTGTTCTTAGTTCCACTATTTCTTCAAATCTGAAATTTCAAAATGTTATACCCCGTATTAAATTAAATAAATTTGTGAATGCTGAAGAGTTATGTATTTTAAATTATCAAGATTACAATTTAGACCAAACATAAACGACACATCGTTGTACGACTTTTATTTTTCCGTCTAATCATTTTTATACTATTGAAAAACAATTATATGAAGAAAACGATTACTTTATGGTCATTTCCAAAACCAAAAAGGTAAATCAATAAACGAGTCAGAAGAATTATAATTACACGGAGTTTTTTTTTTTTTTAATACAAAAGTAAGCTTTACTCATTGAAAGTGTAAATGTAAGATCAATTTTTATTCCAATGTTGCAAGTTTATAAAATGAAAGCACATTTAAGTATTTCTATTCACAATATTTTTTTGAAGGGAAAGGATATTCACAATTCACTGAGTTAAAAATAGTGTATTTTACTTTGATTACCTAGAGTGAGTGACATTTTTCCAACACCAATAGAGTGGATTACAAGACCACATTATAGACAAGTCTCTCGCCGATAACACGAAGGATTTTCGTCCTGAATCTCTATCCAAAGTAAATATCTGCAATGCAAACAAATTTTGAATAAATTATAGACCAATTTAAAGGGTTATTTGGTTGTTCATCTAGTAATCTGAGAAGTTAAAATCCAAGAATTGCAAATGTAAGAATTGTTTGATTGCCATGATACAAATGATAACAAAATTAGTCGAATACCAGCAGGGCCGACCTATTGGGTGTTTTATTCGGTTCTTAGAATAGGGCCTCCAAAAAATAAGGGCCCAAATTTATTAAAACTGATACTCCCTCCGTTTCGGTGATTTGTTTACATTTACTTTATACACATTTATCGATGTGAGGAGAGAGGTAAATGAAAAAAAAACTATAAAAATAATAATATAAGTACAAAGTGGGTAAAATAAAACAATGTGATTGGTTAAGGAAGTTGGGTCCACCTCCACAAGTGGGTCACCATAGACATTTACGGAAAGTGTAAACAAATGACCCGTACACCCATAAATGGAAAGTGTAAACAAATGACTGGGACGGAGGAAGTAATATATATTAAGGGTTAAAAAATACTCCCTCCGTTTCATTGAGATAGCCCCATTGGCTTTTTCACAAATTTTAAGAAAGTGGAAAAAGTTGAGAGTAATATTGGTAGTTTGGTTAAGTGGTCCCACTTTTAAAGATAAAGTGAGGGGTATTTTAGTGAAATGAGTGTAATTGTAGGGGTAAAAGTGTTATTTCCATTATTAAAAGCTACCATACATAGTAATGGGGCTAAATAAGTGAAATTTCCGAAAAAGAAAACTGGGGCTAAATGAGTGAAACAGAGGGAGTAAAATGAAACTAAACATAACAACAAAATATAGTGGTGTAGTTGGTAAGCTTGGTGACATTTTTTTCATTCTTTTATCACTTATTAAGTATGAATATTTATTAATTAATCAATAAAAGGTCTCATTTTTTGGGAGATCGGTTTGTCTTATCTTCATTTTGGAGTATTTTAATCCTAATTTCCTGGGTTTCAGTTCTATAAAAGATAGGGTATTGTTCAATTGTACCCAACAATTACTCACTTGTACCCACAAAAGACTAAATTGTCCTTTTCATTTACTCATTCTCATCTCAAGAATTAAATTTTCTCTCTAGAAAATTCAATTCAACCACCACTTACAAACCACCATCCACCATGCCGGACCACCGCCTGCTGACCAGCCTTGGCCGACCACCACCCTCAACCACCCATGGCCAAGTCAGCCCAACCAACACCAACAACGTCCTTCCCACCACCGTCCCCACCACTGTGCGCCGCTCAGACTTCCACCACCTGCACCGGCGGACTGAAGCCGACACCACCACTCAAACCCTAACACAAACAATGTCACACAAACCCCCCAAACCCTACCCTGACCCGCGTGCCAAGCTAGCCACAACCACCCAAACCCTAACACACCCCCTCACCAACAACCAGGCGACCAAACCTAGGCCGACCACCACCCTTGTCGACATCTTTCCTCCGGCCACAGACCAGCACCACCGTGCCCAACCCTCCCCACCACCGCTAACCACCCTCAATACCCCATATTCAACCAAGACAATTTAAGTACAACATAAATTAATCAATGAAAATATAAAAAACCGAGTTAATTACTTGTTGTATGTCTTTGTTTAGATTCATAGTTCAAAAATTTGATGAATTGTGGAATTTAATTGATTAATTAAAGATGAATTTAGGTGATTAAGGAGATTTTAGGGCTCAAGGTAGGGAATCAGGAAAAGAGAGAATTCAAGAATAATTAGAGGTAGTAGTGAATGGAAACAAAATGACAAAAAAGAGTACAACTGAGTAAAACTTGGGTACAATTGATCAATTACGTAAAAATATAGGTAAAAGCGGCTTAGTCGTTTCTATTATGGTGAAAATCAGTTTCGTAATGGATCGTTATGTGGCGTTACACGTGTTGTCTGTTTGTTGGTTGCACTCAATTTGGTCAAATGAAATTTTTTCTCGTCAAATTCTTTGATCCTCTTGTGAAAAGCTGTTTGCGGCGAATATGATAGAGGACGTGCTTTGGAGCAATTCAATTAAACAGATCTTTCGTTGAACGAGATTTTCTTTTATTTAGCTTTAATCAATTTGTATCCAATTGACACATGTTATAGATGTCGTATGACTAATTTTAATGAATTTATTCTTTCTTTCCAAAAAAAAAAAGTTATTTGATGGTCATATTTATAAAAAAAAAATAATGAAGGAAATAAAAGATCTCATGAATCAAAATAAAATATCTTGAGTTATCAATTTTCTAAAAAGTTAAAATAAAATAAATTTTATAAATATTTTATTGTATTCATAGTCTTATTTTAATCTTTGTTTAGTTTTAAAAAAGAAGTTCATCTTAAACTAATTTGGGTTTTATTTGGGAAAACTAGCTGAAAGCTAAAATACTAACTGAATAACTAGCTGAAAAGGTTGCTGAAAATAACAAACTGATTAGTTAGCTGAAACTAATAATATTGTTCAGTAAAACAACTTGAAATAATAGTTGAAATAAAGTAAATGACACTAGCGTATTCTCAGAGTACTAAGGATTACATACTTATATATAGACGAACTAATGATGTTGAATTGGTTGGCTATTATGGCTCTAGTACGGTGGCTGTGTTGACACATGAAAATCCACTATAGGATTTGTGTTCATGTTAGCTGATAGTTCCGTATTTTGGATTAGTATAAGGCATATCTTTACAACCAATTCTACTATGAAAATTGAGTTCGTTTGTTGTTTTGAGATTACCTCACATGATGTATGGTTTAAGAGTTTCATCTTTTGGGCTTAGAGTCGTTGGACTCAATTGTCGGCCGATTATAATGTATTTGTGATAATTCAGTTGCTATATAGTACATGTTCAAGAAAAAAGTGATCATCGAACACATGAGCACTGAGTTTAATAATCGCGGAATCCTTGACTAAAAGCATGCAAATTTAAGACTTTCAAGGATCATTTGGTGGGATTTGGGACTTGATCCTCTATTTAAATATATTCATTATGTTTTGTTGAATCTTTTATTATGTTAAATTGAATATTTTCTCATTTTGAGTTTATGTGCACATTTTCGAGAAATATCATTATGTTTTCGACCAAGAGTAGACATTGGGTTTGCTCATTCAGTTTAAGTGTGTGTGGTTGAGGGATTAAGTATATCGTAATACATGGAAGATTAATTCTCGCTCTAAGAGAATTCGTCGCTATGATTCGTATATTTTGTCTCTCATTAAATTGGACCAAGTGGGAGAATGTTGGACTTTTTCATAAGATATTAAAATATTATTCTGATATATTATTCTGATACGATAATATATTTAATATCTATTCACTTATCTTATAAATATGTATGTGGTCCAATTTTAGGTAATAATCAGTTCCTTCTGATCAAAGAAACTGACTCCTAAAAGGTTTCCTATTTTGACTCGGTCTATTATCTTTATTCTGTTCACACACAATATTTCCATAATCACCTACTACTCTTTGATGACAAGACTAGTATATATATGGGGGTGATTTATTTGTTTTGGTCGCTGAACCTACTCTACATTAAGAATATTATACACCATCTTTATTGTGAGTGCGAGGGTTTGGAACCAATTAATTACACATGGTTGCCGTATTACAAGCACGTCATATATGAGGATTATTATTATTTATTTGGGTCTTCTTTATTAATATTTCTTATTATTAAAGACTATATTTATTAATTTATAAGCAATGGCTGGAGTTATGTCTCGATCCTTTCATCGCTTCCGCATATTAATCTCATAATTATTTTCATTTGTATGAGATTATATTTATAAGATTTACACAGCTCGCTGAGACGGTTTATATGCATCAACCACCCGGTTTTACATTGGAGACCAACATCATCCTGATCATGTGCGTCTTCTAAAGAAGTCCCTTTACGATCTCAAACAAGCACCCCGTGCGTGGTATCAAAGGTTTGCTACTTATATTTCTACTATTGGTTTTACCCATAGTAAGTCGGACAATTCTCTCTTCATTTACAAAACTGAGGATCATATGGCCTATCTCCTGCTCTATGTGGACGACATCATATTAGCCACATCCTCAGTCAACCTGCGTGATGAAATTATGCGCCATCTCCGCACCAAGTTCGCAATGACTGATCTCGGACCCTTGAATTTTTGTTGGAGATATTCTGAGATATGTCGAGATATCGACATATCGTATTTTAGGAATGCGGTATATTATAATATATCGTAAAGAATAATAGTTATATTGTTTCCAATATTATCGTGGTCGTATTATTATATATAGCTTGTCATTGTAATAATTGAGGCATTGACTGATCTCGGACCCTTGAATTTCCCTTCTTATGAATTCTCTCCCTTTAGAAATCTAATAATTTTTTCCTGGGTATTTCCGCGGTTCGATATAAGCATGGTTTACTCCTTCACCCGTGAAAATACGCAGAATACATTATTGGACGAGCAAATATGGCCATCTGCAAACCCGCACGCACACCAGTGGACACCAATCCTAGATTGAGTGCCATTTCCGGCAAACCCCATTACAGACCCAACTCTGTTTCAGAGCTTGGCAGAGGCCCTACAATATTTGACGTTCACCTGCCCGGATATCTCCTATACGGTACAGCAAGTCTGCTTATTTATGCACGACCCGCGAGAAGCTTATTTCGGCGCCCTAAAACGTATCATTCGATATTTAAAGGCACAGCAGACTATGGGTTACATCTTACTGCCTCCTATGCTTCCAGCCTAACCGCCTATAGCGATGCCGATTGGGGTGGGTGTCCCGACAAGCGGCATTCCACTTCAGGTTTTTGCGTGTACCTCGGGCACAATCTCATTTCCTGGTCTTAAAAAATGCAAGCTGTCATCTCGCGTTCCAGCACCGAAGTCGAATACAGAGGTGTAGCTAATGTCGTTGCCGAGTCGTGTTGGCTCCAAAACTTATCACACAAGCTCCATTGTCCCGTCCTGAAAGCTACTATGGTTTATTGTGACAATGTGTCTGCCATATATCTGTTTGGGAACCCCATTAATCATCAGCGAACAAAGCACATCGAAATCGGTATCCATTTCGTTAGAGAAAAGGTTGCTGTCGGCCAAGTTCTAGTTCGCCATGTTCCAACTCGCTATCAGTTTGCGGACATATTTACGAAAGGATTGCCCTATTTGACGATTTCAGGTCCAATCTCAGCATCCGTCCGACTCCCGCTTCGACTGAGGGAGCGTATTAGAATAAATTCCCAATTATTATTCTCTTCCTTGATCTCAGGAAATTTATATGATTTATCCTCCTTAATTAGTTTAGGCTAGAATTATAATGTAATTGATTAGCTAACTTAGGTATGTATCTCTGTATAAATACAAGCCCTATAAACGTCTATTGAGTTCAACGGAAATACTTCTTCTTATATTGATATCCCTAGTTCAAGTACCCGTTCATATTAAGAAGGTTTTGAGGTGGATCATTTTAATATGGTTCAAAGCAAGTAAATTCAACTTTTAGATGTAAATGCAACTTCGGATTAAACTATTGTGAAATCCAAAGTAAAATAACGGGTACATAAATATAAAATACAGCAGATATATCAAAGTTACTTTCAAGGTTACTAAAAAATTTAGTTACAATTAGGATAAATTAACAATAAAATAAATATAAATAGTATAAAAATGATCACGATAATATAGTATTACAATTATCATTGAACACGATACAAAAATTATAAACAACTAGAAATGAGGTGGTTTTATTATAATTCATTATAAGACCGACACGTACAAGAATTATTATTCTTTTTAACTTACGTCTCAATAATAATATTGTCATTCAAAATATTTTCATTTTAATCAATTATCGAATCAATTAGCAATTAACCCTTTATACAATTAACATTAAGCTTATACTGTAAGATAAGAAATAAATAGAGTCTAACCTTTTTCCCATGATCAATAAGAAGAGAGTTGCACAACAAAAAGAACAACTCTTTCTTAGAACCAAATTTCACGTACGAAGAATTATAAGCCCTTGAAATAATCTCATTGTAGTCGCTAGGCAAAAAACTCTCCCATACGAAATCGGAACCCGCCGCTTGTCGGAGCTCCGAACATGCCAACGCCAACCGACAAACGTCTCGTGGCGACGTATACGAAACTATGGTAGTTACGCAATCGTTGGGAAGCTTGTTCAACGACTTCTCCATTATTATCTTTATTACTTGCAAAACTTATTTTGCTTTAGTTGGTAGATAAAATCTGTAATAATGCAAGGATAATAACAATTTGATTAGTGTGACTTGACTTATGTGATTAGTTACTAGAGACAACTTTTGGCCGGGGCGGACCTAGAAATCTTTTTATGGTGTTACATCAACGCATGTTAGTTAGAAAAATGGTTAGTCTTAATATTCAATTATCCATACTATTTCGTATAAATTAAAAAGAAAAAAAAAAAAAAAAAGGAAATTAATAGTAACATACTTGATTTATGGTTGCTTGAATGAGTCATACATTGGAAAGTGTTTTCATTTTAACTGTTTAATACGAGTAAGATATATGGAGTATTTTTTTTGAATGGTGAAGATTATATCAATTGTGTAATCAACTATTAGAGTCTTTTATTGTGGAAGATTATTTGGATGACAGTTAAAGTTAATATATTGCAATTTGCATGATGTAAACATGTTGACATGAAAGTGTACAATGAAAGATGATAAGAACATGTTATCATATAGTTGTAATTTGTTGAAATCGTGTCATCATCATGGGGATCATTTTCTACTTATTATTACTACTACTGCTAAGGCTAAACTAATACTCCGTAAATTGATAGAATTAAAATAGGAGTCTTTGTTGTTAGAACATTATTAACGTGAACCAAATATTTTTAAACAATATTAAAGTAACAAAAGATTAAACTTAAGAGATTAAAACATATATGTTGACATTGTAGAATAATAAGGTGAGATCTAATTCGAACGATATTAAATCTCTATAATAAATATTGATGATTAAAATATTTTTTAATTACTTATTAATAAAAGTGAACAACATTTACCATGATTATTTGATAATCTAATAAAAAATAACTATTTGATAATTTAATAAATTCAAAACAATTAGTTTTGCATAAAATTAAAAGAAGAACTCTTCTAGAAATAAATTCAATTAAGAGCAATTAACTTTTACCAAAATTTAAAGAACAAAAAAAAGTAAGCTAAAAAATACTGAGACCAGCGTTTTTCCTATTGTTATAATACTAACCTTTGCCCTTTTTCCTAATATTTTTCAAAATATTTTAGTTCTCTATAAAAACTTACTTAAAAATATTAAGACTCACATTAGGAAAAATAGTATTTTATTTTAATTTCCATAAGATACACTTATATTTTCATATAAATTGGAGAGATATTGAGTAACACTTATCATACTTATTTGATAATTTAATAAAAATAATATCTTGATAATCTAATAAAATTTAAAGAAATTAGTTTTCTATAAAATTAAAAGAAAATCTCTCCTAAAAAAGAAATTTAATTTAAAGTAATTATCTTTCTATACAACTTAAACAAAAACATACCTAAAAAAATTAAGACTAGGAAATAAAAAAAAAAATCAAAAACTCAGCTTAAAAAAATATTAAAACTAAAAAAATAATCTAAAACATTTCCTTATTTAGTTATCATACATTAGATAATTTTTAGGTGTGTCTTAAATCCTCTTTATACATAGAAATAGGATTATGTAAGTCCACCCTATCTTTTTAAGTCCTACATCTAAATCTCAACCGTAGGATCTTAAAGATCAAATGATTCAAATCAAATCTCACTAATTAATTTACAATTCATGCTTATTTATATATACATAAAAAAATTAGCTCGGTTTTCTTAAGTATTAGTTTAAGTTTAGTATGTTTTTGTAATGAGTACGATTTGTACGTGTTATTTCTATTTTTTACGGTGTATTTGATTTGATAAAAATATTTAATTTTGAAGAGTTTTATATTTTTTAATTACCATGTTTGTTATTTAAACATAACTTGATTGAATTGGTGATGATCCTTTTTTCCGTTGTATATATTGTAGAATTATATTTTAAGTTCAAGATTTTTTGTTCTCATTGAGTAAACTTGATTACAAAACCAATAGCAAAACTATATGTAACATGAAAGGTAAAATAGATATACAAGATTTATTGATTGTCATATATCAAATAAAGTCATTAATTATCGTTATATGATATTTTTTTATAATTTATAATGTTTGACTTTTTAATTAGTTTCATCGTATTAAGTTTTGATTTAATAGTTAATGTCAGTTTTGTAGGAGAACATCTGAAAATTATGGAAAAAAAAATAATGAATGATTTATGATGAATAAATATTTTGTTAATAAAAAAATAATGAATGATTTATTTGTCAATAGCTCATGGGTAACGCTTACCATAATTATTTGATAATCTATAAAAATAATATTTTTATAATCTAATAAAATTTAAAGCAATTAATTTTTTTTCTATAAGATACAAATATTTAAATAAAACTCTCCAAAAAAAAAGTTTAATTCAAAGTTAAGTCTTCTTTGAGACAATCTCAAACTAATTTATCGTGCATCTAAGAGAATGAATCATAATTAAAGGGGTATAGGAATATAAAATTAATCAACTAAAGTCACAAACAAGGTTACTAAGAAAATTTAGGTATAATTAGTAATGAAATACAAATACTATGAAAATAATAACGACAACATAGTATCATAATTCATAAATAAGCTAAAAATTGTACAAATTTATATAAACATTTTTACATTTATATAATTCTATATTCCTCAATATTTTTTTATATATTACAATGAACATGATATCAATAACCCTTCTTCATATTTTTGGATTTTTTTTTTAAATATTTGTACTGAATCCAAATTAAAAACGATAAATCATGAATTAATTATTAAATACACATTATTGAAACTTGTGCATCGCACGGGCTTTAAAACTAGTAAATAATAAACCGGTGTTGTGAAACAATTGGATTATTTCTCCCCTTTTACTATAAACTTTACAAGTGTTGTTTTCTTTTATTTTTTGCATAGAGTTTATGATGAAGAGACTCTATTTATAAAGACAGGGAGATGACCAAGTTCCAATTAGATTGTTATCATAATATAATCTCAACCTTCCATCAAGATTTAGAAAAATATGGAAAGACTGCTTATTTAGTCCCGATATTATCTTACTAAAACAATGTCCAATAAAACCATAATATTATGGTAAGATATAAAATATTCTTACAGTCTCCCACTTGGTCGATTGGAACATTTTGTAATGTTTATCGAATGATTATAAATTGCGCATATTATGCTACACAATTAGTGTAAATGGGTATTATAAGCGCCTTCGCTGATTTAATCACTAAAGAGAGTCATGGCGTGCACATGTCAATCTGCAACATGCTTACTTCCATGTACCACTACATTAATGATTAGCACAGTTAGGCCATAAGTGAAGTATCACGTAATGGTCTGTCATTGTCTTGAAAAGACTGTCTGTTTTCATTCATCAATAATCAATGTATATACAACAGAAAACAGAAATAATAATTTATAGCAAGTGTAGAATGTTAAAAGAGATCTTAAGAAATGTCTTACACACAAGTAAAATTGAAAAAAAAAAAGGATACTGTAGATACCCGTATCCGTACCCCCCAAAAACAAGCCCGATGATGAAAAAGGACTTTTATGCATGTTTTATAAATAGACGAAATGGTACAAAGTGTCTAAAATATTTTAGTCGTTTTTAACGTATAATTTAAAATTGCATATTTCGTAAAATGAACATTAATTTTGTCGTTCTATTTCAAGCCGAGAAATGCGACACGATTATTTACCCACAAAACAACCCTCAAAACAGCCCACAAAAGCAGCCCACAAAAATCGACCTCACAAAAGCAACCCGCAAACTACAAAATACGCGCCCAAACAGGGTCAACTCACCTCCCGAGCCACATTTTCGTAAAACCAAATTTTACGACATTACAAAATAATACATTACGAAACAATTTTATTTCGAGCCAAAACCGAAAAACACGACAAAAACCGAAACACGAAACACGAAAATATGGCCCAAAACGTAAAGCTTTGGTCCATTGGACCAAAGCATGAGCCACATCAAGCTCAGCCCAATCAATCATACATCAAATTGCAAAAGTCGGCCCAAAAACAAACATACACACACCAGACAAGTCGCCAGTGGACTGGCGACTTGTCAAGTAATCGCCAGTCTACTGGCGACTCCTTTTGCCTCCCATTCTGCACTGGCGACTTGTTTCTGCTTTGATTTTGCACTGGCGAATTGTTTTGGCTCTAAATCATCACTAGCGACTTGTTTTAAGGCCATGCACGAATTTAGCCAATTTCTATAAATACACACTCCCTCATTCATTCAACACACAACATTTTTCAAGCATACAACACAACTACGACTCACACTTAGAATTTCTAAAAACCGTCTTTGCGTTTTAAGGTAAACATTTTACCTTCGGACCGGACTTTTTAGACTCGAACAAAGGGTTACCTTAACGCAACTCAATATTGGTTTAACGAACCTGTATTCGTAATACGGTTGTAGTAATTCGGATTCTTAATCCGTCTAAACCTCGCCAATATTGCATAAACAAACGACCCACTTTCACTAAAGCAAACCGACATTACATTTTACATTACGCAAATTCTCATTCATGCATTAAAAATGACTAAACACGGATTCGACATAAACTTGTACCGTTTCAACTAGTCTTTTAAACATGCAAAACTGAGGGTTTTCAAAATACTAGAATTAGACAAGAGTCGGAAAATAACGTTTTATATTAATTCAAATCAATGAATTATTATATCTCGTATATTTCCTATAACAAAACGTCATGACTTTGACGACTCACATTCATTACTTTGCATTTTTATCGAGTCATATTCGCACTTGTACGTAGCGTTTTATTAGCTCAAACATCGAAATTAAGCACTTGTTTTCAAATTAGTAGAGAGTACTTTACGTAGGCTTTTCGATTTCAATTTTTCATAAAACATTTTGATAAAACTTTCGAAAAGTAACCTTGCCCCGAACCCTCTCTGGTTTCACAATAACCTTAGAAGGATAGGTATCGACGCGCCTTGAATTATAAGACTCGCGTCTTATAATTTAAGATGCGTTAAAAAGGTTCCAAATTCCTTTAAATATTTGGTGGCGACACCAATTGCAAAAACAATTTTCAAGTATTTAAGCAATGATATCCCCCATAGCAATTCGTGCACTTTACACTTACGCACTTTTCTCGCGTAGCGACCCGCCCCCTGATCGGGCGGGGCCCGCGCGAGGCGTTGAGGAGCGATCCGAATGCCCGATACCTTCAGATACAGATCATGATTAAGGACTGTTTTCAAGGCCCATACGATGAGTATGTCCTTGGAAAACTTTAGTAGGCAACCCTTTTGTAAAGATATCTGCAATCATTAGATCTGTCCCTATTTGTGTAATGACAAATTTCCGTAATCTATCATCTTGCTTCGGTGAGTGTTTTGATCCCTTAGATATCCTGTCATGCTTGGAGAAAAAGATCGCAACTTCATTATCACAATGAATAGTAATCGGCTTAGAGTCGAAATTCAAAAGTCCAAACTCCGAGATAAAATTACGCAACCAAGCTCCTTGTACTGAAGCCCCATAACAAGCCGCATATTCAGCTTCCATATGGTGGACGTATAAAGCAACTGTGATTTCTGCCTTTTCCATGATATAGCACCTCCAAATAAGAGGTAAACAAAGCCAAGAGTACAATGCCTAGTGTAACACCACGGCCCCAACTAAAGGCCGAAATGTCACCCACGGTAGCTCGCCAGGCTGCGTACATCGCCCACAGACCAACACGAGTCCTTTCCAGCGCACTTTGTCCTCACTCGTGCGCATCCTGGAAACTTCCCAGGAGGTCACCCATCTTAAGACTACTCTCCAGCAAGCACGCTTAACTGAAGAGTTCTTAAGATGAGCCACCAGAAAAGAAGATGCGTCTTGTTGATATGAGTAGTACTTACAATCCTTTTAAGCACTAGGTCACTTGAGCTCATCACATGGACCACTTCAATGGGGAACCTGGCCCGAATAACCTTGGACAACACCGGGTGTTACAGTGTCAGAACATCTTCCAAAATCTGAATCAGAATAACCAGTCACCTGCAGGTGATCTGATTTTCTATATGTGAGCATGAGATTCCTTGTTCCTTTTAAGTACCACAGTACTTTCTTTGCAGCTTTCCAATGAGCGATTACTGGGTTACTTTGAAATCTTCCCAACATACCTACCGCATGGCTAATGTCAGGTCTACTGCGAACTTGTGCATACATTAAGCTCCCAACCAGAGATACATAAGGATATTTAGCCATTTCATTACGTTCTAACTCGTTCTGTGGACACTGCGTGAGATCTAACTTGTCTCCTTTCTGCTGTGGCACGGGACTAGAAAAACAATGCAACATCCCAAATCTTTCTAAAACTTTATCGATATATGCTTTCTGAGACAACCCTAATATCCCTAAGGACCTGTAACGAAATATTTCTATTCCAATAACATAGGTCGCCTCTCCCATATCTTTCATTTCAAAGTGTTTAGAAAGATAAGTCTTGGTTTCACATAACATATCAAGGTTGCTGGTGGCTAATAAGTTATCATCAACATCAGGTACCAAAAATATGAACTTACTGCCACTCATCCTGAGGTATATGCAAGGATCAACGATATTTTCTTTGAAACCAAAATGGGTAATGATTTCATCGAACTTTAAGTATCATTGTCTCAATGCTTGTTTCAGTTTATATAATGATTTCTTAAGTCTGCAGACCATGTCTCCCTAACCTTCGATTATGAAACCTTTAGGTTGACACATATAGACTTCTTCTTGCAAATCTTCATTTAGAAAGATAGTTTTCACATCCATTTGATGTAACTCGAGATCATAATGAACTACGAGTGCATGATAACTCTAAGAGACTCTTCTTTGACACGGGAGAAAAGGTCTCAGTGTAATCAATACCTTCCTTCTAAGTGAAATCTTTGGCAACAAGTCCGGCTTGCTTTATATCATTTAATATTTCCTTAAAAGTCGCATTTGGTCTTAAAGGCTCATTTACAACCGGCTGCTTTGTGTCCTTGAGGCAAATGAAAAATGTCCCAAACTTCATTGTTAGCTGGTCTTAAAGGACACAATGATTTTCATATGCCTCATTGAAGTTTTGTAAATGAACAATGTCCCAAACCTCTATCTAACCTTACGATTTTCACTTTCTTGTCTAATTGCCTTTTAACCTCAGTAATAAATACTTGTAAAGTATCTACAGACTGAGATTTTTCATGCAGTAAGTACAAGTAACAATAACGATGATGGTTAAGTATCTACAAACTAAGCGTGTAAAGTATATAAATATTGGATATTTAAGTTGTGTTTATCAAGACAAATCAAACAAGGTCCGACATTATTATATTTTTATTTATACATTGATGGTTATTCCAAACATTCTTGGCCTACATGAATAGTGTCAAAAATATTATTGGATGCAATTGGATTTGAATGGAGGGAGTAACTTCTAAGTTCTAACATATAAAATAAAAATGAATAATTGCCAAGAATAATCTGAACTGGTCCTCTTATTCCATAAATAATCCGAACTCGAATTAATCCACAAATAATCCCAACTATTGAAGTAACATTCCAATAATGTACTTTGGCCAATTTCAATCGACTCTAACACGGAAAAAAATGGTGTAACCGACTTTAACTTTACCTCAATCTTATTCTAAGTAAAAATCAAACCGGTTTCGATCACCTTTTTTTTTATCAATTAAAGTAAGTTAAAATCGGCCAAAGTATATTATAGGAATGTTATTTCAATAGTTGGGATTATTCGTGGATTAATTTGAGTTCAGATTATTTATGTAATAAGAGGACCAGTTCAGATTAATCTTGACAATTAATCCAAATAAAAAATAGTCATGTGTGATTTTGTTATAATTGTCTTTTCGAGTATATTATTAATATCAAACTTTTATAATATTTTGTAATATGTAACTACAGATATGAAATAAAAATGTGCATGGATGTATGACAGGCTAAAGTCATATCACCCAATCAAAAATAATCTTACAAAACCATTATAAGAAGTTACAACCAAGAACCACTACTCGAGATTATGATGCGGACAATCACGAGTTTATTGTTTGTAATGTTCTCATGCTTTGCTCAAATTTTCGAAAACTCGTGATTTGACTACAGAGAAAAACAAATTTCACCGGAGGATAAAACTTGTTGTAAAAGGCTAGGACCAGCGAGTCCCCATCAGTAACTCTGGCGGCGGTCATGTCAAGACCGGTTAACCACCGCTTAGCTTGATCCCCAATGTGAAGGAAAAAAACAATTTACACAATTGAGCTTGCATAATACCTATCGTTTTCATCGTTGAGCAAAAATCACATAAGTTAACGATGTGACTACGTAGTTATTCAGTAAGACTAGCCTCGAATTGACTTCTCTCGATCAACCCGATTAAGGCGGGAAGAATATTATACGTAACACTGATAGTCGGTCAGGGGGTGCCCGTAGGAATCCGCATAGACTTCAGCTTGGAGTGATCTACTAACTGGTATCGTCGGAGGAGGTGATTCAAGTAGTAGAATTTCAGGTTCGATGGCTAAGAATTCCTTTCCGATAACGTCTAACTCCGAGGCGCTAGAAACTTGTTAGATCTCACGGAAAAACTGCTTGATCTTGCGAAGAATTCTCTCGGGCTCAAGATCGATGGCTTGTAACACCCCGTGTTTTTTTGTAGCATAATTTTATAAAAGAATTTAATTCCTTAAGTTAAATTCATCCTTTTTCATTGTATTAAAAATGCGACTGAATTTTTTTCGCCAAATAATACTAAATTTCCTAAGTCCAAATATAAAAATTTTGAAAAATAAAGTATGTTGTATTATATTCAGAATTCAAAAATAAACACAATTCAAAATTTTATA
This sequence comes from Dianthus caryophyllus, assembly GCA_023091065.1. Classification (NCBI taxonomy): domain Eukaryota; kingdom Viridiplantae; phylum Streptophyta; class Magnoliopsida; order Caryophyllales; family Caryophyllaceae; genus Dianthus; species Dianthus caryophyllus. Next base: position 34,264,884 of record CM041519.1, read on the forward strand.
AAAGTCAACCATAAAATTTATATCGCCTTTCAAATTTCAAAATAGCTAAGTTATGTTTACTATTCATAAGAATAAAAGTAAAACCTTTTATTCATAGAATTTATTTTTGTACATTTTTGATTTTAGAATAAAAATGCACTCTTATATTTTTCCCGTCTTTGAAATTCAAGTCAACGATTTCAAACACGCAAGTCAAAGTCAAGCCACTTTATTATTTTTCAAAGTTCACGTACCAAAACACCTAACATCAAAAAAATGAAATCATTTTGATTTTTATTATTAATAAATCATATTATATTAATAACTAATTACTATTTCAATTTGATTTAACTAACACTTTCACTAAAAATCGAAATAATGAGTTACACTAAGCCTAAACTGATAAACTTTTTGACGTTTGAGTATAATGATTTAATTCGATGACATTCAACGAAAAAAATAAGTGTTTCGATCAAATAAGATTTTATTTCAAAGTTTCGAGGATTCTAGACCCAATTTTTGTTTTGAATTCTTTTCAACGTTTATCTTCATTTTTATTTTTGATCTTACTTCGAACCATCATTTTAAGACTATATATTTTATTTCGAGACTTTTCGCGTGCGCGCAAATCGAAAATTTCAAAAACGAAAACCGAGCCACTTGATCTTGGTCTTGGCCGAAATTTTTGACCTTCAATGGTCAAGTATTATCCTCTTCCATTCTTCCTTCCTCTTACACCACCATGTCTCCTTTACTACCATGTCTCATCACCTTACACATCTACTAAATTCATCATCATTTCTAGCTTGATTTAGTTTAAAGATTATACCTTATTATTACACAATTTCATACTACAACTACTACTACTACACGTTACAAACTACACACACCAAACACTCTAACTCTTTTTCTCTCTAATAAACTCAACTCAAGAACCTTTGTAAGCATGTATTCATTCTCAAGAAAATGAAGAACACCATCCTTCCATTTCTTCTTCTTCTTTAAATCATTTATTACTTATTCTTTAAATCTTTTAAGCACATAAATAAATCATTCACCAATTAGTTTATTAATCACATCCTCTTTATGCTTATATTTATTTAAGAAAATAAATCAAATTATATAAAATACAAACATCACCTAAACATAAAATACTACTACACTTTAAACTTTCATTTTAGTTAGTCTAGCTTAAATAAAATTACTAACTTGCTTATTTCATTTCTTATGTACTAATCCTAACCAAAGACGAGGAGCAAGGTGGAGGCGTCGATTTGAGCCAATTCGACAACATCATTGACCCCGACAATTGTTGATCTTTTCACTCTTAAACCTAACCTAAGGTGCTCCCGCACACTATATTTGCTAAGCACTTACACCTATTTGATTATATGTTATGTTTGAGTGTGTGTATGAATTTGTATATCACATAAGTATTGCATGACTAATTACAAGGCAAAAATCGAAAAAAATAAAACTTGTGTAGAATTTATAAACCACACGGCCACCCTTCAATTTTTCACTTAATTTTTCGTTTTAATTTTTGTAAATTGCATGCTTAAAATACTAGGTATAAGATGTACATGAAAATATAATTAGTTTATGTTTAGGACTAAAAATGAAATTGTTATGAAATTTAAATGTTTTAAAGCGTTTATGTGTGTTCTTGAAAAATTGATGTTATTCTTGTGTTTGAGATGATTTTTACTTTTTGTGTGTTAATGTTTGTATATGGTTTTCACCTTAGTTAAATACATAAATGATATAAGGTAAATTAGTTGTTGAATTAGAAGTATAAAAATCAAAAATAAAATTTTGAACATATACATACATGTACACGGCTAATTTGATTTTAATGGACCAATTTTTAGTTTTAATTTTTCTAAATAACATATTATGATTAGTCTAGTTTAATTAGACTTGCTATAAAAATTTGAGAAAATAAAACGATAATATAAAAATTTGAGTTAAAAGTGTTCTTTAGAAAACCATAAGAATTCTTGAAAAATTCATAAGTGTTCTTCAATTTTAGCTAGTTTTGATTTATGATTTTTTTTATAAGTTTTATTAAATTGTTGTTTAGTGCACTAGTGGATAAATTCGATACTAAAACACATAAGATAAATAAGCTAAATCTTAATAATGAAAAAGTTAGAAATTTAAAGTGAGTAAAATCACTATTCATAAATGAAATAAAATGTTTAGTGAAAATTACAAACTAGTTAAACCGCTTTAGTATAATTTAAATAATTAGTATATAAAAACTTTAAGTCAAAACCGATAAATTAGAAAACGAAAATGAAAATGGCTAAGTGTATAGGAGGCCACGGCCTTAGGGTCATATTTGGACCAAAAATGAGTTTGTAACTTTTTATTTTTTTTTTATCACTTAAGTAATTTAATTAGTTAAACTAATGAATTATGAATAAAAACAAAAAAAGAAATAAATAGCTATATATAAAGGAGGCTACGGTATTTACACTAAAAATGGACCAATTTTGATCAAAATGAATTTGTCACTTAGTCACTAAAATTGATTAGTAATTAGGATTATATTAGATTGTATAATGAATCGTCAATAAAAAGAATCAACGAAACCGATTAAAATAAACGTTACACGTATTAAAATGAACCATCTCGAGTGTTACTATCTATGCTTAAATTTGGATATGGACATACGGACTATTTAAAAATGAACTACGACAACCTCGCTAAAAATGGAAACCGCTAAAATGTTAGTTAAGTATATGACTAAACGTAACCGACTTTTACTTTCAAAATATTATTTCAAATCACTAAGTACAAAACGAACTTAACAACTTTGAAATTAGAATTCTATACTTAGGAAATAAACTTGATTTTGTACCTAAATAAAATATCTTAAGGTATAAAAATACTAAGTATAAAAATATAATAATAAATACTAAGTATAGAAAATATACTAAGTATAAGAAAAGATGTACGTATAAAATACGAATAAAATACGAAGTATAAAAATACGCATACGTATAAAGATACGTACAAATACGGAATACCAAAATACGAATACGTATAAAAATACGATGAATAGTAAATACGACGAATAGTAAATACGATGAATAGTAAAATAATGAATAGTGAAAATATTTAGATTTTACGAACGGACTCAAAATAAATATTTAAGTCTTTCTATGTATTCTGCTTATCTGAAGAACTGCTAGAACTAAAATTTCATTATACAAAGTTAGACGATATATTTAAGTTACAGAATTGTCACCTATTTTGAATGAACGAGGAAATAAGAAATTGAGAAAATGAAATACTTGAATAAAATACTTGGATTGTTCGCCATGTCGCGACTCTTGAATTCGAAGTTAATGAGGTAGCCGTCTATGGGGACTTTAGCTCCCTCCCAGAGTTGCTAAAGGCGATCTAATAATTTTTAAAATTATTATTTCGGTGCGGGATATACAACCTCAGGGATGGGGCATGACTGATATCTCCGTGAGCCCATACTACGGTAATTGGAAACTCCAGCCCCACCCGGGGGTACCCGTCTAAGGTGATAGTCGTGTTATTAGGTGACTACTTACTCGAGGGCGAGTATGATACGAACCTATCTATAGTGATGTATGCATACATTAGACTCGGGATTTGGCTGTCCTTATCGCTTTAGGTATCTACAGCTTTGTCGACACGTCCGCTTTATCGGCCCTGATCGCTTCTGCGCGGACGTCTAGTATGTCAGCCACGTCCGCTTTGTTCGGCCCTGTCTACTATAGCGCGTTTTACGTCTGCATGCTTCCGCCTCGCTAATGAACATTCTTTAGTTAACGTATGTTGAATGCATTTCCTTGTTGTGTTTGATTATTGTCTGAATGGCATGATTTCCTGTGTCTTAAGATACGATTTGCTTGAGAATGATTTTGTGTGAGTATTTGTACGTTATGCGATTTGATTTATACTCGTGCCTGAATCATCATGATTTCCTTATGTGTTTTAATTGCCTACCTGTTAATTGTTTTATTTTATCTACTTCCTATATTGCATATGTTTTAGAATTACATGTGTCGAAAGAGTGTTGTGGGAAAATGATAATTGGTTAAATGCAGGTATCCCGAGGACTATTATTATTTCGAATGCTGGGGAGAGTTACCTTACTTATTTTGTATGATTTTGAGAGAATGTAATCGAATAACTCTGCTTTATCTTAAACTCGTATTATGTATACAGAGTTTTATGACGATAACAGCTGGTTTTGTAATATATAGACTTAATTAATTTTCCGCCTTAGTTTAATTAAAGTCACGAAAAACCAGGTTATTCTGATTGGTATCAAAGTCTTCATGATAGTGAATAACTTAAAGTTATCTCATCTAGCGAGACGACACCTGGGCCAGACATACATATTAATATATATGTCAGGCATAGACCTATAGGATCAAATAATAAATTAGAAATCCAACCTAAACCTTTTAGCCCTAACTAATTAAACCCAAGCCCACTAATTAACCCAAATCACCCCATAATCACATCATATATAATTAACCTAACCCATATTCTAACCTTAAAACACTCAACAACAACAACAACAACAACAACAACAACAACAAAACAACACCAAAACAGGGCCGGGCAAGCTATCCAACGTGTTGTATGTTCAATTTCTAGCCCGTTGTTCATCGTTTTTCGCGTCCGTTTTGTCCCCTAATCCAGTAAAAGGTTAGTATCGATGTTCCTAATCATTTTTCACCCAAGACCAATGTAACAACCCAGATTATTTAAATAATGCAAAATATGTTTTAAAAAGATTTTATGAATGAAAATGGAATAAAAGAAACCACGGTGGCAGAATCACCATGTAATCCGAGTCATCAATCACTAACAATCAAACAACGATAAAGAGGTAGGCCTTGAGGCCTAGCAATGGGGTGTAAATACCCCTTACAATCCAAACTCCAAACCAAGTACGAAAAATTATAATAAATCTAATCCTACAAGTCTAAACAAATCCAATCAAAAGCTAGCTACGGGGGTCAACAATCCTCATGGCTTCTCACGTCTCAAACCCGTCCCCGCTCACACCTGCCGCAAAAATATGCAACAGCCATAGTCAGTGAGGAGTAACTAGGTGCTCCTCAGTCATATTTCAACAAGACAAACTCAACCAACAACTCAACAAGTACCTTACCTGGCCTACGGCCTATGATCAGAGTATACCCAACATCAATCAGCAACAATAAGGTACAACAATCGATATACTATCTCAATCTGTCATCAACAAAGTGACACACAACAACAACAACGTTCGCAAGAGAAAGCACGGAGTACTGGGCGCTACTAAACATCTCGGACCCTACAAAATATCCAACCCTATGGCGGCACTTCAAAATGCCTAAATACAATTGTCTAAACTTGGTCAAGCCCACCCCTACAATAGAGTGTCGACATACAAACCGCTACAAAACGGCAATCAATAACCATAGTCTCAGAGCCACTACAAAATGGATGAGAACCCACGATAAATGCGCAAGATACGCTCTACAAAAGACGTCAGATCTCCTCAAGACGCGTGCCCAACAAAGGCACGACGACACTAAACTCAAGCTTACAGCGAACCAACCGTGATCAATGTCAATACAACAACCTTTAGCTCAACAATGTCAATACAACACAATCTCAAGACAATCTCAACATGAAATTATAATCTTAATGCAACAACAAGTCAAATTCGGAGTAACAACAATGAAAAGTTTATGAAATCATTCTCAAACCATTACCCATCTCAAGATACCATCTTTTAACATCAAACTATTATTAAAAAATATCAAACAAATGATAAAACAACCTAATCATGCTTCTAGACTCATTAGTATGAGGCCGACACTAAAATTCACCACAAAACATTCATGAGACAACATCACAAGCCAAAGTTTACAATTTTATGACAACACAATCAAATACAACAACCTAATCCACAACTAGGGCCTCATACATGTCGAAATATAGCTAGGGCTACACCTAGTTACCTTTTCAATGCAAGGAATCACTTAGCCTTCCTCCTCTTCAATGTAAATCGCGTCCTCGACGTTGAACTCGTCTTCTCCTTGGATCATCACACATAAAATCACATATAATACATAAGCGTACAATAAAACACATAAAATAAAATGAAAACTAATAAAACTAACCTAAAACGATAAAGAATTGAAGGATTACAAAAGGGATTGAATAGGAAGGAATTAGGGCTTGAAAGAGAGGAATTTGAATGAATTTGATAGAGTTTTAAGAGAGTTTTGATGGGGACTCAAGAGAGAGAAGAGAGGTTTTTAATGTTTAGGGAGATGATTTATGAGATTAGTGAAGTAATTAGGGTTTAGGTGAGGTTAAAAAGCTAAAAGATTGAGTTAAAATCAAACACGGACCAAAATACAAACAACACGCAAAACACAGTGTTGTCCGCGCGCTGACTGCCGGTTGAATGCCTGCTATCCGTGGATTACGCTCTGCCCAAAATTTGCGACGCTTTCTCCTTCCCGCGAACACCACCTCTCGCCCCTTACTTGCCACACCTCCTAAACCGCCTCTAACATCTACTAACTCACCCCACACTCATCCACACACCCACACACTCGATAACCACCTCGACACACGCAACGTTGACTACACGACACGACTCGCAAGCTAAGGAAACGACTTTTTCGAGCTAGAAATGAGAAAATCACATGACATGAAATACGAATATTATTGAGATAAATTATAAAATATAAGGAATAAGTCGGGTGTTACAACCAATCATCATTTCATCCTTAAAACGCTGATTTTGCCCCATTTTTTGCCTTTGTTTTCTGCTTGTTCTGTTGTCACGTTTTTGCTCAATTTCCCCTTCATTTCGGCATATTTTTGGCCCAAATTTTGTAAACACACTCCTATGCATATGACTCATCATGTGGGGTGGTTTTTGGAAGGTTTTATTGCGTTGTTTCGAGTCATTTTTGCCATTTTATGCTCTGTTTTTCATAATTCTGAACTGCTACTGTTTTCTGTCATTTTTGTTGTCGTAACCCGCGTGTATTGGTTTGTTTTGATAAGTTATTGTCGGGGTATGTCTTCGGGATAATTTAGGGTTGATTTGGGGTCGTTCGATGGTCAACAATATGTTGTAATTGCGTTGTAAGTGCTAATTTCGAACCCCTGTCTTGCTGCGGTTTATTCTAATGTCGTTTCTATGTCGTATTGTGGCTGGTGTCGGTGTCATGGGACGTCCCGGGGGTGGCAGAGAGTATAGTGGTGGTTGTGGCGATTAGTAGTGATAGTAGGAGGCGTGTAATCGTTGCAAATTGGTTGTTGTTGTTGTTGTTGTCGTCGTCGTCGTTGTCGTCGTGTTGTTGCTGTTGTTGTCGGTTCTTGTATGGTCTATTTTGCTAATGTTCTATCAGTAGCCGTGAATTGGGGTGGTAGGACGATGGTGGAAGTAGATGGGCTGTAAGTCGTGACCAATGGTAGTGGTTGTCAGGGTTGTTTGTTTTATTTTATCTTGTTATAGTTATATGTGGTCATTGTAGTGACGTGTTGTCGTAGTTGCAAAATAATGTTGGTCTTGTCATTTTCTCGTGGTCTTAGCACGAAATTGTTATTGGTATATAACTATTGTTGGTGTGTTATGACATCGTGGCTGTGTTCTGCGGTCTCTGGTATATTTCAGTCGTTGTTTTTGATATCCTGTTATTAGACTATCCGTAGTAGTGGTCTTGAAAAGTAGGTCTTAACCTACTTTTTACATTAAAATATTATTTTTTCAACTCTAAATTTTTCCATCAAACCTACCTCTTATTTACGTCTGATAATACTGGAGTGCAGGCGCAGGTTCGATTATTTTATCAATATTTTTATATACATCACATTTAATATTTACACATTATTTTCTTAATATTTTTACAAACGAATTGAACGTTTTATTTTACTCGGATAAAATATGTAGACAAAATTTGACATGGTTAAGATTTGCGGATAACAAAAATTACGCAATTCGAGAGAAAATAAAAACATAAAAATTATTATCAACTACAAAATAATTATTATCAACTACAAAATAAAAACATAAAAACATATAATTATTGTCAACTACAAAATAAAAACATAAAAATAAATTATATTTAATTAAATAAAATAATAAAAAAATAAAAGAAACTAGGTTTAAACCTAGGTTTAAAAACAAGGTATTTGGACCTAGGTGGGAGAAAATGAAAATTAAGTCCAAAATTTATAATATTATTTTAATAGTCAAGTAGGTCTAAACCTTGCTAAAAATTGCTACTACGGCTGGTCTTATAAATGTATCTTGTTGTTATCTCTTTATTTAATTACTTGTGTTCCGTTATAGTTATTGTTGTTGCCTTTCTCGGCTACAGGCTCTGTTATTGATAATGTAATATGGTGTTGGGGTATTTATTGTCATCGTATTGGGAGTGGGGAATGGTTGACCTAGTTACGGGCCCATTTTGAGACTTTTGTTAGGACGGTTACATATAATTGTTGCGTTATTGAGTAATAGTTGCAATTTAAATTACTCCAAATTAATAGAGGAAGCGTTCTAGCCTTAACCGTGGATCGTGTGGAACAATAGTCAAGGTAAGAACGAATGTGTAACCCCTTCTTAAAATGCTTTCCAAAAAAATTAATTACAATCTTAATTGCTTTCGAAACGATAAATAATTTTATACAAGTGCTATTTTAAATTCAACTTTTATTCGATTTTATTGGTTTGAATCATTTTGGAAACGCCATTAAATTTGGATTTAATGAAACATTGGATTTAAAGATTTGGGTTGTTTTGAAAATTGGTATTTGCTCTGTTTTGGTTTGCGAATTTCAATTATTTACAGGAACGGTGGTTCTTAAACCTGGTAGAACTGTAGGTGTAGGGTATATCCCTACACTTAGTTATGTTGGTACCTCGTCGAATGAGATGGGGGGGTAGGTATAGGTTTTAAACCTGCACTGAGTATATTGATATTTGGGGCCGATTGATCACGGTCTCCCTTTTGATTCCTCATTTTTTCTCCTCTTTGAGATAAGCTCACTGAGGGATGCGCGCATTCAGGAACTTCAAATTTGGGGTTATATTATATTTGGTATCTCTACCCAGACTTTGAATTGGTGTATGGAGTGGTTTTAAATGTTTTCCATTGTTGTACTCATTATAAAGGTTTTATAGGGAAAAAAAAAGTTCTTCTGAGATTCTTTTCTGGTTTCTTTTATTTAAACTGCAACGTTGTTTTGTTTAGGTGAAAATGTTTCTTTTAAAATGTTTTTACTCGTTACAATTATTTCTTACTCAGCCTGTTTGACTGATATTTCAAATGTTTTCTTAGGCGCAGGTACCCACGGTTGTCAAGCTCGGGACGGAAATGAGTGCGTCGCGGACGTAGGATTACCACTGAAACTTTTGGACACTATAATAAACTGCCGCAATGGCGAGTTTTGTTTTTAGGACTTTGTATTTCCTTTGATTTTGTTTTTAACTTTTTCCGTTGTCACCTAGATTACCTTTTTTACACCATTTATATACATAACTCGTATAGGTAACACGATCAATTTCCACTTTTTCTCTGAAAACATCGTTTATCAAAGGTTAAAAAAATTGGGCGTGTTACAAAAAGCTTCCTTGAGACAAAAAATAGGAACCTAGAAAAACAAGGCGAGTAAAAGTAGAAAATAAAATCGTCTCCCCAGCAACAGCGCCAAAATTTGACAGGCTAAAGTCGTATCACCTAGTCAAAAACAATCTTACAAAACTATTAAATGGTAGCTAGTAGTAAGTAGGGTATCTGATAGTTGTTATTTTTATACGTATTAACTCCCGTCCCGAGCTGCTTTTTATTGCTAAAATGTGCCCTCTAGGGCCATTTTGTTCTCACATTTCGCTCGAGTAGCGTTTTTTATTTTTTTTTCGTGTTTTGCAGGATTTTATACATTTCCCGTGCATTTGACCTGAAAGGAGGATTATGATGGAATCCCAAAAGTCGAGGTGAAGAACGAGCTCGGGAACGAAAGTTAGACGGAAGTGTTTGGGTCGAAAGTTGATGTAAAATGAAGAGTTGGCCCAAAGAAGAAAAGTCAATACAAGAGCCCACGAAGATGTTGAGGTCCGGTCCGAAAAATGAGAGTCGGCCGATCAAACCTGACCGGCGGCCGGTCGACCGGCCAGATGGCTAATTTAACTTTCTGCGGAGAATTTTGAGCCTTCAAGTTTGGCTGCGTATTCGGGCGTCGACTGACAGCCGGCCGGCCGGCCTGAGGCCCTTATTTGACGTATTCTTGTAAATTAACATCTATATAAACTATTAAAACAAAATCCCCCAACAATATCACCCAAAAAACAATGAAAAACACACAAAAAAAACCTTCTCCTCCTCCCACGTCATATTTAGGTGCCACGTCATTTTAGCGGTTTAAAGGCTGTCGTTTCCTTTTCATTTTAGCTGTTTAAAGTTTTAAAACCCACCACATTAAGGTATATGAAACATCAAAATTCATTAATGGTGGCAATCAATTGATTTTGCAGGTTTGTCTTTTGTTCATTCTCTTCCACGTATGAACATCAACTTCCTCGGCAAAATCACAAAAAATAAAAAGCTGATTGAAAGCTGTGGCGAATTTGTCATTAAATCGAATTGCAATTTGAATCTGAAATGTCGATGATGGTGCCGTAGCGATGTCGTCGATTATTTTTGTACTTCAATGATCGAAGCTTAGCGCCTCCCTTCTCAGGTTCGTGAACAAGGGGTAAGCATGTGTATATCCGCCCACATTACCGGTATGTTATTGTCGGTTTTGTTGTTGTTGTTGTGGTAGTGAATTTAATTTGTAATTGAAGATTTTGTTATGAGTTTTATATCGATGATGTGATCTCATTAATTAATTGATTATACAAATTAAATTTGTTGTTTTCCTTCATCTGCGTCTTCTGCAACAATCTATTGATGCAAATTGTTTAGAAACATGAGAACTGATAAGTATGTTGAGATGTTGGATTAATAACTAAAACATGAGAATTGTTTTGATTTCTACAATCAATTGAAACCAGTTTGAATGTAATTCTTCAATTAAATTGAATTCGTTTGGATTACTATGTTATGGTATAGGTTGTGATGATGTACTTGTAGTCATGTAATTTGTAGAAGTGAACAAAAGGCAAACTCCGAGTTCTAATTTTTAGTGGTGATCACCCACCATTTTCTTGTCGAGAAGTCGGCAAGTGAGGTGAACACAAACTTGATCCACGTTGTTGACGCGATTCCAGAGAGTTTTACTGGTAATAATGCAAAAGGTAGTTTGATATGATGTTTTAGTTTTTTTGATGATTAGTTTTATTGAATAGCAGATGATTAATCGGGAAAAATGAACTCTAATGATGTAGGATTATAGTTTTGTACCCACCAGCTATATTCGAGGGAGACGAACAATCCTTAATCAATTGTTCTTGCAATTCACAATTAACGCCACGCTTTCTCTGCTTCACACCAATTCTCCCACCACCATCGGTCCATGTCGCCATCATTTGTCAAATTTCAGTTCGTCATCATCATTTGCTTAGGTACTCCCTATTTGTTGTCGATTTAAAGTTAACTCATTAAATTATTGTGTTCTTTATTGTTAATTAGCGCACGACCAAATACATTCAATTATTTGGGTGTGTCTCTATTTGCATTATTTTCCTCTGATTTTGGCGATTTGTTTCGTTTAATTGTTTGCAGGAATGATCCGGAAATCAGGGTTTTGATCATGTCGATTGTGAAGCGGCGGCCTCTAATCCAATCTCAGACTCACATCCTGCTGCGCGTGGGATTTTAAAGTCTGTTAGTACATCGCTAAAGAGGTGCTCATAAACCCTAACTAGACCCATTTTCTCGTAATAATTTATTGTTTTATTATGTGGAAATTAATGAATTTCAATTTAACTGTTTATAAGTATGAACAAAATGTGTTTTTGATGCCGGTTTGTTAGCTTAATTGGATGTAGATTATAACTTTGCGATGCCTGTGACTTTGGTTGAATAATGTAGACAAATGGGAGCAAAATTTTGGGGAGTGATCAAACTTTTAGGGAAAAATGGAATCAAACTTTTAAGGATTGATCTTTGATGTACATTTATTGTGTCTCCAACGTAGTGTCATCCTATTCTCTGTGTTTTTATCATCTACTTAAAACCTAAAAACTCAAACTTTGCATAACCTCCTTTACCAGACCAAACAAAATTCTTGAACAAACAAAGCTTCCTTCTCTAAATCCTAAGTGAGCATGCCATTTCTACCTTCTGAAAATCAAATTTTTGAGCCATTCAATTACTACTACTACAACGTTCATACTTCAGGTAAGTGAAAGGTATTTGTGTCAATGAGATTTTAAAATATTTTCTAAGCGAGGTTGTCATTGATGACAAATTTTAAAATTGAGCTACTATAGTCTATAGTGGAGACTACCTGTATTACTTAAATTTTAGTTTAGCTGTCTTTGATTTTGTTCTACTTATCTACCATCCTTTGCTCTAAATAAACTCCTATAAGTAATTTAATTTGTATAGCTATGCTACTTTGTCCTACATAACTTTAAATTTGGATAGTCTTGGTTGGGGTGTAATAAAAGTTCAGTTGGAGTTTAATAAAAGTTTTCAAGAGACTACACATTCATTATTCTTGGATCATCAGTATGGACTGTGAGCGTCTTCGAGGCTGCTTTAAGCAATGCCTTAATTTTTGACAGTTTTTTTTCCCTTCAATTTAGGTTTTAGAAGAGGATTACCAAATCTTAAGTGGTCCTGCTCAATGTTAGCTATATGACGCTTATGGAAATTTCACATCAATTTTCATATCAGCACAATCACCTTTTTCACGCATCTTAATATTTTTGTGCTTGTATAAGTCACCCCGTCTTAGCAAATAATCATACGCATTATGTTTTGTACTTGTATGAGTCGTCCTCTCTTAGGAATACCCTCCATAGTACATAAGGGAATGTTTTGTACTTGTAGACATCCCCAAACCTTGCTCATGAAGTCATGACTGATGTGTGAGATAATGAACGATGTTATGTTGTTGTGGCTTATCACCCATTCACTTGTGATTCCATACCCTTAATGGAGAATCTCTACGTTAGTACCCATTTTGTAACTGGTTGAATTTCGTAGCTTCAGTTTGTGGGTTAGTATTTAGTAGGAGACCTTTCTTAAGGTAGAGGTATGAATTGGGTCAGAGTTTTACATGATTGATAGATCAAGTAATAAATTTCAAAAAGCCATCGTCATTGATTGCTTCGGTACGTTCTGTAAAACCTTGTATTTAAATTGAAGTTGATTGGATTTATGTCTTTGTATGTCATTGTAGTCTACAGTGTCATTAGCCTACGACAGGATGCAGTGAAAGATGATGCGGCTGTGCCACCATTAGAGAGATGAAGAAATGAGCCGGCTATTTCAAAGCAACAAAGGCGAGCAGAGTCAGGAGTTGAATTTTCATCAGATGCGCACTATGAAGGAGGGGATGTCCTTCGAACCGATGAATATATATTAGACAATGGTGATTTCCTATTTATATACCTGTCAGGAAGATTTGGCAACTTCAGCTACCAGTTCTGTGATATTCCCCAGGAGACTACTTCGTTGACCTTCATTTTGCGGAAATAGTTAACATTAATGGACCTAAAGGAATGAGAGTGTTCAATGTGTTTATTCAAAATGAAAAGGCAAGTGTTCTGATACACGGCTATCACTTTTTGTTATAAAGTTGTTGTATACTAATAAGAATCCCGTGAATTGTGTAACACTTGCAGGTTCTATCTTATTTTGATATCTTTGCTGTTGTTGGGGCTAACTAGCCGATTCTTCTGGTCGACTTCGGAACATCTGTTAAGGAGGATGGACAAATTCTTATAAGGTTCGAAGGTCTACTTAGAACTGCTGTAGTTAGTGAACTTTGCATTCGTAGAGCGGCTAAATTGGCAGGTAACTTTTGTATGTAATTTTTAGCTAACAAAAACTCTTTAGTTATAGGCTAAAGATGTTCCCTAAATGCTGTAAACTTCTATTTGATTGCTTAAACATCAAATCACTGATAATTTTACAGATTCTCCTAATCCTCGAGTTGAAATCTTTTGTATATGTTGATTAGTTTGAGCCCAATCTTATTACAGTTATATTATTTTGTCTGTTTTGTAGATCAGACGGCCGAGAGACAAGGTGAAGAGTTGAAAGCCATCTCTAGTAAGTATGACCATGACAAGAAGTTCTGAATAATGGCAATTTCCAGATTAGAAGAGAAAATGAAGGTAACACATTCAGTACTTATTATTTTGGGTATATAGTCAGCGTTTTGTAATTTATATCATCAAAATTAGGCATGTTTTTACTAAAATGAATGGCGGAAAATCACACAGAAACTCAAAGAAAAGCAATCCTCGCTGTCCCGAGAAGCACATGAGTGTGCTGATTCCATTCCTGAATTGACCAAAATGTTCTCCGGTAGCTCAGTGTGAGGAATTCAAGGAGAAGTACGTAGAAGAACAGAAAAAGAGAAAGAAGCTTTTCAACGAAGTTCAGGAGGCAAAAGGCATGTTCTTATGACAAGTAAATTGTAGCTAAAGAATATAATACAACCTTCCGGACTGACTTACTTTCAAAATAATTATGACTCAAAGAAACTGATTTTTAGCTCCTGTCATCAGATAACATCTGGGTCTTACAGTTGCAGGCCTCTGAATAAAAAGGAGCAATCAATTGGATATTCAATACTTGTAGATTTTGAAGGCGCAAAAGATGCTGAATTAGCTGTTTTGACCGGAGGATCAAATAAGAAGACGTGCAGATTTGATAGAGTTTACACACCAAAGGATGATCAAGGTACATCGCGTTGAATTACCTTGCTTTCTAAGGTGCATTGCATGGGGCATCTATTAAGGTTTTGAGGTCTGTTTTAAACCATCCAGGTGAAGTATTTATGGATGCCTCTCTAATGGCGACGTCAGTATTAGATGGGTATAACATCTGCATTTTTGCATATAGACAGACGGGCACCGGTAAAACTTTTACAATGGAGGGAACATAGCATAGTGTGGAACCCGGGATCGGACCCAACTCGGCGTCTTGCTTAAGGGCGGATTTTAAAGTTAAAAAAGATTAAGTTGGAAAAACCTTTAAGAACTGTTATGGAGTCGCCACCTATTTATCGCGGAAAATAGGAACCTGCTACCATGTTCTAAGTTAAAAACATGTCCTAGATTTTGGAGCACGCCGACACCCCTAGATCTAAGGCTTGTGAAACCAGATTGGATTCGGGGTGAGGGTACTTTAGAAAAAGAGTTAATTCAAATAATGATTTATGAAAACCTTTTAGAAAAGCCTATGTAAAAATAGCCTCTACTGACCTAGAACAATCCTTTTAAGATGATATTTGAGCTAATGTTATCGCTACGTACAAGTGCGATAAGTTTGTAAAAGAATGCAGATGCAGATGCAAAAGATTGATTAAACCCCTCAGTTAAGCAGGTTTAACTTGTTAACGAATACGGTTCAGTTAAAGGTCGAATTCATTGTTTAAGTTGATTTTAATGCAAAATAAGAAGGTGCAAGATGCATGCAAATAAAATAAAGTTCAATTGTCCATTGGTTTATTTTATAAGGTCGGTTGCTTATGCGACTTTGGCGTGTCATCGGATATGGTGTGCAAGTAAATAGAACACTTGGAGTCGCTATTTGGGTGCCAAAGCCGTGGGCGCTAAAGTGTAGACCCCTTTGTTAGTCCATAGAAAATAAGAAAAAGCTTTGATCCAAGTGGATCGGTACCTACCTTGTCCTGACGCTTCAGATCTGGGCAGAGCTTCGCTTCTTGAACTTAAAAGAAGGATGAATTCAACACGGGATGGTGTGTTGAACTCAAGGATTTGAGTGCTTGAGGCTTTGTGAGTGCTTTTGTGGTGTATACCGTGCTAGACGGTATATTTTGTGGGACCCAAGTGTGGGTGCTAAAACTAGGAAGAGAGGTTGTGAGAAGAGAGGGTTTTCTTGTGTGGAAAACTTATGAGAATAGGTCGTGCATAGCGGGGTATATATAGGAGAATAGCCGGGCGAAATTAGGAAACGCGGGAATAAAACCAAGCTGACAAACCGCATAGCCTTATGCGGTTTGTGGGTGAAACCGCATAGGCTTATGCGGTTTTGGGGCGAGCCGGAGCAGGTTGTGCGGTTTGGTGGTCGGGCTAAATTTCGTCTTTTTTCGTATTTCCTTAATCCGATTTACGAAATCTTGGAAATATTCGGCTATTATCCCTTGCTTGTGCTCCAAGAAGGCCTAGTCTGATCTTCTAGAGAGTTGTTGAGGGCTTTGGAGTGCGGGCCAAAGGTGGGTTTGGGCTCGGTTTTGGGCCCGAGACCCGGAAAAATGAAAAGGGTGTATTTGCATAGATTTTGTGAGATAAGGTAAGACGTGAGGCTATATTTTGCGTAAGAGGAGGCTAAAGGGAGGATCTAGCCACCGGGCCTAAATTTAGGAATTTAGGAATGCTGAATTAGACCTTGTTAATGTAAAAGGACTAATTGTAGTGCAGATGCGAAGCTCATGCCAAATGAAGCGGGACAAGGACCTAGCTAGACTCCAAATGGACAAAATGAATGTTATTTGAATGCGATGTAAGGCGACCTAAATCATTTTAACATTTAAAACGACTCAAAATGAATTCGACATTAGTTAGAACCGTTTAAGTCAACGTTAAAGCATGCGTAATAAAAGTCCGTGTTACATCACAGGGTTTTGTTTGGGAGGGTACGGATATGGGTATCCACACATAGCCGTGGAGTAAATTATAGAACTCTTGAGCAACTGTTCTAAATTGCTCAGGAAAGAAGTGATACGTTCTCATACGACATATCAGTTAGCGTTCTTGAAGTGTACAATGAGCAGATAAGGGATCTGCTAGACACTTCAATGGCCCCCAAAAAGTAATAATCTTTTTATCACTGATTGCTGAACCTTTAATTCCATCTTTTATAGTAGCAGTGATGTATATCTCATAGGCTTTGATTGTGTTGGATTCACTTAATGCAATTTATGGTGTTAGGTTAGAGATAAAGCAGGCCTCTGAAGGATCACACCATGTTCCGGGAAGCCAAAGTCGGGAATACAAGACAAGTGTGGGAAGTGCTTCGGCTTGGAAGTAGTACTCGAGCAGTCGGATCCAACAATGTGAACGAGCACAGCAACCGTTATTCACACTGGTTTGTTATTAATTATAATTTGATTATTGTGTTTTTTATCAGTAATTATTATTCATATTACCCAAGTTGCTGCTTCTGTATTTCAGCATGTTTTGCGTAATAGTTAAAGCAAAAAACTTGATTAATGGAGAATGCAGAAAGAGCAAGCTGTGGCTTTTGGATTTAGCTGGTAGTGAGAGGCTTGCAAAAACTGATGTTCAGGGAGAAAGGCTGAAGGAAGCTCAAAATATTAACAAATCATTATCGGCTTTAGGAGACGTGATATCTGCTTTGGCAAATAAAAGCAGCCACATTCCCTACAGGTCTGTGTGTTTTCTTAGTCTGTTGTCCCCTTGATTATTGTCTTAAGATAATCTTAATATGGAGTTTTTTTCTTTCATCCCTTCCCTTGTAATGCAAAAACGATGGAATTTGTGATTTGTTGACACTATGTTTACAAAATTCTAAGCTGACACATCTACTGCAGGATTCATTAGGTAAAAATTTTGATCAACTTGAAATCAAATTCTTAGATTGCAGATGATTAAGTTAGTTTGCTGTGACTCATTATATCCTGGTTTTGACATTGACTTCTGTAGGGGGAATTCTAAGACATTAATGTTTGTACAAATTAGCGCATCAGAACATGACTTGGGTGAGACTGTCAGATCACTTAATCTTCTCATTTAAATTCCTCAGGTTAACGAGGTACAGCTGAAACTTCGAGATCAACAACATAATGACTCTGCAGCTCTACAACAGGTCCTCCCGACTAAAATGTTGCGGTTTTCTAATATATGACCTCTGTACAACGGTATATAAACTGGCTCGCTATATTTATAGAAAAATGTGAGGTTTTAGGCTAATGTTTTAGAGTAGGCCAGAGGCTTTAGGCTAATGATTTAGAGTAGGCCAGAGGCTTTATAATGGTATTAACTAATAATTGATTTGGTGGTGTTGTTGTCGTTGTTAATGTTTGTTGTTCGTTATTCTTGCCATTGCATGTTCTTAGTGATGTTAATTTCTTTATTCTTATTGTGTTTTGTCGCTGCATGTCGCCGTCACTGCATTGCAGTTGCTTTTACTAATGTCACATCGAGCAAGCCTAAGAAACAGCCACCCAAAACAAACGAGCGCCTACACAAGATAAAGGTAACGTTGCTTATAACTAACATCTTCAATTTTGTTTTATTGTACGTATGTGAGTCTACTCACCACATGGCACGATTTGACCGTGCAGTGAAGAAAAATAGAAATCTGTGAAGCGAACAAGCAGCTTACACTACCCAGCATATGATATTGTCTTCAGCTTCGTAGTGTTGTTCATATTTGAGAATATATTACTAAGTGCTAAGCTTTCATTTGTTGCTGCGACTACAAAAAAGAGAATTACCAAAAATGAATAAGTTGTGTGCATTGGCTAACTTGGAACGCAACAGATCGTGTACTCAAGATGTGCATAATGATGTAGTTCCATCATTTGATCTGTTCACTAAATAGATAAGTAGAATCATATTCCAAGACTATAAAATATGGTCATCACAGTATGCTTCAGAAATTCATTGCCAATAATTTCATTTTCTAATGTAACAGATGTGAACATGACTCATGAGTACCCATCTGCGCTCGCGATATATGTGTTGATGGTGATGAATATATGATGACTCCGGCCACCTTCAATATTACGATGTTTATACAAGGACGCCTTAGAATTTAAGTGGTAATGTATAGTTATCTTTTAAAGTAAATTACCTATGTGTCTTTGCCTTACAGTTTCTTAATATTTTGATTTTTGATTATATGTGCTCTTTTAGAAACGTACTACTCTATTTGAATTTAAGTTGTATCATTATATCTTAGTTTGTTTGTTTTGAAGTTTTGGTGCAAAAAAGTTTTAGATTGTAATGTTGTATCATTATATCTTAGCTTTCATTTGAATGTTGAAATGCTGACTGGTACCTTTACAAAGTTTTAGATTGTAATGTTGGGAATCTTTCCGGTGGGAAACTTCAGATTGTTATTGTTATGGTGACTATGAAGAATTTTGAGAGATACATGTTTAATGAATCTTTGAGTTACCCCGATGACCGAGGCTCAAAGATGTACAAGTCAAGTATTTGCTCATATCTATTTCACACAAGTTAATGCTTTATGCTCCCCCACGTGTCTTCTACTAGGATATTATTGACACTACCATGTTGTCCTCTTTATTTCAGCTTTGTCATTGTTTTAGAGCATGATCTTAGTGTTCTGGACGATCCGTCGGGTTTCATTTGCTCTTTGTACGGAAAACCATGTGGTTATGGAGTTGTTACCTTGCCTTTATCCGTTAGAGAAGGAATCAATGAAACGCTTGGTTATAGTTTATATAGGATTTTCATGAAGTACTGTTTTTTTCGGGATGATGAACTCTAGACGTTTTTGGATTTAGTCAAGTGTATGTTTGTGTGACGAAATTGTAATCTGCGTGATGAAATTGAAATTGTTATCTTATTATTTACGCAAGTGTGAAATTGTTATCTTACTTATTTACGCAAGTGTATCTAACTGGATTGTGTGACGAAATTACGATTGTTTGGTTCTTCCGTTGACATATTAGTGCACAACATTGAGACTTAAATGTTATGAGTTTCACTTTTGAGAATATTTTTGTCTCGATGTTAAATAAAATGCATTCACTTTGAAAGATTTTTAGTAAATTTGTTGTTCATGCAATCATACCTCTACTAAACATGAATCTAAATAACACAATCAAAAGTTAAATAAACACCTACAACAACAAAGAAAAAAACACACAAAACAAAACTCGATACTAAACTTAAAAACGTCCCGTGAATTTCACGGGCCGCATTACTAGTTATGAATATATTTGGAGGATTTATGAAATTAGAGACTTCTTAGTACGGAATTTAGAAAAGGATAGCTTATCTTTTCATTATTGTTTTTACTGCTTTGAGAACTATTTTTGGGTTTTACTCTCTCGAACCTAAACAACTAAACTTTGGATTTGCGACTGAATTCTTGTAACCGTCGGTACTTTGGATTAATTTCAAGCATCTTGTTTTTTCGGTAATTATGTTTACTGTTTTAAATTCCCTTTGTTCCTTGCTTAATTTGATGTTTGCCCTATTTATGAGTAGCTAATCCCCTTTCTAGGGTTGAGGGAAATTTGTGCCTTTAATCTGGAGTAATGGTTTAATTGTTGCGATTAATTAGTTTATGCATATGCGATATTATTTCTTCTTACGCGTTTGATTATCAATTGAATTTAGGGACGCCTTGATTTAATTGAAATTAGGGTAATATTGATTTAAGATCGAAAGCCTAATCAGTATTAGACCATGCGTAATTGATGAGACGATTTAGTACGACGCGAGAGCCCGCTAAATTTGCTTAAGGTAACATTGATTCGAGAGAACGTGTTTATGCCTTAATCGCCTTGCATGCCCTAATTGATTGCTTTTCCCTTAAGAAGTTCTTCAATCCGGATTATTGTCATAACGAACTCGAGACCCTAACTTTTTCTCATTGCTTAAACCTCTTTATTATTTTTTCTAGTTTAGTTTTATAGTTTTCCACCCAAAGTTTGTTACTTTAGGAATAGACTAACATTTAAGTAAACCTGCGAGTATACGTTTCTCTGTGGATTCGACCCCTTCTTGTCGCTAGCTATCGTTTGTAGTCCGTAGGGTTAATTTTATATCTGTGATACGACTTAGCCGTGTCAGTATCGTATCCATAAAGAGAAGGCAAGATTCTGACCTCGTAGGTTTTCAGATTATTACGGAGGTTTATAAGTTGAATTTTAAGACCAAACTAAAATAAATAAAAATAATGCTAAAACTAGAAACTAAGACTAAAGATTAAGATTAATACGAAGGCTAAGACTAAGGCTAAAAGGGTGTAAGACAATAGTAAGGAAAGTCTAGGCTAAAAGGCTAGTACAGAATCATATTAGTTCACAATTAATTATGCTATGGGAACGACTACTCTTCTCGATAGTGATAATCTATCCTATGGTTTAACAAACAGACTCTCGCAACTTATTAGTCTACCTAACCTATTGCAAGCAAGTCTAACCTAAACCATGCTCTCGATTTTAGGTTCAGGTTTCCAAGGTCAATCAATTGTGGCCTCCTATCAGTTAGTTGTCAATAAAAAGAATGTAAGGGAGACTAGCAATAATTAAAAGCAATCAAACAATCATCTTATTATAACTACGAAATCATTCAATAGTTAAGTTATAATGAGTCTTTTATCTTTTTTGAGTCCGTAAGTCCCATTTTAGACCCTTAGATTGACAAAATCAAGAGTTGAGATTAAATCTCAGAAAAAAATGTGTGCAGGCCGGTCCACAACCGGCCCTTGTCGACCGGCCGACACTTCGTAGACGAACAGTTTCAAACTCGCATTTTTTTTACAACAGTTTCAATTTTAATTTGTTACAGTTTCGTTCTTACTATACTGCAGTTTTGAAAATTCAAAACGTGAGACTGACGGATTCAAATTTTTTAGTGGACTTATTATACTCCCTCTATCTCGGTCATTTATTTACACTTCTCTCAAATTCTCCTCACAAAAAAGTCAAACTGTAAACAATTAACTGAAACGGAGGGAGTAACATATACTCCGTATATGTTATAACTATAGATAATATTGTTATAAAACCCGACTCGACAAACACAACATGACATCATGAGGCAAATGGACTTTAATAGAGGGATTCTCATAAAAAAAGAAAAAAAAAAGTAAAATAAAATGTAACCATCTTAATTATGTGAGACCTTGTTCTTTTCGATTTAATTATAACTTCAATAAGTTTAGCTCGATTCTTATAAATCCAGCTCTAAAAATTTTAATACTCCGTATTATTTTATTTATATAGCAATTAAAATTAAAATTATTATTATTATTATTATTTTATTATATAATACAGAGTATTACTACAAGTATTTATTACTCTTCATGTTTAGGATATATATATTAATTATGTGACCTAGATCATATGTTCGTATATTAATTAAAACATATTATCAAACATATTATCGAACATATTATAATTTAATGGATAGGAGGATGGTATATTATGTGACCTAGATCATATGTTCGATTTTCCCCTCTCCCTTTCAATGTTGTGCCGCCTTCAGCAATAATTGATACGAGTAATTACATAACTCGGATAAAGGTCTGTTTATTATTATTGGGTTCGTTTTGATAAATGAATGTATACATTACTCTTCATGTTTTGGGTTTATTGTTAATTATTAATTATTAATTATAGTTAAAACAAATTTCGATGGGGACAACAATAGTATTTAAGTTCTATTATTAGGACAAGTTGATCATCTACTTAATCAACAACTCTTTTAACGAACACAACAACTACAATTGTTAAATCAAGAAACTAAGTGCGATGAATAATATCAATGGTTACAAGTTGCTAGATAAATATTTGCATATAAGATCATGAAGTATGCAACATTGTATAAGGAAGTATTTTCTTTTGTGTAAACATACGTAATGTCGTAGCTTGAAATCGATCTGAACACAACTCCGTATGAGGTTTTGAGATCAAGTCCTGAAAATTAGTCAATACAAGCCCTATATTAGGAGTATATGTATGAGCATATGATTATGTAATAATAATAATAATAGTATTACACTTAACATTTATTAAGGGTGTTGATCAACTGTACCCGACTTTTTCTCAGTTGTACCATTTTTTGTCATTTGTTTTCCATCCCCTACCCTTGGCTGACTTTTTTTTTTTCTCTCTTTTCCTTCAACCCAAAAAAACCCTAAAACAATATTAAATCAACCAATTTGTTCTTCAATTACTCATACGATTAATTCAATTTTTAATATATGGATCCTTGTGACGATATATTTCAAGTAATTTACTTTTTTTTCATTAATTTTATTTGTTCTCATTAATTTGTTTTTTTTGTTTGTTTTTGTTTTTTTTTTGTTTTGTTTTTTTATGGATTATATGTGGTGGTAGAGGGGTCGGCGGATTGGTGGTGGGGGTGGCTGTGGCGGCGGCCATGGTGGGTGAGGGCTTGGCGGCAGGCGGTGGTGGGAGGCGGTGGTTAGTTGTTTTGTTTTTTTTTTTTCAATGAATTAGGGTTTATGGTGGTTTATGGTGGTTGATGGTGGGGAAGAGGTTGGAGGGCGGCGGCTGTGGTGGGGGTGGCTGCGGCGGCGGCGGCCATGGTGGGTTTGGGCTTGGCGGCAGGCGGCGGTGGCAGGCGGTGGTTACTTGTTTAGGGTTTTTTTTTTTTTTTTTTTTTTATGAATTAGAGTTTATGGCGGGCGGCGGCTGTGGTGGGGGTGGCGGCGGCGGCGGACGTGGTGGGTGTTGGCTTGGCGACAGGTGGTGGTGGCAGGTGGTGGTCGCACTGGTGGTGGCTGTTTTATTTATTTTTAATAATGTTAATAATAATAATAATAATAATAATAATAATAATAATTAAAAAAAAAAAAAAAAAAAGGTGGAAGGTGGAAGGTTGGGTGGTGGCTGGGTGGCTTCACGTTTTTCTGTTTTTTTATTTTTATTTTTTATTTTTTTTATTTTTTATTTTTTATTTTTTTTTGTAAATTCAGTTTGAAAATTTTTTATTTTAGTCGTGGGAGAGGTGGGCTCAGGGAGGGACGGTGGGGGTGGGAGAGGCTGTGGTCGTGGGAGAGGTGGGCTGAGGAAGGGGCGGTGGTGGTGGGAGAGGCCTAAGTGGTGGTGGTTTGATAGAGAAGAGAGGGATAATGAGGGTGAAGAGAGGAGAGAGAAGAGAGAAAAATTTTGGTTTACAAATTTGAGGGAAGGAAATGAAAAGGGCATTGATGTCTTTTTCGGGTACAACTGAGAAAAAGCCGGGTACAGTTGATCAATTACGTTTATTAATATTAGAACATAATTATATGTCATTCATATACTCTTAATTACTCCGTATACGTCAAGAGATTTACTACATTACAGATTTGAAATAAATCATATTATATATATATTCTCTTCTATCCTTGCAATTGTTTATATAAGATAATTTTTACCTTACAAAAAATAGTCTCGTGCAAAGGATAGAAGGGAGTAATATATATAACACGATAAATATAAAAGAAAAACAAGTACTCCGTAGTAGACTTGGCCACAGGTCGGGTCCGCCAAGGGCCGGGCCTCAAATTTCAGACTCGGGCATGAGCCGTCAGGATGGCGGGGCGGGCCATAAAATTGTAAACTCAAGCCTGGCCCGTTGGTTAGAAAGTTGTGGAAAAGGAAAGGCTCGGGCTCGGCCCGTTCTTCGGAGGAGTCGTGCCGGACTTTGGAGGGCCGGGCTGGGCCATTAAAAGCGCGACTCACTACCAAACTGGACCGCACTGACCCGCACAAATGATCAGCTCTACTTTGTAATTTTGCTCCCTTTTTTTTTTTTTTTTTTTTTTTTTTTGTGTGTGGAGTAAAGTTCTACTCCGTAGTATGTTAGTGTTGATATGCTAAGCTTTTGGTACATTGACTGATGGATTAGATTTAAAAAAACCTTTATCTTCGGTTGCGTCTTCGACTTTTTTTTTATGCTAGATCGCGGAGTTGATTATCATTCTCGAAAACGAAGATTTGACCCAAAGAATTTAACGAACCTAAAGGAGCGGGATCCCACCCAAGACTACCGGTTCAGTTCTCAATGATGCTGCCACATTAACAGGCTAAGGATAAAGAGAAAGTCAAATATAGAAAGTAAAGAAAAAAAGGCATGACTACCATTGTTTAAGAAAGGAGAGACAACCCTGGTACGAAGTCTTTTTTTTTTTTTTTTTCTTTTTATCTTATCTCTAAACTAAGAACTCTAACATCTCTTTCTTTAACGGTGGTAATCCCCAAATTTATAATTGAATTATTTTAATAAAAATCTCCCTTTATATGGAAGTTTTATTCCCATCGATTGATGGGGTTTCGTTCTCACTCATTGGTGAGTTTTTTTGTTCCTACTTATTGGTGGGTTTATTTCCTTTCATTTTGTGTCCTGAGTTTTCATACGAGATGCAATTGCCGAGAAATTTTCACCGTATACAATTTAATTAGTCAAGCAAAAGTGATACTCTTAAAATTCTGGGACGAGTTATAGAGTTTCTCGTGGAAGGTCAGACGTTAAAACAAATGATATAATGGGGTATCAGGTTGAGCCTTTATCAAGTGTTATGTTCTTAGTTTTATTGAGTATTTACTTTGTTTGATTTATTTTGATTTGTATATTTTGATTTTTTTTCCGTTTATTGTAAATGTTGTATGACTTTTAGTTAATGAAATGATTTTTTCGTTAAGAAAAATTTGATGGATTAGAATTTGCCAAAGGATATTTCGTGTAAGTTAGCAAGTCGACTAAGGGCCTGTTCTCCTCATCTTAAGTTTTTTCTGGTTCAGAAAACTTCAAATAACTTCAGAAAACTTCAGATAACTTCAGAAAACTTCAGATTACTTCAGACAACTTCAGAAAACTTCAGATTACTTCAGAAACTTCAGATTTCTAAATAAATAAATTAACTAATAATAATAATACCTAAGTTATATACTCCGTATAACATTAATGTTATTAATAATAGTGATAATAATAATATTATTAAGAATAATAATTATAATAATATTGATAATAATTTGAATAAAAATAAGACCAATCCAAAACCATTTTATAGCAAATCATAAATAAAAATGAGTTCAAATTAAATATATAGATTGTTAATAAAATTTTCTTAAATATTTATCAAATATTAATGAAAATAAATGCTAAAATATATTGCTTGCTATTTTTTCTAAAAGAAGATAAATTTAGGCGAAACTCGTTAAAAATAAAAAATAAAAAGTAGCAAATATAATAACAATTACAGTTACCATAATAATAAAAATATTAATAATAGTAATAAGAATAATAATAATTATAATAATTATAATAATAATAATAATAATAATAATAATAATAATAATAATAATAATAATAATAATAATAATAATAATAATAATAATAATTATTATTATTATTATTATTATTATTATTATTATTATTATTATTATTATTATTATTATTTAAAAAACAATTTAGAAAACTTCAGACAATTTCAGAAAACTTCAGATAATTTCAGACAACTTCAGAAAACTTCAGAAAACTTCAGATAACTTCAGAACTTCAGATAACTTCAGAAAACTTAAAATTGGTTCAAAAAACTTCAGACGAAGAGAACATGCCTTAATCCAACAACTTGAGATAAGAGTTATTGTAGATTTGTAACATTGCTTTCGTGGAGTTGAACGCGTAGAATTTGTCACGTGAATTACAACGTCTTTATCTTGTACGGAGTACTTTTACTTAATAAATACTTCCTCCGTTCCACAATGATAGTCCCGTTTTACTTTTAGAAAGTCAAAATTTTAAAACTTTGACCGTAAATAACTTAAAATATGTAAATAATCGTTATACGATAATAAGATATTTACATTTGTTGTCAAAATATCTTTCACAAAATTTAATTTTCAACCAAAAAAATCGTATATAAGCGATGAAAAACATGGTCGAAGAGGAGCGTTGGAGACCGCGTAAAGTCAAAGCGGGACTATCATTGTGGAACGGAGGAAGTATAAATATGATGTGAGACTATCCTTATACTACTAAGTTAATATAAGATCAAATTATAATTCATATTTTTTCTGTCTCAGTCGATTGTTAACATTTACTTTATTTACAATTCATTGAGACGGAATGAGTAGTTAAAAGTATACAAAAATATGAAACAAATCTACTAGTTACTTTTATGGGTACTAAAAAATTTGGTTATAATTAACACTCCGTAATAATTATCACTAAAATAGTAAAAAAAATAAAAATTATATAATCAAGTACTAAGGGTTGACTCACACAAAAATTTTTGGTATTTTTACATCCCGTTTATTTTTATATATTTACTTTATTTATTTCAGACATTTATTTTGTTTTATATTTTTGGATTAATCATAAATTGACTTTCTTTTTCATATAATAAAATAATTTGATTTGATCCTAAAGGTCATTTATTTTGATGGATGCTAATTTCGTCTAAATGATTTTGGATGATAATCAAATTACATATTTGTTTTTGGTGTATATACAATCTATCCAAAAATAGTAGAAAGATAAATAATGTTTGAATCATAGGGAATAACTAAAAATAAGAAAATTTCGATTTTCATAATGTATTCAATAAGACAGTTAAACAAAATTTCACATTATTTTTGTTATATTATATGGAGTATATTATAAGCTTGTGTCAAAGACAAGTTAAAAATTAGATTACATATTTGCTTTTTATGCGTTTTTTATAACTGCGACAAATATTTGACACAACTCATAATATACTCGTATAATATAAAAAAAAGTCATGTATTCCGGAAGAATTTATTTAACTTGTCTTATTGAATACATTATAAATATCAAAGTTCTATAATTTTTTAGTTACTCCTTTCAATTTAATTATTTATTTATTACATAATTTTCAACTATTTTTAGACTGATCGTAAATAAACCATACATTTTTTTTCTATTCAAAACAAATATGAAGACCTAAAATTAGTTTTTGTATTACAAAAATGAACATAATCTAATAGTAGTAATTTTGTCGTAACTGGTGTTGATTGTATTTGACCTCAACAACGACGTACGAAGTGACGAATAGAACACCGACGGTCATAAATACCACCCGACACTCGCTCCTGGTTTCATTGGGTCGGACTAACGTGCAGGGTTTCTAGCGTTCTCTAGTCGCCACCTTTGACACCCCATATATAGTATCTTTGACTTCTAAAACCACTAGTAATCTAACTTGTGTACGACTCTAACTCGCTACAAGAAAAAGTCAATTTAACAAACAACGAGTTAATCGCTGTTAATCTTAAATAGATTGCTAGGCAGATTTAGTGACCAAATAAAATTGGTTGCTAATAATATTGTCGTGTTAGATCGTCTTTCACACTACGCTAAAATTAAATTACTCCATAGTTATTAACGTGTAACGATCACACTATAGTACTCCCTCCATTCCAAAATAATTGTCCTCATTCTATTTTGGGTGGATTTAAGGAGTGGTAATGAAAATGATTTTTTTTTTAAAATCCTTTATTAAAACCTATTATAAATAGAAAGGGGACAATTAATTTGAAAAAAATTTTAGTGAAAAGGGGGATAATTATTTTGGGATGGATGAAGTATATATTTTAACATATTACTCCTTAAATTATTGGCTAAATAGTCCCTCTAAATATTAACGTTTTTATATGACTTCCAAATTAATTTGATTAGATACTCAAACGAAATTACATAGGTGCACTATAGTCTTCTCTTCTAAACAATTTTGAAGTATTGAAAAATAATTTCATACAAAAAAACGATCAATTTTACTCTTTTCTGCAAAATAAAAAGGTAAAAAAATAACCGGATCAAAATAAATATATGAACCAATAAAACTAGAGTAATATGAAGTAAACTTTTGTTAATAATAGATTGACCGGATCAAAATAAATATATGAACCAATAAAACTAGAGTAATATGAAGTAAACTTTTGTTAATAATAGATTGAGTTAAGGGTAAGACAAGGGACTAAACTTTCAACATTTTTTCAGTTAAGGGATCGAACTTACACTTTTTCCGGTTACGGACTTCTAATTAACTTATGTTAGTTTTGTCATTACAAAGTGAATTTAGGATAGGTTGTTCACTTTTTTTGGCAAAGTGCCACGCTACTTTGTATACTGCTGCTGTTGCTGCGTCGTCGACGAATTATTATTATTATTATTATTATTATTATTATTATTATTATTTTGATTAAATGAGTCTCACTTTTAAAAATATACTATTTGTAATAATGATTGAACTTATATCATAAAAAAATTAGATTAATTAACATTCATATATTACTTAAAAATAAAATAGTACTTCATCCATTTCAATTCACTCACTTACCCACACTTTTTTTTGTCATTGTCAGAGTATATAATCGATATTGGGTCTCCAACCAAAAGCTTAAGCTGGTGATTGGAGGCCCAAGATCGATTATATACTCTAACAGCCAATTTCACTCATTTAACCCCATTATTAGTATAGTACTCCTTACTACGGAGTAGCTTTTAACAATGAAAATCATATCACACGTTTAGCCCCACTAATATACTCATTTTTTTTAAAAAAAAAAATAGAAAAGTTGAGAAATTTTAAAATTGTGTTTAGAAAAGATGAGAGATAAAAATATGTTTAGATCGAGAAGATGAGAGACAACAACGACACGACGACAACAACAATAACAATAATAATAAAATAAAAATAAAAAATACTTGGTACCTTACAAAGTAGCGTGGCATTAGCCCAAAAAGGGTTGAACCACCAGTCTAAATTCACTACATAATGGCAAAACTAACGGAAGTCAATTGCAGGTCCTTAACTGGAAAAGGTAGATGTTTGATCCCTTAACTGAAAAAAAAAAAAAAGTTGAAAGTTTGTGACTGTTTCTTTCCAAATTTTATTTTCATTCATTTCAGCTCGATTCACCACTTCGGGCCTGGGCCTGTTTGCTCACATACATTCGCCTGGGCCAATTTAAGTTCGATTAATTCAGATCAAGACATTTATGTTTATAAATTTGAACTTCATTCGATTCGATTGATTCACCATTTTGATTCACTGATTCAATTCGGGCCTGATTCAGATCTAAAAAGTCTGAAAGAACAGATCCTTAGTCCCTTGTCTTACCCTTAACTCATAATAGATTAATAGTCATAAAATTAAGATAACTATATTTTATGCATTATTGATGGCTATGAATAATGATTTATTTTTCCCTATATATTACCCTCTTAACATATCTATGTTACACAAAGCAAAATGACTTCTATAATGAAACACCTCTTCCTTACTAGTTTGTGTCTCTTCCTCCACCTTTCCACCACCACCACAACCACCTTTGCCGTGGCCGCGCAACCACGGCCAAAAGCCCTCGTAATCCCAACGTCGAAAGACACCAAAACCCTCCAATACATAATCAAATTCAACCAATCCACACCGGTGTCAATCGATCTTAAAACTCCACTCCTATGGACTCAATGTTCGGCCTCGCGACACCCGTTAAAATGCAACTCTCCCCAATGCAGTCTAACTAACTCTAACTGTCGTAAAACGCCCTCGAACCCCGACTGCACCCTTGTTTTAAACAACCCTTTTAAACCCAACTCGAAACCAACTGGTCAATTAGTCGCTGACACTGTCAGAATCAACTCGACAGACGGTTCTAACGTAGGGAGGATCGTGTCCGCACCCAACTTCTTGTTTGGGTGCGCACACAACCGTATCCCAGGCCTCGCTAAAAACGTTAAAGGAATTGCAGGTTACGGACGATCCAAAACATCGATTTCATCACAATTGTCGACAGTTTTCGGGTTTGTAAACAAATTTGCGCTTTGTTTGAATTCAAATTGGTCGACTGGTGTCGCCTTTTTCGGAGAAGGCCGACCCTACCGACTTTACCCGGGTCCCGAAGACATTACAACATTATTTTCATACACTCCATTAATCATAAACCCTAAATCACCATCTGAATACTTCATCAATGTCACATCAATCATAGTAAATCAAACAACATTACAAATTAGCAAATCAGTAAAACCAATCACAACAAAAATCAGCACTACAGCTCCATACACAGTCCTACAGAGCTCAATTTACAAAACTCTTACGACATTTTTCGACACCGAATTACGAACAAAAACAGCGACACTCGGCCCGGTTAAACGGGTCGACCCAGTAGCACCGTTTACGCATTGTTACGATCAAAGCACGCTGTTATTCACAAGAATTGGGGTAGTTGTGCCGGAAATAAAGCTGGTGTTGCAGAGCAATAAAATAGTGTGGACGATATTTGGGAATAATATGATGGTTTCAGAGGGAAATAATGGGTTGTGTTTAGGGTTTGTTGATGGAGGAATTGAAGCAGAAGCAGGAATTGTGATTGGAGGGTATCAAATTGAGAATAATTTGCTGGAATTTGATTTGGGGAAGAACAGATTAGGGTTTACTTCTTCCTTGCAGAATACTGGTGCCACTACTTGTGGTAATTTCAATTTTACGCTCGTCTGATCCGTCATGCATAATAAAAACAAGGGTAAAAAAATAAATGTGAGTTAATATGAAATAAAATATTTACAATTTTCATCGAAACAATTTTTATAAATTATACTTTTGATAAGTTGTGTATAAATAAATACCGTCAGAGCGGTTAAAAGCTGCGCTTAAAGTGATCGGGGTGAACGTTGTAGTTTGGAAGGAGTACTCCATTGTAAACTTGTAGTAAAAGTTGTCATAGATGATAAATATGTTGTACTTGGTACTAGTTTTGTATTATTGTAATTTGTTGTAATATCATATGAATGCTATAGTATATGAATGCTGCATATTTTACTATCCTTGGGTGTTTGATGTTAGTTCTACATTTGTGTCACAATTAGAGATGGCAATGAATTTGGGATCCTCTTCCGATCCGTCAGATCCGATACCATTGGATCGGATATGGATTTTCAAATTTTGGATCCACGGATTTGGATCCGCTATGATGGATTTGGATACTCTTGTCAAGTTCCAGATTCTATCCATGGATCCCTATTTTTATTATTATTTTTAAAAAGTATGTTAGAAAGTGTTAAAAATTAAATATGGTGCAATGAAAAATTTCTCGTTAATGATATTTCGTTTCTTCTCATTTTATTACAAACC
Organism: Dianthus caryophyllus; assembly: GCA_023091065.1. Taxonomy (NCBI): domain Eukaryota; kingdom Viridiplantae; phylum Streptophyta; class Magnoliopsida; order Caryophyllales; family Caryophyllaceae; genus Dianthus; species Dianthus caryophyllus. Next base: position 34,296,854 of record CM041519.1, read on the forward strand.
GTACTACATTTACTACTAACATTTATTTATTATGATAAAAAAAAAAAAAAAAAATACCTAGTACATCGAGTTACAACTACTTTGATCAACCAAATTATAAGTAAAGATGGCTTAAACATTGCGTTGCACATTTATGATATAATATTTGCTACAAGCTACCAATTTTAGGCGAAAATCCCAAACGTTTTTAAGAAAAATATTTATTTATTTTTTGTGTACGGATATGGATCTTGAATTTTAGGATCCACTGGATCAGGATCGGATTTGGATCCAATGCTCGGTACATGGATCTGGATCCTATAGAATCCGGTCCAGATCTGGACCATTGGCATCTCTAGACTCACAATGTTAGTAACATTTCACTTTTACACGGTCTGCTATGTTAGTTATAAAATCACCCTTTATTTTATTATCAAACAACCTTCAATTACAGAAATCAAGTTTTTTAACCAACTGTAATAAAAGTGATTGATCGAAGATGATCCAACCCGAATTGACCCCAGTCTCAAACAGACCCCCAAACTCAACCTGACCCAACATGTTAGCCAGAACAACATGTTTGCTAGACCCGAACATGTTAGCCAGAACAACCGACTCGACCCAACTCCCACTCAGTTAACCCGTTTGCCAGGTCTAAGTATGACATCTCATCATACTCGCAACGACAACGTCATATGAGTCCACGACATCCAGTGAACACAAAATCATCAGAGCCTCGAATCCCTGTATACAGAACTACATGCAAGGAGTGTCAAAATGCCACATAGAACAAATATGACTCCGTAACATTTTACGACGACAGAACTAAAGTCATGAAAGCAGAACAGTTGAGCACTGATTAAATTCTCGTTGAACAACTGACTTGTTTGAATTTACAGAGAACTCGAGCAGATGTTTCTCGATACAGCGACTGTGCTAGACACGAGCAGCTATTACACACAAGTTATGACATTACAGGCAACTAGCATATTCTTCTTATGAACTCAACAACAATTACCCTTTAACTAGACTGTGTACAAAAACAAATTCAGAAATCATCGAGACACGACTAAAATCAGACAACAGCTCATCAACAACAATAGCAGATGTTTTGGTACAAGTTACTGTTTTAACTAAGAGACTTAATCATCCTCGACACCAAGACCATAAAGGACGCCTACGTATTTCTCGGGACACCCATTGAAGAAATTCTCCTTCAACTTCATGAACGTACAACACGTGAGCAAGCTGTCTGATCCCGCCTGGTGACAAATCCCGAAACGTTCGACTTCCAACAACTCGGCAAGCTTGTTGAGCCCACCATGGAGGCTGTTGCAGAACTTCATCAGATGTTTGATGTCGTACACCACGGGAAAATACAAGTTGATCAAATTGAAAAACCCGGATTGCGTTTCGGGCAAATTCCTGCACATCAGCATCTTCAACAAGTATCCAAAGTCGTACCCGCTATGGAAAGTCACCCATTTAATGCTATCGTTCAAGACAATTCCAGACGACATGAGAAGCTCAGCGAATCGGTTTGAGTCAATACCATCCTCGTTGTTCTTCTTGAAATCGATCCCACATTGCTTCAAGAGCTCGATAGAATCACTTGCATACACATCTTCTCCGACATCAAACTCCCTAAAATTGAACTGCCATATGCAGAACTTTTCAGTCCCACAATTGGGTAAGTTCCCCTTTTCGTCAGAAAATGTTAAACCAAGTTGAATCAACTTCAACATATCGACATTATCTTTTAGGATCTTATAATTATAGTCAGTTATATTCTTGAAATTTCCAACGGGTCTTATTACGACACCAGGAAACTCGGTATCCATAGCAACATAAGGGTAATCATCAACAATTTTTCTAATCAAAGCAAACTCTTCCTCTAAATTATAGCTCCAAACTTCCCTAATTTCGATAGCTTCCTCATTTTTCGCCATAACAACCCAAGATCTGTACATTCAACACAACAAATCAGAAACTTTTTCACATAAATAATAAACAATAATCAGAAACTTTTTCACCTAAATTCAACACTTGTTTCATCAATTAAACAAAAAACTCAATGAAGCTTTAAACTCTAGAGTAAAACCCACATCAATCAATCAATCAACCAACAACTAAATTTAGTTTTTTAAGTTATTAATAAATCCCCCACCTTAAACACAATAAATTTAATTTTTTTCAAAAAAAAACCTAACAATTATCCAACCAAGTCAAAAAGATAAGAACTTTAGCAGATAAATAAATGAGATGAAATTATAAACTTGTTTTATCAATCAAACATAAACCCAATAAAGTTTCGAACTCTTGAGCAAAAAGCACATCAAACACACCAATTTTGAAACTTTTTCACATAAATCGAACAATAACTCAATAAAGTTCAAAACATCAACTAAGAAATGATTAAAAGTTCCCAACTTATTTCATCAATCAACCCAAAAAAATCCCAACAAAGATTCAAACTTTTGAGCAAAACCCAACAAAATCAACAAGTAAGAACAAAAGATCTGACCTAATGAACTAGAAAAGATGGAGTTAGAGCATTAAAATTCAGGAGGAAGTAGATTTGCATATGAACAACCAAGTCAAACTTTGTTGTTGATGATAAAATGGACGGTTGTTTTTCGAGCTTCAGAAAGAAGAAAAGGAGGATTAATTCATTTATTTATTTACTCATCAAAATAAAATCACACTACAAAAGTGAGGAAGTGTAGAGACGAATGTTGGGCTGTGAGTTAGCAGGCTACCACGGAATATGGCCCAAACAGACACAGCCCATTTAGACCAGACAAACAGATCGGTCGTGTTCGTATTCGTGTCACATGTAAACAGGTCAAGTATCCTTCAACCCAAACCCGACCTAACTAAATTTCTTGTCGTGTTCTTGTTGATCTACTTACATAAAAGGGTCATTATGACTCAACCCAAACTCACTAATTTTGTGTCGGGTTCGTGTCGTATTTTCGTATTTACTCTATTTTTGTAAACTTTAGAAAATAATCTATTAAAATATTGACTACTTCCTACATTCAAATCAGTTGACATCCCTTCCTTTTTCACACTTGTCGAGATGTATTTTGTAACAACAATATCTATAGTTTTAAATTGTATAAAATTTAAAATTTTGATATTAATGTTTTACTTTTCAAGACAAATAAAACAAGGAATGTCAAAAAACAAGGAATGTCATTGGATTTGACTGGAGGGAGTATTTAATTTACAGAATGAGTTATTTGTGTCAGATCCGTGTTTATAAAGCTCAACCCATTTAATTTTCATATCGTGTTCGTATTGAGCCACTTATATTATTGGGTCTTCATGCCTTAAACCAAACTCGATAATTTCACGTCGAGTTTTGGGTCGTGTCATTGTTTGCCGACAGAAAACCCGCCCACCTTTAGCCGGCTCAACAAGGCACGACATGCAATGGACAATGGGCAGCGCCTGAGTCTTGGCATGGCTTAGATTTAGGCATGACCAGCGTTAGGCATATGTACCAGTCTATTTGGGATGTTAAGCATATGTACCGGGGGTCTATTTGGGGTGTTGATACAATACATTATATGTAACCAAGCAGGTGTGTTGACATTTTGTGAGACAGATTGATTAAAATTGGTATATATATGGGTAATTAATTCTTTGAACTGCTAACACACGACACGGGCAAGCTTAACAGTGCCTTAACCGTGTCTAGTTTTGATTTCAGCACGCCATGCCGACACGTGGCCGACACTACGTTGCCATTTTCATCTCTAGAGAAAATAAGGTGGCGATAAAAGGGCACGCGGTTGGTATAATACATTATATGTAATTATCTCTACTATTAATTATTTAATAGTATTAATTATTTTTAATCAAGGTTTTAAAAAAAAACCTTGAACTTCCTCTTTTATGGGGCTATTATCATCAATTTTGATGATAATAAGCCCCTCAAATTCATAAATTTCTCTATAATATTATCGATATTATTATTATAATTAAAATTATAGAAAATAATAAAAAGCGAGTATAATAAATACGGAGTCTCTCTTCATGGGAGTTTTGTTCCCATCTATTGATGGGTTTGTTCCCATCTTTTGGTGGGTTTGTTCCCTTTATGGGTGTTCTCTTATGAGTCAGAAGATGCGGAAGATCAGCATTGTTATTGATCGTTATATGCTTATACAAATATTGTCCGATTCATGGCTACACTTAATCACGTCAGAAGAAATCGATACTCGTCAAGGAAGATTTGGAGACCCTCTTATGGTTGAAAGACGTCTTATGGATGAAGGCCTGTTGAGGCCAACCGATGATAGAGACTCTGTTGAAGTGGATCAGTCTTTGAACAAGAATTTATTTTCTGTGATTGTTATCGAGTTGTATCCGTTTGAGTTTGACATATGTTGTAGATATCGTATGACTTTTTATTAATGATAATGATCTTTTCTCAAAAAAAAAAAAAAAATTCACCTGTTATCTCGCATTTTCAAATTTTGCTCTATTACTTTAAAAAAAAAAAAATGAACACCCCTATCTTCTGCGGGCCTACTTGCTATCGTCATTAATCATTATCATTTATATCATTTTTTTTTCTTAGTTTTTGTGTCACCTTCTTATATAAGAAAAAGAAGAATTGAAAGGAGTACTCCCTCCCATTTTTCATGTTCTTCCCATTTGTTTTTTGGGTAGAAATTAAGTAGTGAAAAATGTGGGGTGAAAAATAAAAGTAGAAAAAAAAAAAGTAGGCCCAAAAAAAATTATAACCAAAAGATATAGACCAAAGGGGAAATGAGAAGAACAAATAAAATGAGATAAAAAAAGGAAACTGAGAAGATTAAACAAAATGAGAGGGAGTAATTGTTAGTATAATTTGAGACTTCACATATTTCCCCTACCCGTAATTTCAACACATATTATAGTATTTTCTTTTAATGCCCCTTGATTTTATTTGTAGTTTCATTGAAAATTGACACGACTGTTAAGAAAAAAATTAAATTATAAGCGTAAATAGGTTGTTTTAGTGTAGATAAAAGTTTACTTTTTCATTCTTAAAAATTACTCCTAGTATTTCATTGAGAAAGCTTCATTGAGTTTTTCACAACTTATAAGAGAGTAAAATAAGAGAGGTACAATATACCACCTCAACTTTCTTAAATATCGCCGCAAAAATAATAGTCATTTCCAAGTATACCGTTGTGAGTTAGTACGATTAGTGCCTTAGTGTGTTGTTTGTTTTTTCAGATTTTTTTTTTTTTTTTTTAAAATCGTTTACAAAAATCTCTAAAAAAAAATGTCAATTACTGGAGACGATGAATTTGATTACGGTGACGGTATCGGTGACTATGAGAAGAATGACCGGAACGGTTTAGCTGACAATAATATGTCGGTATGTGTCGGTAAAACACCTCAATGTCGTTTTTCGTGTTATTTTTTTAAATAATTATCGTTAATGCAGGGTCGAAATCAATGTTTGTAAGCTTTTATATTACAAAAAAAAAAAAAAAAAAAAAAAAAACGAGCCTCCCCCCATTCGAATGAAAATGTCGAGTAAACTGTGTCCATTCAAAAAATTTACTTGAATGGCACTGTCATTCGCGCTGCGAACGCGAATGAAACCTGCCCATTCGCAAAGTTAACTCGAATGGAACCTCCATTTACTTTTACTTCTCGAATGAGACCGCATCACTCGCATGAAATTTTCAAATGGTGGTGGTTCATTTGAGTATTTTACTCGAATAAATCCTTCTTGTTCGAAAATTTGACCTGATCCTTTTTTTTGTATTAATTGAATTTAATTTTGATCAAAAAGAAATTAATTATTTCTATTATTAATTATTTTGAATTTTACGTTTAATTTTAATGTTTTGGTTATCGCAGGTTGAAGAATTAATCGGCGACGGAATTGATTACAATAGTCACTTTGTCAATACACTTAACTTTGATAAGTTGACTACGGCTTACAGTTGGGCTCAGTCGATCTTTCATAGCCTAGGCTTCGGGTTGAGCAAAATGAGTAATAAGCTAAGCCAAGAGGAACCAAACAGTATCATTTAATTCAATGTGAAAGAGGCGGAAAGTATAAGGGTTCGTTTGAAGATTCTGAAAGGGTTCCGTTGAGGAAGATGACGACAACTAAGAAGTGTAATTGTCCATTTAAGCTTAAAATTGTATCTGATGGGAACGGAAAACTCACTGTGATTCCCATGTATGGTTTTCATAACCACCAACTGTTAAAGTATTTTGACGGTCATCGTCAAATGACTTCTTTCTCATATGAGCAAAATGATTATGTGCGAGTTAATGTGGTTGCTGAAGTTCGAACGACAAATATTAGACTTGGTTTTCAAGAGAATTATCCCGATCAACCTCAACCCATTAAAAGTCAATTCGATTCAGTGGTTGTGAAAGTTAGATTGGAAGAGATGGGAGGTCGAAGCCATGTGCAGCATATGATCCATTTAGCGGAAACGAATGATTACTGTTTTTATTACGACATTTGACCCAAACGATGAGACCTTATCGCGCGTGTTTATGGCGTATCCCGTGGCGTTGAAGTTGTTGAAGTTTTACTATTATGTTATAGGCATTGACTCCACCTATAACACTAACTCGATTGTTTGCATCCATTGTGAAGGTCGAAAAGAAATAAGATGATATGTTTGTTTAGTAAAAAAATGAAGTTTCACAACATCAATTGATAGACACCAAAACAACTTACGAAAAAACGTGCAGTACGAAAATGCGTGTTTTATTGAAATTCGTGCGAATGTATAAAAAGACATGCTATAATAAGAAAATACGGGCACTACGAAAGTACGTGATGTATTAAAAGTTGTGCCAACATCTAAAAAGAAGCGCTATAATAAGAAAAGACGATCAGTACGAAAATGCGTGTTTTATTGAAATTCGTGTGAATACATAAAAAGACGCACTATAATAAGAATATACGTGCCTTACGAAAATGCGTGTTCTATTAAAAGTCGCGCCAAAAATATAAAAAGACATGTTATGGTAAGAAAATACATGCAGTACGAAAATGCGTGTTCTATTAAAAGTCGTGCCAAATTAAAAATATAAAAAGACGTGCTATAATAAGAAAATACGTGCAGTACGAAAATGCATGTTCTATTAAAAGTTGTGCCAAAAAAAAGACATGCTATAATAAGAAAATACGTGCATAATCCAATAATAATTTGAAATGAGAACACCCTAATCAAGAAATTAAAGTTAGTTCATAAAAACGATAAATCTAAATTAAAAGAACATAATCAATAAACAACCATAAACCAACAATACACGAAAAACAAAACCGCAATCCTTAAATCTCCTTAGTTGCCCGACCCAGTCTCATGGTCAGCTCATACTCGATTAAATCCACGACCTCCTCGCCGTGAGCCGGATTGACCCATTGGTGCTCTAATGAATCCTCGACCAGAAGGTCCGACTCATGCTTGCCCGAGGTTGCGAGTCAAGTACGGGTTGTAATAAGGCAGCATCTCATTATAAAAATTCATCAACTGATATGGTCGTTCTTCAAAAGGATTGAAGTACACGTTCCCTAACGCAGCTATTGTGCGCTGCAACAATTGTAATAACAAATAATATAAATAATGAATATGGTTAATTAAAAAGCTTCAATAGTAAAATAAATTAAATAAAATGGAAAATAAATGAATGCAAACCTCAGACTCAGTCAAACCACGATCATCGTACACCGACTCAGTCACTGCCGATGGATCTAAAATCAACGGATGCGTACGAATCCGGTACTACTCGATGTACTTATCATCAACAGCATAACATGGATTCGTGGGCCTCGAGCGTTGATGGAGCCTAATATGCGATGATCCTCCACAAGTCACAGCTAACCAAGAATCATCTGCCGAGTCACTATATTTCACAACGTAAAACTTCGCCAAACTAGGACAACAATGATAATCAGGTCGTGAGATAGGCCGGAGAATATTCTGAGTGTATCCAAACTGCCTCAAACAACACTCCGGCTAATACGGCTCAACTATGTCCAGAAAACGAATGAAGTCGGCTTATAAAGAGTTAGGATGCACCTCTCTCGGAAAATTGTTGTACGGCAACCAAGTCACTAAACTAGGATCCATCTCATCTACTTTCCGACGAAGAATGTTCAACCGGTCAACATCCTAGACTACATGGCTGCCACAACATCAAACGCAGTGAGCCAGTATGTCCCGCATGGTCAAACATCATGTGCGGTCGAAAATACCAAAAATTCTCATATTTCCACGACTGCAACAACGACAAACACTCGCAAATTTGGGCACATCCAACGCAAGAGGCTATACCTAACTGCCTATACAAAAAGGAAAGCGTACTAACTCCCCAAGCGTACTCACGCACACAATTTAAATATTTACCCAAAGACATCAAGCTTGCCATAACTCTATTACCCGTCTTATATGAAAATAATTCGACCCAAGCAACACCAACCACCATCCCTTGGCATTCAACACAACAGCCTTTTCTTTTCTTGAAACTTACACGCTACTCCCTCCGCCAACAATCTACCACCCGAATAGATAGGCTTACTTTTATAGGTAAATGAGGAACCCTTTAACTCACCTTCGGACAAGACAAACAACTCCTCGACTAAACAATCGGTCTCCTCCATCTCCTCCTTACTAATCCGACATCTTCGACCATCAATCGGAATTCTCAAAATTTCTGCAACACCATGCAACGTAATGGTCATCTTACCAAACGGCATGTGGAAAGTGTTTGTATCGGGTTGTCACCTCTCAACCAAAATAGTCAACAAAGGCATATTACAAATGCGTATGCATGCATTCTCCTAAATGCGAGAATTGGTTCAAGGGGAGGTGGTGGAATGACTTCAATTTTTCAAATTAAAAGAATTAATTTCAACAAATTAAATAAAATAAACACCTAATACAAAAATTTAAATGGAAAATTACTTCAAAAGAGAAACAAATTACCTCAACTTGAGCAATTTAACTTCAGAAATTAACCTTGATTTTCTTTTAAAAAATTGAATATGAGGCGAGAATGAGCTAGTTTGTAAGAGTGAAATGATGTGAGTAATTGAATTTCAAAGATTCAATTGATTTGTGGTATGAATTAGGGTGAATAAGTGATGTTACTATTAGTATTAGGTTAATTAGTTGTAATTGTGAACTACTAATATGGGGTAAACTTGGATATAGCTATTATTTTTGCGGCGGTATTTAAGAAAGGTGTGGCGGTATATTGTAATTCGGTAAAAAAAAAAATAGTCAAGGGTGAAATGACTATTTTGGTTAAATGGATCTCACTTTTGAAAGATGAAATGTGTGGTATTCTGATAGAATGAGTATATTGTAAGGGTAAAAATGTTACTGTTAATTGTTAGAAGCTACTATATACTCCTTCCATTCAAATCCAAACTACCATTATCTAATTTTGCCACTATTCATCATTAACCATTTAATTTCAATTATCTCTCGACATACAAGTGAAAATATATTCATGTGGAATCTTATTTGATTCGTCTTTACATGTACATAATTAAAAACTAATTTTATTTAATCCGCAAAAGTCACCTAGGCAAATGTGAAAAAAAGAAAGTGGTAGTTTGAATTTGAATGGAGGGAGTACGTTATAATGAGATTAAATAAATAAAGCTGTCAAAAAAAAAAAGTGGGAAAAATGAATGAAGTCGAGGGGGTATCATATACTGAATGTAATACCCGAGAATCTTGAGATCCTATTAATTTACATTTCTTTGCTCGGCTTAGTTAAGTTCAACTATTTTAATCTTACATATAGCTCATTTAAAGCTCTCTCAACTCTCTTCAGTTCAATTAGCTCACATGAACTTATATTTATACCTCGAGCCCTGACATCATTCGAAAGTCATAATTATTATAAAGGTTTGTTTTTATATATATTTCCTCTACAACTATTTATTTAACAAACGTCATTTCGAATGTTATTTCAAATACGACTTTAAAAGTAATTTTCTTACTATCACCATAAAGGTCTTAATAGTTCATAAAAATTTATAAATCACGTTTCTAAGAGGTTTTGATATTTTAAAGGAATTTATTTTGTAACTATCCTCAACAAATTTTATTTCCAGAAACAAAGGGGTCTGTTCAATCAATGTTTTCTCAAACATATGAACCAAATTCGTAGTTTCTCATAAAATGAAAGTTGTATATCTGTGGGATTAGAGTATACCCTCCGAAGCACGACTCTTAACTCTAAAGAAATAATCTTGCACACCGTTTTTCGTATAATCACTCAAAACTGTATTTTCTGGAATAAAGCTTCTGTCCGTATTTTATTTATTAATCTAAACTTATTATTTTACCATGAATTTTTGCATATACCTTCCTTATGGTTATGAGTATACTCTCAAAAATTTTCAAGTCACAATTCGATCGTTTAGATTTTCAAAAGTATTTTATTCCGAGAGTACACGAATCTGCCAAAACTGGAATTCTTAGGTCTTGTTTAGTCACTTCCTTTTTCGTCTAGGGTTTGGCCCTAGGTCTCAATAGACAATCCTAGAACTCATATAGCAACTTAATAAACTCCGTTTAAGACCATAAATAAAGGTTCGGGAATTTTTAGATCACCTCGAGTCGAGTAACTAAGTCATCGCTCTAAGCTAGACTACGCATAGTTAAAACGCAACATGGCTATAGGTATCGAATGCATTGTAATAGGATGTTCTTGTTTGTTGTAGAATCCGAGTTCGTCGAGGAACCCTTCTAACCTAATCGAGTCGTAAGAAAAGGAGTAATTCAAGGTAAGAAATCGATCTTTGCTTCCTCGATTGATTTTATGAATTGTTTAAGGCTTTGTTGATTGATGCTTTTATAAATTGAGTTTGGATGTTCCAAGCATGATTTTGGATTTGGTTTCTAATATTAATATTGTATTTCTCGATTTTATATTTCTAATGATATTTCCTAAAAGTTTTGAATGTTTAATTATGGATTGGAAAATGATTTGGTTTAAAGAATTTCAAGGCAAATTGTTATATTGAAATGTTTTCAATTTTGGGATGATGGTATTATTATCGAAATGTTTTCGATAAAGGATTTGATAAAGGTTTGGAAATGTTTTCCCATTTATAAAGGTTTTAATCCATGGTTCTTGAGATAGAGGGTAGTTCGTCTTCTAGGCGACTACATTTTATATATTCCGGCTTTGGGGTTGTTGATCACTTCCAGGTATGCATTAGATCACTTCTTGGGGTTGGCCCTTGTAAGGGTGCATGCACTTAAGTCTAAACATGACCTATTATTGTAGTTGGTTGGGTTATGTCCGCCTTCATGGTTACTCTATTCGTATTGATTCCATGGTACAAATGCATTCGATTAAAGTTGGTTTGAAAAGTCTATTTTCTAAATTTTGTTGCCAAGGTTATCTATTTTATAATTCAAAGTTTCTAACGATTGTTTTATTAATCTTTCGTTTATTTAAATTATCATTCTTTACTCAACCTTTGTGTTGACGCCTTGCTTGTTTGTCCACTCTTGGTGGGCCTGTGGTGATCCATATGACTCTTTGGGTTATATTGGGGAGCAGACTCCGTGCAGGTCATTTGAGTTTTGGCGGGGTTGAAGGGCGCGATCACTACGAGAATCATTCGCTTTATTTAATGTTGAACGCTTCCGCAATATTTATATTACATTTTGTTTTTCGACAGTTGTTTTAAACCTCTTTTGTTTCAATAAAGTTCCTTTTAATCAGTTTTATGTTTTTAAATAGTAATATCCCGAGTAGGTTTTGTCGGGGTGTTACACTGAATGAGTTTAAATGATTTAAATTACCAATACAAAAAAGTGAGACTAACTAATTGAAAAAATACGAATATTTACGTGAAAGTAAATCAGAAGAATAAAAGAAAGGCAAAAAACGTATTTATTTGTTTTTACGATGAAAGAAAACTATGTTGATCCCTGAATAAACAATCATCCTATTTCCGCAAAGATGAAGAAAGACTGTGAAAGCCAAACATTTTCAAACTACCTCGAGAAATTTGAACAATCATGTCCAGCACCGAGTCACCGACTATAAAAGGAGGGTGGACACATTTCCACGCTCAAAAACTCCTAAGCCACGGGAAATAAGAGCAAACACTTTTGTTTGTAAAGAGCACTAACACTAATAGAATCCCGTGGCAGAGTATATAAGCCCAGTGGATTCATCATTACCCTAAAAGGAGGCAAAAGAGTATGAGTTTGTCTTGAAATTGATAACAAACAACAAGTGGAACAACTTAACTTACCCCATTGAAACTCGCAAACACTGATACTACTTTATAACGGTGACATAATTTCGGATAAGATAACAATAAATTACTCGTACGTAGTGTTTACATCCTACACTCTCTAGTACTCGTCACCAAATTGAACAACGTACAACATTATTAATACTACTACTATTACGTAGAGTACAATTAAAATCTACTAAACTTTAATTAATTAATTGACCAAATTTAATTAAATTCCTTTGAATTGAGTGCAAGTAGTTCCCAAATGAAGAAGTGATGAAGTAACCCCAAGTTTATTACCAACTAAATCAATTTCTATCAAATTATCTTCCATTTGTTTCCCTCCTATAACAATTGAACTTCTTGGGTCCAATCCACCGTCTACAAACCCTAAACATACCACATTTTTGTTTGCCAACTTAACCATTGAATTTGCACCATAAATTCTCCACCTACCATTTTTGTTATGTAATATAGGGCTTTTTTCATTAAAAATTAAATCAATAATCGGTACGATTGGACCGGTTTTGGAGTTTTTAATGGTATTGGCGTTGAAACAGGCGCTAAATGGGGCTACCGATGGAACCCTAGTGATCTTCATAGCCGCGGCCTTAGCAATAAAATTATCGACTAAGGGTTTGTATATTTGACTATGTAGGATAGTGTAAGGGTCCATGGTACTAATTTTTGTCCCGCCTATACCGTCTTTGTCGAACGACAACAAGGAGGTTTTGAAGTGTACCGGGACTCCATCGATTTTAATCGATCGAACATTGATAAAGTATTCTACGGAAGGATCTCCTTCGCTGTAAATTGGAGCGGTACTATTAGGGTTAATTACTAGTGGGGTAGAAATTAATGACCTAGATAAATCAAGTCCACTAGTAGGTGGTAAATGATATGGGCCACCCCCAAAATACATAGCCCCATTGTATAAACCCGTATTCGGGATGGCGGGAAGACAAAGAGCAAACTTATGAGGGACTCTATAGGCTGAAGATATCTGAGCATGCAGGGCGACTGGTCGCCGTGCAAGTGTTAGTATACCCTTAGTAAAAGGGGATAAACCTTTTAGTGGGCCCTTATCTGGGGCGCATGTAAAAGGAAATTCACGTAAATTAACTTTTACATTTTGGGCCGTGTTTGGGGCTTGATTATAAAGAGTTATAACATCTTTAATAGCACCACCTGAGTAAAGCATGTGGCTTTGTGGGCTATATGCATCCGCACCACAAGTGTTAATAGGTGTGCAACTAGGCTTAAGAGGACCATCAGGGCAACCCACACAACCAACCCCGCCATAGGCGGTGCAGTCGGGTGCGTCACATGATATCGGGTGAAATGTCGAGGAACGATTGAAACCGACAATGTCGCACGTAAACCATGTCCATAGGTTGCCAAGATCAATGGATAGGTACACTCTAATTTGGGGAGTTCCTACAAGAAAAGTTGTGTAGTATTGTGGTGTTGTGGGGTCTTTTATAATGGGAAGAAGATAAGTATGAGAAGTTGCTTGAGTGATTGTTTTTGTGGAGAAAGTAGTTGAGAGGAGAAGAGTAATGAGGAAGAGATATGGTATTGAAGAAGCCATAGTAGTAGTGTGTTGAGATGAGTTTAATGTTGAAGATATTCAATTGTATTTATACTAGATTACTACTCCCTCCATCCAAATTTAAAGTTCATGGGTAGAGGGGTACAAAATTTAAGAGTAAAGTAAGATTTGAGGTGGAAAATGAAAGTTGAGAAAAATTGTGGGGTCACAATTGATAATAACCATGGACTATGGATGGAAATGGGGTAGTAACTTTAAATATGGATGGATGAAAAAGAAAAGTAGGAACTTTATAGGTGGATGGAGGTAGTATGTGAAATGTGAAAATTTTCATGAATATTTAAGGTGTATTTAGCTTATTAGTTAGGGTTATATTGATTATATTATTTACATAAAAAAATAGGGTTTTTCTACGGTGTATTCTCCAAGTTTTTGGTTTTCTATCGTGTACCCCTATTTTTTTCCTTATACCGTGTACCCTTGAACTTCATTATTTATTCTATAAGATGACCTAAAGTCACTAAACTGTTAACTAAATACTAACACCGTTAGAATAAACTCCTATTTTTTCTATTTTTTATGTTTTCCCTTCAAAATTATGAAATATCCCCTTCTTTTTTCTAATTTTCCACTATTTTTCATCTTTATTCATTTTTTTTTTCTATAGTATATAATTTTTTTTAAAATTGTTGTTAAAAGTCATAAACTTTATTGATTTACTTTATCGTAAAATAATCATGAATATTTGAAATTCATAAATTTAGAAGGAAATATTAAAAAGAGGGAGAAATTAGAGCTTAATGTAACAGTGTTAGTGTTTAATTAACGGTTAATTAAGTAACTTTAGGTCACGGTTGAGAATGGATAATGAAGTTTGAGGGTACACCGTGTAACTGAAAAAAAACAGGGATATACGATAGAAAACAAAAAAAGTTGAAGGGTACACCATAGAAAAATCCTAAAAAATAAGTTTATTACTTCCTCCATTCCATTTGATTCTATACATATTCCTTTTTTGGAAATTCCAATCAATTCTATACATTTCTATTTTAGTCTCTACTTTATTAAACTAAAAGACCAATATACCCTCCACTAATACCCACTCAACCCACTTGCAAACAATAAAGTAGAGGTATTTAAGTAATTCCATTATCTACCCCACTTGATTTTCTTCTACCTTAATTACCGTGTTTTGGTCAAACGTATAGAATCAAACGGAATGGAGGAAGTATATAGCAAGTGCAAGTGATTGTGATATTTTTATTTGTCATGTGAGATATTACCGTTAGCTAATTGGCTAGGTGCTTATTAAAATAATGAATGAAAAGATAGTCTTAAGTCAATTGAGTCAATTTATACTCTAATTTTTAATTGTAATGGTCTTTTGATAATTTCTATTAAAACAAACGTATATCTAATTGAAAGGATCAAACCATTGTCATAGTGGATTACAAAATTAAATTTATCAACATAATTTCAATGTAATCCCTCGTTTTGTTTGAAACCATTTTAATGATAATTAAACATAAGAAATGATAATGTATTCCAACTACATTTAAAATTTCTTAACGATATTTTGTGCTAGCATTGGAAGCGATGTTTGGACAAGACCGGTTCAATAAGAGAACAACGAATTCTAATTTTGTTAAGAGTATTTACATAAATATGACACGTCGTTCATATGCGATTCTCTAAGCATGACACGTCGGCCAATAAACTCAAACGGCCAAATAAAAGTAACTGTACTTCATATACTCCCTTCTAGCCATTTTTTTTTTTCACATATTCCATTTAGGAAAATGCCATTTAATTTTTCTCATTTTTTTTTATTTAGTTTTTTTGTTAAGAAAATTATTTACTTACATTTGGTTTTTGATTTTTATATGCTTTTTATTTACTAAATTATTTTTAAGACTTTAGATTTTAGTGTAAATATATATTCTAATCATAAAATCTATTTACATTTATTTTTCGGATTTTTTTACAAAAATTCCTTAATACACTTGCAAAATCAAATGGAAAAAAAAAAAAGTGATTAGAAGGGAGAATAAGATACATGTGAAATTGTGGAAAAGACAAATTTTCACCGCAACAAATTATACGTGTGAATATTTCCTTTTTCACAAATTCTTTGATTAGAGGGTCTCACAATATTTTATAGTGAGACCTCTTACATAAATAAGTAGTTTTTAGCTAATTATTCCGTAATAGGGTAGTTTTATATCATGAAATGATATCTTATGTTATTGTAACTATCAGTTTAATATTTTAAAACATAGTCGTAAAATTATCCTGTAACTAAATATTTAAAAATACACCTAGCAAAATCAACCCGAACCAAAAAATTGATTGAAAATATTTGGACCGATAACCGACGGATCGGAACACTCAATATAAGTAATCAAAATAATGTCATAAAATTGAGTTCACCCGAATTGAACCGAAATAACTGAATTTAATAGTAGCCGATCGAATCATACCTGAATCTGAATATATTTGAACTAATACGGAGTAAGAAATTTGCCGATTCACATGAATTATTAAACTATGTTCGTCTTAAATACACCATATTTTATGTTTTTTTAATTGGTTTTCTACTTATTATAACTATATCTTGGCTTTTATATTCAAATTCAAAAATAATTTTTATTAAAGGTGTTATTTTATCCTTAGGCCTTAGCAGTGGAAAATCTAAGACCTGAAGCTCAAATGAATTGATGTTGACCCAATTTGAACCGTACCTGACTCGAAATAGTATAAAACGAATAAATTGATTATTTGATATGAATCCGCTCAAAAATTGAAGTGAAACTGAAAGTAAAGTAAACTGATTTTCCATCGAACTAATTAATCCGTTCAATACTAAACGATTGATCCGTTCGTCAGATATATTTAAAATGGATAGAAATAAGGCATTTAGAGCATCCCCATAAATATTCACCCACTAACGAGTAACCCGGTATTGCGTGCAAGTGTGCAACTTGCATGGTTGTTAGTAATATACTCCCTCCATTCATTTCCATTTGCATCAAAGAGAAAAAAACCACTATTCATTCAAGTGGGTAATTTTTGGAATTTCTCACAACGTATCAAATAAAATATAGTCATGTGGGATCTTGTTTGATAGGTTTTAATGAGTACAACAAGAATATCTAAATTTTATAATTTTTAAAAACGTAAAACTCTACATATTTGTGTCCTAACATTTGCGTTGGCAAACGTGAAAAAGCAAATGATGCAAATGGAAGTGAATGGAGGGAGTACTAATAAGGCACACTGTAAGAAAATGTCGAGTAATTTGAGTAGATTTTAGTATACTTAATTACTTATGGCTGCCATTATAAAGGTTTCTTAAAGTTGGGGACAAACCTACGCAAGTGGACTAGCGAAAGTCGGATTTACGAAACTAAACTTAAATTATTCTTGACTCATGGACTCACTATTCTAATTAAACATATTAATAAGCTGTCATCGTTGCTCTTCGTATTTTAAACTAAACTAGTTTTGAATTTCCGTTATTTTAAAGGGTATGGATCTTCGATTTCCATTTCTTTTCATTTCTTATGAATGGTTGATATCGGTTTTTGTGAAAATCTAAGGGTTGTAACTTATAAGTATTTGATAAAAATAATATTTTAACGAAGGAGAAAGAAAATATATTACTACTTCGTATAAAATATTATTGTATTAGTGAGAAAATGGAGGAAAAGAAATGGATCGGAGATGAGCCAAATTGTATTTTAAACTAGTATAAATTAAATTCAGTTGAACGAAATAAAATTTAAAGAAGAAAGATAAAAATAATAGGAATATTGACAATATGAACAACTTTTTGTATCCATTCAAATAACTCAGTAACTAATTATTTATGAAATAGTTTTTTCACAACTCTCACCTTTTATAATACTCCGTACAATTTTTAAAAAGGGTTAATTGAATATAACCCCATTTTATAACATTTGTTTTTCAAAATAACCCTCTTATATGTTATTTTTATGATATAACCCTCTTTTAAAACAATTTTGTTTCTAAATTACCCCCAACGTCGAAATATGCTACTTAAAAATGGAATATTCTCACCCTTAAATAGGGATTTCTCAAGAGGTGTCGACATAATTTTGGCATTGGTGGTTGTAATTTGAAAGGAGCATACCCTATAATGTCATTAATTGCCATTTTTAAGTAAGAAAATTTGACGTTGGGGGTGATTTTGAAGCAAATGTATCTTAAAAGGGCGTTATGTTAAAAATAACATATAAAGGGATTATTTTGAAAAAAAGTGTTATAAAAGGAAGTCATATTTAATTTACCCTTTTAAAAACTCTCACATATTATAATTGTTTGCCAAACTCCCACCTTTTATGACAATTTTTTTTAAATACCACTAATGCTCATATCGTGAAAGAATAATAAGGATTTGATGATGTCAGTTAAGACTAAATAACGAATAAATTGAAAGTTTAAGAATCACATCAACAAAAGTTAGGGTTCGTTGTAACCAGAGCACATTTTATTTCTTATTTTATGGTGACATAATGAGGATTTGGTGGTTTTTTTAAACATTGTGATTATATAAGGTGAGGGAGGTAAGAGTTTTAAAAAAATGTATTACTCCCTCCGTCTCGGTGATTTGTTTACATTTACTTTATACACATTTATCGATGTGAGGAGAGAGGTAGAAAAAAAAACTAATAAAATAATAATATAAGTACAAATGGCGTCCCGTTTGCTTAAAATTGTTAAATGTAATTGGTTATGAGAGTGGGCTCCACATCCCACATGGGTCAACTATGAATATTAATGGAAAGTGTAAACAAATGACCCGTACACCCTAAAATGAAAAGTGTAAACAAATGACCGAGGCAGAGAGAGTATAAAATGTGGGAGTCATGAAAAAACTCTTTTATGTAAAGTGGTGTTTTTAAACTTAGGAGCTCGGCTAGCTCCTGTACGAAAGAAATTAACTAATGAGTTATAAGCTTTATATCGTGATAAAGAATTTGTGAACTTAAAATTCGCAACTACTCATCGTGGATGAACCTGGAAAATTTCATGGTCCACCCATTGAGGAATTGTGATTTTTTCATGGCACACCCATGGAATAGCTGTGAATTTTATTACGGAGTACAATTTTTTATTTTTTCTGTCACTGTTTTATTGTTATAAATTTGTGGTGTTATAGAAATTTGATGCTTGAAAAATATCAAATGATATGAAGTAATTGTTTATAAATAAAAAATAGGTTTGTTGCGTTGTTTAAAAAAAAATTAGGGGTCATGTGAGTTATTGTTTTAGAGTTCAGTTTCAAAAATTAGTTAGTTCATGATAAAATGAAGATTGTTTTTTTTTTACTCACAAAAAAAAAAAAAAAACATATTTCCCATGGTATCCCTGAGATTTGTCACTTTGACTGAGTTTAACTTGTAGTTACGAGTTTAGAAATTGACAATCGGTTTGCCTAAGCCGTAGATATCGTTGAGACGATCAATTTGAACATCGAATTTCCCAGATTCGCAACTCGTGACTAGTAGATATGGTCGGTCAAATTTTTTCGATAAAATAACTTTGACCGACCATAACTTGAAACTACGTGTTCTAAACATGAATTTTTTTAATATCAAATCAAAGAACTCGAAAAGACAATTACTTTGAAAACAATAATGATCAAATTCTGAATTCGTAACTACAAGTTATGGTCACTTAAAGTTTTTTTTCACAAAACAAAGGGTATTTCGGGAAAAATTGCAAACTTCAGGGTTACCGTGGGAAATATCCCAAAAAATGAAGATTGTTTTTTTTTTTTTTTTTTTTTTCAATTTTTCAAGCGGTTTGGGGGTTTGGGATTTTAAGTTTTAAAATTAACTTTAGGCAAGTAAGGGTTAACTTAATGAAGGGAAGTAAGGGTTAACTTAATGAAGGGTATATCTGTCATTTTTCATAATGTCATAAAGTATTTCATTCTGTCGTATAATATCTCTCTAATAATATTGAATCTTTTACTCTATGAATAAATGTCTCGTGTCGATATGAAGTATGAAATTATATATTATCAAAATAAAAAATGGTATAACTAATTTCATTGGGTTTTTGATAATTTTGAACTAATTTAACCTTAAAATATATTTATCTCTGATTATTTGAATTGTTGACATCTACGGAGTAACTATTTTTTGTGACAATCATATGTAATTCTTTCATTCCATTTATTTATGTTTGCATGAGTCACGTAATGCACGTTTTCTTTTATTCATAGCTTTAGTTACATAAACTAAAAACGTACTCCCTCCGTCTCGCTCATTTGTTTACACTTTCCATTTAGAGGGTTGTAAGTCATTTGTTTACACTTCCAAATTTGTCAAGAATTGACCCATATGAATGTGGGCCCATTTAATAAATAAACTCATTTAAACCATGTAACAAATATATAAGTGGGTCTCCTATTTTCCTTTATATTTTTATGTTATTTATTCAACTTTTTCATTATCTCTCTATTTACATTGGTAACTGGGTAAAATTA
The DNA here is from genome assembly GCA_023091065.1 of Dianthus caryophyllus. Lineage (NCBI taxonomy): Eukaryota > Viridiplantae > Streptophyta > Magnoliopsida > Caryophyllales > Caryophyllaceae > Dianthus > Dianthus caryophyllus. Next base: position 34,317,158 of record CM041519.1, read on the forward strand.
AATGTAAACAAATCACCGAAATGGAGGGAGTAATTGATTTTTCATATACGAGTTTTACTCACATGATATATACTTTTTTTCATTTAGTTTTCCACTACAAGTTTACAACCCATTTTTACTCGCACAATATACAAAATCCTCTCTTTTTTTTTTCTAACTTTTCTTAATCAAAATTCGATCAATTGTTCAATTATTCAATCATTGATTTCAATAAATAATTCAATGAAATAATAATTGGATTCAATTTCAATTTTGATCTCAAATTATCAATTTTTATTAATTTTTAGTGGATATAATTGAAAATTAGTTTTAGGGTTTGTATAAGGTGGTGGAGGTGGAGCGGACGGTCGACGGCGGCGGGAGGCGGTGGGGTCACATTGGCCAGTAGGGCGGGGCCGGCGTGGGTGGGTGGTCATGTGGTGGTGGCGGCCATGGTGGTGCTTTGTGGTTAGTTTATGTTATGGTGGTTTGTAAGTTTAATTTGGAAATTATGGTAAGATAGAGTTGTATTATACCGATGACCGACGGCAAGGAAGGGGCGACGTCGGCCGCCGGTGATGGTGGCAGGTAGGACGATGGCCGGCGTGGTGGTTGGGTGTGGTTTGTGGGGATTTGGTTGTAATTTGGGGTAATTGAGTATGGTTGTTCACCAGATTTGGTGGGGCGTCAATGGCTGGGCAGCGGCGACTCTTGTTGGCATGGTAGTGGTCGGAGGTGGTAGTTTGATATTTTTTCCTTTTATTTTTTATTTGAAGGAGAAAATTTTATATATTATGTGAGTAAATATGGTAGAGTTGGAAAATTAAATGAAAATGTACATTACGAGAGTAAAATCCGTATATGCAAAATCAATAGCCATAAAAAAATTACAAAACTTCTAATATGAAAAATATACAGGGTAAGACAATATAAATAAGATCTCACATGACTCTTTTTATATTATATATTAAGAGGTATATTAAAGATTTTACTTATGATTTACTAACAATCCCTAAAAAGTCAAAGGTATACAAATAAATGAAAGGCTCATTTGTCAACAACTACCTTATATTTATAAATTTTTACAACTTACTACCGTTTATAACTTTTTTTTAAAAATTACGACCTTTTATGAAACTTTTTTTTACAAATTGATACTTGTTTGCATCGCCGACCAAATTAATTGATTCTTTACGGCAAAATTTCACATTTCCCTTTAATATTTATCATTTTTTCGCAAAATATCCCCAAAATACCATTGAAAAATTATGTAGGTCATGTTTTTCGATATTTTGTCTTACGCTTTTACCTCTATTTTCAACTTCACCTTCTTATTTTTCATCGACATTTAACTTTATACTTAATGATTCAAGTATTTACTCTATCCTGACATTCTAAAATTATGAAAAAAAAAAAATGATTTTTTCAAAATTTTCATCCATTATACATTCAAGCGGTAGCAATTTGTAAAAAAAAGTCTCATAAAAGGTAATTATTTTTTAAAAAAGGTATAAAAGGTAGTAAATGGTAAAAAAATATTTTTATAAGGTAGTTAATAACAATTTTTCCTAAATGAAATAAATAAATAAAGGAAGTAATAATTTCGGGTACAATATTTTTATTTTTTTGGTTTTCAAATAATAAGGCAATTATTATATTTATAATAAATACTCCCTCCGTCTGGACGATTTGTTTACATTTACTTTATACACATTTATCGATGTGAGGAGAGAGGTAGAGAAAAAACTAATAAAATAATAATATAAGTACAAAGGGGTCCCGCTTGCTTAAAATTATCAAATGTAATTGGTTAAGGGAGTAGGGATCCACCTCTCACATGAGTCAACCATGATCATTTATGGAAAGTGTAAACAAATGACCCGTACACATCAAAATGAAAAGTGTAAACAAATGATCGGGACGGAGGGAGTAAATAATTGGAGTATATATTTTGGTCTTAAATTGTTGGAAAGTTAAGTTTTAAAATCCACAAATTTGCATTTATAAATGCACGGCTGGGAGTTTCTGCATGCCTTGTAGAAGGTAGCGGCTGCGGATTCCCCACGTTACCAAAAAAAAAAAAAAAAAAAAAAAAAAAAAAAAAAAAATCCACAAATTTGACCCTCAAATTCCTCAAGTCAAATTAGAAACATCAAGAGGGCACCACAGAAATAAATTCACCCACAATAATATCTGGGCTTCTTCATTGTCTCTGGAATAAGTATAATTTTTATTTTGGGCCCATTAATCATACCAATTTCTGTTTTAACTTTGTTTCAAATTTTGGGAATTATAATTTATAATCTTTCTTCAATTCAAGGTAAAAAAATTCCATCATTTGTCTTATGTTGTTTATGTGATGATTCATCATATTTCTGTTTCTGGGATCATCTGAATTTCTATTTTCTTTGAATACCCATCAATTTTTATTGCAATTTAATTTTGTTGACGTTTTATATCATGTTCATTGAATTATGACACGAATTATATATATTATGTTAAATTTAGAGTTTTTGAATTCATATATATACTTGCACGTTGCACTTCTATGAATGTTTTTTTGTGGGAATTCGGCCCAAATGACCGTTTTCGTGTCGGGTCGAAATCTGATACACAGATCAATGAATAACATTTGCAAGTGACCAACAAAATGATAATACAGTTGATCAATTGAGCTTTGAAAATGGTGATTGTTAGTGTGAACTTAGTTTATGAAAGCGCGATTAAGCGTGTGTTTTAGACATATAAATATTGGAGACACTAGACAAAACGCCTCGGATAATTTAGTTGCGCCTTTTGGACATTGCATTGCTAGCAAGATACGGACTTTGGCGCAATGGGTATTGTATTAGTTGAAAAATAGTGCGTCTTGTGTACATAAGGCGTGTTTTTGGCTTGCGCCTTACTACTTGTTGTCTTGGATCCTTGTCGCGTAGGTGAGGCTTGCGGAAAGTTGATCACTTATAGAACAGGAAGCCCCTCCTATTACCGATTAGTGTTAGAATGAAAAACCGAATTGGGTTCTCTTGTTCTCTTGTGGGTTATGTGTTATTCTCGTTGTATTTGTGATTTTGAAGGCGACACCCACTTGACCAAATGTCAAAGAATTATCTCGAGAAGAACGCCTCAGCCCCTTTGATCAATTGAGTTGTTAGATTCATGATTATTACAGGGTATTAAAAAATGGATGCAGGTGTCCACTTTTTTTTTTGATAATGTATTAGTGACCCAACAACGATTTAGTTACATTTAGTTCTGAATTTGCTGATGATTTTCGAACCACTTGGAACCGTAAATTTGTTATCGTGATAACAAAGATCATACTGTAGTTTATTTGGTAGGGGATAACGATGGATCCCGTAGAAGCCATGTACAAGGAAAGAATGCAAGCACTTTTGAGAGCTATTTACGCGACAAGGTTTGTGCAAGATGACAATGTACCATGCCAAATCGAGGAGGTAATTTTTTGTAATTCTTATGCTTGTTTTATAAACCTTCCATTTTCGGGTAATTGTTAGGTTCTGAGGTAAGTGTTCGTATGCTTCCAGGGACTATTTCTGGGGTCACTTGGTGCTGCTAACAATAAAACTGCGCTGACACGTTTGAATATTACTCACATTTTAACTGTGGCTGCTTCTTTGGCCCCTGCTTATCCACGTGATTTCACATACAAGGTCGTTGAAGGTAATTGTCTTATCTGCTCTAATTACACTCGAAAACATAAAATGACGAGTTACCTTTGTTTGTAAAATTCTTCTTGACAACTCAACACTCTTTTGCCAGCATTATGAGTATTTTCTGTTTTTTTGCTTGGTTAAGCTAATAGAAACGACAAAAGATAGATGCAACTGGCTGTGAAATTTGAACAAATATGATTTCACAATTTGCTCTTTCATCATATCTCATACAATTTATATCATCCACATTTCCGGTGGTCATATTTATGTTTCAATGAGAAACTATCATTAGCAACTGTTGATTACATGTTGAGACACGAATGACTCTAACCGTTCCCACCCTACATACACTTCTTTTGTCCTTTGATGCCTTCAAGTACAAGTGTCCCGTGACTCCAGTCTAGAGTCTCGACCTGGCAAAGGGGTCAATCGGGTCAGGTCATTGTGGGTCCGTTCGATGTATCGGATCGGGTCGAGTCATTTCGGGTTTCAGGCCTCGTTTGGGTCACCTGTTAACGGGTCAATTTTCAGTCTGGTCGTTTTCGGTACAAATTGCAAAAATTTGGTAAGAAAATGACGATTTTTTTGTCAAAAGGTTATTTTTTAGGGATATTTCCCACGGTACCCTCGAACTTTGGCAGATTACACATGGTACCCCATGTGTGAGGTTTGTTCACATGGTACCCCTAAACTTTGTAAATATGTGCCCAATATGCCCATTTTGTGACGAAAAACTTGACGACTTTAAGTTTAAAGAAGAATGCACCAATTATGAGTTTAGAGTACAATTAAAGCCACATTATTCCTCAATTAAATGCTATTATGTGTTGATTAATTAGTATAAATTTTGTTGATTAAAGTACAAATAATAGCATTTAATCGAGGAATAATGTGGGTCTAAATGTACCCTAAACTCATAATTGGTGTCTTCTTCCATAAAATTAACATCGTCAAGTTTTCCGTCACAAAATGGGCATATTGGGCACATATTCACAAAGTTTAGGGGTACCATGTGAACAAACCTCACACATGGGGTACCATGTGTAATCTGCCAAAGTTCGAGGGTACCGTGGGAAATATCCCTATTTTTTAAGGTTTTTATGTATATATTTTGGTGTTAATTGATTACACAATGTCAAAAAGTTACTTTTGTCATTTGAAGTCACCCAGCGTACTTTATATCAGGTCAATTCAGGTTTCGAGTCAATTTCGGGTCAAAGCATTGCGGGTCAGGTCTGGGTCGGTTCGGGCCAATTTGGGTTTCATGTCAATATCGGGTCGTGATTATCGGATCACTTTTAGGTCTCGAGTAAGCCTTACCAGGTCGGGACAGTTTTGTGAGGTCTACTCCCGTCCCTTAGGCTTACTGTTTTAGTGAGAAGCGAGTTTCGTTGTGTTAGAATCATGAAACGGGCTTGGTCAAACCCAAGTGGAGGAGAGTGAACCTGCTTTACAAGTCCAAGGGAGATCCACATTTCCCCAATCCAATTGGCAATTGGGAGGAGGACCCTTAGACTTAATAATGCACACTACTCTCACATCCAACATCAAAGTGGGACTTTCACATGTGCGATATTCCATCACGTTGACGGGGTACATCGCCAATGGATTTGAACGGAGGGTGTTCTTAACTTGGATAAGATGAGAGTTTCAATTTTGTTTATTAATTTTACCAAATATTGAAACGTGCCAACTATTCGGAGATGACAAGAAAAAGAAAATGAGGACGATTATATGGAATGCAGGAAGTGTTTTCTAATAATATTTCTGAACCCATGCTAATATGCTACGGAGTATAAACAGATGCTATTATTTTTTGTTAACTTCATATCTACACATTTTTTGTTCACTAGATGATTCAAATTATTATTAGTCTTAACAGTTTTCTATTCCGTTCTTGTTCCTTGGATTTGGTATAGTCATGGACAGAGAAGAAACCAATCTAGCTCAATACTTTGACGATTGTATCGATTTCATTGATGACGCTAAACGATCAGGTGGTGGCGTGCTGGTTCATTGCTTTGTGGGGAGATCTAGAAGGTGCCCTTTTACAGTTCTGATTCACGCTTCTGATTCGTATTTACGACTGATTGATCAAAATGGCACTTAATTTGCGAGTATGTCAAATTACTAATCACACATTCCTTGATCTCTTAAATTGGGATTATAGGACTTAAATCACTTAATATCTGCTTAAACATTATGGAATTACATGGAACAGTTCAAACTGCTATCCTTGTCGATTTTACTATGAATCTGCATTTTCATTAAACGATCGGCATTTTTTGTGGAATTTGCAGCGTAACTGTGGTACTTGCTTATCTCATAAAAAAACGTGGCATGACGTTATCTGAAGCTCTTGAACTCGTGAAAAGCAAGAGGCCTCAGGCATCACCAAATGCTGGTTTCATTAAGCAGCTGCGAAATTACGAGCAATCACTTCGAGGTGTGTATTCTTACTTGACTACTTTGTTCCTTTTCTGATTAGAAATTTATAAACTTTAAATGTCCCGGCCCGTACTCCCGTTATAGGAATATCGCTTCTGATTCATTACATAATGCTCCGGACTACAAGGATTTCCATTTTGATGTTGCTTTTCGGGTTTTCTAGCCATGTCATTTTTTTTTTACGTCCCGAAGTTTTCCATTGGTTTGTTGGTTGACACCGATACAGGTTGTGTTAGAATACCATTGCTTTAACATGCTCTCAATTTCTTAAATAAGAAGAAAGTGAATTTTTGACTATGAAGGGAAATGATCTCCGGTTTTTTACCATTTCAAACTCCTATAACTATAACCTTTTATCAATCGTCTTTGCAATACTCGAGACACCATTGGGGGTTGTTTAAGATTTATTGTTTTGTTGGTTTTCTTTATCATAAGTTCGCGAAGTTCTCTGACTATAAATGTAGTCACGTCAACTGAATATTGCCAGAAGTTACGACAAAAGTCTGGAAACCTTACGTGTTGCAGAACTATGGGTTCTCAATGCGGAATATAGCTTAAATATTTCTTCGGTATTTTAGCATCGTCTTTCTCGCCATATTACTTGAGTAACTTGACCGTAGGGCCGGTGTCATTATTCATATCCAAGCTGTCTTCATAAGCCATAAGACATAGTACCACCACATGCATTTCCGCACCACCACATGTACCATGTAAGCCACCCCCGATGGAGGCTGCGGTGGCCAAGTGGTGTGCATTTGGTTTTTATTCATTTTTGGTTCCAGGTGGGATTTGAGCCTGGGACCTCACACTTTGTTGCACACTTGCACACTTTCAGGTTAACCCAAATTCCACCTGGGCAACCACCTCACACTTTGTTTCGCGTCTACTTACTCTGAATAAAACAACTGCAGTTTGATTCGTTAATTACTCTTCATCTGACGATCTAGTATTATAATTTTGCAGCCAAGGAATGTACCAATTGATGGTGACGGAACAGAGAAAGTATGTAGTGGTGTTCTACGAACAAAATTTACTTTTGCCATAGAATTTCCGCTTTCGGAAGCGTGACTGCTAGCGTTACACGCAGTTACAAACTAAAATGAAAATGCTTTTTTTTTTTTTTTTTTTTTTTTTTTTTTTTTGAGAATAGTGAAAACATCCGGTTGTAACAATTGTTTAGCTTTGCAAGCTAAGTTATGAGCTAACCGATTAAGATGTCTAGGAATAAAACTAAAACAACAACAATGGAAGAAAGGGTATAATTCTGCTAGATCTTGGAGGATACCCATTACCAGATGATTCGTCGTAACACAACCTGCAATCTGCAAAACTAGGTTAAGGCAATCAGAAAGGATATGGACATGTAGACTTCGTTGGTCGATAGCCCACTTAACCACTTCCTTGATAGCTTTAGCTTCCGCTTGTAAGGAGGATTCCGCCATCCCCCTCAAACACCCCTATTGCATACGATTCGCCCCGTGGCCCACAACCTTTCAGCCAAAACCTGTATTACCATCCTTGTCCCAAGCAGCATCCACCTTGATTGTAGTAAGGTTTCCGTCATGGTCATTCCCTATAACATAAAACGGAATAGAGTTCCTCACACACCAACCAACATCATTATTACATCCATAGAGACCCAAAGGAGCCTTCAACTCTTGATCCGCTGCCCATACATTGGAAAAAGTATCATTGTAAAGGGCCATCATTTTCTGGAAGCAGACCATATTTTGTTTAAACAAAATATCATTCCCAGTACATCAAATGGTCCGCACTGACGAAAGGAACGATAGAAGATTCCAATTCAAGCTGTCCTGTTTAACAATATAAGTCAACCAGTTAACAACCCATAGTTTCAGAGGCACTTCATTACCCACCTCGCATCTGATGCCTAGATTAGATGATGCACATAACCACTTTGATATAAAACAATATCTAAAAAGGTGTAAATACCATAAGCAATACCATAAGCACTTTTAACACTGTAAATACTCGGTTCCGTATGCAACCAATACAAACTATCTTGGCACACCCTAGACGGTATAGGAATAGCAAGCACTTTCTTAACCCAATCAGACTCCAAATGGGCCGTCAAAAGCTCCTCATCCCAAACTCCGTTCTCTGTTATAAAATAGCATACAACACTACCATCCACCGGCTCGGCTCAACCACCCCCCCCCCCGGGACGAAGAACTGCCTACCATTGACTAACACCTCCTCACGGGCTATTGAAACACTTTTGTTGACCCACTTCATAGACCACGTTTTGATGGTAGAGGGGTTCCCCACCTTCCACCCTATGTTCTTAGCAATGATTGAAAACCCCATAAGATGCCTCGCCATCCCCAAGAAGAATCGGAAAAAGAGTTCTAAATAGGGGTCGTCTCACTATACGTTATGGTGAAACGATCTCATATGAAAGTTACTGATAAAAATAAATGGCTGAGTTTTATAATTTTAGTGGAATGTTACGCGTTAAACACTTAAATCCCTAGTGGAGTTTTTTTTCCTTCTCATGTTTTCATATATGTCAAATGACTTTGTTACCTTAAGTTATACTTTCTTTATCTCAATGAAATTGCAACAATTTTATAGCTCACAAATATAAGAAGAGTATTTGATCTGTGTGACAAAGAGAGAAAAAATAGTGGAGTATAATTTGTTATGTGAGAGATATTTTTGAAAAATGTTGCAATTTCACTTATTGAACCTTTTTTTAAAAAATATTGCAATTTCAATGAATGAGATAGAATATTTCGTATCATTATGTTTAATAGAGCGCATAATGGTATTTTTAAATTAAAAAAAATGGGAATTAGTAAAACCAAACAATTCATAGGAAATGTGCCTTTCTTTGTGTCAACCAAACGCTCCCTATTTTTTTTTTTTCAAATTCATGGAAATTTAATTTGAAAATTAAGTTCGAGTGCATTCGGATGGAGGATTCCATTTGATAATAAGAATTTGGTCCAAATAAGATGTTAGAAATAGTTGCAAGATTTGAATTTGGATGTGAGCAAAATCCGACTTTAATCCAATCTTAGTTTGATATTGGTAATTGGTAATTTCATATTCAACCTCCACCTCATGTCATCTACTCCGTGTAAATTTAGCATTTCACTTTTCATATTTCAAATTAAGATTTGTAAATAGAATAACCATTCTCAAACGCTATATATCTTGATAAAATGTTTAACTTTCGGCATAAAATTAATTCCCGAATAAACCAAACAAGCCCTTAACGAGTCACACAACATACCCCACGCTTTTCATTGGTGTAAAGAACCTTGTTAATAAAATCACCCCAACATAGTCCATAGTAACTAGGGTCAAGTGATCAAGGTAGAATAATGTATCAAATCTTGCCAAAGTATTAGGTGGATAATATGAGATTAATGTTTCTGTGTGCATTGTACTTCCTTTATTTAATTTTTTCTTTTTATTTCATTTTTAATTAAATTTTAAAATTAAATATTCTATATTTATTTATAATAAGGGATTAACAAATAATTGCAACATCATCAGTCATCACTTGTTTATAAACATTTTTTTAATCCATTCAAAATAAAAATTAGTCTTTTAAAATGGATTAAACTTAATCTTATACGCTTGTACTCTTGATCTATTTGATTACACAAATGCTCATCACATAAAACCGTTTCACCTGTGCGACGGAGTATTTCCAACTAAAATGTGTCTACTTTAAAGTTAAAAGTGGCTATTTTAACGTTTAAAGTGACCATTTTATATAGATTTAAATTTATCACATTTAGCGTTAAAGTGGTCACTTTAAGCATTAAAATAGTTACGTTTTACTCATAACAACTCCGTCACACGCGTGAAACGGTTTTTATGTACGACTTACTCATTAACCCTTTTATGCAATAACTTTTGGGTAGCCAACTAGCCATAACACCACTTGAAGTCTCAAAATGTATTTTCCATGTTTAGTCATTTGTTTATACTTCTCTCAAATTTTCCGCACAAAAAAAAAGTCAAAGTGTATACAATTCACTGAAACGGAGGGAGTACTAAGATATTATAAGGAAGTGAATGGCAAAGTACATTTTTGAGTGGCGTAATCAATTCGCTAAATTTAGATATCGGCCCATGTGATTCTTATCTTAATCCCTTAGAAATCTTATACCCTAAAATCTTCTCAATTTTCTAAATTCACCCTCCACTCTAATCTTCATATTTTCCATCATACATCATCATCACTATTCATGTGTAATTGATAATTATGAATGCTCGACTTTGTTTTTCTTTGTTGTTTTTAATCCTTTTTTTTTTTTTTTTTTTAATAAATAATCATTTTTCTTTCGTAAGAATGAAGTGTGGAAAAATACTCGATGTAATAGAAACGTACATGTAAATTGCTAACCTCAGTCATCCATACATACCTTAAGAATATTTGTCGGGAACCAACTCAAGCTGATGGTTGGAGGCCCAAGATCGATTTTATACACTCTAACACGTCTCCTCACATGAGGGCCCTTCGGGCTTGAATTGTGGACGCAACTACAGGTCTGCCATACACAGTGGGAAATAATCCACTTTGAAAGCGATGGGTGGTGAGAATTGACCTGTGACCATTGTTAGGGTGCAAACCCAAGCCCCACATCGATTGAGAAAAGATGAATGTTCATCTATATAAGTGTCCACCAAATATAATAGTATGAGTCCTTTTGAGAAGGAACTCAAGAGTAAATCCGTGCGGACTTGGCCCAAAGCGGACAATATCATACTATTATGGACCGTAGACACCGATGCAGCAGAGGCCCAACGTCAGCTGTCAGCGCTTCCGTTATAACAATCTTTTGTCACAAGTCTCTAATATCATGTCAGGAACCAACTCAACCAAAAGCTTTAGCTGATACATTGTTGGAGGCCCACGATCGATTTTATAAACTATAACAATATTTGATGTGCTAGATATTTAGACTCACTCCATACTTCTTATGAAACATTTTCTATTGATCAGATCAATTTGGGTTAGCGTATATTTTCATTGTAAACACTTAACTTTCGTTATAGGCATATACAACAATTCCGATTTCTTTTGTTATTTCCATTGTAAACGTTTAACTTTGATTATAAAAGTTTCATACCGATGAGGTATGGAAGTCTCACATTCTCTGCGAGATATCACGTCTTCCCTTAGAGAGGAAAGCCCTTTGAGAAAGTTCCAAAACTAAAAATCATAACTGAACATGACTCAAGCAAAGCGGACAATATTTCACTGATAATAAGAAGTAGGGAAGTCCTAATGAAAATAATATGTGATTGTGGAAGAAGCTAGACATATTGGATAAAAGTGATGAAATGATGAAGAAATGCATGCATATGCATGCATGACATTTACAATTCAACCTATCAAAAACACTATAATGGCAACGTTGTCATTATATTTTACTCCATCGATCATTCATTCATGCGTGTATGTAGGAGGGTAAACTAAATACTACGCACGTAGTTGATACCATGGTAATAAAAGTTGAGAGAGCACGTAATACATACTTACATTCACTTACTTCTAAAGGAGACATAGGCGGCACGGTAAACTAAATAATTATAAATATTATTTTATACAATGAAAAAAAAAACCCTCACAACTCACAAGACTCCTTCATTCTTCATTTATTACGTTCATGTCATAATAACTGCGTACCTTTTACTTTGTTCTTTCTTTGGTACATACATATCCCTTTTGTTCACGTCTCTTTCACCCCCTTTTTTTTATATTATATTTTTATTATTGTTCTTTGCATTGCATGGGATGATCGAGGACATGAGGTAGTACCTAGGGTTCAACTAGAATAAGTTGTCCAAAGTTGTCAACATTTTCATGAGTAATAAAAATAATAAACTACTAACAAGGAATGGGAGAGTTATTATAAATAAAGCAGACGATAACAAATGTGTTAAGGTAAATTATTAACAGTGACTGTCATCGAGAGAACGGTTTAAAGATTGTTAATTTTTAAGAGATTCTGATATCACATCGAGAACAGTAGTGTAATATATAGCACTTGGTTTGTGATACAGTCCTCCATATTATTCATATTTACTAGAGGTTAAATTTAAACTTTGACCATAATTAAAGTACTCCCCTTAACTTCCAGAACTTTAAGTTTTAAGAGTCACATTATTGTTAAAAAATTTATCGTCATATACTATTTGATAAATATAAATAATTATTATAATATGATATCAACATAATTCTACGTGCATACACTGTCATTCTCAAAATTCTCTAATGATGCGCGAAATGACATTGTGGAAATTGATATAGTTACTATAATACGGAGTAAGTTTCGCGCATCATTAGAGAATTTAAGCGCCTTGTGGCCAGAATTCACGAGTTCAAATCTCACCACCCCTCCATTTTAAGTGGCATATAAAGCACCAGAATTGGCGGACTGTAATTTTCGTCTACACTTCAAGGCCAAATACCATTTATATGTGAAGGCATGTTACGTTAGAGTGTATAATAAATTGTCTTGAGCCTCCAACCATCAGCTAAGTTAAGCCGAAATCGATTTTATACCCTCTAACAAATCTTATATTGATAGTATATAGCCTATAATCTTCATATCAGATCACTAAATGAAAAGTGTGATAAATTTAATACTTAGCTTCCCCTATTTCACTCAATAAACCTCGTTTTTCTTTTAACTAAGGAATTTTCAATAAATTAGTCTAACATTCATATTCATTCAGTTTAATTTAGCATAGAAAATGATCATTATAGCTTAAGTTTTTCACACTTTCCATTAGTCCTTTGCTTTTCTGTTAAAGAAAAAGATCACTATATCCTTAATTTTTTTCACAAAGTCTTGTATGATTCAGGCCTTATAATAAATTATTGTAAGTCCGTCTCATTTGTATTCGATTATTCTCTCCTATTAAAAGTGGTCTCGTGCAAACAAATGGATGAATTGGAGGGAGTATATAGTTTATGTACCATCTTGGTGATAATTATGATTAATTGTTAATAAATTTTTTAGTACCCATATAAGTGAATTTAGTAGATTTATTTCATGTTTTTATACCCTTTTAAATACAATTTATACTTTAGGCTCTTATTAATTTAATGTGAGACTATCTCATAAGAGATTTACTGATTTTTTTTTTTCTTAAAATTATGTAATATGACTAAGCTAATTCATTACAAATGAGGGTGTACAACTTAAACTAAAAATATATACACATAAAAAGGGGCTTAGCTACTATGAGTACACCTTAGGGCAAAGGTCATTAAATCATCATCTCGACCATTGGCAAATTCTCATTTAAAACGGGTTATTTTTGCATTACCTTTAAAACGAGATATATAATATCGTCATTTTGTAATAAAATGAGACAATTTAACGATAAAATGTAGGTAATGCTACAACTAGAATTCTTGTTGCAGTTAAAATTATTGTTCTGGTAACATTTTATCGAAAAGTAGTTACTCCACATTTTATATAAATGAACTAGCATAAAACCCGTGCATAAATGCACGGAATGTATAAAAATAAGTTAATAGTTAATTGAAAATTTTGGTAATTGAATTAAATATTAAATTAAAATAAGAATAATTCGTAGTAATAATATAAACACAACCTAAATAAACATGTATTCTTAGACCCAAAATACAAACAAACTGTATTTTACCCAACCGCGTATTTATTTAACATGTAACCCGCTTAGTCGACCCATAATTGTCTTCTAATTAACCCGTTTAATAGGTTTAAAAGTGTCAATTTTGATTTTTCTTAATTAATTATCAAAATTTAGATGATAGAATCGTTAAAAATTGTAACAAAACAATTGGAATAATGGAACATCTAAATTTATTTTTATACAAATATAGTTATAAATTTATTTTAAAAGATATTATAATGTGGCAAAAATCGATCAAAGTATCGCAATACATTTTCTTAAAATTCATCATTTATTATAATAATATGGTAAAACGTGCTAAAAATGCTATATTGAAAACACATTAAATAAAAATAGATAGTCTAAGAGATAAATTAAAAATAAAAAAAAAAAAATCTGTTGTAAATAAAAGGAAATAAAATAAAAGGGGTAAAAAAAAAAAGGGTAAAAACAGTTGGAGGGAAAATTTGTGTAGGATGGTTTTTGTTATATATAATTAATATAGATTACTGCGTACATTTTTCTCAGTTTTAACTATAAATACGTATAAGTCGGTCTTAAAGGAGACTCACAGTGAATTGATGTTAAGACCTATTCCACTAGAGGACCCACAAACCACATTGATTCGCGTATTTCAATGCAGTTTCCTAAAACTAGATTGCAATATAAATAGAAAGTCCACTATATATGGCGGTTGTATAAAACAAAAAACACAGAAAAATAAATACTCAGAACAAAATAAAGAGTGTACTTTAGGGTTGTCAGTGCTGTGAATAATAATGTCACACATCAAAGTTGAGAGAAATAGGAGAAGACAAATGAATGATCATCTCAAGGTTTTACGTGCCCTAACTCCTTGCTTCTACATTAAAAAGGTATGGAGTACTCCGTATTATTTATCATACGTACTACTCTCCGTATATATACATGTTGATATTATTGTATACTTGTATGTACTTACACATATATATAATCTTAGGTATAATAAGATATAACCGATTATTGAACGAGTACAACTATCATCTTAAAAGTTTGGTACTCGATAATATAATTATCGGTGTCTCATGATGATGAGGTTTTAAGTTCGATTCCTAGAAATTATTGCCTCAAAGGTAATAATGGCAAGAGTTCATTCATGTTTCACGGCTATAGGTCTCCATGAACTTCAATTATTACTCCCATGTTTTGGTCTTGATGATCTTCTAATATACGGAGAATATATGTTCATCTAAATTATGGTTTTTTCAGTCATTTGTTTTTTCATTGTAACAAGATGAACATACACCTTTATATTGGGTGTTGAAATTGTGAACTAAATTCTTCATAAATTTATACATGAGTCTCTTATTGATCATGAAAACGAAAGTTGCTCATTTTATAAAGTCTAAAGGTTATTCCTGTTATTATCAATTGGTTTTGGGATGGAACCCTTTTTGGGCCTTATGGAGAGGGCTTCATATCCTTCCATTTATGGGAGTGGCCCGGGTCTATCTCTAGTTTCACGGAAATCGATTGGTATCAAGTTTTCAGTGCACAGATCTCTCATATGAAGTACATGTGCGAAGGATTGCACGACCACCGAAGACATCATTTCATTTGCCTTTAGATACTATGTAGGATCGATTTGTGTCAATTATGTGCCACAAAACGTGATATTGAAGGCTACTAGTGTCCTCGTCTATGTCCATAACGTAAAAGCTCAAAGATGGCTTGCTTATACCGATTATGATTTACTCGGTTTATATTGTCATTTTGGTGTGGGGATCCACTGCAGTTGAGTTAACTCCATGTGTGAATTTCTCCCTTTTATAGTTTTATGGTTACTTGTACCGAGTGAAGAAAAATATCATTTTAATATCTTTATTTCATATTTTCATATATTCTAGTTTTACCAATAAATTCAACTGTATTGGTGCATTCAACTGCTCTGAATTTACACCCGTCATATTGTATCCACCTAATATAGCAACTATATAAAGGAAGATAGACTAGCAACTATATTGTCATTTTGCCTTTAATTATTACGAGTATCAATTAATGGACGATTATAATTTTGAAGGGCTCTAGTGTTAGAGAGGGTGTTGATAATATACAATTTCAATTCACATACCCCCTACTATATTATTAGTATTATTTTCATTCATAAAATATACTCCGTACTCCATAACTCACATAAAAATAGTGCACTCTTACCCCAATCATAAAGTTGGGGGTCAATTCTCATCTGCGATATAATACGCTCATTTGAGAAATCTTTCATAAAATCCGTCGTTTGTTTCTGACTTTCCGTTTTGGGGTGTCTGGTCGTTTGTTTCTGACTTCTAAAAATGGTCATTGGTTGAGGCATGTGGGAGTGTTTAATTGGTTTTTTGGAAAAAGTGGGTCCTTTTTGTACTTTTTATATTATTTTTTTCATTTTTTTCACTATCTTTTATTTTTCCTAGATAATTGTGTATAAAGTAAATGTAAACAACTCACTGAAACGGAGGGAGTAAAAAAAATAAAAGATAAAAAAAACTCACATAAATATAGTCTGCTTTGACTTTATAATTAAAGTGACCTTTCATTTCCTCATGTGAGTATATATATGATCAAGCTTTTTTAAATCAGTTTGGTATCGAGTCGTTAATTATTATTGTTACTACTTACTACTGTTACTCGGTATATGTTTTAATCAAAAATGTTTAGTAACATTATTACATTGTTTTTCAACACTAAAGGGAGATCAAGCATCCATCATAGGTGGAGTAGTAGAGTTCATCAAGGAATTGCACCAAGTCCTACAATCACTAGAGTCACAAAAGAGGAGGAAAAGCCTAAGCCTTAGCCCTAGCCCCGGCCCAAGCCCGAGCCCTAGACAAGTACTCCCTAGCCCTAACCCTAACCCAACCACGAGCCCGAGACAATTGAATGCCCACAAAAACATAAGTGACCAGTCCTTTATTCAATTTGACGGCGCCAAGGAGCTCGTGGCGTGTTGCAACTCACCGGTGGCCGACGTTGAAGCGAAAATCTCGGGTTCAAATGTCGTGTTGAGGGTGATTTCAAAGAGAAGCCATGGACAACTTGTTAAGATCATTGCTGCTTTGGAAAAGCTTTCTTTTGAGATCCTTCACTTGAATATTAGTAGTATGGATGACACCGTTCTTTACTACCTTGTTGTCAAGGTATGTTGTTCTTTTTTTCTATATATTTTTTTCATTATTTTAACACTTGCCCTAATTACTCCTTCATTAATACTTCGTATGAATTATCACATTATTCACACATTCACATGCTATGTTAGTATGATGCATACAGATAAATGAAATAGACGTGTAAATTTGTTTTTAAATAAAATGTAGTTTATGAGTTCATCTATTACATGACGGAGATAATTAAAGTACTCCGTAGTTTTTTTAGGGAAAAGTAACATAATTAATTAGCTATAATTTTCTCGCACTTTATATATTGATCAAATTATATATCATTACATTTTATCGATCACCACTCATTTTTAAGGCATGCTGTAGATATGACACTACCGTATGTGCCAACATCTTGAAACGTACGATATTTTACTTGACAGATAGGACTAGAATGTCAGCTAAGCATGGAAGATGTTGCAGTCGAGATTCAACGTAGCTTTTCCGCAACTGAGTCGTCTTGAATCAACCTTTAATCTTAACTTATATTGCCCTTATAATAAATTGTTATACTAGTTATACCAGCTTATATACATTAATACTACGGAGTACTATGTATCATAGTTACATTCTCTGTTAATTTTAACATGTAATACGTATTTACTTCGGATTTGGTCCATGTACAATCGATCAGTTAGTGTAACTGACATGAATGATACTATAGCTTTACACAATATACGTATCCTTCAGTTTTTAACGATTTCTTTTAGTTACTTTATTTTTAAATCTATAACATATACCCGAATAAATAACGTAACAAAAACCGATACTAGGTACAAATGAAATGAAAATAACAAATGAGTCTAACGTTCTAAGGCCCATAAGCCTCTAGAAGGAGAAGGAGAAGGAGTACCAAGTCGAACAACCTTATTTTCCTTAGATTTAAAGTAGCTATTAAACTTGTTCATTGAATTTTTGGGATCACATTTGATGAAGTCGACTTTAACAACATGGTGGTCAGAAGTGCCCTTTGAAGATATCACGCTGTACGACCCCGGAATGAACTTGTAACTCAAGTTCGGAGACGACATTATGTAATCGACTCGAGTTCCGTACTTGCATGTCCCTTGCACATCTGTTAATTAAAGTCGTCGGTAACATAGTTATAAATACGCGTGATCATTGTGACTAAAATAATCTTATTAATAATACTCTATCTGTATCCGTCATTTGCTTATATTTCCCTCATTTCCCCCTCACAAAATAGAAGAAGTGTAAATAGTTCACTGAAACGGAGGGAATAGTATATCATAACACCGTCTCATACGTAAATTACTAGTGACTAATTAAAAGTTGGGAGAGAAAGCATACACTGTCCTTTGGTGGCGATAACGACGGGCTCACATTCCCCAACACACTCGACAGCATCTTCGTACCCTCTTGTCCTCAACAACTTCATCACCTCATCTTTGGGCTTTGGTTTTCCAATATCTTCAAAATACTACATCGATATGTGAATATATTACAGGACATTGTTAACTGTGTGATAATTGTTCTCCTAAGAATCGAACATGAGACCTTGTGATCGTAGGCTTTAAATTTTAATACCAAATTGGAAAACAATCTCAAACAAAACTCGAAGGTGACGGTTAAGGTCCAATAATTGGCTGTTATATTTTTAACAATTACGGAGTAATATATATATATACCTTCATTATGTCTATCCATCGACTCGATGCGTAATCGGATCGTTCGAGTGAATTCAGACCACCTGCTAAGATGTGAGGGCGTTCACTTGATTCTATTATCGCTTTGATCTGCTTCATTCTCCAACTCTCGTCGAGGTAGTCAAGTTGGGTGCAGTATACATCAAGTTCACCGCTCCACGGAACATCTATCGTCGCCTTCAATACGTTCCTGCAACGTATTGTTGTCTTTATTTTCGCTCTAAACATATGTACTGATACTTTTCTTTACCTCTCGAGTCTGATCATTTGAGTATAAAAAAATAGCGTAAAAAACTAGGAAGTATACCTAACATCATCATCTTCGAGTATTTTCTGGATTTTCCACCTTGTAATCGGCCACTTCGACAAAATGGCATTACCGTATTCCGGAGCCCAGCTCTCGGCAAACACATAATTCATCCCGAGAGCATCAGCCAAACTCGACAGAGGCTGCATTCCCTTCTCTTCCTCAGCCTTCACGTCTTGCAGCGCAAATATATCAGCATTTACGCCTTTAAGCACGTCGAAAACCGTCTGAGGACCAACCCTCACGCCCTCCCTGTCACACGTCCCAGCACTCAAAGGAAAGCACAGCGGCGATCTCACTGGAATCCACGAGTTTAGTCGTCTGCTGTTGGATAACGATATCTCGTTTTCAGGTAAATTGATCGACACCCTCAGTGGTGACTTGGTGTTTTTCTCATGAGTCACCGCTATAGGGCGTAATGGGGAGTTTTTCAATATACTTTTTGGGGAATTGCTCAGTCCGTAAGCAATCGACTCGAAGGAGAACTCTGTATTTGGAACAACAGGTGCTGCACCAAATAGTGCAGCATTGAATGAGGCGACTCGAATTGGTTTAACACATGAAATGACTTCTGATCTTCCATTGAAATTAACTTCAAACTTCCTGAATTTACGAATTCTTTTACGTAAGCGCTTGATCAGAACTCGAGACCGTGGACGCCTACGGATTAAAAAGGTTATTTTGGAGTAAAATTTGCGTATTTTCTTGCAGAAAATGCGACGAAATGTTCTCGGATCCATAAAATCAGACCTACCATTTTTGGGGGGTGAAATGATTGAATTTTATATTCAGGGTGATGTGTGATTGTGTGAAGCAGAAATAGAAAGAAGATTGGTGTGGAAGATCAACAAATATTAGTTATCATCAGTTAAAAGAAAAAAAGTTCAACTGCTCTATGATGTTGGGTATTGACTACTGTTAGTCTGTAACAACTCCCATACAAGTTCTAGATCTTTTTGCTCTTACGAGTTCGATTTTTTTTGGGAAGAAATCAAAGGAATGTCGACCGTCGATAACAGTAATTAAATTCTTCGTCGAGTATACTCTTTTGGTAAACGGCTAATCAAGAAGTCAGCTTCATTTTCATTCGATACAAATCGGGATTCTAATTTTATAGTTAAATTGAAACGTGAGCGACCGTCACAGCAACAGTCATAGTTAGTACTACGCAAAATTCCTATCATATTCTGATTATATTCTTGAACATTTTTCTCTAAATTATTGGTGTGAACAAGTAAAACACTCTAACCTTTACAAAGGTGTAAGTATAACGGTTTGTGTATTTACAAAAATGATACTCCCTGTTTGCAGCTAATTACAAAACTAGGGTCCATATCGCAATAAATAAATACTCCGTATTACGGACTCCGTATATTTTATTTTCAACCATCATCAATTAACACTATCATCTTTTAACGCCGTCACTATTCACCTCCGCCACACTCTGCCCTCAACCACCGCATCATAACCATAAATGCCACCGACCAAGCCATTATCTCCTCATTCATCCCCATCCACCAACACGTCAGTGATTCCTCATCGTCACCACAGCCCCTCGCCAGTGACCCATAAACACATGAAGGTGAAGTATCGGTGAAGTGCATACGGTGGCAGGGGATTTGGTGGGTTGGGCGGTTGCTTTTATGGTGTTTTCCAGCAGGGAGCTATGGAGGTTGTGCTTAATAAATGATGGTGGGGGATGTTCATATCGGGAATTTAGTTTGGTTGTTTAGTGAGATAGTATATAATAGCAACACATTCTCAAACGATACGATATAGCTAGCTTCCGTCCCCAATAAACTTAAACTTGTGCAAAAATGAAAACGAAACACCCAAGTGTGATCTGTATGAGTTCCTCAACACAGTAATGTAATGACCTTGAACAGATAAATCAGTACCAAAAATTTGTACAGAGAATCTATCCAGTTAGTAATTTCTAGCATGGTAAAATTTGAAGTCTCCGAGTTTATGTCTAACTTCCTACTCTCTAAACATAGGAAACTTGCACAATATAAAACTTACACGCCAAAAAAAATATAACGTCGAACGAAATATTGCGTATCAGGGATGGTCATCAGTTACCTTGATTCCTTCAAGAGAAACTGTTCAGGACCCGTTTATGCACACTTTATCCACCGGTGTGCTATTGATGTCAACGTCTTCTTGTTGATCATATAATGTGTCCAAAAGGTTGGCAGGTGCATCGACGTCACTACTTCCATCGAAAAATCCATTAGCAGCAACTTCTTTCCTTAAACGACGTTCCTCCAAAATAACATCGTCGGATTCAGCGCAAATGCTCCGCCTAGTCTGTCTGACAGGCCTTTCTGCCACTATAAATTTGTTCCCATCACGGGTCCTCTCGGAAAACCCTGCCCACACTGGAGAATACATAGTTTTAGATCAATGTTCCGCCATGAGCACATAAAGTAAAAACTAAGATCCTACTTAATCTTGGCTAAACTAATACAGCATATATGCGAACAATTGAGCTCAAATATTGACCCAAAAAGTGAATTGACCCAACCTAATCTAACTTGGGTCGAATATTGTTAGTCTTGAACGTACTTTTATCCCTATATATAACTCGACAAGAGCACAATCGGAACACTTTTGAGATAAACGAAGCCAGAAATTACCCGACTCAAACTGACGTGACCTGCGATCCTGTTATCTAGGTCTAATACTACCGACCCACCTCCCCATGTTCCCTTTGCCCATGAATAGAAGAACTACAGCCTATTCATAGCAAGAGATCAAAGGCAAAACAATTTCCGTTTAAATGAATTGGTGGCACTTTAATTTAACTTTTCCTCCTTGATAGAAGAAGAAATTCGAATGGGGTCAATATAATGGAATGGAGCGAATACAATCCATAGCACTTACCGCCGAAATGATGTAGAACGATAGAAGCTGCAACAGTAACATTTAATGAAGCAGTCCCACATCCATATTGTGGAATATACACAAAGAAGTCACAAATCTCACATTCCTTTGTGGAAAGACCTGTTCCCTACACATAAAATGGTACGGAGTAATAGGTATCAGAATGGAACCATGACAAGTTGACAACATCCGAATATACAGTCCAATGCCAGATGATCATCTCACGGAAGCATGTAATACAAATTTTAAACAGGTTGTATAGGCTTCTGATAAAAATAATTCTAAAAATTAGGATACTGTTCGGAAAAGAAAACTGAAAAAGTAGCACTAGTTCCTGGGTGAAATTCACGCCTTCCAAAGCAAAGCGATTAGCCAAAGCCACACACCTCTTGCTCACAAGGTGCACTACTTTGGAAAACAATTAGAAATGGTTTTGGGAATCTAGTGAGGGCTGACAAGTAAAGAAGGAAAAGCTACGAATAATGGGGAAAAGGAAGTAATACTCCGTTGAACCAAAAAAAAAATGGACATTCCATATCAGTGAATCTAGCTAGCTACCAGCTGACCTTACGTAAAAGTTAAGTATGAGGCACCCCAAATGTGGCTAGTGCTTTTCACTACGCCTTGACCTAGGCAAGCGAGGCAAACTTTTTAAAACTAGGTTCTTATATTGCTCTTCATATAGCATTACGAACACGAAATTACCTATGAAATAATACATTTCCACCGAAAAGGCCTGTTTCTGAGAAATACATGTAAGCCTAGCTAAACAGCACCAAAAAAAACAGGAAACCTAGAGAATATGAGCTATGTATGGAGCAAGCACTAAACTATGTTTCCCCCAATTGATGGCTTCCTATGATTGTTTGTCTTTTGGTAGGTTATACTGTTATAGTAATGAGCCGGTTGTTAATAGCCAGATTGTATGAACCAATTCAGTAGATCACACAACAGTTGGTGTGTATCAGGCCTTTAGCCACTCTCGAGTCTCGACAAGTCAAGGTATATACAAACTTACATGATCCATTACGTTAAGAAGGTCGCATGTGTTCATAATTGACCAAACTATATGACAGGAGCTCAGGAGCCTCCAGCTATCACCCATACACCAGTAACGATGTGACATAATGAATGACGGGATCATTGTTTGCGATCTTGGCCGTAATTAGCGAGAGTAATCGCAAAAGCTGATAAAAAGAAATTTATTACTATGACTTGGGATCATCTCAACTAGGGTGGCATGTAATATAAGTGCCCATAACCTATGTAACCACTATATCTATCAAGGAAATCTCACCAAAACTGTGCACAAAAGCAAAACCCATAATCTTGCTTCAATACGTCATATTGAACAAGCCATATGTGTACTTCCCATTGATACTGAGCCTAACAACTAGATGAAAGTGACTAGATATGGGTTAAAGGCAAGACAATGGTAAGTTGGCAATAAACAACTTTTAAGATCAATTAAACTTGAGCATTGACGGCTAGTTTACGTCATAAAATAAGAAAAGGTAGTCACTTTTGAGGTAGTTTCAGTTCAAATATGGTTCCATGATAATAGGGTATTACTATCAAACACACGATATTCTTGGAATTTTATTATCACAAATACCCCTGAAGTTTGCTAAACTGTTAAATAAGTTAAAAAAACAAGATGCGGGGAACTATGATCATATGCAATTGTATTACTTGATGGTCTAAAAAGTAAAATGAGAACATGAAGTAGATGGAATAACCAACCTCATTTCCAAGCAAAAAAGCGGTGCTCCTACGAAAGGGATGTTGGTTTACCGGCATAGCATTTTCTGTAATCTCAACACCGCAAATATCACACTCTTTCTCCTGTTAAACCATACACCACAAAGCACCCAAGTCAACTTTAAACTCCAAATCGAACACGCATTGCCCAATACGGATCCCACCCCAAATTCACAACTTCAAATTCAAACATAGGATTTCACAAGACCAATTAAATGACGTAGTAATACAATTAAAATCCACATAACACATACGGAGTAACAAACACTGAACACCATCAAAAATCCAACTCAAATTCAATCAAAAACGGCTATAAAATCACACCCATTATACCAAAGACATAACCCACCTCATATTATCAAAAATAGTGTTTAACAACATGATTCAAATTAATCAGCGAGGTAATACAATCCACATAACACATAACAAACACTGAACTCCACTCTATCAAAAACCCGACTCAAATTCAATCTAAAACAGCTAAAAAATCACACCTATTACACCAAAAAGATAACTTCCCTCAAATTCAAAACCCTAACTTTGCAAAATTAAGGTTTAACAACATGAACGAAATCAGACAGCGTGGTAATACAATTTACATAACACATAACAATCACTGAACTTCCACACAATCAGAAACCCAGCTCGAATTCGATCATAAACAGCTTAAAAAGCACACCCATTGCACCAAAAATATAACTTACCTCAAAATCAAAACCCAGAAAATTAGGGTTTCACAACATAAATCAAATTAAACATCCACGCCACAAGAAACCCAACTCAAATTCGACCTAAAACAGCAAAAAAATCACACCCACCACACCAAAAACAGAACTTACATAAAATTCAAAACCCTAATTTCGCAAAATTAGGGTTTCAACAACACAAATGAAATGAAATGAAATGAAAGAGCGTGGTAATAGGATACCTTGAGGTAAGAATGAGCTTGGTGAAGAGAATGAAAATGGCGAAAGCGGACATGAGAGGTGGAACCATGGCTGCCGAAGGAATTGAAATCGCGACGACCAACAAGAATCAATTCAGTAACACCAAATGCAGTTGCACTTCTTGCTAAAGTTCCAACGTTGTGACGTTTTGCTATGTTATGCACAACTACATAGCTTTCCACCATTTCTCTTTTTAACTCTCTTCTTCTTCTTTGTTTCAATCCTTAGATTTGTTCTGCACAATTCAAGGTTTAAACCCTTGTGGTTTTACAATTAACTGTTTTCTAATTTTTACGATTGAGAATAATAGGCAAGAATAATCGAACCGGCAACTATGTTCCACAACTTCCACGTATAATTTCAAAGCGAAATAATTCCAACTATTATATAATTATTTTAATAATATACTTTTGTCACGTTTAACATGCTTTATTAGGTGAAAAAGAAGTTCAAACCGATTTGAATTTTCTTTAAAATAAAATTGGAATAACGTTAGAATCAGTTTCATCAATTTTTTACCTGTTAGCATCGATTAAAATTGACCAAATTCTGTTATTGGAATGATTTTTCAATATTTGGAATTATTTGTGAATCATTTTAAGTTGAAATTAATCAATAAAAAATGAGTGTCAGTTCGGATTATTTTTGGCGATTATGCCACTACTATGAGTGTTCTAATCTTTTCTTCTTCTTTTTTCAAACTATGAGCTTTTTTTTTTTTTTTTGTCAAACATCACCTTAAAAAAAATGTCAATTACCTCCTTTAAAAAAGTTTTTGTCGACTACGACTTTTTGGCTGAGCTGACCAAAATCCAACGTTGACTTACCGGAACACATGCATTTTCTTCATCTTTATCTTCTTACCTCCCTCAAATTCGAATTTTCATCTTTCAAAACCCAAATTACACCCCCTCAAACCAAAAATTTCACCACTAAAACCTAAAAATTCATCCTTCCAACATTCTCTGGTGACCAAGCTGTCAGAATTTATTGACTTAAGTTAAACTCAGGCCATAAGGTCGTGTTTGAAAAAAAAATATTAAAAAAGATAATCAACTTTTTTTTTAAAGGTGGTTGATATGTGCATTTTATATAGCTTTTATGCCTTCATTTAGTTGCATTTTAGCTCATATTTAGTTGAATTCCTTACGTATTACGAGCTATTTGCTAGGTATTGCGGTACTGTTTCTTTCCAATTATATTTTGCGGGTTTTAGCGGTACTGAGCCAATTATTAAGTCAAGTAAAGCAACCACGAGTACCGAGACTACGAGATCAAGCTCGAGCCAACACAGGAGCTCGGAAACGAATCGACAAATGAAGTAAACGAAAAGAGAATGAAGGCCAGCAAATTCGGCCGAATTCGGGACAAATCCGGGCTAATTTGTGACCAAAAATCCAGGCTGATTTTACACAAATCCGGCCGAATTTGTCTGTTGGTTGGGCCGGTGCAGCTTGAGCCCGTTTGTGGGTTTTGATGATTTGTATATATATCTAAACTTAATACTCGACACTTTTTTAATCTTATGCTTTGCCTTAGTTTTCTAGACTTAGTTTACAATACTCTCAAAACACTTGGTTTAATTAGTTTATTGCTTTCAAGATCGATTCTACTCCGTACTTGCGAATTGTTTCAAGTTTTAATCTCAATCATTATTTACTTGTTTAATCATGACTCTTATTATGAATTGCTTTGATTTCCCTTCCCTAATGCATAGCTAATTTCATAACTACAATTTAGGGAGATTTGTGGTTTCAATTTCCGGGAACATGCTTTAATTGCTTGATTAAATGATTCGTGCATTATCGATGTTTTCCTACGCGTTTTTATTAGCAATTGAATCTAGGGACGCCTAAATTGAATTGAACCTTAGTAATTTTGATTTAAGATCGAAAGCCTAATCGAAACTAGACTCACGCGTAAAGCGTAATTGATAAGTTATGTTTAGTACGTAGCGAGAGCCCGCTAAATCAACTTAAGGTTAATATTGACTCGAGAGAGCGTAGTTGTGCCCTGATCGACCTTGCACGATTCTATTTGGTCTTTATTCTTATGAACTTGAGTTCCCGGATTGTAGTCACGATGAACCCGATGCCCTAGTCTTCTCCCTATATCGTCTTATCCTCGTTTTTACTTCTAGTCTTTAGTTTAGTCCTCTTTTACCCACGTTTTGATCTCACTTAGAAGTAGCCTAGTTTAACTAAGTAAGCCTTAACTGCACCGTTTCTCTGTGGATCCTAACCCTCTTGCTGCTAGCTACCCAGTTAGTTGTTCGTAGGTTATCTTTGATTGAGACAATACGACTTAGCCTCATCAGTGGTATTTGACAAAATGCGCTTTTCTAAAGGTTGTATATAACAACTAATCCTTTTTTTCTATACGGGTTTTTTCCAGCTATACTCTCGTACTTTTCATTTTTCTTAACTGTACCCCTACATTTGGCATATTCCTAGTACCCTTAAACTTATAAAGTTAACCCCAACCGTAACTAAACATGAGTAAACCGTTAATTTTAGCTGCTAGTTCTGTTTTATAAAAAATTTCACCCTTTTTTATTCAGTTTTTCCCCTCAACCTTCTCGCATTAAACACTTTATTTCTTACAATGGAGAATGAAGTATGATATTTAAAGCGAAAAGGTGGTGGCATAATCTAAAAAAGGGGTGAAAGTTTATATGAGGCATAATTAACGGCTAAATTTAACGGTTTCTTCTAGTTTGGTTACGCTTGGGACTAAGTTTATAAGTTTAAGGGTACAACTAGTAATACGCCAAAATCAGAGGTACAGCTTGAAAAAGTGAAATGTACGAGGGTGTAGGTGGGAAAAAAAAAACCCTTTATACGGTTTAAAAAAAAAAAAAAAAAAAAAAAAAAAAAAAAGGGAAAAACCTATAACGTCCTATTGGATGAAAAAGGTAATTGAAAATCAACGATTTTCAAAATATCGAGAACCAAGTACAAATAAAAGGCAATAACAAGAAACATTCATATTCTCATTTGAGAAAAATGTCTCTTAAAGCCCCAAAAAATTATTGTCGGTCAATGTTTATTTCGTTAAAAATGTTTGACTGATCATACATCATACGATCATACAACAATTTTCGGAAATGATGCTTTTGCATCCCAAATCGAAGATATTGTAAATACAGCGAATTAGGGAAATAACCATTGTTTTAGTAACTCGTACCCATAAGTTATCACAAGTCAACGATATTTTGACTAAAATGAAAAAACTACAAGGGTACCATTGCATGTAGAGTATCTAAAAAATTATTATAACTTGCATTGTTTCCGTAAAAAGTTCATTTCGTTATCGAAAATTTCATTTATTGAGAACCGTCGTATCTTTTTTGTCATTCAAATGTACAATCAACACTTCAATCCGAGAAATGTATCATATACTTTCTCGAAGTTTTATGTGCATTAAAGGTTATGATTATTAAAAATTTACCCGAAGCAAAATACAGTGTATTGTGATATTATAAACCATACTCGGAGATTTATTTAAAATTTATTTTTTGATTAAGTTATGTTTTAGTTATTGGATTAGAAAACTTTGTTTCAACAATTTATCGGTCATTATTGAAAAATAAGGTGAGGTAGACAAATCTCAAGTCATCGGTCTAACTTGATTCGAAATACCAATCGGGTCGGATCACTATTACTAAATACTAATCCACTCTAATTAGGGTAATTTCATCTACCCTTGTTTTATTGCTTCTTCTCTTGATGATTTAACACTTGATTCAAAGTCATTTCTCTTGATTCCCAAACTCCCAAGCTGACTGGAGCTTGGTTTCGATACTTGTGTTTTCTTACTCCACTTAAAATTGAATTGACTCAGGGCCGCCAAAAAAAAAAAAAAAAAAAAAAAAAAAACGGTACAAAAAAAAGGTACCAACATTCCTAGCGAATGTAGCTCGATAAATATTAAAATTTGAACTAAAGGTGAGTTAAATACGAGTAGGACTTAAACGGGGGTGTTAAAGGCAATATATAACCCATCTATTACCCATCCAAATTTCGTGAAGAAAGTATATCAAAACTTCAGAAGGGATTGATGATCCTTTCCATAGTTTCCAATTCTCGTATAAAGTGTTTACTTGAGCAACACATACGCAAAATCATTTGGAACTCATTAATAGAATAATCCATAGCTATTCGAAGAACAACTTGATCGAGAATATAGCTCCAAAATTTGAGGTTGAAATAATATAAATGTAATGGGTACATCGTAGTTACTATATTGTTTAAGTTATTTTGTTATATTATGTTTATTTATGGATTCATTGCATTTTAATTATGTATTAAGTATGCGGGACACAATAGCTTTTTAATGAGTTAAAATATATTTTTAAATTTTGTACATGACTCTTATTTTTCTCGATAAAAAATACTCCGTAGTTTCTTTGAAATTAATTACGAAAACAAAAACGAATATGAAAATAATGTATGGCGAAGATAGTAAAATGAATAAGGTGCTTCGAGCTGAGGAAAAAAAATACTCATTTTATATGTTAAACCAATTTGTAATAGTTTAACTAAACTACCGATAAAAATGATCTTAAAGTAACAGCCATTAAACACACAGAACTAGTTTTATTGTGTGGTAACTTGCCTATTATAAGATATAGGACATGTTCTTTCCAACTTTATAGAATTGAATCAATCGAAATTAATGTAACTTAATCAATCAAAACAGTTCGAATCAATCAAATGTTCGAATCAATCAAACAAATCGAATCAATCGAATCAAGCTGAAATTTTAACTGAAATTGAATATAATCTGGAAAGAACAGGTCCATAATCCTACTAAACAAAATGAAATATATCTCTCAAAATCTTATATATCGAACATTCATCCCTCATTTTATACGTCCAACAATCCCATCTCTTCATTTCGTAATCAAAGCATATCAACTTTTACCAGATCTGTAAATACTTACAAAGTTTTAATTTTCCACGCCATTCTCAACTAAACCTCTTTTAAAAAACTACGTGAAATTAAAGTTTCCAAATACAAGTAATCACCTTGTTTTGGGTGGTATAGTAAACCAATAATGATTTAGCGGGAAATAGTAAATGGCTAAACATGAAAAACACCTTTAAAATTGATTGAATATGATTACCTAAAAAAACACTTTAATTTAATAGTTGAAAGAGATTAGTGGGAGGGTATGGGGCCAATAATCCACTTTCGCGCAACTCATGGATTGTGATGGACCCTCCCTAACATTATTAACCCACCATCATTTTGTATTTTTACATACTCAACCATTTAAACATTACATGTGATTTATCATAACCACTTAAGTGTACATTATTTCCTCACTCTCTCTCTCTTTCTCTTTTAATTAGTTCATCTATCTATTATTTTCCCTAAACATGACATTGGATACACATACAATTAACTTACCCAAAATCATGTATCCTAACATTGATTTTTCGTTTATCAAAAATATCGTGATCTATTAAGCAGAACAGATGTATTCTAGACCAGTTAATCACATTTTCGATTTTACCTTCATTGTAGACTTGTAGTACAAATTCATGAACTATTCCCTTATATCACAAATTTGATTTTGTAATGAAACATTACTCGACTAATGGAGGGTGTCTAGCTCACACGCTCTACAAACGCAATGCAAAAGCTTCGGTAACGACTTGGTGTGTATGTATCCAAACGAACGAATCACGATTTAAACTACTCTCATTTTAACCACTTCGCTAAGGCCTCTCTTTGACTGGGCCATGTAGCATTAGGTCAAGCAATACTATAATTAACCAAAGGATATGCATATTATATAATAACAAAGATATGAAGACTATAATGGAAGAGTTAGGAGAGGAAAAGAGGGAAGATATTACATTAGGATATTATATTGTTTATATAACTCCATTCTCTATTCATTATTTGGTTTGTTCCAAACATTATGAACACATACATAAACATTACACTGAACTAGTGAAACCTCACCATTGTCTTCTTGCTAAAAGGAAAAAAAAAAAAAAAAAAAAAAAAGGCTTACATTGTCATCTTCCACTAATAAATTAAACTTGTTTTTTTTTTTTTTTTTTTTTTTTTATCTCTTATAGTTTTGTTTATCTATAATTTATATAACTTAGCATCATTCTATGGTAATGGAAATTCTGAAATCAACTTAGGGCTAAAAAGAAATGAAAAATGAAATTAAGAGCAAATAAATTAAACTATGGAAGTCCCTTGCACATTGTGAGGTGAACTAAGGTTGTCTACCCACCATATATGATAAATTCACCTTAAGCAAATGTACTCAAATCTTATCTTATCACATTACATTACAACTTGAGGAGGTATTTTCATCACTGAAGTAGTGTGTGTAGGGGTCGGCCGGAGGCGGGTAAGGGGGCATGTAATGCATCGCGGGTGGTGGTCGAGCGTACATCATAGGTTGAAACCGCTCGTTGCCGTTGGCCCGTTGTTGGTTCATCATCATTTGGGCCAAATATTGTTGGTGTTGCGGGTTGCCGTGAGCCGCCATCATGTCGTGAGGTGGCCCGCCATGGAACGGCATAGGGCCTCCGGCCGGTAGCCCTTGGACGGCCGGGATAGAGCCCATTGGGCCCATTTGCATGCTAGCCACTTGAGTCATGGGTGGCATTTGGGCCATGCCCATGTTTGGATGGCCCATGTTAGGTGCACCTCCATGACCATGTTGAGGCATGGCCCCACCCATGGCATGATTATTGAACCCTCCTCCCATTGGATTCATGCCTCCTCCCATGCCATGATTAGGAGGTAATCCACCACCATTCATCCCACCGCCACCGCCGCCACCACCTTTTTTACCACCATTCATCATCATGTTTCCACCGCCACCATCACCGTGATGTTGGCCATTATTTCCGTTCTTGCCATTATTACCATTTTTACCATCCCCAGGCATGGGCCCACCTTGCTTTCCCCCATTTTTACCACCACCACCACCACCCTGATTTTGATTATTACCGCCTCCTCCATTACCTCCCTTTTTACCTCCATTCCCATTCTTACCATCATTCATCATTACCGGAATATTTCCACCGCCACTGCCGCCTTTCTTTCCATTATTACCACCACCGCCGCCGCCACCATTGTTCCCGCCACCATTAGCAGCCGCAGCTGCGGCCTTAGCTTGAGCAATCGCATTCATCAAATGAGGATTCATCATCCCCGGACCACCACCGCCACCACCCATCATCATACTCTGACCACCACCTCCGGGCCCCATTCCACCACCACCACCTGGCCCCATTCCACCGCCACCCATACCAACAGGTAAACCCTTCATCTTACTGACCGGCGGCAAATCCTCACACTCATCATCATCATAATCATCGTCATCCTCATCATCAAACTCATCCTCGTCATCATACTCATCATCATAATCATCCTCGTCCTCGTCCACAAACTTCCCCACAGGCCCCGCCCCCTTCCCCTGCTGCTGCTGTGGCGGCGGCATCATTTTCATCCCCGGAAATGGTGGACCCCCCATCTTCATTTCCCCTCCCGCACCTCCACCTCCACCACCTCCCCCAACCCCAAGCCCCTTCATCTGCTGCTGCATCTGCAACATTTGCTGCATCTGCTGCGGTGTCGGTCTCATCTGCTGCGGTTGGGGCCCACCCCCACCACCGCCTTTCCCCGGGTTTCCCTGGGGCCCACCACCAATGACCCCACCTTTTGGCGGGTTTTGGTTCTGACCTTTGCCGCCGTTGTTGTTATTGTTGTTGTTGTTGGGTTTACCAAAATCAACACCACCTTTGTTGTTGTTGTTGTTGTTGTTATTGTTGTTGGGTTTTTGTTGTGGAGAACCCCAAAGTTCGGCATGTTTACCGGATTTATTGAGTTTCTTGATGAGCGTCGAGGCGTCGACGTTCCCGGAAACCGTTACTTTCCCAGCTTCTGCATCTATGCTGGTTTTATAAACCCCTGTTTCATTGTCAAAAATCAATTTTAAAATTTCAGTTTCATTTACTCCACTTGCTCTTTTTTTTTGTTTTGTTTTGTTTTTTTTTTTTTTTTAACTATACATCAAAATATCAAATTAAGTTTACTTGAAACTTTCTCATCATCAAATAAAACAAAAAACGAGAAACGAAATTCAAACTTGAGTTGAATGATTTGACTGACAAAAGCCTAACTACTTCACTGGTAAATTGAGAATCAAGTAAAGAATCAAAAATAAATTCAGTTTCTATTTCCTTTTTCTTTCTAAAATTCGTATCTTTTTTACTGGTTTTCTAACACGTACTCGTACCAATTAAAATATAAAAAATTCTACTCCATATTAACAAACAGATTTTTTTTATTTTTTTTTTGACAAAAGAAACACAATATTTTTTAACTCTTTTCTTTAAATATTTTTGTGGATTAAGTAAACACGCGTTAGAAAAACCGTTAAAAAAAAAAATTAAAGAATGAACAAAAAAGAGGGGATACCATCGATTTTGTGGAGGATTTTCTTGACTTTATGTTTACAGCCATCACAATGTATATTCACTTTGAGTACACAAGTCTGCATGCCACAAAAACCCATAAACATTCATTAATTAATTAATTACAATCCCCAAAATTCAAATTAAAATTAAACCCATTTTTTTTCCCTTAAAAAAAAAAAAAAATGAAACCTGAATCTTCAAGAACTCTTCTTTGCTCATTTTCTTTTCTTTTTTTATAAAGTGACAACTAAATTGAAAAGAACAGATCTGGAATTAAAATGTGTGTTTTATAAATCAAAAATAAAAATATATCAATATTTTATAATGATAATAATAAAAATGGAAGAGAAGAAGGGGGGTTTAGATGAGAAGAAAGTGGGTGGAAGACATTAAAGATAAGTTCTGAGGAACTGAAATAAAAAAGAGAGAAGAGATAGAGAGAGAGAGAGAGAGAGATGGGAGGGGGGGAGTGTTTAGGCTTCTTCCTTCCTCTATTTCAGAGTCATGAGAGAGAGAGTAAGTGAGTGAGTGAGTGAGTGAGTGAGTGTAATTGTGTAAATGTATTTGTGTTTGTGTTGTGTGACAAACGAGGGGAAACGAAACTGATTACACTCTTCCTCTTTAATCCATTTATTACTCCGTATTATTTTTTTAATTATTTTTTTTTCTATTAATGATTTGAGGGTAGATAAATAAAAAAAAAAGGTTTTTCATTGTATCATCTTATTGGGTTTTAATCTGCACTGAGTTCTTAACGACTCCCATAACTAATTATCTTAAGTCAATTATCACCGTTAAATGCCAATTAGGATGCGTAATTTCTACGTGGAAGCCTTTAATTTCTACGTGGAAGGATTAGTTGTAAATTAGAAGTTGAGTCAATTTATTAACCGTCATTTCTTTCTTTTGATTCAATTTTTTTAAAACCTCAAACCCTTTTCACCTTCCTTCCTCCATTCTCTTCATCTCCTTCCTTTTGCTATTGAACTTTTGCGGTTCATCGTCGTTCTGCAACATCTTCATCGTTGAACTTTTGCAAATTCTTCCTTCCTCTGCTCAATTTGGTATGATTTGGTATGATTTTGGGTAAATTAAAGAAACTCGAAGTGCGGTTGGGAGTAATTAAGAAATTCAGGGTACAATGGGAAAACGATATACGCAGAAGAATGAAAACCCAATAAGACAGACAAATTGGAAAAACCCAAAAAAAAATTACTAAAAATGACAATCATAATAGAAAAGATAAAGAAGAGTGGTGATTTATGTGAATAAAGAAATAATATGAATTGATCAGATTTAATGGAGTGTACATTTTAAAATATCAGTTTAGATTTTACTTTGAGGAAGTAGGGGCAATTTCGGTGCTGGTTGCATGGGTGTCATGGTAGTATGGCACCCACCATGACACCCATGGCATCTACTGTAACACCCCGGTCCCAACTAAAGGCCGAGACGTCACTTATGGTAGCCCGTCAGGCAACGTACATCGCCCACAAACTAACACGAGTCCTTTCCAGCGCACTTTGTCCTCACTCGTAGGCATCTTGAAAAACTTCTCAGGAGGTCACTCATCCTAAGACTGCTCTTGTAACAACCTGGTTTTTCGTGACTTTAATTAAACTAAGGCGGAAAATTAATTAAGTCTTTATATTACAAAACCAGCTGTTAATCGTAATAAAACTCTAAATACATAGTACGAGTTTAGAATAACAGAGTATAAGTTTGATTACATCCTCTCAAGCGTACAAAATAAAGAAGGTAAACTCTCCCCAGTATTCAATAGCGTTGGTCTCGGGGTACCTGCATTAAACTCTCATCATTTTCCCGCACACTCTTTCGATACATGCAATTCTAATACAACATGCAATATGAATAATAAATAAGTAAAATAAAGAGCAAGTAGCAATTTAAACACGTAAGAAATTCATGATGATCCAAGCATAGGCATAAATCAATTAAATAACGTAACATGCTCACAAATAATCATATTCAATAGATCGTATTACAACACTCAAAATCAAGTCATTCAGACAATCATCAACAAACAAGGAAATGCATTCAACATGTGATAACAAATGAGTCTTCGTTAGTAAGCGCTAATCATGCAGACCTCATAAGCATCCGCGCACAAATTACAGGGCCAACATAACTTGGACATACCGATGGTAGAGATATCTAAGGTAATAAGGACGATTCAATCCTCGTCTAACAATGTCATACACCACTATAGATAGGATCGTAGCATACTCGCCCATCGAGTAAGTAGTCACCTAATAATACGACTATCACTGAGACGGCACTCGGGATGTCGCTTTTCCACTTACACCATATATGGGCCCACGGAAATATCAAGGATGCCCTATCCCTAGGGTTGTATATACCGTAAAATAACAATCTTAAATCGTTAAATCGCCTGAACTCGGGAGGAGCCCAAGTCCCCATATACGCCTACCTCGCTAACTTCGAATTTCAAGAGTCTCGACATGGCGAACAATCCAAGTATTTTAATCAAGTAGTTCATTTCTTAATTTCTTATTTCCTCGTTCATTCAAAGTAGGTGACAATTCTGTAACTTAAATATATCGTCTAACTTTGTATAATGAAATTTTAGTTCTAGCAGTTCTTCAGGTAAACAAAACACATAGAAAGACTTAGTTAATTATTTGGAGTCCGTTTGTAAATTTTAAATATTTTTACTATTCATTATTTTACTATTCATCGTATTTACTATTCAATCGTATTTACTATTCATCGTATTTACTATTCAATAGTATTTACTATTCCTCGTATTTACTATTCCTCGTATTTGTACGTATTTTTATACGCTTATGATTTTTATACTTAGTATTTTATTAGTATCTTATACGTATGTGTATTCATATACTTAGTATTTATTATTATATTTCCTTTGTACTTAGTATTTTTATTTTATTTCCTTATACTTAGTATTTTCCTTTTATACTTAGTTTTCTTATACTTTACAACTACTTTTATACTTAGGATATTTTTAGGTTTTACAAAACCAACCTTTATTTTTCTAAGTATATAATTCTAGTTTTAAAGACGTTAGGTTCGTTTTGTATTTAGTGATTTTGAAATATATTTTAATCAAAGTTGTTAAGTTCATTTGCACTTAGTGATTTTAAATGATATTTCAAAAGCATAACTTGGTTAAATTTAGTCGTATACTTAACTAAAATTTAAGCGGTTTCAAATTTTAGCGAGGTTGTCGTAGTTCATTTTAAATAGTCCGTATCTCCACATCCACATTTAAGCATAGGCAGTAGCACTCGAAATGATTCATTTTAATACGTGTAACGTTTATTTTAATCGGTTTAGTTGATTCTTTTCATTAATGATTCATTATACAATTTAATGTAATCCTAATTACAAATCAACTTAAGTGATTAAGTGATAAATTCATTGTGACCAAAATTGACCAAAAATAGGGTGAAATGCCGTGGCCTTTATTTACATTAGCTATTTGTTTCTTTTTTTGTTTTTATTAATAATTCATTACTTTAACTAATTTTAATTACTTAAGTGATAAAAATAAAAAGTGGCAAGATTATTTTAGGTCAATTTTTCAGCCCAAAACCGTGGTTCACTACACTTGTCCATTTTCATTTTCGTTTTCTAATTTATCGGTTTTGACTTAAAGTTTTTATATACTAATTATTTAGTTAATACTAAAGTGACTTAACTAGTTTACAACTTTTCACTAATTATTTTATTTCATTTATGAATAGTGTTTTTCAACACTTTAATTTTCTATCTTTTTCATTATTGAGATTTAGCTTATTTAACTTATATAATTAGTATCTTATTTGTTTACTAGTGGATTTAAACAACAAATAAAATAAAACTTATAATTATTTTGGATCAAACTAGTCACTTAAAAGAAGAACACATGAATGTATGATGAACTTTAGTATTTTTCATATGAACTCAACTTAGTCAAATTTTTATATATTTATATAATTTTCTCAAATTTTCCATACAAGTCTAATTTAACTAAACTAATCATAATATGTTATTTAGAAAAATTAAAACTAAAAATTGGTCCAAATTTAAGGGGAAAACCGTGTATATGTATATATACCCATAAATTTTGATTTTTGATTTTTATACTTCTAATTCAATAACTAATTTACTTTATGTTATTTATGTATTTAACATATGTGAAAATCATATACAAATATTAACACACATAACTAAAAATCATTTAAACACATGAATAACAATAAAAGTTCAAGAACACACATAAACACATTAAAACATTTAAATTTCATAACCAATTCATTTTAAGTCCTAAACATAAACTAATTTTATTTTCATGTTCATTTCATTACAAGTATTTTAAGCATGCAATTTACAAAAATTAAAACGAAAAAAAATTAAGCAAAAATAATAGGGATGCCGTGTGATATACTAGGGTTACACAAATGTTATTTTTCGATTTTTGTCTCCTAATTTAACATATGAATACTAGGTGATAAAATAAACTAAGCATGCATCAAAACATCATCTAGGAAAACATAAATCATTTACGAGGCGCTTATCACATAAGTGTGCGGGAAGCACCTTAGTTAGGTTATGAGCTAAAAGATCAACAGTTGTCGGGGTCTACGATATGATCGAATTGGCTAAGATCGACTCCACCACCTTGCTCCTCGTCTTTGGTTAGGAGAGGTACATAAGAATGAAAATAAACAAGTTAGTAATTTATTTTAGAATTAGACTAGCTAAACTAAAAATTTAAAGTGTTGTAGTATTTTATGTTTAGGTGATGTTTGTATTTTAATTAATTTGATTCATAAACTTAAATAAATATAAGCATAAAGAGGATGTGATTACTAACATAATTAATGAAGGATTTATTTATGAACTTAAATGATTTAAGGAATAAGAAATAAATGATTTAAAGGAAAAGAAGAAGTGGAAGGATGATGTTCTTGAAGTTGCACATGAATAAGCTTACTAATGTTCTTGAGTTTGAGTTTATTTTAGAGAGGAAATGAATTAGAAATATTTGGTGTTTGTGTTGTGTGTATGTCGTGTATGTGTAGTAATGTAGTAGTAGTTGTTGTCTTTTGTTTTTGTAATGAAATAAGTTGTATGAATGTATACTAGTAAACTTGTAGTAGGGAAAATGGAGGCATGCTTGAGACAAGGGAAACATGTGTGTAAGAGAGGTGGCATGTGTGTAAGAGTGGAAGGCATGCTTGTAAGAGGAAGGAAAGCATGCTTGAGACAAGGGAACAATTGTGTAGGAAAAGCAAAAGGAAAAAGGGAAGACAATGTTGAGCTTGTAAGCTCCAAAATCTCGGCCAAACATGGGTCACTTGGCCCGATTTTTCGTTTTTGAAATTTTCGACTTGCGCGCACGTGAAAAGTCTCGAAATGAAATATATAGTCTTGAAATAATGTTTAGAAGTGAGATCGAAAATAAAAATGAAAATAAACCTCAAAACGAAATCAAACAAAAATTGGGTACTAGTTTTTTTCTCGCAACTTTGCAATAAAATTTTATTCGATCGAAATATATATTTTTTTCGTTGAATGTTATCGGATTAAATCATTATCCTCAAACGTCAAAAAGTTTATCAGTTTAGGCTTAGTGTAACTCAATATATCGAGTTTTAGTGAAAGTGTTAGTTAAATCAAAGTGGAATAGTAATTTGATATTATTATTATATGTTGAGTTAGTAATAATCAATATGATTAAGCTTAAGCTACTTTAATTAGATTTGGATTATGATTAATTATATTTAAGAAGAGATTAGGTGACTTAATCACATTTAGGTGGCTTGGCCATTTAGTCAACGTTTGACCTCGATTTGCGTGCCAAAATTTGTCGTTGAGAAAATTGTCAAGGATTCTTCATTTGATTTATCGAGTTTGAAAATGTAAAAATAAAGTTCAAATTTGAAGTATATCAAA
This sequence comes from Dianthus caryophyllus, assembly GCA_023091065.1. NCBI lineage: Eukaryota > Viridiplantae > Streptophyta > Magnoliopsida > Caryophyllales > Caryophyllaceae > Dianthus > Dianthus caryophyllus. The sequence continues at coordinate 34,356,067 of CM041519.1, forward strand.
ATAGTTTTAATTCAGGTGCGAGCAAAGTTGTAGCGCATTGTGTTAGAAAAATATTGAGCGAGATTGTTAAATTAAAGACTTGCGCAATTATAAAAGGCTTAACTTAACATGGAGGGTTACATGTTTAGCGAAAAAAATTCAGTCGCATTTTTATTATAAGGAAAAAGGATGAATTTAATCTAAGGAATTAAATTCTTTTATAATTTTATGCTATAATAACACGGGGTGTTACAGCTCTTCATCAAGCACGCTTAGCTGAAGAGTTCTTAAGATGAGCTACCAGAAAAGAATATGCATCTTGTTGTTATGAGTAGCACATTCAACCCTTTTAAGCACTCGTCATATGAGCTCATCACATGGACATTTTTAGTGAGGTACCCGAGCCGAATAACATCTTCGGACAACCTCGGGTATTACATCTACATTTAGTTTTTTTTTCGAAGAAAAAGAACTATAAACAAACGGCATCATCTTAAGGCGAGATGTTCATTTTTTTTCGGAGAAAATCATTATGTCTAGCAAATAAAATGGTGGATGTAATCCTTAAAAACATATTATGTTCATTTTTTCTTTCTCGACGTGGAACATTTAAACTAATATTAGCTCTCGTGACTTTGTCCATGTCCAAAATTAAGTTCTTTGTGTGATAATAATGCTCGAAACCATACAATGCATCTGGGATTCTGGGTACAAAGCAATATTGGTGATGATCAATAGACATACCATAGTAGTAGCGTGATAATAGGAGTATTTAGAAGAGATTGAATTACATTTATATTTTGAAACATATTTACAAATAGTAAAAACATAATCTATTTAATGATTGTTTGTTGTATTAGACAATATCACCACTTATTACACGAATTATTATAAGGGTTTTTCTAACATGTGCATACCATGCACATGTTAAGTAATTAAAAAAGGACTATTCATTGAAATTATTTTCTTACAAAAATTACTTATTGCAATAATATAAATTACAATGCAAGAATATTTTTAGTTAATTTTCTTATTGAGTTTCTTAACATGTGCATGGTATGCACATGTTAGAAAAATCCTTATCATAATTATACACAAAATATTATGGTAATCTACCATAATTATGATTCAATATTCTAGATCGGAAATGTATTATAAACTTTGCCAAATTATTATGCTTTATATGACTATTTTATAGAGTGTACGTACACAATAACTCAGTTAATCGTTAATTAATTTCCCGCGCACGCATTTAATTATTCATATTATCGTTACTGTTCGTTTAAGTTTTAAATGTTATACTTCATTGTAGGAGTATATGCCAAGCTAAGTTAAGTTTATCGTTTATCACGTGTCTTATCAATTACATTAATTAGTTGAATTATTATTGTAACACTAATTCTCATGTGAGACATGTCTCACAATAAATTTATTGTAAGACATTCTCACATGAGGGTGGTTATTTTATTTTCTTTTTCATTATTATTTTTTTTTTAATAAATTTTCATGTATGACTTACATTAAGTTAACGTAAGTCCGGTCTTACACAAGAATCACACTTATTGTAATACCCGAGGTCGTCCGAAGACGTTATTCGGCTCGGGTACCTCGTTGAAGATGGCAATGTGTTAGCTCAAGTGACATAGTGCTTAATAGGGTTGAACGTGCTACTCATACAAACAAGATGCATCTTCTTTTCTGGTGGCTCATCTTAAGAACTATTCAGTTAAGCGTGCTTGCTGAAGAACAATCTTAAGATGGGTAACCTCTTGGGAAGTTTTCCAAAATGCGCATGAGTGAGGACAAAGTGCGCTGGAAAGGAGTCGTGTTGGTTTGTGGGCGATGTACGCAGCCTGGCGAGTTACCGTGAATGACATTCCGGCCTTTAGTTGTGGCCGGGGTGTTACAATTATGGTATAAAATGTTGTTTCTGTACGTTATGTAAAAATATCAACTTTAATTAATTGCATAGTTGCTAGAATTTAAATAGATGATGTAAATAACATTTAAAGAATATGGATCTCCCTTGACTAATGTTTTCTTCTAGAGTAAGATTTGATTTATATAATCAATTATATATATTCGATTTGGTCATTGTTAGTATTTGTTTCGAACAACAAAACTTTAATTTGTTTGTGAAGACTAGTTGAATGAGTCTCTAAGAGCTAAAAAGTTAGTTTAAGTTGAAAAGCTTGCTGAAACGAATAACTAGTTGAAAAAGTAGATGAATATGATAAACTAGTAAGTTAGCTTAACACTAATTATATTGTTTGATAAAGTAACCTGAAATAATAACTTTTCATTTCAACTAGCATTAATATTTTTTCAGTTAGTTGAAATATTTTTCAGTCAGTCTTACCAAACACTTATAAAAAGGAAAACTAACTGAATTAATAGTCAAAATAGATAGTCAAATAAGCTACTTAAAATGTGCAACCAAATAAAGCTTAAGTTTGTAAATTAAACATACTAAACAAAGTGAATCAATGTAGTGAAAACTTAATTAATTTCTTTATATAATTTACACAAAATACAAATTAATTATATGATTAAGAGAATGCATTTATACTAAAATACTAGTCTCAGAAAAGTAGTTTAGTAACGGAGTTGCTCATTCCTTTACGCATTTACTCATTCATGTACACTTTTTAACCTAAAATTTCCATTTATTACCCCTCACGTTTGTTCAATTACAATTGTTCCTCTCTTTTATATTTCTTATTAAATTACATAATTTCACTTTTATTAATTAGTTATGACGAAAAATCCACACTTTAATGAGGTGGTTGAATTTTTCCATTGGTCGTGAGGGTTTGTTTCCTACCAGCGACATTTTTAGTAATTGTTTTTACCCCACTTCATACTTTTTTTTTTTTTTTTTTCTATCTAGTTATGCCACTGACAACTAGACTTTATAAAGTGAGCAGTTTTTATATGATTTGTGTGCGACTAATATATTAAATCATCAAGGGTTTTTTTCACACAATATTATAAACTTGTTTCTCCGTGATAAATACCTTGTATAAACACTTTCTACCATTAACCACCTTTTATACTTTTTTTTTTTAAATAACTACCTTTTATGAGACTTATTTTTACAAATTGCTACCACTTTAACGTATAATAAAACGAAATTTAAAGATTTTTTAATTTTTTTTTTAATTTTTAGGACGCCAGGATAATGTGAAGACATGAATACTAAGTATAGGAAAAAATGTGAATGGAAAATAAGAAGATGTTAGTGAAAATGAAGGTGAAAGTGGAAGAGAAAATATATATAAAAAAAAAAAGTGAGCTATAGAATTTTACAAGGGTATTTTAGAAATATTCGAGAGAGCTTGGAGAGAAATGTGAATTTTGCCGGAAAGTAATAATTAATTTGGTCTGAGATGCAATTAGGTATCGATTTGTAAATAAAAGGTTTACAAGGGATAGTAATTTTAAAAAAATTATAAAAGGTACTCCCTCCCTTCAAATCCAAACACTACATTTACCTTTTTGACACTATTCATCAACGTCGGGAATCTTTGAAATTCCGACAATCTATAAGTGAAAATATAGTCATGTGTGATCTTGTTTGATTCGTCTTTATGAGTACAATATTAATATCCAATTTTTAATTTTTTTTATCGTGTAAAATTATAGATATTTCCGTTCCGACATTCGCCTCGACAAATGTGATAAAGCAAATGTAGGCTTTGGATTTGAAGGGAGGGAGTAATAAGTTGTAAAAATTAATATTAATATATTATAAGGTAGTTACCATCAATTGAGCATTATTATTATTATTATTATTATTATTATTATTATTATTGTCTTTTTGGATAACGTCGGAACTCGCAGCCGCTACATTCAGGCGCTCTAGGTAAATCCCCAAGCTTGCATAATAATACCAGGACGACAGACTCATAATCTATTAAGCATAGCCTCAGACATTAGCATTTCCCACAAAATTAGTCTTAACTCTTAAAGGGAATTAAATACGAGACTCATATAAATTTCACTCATGTTTTTACCATTATTCCTTTATTATTATTGTTATTGTTATTGACTTTTAATTTTTGTTTGGTATTTACTCCGTATTTTGCATTTATTTTAGCGAAAAATAATGAGAGGTGAGCCACGTGACGATAGAGAAGGTGAGGGTTACAGTTTTGGCTTGGGTTAAAAGCCAACGACTAAAAAGTGCTTATGTGAGGAATTTGGGGGAACTGAATTGGCCTCTTTTTCTTCTTTTTTTTTTTAATTTGGATGTGTTTTGGAGAATTAAAAAATCAGTAAGTTTTATCTAAAAAATATGAAATAAATTATTAAAGTTATTTTTTATTTTTTTCAAGAATTTAGCTCTTTATTCCTTCATAATAGGGGAAAACAGAGAATATTTCTTATAAAAAATAAAAGACCACTAATTACACAGTACCATTTAAGCTAGAGACAAGTTCCACTTCAAGAGTAGAGCTAAGAATAAGCAGTACTAAAGTCACTTTTACGGGTACTAAAAAATTTAGTAACAATAACTATCACTAAAATGGTATAAAAACTATATAATCAAGTATAAATGGGGCTGATTTACAATAACTTATTGTGAGGCTTGACTCACAATTTGTGTTAAGAAATTAAGATTATACTCCGTTTTAATTTTATTTTTATGTCTTAGTATTTTTCTTTTCCTCATTTTATTTTAATTTATAAAAAAATTATTAAGTTTAAAAAATACTCTGTAGACAATTTCAAGTAACGTAGTAAACAATTCAGGTAATTTTTAAAAATTTCCCATAACTTTAAAAAACTTTAGAAAATTTTACGGAGTACTTCTTTAATCTCTGACCCCTATCAATCGTTATCTTTTGTTTTTTTTTTTTTTTTTTTTTTTACATTATTGTTAAGTACGAACACTCTTAAAAAAAAGGAAAAAATAAAACTCAGAATATATTATATAAAATATCACCTCGGGAATTGTTATTTGATTATTGTTATAGTGCAACAAGAATATCATTTTTTTTTGTTATTATCTAACTAAATATATTAACAAAATTGAACACCATCCGCATATGTTCAATAACACAAGTGATAACAATCGGTTAAGCCAAAATAAGTATAAATAAAAAAATCAATTTACACTCAATCTCCAAATAAATGAAAAGTTAAACAAACAATTGAAATAGAGGAAGTAATAATATTGATAATGTATATTACTTCTCCGCATTCAACTAAAATGACAACGTATATATTTTCACATTATTTAAAATTTATAAAAAATTATATCCTTATTGCAGTAAAAAAAAAAAAATATATCAAAGAAAATTTTACTTGGTTATATTTTCTCGTGTAAATTACAATAATTCTTAGAATTCTATAGTTGAATGAATAATACGAGTACCAAATACGGATTAATAGATTGCATAAACTGAAGTTGAATGAGTAATATTAATTGTATCAGAGATGTGAGTGAATCAAAAGAATAACCATAAAAATGAGAATAATTTATAATATGAGACGATCTTATAATAAATTTATCATATATAAAAATTATAATATGAGATGATTTTATCATAAAATTACTCCGAAATACTAGTATTTCGTAGACAATTGATTTTAATTTTATTATTTTATTATTTTATGATATGATATTTAGGTGTTTGGAGAGAGAGGAGATTTGGCATCATAGTTTGACTGTGGAAGAGTTAAACGGTGAGGTGTGAACATTTGACAGCTAAAATGTTACTCGTAAAAGGTATAATTCTGAATGTAGCTTGTACATCAATTTATCTTTTCTCTACATCTCAAAGTGCATGTTTTAATCAATTAAAGTTTTCCTACTTAATCATTCCACCTCCACGTTATCTATTCTCATCTTCTTTATTTTTATTTATTTATTTTTTGAGATGATTCAATAAAAATAAAAAAAAAAAAAAAAAAAAAAAAAAAAAAAAAAAACAAAACAAAACCTCGGTTCAATTTAATTGTACTTTTCTAACTCATATTGCTTCAATTTCACTACTCCAAAAGTTGTGTAATTTTGTTGACTTAGACTTTGATGAAATTAAATTATTTTTTATAACTCTCTCTATTCAAATTCATTCAATTTTTTTTTTTTTAATGCAAATGTTGGAACATTTATATCAATAATTCTACATTATTAAAATTTTAAAAAATTGGATATATACATGTTATACTCATTAAAACGACACATGAATATATTTGATTTTATACATTGTAAGAAATTAAAAAAAAAAAAAAAAAAAATCTTCTTGGATGAATAGGGACATTTTTTTCTTAGATGTGAATGAACTTGAAAGGAAGGAGAACCAATTAAACTCTTTGTTTCGACTATTTTTTTTATTCTATGCATGTAACTAACAAACAAGCTAGTCAACTTACGAAATATTTTATACGAATAAGATTTTTTAATGGTAATATACAAATTTTACTTGTGTATAATCGAATTAATTAGAAAATTCAGTACGAACTTAATTTACTAAGGGTGTTGTTCAACTGTACCCAACTTTTACTCAATTGTACCCAAAAAAGACAATAGTGCCCTTTTCATTTTTTACATTTTCATTTTTGGATTGTATGTTTCTCTCTTCTCCCTCTTCTAACTTATTAACCCTAAAATTCACCACTGTTGGCTGCTGCTCCGAACCGCCATGTACCACCACAAGTCCACACCTGTGCACGCCCACCACCGTCGACACCACTGTCGGCGCCATCCCCACAACCGGAGCTCCCTTCCCGTGCATCCCACCACCCCATTCCATCCGTCGGATCTCTCCTCATGTGCACCCCATCACCGTCACCGTCGTCGACCACCATGCTCGGTCGTTAAAGCAAGGCAGCACCGGATCTCCCTAGCCCTACCCAACCCTCCGTTGAACCACCACCATCACAGGTCATCCCCACTGCACCACCCCTTGCTGCACCGTTCCTGGACGACTGCACCACTCATCCGGTGCCGCCCCCACTCTCGGTCGTCCCTCCTCCTGCTACCTCTTTCCTCCACCATGGGGTAACCACCATATCTACCACCTTCAAACTCTATTTCTTTAAATTCAACTAATTGAATTACAAAATTGTAAACCCTCTATTAAAATTCAATTGATAAATAAATAAAACTAAAAAATTACTAGAATGTTACGAATAATTCAATATTGTGAAGAATTCCTTGAAGAATTTGAGAGTTTGAATGAATTTGCATTGAATTCAATTTGTCAAAAAAGAGATAAATTTTTATTTTAGAAGAGTATAGGGAGGAAAACTTATGACGAAAAAGAATACAATAGAGTAAAAGTCGGATACAGTTGATCAATTACGTTTACTAAAATCAAATTCAATCAAGTCTATTAAAAAGTTTAGTTAATTCTCGTGACAAAACCAAGATTCATATTATTCGCGGGATACAAATATTTAAAGAAAACAAGTTATAAATTAAATGTACGTACTATTTTAAAATTTTAACTTAAATAGAGAATGGATGCAAAAAGTACATTAGGTGTGATACTAAATAAAATTGTTCAACGTCGTACACTTTAGAGGTATTATTACGTTTATTTTATTTGTTCAAAAGAAGAAGAGTAAAGAAATTGATCAATGGTGTAAAAATCAACTAAAGCGTGAAGAAAATGTAATTAGTAGATGCCATGCACAAGACACTATCCCCATCATCTAATCTAATTAATTTATTAATTTCATTTGATTACATTTAATTAATTAATTAATCAAATTGTTCCATATCTGCAACTTTGTTCAGAAAATCACTGTATTCCAGTTTAGGTATATACTCACATTTAAAAGCGTGACATACTCACATTCATGTGATTTATACTTTATATAGGAGTATAAATATATAAAGTTTCAACTAATAACTATTACATCAATTACTTCAAAATCATTATCATCATTTCCTCGTGTTTATTATCTTCACCCAATATTAGTGTTTCTATATGTTGCACATTCTACTTGTGGTAAAATTAGTTTTCGTTTTAAAAGACGGAATGAAATTTTACTAATATACCCCCCATTATCTCTACTCATAAACAACTAAATACACAAAAATTTTACCCTTTGGTATTTTCTTAAAAAAACACTAAACTAAATTTCGAAAACCAAAAACTTCCTAAATCTAAACTCTCAATTAAGCTTAATTTCGACAATTAAATAACTACTTTTTCTAAAAATATTTTTTAAACTTTAAAAAACGAATAAAAAGTCAAAAGTTAATCGATTGAAAAGAAAAAAAAAATCAATGATGAAATTCGAATATCTAACCTCTCGCTCAGTAATTGACATCAATACAAAGTACTTCGTGCCATTTGTTAGAAATATCGGATCACTATAGGGGCGAATATATTTTGAGAGAATAAGTGTTGTTGTGTCGTGGTATGGAGGCCACTGAATGAGAAACGAAATCGCCCCGACTACGGTACAAATCGACATGGGCGTCGTCCCCCAAGGTCACACAACACTCCTAAAAGTCGTGTACTCAACAATTAGGAGTCGGAACTCATATGGTATGCTCAAAATTATCATAGAGAATGTAGTAAGATTATGGAAGATGTGTGTCTCTCAAATGACTACACTTCCCATATTAATAGTGTGTAATTAGCACCATAACTAAATGGCATAATCACTAATACACTACCATAAACATGGGTCAACCATGATGTTAATGGTCATAACTCATAATCATGATGTTAATGGTCATAACTCATAACCATGATGTTAATGGTCATAATCATGCACCATAAATATGCAAATAGTGGAGAGAATGCAAAGATACTCTTACGAGGCAATGAAAGGTTTCTCTCTATAATGTAGACAACATTACTAACCTTTGCATTACTTCCAACACCATTCTACCACTTTGCATTTTGTTATCTCACTATAACTAATACCAACTTTATTCAATTTAAAAAAAAACCGCATGAACCTTAAAAAAACAATTGCCAGACCGTAGTCCAACCGTAGCCCATCCACGGCCAAGCCCAGGTCTTGAAGAAGATTGGACTTAGGCTTGGTCGTGGATGGGTCGTGGTTGGACCATGGTCTAGCCGTGGTTTTGCTACGGCTCCTCCTTTTGTTTTTTATTTTTCTTTTATTCTTTTAATATTTGATATAAAAATATTGGCTCCCAAATCACAAGATAAACATATTGCAAATTTGCAATTGATATAAACTTCAATTAACAACAAACATTACTTATTAGAATTTTGACAAAATTATCTATCATATGAAATTTCATATTAAAAATGTAGTTCTTTTTCATTTTCTGAATGTTCGTACTCGACATTACAACTGATAATCATTTGAAATCCATTTCATATTTTTTATTCAGATAAGTTTTTTTTTTTCTCCATCAACATCTACTAAATTTCAAAAATCAAAATCTAAGTTTTTACGAGTAAGGGGCATTTCGTATTGTCATACTCATTAATACCGTACCTCTAATTCATTTCATCTTCAAGTAATGCATTTCGTTGTTTAGTATTTGGGTTATTTTATCAAATTGTAAAAGGTCGTAAATTGAACTCATTATTTTATCAAATTGTAAAATGTAATTCAACTTTTGTCGATTTGGGACATTGCACGTGTAGCTCTTTAGATTGGTCGATGTGGGACATTGCACGTGGAGCTCTTCTTCACACGCCCCCTCACGTGTAAGGTCTCTATTTTCAGTCGTCGTCAGGAACATCGATTTTTTCGAGCCTATGTAATTTAGATTAGCATAGGAACGTCCTAGTTTTTCGAACCCGCTGCAAGATAACATCCATTTTCTTTTCTTCAAATTATTCGATAAGTTGGCAGTTTCGTTTTTCATCCAGCCCAGGTCACGTAACCCATGGGCTCTAATACCATGTTAGATCCATGCATCGAGCCTGGGCCACGCCCGTCAAGAGAGGTGAGCACTTCATAAGTCGAAAGAGGTTCCATCCCAAAACCAATTGGCAATGGGAGGAGTAGCCCCTTGGCTTATATAGTACTCAACTGTCTTTAGATTGGTCGATGTGCGACAATGCACGTGGAACTCTTCTTCACATAACCTTATTACTCTGTCCAACCCACTTTGTTTTTCCCACTTTCCTTATTAAGAAACACAGTAACATGTTGTTCTTCTCATTTTCATTTTGGCAAGCAACTTATTGAGTTATTGTTAACAAAAAATTCCACTTACATTTGATTTCTGATTACTTGATCCATTTTATAATCTAAATTATTTTTATGTCGCTAATTTTTAGTAGAAATATGATTCTAATCATATATTTATTTGTATATGTTTTCCGAATATTCTAAAAAAAATTATTGATAGCGTAAGAAAAACAAATGGTAAGAACAAAGTGAATTTGAGCGAGTACATCATTTATGTGGTAAGATCTTCCATGACTCAAATAATGTATCCTAAATTAATCGTTTGTTGGATATGTTGTGATTTTGAGTTGAGGTAACTGATTTTTCATACTCATTTAAAAGATAATTACTGAGTATACGGAGGTAAAGGATAGGGTGAAGTCATATTTATATCTATATCTATTTAATATATTATCTTTCATATTTCACTCTTATTCATTTAATATTTTTTCATCCATTCATATCGATATCCAGCGGATGGAGCGGATATTTATTGGATAAATTTTACTTGCATAAAATTTAATAACGATATATCGTAAACAAAAAACAATTGGGACGATAAAATTAATAGGTGTACGTCAACGAATAAATCGTCTTTACATATATGCGAAAAGAATAAAATATCGAGAAAGGTTTAATTTTATAAACAAGACGTATACATATAATTAGGACAAAAATTAAGATTCGACATCGGTGTATTGATAATTAGTAGCGATCTTAGTAATAAGGGTGCTAACTTTGAGGGCTAAGGATTTATATATGCTTCCATTATACTTTTAATAAAATTTGAATAGCAAAGTAATTTATAAGTAAGGTTATATTTCTTTCTATTAAATTAAGGATTAATTACTACGGACTATAATGTTTTAAATAATTATATATAAACATTAATTAAGGATATCCACCGGGTGGTTAAGCGGGTTACAAATTATAATCCATATCCCACCCTAAATTTACCATATCCATATTGCACCCTAAATTAAGAAAAATATTGTCATCCATATCTCATCCATTTAATTTCGGATAGATGGATATCTCTTGCATTAGGGTGACGTTACCATCCTTACTTACCATTCTTACTATGACTACATATAATAGAAGACGTTGTTATACGTCGTTATTTCAAATAATATATTGATACTCCGTATGTTTTGAAAATAATTACACGAAAATTTCAAATCTAGTGCGATTTTTACTATTTGGCCTGGTAGTTCAACATATGCACATGCTCCTACATTGAATTTGTTTGTTAAATAAGGTAATAAAGTTATTAATATTAATATTAATATTAATATAAAATTGAATTGATGAAATGATTTACGGAGTACAATATATATAAATTTATTGTAACTTTGTAAGAAGACCCTCAAATATAGTGATACAATTGTGTCCACACCTTCCTAAGTTATTACTCCGTGTTACTCCCTCCATTCAAGTCCAAACACTACAGTTGCTTTATCACATTTGTCGAGGCAAATGTCGGAACAGAAATATCTATAATTTCACACGATAAAAAAAATTTAAAAATTAGATATTAATATTGTACGCATAAAGACGAATCAAACAAGATCACACACGGTTATATTTTCACTTATAAATTGTCGGGAATTTCAAAGATTACCGACACATATGAATAGTGTCAAAAAGATAAATGTTTGGTTTGGACTTGAATGGAGGGAGTACTTGTATACACTTATTCACATAATATATTGATTATTCTATATATACACCATTCAAATGTTAAAATAATGATGAAAAGAAAATACATGGTACTAGCTACCTTTTAATCTACCTAATAAATAGTTCACCAATCCTTTCAAATCTACACTATTTCAGATATTCTGTGCAATTTTGTTTAGGTGTAGTCGCCATAAAATTTATGTGCGCAAGGTAGTTGTTATCATAACATGTGCAAAAAAAATATAGTAATAAAAGAACTTAAATAAATGTTAAAGTGTTCAATTAACTACGTGCGTGTTAGCTATGACCACCAATAGTAAATCTTGTAAAAGACGGTGTGTCATTAAAAAAGTGATAGACTAGTTTTCTTAAACCTGAAATGTTACCACTTTTAGGCTATTTGTGACTTATAAGATAAAAAGTGACCACATTTATACCTCTTAATAGTGGTCACTAAATACTCAATAATGGTCACCATTAGCTTAAATGTGGTTACATTTTAGGTATAAAAAAATTGGCCTGTCAGACAAACCGTCTTTTTTAAGACTTTTTGGACCACCAATACATAAGAATTTTTTCACTGCACTCGAATAATAATAGACACGACGTTTACTTAAAATATTTCACATATAATTTATAAATATATACAATTAAATGATACTGAGTATTGAGGCAAAATACGATAATCATGGATTTTCTAACATATATCAGAATGACATATGTTAAGGCGGTATGGAGCTAGAAGACTAGAACAAAATTGATGAATAAATTTTTAAGTATGTTATTTATGAGTTTATTTTTAATTTTTTTTTTTATGATATATGCATAAAAGTTATTCCTTAATTATCACCTTAACATATATCATTATGTTTTTCGTCAAAAAAAAAAAAAAAAAAAAGAATATATGTTATTATGCCACATGTTAGAAAATCAAAATATTAAATAAGTTATAATATGAGATGTTTAATTTATGTAATTTCAATATTCTCCAAGCAAGAGGTAGAACGTTCTTAAAATAAAAGTTAGGGTAAACAACTATATACGGTAAATGTTCTTACTACAAAATAAAATACTAGTATATCATGATTTTTGAGACTGATATCCTTGTAGTCTTAAATCTAGACAAGTTGCTTAAGCCCTCAACTCGCTAAACATGAAGCAAAATATTTTACTTCGTATCAATTAGCTACTTGTATATAAAACTTCAAACATTACAATAGTTTTCACTCAGACTGATTTTAATACGAGTAATTGGTAGTACTCCGTATCACACTATCACACAAGAAGGAAGTGAAAGGAAATAAAGAAAGAAAAGGAGTGTCAGGAAAAAAGAACCAAAAATGGAGAGTGATACGGAGTAATAAAGAGAGGACAATAAATGAAATTACCATAAGAGAGTGGCAATAATACAAACATAATACTCCGTAATTCCTCAATAGGTTCTATACATTTGCTTTATTCACATACATCAATATTCGTTTTGTTTCGTTCATATCTTTGATTTCGTATTTTTAAAAATTTTAAAAATTTGATATTAATAATGTGCTCGATAAGACAATTAAAACAATATCACACTTGACTGTTTTTTTACTTGTATGTTAAAAGTTATATCGAGTATTCTACACACTTATAAATAGTGTCCAAAAAGTGAAACGTATAAATTATAATTCGTAGAACCTATTAGAATGGAGAACGTAATAATAATAATAATAATACGAGTAATATTATAAGTAAAAATATTTATATTTATTAATATTGAAAATAAATGCTCAGTTCCCCACACACAGCGCACTGCATTCCCTTCTCTCAATCTTCTTTCTTTCTTTGTAATTGCACTGCTGACTAGCGTGACTGCACTGATCATGTGTTTCTGTAAATTGTCTTTAAAGTTCTTTCAACCTTCACTCACCCAATCACCATTTTTGCATTTTCTCCAACTACCTTTTTTTTTTTTTTTTTTTTTTTTAATTAAACGTTAGAATTTTATACTTGTATAATTACTCTTTGGTCAACTCTGGTTTGTACGTTGACTTGTACACATTTGTCGAGGTTCATGTCAGAACACAATATATATAGCTTCACTTCATTTAAATTCGCGTATAAAACCTTGTGACTATAGGTCACGAGTTTGAATCTCATAACCCCTCCATTCTAAAGTAGAATATATAGCACGAGTATGTGAGGCCGTCGTTGTGTCTACACTTAAGCCTAAGGGCATTCCTGTGAAGAGGCATGTTAAGAGTATACAATCGAGCTTAGACCTTCAACTATCAACGTAAGATTTTGATTGACTTAATTGGTTCTTGACATGTAATTATGAAACCGTCTCATCAAACAATTTATTTATTTTACATGTATCACGATCTCAATAAAAAAATGTTTTTAATCAAACTTGTAAACATGAAGATTGAAACTCATGACATAAAGATTGATTTGTTTTATTAGCAATTTTATGAAAATTTTAGAAAGTATCATGAGGTAGAAACGTAGAATGAAAGAATAGAGTAATGGACAGTTAAAAACGAAATATTGATATATTTCGTAATTAATAATACTGGTTCTTTAAAATGTGCCTTACTAAAGGTGTTTTAAGAACCCAAAAAACAAGTTATTGATATGTTCCATAATTGATATATATAGTACGGAGTATGTTTTAACGATTCTTCTTAATATAGGAAAAATATTTACTTATTCGAAATATTATCTTAAAATCTTTGAAAACAATTTTCATTTTCGGTCCTTATCATATGCCAATAAATTTAAATTTAGAAAGAAATTAGCAATAGTGCAGCCTAGACAATTAAAAGTACAAATAGTTAATTATTAGTATAAGAGTTAGTCTCTTATGTGACAGTCTCACATTAATTTACCTAAGTCTAATCGTACAAATTATAGTTAAACAACTATAATAACATATAGTATGAAAATGGGTACTGAAAAACATTGTTACAATTATCAATGAAAAAGATACAAATAGTATGAAAATGGTTACAAACATATGGTATCACAATTATCACTGAAAAGGGTATAGAACCTATATAAATATTGGTGCAAATAAGGTAATCTTACAATAATTTAATATACGACCGTCTTACACAAGAATTAGTGTTAATATAAATAGATAATTATGACCTTTTTGTTTTTTTTGTTAAATACTCTCCATTATTAAATGTTATATTCTTTATCAGATTTATGTTGCCTGAAAAATAAAGATATTTGACTAGTATTATTTTTTCTTTCAATTAGTGTTTTGGTAGCAAATTTATCAAGGTCGGGTTTTATAAGGTAAGTGAGTCAAAGTGGTATAACTATATGCCAAATGATAACGAAATAAAGCGAAAAAGATAAAGACACAATAAATTTTGGTAACGTGGAAAACCCGGTGTGTGAAATAACTGCGGGGGGAATTGTAATGCCGCCAAATTCGCTAGAATCAAGAGTTACAAGAACAATTAGCGAGAATCAACTATAAACAATCTATATTTTGGGAGGGTACAAGTGAGAAAATCAAATCCTTCGAGGGTAAATAAGCCCAAATTTTAGGCCAAATAGTTAGATTGAGTGAACTTATCAAAAAAGTGAGAATTAGAAAACAATATTTTAAATTTTTGCCTAGATCGTTTGTGAACAATTACTTAATGTCTTTATCCCAATAAATAATGCCCACAATTCCAAAAGTTTTAGCCTGAGACAATGATTTTGTTTACATTATAAACTTTAAGGACTCATCCTACTTTCGTCATTAGATTACCCTTTCAAGCAATATTCATTTTGATTCATAACATTTGACAATCCTGTAATTACTTGTGATCAATGGATTTTTTTTTTTTTTTTAAATTTTTTAATTTTTTAATTTTTTTTTTTTTTTATCCGAACTAATGTAAACTTTAAAGTTAATAGGACCCCTAAAGTTTTAAGATTCAACCATTTTTCTACTAGTCGATCTTCTTTGTTTCTATAGATTCTTTATTCTTACATGTTTTAAAACAAACTCAATATTTCCTTTTGATATTTTTATTAATTATTCCGATCTATTTCGCCCATGATTCACCAAACGATCCTTACTATTCAAATTCTCAAGTGATATCGTTATATACCTACGATGTAATATGATCTTATTAAACTTATTATTAGAAATTAAAATATTATTATATTAGGATAGAATTGTTAGAAAATATATTATACAAGTTAAAGTATAGTATGAGTATGGTAATATATGCTATAGATATTTTGGGAATATTCTTGGAGTAATCTTCAAAACACTCTACTATAATGTAACTACATTCAACGATTATAATTCAAGTCATTATACAATCTTATACTCGATATCAACCTAAAAACGATTCTCTCAAAAACCCTTTTGCTTTATGATACACGTTATTTATATACATTTTATGCCCCCGGTTCAGTCGCATTTAGCTCGTATTTATTCGTATTTACTATGACTTTAGGAGCTATATGTTATGTTTCTCGTTACTGCTGCATTTCATTTACATTTTGCAGGTTTTGGTGGTTTTGAGCCAAAACCCGGGACGATTGGAGTATTTCGAGAATTGGTCGACGAGACCAAGCTCGAGCACGATCGAGAGCTCGGGAAACCAAAGACCAAGGACTAGGGCACGAGTGAATTAGGCCCAAGAACCAAGAATGGGTCCAAGTTGAAGAAAGACACGTGAAGAATAAAGGCCCAAGGTGAATGTTGGGCCAAGGATAATTTGCAAGAGAGCCGGCCCAAATGTCAGGGTCAGGCCGGTTGGCCAGACCGGCGGCCGGCCGGCCGGCTAGCTTGCTTGTTTTGACGGTTTTGTTTAATTTATGGTAATTAGTTATTTGAAACATTATATATAGAGGCTTAGGACGAAATTATAGGTTTATGCTTTATTTTCCTTAGTTTAGTTTACTGTTGTTTTGTTTTCTCTCTTTAAAACTCAAGAACTTTAGTTTAGCTTTCAAGATCAATCTACTTTGTAACCGTCGGTACTCCGTAAGTTTCAAGTTTAATTTTATTGCAATTACTTTCATTTATTATGTTTACTCTATTCAATTGCTTTGCTCTTAATTTGATTATGTCTAGCTAATTTCATAATTAGGGTTAGGGTGATTTGTGACATATGATTTAGGAACATGTTTTGAGATTAAATTGGTTGATTAAATTGTGCTCTTGATTTCTTTCTACGCGTTTTATGTCAATTGAATTAGGTTTATTTACTTTGATCACCGATTTAAGCGAGTTTAATTGAACCTGAGTATGTTTTAATTTAAGATCGAAAGCCGAGTTAAAACTAGACTTACGCGAGTTAGATAAGTTGAATTTAGTAAGTTGCGAGAGCCCGCTGAATTGAACTTAAGGCTAAAATTGACTCGAGAGAGCGTTTTACAAACCTAGTCAAGTTGCACAGTTTAACTCTTCCGTCTTATTAACTTGTGTTCCTGAATCGTTGTCATATATGAACCCGACGCCCTAATCTTTCTCTATATATTTTCATCTTGTCTTTTTATCTGCTTTAGTTTAGCTTAAAACAAACCTTTTCACACCTGAGTTGAACCTGTTACTCCGACTTTAACCTGAGACTACACCGTTTCCCTGTGGATTCGATCCCTACTTGCTGCTATCTGCTGTTAGTTGTCATTTAGGTTTATTTTGATATAGGCGATACGACTTATACCTTATCAATTTTGGCGCCGTTGCCGGGGAAACGGCTTTTGTTAGTTATAGTTATTGTTTAGTTGCAGGTTTTTCTCCTTAGTCTCAAGGAACCTAGTTCCTTGAGGCCGTTTCTCATCGTTTTCTTGTAGTTTATTTATGCGCAGGTCACCTTCAGGTTTAATACCATTTGATCCTGAACCTGAACGTACTTTCCGCCGGACGCGTAATTTCTTCAAAGAAATCGCTGAGACCTACGAACGTGAGATAGAGGAAGCGTCGCATTCGGAGTCTAGTGCAGCGCAATCGTCCTACGAAGAGGACACACCTCCTATTACTCCAGGTTCTTCTCCACCACGAGCGACTATGCCTAAGCTATATAGTCACTCGCTTCCGAAGCCCGAGGCGATCCCGCAAGGTTTCACAATACCAAATACGGTCCAGGGTAATTTTGAGATTCGCCCCGCCTTTCTTACTTTGGTGGAGCGTAATCAATTCGGCGGCAATCCTACGGAGGATCCCGGTAAACATATGCAGGTTTTTACGGATTACTGCTCTACAATTAAGCAGAACGGGATCACTCAGAACCAGATTAGGGAAATGCTGTTCCCTTTCTCGCTACGTGATCGCGCTCGTGAGTGGATCACTGATTTGAATAAGGATGCTGCGGAAATTACGGATTGGCCAAGTCTAGCTCTTGCTTTCTATCGCAAGTTCTATCCTCCAGAGCGGACTAACCAACTCCGTAGTCAAATTCAAGGATTTCAACAGCATTTTGATGAAACATTTGCTGAAGCGTGGGACCGTTACAAACGGTTGATCCGTGAATGTCCGCATCACGGACTGGGTGATTGGTTGATTATTATGACCTTTTATAATGGGTTGTATGCTGAGAGTCGCGCTATTCTTGACTCGGCCGCGGGAGGTCGATTTGCTAATAACACGGATGATGATAAAGCGTGGCAAACGATTGAGGAAATGGCTGTCCATTCGGCCCAGTTTGGAAAGCCTAGGGGTAATTCACGGTCCGCACACAACGATCGTGGAAGTGAGAGCATAAGTGCAGTTATGAGTCAACTTTCTGAGCTGAATAGGAAGTTTGATGCTATGCAGGGGAGTGGTTCGTCGAGTGCCCATGTAAATGCTGTCGCGGGGCACGATTCAGGTTATACTACGGGGTATGCGGCGCCCCAGGAGCAGGTTTACGCGTACCAATCCTATAATCAAAACCTGCCATACCAGAATCAGCCAGGTTACGATCGGTCACTGTTATCCTACCGTAACAACAATGTGCTTAACCCGACTCCCCCACCTCCACAAAACACCCCTTATCAACCACCCTACAAAAATCAACCAACCCCACCTAACTATCAAAAACCACCCTTCATTCCACCTCAAACTGCACAGGTACCCGATCCTATGGCCGAGATGAAGGCCATGATGATGCAGATGTCGCAGGTAACGTTGTCCGTTCAGAAGTCGCAGGAGATGATGTTGCAGCAGATGCAAAAGGACGGGCAAGCTAAGGACGCTGCGATTAAACTATTGGAAAATCAAGTGGCTCAATTGGCCGCTTCGCAAGCGTCAAGGCAACCGGGTACCCTTCCTCCTCAAGGTAACCCGCCTAAACCTCCGCATGACACCGCATGCGCGATTACACTGAGAAGTGGGGCTATGTACGGTGACCCCATGAATTTGGAGGAAGAGGAGAAGGATGTGGGTCAAAACACGTTAAGCGATGTAATCGAGGTCATGGCCGGTCGGCCGCGGCGGTCGTCGGCCATTTGGACTGTAGCTGCGGGGAAGAATGATTTGGGTAATAATTTTGGTATTCCTGCTGCTCCAACGCCCCCGGTTCAAGTCAAGCTTAGTTTCTGGTCGTCGGCCGAGTGCGAGCGAGGCCAAGTTCAGAAAGTTGGTGGACGTCGTTCGAGCCCTTCAGGTAGACGTCCCCTTTATAGACCTCGTTACTCAAATTCCTGCGTACGCTAAATTTTTGAAAGATGTTTTAGCTCGTAAGCGTACGTTAGACGACGTTTCGACTGTAGCTTTTGTGGGGGAAGCTAGTACTAGGCTACAGGGTAGTAAGCCTCCTAAGCTTAGTGATCCTGGTACATTCTCTATTCCCTGCTCCATAGGCAGGTTTGTAGTTCGTAATGCCTTATGCGACCTAGGAGCGGTGTGAGTGTCCTCCCTACTCTCTCTACCAAAAGATGAGCTTGTCGACTTTAGAACCTACTAGCATTACTTTGCGGATGGTCGACCGCTCAGTTAGCGCCGCTTTAGGCATCTACACGGCGTCCTGTGACAGGTTGGAAAGTTCTTTATCCCTGTCGTCTTTGTGGTTTTAGACTTGCCCGTGGATGCCCCTTTTCCTTTTATATTGGGGAGACCCTTCCTGGTCACTGCTGGTGCAGTTATAGATGTGGGTAATAAGACATTAGCTTTACGGTGGGGGGTGAAAAGCTCACATTTACTCATTCGGACACCCCGCGTTCACCCATGCGTCTCGTGTCAGTTTACTCTATTGACTCTGTACCTCCGTCTCACACTACTGGAGGCACTTTGGAGGTTTTGCATGTCTCTTCTCTTTGCGAGGTTCTTGGGATGGGCTGCAAGGATGGTTTGGGGGAGATGAAGCTGCTGAAAGCTGACGTCTACGACGCGAGTGATGGGGATAGAGGGCCTACAGTTGAGCCATTTCATGATCGAGGGCCCACGCTAATGGATTATGCTGCGCTACCTCGAGGAGGAGAAGTGTTATGGCGAACGGAAGCTGTATCGCCGAGTGAAGCTGTTGCAAATGGCCAAAGACCTTGGCCTGCTTATACTTGATCTATGAAGCTTTGAAGAGTCGTGCGGGACTATAAACCAGCGCTTCCGGGAGGCAACCCGATGACGTTGTATTTTCATTTAGCATTTGTACTTTTGGTTTGCTTGTTTTTATGACTTTTGGTTTTATTGAGCGCGTGAGGACGAGGTTATTATTATGTGATTTTCAGCGCGCAGGTATTCATGGACTTTTAAGTCCTTGTTATGTTGAAAAAGCTCACGAGGAAGGCCCTTAGCCGGCCTACCGGCTGACGGGCCCGGACCGGAGCCGTAGCTGAAATTTGAAACAGAGGAAGAAAACGCGAAAAAATTGAAAAATGTGGTCCAGTGCCACGGCCCGCATCTGACCGCCACCCTGGCCATTCCTGGCCGCTTGCTTCGTTTATTCTTGCATGCTATGCCGAAGTACCTCGACGTTGGACTGAATTGGACGCACATTCGGGGATTCTAAGCCCCACTCCACGCTTCACTTCGGTTTGGGGGAGCTCCTACTCTACATTGTGAGCATTCTTTACCCCATTTTCCCTCGTTTTCTCGTTTTACTTTCCTTCCCTCTCACGATTTATGTCCTCCTCTGCTTTTGTGGTTGTGCTGTTTTCCACATTGAGGACAATGTATGATTTGGTTTGGGGGAGGGAAACACTTTCGCGTTCATTGTTCATTTGCTTTTTCATTTTCGTGCAAAAAAATTGAAAAATTCAAAAAATTACAAAAATACGAGTCTTTTTGGTCTGCTTTGTCCTGCTTTGTCTAGTTTGGAGAATTGATTAGTGCGCTTGCTTTGATCTTTAGTATCTTTGAGTCGACTTTCTATCGCCTTAGCTTGCACGATTGGTTTGTTTCCTGTTACTAGATTGCGAGCCTTAACACTAGCCCACTTGTATTTGCTTAATTCTTACATGTTTTAAAACAAACTCAATATTTCCTTTTGATATTTTTATTAATTATTCCGATCTATTTCGCCCATGATTCACCAAACGATCCTTACTATTCAAATTCTCAAGTGATATCGTTATATACCTACGATGTAATATGATCTTATTAAACTTATTATTAGAAATTAAAATATTATTATATTAGGATAGAATTGTTAGAAAATATATTATACAAGTTAAAGTATAGTATGAGTATGGTAATATATGCTATAGATATTTTGGGAATATTCTTGGAGTAATCTTCAAAACACTCTACTATAATGTAACTACATTCAACGATTATAATTCAAGTCATTATACAATCTTATACTCGATATCAACCTAAAAACGATTCTCTCAAAAACCCTTTTGCTTTATGATACACGTTATTTATATACATTTTATGCCCCCGGTTCAGTCGCATTTAGCTCGTATTTATTCGTATTTACTATGACTTTAGGAGCTATATGTTATGTTTCTCGTTACTGCTGCATTTCATTTACATTTTGCAGGTTTTGGTGGTTTTGAGCCAAAACCCGGGACGATTGGAGTATTTCGAGAATTGAGCTGACGAGACCAAGCTCGAGCACGATCGAGAGCTCGGGAAACCAAAGACCAAGGACTAGGGCACGAGTGAATTAGGCCCAAGAACCAAGAATGGGTCCAAGTTGAAGAAAGACACGTGAAGAATAAAGGCCCAAGGTGAATGTTGGGCCAAGGATAATTTGCAAGAGAGCCGGCCCAAATGTCGAGTCGGGCGGTTGGCGGCCGTGACGGCCCGGCTAGCTTGCTTGTTTTGACGGTTTTGTTTAATTTATGGTAATTAGTTATTTGAAACATTATATATAGAGGCTTAGGACGAAATTATAGGTTTATGCTTTATTTTCCTTAGTTTAGTTTACTGTTGTTTTGTTTTCTCTCTTTAAAACTCAAGAACTTTAGTTTAGCTTTCAAGATCAATCTACTTTGTAAAGTCGATTTTCAGTAAGTTTCAAGTTTAATTTTATTGCAATTACTTTCATTTATTATGTTTACTCTATTCAATTGCTTTGCTCTTAATTTGATTATGTCTAGCTAATTTCATAATTAGGGTTAGGGTGATTTGTGACATATGATTTAGGAACATGTTTTGAGATTAAATTGGTTGATTAAATTGTGCTCTTGATTTCTTTCTACGCGTTTTATGTCAATTGAATTAGGTTTATTTCGCCTGATCACCGATTTAACTGAGTTTAATTGAACCTGAGTATGTTTTAATTTAAGATCGAAAGCCGAGTTAAAACTAGACTTACGCGAGTTAGATAAGTTGAATTTAGTAAGTTGCGAGAGCCCGCTGAATTGAACTTAAGGCTAAAATTGACTCGAGAGAGCGTTTTACAAACCTAGTCAAGTTGCACAGTTTAACTCTTCCGTCTTATTAACTTGTGTTCCTGAATCGTTGTCATATATGAACCCGACGCCCTAATCTTTCTCTATATATTTTCATCTTGTCTTTTTATCTGCTTTAGTTTAGCTTAAAACAAACCTTTTCACACCTGAGTTGAACCTGTTACTCCGACTTTAACCTGAGACTACACCGTTTCCCTGTGGATTCGATCCCTACTTGCTGCTATCTGCTGTTAGTTGTCATTTAGGTTTATTTTGATATAGGCGATACGACTTATACCTTATCACTTTACTATAACCTCGTGATATATTCGCCGGTCGGAGATGGCCACCTTATACCAATTCTGACGGTATTTTGTTTCCATTAATTAATACGTACTATGTGGTACTTAGCATTAGTAGTTGTGGAACCCGGGATCGAGGGGGACCCAACTCGGCGTCTTGCATGAGGGCGCTTTAAGTTAAAAAGACTAATTTAGAAAAAACCTTTAAAACTGTTTTGGAGTCGCCACCTAATTATCGCAGAAATTAGGAACCTGCTATCATGTCCTAAGCCTAAAGACATGTCCTAGATTTTGGAGCACGCCGACACCCCTAGATCTAAGGCTATGAAACCAGAATGGATTCGGGGTGAGGGTACTTTAAAAAAGATTAGTTCAATTAATGATTTATGAAAACCTTTTAGAAAAGCCTATGTAAAAATAGCCTCTACTGACCTAGAACAATCCATGGAAAATGATATTTGAGCTAATGTTATCGCTACGTACAAGAACGATAAAGGTTTGAAAAAGAATGCAAATGTAAATGCAAAAAAATTAATTAAAACCCTCAGTTTACCTTAAAGATAGGTGGTCAGTATTTGGTCATTGGGGAAGCAGGAGGAGCAAGGGGTACCTTAATGGTGAGCTACGAAGTACCTTGGTCTTAAAGATAGGTGGTCAGTATTTGGTCATTGGCTACCTTAAAACGCTGCCTTGTTGACTGTAAAAGGGTACCTCATAGGTGGTCAGTATTTGGTCATTGGGTAAGCATTTGGGTAAGTATCAGCAAAGGGTACCATATAGGTGGTCAGTATTTGGTCTTTGGGTAAGCAGATGGTATAAATAGCAGTCTACTGCAAAGGGTACCTTATAGGTGGTGAGTAACCCTTAAACGCTGCAGGTAAGGAGGGGCCAAAAATAGCAGTTGACTGTAAAGGGTACCTTAATGGAGAGGTACTAAGTAAAAGGAGCAAAGGGTACAGGTAAAAGGAGCAAAGGGTACTGTTCATGGAAGAGCTGCGGGCACCTTAAATGTTCCTCTATGGCTCTTTTAGAGGCTCTGATAAGATCTCCTCCCTTAAGAGCATATAGATCTTCCTTGCTTCTCTCAGACACAGATTGGGCTTGCTTCTCTCAGATACAGATTGGGCTTGCTTCTCTCAGATACAGATTGGGCGTTCGCTCACATAGAGAATTTTGCGTTCGCTCACATAGAGAATGTAGCGTTCGCTCCCATAGACATCACATAGACCTAGAGATTATATTCCACACGAGTATAATCGGTACTACCTAAAGCTATGATAAACCTCCCCATAAGAGGGGAGGAACATCCCCTGACTGAGTTCTCACTCAGCGGGAATCGGGCCCCGTTGACCGTGGCCCTCCAGCGGTCTCTGCCAGCCGGCATACTCAGCTCTAGGCGATTATATCATCCCTTTCTCCCAGGCTCATGCCTAATCCTACTATGTTCTTTATGTTATTATCGTCTATAGGTAGTATAGGGGACTGGGGTCTTTAGCATGTTTAACTTATTAACGAAAACGATTCAGTTAAAGGTCGAATTCATTGTTTTAAGTTGATTTTAATGCAAAATAAGAAGGTGCAAGATGCATACAAATAAAATAAACATTCAATTGTCCATTGGTTCATTTTAGAAGGGTCGGTTGCTTATGCGACTTTGGCGTGTCATCGGATATGGGGTTGTACCCGAAGTAATAAGAACACTTGGAAGACAAGCGCTCGATGCCAAAGCGGGGCTAAAGGGTAGTCCCATTTGTTAGTCCATAGAAAATAAGAAAAAACTTTGGTCCAAGGGGATCGGTACCTACACAGTCTGGCGGCAGATCTGGGCAGAGCTTCACTTCTTGAACTTAAAAGGAGGATGAATTCAACACGGGATGGTGTGTTGAACTCAAGGATTTGAGTGCGAGAGGCTTTGAGAGAGAATTATTGTGTTTTCTGGTTGTGAATTGTGTTTATGAGGTCGGGTATAGGGGGTATATATACTAAAAATCTCGGAGAAAATAGGAAATCTCGGGATAGAACCAGGCAGGGGAACCGCATAGGGCTATGCGGTTTGACCAGTAAACCGCATAGGCTTATGCGGTTTGATCCCTAAACCGCATAAGGCTATGCAGTTTGAGGGTGTAATTTTAACTTGGTTTCCTAATTCCGGTTTGATTATATCTCGAAAAGATACAGTATAATCTTTAGCTTGTGCGTCAAGAATACAGCTGAGGGCTTCCTAAGATATTTTTGAAGGTTGAGGGCTTTGGAGTGAGGGCCAAGGCGGGTTAGGGCTCGGTTCTGGGCCCGAGACCCGAAAATGTGAAAAAGGTCGATTTTGTGACATTTTGTGAAATAAGGTAACCCGTGAGGCTATATTTTGTGTAAGAGGAGGCTAAAGGGGAAATCTAGCCACCGGGCCTAAATTTAGGAATTTAGGAATGCTGAATTAGACTTCGTTAATGTAAAAGGGCTAATTGTAACGCAAATACGAAGCTCATGCCAGAGGAAGTAGGACGCGGACCAGACTAAACTCTAAATGGACAAAAGAACATTTAATTAAGCGTGATGTGAAGCGACCTAACTCATTAAACATTTCAAAACGACTCAAAAATGAATTCGACATTATTTAGAACCGTTTAAGTCAACGTTAAAACATGCGTAATAAAAGTCCAAATTACATCACAGGGTTTTGGT
The DNA here is from genome assembly GCA_023091065.1 of Dianthus caryophyllus. Classification (NCBI taxonomy): domain Eukaryota; kingdom Viridiplantae; phylum Streptophyta; class Magnoliopsida; order Caryophyllales; family Caryophyllaceae; genus Dianthus; species Dianthus caryophyllus. The sequence continues at coordinate 34,381,590 of CM041519.1, forward strand.
TGGGAGGGTACGGATATGGGTATCCACAGTAGTATAAAATATAATTTGTTTTCAGTTTCAATGATTATTTTCGTTACCCACCTATCTCTCTAAACCCTTTTATGTTGGCTTTCCACCATCTTCTTGCCTAAGATAAATTCGTCTACGCCAACATCGCTATCAAACATGTCGTTGTCTGTGGTTGCTAAAATAGACCTTTTATGCCATGTTGCTTCAGCAACCGTCACTATCCTAACTCTCGTCACATCCTGCCACCGCCTTCCATAGGGATTTGTGGGTACTTAAAATAGTATTAATACACAAATCACCAGGATCATATGCATGTTAAAATCAGAATTAAATAAGAGTATTCAAAATACCTCGCAGCGGAATTAATCCGTGAGCAAAAATCCAGCAAATAAATTAATAAAACCGGATCTGAATAATCCAACTGCTACCAATAAAATAAGCACTTCAATTGCAGCATCTTCACTAGTATCCACACCAACAAATATGAGACTAAGGTCTGTATGCTAGTATAGAGTAATTAGGGTTCTTAGGCTAACAAAATTATTATTGTCTTTTCTGACGATTTAACACATCTTCATATGTCTATATATATAGGGAGAGAAAAACCAAACAACTGACCGAAACCCTAATACTTACCAAAGTTGGACCTAATCTAATTAAAACCCTGTTTCCTTATTTTCAGTCTGACTGTAAATAAGAAACACCATGTTTATCTTGTGTGCGCCCCAATGGGCCCGTTTAATTCTACACGAGTATTATAACACTTATAAGACTCGGCCCGTAAGCGGCCTATAGCAAAACATTACGGTTAATTAGAATATAAACCAGGTTATCTTAATTGGACTCAGGACATAAATCCTACACTTCTGCCTCTTCACCTTGGGTTCACCATAGCCAAAACTCTTGCCTTATGGATCGGATGGTATGACTACGTCGGCTACATCCCGTACCACTAACTGTGAATGCCTTTGGATCGAAGTACCTCGAATGCGTGCTTTGTTATTTGGTTTAATATTGTTGGTTTTTATTTTGTTTGCCCTCATGCACTAGTCGTTTGCGTCTCACGAGTTGTTTCGACTCTCGTGCACACCTAGTTTTATTAGTGTTCATTATGTGTGGCTTGTTTTATTAGCTAGGTCAAGACCTACGCAAAGTCAGCAAAACCGGTTCGAGAGCCGACCAACGTTCACTTTTCGGCAATATCAACTTTTTTTTGTTCAGTCAAAACGTCTGTTATCTGCCGTTTTCACTGAGTAGTGTATTAGAGAATATTATGTTAGAATAGAATTGTTTAGAGGATAATTATACTCCCTCTATTCCAATAGGTTCTATACGTTTTACTTTTTAGACATTATTCATAAGTGTGTAGAATCTTCGATATAACTTTTAACATACAAATAAAAAAACAGTCAAGTGTGATTTTGTTTTAATTGTCTTATCATATCGAGCACATTATTAATATCAAAATTTTAAAATTTTCAAGAATACAAAACCAAAGATATGAACGAAAAAAGACGAGTATTGATATACGTGCATAAGGCAAACATATAGAACTTATTGGAATGGAGGAAGTATTAGTTAGAGTAAAATAGAGTACGGTAATATGCTATAGATATTGTAGGAATTTTCTTGGAGTAATCTCCATATGTAATAATTCAAGTCATTATACAATCTTACACCTAATGATGATTATACTAAGATTACTCAACATTTAACTTTAAGTTACAATTTCTCAATTCGTCTAATCTTGCTTCCCCATGACTTGTGCTTGTTCTACTATTTGAATCTATGATGCAGTTGAAAATTTACAAGACAAAGAACACGCAAACATATATAATATAATAAAGTACAAGATGAACTTGTCATCATTAAAACAACTTGTGTGAGACCTATGGTTCCAACAATATAGATTAGAGATATCACTCTCACAAACCTGCCTGGACAAATGTGCAAATGGGTCATGTTAATTACTACTACGTACTAGTTTGGATGAGAGTTAATACGAAGTATATTGCAAGAAATATCAAAGATTCTGTAGAAATGAACTTACGCTATCACTATTTGACAATATATATGAACTTAAATTTTTTTCAAAATTGTGAAGCAATGTATAAGTAAAATTATAATCTTGTTTGATTTATTTTCTCAAATACAATATTAATATCAAATGTATATTGATGGGAGATGAATCCTTTCCATATATAAGTGTACATTAAGTTACGAGGAAGAGGACAACGCTCCCCATCTAACATATGAGACAAGGACCGTATGGACCCTCGGACCGTTGGTCGTGGGCCTTTAGTTCCTAAGCCATGAGGTCGGGACAATTTGGGCTAGATAGGTCAGAAAGTCGACCTATGACAATCTCACTAAAAGACAAAAAGAGCAAGCTATAAATAGAAGGAAAAAACCCTAACAACTATTCATTCACATATATTCACAAAAGGTTATACATTACTTTCTCTCTAAACCTATTTAATTCATTATACAAAAACATTTGACTTAAGCATCAAAAGGACTTTTCCAGGGACTCCCGAGGCTAAGGGTTTTGATTCTTTTGAAGGTTAAAGTTGATATTCAAGTTGAAATTTGGGTTAATCGATCTCGGTTTTTCTTCTATATTTATTATTATCTAATTCTCTCATCTAATTTAGGGTATTATTTCTCATCTCTCTCCATCTTATTATTAATTTAGTTGAATGTTTGTAGTAGTTTAGTTCATAATTTGTAAGAAACTTGTTGAATCATCTTTCATGTTATATTATCTTCTTATTTTGAGTTTAGATTTGTGTTTTTAGTTGTTATTTTTATCTTCTATTGCATTTTACTCATAAAAGTTTGAATCTTTGATCATGAGCCCTCTTTGGATGTTGGTTATTTGCATTGATTTTGTTGATTTGGCCATGATTAGTGAGTAGTCTTTTAACTAGGGGTTGATTATCCCCTAATTACTAAAGTCATGCACTAAAACCTTTGAAAAGATGAGGATTGTGGAATTTGTGTTCCTTATTTGGGGTTAATAATTGCTTTGAGTTGAGGAATTGTTGGGTTTTTAATCCTTGATCGTTAATGGAAGTTAGCTAGATTTTGACCTCTTTGCTCGCTCAATAGTGCCTAGAAATCGTTGAATTCGGAAGGGTGAATCGTCTCTAGAACCCCTTATATCGACCTTGACCATGGGAATTGAAGGGGGATGAACTTAGGGTATCGTCAAGCTTAATGCCTCTAGTGTAGGTGAAATTACTACGGGAGTAGAGTCGAGTCTAAACCAGGGAGTCTTAGAATTGAACCCGGGAGGGGGAATTTCGAGTAGTTACATGACGAGTCCACATGAGTTCCTTGATCCTCGTTTGAATTTTAATTCTTATATTGCATGACTAAGGTAAAGAGGTGGAGAAGTCGACCCCTAGCTTTTAATTAATCGTTTAACTATTTTCTCCTCCTTCTTTTAGTTATTAGTAGTTGTTCGTAGTTATCGTTTTAATTCATTTTAGTAGAATTGTTATAGTAGTTTCGGTTATAATCCTTCTTATCGATCTAGATAAACGCGTGAACAAGTACATTCATAATCACCTACTCCCTTGTGGTTCGACCCTCTCAACGCTACAATCGATCACGTACGCTTGCGTGATCGAGAGGTTATTATTTAAAACCGTAACAATCTACATGCCTAAAATTGGTATGCTAGTACAAAAAAGCTAACCACACACTGTCTTGAGAAATTATTTTCTCTTTATATACTCCGTCCATCTTTTCCATTAACCCCATACATACCTTTTTTAGAATTTTTTTCTAATTAGCTCTATTTCTTTTTTAGTAATTTTTTTTTTCATATACCCTACTTTTTCTCTCACAAAACTATTTTTTCCCACTCACAACTAATTTTTTTTTTATTTATTAAACCATACTATCTTATTCATCGTACCTCATATTTTTCACCTTTTCTAAAAAATGGTGATAAAGGGAAGGGAGCCAAATAGAAAAAATGGAAGGAGTAATATGCAAGCTGCCCTTAGAAAATTGCACGAATAAATCATTCATATGAAACTTGTATGTATATAGTGAGAGATGTAAGTGTTGGAGATGGATCCAGCCTAATATACTCATAATATTCTCCTAATCTATTATTTCCTAATATTACTCCTAATAATATAATCGTAATATTCTCTAATAGTAAGATTTAGGTTTCCTTAAGCATAACCCTATCAAGTTTCACTTGTACAAGTTGCGGTTGGGCTAATTTAATATTAAGTCTGATAATTAATTATTAAATTTCACTCAAATTATAACGACCGTGTACATATTTTGTAGACCTGACAAAATTAAACCGAACCCAATAGATCGATGAAATTGTTGGAATCGACATCTAATCGAACATCTGAAAAGTTTAACTTGAACTTAATCCGTAACCTGATATGACTTAAACTGAACTGAAACTGAACGAAATTCAACACATGTCTAAAAAGACCCATAGTCGAATATACTTGAACTGTTTTAAACCCGAAATTTTTCACTCGAATCTGAAGAGAATTGAACCGAAAAATAATCTATTGGACGCAAACCAAAAGAATATTTACACCTAACTATTTGATTGGAATTTGTGTAGGCTAACTGTTTTATATACTACGTTAGTGTATAGTTACAACTATTACGAAACTTAAATAATGTTATGACTAATTTATTTGTTTTCTATCATTGCTTAGTCTTATTTATTTGACAACATTATATATTTCTCATAATTTTTATTTATTTAAATCACAATTTTATAATCTTATATGACTATTAATATATATGAATATCCATAAGTACATGTTGATCATTTTATTTCATGTTGGTCATATGATGTACTTTATATCATATTTGATACTCCGTATTAGATATTTTGATGTTATAATGAAATATCAGAAAAATCATACATTATTATTGTATAGATCTTTGCGTTTTTTATTTGGTGATGGTGATATTTGTAAGTTTATATTTGAAATAAAACTTCAAGAAGTAATCATATCAAAGACTTAATATCATTAATTTTATATCAAACAAATATTTTTCATGAGGGTACACATTGATAATGTATACAATATAATAATAATATGTTAATTGAAATATGATTAATAATTATTTTTAATTATAATTTCAAGAATTTTCATAAATATGTCATAAATATTAAATATATATATTGGACAAATACTTAATATAATGCAAATTTATATAAAATTTAAATTTATAATGTAAATATAATTAGCCCGGGTGGGACCGGGTACCAAAACTCACTACTACAAAATAAGTCTAATGCAACATCTTATTTGCAACAGTTAATTAATATGTTGTAATTTAAGGCCTAAACATTAATTTAGCAACACTTAATTAAAATGTGTTGCCATTATTTATAAAGTGCAACACTTAAATCAAAGCGTTGCTTTGTTTATTAAAAAATGCAACAATTTTCTATAGGTGTTGTTTATTACTTCCTCCATTTCATTCAATTCTATACATTTACTTTTTGGACACTATTCAAAAGTGAGGAGAATTTTCGATATATTGTCTAATATATGAAATAAAAAATAGTCATGTGAAATTTGGTTTTAATCGCCTTTTCGAGAGCATTATTAATATTCAAATTTTATATTTTTCAGAATTATGTAACTAAAGATATAAACAAAAGAAAACGTGCATCGACGTACGTGCAAAAAACAAATGTATAGAATTGAATGAAATGGAGGAAGTATTATCTTTTTGCAACAAGTTTTCATAAGTGTTGCATATGAGTATTATAAAGGCAGCATTATAAATATTTTTTCACTAGTTGCGCTAAAATTAAAAATTTGAAGACTTTTGAATATGATTTTGAGAACTTTGCTATTGTTTAATTTCTTGCCTCATACATTTCTTGATAAATTAAAGAGTCTATTGTCAATTACAACCTTTTATATACACGATTTTTTCATTAAAGCCCTTAAAATTTTTTTAATCAATTACAGCCACATTTCTACCAACTTTTTTTAAATTGCACCCACACTCAATCTCCAGTGAAAATTAAGCTGTGCAGACCGTTTTGCCATTCATTTAATAAGAAAAATTTTGCCTTAGAAGAGATTTGCTGTTATTTTTGGAACGCAAGTTTTCTATTATTTTCTCCCCTACTTTCACCTCCTTCTTCAAACTCACCATCACCGTAACTTTGTCATTTACTTTCTTATCTCCAACCACTCACTCTGTTTTCACTCGCACATCAATGCAGACATTTGCAGAAGGAAATATCTTGTTCGTCACTTTTTGTTTTCTAATCCATTGCACAGAGAAATAATTACATTTAATATTCTTTTGTTAAAAAATAGATTGCTTTATTACAAGAGTAAATATGTGCAAAACTCTCATTATTTCATTTTGCATGCTATATTAAAAGTTGCCCAAATTTTTGGAAAAAGATTTTGAAACCCTAATTTTCCCCCCCAAAATTGTAAATTTAGGGGAAATTGATGATTTTTTCCCCCAATTGGTAGTCATTTCATGTAAGTCAATGGTGGTTGATTTCATTACAACAACTAGTGTTATGGCCGTGCAAATTGCACGGGTATGTTCTTTATGAAATTCAAGTAAAAACGTTCGAATAATAAAGTCGTTATATAATGTGGTTAATAAAAACTTCTTCTAAACCGATCAAATGTATATATATATCATAAAACAAAAACACTTAAAACAACGAAAGTATATGAAAAACAATCATAATCATAATTAATAGTAAAATTTAAAGCATTACAAAAAAAAAAAAAAAAAAAGTTCAAATAAAAGGAATAATACAATGATAAGATGGTACACGGTATTATAATTTCTCAAACACTTCCTTATAAACTACGGAGTACATTATTTGTTATATTGACACTTGTTTTTTTCTCGGGTATATTGTTTAAAATTTGCACTTTAAGAAATATTTTATATTCATTAATTATCTTCTTTTGATTACTTATATAAATAAAATTGTAAAGTAAAGTACTAAAATTTCTTTATTTTTTAAGTTGTTAAGCAATATAAATTAAAATTATTTTTAAATTTTTAAATTTAAATCAATAAATTTTATTTGCAATTAATGTAAATGAAATATTAGGGTCAATTACTCGAGTAATCTGTTATTTTGTCTTGCTTAGGTAAGTGATTTTTATGTAAAAATTTTGTTATATTTTACACGTATATATGAGTTTTATGTCCGTGCAAATGGCAATAATATGTCATGATATCCGATTTTAAACAATAATTACTCATTTAGCTAAGAGAAGATGATATAATGGATTACTGGTCTATAAAACATTGATGAATGAAAACTCATCCAATTTGTACCCGTGTAATTATAGTATAAAGTTATTATGAATTGCTTTTAAAATTTGGGCACAACTCATCTAATTTGTACCCGTGCAACTGTGGTAGAAAAGACTATTAATTCAAGCAATTTATTTTATTAAACATTGATGAATGTTATTTAACACGGGTCAGTTAGTCGAGTAATTAAAATACAGGCTCGTATAACAACCCGACTCGAGACCCGTTTAACATACTCGAATGAGTCCACATACCAAACACGAACGACCCAACTACAGACGCAAATAAAAATTATATATTAGAATAAATTTTGTTGGAAAGTATAATTTGATGTGAAATATATTTTGATAATTTCTATTATTGTATATTAATTATTTATATATTTTAAGTCTTTTGCCCGTGCAAGTGGCACGGGATAATCTTTTTAAGGAGTTCAAGTAGGGATATCAGATGAACAATGAAGAATATTAGTTACATGAATTTTGGATTAACTTGAATAATATAATGAGTAAAACTTTTGTTTTAAAAAATGAAGTCATAAAAATCCAAACTTCTCATCAATCCGTCCCGTGTGTACAGATATTTTTTGTTATGTGTTTTATGTTTTTGTTAATATATCGATATAATTTTTATTATCCTTCATTTGAAAGAAATATATTTTCGATATTAACCCAAAAACAAACACTTGTACTCTATTATTTAATATAGATTTAAGCTCGTGATATTATTAAAAAATCGGCAACAAATATACTACTACTTTGTACGGAGTAATATTTATTTAAGACACGACAATAAATCGTATTTAATGTTAAAAAAAATAAAATTAGTAGGATTAATGATATGAACTATCAAAACTACTGTGTAATTAATGTTCGCAACAATATAATTCAACATTGAAATTTAGTTTTGTTTGTTTTACAATGTTGTTTACCCGTGCATTCTAAATTATGTAAACATTGAGAATTTTTACCCGTGCACTATATATCATTCGTATAAAAAAAACATAATTAACTCAATAGCAGAAATTACAAAATTAGTAGTTTTGGCAAAAGTCACAACTTTAATAGAGTGTTAAGTTGGATCTTATGTTTATTTGATCTAATATAATAGATCTAATTAGACCTATCAAAACACGATCTTACCCGTTTTTTAGAGTCAAGACCCGTAAACTTTGACACGTGACTTGAAAGGACCCGTTAATTTAGGGTCCCAGGCACGACTTTGACTTAGATGTGTTAAGCTAAGTATAATTTTCTGTAAAAAAACTTTTTGAACCTATAAATTGACATATCATGAAAATAAATAATTTAATATTAATAATTATAACCATAATCTTATTAGTTAAAATATTAAAATGATATCAAATATAAAAATTAAAATGTAATGATGATCTTCATAAATATGCTATTTTAATTTAAAAATTTACAAAATTAAATAAATATCAACTTCAAGGTAAAATGTGTAAATTTAATTTGTACATATGCAAAAATTAATAATAAACTAATTATTTTTAATTAGTAAGTGATACATAAAACGGGCGCGAAAAATGTGTTTTATGACTGAAACCGACTCGACCCGTATTTAAGTCGTACCCGTATTGACCCGACCCTTATAACCCAAACCCAACCCGTATTGTAATTAAGTATTGTTAAATTATGTTATGAGTTATGTTCAGTTTAATATATTAAATAATTGCAATTATATTTTATAATTATAATTTATATTTTCAAGTTTGTAAGTAATTTGTAAATTGTAATTAAGTAATTATAATCATAATTATTAAATTTATATTTTTAAATATATGGTTATTTGTTTTATACATTATAAAGGATTATAATGGCACTTAAAAATAGCCCAAAAACTTGTTAAGTTCCTTGAAAATTAGGCATAGAAAACCCACAATACAAATAGGGTAAGAGTGAATCAAATAAAAATCCAACCTAATCTCTCCTTATTCACCTCTTTCAATATCATTAAAAACTCAAAATGATAAAAAAAAATCTCTTTTTCTACGTACAATCTTTATCCTCAACCAATTTATACCGGTAGGATAAAAAACATCTTTCATTAATTGCAAGTTTTAAGTAAGTTTTTTAAATTTTTAGTTTACTATTAATAATTTTTTCACAATTTTATTTTTATAATTTGTAAATTAACTTATTTCATTTGAGTTTTTGTTTCTTTTTGCGAATAAAAGGTTTAAATTTTTTTTTCTTCTGCTATTCTTTATTAAAAAAAATAAAAAATAAAGTTTGAACTAAGTTGTATCCGTAATTTTTCACGAAATTTAATTTTTTGTCACAAATTTTATCAATGAAATTATATCTTCCTTGTGATAACAGTCTTATTTTTTATATTTTCCATACGATTCTAGAAAATTTATTCAAAAAATTTTAAAATAAAATGTTAAAATGAATCAGAATTTTAATAGTATACCCTAATTTTTTTTCCCAAATCTTTTATTTAGTTGAACTAATCGTAGACAATTTGTAATTAAATTGGCAGTAAGTATTGAAGAAATTATATATTTTGATGATTATTAAGTATGAAAAATAATAATTATAATATTATACATTTATTGTGAGATTTTATTTTATACTCCGTATTATAAAAAATCAATTGAACTGAATTTTTTGTTTTAATTTTTTAAAATCAATAATTCTGGATTTTTTTTCAATAGCAAATATGGATTTATTTATAAATATATAGGTTTTTCTTCTCTTCCAAATTAAATTAAAAGAGTGAGAAAATATTTTATCAAAGAAATAGAGTGAGAAGAGATAGTGGAGAGACCCACTATGAAAAATGCTACTTTTAACCACATGCTGACAACTCAGCAAGTGGTTTTTGCTTTGTAAATAGGATTGGGTTACCACAAAAGCACCTCTTCGAATTAACACCCCAATTTCCACAATAATAGTCCGACATTGAAAGCTTAACATGAAGGCAAAAGGTGGGAAATAAAATCAATATCAAATTTTTTTTACCCAAAATTCATATAAGCAAGGTAAACCTAATTTGATTTAAGGAAGAAAGAGAAAATAAATTGATTTTGAAAGATTTTGAAAGATTTTGAAATTTGTTGTTATATATTATCTATCTACTATACCAATTAAATAAGAAAAAGGATATTTTCGTCATGAAAAATCAGTTTTGGGGGAAAATTTTGAATTTAATAAAGAAAAATTACCCGCTTTTGTTTGCCGGAGCTCCGTTTTGGTTGTGATTTATGATCGGAGTAAAAAATGTGGCTGTAATTGCTTAAATTTTTTTTTCTAAAGGGCTGTAATTTGAAAAATCGTGTTTTTAAAGGGCTGTAATTGATAATTTATCCTAAATTAAATTGTAACTACGACTACTTTAATATTTTAGCATAAGTTTTTTAACAATGAAAAATTTTAACAAAAAAATATTATCAGTACTTTATACAATAATAACTTTATAATACCATATCGCTCTCAAATAAGAGATTGAGTTACCTTTTTTATTTTCTAAAGAAGTGAATATAAAAATATAAATTATTATAATCGTAATATTACTTTAACTCTTGGTAATCTTTCGATGTGCGATATTGTAACTCTTTATACAAAGAAAATTCACCACATTTGCGTTAATCCTTCAATGTAGGACAAGCAATAAAACAAGAGTATTCCAACTAAATGTTGCATTTTAAAAGAAATCTTATAATTAAAACATTGCATTTTAAAAGCAATCTTATAATTAAATAAGAGACGGGAAACTCATCCAAACACAAAATGTGTATAATAATATACAATGTAAGACTTTTAAACTTTTTTTTTTTTCGTATTTTGCAACATATTTATTATTCACATACGGAGTAATTTTTATATACGAAAAATGTAGAAGCACACAAGTGGATTCAAAATGAAAATCAAAATTGAGGATCAAAATGAAAATCAAAATTGAGGATACAAGTCTTACATATCTTATTCGAATTGGGAACTTGACCCGATTCGAATATTATCTGATTTGAACATAACTCGACACGATTATCTACAGATCTGACATTAGTTTGACTTGAACCCGTATTGAACCAAAATTATCTATAATCGATTCAGATCTGTAATCGAAACAAAACTGAATTTAATTGAAATTAAATAAAAAACACATACTAATCAAATGCAATCGATCCGAAATAAACTAATCTGAAACCGATCGAAATGACCCGATTTCCACCTCTAATATTTTGTGACTCAATTGCCTCATTAAGAGTTATTAGACAAATAACTTATTTATTTATCAGATCAACATTTGTCTCTAGTAAGATATATCAACCACATAAATTTAAGCGAATTCAATGATGATAGGACGGTAAACATAGCTTTTTTAGCTTGAATTTAAAGCGAGACATATCAAATACGGAGTACGAAATAGTAAGGGGGCGTTTGGTACGAGGGTTTTAGGAATGGGAAAGGGAATTAAAAAGTTAGATTCCCTTAGTGGTTGTTTGTTTGGTCATTTTTGTCATTCCCTTTCCACTAATTCCCTATTCAATATCTCCTTTCTCCTCCTTCATTCTTACCCCCCTCCCCCTCCTCTTTCTGATTTCATTCCTCCCTATTCTCCTTCCTCTCTCCCTTCTCCTTCCTCTCTCCCTTCTCTCCCTTCTCCTTCCTCTCTCCCTTCTCCTTTCTAATTTAAAAACAAAAACAACCTCTCCCTCTCCGGTAGACACTAACTTCTCCGGCGACCCCACTGACCGTCCTCCGGCGTCCCCCTGCCGCCTCCAACGCCACCATCTTCTCTCTTTTGTTATTATAATGTTTTTGATATTATATTGTTATTTATATGTTATATTATAAATTTGGGTGATTATATTGTTATATATTGTTATTATAATTTTGGGTGTTTGTAATTTGTATGGTTATTATCTATGTTATGTTTGTTAATTGTTAATTTTTCTTTTGTATGTAGCAACTTTTTTGAAAAAACAATGTAAAAAGAGTAAAAAAATAAAATTAACTTCATGTAAAAAAAAAAAAAATAAATAAGTTTGATTCCTTTGTTTTGTACCAAACAACTACAAAGGGAATCCATAGGGATAATCAATTCCTTTCCAGATTGTACCAAACAACAACCTAAATCTAGGGTAATCCCATTCTTTTCTCCCTGTTTCTCTTTCTGATTCCTTTTCTCTTTCCACTGCACATACCAAACGCCCCCTAAAATGAAACGACTGAACTTTTATACCTTTTTTTTTTTTTTTTAATTATACATTCACATCTTACATGAGTTACATCTATCAATAAATTCGTACTCAGCACTATAACTTGGAGTATATGTACTTCTCACTTGTTTTTTTTTTTTTTTTTAAATTTTTTTATACCTTTTTTTTTGTGTTTTTTCACTTAGCTAGACCCCCAAGTATTTTTAAGAGACTTCTCAATTTAAAAAAAAAAGAAAAAAGCAAAGAGTAAGTCGATAGTTTCAGATTAAGTTTATGTAAGACCAAAGTACAAATCACAGATAAAGGAATACAAAATAACAAAAACATAATGTTGATTTACTAAAATCACTAACGAGGATACTAAAAAATACTCCGTATACTTAAAATTAACAATAAAAGAGATACGGAGTACAAATAGTATTAATATAGTTACGAAAATATAACAACACAATCATTAGTAAAAATGGTACAAAAGCTATATAAATTGGTACAAATAAGATGGTCTTATAATATAATACGGAGTAATTTATTGTAAAACCGTCTTATAGAACAATTAGTGGAAAAATAAATAAAAGGACTCGACACAAATCATATAATTTGAATCAATAATTAATGGAATAAGGACCTGTTCTTTCCAACTTATTTTCACCTCATTTTGATTCGATTGATTCATTTCCATTCGATTCGATTCATTCACTTGATTGATTCATTCATTTGATTCGATTGATTGATTCATTTCGATTATTCGATTCGATTAAAAAGTTGAAAGAAACGGTCACAAAGTAGAATTTGATAAATTTATAACAAAAATTGTACGGGGATGACATTTGGGTGAATGAATGCAATAGTAGGGTGAGTAGGACTGCGAGCCTGCTGTCGCGAAAATTGAATTTGTAGCACAATTACAAGACAACACTCCAAACCCACCCTTTAAAGTTTAGACTACTCTCTATATCCGACTTCACTCCCTTCGTTTTTTTAGGTACGCACGTACGACTTAATCCAAACTTCAACACACTCATCAAATTGAAAGGTGCTATTCACAATCCCATTTTACTTACTCAGTAATTCTTCTGTAAGATTGAGCTCACACTAAGATAATGTGATATTAAGGTACAAATTGCAGTTAAAGGGGTAAAAAACATAAAATAAATCTACTAAAGTCACTAACAGGGGTGTTTCTGCCAAATTTTGTCGCGTTGACTATTTGACTCGTAAAGTGGGGTATAGCGATCTACTCGATTTAATACTTGGATTTATGTCGAATTTGGTGCGCGTAAAGGAAATAGAGTGCGGGAAATAAAGTGCAAGAAAGTAAACGACACGAGAAGTTTTGGTGACGCGGAAAACCCAATGTGGGAAACGACCGCGGGGGGATCTGTGTCCCGCCTAATGTGCTCCACTAAGTAGTTGAATTACAAGCAACACGTTACAAAACACTTGCAGAATTTAGAATATAAGGGACGTTTTCTGGTGGAATATGAGTGATCTGGGAGAATGAATGTAGTTCTGGAGGAGTAGAGCGTAGATTGTTGTAAAGTATGATGAATAATGTTGTAACCTTGCTCCAATGCTGCTACCTTGCCTTTTATAGGAGGGGAATATAGCTGTTTGGATACTTTGCACTTGCTGAGGGTCTTCTGGAGGTCTCTGCGGGTTGTTACCTGGATTTTAGGGAGCTGTTGCTGACTTCTTCCTTGTGGCTGTTGGGGATAAACTCTCCCTTGTTACCCTAGCCGTCCTGGGCTTGCATGCGTGCTGGGCCTTAGTCTTGGCTTTGCCTCTTGTTTTCGGCCCACTTAGCCTACTTTGGTCTCAGGCCATTTTTGGCCCAAACAATAGCCCCGGGTTTTCTTGCCTTGACGTGCAGGAGAGGTGAGGAAATCCTTACAGTCTACTTCAGATCTGCCGCGGTGCTTGACCAAATTGTGGAGGAAATCTTTCCTGCTGAAGTAAGTGGCTTGTCTTGCTGAGGAGATGCTTCTGGCTGTTGTGGAAGAGTTCCTACCTGCTGAGGAGGCATCCTTTCCTGCTGAACTGGCTGCTTCCTTTGCTTGGTTGTCATCGTGACACGTGGCGTCACCCTAGTGGTTCCTCGAGAAGAACAAAATGGAATGACTGATTTGGTCAAGTCTCGTCAAACTCTCCTTTTAGTTGCCTCATTAATTACACTCCCAACTTCCCTCAACTTCTCCCACGTCTCCCTCTCTCTCCCAACCACCTCCTTATAAATTCCCTTCCCCTTGATTTGCATGTTGTTTTCGAAACAAAGCCCCAAAAACACGAAACCCCTTCATCTTCCTCTTCCATTGAGATCCGCGGATCGTCGTGGGTTTTCCCCAGGTAATTTCTTGCTTGTGCTTCTACTTCTCTTCGAATGTCGTCTTCTTCACCTCTCCCCGAGCCGGAGGCCTTCATCCCTACCAGAATCCTGAAGGGGGAGGACTCGGTGCCCTGTTCGCTCTCGTCGAAGTCTGACGACGAGATTGCCAGGATCTTCAACCTAGATGAGGGGGTTGAATTTTATGTACCCCGAGGCGAGGAGAGGCGATTTCCACCGCAAGGGTGGGTTTGTGTATATGCGTACCCTTTCTCCTTGGGTCTTCGCTTCCCATTCCCTGTATTTATTCAAGACTTCTTCCGCACCTTCAAGGTGTCTCCTGCGCAAGTGCTCCCCCACGGTTGGAGGATCCTGTTGTGCATTAACGCTCTCCTTGAGGACCATCACTGGTCCCTGGCGGGCGGCGACATCGGGGATGACTACTGGGTGAGGCCTACTGCGTGTAAGCGCTTTACTCTGAGGGTCATGGATAAGTCGAATATGCTTATCAAGCTTCCTTCTAAGGCGGCGGATTCGGGCTGGGCCAAACACTATATTTTTGTGAGGATTAGTAGTCTAAACCACTTGACTGGCTATCTGCGCGACACTTGGCTCAAGCCACAAGGTAAGGTGTGACGTTTGTCTTGTGCTGGCGCACCGTCGTGCTGAACTTTTCTCATTTGTTCCTTGCATCAGGTTCGTTGAGGTACCAGCCTTCAAATCCTGGGAGGAAGGTCTTGGAGAAGCTGAGGCGGTTACCGGTGTCTGAGAGAACTTTCCCTGCGCCTCTGCAAAGTAGGGTTCGTGATTTGGACTCGTTGCTCAAGAGCGAGGAAGAGGAAATGTCTTCTGGCAATGGTATGTCTGCTTTGTCTGTGTTGCTTGTCTACTTAGTGGAGCGGTTGCCTCCGTATGTGAACCTGACGTGCGTACTTTGTTGTTGTAGGGAAAAGAGGGATGTCTGCGGCTGACGTGATTGCCCTGGAGAGGGAAAAGAAGAGGACGGCGATGGTCGGGCTCTTCCAAGGCGAGAGCAGTAGGCGTGCTGTGCCCTCCGAGTCCCACGTCTTTGATCCGGCGTCTCCGTCGCACTCATCTCGCAGGAGGACACGCAAGCATCCTCAACTTAAACCGGCGGGTTCTTCTCAAGGTGACGACTGCATTATGGTGGAGCTGCCTGGCTCTTATGATGGGCGTGGCGCCTTCCTCCTCAGTTGCCCGGACTCATTACCTGGTTCAATACGCTCATGAGCTCCAAGAGTGTTGCTGAGAACGTAGAAGAAATGGTCGCCTGCTCATTCCAGGTATTAGTTGTGTGTCTTGTTTTCGCTTATGCGGCGTGAGCCTACGTGGGTTCCTGATTGTCTTTCTACCTGCAGGGGTTTCAGAGTAGCCTATACCTGAAAGGGGTGTGGGCTGCGGCGGAGAAGGAGCGACAGGAACTTGCTGCGATAAACAAAGCGCCTGCCTCGAAGTTGGCTAGCACGGGCAAGAAGTGTGAAATTTCTTGGCGAAGCTTGAAGAGTGAGCAAGACCGAGGCCGAAGTTGATTACTCTTTGTTCGACAAAGCCTTCTTTGGAGGTGAAATTTGAATGACATGGGTGAGAAGTTGAGAAAAAAGAAGGAGCAGCTACGTAGCTCCTGTGCGTACTATTCTTGGCTGGGAAAGGTGGAGTGCATGGAGGCTCATGCTCAGGGGAAGTCTTCTTCCTGGGATGCCGTAAAGGAAAGAGCTGAGTTCGAAGAGTTCTTTGAAGGGAAACCTGCGCCCCTGGACTCTGACGTTGCGGAAGAGCTTGCCAACATGGAAGCTGAGGGTGTTCCTGCAGCTCCTGAAGAGGGTGTGGTGGACAGTCAGGCGGCCCATGTCGTGGAGGAAGTGGCTACCTCTGGTGGCGGTACCCCTGAAGGTGATGACGACATGACTGAAGCTTCCTGAGGTCCTTTATGTAATAGGTTAGTTGATGCGTTGTCTTTGACTTTTGCGAACCGTGTCCTTTTATTTTGATGGCCCACCACAAGGGTGGTGTGGCAAGTTGTAATCTCGTACCTTGGCTTGCGTGGCCGTACTCTCCTCGTTTTGCTTTCTGGACGTCCTGTGATGTTTGGAATTGTGCTGGGCGTGACCAGCTCTGTTAGTCCCCCAGACTTCCCGTTGAAGTTGGTTACCTGTGAACATATTTTCCAGTTGTTAGTATGCATGCTGGTATGCTTTATAAGTCGTATGTACGCGCATCGTTATGTCGTATATAATATGCGTGTGTAGCGTTAGTTTATCTGTGGTGTATGCATGTATTAGCGTTTGACCCTAGTGGGCGTACGCGTTTATGTATGTATGTATGTATGTATGTATGTGTGTGTGTGTGTACGTATGTCGTGCATGCACATGTAGTAAGTTAAAATGCCGAACCATCTTAAAACTTACGTATGTAGGCGCCGTGTTGTAGCCAGGGCGAGCGGTGGGATCTCCGCACGTAGGCGCCACCGCTGCACTCCCAGCGAGCGTACGTGTGGGCCCAACTAAATGTCGTAACCAGCTGGGTGATCAATCCAGCTGGGTGTGGCCGTGGGCCACTGTTCGTGTTCGCGATCCGCTATTTGTCTGCCGCACGGTTTTGCTATGGACCAGGCAGATTGGCGTTTTGCCAACGACCCTCCGATGCTTAAGTCAGTAAACTTAATAGAGGAAATTGCGTTTATTAAGAAAATGAGATTTACAAAACAAAAAGCTAAGTACGGAATTAAATGTGATACTTCCTGAGATGCACGCGGCGTTCGAGGCGAGGGACCATCCGACCTCCAGAGTCATCGGCGGTAAGCCAGTTCCAGCTATGCTTTCTATCTGGTAGGGTCCTTCCCAGCTGTATGCGAACTTTCCTGCCCTGGTGTTCTGGGTGTTCTGGAACACCTTCCTGAGTACCAAGTCGCCGACTTGAAAGGCCTTTATCCGGACGTTCTTGTTGTAGCTCCTGGCGACTGCCTGTTTCTGTGCGGCCAACCTGATGGTAGCCATGTCTCTGAGCTCGTCAATTGTGTCGGGCTTTGGACAATTACTCGATTTGATTCTGCTGTTGCACATCCGTATCGGTGTGTTGGTATCCTTACTTCTGTAGGAATGACCGCCTCTGTGCCGTATACCAGTGAGAACGGAGATTGTCCTGTAGCTTCTTTTGGAGTAGTCCTGTTGGCCCATAGCACCATTGGCAGCTCATCTGCCCACCTGCCTCCTTTCTCTTCCAGCTTCTTCTTCAGGTTGTCCATGGTGGACTTGTTGGTAGATTCTGCCTGTCCGTTGGATTGTGGGTTGTGTGGGGTGGACTGCAGAAAATCTATGTTCCACCTTGCACAGAAAGCTTCCGTTTTGTGGGATATGAACTGGGACCCGTTGTCACAAATGATTCGTGCAGGGATTCCGAACCGGGTGAGTACGTTTCTCTTTATGAACGAGATAACCTGTGTGTCCGTTACTTGGCTGAGTGCTTCTGCCTCGATCCATTTTGAAAAATGTCCGTCATAGCGAGCATGTACACGCTTGGCCGGGTGCAGGTAGTAGTTGCCAACGATGTCCATCCCCCAGGCCATGAAAGACCAAGGCGACATTATGGGGTGAAAGAGTTCAGCAGAGGCGTCTTTGTCTTGGTGCATGTCTCTCGACAGCGCCGATTTTCCTGGCGTATTCAGCGTTTTTCTCATTGTTGGCCAATAGTACCCCATCCCGAGCGCTTTGTTGGACAAGCCGCGACCACCGTAGTGGTCGCTACAGCCTCCACTATGTAATTCTTCCAAAGACGGCCGAGCGTGGTCGAGCTCAGACATCTCGGTATGGCCCCGCCGCAGACCTTCCGAGCGATTACCGTCGATGAGGAGAAACTTTGAAGCTTTCATCCCGAACCTTCCGCCTGGAGTTTGTCCTGTGGTAGCTTTCCATCTCGTAACCATTTGATGTAAGCGGTTTGTCCACCCAAGTGCTTCTTTGTTCTGTTGTTCTCTTGTTCTGTTGTTCTGTTGCCTCTTTGTGGTGGTGGGGATCTTGAGTCTCCTTCTTTGTCTTTGAAGAGGAATCTGGTCATTTGTCGGTGCTGTGGATCCGGTTTCGTAATTCGAATGTAGAGCGTGCAAGATTGGGATTGTTGAGATAGCGGTGGAGCTAACGTTGCACCAAGGTTGGCTAGGGCATCGGCGTGTGCGTTTTGATCTCTCGGACCGCCGATCTCTACCTTGTCGAACTTTTCTATGATTGTGCTAACAAGATCCAGGTACGCCACCATTTTTGAATCTCGATTTGCATACGACTTGTTCACGTGGTTAACGATAAGCAAAGAATCACAAAATATTTTGATGATTTCACCTTTAACTCGATGGCCATGTTGAGTCCCATGATAAGGGCCTCGTGCTCGGCTTCATTGTTGGGCGCTTTGAATTCGCATGCCGTCTGCGGACTATGTACTCCCCTTGTGGCGACTTTAGTACAAGCCCCACTCCTACGCCTCGGCCGATTTCGCCGCCTGCGTGTATAGAATCCTTGTCGGTGCCCGTCTGTTTGAGCAACAGGACCTCGCCGTCTGCACCTCCTTGTAGGCTTGGACTGAGTCTGCCACAAAATCTGCAAGTGCCTGTGATTTGATGGCCGTCCTGGGTTCGTACTGTATGTCGTACCCACTGAGGTGGACTGACCACTTTGCCATTCGCCCTGACAATTCTGGCTTACGCATGACTGCCTTAACGGGATAATTAGTCCGCACAATAATGGTATGACCTTCGAAATAAGGGCGTAACTTTTGCGATGCAATCACAAGCGAATAAACAAGTTTTTCAAGAGAGGTGTCTGGTGTTTCGCATCCATGAGCTTTTACTTACATAGTATCTTTGGCGGTGACTTCGCTTCTTCCTTACTAAAGACAAATACGATCGCGCTCGTATTACCGACAGTACAACAGAGATCTTCGCTTGCGTTGGTTTTGGCAAAGATGGAGGTTCTGCAAGATAGATCTTTAACTCTTCAAACGCTTTGCTGTGGCTTTCTGTCCAGTTGAATTCTTTGTTCTTCCTCAGGGTGTCATAGAACGGCCTGCATCTGTCCGAGGATTTGGAGATGAACCTGTTCAGCGCGGCAACGCGCCCTGTAAGTTTCTGTACGTCCTTGACTGTCTTTGGCGGCTGGAGGTCGAGGATAGCCCTTATTTGCTTTGGGCTGGCCTCAATCCCCCTCTTCGTGACGATGTGACCCAGGAACTCCCCGGCTGTTACACCGAAGGAACACTTTGTAGGGTTGAGCTTCATTCTGTAGGAGCGAAGTACGTTGAACGTTTCCTGGAGGTGTTGGACATGTTGAACCTCCTGTTCAGATTTCACGACCATATCATCTATGTACGCCTCCATGTTTTTTCCCAGCTGGTCCTTGAACATCAGATTTACGAGGCGTTGGTACGTAGCCCCGGCGTTTTTCAAGCCAAATGGCATGACGTTGTAGCAATAAATTCCTCTTTCGGACTGGAAAGCTGTTTTCTCCTGGTCATCTGGGTGCATTTTGATCTGGTTGTACCCGCTCCAGCGTCAGGAAGGTGAGCATTTCATGCCCTGCTGTCGCGTCCACCATGGCATCGATGTGAGGTAGCGGAAATGGATCCTTCGGGCATGCCTTGTTTAGGTCTGTAAAGTCTATGCATACGCGCCACTTGCCGTTTTTCTTGCTGACAACCACCACATTGGGATGACCACGTCGGTACTTGACCTCCACGATTTTTCTTTGGCCAGGTTTTCCACCTCCTCGTTTATGATTTTGTTCCTTTCGGGCGCGAATTTGCGGCGTTTCTGCTTGACTGGTGGATGCTGTGGGTCCACGCTTAACCTGTGTGTAATTACGGTAGGGTCTATGCCCTCCATGTCCTCATGGGACCAAGCAAAACAATCGAGGTTAGCTTTTAACAAATTGACGAGTTCGATTCTAGTATTACCTTGGCAGTCCTCTCCTACGAGTACCACTCTGTCTGGATGCTCAGGGTCTATCTGGATTTGATCTAGCTGTGGAGCACTGGGTTCCTCGTAGACCCCCTGAACTCGCCTGCTCTGTAATTGCTATGCTGGAGGAGGACTGGCGGTTGGCTTCAAAGCCAATGAGTAGCAATCTTTCGCCGCTCTCTGGTCGCCTTTGATCACCTGGACTCCCCAGGGTGTGGGAAACTTCACGCACTGGTGGTATGTGGAGGGTATCGCCTTCATAGCATGCAACCACGGTCTTCCCAGGATCACGTTGTAAGAGGACAGGTTGTCTACCACCAGATATGTCACCTGCTGGTTGACTCCCTGGGCGTACGTTGGAATTGAGATTTCTCCCAGAGAGTGCGTTGTTTCGCCGCTGAACCCGACCAAGGGCACTGATTTCTTCTGCAGGTCCTGCTCTTTCAGCCCCATGCCTTCCAGAGTCTTGCGAGAAAGGAGGTTCACCGAGCTGCCGTTGTCAACTAGTACCCTCTTCACAAAGCAATTTCCGATTGGTACAGATATCACCAAGGCATCCTCATGTTGATCGTAGTTGCCCTGGGCGTCGGAGTCATCGAATGTGATCGTTGGCTCTGGATCCTGGTGGACTTTGGCTCCTCGTCTGGGGTATCTGTGGTACTTTCTTTTGCTCGCCTCTTGGCGGCGAATAGGTTAGTCCACAGACACTAGAACCACCAGAAATAAAAGAAATTACCGCTTTCGTGTGGAGGTGGAGGAGGCGGTGTCGCGTTGCTCTTGGCGCACCTTTCGCCCTTCCTGGATGGCAACAGTGATCCAGGTTCCCCTTGTCGAACAGGATCTTCACTTCTTTACGGCGCCACGCGATCCGTAGTGAGGTGTCCTGAGTCGTTGTGGAAGTCGCACCATCGCTTTGTGTCCTTGTTGGTTGCTGGTCTGTCTGATGGCTTGGGCCACCTCACCTTGCCACCTAACATTTTCAAAGCATCCATTAGTCCGGGTAAACTGGTTTTAAAGTTGTACTCACTTACTCTGGGTGGCAGAGCTGGGTCATCGCGCCAGTCAGCCACAGCATGTACACCACGGTCTGGTGGACTTGGATAAGGCTTCTGCCTCTCTTCCCTCCTGCGTTCTGCTGGTGGCCTTCTTGCAACTCGGTCACTTGAAGCGTTTGTTCTCCTGGATTCTCTGTCTTCCTCCAGCCTAGCTGCCGCCAGAGCTTTGGCTTGTACATCCTCGAAGGTGGTACACGGATACTTGGTGAGCTCGTTGTACAGGTCTGAATCCTCCAGGAGCCCACGCCTGAAAGCCTCAATTGCTGTTGGTATGTCGCATCTGTGTATTGACACTTTCTCCTTGTTGAACCTGTTCAGGTAGTCTCTGGTTGACTCGTCGTGCCTCTGGATGATCCTGTGGAGGTCGCTTGTCTGCTTCTCTGGCTTGCGGCTGCTGGCGAACTGGGAGTTGAAGGCATCTACCAGATCTGCGAAGGAGGAGATGGACCCGTTGGGGAGATTCACGAACCACTGCAGGGCTGGACCGCTCAGCGTGGACCCGAACCCTTTGCACATGCACGACTCCCTGTACTCCCTCGTGACCGCCACCGTCATCATCTTCTGCTTGTATTGGGCCACGTGATCGTAGGGATCGGTGTTTCCCTCGTACAATCTCATTGGTGGCACGCTGAACCTCTTGGGGATGTCCACCATGGCGATGGCGTCGATGAAAGGAGACTCCGCATAGATGGTAGCGGAAGCCTTCTCCAGCGGACGCGGGACGCCAGGGATCTTGTCAATCCGTTCCTGCAGCTCCCTCAGCTTCCGTTCCAGGGTGCTTTCCTGCAAGAAAGAATGATCAGTACGGATTGGGACCTGTGGGGGTAGAGTGTTACCTGTGCGCTGCACGTTCAGCAGCGGTGTGGGCGGTCTCTCCCTACGGACAGAGGGATCACGTAGGTTCCTTCGCGGGTCGCCGCCTCCGAGCTCCGGTTGGTCCAAGGGCGCCTCAGGAACGAGCTGCGTGTTGGCATCCTCCACGGCAAAGTTGAGCGGAACGCGGGGAGTCCTTGGTGTCTCTGGCGTGTTGTGCATGACCCCATCCATGTCCAGACGGATCGCTGCCTCTGTCTTGCCCCCACCTGGCGCCTCAGAGCGACGGAGGCTCTGAGCCGAATCTGGGCGTTAAATCTCTCCTCCGCCAGTTAGGTTTGTCTCCTTGGTGAGAGTTCTGCGCCATTGGGCTGCTCCCTCAAAGCTTTCACTTCCTGCTGAAGGGCGGGTAGGCCGTCCAGTAGCGAGATGGCGAAGTCATCGTTGGGTGGAAACGATGCGCTGGAGTGCGCTGGGAGTCTTCTTTGTGAGTCGACCGGGATTCAATCCTCGCGTATGCGTACTCTGGTGCGGTTCTTTGGGAGCTTAAATCGTCTTGAGGATCCATGACTTCTTCTGGGTCGGGACCGGCGATTCTGCGGGGCGTTGATCATCTGGGACAGATCTGGCTGTTGGGACGGACCGGCTTCGTTGGTGAATCCTGACATGCTGACTTGCTGATTGTTGGAAAAGGAGACGTACGTTCCAAGTTGACGTGTGAAGTTAGATCACCAGCCCCACGGTGGGCGCCAATTGTTTCTGCCAAATTTTGTCGCGTTGACTATTTGACTCGTAAAGTGGGGTATAGCGATCTACTCGATTTAATACTTGGATTTATGTCGAATTTGGTGCGCGTAAAGGAAATAGAGTGCGGGAAATAAAGTGCAAGAAAGTAAACGACACGAGAAGTTTTGGTGACGCGGAAAACCCAATGTGGGAAACGACCGCGGGGGGATCTGTGTCCCGCCTAATGTGCTCCACTAAGTAGTTGAATTACAAGCAACACGTTACAAAACACTTGCAGAATTTAGAATATAAGGGACGTTTTCTGGTGGAATATGAGTGATCTGGGAGAATGAATGTAGTTCTGGAGGAGTAGAGCGTAGATTGTTGTAAAGTATGATGAATAATGTTGTAACCTTGCTCCAACGTCGCTACCTTGCCTTTTATAGGAGGGAATATAAATTTGTTTGGATACTTTGCACTTCGAGGGTCTTACGGAGGTCTCTGCGGGTTGTTACTGAATTTTAGGGGCTATTCTTTGACTTCCTTGTGGTACATTGGGATAAACTCTCCTTGTTACCCTAGCCGTCCTGGGCTTGCATGCGTGCTGGGCCTTAGTCTTGGCTTTGCCTCTTGTTTTCGGCCCACTTAGCCTACTTTGGTCTCAGGCCATTTTTGGCCCAAACAAGGGGTACTAAAAAGATTTAGTAACAATTAATCATAATTATCACTTAAATAGTACAAAAGCTATATAATCGAGTACAAATGAGCAGACTTACGATAATTTATTGTAAGTCCTGACTTACACAAGAATTAGTGTTACTGAATATAGTCGGCATTTATTAATTATACTTAATATTTATATATAGTTTTTGATTAAGATTTTGGGTCTTTTAAAATAATTTTAGAAAAAACATTTCAAAAATAAATTCATAAAATCATTTTGAACCCGTAAAATGTAAAACTTTATGGACATTTGAAAATATTGAGGGTCAAAATTTGGGTCTTTGGGTTTTCTATAAATTAAATTAATATTAATATAAATTAAATTAAACAACTTTGGTCATGCAGCTGCTTGTTACAATGATGCTTGTAAGATTGTAAGATTGTTTGTTTTAGTCTTGGAGTTATGGTTAACTATGATAGTGGAGAACGCTAGGAACTTGCTATATCACTAAATTTGAATTTAGATACATGTGCATTAAAATTGGAAGAATATGAGGCTAATAACGCTTCAAAACAATATAATT
The DNA here is from genome assembly GCA_023091065.1 of Dianthus caryophyllus. NCBI lineage: Eukaryota > Viridiplantae > Streptophyta > Magnoliopsida > Caryophyllales > Caryophyllaceae > Dianthus > Dianthus caryophyllus. The sequence goes on from CM041519.1 coordinate 34,406,221, forward strand.
CTAAAATATTCTCTACCAAATAATGCGTCTAAACAACCGAGAAGAGCTAGCAATATATTCTAAAAATATATACGAATAATTTTTTTATTTATTTTTTATTTTTTTAATTCAGAACATTCTTTATTCTTGGAGTATCCTCCAAAACGAATTACGGAGTACTATATTCAAAGTAGTTAAGTTGATTTGATGTGTTTATAAGATATTCCACATATCATCTTAATAACAAGGTCATGGGCTTTTGAGCTTGTTTTTTGGGTTTAAGTGAGGACAACATGCGCAAAAGTATGCGTCTCACTAATTAAATGGAGTGTATTACGATAATGGTGGGCTGAGCTGCTATAAATGGTTCATCGCAACCCTACGACCATGTGATGAGTTTGGTGGTTATGTGGACACCCGGTCGCCCACCTAACGGGAGAATTTGTAAGACCCCATGAGGTTTAGAGCTCCAACAATGGAGACTTCATCCACCAGCTTAGTAATAAGGTCTTCTGCTTTTGGGCTTAAGTGGGGACAACAAGACTAAAAGTTTGCATCTCACTTTTAAGAGGGGTATATTACGACGGTGATGGATCGAACTGTCCTACTGCTTCACTCCTCTTTAGGGATAAAATTGGGGCGGGGCTGGGGTGGGAGGAGGGTCCCCTACATCCGCATCCGCGAACAAAATTCTGCCTACACCTTCGCATCATCACCCATGGCGGGGAACCATCCGCCCTCCACCACCCGCCTAACAGGGAAATTTCTAAAACGACCACCCGCATCCCCCGCTCCAGACAGCCAGACCTGCCCCACCCACCCCACCTGCCAATTCAAAGTGTTGTAAACGTCAAATTAAAATATATATGTAGAACACGTTATTAATTATACAAATATCAAATGTTAAATCTTACTATTTTCAAGAATATTGATGAAGCAGATATAGACGGAGAGAATATAAGCGGGGAAGGGAGCGAGGTGGGGGGCGGAGTTTTGATGAAATCCAGCACTTATCCATGACTTACAGCGGGTACCACTTTTAATTCCTACCTCTGCTCCACAACCTACTAAACATACCCTACCTCCGCCTTAACTGGGACGGATGCGGGGCAATATCCACGTTGACCCGCACCACTGACATCCCCACTCCCTTTCCACTACATAAAAAGTACAGTTTTTGCAACAGATACATTCCGTCACCAAAAGTCTAAGTCCGTCGCAATATCGAATTTTGCGACGATATCAAACGGTCGCATGAAATGGTCGGAAAATTATGTTTTCCGACGGTTCTTCGGTCGCAAAAATGTCGCGACGTACCCGTACAACGGAACTTATAACATTTTAATTTCCTTTATTTATAAAATAAAAAATAATTTCATGTATTAAATTCTAAAAAGGTAAAAAAGTTTGCAACGGATCAATTTGTTATTTTAATTTTCTTTTTTTTTGTTTTTTAAATTAAAAAGTTGCAACGGTTATTGTGCAATCGACTTCTCCGTCACAATAAGTTTTTACGTACTTGGCAGATTCGCAGCTATTTTGCACCCATCTCCGGCTTTCCTGTCAAAAATGTCATTCAATCGTACCAATATTCACAGCATTATTTCCAGAAAAGCCAAATCACGTGTATCTTTCGTCCTCCAACAACATTATCAAGCGAGATTATAAGTTCCAAACGCATATATAACAATCTAATAAAATACACAATCCGTAACAAACACATACATTCGACAATCCCCAATTGATGAGGCTAAGTCATATCGCCTATCAAAGATAAACCAACAAAAACTACTAACTAGACGCTAGTGGCAAGCAGGGTCGAGATCCACAGATAAACGGTGCAGTTAAAAGATTACTCAGCTAAACTAGGTTATCTCAAGGGTAACAATCGGTATATGGAAAAGGAGAACTAAGCTAAAAACAATAAACAAAAGGAGTAAAAGTATATGAGAGGGAGATTAGGGCATCGGGTTCAATGTGACATCAATTCAGAAACTCAACTTTATAATAAATAACGATCGAATGAAGCTATGCAAGTGATTAAGCACGAAATACGCTCTCTCGAGTCAATATTAACCTTAAGCAGATTTAGCGGGCTCTCGCTACTTACTAAACCTAACTTATCAATTACGCGTATGTCTAGTTTCAATTTAGCTCTCGATCTTAAATCAAAACTACCAAGATTCAATTAAACTTAGAACTTTCGTCTGTCACACGATAAACCTTAATTCAACTGATATAAAACGCGTAGGAAGATATCAACTTGCACAATTTCAATCAAACAAAGCAATTAAAACATGTTCCCAAACCAATTGTCATAAATTCGCCTAAACCCTAATTGAGAAATTAGCTACTCATGATTAAGATTAAACTAAAGCAATCAATAATAAACGTGATGAATGTTTTAATAGCAATTTAAATAAACCTGAGATTAATCCTGAATTCTTGAAGTAAAGATTCGATCTTACAAACTAAACTAATTATTTGAGTTGAATGTAAAAGAGAGCAATAAAATTAAGTCTAAAAGTAATGTAAAGCATAATAGAAAAGCTTTTAGTCGTCCTAGGTTATATACAAGTCACCCAAAAATCAAACTCGAATAAAAATCAAAGACGATTGTATCAGCGGGCTCGGTGGCCGTCACGATGCTGCTCAGGCCAAGACAAACCCTTTTTGGCCCGGTTCCTTCATGTCATTAAATGGCTCGTGACACATTTTAGCCATAATCTTTCGCGTCTTTACTCGTATCCCGAGCTCCCGTATCGACTCGAGCTTGGTCTTAAGGTCTCGGTACTCGTACTTGCTTCACTAGACTCGGATTTTGGCTTAGGACCGCCAAAACCTGCAAAATATAAACGAGAAACAGCAATAGATTACCGCAATATAAAGCAAATAGCTCGTAAAATAATAATAAACTCGACGAAATGCAAGCTAAATGCGACTAAAGCGGGGGCATATAATCTATATAAAAAGTACACATCAACAATCCGTAAACAGACACATAAAATTCATAACATCTTAGCACCCCCAAATTATAACATGATACTTATAGAGGGGAATATCGAATATCACAAGCTCCACTACCTCCGGGTTGATCACCTCTGTCATCCCCGCCAAAGAAATCATCGCGGAACACTTTAGGTATGTTCGAGTTGCAGGAGTGAGTAGCGGGATCGAACCTTTGAGATTGGTTGACTTATTCTCTCCAACGCTCAAGTTCGGTCATTCTTTCTTGAAGGCGTTGGTTTTCTTCTGTCAACTGGTACACCAATCCCAGTCACTACAACAATTGATCACTTGGGCCACGATTTATGCCACGGAAATTCATGAAACGTGGCAAATTTTCATGTAGCCACGGGAAAAACTATTTGACATTGCCACGGGAAAATTTTATGCCACGGAAGAAATATTTCGTGGCCAAAAATCACTTGCGCCACGGAAAAAGTTATAAACGTGGCAAAAACGTTCATTTAGCCACAATTATAACTTTATCCGTGGCGCAAGTAATTATCCGCCACGAGCTCATTTATCCCGTGGCAAAAAAAAAATCTTTTGCAAACATATTAAAATAAAATTAAAAAGTCACAAAATAACGATAACATAAACTAATACTCCGTATATGATAATAAGCTCATTTATCCTATGGCAAAAAATTGTACTATAATAAAATTCTCATACGTGTTTTATAAAATAATTTCAAAACGTTTCCTGTTTCGGTACAATCACTATTTAAATATTTAATCAAAGATATCCATTAATCTCAGTTATTTTCTATAAATATTTTTTAAATTCTCTATGATACACATATAAACTATTTATTTTTCATTAAAATACACATATAAAATGTAGTGTAATCATATTAAATCAAAATTAATATGTGACATAATAAAGGTAACATCGCATGATTTTATTTTTATATATTAATGACATAAGTGTTACAACTTCATCCTTAAACAGTAGAGTGAAAATATGTTTTTGAGATACACAATGTTATTTTAATATTTTAACGCGTTTATTCCGAAAATTTGATAAAACCTATTGCATAAAAGAAAGTCTAAAAAAGAGTTCAAGATATAAAAGAAACGAAGAACATAAGCTCAATAAAGTTAATTATACAAAATTTATACTTTGTACGTTTATTTAAAATATTGTTTGATTTAAATAACATAGTAAAATAATTAAAACTTTATAAGTATCTATAATTTTAAGTCTAATAATTTTAAAATTAATATTATTAATTCAAATATTAAATTAAAATAGCAAAAAAGTAACAATTTAAAGTTTAAATAAATATTGAGCACAAAAATAATCAAAAATTTCTAAGTGGCATAGTAGTTAATACCTCATCTACTAAATGAGAGGTCATGGGTTCAAATCCTTTTATCAACATTATTTTTAGCCACGAAAATTTTATTTCGTGGCAAGATAAATGTAAGCCACAATATTATTCGCCACGTGATTATTCGTGGCAAAAAACATAAATTTAGCCACGGGATAATTCGTGGCAGAAAAATGAAATCATGCCACGATTTAGTTTTTCCCGTGGCTATTTATTTGCCACGGCCACTTGCGCCACGACCTAAATTTCTGTGGCAAAGTGTTATAGCCACGGAAATTTAGTACTTGCGCCACGAATTTTGTCGTGGCGCAAGTGTCAAATTGTAGTAGTGAGTGTGTAACTTGACGTGCCTGAAGTCTGTCTCTACGTCTTCTCAAAGTAATGTGGTGTGACTTATCCAACACCATAAACGCGCCTTTTGTTGTTGTGGCCGCCAACGACGTCATAGTAAAGTTCATTGTCGTCGATGGGCGTGTAAGGTACAGTCTTCTGCAATGCTGTTTTCTTGGTTTTGAATTTATCCTAGAAATTAAAATAATAAGTTTATGATTATCCATATTTGAAATAGAAATGACTCAACTCGTATTAATTTAATATGTACAATTTAGTATACGTATAATAATAAAAATTAGGTACTTAGAAATATGGGTGCGGCCTTATGAGAAACAAATCTTCCACTCTTCTTTGGCTTTGATTTCACTACAATATTGATGACAAGCGGATTTTTTTCCTTTATATTCAATTATTCATCGTCTGTCGCAATTTAAAAAAAATCACTATCCAACGTCAATTATATTTATCTAATCTCTGGAAATTTAATATTTGATTGCGACGGTTATATCTGTCACGACGTTTTTTAAAATTTTCAGACACTTTTTATTTCCTATAAAAGAAAAAAATTATTTAATAATATGCACCACAACTTATGCTTAAATATTTTTTCTTTTTCTTTTTTAAATCTTATTTTAGAGAAGCAAAAATTGGGGGGAACAACGCGCCAAAATTTGCTACAAATTTTGCGACGGACTTCCGTCGCAAAAGTTCCCCTCCAATTTAAGGGGTCGCAAATTTCGTTGGTAATGCCAGTTCGTCGCAAATTCCGTAGCAACATCAAATTATGTGACAGATGTTAGGTCCGTCGCAAAACCTACGGTGTTTTTTTTGTAATATTCCATACTATAATATTACCCTGTGATGCGTACCCACCCTCAATTTAGCCTTTATCTTATACCAAATTTTGTGCCCCCCTCCATCGCCAGCCGTCATGTCAGCGCCGCCCTTCCCTCCACTATCAATGTCACGCTTGACGCCACTCTTCTTCTTTAGCCGCCTCTTTCCCTGCTCCAATAAACCATCATATTAACCTCAAAGAACCCCCTAATTTATCACTTATTAAAACGTCTTAATAATATAATTTTACTATATTAACATAAGAATTAATCACTATGATTAGTGGTACTGTATATTAAAGTAAGCAAACACATTTCGCCAAAAAAAGGAGAAAAATTTGTATATGAAAAAAATGAAAGGTATCAAATGTAAAGTTTATTGATAAATATGTTCAAGAATAAATGAGTAAATGTGTTCAGGAATCACGATTAATTAACAACGTAAATTTATCATCGTTTGATCTTAGTCATCAACTCATCAATTATATAATTACATTGTCATAGTAAAAGTTCAGCTTTACATTGTCATATAATTACTTGTGTTTATTGTGTTTGGCAGGAGCGCAATAGACGTATTTTTCGAGGTTGTAAAGTCTCTGTTGAGTGTTTAGTTCGTACTATTCAGTATTTTGTTTGTGTTCGCCTCTATGTTTCTTTACATGGAGTTAGTGAGGAGGAAATAGCTAAAACTTTAACATAATGTATCTCTTGGATTTGGTTAAACAATATACTTGGATCCTTTTCCAAAAAAAAGTTCAGCTTTACTACGGAGTAAACCTTAAGAAATAATAATTGATCTATAAATGATTTTAATAGGAAGACTATGTACGGAGTATGTAACATTTGTACTGTCCTCTATGAGCTCACCGTCACATATATGGTTGAGTTGGGTCCAAAAGATCTACCGACAGAGCAAAACTCCATACAACTTACCAAATTCTAAATTTTCTTAAAAAAATAATAAAAAAAGTCACCTAATTTTAAATTTCTTTAAAAAAAAAAAAAAGGCCAAATAACGTGACAATATTTTGTCAAGTTTGACCTTCTCATCAAGTCATCACCCACTACATTACCAAAAAGTTGATAACCGTCCACTCAATTTGTATACTCCATAGCCAATACGGAGTAAATATAAATCCATCGGAAATATTTATACTTCCTCCATTCCAATCAATTCTATACATTTACTTTTTGTACACTATTCAAAAGTGAGGAGAATCTTCGATATATCGTCTAATATATGAAATAAAAAATAGTCATGTAAGATCTTGTTTTAATTGCCTTTTCAAGAGCATTATTAATATTCAAATTTCATATTTTTCAGAATTATGTAACTAAAGATATAAACAAAAGAAAACGTGCTTCGACGTACGTGCAAAAATCAAATGTATAGAATTGATTGGAATGGAGGAAGTATTAGACTAAATTTTGTGTGCTATGGTTACGTATGACTTAAAAATGTTACTCCGTACCATTTTAGATGTTAAAGTAACCGTTTTAGTATTTAAGATTACTATATTTCGTCAGATGTTGTTTTAGACATTTTAAATTATGGGTTGAAAAACTGGGTTTGTAAATTTTACGGACGAAAATAGGGGTCATTTAATTGATCTCACTTGATTGATGACCGGGCAATTACTCAGGGTGTGTCGATCTAATCATTCAATTTACGAGAAAAATAAAGAAATTATCCAAAATTGACCCAACATACCATGAGTTGAATCGATGTATATTGTATTTACTCGTTTGCTTAAATATTATTGCAGAAATGGTTACAAAACAGTTTAATTCGATATGATCCAACCAATATAAAACACGAATAACCCATTCATAAACTTACACAACGAAGCACAAATATATGAAAATAAGATTAAGGGTTAATTATCAAATACGGAGTACAACATATATAATATGAACACTAATTGTACAATCACAGACAAATGTTTTTTTTTTTTTTTTTTTTTTATTTTTTTTTTATTTTACCGCAGATAAGAACTATTGCTTAAAAGTCACAACCAAAACGAACATTTGATCTACTTAGGTGACAAAATTCAAATTCTTTTAAAAAATGTAACTTTTGGACAAAAATACCCCAAGCCTTATTTAAATCATATTTTTAATCAAAATACTCTTTTAAAAAGTATTTTGAACATATTTATTTTTCTCTCACTATTTTCTAATTTAAATTTCAATTTCAATTTGGGATTGAGAGGATTTTGATTTTTAGCTTACGTTTATAAAATTAAGGTTAAAGTTAGCAATTTAGGATTTACAGTTTCATATTTGATGTTGAGCCCTAGAAATTTGAATTTTAAGGTTTGGACTTGAGGGTTAAGTGATTTGGTTAAATTTGGGATTTAGGGTTTCACATTTAATGGTTTGAGTTTTCATTTTAAGCTTTGGAATTAGGTTTCATGGTTTAATGTTTTAAAATCTAGGTTTTAGGGTTATAATTTAAGGTTTACGGTTAGGATTTGGGTTTCTGGGTGCAGCCATGGGTTTATGATTTTAAATCGTAGTGTTTTATATTAACGTTTAGGGTTATTAGGGTGAATATAATTAAAGGAGATGTAGAAATAAATTTGTTTATAAAGGAATGAGCAAATCGGCTATCTCACATCAAATATTATCGGAAAAAGTGCTTTGGCAAGTTTTTGTATTAGGCTTTTTTACTCTAATGTAAATCAATGAATTACAAATGACTGTGATTGAAAACTCGATTATATGTAAAAAGTTGACCCTGAAATTAATAAAGAGTAAGAAGAGTCATAGACAAGAAAGTATTTCTTGCCATATTGCAAAGGGATTTACCGTGATTAAATATATATTCTCAAATTCAATTCAGGCTATCGTCATATTTATTGTACATAATTTGAACTTGAAGTGATTGAAATGCACTTAATCTAAATCATATCTAAATGATGACCTTGTATTAATTACTCCTTCCATTCATATCAAAACATTACATTCTACTTTTTGACAATATTTATGGGCTTAGGGAATCTTCAAAATTCCGTCAAATATATAAGTGATAAAGTAATATAATCATGAATGATTTTGTTTGATTCGTCTTCTTAAATACAATATTAATATTCAATTCATATAATCTTTTGTTTTTTTTTTTGTTTAGTTCATTAAATTATCTTTGCAAAATGTACATCAACAAATGTGTCATGACATCATGCCAACTTTGAATATGAGTGGAAGGAGTACTTATCATCCTTGGACGAGCTAGATAAACGAGTAGTAATACAATTACTACGGAGTACGGAGTAGTATTTAACTAAATTACAAATCACCACCATGTATTTGCGTATTTTTACAAATTACCAGCACGTATTTACATTTTTACAATTAACACCCCAACTTTAGTGTTTATATATCCAAATCACCACTATAATTTTTTTTTTACCGAGAATTATTTGTCTTAATTTTTGTCTAGTATAGTTTAAAATACCAAAATAACCTTATCGTAACAATAGAAATGAATAATCAAACTCTCAATAAACCAACACTAATTTAGAGATATCATCAATTTCGTATGAATTTGGAGTTTGATTTCCCATAGACTCATAGAGAGTCAGATTTTTCGTTCTTAGTATTATGAAAGGTTATGTTGGTATTTTAAACTTAAAGAGATAAAAATTAAAACAAACGATGTTCGAAAGAAAAAAAAAATACGGTGGTGATTTGAATACATATACACTAAAATTAGGTAGTTATTTATAAAAATGCAAATACTCGATAGTAATTTGTAAAAATACGTAAATATATGATGGTTATTTGTAATTAATCCTAAACTTTATTAAAAACAAAAATAGGGAGTGAAAAAATTAGAGAAAAATGAAGATTTAGGACCTGTTCTTTCAGTCTTTTTAAAGTTGAATCCATGTAATCGAATCAATCGAATAATCAACTAAATCGAATGAAATGAATCGAATCGAATCAATCGAATGAATCGAATCGAACTAAATCGAATGAAGTACAAATTTATAACATAGTTGTCTTGAATCGAATCGAATCAAGTGAATGAATCGAATCGAATTGAATGGAATCGAATCGAATCGAATCGAATGAATCGAATCGAAATGAACTGAAAATAAGCTGGAAAGAACAGGTCTTAAAGTAGTACAAAAGAGTCAAAATGAAAGAATAGAGGTATTATTTGCCGTAATGCAAAGAGGACCCTACAAAATACAAACCAAAATGATGAATGTCCTTCTAAAAAGCCTAAACCCGTGAAAAAACGAAAACTAGTAAAAGTGAGTGGGACTTTAATTTGTCCTTTTAAATTACAACCCTTGATCTCACGAGACAAAGGGCCCCTTTCTCCTTCTACTAAGTCACATGTTTTTTATATTTTTTCGAGGGATTTTTCTCCATTATTAAACATCTTATTCAATAAATTTGTTTTGTTTTTTGTTTCCAATCAATTCAATTCACCTCTAAAACTTGACAAGCCTGTGTACGTTTTTAAACTGTTTTTTTTTTTTTTTGTTCCTTGTTCTCTCTTTTTCTAATTGCTCTAAATATGTTACTTCCTCCTTTTTAATTAATTGTTTATCTTTTAATTTGACATAAAAACAAAAGAATCTCATTAATAACACAAATACCCCCTCAAATCTCATGTTAATCAAAATTTTTTAGAGATGGGTAGGAATAGGATAGGGGTATCTTGATAATTTAGTTGAATAAACTCTTCCATATGAGAAAAAGTAAACAAATGATTGATACACCCCAAAAAGCAAAAGATAAACAAATGATTGGGACAGATGGAGTAAAATTTACAAAAATATAAAAATGTTGTGTGATAAACAAACTGTTTGACTCGAAAATAAAACATATTTATAATATTTAGTATGATTGTTAGTGTGATAAACAAACTGTTTGACTCGAAGTTTTAGTTTTATTGCTAAATAAATGTGAATTTTTAGAAAATTTTAATATTTTTAATTTTCTTTCGAATAAGAATCTTATTTTTGGTTTTCTAAGATTTTCTGAAATTTTCTTAAATTTTCTGAAGTTTTCTTAAATTTTCTTAAATTTTGATAAAATAAGCAAAAATAAGTTGAAAAGAGCAGACCCATATTATATAAACGTACTATGAGACAGGAGAAAATAGTTAAATGTACTGTATGTCATCTAATATATATGATGTTCATAAGTGTTGTCAATGTACAAGTTAAAAACACAATACTCTGTTCATTTTTATTTTTATTTTTATTTTTATCTTGCCGTTTTATTCTACACTTTTTAAAAAAAATTATCATACAATTAAAAAGTTAATGATGCAAGTGACTTTGTTGTACTTTTTTTTTCAAGTAAACAAGTAAATAACGGCTAAAAAAATAGATTTTATAGCCAAAAATGGAAATGATGAAATGTTTGTAGAAAAAAAACAAAATTACCAAACAAGGAAAGTGAGGAAAAAAAAAGAATGAAGACAATATGATATTAGCCATTACATTTTACTATGTATTTTATTTGTATAAATGAAGAATTAAATTTGTTTGCGTTATTCCAAAAATATAAATCGCTTCCTAGATATATCATAATAAACCCTTTATTACATATTTAAATGACTTAAATCTTTGTCTCTGGCATGAATAGGATATCATTTTCTATTAGTAAATCTCATTGAAATACTATACTTAGAAAATGATATACTCCTGTTTACCTTCTTGAAATACTATACTTAGAAAATGATATACTCCTGTTTACCTTCTTGAAATACTATACTTAGAAAATGATATACTCCTGTTTACCTTCTTGTACTCATGTGAATTTTCTTAACAACATTAAACTTTTTAAATATTGTGGCAAAATGAATATTCCAACTACGGGAAACTTACATCAATCTACTAATAGACAAATAATGTTGTGAATGAATTGGGTCATATTGGCATCTCTTTTAACTTTTCATTCAGAATAGTTGTTTTCACCTCGATTTGTCATGTGTCTTCCTAATCACAGTATGCAGCTATAATCGGTAAAATTCGAATAGATTTGAGCATTAGCACAAGTGTAACATCCCGTGAGGTTTATAACTCCCACATCGGTGGAGCAAAGTGAGTTTGATATGTTTACTTTTAGGCTTAAATGAGAACAACAAGCCTAAAAATGTGCATCTCGCCCTTAAGTGAGATGTATTACGACAAATTAAGGTAGGTTGAACCGTTATTACAAAGAAGAACATTTATTCTAATCAATACCCAAGTTTTGATTTTACCCCCTTTGCAATAAGACAAGTTTATATGTTTTAAGTTTTAACCTTACTGTCTACTCCAATGTTTTTCAAAGATATTTACATCCAATATGTTTTACGATCTTAATTAAGCAATAAACCAAAGTTATAGACTTATAGAGTTAGGTTTAGTTTGGGATGGTGAAATTTTATTTTTTTTGGTAAAAGGTAAGATATTATAACCATAAAACCATTACATTATAGTTGTATTACATACCATACTCTTAGAAGGGGATTAAAGGATTAATTCATCCACTACGTAAAGAATTAAACCATACAGCATCTTGCGACTTAAGTTTTCCGAGATCCAAGCTTGTAATTCGTAGCAAAACGAGCTTCTTCAGTTGATTGATGGTGAAATTTTAGTACTTCTTTTATTTCACTCATTTATATACTTTTTGATATAACTCTTGATATATATATAGTCATTTATGTGCATAAAGTAAATGTATACCACTGAATGAAATTGACACAATGTGCCCAAATTATAATTATGTGTGAGAAAGGACTTGAGTATTAAAGAAACTCACTCATATTTCAAAGTAATTTATTGTTTTCATTTTTGATGAAGTCGGATCTAAATGATCTATGATTGTGTATCAACTAGATGTTAAAATATTATTTCAATGATTGATATCGTACATTGAGAATTGTTGTCATACGTAATATAAGTAATTAATATGATTAATATTCACTTTAAAGTTGTAACACCTCGGTCACAACTAGAAGCTAGAATGTCACTCACGTTGGCTCACTAGATTGTGTACATCGCCCACAAACCAACACGAGTTCTTTTTAGCACACTTTGTTCTTACTCATGCGCATCTTGGAAAATTTCCTAGAAGATCACTAATTCTAAGATTGTTCTCTACCAAACATGCTTAACTAAAAAGTTCTTAAGATGAGCTACTAAAAAAGAAGATGCATCTTGTTTGTATGAGTAATACTTTCAACTCTTTTAAGGAGCTTATCACATGGACTTTTTCAATGAGATACCCAGCCCAAATAATCTCTCGGACAACACCGAATGTTACAAAACTAACGTCCCTAAGGAAGAAATTGTTAAAATAAATGACTACTCTAAGTGACAATGAAAGTGTCACGATTTCTATAAAAATTGTTGATCCTAAGGAATGAGTAAGTCACGTCATCTATATCAAAATAATTCTATAATAAGACCAACTGGTAGTTAGATGTAAGTAGGGTATCGAGTCTACAAGTAAATGGTCAGGTCGACTAAACTTAACGGTTTTAAGATTACTACGGGTTTGTTATTGTTTGGTGTAAAACTAAATTAAGGCTACTGATAAAATTTATAACTGAATAAGAGGAAAGGTCTGGAATCATCAGTTCACGAAGATAGAAAACACGGTAAACAAAGAATCACGTAAAGTGATAATTTACCACGCTAACGGAAACGAGAAGTTCTTCCGGGTCAAAATTTACCCAAAAGTTAAACTAACAGACTCTCATACTTATTAGTCTACCTCATTTACTGCAAGCAAGTCTAATAAAAATCAAGCTTTTGATCCTAGATTTCAATTTCCTAGGTCGATCAAGTAGTCGCGGTTGACAATAAATCAAATAAGTCTAATAAACATGCAAACAAGTAATCGTCAGTATCTAGCCGGTGTCGGTTCAAAATTAATTATTCAATAAAACTCTTTAAAACTCATACGAATATAAGTCTGCTTGGCTCAGCCAACAGGTGGCACTAAATCAGTCGGTATACCTTCTTCCGATCATATGTATTTCTTTCGGCCTCTTTCTTCTTCAAGTCGCGAGCTTCATCATCCCCTCGGTCGTTGAATTGGATTTTGCATTCCATAACTCAACTCAAACACAATGGAAATAACCAAATACCTGCAAAACACTTACCAAACACCAAAAATGTCACTCAAATGAAATGTGAAAACGAAATGGCTACATAAGGCACATTTTGACAATAAATGCAGCTCGAAACGGAGATCAAATGACTATCAAAATAACACTTGTCGAGCTACTACCGTCAAATAATTAAGCTTGTATCTAAGACTAATAAGTGTAGTTTTGTTGGTTAAAATACTGTTTTTACCACTCCTTTGAGTATAAACTGTTTGTGGAAATGAATTTCTTAATGGAGGAAGTTGTGATATAAAATAGATCTTAATGAGATCAAAGATACCAATGAGTTATTCCATAAGAGCCATCGTAATAATTCCACCACTGATATGACTACTAATTTTACTGTCAATGTGACTATTATAACCCTAGATATTGATCAATGTTTTCTTGGTATTGTATCAAGCTACGAAATTACCTTTGAAGGAGCTCCATATGTAAGGTCCCACATTGGTAAAGCATACGAAATGGTCTATCTTGTATACTTTGATTTTTGTCAGATTTATTTTCAATTTTACTTATTTGTTGTACGTTGTACCGTTTGAAGTTCTATTAAATTTGTTCACCTTATCTTACAATAATTTTAAAAAAAGTTCAAGAGTCTTGATTACATCAAAGTCCCAAAAAAAAAAACTTAAATCTCATTCAAATTAGTACGAATACAACAAACCCTAAGATAACACGTTTTCGAAAAATCGTATATCGTACTAGGATATTTATAGATTAAGGACCTGTTCTTTCCAGCTTATTTTCATTTCATTTCGATTCGATTCGATTCGATTCGATTCGATTCGATTCACCCATTAAGTTCGATTCGATTCGATTCAAAGACAACTATATTATTTAATTGAACCATTCGATTCGATTCATTCAATTCGATTCGATTCATTCCATTTGATTCGATTCGATTCGATTCGATTCAATTATTCGATTCGATTGATTGATTCAATTTCTAAAAGTTGAAAGAAACGAGTTAAGAGGAGTTTAAGAAGAGGACACCTTAGCATTTAGTGCACGATTGATAACTGAATTCAAAGCGGGTCACTTCAAATTAGATTGATAACCGAAGGACAAGTCCGGTAAGAATTGCATTTTGAAATTCATCCGTTGATATCAAACGGTACACTATTGGAAATGCCTAGTCCTTCCACAGGAAAATGTCAAAAATAATTGACTTATTAAATGCATAAACATCACATGAACAATCACATGCTCTTCTGACCATCATTTGACGAGAGAATTACAATTTACAAACCAAACGAGTCGTAAAATTGGGAATTGAAGTGCAAGTACTTTTCTCGTTCCAAATTTATTGTCTCACTATTTATTACGGACTGTTTAATAATGAATTGTCGACTTATAATAAAATTCACTTAAAAATTTATTTAATGTAAAAATGTTTAAGATATATAAGGTTATCAACTTGTCCTAAGTAAAAACTTAGAATGCTCATATTCATTTAAAAAATGGGGCTTAATAACAACAAATTTTCATTTAATTATTTAACGTCTTTAGTTTTTATATTTGCGTAAAAATACAAACTTTTGTTGTGTTATATATTCTTTCATTTTTCATGTTCTTTCCACTTTTTGAATATATGTGATCGACTAATTGAGAAATGTTCTAATGAAGTGGAAAGAACATTAGAAATGGAAGAAAGTATGATTTTATGAGTTTGTGAAAATAAAAAGAGCTTACCTAGTTAAAATTTAACTCATATACACCACTAGTAAAATGTTGTTATTATACACTTATTATGAGTAACGCAAGTCGAGAAAAGCTATAATGAGATCAACTTCTTTCGTTTTTTGGATCTCAAAGTCTAGTATAACTACGGAGTATATAAGTGGAGGGAATTTAAACACACACAGGACCTAATACTTACAACACAATATATAATACTCCCTCCATTTCAATGAGATAGCCCCATTGAAATTTCTACAACTATTAAAAAAAGTGAAAAAATTGAGGGTAATATTAGTTGTTTGGTTAGATAGGGCCCATTTATGATAATAAAGTTTGTGGTATTTTGGTGAAATTAGTATATTGATAGGGGTAAAATTGTTATTTTAATATTAAAAGTTGACATAAATAAAAATGGGGCTAAATAAATGAAACTGCCAAAAAGAATATATATGGAACTAAATGAATGAAATAGAAGGAGTGCTAATTAAATTACTAACCACTAAATTAGACATTTTAGTTGTGTTGACGTGATTTTTAAATAATCATTTATTTATGGGATAAAATATTGGCTCTAATAATTGTTGAAGAATAATTTATAGGATTAATTGCCAAGAATAATCCGAACCGGTCATTTTATTCCATAAATAATCCGAACTTGAATTAATCCACGAATAATCCCAACTATTCAAGTAACATTCCAATAATGAACTTTGGTCAATTTTAACATGCTTTAATCAATAAAAAAAGAAGTGAAAATGGTTTGAATTTTACTTGAAATAAGAGTGAGACAAAGTTAGAGTCGATTTCACGATTTTTTTTACGTGTTAGAGTCGATTGAAATTGGTGAAAGTTTATTATTGGAATGTTACTTGAATAGTCGGGATTATTCGTGGATTAATTCAAGTTCGGATTATTTATGGAATAAAAGCGTCAGTTCGGATTATTCTTGGCGATTAATCCTAATTTATATACCAATGAAACGATGAACATCACATATGGATACCATATGAATACTAATCCCTTCTAAATTCATGTTAAGGTACTTCCTTCGATTCAAAAGGTTGTTAACGTTTGACCAAAATCTCCCTCATAAAAATGGTCAAACATTAAGAACCTGTTGAATTGGAAGAAGTATTAATTAATTAATTAATTAATTAATGAGATTCATAATAATTTTAATACAAGTTTAAGAGTAGTTTTTATTTTTGAGTTTGTGATCAATAACTTATCTTATTCACTTCACTTATTGCTTTATGAAGTTTGTTTCTATTTTAAAAATTTGATTCTAACATAAAAACACAGTTATTATCTAATCCGTAGAAATATGGGAATGTGATGCTTATTAAGAAATTGAAGATTAGAGAAAGGAAGTTATGTTGTGTATTTCAGCTTTGAGTTTTGCTCTATTTATAATACAAAGATAACTGTACATAAACTATTTTAAGGGATGAAAGTTTGCGTATTTTTAGGCGAAAATTCAGGATAGTGGGATTTTCATCTTATCATCTATGAGTTCTTAACACTCCCCCTTGAAAATCCATCCATCATCTTTACCATGAATAACATATAAAACTTTGATGAATACTGGCTCATTAAAAACCTTGTTAGGAAAACCCATTGGGATAAAACCTAAGCAAAGGAAAAAAGAGTCCAGTGTATGCGATCTTCCGATCTTAACATTTGTCTTTGAGATGACGCATTCCGATTTTTCGCACGAGTTCTTGGAACTGTTTTGATGGTAATGACTTAGTAAATAAGTCTGCTAGATTATCACTTGATCGAACTTGTTGGATGTTAATTGTTCCTTGCTTCTGTAGATCATGTGTGAAGAAGAATTTTGGTGCTATATGTTTTGTTTTATCTCCTTTGATGTAGCCTTCCTTAACCTGATTGATGCATGCTGTGTTGTCTTCATATATCAATGTCGGCTGGTCTGTTGAAATGATGTTACATTCTTTTTGAATGTAATGCGTCATAGATCGTAGCCATACACACTCTCTAGCGGTCTCGTAAAGAGCAATTAATTCAGCATGGTTTGATGATGTTGCGGTTAAGGTTTGCTTTGTTGATTTCCAGGATATAGCTGTACCTCCAAATGTAAAAACATAACCCGTTTGAGATTTTGCCTTGTGTGGGTCTGATAGATATCCTGCATCTGCATATCCAATGAGGGTTGTGTTTTTCTTTCTTGGATAAAATAATCCTAAGTCCATTGTTCCTTGAAGGTATCTTAGGAGATGTTTTATTCCGTTCCAGTGTCTTTTTGTTGGAGATGCGCTAAACCTTGCTAGGAGATTTACCGAAAATGCTATGTCAGGTCGAATGTTATTCGCTAGATACATCAATGCACCAATTGCACTAAGATATGGCACTTCCGGTCCAAGTATACTTTCGTGATCCTCTTTTGGACGAAACTCATCTTTCTCTATACTCAGAGTTCGAACAATCATTGGGGAGCTCAATGGATGTGATTTAGCCATGCCAAATTTTTGTATAACTCTTTGAGTGTAGCTACTTTGGTGGATGACTATTCCATCTTTAAGGTGTTCGATTTGTAAACCTAGACAAAATTTTGTTCTTCCAAGATCTTTCATCTCAAACTCCTTCATTAAATATGTTGCAGTATCTTCAAGCTCTTTAGCTGTTCCAATGATATTTAAATTATCGACATATACTGCAATGATTGTGAATCCAATGTTTGTTTTTCTAATAAAAACACATGGGCAAATTGGATCATTTTTGTAACCCTCCTTTTCAAGGTATTATTTGAGACGATTATACCACATTCGTCCAGATTGTTTTAGTCCGTACAAAGATTTTTGTAGCTTTATGCATAACATATTTCCAGGTAGTCCTTTGCTTTTGTTTTCGGGCACATTAATTCCTTCAGGAATTTTCATGTATATATCAGTGTCAAGTGACCCATATAGATATGCAGTCACGACATCCATAAGTCGCATTTGTAGCCCTTTAAACACGGCTAATCCTGTCAAGAATCTTAGTGTTGTTGCATCAACTACTGGGGAATATGTTTCATCATAATCTATTCCAGGCATTTGTGAAAAGCCTTGTGCAACAAGTCTTGCTTTGTATCTGACGATTTCATTTTTCTCATTTCGTTTTCGGACAAAGACCCATTTGTATCCTACTGGTCTGATATCTTTTGGAATTGGTATTATAGGACCAAACACTTCTCGTTTCTCGAACGAATTTAGTTCTGCGTTCATCGCTTCTCGCCATTTTGGCCAATCATGTCTTTTTCGACATTCATCTACTGATTTAGGCTCAACATCATCTTTATCAATCATAATTTCTGATGCAACTGAGTACGCAAATATTTCATTTACGTTGGTGTTTGCTCTATTATATTCAACCCCTGTATGAACATAGTTTATAGAAATTTCATAATTATCATTAATGTCTTCTGAGGTTGGTTCAGGTGCTTTATTGTTTGTTTCTTCTACACTTGTGTCACAAGGTGTGTCATTTATTCTTTTGGATTTTCTAGGTTTTTGATCCTTTGAACCGAAAGGTCTCCCACGCCTTTTGCGTGTCATAGATAGGTCAGCTGCTGATTTATTGGTATCCTCGGTTGGGATTTCGATTCGAGCGGGGGCATTTGCAGCAGGGATATGAGATTTTGTTACTCCGGGCAAATTTGTGAAAGCGTCGGGCATTTGATTAGCTATCCTTTGCAAATGAAGTATCTTTTGTACTTCTTGATTACATGAACTATCTCTTGGATCGAGATATGATAATGATTCTGCTTTCCATATGATTTCTTTAGGTTTCTGGTCCACTTTCTTTTCTCCCCCTAAGACTGGGAATGTATGTTCGTCGAAATGGCAATCGGCAAATCGAGCCGTAAATAAATCTCCAGTCATCGGTTCCAGATATTTAATGATGCTTGGAGAAGTAAATCCAACATATATTCCTAGTCTTCGCTGTGGACCCATTTTAGTCCTTTGTGGTTGGGCAATCGGTACAAATACCGCACAACCAAAAGTCCTTAAGTGAGATATATTTGGAGGCTGACCCGTTACAAGCTGTAAGGGTGAAAACTTATGGTAAGCAGTCGGTCTTATCTTTACCAATGTTTCAGCATGTAATATAGCATGTCCCCATGCAGATGATGGTAATTTGGACCTCATTAATAATGGTCTAGCTATTAATTGTAATCTTTTTATCATTGCTTCGGCTAGTCCATTTTGAGTATGAACATGTGCCACTGGGTGTTCAACGTCTATGCCAATAGACATACAATAATCATTAAATGCTTTAGATGTAAACTCCCCAGCGTTATCCAGACGAATTTTCTTTATATTATAATCTGGAAAGTGTGTTCTTAATCTGATTATTTGGGCAAGAAGTTTTGCAAATGCCATATTTCTTGTTGATAAGAGAGTAACATATGACCATCTAGTAGATGCATCTATCAATACCATAAAGTATCTAAATGGTCCACAATATGGAGTAATTGGGCCACATATATCCCCTTGAATTCTTTCAAGAAAATTGGGCGATTCATTTTTGATTTTACTCATTGATGGTCTTATTATGATTTTTCCAAGCGAACATGCTGTGCATGGAAAATCAACAGATTTTATCACCCTTATATTTTTCATTGGGTGTCCAAGTGTATTTTCAATGATTTTTGTCATCATTCCTGGGCCTGGGTGACCCAGCCTATCATGCCACAAATTAAATGTAACATTGTCATTTATTTTAATAGATGCCATCATATTTATTATGATAGGATTTATACGAGTATAATATAGACCCGAAGAATATGATGGCATTTTCTCACATATATATATTTTGCCTGACTTAATACTTGTAAGACACAAGTATTCTTTATTATTTTCAGTCATGGTTTCAATATGAAAACCATTTTGGCGCAAATCTTTGAAACTGATCAGGTTTCTTTGCGATTTACTCGAGTATAAAGCATGACTTATAATTAAGTTCGTTCCCATTGGGAGTACGACGCTAGCCTTTCCGGCTCCTTCAATTATTGCAACATTCCCTGATATTGTATTTACATTTGCCTTTATTGGCATCATTGTACTGAAGTACCTTTTATTTTTCAATATAGTGTGAGTTGTACCACTATCAATTAGGCATGCTTCTCCAATATTTGCCATATCTTCAAAATATAAACAAAGTGATTATTTAATTAGACATTCAATTCATTGCATCAATAATATTACAACATTACAAAGAGTTATACAAACCACAAAGTAAATTAAAACAATGCATAAAATAAAATAGAAAGAAACAACTGATACTATTATATGATTAGTTTTATAATATAATAGCTTCTATTGTGATTTTATTTTAGTTTGCAGATTCATTAATGCCCGCAACATCATCCAGAAGATAATCTGCTATGTCGAGGTTGTTAGAATCTGGTGCGGAAGATATAATGGGGATCGCATCACTAATAAAGTGTGCCTCAGGCCCTTTATTATCTTGTTTGATAGATGCTTGATAGAGATCAACAAAGTGCTTAGGTGTACGACATGTACGAGCCCAATGCCCATTTAGACCACACTTCAAGCATGCACCCTTAGGTTTATTCACCTTTTCTGGGCGGACAAATTGCTTACCAAAATGTGGTTTTTTAAAGCTATAAGGCTTTCGTTCCGGGCCATAACCACGTCCCTTACCGCGTCCTCTTTTGTTGTTCCAGCGCCCACGGCCAGACTTGGCAATAGCATTTGCCTCAGGTATAGCCATGGAGCCACTTGGCCTCTTATTTTCATTTTTTAATAAGATTTTGTCATGTTGTTCAGAAAGTAACAACACTGTAATGAGGTCAGTGAATTTGGTAAACTTTTCTTGCCTTAGCTGGCGTGCAAAATGTATATTCGGCCCTCCCATAGTTGAGAAAGTCTTGTCCAGTTTAGCAAAATCACTGACTTCTTCTCCACAATATTCTAATTGTGAAGATAAATTAAATAAAGCAGAATTATATTCAGTTACTGATGTATAATCCTGGAAACGTAAATTATTCCACTCTTCCCGTAGCCTAGGAAGTAGAACATTGTGATGACGTCCAAACCTTTCCTCAAGATGTTTTAGTAGCTCACTTGGGTCCCTAACTCGTATATATTCATTTTTAAGGGATTCAGCCACATGATGTCTTATGAATATATGAGCTTTCTGTTTTTCTTGGTGGGTAGCCCAGCTACCCTCCTCAATAGTATGCTCGAGGCCCATTGCCCCTAAGTGAGCAATAATGTCATCCCTCCACTGGGGGTATCTCATTCCAGATACATCAAGAACCTCGAAATCTCTTTTAGCAATATGTGCCATTTTCTAAATCATCATATAAATAAGAACATTAGTGATATGAATAAATATGATTACGATTGTTATTATTCAATTCATTGATAAACTTCTCATATGATAAGAAAATAACGAAATACAACAAGGATTAAAATAACATAAATACTATATTTTTTTTTCTTAACAATTTTTCATAATATGGACTATGAAAATTCCAAAAAATACAACTATTAATACTATTACTAGCATTAGGCAACTAACAAGAGCCTTCAGTTCATTAAAAGATTTTTGTAATCTATTTGAAATAGCGTCGGATGAAGGATCCATATTTGAGAAAGATATATATATATTATATATATAATTTTTTTTTTTTATTTGAGAATTTGAGATATGAATATGAAATTAGTGAATGAAATAAGTGAGTAAAAGTGATAAGATTTTGTGGTTTAAATAGATGTTTATTTTACTATAGCACAACGGTTATAACTAATTTTTAAAAGGGTTGTTTATTTTGAAAAAAAAAATTTGTGGTTTAAAATGAATGTTATTTTTGTGTAGTAGTAACGGTTATATTTAATAGGTAAAAGAGTTATTTTATTTTAATAATTAATCAAGGTTAATAATTATTTAATTTATTTATATTTCTTTGTTGATAAATAAATATTCTAAATAAAGAAAAAAAAACTAAAAAAATGGTGATCCATTAATAAAATAATTTACACACAAAAATATATATATATATTTAATGTCTTCAATTATTGTTTTCGTAAGTCAAAGCAACAACAACAACAAAACAACAATAATAAATGCTTAAAAATATAAAAACAATAAAAACAAGACAAACAACAATAATGTAGATGGTGACTATAAAAATATGTCGACAAAATATTTCACATCATTTTCAAAACTTTACTTATCCATTCTTCATTTTATTTTTATTTTGTTTTATTTTATTTTACATATAATTTTTAATTTATTTATGCAATAAGTTTTATATTCTATTTAATGCGAGAAAAGCTATTTTAATGGTGGTCGATTAAAGCTAATGGCGGTGACGTCTTTTACGGGTGAGGTTTAGTTGATGTGGTTGGTTTAAGTGACCTTTCAACATGGGTGGTTGGTTTAATATCGTCGATACGACGTTTACTGTTAACGGTTTCATTAGTCGAATCTGATGATTGTTGTTCATCCCTGACCCTCTTCAAGTGAGAAGGTCCTGCCATATTTTCGGATACGAAACGGCGATTCTCGGGACATTTATTGTTTAGTCCCTCTGATCGAATATTAAGGTTGGTATGGGTTGGTCTTGTTGGTTGCCTATTTATATTACGAGGGACAACAGATGGTTCGCTCGGGGTTGGTTGCGGTTGTGGATGGGGATGGACAACTGGTAAGATGGGACAATGAACGGGAATGCTCTCAGGCTCAGTAATGAGGTATATATTTGAATTTGTGATATAGCTAAAAAGGGGATTGATCCCATGACAATGGTGATCCATAAAAGATTTTTATTTTTATTTTAAGATGGTAATAATATTAGAACAATAGTTGTGAATACTACTAATAATACTATGAATTATTTTAACTTACGAATTCAGAGCGATTCGTGCTGATAACGTATTAAGAAATTGAAGATTAGAGAAAGGAAGTTATGTTGTGTATTTCAGCTTTGAGTTTTGCTCTATTTATAATACAAAGATAACTGTACATAAACTATTTTAAGGGATGAAAGTTTGCGTATTTTTAGGCGAAAATTCAGGATAGTGGGATTTTCATCTTATCATCTATGAGTTCTTAACAATGCTTTCATTTTTTGCCTTTTTGTCAACATTTCCAATAAGGAAAAAAAAAATTGATTATAAAGTTTATTTATTGTGAATAAAAGTTCTTAGAGTATATCTAGTCTGAGACTGCCTCATACAATAAGACATTATATCAACACAATTATTATATCATTACTTACCCTACATATTTCTGTCACTGTCACCATCACCATCAGTACTCGAACATATTATATCAACCAGTCGGACCCCACAACCACCGCCAACAGTCGGACTCCATCACAAGTCGTACTCCACATCCACCGCCAACAGTCGAACTCCACCACAACCACCACCACTAATCAAACTCCACCGCAACCACCAATCGAAATCCACCACAATTATTGCTACAAATCGAAAGTCACAACCACTGTCACTCGTCGAACACTACCGCAACCACCAGGGTGGAGTCCAACCACCGCAAAAGTCAAACGCTTCTCAGCTATGATCGACAATAATCCTCATTTACGATTTGTGATTGATCGAAAATGTATCATTATCGGTGATGATATCGCAGATCGAAGGTTTGATTTTATGGTTGATTGAGGTTGTGGTAGTGCGCGATTTCGAAGGGAAGATTAATCGTTGTTCATTTTTTATTTTCTTGGTATAATAGTTGATCAGAATGGTTACTTTAACGATATAATAAAGTTACTTTTGAAATATTATGGAGTTACTTTTCAATTTGAAATTTTAGGTTACTTTTTAAAAATAATCTAGTTACTTTTCAAGAATAATCTAGTTACTTTTAGATGTGTTTCATACAATGACACAACCTCACCATAAAATTTGTGAAGTTCTTAAATATTGAAGTTGATGAATTTTGTCATGAATTATGAATAACTTTATATAGGGTTCTTTACTTCTTTTATTGCTGCTTCGGGTTACAAATACTCAAAGTAATAAATACAACTTGAACCTAATGAATAATCTTGCGTATAATTCTATGGGCTGCGGTATCACTTGACCTTCTCTGACCGTGCGTCCTGCACAAGCACACAAACCTAGCCTCGGGGGTGTCCGAGGATAACCCCTCTGATGCTTAAGTCAGCGTCTGTAGAAGAGAAAGTCAGAGAATTGTAATAGATAGTCTAAGTAATACCTATTTGTGTGTATATGTGAATGAATCTCTGTTGAATGCCTCCTTTCTTATTTATATGACATAATCTTGTCTTCTAGTGATCCGTGTCAGCTATAAAGCCGATCCTTTGTCTTTTAGCGTTGTTCTGTAGTGATCAGGTGCTAACAAACTTCTGACACTCATGTCTACTGTCTCCTACGCCTAGCCGTGTCCACTTGACCGTGCACAATGTGTGACCGTGCGGCCTCGACCGTTTACCACCCCAAGGCCTGGAAGTTGGGTGAACGTGGCCGGGCGGTTCCATAGGACTGCCTTCGGTGCGGTCAGACCTACTCGGCTGACTATCCCTCATCAATTGCTATTGCTCTTAATTTACTAATGCAAAATATTTTTTTGTACTGAGTAAAATTATTTTAACTGTAATACCCGGTATTTTTAGTAGGTGATAATAATAATAATAATAATAATAATAATAATAATAATAATAATAAAAATAATAATAATAATAATAATAATAATAATAATAATAATAATAATAATAATAATAATAATAATAATAATAATAATAATAATAAAAATAATAATAATAATAATAATAATAATAATAATAATAATAATAATAATAATAATAATAAGAGTCAAATAGAATAGACCCAAATAAGACCCAAACAAAACCCTTACCAAATAATAATAATACTAATAAAACAAAAACAAACAAAGCACAAATTAAAATAATAAAAGAGAAAGGTGTGTGCGTGTAGCAGCACCACCATTTTTACATCATCATCACCAATTTCATCATCTACCACCTTCACCATACTTCACGCACCACCACCTTCTGCACCGCCATCGCCACCACACCCTCGCCACCACCGCCTTTCACGCCGCCACCTCACCACCGCCACTGCCACCTTTTCTTTTTTTTTTCCCTTTCTCGACTGTTTTCGTTCGGGGTCGATTTTGGGTCGATATTTTGGGTGTTTTTCGTCGGGTCTTCAAGTTCTAGCCTAATTACTCGAGTTGTTAAAGGTATAATCCGTAATTAATTGTTTTATTTTAATTTTTTCGTCAAACCCTAACCCTAGAAATTGGGGGTTTTCGATTTATAGCCGATTTTATTGAATTAGTGTGTTAATTAGTTAGTTTTAAGATGGTATTTGATAGTAGTATGGTTTAATTGTAGAGCACGGCTTCGTAGAGGAGCGAATATGACAGCTTTGATGAGAAAGAAGAATCGATTTAGGTGGGATGAGAGTTGTGAGAAGGCGTTTCAAACTCTAAAGGAGCGCCTTACCACAGCTCCTGTTCTTACCTTACCAGACGGGAGTGAATGTTTTGAGGTGTATACGGACGCCTCGAAACATGGCCTTGGATGCGTTTTGATGCAAAATAGAAGAGTGGTAGCTTATGCATCTAGACAGCTGAAACCATATGAGGAAAGTTACCCGACGCATGACCTTGAGCTAGGAGCGGTTGTCTTTGCCTTGAAGATTTGGAGACATTACCTTTATGGTGCGACCTTCAAGGTATTCTCTGATCATAAGAGCTTAAAGTATATCTTCACGCAAAAAGAGTTGAACATGAGGCAACGAAGATGGTTAGAATTGCTTGGAGATTACGATATGGAGATAGTGTATCACGAGGGCAAGGCTAATGTGGTGGCAGATGCACTGAGTCGTAAGTCAGTGCATTCCCTCACGACTGCCATGTCCTTGATGCGGTTACGGGATGAAGTTCGTGAAATGGGTATTAATGTCATCCGAAAAGGAGATCAGATGGGAGATATGACAGTTCAGGTGGAGCTTTATGATGAGATACGATGTGGACAGTTGGCGGATCCTAAGCTTGTGGAGTGGCGAGCTAGAGTTGAGAAGGGTGAGACGTCTAAATTTCAGATTCACGAAGATGGCAGTCTTCGATTCGATGGAAGATGGTGCGTGCCGCATAACAATGAGTTGAGGAGACTGATTATGAGTGAGGCGCATAATACACCTTATTCAGTGCATCCAGGTGGGGATAAACTGTATAAGGATCTGAAGAAGACGTTTTGGTGGCCAAGTATGAGGAATGACATCGCAGAGTTCGTGGCTCATTGTTTGACCTGTCAGAAGGTCAAGAGTGAGCATAAGAGGCCACAAGGTAAGTTGCAGTCTTTAGAAGTCCCGGAATGGAAGTGGGATTCCATTTCGATGGACTTCATTGTGGGTTTGCCGAGAACTCAGAGGGGAAACAGTATGATTTGGGTGATTGTGGATCGACTGACTAAGTCAGCCCACTTTATTCCGATGAAAGACACATGGAGTAAGAGTGAACTAGCAGCAACTTACAGGAGGCATGTGTTGAGATTGCATGGAGTACCACGGGATATCGTTTCAGATCGTGACTCGAGGTTTATATCAAGGTTTTGGAAGGAGTTGCAGGCATCCTTGGGTACTAAATTGAAGATGAGTACAGCGTTTCATCCTGCCACAGATGGACAGACTGAGAGGACGATTCAGACCCTTGAGGATATGTTGAGGGCGTGCATTTTGGAGCTTAGGGGTTCGTGGGAGGATAAGTTAGATTTGATTGAGTTCTCGTATAATAACAGTTATCATGCGAGTATCGATATGGCACCGTTTGAGGCCTTATATGGGAGGCGTTGTAGGAGTCCTGTTTGTTGGGATGATTTGACAGATGCAGTGATGTTGGGGCCACAGATGATTCAGGAAATGATTGAGCAAGTAAGAGTAATCAGACAGAAAATGAAAGCGCCACAAGACCGTTAAAAGAGCTACGCGGATCTACAGAGGAGAGATTTTGAATTTCTTGTGGGAGATAAGGTGTTGTTGAGAGTTTCTCCTATGAAGGGAGTCATGCGATTCAGGAAGAAAGGAAAGTTGAGCCCAAAGTTCATAGGGCCTTATGATATTCTTGATAGGGTTGGTGAGGTAGCTTATCGCTTAGCCTTACCACCTGCTTTAGACAAGGTGCATAACGTATTCCATGTATCCCAATTGCGAAAGTATCTCAGTGATCCTTCACACATTATTGAGCCAGAAACGATTCAGCTAGACGAGTCCTTAGCATATGAAGAGTTTGCCAAAGAAATCTTAGATCGAAAGGTAAGGAAGACGAGGCGTGGCGAGACGATCCTAGTGAAAGTATTGTGGTCAAACCACAACGTTGAGGAGGCGACTTGGGAGCTCGAGAGCGCTATGAAAGAGCGTTATCCGCATCCTTTCGATGAGGTATGAGTTCAGTTACGAGGACGTAACTGTTTTATTTTTGGGGGGGTAGGAACATCGCGCCCCGATTCTGTTATATTTTATATTGTGTTATACTCATTTTCTTGCTGGTTATGCGATTAGAGAATGTAGAGCCCTTAGGTTAAGCAGTAGAGTTTTGACATGATGTTGAGTACGGTTACCTTATGAGTCGAGTTGAGTTATACTCAGTTTCGGTTATGTTGGCATGAATTGTGGAACTTCGGGACGAAGTTCTTTTAAGGGGGGAAAACTGTAATACCCGGTATTTTTAGTAGGTGATAATAATAATAATAATAATAATAATAATAATAATAATAATAATAATAATAATAATAATAATAATAATAATAATAATAATAATAATAATAATAATAATAATAATAATAATAATAATAATAATAATAATAATAATAATAATAATAATAATAATAATAATAATAATAATAATAATAATAATAATAATAATAATAATAATAATAATAATAATAATAATAATAATAATAATAATAATAATAATAATAATAATAATAATAATAATAATAATAATAATAATAATAATAATAATAATAATAATAATAATAATAATAATAATAATAATAATAATAATAATAATAATAATAATAATAATAATAATAATAATAATAATAATAATAATAATAATAATAATAATAATAATAATAATAATAATAATAATAATAATAATAATAATAATAATAATAATAATAATAATAATAATAATAGCCAAATAGAATAGACCCAAATAAGACCCAAACAAAACCCTTACCAAATAATAATACTCCCTCCGTCCCGGTCATTTGTTTACACTTTCTATTTTGGGGGTTACGGGTCATTTGTTTACACTTTCCATAAATGGTCATGGGTGACCCATGTGGGAGGTGGGACCCTACTCTCTTAACCAATTACATTTCATAATTTTAAGCAAGCGGGACCCCCTTTGTACTTATATTATTATTTTATTAGTTTTTTCTCTACCTCTCTCCTCACATCGATAAATGTGTATAAAGTAAACGTAAACAAATCACCGAGACGGAGGGAGTAATACGAATAAAACAAAAACAAACAAAGCACAAATTAAAAAAAATAAAAGAGAAAGGTGTGTGCGTGTAGCAGCACCACCATTTTTACATCAGCATCACCAATTTCATCATCTACCACCTTCACCATACTTCACGCACCACCACCTTCTGCACCGCCATCGCCACCACACCCTCGCCACCACCGCCTTTCACGCCGCCACCTCACCACCGCCACTGCCACCGTTTCTTTTTTTTCCCTTTCTCGACTGTTTTCGTTCGGGGTCGATTTTGGGTCGATATTTTGGGTGTTTTTCGTCGGGTCTTCAAGTTGTAGCCTAATTATTCGAGATGTTAAAGGTAGAATCCGTAATTAATCGTTTTATTTTAATTTTTTCGTCAAACCCTAACCCTAGAAATTGGGGGTTTTCGATTTATAGCCGATTTTATTGAATTAGTGTGTTAATTAGTTTGTTTTAAGAT
Organism: Dianthus caryophyllus; assembly: GCA_023091065.1. Taxonomy (NCBI): domain Eukaryota; kingdom Viridiplantae; phylum Streptophyta; class Magnoliopsida; order Caryophyllales; family Caryophyllaceae; genus Dianthus; species Dianthus caryophyllus. The sequence goes on from CM041519.1 coordinate 34,435,476, forward strand.
GGTATTTGATAGTAGTATGGTTTAATTGTAGAGCACGGCTTCGTAGAGGAGCGAATTTGACAGCTTTGCATTCTTGAGCTTTCTAATTTAAGGTAAGTTTGATATAATAGCCTAATTAAGCTTTAATTTGGCCTTAATAGTGTGGTTTGATGTTTTTGGTGGAGCTTACATGAGCTTTGGTTGGTTGATACTTGAGAATTTTTAGTTTGAGCTATTCTTTGTATACCCTTGAGCATGTTGATTTCATTTAGCCTTATAGATCAATGTGAATGTGTGTTCTTGAACATTATTATGTGATATTCATGCTAGTGTGGAGCCTTAATAAAATTATTGAAAGTGTTTGTGATATTATAATGGCAAGGATTTATGATTAAATCATGTGGTGGTTGTTAAAATTGCTAATGGAGATGTTGTGGAGTTGTTGGTAGTATGTTGGCTTTGATGGGGTTGTTTGAGTTGTGAGATTGAGGGGTAGGCCCCACGGGGGCTTACCCGTGGTCCGACTGATCACGGACCCGCCTGAGTTCTCCTTGTAGGGGTTAGTCCTACAAGGGGTGTGCACACTCGGAACGAAGGGATTCTAGAGAGTATGTGATTGAGTATCGAGATTGTTATGAGTTGGACGGCTTGAGTTGGTGTGTGGAATATGGAAGAATTTTATAATTGTTTTATTGGTTATAAAGTGATTATGCTCTACAGGTTGCCTTGTATCTTATTGTTTTCTTTTTTATCTATAATATGTTTATTGTTGCTCTTGTTACGTCTTTATGGAGCCTTGTAGGTTTGTTTTGGGTTGTTGGTGTAGTTATTGTTATGGTTTGACTTTTGTATCATTCTTACTCGACCTTTGGTTGACATGTTTGTTGTTGTATGATTTAAAACCTGCTGCCCAAAACTTTTCATTGGTGGCCTGCTACGACCCAATTGGAATTTCCGTCCTTTTGGTGAACAGTTTAAGATCAGGTACTTATGACGATGTTTGGATGCCCGGTTGCATGCACGGGTTGGAGTGAGCGACCAGTCCTAGGTGCAGTTGTGTAGTTAACGTTTTTGGGAGCATCCGCTTTTGAGACTCACTTTTGGACTCACATAGTTTCTACTTTTAGTTTCAATTTTGCTTTTGTTTTACCACGCTTGTGTGGGTTGTTGGAGTTGTGGTCACCTTTCGAGTGATCAGTTTATACCAGTTTCTTTCGTATTCAGTTGCTATTTCTTTTGTCGTTTTAGTTTTAACAGGTTTTATCAGGTTGTTGCGTTCTCACATGGACTTGGCTTAGGTCATGTCCTTGTGACATTCCTATTTTGTCGAAAATAAACTTGGCTAAAATGGGGGTGTTACAATAACAAAACAAAATAGGTAGTAAATTTTACAATTTTCCTCCATTTATTTATACGTCTTCTAATAATATTATGGGAATTCTATGGTGCGGCCCTGTATTTTTTCGCTTTTCCATGTTGTACCCAAACTTTTTAAAAATTTTATGATATACCCTTAAACTTCGCGATTATTCTCTATGCTAACCTTCCCTGAACCCCCATTAACTGTTTGTTTTTCCTAACCACATTTTTTTAACTTTTTCTCCATATCACTTAGCACCAAATATCCTTATTACACGAGAATTGTCGAAAAGTATTCTAAAAACACTTTTATCATGAAGTATAATATTTGATTTATAAATTTTTAAATTACAAATTCTATGGTGAAGCTGTGAATTAAAAAGTAACGGTATTTTGCTTCAAACGTAACTCTGTTGTATGAGAGGCGTAATGATATTTTATTAGGGTATTAATTTTTCATATACGGATTTTACTCAAGTTATATACTTTTTTCATTATTTTTCCCACTCTACCCTTTTTTACTCCAAGAATATACAAAATTCTCTCTTTTTAATTTTCAAACAAATCTTAAATCAAATTCATTCAAGTTTCTAACTTTTCAATCATGAAATCCAATAATGAAGTAATAATTGTCTTTTAATTTTAATTTTGTGTTTAAATTATTGAATTTTATTAATTTTTAATAAATTTAATTTTAATTTATAATTAAGGTTTGTGAATGAGTGTGTTTATAGAAAAGAATGCAAGAAAAAATAAATAAATAAATAAAATAAAACAAAATTGAAATTTTTTTTAAAGAAAATACAAAAAAAAAATAATAATAAAATAAAATAAATGGAAATTCATGTTACCCAGCAAACAAAAGAAAAAAAAAGTGTTGCAGCCACCGCCTGCCGCCTGCCACTGCCGTCCCCCTGCCAACCCACCTCTACCTGCCTCACCGCCCCCACCTTCTACCACCATCAAACAACCACCAAACCACCCCAAAGTAGCAACCATCCTAAATTTTTCACTTTACCACCATAAACCACCCACCACTAACCCTAAAATGGCCGCCCAACCCCACCTACACCGCCTCCGACTTGACCCACAGTGGGGCCGCCCCATACCGTCGTCGACAACCACCTGTCGCCGCCATAATCACACTCATTCAGGAACCCTAATTATAAATTATAATTAAATTTATTTAAAATTAATAAAATTCAATAATTGAAACACAAAATTGAAATTGAAAGACAATTATTACTTCATTATTGGAGTTCATGATTGAAAAGTTAGAAACTTAAATGAAATTGATTTAAGATTTGTTAAAAGATTAAAAAGAGAGAATTTTGTATATTCTTGGAGTAAAAAAGGGTAAGATGGGAAAAAATAAAGAAAAAAGTATATAACTTGAGTAGAATCCGTATATGAAAAATCAAATACGTTTTATTAAACAAAATGTAGATCATAAACAAATTTTTACAAGTAACAAAATTTCTCAATCTACACCCATAAACGCTACCACCGACTTGTGACCCGATCAATATAATTTTTCATGCAATTTTGCTTGGTTCATTCTGACTTCAGTAATTCTTCGACCTTTCATTATCCAAGGTCTTCACGACGATCAAATTGAACACGAACGCGGTCGACTCCTTTGCATATTTGTTGTTCTTCCTCGTCTCCTGGTGTGTTGAATTGAATTCACCCCATTTATCTTGTCATGTTTGGTGTAATCTACATGGTGGTGCGATTGCTTCGCTTGTTGATTTAATTGGATTGTTGTTATTTACACCGTTGTTCCTTTTTTCTATTGGTATTTCGGTCGAGTTTGATGTTTCATACCTCGATAATTTTGATCTTTCTGTTTAAGTCTTGGTTTCAATTTGGTTTGACTAATTGAATTTTAGTAGAGCTAAGTTTAAGACATTTTGGTGAGTGTTGATAAAATTGATTTGGCTGGTCGTTGAATTGGTGGAAAATCATGGTAATTTGTACTCTCGCTGTCTCAGTCATTTGTTTACATTTCTTTCAAATTCCCTTCACAAAAAAGTCAAACTGTAAACAAATCACTTGGTGTTTAGGTTGAGATTAAGGTGTATAAGGGATGAAATTAATGATGTCCCATCGTGTAAGACGACCTCACTCTAAAATTACTCTTTTTAAATTACTTAATGCATAATTTTTTAATGGTTTTATGGATAATTGGGCTTGTTTTCGTGTGATTAATGCATTTATAATCAAATGAATAGGTTAATAAGCAATCGGTCAGACTAATGCATAAACTAATAGGTTAAACAAGTGACCAAGTTAATTGGAGCTATTACTATGGTTATAGACTTATAGTAGGGATAAATTATAAACTTTAGGAGTACACTATGAAATTTTTAAAGGGTAAGAGTATAACATAGAAAACAAAGAAACTCGCGAGTATACCATAGAATTTGATCCTATACTTTACGGAGTATTTTATTTATGTTGTTTAAACTTTGTGGTAGTGGTTGAGTACTTCCTCTATTCCAATCAATTCTGTACATTTGCTTTATGTCGTACATCGATGCTCGTTTTATCTATACATTTGCTTTATGTCGTACATCGATGCTTGTTTTGTTTTGTTCATATCTTTAGTTACGTACTCTCAAAAATTTTAAAATTGGATATTGATAATGTGCTTGATATAACAATTAAAACAAGATCACATATGACTATTTACGGAAATTCTATGTTGTACCCCTGCATTTTGTCGCTTTTCTACGTTGTACCTAGACCTGGCAAACAAGTCGTGTCGTGTCGTGTCGTGTTCGTGTTCGTGTCACGTATAAATGGGTCACTCACCCCTCAACCCAAACCCGACCCAATTAATAAATAGGTCATTAGTGCTTGACCCAAACCCAACCCGTTTATATTTTAAATGACCTGACTTGACCTGATTAACCCATTTAAATAAATAGGTTAAACTTTAACCCGCTCGACCTGTTTGACCTATTAAACCTGTATAACCCATTTAAAATTTTTAAGCATTAAAACTTCAAATAACTTTATAGTCAAAATCAAAATTTTAAAGAAAGAAATATTTTGTTACTCCGTAATCTTTGATTTTGATTTTTGAATTTCAGAGGAAAAAAAAAGTGTAATAGTATTATATATGCGTTAAATGGGTTATCGGGTTAACCTACCTGTTTAACCCATTTAATTAAATAGGTCTTTCGTGTCAGATTCGTGTCTGGAAAGCTTGACCCAAATCCAACCCATTTATATTTCGTGTCGGGTTCGTGTCAACTCACTTACTTAAATGGGTCATCACATAGTGACCCAAACCCATTTATTTCGTGTCGGGTTCGTGTCGTGTTTTCGTGTCGTGTCACTTTTTGCCAGCTCTAGTTGTACCCCAACATTTTTGAAAATCTGTAGTGTACCCTTAAACTTTACTTTTATTCTCTAAATTAACCCCTTTAGCTATTTCTCTTTATAGAGTCCTTCGTTTAACTTTTTTTTTCTTTACCAATTAACGCCGATTGAACTTATTTTATAGAAGTTTTCAAAAACTATTCTTAATAACGCATTTTTAGCATGATAATTAATGCTCGTTTCATAAATTGTTAAATAACTTTATGCGTGATTTTTTAATCATCTAGTATATAATTAGGCAGGTTAACGTGTAATTGAATGCTTTTATTAGCAAATGAATTGGTTAATAAGCAATCAGTTAGATTAAAGAATAAGTTAATAGCTTAAATAAATGACCAGATCAAAGAAGACTAATAATTTGGTCATAACAGAGATAAACTTTGAAATTTAGGGACACAACATGAAATATAGAAAAGACAAGGGTACAACCTAGAAAACGGAGAAACTCGAGGGTACACCATAAAATATCCATTTTTTTTTATTGTGTGTTAAAAGTTATATCGAAAATTTACACTCATGAATAGTGTCCAAAAAGTGAAACGTATCCGTGTTATTGAAATTGAGGAAATATGATTTATGACCCTTTAATATTGGGTAGCCATAATATCACTCACAAATGTGATATTCCACTCAAAAACACTCATGGTGTATTAAAATAATGCTCTAGGATACCAAGAGGAGTGTGTGGCAGAGTATATTTTTGGGTGACTTTATTAAATCCCTTGATATTATCTACTTTTATTTTTCATCATAAAATTGGATACGTTTGCCTTATTCTTAGAATTACCCCCTCCATTCAAATCCAATGAAATTTTTTTTGGCACTATTCATGTAGGTGGAGAATATTCGAAATAACTCGTAATATATAAATAAAATATAGTCATGTAAGATATTGCTTTATTTGTCTTGAAAAATAGAACATTAATATCAATTTTTTTATATTTTTATACACTTTAAAACTATAAATATTGTTGTTACAAAATGCGTTTCGACAAGTGTGAAAAAGAAAGGGATGTCATTAGATTTGAATGGAGGGAGTACGTTATTTTTTTCCTAGGTAAAATTTATGCGGACAGAAAATAATGTCACCCTGAAAAATTCAACACAAACTCACTCCACTTTCGTTCTTTATAATTGCATGCCAGTTCTAAAATATATATCGAGTAATCCCTCCATCTTTTCCATTTAATCTCATGGGTTCACTTTTCTCCTCACAAAAAATGAGTCAATGGGGTAAATGAAACTAATGAAAGGACTAATAATTTGTTGATGAAAAAGTCAAGAAAAGGGTAGGTAACAAGTAAAATATACTTGTAAATTTGTAATTGCCAAACCTTTTTAACAACTTGACGTACAATTGAGAGATGTCGGACTACACAATGAGTTAAATACTCAAGTAGAAGAAGTTTCACTTGCAGAGTTAACCTCCACAAATTCAACACACTCAAACATTTTGTAAGAGTAAAACTTAAGATAAGTAGTGAAAATAACACGGTAAAAAGTTTATGTGTGTGTTTGTGTCAAAACTTTTCACCAAATATTCAAACATTCTGAAACCTTATTCAAATTACATCATGTCCATCAAAAAAAAAATCAGCCTTTTGTCAAACAAAAGTCATGATATGACTGAAACTTTTAATCATTTCAAGAACAAATAAAAAGTAAATAAAAATAATTAAAAAAGTGTTGTGTAAGTAAGAGTATGTTTTAAACCCATTGAACTATTGCATTACCCTTGAGTTAATCCTCCTTTTGCGAATATCCACCACAGTTTCAGAATTCAGTTTCCAAGACGCGTAATTTCTGTGAAAATTGGTTTCAGAAAATACTCCACTCTAACAATAGCTAGCTATCTCATTGATGCAGAGTAGTTAGTTTGTTTTGTGGAATTTCAACTTGTAAATATTTTACTTGTTAACCCTTTGTGAAACCAGAAACAGGCCCGGGCCACATCCACAAATGAAAAGAAAGAGCTCGCTTTATAAGGCTTAGAGGGTTCCATCCCAAAACTAATTGGTGATGAGAGGAGTAACCATTTTTACAATTACCAGTAGAGGTGGTCAGGTTGTTATGGCCCGGTCCGTTAATGGTGGGTTTTTTTTTTCAATTTTGGAACCGGTCTGTGAAGGTAGCGTAACGTACCGGCTACGTACCTAAGTAGCACTGACACTCACTACAAGAAAAAAAGTATGCAAAGTTTTTTTGCGTTCAATTTGGTCAAAATATCCTTCTTGCGACCGATTAAAGGCTATTAGCGATCAATTTCGTTGGTTGTGTTAAATTGACTTTCTCTTGTAGTGACTCCTCTTAATCAATGTGTCCGTGTCGGACATCAACACACGTCAATACTTGTTGGACACTTTTAAAATCATGTATGGTTTTTTAATTTAGAGATATTTTATATAGTACCCTTCAATTTTTTTAAACTATCTACATAGTACCTCTACACTTTTTAAAACATACGTAATACCGCTAAGCGTTGTCATTAACACTAAGTGTACCCCTAAACTTTATTTCCATCAATTAAACTCAATTTTAAGTATTAAGTGATTACTTGAACGCGTAATCAAGCTTATTATTCATGTCTTATAATCAAGATTAAATTGAGAGACTAGATTTTCGGTAACCGACAGACTATAAGTGATAAACATTAAAAGCAAAACCAAACAATTTTCCGGTTTTCCCACAAGTGCCTCATCAATTATGGTAAATAGTCATTGTTCACAATCTCACATTAACTACACATTCAATGGGCTACATTTGGTCGAGAGCTCACAAATTAAATTGGCAAATAGTCATTGTACTTATTGAACACAATCACGAGTACAAAGTGTGTTTTTAATTTAATGCAAACATACATCGTACGTACCGTAAGAACGACGTCCTTCCAAAGTGGATGGTGATTAGTTTAACACTACTTACATGCATCTATCGTTACAAATGCGCATATTATCATCGATCCAGTAGTGCATTAACAATTTTTACTCTTAAAACATAATTATAGTGTGCGACTATGTAAGTCATGTCAAAATCTTTAGACTTTCAATCACTCTTGTAACTACTCGATCACAGTATATATAGCTCTGTAGAATTTCCCCCGCTAGGTGCGTACCTGGTCGACAAGACACAATATTTCATCACGGTCGCATGGTTCCTTTAATACCATTTGTAACCTCGACCCCAACCTGACTCAAGTAGCCAAGTATAGACCAAATTATAACGTTTTACGCGAAGAAATCACCGCATCACAAGGTGGCAACGTTAAAGTAGCTGGTTCAACCAAATACTCCAATAACGAAATCATGTTGAAGTTCCCAATAGCAACACAAGGACTGCTTATCACTTTGATGGGGCGCGGATTGCTAGTGGAAAATTAGATGTTAAGAATTTGTTATAACATCCGAGAAAGATCGATAATGCGATTTCGATACAAGTTTGTTACTCCTTTCGTCCCAGTAAATTGTTAACGTTTGCTTTATTTTGTGAGGGAAAAATAAAGTAACTGTTAACAATTGACTGGGACAGATGAAATATAAGTTATAACTAAATGTGATAAAAGATAAAGCGAGAAAGCAAATAGAGACAAATAACATAAAGATGTACTCCGTACATGACTCACTACAAGTCTAATGACTACATCCACAAAATCATAGGAACAATATACATATAGTGAAAATTCAGTTGTTCAAAATTAGAGGTCTCGTTCTGAGATTTGAGACTTTCTATGAATTTTTGGTAACTTCTTAAACCACATCAGTTAAAGAACTTTCATAAATCCTAATATACGTGACAACACTAATAAATCTAATCTAAGAATATTGTTTTAGTAAAAGCTAAACATATGCAAAAATAGATTCAATACATATTTTATTGTTATGAATAATGTATATGGATGTCCATTAGGCCTAAAGCCCATTAGTTATTCTATACAACTAGGGTTTAAGTGAAACCCTTATACCTGATGTACTCCCTCCGTCCCGGTCATTTGTTTAGACTTTCTATTTAGGGGGTTACGGGTCATTTGTTTACACTTTCCATAAATGGTCATGGGTGACCCATGTGAGAGGTGGACCCCTACTCCCTTAACCAATTACATTTCATAATTTTAAGCAAGCGGGACCCCCTTTGTACTTATATTATTATTCTATTAGTTTTTTCTCTACCTCTCCTCACATCGATAAATGTGTATAAAGTAAATGTAAACAAATCACCGAGACGGAGGGAGTAATATATATATGCATGCCCTCATAAGGAATAAATACACACATCTCTCTATTCTTTCTATTGTCTCTCTTATTCTTATTATTTCACAACATCTATATTATTTTCCATTGACTTTTCACCTACGTATTATATGTACTTTGTTGCTATGTTTCAATACCATTTAAAAGCTTATGCATATTCATTCCGTCGGAATTGATGTTGTCTTTACGTTTTGGTTTTGATGATGACAATTACTTTTGTTATATTGTGGTATAATCAATATGTTAGTATTGTTGATACATAATAGATTGTGAAACATTTATAAAAGAATCGAGAATCAAAACGGTCTGAAATTGCAAAGAATTAAGGCTTTGTGTGAAGCACATATATGCATCAGAATTATAAGTGTGACCCATTGCATAACTATCGAAATTCACCTTCAAACAATATCATATCCGACTTTATTCGAATTAAAGTACGAAGTACACGACATCGTCCACATGATCATATCAAATAAATGCATAGATCATAACCTAAGATGCATAACCCAAATTGCAAATTTTCTCAAGAAAAAAGAAGAGCAACAACAAATGTGCAAAAAGTAATTGAAGTAGAGAACATTCTTCATCCCCATACAATAAAAAAAAAAAAAGGGTATAAAATCTTTTTGAATATAGTTCGATCAACATTCTTGTAGACCTTTATGCTTACTTCTATAACAAATATACTCGACCAAATCTCACACTTTTTGGCGTATGTAGGCAAAATAAAGTGTACAAAAATAAAATACACAAAAATTAGAGTAGTGTAGTGTAGTGTGGTGTGATCACTCATGAGTGTGTTTTTTGTTACATGAAACTTTGAGCCAAAATTAAAAGCTTTGTCTTGTGGTATTATTATTATTATAAAATGTGAATAAAAAGAGGTTTTTGTCAAACTCTTTAGGGTTAGTAGACCAGACAGTTAGCCAGGTTTTGGGTTACGTTCGATGCGAATATATTTTTGAATGACATGCATGATATTGGTATTGTATCATTGCGGTTTCTTGGCATTGTTCTTGGGATGTACATTTTGTTAGCTTTGTCAACATTTGTCAACACTTTTTTGACTTTAGAGTGGCTCGATAAACGAGTTATTTTGATCGGTTGTTTTTACAGCGTATTGTGCTGAAATGAATAAGGTTTGAATTTAAAAGTGTAACTATCAAATTATACATACTGTGACGAGATATGATCGACGACATATGTTGAAAATATCAGTCATATCTCAATATTAGGATAAGATCAATAAGAAACATTCATGAGTCTTGACATTAGGAAATAATATCATCAAATTAGTCTTATAATATACGAAATAGTATGTGTTAGATTTTATTACTAGTACTCCTTCTGTCTCAGTCATTTGTTTACAGTTTGACTTATTTCCCCTCACAAAAAAGTCAAACTGTAAACAATTCACTGAAACAGAGGGAGTATAAGCATTTGGAGTATACTCACAATTCACAAATACTAACAAAAAAATAACGTAACATAAGAAAATTATAACGTTGTCATTGTACAAGTAAGTAAGAAAATTACATGCGTTAAAATTGCAAAGTAGTAGTGTGACAAAGTACGGAGTACTAACAAAAATATGCAAGATGAAATATATGACTCCCTCGGCGATTTTTATTTTTATTTTATTCTTTCTTAAAACAACAACAACAACAACAAAAAAAAAGTTATCCTCTCCGTCTCGGTAATTTGTATACGTTTACTTTATACACATTGATCGATAAGAAAAAACAAATAAAATAATAATATAGGTACAAAGGGGGACCCGCTTGCTTAAAATTATCAAATGTAATTGATTAAGGCAGTAGGGGTCCACCTCCCACATGGGTCAACCATGATCGTTTATGAAAAGTGTAAACGAATGACCCGTACGCCTCAAAATGAAAAGTGTAAACAAATGACCGGAACAGAGCGATAATATTTTTTCTTTCCAAATTTTCTTTGTAGGCCAAATTTTTATATTTCTAGGTTTGCTAGTTTAGTTGGTTCTTCAATGTCTTTACATCTTTCTTTTTAAGAAAGATTATTGTATTAAATTTTAGATCTAAAGTCTCTCTGATCCATTGAGACACCTTAGGTCTGTGGGGTCGGGATCAAGGGTTAAGGAGATTGCTTGCGGGAGGTGTCGTGAGTCGTGACCCATACCGCTCGCGTGTGCTTAGGGTTTTTGAGAGTCGCTTGGAGGTACGTAGCCTACTCCTATAAATTCAATTTGAAAGTAAACATATCAAAATCTAATAAATCGGATTAGTATAAAAATAAAAAATCGACACGAAAGAGAGCTAGTTTTGAGTCGACACGAAATTAAAGTGTCAAGTTCATAATTGAAAATTTGGATCAAAGTACGATTTGATTTGAATCCATAACACATAATGGACCATCTGAATTATTGTACTCTGTAAAAAAAGGTCCATTATTGTATTTTGGTTTTAAGTCAAATTTAGTTTAGGACAAATTATATACAGCCATACTAATAGTACATGATAAGGTACTGTATCAGATAATTAATGATTAGATCAGCTCAAAAAAAAATATTAATAAAAAAAATAAAAAAATAGCAAGTTCAATCAAATAAATGATAATTGAATAATCTTTACTAGAATATCGACTTAAAATATATTTACTCGGTTAAGAATACATATTTGTTACTTACTCCATTTCAATTTAAAATTCCACATTTTTTTCTTAATTTTTTCAAATTAAATATCTCATTTCTATTTATATAATACGGAGTAATAAATATTAACAAAAGCCAAAAAAAAGAAGTACGGAGTATAATACAGTACAATAAATATTTCTAGATCCCCACCCACCATATCCAAGTACTTATGTTTCTCAAAATATCAAGTCGTCGATTAAATTATTTCACTAACATTAATTTCATGTGTGAGACTATCTTACATATTATCGTAAGGCTATAGTTATTTATGAGTTGTAGCATTTTTGCAACTATATTCATACTATTTATATCCCTTTTATTTATTTGATAATTGTAACAATTTTTTCAGTACATATATCTTAGTGAGTTCACTATGTATTATTTTTTTGTACCTCTCTGACAGTTGTTTGTACATAGTATAATTAAATTCACATAAATTAGAGTGAGACCGTCTCACATAAGACTTACTCTTTTGAAAAAAATAAAAAATTATAACTTTATTAACTCTGCACTGAAATAATAATTGATTGTTGTTGTAGGGCTCCCAAATTGTCATGATTTAAGACAGCAAAATAAATGAAAAGATATGTACCAAAACTAGCCCAACTTGAATGCAACCTTTAACATTAATGGATTCATCATTTCAAGTCCCGATTAATTCGTAACAACTACGTTACTCGTATCATGAGACGGGCCCAATAAGAGAAAATCCAAATAAAAACTTAAAATTAGCTATGAAAATGAATAAGACATCAGAATTTGGGCCTTTTTTTTTTTTAAGTATGACAGTCTTATGCAATAATTTGTATAATTCCATTTAATCTATTTAAACATTATGCATTTTTCTTTTTTTTTTTTTTTTTTTTTTTTAATAAAATAGGAGTATCAGAGCATGTACAATAGAGAGGATCATCACTCCTCTTAACACTCTCTCTCCTATAAGAGTAGATCCTCTCTATTGTAGATAATCTAGTATTCATCCTCTTGATAAGAGGAAGATAGCTTCTTCCTCTACTTTTAGAGGAAAGCCTCTCTTGGCCCTTGTGCTAACTTGCTAATTAACATAATACATGTGGCTATTATTTTTACTTTTTTATGATTTATAAAAATTGAAAATAATTTTATATGTTTTCATTTTGAGTTTTTATTTGTGTTTTGCTGCACATATAGTCCTCCGGTGTATGAGCAACTTTTGACAGTGTAGGCTAGCAACAACATGGTGCATGCATGTATTACACCATTTATTATTTAGTGAGTGTAGCCGTGTAGGTGAGTTAAATAGCAGTTGACTTTGTTCATACAATTACAACATACCTAGTTACTAGTTAGCTACATAGTTAAGTTGGATCAATTGTTGAGAATATACTAATAATCTTAAGTTTTATGTATCACAATTTTAGTTACTAGTTAGCTACATAAATAAATTAATTAATACTCCGTAATTAGTATCACAATTTTAATCTTAAGTGTTATGTATTTTCCTTTAATGTATTTTGTTATGAATTTTACATGTTACTAGTTCTATTTAATTAACAAATTTGTTAAAGTTAGCATTAGTAATTTGTAAATTATGAATGTAATATAAAAGTAAATAGAGGAATCCTCTCTATTGTAGGAGAAAAATAAAAGAACATAGAGGAAGAGGATGTAGATAGTGGAAAATATAGTGGAGGAAAGAGAAAATGATGTGTCAAAAAATTAGAGAAAGAAGTAAAAAATAAGAGGAACAAACTCTCCTCTCTATTGTACATGCTCTCAGGAAGAATTGACTGTAGAAGGATAATAAAACAATACTCCGTAACTTATAATGAAAAAACCATTTACTATAAGTGTAAATACAAATAATTAACTGCAATAGTCGCTCGGAAATCTATTTCTTCAGAGGTGTTTGTAGAATAAAGACATGCAAGAGAACAAATTATACTGTAGCGTTTAATTTCAATTTAAAAAACGTAAAGGAAAATAAACGAATAACCAAAAGAACATAAATATTAGGATAAATAAGAAGGAATACAAACAAGATTGATTCATTAAATTTTCTGTAAAACTGTCAAGTGATGTTTAATTTTGCAATGCCTAGCAATTTTGGATTTAGAAAATATTCTCAATATAATTCACCGCAATTATGGCACGAACCAGTGTCAAATGGCGGACCTAAATAGCTTGACCCGACAATGACCAGACCAAAGGGTGATGCTAGCTTAACAAGATACGCTTGAATACCCTATTGATTGATTGATTGATTGAAACCCGAAGTTTATCAGTAAATTGTAAATTAGCTATCTATCACGAGAATGCTGTACAGAGTGTAGTTAAGCAGAATGCTTGGAGGGAGCTTCTCTAGGAGAAGAAGAATTTACAGGAGTTATCTTACGATGTTAATTTTCAAGGCCATTCCGAGGAGAATCCGTCTTGATGATCAGAGGTTGATGTAGATTATCGGTATGATCTCCGGAGATGGATACTTCAGAGTTGAATAGTTCGTCGATATCCTCGTTTTCAGCCAGTGCCTTTTCTAGCGCGGTCTTCGCTACTCTAGTTACACAGATCATCAGAGCCACTGCATGAAACCATAATACACCCATTAATAATTTATTGATAGTCAAAGTACACTTTCCTCGAAAATATTGGTTGTACGAACACTAACTTCCTAATGAACAGCATTAGCCATTTAATTTGTTTGTGTGTAATCGTTTCATGCAGTCTGCTTGGGGTTTTTATATGAATCATCATTATCTATGAAGTTTTTCGCCATTATGACCGATATGGTTGACATGGCTGATTAAATATAAGCATCAATAAAGATGACGAGAACACTTCGCAGCACATAAAAGCAATGCACGACCATTACAAATATATGGCAACTCAAGGAGATGATAGACTTCAATACGACGATATAAACTCCCCTTGTAAGATGACTAAAAAGTGAAAGTGCAGAGTTGATGGGAACATACCTGAGACCAAAACACTGCCTATAAGAAACACCTGCATTGAATAGAGCAAATATTATTTACAGGACATTTATCAGTACGAAGCGATGAGTATGGACTTAGATTGAATAAACAATCATAAGTTTCAAATGTTAAATATAAAGTATTGGAAGTGTCGGATATATTTTACTAAGTCTCGGTCTACTACAATCATATGAGCCTCCCGCTTGTTAAAAGATTAATAGTATTGGCAAGACTCAGGTACGGACACCATACCATATCTCGAGTTTTGTTCAAGAATTGAGACTAGACTCCAGAAGAGACGAGCAGAATAACAACGCAGACAATAAAATGTGATATTTGCACGCACTTTTGACCCCCCGCAAGCATCGTGTTAGGATGCTCTCTTTTGAATTCTTTTTTCTTACTACGGAGTATTTTATAAGATACATAAAATAAACTACGGGTCTATTCTCTTCATCTGATATTTCCTTATTTTTATCAAACACTTCAGAAAACTTCAATAAAATTATTGCTTAAAATACACTGAACTTAAAAAAAAACTCCCGACTACAGACAACTTAAGATTTACAGAACAGACCCTAACCACCAAGACATAAAAGCTCTTACCCAACGGGACGGTGAAAGCTCACTCCAACCATGAGTGACATCTGACAGATCTTTGAGTGTTGTTCCAGCGTACACCAATGCAAGGGTTATAGGCTGACACAGAACCAAAAAGGCAAATGTCATCGACTGTCCAAAAGTAACCGGACAAGCGGAAACCATAGCAGGAAATGGAGGACAGGACTTTTGCAGCCTATCATTTATGATAACAAATTTTAAATTTGGCTCAGACTGAAAACAGGTAGCCATTTGCCACTTCATGGAATCAGAGGCGAAGAGAATTGGTGCGTGAATTAGGATGTTCATGGATAATGCTTGAGAATCATTGTGCTCAGAAGCTTTTTGTATACTAGTGGCGTACAACTGTTTACATGGATATTCATAATTATAACCTAATGGTAGATAAAGGTCCTAAAATGGAACGGTTTAGTGACCACAGACCAGGCACTATTTGCGGAGACTGACATCATCTCTTCTCAATGCCATGAGCACTTATCGATTAGGGAAATTCAATAGTCATCTCCTAGAGAAATTGGATGCCAGGCAAAGTTCAAAGCGGAAATCACTGAAACTATTTCCTAGTCCCATATCTTCTTAGTATACACCTAATGACAATCACTATTTTTCAATCCAAATCACTTTACATCCGAAATATTACTAAAGTCAAGGTTAATTTACGCTATCTCCATGAAAATTTACATGTGAAATAGAATCAGATTTACACTATTCTCAGTAAAACGTATGCAAATTGAAAATTACCAGCATTCCTAACCAAGTTGCAAGGAAATATTCCCACAGAGGTACAGGAGTTACAGACAAAAGGTAGTTCAGCATATTGAATGGGAGTAGAGGAACAAGCCGAAGCAGCAAAACTATCTGTAAGAAGAGGAAAACAGAATCAGCGTGACCATCTGTTAGCAGACATCGACAAATAAAAATAATAATATGAGACTCCATAGTCTCTATAAAGTTTTCACTGCACTGTTCTCCATAGTCTCCCTGTCGTCAACACGGTAGGAATGAGGCTTACCAAGAGACTTTAGAGTTCAAAAATACGGAGTGCGTAACCCGAAGTGTCAGGTGGATTAGCAATATGTAGCAACACGCATCACACGTAACTATGAAACACGAAACAAATCCCTTCACAACTCTTCACTGTGATTCTTGCACGATACTCATACGATGACATAAGAAAAGATAATATAACTGTGGTTTTCATAAGTACTACTCCATCCTATCTATCCAATTGTTTGCATTTAACCAAATTTTCCCTTACAAAAAGTTAAATGCAAACAATTAGATGGATTGGGAGTATTCCGTAAGTATTTGCACAGACTTTCATAGAAGACAAGAGGTCTCCTAGGGTTCAACACTTTTCATCTCATTCACTTATCTACCTTCCTGTAACCCCATCCTAAGACATGCACGTTTCGATCCCAAACAGACACATAATGCACTGAATCACCTACAGCCATGTTCTCTTTCAACGCTTTAGAATTTTGCCAACTTTGAAACCTCCTCTCATCACCTCTCAACCCTCAAGCAGGAATGCATGATAGTTCCACTGATAATCCAAATCGAGAGGCCAATGGAGGATCTGTAAAGCTATGTTACTCTGACACTTCACTTACTTGTCGTGTCCATCAAACATATATTGTGCCCGACATGACAGGATACCTCAGTTTAGATCAAAAAGTTGAATGCTTAGCACAAAATAGCCGTGTCAGCGCGATACCGTGTCGGAAAGTCTACGTACAATCTATTTGCACATTTGCAGGAACCCAATTTCAATGCTCAATAAAACTATGGAGTGCACACATCATCAGCTAAATTTGAATTTACAGCCCAAAACATAACAGAAAAGAAAAGATACGAATTAACAATCCATGCAATCATGGCAGCTATACCTTAAACCCAGATCTTTCAATGGCAATTGCAACAGCCTTGAATTTCGGGTAATCCTTAATTTTGGAGAGAACATATGACCTTCCAATCTGTAGAAAAGACACAACATATTGGGTCAAACTGTCAATGTATATTACACAAAATGACAGAAGAGGAAACCCTTAACGTTCTTACTGAAGGTAGCGCAAATTAAGATCTTCAACAAAACTAACGACATACGGAGTATATCTTTAGTAAGTGGTTCATCATAAAACATATTAGCATGACACATTTACTAGAAAACTTCTACACTACTAAACCTCAGGGGCAGAACCTAGAGAATGACAAACATAATCTAGTGTTCGCACTAAAAGCAGCCTCAGTCTCGCAACCTTCCTGCCTCTCAACAAAAAACGAAAGAAAGAAACATGATGTCTATTAGACTCCTATTTGGAAACCTCTGACGCTTTGTTAATGATACACAAAGAATTATTATAGAAATAAAAGTTAGAAATAACAACCTACAGAATGAGCGTAAACATGTCATATTCTTATTAACAAATGAATGCATCAGTATTTGTCAACTTTGACCTAAAATATTAAATATACAAATAGTGTTGGCAATGGAAGTACCAATAAGGTAAGAAACTCACGGTTCTTCCTAAAAGAAAAGCTGCTGTGGCACCCAATGTTGCACCCACAGAGTCAGCAAAAAATCCCATCAGCAACCCGTAAAGGTAGCCACCACCAAGCTGCCATGAAATCGATCAATAGAGTAAGATAATAACGATGATAATTTACTATAATAGACAATGGAACTTTAATTTCCAAACCAATTGAGTGAACAAAAAAAAAAAAAAAAATTATATTGCTAAAATTCCAATGTAATTGTTCTGAAATCAGAGTAGTGGGGTCGAAAGTCAAAAGTTGTTACTACGCTACACAGGACCAACTAATTAGACGACACTATCAGGAAACAAAATTTTAACAGCTCCAAGGACGAGAGGGTGAGGAAACACTGAATGTGACGCAGCAAAAAGTCCACTAATATATACCTAAAATCTTAACTGGCAGTTTGAAGGCACTGAGGTGAATAAGGTTCTTGTGCTGCATAATTGTGTATCATAGGGTTCACACTTCTGACTTCACAGCCAATAAGGGAAACAAAACATAAATATTGCTTCCTAAAAGCTCCCTCCTTAGTAGAAAATAAGTTATTGCGACTCATACCTTTTAACCTAAGCCTTTGACTGACTAAAACATACTGTTTAGCTTTAAAAGACACAAAGCACACCATGGCAAAAAAGGCCCAAGACACGGAGGCACAGTGAATCAAATGCGTATGCCTCATGCACACAGCACCATTATTCAATCCCTTTGTAAGTGTTTGTTTGCTCACTTTTTTCATTCCCTTTCCCATGTACAAACCAAACCCCTTTATATCTTCAAAATCAATTCTTGTGGGACAAATCCCTTATGCTAACATTTGAAATAGGTAAAAGACGTTTAAAGTCTGAAATTTAGTGTTGTTCTAGAAATTAGACTTCTGAAGAGGTTATCTGAAAGACTGGAATTTTTTGATATTGTGTTTTTTTAATTACTAAGAAAAAATAAGATGAGGAGAATAGGTCCTTACTTGGTGACTAAACCTACACATTTTGCATCTTCAAAAGGGAATATAAAAGTCTTCCAGCCTCTTACAAATCTTCCCTAGTTTTTTCTTTACATGCCAGACCCACATGAGTACATGACTCTTAGTAGGCCCACGATTTTAGTAATCGAGACAAAAAGTATTCAGTTTCTTAAACAGCTTATCGAACTTCTGATTTTGTTTGTATATAATGTTGTAATGACACAATAAAAGTGAATTCATTCCTAGATATGATATAACAAAAAGTGATAGTGTAGTTATTCTAAACTGTATAAAACAAAATAAAATAAAATTAGTGTTTAATAGAGTCCAATTAACACAATCGCAACACATGCATAGTGAGTTAGAGTTGAACAACAATATAAATGCAAATGTCCTCAAGAAAAGGCATGCAAGATCATTGTGTCAGTACTTACAGTGAGTACGGAAGCTGGAACTGCCAGAATAGTCAGAGGGATGTACGCAACAGCCCTGGCATCAATCCAGGGTATATCATCAGTAAGATGAAGCATAAAGCACCAAGAACCAATAATCATAGAGAAATGCTATAGACAGTCTCTTTTGCAGTCTCTCTTATTAAAATATACGGAGTAGTATATATTGGACAATAGAACCACCAAAAAAAAAAACAACTCCGTATTATTTAAATTGATTGTTATGGAAGAAGGATCCCTCATCATATTATCACCAGGTAAAAAACGAAATTAAAAAGAAAAAGAAAAGGAAAGAACTAGAATCCTTGTTTAGTACCGAGTAGTTTCGTACTAACTCTCTATGCTTCCCTAGAAAAATATGACACTTTCTTTTTTCTGAGCAAACCCTTGTTTTAGTATCCATCTATATTTTCATAAAAGAATGTTCACCATTGCATTAAGGTACTACGGAGTATTAAGTATATTATATAAGAAAAACAATCAATTCCGTATATTATATAAGAAGAACAATCAAAAGAAAAACGTAGCGGTGCCTGACGGTCACCGGTATATTCAAAACATCGACAAAAAGAATATTATAAATATGAAGCTTTAAGTTGACAGAAACTATGTCATCCAGCAATCTCTACATGACATCATATAATAATACTCACCCTAGCATTAAGTTTAATTTTGAAAGAGACAGTGTCATCTACATGAGATTATCGAGGTAAGGCTAAAGGATTTTCAGTTGCTAATATCAAGAAATCACACTGGCAAAGACAATAACTTGCTATCGAAAATAGAGAAAAGAAAAAAGTCGAACGTGAAAGAAGATAGAAAAATCTAGGTTTGATGAACAAAGTATCAGTCCACATACAGAACAAGAGGCCCCCAGCGTCCAAGGTTTTGATCCACCCAGAGTAGGAAATACTTTAACATCTACAATAAAATAAAACATACGTCAATTATCGATATGCAAATGCGA
Source organism: Dianthus caryophyllus (assembly GCA_023091065.1). Lineage (NCBI taxonomy): Eukaryota > Viridiplantae > Streptophyta > Magnoliopsida > Caryophyllales > Caryophyllaceae > Dianthus > Dianthus caryophyllus. The sequence continues at coordinate 34,455,612 of CM041519.1, forward strand.
ACAACATTCCAAGCACCACCTCAAAAGTAGTAGCAGTGTATAAGAAGTACAGCAGTGTAATTAACATTTTCACATTACTATCGCAGGGAGGAAAACGGTCAAAGAATACAGAATCAGTCATAATTCAATTAACATTCACTGTCGATATATAACACGCTTCGATTTTTCCAGCTCTCGACATTCTAGGGCTAATAGGCTACACACTATTGGCCTAAGAACCAATGATATTGCAAGAAATATCGGAACCCTAAGCTTATGGTTTCAACACTTACCCTTGATGATATGTCATTCTTCGGACACTCCTAAACTCATCAAAACACAGCACACTAATACAGACTAATACATTGAACTGATCACACCAGAAAATTTAGTCCTTTCACAAAACGGCCGTGTCCCACACTCCGACACTCCCTCGCCGGCCACATTGTCATCAAGCTGAACTTTACCTGATATTTCCATATTACGCCATAAAACGCATATTTTGGCTCGATAAAAATCACTATTCACCAAGCTCACCAACAAATTCAAACCATTGAAATTAACTCTTTAACATCAACAGAAAATTGAAAAGGTGAAATAACCCAGAAACATAATCAATCATACACAAAAAAGGGCAAACAAAATTGAACCCTAATCATCAAAAATTGAACAAATAATACAAACCCATATCAATTGACGATCAATTAAACCCTGTAATCCTATATCATCAAAAATTGAACAAACCAATAAAAACCCCACATCAAATAACAATCAATTGTACCCTAAATCATCAATAATTGAACAACCCATACAAAATCAAATCAATCAACGATCAATTAAACCCTAAATCATCAAAAAAACAACACCAGAATTGCAAAATTAAAACCTTTTCAATAGGGAGGGTGAAGCAAGCTGTTGTAATTGCAGCAACAAGGAGAAGAAGAAGCGTAATTCTGACACCTGAAACCCATGAAAACTCCATTGCAATAAGAAAGAAAGAGAGAGAAAATCAATGAAATCCTTTTCCTCTCTCCTCCTCTGTAAATTTTTTCAATTAATTCAACAACAAAATGACAAATTTTGAGTTGTATGGACAAAAATTTGCAGAAATTTCAGTATGATATTATCTCGTAAGAATTTGAATGATAAAAAGGTTGCAAAAATTTGCAGAATTTTTTTTTTTTTTTTTGCTTTTTGGTAACTCGTTCGTTGAAGAGGTGTAAAGTTTGGATTGAGTAATGGTTTTACAGTTCAAGAGTTTAGGTTGATAACGCTTTTTATGTATCTGAATAATATGAAATGAAATTAGGGAGTACTCCGTATTTATTTTGTTCGATTTATAAAAATTTGCGTAAATTAACTTATGACGTTTCTCGGATACTTCGTATGTTATATGGTTTTAAATGATAGTACTATTATATTTTTCCTACTCAGAGGTGTTACAAATTAGGGCGCATTTATGTTGTCTTAGATATAACGTATGATTTTTTTTTAAGGGCATCAGTTAATCGTATTCAAATTTTACTAAATCGTACCTGACAAAGACGATTCTACCTTTGTTATTCGAACATTCTCTAATTTATTTTTCCCTCATTCCCCCTCTAACTAGTAAAACTCAAACCCTAAAGTCGTCACTGCCGCCGACCACTGCATCGAACCCTCTCAACTACTGCATCATGTCTTGACCATTCTCAACACCATAGCACCTACACTCCCTGACCTTCCCCACCACTGCAACCTCACCCTCCCTAGCAATAAACACCATTCTCAACCCGACTCCAGTAATAACCCACCACCAATGCAATAAACACCTAACCCAACTACAAGACCCGACCTACCAATGTCTTCCCTACCACCCACGACCTAGATCCAAACTACACCACCCTAATTTGTAAAGTTAAATATTTAAAATTTAATAAATTAATTAACAATTTTTTTTTTTTTTTTTTTTTTTTTTTGCCATTCGAAAGATAGTTGGATTACAACTCTGGGTACTTTAGACCCATATTACATCCATTATTGACTACAACTAATAAAGAGCTACTAAGACGTAGGGCATAAAGAACGGGTTGTTGGAGTACGGATGACTGGGCACGAGCGTCCTTTTCTTCCTCATCTACAAAGCTTAAATTTCCCCAATACCAGCGATCGAAGTGAGCTGAGGCATAGAAGAAGAACTCCCCTCGACCAACCTCCTGGCCAGATTCACCATAAAAACGCATTCTATAGCTAATACAACCCAAACCAGACGAAACAGTAACATCATTGTCTTAGTAGGACAATTATTACCCTTTAACACGCTAGAGAAACCCATGAAAACTTTATTCTGACAAAGTAATAAAATACGAAGAAAAAGAAGGTGACAGGGATGCATAGATTTGGAGGACAAACCACCACAACCAAACCGACCCTAACGACCAAACCCCCCAAACCGAAAACCCCCCAAACCGAAAACCCCCCAAACCGAAAACCCAAGCCGCCGAAGAAAGCTCAAAAAACACCCTAAGAAGCATGCACTATTGTTATACAGACAGGTAAAGAAACATAAAGCCAGATCGACTCCCTTCAAACCTATAGACCCCGACACTTCTAATCTCTACAACTCTTAACCTTAACCCGACAAACAAGCCTTATAAACCCACCCAAAGACCCGTGAGAGTCACCAGAAACCATAACAAACCCTGACTCATAACGAAACCGACAACAACCTCTAGCACAACGTCCCAAAAATCTGACAGGTGGGGGAGGGGGGCGAGGTGGAGGGGAACACCATGTCAGATTTTGACCCGTTTAACCAACCAAAACACACCGAAGACGAGGCCCGTACTCGGGCCTGGGCTAGTGGAGGTGGGGGAGGGGGAGGGGGAGGGGAACACCTCCACCAGCCCTTCGATCAGACCAACAATGGACCAACTGGTTTGGCCGACTACAGAGGTGCCTAAAAGGGTGGGGAAAGACCCATAAACCAGAGGGTGGGGTGACTCACAGACCAAACATTACAAGACGGTAACGCCGAGTAGAGATCGGGTTAGTTGACTACGGCGGGGACCACAATCGGCCTTCCAGAAGCGGTGCATGCAAGCCTAGATCTGAGAGAGGAAAGGTGTTTGAGCTTTGATGATGATCCACCGGAGATGGGCCAAAAACCGGCCTCATCTCCGGTGGAATAGGCTAGGGCAGTGGAGGGGGGAGGTGGTGTAGGATGGCGGCGCCGGTGGTATCACTGGGCAATTTGTTTTTTTTTTTTTTTTTTTTTTTTTTTTTTTTTTTGAGGTTTTTGTTTAGACTTTAGAGAGAGAATAGTAACAAAGTTTAATATATCAAGAAAATTACTTAAAGCTTATATGGATGTGTATATTTACATTCATTATTTAAGGCTTCAGTGAAATTTACAAGAAATTTTGATGAATTTTATTGAGTTTGAATGGAGATAAGTTGAATTTGATAAGCTTGAAAAGGAGATAAAAATTTGTGTAGTACAAGGGTATGATTGAAAAAATATACTCAAATGATTTTTGTAAATATCTCTTTGAGTGAGAAGTATTACAATAATTTTACTATAAGATCGTTTGACTAAAAGATTAATCATATAATAAAACCAAAAGGGCCACAATTTACAAGAATTTATTTTCTATGATTGTAATCGATTTGTATTCGTTTGAGTTTGACATATGTTGTAGATGTCGTATGACTTTTTATTAATGATAATGATCTTTTCTCAAAAGGGCCACAATTTACTGACTGTTATTATCCATCTCATTCTCCCTCCTTTTAATTATGCATAAAAGAGACAAATACACCTTATTAACGTGTAGGGAAACAATACACATTTTAAGTAAAGGTATGGAGTAGCAAGTAAAACAGCGAAACAAAGTTTAACCTAAAAAAAACGTAGGGACATGAAGAACAAAACAAATAGACAGAAGTTATACAAATCTCGTGATTTTCGCGGTGTCAAATCACTAGTTCATTTTGACTATAACATTTGAACAAAAAATCGTACGACATTCCAACGTATTTACAATTTTAATTTTTGAATTATATATATGTGATACAAAATCAATTGACTATAAGTAAGCAACGGCTGCATCCTTCTCTAGTTGAGTTTTACAAAAAAAAAAAAAAAAAAAAACAAAAAAAAAAAAAACTATTAATTCATCTGCAAAATTAATATTTTTGTTTGAAATCTTCAACAAATGGCATTTAATAAAACATGGGCAAGCATCAAATCAACAAAATATTGATGTCCAATTTGACCATCTCTCCATTTAAGTTTTGCTGGAAATCGTCCATAGTGAACTCCATCATTGCACCTATTGTCGTAATGCCATGCCCATGTCATATCGAAGCTATCTATTATTCCGGTAATTATACCGGTTGCTCTCATTTTCTCCAACAGAACTCCGTTAAACGCTTCGATTTTATTTGGATTAAATGCTAATGTCCTTGCATATCCACCAGCAGTTACCGTCGATCTTAAGATGAAGTTCGGTATATTTAGTCCTCTTTGCTTCACTTCCTCTACAACCTCCTTCCAAAAATTAGCGGCATATTGGGCCCCGCCTATAAAACGTCGTATATTAGGCCAGTGAACTCCATCGTGTAACCCTGAATTAAATATCACTGTGTCGGGTACTACAGACCCACTAAAGTAATTTTTTAAAAGTTTTCGATATCCTTCATTCGATAGCGAGTTAAGTCCTAGATAATTACTTTTGTCATCCCAATGACCGTTAAAAATGTTGGTTATTCGAATCCACTGTGACACATCGCTGGGATTCGTAATGTTAAAATCAAATCGCCTAGAAATGGGTGGTATAGGCACGTTTAAGACGAAGAACATAATGTTACGTATCGTATCAATGTGATTTGAATCACCCCATAAGAAAATCCATCTTTTGTTCAAACATTTCCAAGCATCTTCTCCTGAAAATAATTTAAACGAACAATGTGCTGAATACACCCACCCGTTACTCTCTAACAAACCCAATGACCCGTCACACCACGGGCTTGTACACGGATAGTTCGGATCCAAGCAGCGATACCTCCCATCATCGCTAATATCACACGAGTCATTTTGAGCATGTCGAGTCCATCTACCTGCCCAAATACCTTTGTTGAAGTCAGTTTTTTTGCACGTTTTCAACTCGTGCAACTTAATGTCATTATAAGTGAAGAAAACTACGGGTAGGATTCGTAGTTGCTTATCGACAAGGAATCGTGTTGGAGAGAACGATAAACCCTTAAAATGCCGAAAAAGAAGGATGATTCTCAGAGTAAAATTCCCCGCAAAACTTGGGTCAATTTGGAGTGTAAATGAGTATGTACCATTACCGAAATCCTTCAATGGTGGCCTTGATTTCCATTTTTCGTTTGATATATCGATTTCAAAATAGTCGCCTCCTTGACATCGAGGATTTCCATGTTTATCCACGGCTTGGAATAAAATCACGTGAGCGAATCCCGTAGAAAAATTAATCGGTTTTGTCGTCTCGTTTATATTTATAAACTTAATTTCAGCCGTTTCTGAATCTTTACACGCCTCACCCCCTCGCTCCAACCATCTTGCTAATAGGTTTGAGCTATAGTTGTGTTCGAGTTTAACCGAAACCCAATCTAACTCTCTTTTTTCCGTGGTTTGATTTTCGACTTTAACATCTTTTGGACTAATTATTTTTTTGGCATTCAAACTCTCATTGGATGGACACATTTTTGAAGTTATTGGTGCAATATCTACGGTAGTATTATCGATACTTTCGCCGATGTTTAAAGAAATTAAATTTTTTGAGGGGTTACAAATTTGAGTAAGACTTATACACTTAAAATCATCGATTGTAAAAATTATAAATATCGATAGAAAAATAAGTGTTACGAAGATCGCAGTGGATCGATTTAAACGTAAAAGTGAAAAATGAGTTACCAAAATTTGATGTTTCAAATCTTCTGCCATTTCTACTCACCTTGTAAACTAAATGAAAACATTAATATGGTAGTAGAAGAATGACAAAAGGTTGTTGTATGTTATTGCATCAACCTTGTAAAGAATGTGACTTGAATTTGATGATATATAATAACTAATTAATAAATAATAATAATAATAATAATAATATTTGCGGTAGAAAGTAGTTGAGAAATATAGGTGAATAATTATTTAGTTTATGTAAATGACGTTTTATGAATTTAAATTAATTTTTAAATGATTTTAAACGACAAAGTTAAAGATTGTGTAAAAGATTAAAAAAAATAAAATTATTAAGAAGATTTAAAAGGTTTTGTGTTTATCAAGAACATAGAGAAGGTGAAAAACTGGCAAAATATATTTTAAGTAAAATAACTTTGTGTTTTTTGTAGTAAAATCTAATTTGTATTGAAAATGGCAAAGTATGCAAGATATGATATTAGTTAATCTTTTCTAAAAAAAGGGTATTTTCGCTCTGGTGCATTATCATATAGGAATAATTCAAGATGATAAATTTAAATTTTTTTAAAATAAGGTCATTTTTAAAAGTTTATTTTCAATGCTCATATCTATTAATGGGGTCTAGGATTATATTACACCTTTTAAAAGTGTTCTGTCATTTAATTAAAAATGTACCATACTATAGAAAGCAAATATTATTATCGGCCGCTATTGTTAGAAAAAGTATTAAGTTTTAGAATAATATGCAATATTTATGCAAACTATCCATTTCTTTTAATTGTTTTTTTTCGTCGTAAATAAACTTTGGTCACCTTATAATATCAAAATATTTAATGATTTTGAATACTTAACTAGAAGCATATTATCACAAACCTGTGACGAGATGATCTCACATCAAATAAGATCAACTTTAAAAGAAGATTTTTTCTAGCTGATTTTTTTATATCAATGAATTCCTAATTTCATGAGTAATAACACAATATCACAATAATACAATATAAAAATTATTACTTTAGATGACCTTTTTAACGATATTTTATTCCCATTCTTGTTCAAGATTTTAGTATCCTCACAATAAATTGATTGTGATTATTCCTAAAAATGTTAAAATGATGATGATTTGGTTATGAACTATGGCTATAGTAAGGTCTTGTTTGCGAATAACATAACATAACTAGATTGTGGATAGCAAATGAAATAAAAGTATAAAATATTATATATTAACGATATTAATGTAGGTTCTACACTTCTACCACAACATTTTATTAGCAATTAAGGAAAACATGTCTTATATATAACATAATGGGTTAGGATCCTCTAGAGTTTATAAACAACTCTACACCGTAGAGTTTCGAATATTACACCATAAAATCATAATAAAATTATTTAATTCTTTTATTATTCTTATTCAAATACCCTCATATGCGCTCTAAAATGATTTATTTTTTCTCGGTGGGGTTTAGGTATGATTTCACTATGTCACAGCAGACCGTGAAATCGCACTCTAAACCTCTTTTTCGAGATGTTCTGAGGCTTCGCCAATAATCCGAACCAAAAGACACAAAACATGAAATTAGTGAACCCGTTTGGGAAATTAATTAAAAGAATTTTTTTTATTTTACGCAGGGCCGACCCATTGGGCGTGCTATTAGGTTCTCGGAACAGGGCCCCAAAAAAATAAGGGGCCCCAATTCGTTAAAACTGATACTACGTTAAGGTTAAAAATTAAACTGAAACTATATGTAGCAATAAAATGTAGTAGTCTAGTTGATAAAAATTTTGACTATTATATAAGCCACAAAGGTTCAATCCTCTTTAGTGTTATTTTCGTTTATTTTTTTAAAATGCAACGTATTCAAACAGTTCTATATAATTTTCCGACCAAAAATTAGGGTCCCATTTTACAAATCAGAACAGGGCCTTCAAAATTTTTGGGCCGGCCCTGATTTTACGCAAATAAAATGACGGAAATTAAAAAACTCTACCGATAGAGTTATTTTACATATAACATAATACATGCATGTTAGGGAGTATATAAGTTGAAAACTTGAAATCATACAAAATTAAATATGATGTTCACCAAATACTCCTAATTTAACATGTTGATAGGCCAATCTAATCTAATCTAATTTTTAATGAAATCTACCATTTTTTTTTGCCATTATGATACTTACCAGTTACCATGCAACCCATAGCCAAGTAATCCTAGTCCCTAGAGTAAGTCTACAGTGAAAGGTGCTATTAAATCTTATTGATTGTTTCGTGTGTGAGATAATTTCATTTTAGAAATTGTTTTAAATGATACTTATATATATTTATGTTAATCACAAACTAAATAATTATTACTCCGTATAATTTTAATAATATGCAATTAATTTATTAACTTCACCTTTAGAATATACTCCGTATTTATTACTCCCTCTCATTTTTATTGTTATTCTCACTTTTCTTTGGTCCATTTTATTTTTTTTATTTTCTTTTTGGGTCTAAATTTTATAGTTTTTATACGTTTTGACCCATATTTTCTCTCTACTTCCATTTTTTTTCTACCCAAAATTAAATAGAAAGATCATTAAAATTGTTTCAGTACTTATACAATTTATATACATGTGAGTATACTTTATTGATAAAATCAATTTTATGTAACTAATGCAAGCACTAGTCATTTTTATTGAATGTAAATAAAGCACATAAAATTAGTCACAATTAATAATAATTATCATTAAAATGATACAAAAACTATATAATCGAGTACATATAAGGCTTACTTATAATAACTTATTGTGGGGCTCGACTCAGAATTTGTGTTAATCAAAATGGGATAACTTAATTTTGTATATTTTTTTCCATCATATTTAGGACCTGTTCTTTCCAAATTTTATTTTCAAAGACATTTCGATTCGATTCATTCCACTTCGATTCGATTCGATTCGATTCGATTCCATTCGATTCGATTCGATTCGATTCATTCCACTTGATTCGATTCGATTCGATTCAACTATGTTATAAATTGAACTTCATTCGATTCGATTCGATTCGATTCGATTCATTCCATTCGATTCGATTCGATTCGATTCAATTAATTCATTTCGATTCGATTCGATTCGATTCATTCAATTCGATTGATTCGATTCGATTCTAAAAAAAGAAACGCCTTAATGTAATAGGTCATCAAGTGCCAATAAATTGTATAAATGAACATAACCTTTTTTTTTTTTTTTTTTTTTTTTTTTTTTTTTTTTTTTGTAAATGTAGAACTTGTGATTTGGTTGAAACTAGACCTAAACAGATCGGGTCGTGTCGGGTTCGTGTTCGTGTCAATGTTAAATGGGTCATTGTCCTCCCAACCCTAACCCGACCCATTTACATAATCGTGTCAATTGTCTCAACCCTAACCCGACCCATTTATTTTTTTCATAACCCAAGCAACCCGACTTGTTTAACCCATTTATTATCTTTTGACAGATCATTTTTATCCCACTTAACCCATACAACCCATTTAAATCTATAACTTGGACGGCTTATGTATGATTCATTAACCCAAATTTTAAAATTAAATCTTGCGTTTTAGTATTTTAGATAGTTTATTGTCCTAATTAATCTGATTATGTCACTTTTATATAATTAACGGGTTACTCGTGTCTAATTCGTGTCGGCAGGCTTCAACCCTAACCCGACCCATTTAATTTTGTGTCGTGTTCGTGTTGACCCAATTACTTAAATGGGTCACACTATCTCAACCCAAACCCGCTAACTTCATGTCGGGTTCGTGTCGTGTTATCGTGTCGTGTCACTCGTTGCCACCTCTAGTTGAAACAATAGACAATGGATTAAATTTTACTTTTTGTCCGACTTATGAGATCTAATTATATTTGAGATTAATTCCATAATGGCAGGGCCGTCTCAAAAAATTTGGAGGCCCTATGCTAAATTTTACTTGGAGGCCCTCTGCCCAATTGTTTATATTACGTTACTTTTTTTTTTTTTTAAAAAAAATAATAGTTGGAGGCCTTTTTTTTTTTTTTTTTTTTTTACTTGGAGGCCCTTTTTTTTTGTAAGCGGCTCTTTTTCTTACGTCATTTTTAATTCTAACCACTAAATAATGTACTATAATAAAAATAAAAATTTCTGTTAAAACAAAAGTGAAAGAGTAAAATTATGTCAATAAAAACAATGAAAATAAAAAGTACAAGAGAATAAAAACAAAAACAAGAAAGGTAGCGAGGAGTATGGGTATGTGTTTAATAAGTTGTAATAGCAAAAGACAAATTCTTACTTGAAATGATCTCACAATAAATTTAATTAAAACATTTCACGTGAGAATGTACGTACAGTTGCCTTATGCTCCTTTAAGCACGAGTCTCTTATTTTTACGGGTTATTATTATTATTATTTTGGTCTTCGTCGTAAAGTATGTCTCTCTCCCTATTCTTATTCTACGTTTTACTGCTGTGTTCGTCTCTCTTTGTGTGAATGCATGCTACTGTATTTTAACAAATATGTCTCTGTCATGCTTATGCCTACGTTTTTTTTTTTTTTTTCTCCTCTCATTATTCTATGCATGCTACTATAAAATACTCCCTCCATCCCATCTTTTTCCTCCCATTTACCCAAAAAGGAAATACCATCTTTTTCCTCCCATTTGCAAACTTTTCTTTTTCATCCATTGTTTATTATTATTTTACCCACTTGCATCATCCTTCTCCCATTTTTTATTAATATTTATTCCACTTTTTCAACTTCTACAATTTTTTATTAATACTTTTTCCACTCAAAATACTTTATCAATTGTTTATTAATATTTCTTAATATTTAGTCCAAAATGAAATGGGAGGAAAAAGGTGGGATGAAGGGAGTAATGATCTATATCTCATGGTTTTGTCTCTACTACCTTTATTTTAATATATAATCTTGATATATTTACCATGTAACAATGAATCTGTAATTTTCTTTGTTTGTCAAATTGTCACTACATATTCTCATGCATATACCATGTAATTAATTTAGCCATTCTCTGCATATAATTGTTTGTGTCCCTACATTGTTCATACCTCATATAATTGCACGTGTTATATTTGCGTGTCATTGCATTGAATAATTATGTTGTGCATGTTAATGTCAGTTTACAAAGTCCGTGTTATATAATTGCATGGTGTTCTACTTTCTTTGTATAGCTTGCGGCTTGTTAAACATGTAGTAATCACCTCGAATCCGTATTGTTTGTTTTTCTTACTCCGTGTACATATATTTGTATTCTCCATATATATATTGTCTTGCTGCCGTTTTTGTTTGCCTGTGTAATCTTTATGTAATCTACATCGTATTATATATATGCCTAGTTGCTTATGAAAAGATATGAATAATATAATCCTACATATTCAATTTACACGTTATTATGTTTTTTACACTTATTTTAGTCACATCGTTATCTCATACATACCTAGACTAATTTTATTCTAAAAGATTAACTTACACGTACAAAGATTATAACCTTATTATATAGACTACGTTTTGTTGTGCCCCTTTTGTTTTACCATATTTTGAAGATCTTTATATAATTAACCATTAATTGAAAAACTAAATAAAATAAAGTCACTAATAAAAGATTGAGTAGCAGACATCACGTGGACTTTACATTACATATTTGTCAACACCGCTTAGTTTCTTACACTTGCATAAAACGACGCATTAAGATGTCCGCTTAATTGTTTTATATAGTTAATCATGTCGAATAAATATAATATTGTGGCGTACATACTATCGTGCCGTACATGAATATAATATTGTGCCGTTCATATCAAACTACTATATTATATTATTATGCCATGCATATTAGCGTAGCTATAAGACGAATATGACTATGTTTTATTGTGATGATTTGTTTTACCGTATTACACAATAACAATAACACGTTATTCATTGACATATCTTGATATTAATTATGTTACGCATCATTGTTAAACCCTGTCATATACTACGTATCTCTCTCTTTGTCTAAATTATAATCTTGGTCATATTATTTTCCATGTCTAAAATATTATACTAATTCATAAAATATTTCTCTTTAGTTATCATGTCGAACCTTGCAAAACTCGAATTTGTGGCCTTGGATATTGAAGGAAAAAATTTTATGACATGGATGGTTGATGTGGAAATGCACTTGGAAGCTAATGGGCTTGCCGACACTATTAAAGAGGGCAATACAAGATCCGCCTGAATAAGGCCAAAGCCATGATCTTCCTCCGTCATCATATTTGTGAGGATCTCAAAATGGAATTTTTGACTGTGAAAAATCCTTTGAGTCTATGGAATCAACTAAAGGAAAGGTATGACCATTATAAAAATGTTACCCTCCCTAATGCTAGACATAATTGGATCCATCTGAGATTGCAAGATTATAAATCTGTAAGTGAATATAATTCAGCCATGTTCAGAATCACTTCACAATTGACTTTATGTGGAGAAAAAAATATCTAACGCGGATATGTTGGAAAAAACATACCAAACCTTTCATGGTTCACAATTGCTCCTGTCGCAGCAATATCGTCAGAGGGGTTTTAAAAAATATTCTGAACTTATTTATTGCTTATTAGTGGCTGAACAGAATAATGAAATCTTGCTTAAAAACCACCAATCTCGTCCTACTGGTACTGATCCATTCCCGGAAGCGAATGCGACAAAATATGATAAAAATAAAGGTCACGCCGGAGTTCGTGACCAAGGACGTGGACGGGGACAGGCTTATCCCCGCGTAAATCATCGAGGTGGTAAAGGTGAAAAATTTAAACGTTATAATGCTCATCGTAAGCAAGAACGTAAAGATGGTCCAAGGGAAGGTCCGCGAGGTGGTTCGCGCGACATGGGAACCATGTGTCACCGTTGTGGTAATAGAGGCCATTGGTCTCGGGTCTGTCGCGCACCTGGTCATATTGTGGATCGCTATCAGCAGTCCCTTCGTGGTAACCAAGGGAAGAAAGTAGAGGCAAATTTCGCTGCTGAAGGTGAAATCGAGACAAATTTTGCTGCCGGAGATCAGCAACTTAATTATGGGGAATATTTGGATGTCTCAAATTTCTTTGCAGATCCTGACGGACGGATTGATCACTTAATTGGCGATGGAAATGTGCAGCCACCAAATTAAATTATTATCATTGTTATAGTTTTTGGATTTTGTTAGTTTTGGTTTGCTAATAATTGTCTTTGGACATTGGAACATTGTTTAGTTTGTTTGATTATTTGTTTTGGTAGTTTGAAGCATGTTTTATGAACATTTTTGATGTTTGGTTTGAATTTATAATTATAACTTTTATTAGCATGCACCTTATTTTATATACAATTTGTTTATGAAGATTATGGATGCTACACATGGAGATGTATGCCTTGCGGATAGTGCTACTACGCACACAATCCTTAAAGATAAAAAATATTTCGCATGCTTAAAGGAGCATAAGGCAACTGTACGTACTATTGCGGGTAGTACGGATTTAATTGAAGGCTCTGGTAGAGCTAATGTTTTATTGCCTCATGGAACAAATATCGAAATTAATGAGGCTTTATATTCTCCACGGTCTCAAAGAAATTTATTGAGCTTTAACGATATCCGCCGAAATGGATATCATATTGAGACCGCAAATGAAAGAGGAACGAAGTACCTCTACATTACTTGTTCACGGTTGAACAGTAAACGAATATTGGAGAAATTGACGGTATTGTCCTCTGGTTTGTACTATACAAAAATTGGTACAATTGAATCACATGCTTTGGTAAACCAGAAGTTTACGGATAAAACAAACTTTATGGTTTGGCACGACCGGTTGGGACATCCCGGATCGTTGATGATGCGAAAAATCATTGAGAATTCATGTGGACATTCATTGAAGAACCGGAGTATTCTTCAGTCCAATGATTTTGTATGTGCTGCTTGCTCACAAGGCAAATTAATCATTAGACCCTCACCGTCTAAAATAGGGAATGAATCCCTTATATTTCTGGAAAGAATACATGGTGATATCTGTGGACCTATACATCCACACAGTGGACCATTTCGGTACTTTATGGTCTTAATTGACGCATCAACAAGATGGTCACATGTATCACTGTTATCGACTCGCAACTTGGCGTTTGCGAGGTTATTAGCTCAATTGATAAGGTTAAGAGCCCACTTTCCAGATTATCCCATTAAGACGATTCGTCTGGATAACGCTGGTGAATTTAGTTCACAAAATTTTGATGACTATTGTATGTCTATTGGGATAAGTGTTGAACATCCGGTGGCACATGTTCACACGCAAAATGGTCTTGCGGAATCATTAATAAAACGCATTCAACTGATTGCGAGACCAATGCTTATGAGGTCTAAATTGCCTGTGTCATCATGGGGACATGCGGTTTTACATGCAGCAGCACTAATTCGCATTAGACCATCGAGTTATCATACATCATCTCCTCTAAAATTGGTTTTTGGTCAAGAACCAAATGTATCCCATCTTAGAATTTTTGGATGCGATGTGTACGTTCCAATTAGGCCACCACGGCGTACAAAGATGGGACCCCAAAGAAGGTTGGGGATATATGTTGGATTCGAATCTCCATCAATAATTAAATATTTAGAGCCGTCAACAGGAAATTTATTTACGGCGAGATTCGCATACTGTCATTTTGATGAATCAGTCTTTCCAACATTCACTACAACAATTGATCACTTGGGCCACGATTTATGCCACGGAAATTCGTGAAACGTGGCAAATTTTCATGTAGCCACGGGAAAAACTATTTGACATGGCCACGGGAAAATTTTATGCCACGGAAGAAATATTTCGTGGCCAAAAATCACTTGCGCCACGGAAAAAGTTATAAACGTGGCAAAAACGTTCATTTAGCCATGATTATAACTTTATCCGTGGCGCAAGTAATTATCTGCCAGGAGCTCATTTATCCCGTGGCAAAAAAAATCTTTTGTAAACATATTAAATTAAAATTAACATGTCACAAAATAACAATAACATAAACTAATTCTCCTATATGATAATAAGCTCATTTATCCTGTGACAAAAAATTGTACTATAATAAAATTCTCATACGTGTTTTATAAAATAATTTCAAAACGTTTCCTGTTTCGGTTCAATCACTATTTAAATATTTAATCAAAGATATCCATTTATCTCAGTTATTTCTATAAATATTTTTTAAAGTCTCTATGATACACATATAAACTATTTATTTTCCATTAAAATACACATATAAAATGTAGTATAATCATATTAAATCAAAGTTAATATGTGACATAATAAAGGTAACATCGATGATTTTATTTTATATATTAATGACGTAAGTGTTACAACTTCATCCTTAAATAGTAGAGTGAAAAATATGTTTTTGAGATACACAATGTTATTTTCATATTTTAACGCGTTTATTCCGAAAAATTTGATAAAACTTATTGCATAAAAGAAAGTCTAAAAAAGAGTTCAAGATATAAAAGAAACGAAAAACATAAGCTCAATAAAGTCAATTATACAAAATTTATACTTTGTACGTTTATCTAAAATATTGTTTGATTTAAATAATATATTAAAATAATTAAAACTTTATAAGTATCTATAATTTTAAGTCTAATAATTTTAAAATTAATATTATTAATTCAAATATTAAATTAAAATAGCAAAAAAGTAACAATTTAAAGTTTAAATAAATATTGAGCACAAAAATAATCAAAAATTTCTAAGTGGCATAGTGGTTAATACCTTATCTACTAAATGAGAGGTCATGGGTTCAAAACCTTTTATCAACATTATTTTTAGCCACGGAAATTTTATTTCGTGACAAGATAAATGTAAGCCACAATATTATTTGCCACGTGATTACCCGTGGCAAAAAACATAAATTTAGCCACGGGATAATTCGTGGCAGAAAAATGAAATCATGCCACGATTTAGTTTTTCCCGTGGCTATTTATTTGCCACTACATTATACATTTACGACCTAAATTTCCGTGGCAAAGTGTTATAGCCACGGAAATTTAGTACTTGCGCCACGAATTTTGTCGTGGCGCAAGTGTCAAATTGTAGTAGTGATTAGGGAGAGAAAAGGAACAGCTGGAAAAAGAGATAAGTTGGAATGAATTATCATTAACTCATTTAGATCCTCGCACCAAACAATGTGAACTGGAAGTTCAGAGGATAATTCATTTACAACAACTAGCAAATCAATCGCACGATGCTTTCACCGATCCAAAGGGTGTCATAAAATCTCATATTCCAAATTGTAAATGCTCGGCTAAAGTTCAAGTCCCGTATGACTTTTAATGGCAAATGAGTCTAAGGCACGCCTGAAGCGTGGTAGACCTCTCGGTTCCAAGGACAAAAATCCTCGAAAACAAAAAGGAGCAAAATTGGACAATGGTAATGTCGAGGAACAATTAGCTCTTGAAAAGTCCCCTAAGGAGCTAGAAGACATGACTGAAAATATGTCTCGGAGGGAGACTCAGGTACCTGAAAATGATGAAGAGATCTCAATAAATTATGTCATGTCAAGGAAAATATGGAACCGAAATGAAATCGACGTCGATAATGGTGCATTTGCGTTTAATGTCGCATTGGATATCATGCATGATAATGAGGATCATGAACCAATGTCTGTTGATCAGTGCAGACGTAGAAATGATTGGCCAAAGTGGAAAGAGGCAATTGAGGCAGAATTGAAATCCTTGGCCAAACGCGAGGTGTTTGGGCCAATAA
This sequence comes from Dianthus caryophyllus, assembly GCA_023091065.1. Lineage (NCBI taxonomy): Eukaryota > Viridiplantae > Streptophyta > Magnoliopsida > Caryophyllales > Caryophyllaceae > Dianthus > Dianthus caryophyllus. The sequence continues at coordinate 34,472,247 of CM041519.1, forward strand.
TTCGCACACCTGAAGGTGTAAAACCTGTGGGTTACAAATGGGTGTTTGTGCGAAAACGAAATGAGAAGGGCGAAATTGCTAGATACAAAGCCCGTTTGGTTGCACAAGGGTTTTCACAAAGACCAGGCATTGATTATGAGGAGACATACTCTCCCGTGATGGATGCAACCACATTTCGTTATTTGATTAGCCTGGCTATAAGGGAAGGTTTGGATTTGCGTCTAATGGATGTTGTTACAGCTTACCTATATGGCTCACTTGATAGTGAGATATACATGAAACTTCCTGAAGGTTTTAAGCTCCCTGACGCATTAAAATCCTATCCCCGTGAGCAGTATTCAATCAAATTAAATAGATCTCTTTATGGTCTAAAACAATCTGGGCGAATGTGGTATAATCGCTTAAGTGAATACTTGCTAAAAGAAGGCTATAAAAATGACACGGTTTGTCCATGCCTTTTCATAAAGAAATCCAAGTCAGGATTCGTCATCATTGCAGTTTATGTTGATGACTTGAACATTTTTGGAACTCCTGAAGAGATTCCAAAGGCTGTAGATTGTCTCAAAAGGGAATTTGAGATGAAAGACTTGGGAAAGACAAAATTTTGTCTTGGTCTGCAAATTGAACACCTTGAGAACGGAGTTTTATTACATCAAGGAACCTATATCGATAAAGTGCTAAAACAATTCAAAATGGATAAAGCACATGCTCTGAATACTCCAATGGTTGGTAGAGCACTTGATGTAAATGATGATCCGTTTAGACCCAAGGAAGATGATGAAAAGGCCCTTGGTCCCGAGGTACCATATCTAAGTGCGATTGGGGCATTGATGTATCTTGCCAGCCACACGAGGCCTGATATTTCGTTTTCTGTCAATTTACTAGCAAGATATAGTTCATGCCTAACTGAGAGGCACTGGAATGGGGTTAAACACCTATTTCGTTATCTTCGAGGTACTTCAGATATGGGTTTGTATTATTCTAACAAATCCAAAACTGGTTTAGTTGGTTTTGCTGATGCAGGTTATCTATCTGATCCGTATACCGGTCGTTCTCAAACCGGCTATGTGTTCACATGTGGTGATACTCCTATATCATGGCGCTCGGTGAAGCAAACTATAACGGCCACCTCCTCAAATCACGCAGAATTATTGGCGATTCATGAAGCCAGTCGAGAATGTGTATGGTTAAGATCCGTTGTCCATCATATTGAGGGATCTTGCGGTTTATCTCAAAATAATGAAACACCGACTATCTTACATGAAGACAATACCGCTTGCATTGCTCAGTTGAAGACAGGATTCATCAAAGGTGATAGAACGAAGCACATCTTGCCGAAATTCTTTTTCACTCATGATCTGCAGAAGGAGGGCGTTATTAGTGTACAACAAGTTCGTTCCAGTGATAATTTGGCAGATTTGTTCACAAAGGCGCTTCCGAGCAAGACATTTGAGAAGTTAGTGACCCAACTTGGTTTACGTCGTCTCAAGGATATCAAGCCATATTTTGATCAGGGGGAGTAATATACGCGTTGCACTCTTTTTCCTTAGCCATGGTTTTGTCCCACTGGGTTTTCCAGGCAAGGTTTTTAACGAGGCAACACATAATGCGTATTTCGGAGATTACTTGTATTTTTCTTTATTAGAGTTTTGTCCTATTAGGTTTTATCTACTAAAGTTTTTACGAGTTAATTCTTTCAAATAATTGTACATCCAAGGGGGAGTGTTATGATATGGATGTACAAGCCCAACCCATTCTTCTATTAGGGTTTTGGGTAAACCCTAGGTTTCCTATGTACTATATATTGATGACCTCTCATATGGAATAACATCATCCTATTCTCTCTAATCCTCTCTTAACCCTCTCTTAATCTCCTCTATTCACAACAGTTACAAACATTTTTAATGTATTTCTCTTTAATAAATAATAGATCACATGGCATGAGATGATATATATCACAAACGACTTACTGATAATGAAATAAAATATAAGATGTCATGTGACATAAGAAACGAATGTAAAAGAAAAAAAATACTCCATAATTAAGTGAGATTAAACTATATGTATATATCAATGGAAAATTGAAACATAAAAAGAAAAATGAAATCAATATAAAGTATCCAACAAACTTACAAGAAAAGGGTAGGATAAGTTTTTATAAATTATATTAGCGATTAATATTGCTTATAAAATTTGAAGTTGCTTACAAAACAAAAGAAAAAGAAATTTAGAGGACGAACTACATCAACAAACTAAAAGTGAAACGACATTGTAACCGAGTTGCTCACGAGCTTGCTCACTTAGCTTTAGGTGTGCAGGATCGATGTTTTTGTAATGGCTTTGTGCCGACCAGAGTTGAACCTTTCGTTCAGTTTGATTGAAATAATATATGCTAACCCGACATGGGATTTTAAAAAAAAAAAAAAAAGTGAAGTTAACGAAATTTTCAAGTTACTTAAACTCAAAATCAAACTAGACTTAAAAAAAAATTAAAAAAAAAACAAAAAAAACAAAAAAACAAAATCAAACTAAAGAAAAGAATAAAGGGCAGGCAACAAGACTCGAACACGGGTAAAATGTCACATAAGCATTCAATTACCATCTCAAATTTGGTGTAATTCATGTTAAACGTTAGTGCTAGTTAATATATTAAGTTTATAAGTACCAACAGAATAATGAGGCCCCTTCAAAATGGGGGCCCAGTTCCGCAGCCCGTGTTGGCCGTAGTGTTAGACGCCCCTTGCATAATGGACAAAGCAAAGAGGTTTAATCACCACTTTAACGAGTTATACTATAATTTGAGAAGTTTTCTTAAATCACTATAACAAGCAATCAAATATGACGTAATGTATAAAATTTTTACGGCGATAAAACTACTTATTAACTAAAAAAATATGGGTAGATATAATATTACTCTTTCCATTCAAATCCAATGACATCCAAATATTTTTTGGCACTATTATTCATGTTGGTGGAGAATCCTCGAAATAACTCGTAATGTATAAATAAAAATATAATCACGTGGGATATTGTTTTATTTGTCTTAAAAAGTAGAACATTAATATTAAATTTTTATATTTTTATACAATTTAAAACTATAGTCCTACATATTATCGTTATAATATACGTCTCGACAAGTGTGAAAAACAAGAAATGTCATTGGATTTGAATGGATAGAATATTTTCAGACAATTTTTTTAGACCTGTTAGACCAGTGTTACTAAATACTCAAGAGTAATTACTATACGCCTCAATAATATCACCATACGCCTAAATATGGAAAAAAAAAAAATAGTATAAAAAACGACCGTCTTATTTTATCGTCCCGATACCACCCGTCTTAACCAATAAAACGGAACCACTTCACGCCTAACACAAGCCCGCGAAAACGGTGGAATAGTTATCGTGTTTCATAATTCTCATTTTCACTCGCTCTTTAAAAAAACTCGCACAAATTAAAACAACTTCAAAATCAAAAACCCTAACAATTAAACTCATATGATCCTCAGAATTTCTGGAAAATTAATCGTCAAATGCATATTATGGTCTTATGTATCAGGTAAACTTCAAACATTTTTGCCTCAATTTTTCACCATTTGTTTCTTCATTTTTTGATTCGTATCATTTTAATTAGTAATCCTTCGGAAGAAACATTTTGATTGTTATACTATGCTGTTTATTTCATGATTATTGTGTTGTGAGAGGTGTTTAGTTTGTCATTTGTAATTGATTTTAAGAACGAGTAATTTATTAAGTTTACATTCGAAAATCGCAAGAACTGCAATATCGAAGTTCATATTTAAGTGTAAGATAATGACTTGGAATCCTGGAACATGTATAAACAATAATGTAGGTTTTGAGGGAAGTGTAAGCTTTGTTATGAATCGAATTTTGGAGAGATTTTGAATAAACTCGAATGTTGGGTTGTTATTTCCGGCATTTCGTATGTTGTGTGAATGGATAAGACTATAAGAGGGTTTACAACATGGTGATAGTGGTCAATGAGCACGTCTTATGATCGGAATTGATTCGCGATCCTTGAAATGTTAAGTTTGTAAATATGTCAATTGGTGCGGAAATCAAACTTAAATGTTGCCGTGCAAGTATCCTTTTGTTTGATGCTTTTCGATGTTAGCTTACGATATAGGAAATAACCCATTGTTCATTTGGCTTTTCGATGATGATATAACTTAATTGTGCGTGATTTTCTTATCCACACATCGATGATTACGAGCTCGCGTGAGGGGGGATGATAAGATATGGGAACCGTGTTGGAGTATTGCCCACATGTGAGAGTCCCACATTGATTGTGGAAAAGAGTAGTGTGAGCTTTATAATGTCCAAGGGTCCTCCTCCCATTGCCAATTAGTTTTGGGAAATGTCGATTGCCCTTGGACTTGTAAAGTGGACTCGCTCTCTGCCTCTCTCTTCCACTCGGGTTTGGCCAGGCTCGTTACATGATTCTAACAAACCAACTATTGTAACTCAACCATCACCTTTAAGTTTTGGCTGATGTGGTCTTTTGGTAATTTTGTTGTAGGAAATAGTGCGATGTCACCTTAAAGCTCAAAGATTTTCATGACGCAATCACTATGTGCGAGCTATTTTACCCTACAATTGCAAGTGTTGGACATGGTTATTTTGCAAAAATTCGATGGCTACTTCAACATATAACATAGCCTACACGACTTTACTTTGTTCAATGAACTTTGGAGTAGTCGTTGCTTTTGGTGAGTTAAGTGTATATAATTAATGTGGGAGTGACTTATGGCCTCTGTGTCCCGCAAGACTGTCTTGTGACCTATTACAATAACAGGTGAACCAATGATGCTTTGAGCCGTTTCTTACGAGATAAATGCTTACCGGAAGAGCAGGGAGACTATGAGTTCGAAGAATGCTGGCTAATGTGTTAAAGCACTAGCATATGTTCGTATTTAGTCATGGAAAAGCTAAATGTACTTACCAGATCTATAAATTACACTTATTTTTTGGACTTTATTAAAGCTAGTTTCTTGACCGTCAGATGTGTGTTTAGTGGAGGTCTTATCCTTGCTGGGAAGAATGGCTTACCTGTAGCTTCTTTGAGAGGTTTTAGCCAAAGCTGCCTTATGCAATATGAGTACATTTCATCATATTCTTCATACACTCTTAATCAAGTTGTGATTTAAGTATTTAATTTCAAGTAGCTGCAATGGTAGAGTATGCTCAAAATCAATTTGTGCTATGCCTACATGTGACAGACTAAATTTCTTGGGAGGTTTTACTCGATGATAGTCTTTGTAATCCAGTTGCTTTTCAGTTATCAGGGTCTCAATCTGGGTGGATGTTAGAAATGGAGATAACTCTTTTACTGCTTTGGGTGATTCTGTTATGTGCTTCGTATTAATCTCTTTGTTCTGTTTTACAACTCTTGAGACCTCCATTGACATAGGAACCCATCATCATTGGGAGACTGAAGAGGTTTCTTCGTCCAGTGTCCCATTGGAATTCAGTGAAAATGACAAGTGATACTCAATTATTCACGCGTCATACATAAGGGTTGTACCTTCTCATGGAAACCCTCTCTTGAACGTATTAGCATGCCTACTCAATATCCACTTTGTATTTGGAAACACAAGGCCACTTGCTGGTTTGAAGTGTTGTGTGGGATATGGTGTTGGGTAAATTCGATACTAATGACACGTTGTAGCACATAAGGCCTAGCTACCTTTCTCTCTACATATGCATGATGGATTGACATAACTGTAAGGATAATATATTTCCTTTTTTTCCCCTGCATCGTGACATTGCTTGATCTTTTCGGATTGAACTTTTTATTGAAGGATAGAGTTGGGTTGATCGTTAAATGATGACCACTTACAAATATGCTAAATGGTTAGTAAGGAGGAAGGAGGATAAAACACTTTGTTGCTTGGTTTTAGAGCTAAGGTTTTGTGATATTTGGCTGGTAATGAACTCCTGTGTGTCCTTCTAAGGTTACTGTTGATGGGTATTTACAACTCTATTGGATATAAGCCATCTGTCTACTAGAATTAGATTATTACTGCGAAGGTTGTCAAATTGCTGTTTCTACTACTTGGAAATGTTTTGTCGTGCTGAAGAGTCTCACACAGCTGTATGCGATCTGCATCTAGGAGCTCCAGTCATAAAACATATTGCTTTGTCAATGAAAAGTTGTGGGCAAAGCGGATTCTTGGCAGAAGAAATGTTGCCAACTTCTGTAATAAAATCAATTAGCCTAATAGTCTGCTTCTTGTGTAAGAAATGTTACCATATACATCTTACATCCAATACTTGCTCACATAGCTTTGTTTGGTACCCTTGGGCACTCGTCAATATCAGATTCGCTAATTTTGAACAAACACATTTTTTTTTTTATGTTTTATTTTTTAGTTAAATATTTTACCCTAATAAATTGTGAGGATGATAATTTTTCTTTTTTTTGTTCTATTCGTAGTCCTCTCCTTTCTAATAACTGACACCCACTTATATCTTTTGAATAGTATCTTTGCGAAGGACTGTGTTTATTGATTGTTTATGCATGAAATGGTTGAATATCTTCTTGAGTATGTGAGTGCCATTCGATGATGCACTGCTGTCTTATAATATATTTAGCCGGCAGCTTATCTTCTTTAGTTGTCCTCACTAAATTCCTTTTATTGTTTCACACAGGAAGCAATCAAGGTTCCCGCTGGAATTCAATTAGACGAATCATGTTTCATGTATGTTTCTTCCAGAGCTATCTCCTCTTTCTGCATGGTTTATCATTAACTCATCGGTACGATGCAATGCCATGTTTTGTCTAACTGGAAATTAAATATCTTACCACACACCTTTATCTACATTTTTGTGATCCATTATGTACATGATGGAAGCGTGGCGAAGAGGTTTTGTTCTTTTTGCCTGAAATTCAGTTTACTGCATTTGATGGAACTAATCTTCTGACATGAACAGAATTGGACCTACGAATTGCGACTAGCCAGGAATTGGAGTACAAACGTTGAAATAACTGTCTGCTGATTTCCCTTGAAAATCCACATTTCGTTCACTTGCTGGAGAAAATTTCTGGTATGGTAGCTTTGTGTATTTCTTATTCTTTTCGTGAAATTTTCTTTGCTCCTTTCATGTTTTTATTTGTGCTGATTATTCTGCGCTTCAAGAGTCAGCTGTGAGAAATTTGTGCCTTTGCAAATTGCGAACGTTGGAATAATAATATAACCTTTAATCAAACTGTCGATTACTTTTTTGCGGTTATTTGGAAGTAATGGTAGTAAGTTGCTCCTAAACGAGAAGTGCAGAGCAGTTACCTAATTTTATAGCACTTTTGAGGTACACAATTTTTTGTAAGAAAGATTTACCCCTCCAGATTATATAGTTTAAAAGTCAGAGGCGCCTTTGCTTAAATGGATTGGGTCTTCTAGGTTTTAGATGTTCATTTGATAACACAGTTTCGGATTGACTAGAACCAGCTAGTAGGATTTAGATGATCATTTTCAAAAACGGCTCAATCAGTAAAATTGCAACATTTACTAAAATGTCTCTCACATAACACATTATACCCCATCATATTATCTCTCTTCTCACAGACATCTAACCTAGGGATGTCATTGGGGCGGGGCGGGGGCGGGGGCGGGGGAAGCATCTCCACCACCGCATCCACCAACAAAAACTCACCTCCACCTCCGCCCCATCACTCATGGCGGGTGACAATCCGTCCTCCACCACCCGCCTGTCGGAGAATTTTTTAGACCCACCACCGCCCCACCAACCGCCCCAGACCCGCCCTAGCTCCGTCCCACCGGCCCATGAAATCGGATTATCGCTACGTAAATTTCAATAATTTTTTATCAAAAAATTTCTAATTACGACGACATAGTCAAATAAACACATTTTAAATAACCAACCAAAGTATTGTGAGTATCAAATAAAAATACATACGACACACATTTAAAGTTAATGAATTAAAGAAATAAAAATCAATCCGACACCCCCGACACTAAATATAAATAAAAAAAATGTTGTATACTTTATTCATATTTCAAAACATAAAAAAAAAAGAGTTAAAAGTAAAATTTTTCCTCTAATTTATATTTATATGAGTATGATTATATAAATTAGGCGGGTATAAGCGACACGGATAAAGGCGAGGCGGGGGTGGCACGGGGCGGGACGGGGGCGGGTACGGGGGCGGGGCGGTGTTTCGATGAAATCCATCACCGCCCCACGACCCGCGGCGGGGATCACTTTTAGGATCCACCACCGCTCCACGACCCACTAAAGGGTCTCCTACCTCTACCTCCACCGTAACTGGGGCGGGTGCGGCCGTGCGGGGCGATATTCGCGTTGACCCGCCCCACTGACATCCCTAATCTAACCTCTTTCTTAATATTTGTGCCATTTAGAAATGTGACAATTCTAATGAAGGAACGGGAGTATAAAAGTTTTCGAAAACTAGTTCTCTTCTGTTTTGTTATGATTCCCTATTTCTTCTTCCTACCATCATGTTGGTGGATGATTGATCCCTAAAGGCCACTCTCTATGTTACGGTCAATATTAATATAGAAGAGGTCACTAACTTAACGGATCATTTTCGATTGTAGATCACTACTAAAAGCAGAGAGATCACCGGCTGAAAGGGTAATTTGTCATTATGTTATGAGTCAGTGAGTCACCAATTTCCTATGAATACCAAATTTTCCACTCTTATTTTAGATTAAACCCACACCAATATTTGCATTCCCTTTTAGGCAAGTGTCCAAACTGTCCCATCATAGTTACCTGAATTACAAGCTATACTGTCAAACTATCCCAGACTCCCACTACCGATTATTCCCTTTGATGCACCCATTTTTTTTCCATGAAGAAGATTTCGAACAAATGGGAAGAAATAGATGAATTAGGGAAAATATTTCGGGATGAGTATAACATTTCTCCTAAGAAGAGTGTTTTCGTATAGAAAAATCTAGATTCAGTCAGTACTGACGACGTGACTCAAACATGATTTATTTTCCGATAAAAATGTGTTTTTTGGAAATCAGAACTTAACCTCCTATATTTTAAACACTATGGATCAATGCACTAATGTAATATAACTATCATCTTTGCTCCTTTAACCTTTGAGAAGCATCAACATTTGGTTTGCATGATGGTATGAGTTTGGAATTAGAGTTCATGCCATGATAGTATAGGGTTGAAATTCTGATCATGATACCACGTGTTTTGTTCAATTTTAGAATCATCAGTCAATAATTATTTTGTTCAACTTATTAATTTTAGAGTACTAGTTGTCTTCCACAATTGACGGAGTATTAAACTATTATTAGGGTGATTTGGTTGACTCCCACCTTTTGTAATTTGTTTTTGAGAAAATCACGCCTTTTGTGAACATTTTCTCAAAAACTCTTATCAAAATGCAAACTTTTGTGAAAATGAAAGAATATTTTTTTTTTTTAATATATCCATAACTAATGTACTCCGTTGTCCATCGAAACTCAAAATTTGAAAATAAAAAGAGAGAATTCAACGTTTTCATGAGTCAAATGAACGTTTTTTTTTTTTCTTTTTTTGGTGAAAATGAGGTTTTGGTGTTTTGATGGGTTTTTTTTAAAATAATTGTTAAGATATGGTGGGAGTTTATAAAAAAATTAGAAAAGGTGGGAGTTTTGAAAATCATGATTATAAAAAGTGGGAGGTCATAATCTGTTTTTATACTTGTAAGTTTTTTGAAAAATAACTTTAAAATCAGAATATTAGTTGGAACCAGTGTGGAGAAAAATCTTTTAATATTACTCCATTAATTAGTACTCCGTATATAGTTCAAAACATCTAAAATTACTTTTTATTATCTATATATCACCCAATATATCATCAATCTATAATTTGCTATAATAGAACATGTATAATGTAATGTAGGAGTAAGCTAATCGTATTAATAAATTTCTTTACGAACGTAAGTATCTTTTGAAAGGAAATAAGTAAAAATAATTTCATTAACCAATTATTATTGTGTTGTATCATGTACAATTGAAATCTTGGCGTGTGCGGTTATTATTGAGTGGTATGATGCTGATTAGTGCACTATAAAAAAAGGAAGTAAATTCTTATCCTAAGCCATTACTTTTCTAGAGATGACGAAAAACTTTTAACAGTTATTTCACTGAAATCTTACTGGTGAGTGGTGACAATGCAATGCTCAATCATTATACTAGTTATTGATGTATTCTCTAGAATTATACGCTATATATACTGTTTTCTCATCACTTGTGATGAACAAATCAGAGGATTGACAAACTGAGTCATAGTCGTGATTAATGATTCATTTTGTACTGCTTGTCAGAGGAATGCCTGAATGTGATACAATTGAATGAAAATGTTGACAAAATCGAGAAAATTCTTTTGTACTATATGTAATACAGAGTACGATTTATTTTTCTCACAATAAATAAAATAAAATAAACCCAGAAAATGATTACTTTGTCTTGTTACTCTTAGGTATGCCGATATGACTTTAATGGAATATATTTCCGTGTGCACTACCATAAAGCAGGTACAATGTGTAAGTGGTACAAAATTCGGCTAGACGATCACATATTTGCCAGTTCAATTGGATGCTTATCTTGAATAATTGAGAGTGATTGATAGTGGCCTGTTTCATTAGTTCTCATCAGTTGTTACTCCTTAGAGATGAAAGTTGATGAGATGTTTCAATGATATACTAATAGTTGTTCCTCCATTAAGATTGTGTTCATCTAGTCTCATTTTATGGGAACTTTATAGCAAGAAAGGCAGAAAAGGGAAACGGAAGAATTATGTGCGTTTAGCCACATTTGTCCTTTTGTTATCAATTTTCTTGGTTCTTAGTGGACTAATTTGTGAAAGTTTATGCATGCAGCTTCATATCTTTGGATTGACATCAATGTGGTGCTAGATCTATTCCTTGGTCCCACTCGGCATCGTCATCACTGGTTCATATTGGCAATTTACTGTGTGAAAGATATACTTGATGAAGGTGATCAACTTCACATCAGAAAACTCTGTTCACTTTGTTATTGTTGCTATTATTACGATTTTTTTCTAAAGTGCGCCCACACGGCACATGATAATAAGCTGAGAACCATATGAGGAGACAATTCAAAGATTTTATGATGATAATTGAAATAGAAAACTGCTTATATGTTTTTGAGAAGAATCTTTAGAAAACATTTACTTTATGGATTCTTATTATGTACCCTAAGGGCATATTGGAAAAATAAGTTTCAGGTGAGACGTAGCATGAATAGAACAAAATCTATTTTTAAACAAAAAGGTAGTTACCCATTTATGTGAGAGGTTTCTTAATAAACTTATTTTGAGACTGTCTTATTTAAGAATTTGTGTTTTGCAAAAAAAAAAAAAAAAAAAATGTTAAAATTATACTCCGTATGTGTTAAAATCTACGTAGTATCAACAGGATTTGGATTTGCGTGAAGGCTGATAAGTGTTTCCCATATTATATTATCATTTTCAGATGGCACCTAGAGGTAAATATTATTCCGTATGTTTTATTTAATATAATGTATTATGTGAATGTCGTTGCTGATTTATCTAAATATTGATGCTTCAAAATATTGGCTAGTTTATTTCTGACTTTGAAATGAGAGTTGTATTTGTCCTTGGCTTTAGTTGAGAAAGTTAATTTTTGATATTCAAAATTGGTAGTCTGGAATTGAGAAATGGTTAGTTTACATGTGTATTCCTCACAAGGTCATTTGCCCTAGGATGCAAAACTGAGATAGCTCATCTTTTAGTTCTAGATGACCTACAGTGTATAGCGTCGCATAAGACTGACTTTATGCCAGAATTCTTAGCAGAAGTATTTTTTGTCCTGTGGTGGTCCTAAATAAACCTTCCAGTTTTGAAGTGGCAGAAGGCAAAATGTCGATGGTTACGTTCTTCGGGGCTTTGAAAGATCTTCAATAGAGTGGTATTCAAAATTGGTCACCACATGAAATTAATACATGTAGCTTTTATTTCTTGACCACTTCTATGACCTGCCACTTTTTTATGGGCCTCACTACTCATTAGTGACCACTTTGACTGCCTTTTATATCCAACTTCTCTCATATGAACGAAAAAGATCGAAAAATCGATATAAATGATTTTCTTATCCTATTTTAAAGGTGACTTTGGGGTTGAATAATATCGAAATGTATTTGTTTGAAGTTTGAAAGTCTTTGAGTTTGATTCTAGATTTTTATATATTGAACGCCGTTGAGTGAGAAAATAAATAAATTGAGAGCTAGCTTAAAAATTCATGAAATGTGTTCTCTGTTGGTAGAGTACAAAAAATTATGAATATTGGTATAATTTTCTTTTATGTTTTTGATTTATGAACTGGGTTCTCTATTTGTAGAGTACGAAAAATTATGATTGAAACTATATCAGCACATCAAGTGAATATGTTGTTCAATCACGAACTTATACATGGCTTCCTGAAGAGGTTGCTAAGATGTTAACCATGGTCATGCCATGGAATGTTATACGACTGGTTGTGATTTTTTTAATCCATAAGTTCTTTATTTTTATGTGTTTGTAGTGATCCGTAAAGTTAACCATTTGGGGATGGTTTGAGTATGACAAAGGGTTATTTATGGAAATTTAGAGTTTTACACTTGAGATGATAGAGATTGTGAAATGTAAACTCTTATGCTACAATGAATTTCTTCATATGAAATATAGTAAATACTATGTGTGTTTCTCTATAACTATATACTTCGTATGTGCTATTGTACTATTTACAATTCTAATGGATGAGAGAGAGTACCTCTGCTTATGTAGAATAAAATTGTAAAATTAAATGGGATGATAAAGGATTTAAAGTAGGACCTGAAAATTAAGTTGAATGGTTATAGGTAAGAATCATAGCATTATGGGCGAGATGATGAAGAGTGATTATTTAACTGTGTAATTCTTTTCAGGACACAATTTAATCTGTGAGTTGAGAACGATTCGAGGAGAGTTTTCTATTCATCAAGAGTTCTTTTTAGTATAGTACTATAGTTAATGTTCTTAGGGAGAATTTATCCGGTGGGTCCTTTTTAGCCGCCCTACGTCTCCAAAAATGTTTCTTTGGAAATCAGAAAAAAATTAATTTGGTGGGTAGTTATCATTTCGACTTTTACACCACATTTTATATTGCATATTCCGCTTGAGCATAATGTAGTTTGATTTCAACTGGTGGCTTGTAAGACCCGTTCCTATGATCTGCTTAAAGCTAGTTTCTCTATAGAAAATTCACCTATTTCACTTTGTTGATTCTTTTTATACTTCCTGCTGGGGCCTGGTGACCATTTCTAGCTAAACATAATTGTTTCACTTTTCACTGCCATGAATTCTGAATTGTATCAACTACCTCGAGTCCATAAACAAAAGAAGAAAGAAATGGTCATTTATGAGATGCATAAAATGTGTTTATTGAAGTCAATATAATATGGTGAAACTATATACAATATGTTGGTTAGTAGTAAAGTTTAACGAAATTTCACGTATTGTTCTATGAACTTGTGCAGTTTAGTGAAATACTCGTTACCTTCACTTTGGCCAGTATTATTCCGCACTATGAGCAGCAGTGCTTGTGTTGAAGACTTTGCTGTATGGGAATGTTCGCCATGAAATCAAACTTGATCCCGAAGTGTTTCTCAACAAATTATTTAATGTATGTCACATAATCAAATTGTCATTGTTGTTTGCCTGTTTGATTGTTAATAATCACTTCCGCTGTAATGGCTTCTAGAGCCAGAAGAACATTACATATATATTATGGACAAAAGATCTCACACCAGAGTCATATTTATAGAAAAAAGTAGAAAATACAATCTCATGTCAGTAAAAGGTGCACACATTTTCTATATACCGATAGAGGTAGGACAAAACAAGCTATAGAAGGAAATACATTCTCCTTTCAAAAGGCCTATAGAGCATAGGCCACTCCATTGCTGCCCATTGTTGTGGGATCCACAGTTTTTGATTCCTCCAAAGTGGTTTGTGGACCCCATTCCAAAGTCTTATTCTGTTTATTCTTCATATGATAGGTCTTCTACTTCCAGAAAAGCATAAACTGTACGGATAAATTATGTTGCATGAGCCGTCATTACAGCAGTCACCAAGCTTCTCATTTCTAAACCGATGTCAATGGTACGTATTGCTCTTCGTAACTGTTAGAAAACAACGCCTCTATTGTCAAAAGTATTTTTTCCTTTGCTTTCTCTTTACGTTTTCTGTTTTGTATAGTGACCTCTTACATTGTGTTAAACAAGAGGAAAATTTGATAATAACAATAATGTTTTTAAGTCTTTTAACCTCTAATGAGTTGCAGTTGCCATAGCAGCCATGGCTGTAAGTGGCCTTGGAGTGATAGTTGTGCCTTGTGGCTTTGAGATAGCTCTCGATCGGGATTTGTACAAGAATTGTGCCAATATCATTGCACTAGGATCGACAACAAGCCGTTCCCAGGCTTCATTGGCCTCTTCCCCATGTTGTAAAAATGCTTCTGTAGCATCTATTCGGTGCAAATTCCAACCCCAGAAATCTCTTAGACGATGAATCTTTTGCAGCTGACGGCATGCTAGCTTATAGGTATTATCCTTAATTTGATCAACCGCCTCGTGCAAAAGAGCGTCTAAGATTTCTGGGTCTGCATTAGCATTCCCTTGTGCCCGTAGGAACTTATCCATTTCAGGAACACCAATCGCACGCCGAATTCCACGTGTGTAATCTGATTGGCTGTTGAACAACCCTTTAACCTCTTCAACCAAGCCTGATCTTACCATCTGATCAACCCGTTTTGAGACAAACCGGTGGAGGATGGGTAGGGATACATCAACCCAGAGAAAGCAACACTCGTACCTCGATGTAAAGAAAGGATCATCATTGACCAGAGACTCGATGAATGAATTTGAGCCCCCAGCAATGATTGGGAGTTTCTCTTGTTCAATGATTGAGTCTATGGCAAGTAATGCATGATTGCGAAAATCAGTGGCTGTGTAATCAGCATTAGGGTCTATTATCCCTAGGAGATGATGGGGTACACCTCGACATTCCTCTTCGGTAACTTTGTTGGTGACTATTTCTAGCCCTTTATAGACTTGCATCTTATCTGAATTTATAATTTCAGCTGGTACACGAGTCGCCAAGTCGATTGAGAGCCTAGATTTTCCAGTTCCTGTTGCTCCCATTACAATCACAACTTTCTCCTTGTGGGTGTGAAATTTTATGGAGCCCGTATTAATTGCTCCTGTGAAACTTAGAGTTTGTGCTTGGTTGCACACGGGGAATGAGAGATTCATGGTGTGAAATGTGTGCAAGACACTTAATGGATTTGTAGATTGTAGTAGTAAGAGATGATGAGATTTCTAGGCAAAGAAGAGTGTTGAGTTTTAAGCAAAAATGTTGTAGTAGTAACTTCTGACCATACCCAAATGAGTGCAGCAGACCTTGTATTTATACTAATTGTGAGACTGAGACTTATATAAGGTGTCCCACTAAATTGAATATATTCATACCTTTATACCCTACACGCGGCAACTAGGAAAGATAATTTAGCTCTGTATGTACTATAGCTGCTTTATAAATTTGTTTTTTTTTTTCACCAGTGAGGAAGATTGGAAGAAGGGGGTAGACTAAAGCTCTATTACTTGGACACTTTATTTTGCTAAACAGAAGATTTTTTTTTTCCTCATGCAGTTTATATGGATTAGCGTTCCTAGCATAGGTTTTTGTTACATGTGGCACCATTTTTCCATTACGTAGAATTGAGAGAAACATATACTTACTCTTAGTATACGAAATCCCTCATATTCTACATTTGGCTTATTCATGAAATTGCTTCGTTACTATTTTGAGCATCTTTTATGCGGCTAATAGTCATTATTGAAATGGTAAGATACACCATCCGCCAACACTCGCCTACCATCTTTTACGGGCCAATGGCATTTTTTTCGAGGCTAATGATATCGAAATGCCAGAAAATAAATAAGGCATATCCGAAGATTAGGAAGAAGTAATGTTTGGAGTTTTCCTTTTAACTCCTTTGGCTATGGTTTGACGTCTTTTCAAGTCCATACGTCCTTAAAATTTAGGAAGAAGTATTCCATTGCTGTTATTATGATTTATTATGAATAACAGAGAGTTTGTGTTTACTTATATAGTTTCTTCATTATAAAAGTTGCTAAATGTTGTCCTGGGGGAAAAAAATCTTATGCGTTAAAATTTAGTGAAGCAGTTCATTCGATTCCAAACCGCTACTGGATGGGTATTGCATGTTTGTTGTTGATATATTGAGTATATTAAGATATTGACAAGTCTATGACCCCATAGTTGGGTTGCCTTATGGTAGCCGTCTAAGGCCGAGTCAACGCTCATTGACATGGCTGAACATTTGTGGTAGGATAGAGGCGTATAATATTTGATTATTGTTCTATGTATACGGAATTTGTAACCTTTTATTATTCCTTTTTTCAGTATTTCCTATGTAGAATATGTGGCTAAACGACAAGAATTTCAGCTGGAATACCAATTGCATCATGAAGATTCCCCTTAAGCTTGGTTGCTAAACTTTACACAGGTTAGTATTGTATTTTTTATTTTATTTTTATGTAAGTGTTGGTTTTTATTTATGTGTTTGGCATCGACTTTATAGGAGAATCTCAGTTGAGGAGTTGTTTTGTGGTATTGCACAAAGATAACTTTTGTCTATGGTTTCCATGCTCTTTGATAATATAATTAAATCGGAAAGTGTTTTGGGGTTTCTGGCCTTGTAAATTGGTTCTCACGTGTAAGTAGGAACCCTTTTGTGTTCATTATAAAGTGCAGTTCAAGCACTTATATTTGTGCCTATTATTATTATTATTATTATAAATTAACATACACTAACTGGTCAAAAGTTAGATATGGTATTATGGTGGGAACTGGGAAGTCTTTAAACATACCATTTCTGGGCTGCAGACATGAAAAAAAGAAGATGAATTTTACAGTCAAGGTAGGTAGGTTGTAGGTAGTTATAAATTTCATATGACGGTGGCGATTTGACAGTTTGGTACTAGAGCGAGTTTTCTTTTCTAATAAAAATTTAATTCTAGCGAGTTTGATGGCAGTTAAAATAGTAGGTGTAGTACCTTCCAAAGAAAAGGTAGTAGGTGTGTATATACTAATGAGGGTGTTTTTTATGGAATAAATTATTCTGGTTTTTATGATCATGCTTTTTGATCTCATCCGTGAAACCACCGCATGATCGCTTTATTAAGGTTTTAGATAGCTGCGACTGTATTTTGAGGTTGAATGGGTTGTGATCATGTGATTACCATGGTCAAGCCACGACGACTTATGATGAGACCAAGTATCAAACCTAGATTCAAAATCATGGTTATAATAAGTTAGAAGTTTTGATTGGGTTGTAATCGTTGCTATAGGGCTAAAATATGGATCTTAACATTCGTGGTTTATTCGAAAATTTCTGATGACAGGGAGCGAAAGTTAGGAACTCCGAAGCTGAATGTTTTACGCCTTATGAACCTTATATATGATAAACGTCTGTCGGATTAATTGTAGATAAATAGGGTGATATCTTTTGTAGTCAAGGTGATGTTTAGATACACCATTGTACTGATAGCGTCTAACTTGTTGAAACGTGAAAATGGCTTACACAAACTTGGAATCGTTATGCAAGTCACATCTAGACGAGCCAAAGAAAAGAAAAGTGCTAGTGGCATTTTTTCACCATTAGTACGACAAAGCGTTAGGCCGAAAATAATTTAGGGTTGAAATATTTTGTAACATTCACAATAATTTCTAAGTGGGACTTTATAGAATAATAGGGCTCTAATTGTCTTCTAAATATTCCTAGCAAGGGAAAAAAAGGGAATAAAACTCGAATAATTAGGCTTAAAGCACAAAAAGAGTGATAAAACCAAGTCTTATATTCTAATTACAATGAGGTATAATTTGTATCGTTTCACCGAAAGGTAAAGCTTATAATTGGTCCAAATGTATTGAAATAACTCCTCTTTAAAAACATCTTTACGCTTGTTTCAAACGAATATTTATCTCCACATTTAAGAACTATATCTTGGTTTAACTGGAGCAGGAAATGCATGATTTAATAAAAAATAATGGAACCAGGAAAGCTAAAGGCATTGTTGTGGTGCTAAGCTTTTCAATCAATATAGTGGGGATTTTTTTTTTTTTTTTTTTTTTAATTAATACTCAAATTGTTTTTTTTTTTTTTGTTTTCGTTGGTTGTGCCTATTGCTTATCACTTTATTACTGTCCATATCATTATTTTTTTTTTTTTGCTGACGACGTATAGGCATATAGCTGCTAGCTGATTGATTAATAAAGCATTTGCTTAGCTAATACTTTCTTCGTTCGGTCTAATCACTATGTTAGATCAAATATGTAAGGGAAAGTTCAGTCAAACGCAAGTAATTTAGACTGAATGGAGGGATTAATCTCTTTCCTAACCACATCATTAAGAACCAAATGTGTAACTAGCCATTTTGCCTCGATTTCTTAAAAAAGAGTTCACGGATAATATTGCTAATTTCATCTGCTCGAATGGTTACCGTTCATGGATTAACAAAAATGTGCAAAAGATCCAATCATTCCTTCATTAGTCATTACCTTTGTCTGATAATAATATAACCAACGTTTTTTGAAAGATATATGTTTAGTTATCTTGTATCATTTGTGAAATTTCTTTTTTTATACTTTACATATAGTTATATTGGTGAACTCATTGGTTACAGATGGGTTGGCGGTAGTTACATAAGGTAGCCGTGTAAATTCGCTAACTGTACCTTGTTGGAGTCTCAAGGGAATCCACTTGTTTGCATTTTTTTGCTGAAGTATATCAACCGTTCATTTAGTCCGTAAAAACTTGGAAGTTTTTCACCAAATAGTTATGTTCGATACCGATTTTGTGTAGTATCTGACTCTTGCAGTCAAGTTGGATTAACAGAAATTGTGTGCCAAATAAGATATGAATAGTGTATAGAAACATTTGGGAAAATCGCAAACATAGACGGGGAGGGGCTTCACTTAAACCAGCCCTCTTTTTTCTTTTTGTAAAATGAATTACTTTATGATCTTTTCGAGAACATTGTGAAAGAAGCGATAAATAGTTAGCTTCTTGAGCATAATGCTGTAGTTGCATTGTAGAGGTCCTGGATACGATCATCTTATTATTTAGTAGTCCGTAATCTGTTTCAGTTTCAGGACAATACCGCAAGGTGTTCTAGTAGAATCATGAAACCTAAGATCACCCCGTAATTGAAGTGCAAGGATCAGTGCAGGCAAAATATTTCAATATCAATGTCTATCTCAAACATCTCAAACTGAGATTTAATACCATTTTTTTTTTTAGTAAATTTGCTTAGCCATTTTCTTTTGTTTTCTTAAGGCTTCAGGGACGATGAATCGATGATGGTCAATGGTGATACTTGTGAAGGCGATACAAATTTCCGCAAGCCTCATCATGTAACGAATGTGATAGTGTGATACTATGAAGCGGCACCAGCGTATAGGTAACTGCTGTTTAAACCTATATAGTCAATTCAATCGGAGGCTATTAAAATCCTCAGTTGATGCATGCGTTACACTTTTTTGTTATTTGAATGGAGTAATATGATACATGATGACATACTCCATCACCTGCACACAAAAACTTCCATTTTCCATTTCTTTATTCACTACAACAAACAGTGCAGTTTTCAGATTACTCCCTTCTTTTTTACAGGCATAAAAAATGATATTGCGCCAAAAGGTATTGCCAGAGATCTGAAAGGTAATGTATAATTTAGTACTCAACAACCTGAATGCGACCTGTTTATTTTGCCCGTACTTTGATTATTGTTACACGCGTGTGCACTCGACCACTTTATTTTCCGCATTATAAAACACACAAGTCTCTTAGTATAATATTTTGGTTAATGGCGATTCATCATTGTTTGGCGCCTACGACATTACTTAATACTCCTCCGTATTATATAATACTTCGTATATATTTTTATATACAATCATTAAAAGAAAGAATTTGTAAACATTATCTGAAAGGACCAACTTGTGAAATAGTAATCTTTTTATGAATGGAAGCTAGTAGTCAAACCTTGAGGAAACTATTATTTTGCCTTTTTTTTTTTTTTTTTTTTTTTTTTTTTTTTTTTTTTTTGCCTGACATTTTCAATTGTCCACTTGCTCTCCTCTGATAAAATAGCCTTGACCTTTCATCGAATACTTTGTCATTTTGGGGAATTAGATGTAGTAGTACTAGTAGTAGCCATTTTATTCACAAAGTAGAGTTAAAGGTTTCTCCTTGCATATTCTGTTTTCTTTCTTTATTAGTTATCTCTAGTTTCTAGCCGTCGATGCCACCATTATAATTTATAAAAGATGCGTTTGGTCGTTAATCTTGAGAATCGATTTACAACTTGGATGAAGTTTGGAGTAGAAACACGATGATAAGGTAATTTTACCTGTGATTGGGAGATTATTATTGATATGACGACAAAAGGGACAATTTCGATGAATTGAATTCTTTGTCGATGCATTTGCTTCCCATGGGTGTACTGTTTTATGAGATGTCTTTTCCTTTTATCGTGTTTCGTTCATCTTGTGTAATTGGTAACAGATGATCTCTTTAGAAACACAATCAACCGAAGATGTTTCCTGAGTGCTACAGATTTATGCATTCTGAAAGATTAGGCCTCGCGCTCAATCCCCTCCCCGTCAGAATGGCCTTGTGTCTCTCTCAGTTATTGTGCTAGAATTAGGTGCTATGAGATGTGTTTTCCTTTTTTCGTGTTTCGTTCATCCAATATAAAACATATGATCTCTTGTGAACAAAACCAAACAAATAAAGGAAACTAAAACTAGGTATTGGTTTGTGATTTCTCACAATGAACATTATTGTGGGACTTTTAGAATAAATAATGCTTTTGGGTTTGGGTTTGATTAATTTTGATAAATTGTCGTATGCCTTATATTCCAAAGTGATTGCTTTCCTCTTCTTTGGTCTACCTCAAACTAATTGTCAATGATCAATGTGATTTAACTTTTTCACTTTTTATTACTTGGTTCATATAAGAGGTTGTTACTATATCTATGACGACCAATAATACAATTACTTTGGACCAAGGTTAAGTGTTTGTTTGGATTGAAGGTAATTATGGCCAGTGGAGCTTAAAACAATGAAGAAAACGACGAAATTGATGGTGGCTAAGGAAACATAAACCGACTTTGGTTATTACTTCGAAATGAAGGCAATACGAGTGGGTAAGTCACTATCACTTTTAGGGCTTTCTTGGATTGCAATAATCATTACTCGAGTAATTGAAGTCGAGAAAATAGAAGAGAATAAGGATGGAAGGGTAATAATTTCGTAAATGGCCAAAACTATTACGCACCCGCCATCTAGAATAATGACCCACATGAGGGTAATGGTTACATCACTTTTCTTTTCCGACTAGTATAACTATTATTTATCAGCGTCTTTTTTCATTTTGTTTTTATGTTGACCATTACCCTATGATTATATTCAATATTAGCGTCCCTGTGAAGAAGACCCTTATTAACTGCACATGTAAGTCTCACATTGATTATGGAAGTGAGAGTTGCTCACTTTATAAGTCTAGAGGCTACTCCTCCCATTACCAATTGGTTTTGGGATGGAACCTCTGCGCTTATGAAGTAATTTCTACTCTATGTTGTGCAGTATGGCGGCCGTCTCTGCAGTTCATGATCCCTAATACATTCATGACTTTATCTTCATCGTCTTCCTTTATCCACCTTAACTTTTTTTTTTTTTTTTTTCTTCTTTTTCTTTATACGGCTTCATAAATAATCACCCTCTGAAAATTTACCGTCATTTAAATATGTCTTTGCAAGACTATTTATTTACATTTCGATTTCTACATTAAACATAAACTATCCGTTTTCCTTATACATTATAGTTTGGTCTTCTTCCTCTTTGATATTGTGAATTATATTTTTTAATGAAAAAATTGTGAATTTTTAAAATTAATATTTAAAGATATATCACACACATGCACTAGTGTTATTGGAGGGAGTAGAGTACTAAAAAAAACAACTTGTTCTTATTTTGTTTTGGTTCAAATGAGTGCCTGGATAGCATGCCTCTAAGCATGTAGTGCCGAAAGAAGTTCCTTTATTTTATTTTATTTTATTTTTTGGTTTTTTGTAGGTTAGAGTTTTCATATAGTGGAGCTATCAATCAATCATAAAAAAAAAAAAAAAAAAAAAATTTAAAAAAAAAAATTTAAAAATTTATGAAGATAATTTTATAATTGACACCACCATTTTCATAATGCTTTCCTTTTCGTACACTTGAAAAGGGAAAGGAAAGGTCTAATGATTTCAAAGGGTTAGTTTACCCCCCTTTTAATTTCTCCTCTCCTTCTTGACTCCTTTTATTATTATGATTAGTGTTTTTAGTTTATCATCTAATGATGTAATCTATTATTGATTAGATGTTGATGCCTTTGACAAGACTTGTTTAGTATTTTCATTATTATCTTCCTTCCATCATTGTCATATAATTTGTTTTTTTAATTAATTAACTTGTCATTTCATGGTTAGAATTAGTATTTGGAATTTGAGCATGGGGAGAATTTGGCCCGAAATGTTCTCAGTCCTTTGTTTACATTTTATTTCGAAAAATGGTGCAATGGATGGTCTTCTTTATGTTATTTCATATTTTCATCCATCTGATTTAGTTTGTGCACTTACTTTTTACATTTGTCGATGCACTTTGCAATCATATAGTTTGTTTTATATGTTACTTCCCTCTAGTGATGTCAGTGGGCCCGGTGGATACCGTACCACCCCTTCCCGTTTGGGATGGTGATGGGTACAAGTTTGGCACATAGTGTGGTGAGTATGGTTATTAAAATTTTAATGGTGGGTAAGTATGTTTATTAAAATTTGAACTGCTATGAGTAGAGCGGAAGTGGATCTTGCAAACTAGCATAATGGATATCCACCCTCTTCTTATTAATGTTTTTTTTTGTATCACAAAATAGTATTTGCTTTAATTTCTGTAATTTGACCTTTAATTGACGTTTTTCCTATAAATGAAATAATTTGATTCAAAATGACCATTGATTTGGAAGGACGTCAATTTCAAGTAAGTGATTTTGGATTATAATTAGACTATGTTTTAGATTTGTATGGTGAAAATGGTGCATCTACATTTCGTCTTTAAATAGAAAGATAAACAAATGATTATACTCCGTATTAGATTAGAGAGAGAAAATTTAGTGTTTTTTTCACTTTAAATATGAAAAGTATTATAGCATGTACATCATTGTCATAATCAAAGGTACTTATATATTAGAGTGATATATTTCATTGTCTACTTGTCATTTGTAGCAGTGTGTGTACGGTTTTGAAAACTTGTACTAGGCATGGGTGGTGGGTGGGGATAGATAGAGCTTTTTCTCAGTGGGAACTGTGCGAAATAACTTATATCCTTCATCGATTTGCCCCAACGTAGAGCTGTCAACATCTGACCCGACCCGATAAACTGCCCGAAACCGACCTGTAAATGACCCGAAGTAAACCTGCCTTTTTCGACCCGAACCCAAAATCTACCCAAACCCGAAATGACCCGAAAACAATGGGTCAAAACCCGACCCGTAGCGGGTTAACCCGTGATACATGTCGTTTATATTGATTATATGCCCCCGATATAGTTGCATTTAGCTCACATTTGCTCGATTTCATTATTGTCTTGGTAGCTATTTGCTTTATATTGCGATACTGTCGTTCCTCGTGTGTATTTTGCAGGTTTTGGCGGTCCTGAGCTAAAACCTGGGTCAAATGGAGCATTTACGAGTATCGTGACGTCAAGACGAGGCTTGAGAGTTGATTTGAAGTCAATACGACAATATGGGACGTCAAACCTATAGGTTCAAAGCAAACCTATAGGTTCAAGATGAGTGTATAAGGCTAGAAGTTGCTGGAAATCCTTAGAACCTATAGGTTCAGAGCAAACCTATAGGTTCTGGATAAGCGAAACAAGAACAAAACTCGCTGGAACTTGCTGATGGCCTTAGAACCGATCGGTTTATAGGTGAACCGATCGGTTTGACCCCCTGAACCGATCGGTTCGACCTCGAACCGCTCGGTTCTGCTTCACTTAAACTCCGGATTTTCGTGGCCTATAAATAGGCTCGAGTTAGGGTTTGCTAGTTATGCTTTACATTATATTTTACTGATTAGAATTAGAATAGCTTTTCTCCCTGTAAACTCTCTCATAACTCTTAGGTTTATTTTGATTTCATTCATGCAAGTTTCGATCTTTACATTATAATTCAAGATTTCTCCCAGGTTTAATTTAATTGTTCTTCTTCTTCTCATCATGTTTATTATTATTATGTTTATTGCTCTTACTTTAATCATGCATAGTTAATTCTCAATTAGGGTTTAGGGTGATTGTGATATTGATTCGGAACATGTTTTAATCGTTTATATTGATTGAATTTATGCAATTGATTTCTTCCTGCGCGTTTTAATTATCAATTGAATTTAGGGACGCCTTTATTGAATTGAATTTAGGTTGTTTCAGTTTAAGATCGAAAGCCTAATTGAAACTAGACTCACGCGTAATTGATAAGTCGAATTTAGTACGTAGCGAGAGCCCGCTAAATTTGCTTAAGGTTGAATTTGACTCGAGAGAGCGTTTTCCCAAAACCTAATCATTTGCATGCTTTCAATTGATTGAATTTCCTTCCGAATTGAGTTCTGAATCGTTGTCACATGAACCTGATGCCCTAATCTCCTTCTTATTCACATTTTATATCATTTTACCCTTCGTTCTTAGTTTAGCTCTTAAAACACCGACTTTTGCTACCCTTGAGACTAACCTTGTTTGACTAAGCAACCCTTGACTACACCATCTCTCTGAGGATCTCGACCCTACTGCCGCTAGCTACCTAGTTAGTAGTCTTTAGGTTATTTTGATTAGGTGACCACGACTTTAGCCTCATCAATTTTGGCGCCGTTGCCGGGGAGACGGTTAGCTAGTTAGTGTTTTGCTTAGTAGTTGCTGGGTTTTTCTCTCTTGTCTCAAGGAACCTAGTTCCTTGAGACCGTTTCTTATCATTTGCTTGTAGTTTTGTTTATGCGCAAGTCACCTCGGACTCTTGTTCCTTTTGAGCCCGAACCTGAACGAGCACTACATAGGCTACGTAAGCAAGCGATTCAAATAGTTGATCTTAATACCGAGGAAGCGTCGTCTAGTGCAACGCAATCGTCCTACGAAGAGGACACACCACCGGTTACTCCAAATTCTACTTCACCGCCTGTGACTATGCCTAAACTTTCTAGTCACTCGGTGCCTAAGCCAGAATCCATTCCTAATGGATTCACGATGCCCGCTACGTTACAGGGCAATTTCGGATCCGCCCCGCCTTCTTAAATTTGGTGGAGCGCAACCAGTTTGGTGGTTATCCCACCGAGGATCCTGGTCGCCATATGCAGGTTTTTACGGACTATTGTTCGACGATCAAGCGGTAGGGATCACTCAGAGCGATTAAGGAAATCTTTGTTCCTTTTTCATTGAAAAGAAAGCGCGAGAATGGATCACGGACCTTGATAAGGAGGCCGGGTATTGCCGATTGGAATGGTCTAGCTCTTGTGTTCTACTCTAAGTTCTATCCTCTGAACGCACTAATCGATGAGAAGCCAAATTCGTGGCTTAGCGGACATTCGACGAGTCGTTGGCTGAAGCTTGGGAGCGATATAAGAAGCTCATCCGCGATTGTCCTCACCATGGGCTTAATACTTGGTTGGTGATCATGACATTCTACAATGGGTTGTATGCTGAGAGCCGGGCTATCCTTGATTTTGCCGCAGAGGGACGTTTCGCTAATAACGTCGATGACGACAAGGCTTGGGGTTTGATCGAGGAGATGGCAGTACATTCATCTCAATTTGGGAAGCCTAGGGGTAATTCACGGTCTGCTCATAATGACCGTGATAAGGAGAGCATCAGCGCGCTCACTAGCCAGGTTGCTGCGCTGACTACGCAAATTAGTATGCTGCAGAGAGGTGGTTCTTCTAGTGCCCATGTAAATGCTGTTATGGGGCACGATTCGGGTTATTTTACGGGGTATGCTGCGCCCCACGAGCAAGTTCATGCTTACCAATCCTACCCACAGAACTTGCCCTACCAGAACCAACCGGGTTACGACCGTTCATTGTTATCATATCGTAACCAAAACGTGTTGAACCCGACCACCCCACCTCCACAAAACCAACCCTACATCCCTCCCCACAAAAACTACCAACCACTTCCACCCAATTACCAAAAACCACCCTACACACCACCACCTCAACCTACACAGGGCCCCGATCCTATGGCCGAAATGAAGGCCATGATGTTGCAGATGTCGCAGGTGACGATGGCCGTGCAGAAGTCACAGGAGATGATGTTGCAGCAGATGCAAAAGGATGGCCAAGCTAAGGACGCTGCGATTAAGATGTTGGAGAATCAAGTGGCGCAGCTCGCCGCTTCGCAAGCGTCACGACAACCGGGAACCCTACCACCCCAAGGTAATCCTCCTCATCCTCCCCCTGATACCGCATGTGCTATAACCTTGAGAAGCGGTACATCCTATGATGGTCCCAAGCAACCCGAAGTGGAGAAGGCGGGGGGTAAAAGCGTGGATAGCCCTGCTGCTACGGGGAAGAAAGACGTGGGTGTTGATTCGGGTGCTCCTGTTGCTACTCCCTCGCCCCCGATTCAAATAAAGCTTCCTTTTCCAAGTCGTGTACGTCCGGCTACCGTGGACCCCAAGCTCGATAAGTTCTTTGAGATCCTCAAAACTTTGCAGGTAAATATTCCATTTATTGATTTAGTTAAACAGGTTCCTGCATATGCTAAGTTTCTTAAAGAGGTCATAACTAAGAAGCGTTCGATTGATGTGACCGAGACCGTGTCCTTTGTGGGGGAGAGTAGTGCTCTTTTGCAGGGTAGTTCACCCCCGAAGCTGAGTGACCCTGGGACCTTCTCTATCCCTTGTTCTATAGGGAAATATGTAGTGCAAAACGCCTTGTGTGACTTGGGGGCCAGTGTGAGTATCATTCCCTACTCCATCTGCAAGAAATTGAACATGACCAAGTTAGGAGTTACCTCCATGACGTTGCAGATGGCCGACCGTAGTGTCCAGCGACCCTTAGGCATCCTAGAAGACGTCCCAGTTAAGGTAGGGAAATTCTACATCCCCGTCGACTTTGTTGTCCTAGATATCCCCGAGGACCCACACATTCCTATCATTTTGGGTCGACCTTTTCTGCACACTGCTGGTGCAGTTATCGATGTGGGGAATAAGACCTTGTCGTTCTTGGTGGGGGGTGAGAAGCTTACCTACACGAAGTCTAGTATCCCCCGCTCCCCTATGCAGCCTGAGTCTGTGGCTGCTATTGACCTTGCCCCTCCGTCTCACTCTACCGGAGACCCTTTGGAGGTTGTTTCTTCTGTTTTGCCTTGTGCAGGTCCTACGCAGGTTGGCTACGATCCTGGTTTGGGGGAACGGAAGGTCACGAGGGCGGATGTCTATGATCCGGGTGATGGAGGTGGAGACCCACGGTTTGCGGTGTGTGGCGCACGGAGTTGTTTTGGAGAGCCTTTTCGCGATGGCTTACCGTGCGTGATGGATTATGCTGCTCTTCCGCGGGGCGATCGAGTTTTGTGGTGAACAGATGCTATTTCGCCAAGTGAAGCTGCTGCTAGTGGCCAACGTCCTTGGCCCAATTTGACTTGATTTGAGTTTTCAAGACGGTCGTGCGGGACCATTATAAACCAGCGCTATCCGGGAGGCAACCCGATGACATTTTGTAATTTGTTGTACTTTGTTTTGGTTTGGTTTGTTTTTGACTTTGACATTTTATTAGTTTGCTTTCATGAGCGCGTGAGGACGAGGGTTTTATAAATGTTTTAGCATGCAGGTACTCAAGGACTCTTTGTCCCTAGTATTTTTGAGAACGGGCCTCGACACGGCCTTGCTCGGCCCCCTCTGCTGAAGGGCCTTACCTTTTTCTCACGTGCTACTCCGAAGCACTTCATAGCTGGACTGATTTGGACGCATATTCGTGGATCATAAGCCGCACTCCATGCTTCGCTTCGGTTTGGGGGAGCTCCTTCACGAGCATGTGAGCTTTCTTTCTCCTTTTCCCTCGTTTCCTCGCTTTCATTTTCCTACCCCCGTCTTTTATTTGTCCTTCTCTGCTTGTGGTTGTGCTGTTTTCCACATTGAGGGCAATGTGTGATTCTGGTTTGGGGGAGGAAAGCACTTTCGCGCTTTTCATTTGCATTTGCATTTCCGTTTTTGTGTGCATTATTTTATATAAAAACCCAAAAAAATTAAAACTTTCGAAAATTTCATAAATATTTCGGTTTGTCTTGTCCCGTTTGGAGAATTGATTAGTGTGCTATTTTGATCTTTAGTATCTCCGAGTCGACTTTCTATCGTCGTAGCTTGCACTATATGTTTGTTTCCTGTTAATAGATTGCGAGACTCAAACACTAGCCCACTCATTTGCTTAAGTCTTATCGCCTTTCATTTCTTTTACTTTCGATATTGGTATTCTTGCGAGGCATTTGGTTTGTGGAAAGTTGGAAAGATGGTTTGTGGTTTGCTTGGAAGGATCATTTAATGTTGGAGCAATGTTTCAATGCTCTCGGAGGGGACTCATTGATTTGAGTAACCACAGTGGCCATGAATTTGGTTGCGACCGAGAGTATGAGCAATGATGTAACCCTTAAGGAAATATGTGTACCCGAGCGCGATCTTTATCGAGTGAATGTCAAGCTAAACGGTATAACATACGAGGGATGCTCCACATTTGAAAAAAAAAAAAGAGAAATAAAAGAAAGAAAAGAAAAGAAACAAAATGGAATGTTGTGGCTAGTAAGATGGAATGGAAAGTGGATTGTTCGGTTGGCCTTGCTTGAATCCAATTATCGTTCGTTTTAATTTTTGCGAAAGCGTGAGAAGCTTGCAATACGATGTTGGCGTGAATGGTTGAGACTTGTACTCTAATTCCGGTGAAATAGACTATGGTTTGTAGGCCTGCGTACATAGGTCGTCCACTTCGAGATGCTAATGTGATTAATTTGGATACTTTGATTTTCTCCGATGCTGTTTGCTTGAGGACAAGCAAAGGTTTGGTTTGGGGGAGTTTGATACATGTCGTTTATATTGATTATATGCCCCCGATATAGTTGCATTTAGCTCACATTTGCTCGATTTCATTATTGTCTTAGTAGCTATTTGCTTTATATTGCGATACTGTCGTTCCTCGTGTGTATTTTGCAGGTTTTGGCGGTCCTGAGCTAAAACCTGGGTCAAATGGAGCATTTACGAGTATCGTGACGTCAAGACGAGGCTCGAGAGTTGATTTGAAGTCAATACGACAATATGGGACGTCAAACCTATAGGTTCAAAGCAAACCTATAGGTTCAAGATGAGTGTATAAGGCTAGAAGTTGCTGGAAATCCTTAGAACCTATAGGTTCAGAGCAAACCTATAGGTTCTGGATAAGCGAAACAAGAACAAAACTCGCTGGAACTTTCTGATGGCCTTAGAACCGATCGGTTTATAGGTGAACCGATCGGTTTGACCCCCTGAACCGATCGGTTCGACCTCGAACCGCTCGGTTCTGCTTCACTTAAACTCCGGATTTTCGTGGCCTATAAATAGGCTCGAGTTAGGGTTTGCTAGTTATGCTTTTCATTATATTTTTACTGATTAGAATTAGAGTAGCTTTTCTTCCTTTAAACTCTCTCATAACTCTTAGGTGTAGATTGGTTTCATTCATGCAAGTTTCGATCTTTACATTATAATTCAAGATTTCTCCCAGGTTTAATTTAATTGTTCTTCTTCTTCTCATCATGTTTATTATTATTATGTTTATTGCTCTTACTTTAATCATGCATAGCTAATTCTCAATTAGGGTTTAGGGTGATTGTGATATTGATTCGGAACATGTTTTAATCGTTTATATTGATTGAATTTATGCAATTGATTTCTTCCTGCGCGTTTTAATTATCAATTGAATTTAGGGACGCCTTTATTGAATTGAATTTAGGTTGTTTCAGTTTAATATTGAAAGCCTAATTGAAACTAGACTCACGCGTAATTGATAAGTCGAATTTAGTACGTAGCGAGAGCCCGCTAAATTTGCTTAAGGTTGAATTTGACTCGAGAGAGCGTTTTCCCAAAACCTAATCATTTGCATGCTTTCAATTGATTGAATTTCCTTCCGAGTTGAGTTCTGAATCGTTGTCACATGAACCTGATGCCCTAATCTCCCTCTTATTCACATTTTATATCATTTTACCCTTCGTTCTTAGTTTAGCTCTTAAAACACCGACTTTTGCTACCCTTGAGACTAACCTTGTTTGACTAAACAACCCTTGACTACACCATCTCTCTGAGGATCTCGACCCTACTGCCGCTAGCTACCTAGTTAGTAGTCTTTAGGTTATTTTGATTAGGTGACCACGACTTTAGCCTCATCAACCCGTTGAGTCAAAAAACTTATGTTCCTATATATAAAATGTCTTTATCAGTTTCAATTTACATGTAAAATTTTTAGTACAAATTAATTTTAAACATTTCACACCTAATAAATTTTTCATAATTGAAAATTTTCACTTAAACTATAATCTTTATTATTCAATAATTATAGAATCAATCATTTTAATATTGTTTGTTAGTTATATTTGACATTATGAATTTGATGCATCTGAAATCAGTATTAAATTTTGAAACAAAATATATGTGGAGAATAAATAAGAAAAATAAGAAAAAGAAAATGATATATTTTTAAGTCGATAGTTCGAGGTAACATTTTAAATTTGAAGATACAACTTGAAAACTACATACATGGATCTAATATTATAAATATCGATTTAATAGACACACATCTATCTATAAACTTATTTTAAAATTTTCAATTTTGGAACTTATAATTAAAAAAAAATTAACTTTTCAATAATATATCAATTAGAGTTGATTTTTTGGAGGCACCATAAAAATGATTTTTTTTCTCGTTAAAGCACCCTAAAAGTGTAAATAGTGCATTTAAAGGGAAGCTGAAAAGTTTAAAATTTTTGATTTGGTGGGATGTATAATCAAGGAATAAATTTGGGGAGAAGATAAGTGATTCTAAATTCTAAATTTGGGAGGGAAATAGTGAAATACGTATCAGTACCACCCAAAATCTTCACATTAGTAATTTACCCACTTGTCAGTAATGATTAATGAAGTACAGTTACAAGGGACAACTTCCACTAATCTTAATATTTGTGTTTTGACATCATGTAAAGTTTGACTATAAATGAAGAGAGTAGTTTTTTTAACTCTAACCCGACCTGGAACCCTTACCCAAAAAAAAAAGGATAAAAAGACGTTGATTAACCCGTATTTTAACCCTAACCCGACCTGGAACCCGTGTACACCCAACCTGTATACTACTCGAACCCGAAATACACCCGACCCGTATGTTACCCGTATAATAGTTACCCGAACCCAAACCCCGCTCGCCCGACCCGTTTGACAGGTCTACCCCAACGACATCCTAAATTCCTAACTCCACCATTACAAAGTGATTTTTCACTTTGAAATGACACAAACTAAAAGAAAAAAGTTAGTATAAAAATGCTAAAGGAAAAATTCACAGGATCAATTAACACTTATCCTTTCAAAAAATAATTTCAGAATAATTCCGACTATTAAAGATTATTCTAATATTATATGCTTTAGTCAATTTTAACTGGCTTTAATTGGTAAAAAAAAAAAAAAAAAGGTTAAATTGATTTTAATTTTTGATAGAAAAAGAGTAATGAACATTTAAAATCGGTTTAACCTTCTTTTGTACTTGTTTGAACCACTTTAAATTGAAATTATTGCAATGATTTTCAATAGTAGGGACTTGTGATTATTCTGGAATTATTTTAAGTTAAGATTATTTTTGAAACATGTGTGTTAGTTGAGATTATTCTTATGAATTTTTCCAATGAAAAAAGTAGTTATTGCAAGTGTTCTTTTTTCATTGCACAAATATCTACGAGTAGTTAATTTATGCACCTAAAATGTTTATTTACTGATTTAAAAAAATTATGAAGGCCTGATATTTGTTTTGTACTCGTAATAATAAATTTAATTGGATTACACAGAATTATATTTGCTCAATATTTTTCTTAAAAAAGTCGTCAAAAAAAAAAAATAACTAACAAATGAGAAGAATATAATGAAATTTTCTTTTTAAGAAAGTGAAAAGAAGGTGATGGAATAGAGGGAGTAAGAAAAAAAAAAAAAAAAAAAGCTACTTCATATAAAAATTAATATAAATGTAATTTATATTTAAGAATACAAATGCAACAAAATGACATATGACTATCTTTATTCTTATACATTGCACATAATTTTGAACATTTCGAATATTATAAGTCGCAATGTAGATAGTTTGGTGAACCTAAGCGGGCCTTAGTCATAACCTAGGTTGCACGGACACTCCTAGTTTTGGGCGTTCCCGTGTCGGACACGGACACACCTCCAAACGTGTCGGACACGGACACACCTCCAAACGTGTCGGACACGCCTTGGACCGTGTCCTCGGTTTTTTTAAAAAACAAGACGTGTCGGACACGGCCCAAGTAACACGGACACGTTCCGTGTCATAGAGGACACCTTATTATACTAACTTTTCCACTTTAAAAAAAAATAAAAAAATAAAATTAATGACGAAGCTTAATGGAGTGTGTAATTTGAAGCTTTTGCACTTTTTATTTACTTTGTAAGACTTGAAAGTTTATTTAAATTGGTTTTTTTAATTTGGAACTTTGTAGTTTGTAATTTTGTAAACATTTGATTTTCCGACTTAATTATTGACGTATTGGTTGTTTTTTGACTTTTTGAGTTTTGAATGACCATAATATATATGTTGATTGTAATGAGTTATGAATTCCCTTTAATTTAATATACATAATGATTTTTTTCTGCCGTGTCTTCTCGTGTCCTAAAAAATTGGACTGGCGTGTCTTGTGTCGTGTCCGTGTCCGTTGTGGTGCAACCTAGGTCATAACAAAAATATCGTGGACAATAATTTGTATGTTTGAATTTCTCTACTCGTTGTACTTATGCTATATCTCCTTTAAACCCCCAAAAATCCTTTTTTATTGGCAAGAGTAAAAAAGAATTGAATGTATAAAATACCAGTCTTACTTCAAAGCACCAAAATATTGAATCTTTATTCTTAATACTCCATTGGTAACAAAAACCATCATTTAAAGAATAGCCATTTGAATTCCCTTATTCATCATCTTTTTTACACTTTCGATCAAAAATATTAAAAATTAAAAATAGAGTCGATATTCTCAAAGTTTTTGAGTTGGAATATAAATGATTACCATCCTAATTTCTAATTTCTTATGTTTATCAAACACTGAAATTGACTTAATTTTTGGAATTCAATTTCAATTCGAAGTTGCCAATTGCCAATTGCCAAATACACCATTAAGAAGCAGACTTTCTTTGGAGGCCCTAAACTCAATAATGAATAAATGATATTCTTTCATGTGTAATAAATTACAAAAATTAAGAGAGAGGGAGGTGAGAATTAGACCCCTGATCTTAAGGTTGTAGCTTGATGTTATAACCACTGACCACTGTATCACCATTGATCACATGATATTAAATGTCAAACAAATATTTTTAATATGAGGCCCTTCATTTTTTGAGGCCTCGGTTTAAAGAACCGAATAGATACCCTATTGGGACAGCCCTGTTTTTTTGGTTTAAATGAGCGAACTATGTCGCGGGTGAAAATCGAACCTCCAACGTCCAGGGTGAGAGTCGAACCCTATTGAGACGGCCCTGTTAAGAAGTTGTTCTAAGTGTTACTGTCAATGGTAAGAATAACTTAAACTAAGAAGTACTCCCTCCGTCCCATCTTTTTCTTCCCATTTGGAAACGGCACTTAGAATAAGAAATAATAGTAAACAAATGGTAATGAGTGTGTTACAAATGGGTCTCACAAAAAAGTAGATGTCCATTTTTAGAAAGTTGTAGTGTAAATGGTGAAATGGGAGGAAAAAGATGGTATTTTCTTTTTGGGTAAATGGGAGGAAAAAGATGGGATGAAGGAAGTACAATTTTATTAACAAAGTATTATAGTTTGACATTCACAATATATGAACCAGTCTACTTATTTCACTTAATTTAGTTGAAACATTTCTAAATATTTATTTAGTGTACCTTTAACTACTTCACTTTTTTTGTCCTGTTTTCCTTTTTGATATGTTGTTTACGGAGTACTATTTTAATTTTTTGGGGTTTTCTACGGTGTACCCTCCAAGTTTTTGGTTTTCTATCGTGTACCCCTATTTTTTTTCCTTATACCGTGTACCCTTGAACTTCATTACTCATTCTATAAGATGACCTAAAGTCACTAAACTGTTAACTAAATACTAACACCGTTAGAATAAACTCCTATTTTTTCTATTTTTTATGTTTTCCCTTCAAAATTATGAAATATCCCCTTCTTTTTTCTAATTTTCCACTATTTTTCATCCTTATTCATTTTTTTTCTATAGTATATAATTTTTTTTTTAAATTGTTGTTAAAAGTCATAAACTTTATTGATTTACTTTATCGTAAAATAATCATGAATATTTGAAATTCATAAATTTAGAAGGAAATATTAAAAAGAGGGAGAAATGAGAGCTTAATGTAACGGTGTTAGTGTTTAATTAACGGTTAAGTAACTTTAGGTCATGGTTGAGAATGGATAATGAAGTTTGAGGGTACACCGTGTAAGTGAAAAAAAATAGGGGTATACGATAGAAAACAAAAAAGTTGGAGGGTATACCGCAGAAAAACCCTAATTTTTTGATATGTTTGATATGTTGTTTACGGAGTACTAATTTAGTTTGACAAATGAATAGACCCGGCGAAACAGACCCGACCCGATTGACCGATTCGATAAGGCTGACCCGACCTGAAAGTGACTCGATAATCACAACCCAAAATTGACCCGAAATTCGAAATGACCTGACCCAGACCAGACTAGCAACGCCTTGACCCAAAATTGACCCGAAACCTGAATTGACCCGATACAAAGTACTTTTGGTGACTTCAAATGACTTAAAAATAACTTACGAAGTATTTGATATTGTGTAATCAACTAACACCAATTATATACTCCGTACTTAAAAACCTTAAAAAGTAACCTTTTGACAAAATAATTGCCTTTTTTTTACCAAAACTTTGTATTTTAACCCGATAGGGATATGACCCGACTCAAATTGACCCGAATTTGAATTGACCCGATATGACCTAGAACCCGAAATGACCCGACTTGATCCAATACATCAATCAGACCCGAAATAGTATGTGATAATGATAAACTGAAGTGCGAAGAATGAAGTAGAGCTGGAAGTAGGTTATGTCGTGCAGCAACTAAAAGGAGGCACTACTTGGGCAAAGTTAAGTGTGTCGTTGACAAGACTAAAACTATAACAGTCCGACCTACCAATATCGTAATATACCCCAACATAAATGTGATGCACACTTCTGGGCTCGTTATCCTCACTTAAGCCCAAAAGCACACGACCTTGTTATTAAGATGGTGGGTGGAATCCCTTATAAACACATCAAATCCTCTCAACTCCATCGATGTGGGATATTCAACTTTGGGAGTGTTACAAAAACCACGTCACTTGTATCAAAGTAGTCTAAATACGAATAACTGGTAGCTAGGGCTAAGTAGGGTGTCAAGTGCACAAGGAGATATGACTTCTGAACTTGACGGTTTCTGTTGGAGATGGATCCAGCCTAATCTAAATTCCCACATCGTCCCACATCGGTTATGAGATGAGAGTTGGTCTTGTTTATAAGGCTAGGGGCTACTCCTCCTATAGCCAATTGGTTTTAGGATGAACCTCCTAACCCTTGTAAGCGGACTCTCTCATACTCTCGGGTGTGGCCCATGCCCGTGGAATTTAACATGGTATCAGAGCCCATGGTTACGTGACCTGGGCTGGATGAAAAAACAAAACTGGGCCAACTTATTGAATAATTTGAAGAAAAGAAAAATGGATGTTATCTTGCAGCGGGTTCGAAAAACTAGGACGTTCCCATACTGATTTGAATTACACAGGCTCGAAAAATCGATGTTCCTGACGACGACTGAAAATAGGGACCTTACACGTGAGGGGGCGTGTGAAGAAGAACTCCATGTGCAATGTCCCACATCAACCAATCTAAAGAGAGTTGAGTACTATATAAGCGAAGGGGCTACTCCTCCCATTGCCAATTGGTTTTGGGATGGAACCTCCTTCGACTTATGAAGTGCTCACCTCTCTCGGCGGGCGTGGCCCAGGCCCGATACATGAATCTAACATGGTATCAAGCCACTCAAATTTTTTTTTCTGACAAACCCTAATCTCTCACCATGGCTGGCGAAAAGCTCGATGCTACCTCTCCCTATTACATCGGTCCTCAGGACAAGCCCGGGGAGAGTCTTACTGATGTTCGGTTGCGATTGGATAATTACGATGAGTGGGCCCATGCTATCGGTCACGCTCTGCGCGCTCGCCGCAAGTTCGGGTTCGTCAATGGTACGTACGCTGCACCGAAACCGCCGTGCTCTGAGGAAGATTGGGAGACACTCCAGAGCATGTTAGTGTCGTGGCTGAATTTGACGATCAGCAATGAGGTCCGTGCTCTCCTGCCTCGTTTTGACAACGCTAAGAAGTTTTGGGACGAACTTGCGGAACGATTTAGTGTCGTCGATGATTCTCGGATCCATCAACTAAAAGCCCAACTTTATACTTGCCGTCAAACTGATACAATGACTGTTGCGGCGTATTACTCTAAATTGTGCCAAATATGGGAA
This sequence comes from Dianthus caryophyllus, assembly GCA_023091065.1. NCBI lineage: Eukaryota > Viridiplantae > Streptophyta > Magnoliopsida > Caryophyllales > Caryophyllaceae > Dianthus > Dianthus caryophyllus. The sequence goes on from CM041519.1 coordinate 34,509,201, forward strand.
GATCTTGACAAGCAGGAACCGTTGATTGATTGCACGTGCAAGAAGTGTACGTGTAACGTTGCGAAACAAAATCTGGAGCGTCGTAAGAAGGACCGCCTCCACCAATTTCTCCTTGGCCTTCTCCCGGTGCGGTTCCGCACTGTTCGCTCCGCAATATTACGGCAGAAACCTCTCCCCTCTGTTTCCTCGGCCTTTCAAATGGTGTCTCAAGAGGACAGCATCCTTGGTGCTGATGAGGCTGCTACGTCCTCTGCTACGGAGTTGGGTAGCTTTGCGGTGCGGGCTAATCCACGTCCTCTCCCTCGTGCTTCCCCTTCTCTATCTCGCGCAGATCGTCAGAAGCTTGTTTGCACCCACTGCAATCGCCGCGGTCATGATCGTAGCATGTGCTTCGAATTATTGGATGAAATCCCGGACTGGTGGTTTGAACTTAAAGGTGTGTCTAAGCCGAGTAAAGGCACTACCACTCGAGGGGGAGGGACTGGTTCTACTACTCGTCCCGGGCAGAGCCGAGGCAACAGCAAGGGTGGCGGGTCAAAGGGAGAACAAGCTGGTGGCAGCGCTTCGTACAAGACAGAATCGACAAACGCGCTACATACTTCGACGACTAACAGCCCCTCTCTCCCGTCTGCTGTGACGTTGTATGGTACACCGAATCTTGACTTCTCGGGTAAGTGGCTTCTTGACACCGGGTGCTCTCATCATGTGACCGGCACCCTCTCTATACTTAGTGACGTGCGTACCGTGCCGAGTCGTGTTGTGGGGCTGCCCAATGGGGCACAAGTGACGGCTACTCAAGTGGGTCGTGTGGCACTCACTCCGTTTATTACACTTGATCCTGTTCTTTTTGTACCCGAGTTGCGTTGTAATCTGATTTCTGCATCACAATTAAGTGATGCCCTTAACTGTGAATTTGTTACTAATTCTTCAAAGTGTCTTATTCAGGACCAACGTACGAGAGCGGTGATTGGGCAGGGTGACCGTCATGATGGATTGTACTATCTTTGCGAAGCTTCGTCTGACGCTGCGCACAACGTTACTGTTGAATCGTCTTTCAAATTGTGGCATAGTCGATTAGGGCATCCTTCTGATAAAGTTGTTAGATTACTACCTTTTCTTAGTCATAATAAAACTGGGTCGACAAAACCTTGTGAGGTTTGTCACCGAGCGAAACATGTTCGTAGTCCTTTTTCATTGAGCAATAATAACAGTACTCGTATTTTTGAAACTATTCATTGCGACTTATGGGGTCCTTATGATACCCCTGCTTCGACTGGTGCTCGTTATTTTCTTACGATTGTGGATGACTGTTCTCGTAGCGTGTGGTTGTATTTATTGGTCGCTAAAACAGATGTCTATGATAAGTTTATGGCCTTTGTGGCGCTCATTGAACGCCAATTCTCTGCTAAAATCAAGGTCGTCCGTAGTGACAATGGGACCGAATTTAACTGTCTGCGCTCGTATTTTCATACTCACGGCATTCTGTTTCAGACCTCGTGCGTAGGTACACCGCAACAGAACGGGCGTGTTGAACGCAAGCACCAACCTATTTTGAATGTCGCCCGCGCCTTGCGGTTTCAAGCCGGGCTACCCATTCGTTTTTGGGGAGAATGTGCCCTTGCCGCTGCCTACGTTATTAACCGAACACCTTCAGTTTTACTCGGGGGAGCTACACCTTACGAAGTGTTGTATGACTCGCCCCCGCCGTTTGACAGGTTACGTGTGTTTGGGTGCCTCTGCTATGCGCATGACCAACGTTCGAAGGGTGATAAATTTGCAAGTCGTAGTCGTAAGTGTGTTTTTCTTGGGTATCCCTCGACTCAGAAGGGTTGGTACTTGTTCGATCTGGACACGGAAGTTTTTTTTGTCTCTCGTGACGTACGCTTTTATGAGACTAGCTTCCCGTTTGCTGAAGCGCAGCAGGTTCCCTCTTCGTTGTCCTCGTCTTTGCTACCTGAACATCATGTTCTTTCCCCCGACACTCCTGCTGTTCCTCTGGTTGAGCCCACGGTTGCTGACACTGCGCCCCCCGAGGATGTTGTACCTGCGGCCACTTCACCGGTGCAGCGAGAACTCTGCTCGATTTGATCGAGGCTGGCGATTGAGGGGGTCGATCGACCTCTTCTCCTGCTCCCTTGGGCCGCGGACGTCGTCAAAAGTTCCCTAGTACTCGTCTTCAAGGTTATGTCACTGAGTCCTCGCAAGATAGTACATCGTCCCAGGTCACTCATGTCAATGTTCCGCCGTCTCTCTCTGGTACACCTTATCCTCTTGTACACTATATCGCTTATGATAAATTTTCCGCAGATCATCGTGCATTCTTAGCTGCTGTCACTGCACACTCCGAGCCTCGCAACTTTAATGAAGCAGTACAACATGAGGGTTGGCGGAAGGCCATGGAGGCTGAAATGGGTGCATTACTCGGTAATGAGACATGGACGTTAGTGCCTCTCCCGCCTGGCAAGAAGGCACTCGGGAGCAAGTGGCTATATAAAATAAAGTACAAATCAGACTCGTCTATTGAACGACTCAAGGCACGGCTTGTCGTGTTTGGGAATCATCAAACCGAGGGTATCGACTACGATGAGACATTCGCTCCCGTTGCTAAGATGACTACCGTACGTGCTTTTCTCTCTGTCGCCGCTGCTAAGGGTTGGCTCCTACACCAAATGGATGTTCATAATGCTTTTCTTCATGGCGACCTGACTGAGGAAGTGTATATGTGTCCTCCTCCTGGTTTCCAACCGCCTGTCCCAGGTCTCGTCTGTAAATTACGCAAGTCCTTATACGGACTTAAACAGGCCCCGCGTTGTTGGTTTGCTAAGCTTGGTGTTTCCTTGAAAGCTTATGGTTTTATTCAAAGTCACTCCGATTACTCATTATTCACTTATGTGAAGGGTACGATTCGTTTACAGGTACTAGTCTATGTGGATGATCTTATTATTGCTGGTAATGATGCGACTGCGATTTCCATTTTCAAACGCTATTTGAACTCCTGCTTTCACATGAAAGACCTTGGGGTGTTGAAGTATTTTTTAGGTATTGAAGTCGCACGCAACGCGGAGGGTATATTCTTATGTCAGCGAAAATACGCACTCGATGTCATTTCTGAGGTTGGGTACTTGGCGTGTAAGCCGAGTCCCACTCCTTTAGAGCAGAACCATCGTCTCGGCTATGACGATAGTCCTCTGCTCTCTGATCCGGCGAAATATCGTCGACTGGTTGGACGTCTGGTTTATTTGGCGGTTACGCGTCCCGATCTCACATATGCGGTACACATTCTTTCGCAATATATGCAAGCCCCTCGTGAGTCTCACTGGGATGCTGCGCTGCGTACGGTTCGCTTTTTGAAAGGGACGCCAGGTCAAGGAATTTTTCTCCGATCCGACTCTGCGTTAACCTTGTCTGGTTGGTGTGACGCAGATTGGGCTGCCTGTCCTATTACCCGGCGCTCTCTGACAGGTTGGCTCGTGTTTTTGGGTTCCTCTCCTATCTCATGGAAGACGAAGAAGCAACCCACAGTCTCCCGCTCTTCCGCAGAGTCTGAGTACCGTGCTCTGGCCGCCCTCACGAGTGAGGTCAAGTGGCTAGTGGGATTGTTACGATGTTTAGGGGTTGAGCAAACGGCCCCTGTACCTGTGTCTTGTGACAGTCAGTCTGCTTTGCATATTGCGTAGAATCCTGTTTTTCATGAGCGCACGAAACATATTGAAGTTGACTGTCACTTTGTTCGTGATGCCATTTCCGACGGCCTTATTGCTCCCTCCTACGTTCACACTACGGATCAACTTGCGGATGTCTTTACGAAGTCCCTCGGTCTTACTCAGTTTGTAAGTTTACTGGGCAAGATGGGTGTTCAAAATTTGTACTCTCCATCTTGAGGGGGGGTAATAGGCCGGGCCCGATAGTTTATGTCTCGTATGTCTCGTGTGGGCTTTATTATGCCCTAGTATGCGTCCTCTGTATCTTATAAATATTGACACCTATTGAATACAAGAGAGAAGATTTGGTTTTTATAATATACGTTATTCTTGGTAGTTTCTAAACTACTCCGTACTAAGAGTTGTTGTTTGGTATATTGAATTAAGTAAAGCTAAAAGGTTTAACTTGATGAGATGAAAGGTCTAGGGTCACGAGTTCACGACAACTGAGAACACGGTAATCAACAAATCATGAAAAATGACAATCAATCACGCTAACGAGAATGCTAAGTCCTCTCATATCAAAACTAAACTGAAGTTTAAACGAAAAGCTCTCTCATCCTATTAGTCTACCCTTCCAATTGCAATCAAGTCTAATAAAAACTTGGCTTTCGATCTTTGGTTAAGATTTCCTTTATCAATCAAATAATTGTCGGCCTACAATCAATTAAATGTATGATAACAGCAGGCAAGCAAGGCTAGTGAATTAGTGATATTCAAAAGCAATAACCCATAATCAAATCACAACCACGAAATCATAATCATTGATTTCTCTATAACCCTAAAATTGGGGATTGACTAAACAAAATCAGGACAAAAGATAAATTGCAATAGATAACTGAAATTAAGGACGTAACACGATGAAATCAAATTGACGGTGGATAATTATTTAGATTAATTAAATTCACCGATTAAAAAATCAACTTGATCTTCTACTAATTCGCAAGAAAGTATTCTTGTTCTAAAACTACCTCTAAAATAAAGCTTAAGATGTAAAGGTAAAACGTAGTTGTAAATAACATAAAAATTACTACTTCGAAAAATACAAACCTTCGTTGAAACATAGCTTGTAAATTAGCGACGGTGGCTGCTGGTGCTCTACTGATGTCGATCACTCCGTTATCCTATTGACCGGCAATTGTGCTTAACTGACGAGTTGAGTCTTTTAAGTTGGCGAGTTCTGGGCTCTTGCTTTTGGCCCATTTCTTTTTTTGCCTTCGATTCCTTGGGACCCAAAACCTCATCATCGACACATAAGTCCCGAGCACTCATCTTCATATCGTTCCTTGGTGTTTCGTCCTAAACTCGACCAATTTAAATTTGAACAAATTTGACCACGGAATTTGAAAAGACTACTCTAAAAATTGATGTCTATGATCCGTTGGATCAAATAAAAATCATCCAATCTTAAATCAGACAGTATAAAAATCCGTTTGATTAAAAACCGGATCCAAATATATCCAATATCGATCTTAATTCTAGTCCAAGCCCATTTCGCCATTTCTATGAGTCCAATACCTAAAAACTTTGCTCACCTAAAAGTCTAAAACGGTAACACAAAATGTTTTAATTTCCATAAAAAGTAATAAATCCTTATCCTAAAAAAAAATACGCATGTCGTATTCGTAGAAAAATGGAAGCACCGAGAAATAACAAACGAAGACGGCACTCCAAAAATCATCATCACTCTCAATCTCAACAAAAAAACACACAAACTCTCACACGCTACTCACGTGACTTACTGACGAAAACTCCACCACCACCACCACCACCACTACCACCGCCATGCAGGTGGTCAATGCGGTGGCGATTGCGCGGCTGGCCGTACGAAACGGCGGCGGACTTTCGTCGGAGATCGATTTCGGCACCGCCACGTGGTTCGTTTACGCCGGACTTTGCTGTTTTCTCGTCCTTTTCGCCGGACTTATGTCCGGTTTAACTCTCGGTTTGATGTCGTTGAGTCTTGTTGATTTGGAGATTCTTAAGCGTAGCGGTTCTCCTTCCGAGCAAAAGCAGTCTGGTTTGTGCTTTTCGTTTCCGTCATTTGTTTACCTTTTGATTTTGATTTGGAGCGGATAAGTTTGATCGAATTTGTGTTTATGTGTTTTTCGAAGTTGTTAATCCTCGTGAATGATTGTTTGATCATTTGTTTATCTTTTGATTTGAGAGGAATAGTTTGATCGAACTGTAAATTATCTGTTTTTTCCGAAATTGTTAATTCTTCATGTGAGACGGTCTTATGATATGTAGGGAGTGATTGTTTGATCGTTTGTTTATCTTTTGATTGGAAAAGCAGAGTCTGGTTTGTGTTTTCGGTGTTTTTTTAGTTTCCGTCATTTGTTTATCTTTTGATTGGAAAAGTTTGATGGAATTGTATTTAGACGTTTTTTTGTTGATTCTCGTGTGAGACAATCGTATAGAATACATACGGTGTAACGGTGAGATTGTTAGATCATTTAGCATAATCTTCGGAATTGCTTGCAAAGTTGCAAAATACAGGTAGAAATATCACATGAGACTGTCATTCGCGTATGGTAGTCTCCTTGTAATGAAATGATGGCCAAATTAATGTTTTTAGTGATGATTATTGGATAAAGTGTGATTACATCTTCGAGGTTACAATAAGCAGTAAAGTATAGTCACTTTTAGTCATAGTTTATCGAATTGAGGGAGAGTAATTTAGTGGTGATAATGAGCCTTATTGCTGAAACCATTTTCACTTTTTTTGTGGCCATTTTTATGGAGTTCATATGTTAGTCTGTGCTATTTCTCGGTTTCTTGTGAACTCTTTGCTCTTAATTGTAAAAAAGGATCGCAGATAATTTTTGATTCATAGATTTTGGCACATAGATGAATAGGGGTAAAAGATCACTTTTGACGATTGAATTCGAGCGATTTTAACACATGTTTTTGAAATGCATAGGGAAACTCTTTCTGTTATTTACGCATATAACCAAGGAATTACAGGACTTACAAAGTTGCTATTTTGAAACGTAATTTGTGCCTTTCTGATAGACTGATACAAAGTTGTTAATAGAATTACCGCAGTTTTTGTGTTGATATGATCACGTTATTTTCATTTACAATAGAAGTTATATGAAAAGTGCTGGATACTTTAGTTGGGATACGTTTTCTTTTGTTTGATGTGGATGAGGCTTTACACATGTACCATAAAAGACGTAATTTTATAGAAACTGTTTTCCTTTGAATGTTTTTGGGATTGACTTGATGTATGTGTATCCAGCTGCTATTCTCCCTGTTGTTCAAAAACAGCATCAACTACTCGTCACATTACTTTTGTGCAATGCTGCTGCCATGGAGGTATTCCTTGTATTCTCTTTGAGTGATTTTGAAAGAGTGCTTATATATGTTATGATGAAAAGTTACTATCTGTCTCTAGTGTACCTTTCATTTTCCATTGTTGGGTTTTTTCACGTATACCATCCAGATACATTATGGGGTCACTTACATTTCACCGTTTCACTAGGTGGAACGATATTATTAGGTTCATATACATTGAACAAAAAATGATGAACCTAGCCCATTTGCACTAGACATATATATATCGGTATTACGTATATGTACTTCATTTATACATTATGTGATTAGAAATCATTTATACAGTGGAGGAAGTGTGCTTTTCCTGAGAATAATAGAAGTATACATTTTTTTCATTCTTAAAAATGGAGGTGTAACATTATCATCAAGTTTTTGGGACTCTTAACAGTGTTCGCCCCATGTAGAGTAGTTTTTTTTTCTAGTCCTTTATATTACTGATATAAATGACGTCGATTTGTACCGTTGGGGAGTACTTAGTTCAGGTTACGAGGCTGTAAAACTGTTTTGCGTGGTAGTAAATCAGTTATTGGGATTCCCTTATAAAATTTTAATTTGTACTTTCGTAGTTAATTTTAAGGATTATAACTCCTTTCACTTCCTAGCTGAGGTGGTGTTAGGGTACAACTTTTACAATTTTGTTTGGACTGTTTATTCGCTTTACCCTACTTGACCGTTATGGCTGTGCTATAAAACTGCTTGCAGGCACTTCCGATATATCTGGATAAGCTTTTCAATCAGTACGTTGCTATTATTTTATCTGTAACATTGGTCTTAGCTTTTGGGGAGGTATATAACTTCTGGTGTTATTCCCTTTTATCTATTTTTTCTGCTTGCTCAATATTTACTATAGTCCTCTTGCACATTATCAGGTCATTCCACAATCTATATGTACGAGATATGGCCTTGCTGTGGGCGCAAATTTTGTGTGGCTCGTACGGATACTAATGGTTGTGACCTATCCTATATCATACCCTATTGGAAAGGTGAATTCTATGTCTTTAATGCTTATTCAGTTCTATTAGTGGTATGTCAGTGAAGATATCGGGAATCAGACTATACAACTCTTTGTGTGTCTGTGTTTGTCACTGAAATATGTTTGAAATTCTGCCATGTACAGTTATAGCTGGCACTTGGGAGTTGAAACTCCCTACTTTGGTACTTTCTATACTATATATACTCGTATTTAATTGTATTTTTCGTGTTTAACAGTGGTACTAAGTTGCTGACAAATTGCACAAACATTAATTTGATTGAGAAGCTAATTATGACTGAAGAAAAGCTGTTGTCACCTGAATCTATAGAATCATGTCGCACTATATTGTATTTATTGACTAAGATGGAGTAAACTCAAAGTTACCTTCTCCGTAGTTAAACAACTTTGTTCTAATGAAAAATAAGCCTCAATACCATGTTGTGATGACCTGTTTAAGGAACAAGAAAGGGTATTGTTGCTGATAAGTAAACGATCTTATGTGATTGCAGGTGTTGGACTGCTTATTAGGACATAATGAAGCTCTCTTCAGAAGAGCTCAACTAAAGGCACTCGTCTCAATTCACGGCCAAGAGGTCAACCAACTTGCGCTCAAAATCGTTTTCTGCAGCTCTTTCTATACTTACAATATTCCGCCAGGTTGGGTTTTCAGAAATGATGTGAAAAATAAATTCTGTCTATGTCATGCTTGTCTTTTCAGGCTGGAAAAGGAGGTGAACTTACTCATGATGAAACAACTATTATCAATGGAGCATTAGACTTAACTGAGAAGGTAACTACTCAATTTACTCTTAAAATCTTTCATGGTACTTATCTCAGTGTGCACTTGTTCCCGCTCCTGAATTTATAAATTTATGAAGCAACTCCAAAATGGTAGAGAATTCTTAGATATATTAGTGCTCTCCAAAATCCTGATTCCTCTTAAATTTATCACATAAATCATAAATGAAGATCAAATGTTTTCCCAGCCATTCAGACTTCAGAGTCTGTGTGTTCAGCAGGTTGTCTGTTTGCCATTTGATTTATAAAATCTTCTTAATGAAGTAAACCCAGTCTGCCATAATTCATCGGTGAGAAAGTGATCACTGTAGACCGTCTTTCAAGGAAAATAAATTTGCATCTTTATTGCATCTCATATCCTTTATTTACATTCATATACGTAGAGATGTCAACTGTATGCTGTTCGATTTTCTGTTTTTGATTGCGTCTCTGTGCGTTGCCAGTATATAAGTTGGCGCAAGACATCTAAAACCCTCTTCGAAGACTTAAATAATTTTATTTGGTTGCAACGATTTGGTTATTTAGTGTAAAGTTGTAACTGTTGTTACTTCATTATTCTTTCCATAAACAGACTGCGCAGGAGGCTATGACACCAATTGACTCGACATTTTCATTGGACGTTAACTCAAAATTAGACTGGTACACGTTACTGATGACTTGCTTTTTCCTTCAGAAAACAAAATTCATACTCCCTTTGTTTCTATTTTTTTTTTTTATATTTTATATTTCATTCTCATATATTGAGGTAAACCATGGCTTCAGCTTCACCAAAAAAATATTACTCTATGTGCAAATGCTGGAAATCATGTAATATCTATTTCATTATACTATAAACTATAAACATCAACCCAGTGTTTCAAAGGCTATTCTACGTCAGGAAAAAGGGTGTTTAGGAAAATCTTTGATAAATTCGCGATGGCAATTGCATTGGTCGAAAGCTGCCAGCACCATTACCCTAATGCCTCAATGGCTCATATAAATTGCGGGGTAAGTGGGGTCGGCTGTATGCAGCCTTACGCCCCCCTTGTTATTAACAACACAAAGAGGCTGGTTTCAAATGACAAAGGTGAATATTGTGTGGACATCTACTTCCATGAAATTATGGTTATAGTTGTGCTCATAGTTTGAGAGATGTTAAGGATCTTATTTTGTTATCCTTCGTGTTTTGCTGTATTAAGGAGCATCTTATGGAGTGAGGGGCTGTTTTTGTTTACTTTTAGGCTTTTTTTTTCCTTTTAAAGTTCTTTCTTAAGAGTCAAGTTTACTTTTTTTGGCTTAATGAACATGATGTAATAAAATAAAGGGTTATTGTTGAAGTCCCATATTTTATATACCTCATTTTTAAGATACCACCTTTGATAATTCTTTTTAAAACCCCCATCTGTTATGAACACTTCCTTAAAAACTTTCACCAAAAGCACATTGATGCCTAAATAAAAGACATTTTTGTATATATGTCTTTCACTAAATGTCACTTTTGAAAAAGTTGAAAGATATTTCATCATTTTCATGTTTTATACTCCGTAATTAGTTAAAAATGACATTTTAGTAAAAAAATCGTTTTTGATGTAGGCTTTAGAAGAATTGTTTCGACTCTTTTTTTAAAAAAAAAATAGTGAAGGCGGGGTTTGAAAAGGTGGTACATATAAATGGGAGTTTTGAATTAACCCTTGAATAGAAGGACTCATATGCATCTACATTTCTCATTCCGTGAAGTTGCAATTGGTAGCTCACTTGCTGCAGTCCTTGACCCCATTTTCATCTTAGCTCGTCTTATCCAAGATATTGTATTGAAAAAACCTACATGCAAAAGTCGTATATATGCACACTATGACACAAACTCTTAGCTCATCTCATCCAAGACATTGTATTAGAAGCTCGATTCAGATCTCTGTCAATATTCTGTCAGCTTGGTATCGATTTTTTTACTGTTACTAGGGATTAGTACCACCTTCCAAGTGTGTCGTGGTAACACTCAAAACCTTGACAGCAACTTGGCCACGATGTAACTTTGCAGACTGATTCATGATTCGTTTGCAGTATTCAAGTAGTGGCCACAAGCCCACAACATTGATATGCGATCAATTTATCCAGGGTTTGGAGTTTTCTACTTTCTATGAGTGTATGACCACATTTTTAAGCTGATATCGGACCATAATGACCCTAGATCAAGTATCGAGCTCAGATGTGGTACCATGGGTTGGGACTTTTGAAGCAGCTAGGTCATGTTATTGCAACATTCTTCTAGTTCGTTGTGGCTAATTGTGCAAATGTTTGTTGAGCTTAACATGACAAACGTACCAGTGCACATTGATAAAATGTGACATTTGTATGATAATAATTGAAGTATGAACTGGACATGTGCAGCCAGTGGTATGACTGGATCACGTTCAACTTCTCTGTAGTTTAACTTGTCTCCAGTCCTAATTGGTACTTCATCATTTTAGTAGACAGATAGGCGGCGGTGAAAAATATGCAATGTTGCATCGGGATTCTTTACCTGAGAGGAGGATTGATGAAAGTTAGATTTGATTTTAATCGGTTATAACCATATTTTCAGGGAAGCAATGGGAAGGATCCTGGCTCGTGGACATAGCCGAGTTCCTGTTTATTCTGGAAATCCGAAAAATATTATTGGACTTCTTCTGGTTCGTGTCAGAAATTTCAGAGGCTTAATGTTTTTGTTTTATTATAGTGCTTTACTTATCATAAGTAGGAATCTATAGAGTTTGTTCGTAAATTGGGTTTTTGTCGTCTAATATCAGGTAAAAGCGCTTCTAACTGTACGTCCAGAAACAGAGACCCCTGTTAGTGCAATTTCCATACGAAAAATTCCAAGGTTTGGCCATTGTTTGTTAATACATTATGTTGCCTGTCAGTGCATGTTGTTTTCATACCACCTCTGTTTACGATTCCTAAGTTTGTTTATTTATTCTTTTAAATTTGTGACTCTTTCTCCTTTGTCATTTTTTCATACATGGTAGTGTAAAACCTTTTTGTAAAAGAAGTTTGGTCAGATTATTGCAATGAAAGGAGTTTTTGTCTGGCTTTATTTCCAGGGTACCTGCTGACATGCCTTTGTATGACATACTGAATGAATTTCAAAAAGGTCATAGTCATATGGCCGCTGTGGTGAAGGCAAAGACCAAAACCGCTAAGCAGTTACCTTCACTTTCAAGTGACGTCAAAGAAACTGGTGAACGCAATACTATTAATGCAAAATGTGATTTATCTACTCCTTTATTGCCCAAGCCAAATGATAAATCGGAGAGTGTTGTCGATATTGAGAAGATCTCTAAGCAAAGTAACACAGAGAATCTGAGTTCTATGGCTTACACCCCAGATGAGATTGAAGAGGGAGAAGTTGTTGGCATTATCACTCTCGAAGATGTTTTTGAAGAGCTTCTGCAGGTACTCCTTTATTTGTTTGTTGTTTCAACCATTTTATTCAAAAAAAGAAACTGAATAATTATTTGTGGTGTCGTGCGAAATGTAGGAAGAGATCGTGGATGAAACAGATGAATTTGTTGATGTTCATAGAAGGTATTTTACGATGTACCCTTTGATTTAGAATTCGGTTACTGTTGTTTCAGCTAATCGTAAAAGATTGGCTTGACCATTTTCCGTTACAGGATACGTGTTGCTGCGGTTGCTGCAGCTTCGTCAGTTGCACGTGCCCCTTCAATTAGACGGTTAACTAGCCAAAAGGCAATGGTAAGTTTCCAGCATTATTTTTCCTCTCCTCTTGAGTTGTCGTTTTATCTTCTTGTTTATTGTTAACATCCTTTGAATAACCTTAATTCTGGGGTGGGTTTAATTTTTCTGGTCTGCGAAATTCGCAAGTTTTTCTGGTCATAGCAGCGGTAAGTCCCTAATAGGGCTAATACACATAGCCGATGTCGGTATTGGTCTTACCAAAGGTAGTAGTTGTATAAGATAGACAGTTGGTGCTCTAATTTTATGTGTTCAGCTTCTGTTTTACTAAAACGATGACAACATTCTTTCATAAATATGCTGTAGTATCAACAGAAAATTCAATCTCACTGAATGCCCGAAATTTCAATGACGTTCACTAATACATGTGTCACCAGCATCTCCATTTGCTTAAACCTTTGTAGGATCCTTATAATTTTGGCATTCCAGGCTATCCTAAGTCGTCTGAAATCTGAGTCTGAAGTTTTCTAAAAAATTTTGAAGGTCAGTGTAAGTAATAAAACTCGTGAGTTTTTCTAGAAATGATCTGACGTTTTCGAAAGTGTTTGATATGATAAGCAGAAAATAAGACGAGTAGAATAGACCTAACTCAGTAAGAACATATCAACAATCTCGAGAGTGTTAGCATTGGAACCATTGTTTTGACTCCCAAGGATTTGATAAATCCACAATGGGGATGGACGTCTGGTGGCTAGGGTTGAAATTTGTATTTGCTTTTCTTGAACAGTTTCAAGGTCTCGATTTTTTAATTTTCCCCGTGATGGCTGTTGGGGAATGCACATTTTGTAGGACTTTCGATTATTTTGGTGTCGCGTGAAAGCTCTTTGGCTTTTGACTTTAGTAACTTGTCGAAAAGTACTCCATTTGAAGTTTAGTTTTCGTAAGTTTGATGATATGTGCCCCTTTTCGTTGCCCGTGTTTTGCTACTTACTTTTGTTTGGTCGAAAGGTACATGCTTATTCTTCAGAAATTACGGACGACCATTTCTAAGAACGTGGCAATCTATATCCCTCCTCTTATTCTCGCTTTCTGTACATCCCGAAACATCAAGCTGTACGTCAATGTTTGAAATTCAAGAAAAGCGGTACCTAACTCATGTGCTATATTCCTCAGGTTCAGGGAGGACAAAATAAGCAAGGCTTGAGTGTGAAAAAACCTGGTGAAGAGGATACATCTTCTACCAAATGATTGATCCTTTATCGCTCGTAATAATATTTTCTGCTTGAAGAGCTGTGATATCGGGAGTTTGAGTTTGTATTGCTCATTTCGGGAGAATTCATATTTTCGGTGTAATTAAAAGTTAAAATGGTAGTCGAAGATGGGATTTCCTTTTTTATTGCTCTTTTTCGATAATAAATGTTGTAGTTTCTGGAAAAAGAAATGTATTTTGTAGGGCATAATATAATCAATAAGTCTCTCTTAAAACGGGTTATCCGTCTTAAGCTTAAAACGGGTCAAGTATCTATCCACTTGCACACATAAAATAAAACACTCTACTTTTTCCTACACTATTTACTTTTGTCTTATCCTAATTATTTGACCCGTTTTAAGTTTAAAACGGGTTACCCGTTTTATATGAGAATTTGTGTAATACAATACGGAGTATTTGACTTCGACATTAATGTGATTGAGAGGTGGTGTAATTATGACTTATGAGTTGGCTGATTGATGTTTTTGTCGATTCAAAAATTCTTATTTAGACTCGTGTAATCGTTTAAATTAGAATCCTTAGTACGGAGTATGTTGTAAGCGTAAGAAGGGTTATTCATTTTTTTTGGAGCTTTATTGTTGTCAATTTAATGATAATTCTTTTTTGGTAGAGTTAAATTACAGTTAAAAAAACTTACTCAATATTGTGATTTATGTTTTACTTCAAACCAATTGTTCCACCACCGCGTTAATGAGGAATGGCACGAGACTCTTATCTTAGAAAGTGAAATTTATTTCATGAAACTCCGTATAATAAATACAAGATGTTACTATTTTCACTTCGATATAATAAATACAAGATGTTACTATTTTCACTTCGATATGTATATTTCTCCCTTAAAAAAAACAAAAAAAAAAACAAACATAAATTCTAAAAATATCCAAAAAAATAAATAAAATTTCTCGTTTAATAGTGCCATTGAATAAAAGTGATAAAAGTCGAAGAGTGTGGTAGAAATGTTGAGTAAATGACAACATTAGCAGCATCACCACCACCTGTCCTTTTTTTTTTAAAAAATGAGTAACTTAACATAACATGCCCCAACACCAACGCCAACACCCTTTCTCTTTCTCTCTCCACCCTCCGCCACCACCGCCACCACCACCGCCGCCACCTTCTACAATGCGTTCTTCCGCCACCTTACCAACCACCACCACCACCACCAAACCCCGCAGCAAACTCACCTCCTCCTCCGTCAACCACCACTCCTCCGCCGCATCCTCCGCCTTGTTCTGCCGTCACCACCACCCTTCCGCCACCGCAACCCTAGATCTCCTCATCCTAATCATCGTCCTCATCTCCGGTACTTTCCTCCTCACCTCTTACTTCTCTTACCTTCTCCGCTCTCTCTCTCTCCTCATCCCTCTCTCTTCCCTTCCTCCGCCGCCGTTTCTCGCCGGTGCAACTCTCTCTCTCCTCGCCGTCTCCTCCGCCTTCTGCCTCTCCGCCTCCGGCATCTTTCGCCGCCGCCGTTGCGGTAACCCTAATTGCAAGGGCTTGAAGAAGGCTCTCGAGTTCGATTTGCAGTTACAAAGCGAAGAAACCCTAAGGAAGTCCCCTAACAACAACAACTCCCCCACCGTCTCCGGCGGTGGTCCTCGCGGTGGTGGTGGTGGTGATATTGAGAAGTTGCCGTGGAAGGGCGGGAGTGAGAGTAACCCTGATTATGAGTGTCTTCGAGCGGAGTTGCGTAAAATGGCGCCGCCTAATGGTCGTGCTGTTCTTCTCTTTCGTGCTAAGTGTGGATGTCCTGTGGCCAAACTCGTCGGTTGGGGTCCTAAGAAAGGTCGCAAACATAAAAAGTGAGCTCCTGCTCGATTTCAGTTCAGTTCAGTTTCTTGATTAAATTGTTTCGTTGTTTTCGGTTGTTGATTGAAGTGTTTTGTTGCTATATTTTGTGTACTGTGTGTGCTCAGTCTCAGTTGTTTGATCTTTGAGTTTTCGTTCTCGAGTTGATTTCATACGTTTTTCTAATGTTGCTCTATTGGTTGTGGTTTGGTAAATCCTATCTGTGTTTGAATGAAGGGATTTCGAGGGATATTTTACCGTGCGTGGGTTGTAACTTCGGCTCAAGGAAAATGATGGGGTTGTGTATGCCTCATCGTTTTTCCTTTTCTGTCCCCTTAATCTAATTGTCTTCCCTCCTAATATCGTAGTTGAACATATCGGAGGTGTGAAATGGTGAAGGGGAAGTAGGGATTTGTACTTAGGTTTTCGTAAGGCACGTTTCATGATCTAGGTCGTTGTTTGATAAATCGTACCTTTTGTTTGGATGAAGAGATTCTGAGGGATATTTTCCGGTGTTTGGATAGTAAATTTGGCCCAAAGTAAATGGGGGATCGCGTATTCCTCACCATTTTTTCTTTCCCGCCCCCTCAATCCACTTGCCTTCCCTTCTAATATCGTAATCATGCAAACTTTAGGTGGGAAATGGTGAAATTTGGTACTTCGGTTTTTCGAAGTCACTATTAATGATCAAGGGTTGTTTAGATGGAAGGAACAATTATTGTTGCTCATTTGGTTAAGCTATCGTATGCTTTTTATTGGTGCACAATTTTTTCATCATCAGTTCTAAGACATTGTGCTATGAGTTGAACTTTCAATTGAGAATGCAACACGTATCTCTCGTTGATGTTAACTCTTGGCCACTGATTTAATAAGAGTTATGTAAGTTGGTGGCTAAAATACCGGAACATCAATT
The DNA here is from genome assembly GCA_023091065.1 of Dianthus caryophyllus. Taxonomy (NCBI): domain Eukaryota; kingdom Viridiplantae; phylum Streptophyta; class Magnoliopsida; order Caryophyllales; family Caryophyllaceae; genus Dianthus; species Dianthus caryophyllus. The sequence goes on from CM041519.1 coordinate 34,525,637, forward strand.
GATGAAGGGCTAATTGCTTTTTTCTCATCATAGATGGTTTACAAGACATTTACAGAGATACCTTGAACTGATGGTGTTTTAGATTTAACATACTTGTCATTATACTAGCTTTGGTGCAATGACATCCACTCGTCCTCTCACTGACTATCACTTGTCTCTTAAGGCAAACTCAATTACGATGGTACACAATTGCTGCTCTCTAAAAAGCATTTCTTATTGAGGAGAAATAAGTCATATGGGGCTAGTTCTCTAAATTGGAGGTCGTATAATTTTTGTGCTAGTGAAGTAGTTTATCATTCATGTTTCATGGGAGATATTGGCATGAATTATCTGTCTTTTGGTTAGTTCAAAATATAGTCTCAAGTTTTGAGACAATATTTTGTCTCTCTCGAGAGAGGCTAATGGTGCACATTGTTGGTCGGTAGACTGTAATCTTTGTCTAGTGAAGTATGCCATCGATACCACGCTGCACAAACATTGAATTAAATTGTGGTGCTCTAGTTTCTTTGCAATTGACTATTTCTGTGAGAGTGATTTTGAAAAAAAAAATGTAAAGAAATGAATGGATCAAGGGGAGGTGTCTGTGGTGGGTAGAGGTGTTTATTTATTTATTAATTTTTTTTTCGGGAACATCACTGTTTATGACCTATGAGTGCAGTTTGCTTTTAAATGGTGTCTTTGGTAGGATCGTTATCCTTTTATGGTGATTGAATCGTTGTTGAATTTAATGTTGGGAAATCTGGATGGTGGCGTAGGAAAAAGTCCTCTCTCTCATAAGTTTTTACAGGTTCTAGGATATTAAAGGTCTAAATACTTTTTTGGTTTCTTGGTAGAACGTTGATCGAAGATGCTGCTTTGTGTCAACCTTTCATGTAGTGATATTTGTGTAAAAGCTGAAACTCCGAACTGTTTTGACTACTCTCTGCTATCAGGCAACGGTTTTTCAAATATCTCAAGACCTGCTACGATATGTGTTGGGGGAAGAATTGATTTCTAGATTGGTCGAGGTTCTAGAGCAACTTACTATACTGGTTCCGTTGTAGTAAAAGATAATGATGCTTCAAAGTAAAAATGTTCTTCACCTACCCACTGCCAAAATGAAAGTAGTCTAATGGTAATCAGGTCATATGTTTATACATACTTGAAGGACTACACAATGTTTATCTCGAAAAAGTCATCCTTTAGGCTGTACTTTAGCATGGCATGGTGAGGGTTTTGCACGATAAAGTTTTGCGTTGAAGGAGGGTGGCATAGTTTGTTCTTTTCGTTTTGGTGCTCCTCAAAGTCTTTACGACCATGATAGTATGGTTTAGGTGCATGTGTCTTTGGACTCTGGGTTAGAAAGTTTTATCACCTACCATTTCAATAATCGTCCAAGGTACGGAGTTATGTTTTTGTCATGTGAACTGTGAGGACGAGGAGTATCCTTTATAATCTATTCTGGTTGAAAATTGTTGTATTTGTATTTTCAGTTGTGTCATGAACATCACTAGAACTAAACTGGAGTAAATTGCCAAATTTTGTCGATACTTTCGATAATTCTATTGCTTAGCCTTAGCCTGTGAAATCGATCCTATAGAGATCCAAGGCAAGTTAAATCGTACAGAATGTTGGCACTTCTGTGCAAAGCTGTCAACCGAGAGGTGAGGGTGCTGCCTATAGATGCTTGGATTCTGAACTCATCTTGCCTTGGACAAATAGTTGGCTTTTGTTGTGCTCCTGTCGGATGGTAACCAAGTTACTTCCGGGTTTTTGTTATGGTCATTTTGTAAAGCATTGGAAGTTGGATAGTAACGGTCTCATAAACTCTCTAGGGTCATTCATTTAAAATAAATTCTCGAAGACTTTGTACAAGCTACCTCCCCTAGTCTCCCCTCTACTGATAATTTGAGCACCACCTAAGTACGCTTGTCACAGCCATTAAAATCTGTATCCCTTTTGTTACCATGCCCAAAATTATATAGTGTTTTTTTTTTTTTTTTTTGAACCCGAAAAATGAGATTCACAGTACATCATCTTGTTTGAATATTTCAATTTTGTATCCCTTGGTTTTTGCGGTTAATTATTTCTGTCCTTTCTGCTCAAATTGACTGGTTGATGTGCGGTTATTTGTTGGCGTATAACGTCGGTCAATATATAACACCTAAATTGGTTTGTACATTACAACGTAAAGATCTGTTGGTGTCTGCAACAATTTGGCACTTTGTGCGTGGTTTCTCATGCTTCAAACATGTTTACTTGTTTGTGTTGGGCTCGGACTCTTCTTTTAGGAACTGTCTTAATGCCAAAAAACTGTGCCGAACACTTAACCACTGACCCTTCTCTGGCTTGTAGTTGAGTTGACGTTATTTTGGCGTAGGTAGCATGTCGTTATGCCCTTTTTTACTATTTATATATATATGCCTTTTCAACCTGATTTAGTACTCCGTATGATAATAAACGATTTGTTCTTTTCTTCTTCACCTGTTTTTGGTGTTGTGTCGGATGCCGAGACAAGATTTGTTCTTTTCTTCAAAGATTTGACTAGGGTTCCAATTTTTTTTTTTTTTCCTTTCATGTTTTACACAACGTCGACAATTTCATGTGGAGATTTCACATAACCAGCCCCAAATCAAATTAGAATTGAAACAGTGTTATTTTATTTTCCGTTTTAAGGATCTTTGTTGTTATGTTGTCGATTTGATAAATGACGACGATCTTGTGGTGCCTTGTCGATTTTGTCATTGCATTTACAATCATATTTACTCCGTATAATACTGCATGTTTCTTTCCCTGCAGAGCGTTAGCAAGTACTGCCAATAGTGGAGATCATCGTTGACAGGCGAGGCTTGTGATGCTGACGAAAGCTTTTGCTAAATCTTCCCATACTAATCAATTGGTTGAATGCTGTTAAAAGGGTACGCTGATTGACCTACCGCAACCGTCGACTGGAATTGAAATTTATGAGCAAACTGTTTTGGGAAAAGACAACTTTTTTCTTATGCATTCTGAATCTATAAACATTAATGCCTATAAATAAATGTTTATATTATACTTTATTTTGGCATGTTTAGTGAATTATATACATAATTACATATATACTCGAAAGTAACTCCGAAATGAATTATATACATAATTACATATATATACTCTAAAGTAACTCAGAAATGACTGCTTATCGTTGATAGAATTTTACTGTGCTCGGTTACAGTTGTGAAAACTGAATGTGCTAAACTTCCTTGTGGCTTCTCAAGTGATTACTGCACTTCTGATTTTGAAAATACATCGTTCCGAGACGATACTGAGATTTGGCAATTTGAGATATTGTGTACTCCCTCTCATTTTTAATGTTCTTTCCGCTTTTCTTTTTTAGACCAATTTATTTGTTCTTCCCCTTTCTTTTTTGGTCCATACTTTGTGATTCCTATTTATTTTGACCCCACATTTTTTCCTTACTTCTATTCTCTACCTCACATTCTTTCCTTCTTATTTTCTCACCCAAAAAGAATTGGGAAGATGAAATAAAATGGGAGGGAGTAATGTCTATAAAATACGGAGTACAATGTAGCAGTAAGTACGGTCTTACAGAAGAACTACCCGTAGTAGTAATACTTGTATGAAATAGTTTTATACTCCGAAATACAATTTTAGTTTCCACTTCGTATCTGATTTGTGGTGTACCAAAATTCTATACGCACCAAGTGTAATTATATCGTCTTTCATAAAAAAAACCCATTCCACAAACTCGTTAATGGGAGCGGTAACTTTGCTAATAAAAGTATAATGATCAATTGTCAAACACTGCCTTTAAAAAATTGTTCTGTCAAACACTACCTTTTAAAAGAAAATTGCCAATTACCACCTTTAAAAAATTTATTTCGTCAAATACGCCTTTAGGCTTGAGTTTGGCTTAAGTTAACTAAATTCCGATATTTTAATCACCGGAGCACGTAATTTGGGATGAATTTCTAGGTTTCTAGGGTAAAATTCTTGGTTTGGGAGGGTGTATGATAAGATTTGAGGGATAAAATTTGAGTTTGAGAGTAGTAATTAAGAAGGAAAAAAAAATGAAAAGAAAACACGATTTTCGATAATTCAACGTCGGAATTTAGTCAACTCAAGCCAAAAAGTCACAATCGACAAATTTTATTTTTTAAAGGTGGTAATTGGCAATTTTTTTTTTTTTTTTAGGTGATGTTTAACAAAACAAGTTTTTTAAAGGTGGTGTTTGGCAATTGATCCAAAATATAAAATAGTGTTATCCTATCATTTGAATCATAGACTAGCTCATAACTTGGCCACTCGGGCTAAGAAGTTGTAAGTGTTTACGTTTTACCCTTGTCAAAAAAAATAAAAAATCATTTGAATTATTATGAACGAGGTCTATTTTCTATTGATAGACAATTTGACAAAACATACATGTCAATGGTTTACGCTAAAAAATTTCATATCAACAATATTAAGCATGGCTCCGAGAGCCGTGCTACCATTTTATAAGACACTTCTTTACGATTGGAAAAAAAAGAAGAAAAAACTGCACTTCACCTTTTTATTCAACAAACTTTTGAAAGTTCAAATTATGTGTAAATCACAATGCACCATGTCATACAATCATACATATTGACAACATATTAAGTACGGAGTATTAACCGAACTTTCTACAAACTTTAGCCAATTTGTAAACACGACCTCTTTGACATCGATAACCAGGCCCACAATCCAAGTCATTCGCGCATACACATAATCCTTCTCGGCCACACCCGACTTCATTAATAGTAACGTCCCCATTCAAACCCAATATCTGATCAGTCCATTTATTCGAAAATAGCCCTAACGGATCATACATTTTCTTAACTTTTAAAAACTTTTGACCATCTTTAAATTTCTTAATAACATTTTTAAAAGCAACATTTCTATTCTTACCCCAATGTGGTATGGCATTATACTTAAAAATAGCTATTTGTTCAATTTCATCGATTATGTCCCCCAAAAGCCTCGGACCTAATCGCTCACGCGACCGATAGTACGAGATGTCGAAGTCGATCCCGTCCTCGTCCTTCCCGAGATATGCCGGGGACGACGTGACGTATCTCATGAGGATGCCATTGTACAAGTCTACGCCACACAAGTATGTAGGGTTTTCATTGACAAATTTTTTTATGTCTTGAATGAAACCTTTGACTTTGGTCAATGGTATAGTAAATCCATTGCTATAGTAAAATTGTCCTTTTATTTGTGGGTCCCACCCACAGTAATAACCCGGTTGATTGTCGGTAAGACATTCTCCGGCTGATTGTATGTTGTTTTGGTACCCAATTACCGGATATCCGCTAAAATTATGACCTGCATATTTCAGTTGAATTTCAAATAAGACGATTACACGTAATATTTCAATTGGTTGTGATATTTGATTCTTATTAGACTACTTAATTAATCGTCCACTATTTTAATTTTATATAAAATAGAATTGTGTTGACTTTATTAATACTCCGTATATACATAATACATTTATTATGTATCTAACCACGAAGTATATTTTGGTATGTCATTTGTTGTAGTTACAGTTACTTTCCGTAAATCGTCAACTTTCGTTAAATAAATATTTAATTTGAAACTGTTGGAATATGAAATGTGTTTGTCTAAGTTCATTGGAATTCTTAGGATTAATGGTGTGTTTATTATGCGTCGTTTCGTATTCCCGTACTAGCTATTCTCATGTATCATATAAACTCGGTTCTTCTATGAATAAGACAACTCAATATTTCTCGTCTTCAATACTATGTTCATTATCGATTCATATATTTCTATTAGAATTTAGAAACGTAAAGAATGACGATAGGTTTAGACTAATTATTAATTTTAAATGATAAATCGATCAATTATATACTTTAAGTGTGAAAATGACGATATTAAACTTAATTGAAAATAAAAATGGAATAATAAATAAAATAATCGAGTCACTAAAAATAAATGAGGGGTTGGGGATTACCGTCGTTAGTGAGTCCATAGGCAGTGTCAAAGAGAAGTTTAGTTGTTGCGTTAGCGTTCGCACATCTTAACTTTTCCAACCCAAATTTTTCTTCCACGTCCTCTGAATGATGCATGCATTAAATCAAGAATTCCAAGTTAAAATTTCTTAGGATAATTCTTTATAAAACGACTGTATGCGTACAACAGACAGATAAATAGATAGATAAATTTGATCATTTCTCAATCCTTGTGTCAAGTCATTTTGTTATAGAGGAAAAATATGAAACGGAAGAAGTATTGATCGATATTATTCTATTCGTTTAAGTCATGCAGTTATTATCTTTTACTATTATTATATGTTTATCTTATTAATTTACGATACGTACGCATATGACGATCTCATTTGAAAGTACAAGGAGCGAAATACCTGCAGCTCTGATCGATTCGCTCAAAAGCTTGGGAAGGGAGCGCATACCGATGAAGTCGTAGACACCATTACCAGGTGTTGAGACGGGTACTCTATCATCAATTCTGTATACAACCTTGCGTTGACTTGGTTGCCAAACTATGTCTCCAAACTCATGTTCTTTACCAAAAGTCAACGCTTTTTCACCCAGGTCATTGTCCCCTTCTGCTATAAATGTCATGTTTCTTTTGAATAGTCCTTGCAATTTGAATGTCACCTTCATAAATTTATTTAAACCATCATTTTATCATGATTAATACGTATTGTAATATTGTTGTTTTATGTGTATGGTAATTATTGTGTCTAATAAAAAAGTGATAACAAAATAAAAAGTTATTTTTAGGCAATATCCGATCCGTCAGAACTAGTATTACACTGGCCTTTTGAAACACTAATTATTTGTTGTACGCGTGTAACCGTATTGTTTCAATGTTTTTATTCTATTATAAGCAAGTTATATTATAGTTATGCATGTACGTAGTACATTGCTCAATGCTCACTATGTTCCGACCATTAGTATTTTATTAGTAATTTAGATTTAGATGTGTCGGTGAATTTTAATTTTATTATGCTTAAAATTATTATATGCAAGATAATTTATGAGATAAAAAATATTATGTTGATTTTTAAAACTTTTTGTCTCCCAATATATTTTATGGTAAGACATTACTAAAACGGATTGATATTTCATCCTTTCTAGTTATTTAAAAAAAAATTGCAATTTTATCATAATTTATAATAACAGGTCTTGTTCTTTAATAACTAGACCTATATTATGCTAGAAATTTAGGGTGAATGTAGAGCCGATCTGATATCGAGCTCAGGTGAGCTCAAATTTTTTTTCTCGAGCTCGGAATCAGATCGGAACTCACCGAGCTCAAAAATTCAAAGCTCGGAATCGGCTGGAAAGAAGTCTCGATCTCAACTCGCGCGAGCTCTATTTAAGCTTTTGTTGAATATGTTTTTCTACTTTTTTTTAAAAAACCAATTTAGATAAATATTTATATAAAAATCGTATATATAAAATATTTGTACTCCGTATAAAAAAATCAAGCAAATGATTATCAAATACAAAGAAAAAAAAAATTATAGTAGCAAAAATTTATGTATATACAAAGATTAAATTATAAAAAAAATAAGAAAAAGCCCAAATTCGAGCTTATGATATGAGCTTTACTAAGCTCGGAATCAGCTCGGATTTGGCCTAACTCGGATAGGGCTCGAGCTCAAGATCAGTTTGACCGAGTTCGAACCGAGCTTTGATCGATTTTATTCCGAGGGCTCATCGAGTCGGCTCTAATCATTTACATTTCTAGCTAGAGCTGACCATTTGAATGGGGCAGGCCGGCCTAGCCCAACTCGTTCAATGTTCTTAAATTTTAGTGGTCTGATCCGGCCTTTCTGAGCACAAGCCGTTTTCGGGCCTTGATTTTTAAGGCACGGCCCTCCGGATCTCTATATTTGTAAATTTTTATAACTAAAGGGTCGGGCTCGAGCCTTAATTTTGAAAGCCCGACCAGGCCAAGTCTTGGCCACCACCCTTAAGGGGTTGTGCCTAAGCCGGAGATTTGAGGCCTAGCCCGTAGCGGGCGGCGGGCCAGTTTGAGCTCGACCAGCCCGCCCCGTAGCCAGGTCAAATAACTGCATAACCTAAAATCTTATTCTGACAAGCGAATATATTTAAATTCAATATGATTTGAACAAAAGAGGCCAAACCTGTGAAATAACACCAAGAACACCAAGTGAAACCTTAGCAGCCTGAAGATCTTCATCTCCAACACCAAGCTTCCTCACCTTAACAAAATCATTCCCAGCATCGCCGGGACTAACAATCGTAAGGCCGACGACATAGTCGTGCACGGCGCTACCTAGGCCGTGTAACGAGCTGCCGTGTGAACCGGTTGAAATCATGCCACCAACGGTTACACCATTCCAGTACGGCGAATATGGCAGTGCTAGGCCTGCTCTTGCGGCCTCGTCTTTCAGTTGTTTTAGGGTTACGCCTGTTTGGACCGTCATTGTTCGTTCTTTGGTGTCGACTTTGAGTGTTTTGTTGAGGTTTTTCGTGCTTATTGTGATCCCGTCTTCACCGTCTGGGCACACCAACTTGGGGAAGCTGTGACCGTATTTGGTAACCACCTGTTTATTGTTGATTTGTCGTCGTTAAAAGAAATAAAGCAATATAGCGGTAACAATTTCAATATCATTACCAATAAAACTCAACTCGAAATGAAATTAAATTTATCGACTTGAGACCGTATAATCAAATATAGCAAAAATCACACTACTAACCTTAATCTTCCTCTTTAACTTGGTTGCATCTCGAACAAACGATACAATTTCATCTTCAGTTTCGGGATACACAACGTTTGCGACCCGACACAAGCTCCGGTCTGGGAACGACCCATACCCGTTTGTGACGACACAATCGAAGTTTCCATTAGAACATTTAACAGGCTCCTCAGGAGGGACACATATAACTACGTGACACCACAATATAAAGTACGTAAAAATAACACTCACACGTAAAATTGGCGACATTTTATCGCATTTTGTATTAATTCGATTGAATTCGTCTAATAACATAATTTTTATTGTTGATCTTATATGAATATAAAGGTGGGGTCATGTATTTATTGAATGTAGATCGATGTTTGAAGCTAAATAATGTAAGTAAATACTCCGTAAAGTCCGTATATAATATACTACTCCGTAGAAGGGAGTGTACGTAAGCATGTTTTTTTATTAATTATTTTCTTTATTAATTATAGATGAGATGAGATAGTAGGTGTGTTTGATTCCTTGCACCCTTTAAATTTAGGGTTTTATATGTTCAACACGATATGTGATATACTTAATTACTCATATTGACTATCGATTTATAAATTTCGCAGCAAATATTTGAAGGATTAATTATCTAATTCTTTTTTATAAGTATGTTTAACACCGTACGTACTCCAAAATTTATTTTCCGGCAAAAAAGAAAATTAAATTTTCGGCCACTGACCAAGTACATCACGTAAAAAAGAAAAAAAAAACACATGGAAGTTATGCGGTAAACGAATCAACAATTATGGGAGCATGAACTTTTAAAGTTTTGAACAATAACCATATTATTGGATAGTGTTATAGCGCCACCCGGTGGTTCTGAGTTTGGTACCACCATAACTAAAAATAAAGAAAAATAGAAAAATGATGAATTAGTTGTTGTATTTGCGTCAAACTCTGAAAGGTTAGTATCATAATTAAATAACACATGGAATTGAAGTATGTTATTCAAATATTAAAAAAAAAAATCAAAAAAAAAATCTATATCTACTTATATTTATATTTATTATTTGTACTTCGTATTTATTATTTGTATGAGTATTTTGACACATTTTGTGAAATTTGTTTTATACTAAATCTCTCACCTAAATTTACGCATTTCGTATTTATATTAAATCTCTCACCTAAATTTATACCTCGTATTTATTATGGGAATTGTTATACGATGGAACGAATTACTTAAAGATGGAAAACGCAAATGACTAATTTGCCCTCCCCCTAATTAATCTTTTAGTTAAGTAAACTAATTTTATTTTTATTTTTCCTTTTCTTATTTCCTATTTCCTATTCTTCACTTATAAAAAAAAAAAAAAAAAAAAACAACAACAACCCCTTTTAAATTCACCCAAATTAATTTCTAGAAATTAAAATCTGTTAAGCTTGCTCTTGATTCAACCCGAACACAAAATCTAGAAATCGTAAGTTTTTATTTTGTCAATTTTTTTTATTTTAGGTTTATATTTAGTTTTCCTTATTGTTGTTTAATTTTTTGTTGTTGTTGTTGTTGTTTTTGTTGTTGTTGTTGTTGTTGTTGTTGTTTTTTTTGATTTGATCGACATTTGTATGTTGAATTTGATGTTGTTGTTGGTTGTTAGTTTGATTTGGGCCGCGAAAAGCAAAAAAAAAAAACTGGGTTTGAAGGGGGGGCCGTGGATTATCCACGGCTAAGGGGTGCTTGGGCCGTGAGTAGTCCACGGTCGAGGTGGGGATGGACCGTGGATTACCCACGGTTGGGCTGGGCTGAGCCGTTAATGTTCTACGGCAAATTTTTTTTTTTTTTTTTTTTTTTTTTTTTTTTCCGGTTTATTTTTTAAAAAAAGTTAATTATTTTATTTTCTTTTGTTTAATTATTGTTTATTTTCGGTTTATTAAAAAAAAAAAAATTAATTTTAATTTTTTTTTTTTTTGTTTTACTTTATTTATTTCGGTTTATTAAAAAAAAAAAAGTTATTTATTTGTTTGTATTTTTTGATTTAGTAATATTTTAAAAAAAAGAAGTTATTTATTTGTTTGTATTTTTTTGATTTAGTAATATTTTAAAATCATTATTTTGGTTGTAGTAGAAATTGTTAATATTTTTTTTAATTTTTTGAAAATTTGTTATTTTCGTTGTAGATGACTGATAAAGGGAAGGGGAAAGCGAAGATGACGGGTTCAGAGTATCGTATGCTCATGGAACTTGAAAAGATGTAATGTTGATGAATCGCCTTATGTTGGTCGAATAGATCCCTCAATTCCTTCAGTAAATGCGGAGGAGGAAATGGAGGAGGAGACGGATGAGGAGTTTGAGGAGGCTAGTGATGAGGAGTTAGGCGTCGGGTTCCAAGCTGCTTAACGAAGACCGGTCGATTCTTTGGGTATTCTGGGAGTTCTAGTAGTTCTAGGAGTAAAGGGAAGGTTGATCGTAGTTGGATTATCACGGGGGAATGCCCTGGTGGACCTTTTCTTCCTGATGTTATTCCTAGTTTTGGTGGACACATTGCTCGGCAACTTTGGGACGATGTTGGGTGTCGAGGCGTTTTGACCGGATATCATAGGTTTAATAAGTTGTCTACCTTGACGCGGTTGCCTTTAGCAGTTGAGGCTGTCCGTTTGGTGCAGAGGTCCGGTTTGGGCCATTTATATGAGTGCGTTCCAACGCATTTGAACTTGCCATTAATATCGGCATTTATTGAGCGTTGGCAGCCAGACACGAACACTTTCCATTTGCCGTTTGGGGAGATGTCGATTTTGTTGCATGATGTTGCATTTATCCTAGGCGTACCTATAGATGGCCTAGTGTGTGGTTTTGTTGGTGACAGTGACGGTGCGTCTGCGACATTGATTGCTGAGTTTTTTGGTAAGGGGTTACCTGAACTGAAGACGCCTTATAGGCCTGGTGTTTCGGCGCCAATATATAAAGGTGGAGCGGTGTTAGTGGAGGCAGTCATGGATGCTATTCCTACTGCGACTGTTGAGGAGCAGGCAAGGGGTTATATTTTTCTGTTGTTGGGTATGACTGTTTTCGTGGACAAGTCTAGTGATAGGGTGAAAAGTTTGGTTTTCCCGATGGTTCGTCATTTGTCTAAGGTATCGAAGTACGCTTGGGGAGCAGGTATTTTAGCGTACTTGTATCGGGAGTTAGGTGTTGCTACTCGTACTTCCTCACGTGGGGTTGCCGGTTGTTTGGGACTACTACAGGTGTGGATATACGAGTACTTCCCTATTTTCAGGCCGTGCATGCCCGCTGCAGTGACGAAAGGTCGTCCTCGAGCCGCTGCGTGGGTGAATGCACCGAGGTTCGAGAATACGGCGGTGAAGTTGGCGGAGTATCGTAGGCAGTTAGATCACCTAACTAGTGGTGAAGTTCAGTGGTTGCCTTTTAGTACGAGGCCAGATCGTTTGCATGAGCGATCGTTGTATCATGGGTTTATCAGATATATGGACATTGTCGAGCCATATCAGCCTGATCGTTGCTTGCGTCAATTTGGGCATGTGCAGATCCGTCCAGCTCCAATGCCGCGTAGCGGCAATTGTCATCGTCCGGGTTCGGGAAAAGGATACCGAGTTGACTTCGGTGGGCACACAGATCATCTTTGGGAGACTTGGCCGATGCATCAGACTCGCTATCGCCGTTGTCGAAAGTCGCCTAACACCGCGACTCATCCGGATCCATTGTACATGGTTTGGTACATGAAATATTCGCACCCTTTTATCATAGACCCTTCATCAAGAGGGAGAGTGGTCGCAAATGCGATCGGGATTATCGAGAGGTAGTTAAGTCGTTAAATATTTTTAAATTAAGTCAATTTATTTCTTTAAATATTTTTGTAATCGTTGACTAATTTAGTATTTTGATTTGGACGGTGAATAAGAATTTGATGATGCGGTTGTATAGAGGGCTTGAAGTCCCTGAAGGGCACGAGCAGGAACAATACTTGGTCCGCATGTTTACCGACTTCACACCATTTCAAGCGTTGGGAGCGGAAAACGATTCGACAAAGTCCGCGGAAGACCAAAGTCACCGACTAGTACGCTGCGTGATCGAAGGGTTTAGAATTGAATTTATTGAATTTAACTCTTTAACGTTTTATTTTATTTGTATTTTATGTAACGTTTACTATTTATTTCGCTCAACGGTCTTGTATCGCATAATAGTTTCCTTTGAATTTGTATCCGTTACTTTGGTTCCATTTCTTTCCCTTTTTACATTAATTTTTATCTAATCGATTTGCTTTACTTTAGGGTGAAGCACGCTTTTTTAAATTACGCACGCCTTTTTATGTAAGGCACTCCTTTTTACATAACGCACAACTTTTCATGTAAGGCACAACTTTTTATATAAGGCACGATTTTTAATGTAAGTCACGTCTTTTAATGTTAGGCACGTATTTTTATGTAATTCACGTCTTTTAATGTTAGGCACTTCTTTTTATGTAAGTCACGTTTTTTTATGTAAGGCACGTCGTTCTATGTCAGGCACGTTTTTTTATAGAAGGCGCGTTTTTTTATGTAAGGCACGTATTTCTGTATGACATGTCTTTATCATTTGTTAACTTAATTTTAAATTTTGAAATATTTTTTTTAAAAAAATTAAATTTCATATCCCCTATAAATTTGATTTCAACCACTTTCATTCCACTATCACAACAACAACTACAACATTATTACTATGGATGCTTTCTACGAAACTAATAAGTGTCATGTTCTCAAAATACAAAAAACCATAAATGACATTTTGGGAGAGCTGTTAGAGTTCAAAACTCGTATTGAGGAAGTCATTAAACCTAGTTTTTTCTTCAATGAAGTTTTAAAAGAACCTCGAACTGAATGGATCGAGGAGTTATATCTTGTTGGACGTACTCCATGCGTTCTTACGGATCCTGGTTTCATGTTTAGGATCCTTGTTGAACGTGATGATATCGACGCAAGGAAAGTGCTGCACCGTGCTCTAAAGAAACAAGCTGTTGACCACCTTTGCAAGTGCAGCGAAATTTTTACTGAAGAGGCTTTCACCGAAGTTCTTTGAGTGGCGGTTTAGAAGGCATCCTCTTTTAAAGTTAACTCTTTTCTACAATCAGTACGTCCAAGAAAGGCAGTTTAGGGGGCGTTAAGATGAATTAACCTTGCAAACAACAACAACAACTAATGTAATCCTTGTTTTTAATTATTGTCGTTTTTAGTGTCATGTAAGCAGTATGTTATTTTCATTTTCTAATGGTTTTAGGTGTCTAGTTGAATGTACGCTTTAGTAGAACTTTAATTTTTATTTTAATAATTGTCGTTTGCAATGTAATGTTATGTGTACTTTTCATAAATAAAAAGTTTTTAAAGGTTAACGTTTTATGCGTTTTGTTATGTTGTGCCATCCACATATAAAAATTTAAAGTTAACGGTAATTAAAAAAAAAAAATTTATATATTTTCGTGTTTTTTACACGAATGGGCATCTCAGATGTAAAAAAAATATATATATATATAATTTTTTTTTTTTTTTTGTTTTTTTTTTAAAATGTTACCAGTTAACATTTTATTTAAAATTTAAAAAGTGCCAAACGGTCATATTTTTTTGTTTTCCTATAAATATACCACCTCTAACCATTCAAAACACAACCTACAAATTCAACTTCTACTTCAAATTTTCGTTTCTAAAAAAAAACCAAATAATGTCTAGACGATTCACTGCTTTGACCATGTTAGCACGCCCAAACCACTATCGGCGTAAATATCTCCGACATTCGAACATTATTCGATCGTTTGGCCACTGTCCTTGTCCCTAGACCAAGGTCAAAGTTGTATAACAAACGCCCAACGCCCGTAAGATATCCGAAATTGTACGCTTTAGAGCGCCAAATATCGACACCAATTGTTGGTCGCCGACTTACTCAAGGTATGTATTCTACCTTACTTAATTGTGTACTACAAATTTTGTTCAACTTGACGAAAATAAAATAATGTACGCTGCTTTCACCGATCTTTTGGCAAAAATGAGGAGTCGCAAGAAATCAATAACGAGGTAATTGAATTATTTGTACGCCTACAATCAGCTTCTTCAATGGTCATTCATAACGGAGCTCTGTGGTCTTCCCATCGATCAAATGACCATGGTTCCTCAAGAGGAGCTGAGTTTGATTCACATATACATAAGCCAGTTTGAAGAAGTGGGCCCTGCGTCATCGCTATCCGATGACGCTTGTAGCAAATGGAGCTGGACGGTACTAATGTATTTTATATCTGTCCGTTTATCGTTTAATAATTTGTATCCGTTAGTTTCGTTTTGATTTCTGTCCGTTGTTTGTACTTTAATTTGTATCCGTTAGTTTCGTTTTGATTTATGTCCGTTGTTTGTACTTTAATTTGTATCCGTTAGTTTCGTTTTGATTTCTGTCCGTTGCTTTTTCTGTAATTTGTATCCATTCGGTTTGCTTTAGTTTCTGTCCGTTGTTTTTACTTTAATTTTGATCCACTCGTTTTCCTTTGATTAATGTCCGTTGGTTTTCCTTTAATTTCTGTCCATTGGTTTTCTTTTAATTTCGGTCCACTCATTTTTCTAAAATATCTTAATTGCTTTTCCTTTAATTTTGCAAAATTAAAATTTTGAACTCTATAAATAAGGACTCTTTATTCACCACAATTTTCACACTTCAACATCAAATTTCTTTCACTAAAAAAACTAAATCTTCAAATTTCTCCAACAATGAATGCCAATAAACAAGAGATAATTAAAATTCAAAATCACATTAACACAATTGTTGAAGAAGTCGATGAATTCAAGGATCGAATTGAGAAAGTCATCCGACCTTCTTTTTTCCTCAATGAAATGTACAAGGAACCGCGAACACCCTTTTTCGAGGAGTTATTCCACAACGGTTTTCCCCCAAACGATTTGAGAGACCCAGGGTATGCTGAAATGGAGGTTGTTAGCAGGGGGGCTGTTGTTGCAAGAAAATTTGTGTTTCGTGTTTTGAAAAAACAAGTGGTTGACTACCTTCGCAAGTTCAGTCAAATTCTGTCTGACCACGCGTTTGGTGACTTGTTGAATGGCGACAATCGGTTCTACAATCTTCCTGAAACGCGTCCTCGTTTGAAGATTGGCGCTTTGTACTATCAGTACTTGACTGATGATTTGAACGAGCAACGTCACCGTGAATTCTTGGCACAATATCTTCCACGTTACGACAACAACCCTGGCACCAGCAGTGAGGAAGAAAGTGACTGAAGGGCTAAGTCGGATTACCATCATGTTCTTCAATGTAGTAGTAATGAATAAATTAAGTGTGGTTTTACTGTCATGTTAGCTTATCTTGTTTAGTGTAGTTTTACTGTCATGTTAGCTTTTTGTTATTTTCAACTTGCAATCGTTTTTAAGTGGCATCTTTAATGTATTGTTAAGTGTCAGTTTGACAATGTAATGTTATATGTAATGTTTAGTAATGATGTAATTTTATGTGTAATGTTTAGTAATGATTTAATGTTATTTGAATTTTAAATAATGTTTTTTCCTTTTAATTGACTACAACAACTTTATTACATTTAGAAATTTAATTTTTTTTTGATATTTGTAAATTTGAAAATTTTGGGAAATTTGAAAATTTTGGGAAATTTGAAATTTTTGGGAACTTTCAAAATTTTGAATTTGACAATTATGACGCTTCGACGGCTTAAAAAATACTACAGTCCATGTTCATTAAAGTCAATGACAACATCATTTAACTGTAGTACATGTAAATGAAGTGCTTCAAAATAACTACCCCAAATCTATTACATCAGGGTCAAACTCTCATCGGAAATGCCGCCGCCATACGCCAAGACAACGATGTTGGTGCGATTCTGTCAACAAATTCGCAACACTAGCATCTCTGGTGTGCAGCCACAAATTGTTCATCGGAGGCATTGGACAATTGTCGTTAACTCCAATTCGTACGAAGTGAATTCCCGCGTGGACGATCCATAATTCACCAAATACAGAATTTATTCCATCTCGCCACCGAAGCGGAGCGTAAGTACAACTACCTGCCCAACTCCACCGGTCACGGTAGTACTGTGCAGTTACAACGACAATCAACCAGTTGAATTTAGTTGCAAATGCGTGCAAGTCACATGTCGTCATCCAATTACGCTCACCACAACCCGTTGTTATGTCACAATTAATACGGCTGTAATTTGTTTCATTGTACTCACGATCAGTGTAAGCAATCGCAGAATGATAATCACTAATCTCTTCAAGCAAAATAATACGTAGCATACCGAAATCATTTTCGGAACCTCTCAGTGCATGACTAAGTACTCGAAAACCGCAATGTCCATCAGCACAAGGATCAAACCAGCGAATTACGGAGTCCTCAATTACTCCCGGTATGCATCGGCCGTAAGGAAATGCGAGTAATCCTCACTATGCCAATTCAACTCCATGGGCGCACATACACCTACACAAAGATATACAATTTTATCCACACATCAAAATCAAACCGTGACAAATAAATACGTAAATCGAATAAAAAAATACTTACGATGAACAAAGTTATATGAACCAATGTACGTGGGATCTGAGCCGTGGACTGAGCCGTGGAATGAACAATAGACTGAGCGCCGGGCGGGTCGTACTCACACCAGATCTGGAAATAGTCTTCTAGCATGTTCAAACGACGAAGGGTCTCGCCGAGTAGATAATCGAGGACGACCTCTAGGGCGTGCAACAACTTGAGGCTCCAAAACATCTTCGTACTCTGGGTGAAGTTGTGCATGAATGGACTCAATGAACAATCGTCTAACAGCTGGATCACGCGCTTGAATCTCGGTGAATAATTCTTGTAGGCGTCCATCCTCATCAACTGCTGTTGCTGAGTTCATGTCCAACACCAAAGTACGCCAATATGCATCAATAACGTTCAAATGAACAACGTCGTCCGCAATGCTCAGCGGAATAAGCTGACAAGCACAAGGTAACCCATGAGTAGTGGCCAGAAGACAACCACATCTCTCTGCATATTGTGTACCAAGATTAACACCCCGTTTAATCTCATCTTTCATTATCGATATTGCTTCGTGCGAAACTTTACCGTTAATCACTGAAAATAATTTTCCATGTTCAGAATGTAGAACAGAACTCCGAGATCTTTCTAACAATCTTCTTATCTCGACGTGTTGGCCTTGTAGCATATGATCGACCCGATGCCAAATCGAATCCAAGGCGAGAGTCGAACTTGCTAACCAACTTTTCAAAGAACGCACGGGCGATTCAACTCTAGTAGTTGCAGTGTCCCCAAAATGTCTAACTGAATTTGTGTAACACTTGGCCCACTTTGTCGAATACCTCATCCAAGTATCCTGAACATATGCAGCTACCCCAGCCCATTTCTCTTTAAATTTCAACCAAGCCGCTTCAAACCTATCAACTGTAGGCGCTTCAACGATACGCCTAAAGTACACAGAAGAGATTTTATTCCCCAACGTCTTCTGTTTGTGTATAAGAACAGCTCTTGCCTCAACTGCACGATAAATGTGCCACAAGCAAAGAAAATGGGGGACGTCGTCAAATACCCTCTCAACAGCTGCCACCAACGCCAATTCACGATCAGTTAAAATCACATTTGGTTTTAGATCACCCATAATCGTTTGTAGCTTCTCCAACATCCACACGTAACTCTCAATTGACTCATCAGCCATCATACAATAACCAATGCAAAACGTCTTACCGACTGGAGTCACACCAATTATTTCCACAAATGGCATGTGGTATAAATTGGTTTTGTACGTTGAATCTATCTCCACCACATCTGGCACGCACGAAGTAGACTTAAGCTAACCGGATGGGCCATGAAAATGTGCGCCATCGTGTTCGCTTTCGCTTCAACAAGATAGTCAAGGTAATTCCCTTTCTGTTGACCCAAATTAAACATTTGCTGCGCCGGATTGCGCTCACCACGCTCAGCAGACCTAACCTTTTGCCCCAAGTTGTATATCTGCCGCATGGAAGGTCGTGGCTTATCGGGAGACTGGTAGTGCAAAGACAAACTAATGTTCTTAGGTGGAACATGAGCCTGTACCTGCTCCATTATCGACGCCTTCTCGCGTGCAGTTAACGCGGCGCTACACCGATCTCCATCACCATACACTCGCAACTCGTGGTTGTGAATTCCTCAGATTCGCACACACGCCCCATTTCTCGGTGAAACGTGCATCCTCAGATACAAGTAAAGAACGCCAACTTAAACGGACATTCACACAATTTTGTCGCCGTATCTGAACGTTCAATAACCCCTTCAACAGAAACCTTCGGTCGATATTTTAACGCCCGGTCACAATACAAATATTTTTTCGCTACAGCAAGTCTAGCACTAACCTTTTAGTACTGGATATTTTCAACCCAAAACCAAGTGGAATAGATTTTCCTTTACACCAATCAATCAGATCCGACAGTTTATCAAACAACAAATTCGTTTCAAAATGATTACTATAATCAATGCCGTCACCTACTAAACCCTGAAATAACAATAAATAAATTTAAAAACACAAATTTAATATAAACCGTACAAAACAAAAATTATTCAAATTGTCTTTTTTTTGTTGTTGATTGTTGTTAGCCTAAAAAAATATTAAAAAATAAAATAAAAATTTAAAAAAAAAAATTAAAAAAAAAAAAAAAAATTAAAAAAAAAAAAAAAAAAAACAAAAACGGGTTACAACCGTGGAAAAACCACGGCACCAGGGGAGGGTGGCCGTGAACTGTTCACGGCAAGGGTGGGAGGGGGCCGTGAATAGTACACGGCTAAGGCAGGGGAAGGCCGTGATTTCTCAACGGCATATATATATTTTTTTTTTTTTCTCAAATTTTTTTTTTTTTTTTTAAAAAATCATAATAACATAATTTTTTTAACATAATAACATTTGACAATGATATTATCACTTCACGTTTTTTGGCATGCTGAATAACATTTGACAATGATATTATCAATAATAACAACAAAAAAAAAAAAAAAAAAAAATATAAAAAAAAAAAAAAAATATATATATATAGTTTAGAGCCGTGAACAAATCACGGCTGTAGGGGGATGGGGCCGTGAACTGTTCACGGCAAGGGTGGGAGGGTGCCGTGAATAGTACACGGCTGGGGAAGGGGAAGGCCGTGATTTCTCAACGGCTAGGGCAATTTTTTTTTTTTTTCTCATTTTTTTTTTTTTTTTAAAAAAATCATTCAAGATAATTACAAATACCGTAATATAAATATTTCGCTCATACTATTTAATTTCTACCAAACCAAAATAATTAAAAAGGTTACGAATACCTGATTTTCGCTATTTGAATCGACCACCCCCGACATTATATTTGATTTAATTTCTCAAAATACCGTTTTTTTAATAAGTTTTACTGTTTTTTTTTTTTTTTTTTTTGTTAACTTTTACAGTTTTTTTTTTTTTTTTGTTAACTTTTACAGTTTTTTACACTCATATGTAAAAGGTAAAAAGCTACCAAAAAAAAAAAATAAAAGAAAAAGAAATATATATATAAATACTATTATTATAATAAAAAATAACATTAAATATAATTAAAATAATACAAGGGCAAAATAGTAAAATCACTAATAAATATATTCAATATATTACTAAAACTTTCCATCTTTAAGTAATTCGTTCCATCGTATAGTAATTGTGTTATTTGTATGAGTATATTGACACATTTTGTGAAATTTGTTAATTTATTTATTTTTGTGAAACTTCAATATATGATCACTTATATTTGTGTAGAGATCAAAAAATTTATTTTCATCCATCACCCAAACGGGTTCACCAATTTTATGTAGGGTATCTTTTGGTTCAAATTCGGCGGCGAAGCCGCCGGAACATCCCTGAAAAGGGTTACGCAACACCGTAAAATTGTACCCTAAACCCTTTTTTGGGAAAAACAAATCGATGAGGAACGCATATGAGGGTGTTTGTATAGGAGACATAACAAAATTAAATAAATTTATTATGATTATTTAGTTTAAAAACCGAAACTCTACGACGTAGAGTTATAGAGTAACTCCAGAGGATCCTGACACATCCTTATGTATATTTATATTTAAATTTTATATTTTTAAATTTTACGGTGCATGTTTTTAATTTTATTATCAATTTTTAATTATTATTAATATAGTTTTTATTTTTACATTTAATTAATGATCGTAAGAAATTGGAGTCAAATTGGTTTATGCTCAAACTAAAAAGGCAAACGTGAATTTTTGTGCACACAAAGTAGTAATAATGATTTTACATTTACTCATCCAAAACTAATATTGACTCGATCCAACTTCAATTCATCCATAAACTACAAATTTAATTAAGTATAACAAATTTTGTGTTCAAATTAAATTAACTTGAATCGTTTTACATCGAAACAAAAATAAAGGATCAATAGCCTGTAATATTGATATACTTCGTATATAATTTGGGGCATATGTAATACGGAGTATGTAATATTGGTATTGTATTGACTATCATGCTTTTATTGGGTCATATTATAACATTACCACTTTCATTATGCTAAATATATGAAGTATCATTGTTAAGTTGAAATTGTTGTTAAGCAAAAATTTTCACGCAGTGTGTATTTGGAAAAATATACGGAGTAATTTTTATTGTTACAATGGATTGGATTAATAGATGATGAATTTCTTTCATTAGAATAAATTTGAAACTTTAAAAATTGAGAGAGGGAAGTGAAAATGAGTTAGTAAATTACATTTATGATCCCGGTGGCACTCAAATTGAGTACCGGGTGGCGTCATCTCATTATTCTTATTGAAACTAATTATCCATTCTAAACTTAAAAGAAATCAAACCAATCAAGTGAAGTCCTAAATTAGTTAAATAATAAAACAAAATATTTGCTATATTTTAGGCATTTTATTCTTATTTAACAATCTAAATCGTTTAAAGTTTACAACATATATATATATATATATATATATATATATATATAGAGATAAGTTCTTTTGAGTCAGCTAAATATTTTGAGTCGCAAAGTCAAGATTTTCAGATTCTCCAAAATAGTGGATTTTAACCCGAAAAAAATGGATTTTAACCAAAAAAAAATTGATTTTAACAAAACACTGAGATTTTGCCTCAAAAAATTTTTGTCCCACGGCCCAGACCTATGAATGGCCAACCTACTAGTGAAATTTTGGAATTTACTATGCTTTGTTAAAATCAACTTTTTTTTGGTTAAAATCAACTTTTTTTTGGTTAAAATCAACTTTTTTTGTTAAAATCAATTACGACTTGTGACTTTCCCTGCACTATCGACTGATAGAACTTATCTCTATATATATATATATATATATATATATATATATATATATATATATAGAGTCAAGTTCAATTAAGTTGACAAATATTGGTAAGCTGGCTACGGTGGTGAAACTGTTATTAATGTTTTGTGAAACTGTTGTCTTTGTAAATGAAACTGTAAATTTAATACCAGACTAATATAGAGAGAAATACAGTTTCATTTACAAAGAACAACAGTTTCACAAAATATTAATAACAGTTTCACCACCGTAGCCAGCGTACCAATATTTGTCAACTTAATTGATCTTGTTTCTATATATATATATATATATATATATAGAGTTAAGATCTGGTGAGAACTGTAGACTCGGTGAGAACCGTGAGAACCAATATGGACCCTTAGATCTAACACCAATGAATAGCTGGAATCTAACATTAAATTGCTTCTTTCTAATTCCACTCACACTTTTACCCACGACTATCAACACAACCACATGAATGTCTCCACAACTACCCGCCATTAACCACCACAACTACTGTACCGCCACCATAATCAAAGGCCACCTCCACCGTTAACCACCACATCCACTGGCACCAACATCGTTAACAACCACAACTTACACATAGAATCACCGCGTCGATTCTGGCCAAGGCGCTCCTTGACCACCGTGTTAACAACCACCGCTATTGCGACCACCTTCAAGTTCTATCAAATAGCCTGAATCTCCAAGATACACGCCGCCATCTTCGATTTATAAGTTGTAAATGCGCAATATATTCGCTAAAATCTCCGATATATACACCAAGATCACCAATTTAAACTCCAGTATCGAATACATACTCAATATCTCCGATTTACAGTTTGGAATCTTAAACTTAATCATCTGAGTCACCAATGAATACATCGTTCTTGAGTTCCTTATCCGAGATAAAGATGGATTTAACTATTGTCAATGTCGATGCTAGCACTTCCTCCATCCACTATGTGAAACTTTACCATTAATTTTCTTTTGATTTAGATTTTTCAATTAATTTGTCAAATTGACTTCAATTGCTAAGAATTTTGGATTATCATACAAAATCAACACTTCGTTTAGATACATTACTGAGTTAAATGGATACACTATAAAGTTGTCCTTTAAATATATTAAACTGTATTTTATGTTCATTATAATAATTAATAGATACATTACAAAGGTCATTAGGTGCATCAAAATACTAAATAAGTGCTATTATAGTGTAAACTCAAATAGTCTTATAATTTCACATGTAAAATTAAATTTAATCATTTGTCATTTTCTAGTACCTCCATATCCATCACACGACACTATCATCTCAACGTCTTCTTCATCGCTAATACTAAGATATACTCCAATTACATACGAGAATAGCTTATATAGAGTATCCCACTTACAAATTGAATTAGATACATCAAAAAATATAATAGGTACAATATAATATATTCGAGATACATTAAAAAAATATAATAGGTACATTATAATATATTCGAGATACATTAAAAAATATAATAGGTACATTATAATATATTCCAGATACATTAAAATATAAAATAGGTACACTAAAATATATTCGAGATACATTAAAAATATAATAGGTACATTATAATATATTCGAGATACATTAAAAAATATAATAGGTACATTATAATATATTCGAGATACATTAAACATAAATCACCGCCAAAACCTCTATGCTACTCTCCACCACCAAATAAACAATTATATCACTATGATGTGAATCATCAACTGAACCGGCGAGAAGAGTTAATTTGTAATTGCACGTTGACATGATGCCTGACATCCACGACGATAAAAGATGATGATATTCGTATCATCAATGAGTGTTTGATGGTGATGACAAGGGATGGCATTGAGTTTTGCTTTGCCGACGATTTTCTTGTGGAGTCCATGGAGGAGAATGCCTATATTCGCACCGCGATTGAGTTTCTGGTGGTCTCAACGGCACCAGGTGGCAAGATTCGCAAAATTCGTACCAGCAATAAGTTTATGGTTAGGTTGGCGGTGGAGGACAATGGGCTTCGAGCGTCATTGGTGAGTTTCTTGTAATGCTGAGGAATAAGGGTGATGAGATGGTGTTTTCCGGTGCTTTTAGGTGGTCGTCGTCGTTAATATGTATATAAATATTTCACTATTAAGAATTAATCACCACATATATAATAAAAAGCGTAGTTAGTGACATTACACTAGTATCATAACAATATGTATGCGCAATAAATTTTATCTATTTCAAAAACTCAATTAGATACATTAAAAGATATAACAGGTACATTGCAATGCTGGTTAGATACATTAAATAAAATCACTGCTACAATCTATACATCATCGACCACTACTACCAAAGAAAAAACAAAAAAGTCACAGCAACAATAACACTATAGTTAATGTCTCCAGTCTCCACACTATCGAGTTTTTCACTGAAATTTTGCTTTCTAACACATAAAACATCATTTGGTCACTTTATTTTTTAATCAATCTAATCTTCATAATAAGAAAAACTTATAGAAAATTAAAAGAGGAGATATGTTTACCGAGATCTGTAGTAAAGGTAGTTTTAAGAAGGTCAACGACGAGGACCGACAATTAGACCAACGAGAAGAGGCGAACTAGTAATATGAGTTCGATACTAAAATCTTGGATCATCAATCAAATTTAAATTATGTAATTAATCCCAAAATTTTAAAATAAAAATCAATCCCTAAATTGAACTTTTTTTTTTTATTTCTTCATTCAAGATAAAACACAATAAGAAAATCCAAATAATATAGAGATTCAAAATAACATCAAATCTAGATTAAAATAAATGTAAAATAAACACTAAACCACCCACTAAATTGAAAGGGGGAAAAAATTAATAAAAGTACCGTATGTTGTCGGAATTAGGTCAGTCAAGGGATAAAGATGTTGCGATGAGGATGTTGACCGATTGTCAGAGAATGACACGAAGATAACGACGAACGACATTAATTACGATGGTGGTTTTCGGTTGTGTCGTCATTGATGTGTACGACTGATTGAGCAATTATCAGTGGCAATAGTAAGAGAGATTGTATAGAAAATTGATGATGTGAGCAGCAATATTGTTAATTGTTTGATTGGGGTTATTGAAGTGATATAATCTTGGCCCTTAAAATTTCTTCAATCTAATGGCTTATAATGGTTCTCACAGATTCTCATTGGCGTATAGTTCTCACGTGATCCTAAATCTATATATATATATATATATATATATATACACAGAGTATGATCACATGAATCCCTTTATATTTGGTGCATCCTTTCAGACACCCTTAGTATTGGATCTAATGAAATCAATGGTTGAGATTTCTTTTATTTTTATTTTTTCTTTTTCTTTCTTTCTTTTCTTTTTCTTTTCTTTTTTTTTTTTTTTACGCTTTTTTGATTTAATTTTTTTTTTTACTTTTTTTTTTGAAGATTTTTTTTTTTTTTTTTTGACGATTTTTTTTTTTTTTTTTTTTTTTTTTACGTTTTTTTTTTTTACGATTTTTTTTTTTTACGTTTTTTTTTTAAATTGTTTTAGTTTTTCAGTTATTTAATTATTTCATTGTTTTTGTTTTTTTTTTTTTTTTTTTTTTTTTTTTTGTTTTTAACGATTTTGTTATTTTTTTAAATTCTTTTAATTTTTCAATTATTTGATTATTTCAATGTTTTTGTTATTTTTTTTATTATATTAAGGTAATAACAAATAAACGTTAAAGTAACAATTGACGAATAATTATATAAAATTTTATTACCATGATTTTGTCAAGTATTATAACTTAAAGTAACATGTACAAGCTATTAGAATACTTGATTTATTACCCTTTAAAGTAACATTGATTGCACTTTGAAGTAACAATAATATCGTATCAAGAAAATATATGGATTAATAAATGTTTGTTAAAATAACACGTACAAGCTATTAGAGTTACAATTGTTACACTTTAAAGTAACATTGGTTTCACGTCAAAGAAATAGTAACATCGCATCAAGAAAATAGAAGGATTAATAAAATTTTGTTAAATAAAACGTAAAAGCTATTAGAGTAACAATTGTTACACTTTGAAATAACAGGCACATCGTATCAAAAAATACTTAAGGATTAATAAAAATTTGTTAAAATAACACATATAAGCTATTAGAGTAACAGTTGTTATACTTTAAGGTAACATTGAATATCGTATCAAGAAAATATATAAAAATTAATAAAAATTTGTTAAAATAACATGTACTCCGTTTAAGTTATTAGAGTAACAGGAGTTACATTTTAAAGTAACATTAATTGCACTTCGAATACTTGATAATATTGTATCAAGTAATATAAGAATTAAAGGCAAAAAAAAAGTAAAAAAAAAAAAATTATTAGAGTAACATGTGTTACATTTTAAAATAAGTTATTAGAGTAACATGTGTTACATTTTAAAGTAACATTGATTGCACTTCGAAGGAACAATAACATTGTATCAAGTAATATAAGAATTAAAGGCAAACAAAAAAAAAAAAAAAAAAATATTAGAGTAACATGTGTTACATTTTAAAGTAACATTGATTACGCTTCGAAATAACAGTAACATTGTATCAAGTAATATAAAAATTAAAGGCAAAAAAAAAAATTGTAAAAAAAAAAAATTAAAAAAATAAAAAAAAAATAAATCGTTAATAAAAAAAAAAAAAAAAAAAAAATTGTGAAAAGAAAAAAAAAAAAGAAAAAAAAGAAAAAAAAAAACGTAAAAAAGAGGTTGACCAAACAATTTAAGAAAAAAAAAACATAAATCGAAGAAAAAATTAGAAGGGAAAAAAAAAATCTAAAAATAAATTAGGAGAGATATCATGTGGTAAGATCTCAACCATTAGATCAAGTAGATCTAAGGGTTGAGGAAGGGATGCATGACTCACCAAATTTGAGGGGATTCATGTGATCCTATTTCTATATACATATATATATATATATATGTTCTTAAAACTATGGGTTATCAACGTGTATTTTTTATTTTTCTATGTTGTAACTTTCATTTTGGTCAAAATACCTTTGACTGATCATAACTATCGATCACGATTTTTGAAAGTGGCGTTTTTTGTTTCAAATCAAAGATATTGCATAAATGAACAATTGAGAACAAAAATTATCACATTAAGAACCTGTAACAAAGAATTATCGTCGATCAATGTTTATACGATAAAAAACGTTTGACCGATCATAACTCGTACCACAAGTTTCGAAAATGACCATTTTGCATCTCAAATTAATGATGTCGTAAATACGCTGAATTTGGGCAAAATATTGTTGTTTTTGAAACCCGTACACATGAATTATTGCAAGTTAATGATATCTTGACCTAAAATAGAGTTACCATATGAAAATTAAAAAAATATAAGGTTACCACATAGAATATTCCTAAAACTATTGTATATATCGACCATTTAACAACTTTGAGCTGGCTTTTAAATAACTACGGGTCTATGACTTTGTCTGCATTAAAAAACTAGAATTGTGACTCTCAAACGTTACCACAAGAGAACAAAACAAAGTAAGCTTTTAGAATCACAACCACGAGACGCAACTTCAGTTGACTGATATAAAAATATAGCAGAACAATTTTCTGAAATGATCTTTTTTTTTTTTTTTTAATTCTAAATACAATTTGAAATGATCTTATTTTTTACGTATTTGATACGATTTATTTTTCTAATAAATTTACCTTATTATTCTAGGAGATACTAGTGTAATTTTTGGTAAGTGTAAAAGAAAAAGAAAAATTCACATATAATATCATACTCCGTGAGATTAATTATATGATGTGTAATGCTACTACGAAGTGCATTAAATATGAGTATTTTTTCTACATGCAGGTAAACATTTTATACAAATTTTACGATAACAACGTCTCATAGTATATATGACATATGCATATATATATATCCATAGTGTTACTGCTGTATAAGGCAATTGTGTATTCGTGTTATGATTGATTAAAATTTAAAAACTTACGCTGTTATGTTTGACACTAATTAAATGTGAATGCATAATCGATTATCTTGTTATGAACAGTTGTTGGCCCGTCACAATAGTATATGTAAACCTATATGATTAGCTCTTTGAGTATATATTATTTTTAATGATAAAACAAAATAATCAATACTAATATAATAATTTGTTGGGTTTTGACTTTTGAGATTAGGACGACGACATATTCGATCACCATTGCATTGAATTAGAAAATAAACTTTGATGCATGTCCGTTTATCAGGGAATTTATCAGACAATTATTTATGATGACATGAGTATGAACGCAAAAATAATCTAGCAATAATGTACTAAAAAGACAGATGTCCAAGTCCAACTACATATATTATTGTAGTTAAACTTGGAATAGAGGGTGAAAGACTAACTGACAATTTGCATTTTGTAATATAAACGATAAAGAAAACAAAACGCAATTTAGCAACCAACGAAATTAATCGCCAATTGCTTTAAATTGGTCGCAAAACGCAATTTCGTCTCAAAAAGGTCTTAAATTTGTCGCAGAAGGCTCAGTCGCTAATTAAATTGGTTGTTAAATTGGTCGCCTGAGTGCTGTGTTTTTTTGTAGTGCTATTATACATTCTCCGTATAATTTGCAACATATGTATTGGGTAATAATTAGGGTAAATTACTAAAAATACTACCTTACAAAATCCCTTTTTCAAAAATTACCACCTTTTTAAAACAAATTTTAATATTACTAGTGTAACTTTTAAAACATTATATTTAAAATTTACTATCAAAACCCATTTTTAATGGTAATAAAATTGATTTTCCGAGTGTTTTGCATAAAACTGCTTTAATTTGAAAGCATATTTTGTTGACAAAGAAGTCTTCAATGAGTTTTCTATAGCAAGATCAACATAAAAAATTATCATTTTAATCACCGAAAACGTGTTTTGTGTAGCAAAATTAATTAAAAATACTTTTAAAAAGTAGTAATTTTAGAATAATTTTTTAATGATAGTAATTTGAAACAAGTTGATTTGATAAAGTAGATTTTTGTAATTACTCTAATAATTATAAGGATTTATTATGAACTCCCACCTTTTATAATACTCCCTCTATTTCATTGAAAAAGCCCCATGGGCTTTTTCACAATTTTTAAGGAAAATAAAAAGTTAAGGGTAATATTGGTAGTTTGCTTGAGTGGGGTCCATTTTAGATGATAAAGTGTGTGGTATTTTGGTAAAATAAATATATTTGTAACAGCCGGTGTTGTCCGAGGTTATTGAGTAGGGTGCCCAGTTGAAAGAGGTTCATGTGTTGGCTCAGTGACATAGTGCTTAAAAGGATTGTAAGTACTACTCATATCAACAAGATGCATCTTCTTTTACGGTGGCTCATCTTAAGAACTCTTTGGTTAAGCGTCTTCTTTGGAGAGTAGTCTTAGGATGGGTGACCTCTGGGAAGTTCTCGGGATGTGCAGTGAGGACAAAGTCTTGTGGAAAGGACCGTGTTGGTGCATGGGCGATGTACTCAGCCTGGCGAGCTACCGTGAATAACATTTCGGCCTTTGGTTGGGGCCGGGGTGTTACAATATTAGTAGGGGTAAAAGTGTTATTTTGATTGTATAAAGTTGTCCTAAATAATAATGGGCCTAAATGAGTGAAATTGCCGAAAAAGGAAAGTGGGGCTAATTGAGTGAAATAGAGGGAGTATTCATTTTCAAAACTTTCGCTTTTCGTACCTCTTTCTAAAAGCTCTCACCTTTTTTATTTTTTTATTTTTTATTTTTTATTTTATTTTAGAACTCTCTAAATTTTAAAATTAGGTGTTGGGCGCTGGTGTTACGATAGATTGAAACGCGGAACGAGAACCTCATATAAAGCATGTGTGCTTTTGTTGTTGGTCCTGCAGTGAAACCTTTCACTAGAGTAACTCAAAGCGAGTCTCGCTTGTGCAGGTGCGTTGAAATCTTCAATTCTCTTCTCCCGCTCCAACTATTGTAGTAGCTAGACACGATCGTGATTTTTTCGCACCACGTTAAACAATGTCTGAGAGTGGGCGCAACAAGATTGTTGTATGTCCAGCGGACGTAGCATCTAGCTGAAGCAAGAGACTTTGACTTTCCTGAATCAGGTGTTGTGCGAGACAGGAAAGATAGGAAATAATTCAATTTTCCTAAAACACCCACAACTTCATTTTCACCAAGATTACGTTTGTTTGACTCATAAAAACAATGAAGTCCCTACTTTTGTTTTTACATTTTGAGTAACGGTGAATGACATAGTGATAAATATATTAAAAAAAAATCTTTTCGAAAAACCCTAATTTCCTTCAAATCAAAATTGGCGCTTCCATCGACAATTGATCAAGGATAAGCCCCCAAATAATTTATTTACTATTTATTAAGTATGAATTTCTATTCAATAAAAGGTCTTATTTTTTGTGAGATCCGTTTGTTCGTCTATATTTTTGGAATTTTTTCAGTCCTAGTTTTTTGGGTTTCAGTTCTATTGAAAATATAGATAAGAGCGGCTTAGTCGTTTCCCTTATGGTGAAAATGCGAAAGATCAGTTTCGTAATGTGGCAATAGACATTGTCCGTTTGTTGATTACACTCAATTTGGTCAGATGAAATTATCTCTTGATTGTTCGATCCTCTTGTGAAAAGCTGTTTTTGGCGATATGATAGAGGACGTGCTTTGAAGCAATTCACGTATACAGATATGATTTTTCGTATACGAATTTTACTCTCGTTGTATACTTTTTTCATTTATTTTTTTCCAACTTTGCCCTTTTTTACTCCCACAATTTACAAAATTATCTCCATCACCCACACCAAAAAACACAAATACCACCGTCCAGCGGCCGCATGATACCGGCAAGACATTGGATGGTGGTCGGTGTGATGGTGGCTGCCGCAGTGGTGGTGCGGTAGGATTTGGCAGTGGTTGAGGTGGTTTTTATAAAAATAAAATAAAAATGAAAGTCCTTTATTTAATAACATTGCAAATTTGCAATTCATAAAGATGGGTACAATTGCTCTCATAGGTACTACTATGTTGAAGATCTTCATGTTCATTTTTGTCATTTGCGGCCCCTTCATCCTACGATTTCTACTTTCTCCTATTTAAACCCTAATACTAAATTAAATTAAATCTATTATAAATTAATAAATTTGATAATTGAATAACAAAAATATAATTAAAGTTGAATTCAATTACTACTTCATTGAATAGATTATCGAAATTAATACTCCGTAATTGAATAATTGAACTATTGATTGAATTTAGATTAAGGAAAAATAGGAAAAAAAAAGAAAAAAAAGAACTCTGTATACTTTGGGGGTAAAAAAGTATAAGAATGGAAAACTAAATGAAAAAGGTATACAACGAGAATAAAATCCGTATCTGAAAAATCAATTACGTATTAATATTAATAGCTTATTACTACCTATACTATTTACCTTCCCCTAAAATGACAAGAATATCTTGCAAAATTAACGTTAAATTTAAGAGAATAAACCTCCAAATAAAATTGCCAAAAATGGATGATGAATTCCCCCAAATCCCAAATTAATCACCGTTGTGTAGTGAGTTAACACCACTTCTAGGACCTAAACTTAGACAAAGTTTAGCAACAAGGACCTAAACTATCATTGCATAGCTATAAGGACCTCACATGTATATTTGGACCAAAACACCCTTGCCTTCAACATTTTAGATTTTCGTAATTGCCCATTTGCCCACGAATTTTACTCTAACGCCCGCATTTTGTCACAAAGTTTCCTTTGATTACCCTTACCTCTATCAAATCTCATTTTTTCATTTTTCAAAAAACAAATTAAACGAGTAAACCATAAGAGAAGGACTTGATCTTTCATTTATATTTCAGTTAAGGACCTTAACTATAAAATTATACAGTTAAGGACCTCAACCATTCTGCGGTTACTTCATCCGTTACCCTTGACTCTTTGAAGCCTTCGCAATTGGCATTACTCTATTTTTTGGCAGCTATAAAATTCAACCTTATTTTTATTAGGAGTGCACCTTATTTTTATTAGGAGTGCACCGTTGTTCACATCCATTCAATTTGGTTCAATTCTGTTTAATTTGATTCAGTTTAATTTAGTTCAACTTCATTTACTTTAGTTTAGTATAGTGTAGTTTAGTTTTGTTCCAATATTAGTTATCGTCACATGTACTCAAACTTAATCACCGATTTAAGACTCCTTGGCACGGGTCTTTCGTTGTATAATCTTGAGAAAAATGTCATTAAAATCAAATAATCGATCAAATATTAGTGTATTTTAATTTACATTCATATATAGTTAATTCGTAAAATTTTGAATTTTTAGTTTAATCTTTATTTCTGCCCTAGAAATTAAAATAAAGTTAACAATAATGTTATTTAAAAAAATATTAGCTTATGTGTACAACTCGACATGTACTAAAAATCATATTTAAAAATACTTCCTTCATTCATATCCATTTAATTACATCAAAGAAAAAAGAAATATCTCTCTATTCATTCAAGTGAAAAATTTACGATAATATATTAATATAGTCATGTGTAAGATCTTGTTTGATACTCCACGTTACAATGAGTACAACATTAATATTAAACTATTATAATTTTTTTATCACGTAAAATTATATAATATAAGCATCCCAACATTTGTATTGGCAAACTTGAATAAGCAAATAATGTGAATGACTATGAATGGAGGGGTAATTTTGTGAAAAAATTAATACTTCGTATATTTAATGAATTAATACATTTAAATGAGGAGATTTTCTAATATACGGAGTATATATACATTATGAATAGTTTTTAAAATGATCAAATACATGTTGGAAAATTCTCTTTAAAAAATAATAATTAATTAGCCGTGAAAAATAGTAAGTTTCATGTGAGACTAGAGTACAAATTACAGTTAGAAGGGTACAAAAACATGAAACAAATCTACTAAAATCACTTTTATGGTTACTAAAAAATTTAGTTACAAATGGTTCAAAACTATATAATCGAGTACAAATGATGTCGACTTACAATAACTTATTGTAAGGTCTGACTCACACAAAAATTTGTGAAAAACTTTTACGGAGTATAAGTTTGAGATCAAGGTGAATTAAGGTATTACAAATTCTCATATGAGACCGTGATATATTTATTGTGAGACTTTTTACATAAAAAATGGTACCTAATTATTATTAGTAGTTTCCTTTTATAATTAATATGTCGCACAATATGAGACGGTCTTACGTAAAATTTATATGTACGTATATCTAATTAGTCATAGGGTTTACTTATATCCTGTCCAAAGTAAAAAATAAAAAATAGGGTTGAGTGGAAGTTGCCAATCAAAGATGGAGCAATAATGTGAAGGCCTCAAATTAACGGAGAAAGTAACGTCCCAGTGTTTGAGGTCCTTAACTGGACAATTTCAATGTTAAGGTCCTTAACTGGAACATAATTGAAAGATCAGGTCCTTTTCTTATGGTTTACTCCAAATTAAACTAACAATAATTCTACTGAATACAAAATCAATCAAAAAAATTTAATTTACTCTCGAATTCTTCAAATCACACGTAATCTCTCGTATGTATCAACTATTAAATAAAAAAATTTAATCCTCTCTAAACTAGTTTTAATAATTTGTTGATTAGGTTTGTCAATGAAAAAATAAAGATATAGGGGTGTGAGGGGACGTAGAGAAGTGAATTGAAAAGCAGACAAAAGCAATTGAATTTGCAATGTTATGATTGTCATCAATATCCCTCCATTAATTTATTAGTTTTGCTCTATTTAAGTCTCATTCATTGTGCCATCGTTAGTCGTCAAGCTAAGTGATAATATATCATGAGAAGTTGTGATGGCCGGCAAGAGAAGAGATGGTCGCGGCCGTGGCTGCCCAGATCGGAGGTGGTGGTCGACTGTCGATTTTGACGACGATTGTGAACCCGACACATTAACTTCTATCTCTTCTCTTTCCTTTTAGGTAAATTTTTGGGTAAAATGAAAAGGGCACAATAGACAATTTCATGGGTGTTTGAGTAAATTACGCGGGAGAAAAAGCAACACCCTAGATTTTTAGTCTATGAAAAGCTTTTAAAAAATGTTAACTTTTTATTATTTTATTTATTTTCAATTTAGTTTTACCATAATACCATGTGTACCAAAAATTAGGAGTAACATACGACGAGTTTTTTATTTAATTATTTAATTTGCAATCATAATTTTTGTTATTATAACAAAAAAAATTTGTACTAACCAACTTAGCTTGCAAACTGGATCATAATAAAAGGAAAAGTTTAATTTCTATATTT
Organism: Dianthus caryophyllus; assembly: GCA_023091065.1. NCBI lineage: Eukaryota > Viridiplantae > Streptophyta > Magnoliopsida > Caryophyllales > Caryophyllaceae > Dianthus > Dianthus caryophyllus. The sequence continues at coordinate 34,559,960 of CM041519.1, forward strand.
TAATTTAAGTAGGTCGATAGTATTTTTAAAGTACAATTTTACTAAAAAAATCGATTAGAAGGAAAAAAATCAACATTGACTTTTGAATAGCAAATTGATCAAATTATATATAATTGGCAAGATAACATCATTCATGAATCATGACATTATAAAATAAAGGATAAACAAATACTCCGTACTATCATAATCTAAGAAACAACAACTACTACAACAAATAATTTTTTAAGTATCACAAAAATTACAAGCATAAATTAAAGATTTATTTAAAAAAAATGTTTCCCTCAAATGCGGCAACATATATAATTGTTATATTAAGCTCGTGCATTATTCCACATACTTTGAAACTAGTAACAATAATTAAACTAATAATAATAATTATAATACTTCCTCTATTTCTTTTTGTTCTTCCCATTTTAATATGGAACAAATATTAAGGTGGAGAGGTTGTGTGGGTGAGATTAAAGTAGAAAAATAATAAAGTAAATTGTGTGGATGAGATTGGTTAAAAGTTGACAAAAATAGAAATGGGAAGAAGATAGTGAAATTTCCTTTTTGGGAAAGTGGGAAGAAGATAGTGGAATGGAGGGAGTAATTGTTAACAAAAAACGATGTAATTATGAATTTAACTAGATATAACAATCCTACTCGATGAGATAGGGATGACCTAACACCCGAAATTGACGCAAAACCCGAATTGATCCACCCGATTTAGACACGACCCGCAATACCTTGACCTGAAAATGACCCAAAACCCGAATTGATCCGACCCGAAACAAATTGACCTTGTACAAAGTACGCTAGATGACTTCAAATTACATAAAAATAACTTATTTGATATTTTATACTCAATTAATACCAAATATATACAAATCTTAAAAAGCTAACTTTTGACAAAAAAAAATAAGGGTTATTTCATGAGAATAATCCGAACTATACCTCTCCTTCTCATTATAATCCAAACAACAGTTTAACTCATAATAAACCCAAATTTGACCACGGTCTTCTTGAATTAGACTACATGACCTGCTACCTGATGATCAGGTAATTACTCCCTTAAAAATAAAAGGAAAAAAAGAATAATTACTTTTATTTCAAAATCTTCTCTTACCCCATTGATTCAAAGCCTTGACTCTATACTCAATCATCCTCCAAACTCCATACTCACTGATCATCTTCTAAAATTTTTTTTTTTTATTGCATTGTTTTAACTCAATTGATCCGACAGTATTCCACCATACACTTTTCTTTAATTAGCCCCAAAATTTAACCTGATCCCACTTTAACATATTTTAATTGTGTCACTCGCATATATTAGCACAACATAGAAGATCCACCATGGATGCAGTGTCGAAGTAGAGGAGAGGAAGTAACGACAGTGGTGGTAACAGAGGAAGGAGGTCATGGTAGAGAGTGGAGAGTGGAGAAGGAGGAGCTCATTAATGAAGTTTGGAGGAGACCACAAATGACCCAAATCTACAATTAATCTCCATCAATTTACTTACGGACCATGATTTGAAATTCCTCGAAACCGCCGCTGCATATTTTACAAAACGATAAAGCTTGATGGTGTCATTGTTACTGTCGGCTTATTTGGTGTTGGTAAGGAGGTGAAAGAGAGGGTAAATAGTGATTTTGTTTTAATAATTAACAATTAGTTAATTACATATAAAGAAGAAATAAGAAAAAAAATATGGAAGAAAAGGAGATAGACGCAGGTAGAAGAAGAAGAAAGGGTCCCACCATTCAATTACCTGGAATTTACCTCTTATAACAAGTCAAATTTGAGCCAAGTTCAATATAAGATAAATGATGTAATAGTTTGGATTATTTTGAGTTAAACAATAGTATGGATTAAAATAAGAAGCATAATCTTAGTTTGGATTATTTATGTGAAATAACCCAAAAAATAATCATCATTTTTACCAATTTTACAATTTGACTCAAAAAAGACCCAACCCGACTCATACTCTAAATACAAAAGAGTTATCAAGGTTCTATGAAATCAAACATTCTCACTTAATCTTAATTTTATTAATGAAAGAAGTCCAATAAATTCATTTAAATAAAAAAAAAATTAGCTTACTGTAATTTTCTTTTACCAAAATTTAATTACTTGGTATCAATATGAATTTTTTGGGAAATTCTCACTTGTACCCTCGAAGGATTTGGTTTTCTCACTTGTACCCCTGCTTTTCACGAAATCTCACTTGTACCCCTAATCTTTATTATTTATTCTCAAGCGTGGCCAACTTTGTGTTGACGTTAAATCTGTGAAGGATAGAGGGGTAGTTAGGGTTGTTGTGGATGATGAGTTGGTTACAGAAATTCTGTTGTAACAAACTCTCAATCAAATTAGTATATTAGGAGTAGGGGTGAGCACGGATCGGATATCCGATCCAAACTGATAGTTCGGATCGGATATCCAAACTCGAAATTTCTAAATTTTAATATCCATATCCGATCCAAATATTTCGGATATCCAATGTTCGGATATCCAAGATATTTCGGATCAGAGGCGGATATCTATTCGGATATCCATATAGCGCCATTGCACAAACAAAAATGTTGATTTATCGTTAAATTTATCGTTACAATCGTTCATTCTTCCTTTTTTTTTTTTTTTCCTTTTAAATTTGATAATGAACTTTTAAGTATGATTGTATTAATAGCAACACATATCACATTATATTGTTTATATATATTATTAGTTCTTTGCATTTAAGATTTAGCTAAATAAAAAATTATAAATTTGAATTAGTACATTATATTTAAAGATACGGAAAAATTGAAAATTGTAGTATAGGACATTGGATGCTATGAAAATTACAACTATATTTAATAAAATTCAATTTTTAGTAACCAATAAAAAAGAAATATTAAAAATAATCAAAATATCAAGACAATTTTCGGATATTTTTCGGATATCGGATATCCAAAATTTCAAAACTAAATATCCACGGATATCCAATATCCAAAACTTTCGGATACGGATATCCAAAATTTTTAAAAATTCGGATCGGATATCCAAAAATTCGGATCGAATATCGGATCACAATTTTCGGATTTCGGATATTCGGATATTTTGCTCAAACCTAATTAGGAGACCTTGTAGCATTCATTCTCTAAGTTATCAATAATACATAATCTTCTATTTACGTCTTTTGTCTTCACATAAAATTCTCTCAATTTACTGTTCATCTTCTTAAAGTTTCTTCATCACATAAACATAAAGCTTCATCTCTCCATTAATGGAGTTTCTTTCGATCTCTGTTTACCATTTCATATGGTATCAGAGCAGGTTTAATCCTGCCTCTGCATACCTCAATTACTCCAATTAATTCAGTTTTCTTCAAATTTTTAGGTCAATTACGTTGTTTTCAATTTTTTGATTACACAAACCCTAAAATTTTTTCTTTAGATTTTCTTCAATTCGTTTACATAATTTGATTCATCATGTCTTCAATTCAAGGAAATTCGAATGGAAATGGAGGTGAGGTCTACAGTAGTCCCTACGATGATCCTCTTTACTTGTCCGCTGCAGATTTCTCTGGTTTACAGTTGATTCATACTCTCTTTAATGGCCGCAATTACATTCACTGGAGTCGAGAGATTGTTATGGCGCTTGGATCTAAGAATAAGGAAGGTTTTATCTCTGGTGTTACTGCTATGCCTGAAACTGGTGGGAAATTTAATGGAAGGAAAAAAAAAAAAAGAAATGGCAGAAAATGGAGGACAAATTTATGGAGGGAAATAAATGAAGTAATGGGGGTATTTAAGGAAGAAAATGGAGGAAAATTTTGGAGCAAAATGGAGGGAAAATTGAAGAAAAATGAAATAGGGAAACTAATTGGGTCATTCACGCCAACTAACAGCAGAGATTTAACGTCAACACAAGATTGGCCACGCTTGAGAATAAGTAATAAAGATTAGGGGTACAAATGAGATTTCGTGAAAAGCAGGGGTACAAGTGAGAAAACCAAATCCTTCGAGGGTACAAGTGAGAATTTCCCGAATTTTTTTTAACACTAGCATTGCATTGATTCAAGTAAGGGCATAATGGTCCAAATAAAAAATAAGATCCTTAAACCCAGATGAAAATAGTTTAGGTCCTCAAAACAAAAATATAGCATAGTTCAATCCCTCATTGTAGTGTTTACTCGTTGTGTAGTTCAATTTAGGTAGGTTATTTTTACAAACTCAAAATTAAAAGCATATACGTAAAATATAATTATACAAACTCAAAAAGTTGAAAATCCCCAAAACCTCAACCTAATTTTTTTTTGAAAAAGAACATTTTGTTGTCCAAATTTGAGATCGGAAAATGGCGTTACTGGCAACTGCCGGTGGCGATACCGTGAAAATATTCAACGTGTCGAATGAATCAGGCGATCCTTTTAACTCAACTGGAATCACACCAGTCAGTCTTCTAACTCATCTTTTCTTTTCCGGCAAAGTTTAGAATAAGACGGTTTCACGGAAAATTTCTTACCAGAATGTTATCATTTTAACGCTTAATGTACGTGTCCACCGACCACCTTAATGTAAAACCTTAAAGAGTGGTCACGTAAAGTATTAGATAGTCGTATAACCGTTAAAGTGGTCACATATTACTCTCATATAATTCGTCGCATGTGTGAAACCGTCACACAATTTGACTTATTCTTCATTTTCATAATTTACTATCGTAATAATATATGATACGGAGTATTAATATTCTGACTTCTGAGTGTTAAATATATAACTAGTTTTAAGTCCCGTGATAATCACGGTAGTGATCGAAAATTTGTGTTATCCTTCACTAAAATTTGTGATCATATAACCTCACACATTTATAGGCTACGAGTATTTTTTTTTTATTTAAAAAAAAAAAAAAAAAAAAAAAAAAAAAAGAAAAAAAAAAGGATGTTGTCTCAGGTTATCTTGATGTGAGACTATTTTATAAGAGACAAATTCACTCATAAATCTACGTAAATTCAGTTTATGTCACAATAACACAAAATTTTGTGGGATGGTTTTATAATAAAATAATTAAGTTGCCACCTCATTTAAAGTGATAATTGTAACGCTATATTATTATCGTTATCCTGTTAATAGTATTTGTATCCCTTTTAGAACCTGTTCTTTCCAACTTATTTTCAGATGATTTCAGTTCAACTCACTTCAAATCAATTCAATTCAGTTCAGTTCAGTTTAAATCAATTCAGTTCAGTTCAAATCAGTACGACTCCATTCAATTTAGCGTAGCTATAGTAAATTTGACCCACATTAATAGTGAAGCAACAACAACAATAATAATATTTAGTTCAATTTAATTGAACTTTATTCATTTCAGTTCAGTTAAGCTCCATTTAATTCATTTCAGCTCAACTCGATTTAGTTCAGTTCTCAACTCGTTTCAGTTCCGTTTAATTAAGTTAAGTTAAGTTTAGCTCGATTCAATTCAGTTATATAAAGTTCTAAAAAGCAAGAAAGAACATGTCGATTTAGTTTAGTTCTCAACTCGTTTCAGTTCCGTTTAGTTAAGTAAATTTAAGTTTAGCTCGATTCAGTTCAATTATATTCAGTTCTAAAAAGCAAGAAAGAACATGTCCTTGTTGGTAATTGTAGCAATTATTTTTAGTAACGAAGTTAAAGGTGATCGTTTAATTAGGTAGCTGAAATGAACTGGAATTTGCTAGACACGAAATTAGACTTTAGGCCTTATTTTATTTCTCACAATACTATGTCACACTCTAGAAATTATGTTACTAATGAGGGAAAATAACTGAAATTTGCTTATTTCAGTTCAGTTCAGTTTCTTGATTAAATTGCTTTGTTGTTTTCGTTGTGTACTGTGTGTGCTTAGTCTCAGTTGTTTGATCTTCTAGTTTTCGTTCTCGAGTTGATTTCATACGTTTTATCCTACCTGTGTTTGAATGAAGGGATTTCGAGGGATATTTTACCGTGTTTGGGTTGTAACTTCGGCTCAAGGAAAATGATGGGGTTGTGTATGTGTAACACCCCGGCCCCAACTGAAGGCCGGAATGTCAGTCACGGTAGCTCACCAGGCTGCGTACATCGCCCACAAACCAACACGGGTCCTTTCCAGCGCACTTTGTCCTCACTCGTGCGCATCCTGAGAACTTCCCAGGAGGTCACCCATCCTAAGACTACTCTCCAGCAAGCACGCTTAACTGAAGAGTTCTTAAGATGAGCCACCAGAAAAGAAGATGCATCTTGTTGATATGAGTAGTACTTACAATCCTTTTAAGCACTAGGTCACTTGAGCTCATCACATGGACCACTTCAACGGGGAACCCGGCCCGAATAACCTCGGACAACACCGGGTGTTACACACCCCCACTTGAAGAACGCAACGTCCTCGTTGCGCCTGGTAGCTACTTACAATATAGCATTCCAGAATCCTCCCCAGCTAGGTGCGTACCTGGCCAACAAGACACAGGATTCGACCACACGGTCGCCGGGTTGCTCTGATACCATTTGTAACACCCCGGCCCCAACTGAAGGCCGGAATGTCAGTCACGGTAGCTCACCAGGCTGCGTACATCGCCCACAAACCAACACGGGTCCTTTCCAGCGCACTTTGTCCTCACTCGTGCGCATCCTGAGAACTTCCCAGGAGGTCACCCATCCTAAGACTACTCTCCAGCAAGCACGCTTAACTGAAGAGTTCTTAAGATGAGCCACCAGAAAAGAAGATGCATCTTGTTGATATGAGTAGTACTTACAATCCTTTTAAGCACTAGGTCACTTGAGCTCATCACATGGACCACTTCAATGGGGAACCCGGCCCGAATAACCTCGGACAACACCGGGTGTTACAGTATGCCTCATCGTTTTTCCTTTTCCGTCCCCTTAATCTAATTGTCTTCCCTCCTAATATCGTAGTTGAACATATCGGAGGTGTGAAATGGTGAAGGGGAAGCAGAGATTTGTACTTAGGCTTTCGTAAGGCACGTTTCATGATCAAGGTTGTCGTTTGATAAATCGTGCCTTTTGTTTGGATGAAGAGATTCCGAGAGATATTTTCTGGTGTTCGGATAGTAAAATTGGCCCAAAGTAAATAGGGGATTGCGTATTCCTCACCATTTTTTCTTTCCCGTCCCCTCAATCCACTTGCCTTCCCTTCTAATATCGTAATCGTGCAAACTTTAGGTGGGAAATGGTGAAATTTGGTACTTTAGTTTTTCGAAGTCACTATTAATGGTCAAGGGTTGTTTAGATGGAAGGAACAATTATTGTTGCTCATTTTGTTAAGCTATCGTATGCTTTTTATCGGTGCACAATTTTTTCTTCATCAGTTCTAAGATATTGTGCTATGAGTTGAACTTTCAATTGAGAATGCAATATGTGTCTCTCGTTGATGTTAACTCTTGGCCGATTTAATAAGAGTTATGTAAGTAGGTGGGTAAAATACCGGAACATCAATTGATGAAGAAATAATTGCTTTTCTCTGATCATAGATACCTTGAACTGATGGTGTTTTAGATTTAACATACTTGTCATTATACTAGCTTTGGTGCAAAGGTATCCACTCGTCCTCTCACCGACTATCACTTGTCTCTTAAGGCAAACTCAATTACGATGGTACACAATTGCTGCTTCTCTAAAAAGCATTTCGTATTGAGGAGAAATAAGTCATATGGGGCTAGTTTGTTGGTGATTTAAGTGTCATCGTACCGTTTAAGGCTAATTGGATATCGTGGTAGAATCATACGGAAACTCATAACGTTACAATATGAATCGGGAGTGTGGAGTACACGTTCATATATAAACAATTATTGAGTTAACGGGATGTACAGAAGAAGCGGAAAAGAAATAAATAATTATAGAATTGGTTAAGTGCACCAATTAATATACAAATAATTGAATTTTACGTACAAATGTTTGTACATCAAAGCCATTCACCAAAAGTGGCATTCATTTGTCAAAACAAGTGGCTCTTGAATAGGTACGTGCCTTTTCATAGATAATCCGTATCATGTATAATTCTCCTTATAAATATAAGAGGATTGTGAAAGAAAAAGAATAACAAAAAAGTTCAGATTTCTACCCTCTACAAATCAAACAAAAAGCATTAAAGTTCTTCTTTGTTTTTAGCCTAAAAACCAAAGGGACTTTGTAGTTTTATCCTACGATTGATTTCGCGGTCTCCCTACGACAAGTAAGGGGCGAATTGAAATACTTTCTAAGGAGAGCAGTCACTTGCGACTCTACAATTATCCGAGTACCAATTTCTTTCATACACAATATTATCATTTAATACACTATAATCCGACCGTCTCAATCTATCATTCTTAGAAAGTATTTGTGAAAATAGTGTGTGTATGCCATGGATGATATGAAGGGAAAAAGCAAGTTTGAAATACTAGATAAATTTGAAGGAATTGATTTTCGTAGATGGCAGAAAAAGATGCACTTCAAACTTTCCTATCTAGACGTAGCATATGTAATTACTACTCCGTGTCCTCCGGAACTGGAAGATGATCAGGCTATCGATGCACTCCGCAGGAAGGCAAAATGGGAAAATGACGATTATATATGTCGAGGACATATATTGAATGGGATGTCAAACGCTCTTTTTGATATGTATCAACATGTTGAATCTTCTACTCTACTTTGGGATCAATTGGAAAAAAGGTATATGGATGAAGATGCCACAAGTAGCAAGTTTTTGGTAAGTTGTTTTATGAATTATAAGATGACTGATTCCCGTTCCGTGTCGGAACAATTTAATGAATTAATTCATATAATTAATCGATTTTCTCAATATGATATGCCTATGAATGAGAATATGTCAGTGTCTAGTATTATTGAGAAATTGCCACCGACATGGAAAAATTTTAAACATGAATTGAAACACAAAAAGGAAGTCATGACTTTTGGTGAACTTGGACGAAGTCTCCAAGTCGAGGAAGGCCTTAGGGCTGAAGAAAATGAAAAATCTACCGGAATAGGAGATCCTAAGGGTTCCTCCATTAATATGGTCGAACAAGGGGAAAGTTCCAAAAAATGGAAAGACAAAGGGAAAGGCAAGAAACGTCCTTATAATGATACTAATAATGATCCAAACAAGAAACCGAAAAGTGCTTGTTGGATATGCGGTAAAACTGGTCACTTTAAGGCGGATTGCCGTGTAAGAAAGAAAAAGATGGGAACTTCGGGAAAGGGCACCGAAAAAGGGTCTAAGGACCATGGTGCTTCTACTAGTAAAGGTGATATTTCTAATTGTATTAAAGTTAATTCTAATGAGAATTATGTTACATATTTTGATGAAGCAAATTACGTGCAGGATGATGAAATCATTTGGTGGATTGATTCGGGAGCGACAAGACATGTTTGCAAAAATCGTTCTTGGTTCAAAGATTTTGTACCGGTAAAAGACGGATCCATTATTCACATGGGCAACGAATCAACTGCGCAAATACAAGGCCGTGGAAATATTACTTTAGTTTTTAGTTCCGCAAAATCTCTAGTATTAAAAGACGTATTATATGTACCCGATATAAGGAAAAACTTAGTATCAGGAGGATTATTGAATAAATCCGGCTATAAGCAAGTTATGGAGTCGGATAAGTATGTATTATCTAAATCTGGAATATTTATAGGTTTCGGATATTATTGTAATGGTATGTTTATGTTGAATATAAATAAAATGGATGATTGTATTTATATGGTTTCTTCTTCTTCTTCTTCTTCTTCTTCTTCTTCTTCTTCTTCTTCTTCTTCTTCCTTTACATCACCATCTAATTTATGGCATGCAAGACTTGGACATGTTCATTACAAAAGACTTCTTCTTATGTCTAAGCAAGATTTGATTCCACCATTTGATTTACAAACTCGTAAATGTGATACATGTTTACTTACTAAAATTACTAGACAACCTTTCAAGAACATTGTAAGTACATCAAACATGTTGGATTTAATTCATAGTGATTTATGTGATTTACATTCTACTCCATCTTTGGGAAATAAAAAGTATATGGGAACTTTCATTGATGATTATTCTCGGGTTTGTTATATTTATTTACTAGTTTAGAACCCGTGCAAATGCACGGTTTATAAGCAAAATCCTTATAAATGCATAAAACGTGGTTTTAAAATTCGTTAAGAATTTTTATGAAGGTAGGTAAGAGTATTACAAAATTTATTTATGCAATGTATGATCGTCTAAATCTATCTATTATAGGCCACTTAAAATAAAATGGGATTAAAATTTTGATATTTTAAAATCTATTCGTTGGTTGAAAGGTAAGCTTCATTAAAATAAAAAAACGAACATTACAATATTTCAATACATCATGCTTACAAATATAACATAGGAGGACAAAAAAAAGGGTCACCAGAACCTAAGTCCTTAACTAACCAAGTTAAGTCCAATCTCTTGCTTAGAACCTAAGTCCTTAACTAACCAAGCTAAGTCCAATCTCTTGCTTTAAACCTTGTAGCTCCAACACTTCAAATCTCATCAACATATTGGACTTCACCTGATTTACAATATGCTTTGGATGCGTTAGTATCCCTTTCCAGCCTACAAATATTTCTTTGCCTTCAAATCATATAAATCAAGGCGTTTAAGACTCCACTGCAAACATTGATTTGAAATTGAGTGATACTCGTCACTCTATACAGGTGTTTCCAACATGAGCGAGAAATATTGATCTTCAATCGAAGATAGCGGCATTGACACATCTTTCCGAGGTAGTCACCACAGTTTTTGGGCACCATCCTTCATGAGATTAGCGATTGTCAATGGTCAGCTCATCATAATTGAAAAAAACGATACCACACCCAACCATTTCAAAAATAAGTGGATCGACGTATTACTTCCATTGTCTTCCTCAAAAAGCTAATTATGTTCTGTTATTAGGAGAACCAATAATTTATAAATAAGTAGCTCACAAAACACACGAAGCAACATTCGTATTTATCAAATTAATTATCGTTTTCAGCACGCATTATTTATGTGTTAATATTATTAAGCCATAGAGTCTAAAAGTTTAGCTGTGGTTACAAACTGATGAAAGGTCAAGGACCTGAGTTCAACTTTTGCGTATTTTCAAACCAAGACTCGACTATCCATCTACAACTATCGGCCAATGGTAATTTTGTCAACAGTGATGAGGTACCTGTTTGGCCATGCTAAATGCTACATTAGCAGCATTGAGTATCTCATACACCGTAGTAGAATACTGTGTTGAGTGCAACACCCAATCTGATGGGACATGTAGACGACAGTTCTGCGAGAGCAATTTCCTGAAAGATCAGCAATAAATATGAGTTAGTAAGACGTGATTTTAACAATTCTGGACCAAAACAATATCTTGTTTAGCCAAAACTACTCTCAAAATCTCAGACTTTGTATCGAAACTTATACAGAGTACTATTCAACAAAAAAATCAATCTTTGCCACTATAGGCATGTATAATCTTAGACATTACAGTTTTTAACTCATTAAAGAAATTCTCAATTAGTTTAAGATTTTAATTTTGTTGCATATTCCTATTAATTGACACTCTAATTATATACCGAGTATATTTTATTTGTTAAAGATTAACGCTAGAAGAACATCCTTGCACTCATTGTACGCTAACACAAAAAAATCGTCGTAAGATTATCAATCCCAAATTGCCAAATAAGCATGAAGAAAAAGTCAATTCATACATTGAATTCTAAAAAATACACCAAATGTAGGCAAAAGTGCTACAACATGAAATCATGAAATCAAAGGCATATGGCAGATATAATCAGAATTCAATCAAAAAAAAATAAAAAAAAACATGTTTCTGGAAATAAATTAATCAATTTGAAATAATCAGGGAGTAAAAGTTTGCAACCTATTTATGAAGGAGGATGAGGAGGCGATGGTCAAGCAACACGGTGAAGTAGTAATGGCTTTTCAGTTGACTCAATCAGCCGTCTTATCTATCGTATCCAACATCACGATTAAGACGGCGACGATGACGATGACAACAATTGATAAGATATCAATTGCGCCGATGAGGCGATGTCGTGATGAAAAGAGAGAAGGTGATGGAGGTTAACAACTGATGTTTGTCGTGTCGTAAATTAGGTTTTCTGAGGTGGCGGAATTGACGACACGAGTGCTGAGGACCTCCTAGGTACGACGACGTTGATGGTGGTGGTGACATTAGCAGGCAGCCTGGAGTCCATGGCAGAGACGGGGAAGGAGATGGAAAGAGAAGATTAAGAGAGAGTTCTAGAATGAGCAATATGGAGGATAATATGGAGTATAATTACGGAATAGAAATATTAAGATGTTTGAGTGATTTAAGGATAATATGGAGGATAATGGGCCTGAGGTTTTTTTGTTTTTGTTTTTTTTTTTTTTGAAACGAATGGGCCTGAGATTTTAGTTTTATTATATTTGCTGTCTTTTATCCAAGCCCATGTTTGCACTTGAGCGGGAATTTTTGTGAGAGTGGTCTTTATTTTAGTAATATTAAGATTGCATTCTAAAGATGAGGCTCTTGATAAGTTTATGGTGTATAAAAATGAAGTGGAATTGCAACAATCTTGTAAGATTAAAAGACTTCGAACCGTTCGAGGTGGTGAGTATTTTGATCCTAAATACCTTGCAAATTGTGGAATTATTCATGAAGTTACTCCTCCCTATACACCACAATTAAATGGTGTAGCGGAATGGAAAAATCGATCTCTAAAAGAGATGATGAATTCCATGCTATCGTACTCGGGTTTGAGTGAAGGTTTTTGGGGTGAAGCAATGTTAACGGCATGTTATTTATTGAATAGAGTGCCTAACAAGCGGAATGACATAACCCCATATGAAATTTGGTACAAAAAGAAGCCAAATCTAAGTTACCTTAGAGTTTGGGGATGTCGGGCAATAGTAAGACTACCCGATCCTAAAAGGAAAATTTTGGGAGAAAAAGGAATAGATTGTATATTCATTGGTTATGCTATGCATTTAAAAGCTTATAGATTCTATGTAATAGAATCAAATAGCTCAATTGGGATTCATTCCGTGATTGAATCAAGGGATGTTATTTTTGATGAAGATCGATTTACATCGATGAAAAGGCCTAAAGATTTAGTGTCAAATGTTAGTAATAACTTGAATGAAAACGATCAGCAGGACAATCTTGATGAAACAGACCAAGTGTCAACCTCTCACGTAAAAATCAGCTTGTTGCTTCTCGAAAAAGCAAGAGAGAAAGAATACCGAAAGATTTCGGACCTGAGTTCCAAACTTATTTAGTTGAAGGGTCAAGGAACGAGTTAGGACTTCAATATGCTTATTGTTATAACATAGATGAAGATCCTAGAACATTTAAAGAGGCAATGGCCTCTCAAGATGTTGCATTTTGGAAGGAAGCCATCAATGATGAAATGGATTCCATAATGGAAAATAACACATGGGTTCTTTCGAATTTACCAAAAGGGTGTAAACCTTTAGGTTCTAGATGGATCTTTAAGAAAAAGATGAATGTTGATGGTTCAATCGACAAGTTTAAGGCTCGATTAGTCATTCAAGGCTGTAGACAAAAGGAAGGAATAGACTATTTCGATACTTATGCAATCTTGCTAGAATTTCTACAATAAGACTATTAATAGCAATTGCTTCAATACATAATTTGGTGATACATCAAATGGATGTGAAAACAGCGTTTTTACATGGTGAATTGGAAGAAGAAATTTACATGAAGCAACCGGAAGGTTTCATTATGCCCGGGCAAGAGCATAAGGTTTGCAAGTTGGTGAAGTCCTTGTACGGACTTAAGCAAGCACCAAAGCAATGACATCATAAGTTTGATGAAGTTGTGTTATCTAATGGATACAAACTTAATCAATCGGATAAATGTGTATATAGCAAATTTGATAGCTCCGGTAATGGTGTCATCATTTGTTTATATGTTGATGATATGTTAATCTTTGGAACGGATCAAAAGCAAATTGACCTTACTAAAGCATTTTTATCATCAAGTTTTGCTATGAAGGATATGGGCATAGCGGATGTGATTCTAGGAATAAAGATTAAAAGAACTAATCTTGGAATATCCTTGTCACAATCTCACTATATTGAGAAAGTGCTTAAGAAGTTTAATTGTGAGAATAGCAGCATTGCTCATTCACCAATGGAAGCAAATATAAAGTTAATGCCTAATACGGGATTACCAATTTCACAATTAAAGTACTCTCAAGTCATAGGATGCTTAATGCATGCCATGACAAGTACTCGACCAGATATTGCATATGCAGTTGGAAGGTTGAGTAGATACACAAGCAATCCAAGTAGTCATCATTGGAGCGCGGTAATGCGTGTCTTAAAGTTTCTTAAGAATACTAAAGACTTTGCATTAACCTATAGTGGGAATCCTTCGGTGCTAGAAGGGTACTCGGATGCTAGTTGGATCACTAATCCTGAAGATCATTCTTCAACTAGTGGTTGGGTATTTTTGCTTGGGGGAGGTGCCATTTCTTGGGCTTCTAAGAAGCAAACATGCATCACGACATCCACTATGGAGTCGGAATTTGTAGCTTTGGCAAAGAAATTTAAAAGAGGCAGAATGGCTTAGGAATTTGGTGTGTGAAATTCCTTTATGGCCTAAACCGATATCATCAATATCGATCCATTGTGATAGCAAGCCAACTTTGGCTAAAGCTTATAGTCAAATATATAACGGGAAATCGAGACATCTCGGATTAAGACATAGCGCGGTACGAGAATTAATTACTCATGGGGTTATCTCGGTAGACTTCGTAAGAACTGATCAAAATCTTGCGGATCACTTAACTAAAAGCTTGGCAAAGCATTTAGTGGAAAAGTCAATAATAGGGATGGGTTTAAAGTCCATTAAACCTTAGGTATTGGGACACCCAATTCCCCTCTATTACATAGATAGAGGTAAAATTCAATGTGGAAAGCCCTTCACTTAAGATTGAAGTACATCAAAGTTTATCCCAAAAGGTATGTACTTAGACCTGCTGTGAGTTAAGGATGAAGTGTTACCTTCTTAATGAATATTTTGAAAAAATGTACTTGCAAGTACATGATAAAAGAATTCACCTATGTGAGACGTGGAGTATACGCTCATGAGAGGATTAGGATACTAGGCTTGTAATAAGTATCAATATATAACTTTATTGTTTAAATAGAATTTGTGTGTATTTTGCCTTAATGTATTCAATATGTTTAAGGGTTCAATCCTTAGAGACACCCTTTTTACTAGAGTATATGGAACGTGCATTTTTGTAACACCCCGTGTTAATTTAAATCATTTATTAGCCATCAAATTCTAATTTCAATTCTTAAATCATTTCCTAAGCCTTTAACCTTACAAAATCACAATTTTTGCAAAACTTTCGTTTTGTAAAATTTCTCGACTTCTTTAATACTTTTTAAAAAATTTTGAATAATGAAATAAATATTTTAATCTTAGAATTCAAAAGTAGAAAAACTTAGAAAAATAGTCAAACGCACATACTTTGACTTTTATCGGTTTTGACGCCCGACTTTTTAAAACTGACCAAATTCGTGAAAAACATTTTAAAACACAAATTAAACATTTTCTTAATCAAATAGTGTAGGAGACTTTTTCCAACCAATTAGAATTTAGGTGTTTCCTAATTTCTTTTAAAATTAAACTTTAATTACTAACTTTAATATCTAATTCTTTTAACCTAATTTCATTACAACTTTTTCATTATTTTCACAAGTGTAAAACTCACCCATTTTTCATCCAAATAGGCCGGCCACTTTGCTCTCTTTTTCTCCCTTTATTTTCTTTCATTTTTACTCTAAAACATCCTAAATAAAACCCTAAATATTACTCTAATACTTACTAGTATTATTTAGCTAATTAGAGGGTATTCAAGCTTACTATCTCGGGTTTATTTTTGAAGGTGAAGACGGGTACTTGGGTGAAGCTTTGGACCTAGATAATATAGTCGATCCGGACAACCAATAAATTTACCGATTAAGGTGACTAACTATGTCTTATATTATCTTTTTAGTAAATTAATTTGTTTTGTTATTATGATTTTATGAGTATGAAAATTATGTTAAATATGTTAAACATCACCTATATGTACTTGTGTGTTTAGGTGTTGTATAATAAAATGATAATAAATAAGTTATATTGATAATAGATTAGTTGTAGTAAAATAATACTATGTTTAGTTAAATTAATTTGAGCACTTTTAATTTGTGTTCATATGATTCTTATATTTAGTTATGTTTTATTTAAGTATTAGTCATATATAAAAATTATGTGAAGTATTAAAAATGAGTTTAAAGTGATTAAAAATGAAAAATAAAAATTGTATGTCATTTGTATATATCTCGGCATTTTGCCATTTTTTTTATATATTTTCATTTTTAATTTTTGTAAATAATATGTTAGAATAAGTTAGTTAAAATAGATGTGTTCATGTTAAAAAAAATTAAATTAGGAAAATAAATTATAAGTTGTTGAAATCAAAATTAGTGTTCTTGAGTTTATTTATGATCTTCATGAGTGTTCTTGGATTCTTCATGTTGATGTTCATCATTATTGTTCATTTTGATTATGTTTATATAATGTTTGTTTATAATTTGTGTTTATGTTTAGTTATTGTTTATATATATTGTTAGTATTATGTATTAAATCAACTTAAACATTATAAATCATTTAGAATAAAAAATTAGAAATTTAAAGTGTTGAAAAACACTATTCATAAATATAAATGAAATTGTTAGTAAATTTCTTTCTAGTTTAAATCGTTTTAGTATAATTAGAATAATTAAAATATAAAGACTTTAAGTTAAAAACCGATAAAATCGAAAAAATGAAAATTTGAACACTACTATCATTACTCACGGCATCCTCACTATTTTTAGGGTTAAAATTGTTTTTATCACTTTTTAGTTTATTGTTAATATAATTTAATTATTAGTTAATAAGTTAGATTTAAGAAATTAAAAGAAATAAATCAATTTGACACATATATCATATCACACGACATCACCATAATAAATTGATTAAATTTGACCAAAATGAAATTATCACTAAGTCACTAAAGTTAAATAGTAATTAGAATTGAATTTTTGTATAAATCGTTTTAATTATAAATGAATTATTATAAACCGATGAAAATATGTTAACCGTTATAAAAATGAATTAAATCGTGTGATACTACCTTTGCTATTGGATTATTGAATTTGGACATACGGACTATAAATGGATCATCCACGATACTATCACTAACTTAAATAAATAGACGACTAAATTTAACCGAGTCTTACATTTTAAAATATTTTCACAAATCACTAAATACAAAATGAACTTAACGTTTTTAAAACTAGACTTTTAGATATTTTCAAAAATCACTAAATACAAACCGAACTTAACGTTTTTAAAACTAGACTTTTGAAATATTTTCAAAAATCACTAAGTACAAAACGAACCTAACGACTTTGAAACTAGAATTTTTGTACTTAGCAAATAAAATGAAATTTTAGTTTATACTTAGGAAATATATTAATATATATGAATACGTATAAAAATACGTATAAATATAAAATACGTACACGTATAGGAATACGTATAAGTATAAAAATACGTATAGAATACGAAGTATAAAAATACGAATACGTATAAAAATACGTATAAAATACGGTGAATAGTGAATAGTAAATAGTGAATAGTGAATAATGAATAGTGAAATACTGAAAATAATTGAAAATTTTACTAAGTATAGAAAAATTTAAAATAAATAAGTAAATGACTTAAAGTGCTTTGAAAAACACTTAAATAAAATTTGGACATACTAATAAGCGATTCAATTTAAAATCTTGAAAACGTTAATAATTAACAACACTTCAAATAATAAACGAATGTGTTATGTGATCATTTGAAACCTACAATTCAAATAAAACGTTTGACGCTGAGACTAGGAGAGTCTAGTAACATGTGATATGTAAATATCAAATAAATAATGAATATTGAGTAAGTTAAATAAAAGGTCAAGCTTGGGCCTCAGATATGAAAACGTCAATCGTGAGTGAAGTGGGGTTAAGATAGTCTTGTAGCGGACGCCACTATCTCGACCTTATTGCGTGTGTCATCTCGAATAGTGTGGTATAGCCGGCAGTATTATGCTTTGTGCATCCTGCCCATGCCGTTACGCCTTAAGTCGTATAGCCTGTTCCGTACAAGATAATGAAAAATTCAACTCTTAGTGGGTCAGGCTTTAGGAAATTAAATAGTCGTTTTATCCTGAGTTAAGGTGCTCTATGAATAGCATAGCCTACTCTTAAATTGGATATTAGTGTATGCATACTAGACTAGGGTTTTATTCCCCTATTTCGCTAAAGTTATCAGGGCCACCGTGACCTTATTGCGATTGTCATCTCTGATTACTGTCTCCTTGCCGTGTTTCGTTCTTAGTGGGCGACACTTGCATTCGTTCTTACCTGCGTAAAGATTACTTGACGAGATTGTATCGAAGTTGAATCATTTCGAACACTAGAAGATGAGATGCAAGTACTATAGTATTCGGCGTGGTTTACGAGTCGAGTAAGCCTCTGCACTATGGAAGTGAGATGCAATCGATCAGAGTACAAAGGCCTACTCAGTGGTCAGGCTCGTAAGCAGTATGTGTTGTGTGTTGTTTGATTAAATGAGAACGAGTGTGTACCATCTTCGAAAACTAAAGACCACAACTTTACGAATTGAATCAGTGCATGAGGAGAATGATATGATATGTATGTTTGATTGCGATCCGATATCGCCTTGTAATGCCATTGAATTATTGTGATACTATTGCTATGCTATTATGTGTTATTTGCCTTCATAATTGAATATCATGCTTATATGATTTATCGCTTTAAACCGCATGCTTATTATGACTTATATGTCTTTATATGCTATATGTAATAAGCATGTTTATGTTTTTATCATAATGTTATGTTTATAAAGCGATAATATTAAACCAAAATAATTGAAATCGAGGGTAAGTATGAGCATAGCTAGTCACTGTCCGCTCAGCGGGCATCCCCCCAATAGTTTATTGTGCAGGACGATCGTGGACCGGAAGCTGGATTTTGGACGGGGCCATGCAACGTTTTTATGCTTTACTTTTAGTTGTTTTTGAGAGATTTGTAATATATAACACTTTACTCTTTTAACTTCCGTATTTAGAGTTGTTCCATTCAACTCTTAAACGATGATGTAATATTTGGGTTATTTGTATAATTAATAACGCTGGTTTAAGACTTAATTAATTTCCGCCTTAGTAATTAAAGTCGACTAAAAAAAAAACCAGGTTGTTACAGTTTTACTATGTAAAAATTCAATCTTCGTGACATTTTCATTTATGCGCAAATTTGATGATTGGTAGGTATTAAAACGAATCAAGGATTACACTTAAATGGGGGAGGAATGTTGGTGATTTAAGTGTCATCGTACCGTTTAAGTATAATTGGATATCGTGGTAGAATCATACGGAAACTCATAACGTTCCAATATGAATCAGGAGTGTGGAGTACACGTTAATATATAAACAATTATTGAGTTAACGGGATGTACGGAAGAAGCGGAAAAGAAATAAATAATTATAGAATTGGTTAAGTGCACCAATTAATATACAAATAATTGAATTTTACGTACAAATGTTTGTACATCAAAGCCATTCACCAAAAGTGGCATTCATTTGTCAAAACAAGTGGCTCTTGAATAGGTACGTGCCTTTTCATAGATAATCCGTATCATGTATAATTCTCCTTATAAATATAAGAGGATTGTGAAAGAAAAAGAAAAACAAAAAATTTCAGATTTCTACCCTCTACAAATCCACAAATTCTTGTTTGAGACGGCGAAACCCGTTTCTAGCTTAAAACGGGTCGGGTATGACCCTTTTTATTTATTTATTTTTTTTTTTTTCTGAAATTTTTTTTAAGACCCAATTTTTTCTTTTTTTTAATCTTTTATCAAAAATCGTGTTTATAGGGTAATTAAAAATGGTAACAAAGTAGACAAAAATGGTAACATATTATATTATATTGGTAACATATTATGAAACCTCAGTTTTCATGGGTTTGTTTTCCTTAAACGATAACTAGTTGAGCACCCGTGCGATGCACGGCTAATATAGATATTTATATTTAGTGAAAAATAATTATGATATAAGATGTATGGAATAGTAAATTGTAACTTGGGATACATCATATATTTAGGGTCTGTTCTTCTCATCTTATTTTTATTTATCTTATCAAACTTTTAACAAAATTTTAGAAAAGTTAATAAAACATTAAAAACTTATAAAATATTTAATAAAAATTTCAGATAACTTCATAAAACTTAAGAAACCTAATAATAAGATTATTATTAATTATTTTTGTTGTTGTTATTCTTATTATCGTTATAATATATTATTAGATTATTATTATATTATATTGTTATTTTTATATTATTATTATTATTACTATTTTATTAGTATGGAATACTTTTGATTATCTATTTCTAATAATAATAATTTATTTGTATAATTATTATTTTTGTAATTTAATTTGTTAGTAATATTATAGTTACAATTTCTATTATTTAAATTATTATCTTTATAATAATAATAGTTTATAAATAAAAATATTAAAATTACTATATTATAAATACATTAATAATATATTAAAATAATTTAATAATAAAATAATAATATTATATTATTATTTTTAATTTATTGTACTTAATTTAGTAATAATAATATAGTAATGAAATATAATAATATTTTATTAATAAGTCCTTTATTGGTATTATTATTTATTATATTTTTGTTATTAATAAATTATTCATTATTACGTTATATTATGAATATTATTTATACTATCACTGTTATTATTTATATTCTTACCACTTCTATTCTCCAAAAGATTATAATTATTTAAATTTTCTTAAATTTCATTTTATTTAACAAACAATCAAAAAGTTAAGGCAACTTCAGAAATATAGGAAATTTTTTGAAAATTTCAGATACTTATTAAAAACTTAAGAATAACTTCAAATTTCATACAAAATAAGGCGAAGATAACATGCCGCTAGTTGGAAGTACAACTACCACTTTGACAGTTTGACATCTTCATTCATTTGAGAATAAAAGAACGAAAGAATTAGCACCCAAAGTCAAAACTTTTAGGAGTAAAATATATAAGTAACTTAAATTTTTTAGGAATAATTTACTTTCTTTAAAAAAATGGATTAAGTTATATAAGTATATTAGACATTTATATTACATATATGTATCCTAATATAATTTTAAATTGGTTGTCTCAAAAGCCTTTATCCATTGATTTCGTGAATGATATTTTTATTTTTTTTTAAATTATATAAATTCTAATTGTTGAGTACTCCGTATTATCTATTATCTATTAATATCAAAATAAAATACATAAATCTTTTCTATTTTGTTAAAATGTTAAGAATTATGATAGTGTATTATCTTCTACAATTAGTGTGAACGTAATTATTTATTTGAAATATATTTTGTTTGTATTTATTTCAGTTTTAATATTTATAGTATAAGAAATTATTCCTTAGTAAAACTGTAAAAGTAGTGTGCGTACATAGGTTTTTTTTTTGTTTTTATATAAATCTAGATAATATTCAATACACAAATATTATGTACTGAGAATATTTATTTTTTATATTATTTGCAAATTTTATTTTTACTTTTTGGAGTTATACAACTAAGAATTCTCAATGTAACATATACATTGATTTATTAGAATACTTTTGTTAAGAAATAAAATAGATTAAATAACATTCAGTATTATAGGGAATATATTATTTTATTAACAAAAATAAAGTGCAATTAGGTGCTTGACAGAATTAACATAAATATTATGTAGTTAAATAAGGTGAGAGATTAAGATTTTTTTTAATTCATTTATTTATTTATGATGTCATATATTGCTTTTGGCGGGAAATTTTTTAATATGGTGTTGACATGTGGCAATGATGATGTAAGCTGAAACTGTCATTTAGTAGATATAAGATGTTGTCCTTTTATACAAACAGGTAACCATTTAGTATAATAATGTTACCATGTTAGCTTTCAATGTTTGTATTCCTTAAAAGATAATGTTGTCCTTTTATATATACAGGTCACCCTTTACAACAACAATGTTACCATCTCATTTTTCAGCTCAACTGAGGTTTCAATGGGTTTGTTTTCCTTTAAAAAAAATGTTGCCCTTTTATATAAACAGGTCACCCTTTAGAAAAACAATGTTACCATCTTATTTCTCAGCTAAACTAATGTTTCAATGGGTTTTTTAAATGTTGCCCTTTTATACAAACAGGTCACCATTTAGATAAACAATGTTACCTTCTTATTGTTTCAATGGGTTTTTTGTCCTGCAAAGATAATGTTGTCCTTTAATAAAAACAGGTCACCATTTAGTACAACAATGTTACCGTCTTAGCTTTCAGCCAGTGGCGGACGCAGAGATTTCCTAATGTGGGTGCACCATCGTTAACAAAAACACGGATTATATATAAAAAAATATAGCTTACACAAAAAAATCATATTAGCCATTACGTAGCGACATAAGTGCATAAAAATATGAACATTAAGGAAAATTTACAACCATGCGACGAGTTTTCATATTTTGAAAACGTTTTAAGACATCATCGTCGCTAACTTGTTCAAAAAAATTCTCTCTACAAATGTAACTAAACGTTTTAAGACATCATCGTTTTAAGACCTTTGTTCCTTTTCATCATTCTAAACACAAAAACTAACACCAATTTACAAAGGAAACTTTTGATTGAAATTGAAACAAATAGTTAAGCACATAACATTCACATCACTTATAACGATTAACTAATACTCTAACAGTCTAATATAATGAAAGTATTTGCGAATTTGATACTACAATTTGAAATTATAAATTTATAATTATTCAAAATAATTTTTACCAATCAAAGTAAAAAAAAAAAAATTAGGAATTGTAGAAAAACATACCAAGATGATATAGACTTGTTCGCGGTGGATAATTGATTCGATAATGGTTGACGTTGATGAAAATTCAATTGGATTAAAATTGAAGTAAAGGGAAGAGAATTGAAGAGTAAAAAAAAACAACCGAGAAAAAAAAAACTAGAGGTGAAGTGCGGGTAAATAAGGGTTTTGACTCATAAAATTCTTAAAAAGAAAAAATGTGGCCAAGGGGTTTCGAACTCCCGACCTATGGGTCAACTGACTGGGAATTTGCAAGCAGCCCACAGACCACTAGGCTACTGGGCTTTTTTTGTTCTATATCAACACGTTTTAGTATATATCATTTACTCTGTATTATAAAAAAAAAAAAAAAAATTAAAATTCAAGTGGGGGCACGTGCACCGTGTTGCACCCACCCCCGTCCGCCACTGCTTTCAGCACAACTTTAATGTTTCCATGGATTTGTTTTACTTGAAAGAAAATGTTACCCATTTATGCAAACAGGTCACCCTTTACAACAACAATGTTACCATCTCTACTTCCAAAAATTACACCTCATTAGTAATAATATTTCTATTTTTTGAAAAATACCCACTTCATTTTACACTTACCACAATAAAATATTGAAAACCCAGAAAACCCATTTTTTTTTCCTCAGAAAATAAAAAAAACCCACAAATTCTTGTTTATAATAATAATAATAATAATAATAATAATAATAATAATAATAATAATAATAATAATAATAATAAAACAAATACAACAACAACAACAATGGCACGACAACAACAATGGCGACAACACAACAATGGCGGCTTCAACAGCAACAATGGCGACAACAACTTCAACAACAACTTCAACAGTAATAACTTCAACAGCAACACAAAAATGTTCATAGATCCAAGAATGGTGTATGAACATTACCAAATGAAATGAAAAATAAATGAAAAAGAGGGAGAGAAATGAAATGGAAGAGAGAGAGAGAGAGGGGAAAAAAAAAATGAAATGGAGAGAGGAGAGAGGAGACCAAATGAAGGCGGCAGAGAGGAGACCAAATGAAATGAAATGGGTGATTGTCATCCTATTTAAGCAACCCTAATTTAGGGTAGATCCAATTTGGGTAAGATCCGACCCGTTTCTCTTGTAAGACGGGTTGACCCGTCTTACAAGAGACTAATTGCTATAAATCAAACAAAAAACATTAAAGTTCTTCTTTGTTTTTAGCCTAAAAACCAAAGGGACTTTGTAGTTTTATCCTACGATTGATTTCGCGGTCTCCCTACGGCAAGTAAGGGGCGAAATACTTTCTAAGGAGAGCAGTCACTTGCGACTCTACAATTATCCGAGTGCTAATTTCTTTCATACACAATATTATCATTTAATACACTATAATCTGACCGTCTCAATCTATCATAGTTCTCTAAATCGGAGGCCGTATAATTTTTGTGCTAGTGAAGTAGTTTATCATTCATGTTTCATGGGAGATATTGGCATGAATTATCTGTCTTTTTGGTTAGTCAGTTCAAAATATAGTCTCAAGTTTTGAGACAATATTTTGGCTCTCGAGAGAGAGGCTAATGGTGCACATTGTTGGTCAGTAATCTTTGTCTATGTGAAGTATGCCATCCATACCACGCTGCACAAACATTGAACTAAATTGTGGTGCTCTAGTTTCTCTGCAATTGACTATTTCCGTGAGAGTATTTTGAAAGAAATGAATGGATCAAGGGGAGGTGTCTGTGGTGGGTAGAGGTGTTATTTATTTATTTATTTATTATTAATTTTTCGGGAACATCACTTTTTATGACCTATGAGTGCAGTTTGCTTTTAAATGGTGTCTTTGGTAGGATCTTTATCCTTTTACGGTGACTGAATCGTTGTTGAATTTAATGTTGAGAAATCTGGATGGTGGCGTAGGAAAAAGTCCTCTCTCTTGTAAGTTTTTACAGGTTCTAGGATATTAAAGGTCTAAATACTCTTTTGGTTTATTGGTAGAATGTTAATCGAAGATGCTGCTTTGTGGCTACCTTTCTTGTAGTGATATTTGTGTAAAAGCTGAAACCCCGAACTTTTTTGACTACTCTCTGCTATCAGGCAACGGTTTTTCAAATATCTCAAGACCTGCTACGATATGTGTTGGGGGAAGAATTGATTTCTAGATTGGTCGAGGTTCTAGAGCAACTTACTATACTGGTTCCGTTGTAGTAAAAGATAATGATGCTTCAAAGTAAAAATGTTCTTCACCTACCCACTGCCAAAATGAATGTAGTCTAATGGTAATCAGGTCATATGTTTATACATACTTGAAGGACTACAAAATGTTCATCTCGAAAAAAGTCATCCTTTAGGCTGTACTTTAGCATGGCATGGTGAGGGTTTTGCATGATAAAGTTTTGTGTTGAAGGAGGGTGGCATAGTTTGGTCTTTTCGTTTTGGTGCTCCTCAAAGTCTTTACGACCATCATAGTATGGTTTAGGTGCATGTGTCTCTGGACTCTGGGTTAGAATGTTATATCATCTACCATTTCAATAATCGTCCAAGGTACGGAGTTATGTTTTTGTCATGTGAACTGTGAGGACTAGGAGTATCCTTTATAATATATTCTGGTTGAAAATTGTTGTATTTGTATTTTCAGTTGTCATGATTCTCATGAACATCATTAGAACTAAACTGAAGTAAATTGCCAAATTTTGTCGATACTTAAATAATTCTATTGCTTAGCCTTAGCCTGTGAAATCGATCCTATAGAGATCCAAGGCAAGTTAAATCGTACAGAATGTTGGCACATCTGTGCAAAGCTGTCAAACGAGAGGTGAGGGTGCTGCCTATAGATGCTTGGATTCTGAGCTCATCTTGCCTTGGACAAATAGTTGACTTTTGTTGTGCTCCTGTCGGATGGTAACCAAGTTACTCCCGGGTTTTTGTTATGGTCATTTTGTGAAGCATTGGAAGTTGGATAGTAACGGTCTCATAAACTCTCTCGGGTCATTCATTTAAAATAAATTCTCGAAGACTTTGTACAAGCAACCTTGATTCTTGAATCTGTTTTGCACCCCTAGTCTCACCTCTACTGATAATTTGAGCACCACCTATGTATGCTTGTCACAGCCATTAAAATCTGTATCCCTTTTGTTACCATGCCCAAAATTATATAGTGTTTTTTTTTTTTTTTAAACCCGAAAAATGAGATTCACAGTACATCTTGTTTGAATATTTCAAATTTGTATCCCTTGGTTTTTGCGGTTACTTATTTCTGTCCTTTCTGCTCAAATTGACTGGTTGATGTGCGCTTATTTGTTGGCGTATAATGTCTGTCAATATATAACACCTAAATTGGTCTGTTCATTACAACGTAAAGATCTGTTGGTGTCTGCAACAATTTGGCACTTTGTGCGTGGTTTCTCACGCTTCAAACATGTTTACTTGTTTGTGTTGGGCTCGGACTCTTCTTTTAGGAACTGTCTTAATGCCAAAAAACTGTGCCGAACTCTTAACCACTGACCCTTGTCTGGCTTGTAGTTGAGTTGACGTTATTTTGGCGTAGGTAGCATGTCGTTATGCCCTTTTTTACTATTTATATATATATGCCCTTTCCACGTGATTTAGTACTCCGTATGATAATAAACGATTTGTTCTTTTCTTCTTCACCTGTTTCTGGTGTTGTGTCGGATGCCGGATGCCGAGACAAGATTTGTTCTTTTCTTCAAAGATTGACTAGGGTTTCAATTTTTTTTTTTTCCTTTCATGTTTTACACAACATCGACAATTTCATGCGGAGATTTCACATAACCAGCCCCAAATCAAATTAGAATTGAAACAGTGTTATTTTATTTTCCGTTTTAAGGATCTTTGTTGTTATGTTGTCGAATTGATAGATGACGACGATCTTGTGGTGCCTAGTCGATTTTGTCATTGACATTTACAATCATATTTACTCCGTATAATACTGCATGTTTCTTTCCCTGCAGAGCGTTAGCAAGTACTGCCAATAGTGGAGATCATCGTTGACAGGCGAGGCTTGTAATGCTGACGAAAGCTTTTGCTAAATCTTCCCATACTAATCAATTGGTTGAATGCTGTTAAAAGGGTACGCTGATTGACCTACCGCAACCGTCGACTGGAATTGAAATTTATGAGCAAACTGTTTGGGAAAAGACAACTTTTTTTCTTATGCATTCTGAATCTATAAACATTAATGCCTATAAATAAATGTTTATATTATACTTTATTTTGGCATGTTTAGCGAATTATATACATAATTACATATATACTCGAAAGTAACTCAGAAATGAATTATATACATAATTACATATATACTCGAAAGCAACTCAGAAATGAATTATATACATAATTACATATATATACTCGAAAGTAACTCTGAAATGACTGCCTATCGTTGATAGAATTTTACTGTGCTCGGTTACAGTTGTGAAAACTGAATGTGCTAAACTTCTTTGTGGCTTCTCAAGTGATTACTGCACTTCTGATTTTGAAAATACATCGTTCCGAGACGATACTGAGATTTGGCAATTTGAGATATTGTGTAATGTCTATAAAATACGGAGTACAATGTAGTAGTAGTAATACTTGTATATGAAATAGTTTTATACTCCGAAATAAATTATCACCTTAATCATATTTTATCGACCTATTTATTTGACTTTTTTTTAGCTCTTTTAATGATGATGACCCTCGGAAATACAATTTTAGAGTCCACTTCGTATCTGATTTGTGGTGTACCAAAATTCTATATACACCCAGTGTAATTGTATGTCTTTCACACATAAAGCCCATTCCAAAAATTCGTTAATGGGATCGGTAACTTTGCTAATAAAATAGTCGGGTTGAGATTCACAGCAATTACTGCCTATATGCAGTTATTTTTTTTTTCCCTTCAAATCTTTAGATTTTATTTTATTTTGATAATATATCTTTTACTTAAATAAATGAATGATTGTGATTGGAGGACTGCACAACTGCAATTAAATGACAACCGCTGTGAATCGTCACCCAAAATAGTGTTATCCTATCATTTGAATCATATCGAATTATTATGAATGGGGTCTATTATTCTGTTGATAGACAATTAGAGAAAACATATATGTCAGTGGTTTACGCTAAAGTTTTCATATCGACAATATTAAGCAGGGCTCCGAGAGCTGTGCTACCATTTCGTAAGACACTTCTTTACGATTGAAACAAAGAAAAAAAAACTGCACTTGAGTACTTGACCTTTTTATTCAACAAACTTTTGAAAGTTCAAATTATGTGTAAATCACAACAGACCATGTCATACATATTCACAACATATTAAGTATTAACCGAACTTTCTACAAACTTTAGCCAATTTGTAAACGCGACCTCTTTGACATTGATAACCAGGCCCACAATCCGAGTCATCGGCGCATACACATAATCCCTCTCGGCCACACCCGACTTCATTAATAGTAACGTCCCCATTCAAACCCAATATCTGATCAGTCCATTTATTCGAAAATAGCCCTAACGGATCATACATTTTCTTAACTTTTAAAAACTTTTGACCATCTTTAAATTTCTTAATAGCATTTTTAAAAGCAACATTTCTATTCTTACCCCAATGTGGTATGGCATTATACTTAAAAATAGCTATTTGTTCAATTTCATCCATTATGTCTCCCAGAAGCCTCGGACCTAATCGCTCACGCGACCGATAATATGTGATGTCGAAGTCGATCCCGTCCTCGTCCTTCCCGAGATATGCCGGGGAGGACGTGACGTATCTCATGAGGATGCCATTGTACAAGTCTACGCCACACATGGATGATGGGTTTTCATTGACAAATTTTTTTATGTCTTGAATGAAACCTTTGACTTTGGTCAATGGTATAGTAAATCCATTGCTATAGTAAAATTGTCCTCTTATTCTTGGGTCCCACCCACAGTAATAACCCGGTTGATTGTCGGTAAGACATTCTCCGGCTGATTGTATGTTGTTTTGGTATCCAATTACCGGATATCCGGTAAAATTATGACCTGCATAAAATCATAAATTTCAAATAAGATGATTACATATAATATTTCAACAGTAAGCCTCCTGTGAGACTAGCGTTACACTATGTTAATACGAGACAAGAGTACAAATTATAGTTAAAAGGGTTGAAAAACATGAAACAAATCTACTAAAGTCAATTTTAGAGGTACTAAAAAATTTAGTTAAAATTGATAATAATTATCACTAAAATGATACAAAAAATTATATAATTGAGTACAAATGAGGTTGACTTACAATAACTTATTGTGAGACTTGACTGACACAAGAATTTATGATATTTCAATTGGTTATGATATTTGATTCTTATTAGACTACTTAATTAACCGTCTGCTATTTAGTTTTTATATAAAATAGAATTGTGTTGACTTTATTAATATGTACGTAATACATTTATTACATAACGAATGACGATAGCTTTAGACTAATTAATAATTTTAAATGATAAATCGATCAATTATATATTTAAGTGTGAAAATGACAATATTAAACTTAATTGAAAAAAAATACGGAGGAGAATAAATATAATAATCGAGTCACTAAAAATAAAGGAGGGGTTGGAGATTACCGTCGTTAGTGAGTCCATATGCAGTGTCAAAGAGAAGTTTAGTTGTTGCCTTAGCGTTCGCACATCTTAACTTTTCCCGCCCAAATTTTTCTTCCCCGTCCTCTGGATGGTGCATGCATTAAATCAAGAATTCCGAGTTAAAATTTCTTAGGATATACGGAGTATAATTCTTTATAAGACAATTGTATGCGTACGACAGACAGACAAATAGATAAATTGTATCATTTCTCAATCGTTGTGTCAAGTCATTTTGTTATGGAGGGAAAAAATGAAACGAATGAAAGAAGTAGTGATCGATATTCTATTCTTTTAAGTCATACAGTTATCTTACTATTATTATATGTTTATCTCATAAATTTATGATACGTACGCATATGACGATCTCATTTGAAAGTATGAGGAACGAAATACCTGCAGCTCTGGTAGATTCGCTCAAAAGCTTGGGAAGGGAGCGCATACCGAGGAAGTCGTAGACACCATTACCAGGTGTTGAGACGGATACTCTATCATCAATTCTATAAACAACCTTGCGTTGACTTGGTTGCCAAACTATGTCTCCAAACTCATGTTCTTTACCAAAAGTCAACGCTTTTTCACCCAGGTCATTGTCCCCTTCTGCTATAAATGTCATGTTTCTTTTGAATAGTCCTTGCAATTTGAATGTCACCTTCATAAATTTATTTAAACCATCATTTTATCATGATTAATACGTATTGTAATATTGTTGTTTTATGTGTATGGTAATTATTGTGTCTAATAAAAAAGTGATAACAAAATAAAAAGTTATTTTTAGGCAATATCCGATCCGTCAGAACTAGTATTACACTGGCCTTTTGAAACACTAATTATTTGTTGTACGCGTGTAACCGTATTGTTTCAATGTTTTTATTCTATTATAAGCAAGTTATATTATAGTTATGCATGTACGTAGTACATTGCTCAATGCTCACTATGTTCCGACCATTAGTATTTTATTAGTAATTTAGATTTAGATGTGTCGGTGAATTTTAATTTTATTATGCTTAAAATTATTATATGCAAGATAATTTATGAGATAAAAAATATTATGTTGATTTTTAAAACTTTTTGACTCCCAATATATTTTATGGTAAGACATTACTAAAACGGATTGATATTTCATCCTTTCTAGTTATTATTTAAAAAAAAATTGCAATTTTATCATAATTTATAATAACAGGTCTTGTTCTTTAATAACTAGACCTATATTACTGCTAGAGCTAGGGGTGTAACCGAACCGATCTGATATCGAGCTCAGGTGAGCTCAAATTTTTTTTCTCGAGCTCGGAATCAGATCGGAACTCACCGAACTCAAAAATTCAAAGCTCGGAATCGGCTGGAAAGAAGTCTCGATCTCAACTCGCGCGAGCTCTATTTAAGCTTTTGTTGAATATATTTTTCTACTTTTTTTTAAAAAACCAATTTAGATAAATATTTATATAAAAATCGTATATATAAAATATTTGTACTCCGTATAAAAAAATCAAGCAAATGATTATCAAATACAAAGAAAAAAAAAATTATAGTAGCAAAAATTTATGTATATACAAAGATTAAATTATAAAAAAAATAAGAAAAAGCCCAAATTCGAGCTTATGATATGAGCTTTACTAAGCTCGGAATCAGCTCGGATTTGGCCTAACTCGGATAGGGCTCGAGCTCAAGATCAGTTTGACCGAGTTCGAACCGAGCTTTGATCGATTTTATTCCGAGGGCTCATCGAGTCGGCTCTAATCATTTACATTTCTAGCTAGAGCTGACCATTTGAATGGGGCAGGCCGGCCTAGCCCAACTCGTTCAATGTTCCTAAATTTTAGTGGTCTGATCCGGCCTTTCTGAGCACAAGCCGTTTTCGGGCCTTGATTTTTAAGGCACGGCCCTCCGGATCTCTATATTTGTAAATTTTTATAACTAAAGGGTCGGGCTCGAGCCTTAATTTTGAAAGCCCGACCAGGCCAAGTCTTGGCCACCACCCTTAAGGGGTTGTGCCTAAGCCAGAGATTTGAGGCCTAGCCCGTAGCGGGCGGCGGGCCAGTTTGAGCTCGACCAGCCCGCCCCGTAGCCAGGTCAACTAACTGCATAACCTAAATTCCTAAAATCTTATTCTGACAAGCGAATATATTTAAATTCAATATGATTTGAACAAAAGAGGCCAAACCTGTGAAATAACACCAAGAACACCAAGTGAAACCTTAGCAGCCTGAAGATCTTCATCTCCAACACCAAGCTTCCTCACCTTAACAAAATCATTCCCAGCATCGCCGGGACTAACAATCGTAAGGCCGACGACATAGTCGTGCACGGCGCTACCTAGGCCGTGTAACGAGCTGCCGTGTGAACCGGTTGAAATCATGCCACCAACGGTTACACCATTCCAGTACGGCGAATATGGCAGTGCTAGGCCTGCTCTTGCGGCCTCGTCTTTCAGTTGTTTTAGGGTTACGCCTGTTTGGACCGTCATTGTTCGTTCTTTGGTGTCGACTTTGAGTGTTTTGTTGAGGTTTTTCGTGCTTATTGTGATCCCGTCTTCACCGTCTGGGCACACCAACTTGGGGAAGCTGTGACCGTATTTGGTAACCACCTGTTTATTGTTGATTTGTCGTCGTTAAAAGAAATAAAGCAATATAGCGGTAACAATTTCAATATCATTACCAATAATACTCAATTCGAAAATGAAATTAAATTTATCGACTTGAGACCGTATAATCAAATATAGCAAAAATCACACTACTAACCTTAATCTTCCTCTTTAACTTGGTTGCATCTCGAACAAACGATACAATTTCATCTTCAGTTTCGGGATACACAACGTTTGCGACCCGACACAAGCTCCGGTCTGGGAACGACCCATACCCGTTTGTGACGACACAATCGAAGTTTCCATTAGAACATTTAACAGGCTCCTCAGGAGGGACACATATAACTACGTGACACCACAATATAAAGTACGTAAAAATAACACTCACACATAAAATTGGCGACATTTTATCGCATTTTGTATTAATTCGATTGAATTCGTCTAATAACATAATTTTTATTGTTGATCTTATATGAATATAAAGGTGGGGTCATGTATTTATTGAATGTAGATCGATGTTTGAAGCTAAATAATGTAAGTAAATACTCCGTAAAGTCCGTATATAATATACTACTCCGTAGAAGGGAGTGTACGTAAGCATGTTTTTTTATTAATTATTTTCTTTATTAATTATAGATGAGATGAGATAGTAGGTGTGTTTGATTCCTTGCACCCTTTAAATTTAGGGTTTTATATGTTCAACACGATATGTGATATACTTAATTACTCATATTGACTATCGATTTATAAATTTCGCAGCAAATATTTGAAGGATTAATTATCTAATTCTTTTTTATAAGTATGTTTAACACCGTACGTACTCCAAAATTTATTTTCCGGCGAAAAAGAAAATTAAATTTTCGGCCACTGACCAAGTACATCACGTAAAAAAGAAAAAAAAACACATGGAAGTTATGCGGTAAACGAATCAACAATTATGGGAGCATGAACTTTTAAAGTTTTGAACAATAACCATATTATTGGATAGTGTTATAGCGCCACCCGGTGGTTCTGAGTTTGGTACCACCATAACTAAAAATAAAGAAAAATAGAAAAATGATGAATTAGTTGTTGTATTTGCGTCAAACTCTGAAAGGTTAGTATCATAATTAAATAACACATGGAATTGAAGTATGTTATTCAAATATTAAAAAAAAAATCAAAAAAAAAATCTATATCTACTTATATTTATATTTATTATTTGTACTTCGTATTTATTATTTGTATGAGTATTTTGACACATTTTGTGAAATTTGTTTTATACTAAATCTCTCACCTAAATTTACGCATTTCGTATTTATATTAAATCTCTCACCTAAATTTATACCTCGTATTTATTATTTGTATGAGTATATTGACACATTTTGTGAAATTTGTTAATTTATTTATTTTTGTGAAACTTCAATATATGATCACTTATATTTGTGTAGAGATCAAAAAATTTATTTTCATCCATCACCCAAACGGGTTCACCAATTTTATGTAGGGTATTTTTTGGTTCAAATTCGGCGGCGAAGCCGCCGGAACATCCCTGAAAAGGGTTACGCAACACCGTAAAATTGTACCCTAAACCCTTTTTTGGGAAAAACAAATCGATGAGGAACGCATATGAGGGTGTTTGTATAGGAGACATAACAAAATTAAATAAATTTATTATGATTATTTAGTTTAAAAACCGAAACTCTACGACGTAGAGTTATAGAGTAACTCCAGAGGATCCTGACACATCCTTATGTATATTTATATTTAAATTTTATATTTTTAAATTTTACGGTGCATGTTTTTAATTTTATTATCAATTTTTAATTATTATTAATATAGTTTTTATTTTTACATTTAATTAATGATCGTAAGAAATTGGAGTCAAATTGGTTTATGCTCAAACTAAAAAGGCAAACGTGAATTTTTGTGTACACAAAGTAGTAATAATGATTTTACATTTACTCATCCAAAACTAATATTGACTCGATCCAACTTCAATTCATCCATAAACTACAAATTTAATTAAGTATAACAAATTTTGTGTTCAAATTAAATTAACTTGAATCGTTTTACATCGAAACAAAAATAAAGGATCAATAGCCTGTAATATTGATATACTTCGTATATAATTTGGGGCATATGTAATACGGAGTATGTAATATTGGTATTGTATTGACTATCATGCTTTTATTGGGTCATATTATAACATTACCACTTTCATTATGCTAAATATATGAAGTATCATTGTTAAGTTGAAATTGTTGTTAAGCAAAAATTTTCACGCAGTGTGTATTTGGAAAAATATACGGAGTAATTTTTATTGTTACAATGGATTGGATTAATAGATGATGAATTTCTTTCATTAGAATAAATTTGAAACTTTAAAAATTGAGAGAGGGAAGTGAAAATGAGTTAGTAAATTACATTTATGATCCCGGTGGCACTCAAATTGAGTACCGGGTGGCGTCATCTCATTATTCTTATTGAAACTAATTATCCATTCTAAACTTAAAAGAAATCAAACCAATCAAGTGAAGTCTTAAATTAGTTAAATAATAAAACAAAATATTTGCTATATTTTAGGCATTTTATTCTTATTTAACAATCTAAATCGTTTAAAGTTTACAACATATATATATCTCTATATATAGAGATAAGATCTTTCAAGCCCTAAGTTTTGGGAAAGTCATTGAGTCCAGACATCTGCTTTGAGATTTTAACACAAAAATTTGAGATTTTAACACAAAAATTTAGAACTGCAAAATTCCAGAATATTTGAGATTTTAACAATGTTAAAATCTCAAATATTCTGGAATTTTGCAGTCTCAAATTTTTGTGTTAAAATCTCAAATTTTTGTGTTAAAATCTCAAAGCGGATTCAGGACTCAATGACTTTCTCTAATAAGTTGGGCTTAAAAGATCTTATCTCTATATATATATATATATATATATATATATGTTCTTAAAACTATGGGTTATCAACGTGTATTTTTTATTTTTCTATGTTGTAACTTTCATTTTGGTCAAAATACCTTTGACTGATCATAACTATCGATCACGATTTTTGAAAGTGGCGTTTTTTGTTTCAAATCAAAGATATTGCATAAATGAACAATTGAGAACAAAAATTATCACATTAAGAACCTGTAACAAAGAATTATCGTCGATCAATGTTTATACGATAAAAAAC
Organism: Dianthus caryophyllus; assembly: GCA_023091065.1. Lineage (NCBI taxonomy): Eukaryota > Viridiplantae > Streptophyta > Magnoliopsida > Caryophyllales > Caryophyllaceae > Dianthus > Dianthus caryophyllus. The sequence continues at coordinate 34,595,283 of CM041519.1, forward strand.
GTTTGACCGATCATAACTCGTACCACAAGTTTCGAAAATGACCATTTTGCATCTCAAATTAATGATGTCGTAAATACGCTGAATTTGGGCAAAATATTGTTGTTTTTGAAACCCGTACACATGAATTATTGCAAGTCAATGATATCTTGACCTAAAATAGAGTTACCATATGAAAATTAAAAAAATATAAGTTTACCACATAGAATATTCCTAAAACTATTGTATATATCGACCATTTAACAACTTTGAGCGGGCTTTTAAATAACTACGGGTCTATGACTTTGTCTGCATTAAAAAACTAGAATTGTGACTCTCAAACGTTACCACAAGAGAACAAAACAAAGTAAGCTTTTAGAATCACAACCACGAGACGCAACTTCAGTTGACTGATATAAAAATATAGCAGAACAATTTTCTGAAATGATCTTTTTTTTTTTTTTTAATTCTAAATACAATTTGAAATGATCTTATTTTTTACGTATTTGATACGATTTATTTTTCTAATAAATTTACCTTATTATTCTAGGAGATACTAGTGTAATTTTTGGTAAGTGTAAAAGAAAAAGAAAAATTCACATATAATATCATGCTCCGTGAGATTAATTATATGATGTGTAATGCTACTACGAAGTGCATTAAATATGAGTATTTTTTCTACATGCAGGTAAACATTTTATACAAATTTTACGATAACAACGTCTCATAGTATATATGACATATGCATATATATATATATATCCATAGTGTTACTGCTGTATAAGGCAATTGTGTATTCGTGTTATGATTGATTAAAATTTAAAAACTTACGCTGTTATGTTTGACACTAATTAAATGTGAATGCATAATCGATTATCTTGTTATGAACAGTTGTTGGCCCGTCACAATAGTATATGTAAACCTATATGATTAGCTCTTTGAGTATATATTATTTTTAATGATAAAACAAAATAATCAATACTAATATAATAATTTGTTGGGTTTTGACTTTTGAGATTAGGACGACGACATATTCGATCACCATTGCATTGAATTAGAAAATAAACTTTGATGCATGTCCGTTTATCAGGGAATTTATCAGACAATTATTTATGATGACATGAGTATGAACGCAAAAATAATCTAGCAATAATGTACTAAAAAGACAGATGTCCAAGTCCAACTACATATATTATTGTAGTTAAACTTGGAATAGAGGGTGAAAGACTAACTGACAATTTGCATTTTGTAATATAAACGATAAAGAAAACAAAACGCAATTTAGCAACCAACGAAATTAATCGCCAATTGCTTTAAATTGGTCGCAAAACGCAATTTCGTCTCAAAAAGGTCTTAAATTTGTCGCAGAAGGCTCAGTCGCTAATTAAATTGGTTGTTAAATTGGTCGCCTGAGTGCTGTGTTTTTTTGTAGTGCTATTATACATTCTCCGTATAATTTGCAACATATGTATTGGGTAATAATTAGGGTAAATTACTAAAAATACTACCTTACAAAATCCCTTTTTCAAAAATTACCACCTTTTTAAAACAAATTTTAATATTACTAGTGTAACTTTTAAAACATTATATTTAAAATTTACTATCAAAACCCATTTTTAATGGTAATAAAATTGATTTTAAGTGTTTTGCATAAAAGCTGCTTTAATTTGAAAGCATATTTTGTTGACAAAGAAGTCTTCAATGAGTTTTCTATAGCAAGATCAACATAAAAAATTATCATTTTAATCACCGAAAACGTGTTTTGTGTAGCAAAATTAATTAAAAATACTTTTAAAAAGTAGTAATTTTAGAATAATTTTTTAATGATAGTAATTTGAAACAAGTTGATTTGATAAAGTAGATTTTTGTAATTACTCTAATAATTATAAGGATTTATTATGAACTCCCACCTTTTATAATACTCCCTCTATTTCATTGAAAAAGCCCCATGGGCTTTTTCACAATTTTTAAGGAAAATAAAAAGTTAAGGGTAATATTGGTAGTTTGCTTGAGTGGGGTCCATTTTAGATGATAAAGTGTGTGGTATTTTGGTAAAATAAATATATTTGTAACACCCGGTGTTGTCCGAGGTTATTCGGGCCGGGTGCCCCGTTGAAGAGGTTCATGTGTTGGCTCAAGTGACATAGTGCTTAAAAGGATTGTAAGTACTACTCATATCAACAAGATGCATCTTCTTTTCTGGTGGCTCATCTTAAGAACTCTTTGGTTAAGCGTGCTTGCTGCACTAGTGGAAAAAACCCCTATAGTGGTGGTTCAAAGGACCCTATAGTGGCGGTTTTGGTATGACGTATATAGGGGGGACGTGTATGGTATTCGTGTCGGTTCGAAAACCGACACCATAAATAAACATATTGTGGCGGTTTTTGTTAGAACCGCCATCATAGGTGAGACCTATAGTGGCGGTTCTTGTTAGAACCGCCATCATAGGTGAGACCTATAGTGGCGGTTCTAACAAGAACCGCCATCATAGGTAAGACCTATAGTGGCGGTTGTTGTTAGAACCGCCACTATTTGTCTTACTTATAGTGGCGGTTGTTGCTAGAACCGCCACCATTGGTCTAACTTACAATGGCGGTTGTTGCTAGAACCGCCACAATAGGTTAATTTTTTTTTTAAAAAAAAATATTTAAAATTTGCTACTTAAAGAGCCAATTTTAGCCAATACTTTTACAAATTTAATAATCCAAATAACACACTCCTCAAAATTATAAGTCCAAGGGCCAAAAACTCATCATCGAACAAGACAAAAATATGTATTTTCGTACAAATTATACTCCAAGTCATAGGCACACTATGTTAAATACTCCAATAATTAAATAATTAAAGTAATTAACGTACAATATACCACATACCACGATCACTAAAATTTACGTTGTCTTTGAGTTCCTCTCAACCGTCACGACTCTCTTATTACGCAATAAACTTGAGTCATCAGGATAAACAACACAACCACTTGAGCCCTCAAATCTTAAAGAAGTCATTTCCAACAACCTGAGTCATAGAACACAACTTGGCACTTAAGTCCTCAATAACACTAAATGTTTTAGCATAAAGGATTTCAGTGAAAATACACAACAAAATTGAGGCGGGAAAAAGAACGGCAAACTTACCTCGTATAGATAAGATAACTTGCAGTGAGCAGTGTTAAACTGCAGAAGAATGCATATCCACGATCTACGGAGGTATGCATGCCATTTAAGAGTCAAAAACTTGGGTGCACCTCTTATTTTTTATGTACCTTTCAAAGTTCTAAACACACCTCTAAATTTTTGAAAGTTCAACGTCATCCGTATATAAAAATGCAATTAGGATAATAGATGACGAACCGTAACTTACTGACATTTATCATAACATTCATGAAATAACGTTCATACGATAGCATCAGTTAATCAGTATTCACAGAATCATCATACTCATATTACATGAAAAATCATCGGCAAAACCTTTTATAAATGATGAACGTGCTTCTAACGTTATACGGAGATTAATTTTCAACATCGAGGAGAAATAAGGTAAGTTAAAGATACTGCAAAATAGCTGCATGCTTCCACAAGGCTACTAATGCAAGCTTCATGCCTGGTTTATCAAAATGTCCTCAAGACAATTGCCATAACCAAGATATTGTATCTGAAAATGTGTGCAATACACATAAAACAAGCAGCATTGTATCTGAAAAGTGAAAATCTAGACTTACAGAGAAAATGCTTTTTAGAGTGTTCCAGAGAGTCGGGAGAGGTTTGCTATCCACAACCTTGCACGTAGCATTCACGTAAAGGTTTTTATACTTCACATTAACAGCAGGAAATGTCAAACCAACTCTACATGAAAACAAGGTTTATGAGTCAAAACAACACCTTTAGAATCATAAATTAGAATGTCGGCATAGCAAGATGACATATATTACTCCTGGTGAAGTAACACTTACTTTTCTACTCTTTTCTTAAGTTTCTGCAAAAACAAAAGGTTATCTTGTTCAATCTGTTTGATGAGTTTCTCCTCTAAAATAATGTCGTTCCAAAGGGCCAAGCATGGAGACATCAACCATCTGTTTTTCAGGAACCATGCTTGATTGGCCGATGTTTCAACAAACAAACAAACCTTTGACCTCTGATAGGCCGGTAATCTCTCGGTTTTCGCCCATAGTTCAATGTGCTCTTCATCAAACGCACCCCTTGAAGAAGCAAAAGACGCTTCTCCTCTCAAACCTAACTCTACTAACCTGAGTTCTATCGACCCAACTTCATCTGTTATAGCACGCGCGCCATTGTATAAATTACCCACAGTTTCCAAAGTGCAATGACAAAAATGAAAGAGCAAAGTAGTTCATATAATTTTCGATTGAGGAAATCTATTTATACCCTGTCTAGAAATACAAATGCAGATGGTGACAGACTGACAGAAGAGGAAACAATCGGGAAGATGCATACACATCTTTACACAAAAACGATAAAAGCAAGACGCAGTCACACATGATATATAGGCATGAATACATGATATATAGGCACAAATACATGATATATAGGCATCGTGACCATTTTGTAGCGATTGTTAAGGTTATTATTGCCATAAATGCTTCGTGGTATCAGTTGCATTTGTGGGCAATAATTAAGATCAGCTGGAACGTAGAATTGTAAGATCATGACTAAAACTGATATGTAATAGTACGAATAAGAATAAGGAGGCACCGGACACTTACAGATCTCAGGTTTTGAATTTGCAACAGACTTGTTGTAATCACCAATATCATCCTGACTGCAAGTCAGATTTTGTTGACAGCAACAAGAGAGTTTAGTACTCCCTCCATTCAAATCCAAACTTGGCATTTCACTATTTGACACTATTCAAGGACTTAGAGAATCTTTGAAATTCCGTCAAATATATAAATGATAATATAGTCATATGTGATCTTGTTTGATTCGTCTCCTTAAATACGATAATAATATCAAATTTTTATAATTTTTCATCATGTAAAACTATAGATATTACCGTTACAAAACATGCCTCGACGAATGGACCATGACATCATGCGAAGTTTGGATTTGAATGGAGGGAGTATCAAATAAAACGCAACACTACGAGTATAGACCGAAAAAGCACTAAAACCGAATGAACATTGACTGACGACGCAAAATCGATGAAGTAAACTGATATGCGCTCGCTTGAAACGAATTTAGCATCTCAAAACCGACCCAATTGAATCTCCAAATCAAACCAAAAGCTTTTGAGTGAGAAAGCCCCAAATACTAGGTTAAAAACGAACTAAAACTGAAATTGAAGATTTGAAAACGAAGTATACCTTAATTAATTGAATAGGGAGGTTTAAACTGAAATAAAATCGATGAATTGAAGTCGAAACCCTAGGAATCGACTCAAGGTTGACGAAAACGAAACACCGGAGTAGAGCACTGGTAGTGGTCGCTGAGAGTGCTTGATGATGAAAACGATGATGATGAAGACGATGATGATGAAGGAAGAAGACAACGAAGGAGACGATGAATGATGATTGAATGAAAATGATGAATGAAATAGGAAGAAGTAGAAGAGAACAGGTCGATGAATGAAAATGATGAATGAAAATGGTGAATGAAATAGGCTGAGAAATTTATTTGTTTTGTTTGTGTGTTTTGTATTGTTGTGACTATAGTGTCGGTTTTATTAACAACCGCCACCATATGTTCCTTCACTTTGACATATAGTGTCGGTTTTGTTAAAAACCGCCACTATATATTAATACCTATAGTGTCGGTTTCCAAAAGAACCGCCACCATATGTTTATTTACTTTGACATATAGTGTCGGTTTTTTAAAAACCGCCACTATATATTATTTCAGTAGCCCTATAGTGTCGGTTTCCTCAAGAAACGCCACCATATGTTTATTCACTTTGACATATAGTGTCGGTTTTGTTAAAAACCGCCACTATATATTAATTCAATTTGCCAAATAATACGTCGGTTTATACACAAACCGCCACCAAAAGGTATATTATGGCGGTTTATATAAAAACCGCCACCAATACTCTACCTTTTTGTGTCGTTTTTAGTTTAAACCGACACAATATATCTTCCTTTGAACATTTTTAAAACCGACACTATAGCACCGCCACTATAGGGGTTTTTTCCACTAGTGCTGGAGAGTAGTCTTAGGATGGGTGACCTCCTGGGAAGTTCTCAGGATGTGCACGAGTGAGGACAAAGTGCGCCGGAAAGGACCCGTGTTGGTCTGTGGGCGATGTACTCAGCCTGGCGAGCTACCGTGAATAACATTTCGGCCTTTGGTTGGGGCCCGGGTGTTACAATATTAGTAGGGGTAAAAGTGTTATTTTGATTGTATAAAGTTGTCCTAAATAATAATGGGCCTAAATGAGTGAAATTGCCGGAAAAGGAAAGTGGGGCTAATTGAGTGAAATAGAGGGAGTATTCATTTTCAAAACTTTCGCTTTTCGTACCTCTTTCTAAAAGCTCTCACCTTTTTTATTTTTTTATTTTTTATTTTTTATTTTATTTTAGAACTCTCTAAATTTTAAAATTAGGTGTTGGGCGCTGGTGTTACGATAGATTGAAACGCGGAACGAGAACCTCATATAAAGCATGTGTGCTTTTGTTGTTGGTCCTGCAGTGAAACCTTTCACTAGAGTAACTCAAAGCGAGTCTCGCTTGTGCAGGTGCGTTGAAATCTTCAATTCTCTTCTCCCGCTCCAACTATTGTAGTAGCTAGACACGATCGTGATTTTTTCGCACCACGTTAAACAATGTCTGAGAGTGGGCGCAACAAGATTGTTGTATGTCCAGCGGACGTAGCATCTAGCTGAAGCAAGAGACTTTGACTTTCCTGAATCAGGTGTTGTGCGAGACAGGAAAGATAGGAAATAATTCAATTTTCCTAAAACACCCACAACTTCATTTTCACCAAGATTACGTTTGTTTGACTCATAAAAACAATGAAGTCCCTACTTTTGTTTTTACATTTTGAGTAACGGTGAATGACATAGTGATAAATATATTAAAAAAAAATCTTTTCGAAAAACCCTAATTTCCTTCAAATCAAAATTGGCGCTTCCATCGACAATTGATCAAGGATAAGCCCCCAAATAATTTATTTACTATTTATTAAGTATGAATTTCTATTCAATAAAAGGTCTTATTTTTTGTGAGATCCGTTTGTTCGTCTATATTTTTGGAATTTTTTCAGTCCTAGTTTTTTGGGTTTCAGTTCTATTGAAAATATAGATAAGAGCGGCTTAGTCGTTTCCCTTATGGTGAAAATGCGAAAGATCAGTTTCGTAATGTGGCAATAGACATTGTCCGTTTGTTGATTACACTCAATTTGGTCAGATGAAATTATCTCTTGATTGCGATCCTCTTGTGAAAAGCTGTTTTTGGCGATATGATAGAGGACGTGCTTTGAAGCAATTCACGTATACAGATATGATTTTTCGTATACGAATTTTACTCTCGTTGTATACTTTTTTCATTTATTTTTTTCCAACTTTGCCCTTTTTTACTCCCACAATTTACAAAATTATCTCCATCACCCACACCAAAAAACACAAATACCACCGTCCAGCGGCCGCATGATACCGGCAAGACATTGGATGGTGGTCGGTGTGATGGTGGCTGCCGCAGTGGTGGTGCGGTAGGATTTGGCAGTGGTTGAGGTGGTTTTTATAAAAATAAAATAAAAATGAAAGTCCTTTATTTAACAACATTGCAAATTTGCAATTCATAAAGATGGGTACAATTGCTCTCATAGGTACTACTATGTTGAAGATCTTCATGTTCATTTTTGTCATTTGCGGCCCCTTCATCCTACGATTTCTACTTTCTCCTATTTAAACCCTAATACTAAATTAAATTAAATCTATAATAAATTAATAAATTTGATAATTGAATAACAAAAATATAATTAAAGTTGAATTCAATTACTACTTCATTGAATAGATTATCGAAATTAATACTCCGTAATTGAATAATTGAACTATTGATTGAATTTAGATTAAGGAAAAATAGGAAAAAAAAAAAAAAAAAACTCTGTATACTTTGGGGGTAAAAAAGTATAAGAATGGAAAACTAAATGAAAAAGGTATACAACGAGAATAAAATCCGTATCTGAAAAATCAATTACGTATTAATATTAATAGCTTATTACTACCTATACTATTTACCTTCCCCTAAAATGACAAGAATATCTTGCAAAATTAACGTTAAATTTAAGAGAATAAACCTCCAAATAAAATTGCCAAAAATGGATGATGAATTCCCCCAAATCCCAAATTAATCACCGTTGTGTAGTGAGTTAACACCACTTCTAGGACCTAAACTTAGACAAAGTTTAGCAACAAGGACCTAAACTATCATTGCATAGCTATAAGGACCTCACATGTATATTTGGACCAAAACACCCTTGCCTTCAACATTTTAGATTTTCGTAATTGCTCATTTGCCCACGAATTTTACTCTAACGCCCGCATTTTGTCACAAAGTTTCCTTTGATTACCCTTACCTCTATCAAATCTCATTTTTTCATTTTTCAAAAAACAAATTAAACTAACAATAATTCTACTGAATACAAAATCAATCAAAAAAATTTAATTTACTCTCGAATTCTTCAAATCACACGTAATCTCTCGTATGTATCAACTATTAAATAAAAAAATTTAATCCTCTCTAAACTAGTTTTAATAATTTGTTGATTAGGTTTGTCAATGAAAAAATAAAGATATAGGGGTGTGAGGGGACGTAGAGAAGTGAATTGAAAAGCAGACAAAAGCAATTGAATTTGCAATGTTATGATTGTCATCAATATCCCTCCATTAATTTATTAGTTTTGCTCTATTTAAGTCTCATTCATTGTGTCATCGTTAGTCGTCAAGCTAAGTGATAATATATCATGAGAAGTTGTGATGGCCGGCAAGAGAAGAGATGGTCGCGTAGTGGTCGCCAGATCGGAGGTGGTGGTCGACTGTCGATTTTGACGACGATTGTGAACCCGACACATTAACTTCTATCTCTTCTCTTTCCTTTTAGGTAAATTTTTGGTAAAATGAAAAGGGCACAATAGACAATTTCATGGGTGTTTGAGTAAATTACGCGGGAGAAAAAGCAACACCCTAGATTTTTAGTCTATGAAAAGCTTTTAAAAAATGTTAACTTTTTATTATTTTATTTATTTTCAATTTAGTTTTACCATAATACCATGTGTACCAAAAATTAGGAGTAACATACGACGAGTTTTTTATTTAATTATTTAATTTGCAATCATAATTTTTGTTATTATAACAAAAAAAATTTGTACTAACCAACTTAGCTTGCAAACTGGATCATAATAAAAGGAAAAGTTTAATTTCTATATTTTAATTTAAGTAGGTCGATAGTATTTTTAAAGTACAATTTTACTAAAAAAATCGATTAGAAGGAAAAAAATCAACATTGACTTTTGAATAGCAAATTGATCAAATTATATATAATTGGCAAGATAACATCATTCATGAATCATGACATTATAAAATAAAGGATAAACAAATACTCCGTACTATCATAATCTAAGAAACAACAACTACTACAACAAATAATTTTTTAAGTATCACAAAAATTACAAGCATAAATTAAAGATTTATTTAAAAAAAATGTTTCCCTCAAATGCGGCAACATATATAATTGTTATATTAAGCTCGTGCATTATTCCACATACTTTGAAACTAGTAACAATAATTAAACTAATAATAATAATTATAATACTTCCTCTATTTCTTTTTGTTCTTCCCATTTTAATATGGAACAAATATTAAGGTGGAGAGGTTGTGTGGGTGAGATTAAAGTAGAAAAATAATAAAGTAAATTGTGTGGATGAGATTGGTTAAAAGTTGACAAAAATAGAAATGGGAAGAAGATAGTGAAATTTCCTTTTTGGGAAAGTGGGAAGAAGATAGTGGAATGGAGGGAGTAATTGTTAACAAAAAACGATGTAATTATGAATTTAACTAGATATAACAATCCTACTCGATGAGATAGGGATGACCTAACACCCGAAATTGACGCAAAACCCGAATTGATCCACCCGATTAAGACACGACCCGCAATACCTTGACCTGAAAATGACCCAAAACCCGAATTGATCCGACCCGAAACAAATTGACCTTGTACAAAGTACGCTAGATGACTTCAAATTACATAAAAATAACTTATTTGATATTTTATACTCAATTAATACCAAATATATACAAATCTTAAAAAGCTAACTTTTGACAAAAAAAATAAGGGTTATTTCATGAGAATAATCCGAACTATACCTCTCCTTCTCATTATAATCCAAACAACAGTTTAACTCATAATAAACCCAAATTTGACCGCGGTCTTCTTGAATTAGACTACATGACCTGCTACCTGATGATCAGGTAATTACTCCCTTAAAAATAAAAGGAAAAAAAGAATAATTACTTTTATTTCAAAATCTTCTCTTACCCCATTGATTCAAAGCCTTGACTCTATACTCAATCATCCTCCAAACTCCATACTCACTGATCATCTTCTAAAATTTTTTTTTTTTTATTGCATTGTTTTAACTCAATTGATCCGACAGTAATCCACCAAACACTTTTCTTTAATTAGCCCCAAAATTTAACCTGATCCCACTTTAACATATTTTAATTGCGTCACTCGCATATATTAGCACAACATAGAAGATCCACCATGGATGCAGTGTCGAAGTAGAGGAGAGGAAGTAACGACAGTGGTGGTAACAGAGGAAGGAGGTCATGGTAGAGAGTGGAGAGTGGAGAAGGAGGAGCTCATTAATGAAGTTTGGAGGAGACCACAAATGACCCAAATCTACAATTAATCTCCATCAATTTCGCACGGACCGCAATTTGAAATTCCTCGAAACCGCCGCTGCATATTTTACAAAACGATAAAGCTTGATGGTGTCATTGTTACTGTCGGCTTATTTGGTGTTGGTAAGGAGGTGAAAGAGAGGGTAAATAGTGATTTTGTTTTAATAATTAACAATTAGTTAATTACATATAAAGAAGAAATAAGAAAAAAAATATGGAAGAAAAGGAGATAGACGCAGGTAGAAGAAGAAGAAAGGGTCCCACCATTCAATTACCTGGAATTTACCTCTTATAACAAGTCAAATTTGAGCCAAGTTCAATATAAGATAAATGATGTAATAGTTTGGATTATTTTGAGTTAAACAATAGTATGGATTAAAATAAGAAGCATAGTCTTAGTTTGGATTATTTATGTGAAATAACCCAAAAAATAATCATCATTTTTACCAATTTTACAATTTGACTCAAAAAAGACCCAACCCGACTCATACTCTAAATACAAAAGAGTTATCAAGGTTCTATGAAATCAAACATTCTCACTTAATCTTAATTTTATTAATGAAAGAAGTCCAATAAATTCATTTAAATAAAAAAAAATTAGCTTACTGTAATTTTCTTTTACCAAAATTTAATTACTTGGTATCAATATGAATTTTTTGGGAAATTCTCACTTGTACCCTCGAAGGATTTGGTTTTCTCACTTGTACCCCTGCTTTTCACGAAATCTCACTTGTACCCCTAATCTTTATTATTTATTCTCAAGCGTGGCCAACTTTGTGTTGACGTTAAATCTGTGATGGATAGAGGGGTAGTTAGGGGGGTTGTGGATGATGAGTTGGTTACAGAAATTCTGTTGTAACAAACTCTCAATCAAATTAGTATATTAGGAGACCTTGTAGCATTCATTCTCTAAGTTATCAATAATACATAATCTTCTATTTACGTCTTTTGTCTTCACATAAAATTCTCTCAATTTACTGTTCATCTTCTTAAAGTTTCTTCATCACATAAACATAAAGCTTCATCTCTCCATTAATGGAGTTTCTTTCGATCTCTGTTTACCATTTCATATGGTATCAGAGCAGGTTTAATCCTGCCTCTGCATACCTCAATTACTCCAATTAATTCAGTTTTCTTCAAATTTTTAGGTCAATTACGTTGTTTTCAATTTTTTGATTACACAAACCCTAAAATTTTTTCTTTAGATTTTCTTCAATTCGTTTACATAATTTGATTCATCATGTCTTCAATTCAAGGAAATTCGAATGGAAATGGAGGTGAGGTCTACAGTAGTCCCTACGATGATCCTCTTTACTTGTCCGCTGCAGATTTCTCTGGTTTACAGTTGATTCATACTCTCTTTAATGGCCGCAATTACATTCACTGGAGTCGAGAGATTGTTATGGCGCTTGGATCTAAGAATAAGGAAGGTTTTATCTCTGGTGTTACTGCTATGCCTGAAACTGGTGGGAAATTTAATGGAGGGGAAAAAAAAATGGCAGAAAATGGAGGACAAATTTATGGAGGGAAATAAATGAAGTAATGGGGGTATTTAATGAAGAAAATGGAGGAAAAATTTGGAGCAAAATGGAGGGAAAATTGAAGAAAAATGAAAGAGGGAAACTAATTGGGTCATTCACGCCAACTAACAGCAGAGATTTAACGTCAACACAAGATTGGCCACGCTTGAGAATAAGTAATAAAGATTAGGGGTACAAGTGAGATTTCGTGAAAAGCAGGGGTACAAGTGAGAAAACCAAATCCTTCGAGGGTACAAGTGAGAATTTCCCGAATTTTTTTTAACACTAGCATTGCATTGATTCAAGTAAGGGCATAATGGTCCAAATAAAAAATAAGATCCTTAAACCCAGATGAAAATAGTTTAGGTCCTCAAAACAAAAATATAGCATAGTTCAATCCCTCATTGTAGTGTTTACTCGTTGTGTAGTTCAATTTAGGTAGGTTATTTTTACAAACTCAAAATTAAAAGCATATACGTAAAATATAATTATACAAACTCAAAAAGTTGAAAATCCCCAAAACCTCAACCTAAATTTTTTTTGAAAAAGAACATTTTGTTGTCCAAATTTGAGATCGGAAAATGGCGTTACTGGCAACTGCCGGTGGCGATACCGTGAAAATATTCAACGTGTCGAATGAATCAGGCGATCCTTTTAACTCAACTGGAATCACACCAGTCAGTCTTCTAACTCATCTTTTCTTTTCCGGCAAAGTTTAGAATAAGACGGTTTCACGGAAAATTTCTTACCAGAATGTTATCATTTTAACGCTTAATGTACGTGTCCACCGACCACCTTAATGTAAAACCTTAAAGAGTGGTCACGTAAAGTATTAGATAGTCGTATAACCGTTAAAGTGGTCACATATTACTCTCATATAATTCGTCGCATGTGTGAAACCGTCACACAATTTGACTTATTCTTCATTTTCATAATTTACTATCGTAATAATATATGATACGGAGTATTAATATTCTGACTTCTGAGTGTTAAATATATAACTAGTTTTAAGTCCCGTGATAATCACGGTAGTGATCGAAAATTTGTGTTATCCTTCACTAAAATTTGTGATCATATAACCTCACACATTTATAGGCTACGAGTATTTTTTTTTATTTAAAAAAAAGAAAAAAAAAAAGAAAAAAAAAAAAAGGATGTTGTCTCAGGTTATCTTGATGTGAGACTATTTTATAAGAGACAAATTCACTCATAAATCTACGTAAATTCAGTTTATGTCACAATAACACAAAATTTTGTGGGATGGTTTTATAATAAAATAATTAAGTTGCCACCTCATTTAAAGTGATAATTGTAACGCTATATTATTATCGTTATCCTGTTAATAGTATTTGTATCCCTTTTAGAACCTGTTCTTTCCAACTTATTTTCAGATGATTTCAGTTCAACTCACTTCAAATCAATTCAATTGATTGATTCGATTTAAATCAATTGATTCGATTCAAATCAGTACGACTCCATTCAATTTAGCGTAGCTATAGTAAATTTGACCCACATTAATAGTGAAGCAACAACAACAATAATAATATTTAGTTCAATTTAATTGAACTTTATTCATTTCAGTTCAGTTAAGCTCCATTTAATTCATTTCAGCTCAACTCGATTTAGTTCAGTTCTCAACTCGTTTCAGTTCCGTTTAATTAAGTTAAGTTAAGTTTAGCTCGATTCAATTCAGTTATATAAAGTTCTAAAAAGCAAGAAAGAACATGTCGATTTAGTTTAGTTCTCAACTCGTTTCAGTTCCGTTTAGTTAAGTAAATTTAAGTTTAGCTCGATTCAGTTCAATTATATTCAGTTCTAAAAAGCAAGAAAGAACATGTCCTTGTTGGTAATTGTAGCAATTATTTTTAGTAACGAAGTTAAAGGTGATCGTTTAATTAGGTAGCTGAAATGAACTGGAATTTGCTAGACACGAAATTAGACTTTAGGCCTTATTTTATTTCTCACAATACTATGTCACACTCTAGAAATTATGTTACTAATGAGGGAAAATAACTGAAATTTGCTTATTTCAGTTCAGTTCAGTTTCTTGATTAAATTGCTTTGTTGTTTTCGTTGTGTACTGTGTGTGCTTAGTCTCAGTTGTTTGATCTTCTAGTTTTCGTTCTCGAGTTGATTTCATACGTTTTATCCTACCTGTGTTTGAATGAAGGGATTTCGAGGGATATTTTACCGTGTTTGGGTTGTAACTTCGGCTCAAGGAAAATGATGGGGTTGTGTATACAGAACACCCCTGGCCCCAATCAAGGCCTGAATGTCACCACTGTAGCTCACCAGGTCGCAGACATCGCCCACAAACCAACACGGTCCTTTCCAACAAGACTTTGTCCTCACTCGTGCGCATCCTGAGAACTTCCCAGGAGGTCACCCATCCTAAGACTACTCTCCAACAAGCACGCTTAACTGAAGAGTTCTTAAGATGAGCCACCAGAAAAGAAGATGCATCTTGTTGATATGAGTAGTACTTACAATCCTTTTAAGCACTAGGTCACTTGAGCTCATCACATGGACCACTTCAATGGGGAACCCGGCCCGAATAACCTCGGACAACACCGGGTGTTACACACCCCCACTTGAAGAACGCAACGTCCTCGTTGCGCCTGGTAGCTACTTACAATATAGCATTCCAGAATCCTCCCCAACTAGGTGCGTACCTGGCCAACAAGACACAGGATTCGACCACACGGTCGTCGGGTTGCTCGGATACCATTTGAACACCCTACCCAATCAAGGCCTGGAATGTCGGGCCACCAGAGCTCACCAGCCGCAGACATCGCCCACAAACCAACACGGGTCCTTTCCAACAAGACTTTGTCCTCACTCGTGCGCATCCCGAGAAACTTCCAGGAGGTCACCCATCCTAAGACTACTCTCCAGCAAGCACGCTTAACTGAAGAGTTCTTAAGATGAGCCACCAGAAAAGAAGATGCATCTTGTTGATATGAGTAGTACTTACAATCCTTTTAAGCACTAGGTCACTTGAGCTCATCACATGGACCACTTCAATGGGGAACCCGGCCCGAATAATCTCGGACAACACCGGGTGTTACAGTATGCCTCATCGTTTTTCCTTTTCCGTCCCCTTAATCTAATTGTCTTCCCTCCTAATATCGTAGTTGAACATATCGGAGGTGTGAAATGGTGAAGGGGAAGCAGAGATTTGTACTTAGCCTTTCGTAAGGCACGTTTCATGATCAAGGTTGTCGTTTGATAAATCGTGCCTTTTGTTTGGATGAAGAGATTCCGAGAGATATTTTCTGGTGTTCGGATAGTAAAATTGGCCCAAAGTAAATAGGGGATTGCGTATTCCTCACCATTTTTTCTTTCCCGTCCCCTCAATCCACTTGCCTTCCCTTCTAATATCGTAATCGTGCAAACTTTAGGTGGGAAATGGTGAAATTTGGTACTTTAGTTTTTCGAAGTCACTATTAATGATCAAGGGTTGTTTAGATGGAAGGAACAATTATTGTTGCTCATTTTGTTAAGCTATCGTATGCTTTTTATCGGTGCACAATTTTTTCATCATCAGTTCTAAGACATTGTGCTATGAGTTGAACTTTCAATTGAGAATGCAATATGTGTCTCTCGTTGATGTTAACTCTTGGCCGATTTAATAAGAGTTATGTAAGTAGGTGGGTAAAATACCGGAACATCAATTGATGAAGAAATAATTGCTTTTCTCTGATCATAGATACCTTGAACTGATGGTGTTTTAGATTTAACATACTTGTCATTATACTAGCTTTGGTGCAAAGGTATCCACTCGTCCTCTCACCGACTATCACTTGTCTCTTAAGGCAAACTCAATTACGATGGTACACAATTGCTGCTTCTCTAAAAAGCATTTCGTTTTGAGGAGAAATAAGTCATATGGGGCTAGTTTGTTGGTGATTTAAGTGTCATCGTACCGTTTAAGTCTAATTGGATATCGTGGTAGAATCATACGGAAACTCATAACGTTACAATATGAATCGGGAGTGTGGAGTACACGTTCATATATAAACAATTATTGAGTTAACGGGATGTACAGAAGAAGCGGAAAAGAAATAAATAATTATAGAATTGGTTAAGTGCACCAATTAATATACAAATAATTGAATTTTACGTACAAATGTTTGTACATCAAAGCCATTCACCAAAAGTGGCATTCATTTGTCAAAACAAGTGGCTCTTGAATAGGTGCCTTTTCATAGATAATCCGTATCATGTATAATTCTCCTTATAAATATAAGAGGATTGTGAAAGAAAAAGAATAACAAAAAAGTTCAGATTTCTACCCTCTACAAATCAAACAAAAAGCATTAAAGTTCTTCTTCGTTTTTAGCCTAAAAACCAAAGGGACTTTGTAGTTTTATCCTACGATTGATTTCGCGGTCTCCCTACGACAAGTAAGGGGCGAATTGAAATACTTTCTAAGGAGAGCAGTCACTTGCGACTCTACAATTATCCGAGTACCAATTTCTTTCATACACAATATTATCATTTAATACACTATAATCCGACCGTCTCAATCTATCATTCTTAGAAAGTATTTGTGAAAATAGTGTGTGTATGCCATGGATGATATGAAGGGAAAAAGCAAGTTTGAAATACTAGATAAATTTGAAGGAATTGATTTTCGTAGATGGCAGAAAAAGATGCACTTCAAACTTTCCCATCTAAACGTAGCATATGTAATTACTACTCCGTGTCCTCCGGAACTGGAAGATGATCAGGCTATCGATGCACTCCGCAGGAAGGCAAAATGGGAAAATGACGATTATATATGTCGAGGACATATATTGAATGGGATGTCAAACGCTCTTTTTGATATGTATCAACATGTTGAATCTTCTACTCTACTTTGGGATCAATTGGAAAAAAGGTATATGGATGAAGATGCCACAAGTAGCAAGTTTTTGGTAAGTCGTTTTATGAATTATAAGATGACTGAGTCCCGTTCCGTGTCGGAACAATTTAATGAATTAATTCATATAATTAATCGATTTTCTCAATATGATATGCCTATGAATGAGAATATGTCAGTGTCTAGTATTATTGAGAAATTGCCACCGACATGAAAAAATTTTAAACATGAATTGAAACACAAAAAGGAAGTCATGACTTTTGGTGAACTTGGACGAAGTCTCCAAGTCGAGGAAGGCCTTAGGGCTGAAGAAAATGAAAAATCTACCGGAATAGGAGATCCTAAGGGTTCCTCCATTAATATGGTCGAACAAGGGGAAAGTTCCAAAAAATGGAAAGACAAAGGGAAAGGCAAGAAACGTCCTTATAATGATACTAATAATGATCCAAACAAGAAACCGAAAAGTGCTTGTTGGATATGCGGTAAGCGGTCACTTTAAGGCGGATTCTGTAAGAAGGAAAAAGATGGGAACTTCGGGAAAGGGCACCGAAAAAGGGTCTAAGGACCATGGTGCTTCTACTAGTAAAGGTGATATTTCTAATTGTATTAAAGTTAATTCTAATGAGAATTATGTTACATATTTTGATGAAGCAAATTACGTGCAGGATGATGAAATCATTTGGTGGATTGATTCGGGAGCGACAAGACATGTTTGCAAAAATCGTTCTTGGTTCAAAGATTTTGTACCGGTAAAAGACGGATCCATTATTCACATGGGCAACGAATCAACTGCGCAAATACAAGGCCGTGGAAATATTACTTTAGTTTTTAGTTCCGCAAAATCTCTAGTATTAAAAGACGTATTATATGTACCCGATATAAGGAAAAACTTAGTATCAGGAGGATTATTGAATAAATCCGGCTATAAGCAAGTTATGGAGTCGGATAAGTATGTATTATCTAAATCTGGAATATTTATAGGTTTCGGATATTATTGTAATGGTATGTTTATGTTGAATATAAATAAAATGGATGATTGTATTTATATGGTTTCTTCTTCTTCTTCTTCTTCTTCTTCTTCCTTTACATCACCATCTAATTTATGGCATGCAAGACTTGGACATGTTCATTACAAAAGACTTCTTCTTATGTCTAAGCAAGATTTGATTCCACCATTTGATTTACAAACTCGTAAATGTGATACATGTTTACTTACTAAAATTACTAGACAACCTTTCAAGAACATTGTAAGTACATCAAACATGTTGGATTTAATTCATAGTGATTTATGTGATTTACATTCTACTCCATCTTTGGGAAATAAAAAGTATATGGGAACTTTCATTGATGATTATTCTCGGGTTTGTTATATTTATTTATTGCATTCTAAAGATGAGGCTCTTGATAAGTTTGTGGTGTATAAAAATGAAGTGGAATTGCAACAATCTTGTAAGATTAAAAGACTTCGAACCGTTCGAGGTAGTGAGTATTTTGATCCTAAATACCTTGCAAATTGTGGAATTATTCATGAAGTTACTCCTCCCTATACACCACAATTAAATGGTGTAGCGGAATGGAAAAATCGATCTCTAAAAGAGATGATGAATTCCATGCTATCGTACTCGGGTTTGAGTGAAGGTTTTTGGGGTGAAGCAATGTTAACGGCATGTTATTTATTGAATAGAGTGCCTAACAAGCGGAATGACATAACCCCATATGAAATTTGGTACAAAAAGAAGCCAAATCTAAGTTACCTTAGAGTTTGGGGATGTCGGGCAATAGTAAGACTACCCGATCCTAAAAGGAAAATTTTGGGAGAAAAAGGAATAGATTGTATATTCATTGGTTATGCTATGCATTTAAAAGCTTATAGATTCTATGTAATAGAATCAAATAGCTCAATTGGGATTCATTCCGTGATTGAATCAAGGGATGTTATTTTTGATGAAGATCGATTTACATCGATGAAAAGGCCTAAAGATTTAGTGTCAAATGTTAGTAATAACTTGAATGAAAACGATCAGCAGGACAATCTTGATGAAACAGACCAAGTGTCAACCTCTCACGTAAAAATCAGCCTGTTGCTTCTCGAAAAAGCAAGAGAGAAAGAATACCGAAAGATTTCGGACCTGAGTTCCAAACTTATTTAGTTGAAGGGTCAAGGAACGAGTTAGGACTTCAATATGCTTATTGTTGTAACATAGATGAAGATCCTAGAACATTTAAAGAGGCAATGGCCTCTCAAGATGTTGCATTTTGGAAGGAAGCCATCAATGATGAAATGGATTCCATAATGGAAAATAACACATGGGTTCTTTCGAATTTACCAAAAGGGTGTAAACCTTTAGGTTCTAGATGGATCTTTAAGAAAAAGATGAATGTTGATGGTTCAATCGACAAGTTTAAGGCTCGATTAGTCATTCAAGGCTGTAGACAAAAGGAAGGAATAGACTATTTCGATACTTATGCACCGGTTGCTAGAATTTCTACAATAAGACTATTAATAGCAATTGCTTCAATACATAATTTGGTGATACATCAAATGGATGTGAAAACAGCGTTTTTACATGGTGAATTGGAAGAAGAAATTTACATGAAGCAACCGGAAGGTTTCATTATGCCCGGGCAAGAGCATAAGGTTTGCAAGTTGGTGAAGTCCTTGTACGGACTTAAGCAAGCACCAAAGCAATGACATCATAAGTTTGATGAAGTTGTGTTATCTAATGGATACAAACTTAATCAATCGGATAAATGTGTATATAGCAAATTTGATAGCTCCGGTAATGGTGTCATCATTTGTTTATATGTTGATGATATGTTAATCTTTGGAACGGATCAAAAGCAAGTTGACCTTACTAAAGCATTTTTATCATCAAGTTTTGCTATGAAGGATATGGGCATAGCGGATGTGATTCTAGGAATAAAGATTAAAAGAACTAATCTTGGAATATCCTTGTCACAATCTCACTATATTGAGAAAGTGCTTAAGAAGTTTAATTGTGAGAATAGCAGCATTGCTCATTCACCAATGGAAGCAAATATAAAGTTAATGCCTAATACGGGATTACCAATTTCACAATTAAAGTACTCTCAAGTCATAGGATGCTTAATGCATGCCATGACAAGTACTCGACCAGATATTGCATATGCAGTTGGAAGGTTGAGTAGATACACAAGCAATCCAAGTAGTCATCATTGGAGCGCGGTAATGCGTGTCTTAAAGTTTCTTAAGAATACTAAAGACTTTGCATTAACCTATAGTGGGAATCCTTCGGTGCTAGAAGGGTACTCGGATGCTAGTTGGATCACTAATCCTGAAGATCATTCTTCAACTAGTGGTTGGGTATTTTTACTTGGGGGAGGTGCCATTTCTTGGGCTTCTAAGAAGCAAACATGCATCACGACATCCACTATGGAGTCGGAATTTGTAGCTTTGGCAGCAGCCGGAAAAGAGGCAGAATGGCTTAGGAATTTGGTGTGTGAAATTCCTTTATGGCCTAAACCGATATCATCAATATCGATCCATTGTGATAGCAAGCCAACTTTGGCTAAAGCTTATAGTCAAATATATAACGGGAAATCGAGACATCTCGGATTAAGACATAGCGCGGTACGAGAATTAATTACTCATGGGGTTATCTCGGTAGACTTCGTAAGAACTGATCAAAATCTTGCGGATCACTTAACTAAAAGCTTGGCAAAGCATTTAGTGGAAAAGTCAATAATAGGGATGGGTTTAAAGTCCATTAAACCTTAGGTATTGGGACACCCAATTCCCCTCTATTACATAGATAGAGGTAAAATTCAATGTGGAAAGCCCTTCACTTAAGATTGAAGTACATCAAAGTTTATCCCAAAAGGTATGTACTTAGACCTGCTGTGAGTTAAGGATGAAGTGTTACCTTCTTAATGAATATTTTGAAAAAATGTACTTGCAAGTACATGATAAAAGAATTCACCTATGTGAGACGTGGAGTATACGCTCATGAGAGGATTAGGATACTAGGCTTGTAATAAGTATCAATATATAACTTTATTGTTTAAATAGAATTTGTGTGTATTTTGCCTTAATGTATTCAATATGTTTAAGGGTTCAATCCTTAGAGACACCCTTTTTACTAGAGTATATGGAACGTGCATTTTACTATGTAAAAATTCAATCTTCGTGACATTTTCATTTATGCGCAAATTTGATGATTGGTAGGTATTAAAACGAATCAAGGATTACACTTAAATGGGGGAGGAATGTTGGTGATTTAAGTGTCATCGTACCGTTTAAGTATAATTGGATATCGTGGTAGAATCATACGGAAACTCATAACGTTACAATATGAATCAGGAGTGTGGAGTACACGTTAATATATAAACAATTATTGAGTTAACGGGATGTACGGAAGAAGCGGAAAAGAAATAAATAATTATAGAATTGGTTAAGTGCACCAATTAATATACAAATAATTGAATTTTACGTACAAATGTTTGTACATCAAAGCCATTCACCAAAAGTGGCATTCATTTGTCAAAACAAGTGGCTCTTGAATAGGTACGTGCCTTTTCATAGATAATCCGTATCATGTATAATTCTCCTTATAAATACAAGAGGATTGTGAAAGAAAAAGAAAAACAAAAAATTTCAGATTTCTACCCTCTACAAATCCACAAATTCTTGTTTGAGACGGCGAAACCCGTTTCTAGCTTAAAACGGGTCGGGTATGACCCTTTTTATTTATTTATTTTTTTTTTTCTGAAATTTTTTTTAAGACCCAATTTTTTTTTTTTTTTAATCTTTTATCGAAAATCGTGTTTATAGGGTAATTAAAAATGGTAACAAAGTAGACAAAAATGGTAACATATTATATTATATTGGTAACATATTATGAAACCTCAGTTTTCATGGGTTTGTTTTCCTTAAAAGATAACTAGTTGAGCACCCGTGCGATGCACGGCTAATATAGATATTTATATTTAGTGAAAAATAATTATGATATAAGATGTATGGAATAGTAAATTGTAACTTGGGATACATCATATATTTAGGATCTGTTTTCTCATCTTATTTTTATTTATCTTATCAAACTTTTAACAAAATTTTAGAAAAGTTAATAAAACATTAAAAACTTATAAAATATTTAATAAAAATTTTAGATAACTTCATAAAACTTAAGAAACCTAATAATAAGATTATTATTAATTATTTTTGTTGTTGTTATTCTTATTATCGTTATAATATATTATTAGATTATTATTATATTATATTTTTATTTTTATATTATTATTATTATTACTATTTTATTAGTATGGAATACTTTTGATTATCTATTTCTAATAATAATAATTTATTTGTATAATTATTATTTTTGTAATTTAATTTGTTAGTAATATTATAGTTACAATTTCTATTATTTAAATTATTATCTTTATAATAATAATAGTTTATAAATAAAAATATTAAAATTACTATATTATAAATACATTAATAATATATTAAAATAATTTAATAATAAAATAATAATATTATATTATTATTTTTAATTTATTGTACTTAATTTAGTAATAATAATATAGTAATGAAATATAATAACATTTTATTAATAAGTCCTTTATTGGTATTATTATTTATTATGTTTTTGTTATTAATAAATTATTCATTATTACGTTATATTATGAATATTATTTATACTATCATTGTTATTATTTATATTCTTACCACTTCTATTCTCCAAAAGATTATAATTATTTAAATTTTCTTAAATTTCATTTTATTTAACAAACAATCAAAAAGTTAAGGCAACTTCAGAAATATAGGAAATTTTTTGAAAATTTCAGATACTTATTAAAAACTTAAGAATAACTTCAAATTTCATACAAAATAAGGCGAAGATAACATGCCGCTAGTTGGAAGTACAACTACCACTTTGACAGTTTGACATCTTCATTCATTTGAGAATAAAAGAACGAAAGAATTAGCACCCAAAGTCAAAACTTTTAGGAGTAAAATATATAAGTAACTTAAATTTTTTAGGAATAATTTGCTTTCTTTAAAAAAATGGATTAAGTTATATAAGTATATTAGACATTTATATTACATATATGTATCCTAATATAATTTTAAATTGGTTGTCTCAAAAGCCTTTATCCATTGATTTCGTGAATGATATTTTTATTTTTTTTAAATTATATAAATTCTAATTGTTGAGTACTCCGTATTATCTATTATCTATTAATATCAAAATAAAATACATAAATCTTTTCTATTTTGTTAAAATGTTAAGAATTATGATAGTGTATTATCTTCTACAATTAGTGTGAACGTAATTATTTATTTGAAATATATTTTGTTTGTATTTATTTCAGTTTTAATATTTATAGTATAAGAAATTATTCCTGAGTAAAACTGTAAAAGTAGTGTGCGTCATAGGTTTTTTTTTTTGTTTTTATATAAATCTAGATAATATTCAATACACAAATATTATGTACTGAGAATATTTATTTTTTATATTATTTGCAAATTTTATTTTTACTTTTTGGAGTTATACAACTAAGAATTCTCAATGTAACATATACATTGATTTATTAGAATACTTTTGTTAAGAAATAAAATAGATTAAATAACATTCAGTATTATAGGGAATATATTATTTTATTAACAAAAATAAAGTGCAATTAGGTGCTTGATAGAATTAACATAAATATTATGTAGTTAAATAAGGTGAGAGATTAAGATTTTTTTTTAATTCATTTATTTATTTATGATGTCATATATTGCTTTTGGCGGGAAATTTTTTAATATGGTGTTGACATGTGGCAATGATGATGTAAGCTGAAACTGTCATTTAGTAGATATAAGATGTTGTCCTTTTATACAAACAGGTAACCATTTAGTATAATAATGTTACCATGTTAGCTTTCAATGTTTGTATTCCTTAAAAGATAATGTTGTCCTTTTATATATACAGGTCACCCTTTACAACAACAATGTTACCATCTCATTTTTCAGCTCAACTGAGGTTTCAATGGGTTTGTTTTCCTTTAAAAAAAATGTTGCCCTTTTATATAAACAGGTCACCCTTTAGAAAAACAATGTTACCATCTTATTTCTCAGCTAAACTAATGTTTTGATGGGTTTTTAAATGTTGCCCTTTTATACAAACAGGTCACCATTTAGATAAACAATGTTACCTTCTTATTGTTTCAATGGGTTTTTTGTCCTGCAAAGATAATGTTGTCCTTTAATAAAAACAGGTCACCATTTAGTACAACAATGTTACCGTCTTAGCTTTCAGCCAGTGGCGGACGCAGAGATTTCCTAATGTGGGTGCACCATCGTTAACAAAAACACGGATTATATATAAAAAAATATAGCTTACACAAAAAAATCATATTAGCCATTACGTAGCGACATAAGTGCATAAAAATATGAACATTAAGGAAAATTTACAACCATGCGACGAGTTTTCATATTTTGAAAACGTTTTAAGACATCATCGTCGCTAACTTGTTCAAAAAAATTCTCTCTACAAATGTAACTAAACGTTTTAAGACATCATCGTTTTAAGACCTTTGTTCCTTTTCATCATTCTAAACACAAAAACTAACACCAATTTACAAAGGAAACTTTTGATTGAAATTGAAACAAATAGTTAAGCACATAACATTCACATCACTTATAACGATTAACTAATACTCTAACAGTCTAATATAATGAAAGTATTTGCGAATTTGATACTACAATTTGAAATTATAAATTTATAATTATTCAAAATAATTTTTACCAATCAAAGTAAAAAAAAAATTAGGAATTGTAGAAAAACATACCAAGATGATATAGACTTGTTCGCGGTGGATAATTGATTCGATAATGGTTGACGTTGATGAAAATTCAATTGGATTAAAATTGAAGTAAGGGAAGAGAATTGAAGAGTAAAAAAAAAAACAACCGAGAAAAAAAAACTAGAGGTGAAGTGCGGGTAAATAAGGGTTTTGACTCATAAAATTCTTAAAAAGAAAAAATGTGGCCAAGGGGTTTCGAACCCCCGACCTATGGGTCAACTGACTGGGAATTTGCAAGCAGCCCACAGACCACTAGGCTACTGGGCTTTTTTTGTTCTATATCAACACGTTTTAATATATATCATTTACTCTGTATTATAAAAAAAAAAAATTAAAATTCAAGTGGGGGCACGTGCACCGTGTTGCACCCACCCCCGTCCGCCACTGCTTTCAGCACAACTTTAATGTTTCCATGGATTTGTTTTACTTGAAAGAAAATGTTACCCATTTATGCAAACAGGTCACCCTTTACAACAACAATGTTACCATCTCTACTTCCAAAAATTACACCTCATTAGTAATAATATTTCTATTTTTTGAAAAATACCCACTTCATTTTACACTTACCACAATAAAATATTGAAAACCCAAAAAACCCATTTTTTTTTCCTCAGAAAATAAAAAAAACCCACAAATTCTTGTTTATAATAATAATAATAATAATAATAATAATAATAATAATAATAAAAATAATACAACAACAACAACAATGGCACGACAACAACAATGGCGACAACACAACAATGAAACCAAGTGGTGGTTGCCCAGGTGGAATTTGGGTTAACCTGAAAGTGTGCAACAAAGTGTGAGGTCCCAGGCTCAAATCCCACCTGGACCAAAAAAGAATAAATTGGCCACCGCAGCCCACGTCGGGGTGACTTACTTGGTACATGTGGTGGTGCGGGAATGCATGTACCCGGGGGGACTCAACCCCTCGTCATCAAAAAAAAAAAAAGACAACACAACAATGACGGCTTCAACAGCAACAATGGCGACAACAACTTCAACAACAACTTCAACAGTAATAACTTCAACAGCAACACAAAAATGTTCATAGATCCAAGAATGGTGTATGAACATTACCAAATGAAATGAAAAATAAATGAAAAAGAGGGAGAGAAATGAAATGGAAGAGAGAGAGAGAGAGGGAAAAAAAAAAATGAAATGGAGAGAGGAGAGAGGAGACCAAATGAAGGCGGCAGAGAGGAGACCAAATGAAATGAAATGGGTGATTGTCATCCTATTTAAGCAACCCTAATTTAGGGTAGATCCAATTTGGGTAAGATTCGACCCGTTTCTCTAGTAAGACGGGTTGACCCGTCTTACAAGAGACTAATTGCTATAAATCAAACAAAAAACATTAAAGTTCTTCTTTGTTTTTAGCCTAAAAACCAAAGGGACTTTGTAGTTTTATCCTACGATTGATTTCGCGGTCTCCCTACGGCAAGTAAGGGGCGAAATACTTTCTAAGGAGAGCAGTCACTTGCGACTCTACAATTATCCGAGTGCTAATTTCTTTCATACACAATATTATCATTTAATACACTATAATCCGACCGTCTCAATCTATCATAGTTCTCTAAATCGGAGGCCGTATAATTTTTGTGCTAGTGAAGTAGTTTATCATTCATGTTTCATGGGAGATATTGGCATGAATTATCTGTCTTTTTGGTTAGTCAGTTCAAAATATAGTCTCAAGTTTTGAGACAATATTTTGGCTCTCGAGAGAGAGGCTAATGGTGCACATTGTTGGTCAGTAATCTTTGTCTATGTGAAGTATGCCATCCATACCACGCTGCACAAACATTGAACTAAATTGTGGTGCTCTAGTTTCTCTGCAATTGACTATTTCCGTGAGAGTATTTTGAAAGAAATGAATGGATCAAGGGGAGGTGTCTGTATGTGGTGGGTAGAGGTGTTATTTATTTATTTATTTATTATTAATTTTTCGGGAACATCACTTTTTATGACCTATGAGTGCAGTTTGCTTTTAAATGGTGTCTTTGGTAGGATCTTTATCCTTTTACGGTGACTGAATCGTTGTTGAATTTAATGTTGAGAAATCTGGATGGTGGCGTAGGAAAAAGTCCTCTCTCTCATAAGTTTTTACAGGTTCTAGGATATTAAAGGTCTAAATACTTTTTTGGTTTCTTGGTAGAACGTTGATCGAAGATGCTGCTTTGTGGCAACCTTTCTTGTAGTGATATTTGTGTAAAAGCTGAAACTCCGAACTGTTTTTGACTACTCTCTGCTATCAGGCAACGGTTTTTCAAATATCTCAAGACCTGCTACGATATGTGTTGGGGGGAAGAATTGATTTCTAGATTGGTCGAGGTTCTAAAGCAACTTACTATACTGGTTCTGTTGTAGTAAAAGAAAATGATACTTCAAAGTAAAAATGTTCTTCACCTACCCACTGCCAAAATGAAAGTAGTCTAATGGTAATCAGGTCATATGTTTATACATACTTGGAAGGACTACAAAATGTTCATCTCGAAAAAAGTCATCCTTTAGGCTGTACTTTAGCATGGCATGGTGAGGGTTTTGCACGATAAAGTTTTGCGTTGAAGGAGGGTGGCATAGTTTGTTCTTTTCGTTTTGGTGCTCCTCAAAGTCTTTACGACCATGATAGTATGGTTTAGGTGCATGTGTCTTTGGACTCTGGGTTAGAATGTTTTATCACCTACCATTTCAATAATCGTCCAAGGTACGGAGTTATGTTTTTGTCATGTGAACTGTGAGGACTAGGAGTATCCTTTATAATCTATTCTGGTTGAAAATTGTTGTATTTGTATTTTCAGTTGTGTCATGAACATCATTAGAACTCAACTGAAGTAAATTTTCAAATTTTGTCGATACTTCTATAATTCTATTGCTTAGCCTTAGCCTGTGAAATCGATCCTATAGAGATCCAAGGCAAGTTAAATCGTACAGAATGTTGGCGCTTCTGTGCAAAGCTGTCAGCAGGAAGGCGAGGGTTCAAAATCTCGGTGAATTCGTCTCGTCTCGGTAGATAAGTATCGGACTTCGGACCTTGGCGAGACGAGATTGGCCGAGATTTCACGGGTACTTTCAAAAGAAGCCAAAATCGGCCGAGTTCACCGAGTCAACTCGGGAATCGGTAGTCTCGTCCGATTTGAACACACATCTCGGTGATTTGCGTTTTACTTTTGACAATTTTTCTCTGAAATTTAGTTGGTTTTTGTTTTTTTTTTTTGGTGAGAGGTTGGGGATGAAGTGGGGATTTGCCTTTTATTTTTTTATTTTTTTTGTGGCTGTTACAACTTACTCCGTACAATGACCACGTGACTTTATGTGTGTTGATTTTTTTTTCTTTTTTATTTTATTGATTTTTGTGTGTTTTATTTAGCTACACCACTACTAACAATTAAAAACTACTCCCTCCATCCCATCTTTTTCCTCCCATTTACCCAATCTTTTTCCTCCCATTTACCCAAAAAGGAAATACCATCTTTTTCCTCCCATTTGCAAACTTTCCTTTTTCATTCATTGTTTATTATTATTTTACCCACTTGCATCATCCTTCTCCCATTTTTTATTAATATTTATTCCACTTTTTCAACTTCTACAATTTTTTATTAATACTTTTTCCACTCAAAATACTTTATCAATTGTTTATTAATATTTCTTAATATTTGGTCCAAAATGAAATGGGAGGAAAAAGGTGGGATGGAGGGAGTATTGTTTTGATTATCTGTGGCTTATTACTCCGTAATTTTTACTCTATTTTATTATCAAACTAATCAAATAAAATTATTTTTTGTTTATTAATTAATTTTACATAATATAATTTGGGCCAATTCAAAGTACTTTTTTCTTTTGATTTTCATAAGGAGTCAACTATTCCAATTTATATCCTCTCACCGTTTGAACGTCTGAACACATATATCCAACTGACCGAGATTTTCATTACACTCTTAAAAATATTGTTTTGTCCATATTTAGACATAATATAACTATCATGAATATATTTTTATATTAATATTGCTAAAAAAGCTTCTAAAACAAAAATCAACCGCGACGAACGAGTTATAGTCCGAGACAAGCGGTTCAGGCCCGATACCGAGACACCGCGACCGTAACCGCGATCGCGACCGATACCGATATTTAAAACCCTGACCGAGAGGTGAGGGTGCTGCCTATAGATGCTTGGATTCTGAGCTCATCTTGCCTTGGACAAATAGTTGGCTTTTGTTGTGCTCCTGTCGGATGGTAACCAAGTTACTTCCGGGTTTTTGTTACGGTCATTTTGTGAAGCATTGGAAATTGGATAGTAACGGTCTCATAAACTCTCTCGGGTCATTCATTTAAAATAAATTCTCGAAGACTTTGTACAAGCTACCTCCCCTAGTCTCACCTCTACTGATAATTTGAGCACCACCTAAGTACGCTGTCACAGCCATTAAAATCTGTATCCCTTTTGTTACCATGCCCAAAATTATAATTTTTTTTTTTTTGAACCCGAAAAATGAGATTCACAGTACATCTTGTTTGAATATTTCAATTTTGTATCCCTTGGGTTTTTGCGGTTACTTATTTCTGTCCTTTCTGCTCAAATTGACTAGTTGATGTGCGCTTATTTGTTGGCGTATAATGTCGGTCAATATATAACACCTATATTGGTCTGTACATTACAACGTGAAGATCTGTTGGTGTCTGCAACAATTTGGCACTTTGCGTTGGGCTCAGACTCTTCTTTTAGGAACTGTCTTAATGCCAAAAAACTGTGCCGAACTCTTAACCACTGACCCTTGTCTGGCTTGTAGTTGAGTTGACGTTATTTTGGCGTAGGTAGCATGTTGTTAATTGTTATGCCCTTTTTTTACTATTTATATATATATATGCCCCTTTCAACGTGATTTAGTACTCCTTATGATAATAAACGATTTGTTCTTTTCTTCTTCACCTGTTTTTGGTGTTGTGTCGGATGCCGAGACAAGATTTGTTCTTTTCTTCAAAGATTTGACTAGGGTTCCAATTTTTTTTTTTTTTTTCCTTTCATGTTTTACACAACGTCGACAATTTCATGTGGAGATTTCACATAACCAGCCCCAAATCAAATTAGAATTGAAACAGTGTTATTTTATTTTCCGTTTTAAGGATCTTTGTTGTTATGTTGTCGATTTGATAAATGACGACGATCTTGTGGTGCCTTGTCGATTTTGTCATTGCATTTACAATCATATTTACTCCGTATAATACTGCATGTTTCTTTCCCTGCAGAGCGTTAGCAAGTACTGCCAATAGTGGAGATCATCGTTGACAGGCGAGGCTTGTGATGCTGACGAAAGCTTTTGCTAAATCTTCCCATACTAATCAATTGGTTGAATGCTGTTAAAAGGGTACGCTGATTGACCTACCGCAACCGTCGACTGGAATTGAAATTTATGAGCAAACTGTTTTGGGAAAAGACAACTTTTTTCTTATGCATTCTGAATCTATAAACATTAATGCCTATAAATAAATGTTTATATTATACTTTATTTTGGCATGTTTAACGAATTATATACATAATTACATATATACTCGAAAGTAACTCCGAAATGAATTATATACATAATTACATATATATACTCTAAAGTAACTCAGAAATGACTGCTTATCGTTGATAGAATTTTACTGTGCTCGGTTACAGTTGTGAAAACTGAATGTGCTAAACTTCCTTGTGGCTTCTCAAGTGATTACTGCACTTCTGATTTTGAAAATACATCGTTCCGAGACGATACTGAGATTTGGCAATTTGAGATATTGTGTAATGTCTATAAAATACGGAATACAATGTAGTAGTAAGTACGGTCTTACAGAAGAACTACCCGTAGTAGTAATACTTGTATGAAATAGTTTTATACTCCGAAATACAATTTTAGTTTCCACTTCGTATCTGATTTGTGGTGTACCAAAATTCTATACGCACCAAGTGTAATTATATCGTCTTTCATAAAAAAACCCATTCCACAAACTCGTTAATGGGAGCGGTAACTTTGCTAATAAAAGTATAATGATCAATTGTCAAACATTACCTTTAAAAAATTGTTCTGTCAAACACTACCTTTTAAAAGAAAATTGCCAATTACCACCTTTAAAAAATTTATTTCGTCAAATACGCCTTTAGGCTTGAGTTTGGCTTAAGTTAACTAAATTCCGATATTTTAATCACCGGAGCACGTAATTTGGGATGAATTTCTAGGTTTCTAGGGTAAAATTCTTGGTTTAGGAGGGTGTATGATAAGATTTGAGGGATAAAATTTGAGTTTGAGAGTAGTAATTAAGAAGGTAAAAAAATGAAAAGAAAACACGATTTTCGATAATTCAACGTCGGAATTTAGTCAACTCAAGCCAAAAAGTCACAATCGACAAATTTTATTTTTCAAAGGTGGTAATTGGCAATTTTTTTTTTTTAGGTGATGTTTAACAAAACAAGTTTTTTAAAGGTGGTGTTTGGCAATTGATCCAAAATATAAAATAGTGTTATCCTATCATTTGAATCATAGACTAGCTCATAACTTGGCCACTCGGGCTAAGAAGTTGTAAGTGTTTACGTTTTACCCTTATCAAAAAAAATAAAAAGGGTTTTTCTACGGTGTACCCCTGTACTTTTTAGTTTTCTACCGTGTACCCCTCTTTTTTTTTGCCTTACACCGTGTACCCCTAAACTTCATTATCTCTTATAAACCGTGACCTAAACTTCATTATCTCCTAACTTCGTGAGTTTTAGACGCTAACTCCGTTTGTGGGGTGACATGACATCCCTCTTGCTTATTTGGAAAATATGTGTCAAACCCCAAAATTAAGTGGATTTTTTTTTTAGCCACAAAGAACTCATTCAACTTCCCCAGTTCTTCCCCTTTCAATTTCACAAATCCCTAACCTTATCACTCCAACTTAAACTTCAGAGAAGCTTAAAATCAGGAAGTGAATTTTGATTTCTAGGCATGTGATCATTCCCTTGTTAGTGATTTGTGTTTTCCTTTTCATTTATTTACTAAGAATGTGTTTAGGGTATAAAAATTCAATCTTTTGCCTAAAAAAATTGGTAAAGCGTCATAATTTTTGGTGGGTAATTATGAGATTGTGATAATTTATTGAATTTTGTGGTGTGAGTCTTTGTTTGTGATTTTGTGTTGATTATTTGGTTCATTAGTCTCTGCTTGTGAGTTTGTGTTGTTAATTTTGTGTTAAAAATTGCAGAATTGAGAGGTAGGTTTGAAGGAAGGAAGGAGATAAATATTTGGGTTTAGGGTAATGTTACATCATCGACGTTGTTAGTTTGGCTAGGAGACTAAAGACAAATCAAGAGTGGCTACACTGCTAAGGAGAAGGATGAATTGCGGGGAAAGATTCGTAAATCGGCCACATAATGAACTCATTACACTCAGGCATTTAAAATATGCCTTCCTTGGATTATTCATCGACCCAAAAATTTTCAAAACCGCATTTCTTCTCGCACCTTCTGCAAGCTCGTTCTTGAATTGAAGCCCTTCTACTGGGTTGTCTCTTCAAGAGGAAGAAGTCGACATTAAAGGTTGAGGGAGAAATTAATTTCAGGGGAAATTATTATAATAAAGATGAGGGAGGTAGAAAATATGGTGAGATTAAATATGGAGGGATGTAGAAAATATGGAGGGAAGCAGAAAATATGGTGGGATTAAATAGAAGTCAAAATAAAATAAAATTGGAATTTAAGAGGGAAAAAACATAAAAATAATGGAGGAAAATAAAAGGAAGTTAAAAACTCCAAGTCAGCACCAAAAGTTCACGTTAAACATGTCATGTCAAGCGTTCAATTAACGGAGTTAGAAGATAATGGAGTTTAGGTCACGGTTTATAGGAGATAATGGAGTTTAGGGGTACACCGTGTAAGACAAAAAAAAGAGGGGTACACGGTAGAAAACTGAAAAGTATGAGGGTACACCATAGAAAAACCCAAATAAAAAATCATTTGAATTATTATGAACGAGGTCTATTTTCTATTGATAGACAATTTGACAAAACATACATGTCAATGGTTTACGCTAAAAATTTTCATATCAACAATATTAAGCATGGCTCCGAGAGCCGTGCTACCATTTTATAAGACACTTCTTTACGATTGGAAAAAAAAGAAGAAAAAAACTGCACTTCACCTTTTTATTCAACAAACTTTTGAAAGTTCAAATTATGTGTAAATCACAATGCACCATGTCATACAATCATACATATTGACAACATGCATATTAAGTATTAACCGAACTTTCTACAAACTTTAGCCAATTTGTAAACACGACCTCTTTGACATCGATAACCAGGCCCACAATCCAAGTCATTCGCGCATACACATAATCCTTCTCGGCCACACCCGACTTCATTAATAGTAACGTCCCCATTCAAACCCAATATCTGATCAGTCCATTTATTCGAAAATAGCCCTAACGGATCATACATTTTCTTAACTTTTAAAAACTTTTGACCATCTTTAAATTTCTTAATAACATTTTTAAAAGCAACATTTCTATTCTTACCCCAATGTGGTATGGCATTATACTTAAAAATAGCTATTTGTTCAATTTCATCGATTATGTCCCCCAAAAGCCTCGGACCTAATCGCTCACGCGACCGATAGTACGAGATGTCGAAGTCGATCCCGTCCTCGTCCTTCCCGAGATATGCCGGGGACGACGTGACGTATCTCATGAGGATGCCATTGTACAAGTCTACACCACACAAGGATGTAGGGTTTTCATTGACAAATTTTTTTATGTCTTGAATGAAAGCTTTGACTTTGGTCAATGGTATAGTAAATCCATTGCTATAGTAAAATTGTCCTTTTATTGTTGGGTCCCACCCACAGTAATAACCCGGTTGATTGTCGGTAAGACATTCTCCGGCTGATTGTATGTTGTTTTGGTATCCAATTACCGGATATCCGCTAAAATTATGACCTGCATAAAATCATAATTAAATTTCAAATAAGACGATTACACGTAATATTTCAATTGGTTATGATATTTGATTCTTATTAGACTACTTAATTAATCGTCCACTATTTTAATTTTATATAAAATAGAATTGTGTTGACTTTATTAATACTCCGTATATACATAATACATTTATTATGTATCTAACCACGAAGTATATTTTGGTATGTCATTTGTTGTGAGTTCTGATTACTTTCCGTAAATCGTCAACTTTCGTTAAATAAATATTTAATTTGAAACTGTTGGAATATGAAATGTGTTTGTCTAAGTTCATTGGAATTCTTAGGATTAATGGTGTGTTTATTATGCGTCGTTTCGTATTCCCGTACTAGCTATTCTCATGTATCATATAAACTCGGTTCTTCTATGAATAAGACAACTCAATATTTCTCGTCTTCAATACTATGTTCATTATCGATTCATATATATTTCTATTAGAATTTAGAAACGTAAAGAATGACGATAGGTTTAGACTAACTATTAATTTTAAATGATAAATCGATCAATTATATACTTTAAGTGTGAAAATGACGATATTAAACTTAATTGAAAATAAAAATGGAATAATAAATAAAGTAATCGAGTCACTAAAAATAAATGAGGGGTTGGGGATTACCGTCGTTAGTGAGTCCATAGGCAGTGTCAAAGAGAAGTTTAGTTGTTGCGTTAGCGTTCGCACATCTTAACTTTTCCAACCCAAATTTTTCTTCCACGTCCTCTGAATGATGCATGCATTAAATCAAGAATTCCAAGTTAAAATTTCTTAGGATAATTCTTTATAAAACGACTGTATGCGTATAACAGACAGATAAATAGATAGATAAATTTGATCATTTCTCAATCCTTGTGTCAAGTCATTTTGTTATAGAGGAAAAATATGAAACGGAAGAAGTACTGATCGATATTATTCTATTCTTTTAAGTCATGCAGTTATTATCTTTTACTATTATTATATGTTTATCTCATTAATTTACGATACGTACGCATATGACGATCTCATTTGAAAGTACAAGGAGCGAAATACCTGCAGCTCTGATGGATTCGCTCAAAAGCTTGGGAAGGGAGCGCATACCGATGAAGTCGTAGACACCATTACCAGGTGTTGAGACGGGTACTCTATCATCAATTCTGTATACAACCTTGCGTTGACTTGGTAGCCAAACTATGTCTCCAAACTCATGTTCTTTCCCAAAAGTCAACGCTTTTTCACCCAAGTCAATGTCCCCTTTTGCTATAAATGTCATATTTCTTTTGAATAGTCCTTGCAATTTGAATGTCACCTTCATAAATTTATTAAAACCGTCATTCTATCATGATTAATACGTATCGTAATATTGTTATTTTATGTGTATCAGTGTATGGTAATTATTGTGTCTAAAAAAAAAAGTGATAACAAAATGAAAAGTTATTTTTAGGCAATATCCGTCAGAACCAGTATTACATTGACCTTTTGAAACACTAATTATTTGTTGTACGCATGCAACCTTATTGTTTAAGTGTTTTTATTTTATTATAAGTTACTCGTAGTTATATTATAGTTATGCATGTAGTATACTCCGTATTGCTCATAGCTCACTATGTTCCGACCATTTGTATTTTATTAGTAAATTAGATGTGTCAGTGAATTTTAATTTTATTATGCTTAAAATTATAATATGCAAGATAATATATGAGATAAAAAATATTATGTTGATTTTTAAAACTTTCACTTATGTCATACAACAAGACAAATGATTAAAACTGAAGGAATAATATTACCTACATACACATACTTTTTGTCTCCCAATATATTTTATGGTAAGACTTACTAAAACGGATTGATATTTCATCCTTTCTAGTCATTAAAAAAATGCAATTTTATCATAATTTATAATAACAAGTCTTGTTCATTAATAACTAGACCTATATTACTGCTAGAGTTAGGGGTGTAACCGAACAGATCTTATATCGAGTTCAGGTGAGCTCGAAATCAGTTCGGAAAATTTTTCTCGAGCTCGGAATCAGATCGGAACTTACCGAGCTCAAAAATTCAAAGCTCAGAATCGGCTTGGAAGAAGTCTCGATCTCAACTCGAGCTTTGTTGAATATGTTTTTCTACTTTTTTTTTTTTTTTTAAAATCAATTAAGGTAAATATTTATATAAAAATCGTGTATATAAAATATTTGTACTCCGTATAAAAAATCAAGCAAATGATTATCAAATACAAAGAAAAATAAATTATAGTAGCAAAAATTTATGTATATACATAAACTAAATTATAGAAAAAAATAAGAATAAGTCCAAATTCGAGCTTCAGATATGAGCTTTACTAAGCTCGGAATCAGCTCGGATTTGGCCTAACTCGGTTAGTGCTCGAGCTCAAGATCAGTTTGACCGAGTTCGAACCGAACTTTGACCGATTTTATTCTGAGGGCTCGTCGAGTCGGCTTTGATCATTTACATCTCTAGCTAGAGCTGACCATTTGAATGGGGCAGGCCGGCCTAGCCCAACTCGTTCAATGGGCCTCAATTTTAGTGGTCTGATCCGGCCTTTCTAAGCAACAGGCCGTTTTCGGGCCTTGATTTTTAAGGCACGCCCCTCCGGGTCTCTATTTAATTTTGTAAATTTTTATGACCAAAGGATCGGGTTCGAGCCTTAATTTTAAAAGCCCGACCAGGCTAGGTCTTGGCCACCACCCTAAGGGGTTGTGCCCAAGCCGGAGATTTGAGGCCCAGCCTGTGGCGGGCGGCGGGCCAGTTTGAGCCCGACCAGCCCGCCCCGTAGCCAGGTCAAATAACTGCATAACCTAAAATCTTATTCTGACAAGCGAATAAATTTAAATCCAATATAATTTGAACAAAAGAGGCCAAACCTGAGAAATAACACCAAGAACACCAAGTGAAACCTTAGCAGCCTGAAGATCTTCATCTCCAACACCAAGCTTCCTCACCTTAACAAAATCATCCCCAACATCGCCGGGACTAACAATCGTAAGGCCGACAACATAGTCGTGCACGGCACTACCAAGGCCGTGTAACGAGCTGCCGTGTGAACCGGTTGAAATCATGCCACCAACGGTTACACCATTCCAGTACGGCGAATATGGCAGTGCTAGGCCTGCTTTTGCGGCCTCGTCTTTCAGTTGTTTTAGGGTCACGCCTGTTTGGACCGTCATTGTTAGTTCGTTGGTGTCGACTTTGAGTGTTTTGTTGAGGTTTTTCGTGCTTATTATTAGCCCGTCTTCACCGTCTGGGCACACCAACTTGGGGAAGCTGTGACCATATTTGGTAACCACCTGTTTATTGTCGATTTGTGGTCGTTAAAAGAAATAAAGCAATATAGCGGTAACAATTTCAATATCATTACCAATACCCAATTCGAAAATGAAATTAAATTTATCGACTTGAGACCGTATAATCAAATATAGCAAAAATCAACAAACGGTAAACACTACTAACCTTAATCTTCCTCTTTAACTTGGTTGCATCTCGAACAAACGATATAATTTCATCTTCAGTTTCGGGATACACGACGTTTGCGACCTGACACAAGCTCCAGTCTGGGAACGACCCATATCCGTTTGTGACGACACAATCGGAGTTTCCATTAGAACATTTAACAGGCTCCTCAGGAGGGACACATATAACTACGTGACACCACAATATTATAAAGTACGTAAAAATAACACTAACACGTAAAATTGGCAACATTTTATCGTATTTTGTAATAATTCGATTGAATTCGTCTAATAACATAATTTTTATTGTTGATCTTAGATGAATATAAAGGTGGGGTCATGTATTTATTGAATGTAGATCGATGTTTGAAGGTAATGTAAGTAAATACTCCGTATATAATATATAATACTTCAATAATAGAAGGGAGTGTACGTAGGCATGTTTTTTTTTGTTTTTTTTTTTTTTATTTTATTATAGATGAGATAGTAGGTGTGTTTGATTCCTTGCACCCTTTAAATTTAGGGTTTTATATGTCCAACACGGTATGTGATATACTTAATTACTCATATTGATTATCGATTTATAAATTTCGCAGCAAATATTTGAAGGATCAATTGACTAATTCTCTTTTATAAGTATGTTTAATACCGTACCCCAAATTTTATTTTCCGGCAAAAAAGAAAATCAATTTTTCGGCCATTGACCAAGTACATCACGTAAAAAAGAAAAAAAAAAAACACATAGAAGTTAGGCGGCAAACGAATCAACAATAATGGGAGCATGAACTTTTAAAGTTTTGAACAATAACCATATGATTGGATAGTGTTATAGCGCCACACGGTGGTACTGTATTTGGTACCACCATAATTAAAAATAAAGAAAAAATAGAAAAATGATGAATTAGTTGTTGTATTTGCGTCAAACTCTGAAAGGTTAGTATAGTAATTAAATAAGACATGGAATTGAAGTATATTATTCAAATATTAAAAAAAAAAAAAAAAAAGAAAAAAAAAAATCTATATGTACTTATATTTATATTTATTATTTGTATTTCGTATTTATTATTTGTATGAGTATTTTGACACATTTTGTGAAATTTGTTTTATACTAAATCTCTCACCCAAATTTACACATTTCGTATTTATATTAAATCTCTCATCTAAATTTATACTTCGTATTTATTATTTGTATGAGTATATTGACACATTTTGTGAAATTTGTTAATTTATTTATTTGTGTGAAACTTGAATATGATCACTTATATTTATATTTAAATTTTATATTTTTAAATTTTACGGTGCATGTTTTTAATTTTATTATCAAATTTTAATTATTATTAATATAGTTTTTGTTTTTACATTTAATTAATGATCGTAAGAAATTGGAGTCAAATTGGTTTATACTCAAACTAAAAAGGCAAACGTGAATTTTTGTGTACACAAAGTAGTAATAATGATTTCACATTTACTCATCCAAAACTAATACTGACTCGATCCAACTTCAATTCATCCATAAACTACAAATTTAATTAAGTATAACAAATTTTGTGTTCAAATTAAATTAACTTGAATCGTTTTACATTGAAACAAAAATAAAGGATCAAAAGCCTGTAATATTGATATACTCCGTATATAATTTGGGGCATATGTAATACGGAGTATGTAATATTGGTATGGTATTGACTATCATGTTTTTATTGGGTCATATTATAACATTACCACTTTCATTATGCTAAATATATGAAGTATCATTGTTAAGTTGAAATTGTTGTTAAGCAAAAAAAATACGCAATGTGTATTTGGAAAAAAATAATTTTTATTGTTACAATAGATTGGATTAATAGATGATGAATTTCATAATTTATTTAAAATAAATCTCATTACAACTAATTGTTTTGTTATTTCTTTCTTGCCCTTTCTTAAGAATCAATTTGAAATGTAAAAATTGAGAGAGGGAAGTGAAAATGAGTTAGTAAATTACATTTATGACCCCGGTGTCACTCAAATTGAGTACCACCGGGTGGCGTCATCTCATTATATTATCGATTCTAAACTTAAAAGAAATAAAACCAATCAAGTGAAGTACTAAGTTATTTAAATAATAAAACAAAACGTTTGCTATATTTTAGGCATTTTATTCTTATTTAACAATTTATATCGTTTAAAGTTTACAACATATATATATGTTCTTAAAACTATTGTATGTATCGACCATTTAACAATCTTTTTTTTTTTTTTTTTCTTTTTCTTTTTCTTTTTTTTTTGGGTAGATGGGGAAAGGAGTGATTGCAGTCTAAATGTACGGCACTTCAATCCATACTTACATATAAGCTGACTTTAAGCTGGCTTTTAAAATAACTACGGGTCTATAACTTTGTCTGCATTAAAATATTATAACTATGACTCTCAAACGTTACCACAAGAGGAACAAAACAAAGTAAGCTTTAGAATTACAGCCACGAGACGCAACTTCAGTTGACTGATATAAAAATATAGCAGAACAATTTTCTGAAATGATCTTATTTTTTTGTATTCTAAATACAATTTGAAATGATATTATTTTTTACGTATATGATACGATTTATTTTTCTAATAAATTTACCTTATTATTCTAGGAGATACTAGTGTAATTTTTGGTAAGTGTAATACAATCTCATTCTTTCTAGTTAAAAAAGAAAAAGAAAAATTCACATATAATATCATACTCTGTGAGATTAATTATATGATGTGTAATGCTACTACGAAGTGCATTCAATATGAGTATTCATGCATTAAGGGCCTGTTCTCCTCATCTTAAGTTTTTCTCTGGTTCAGAAAACTTCAGATAACTTAAGAAAACTTCAGATAACTTCAGAAAACTTCAGATAACTTTAGAAAACTTCAGATTTCTAAATAAATAAATTACCTAATAATA
This sequence comes from Dianthus caryophyllus, assembly GCA_023091065.1. Classification (NCBI taxonomy): domain Eukaryota; kingdom Viridiplantae; phylum Streptophyta; class Magnoliopsida; order Caryophyllales; family Caryophyllaceae; genus Dianthus; species Dianthus caryophyllus. The sequence goes on from CM041519.1 coordinate 34,635,648, forward strand.
ATAATAATAATAATACCAATAAATTAGTTATATATAACATTAATGTTATTAATAATAGTGATAATAATATTATTAAGAATAATAATTATAATAATATTGAGAATAATTTGAATAAAAATTGTTATCTCTTTGGAATTGGCAATGAAATATACTGACCATTTTCCAAAAAAAAAAAAAAAAAAAAAATTATTTGAATAAAAATAAGACCAATCCAAAATCATTTTATAGCAAATCATAAATTAAAATTAGTTCAAATTAAATATATAGACTGTTAATAAAATTTTCATAAATACTTATCAAATATTAATGAAAATAAATGCTAAAAATTCTATTATTATTATTATTATTATTATTATTATTATTATTATTATTATTATTATTATTATTATTATTATTATTATTATTATACATTGCTTGCTAAATTTTTCTAGTATTTAAATATTAGTGGAAAAAGCGCATACATATAAAAATTTGAATATTCTTGGTACTACAAATATTATCCTCAAAGTTTATCGTAAATGAAACAAAAAGTTAAGTTAATAATTCTAAAAGAAGATAAATTTAGGCGAAACTCGTCAAAAAATAAATAAATAAAAGTAGCAAATATAATAACAATTACAATTAATATATTAATATTAATAATAATACCAATAATAATAATAATAATAATAATAATAATAATAATAATAATAATAATAATAATAATAATAATAATAATAATAATAATAATAATAATAATACTAGGGTTGTTCTTTGATGCATTTCAGTATGAAATGTGCTAAGTACATGGATTCACGTGCGTGGCTATGGTTTCCTAAGTTCTCCTTCTCTACGTTGGGGGAGTGGATTAGTGCCATAACTTTCCTCAGCGGGTTGAGAACTTCTGCCTCCCATGATGCAGGGGGCTCGGGTGTCATTTATATTTTTATTCGTCTTGGCTTTGCGATAGCAAAGGGGGTGGGGGCCCAGATTGTATCTCGGCTCCCCACCAATTTTGTGTAAATGATGTAATTTTTTCTTTCATTTTAATAATAATAATAATAATAATAATAATAATAATAATAATAATAATAATAATAATAATAATAATAATAATAATAATAATTTCATATTATTTCAAAAAAACTTCAGAAAACTTCAGAAAACTTCAGATAACTTCAGAAAATTTCAGAAAACTTCAGAAAACTTCAGATTACTTCAGAAAACTTCAGATAACTTCAGAAAACTTCAGAAAACTTAAGATTGGTTCAGAAAACTTCAGACGAAGAGAACAGGCCCTAAATAAGAGTATTTTCTATACTGGTAAACATTTTATATACAAATTTTACGATAACGACGTCTCATAGTATATATAACATACGCATATATATACCCACAGTGTAACTGTGTAAGGCAATTGTGTATTCGTGTTATGATTGATTAAAATTTAAAAACTTACGTTGTTAAGTTTGACACTAATTAAATGTGAATGCATAATCGATTAACGTGTTATGAACGGTTGTTGGCCCGTCACAATAGTATATGTAAACCTATATGATTAGCTCTTTGAGTATATATTATTTTTAATGATAAAACAAAATAATCAATGCTAATAATTATAATTTTGTTGGGTATTGAGATTAGGACGACGACATGTTCGATCACCATTGAATTGAATTAGAAAATCAACTTTGCATGTCCGTTTATGAGACAATTATTTATGATGATGACACATGAGAGTATGAACGTAGAAAAGAACCAAAAATAATCAAGCAGTGTTCGGAGTACTAAAAAAGACAAATGTCCAACTACATACATATATTATATATTATTGTAGTTAAACTTGGAATAAATGGTGAAAGACTAACTGACAATTTGCATTTTGTAACATGAACGATAATCCATTCTAATAGAGATAGAGATAGAGATTACTTTTTTAAAACAAATTTTAAAATTACTAGTGTAACATTTAAAACATTATATTTAAAATTTGTTATCAAAATCCATTTTTAATGCTAATAAAATTGATTTATAGGGTGTTTCGCATAAAAACTGCTTTAATTTGAAAGCGTATTTTGTTGACAAAGTCGTCTTTAATGAGTTTTCTGTATCAAAATCAACATAAAAAAATATCATTTTAATCACCGAAAATGTGTTTTGGTAACAAAATTATAAAACAGTAGTTCTTCTGTAAGACCGTACTTACGATAATTTTTAAAAGATCGTAATTTTAGAATAATTTTTTAAAAGATAGTAATTTGAAACAAGTTGATTTCATAAAGTATTTTTTTGGTAGTTACTTTAAAAATTATAAGGATTTATTATGAACTCCCACCTTTTATAATATTCATTTTCAAAACTTCTGCCGTTCTGCGTTTTGTACCTCTTTCTAAAAACTCCCACCTTTTCTATTTTTTATTTTATTTTATTTTAGAACTCTCACATTTTTTAAATTAGGTGTTGGGCGCTGGTGTTACTGTTGATTGAAACGCAGAACGGGAACCTCATATAAAGCATGTGTGCTTTTGTTGTTGGTCCTGCAGTGAAACCTTTCACTAGAAAAACTCAAAGCGAGTCTCGCTAGTGCAAGTGCGTTGAAATCTTCAATTCTATTCTCCCGCTCCAACTATTGTTGTAGCTAGACAAGATCGTGATTTTTTCGCACCACGTTTAACAATGTTTGAGAGTGGGCGCAACAAGATTTTTGTATGGTCCAGCGGATGTGGCATGCAGCTGAAGCAAGAGACTTTAACTTTCCTGAATCAGGTGTTGTGCGAGACAAGAAAGATTCAATTTTTCCTAAAACACCCACAACTTCATTTTCACCAAAATTAACGTTTGTTTTGACTCATGAAAACAATGAATTTTCTACTTTTATTTTTATATTTTGAGTTTCGGTGAACGACAGATTGTATTCGTGATAAATATATTCAAAAAAAAATGTATTCAAAAAAACCCTAATCTCCTTCAAATCAAAGTTGGTGCTTCCATCAGCAATTGATTAATGATAAGCCCCCATAATAATTTATTTATTATTTATTAAGTATGAAATTCTATGAATTAATCAATAAAAGGTCTTTTCTTTTGCGAGATCCGTTTGTTCGTCTATTTTTTTGGAGTTTTTTCAGTCCTAATTTTTTGGGTTTCACTTCTATTGAAAATATAGATAAGAGCGGCTTAGTCGTTTCCCTTATGGTGAAGATGCGAACGATCAGTTTCGTAATGGATCGTTATGTGGCAGTAGACACGTTGTCTGTTTGTTGGTTACACTCAATTTGGTCAGATGAAATTGTTTATCGTCAAGGCTCAAGATTCTTCGATGCTCTTGTGAAAAACTGTTTTTGGCGATTTGATAGAGGACGTGCTTGGGAGCATTATTCACGTATACAGATATTTGTTTGAACGAGATTTTCTTTTATTTAGCTTTAATTTAAGTGATATTTACCACGGTACCCTATAACTTTGTCAAATTATTCATGGACACCTAGTTTTGAGGTTTGTTCACATGACACCCGGCCCGTTAAGTTAGTGTTTTATATAGTGCCGTATATGGTTTTTTTTTTTTTTTTTTTTTTTTTTTTTTTTTTTTTTTTTTTTTAACTTTCCTTCCAAAAGTAACTTTTAAACGTTCGTTATATAATAATAACGGTTGTGTGATTAATAAATAATTAATTCTTCTAACGCTCGTTATATAATGTTAATGTTTGTGTGATTAGTACATAATTATTTTTTGGAGAGAAAGCTAAAATAAGGGCATAGTGGACACTAAAACACAAAATTTAGGGGCGCTATATAATTTCTCTCTCTTATTTTTGTTTGTCATATAATATTGCGATTTTAGATGCTTCTCAGTAATATATAAATATACATTAATATTTTACGTTTCATCAACCGTATTATACAACGACTCCATTAGTTCAATTTTTTTTACTTAAATTTTAAAAGTAGCATGCCCGTGCAATTTGCACAGGCATAATGGAAGGTGCTACAGTTACACCCGGTGTACTGTAGCCTTTAGTACACCACCAATAACAATTTGACACGTGTCAAGTGGGACCCAAAATAAAAAATTTGAAAAAATAATTTGGAGGGGTAATTTAGGCGGGTAATTAAATTAGTAATGCGCCAAAAACATAACTCTTGAAATTAATTTATTTTGCGCCAAACACAATTGATTTAGTTGATTTGATTTGGAATTATTAATTATTGATTTAGTTGATTATACTTGGAAATATAAATTATTTAATTAAATTTCTTAACTTTGGAAACACTTACCAAATATTCTATAATCAATTTTATTTTCAAACTCAATATTTTCTTTAATTATTTAGTTTTAATTTATTTAGTTAGTTAACCAAAAAATTTAAAAAACAAAAACTAGAAGGATATCACCGAAATTTATTAAAAATAATACCATCATTATTAATTTTCTTCATTTTCTATTATTATTACGAAAATTATTAAAAAGAAAAAAAAAAGAAATTGGAAAAAAAAAAAAAAACTTAAATGATTTACCCAAAATTTTATTTGAAAACACTTGACCAAATATTCTATAACTTATTTTATTTCAAAACTCAATATATTTTTTAATTAATTTTGTTTTAATTTATTTAGTTAACCAAAAAATTCTAAAAAAGTAAAAAATATTAGGAGATAACCGAAAAATATTAGGAGATAAGCGAAATTTATTAAAAATAATACCATCGTAAAAGAGCTAAAACTATAAGTAATTACGAAATTATTTATGGATGTGCTGGTATGACTTAGTTCAGTGGTCCAACGTCATACCTTAATCATGCGTAAATTCCTAGAGGTCTGGGTTCGATTCCTATCTAGGTAGTTTTTTTTAAATGGCGTAAACGAAATACAATTAAAATAACGAGTAAATTATTTTTTTATGACTAATAATAATAAACATTAAATTATTTTTTAATAAGTAATAATAATAAACTTTAAAAGTAATAAAAAATATTTTTCTCATAAATTACAAAAATCAGTTTTTAAAAATCACAAAATAAAAAAGGAAGTTTGATATAACTAAAAATGGAATGAATAATTAAAGATTTTATGAGAAGTTGTAATCAATTGAATTTTAAATTTCAAACTAATTAACTGGATGGAAGTTTGAGGAAGTTAGTCACTATAATTAATATATATATTTTTTTTAAAATAAATTTCACGTGGCGTGATGTGATTCGTAGTGTACCGAAAGCCTCGGTACACTAGGTGTAAGTGTAGCCTTTTCGCAGGCGGAATACTAGTTTTAATTTAAAAGTTGTTACCACAAATCATGCAAAAACGAGATTTAAGTCAAAGTAGTTATGGTTTTATTTAAGAAAAAAAACAATAAGTGAGTAATTTCACATTTCTGTGTACTTCGTATATCATTGTCAAAGTGCAAATAGTATAAAAGTTTAGTGCATAGAAAATATTCATTTAAAATAATACGAGTATGTGCCACAACTATTAGACCCAAAATAAATTGAATAGTTTCATCATTCTAAATTATTATTTTTATTATTTTATAAGCATATCAACAACGAATGCATTTCACGTTACGTATTAACGTATGTAAATATTTTTGTAATCACTTTATCAATTATCATAACGATATCAATATAACTTGATAAAATAATCTCACATTCGTCGTAAAATAAAGACGTATTCAAATAATTAGTGTTTTGTATTTATAATCTAATTATATGTATATTGCATTAGTATTATGGTGAATTTTTAGTTGTCGAATACACTAAAGTACTACTCTAGCTGTATAACAGATGCATGTATATGATAACAATTCATGAAAAATGAAATAATAACGATACATTCAAAATACATTATAATAAAAGTAGTTGCAAAGCAGAGTTTAATTTTACCAAAATAAATAAATAAGTAAATTAAAGGCCTTAGTTATAGAGGGAATATTGTATAAAATCATTAAATATCCATGTATTGTAATTAATTAATTAATTAATTAATTAATTAATTTGTAATTTTTAAATAAGGGTGGTACTGAATTTTAATACCACCTGGTGGCGCCGTATCGCTTCCCTAATTAGATCTTGTGACAGACGGTCTTTTTTTAGACCAGTATTAGACAGGTGTTACTAAGTACTCCGTACTCAATATTGGTCACCATATACCTAAATATGGGCGCAAAAAAATGGTCTAAAAAAATCGTCTTTTTTTAAGACTAGTCCTTCTCTATATTGACCAAACATACAAGTCAAAGCAGTAGACACAAAATTTTATCAACAATATTTTTAACAACACTTTACGAAATACTCGGTACCTTTTATTCAACAAACTTTAACAAGTCCAAATTACTACGAGTACTTGTAAATAACAATGGACCATCAGATGTCATACATATTCACAACATACGGAGTATCAATTTATCTTTCTACAAACTTTAGCCAATTTGTAAACCCGACCTCTTTGACATCCATAACCCGGGCCACAATCTAAGTCATCGGCACATATACATAAACCTTCTAGGCCACACCCGACTTCATTAACCGTCACGTCCCCATTCAAACCCAATATCTGATCTGTCCAATTATTCAAAAATAACCCAAATGGATCATACGTCTCTTTAACCTTTAAAAACTTCTTACCGTCTTTATACTTCGTAATAACATCTTTAAAAGCAACATTTCTATTCTTACCCCAATGTGGTATGGCATTATACTTAAAAATAGCTATTTGTTCAATTTCATCCATTATGTCCTCAAAAAGCCTCGGACCAAATCGTTCATGCGACCGATGATAGAAGTAGTCAAACTCGATTCCGTCCTCATCCTTCCCAAGATATGCCGGTGATGACGTGACGTACCTCAATAAGATGCCATTGTACTTTTCTACACCACACAAGGATGCAGGGTTTTCGTTGACAAACTTTTTTATGTCTTCAATGAAGCCTTTGACTTTGGTCAATGGTATAGTAAATGCATTGTTATAGTAAAATTGTCCTTTTATTCTTGGGTCCCACCCACAATAATAACCCGATTGATTGTTCGTAAGACATTCTCCGGATGATTGTATGTTGTTTTGATATCCAATTACCGGATATCCGGTGAAATTATGACCTAAAAAATTATAAATTTCATATAAGACTATTATATGTGTAATTAACTGTCTACGTACTAGTTAATCTTATACGGAGTATAAAATAAAATTACGTTGACTTTCTTAATTTATACATAATACATTTACTACGGAGTATATATTTAACTACGGAATACATTTTGATATGTCATTTGTTACGATTATGATTAAAATAAATTATCGATTAAGTTATGATTAGGAGACATATTCACTACTCTCGATGTTGCCATTGTTACAAGTACTCTTGTTGTTATGCTTCCGTAAATCGCCAACTTTATTTAATTTACACAGTGAAATGGCTAATAATTTTAAAAGATAAATCGATCAATTATATACAAGTGGAAAAATGACGATATTAAAATTAACTAGAAATAAAATAGAATAAATAAGTTGGATTACCGTCGTTAGTGAGTCCATACGCAGTGTCGAAGAGAGTTTTAGTTGTTGCCTTGGCGTTGGCGCATCTTACCTTTGCCAACCCAAAATTTTCTTCCACGTCCTCTGATGTAAATCAAGAATTCGAAGTTAATTTTTTATAGGATAATTCTCGAAAAAACGTTTGTCTGCGTTTGACGGATAAATTTTATCTGAATAATGAATAATAACTGTGGCCATCTTAATGTTTATTGTACGTGACTATTATAAAAACATTTAATTAGCTTACTCAATAATAATAATCACACAATATATACGAGCAATTTTGATTTTATAACTTTATAAGTTTAAAACTAATCACACACTTTTCAAAACAAAAATTACTGTGAGTATTATCATGATCACCATTTGATTATATTATTAAAAATATAAGAAAATACATATCATGAGATATATCTTTAGGATGAGTATCGCGATTGATATCATGGAGAGGGACCACGACCACCAAATAAGTAGAATTACTTAATTTGAATGCGAATACTAAGCTAGTTTATTTGTTGGGATATTTTCTAAGGTACCATCGAACATTGTCAAATTACACATGATAGCCAATGTCTTAGATTTGTTCATATAATAATAGCTCTAAATTTGGTGTTTATGTGCCCAATATGCCTTTTTCCTAACCAAAAACTTAACGGCGCAATTTTTATGACTAAGGTGACAATATTTCCTTCTTCTAACCAAGAGTTGAGTAAGCGTATATCAGCCATGTGTAAGTAATTTGTTAATATTATGCGCAACATTCAAGTTTTTGGTTTGAAAATGGTATATTGGACATAGAAACATCAAGTTTAGCGATATTATATGAATAGATTTCAGATATAAGATATCATGTGTAATCTAACAAAGTTTAAGTATACCATGAAAAAGATCCCTTATTTGTTTATGACCAAATTGACCATTGATAAAAGTCATGTCCATATGACCATATCAATATGTTTGCAATTGATGGACTACAAGAAATTTACTTTACTTTACTTTCTCATTTTTCTGTTAACACGCATATAATATTTTAAAGGGATGGGGTCATGACGATCACTAACGAGTGAAAAAAATAAAATAAAAATCAAAGTAGATAAACATAAACATGAATAAAAAATACGGAGTACATTATTTTAATTGACGACCTTTTTAATAGTTAGTGATAATCCAATATCACCGATGTGAATAAATATACTCTGTTATTGGTATGGAGGTCACTTGTACGCAGGGACGTAGCTAGGGTCAAATTTCGCCTAGGGCCGAAATTTTCTATCACATAATATATATACTTAAACCATAATAAACGTATAAATTCATGAAATATTTACTAATTTATATTAAATTAATTGAACGATAACCTACATACATGTTAAAAATCTATGAAAATGTTAACAAAAAAGTAGTATGAATAAAAACTTAAATTTACTGTTTATTTTTTTTCTTAAGAAAACCCTTAATTTATAATTTTCTTAAAGAAATAATTGATCAATTTTTGGAAGAATTGTATTTTTTTTTATTGGATGAATTATATTGTATATAAAAGAAATTTCACACTAATTAGAAAAAGAGTCAAGTGAATTGAAAATTAAACATAAAAAATTACAACTTAATAATTAATCTAGGACCCACCTACAATTAAAGTTATCAACAATTACAAATTCTACAATAAGACTGTCTCATACTATGAGACAACTTATTAATGACAAGTCATCAAAAGAAACACTACTTCTGATTTTATAAAACCCCAATTCACGTTCATATCCCACTAAAATTAAAAATCATCCCTACTTAAAACAAACCCTAAAACTGTAAATTAAACATGATTTCTCACTACTCTTACCTTTACCGATAATCACTGTAAGTTACGACAACATCACACGCCTGGCCCTACATTACACCATCAACAAAAACTGAACAAATACGCCAAATTTTCAGCCCTCCTAAAATGCTTCGCCATTTTATATTATTAATTATCAAAAGTAACCTTATTTTGTGCAAACTAATCAAAAGTAACCATAATATATTGCAAATGTAACATTAAATTATATACTTTTGAAACTTACTTATAATGAATATAGTTACTTTTCAACCATTATTTGGTTACATTTGCAAGAGTTTTACTTCGTATAATATATATTGCAGATCTGAGGACGAAAATCGTAATGATGATTAATGATAAAAAAAAAAAAAAATTGCAAGAAGGTGGTGGCATAAGAAATAGGTAGAGAGTAAACACGAGTTTCTTGAGATGATGTTGAAGGTAAGATGGTGTTGGACCAACTTATCGATGGATCAAAGTGATAGGATCGTAGTCGATTTGAGTGACGATAATTTGGGCGAAAGTTCACGATTTTATGGGGAGTGATTTATTTAATGATCGGATCTTGGAAGCAGAAAAAGAAGGATGAAATCAAAAATTTTGTTGAAGATTTATTTTTATTTGATCGAAGATAAGGAAGAAAGTAGAAAGAGGGGATACTGGGAAAAAGAAGAGAGGTAGAGGAGGTAGCTATCATAATGACGTGTCATGTGTCTTATACAATAAGACAGTCTTACCCTAGAATTACTCATCAACAATTAATGGCTTTGTACAAGTATTGTCACGCACTAAATTAGGAGTCAACTCAATGAGACCCACAATAAATAAAAAAACACAATATAAATATTGATTTGCTTTTGTTTTTTGGGTCATGCGGAGTATTTAATTTGACCATTTTATTGTTTAGTTGGCCCATATGAATTTTGCAATACAAAGGCACCTCAAATTTCTACCCGGGCCATGGCCCTAGTGGGCCTGAACTGAGCTCCGTCCCTGCTTGTACGAAATATTAGTGTACTATAAATAATACTTGCGTATTCTATTGTTTAAGTTATTCAATTATCTTATAATTATTATTATTATTATTATTGGAGAGAATATTATGATTCATAATATTCTCTCCAATAATTATTATAAAGTATTTCAAACTCATTAATTTATGAACCGTACGTATGCATGCATACAACGATCTCATCGGCACAAAATACCTTGTGAAACAAAGGTATCATGATGATCATGATGATCAAGGAAGCCATTGATGATGTAGAAAGCTTCAAAGTAAAGAGAGAAAACACCAAGGGTAAATAGAATGTGTTTGTATATTAGAATGAATGAATGAATGATATGTACAGTGTTTGAGTATATATATATACATACAAGTGTGGGTATTAAGTTGTTGTAACAAACTTATTAGTTTGTAACTAACTCATAACCACTTAACTATTCACCTATCTAATATTTACATCCTATAAACTCACATCCCCTCCTCAAGTTGGATTTGCCTGAGAATGGTTGAAGAGCAAACCCAACTTGGAAGAGAAGAAAAAATGCTGATCATGTCCCAAAGCCTTTGTCATAAGGTCAGCTAGCTGTGCACCTGTTTTAACATGGTAAGTAGACAGCAAACCTTCCTGAATTTTCTCCCTTACATAGTGACAATCAATGTTGAGGTGCTTGGTCCTCTCATGGAACACTGGATTGGCCGCAATGTGGAGAGCTGCTTTGTTATCACACATCAATTGTACTGGCAAAGGAACCATGACAGTGAAGTCCTTCAACAGGGCCTGCAACCAAACAATCTCAGCTGCTGTGTGGGAAAGAGCTCTGTATTCTGACTCTGCTGAAGAACGTGACACTGTCTTTTGCTTTTTGGTTTTCCAGGAAACCAAGGAGTCTCCAAGGAAAACACAATAGCCTGTCAAAGATTTACAAGTGGTGACATGCACCCTAACTGCATCACAATATGCTCTCAATTCAAGAGCAGTTGCTGAAGGATAGAACAAGGCTGCATCAGAAGTCCCTTTGAGATATCTAACAACATGAAGGGCTGCATCAAGGTGTGGTTTTCTTGGTGAACTGAGGAACTGACTCAAGTGTTGTACTGCATAAGATAGGTCAGGTCTTGTTAGAGTCAGATACAACAGTCTCCCAATCAACCTTCTGTAAACTTCAGGTTCTGTAAGCAAATCCCCATGGTCTGTACTAAGATGCAGACCTCTGGGCAAAGGAAAAGAAGCAGGCTTGCAAGAAGCCATACCAGTGTCTTGCAAAATATCCATTACATACTTATGCTGACATAGCTTGAGACCCGTTGTATCTCTGTGTACTTCTAAGCCCAGAAAATACTTGATGAGTCCCCAGTCTTTGATTGTAAAAGCTTTATCCAAAGCTGACTTTAAAGAGGAAGCACAGTGAGGATCATTCCCAGTAATCAATAGATCATCAACATAGACAAGCACTGCTGTAAAATGAGTCTGAGAATTTCTGAAAAACAAAGAATAATCATTCTTTGATTGAGTAAAACCCTCATGAAGCAACAATTTTGTCAATTCAACATTCCATTGTCTAGAGGCCTGCTTGAGACCATACAAAGACCTCTTTAAGTGATAATATTCCCCTTGCTTAGCCTTTGCATAACCCTCAGGAGGAACCATGTAAACATCCTCATCTAGAAAGCCATGAAGAAAAGCATTGTTGATATCAATCTGGTGAATAGGCCACCCTTTACTTGCTGCAACAGCCAAAAGCACTCTCACAGTAGAAAACTTAGCCACAGGGGAGAAAGTATGTTTGTAATCTTTGCCTTCTACTTGAGAATAGCCTTTTGCTACCAACCTAGCCTTGTACCTTTCAACTGTACCATCAGGCCTAAGCTTGATCTTGTAAACCCATTTGGAACCAATAGGTTTGAACCCTGGAGGCAGAGCAGTCAATTCCCAGGTTCCATTATGTTCTAAAGCATTCAACTCAAGAGTCATAGCATCAACCCACTTTGGATCACTCTTTGCCTGTGCATAGGAAACAGGCTCCATAGTAGCTGAAGAATCAGAACTAGCATTAGTGACAAAAGCTGAAGAATCAGATCTCTTGTCAGAAGATTCTCCTGCAAACTGAGACTTGCCCTTGACCAAAGTAGGACAAACAAAACCATCTAGTTTAGAAGGAATACGTCTGGACCTTGAAGATGCCCTGAGAGGGGGCCCAGACTCAATTACTGACATAGGATCAACAGACTCAGAATTCAAAGGGACCTCTTCATGAATCAGAGAAAACTCAGGAACTTCTTCATGAACCAGGGGTGACATCTCAGATGATGTTTCAGCAGAAGAATTTGCAGGAATAAAACTTCCACCATCATCATCTGTAGCCAAAGTAGTAGGGGGAAACAAAGGCACATGTGTACCAGAAACCCTAGACTGAGACTGATCTCTGAAAGGCAAAATACTCTCCTGGAAAATCACATCTCTACTGATAAAAACTTGATGTGTATCTAGATCATACAATTTGTAGGCCTTTTGACCAAAAGGATAGCCTATCAATATACACCTCCTTGCTTTAGAAGAAAATTTATCTCTGTGAACAAAACTCTTAGGAGCATAACAAAGACAACCCAAAACCCTAAGCTCATCATAACTAGGCATTTTGGAGAACAAAACTTCATAAGGAGTCTTCCATTTCAAGACAGCTGTAGGTAGCTTATTAATAATATGAGTGGCTGCCAACAAACAATCACCCCAAAACTTCTTAGGCAAACCAGCAAACAACAACATAGACCTAGCAGTTTCAGCTAAATGGCGATGTTTTCTTTCAACCCTACCATTTTGCTGTGGTGTACCAGGGGCACTTTTCTGATGAATGACTCCTTTTGAAGAGAAAAATTTGTAACAAGTATCTTGCACAATTTCTGTGCCATTATCACTCCTGATGATCTTAATATGAGCATCATGCTGAGTAAATACATAAGCAAAAAAATTCTCAATGACAACAGGAACTTGTAACTTGTCTTTCAAAAGAAAAGTCCAGGTGACCCTGGAATGATCATCCAAAACAGTCAAGAAGTAATGAGAACCATCTAAGGATGGTGTTTTAAAAGGACCCCAGAGATCAATATGAACCAAATCAAAGTTCTTAAGGGCTCTAGAATGACTCCTATCAAAAGGCAGTCTATGCATTTTAGCCATAACACAAGTCTCACAATGATAAGTGCTCAAATTTCCACAATCACATCCATCTATATGCTGCATTTTTGCAAGAGAAGTGTGCCCTAAACGAGCATGCATCAAATCCAAATGCTCTTTAGTTTTATTCACATCCAAAGCTGTACAAGAAACTGAATTTCTATTACAAGATAGTATAAGATCAGTACTACCTTCTGCAACTCTACTATTAGTACTATCTTTCTCACCATACTTCAGTCTGTATAGGCCTCCCTCTCTGTGTGCAACAGCCACTACTTGTCTAGCATGGTCCTGAATCACACATTTGTGCTTGTCAAAATTGAAATACAGGCCATTTTCACATAAAAGTTTGCCCACAGAGAGTAGATTATGCTTGAATTCTGGCACATAAAGCACATCATGCAGAACAATTTGTGGATGTAATTGTATACTTCCAACACTATCTACCCTTTTTGTGGAACCATCAGGTAAAGCAATATAAACAGGATTTTTGAGAGTATTGAAACTGAAAAACATCTGCTTTTCAGATGACATGTGATCAGTAGCACCAGAATCAACAATCCATTCTAGAGTATGAACAGATGCATTAGCAGAAACAACATTAGTTGCCAGGATTTTACCTGCAAAATTGACACCTTTAGAACTGAGATTCATCAGTCCTTCAGGATTTGATTGTAGCATCTGCAACATCTGCTTGTAGACTGCATTCACCAAACCAGGATCAACAGAAACATCTCCATGAGAGGTAGAAGCATGATTAGTGTTAGGTGCATTATAAGAACTTCCTGCAGAACCAAAATCAAGTGGACAATCCTCCTGATGTTCTACAGCATGTGCAGCAGGTTTGTAACCATATTTCATACTGTCAAACTTGACCTTTTGCTCAGGATGCAGTCGAAAACACTTATCTCTGACATGTCCTCCTTTCTTGCAATAATCACACCACCTGTCATCAACCCTAGGTTTCTTACCATCTCTCTTCCAATGAACATTTCCTCCTCTCCTATCAACCGCAAACGCACCAGCTTCTGGAGGAACAGTCAACACATTCGAGACAAACTTCTGACTCTCAGCTTCTTGCATCATAGCAAAAGCTTTAGTCACATTTGGTAAAGGTTCCATGGACATGATACTAGATCTTGTAGTATCAAAGACATCATTGAGCCCCATGAGAAACGTGAAGAGTTTATCTTTGTTAGAACCTTCAAGAACTTGCTTGAGCAAATTACAAGTGCAATTTTTCAACGCTCCACAATTACAATCTGGAAATCCTTCAATTTCTTCAATTTCATCCCACTTTCGCTTCAATTTACTGTAATACTCAATCACAGTGTTGTTTCCTTGAGAACTATTCTTCAAATCTTTCTTCAACTGATATAGTAAAGGACCATTAGAACGACCATAACTTTCATGAATCTCACTCCACAACGATTTCGCAGTCTTCATCCTCATGAATCCTTCCTTCAATTCTTCGACAATCGAGTTTAAGATCCAACACCTCACCATCGTATCACATCGACGCCATTGTTGAAGCTTTGGTGAAGTTACGTCTGGCATTAATGTCGTTCCATCAAGAAAACCTTGTTTATTCTTCGACGCCATGGCCATAACAACACCTTTGCTCCAGCTTGAGTAATTTCGGCCATTGAAGACCGTGTTCACCAATTGAACGCCAGGAAAATCAGAGTGTGAGAGATACAGCGGATCATCATAAGGACTGCTGTAACTTGCTTCAGTATTGACGGAATTAGCAGCGGTTTGATTAACTTCTGACATTTCTGGAAAAATCGAGAGAAATTGAAAATTTGCGAAAAATTAGGGTTTTTGTGTAAATTTGGGGAAAACAAAACTAATTGCAGAAAAGCAAATTGATCGAACGAAAATAAGGAAAAACTGGAAGATTTCTGGAAATTTACGGTTTTTTATGTAAAATTTGGGGAAAACAAATCGATTGCGCAAAACAAGATCAAACGAATGAAGAAGACGAAGGATTCACAGAGGATACCAGAGACAGGTTAAACCTGCTCTGATACCATGTGAAACAAAGGTATCATGATGATCATGATGATCAAGGAAGCCATTGATGATGTAGAAAGCTTCAAAGTAAAGAGAGAAAACACCAAGGGTAAATAGAATGTGTTTGTATATTAGAATGAATGAATGAATGATATGTACAGTGTTTGAGTATATATATATACATACAAGTGTGGGTATTAAGTTGTTGTAACAAACTTATTAGTTTGTAACTAACTCATAACCACTTAACTAATCACCTATCTAATATTTACATCCTATAAACTCACATACCTGCAGCTCTGATAGATTCACTCAGAAGTTTGGGAAGAGATCGCGTAGCGTAGAAGTTGTAGACACCATTGCCAGGGGTTGAGACGGGTACTCTATCATCAATTCTATATACAACCTTGCGTTGACTTGGTAGCCAAACTATGTCTCCAAACTCATGTTCTTTCCCAAAAGTCAACGCTTTTTCACCCAAGTCATTGTCCCCTTTTGCTATATATGTCATATTTCTTTTAAACAGCCCTTGCAATTTGAATGTCACCTTCATAAATTTTATCAAAATTAACCGCTTAAATGATTAATATCATACCGGAATAGTTTGTGTCTAAAAAGTGATACAGAGTAAAAAAAAAAAAAAAAAAAAAAAAAAAAAAAAATTGTCACTTTAGTTAATAAAGGTCACAACAAACATTAAACTGGTCATTTGAAACAGTGTTATTCTGTTATACGCATATGTACAACATTATTGTTTTAACGTTTTTATTTTATTAAAAGCTAGTTATATTATAGTTATGTCCGCATGTAGTATATATTACTCGATCATCACTGTATTTTGGGCATTTGTAATTTATTACTCGTAATTAAACATGTCTGTTAATTGTTATCTATTTTTATTATTTTGAAATTCTTTATACGTAAAAGATTATGTGCAAGCTAAGTGAATGAGATAATATAATAATATCTGCATGTTGCTTACTTGCTTTATTAGACTTTCACATCTGTTTACGCTAAAAATAATAATAAATAACAAATGATCAAAATTGGGGGAATATTACCTACACAATTTTTTTTTTCTCCCAAAATGTTTTATCGTAAGACGCTACTACAACAGATTGATATTTCATCGTTTCTAAATGGATTTTTTGTCAGATGGTACCTTTTATTTATAGTGATTTGTGAGATAGTACCTTTAATTTTATTTTTTGTTTTCTGGTACCTTTTATTTTCAATTTTTGTTTTAAACTACCAAAATATCGGTTTCCGGCGTAGGAAGTCAAATTTCCGGCCAGTCTGACTTTTGACCCTCTCTTTTCTTCAATGTATTATCTACTCCTCAATATACCCTAATCTTCATCCTTCATTCATCTTCTTCAATACATACTCTACTCTTTTTGCTTCAATCATCCTTTGACCCTCTTCTTTTTCACCTTCTCCATTCATTCATTCACCAAAAAAAGCTCACAACTTTCTCAAAAATGGCAGTTACTGAAACTCAAAGCCTTAATTTATTATTCAAATCCCTGAGCTCTTCTCCGTTTTTGCCACATGAAAAACTCAATCTTTCGTTGAAAACGTTTGATGTTTTGGGGAATCAAATCAGCGGTGAGCAAATTCATCCTTGGGATTTGTCAAATGGGTGTAAAAATTTGGATCATTTGATTATAAAATAGAATAAATTAGTTGGATTTTTAAACTTGCGAAATGCTCTAAAGAGTACTTTATTCCTATAATTTTTGGACTAGAATCCCAAAATTTGGGGGTCATTTGTTCTACCTATTGACGTGTTCTTGAATATGTCGAAATTACGAAAGCTAAACCCCGCTTTTAACTAATTTGAGGCGGAGAGTTGGAAAGAAAGATGGGTTTGAAAGACATGGTTTTGAAAGAGCTCTACAAACAACGCGTTTGAGGACGAAAACATGATTCGGAGTTCGTGGACAAAAATTTGAAGAAAGAAAGATGAAGGTGAAAGCATAACAAAAATGATGGTGACTGTGGTAGTTTTTAACAAACTAAAACTTGAATAAGGTAGCTTATAACAAAAAGATAAAGTGCCAAATAAGTCTTCTCATCGGAAATTTGAATTCGTACGCCGGAATCCGATATTTAGTAGTTTATAACAAAAATTGAAAATAAAAGGTATCAGAAAACAAAAAATTAAATTAAAGGTACTATCTCACAAATGACCCTAAATAAAAGGTACCATCTGACAAAAAACCCTTTCTAAATCAATAAAGGGTGTAGTTTCATCATCGTAATTAATACAGTAATTTATAATAATAAGTCCAGTTCATTCGTAACTAAAACTATAGAATTGCATAACATAAAATCATGTTTTGAACAAAATAATTAAAAATGTCATTTAGATTATTGAAAATATTTTGTATTTATCATGTATAACCTATGAATAATGTTAGTTTTCGAACCCTTATCTAAGAATTTTAAATTCGCCACGTTTCTAATCATTAAAAAGTGCAGTTTTACCGTAATAATTAGTTCAGTTCATTTATAACGAAACCTCTACTACTGCATGTTAGGGACTAACTCAAATTTTATTAAACTTTTGTTTGAGTTGGTTCTTGACATGATATCAGAGCCTTGTGACAAGATATCACGGATTCGAATCTCACCACTCATCCCTTTCAAAGTGGATTATTTCGCATCAGGTATGATGGACGTGTAGTATAAAAATATAAGAGACCAAACCTGAGAAATGACACCAAGAACACCAAGTGAAACCTTAGCAGCCTGAAGATCTTCATCACCTACACCAAGCTTCCTCACCTTGACAAAATCATCCCCGGCATCGCCGGAACTAACGATAGTAAGGCCAACGACATAGTCGTGGACGGCGCTACCAAGGCCGCGTAACGAGCTGCCGTGTGAACCTGTCGAAATCATACCACCGACGGTTAAACCATCCCAGTACGGCGAATATGGCAGTGCTAAGCCTGCTTTAGCGGCCTCGTCTTTCAGTTGTTTTAGGGTCACGCCTGTTTGGACCGTCATTGTTCGTTTGTTGGTGTCGACTTTGAGTGTTTTGTTGAGGTTTTTCGTGCTTATGGTGAGCCCGTCTACACCGTCTGGGCACACTAGCTTGGGGAAGCTGTGGCTGTATCTGGTAACCACCTGTTTATTGTTGTCGTTTTAAATAATGTGTAATTAAAATTATACTCCGTAATTATATAGACTTCATTTTGTCAAATTTTGATCATTAATTTGCTTACAGGTTTTTCTAAAATATGCTTGAAAGACGCGTTGGGATCCGCAGCAGTCAAAATAATAACTGCATCCCAGCAGTTGTTTTAATCCAGCCGTTCATTTTTCCAATGGCCCAGATCTAAGCTTAAAAACTTATACTCCGTAATACTCCGTAATTAATAAAAGGGAAGTGATACTACGCCACCCGGTGGTACTGACCTCAGTACCACCGTAATTAAAAAAAAAAAAAAAATTAAAAACTTATCTTTTTTGCGCCAAAACTTTAAGGGCAACATTGTAATTATCTAATTATGATTATATAATATTTAAATTTAAATTAAAAAAAAAATAAAATAATAATCTAGTAGTATCTCAGTAGATTGCATCCTTGTATCTTTGAAATTCTTTACAAAAATATTAGATACAGTATTATTCAAGAAATTAAATAATTTCCAAATTATATTCTTTAGAGTTTTCTGTAAAACTTTAGAAGTCGACATGCAAAATCATATCTACAAAGCAATCACCACAGTGCCACGTGTCGCACTGTGGTGATATTTTGGCTATTTTAAATGGGCCCACCCACTATTCAGCTTACAATTATTTTCTCCTATCTAACCCCTCTTAAACAAATATTTAAACAACTCAATATTTAATCTGAAGCAAAAAAAACCACATCAATACGAAGTACTCCGTACATATTTTGCAATTTGATTTTTTTTGCCTTCTATCATTATCATTCATTATAAACCTTTTGTTTCTTAATTTTTATACGCATTACAACATGAAAATACATTATAATTTACATAAATTATATAATTACTACGTATCCAAAACTAAAAAAATATTACAATCATTATTTTATATTTAATTAAAGACGTGAATATAAATTACAATTGAAAATTACAATATTACAATATACGAGTACAATTTTAATAGACTAAACCAAATTTAAACATAAAATAAAATAACAAACTAAATTATGAATTCTAATCAGATTTCTGTAAACAATGAACAATTTTCAGAACAATTTTTTTTTTCAAAAC
Source organism: Dianthus caryophyllus (assembly GCA_023091065.1). Classification (NCBI taxonomy): domain Eukaryota; kingdom Viridiplantae; phylum Streptophyta; class Magnoliopsida; order Caryophyllales; family Caryophyllaceae; genus Dianthus; species Dianthus caryophyllus. The sequence goes on from CM041519.1 coordinate 34,655,417, forward strand.
AACATTTAATTTAGTAAATCAAATTATAAGATATAAGTATAGAAATCAAAATTATGAAATTAAAATCTCAAAAATGTATAATTATAATATTCTAATAAATTAAAGTCGTGATTTTTAACCAAAAAAATACAAAAAAATAGAACTTTGTTGTAAATCATCAAAAAAAATGACGACTTTCAGAATTAAACTTAAAATAACTTAATGTAGATTTTTAATTTTATCAAAGATGAAAAAATTTAAGCGAACAGTAGATATGTTTGCTTTATATTCACTAGATCGATGATATTAGATCAAATGAAGTTAATGAACATGAGCACATCTTAAAACTCAATTGAAGTCGCAATTTAAAAAAAACAAAAATTGAAACTTTCATCTAAAAATCGTCGAGAAAAAAAAAAAAAAAACCAAAAAAAAAACAAAGGGAGTGACACCATTAAATGTAAATCAACTCAATTAAGTTTATTAAAGCGACAAACCGATTCACAATCTGAATTCATGCATGATGATTGCAAAGCAACATAAGTCGATCAAATGCTGAAAATATTGATAGAAAATGGTGAGTTTCATATAGATTGAGGCGGTGGAATGTCGAGAATGAGGGAGATTGAGGCGTGAGAGTGATCCTTAAAGAGAGGTGAGATTGAGGGTCAAATAAGGGTGGGATGAGGTGAAATTGAGGGTCAAATGAGAGTTACATTAGACTTAGGGTTAAATGCGGGTGAAATGAGGGTTAATGCGGGTATAATACTATAATCCTATGACCCATGGACCATAACTAATGTTACTAATCGTTGGCCCAATTGTGTTATTTCGGGACAAGCCGTGCAATTGTGCAAATATGATTCATATGTTAACATATCTCTTATTATGTGTTGGATCAATGTAATTAAATGGAGTATGATTTAGATTTTGATAATTGATAACATACCCGTGCAAGTACGATTTAGATGATAACACATACCCGTGCTAATTTGTTGTTTTAAAATACAACATACGAATTTAGACGGATTTTAACACATACGAACTGTATGATTTAACACATACAATTTGTACGTCCCTACATGAACTTCATAAGTAACATATTCCTGCAATTTGCACGGGCATGTTGTTTAAATTTTGCAGTTTTAGAAACTTTTTATATATATTTATTAAATATCTTTTTTTAATTACTTTTATAAATAAATAACGAAAATCTTTAAATTTTAAAATTTCACGAATACGTTTTCTAAAGTTAGCATGGGCTAACACATACCCGTGCAAAATGATAACATACGGGTATGTGCACGGGTTAATTTGCACGGGTATGTTCAACACATACATGTGCAATTTGACGGGTATGATTTTAATTATCACGTTGTTGATTAATTCGCACAATCAAATGGATCTACAATCAAATGTTAATTTGCACAGGTATGTTGTTAACAAATCGTCTAATTTTAAAATTAGCCTGTGCAAATACGGTTTAGAAAATAACATGTACTGATGACATAAATGAGCACACCCATGCAATATACTCATAAATTTCAATAAGAATATTAAATTTAAAATTTAGATCAACTAGGACAAACAACACTACTTCATATTTCATTTATGTTACCGAAACCCTGTAAAAGATTCACTTGCAAAAAAAATAGAAAAAAATCATCAAAAAAAATGCCCTTTTGTTTACAGTTTTTGTAAATAAGTACTATAGAAAAATATTTAATGATATTTAAACATATTTACACTAAAAAATTTAAATGCAATAAATTGAATTCACTAAAATTTTATTTACTGAAATGCTCAAGAATTAATAAATGTTAGTTCGTGCAATAGCTGATAATGTACTTACTCCGTATAATTTAGCAGTTAGCAATATACATTGTAATTTAATTATAAACTGTATAATATGAACGAGCATAAATGTCAAAATAAGGGCATAAAACAATGGATGTAAAATTAACTAATGATAGTACCATGTACAATCTTATTGTTACATTTTTTCCTTTCATCTTTACTTTTTCTTTAATGCTTTAAAACTTTCGATTAGTTATTGTTATTTATCATATAATTTTAAACAACATACCCGTGTCTTTGAGAAATTGTAGTACCATGTATCATCTTATTGTTGTATTATTTCTTTTATCTTAACGTTTCTGTAATGTTTTGAATTTTTCTAATTACTTATGATTATTTGTCATATAATTTTATCGTTTTAGGTTCTTTTCAGTGATACATATATACATTTAATTATTTTTAAAAATTCTTTTATTAAACCCATTATACATCGACTTCACTATTCGTATGTTACTACATGAATTTCATAAACAACATACCCGTGCAATTTGCACGGGCATAACACTAGTCAATTTAGAAGTCGACATGCAAAATCAATTTACCAACATTTGTTTTATATTATTAATATATTAAGTTATATAATTTTAAAACCTATAAAAGTTGATATTCTTAATATACTCATAAAGACAAGTTTAACAATATTGTTTGAATATATTTTATATGATATATATTGAATAATTTTACTCCGTAAATACTTTCTCGTCTTAAAAATTGTGTCCAAAACATAAACGTAAATTATTGACCGAAACGGATGATATTGATTGATACTCGTATATCACCTATATAAATTTTTATTACATAAATTATTGTAATATTAACAAATTATAGTACAAATAAGAGGGAAGAAAAGGTCAATGTGATAAAATTACATTAACATATCAATCAATTAGGTACAAGTTACAACAAAGCATGCTACTTGTGCGGCAAGAAGTTACACGTTAATAACAACTTCATTAAAATAATAATAAATAAAAAAAGATAAAATAATTTGATATTTTAATTAAAAAAATAGTAACAATAAATAATGTCAATTCCCTTTTTATCCTTTAGAAAATATTCATTTGAAATTTCAAAATTTAAAGAGGGAAACCAAAATATGCTACAAAATTACATAAATACCCTCGGTGGTACTCAAAGTGAGTACCACCGGGTGGCGCAAAGTCATTTTCCTTAATAAAATAAGATGAAAAAGAAAAGATGAGAACTTTACAAAAATCTATTCGTATTTTTTCTCCTCCACCATTTTTTATATTCATCTTCCTCAAAAATTAAAATTAAACTCATGAAATAGTTTATCTTGTTAGAATATTTAATAATATTCGAGTGGCCTATGTGTTCCGGGTTTAATTAATAATTGAGATCATATTATATATTATAAGATTCTAATATAATAGACGATACTGTGATGGACCGGTCTCGATTAATGAATTAGAATTCGGGAATTATATTCCCTCCGACCTTACCCGAATAAATGAATTGAGCCCATATTAGTATTTGTACTGGTTGTTTTGTGAAAGGATACAACCTTTGGTAATTAACTACCAAAAGGCTGTATATATGTGAATAACGTTATTGTTACTGTTATTCATTCATTCATATATGTAAAAGTTAGAAAACAAAATACACAGAAAAACAAAAGAAAAGAAAAGTCAGAAGGGTTATTATATAGAATTCTATTCCATCTTATAGAATTAATTAAAGTAAAGGGTTAAGGAGGATAATAATTATTGGTTTTTCATTATTATCATCATTCTATTCAATCATGGATCAAGGTATGTTTCTTATTGTTTTTATTATTGTTCTTTAGGGTTAAATTGATTCAGTCTAAATCGATCTTGGGTTAATTTCATTACAGAAATTATTAAATTATGCTTACAGTTGGTATCAGAGAGGTTTAGAATTGATCAATTTACCCATTAGAGAATTGTCAAACCCTAATTTCTGTTAATTGTTTATTTTCCGCAATGTGTTACTCCGTATAAGTTTGTGTGCAATTATATTGAATACGGAGTTCTATATATTTAATTTTTGATGGGATTGAAGTTTGATAGAATGGAGTCTGCACTTTCTTGATTTGCAATTATGATGTGATGTCAAGGCACTTTTATTTCTTCAATTATTATATTAGTATGTCATGTGCATTAGATGGCACTTTCATTATTTTTTTTATTTTATTTTGGCAAGTGTACTCCGTATGTTGCATGGTGATATAATTGCTTGTCACTGTCAATTGATTATTGCATGTTGTGAAATGCATATACTCCGTATGACTTTGTTACTCCGTATTTGATTAAAGTCTGTGAATGTCAATTTGTCTTGGGAATCGTACTCATTGATTAATTTATTTTCTGGTGGTATATGTCACATACTCACATACTCCGTAGTATATACGGAGTACAATTTGTGGTGCCTATAAATTGTCCAGATTTAATTTTTGTTACGGAGTACTTTGTTCGTAGGCCGATGATAAGAGCCCTTCTTGCATGACTTTCTTTGGCACGAGTGTTGTATATTTTTGATCGTACATTATTTATAATGGTTTTATATGGGTGTTTCATGTAATGTGAATGAACCTTTATATTAAGAGTAATATTGTGTTTTTGTAATATTAACACACTAAAGTAAGTTTTACTCATGAATGGTACAAATGTTGTTATGTTGTGTATAATATGTTAGTCACCAAAGTGGCCTTATTATAATACAATTTATACATTTGAAGATTAAAGTTTGATTAATTGATCATTGTATAAAAGTGACGTTGTAAAAGATGATAAAGTTTGATCAATTAATTTCGTTATTGTCTATATTTTTGGAGATCACCCAAAGGTGGATCATTAAATATAAATAATAACATTAATAGGTTAATCATTAATACTAGAACTATAAATAGTGTGTATATCCAAAGATAGCATGCTTATTTATTTGATTTTGTATATGTGATTAATATTAAAGTAATATTTTATTTTAACGTCGATGATGGTTGCTTGTGTTTAAGTGTTGCCCAAAGGTCATTTAAATACATGTGTGAAAGTTTATTATATTATTTGAATTTGAATGATGGTTTTTCAAAGCACTAATTGGTAAATATGGATTAATGTTTGCAGCTTCTCCAAATTTATTCGCATGTGCCGACTCTTTCATAAAATTTAATTGGCTTAACTATGACGAGTGGGCAGAAAAGATCCGGTTCACACTCGGTATAATGGCGTTAGACATTGCCATCCTGACAGATGAGGAACCCTCAGTCATAAAGGAGGATAGCTCCGAAGCCGAAAAGACTCGTTACGAGGCTTGGGAGCGATCCAACAGACTGAGCTTGAACCTTATGAGGATGACGATGGCTGACAACATTAAGCCGTCTATGCCCAAGACAGAGAAAGCAAGGGAATTCATGCAGAAAGTAAAGGAGTATTCACAGTCCGATTTGGCTGACAAGTCGATTGTAGGCAGCCTTATGAGCAAGCTGACTACGAAGAGGTTTGACTGGTCTCAGCCGATTTATGATCATGTGACTGACATGTCTAACCTGGCAGCAAAGTTGAAGAACCTAGGGATGGACGTAAGTGAGACATTCTTGGTCCAATTTATTATGAACTCACTTCCTTTTGAATTTGGCCAGTTTCAGGTGAATTATAACACCATTAAAGATAAATGGAACTTTCAGGAATTAAAGGCCATGTTAGTTCAGGAGGAGGGGAGATTAAAGACAATGAAGGACCAAGCTGTTCATCTTATAGGTCATGATGGTGCCAGCAGCAGCAAAACTAAGCCGAGTATGAAAGGTAAAAAGAAGGGTAAGTCTTTTTTCAAGGGACCTGAAAGCAAAATCCAGAAAGAAAAGAAGTGTTTCTTTTGTAAGAAAATAGGACACTTCAAAAAGGATTGTCCCAAGAGAAAGGCGTGGTTCGAAAAGAAAGGTAAACATTATAGTTTTGTTTGTTTTGAATCAAATCTTATAGAAGTTCCTAGTAATACTTGGTGGCTAGATTCTGGTGCTACTACTCATGTTTCTCATATTAAACAGGGATTCAGTTCGATCCAGCCCATAAGAGGAGCTGAAAGGTATTTGTCGATGGGGAACAGGATGAAGGCACGGATTGAGGGCATTGGGACGTACAGACTAATCTTAGACACTGGGTGTCATATAGATCTTATTGATTGTCTCTATGTACCAGATTGTGCTAGAAATCTTGTATCCATTAGTAAATTGGACATTTTAGGTTTTAACTTTAAGTTTGGACATTGTAGTTTTTCTATGTACCGTAACGGATACTTTTATGGTAGTGGTACTTTGATTGATTCACTTTACAGGTTCAATCTTGATGTTAAATTTTCTGATTCTCTATTTTATGTTGAAAATCAAGGCATTAAACGTAGTGCATTAAATGAAAATTCAGCTGACTTGTGGCATCAAAGACTAGGTCACATATCCAAAGAAAGGTTAAAGAGGTTGGTAAAGGAAGAAATACTTCCTCAATTGGATTTTAGTGACTTAAATGTGTGTATAGACTGCATTAAGGGTAAGCAGACTAAACATACAGTAAAGAAATCAGCTACAAGGAGCTCTCAGCTATTAGAGATTATACACACGGACATTTGTGGACCGTTTGACGCTCCGTCTTGGAGTGGTGAAAAGTACTTTATTACCTTTATAGACGATTTCTCACGTTATGGATTTATTTATTTACTGCATGATAAATCTCAATCTGTGAATGTCCTTGAGATATTCATAAATGAGGTCGAAAGGCAGTTAGAAAAGAAAGTTAAAATTGTGAGATCCGATAGGGGTGGTGAATATTATGGGAGGTTCACGGAAAATGGCCAATGTCCTGGTCCATTTGCAAAGTTACTAGAAAGTAGGGGTATTTGTGCACAGTATACAATGCCCGGTACACCTCAGCAGAACGGTGTTGCTGAAAGGCGGAATCGTACTTTAATGGAAATGGTTAGGAGCATGTTAAGTAATTGTTCTGTACCTCTTTCTTTATGGATGTATGCATTAAAGATCGCAACTCACGTTTTGAATCGGGTTCCTAGCAAAGCGCCCAAAACTCCTCATGAGCTATGGGTGGAAGGAAACCGAGTTTAAGACATTTAAGAGTGCAGGGTTGCCCGGTGAAGTAAGGTTGTATAATCCAAACGAAAAGAAGCTAGATCCAAGGACCGTCAGTGGTTTTTTCATTGGCTATCCTGAAAAGTCGAAGGGGTACATTTTTTACTGTCCTAGTCACAGTACGAGAATAGTAGAGACTGGAAATGCTAGATTTATAGAAAACGGTCAAAATAGTGGGAGTAATGAACCACGAAATGTGGAAATTAAAGAGCTCCAGGTTGAGGTTTCTCCACCTGAAGCTGCAACTGACGTAGTTGTTCCAATTGTGTCATCACGGTTAAATAACACAATCGAACAACATAATGATGTTGAACAACCACAAACTGACCAAGCAAATGATGAACAAGTCACAATTCAAGGGGAGAATAACATACCTCAGAATAATACAGAGCAATTAAGGCGATCTATAAGAGAAAGAAGATCAACTGCTAACCCTGATTATGTATATTCTGTTGAAAGTGAATGTGACTTGAGCATCAATGAGGATCCCGTCTCGTTCAATAAAGCCATTGAAAGTAACAATTCTGAAAAGTGGTTGAATGCTATGAAAGAAGAGATGAAATCGATGGATGACAATAAAGTTTGGGACTTAGTAGTGTTACCTGAAGGTTCTAAGACTGTTGGGTCGAAATGGGTCTATAAGACCAAACGGGACTCTAAAGGTAACATTGAAAGGTATAAGGCCCGACTTGTTGCTAAAGGTTTCACCCAAAAAGACGGCATTGACTACAAAGAGACTTTCTCTCCGGTGTCAAAGAAAGACTCTTTAAGAATTGTTTTGGCTCTGGTAGCTCATTATGATCTTGAGCTTCACCAGATGGACGTTAAAACCGCCTTTCTAAATGGTGAGCTTGAGGAAGAAGTGTATATGGACCAACCTGAGGGATTTTTATCTCCAGGAAATGAGGATAAGGTGTGTAAGCTGAGAAAGTCGATATATGGACTAAAACAAGCTTCCCGACAATGGTACTTGAAATTTAATGATACCATCACGTCATACGGATTTGTAGAGATCACCGTTGATAGGTGTATTTACATTAAAGTCAGTGGGAGTAAGTTTGTTATTTTAGTCTTATATGTTGATGATATTTTGCTTGCTGCAAATGATATGAGCATGTTACATGACGTAAAGAAATATCTCTCTAAAAATTTTGAGATGAAAGATATGGGCGAGGCATCCTATGTGATCGGAATAGAAATATTTCGGGACAGATCACAAGGATTGTTAGGATTGTCTCAAAAGGCTTACATCAACAAAGTTTTGGAGAGATATCGGATGGATAAATCCTCTGCAGGAATAGTTCCTATACAGAAAGGGGATAAGTTCAGTAAAATGCAATGTCCCCGTAATGAACTGGAACGGAAAGAAATGGAGCGAATTCCTTATGCATCTGTGGTTTAGAGTTTGAATTATGTTCAAACATGTACTCGACCATACATCAGCTTCGCTGTTGGAATGCTAGGTCGATATCAAAGTAATCCCGGGATTGACCACTGGAAAGCCGCAAAGAAAGTGCTCAGGTACTTGCAAGGCACCAAGGAGCTCATGCTTACGTACAGGAGATCCGATCACCTTGAGGTGATTGAATATTCAGATTCAGATTATGCTGGATGCATTGACAGCAGAAAGTCGACTTTTGGCTACGTGTTTCTCTTAGCTGATGGAGCAGTATCGTGGAAAAGTGGAAAACAGTCTGTCATTGCTACTTCTACTATGGAAGCCGAATTTGTGGCTTGCTTTGAGGCCACTATTCATGCATTGTGGTTGCGGAACTTTATCTCTGGACTTGGAATTGTCGACACTATATCTAAGCCGCTGAGAATTTATTGTGATAATTCCGCAGCCGTTTTCTTCTCTAAAACGACAAATACTCTAAGGGTGCTAAACACATGGAATTGAAATTTTTGTCGGTCAAAGAAGAGGTGCAGAAACAAAGAGTATCATTTGAGCATATAAGAACGGATATGATGATAGCGGATCCGTTAACTAAGGGATTACCACCTAAAGCGTTCATTGGCCATGTAGAACGCATGGGTGTTATTGATAGAGCCTTGCTAATGTAGATATTATGGTTTTACTATCTTATGACATTGAACTCACTTGTAATTTGTTTCTAATGTAATGAACATGTTGTCATAAAAGTATATGTATACAATTATTGTTATTAGACTACATGTGATTAAATAAGAGAATTTTGTATTTCTCTACTTAAAGCTTTAACTAGACTTGGAATTAATTTTTGATACACGGAAGGGATCATGTCGCTTAATGACGTGTGACCGCCTTGATCCGATTAGTTCTAATTCGATTACATATATTAAAGTTTTTGATCTCAATATAAATGTGCACATTATAGTTATTAAACCATCAAGTTAACACAAAGGCCAAGTGGGAGAATGTTAGAATATTTAATAATATTCGAGTGGCCTATGTGTTCCGGGTTTAATTAATAATTGAGATCATATTATATATTATAAGATTCTAATATAATAGACGATACTGTGATGGACCGGTCTCGATTAATGAATTAGAATTCGGGAATTATATTCCCTCCGACCTTACCCGAATAAATGAATTGAGCCCATATTAGTATTTGTACTGGTTGTTTTGTGAAATGATACAACCTTTGGTAATTAACTACCAAAAGGCTGTATATATGTGAATAACGTTATTGTTACTGTTATTCATTCATTCATATATGTAAAAGTCAGAAAACAAAATACACAGAAAAACAAAAGAAAAAAAAAGTCAGAAGGGTTATTATATAGAATTCTATTCCATCTTATAGAATTAATTAAAGTAAAGGGTTAAGGAGGATAATAATTATTGATTTTTCATTATTATCATCATTCTATTCAATCATGGATCAAGGTATGTTTCTTATTGTTTTTATTATTGTTCTTTAGGGTTAAATTGATTCAGTCTAAATCGATCTTGGGTTAATTTCATTACAGAAATTATTAAATTATGCTTACATATCTCCATCACTGATTTTTTTATGCTTCTTCATTAAAAAACGAGTTTTTGTCCAAAAAAGAAACATTGTTTCTTCCTAATACTCCCTCCTACCCATATCTATTGTCCCTTTTGCCCCAATTTCTTACCCATCAAAATGTCCCTTTTGCTTTTCCCCATGAATTATTTATTATTATCTACCCCCAACTCACCCAACTATTTACCCACTACCCATTACTTTTTATTATTCTATTCAACCCTCTCTCCTATTATCTTACCCCTACCCATTACTTTTTATTATTCTATTCAACCCCATAAATTTTCTACTTTATCCCAAAAGGGACAATAGATATGGGTAGGAGGGAGTATAAATTTATCATCGAATGAAACAATGTTTCTTTTCTTATAATAACACTTATTCATCTTCATCATCGATTTTCATATCAATCTTCGTCACCGACTTTCATCTATATCATGGGTTATCAACTTCAATTCGTTGTATAAATTCATGCTCAATATTCTCAATCCCTACTTTTACAGGAGACAAATTATTCATTATAAGAAAACTGCAGTAAAATATTTCAACTTGGGGAAAATAAATAATATTTTGGTTTCAATTTACATAAGTGGTGATTAATCCCAGTATTAGGGAACTTCTTTGATCAATTACTCCCTATTAATCTGTGATTCTTTGTTTGAACTATTATGTACTCCGTAATACGGAGTATTATTGTTTTGTTATCTTCATTTCTTTTCTTTTTTCCTTTTATTTTTAATTGTTTATAGCTTAGATCTGGGCCATTGGAAAAATGAACGGCTGGATTAAAACAACTGCTGGGATGCAGTTATTATTTTGACTGCTGCGGATCCCAACGCTTGAAGCGTCGTGATAAAAGACTAATAATTAATGGATATAAATTTCAAGATAAAGTTTGGAATAAATAGCAATATTACCATACTTAACAAGAATCTCTGAGATTTATTTCCGCTTTTAGGTTCTTAACATGTGCATATGTGCTCTTAGGACACATTTTAAAAAAACCGCTCATTATATATAAAGTGTATTATCATATTAATTGAAAATATTTATATTTTTCATCCAATAAGCTTTAACAAAACTTAACGCTATAGATAGATAAAATTACAGTTATAATGTTGTTTAATATACTATACCAAGTCAAACATTTAAACTTTTGTTTTGTACAACTGATATAATACGGACTACGGAGTAGTACACTAGTACTCTATAATTAGATCATCACTCCATAGATTAACCATTTCGAAATTCACAAAACCGTTAACCGTGAACACTAACCTTAATCTTCCTCTTTAACTTGGTTGCATCTCGTACATACGATATAATATCATCTTCAGTTTCGGGATACACGACGTCTGCGACCCGACACAAGCTGCGGTCGGGGAAGGACCCGTACGCATTTGTGACGACGCAGTCGGAGTTTCCATTAGAACATTGAACAGGCTCTTCCGGAACAACACAACTTACTACGTGACACCAAAGTATAAAGCACGTAAAACTAACATTCACACGTAAAATTGGCGACATTTTATGGCATTTTGTACTACATCGATTAAATTTGTCTAATAACATATTATTGATCTTAGATGAATATAAAGGTGGTGATCTATTTATTCAACGTAGATGTTTGAAGGTAATATAAGTAATAAATACTCTTATTTATAGATATACAATAGAAAGGAGTGTACGTAAGCATGTTTTTTTTTTTTTAATCTTATTTATGGATGAGATAGTAGGTGTGTTTGATTCCTTGCACCCTTTTAATTTAGGGATATACAATAGAAAGGAGTGTACGTAAGCATGTTTTTTTTTTTAATCTTATTTATGGATGAGATAGTAGGTGTGTTTGATTCCTTGCACCTATACCTGTCAAACGGGTCGGGCGGGCGGGTTTCGGGTTCGGGTAACTATTATACGGGCAACATACGGGTCGGGTGTATTTCGGGTTCGGGTAGTATACAGGTCGGGTGTACACGGGTAGTATACAGGTCGGGTGTACACGGGTTCCAGGTCGGGTTAGGGTCCAACTACGGGTTAATCAACGTCTTTTTATCCATATATTTTTTTTCTTTTTTTTTTGTATAACGGATTAATTTTTAGTAAAAAAAACTACTCTCTTCCTTTATAGTCAAACTTTACCTGATGCCAAAACACAAATATTAAGATTAGTCGAAGTTGTCCTCAGAATCATCTTCATTAGTCATTACTGACAAGTGGGTGAATTACTAATGTGAAGACTTTGGGTGGTACTGATACGTTTTCACTATTTTCTTCCCAAATTTAGAATGTAGAAGCACTTGTCTTCTCCCCAAATTTATTCATTGATTTTACATCCCACCAAATCAAAAAATTTAAACTTTTTAGTTTCCCTCCAAATGCACTATTTACACTTTTAGGGTGCTTTAACTAGAAAAAAAAAATAGTCATATATATGGTGCCTCCAAAAAACCAACTCTAATTGATACGAGTATATTATTGATTTTTTTTTTTTTTAATTATAAGTTCCAAAACTGAAAACTTAAAAATAAGTTTATAGATGCGTGTGTCTCTATTAAATCGATATTTATACTATTAGATCCATATATCTAGTTTCCAAGTTGTATATTCAAATTTAAAATGTTACCTCGAACTACCGACTTAAAAATATATCATTTTCTTTTTCTCATTTATTCTCCATATATATTTTGTTTCAAAATTTAATAATAATGATTCAGATGCCTCAAATTCATAATGTCAAATGTAACTAACAAACACTATTAAAATGATTGATTCTATAATTATTGAATAATAAAGATTATTATTTAAGTGAAAATTTTCAATTATGAAAAATTTATTAGGTGTGAAATGTTTAAAATTAGTGTGTAGTAGAAATTTTACATGTAAATTGAAACTGATAAAGACATTTTATATATAGAAACGTAAGTTTTTTTACTCAACGGGTTAACCCGCTACGGGTCGGGTTTTGACCCATTGTTTTCGGGTCATTTCGGGTTCGGGTAGATTTTGGGTTCGGGTCGAAAAAGGCAGGTTTACTTCGGGTTATTTACAGGTCGGTTTCGGGCGGTTTATCGGGTCGGGTCAGATTTTGACAGCTCTACTTGCACCCTTTTAATTTAGGGTTTTATATGTCCAACTGCCAAGACGGTATTTGATATACATAAATTATTGTGTGAATCAGGCCTTGCAATAAATTATATTAAGTCCGTCTTATTTGTACTTGATTATATAGTTTTTGTAGTACGGAGTATTTAAGTGATAATTATGAATAATTGTTACTAAAAAAATTTTAGCACCCATGTAAGTGACTTTAGTAGATTTTTTTCGTATTTTTGTACCAGATTAAAATTAATTTGTATCTTGATCTCACATTTACTTAATTTGAGTTCTATCTCACAAGAGAATAATTACTGCTTGATATAACATTGGTGTATGGGATCCTAAGCCACTACTCCGCATATCATAAATTATTTTAATCTATTTTATCTACTTTTACATTTAAAAAGTTATTTTTATTTTACTTATATAGCAAAAACATGAAAAATAATAAAATTAGAACCTCATAATAAATTGATTGTATGGTCTAACCAAACAGAAGGATATTAAGTGGTTCATGCAGAATCAAGGGGTTAGCTTGTTTGGTCTCTTAGAGACTAGGGTAAAACCTAGTGTACATAGTAGAGTAATTGATCTGTTTCAAAAGGAGTGGTCTGTTGTTACGAATTATGTTTGGCATACTGGTGGTAGGATTTGGTTGCTTTGGAATCCTAAAACGGTGACAGTTCAGGTTCAAAAAGCTTCAGCTCAGCTTCTCCATTGTAAGGTGACAGAAATTGGGACAATGAAGCACATCTGGGTGTCCTTGGTGTATGGTTTCAATGAAGGTGCTGCTAGGGGGCCTTTGTGGGATGCGTTACGGGGTGTTATGACTGATGACCCATGGGTTGTTATGGGTGACTTTAACAACATCTTATACTCGAATGAAAGACTTGGTGCTCCGGTCCAGCTCTATGAATTGGTGGGTTTTTAGAATTGTGTGCATCAATGTGGGCTGATGGATATCAAGACAACAGGGAAATTCTTTACTTGGTCAAACAAGCAAGATGGCGTGAAAAGAGTGATGAGTAAGATTGATAGGGTGTTGGTGAATGATGAATGGGGAAGGATGTTCCCTGAATCGTATGCTGAATTTCTTCCTGAAGGACTTTTTGACCACTCCCCTTGTGTGATAAATCTCCTTGGCAGGCAGGTTACGCAGAGGCGGGCCTTTAAGTTTTTTAACATGTGGAGTAGGGATTCTGAATTTCTGCCAATGGTGACTCAAGCTTGGGAAAGAAAAATTTGTGGAGTAGCTCTTTACAGAATCATATGTCGATTGAAGAGTTTGAAGAATGTGCTTCGAGACTTAAATAGGAGGAAGTTTTCAGAGGTTGAGCAGGCCTATGATATCGCTAAATTATGGCTGATGGATATTCAAATGAAACTTCATGCTAGTCCAATGGATATGGAGTTGAGAAGTATGGAACAACAGGCTGGCTTGGCCTGCCGAGAATTACAAGACAGAAGAGATAGCTTTCTTAAACAGAAGGCTAAGGTGGAATGGCTGGCTGATGGCGACACAAATTCAGCCTATTTTCACAGTTGTATAAGGGACAGACGAGCTAAAAGCAGGGTGCTCCAGATTCTGGGCATGGATGGAATTAAGTATGAGCGACAGGATGAGATAGAGGTAGCTTTCTTGCGTTATTATCAGAGCCTGTTGGGTTCTGCTAAACCATGTCAAGACATTGATATGGATGTAATAGGGGAGGGCAAGCTGGTTACAGAGGCACAAGCACATTCTTTGTTAGCATATGTGAAGGAAGAGGAGGTGCGACAGGCGTTATTCTCAATCCCTGATGATAAATCCCCTGGACCTGATGGTTTCACTAGTGCGTTCTTCAAAAGTTCTTGGAATGTTGTTGGAAATGAGATAGTGGAAGCTGTGAGAAATTTTTTTGAGAATGGGTGCCTTCTGAAACAAGTCAATGCTACCAATATTACTTTGATACCAAAGAAAGATAACCCAACTAGTGTGATGGATTTTCGCCCTATTGCATGTTGTAATGTCATCTATAAGGTGATATCAAAGGTGTTGTGCGAAAGGTTGGCTGGGGTTCTTCCTGATATACTTTGTGACAATCAGAGTGCATTTACAAGAGGACGATCTATTATGGACAATATTCTTATTTGCCAAGATTTAGTCAGGTTGTACAACCGGAAATCTTGCTCCTCAAGGTTTATGGTGAAAGTAGATTTGAAAAAGGCGTATGATTCTGTGGAGTGGCGGTTTTTGGAGCAGCTTTTGTATGCGTACAGATTCCCTGGTCAGTTGGTAAAGATGATAATGCAATGTGTGACTACTACTGCATTCTCTTTGGTCTTAAATGGTAATACCTTTGGTTTTTTTAATGGAGGCAGAGGGCTTCGACAAGGGGACCCATTATCCCCTCTGTTGTTCACCTTGTGTATGGATTATTTGAGTAGAGTCCTGCGTTTGGTTGGAGCGGTGGAGGGATTCAAGTTCCACTCAATGTGTAGGAGCATGAAACTGAATCACCTTTGTTTCGCTGACGACTTGGTTATGTTCTGCAAAGGGGATATGCAATCTATTGATTGGTTAATGTGGGGATTTGGAGAATTTTCTAGATGCTCAGGACTGGAAATGAATGCGCACAAGTCAGAATTTTACGTGAATGGTGTTGATACAGTGATGAAGCAACACATCCGGCAGAAATATGGATTATGTCAGGGGGAGCTTCCATTTAGATACTTGGGGGTCCCTATTTCCCCTAAGAAATTGTCTGTGCTCGAGTGTCATTGTTTAGTAGAGAAGATAGTGGCGAAGATCAGGAGTTTAGGTGCGCGGAAATTATCTTACATGGGTAGACTTGTGTTGATAAAAGCTGTGCTTACTACTCTACATCAATATTGGGCTCAAATATTTATCATCCCGACTTCAGTTTTGAAACAGATAAACAACACTTGCAGAAATTTCTTATGGGAAGGACAGGAACACTACACGAGAGGCTGTCCTGTCTCATGGGAAGAGGTGTGTAAAGAGAGAAAGGCCGGTGGTTTAGGGATTAGAGATAATCGAAGGTGGAATATAGCTGCTGTTGGCAAACTCGTATGGTGGATTTACTCTAAGAGTGACCACTTGTGGGTGAAATGGATACACCACGTATACTTGAAAGGACAGAATTGGGCTGATTATACTCCTTCAATCAATTCTAGTTGGAGTTGGAGGAAGATTTGTGATGTTAAGACTAAACTGGCGCAGGGATACAGAGCGGGACAATGGATAGGCACTCCATCTGATTACACTATCAAGGCGGGTTATGAATGGCTAGGTACGTGTGATGAGCAGGTAAGATGGACTAAGATCACTTGGTCTCGGTTTAACATACCCAAACATTCATTTATTGCCTGGTTGGGAATGAAGGACCGCCTTTACACTTTTGAGAGAATGCAGCGGTTTGGACTTGATGGCAGGGACAGATGTGTGCTCTGTCAAGAGCGGCCTGAAACAAGGCAGCACTTGTTTTTTGAGTGCAAGTACAGTAGAAGACTGGTTCAGCTTGCAGAGAATTGGTTGGGGATGGAGTTTGTGGATATACAAGGGTGGCAGCAGGGGGTTTATAGCTATCGTAGATCCACTTTACAACGTCAATGTTGGTATGCCATTTTTTGTGGTCTGATTTACTTGGTATGGTATGCTAGGAATGTTTGCCTTAAGATGGACATGGTGATGCGGCCTGAGGCTTCTTTTCGTCAATTACGAGTTGAGTTTGTAATTAGATTTAAACACATGGTCCAAAATTTAAAGCATAGTGATCGTATATGGATTGAGTCTATTGTATAGGGGAGATGTGATTACGTTTTTGTAAGGATGTAAATTGATTGTTGGGTTATTAATGAAATTTACATTTTACCTAAAAAAAATAAATTGATTGTAAATATTTCGTAGAAAATATTTAAATTTTGTCTTTTATTTTGAAAAGTTTTGAAAATCTTAATGTTTTAGTTATTTTTTCTGGACTCATCACATCTTTGATTATAAAAAAATGACAAATTTCAAGTGAAAAGAATGAACATTTAAGCGACATAAAATTATTATTTTATATCAAGTTATATTCTATAATTATATACGTACACTGATATGATTAATCAATTTAGTTTATGCAGGTGACTTAATTTTAAACTCAAAAGTACATATTTATATAGAATTGAAGTTTACGCTAATATTATATAGTCAAATTTTGTAATTTTTGATTAAATGTATGTATGTATAGATAGATAGATAGATTATACGAGTATTCATATTTTATTAAATTATGTCACCGTATTTATAGTACAATGACTCGATAT
The DNA here is from genome assembly GCA_023091065.1 of Dianthus caryophyllus. Lineage (NCBI taxonomy): Eukaryota > Viridiplantae > Streptophyta > Magnoliopsida > Caryophyllales > Caryophyllaceae > Dianthus > Dianthus caryophyllus. Next base: position 34,672,766 of record CM041519.1, read on the forward strand.
ATTCCTAGAATATTACGGAAATATTATGATACTCATAATATTCTCCTACTCTATTATTTCCTAATATTACCCCTAACAATATAATCATAATATTCTCTCCAATACACCCCCTCAGTCAAAGCGGTAGGTCAGCGAACACTTTGACTGGACTAGACCATGATGATGCCGTGATGGATGAGCCGAGTTGACTATTGTCAATGCTTAATGCGAATGCGTTGCCATGGTGTGAGCCATGCGAAGAAGGCCACAAACGTCAAGGTGCACGAGGGCCGAAGCATACTCGTGAAACACCGACAATAAAGGAAAATAAAAAGTAAAAGGTGCACGGGCGCCGTAGCAAACACGTGAAACACCGGTACGGGGGCCGAAGCAAATTAATAAACCGTACATACAAAAAAAAAACCCAATAATAAGACTAAACAATAACAAAGCACGCATCCGAGGCACTTCGATCCCGTCGTAGCCATGGTTCGCGGTGCGGACGTTAGCCGGCATAGTCATACCAAACGACCCTTGAGGCAGAAGGATGACGAGGTGAACCTGAGGCGCAAGGAGAAGGCGATGTGGGGATGGCTCTGGGTTTAGAATGGTGGCAGTGCCGTAGCAACATGGTAAATAAGAAGGGTTGTTTTAGCAACAAGTGTAGAGCGGTACGGTGTTGGCGTGGAGGGAATAAACTCAGGCACCAGAACTACGGCTGGAGATAGAGAGTATGTTGTGCCGTAGGATGGATTTTGGTGGGAGTAACTAGATTTATTTATTGAAATTTAAAGGAAAACATAGAAGGTTATATTAATAACTAACAATTAATAATACAGTAGTTCTCCTGAAAGACGGGCCTAACGATAATTATCGTTAGACACAAGCAAGGAAAAAAAAAAAACCTAACTAATAACTACCCTTGTGTGAGAGGACTAACGATAAATTTATCGTTAGGCCCGTCTCACACAAGAATTTGTGTTAATAATAATAGATATTACTACTAATTAAAGAAAACGGAATACCCGCCGGAGATGGTATAAGGTACCCATCTCCGGCCGGCGGATTTAGCACGCGGTTATATCAAAGCGGAAGGTATTAGGAGAGGATCGATTTTTAGTCTGATACCATATAAGATAATATAATGACCTGTCTTTATTAATGAATTATGTCACCGTATTTATAGTACAATGACTCGATATATTCCTAGAATATTACGGAAATATTATGATACTCATAATATTCTCCTACTCTATTATTTCCTAATATTACCCCTAACAATATAATCATAATATTCTCTCCAATAATGTGTTTCAAAAATTACAAAATTTTATATATAAAATTATACCGTATGTATTTAAGTTTAGCTTAATATGTTAGTGCTTGCACGGGTGCTATACTAATTTCCTTATAAATTATTATTGGCATGTTTATTGAGTCTTTTATGCGCTAGGTACACATGCATTGAAAATATGTCCTTTTCTATTTCATGCTGACCCTATAATTATACTCCCTTCATATAATTTTAACAGTAATTCTTCTGTAAGACAGAACTTACATTAAATTAATGTGAGACCAGAGTACAAATTACAATTAAAAGGGTACAAAAACATGAAACAAATTTACAAAAGTCACTTACAAGGGTACTGAAAAAATTTAATAACAATTAATCATAATTATCATTAAAATAGTTCAAAATTAACAGTAGTTCTTCTGTAAGACCGTACTTACGATAATTAACGTAAGACACAACACACAAAAGTTATTAAAAAAAAAGGGGTTTTCTACGGTGTACCCTCCAAGTTTTTGGTTTTCTATCGTGTACCCCTATTTTTTTTTTCTTATACCGTGTACCCTTGAACTTCATTACTCATTCTATAAGATGACCTAAAGTCACTAAACTGTTAACTAAATACTAACACCGTTAGAATAAACTCCTATTTTTTCTATTTTTTATGTTTCCCCTTCAAAATTATGAAATATCCCCTTCTTTTTTCTAATTTTCCACTATTTTTCATCCTTATTCATTTTTTTTCTATAGTATATAATATTTTTTTTAAATGTTGTTAAAAGTCATAAACTTTATTGATTTACTTTATCGTAAAATAATCATGAATATTTGAAATTCATAAATTTAGAAGGAAATATTAAAAAGAGGGAGAAATGAGAGCTTAATGTAATGGTGTTAGTGTTTAATTAACGGTTAAGTAACTTTAGGTCATGGTTGAGAATGGATAATGAAGTTTGAGGGTACACCGTGTAAGTGAAAAAAAAATAGGGGTATACGATAGAAAACAAAAAAGTTGGAGGGTACACCGTAGAAAAACCCAAAAAAAAAAGTAACCACCCCTTGTGTGAGAGGTCTTACAATAAGTTTATTGTAAGACTTGTCTCACACAAGTATTTGCCAATATTTAAGCTATATAATCGAATACAAATGAGGTAACTTATTGTAAGTCCTGACTTACACAAGAATTTGTGTAATTTTAATTTGCGCATTGTTTTGTTTTTATGTTTGATAAGGCAAATGCTGGAAACATAGTATACTCATATCATCATATAATTTCACATTATTAAAATACTTCCTCCATTCCAATAGGTTCTTTACGTTTCACTTTTTTGACACTATTCACAAGTGTGTATAATCTTCGATATAACTTCTAAAATACAAAATAAAAAATAGTCATGTGTGATCTTGTTTTAATTGTCGTATCGAGCACATTATTAATATCAAAATTTTAAAATTTTCGAGAATACGAAACCAAATATATGAACGAAACAAAACGAGTATTGATGTACGTGCATAAAGCAAACGTAAATAACCTATTGGAATGGAGGAAGTAAATTTTTTGATATATATTCTTGTGGTACTCATAAATACAAATTAAATTAGCCACATGGTAGAATTTTGTCGTATAAATGTGTAAAAAATTTGAAATTTTGTAACAGAATAAAAAGTACTACGCGCTATCGAATTGCATAAATTAGAATTGAATTAATGAAAGAGTTTTTTTCACAATTGCCACATTTTACGCACTTTTTTCATGACTTTCACCATTTGTAATTTTTTATTTTCAAAACTCTCAATTTTTAGAATCATTTTTAAAAAAACTATCACCAATTTTTCGGCAAAACACGTCGAATTCCGTCAAATTTAATTTTTTTCCCCTTTAATTTTGAATTAATATCAATTTATTTTACCCTTTGCATCGTATTAATATATTTTTTATTCATTCTTTCATTTTTAAATCAAAATTCAAAATAATTAAATGAAAAACAATATTAAATTTGACAGAATCTGGCATATGAATTGGCGAGTGTTTTAAAAAAAATTGGTTATACAATGTGGGAGTTTGGATTAAAAATTAAAAGGTGAGAGATGTAAATAAGTGTATTATAAAAGGTTAGAGCTGTGAAAGAAGCCTGAATGAAAATAAAAATGTATCTTACCCGTCTGAATATGATTGAAAAAAAAAAAAAACAAATACAGAAGTTAAATGAGTTGAGTTCACGTTAAACTGACCTTGTTTGGATGCTTGAGTCGTTAAGTTTGCGTACTGTTCTGGCTTGTCATGCATGAAGAGCTACACTGTCCTGTTTTGGCCGTATACCGCTCATAAAACCATCGGCTGTTCTAGTTGCTCAGTTAGAGCTTCTTTGAATACCGGCCGTTCTAGTGAGTTCGGTTAGATCGAGTCTATGGTTTTGTTATTATGTCATCACTGTTTCAGTTGGTCGGTGGGATTTGGACAAATTTAGACAGTTGTTTAGGACTTCCAGTTGTTGTCCTACCATAGGGTTTAGATGATTCTAGTTGTTTCGTCCATGATTCTAGTTGTTTCACCCAGTACTCTGCTCTTACTCTTGTGATCTTTGTTTGTTGTTACATCATCCAGTTGTTGACTGTTGTTGAGTTTAAATAATTAAAATGGTACATGGTATGATTGCACGTATGGCTTGTGTATTTATTTGGTTGTTCGTTACTTCGAGTCTAGGCCGTAGGCCAGGTAAGCTTTTGGTGGTGGTTTGTTAAGTCGGTTATGTTAAAGTATGTCTGGAGAGCGCCTAGTTACTCCCCACTGATTGTGGTTGTTGCTGTCTTTTGTACAGGATTGGGACGAGTGACGAACACACGCTAGACTGTATTTTGGGAGTCGAACCACTTTGTCATTTGTCTTTTCGAGCATAAAACCTTTTTATTTTGATTCACCTTTTAGATTGTAATCCCGCTTTAGTAGTTTGTGTTCCGTGACGATCCGGATACCGCGGTGTTTCCGCCACCGTGGCCCTTTTTATACCTTACTTCGTTTATTTTATTCTATATTATTTCGCTTTATTTTTTTTATTTTATTGAAAAATCTAGGTTGTTACAATCACCGTACCTTTCGTATTCCATAGTTTTGTCATAGTATCAATGGCTGCTTTTGCGTTCACCGTTTTCGTCGTCCAAATTTTCCCGACCAATGTACTGTCCACTGGTTGTACCTGTTTTAGTCCCTCGGCCACGTCCCACACAAACGCTTCATCATCCCCTTCTATCTCCTTCCCATGACGTCTACCCACAAATTTTCCTAAGTTATTCATATTGGATCCTATCGCAGCACCCTTTTCCCGTTAGAGACGGGCCACAAACAATCTCTACGATGGAAACCTAAGAGAAAAACGTAGGAAGAAACCTTTAGATACAAGGAAAGAGCGCATGCAACACTTTGACCAAAACCCTCATGGGAACCCTACAGGAGACTCTTTGGTATAAGTTTATTAAGTTTGGGTCGATTGGTTGATTGGGTCGATTTTGGGTCGGGTCAAGTCGGGTCAGATCTTATTAATTGGGTTCAGATCATATTGGGTCAACGTGCCCTTTCAGGCCAAGTCGGGTTTGGTCCGGGTCTTTATTATTGGATCGGGTCATTTCGGGTCAAATAGTGTATCGTGTGGGTCGTGTTTGGGTCAAATCATTTTCGTTATTGAGTCTACGCAATTTTATCATATTACTTCAATTTGTAGCCACTAAAATTAATGTTTTGACCATTATTTGATTCAATTCCTTCATTATTAAGTTAAATACAACAAAATAAACACTACTTGCCTTTCGATTTAATCAATTTTAAGGTTTAAAAAAAAAGTGAAAAAAATTTGGGTAAATTCATTAACGTATATATGATAGGTTAATGCGGGGTTTATACTGGATAAGGGCTTACCACCCTTGGAACTAACTTTTGCGGGTGAGCACTCCCTTGTCCTATATCATTGGTATCAAAGCAAACCTCGTGTAGTGTGTGGCCTCAGGAGTCGATGACCTATGGATCGGAGTGGGTGACCTGAAAGAGTTAATGAGGACCCAACGAGAATGTTGGTCCTGAAGAAGGGACGAATGTTACAGGCTTGTGTCATTAGAAGAATCCCACATCAATCATACGAGAGGTTGATGTGGGGTTATACGGGATAAAAACAAAATCGCATATCATACCATACTCTATTAGATTATATAATCTGCAATGCTACATATACGAATAAATATTTTGTTTTGATTTTTTTTTCTTTTGCCAGTAAATATTTTATACATGTTATTATAATAAATGTGTCTCAGAGTGTAAGCATACTATAAGACAATCATATTAAGATCGATTAAAATTTAAAAATTTACGTTGTTATGTTTCACACTTAATATACCGACTAACCCCGTTATGAACGGTTGTTGGCCCGTCGTCACAATAGTATGTAAACCTATGATGAGCTCTTTGAGTATTATTCATAACGATACAAATTACTCAATAATCAATATCAATAATGATAGTAATAATTTTGCTGTTTTTGAGATAAGGACGACTTGTGCATCATTGAACTAGAAAATCAACCTTGCATGTCTGTTTATCCGACAATTATTTATGATGATATGCGTATGAGCGTAGAAAGAACCGAAAATAATCTACCAATTTACTAAAAAGACAAAGGTCCAACTACATATATATACTAGTGTTATGCCCGTGCAAATTGCACGGGTAAGTTTTTTTGAAAAAATTTAAGTAGGAATATATGAATAATGAAGTCGTTGTATAATAAGTTTAATAAAAGCGTCTTTTATAAAAATCAAATGTGTATCCGTATCACTAAAAAACACTTAAAACAACGAAATTATATAACAAACAATCATAATCATAAATAATAGAAAAATTCAAATCATTACATGAAAGGTTAAGATAAAAGAAAATAGTACTCCAATAAGATGATAAACGTACTATAATTTCTCAAATACTTTCTTATAACCTACGTTATTTATTCTATATAATACTATTTCTTACTATCGCAAATTATAATTTTCAGATACTTTTTTAATTGTGACTCTTAAAGTAGGGACAAATGATAATAATGAGTTTTAAAATGAGTTTATAAAGGGCGCATTTTGATGCGACCACTGTGAATTAGTGTCATCAAAAGCACCTAAAAAAGGAAATTATATGATAATAAATAATTTTATACTCGTACAAATAACAATTTTATTCCCGTACAAATTACCATTATTGTATGACAAATAAAATTAACATTATTATGCCCGTATAAATAACTATTTTATGCCCATGCAAATTAACATTATTATATGACAAACAACAATTTTATGCCTGTATAAATAACAATTTTATGCAAGTGCAAATTATCATTGTTATTTGACAAACAATAATTTTATACTCGTGCAATTTATCATTATTATATGAAAAATAACAATTCTACGCTCGCACAAATAACAATTTTATACTTATACCCATGCAAATTATCATTATTATATGACAAATAACAATTTTATACCCGTACAATTTATCATTATTATATGACAACTAACAATTCAATGCCCGTACAAACAACAATTTTATACCCATGCAAATTATCATTATTATATGAAGACTAATAATTTTATGCCCGTGCAAATTGTAAAAAAAATAAAAATAAAATAAAAATAATAATAATAAAAAATGTATAATTTTATACCCGTGCAAAATGTAAAAAACTTACTTCGTACTGTTATCCTACTAAATACTATAAAAATTGTTGTATAATTTTATGCCCGTCAGCCCGTGCAAATTGTCAGAGGACTTTGAACAGCTACGTACGGGTATGTTATATCAAATTTTATAATAACATAACGTGCAACGTTAAATAACAAATACGTGTTTTTTACATGGGTATTCAAGTTTGCTCATTACGTTTGTACATATTCTTTCATGTATTATAATAAATTATAAATTCATGTTGCGAGGAATAATTTTGAAATATGAGTGAAAGAAGTCAATTTGAGCTTTAAATAAAATAGGAGAATGAGTAAGAACTCGTAAAATGCATGGGTTTATTTTTACCCGTAAGATTTAACTCGTATTTAACCTCGGAAAAAAATAATTAAAAAAATAATAATAAAAATAAATAAATAAATAAAATACATGAACAAAAATTTGAAGTTAATAGTTTTCATATAATTTATCAAGTTGCTATTTTAGTATAATAATAATATTAAATTAATTTTAGACATGTCATACAATATTATTTAAAGTAATTTGATAAGAAATAAGACTATACGGAGTATTATTTAACTAACTGAAGTTAAAATTTAAATTTATATACATTATTATAATTTTTTAGACTAAATTAATTGGGGTAAATAATGAGTAGATAAATGTTTTAAAAAAGAGAAGTCCAAGCAAAGCTAAATACGAAGCCCAAGTTAATGATCCAAACACATTTGAAAACCTAAAATGTTAGCCTATATAATTAATTACTCCCCTAAAATATTAGCCTACATAATTAATTACTCCCCAGTCCCCATATGCCAACTTTCATTTGAAAACCTAAAATGTTAGCCTCCAACATATATGCCGCCACATTATCAGCGATTCCGGCCTCCAACTTGCTTTAAGTCGTCTGTCAATGTTCGACTTTCGTTGATTTCGATTGGATTTTGGTGTAGCTGTTAAGGATGAAGTTGGTATTTAAAATGCACCATCTTTAGTATGTCACTCTTCCGCTGCCGCCGTCTCTCCACTGCCGTCGATTGTCGATTCGTCCACCGCCGACGCCGATCCCCACCATTGATTTGATTTAGGGTTTTTTTTTTTTATCTTGGTTAAAATTCTTAATTTGGTTTGTTATTTTTTATTTATGCTGAAATTTTATTATTTAGTCTATTAAAATTCTTATATTGTAATTTATATTTTTATAAGTTTGTAGGTATGTTATAATTCGTATATAAATTATATGATAAAGTATTTTAATATTGTAATGTTGTACTCCGTAGTGTTTAAAAAATAAATAAAGGCAAATAAAATTAGACTGCAAATTAAAATTGAGAAAATATTGGAGAGTTTAAAATAAGGGAAATATAGGGAGTGAAATTAATTCTGGGAAAGTAGTGGTGGGCCATCTTGAAAGTCAAAGTGTCACCACAGGGTGCCAAGTGTCCCTGTGGTGATTGCTTTGTATAAAGGATAAAGGATTATTATTGTAGTTTAACTTGGAATAGATGGTGAAAAGACTATCTGAGACTAATTAATGTCAATTCACATTTTTTAATTAGTAGGCCTCTTATAAAATCGTTTCGAATTTAATTTTCTTTTTTTTTTTTTTTTTTTTCTAGGAACGATGAAAACTAAAGACAAATAGAAAATTGTAATACTATAAAACCAAGGTATTTTCTAGTACTATAGAAATTTGGAAAGTACTACTCCGTACTTTAAGTTTTTAATTTATTTTGGAAAAAACTGCCAATAGACATTTTTCGGTAAATATTGTTCAATTATTTGACGTTGACGTCAATGTGACTGCTTACATGGACTCGTAATAACTTTTTTCTTTGTTTTCCCTAACAAATATAGATTATTCTCTAACTCAAACACCTTTTATTCCCTTTTAAACTCCTCTATATTCTTTTTTCCTCAATTACTTGAATTGTTTTCTTCCTCTTTTTGGTAGCTTTAAAAAAACAGTAATTCTTGTGTAAGACCGTACTTACGTTAATATAATGTAAGACAACACACAAATACACAAGAAAAGTTATTAAAAAAAAATTAAAAAAAAAATAAAATTAAAAAGTAACCACCACCCTTGTGTGAGAGGACTCACAATAAACTTAGGGTGTTGCTCATTCACCCACGAGATTTACTTAAACGCCCACGAAAATGATAACTATATCCTTTTCATTTAACAATCATAATTTCAATAAAGAGGAAAAAACCTCATTTTTTTTTTTCCAAACTTTGAATCATCAAAAACCCTAAATTGATTAAAACTTCTCCAAATCTCTAATTTAATCTCTTCTTATCACCTCCAAATTCCTATCAATCGAAATACTCTTCATCCTATATTATGATTCACTCAAATCAGCTTGATTAACGAGCAAATTCAGTTAAAATTTTCCCTAATTTATAATTTTTTGACAAAACCCTAATTTGACACTTCCTAATTAACTAATTTGGGGTGAACAATCAATAATATAAATCTAAGACTTGTCACTATTTTCACAGGACTTGTCACTAATCCGGAGGAGAAACTTTCCTTACGTTATACTCCGTAATTATTCGTCAAATTTGAGCATAAATTGATCAATTTTTAGTTGATTACCATTTGCTTACAAAGAGAGAAAATATTGAGAATAATAAATTGTATAGGGCTAGGATTAGGAAAATTTATGACAAAATGCGGGCGTAAGAGTAAAATCCGCGGGTGATTGAGCAAATGCGTAAACTTATTGTGAGACTTGTCTCACATGAGAATTAGTGTTAAACAAAATGTTATTACGAGCCCATGTAAGCAGTCACATAGGCGTAAGTAGACCTGACAAACCTGCCTGATCCGATTGACTCGATTCGATGAGCATGACCCGAGACCCGAAAATGACTTGAAAAGTGTAACCTGTACTTGACCCGTCTTGAAATGACCCGACCCGACCCGACCCAGACACAGCAATAAACTTGTTGACTCGATCGAAACCCGAATTGACCTTCCAATTTATTGTTTCAGCACGCACACAACCTTTAACTACAAAAACAATACTAATTAAACAATTTAAATAAAAGTAATTGACCGAAAATGACCTGACCCAAATTGACCCGTGACCAACAGACCCGACCCAGACTCGACCTGATATGCTTGTCTGACCCGAAATGGCCCAACCCGAACTGACCCGACCCATACCTGACCCGATTGACACGTTTCTTAGATCTAGGCGTAAGCGTTGGAAAAATTGACCAAATTTATCGTAAAACAAATTTATTTAAAATAGGTTTGAGTTTGGAATTTTCCTTAAAAATTATTTACTTGAGGTATCATACGTTGTGTAGTACAGAGTATAAGGTATTTTTGTCACTCCCACATTTTACGGGTACGGTTTAAACATTTATTTTACTTGATCTTTTTTTTTTTTTTTTTTTTTTTTTAAATTTCTCACCTTTTTTTATATTTATTATATTTAAAATTTACAAAAAAACTGTAACTCTGGTCACAATAAGTAATGAATGACCGAAATCACAAATTCTCATTTAAGACGGACTATTTTCGTCTTAACTTAATACGTGAATATGTTATCAATTTATAGTTTAGTAAAATGTGAACATTTACCTGGAAAATGTTTTTGGTAGTTTAATAGCTAAAATTATTGTTACAAGCACATTGTAATTATGATAACATTTTATCAAAAAAATTATTACTATGGCTCTGTTTTGATTATAATGAAATTTACAATTTTACCAAAAAAAAAAAATTATTACTCGTACATTTTATTGTAAATTATTTTGTTCATCTTAACTTAAGACGAAAAATCTCGTCAAAGAGAGACTTGCCAAAACTAACCTAAAAATAAAAGTTAACCTCCAAATTAAAAATTAAAATTGCCAAAAGTGATGATATATTATTATATTCCCCCAAATTTAATTAACGTTTCTCTAAAAAAAAAAAAAATTACCTTCCTCAAAAAAAAATAAAAATAAATAAATTACCGTTTAGTTTTTCAATTTAGGCAGGTGATTGCAAATTCAAAATCTCTTTTCAAAAATAAAAAGCATATATAATATAATACAAATTAAAAAAAAAATTTGAAAATCCCCCAAAACCTCAACCTAATTCTTTTTTGAAAACAGAACATTTTGTTGTCCAAATTTGAGATAGTAAAATGGCGTTACTGGCAGCTGCCGGTGGCGATACCGTTAAAATATTCAACGTGCCGGATGAATCGGCCGATCCTTGTACACTCAATTACACCCCTTCTCCCGGTTACCAGGTCAACTCTCTCAAGTGGAATCACACCGGTCAGTTTACTTACTCACCTATTCTTTTTCGGCAAATTTTAAAATAAGACGGTGTCACGCTTACGACGAGAAATTTATGACCAAAAAACTGTGATTACTCTAACGCTTAAGGTGTGCAGCGTAATGTAAAACTCCAAAGAGTCGTCATGTTAAAGTGTTAAATAGTTGCATTATCTGTAAATGTGGTGATATTTTACTTAGCTTGCATATAACTTGTCGTACGTTAAAACCATCGTATAATACACTTATTCTTCATTTTCATAATTTACTATCGGAATATTATATGATATTATATTATACGGAGTATCAAATATACAATGTGTTTTTGATTTGCTGTTGGTGAGTAGAGATTTGGTGGTCGCCAGTGCAGGAGATATAAAATTAGAGGACTTGTACAAGTATAAATTTATAAAGTTCGACGAAAGCTAGGGTATAAAATAAAAGTTTGGTTTTTCTATAAGGTAACCCTCAACTTTTTCAAATCCCACAAGGTAACCCTGCAAATTAAAAAACATCTTTGGTAACCCTGTACTTAATTAATACGGAGTACCTATCAGCGTGACCCTGAACTTGTATTCCGTCAATTTTTCCGTTAAATAGTTAACGGAAAGTGTTGTGCTGGATTTAATTTTGTGTTTTTTCTATATGGTAACCCTGTGATTTAAAATTTTTTTACATAATAACCTTATATTTGTACATAACGTGATCATCAAAACTTATGGGTCCGCAAGTAACCCCAGAAAAGCAAAAAAAATTGTAACTTTCGTAAATTAAACTATAAAAAACACAAAATCATAATAAATAAACATAATTTAACATTTAAAAATAAGGAAAAACGCTTATCCTTACATTTGATAGATTAATAACTCCCTTATACGTTATTTTTATAACATAACCCATTTAAAGACATTTTTGTTTCTAAATCACTCCCAACGTCGAAAAATGCTACTTAAAAATGGAATATTCACACCCTTAAATGAGAATTTCTTAAGAGGTGTCGACATATTTTAGACATTGGTGGTTGTAACTAGGAAGGGACATACGCTATAATGTTTTTAATTTCTATTTTTAAGTAAGAAAATTCGACATTGGGGGTGATTTTAAAACAAAAGTAAGAAAATTCGACATATTAAATCCAGCACAACACTTTCCGTTAACTATTTAACGGAAAAATTAACAGAATACAAGTTCAGGGTCACGCTGATAGTTATTAATTAAGTACAGGGTTACCAAAGATGTTTTTTAATTTGCAGGGTTACCTTGTGGGATTTGAAAAAGTTCAGGGTTACCTTATAGAAAAACCCATAAAAGTTTCACTTCGACAAGTATTTCGGAGTAAAACTAACGCGGCAATCATCGAATCGAGTAGTTTTATATTCCCTCGTTCTAATTATTTGTTTTTCTTTTATTTTGGCATTATTAAGACCATAAAAACTGAAAATGAAAAGGTAAAAGTAAATCTTTATAATTGGTGAGAGATTTAACCCTTGTCCCATGATATAAAAACTGAAGGGGTAAGATTGTCTACACTTGTCCCATGATTTTGACATTATTTTGACAAGTTATAAAAACTGAAAAAACATTTTTAACCCTTGTCCCATGATATACTCCTTCCCACTCATATGGGTGAAGAAAATGAAGGAGTAAGATTGTCTACTAGGGTCGTAAAAACCTCCTAAGGTAGAAAGGTAAACAAATGAGTGATATATAAAAATATATAATAGATAAACAAATGATTGAGACGGATAAATTATATATTTATAAAAAAATTACAATTTGAAATTATAACCTTAAGGTGTCGGATTGTCGGATTTTCAAGTGGTAAAAGTAAATCTTTATAATTGGTGAGAGATTTATATAATTCACGTCACAAACTCATGGAAGTAATTTTGCCAAGGACAAAAATTGATTTGTCCAAGAAAATTATCTAGTTTACCAAATATACCCTTAATTTAATGGAATATATTTGCATTTACCAAATTTTATTGTAATATGAGTCTAAGTTGTTACAAATATTTTTTCTGTATTAATAGTATAAATTAATAGAAGAATATAAATTATTTATCATTTTGATAATTCAATACTAATTAATAAAAAAATAAATTGAACTTTTCTTTTTTCTGTGTTATAATATTTTGCACCCCTATCTCGAACTGTCTAGATCCACCTCTGCATATAATCATGGTTAAACGACCGACTTGGAAACTATGAAAATGCAAATGGGAAAATATTTTTTTTGGAATAGATGGAGTATATTTTTGTTTTCAATAAATTAATTTGTATTTGCAATAATAATAGAATCTCGCTACTTAATTGCGCAACGGTCATTGAAGAGGCCACCCTAACTTCATTAGTGGGGTTTGACACTAGTTATTAGTGAATTTGAATATCTTATGTTTTCTAAAACCATAACCCTAATTATTTTAGAATCATTTAAAATTTAATAATTTGATACTCCGTACAAAATTGAAATTATAATATGTTAACTAAAAAAAAAAAAGGAAAATTTAACGTCAATAATCCAACCTTTTGTTGGTCTTCCAAAAATAAACCGACCTTTATTTAATCCCATAATAAACTCAACTATTAATATAATCTTCTCAAAATAGACTATGTCACCGGTTACCTTTACAACCGGTAAAAAAAAAAAAAAAAAAAAAATACCATCTTCCTTATCTAATTAAATCTATACTTGCAACCATTAACATCTTCCATCTCCATTAACATAACCTTCCACCTCCTCCACCACCACCACGACCCTTTGACCTTTCTCCACCATTTCAACCTTAACCACAACCTCCTACACCCCCTTAACTATCTAAGCCAAGAAACACTCACGCAAATTAAACACCCCAACTTCATCTTTATTTGTTCAACGTACCACACCACCACCTATCTACCATCGTCACCATCGCCACCAGGGACGTGTCATTCTCCGGTAAAGAGGACACAAGCAGGGGGGCACCATTGATGTGGTCGGAAGAGACGATACAAACTGGCCACAAGAGGTGACTCCTGCGACATTAGGTGACACATTAGGCCATTAAAATTGACTTCGGCGAAATAGATGAGTGGCAGAAGTTGCTGCTATTGATGGTCTGTTGTTGTTCAAATCTGAGAGAAATAAAGTGAGAGAGAATGAGGTAAGTGAATCGGTGGTGAGGTCACCATTAATGGTGGTCTTGGATTGCAGGTGATGGTGATGAAGGATGACGGTGAGAAGAGGGAACCACAGTGGTCGACGGAGAATGAACACAAGGAGAGAGAAGAAGGGTGGTTGTAGATGACGGTAATGAGGATGGTTGTGGGTTGACATTTATGGAGTAATTGATTGATTGATGATGATGATGATGATGATGATGATGATTGGTTTAAAGGAAAAAGCCAAGGGTGGTTGTACAATGAATGAGCATGGAAACATGGAGAAGGAGAGGCTGAAATACAAGGAAGGAGCAAGTAGCAGGAGCTTGTATTTCAAAAAGAAAGAAGGTGACCTATAGATGCAGGTGAACAACAGGTCAATTTTGATAGAGGTTTATTGAGGGAAGGATGGTAGGATAGTTGGGTTTATTATGGGATTAAACAAAGGTCAGTTTATTATTGGAAGATGAGGTAAAGGTTGGATTATTCACGTTAAATTGTCCAAAAAAAAAAAGAGAAATTCGTATATTATGAGAGTAATAAAAGGGTAGACATGAAAAGAAAAAAAAAATGAAAAAAATATACGAAAGGAGTGAATTCCGTGAACATAAAAAAAAAATTGTGATGCAAATAGAAAATTAAGGGTATTTTCGAGAAAGTAGAAATATTTGGACAAATCAGTTCTCATCCTTAGCTAAATCACTTCCCACAAACTTACACAAGGTGAAAATATTGAAAAAATAAATTACATAAATTACATTAAGTGCGAGTTGTGAAAAAGTGGTTTATATGTTATGTGAGAGTTTTTAATTTTTTTTCCAAAAACAAACTTTTTTTTCTTTTCTAAAGTACGGAGTATCATACTCCGTATTATATAGGGTGTTTTGATAATTTCAACATTTTATAAGCACGGTCTAAACATTTTTTTTATCTTTTCCCAAATTTTTTAAAATCTCACTATGGTGTACCTTCGAGGTTATCCGTTTTTTATATTGTACCCTAACCTTTTCTATATTTTATGGGTTAATTGGATATAACCCCCTTTTATAACACTTTTTTTTAAAATAACCCCCTTTTATGTTTTTTTTCTACTTAACCCCCTTTTAAGACGATTTTGTTTTTAAATCACCCCCTTATCGGAAAAAGTCACTTTAAAATGAGATATTCCGGCCAAATTCAAATTTTGAATGTTTTTTGTCTTTCTTTAATCCCTATTTTACTCTTCTCTATTTCTCTTTAATGCTTATTTCAACTTTAAAAACCAAACTATCAAATTTTTTATTCAACTTTTAAAGTTTGAATTTGGCCGGAATATCTCATTTTAAAGTGACTTTTTCCGATAAGGGGGTGATTTAAAAACAAAATCGTCTTAAAGGGGGTTAAGAAAAGAAAAAAAAAAATATAAAGGGGGTTATTTCAAAAAAAAGTATTATAAAAGGGGTTATATCCAATTAACCCATATTTTATAGACAAAATTTAAAATTTAGGCGCACACCCTAAAATATAAAAAACGGAAAATATTGAAACTCCGATGACCGAAATAGCCCTCCGTTAAGTTAACCCATCAACCCCTCTATTTACCTTCACCTAAAATCGCAAAATATCCAGCAAAAATTAACCCAAAACTTAAAAAATTAACGTCAAAAAAAAAAAAAAAAAAAATGATGAAGAATTCCCCCAAAAATTAGTTACCGTTTAGGTTTTCAATTTAGGTAGGTTAATTACAAATTCAAAAAATTCAAAATAAAAAGCATACATAAAAAAAATTGAAAAAGAAACATAATTTGTTGTCGAAAATTGAGATCGGGAAAAATGGCGTTACTGGCAGTTGGGGGTGGCGACACGGTGAAGATATTCAACGTTTCTGAAGAATCAGGCGATCCTTGCACTCTCAATTACACTCCTTCTCCCGGTTTCCAACTCAACTCTCTCAAGTGGAATCACACCAGTCTGTCTTTCTTCTTCTTCTTTTTTTAATTATTATTAATATCATTATAATATAATGGAATTAAATTAAATATAATAATTTGTGTTGTTGTTGTTGTTGTTGTTGTTGTTGTTGTTGTTGTTGTTAGATTTGGTGGTTGCGAGTGCAGGAGATGATAAGAAGATCAGTCTTTGGCATAAAAATGGTCACTCTTTAGGCACTATTCCTCTTAATTCTCCTGATTCTTCTGACAACATTCAGGTGATTGTTTGTACGGCGTAACTGTTGTTGTGGACCTGATAATGTTCCTAATTTACGTTACGATTGACTCACATTTTAGTTACAAATAGCCGTAATGTATGCATTTAACAATCTTAGAGTATGCATAAAAATGGTCACTCTTTAGGCACTATTCCTCTCTTCTCCTGATTCTTCTGACAATATTCAGGTTTGTACGGAGTAACTGTTGTTGTGGACCTGATAATGTTCCTAATTTACGTTACGATGACTCACATTTGATTAACGAACATATGATTCTTATGTCGTGTACTCGTCGTGTAGTCGTGTGTAATATTAGCTTGGTGGATTCACGTACTGACTAGGGTCACAGCCTGACAGGCAAGTTACATCAGTACATCCAGACATCATGCGATGTTTTGGTTATCAGTGTTTACTTGAATAAAACGCATAGAGTATGGAATATGGATGCCCATTCGTGGATAGCGTTTCAATTTGAAGAGTTAGGCGTCTAGTTTTATATATCAAAAACATGGCACAACCCTCGTGTACACCAATGCTGCAATGATGCTTCCTCGTGTACACTTCTGGTTTTGAATGTTCTCTCTTTACACAAGTGGAACATCGAAATGTTGGAATCCTAATCTCAGCATATAAAATTGGCCAAATCTCCGTACAGCTGAGTAGTATCACTGTTGCGCTTTAGTCTGACACGTGTTTTCCTGTATGTCATGATTGTCATCTTCTAAATATTGCCAAGTAATTACTTCAGACTTTTCGAATCTGCTCTTCGAAAACTGCTCATAATAGTGCTATCTATTGTAACTTTTTGTTACAGTAGAGCCTCTATGCGGCACTATGATAGAAATATGTAATCAATTTTGGAAGACGGAAAATGATGGTTTCGTATTGTTGTGTGGTCTTACTTATATGTTTTCTCAATTACCATAAAGCAAGAATTGTGCTCATGCTACAGGAGACCATCCTCTCAATCAACTTTAGCAATAAAACTTCGAGATACATCTGCTCTGGAGGTACTGCTCAAGTTGTGAGGATATGGGATCTGCAAAGGAAGCGTTGTATCAAACGGTTGAAAGGTCACAATAGTTCAATATCAGCTACCGCTTACAATTGTAAAGATGAACACTTGGCATCCATTGGTGTTGGTGGAAATCTGATTGTGCACAACCTTGCTTCCGGTGCTAAAGCTGCTGATTTGAAGGATCCCCATGAGCAGGTTTATTATCAGTTTTAACTTTTAGTTAAGATTTTTTTCCTTCTATGTTTCGTTATTGAATGCTTTATCAACACCAGGTGTTGAGAGTACTCGACTATTCTCGAGTTAGTAGGCATCTTTTGGTAACAGCTGGGGATGATGGCTCTGTGCATATGTGGGATACAACTGGTAGAAGTCCTAAGGTCTGTAGCTGCTAAACTTATCCTTTGATGAATCATTTTCCTAATACTATTATTCATTCTTATGTTTCGTTGGATGATAATTTTTTTGATTTTAATTGTTTTGGACATGTAACTTGGTTTGTTTGTTGTCAAGATTGTATCTCTAAATTGGATCATTTTCAAATGTTCTATTATCTTTTCCTTTTTTTTTTTTTTTTTTTTTTTTAATCCACTGGAGTTTGTTACACTGCTGGTATATTCTGTAGCATCTTTCGATAAGTTTTGTAGCTTCAGCTTTGGTTTTGTCAAACAATTGCTGTTAGCTGCACGTTAGTCTTTTTTCTCCATTAATGTTTGTGCGTGCCATGTGAAGGTTTTGCTACTAGGTACTATATTGAGATTTTCCAAAATCCTTGGCTTAGGAACACGTTTAAAGTAGTGACAAGGTTGGGTGTTATTGAGAATGGAATGTGGATCCATGCTAGGCTGTAGTTCTTGTTCTTTATGTGACCATAGATTGAATTGTTATGTACATTCTAGAATAACAGTCTGTGAAGTATTAGACGGCGGTATGATTGTAGAGGTTTAAATGTCCATACCCTACCATAGACAAAACTGAGGTACATGTGTAATGTTGCTATCGTTTGATAATTAATTAGTTAACGCTATTTGAATAATAACACTGATTAGTTGTTATGACACGTTGTTAATTGTTTGCTTTTATCTTCCATAGGTCTCTTGGTTGAAGCAGCATTCTGCTCCTGCTTCTGGTCTTAGCTACTCTCCTTCAAATGACAAGGTTTGCTGCTCTTAAGTTAACAAATGCTGTTGAAAACCGTCTTTCCTCAGGCCTCAAAAGAACGTAAAGAATGTGCTAATAGACATATTTATGTGGCCTCAATTGCAGATCATCGCTTCTGTTGGTCTGGATAAAAAACTATATACATATGACTCCGGTACAAAGAAATCCACATTTTGCATATCCTACGACGCTCCATTTTCTTCATTGGCATACAGAGAAGACGGTTGGGTATTGGCCGCTGGAACAAGTAATGGGTGTGTGGTGTTCTATGATGTTCGTGGAAGACCGCAGCCTTTTACAGCTCTTCGTGCTTATGGAAATTCAGAGGTACGTACACTGGTTAGATAATATAATCGCCTACTCCGTATAATTTAGGTAAACGTATATAGAGGTTACGTGCTTAGGCAGACCCTTTTTACTCATTTTTTACTGGCAAGGAGCATTAATTGCATTGGACTTCAATGAAATCGGAGTTTTTTGCAGACTATAGAGGACTTTCCAATTCATTGCACTTCATTGAAAGTGTTTGAAATCCTTTAGGCATATTTAATGGCTTAGGTTCGACTGAAATGTCTCCAAGTTTCAGTCATGTGTGATATGACGAGTAAGGCAAATACAGAAAGTTGAAGATTATTTGAGATGTTGTGGGAACTATGTGGTATGCTCCCACAGTCCACCAGCAGATCAAATTTCCCATGCTAGCCAGGGTAGCGAGTTCGCTTCCTGAGGACTGTAATTACCCTCTCCTACTATCCCGAGAATGAGTCTTCTGTAGTTAACCTGTAAAATGGAAGAAAGGGGGTAAGTAATGGTCTCTATTATCCTTTTATAAACTTAAGAGCAAACTAATATAATAAGCGGTCTATGAAGCATTGAATCTGAAGTGTCGTATACATTAAGTTCTTAGTTTTTTTTTTTAATACTTGGTATCTGTAATTGCTTGGAAAGTCGGAAAGTATTGCTTGAAAGTTTTGTAATATGAGGTTTTGATTATCTTTGAACCTTCGTACTTCGGTCATGGTTTGATGTTGTACCGTTGATTTAAACCATGCTGAGGGTTGGGAGTGTGCACTAAATCATGTCAGCTATTGCTGATAGATATTCTCTGCCTAATTAACAAGCTCATCTGGTAGCTTCACTTACCGTCTCCGTCGAAAGAGGATGGTAAGAAACGCATTGCCTCTGTTTCATGACAAAACGTTCCCTGCATCAGTAATGAGCTAACTTATAGTACTTATGCCGCATCTTCTTGTCAGAGGATACAGGTTGTTTGGTCAAGCCTAGTATATCAGTTTTAGCTTAGTAGCTTGGAGCCAGAACAATACAGTCACATTGGCTTCACTGTAAAGCTGACATTTTATGAAAGCGAGATCAAATTTACCAATCGTAGTTCGTAGTATATAAGTGAACATGTGGTATTATACTCTTCCACATGCACCAAGGCTTCCGTCTGACTGTACATATTAGTGCATACTAACCTTTCTTTAAACAGGAAATATTTAGCTCATATAGCAGTTTCTGCAACATGTATCGTCGAGTTAGCCCAAGTAGAGTAATCAAGCATCTTATCTGGTCATAAGCAGAGAATTGAACACTTGTTTCATATGTAGGCTTTGTTTAAAACGTTTTGGAGACTTCTGTGGGCTTTGTGAACTGGAAAGTATTTAGGGGAAGAGAAACAGTTTAGGCTTAGGTTTTGTGCAATGTACATTTGACTTACATCCCTTGCTCGTTTTTACCCCTCCATTCTTTTCACCGCAACTTCGTTTATGGGTCATTCAAATTAACCCCTTGACCCCTTGTTAAAGCTTTCTGCTTATAATTATCTACCAAATCGAAAATTTATTGAAGTGGGTATTATTATCTTCCTTTGTTTGTAGTTTATTAGAAGTCGTTGTTGTTGTCAGTTCTTTTGTACAGAAGTAGATAAATGTCCTCAATTATGCTGTTGCATTTTTACTTCTTGTTTTGGCGTTTCAGGCAGTGACAAGTTTATGTTGGCAAAGGTCAAAGCCTTCTATTGTGAACGAGAAGAATTGCACTGCTGAAGTTGCCCTTTTAGGAGGAGGAGCTGTTGAGGATTCAGTTTTGATGCCTGATCCACTTCCACCCGTGACACAATCTAATGTTCCGCAGACATCTACTTTGCCTGGCCCTCGTCGTTCAGGTTCTGTAGAAACACCGTCTTTTGCTACAACAATTGGTAGTTCATTTACAACCGGTGAGATGTCTGCGGAGGAAACGCCTCATAGAAGTTCATTGCGGCCTGGAGGATTATTGCCAAGATTGCATGCTACCCGTAGCGATAATTTTAAAGACGACATGGAGGTTTTCTCGCCACTTGTTGACGTTCAGCCAATTACACCTTCACTAGATAAGCTTTGGAATGATCGTGATGGATTCAAGAGAGATCAAGCTGGTGAAAATAAGTCCTCGTTTCTGTTTCCTAGCCGTAAGTTCACACTCCCCGATGGTGGCAATGATACAAGTACAATTTTCGATTGGAAGCCTAGTGCTGCTCTTAAACAGGTATTTCATGATTGCTTCTCCCTCGATGTTGTTGACACTTGCATGGTTTTGTTAATGTATGTGTGCCAAGTCTCCCAAATTCATTTGTCTCATTGACTTTTTTTTTTTTTTTTTTTTTTTTTTTTTTTTTTTATGTCTATAGATGTCAGTGCTAATAAATTATCCAAATATGAAAACTGCTCTTCAAGAAACTATTTTCATATTATCATATCTTAAAAACAGTCACAGGGATTGTACAGTCATTGTGATACTAAAATAGGTCAAACTCCCCAGTCAAATCCATTTTCAAATTGGGAGAAAGGATTTGGGATGTACTCCGTAATGGCTAGTGAGCATTTTTCAAGAAGAAAAAAAGATGCAAATAAGTCAATATTATGCTAAACAATCGCATGCTTGATCGAAAACCTAAAATCTGTGCAGTTGTGGACTTGTGGTGTTCGTCCTAATAACGGTCATGTTTTGGTGAACTAATACGATTCCAATATCTGCATTTTCTCAGGATGATATTCACTCTTCGGTTCCTGGATTCACCACCGTTCTACCTTATCGAAGCGATGGTGCCTCCTCCTCATCTACTACTACTCCTCCTGAGGCCTGGGGTGGTGAGACGTTGTCAGATAGGCTCCCACCTTATCGTCAAGCTGGATCTGTCCCACCACGTTTCTCTGCGTTAGCGACAAGCAGTTCTTCAATATCAACGTTCAGCGGATTACAAGACCCGTCTCTGACAACCTCAAATTATCCTTGTAGTCCAAGTCTTGCTTTGGCCAACTTGCGAGCAAATGATACCGATACAGCATCTGCATTAGAAACATCTCCTGGATTCTCGGGACACGTTCCTTATAGCTCTAGTCATGTCCCTTTTAGATCTTTTAATCTGAGCAGTGGATCAAATCCCATTACTTCTCTGTCCAATCTTGAATCTACTGCACCTCCATATACGTCTCGGAGATTGTCCACCTATGCTGAGAGGAGAGCTTCTTCTGTGGCAAATAGTGACGGTCTCTCGGCTTCATTGGGTTCACCGAAAATAAAGAAAACAGGGGTTGAAACCCGAGAAGAACTGCGGAACAGTCTGTTATCAAGATCAGATACTTCATCTGCTTCTGAACCTGGAATGCCACCATCTGAAAATGTACGTAAATTGTTTTTCAATTTTGATATCTTCCCTGAAGCTATTCAAACCTGATTTTGGACATCAGGTCATTATCTTGGTTTGCGTGTACTCTGCTATCTGAAAACTTTTGTAAATTGTTCATTCTACAGGGAGCGCCACCTCTACATCAGAGAACGTCTCCAGGCGATCTTCAGCAAGGATCGTCGTCGTTTACAGTGCAGCTATTTCAACACTCACTTTCAGAAACACTTTCTTCCTTTCAGAAATCGATTCACGAAGATGTGCGAAACCTTCATATTGAAATTCTAAGACAATCCCATATGCAAGAGGTACATATACAGCCGTCTCAAATTTCTGTGCTATAAATCTCTCTGCCTTAGATTTCTGATATCATGTGTTGTTTCTTTTCGCTAACTCCTTGCAACAATTTCCAGATGGAGATGTCAAATTTCATGAACTCGGTTCTCGACAAACTTGATGCACTTACCGAAGAAGTTCAGAGTTTAAGGAAAGAAAATGCAGAGCTTCGCCAATTGCTTTAAAACCCCAGATTCTTGGATCATCTTGCTAAATTCATGATTTCTTTATACTAATTTCCGTCCCCTTAATTTTTACGCAGTTTATTCATTCCGGTGTTTATAAGTTTTTTCTCCCCAGGAGATCGAACTATGGTAAATGAATGGTTCCGGTGTTTATGCAGTTTGACCTATGCTTGTAGTTTAGTCTATCAAAATGAGTTTTTCGTTCCTTTCGTGTTTTTTAATTTTTAAATTTTGTGTTGGTTTGAAACTCTCGGTTAAAAATCTAATATTTTAGTTGCTCAAACTTTTGATAGTGCTAACCAATGAGGATGGTGTTAAGTACTCCGTGACCATTTACCGTGTAATGTTGACCCTAGTTGCTGTCACAAACTTTCAAATGATAGTGTCGGCAACTAGATCCTATGACTATTATCGAGTAAATTGTGATAATATCTTACTCCGTATAATTTATAAGAGTTACGAAGCATAATAGTAACACTAAATATTAAAATGATTATATCTGAATGATTTGGAGGTAATTACTCCTAAATTGTTATCTACTTAAAAACAGAAGAGTAGTAAAAAGTAAAAACGAGCGTTACTGAGTGCCATGACAGCAATTGACACAATTGTGCGTATACCTGGCTAACGGCGCAAACGGGGACGGAGCTTAGCTAATCGATGTGTTCGATGTGCTCAAGACTGTGAATCCGCGAGTCACTTATTTTTTTTCAGTGTTCGTTTTCTGCTTACGTATGACAGTCAATCTTAGCTTGGGCTGGGATTTTCCGGCGTGCGCTAGTGGATGCTCAAATTTCAGCGAGAGAAGGGGTGGAAGAAACGATGGTGAAAGTGTTTGTTTGTGGCTACGATGTATGCACTCTGGGAAGAACTAAACAGGAGGATTTTTTCTGATAGTCACTTGGATATAACTCAATTGATACATCGTATAAAATATATAGTGAGTGTCACGTGTTTTTGCGTTAGGAAACAAGATAAACGAGGAAGACATTGTAAATAACCTTGTCAGCTAAAACTTTTGTATCTGTGCTTGTTGGATATGAATGAAATCTCTTAATCTTCTTATGAAAAAAATAACGCTATAAATAATCTTTTTTCCATTCTTTCATTTTAGTGTCACTATTTTTCGAAAAATATACTCTCTCCGTCCAATCATTTGTTTACGTTTCATTTTGTCACAAAGACTAAGAAAAGTGCACAAAAGACATATATGCCCCTTGGATAATATAGAGTGGGATATTGATGAGGGGAATTAAAATGGTGGATTGTGAGAGCTATTTGGTTCATTTGTGTGATAAAAGCTTCTTAAAAAGAAAAGGTAAACAAATGAGTGATATGCCCAAATATGAAATAGGTAAACAAACGATTGGGACGGAGGGAGTATATTTTATTTTTTTATTTTTTTTTATTTTGGAGAAAGTGAAGATAAAAATTACTAAATGAGATGGAAATGTGCGAAGTTATATATTATCGTCAAGCATCACTGTAAACCATGTTTCTCTTAGGGTAGTACTTTTTCATATACGAGATTTATTTCTTCAATATACATTTTTTTTTTTTTCTATGACTACCATTTTGTTATTCTCATAATGTAGAAGGGTTTTTTTTTTTTTTTTTTTTTTTTTTTTTTTTTTTTTTTTCATTATTTCTCTAATAAAATCGTAATAAGTAGTCGATTATTTAATCATGAAGTCTAATTATCGTTCCGATCAAGTAATAACATATTATAATTTCTATGTTAAGCTAAATCAATAATTTTTGGATAAATTGAATTGCTTCAAGAAATTAGGGTTCGGGCTTTGAAAGGCGACAACAGCGTTGGAAGGGGCGGTGGCGATACGGTAGTCGGACGGTGAATAACTGAATATAGCCGCACATCATATTATCATAGGTCTATTTAAGTTCAAACGGGGAATACTGTCGCACATCATATAATAGAAGGGTGTTGTTCAATTGTATCAGGCTTTTCATCACTTGTACCCTAAAAAGTCAAATTTACCCCTCTTATTTCCCCAATTCATTCCCCTAATTTCTTATTTTCCTCTCTTCTCTCTCCAATAACATATTAACCCTAGAATGATCATCAGTCCATTGTTGCCGCCGTGAACCACCGTATCAGCCTTTAAACCGTCTCATGTCACCGGCCTAGGCAGCCCACCACCCTCACCAACTGGCCATCCCAACCACCACTTTGTCACCTTGGCCCGCCGAAACAAAGGTATAATTTAGTGGGAACTGAATATATTAATTATTTGATCAATATATCTTTGGGAGGTAAAAAAAAATGTTAATATGATATCAAGCATAATGTAGTATATCTAATTTATTTCTATGTAAATAAAAAATATACGGAGTATATTTTATAAAAAAAATCACATTTTGGGTCATATGATGATACGAGGATAAATGGACGTGAGTTTTATAATTGGATAAAGGTTCTCCATTTATATCGAGTTATAAACACTATTTGCATGTGGTGAATTGAATTTTGAGTGAATACATGTATAACTGAGCTTATAATAGTTACGTAGCTATAGAATTCATATATTTCTACTTTTATTTATAAAAACATTATACAAATTCTTAATTTTAAACATATATCTAATTCAACAACGATAAAAATATAATCAACACTGAAAAAATACATGTGAAATTATTTTTTTAAGAAAAGAAAAATAATAATAAACAGAAAGACCAAAGCAGAAATTTAAAAGCCCGTGCAATGCACGGGTCTTAAACCTAGTTAAACTATTAGGTACTCGAAAACCCAAGAAAACAAAACGTCAATTAATGTCCAAGACAACAATCTGGTATCAAACCACGGATACAATATTTAATCCTATTTGTAAACTGACTACACTTATTATGATTATTATCATTATGCCTTGGATTAAAACGACCAGGTGAACCCCCGTGTCGTAGAAATGGCTCCATCAACAAATACGACGATGCGATCGTAAGTGCCATGAGACATAAAAATGCGACATATGAAAATAAGACCGAAACCCCAACATGTACGCAAAATTTTTCAACGTTGTTGCAAATTTTTAACCACATTGTCTTACGTTGTCCGTGCATAGCCACATATCCGATTGATGTCGCTGCTCCACAGACCGATATCATCAATACCATCATTATCTGCACAGTTTAAAAAAAATCCCCGTTTGATTAAGGCAACTATTTCGATAACAATAGTAAATTGAATAGCATTACTTCTATAATTCAACACCATCACTATTTCCAGAGTCTAAAAATTTATGGCTTTATTATGAAGCCATAAATCTTTAAACCGTGCAGATAATGATGGTCGCCTTTATTTGTTTATAAATATAATCTAACATGTTATCGTTTAAATTATTCAATAATGTTTATTTGTATCCACTTATTGATTAATATGAAAAACGTTATAATAATGATGGTCTAAAAAACACACTTGTCTTAGAATTAAAAATACAATAAACATTATTGAAAGACGGTCTCGCCAAAAAATTTAGGCTTACCAAATCATGCAGATATAACCAGTACCAATGAATTCGGTTGAGTTTTGCCTTGTAAAAAAAATAAATTGAAGCACCAAGTGACACCGAAGTAGTTATACATACGGCTGCATCTACACCCATTAAAACCCTACAAAATTCAACCTATGTTAAATCATACGAAGTATTATAATAAATTAATAAATTATAATAATAATCAATTAATAATGAACACATTCGATAAATGTGTATTTTTGAGTATACGTTAAAGATTTTAAATTGCACTCTTCAATCAATTAATTACAAGTAAAAACATTTTCAGTGAAATAATTTATTTTAATATAAGATCGCGCTAGATTATTCAATCACCCTAATATTTATAGAGGAAAAAAATATTTATTTCCCGTGATAAGTTCGGAGTATTATTAGAAAAGAGAATTTTTTCATATTTATAAAGAATTGTAATTTAAAATGGTATGCGCTATAGATTATGTCACGTTGTAGAATTGTATCTTATTTTTGTAAGGGCACACGATGGAAATCAAAAATCGAAAAATAAAGATTTGACATTAAATTAAATACTTACGTGAAAGCAGAAGAGTAATAAAAACGAGCATCCAATTTCAAAATTCCACCAAGGAAGACAGAAGTATTGCTAGTTGCCATGACAACAATTGACACAATTGTGCTTAATATTGTTAATGTTCTAAACCCAATTTGCGCTATTTCGTACCATTTCGGAAGTTTAAAATCGTCGTAAACTATCATCGACACTGTCATTGACATCGTCGTAAATTGAGGTTTTTAGATAATAAAAATCCAACGATTTAAAGTGTGTATTTATAGTTGTTTGCCTCAGATCATAAGAATCCTAAGCCTAGGTGAAGTTAGTAAAATAAAATTAAAAAAAAAAAAAACAAAAAGGAGAAAATTATAGTTTGTGTTTTCCACTACTTATATGAGTATGATTAAGTTATTTTTGATAAACCGCGTAAAAAAATTGTGATTTGAAGTTACCATATTTTACGTTATTTGGATGGTACACATTATAGTCTAAGACTCTAATCTCTTGTTTTTAGTTGCCTAAACTAATGAAGCTTCCTAGCAAATACCAAAATTATATTATGTAATATAATAAGATTAGTTTTTAAAATTTACTCGCCTTAAATTATTGATTTGAAAAGATTAAAAATAAATCAAAGATAAATAATTACGGTCTACGGAGAAACGGAGTACATATTGTTTATATGAGACTTGAGCGGTCTCACATAGTCACAGTTAGGGGTCGTTTGGTTGAACATAGGAAGACAAAGTTCTCGGGACAATTAAATTCACGTGAAGTTGTAATTCACGTGAATTGTATAAAAATTATTTGGTTGCTACGCACCTAAGCGGGAAGTGAATTCATGTGAGAAGTTACATTTACAAATGGGGGCTTGGTAAGTAACTTCCTACATTATGTAAGAAATGGAACTTTCCGGAAAGTTTAACTTCCCGTGAATTAGGTAAGCAAACATCAATGAGATAAGTCAATTCATGGGGAGTTTCACTTCCCACGAATTGGAAAAGCAACCAAACAATACCTAATATTATTTTAAAATCGTCTTAAGATGTTGGCTTCTTAAAAAACTTTAAATGTATTTAACCATACAAACATAAATTAAGGGTATTGATTTTTCATATACAAATTTTATTCTTGTGATTTTTTTTTTTTTGGAATAACTGACACGAATAATCTTAATTAACATTCATCTTCTAAAAATAGTTCAAACTTTATAATCTCAAAATAATGTCAACTATTTAAAACTCATTCCAATAATATAGTTTGACCAATTTTAATCGGCTCTAACAGGTTTACATATATAAAGAAAAGTGAAATCTTTTTAACTTTTCCTCACTCTTATTTAAATAAAATTACTCGTAAAATCGGTTACACCATTATTACCAGTTAAACATGATTAAAATTGGCCAAAGTAATTATTAGAATAATTTTTCAATAATTAAAATTGTCCTCAAATTATTTTTTATTTTTAATTATTTTTGGAAGATCGATGGATGTTAGTTTGGATTATTAGGGACTTAGGGTGCTTAGGACATGTTTTGAGAGTTTGGTTGTTTATTTATATGTGTAATTGTCATAAACTCATAATTCATGTTTGAAACTTCGGGTAAGGACGTGTATTTAGAGGGAAAGTTAGGCCGAAGACGTGAAATCGCTAGATCACTGTGATCCAGCCCTGGAATCGCCAAGTTGACTGGCGATTCCAAATTTTCAAGCGGACAATATCATACTATTATGGACCGTGGACAGCGATGCAGCAGAGGCCCAACGTCAGTCGTCAGCGCTTCCGTTATAACAATGTTAATATGCGTATGTTAATTAGCTTAATTCCCAAGTATTCGGGTGTATGGCTTAATGAGGAGATATTTTGTGAGGGTTTTGGGTTTTGATTAGCGGACCCAATTTGCTTGGGCTCAAGTTTTGGGCCACGGCCCGAATTTTTAACAAATGTTACTTTTATGGAAATGTTAATTTGAGCTTAGTCGTAAGTTTAATTTTCTGTCCACATGGGGTGCTTAAAGATGATTTTAATCGATTTGATGCATTTTATTCGACTTGATCGTTTTCGACTTACTGCAAGATGACATTACGTTTATAATATGCTTAAAATCCGCTACATTAGAATGCTTCTATTAAGGGGTAAGGATACAGATATCTATAGCTATAAGTTACAATCAAACAACAGTCATATTGGTGTCATTAGAACAACTACAATAATGATTTTTATTTTTGTGGTTGTCACTAAGAATTATTATTTTCGTACAATTTATCTGTTACATATAAAGTTTGTTCTTATTTTCAAAATTTAAATTTAGCTTTAAAAGAATTAGTTGTTAGAAAATGTTATCTAATGACTTTTTCAAAAGTTTTCAGTTGTGGACAAACAATTTTAAAACATGAATTTAATATAGTAGATACATTTTTATTTTAGAAGTTTAGACGTAAAAGTTATTCGTATGATACACGCTTCATCGTCATTTGTGGAAAAAACAAAAGCATACGTACGCAAATAAAAAGTATTAATCTATAAACCATAACAATGTATTTCGACATCATAATACTATCTAGTAAATTTGCAAATTCACCATCAACAAAATAATAATAAAAAGCTAAAAATAATAATAATATAAACTCACTAATAAACAAGATCTAAATTATTAATGTGATTGTTCAACATATCATGTAGACCTTTGAGAAGGAGATGAACAAGGTGATTGATGTCGTGTTGAAAAAGGCTTGACCAACAAGTAAGACGACATAATTGTAAGTGTCAAGAGACACAAAAATGCGACGTACGAGAATAGTACGGAAACTCCAACGTTAATGCAAAACTTTTGAACGTTGTTGCATATTTTGTACCACAACGTCTTTGGTTGCCCATACATGCCTACGTACCCTATTGCCGTTGCTCCTCCATTTGCCGACATCATTAACACCATCATTATCTACATGTTTTTCAAAATAAATTAATAAATTAAATAAACTGTTATATATCACAATAAATTAATCGAAACGTCCACTGAAATCCATCTTTAACAAAAATAATTGGTAGTAATAAGAGGTTTCATGTGTCTTTATAAATTGAATGATTTTCAATTTCATCGATGATGTGGGCGAATTTACATGTGGAGTACGTCATATATATATATATAGACTTTGACACTTTTCAATTTAGTTATTTGTGTGATGGTTTAACGATTAAAGTAGATCATGGTAAAAAAAAAAAAAAAAAAAAAAAGTAAAGAGGTTGTCTAATGATATTTTTGAACGTGTAAGAAGACATTTTTACGATAGTGTAAATATAAACGACGATTAAATTTAGACTTACCAAATCATGTAAAAACATCAAGTACCAATGGTTGCGATTATTGTCTTTCTTG
The DNA here is from genome assembly GCA_023091065.1 of Dianthus caryophyllus. Taxonomy (NCBI): domain Eukaryota; kingdom Viridiplantae; phylum Streptophyta; class Magnoliopsida; order Caryophyllales; family Caryophyllaceae; genus Dianthus; species Dianthus caryophyllus. The sequence continues at coordinate 34,703,141 of CM041519.1, forward strand.
TGAATGAAATAAAGAGCAACGAGTGATAACAAACCCGTTGCACATACTGCCGCATCTACACCCATAAGAAACCTACAAAATCGGACCAATGAAATATTATCACAACACAATTATACTACGGAGTACGGAGTACATGTTTTCGAATTTTTTTTTGTTAACATGTACCAACCATATATATATAGTCACGTTTAAACATTTAACAATATACTCGATCGTATGCATGAAAATAAGATTATTAAAATATATTTGTGATTAATCTTTTCTAATATAGAGCATATGAGGTAGGTTATATAGAGTCCACATATAGAATAGAGTCCTAGAGTCCTAATCTAAGCCATTAGATTGTGAAGATCAACGGCTGAGATTAAATCTCAAAATAGGTGTGGGACGGCCGGTCCAGACCGGCAGCCGGTCAACCGGCCGGAAAAATCAACAATTTCATTTTTTTCGTTGGAATTTCATTTTTTGTCGTTGGAATTTCATTTTTTTCGATGGCCGAAATTTGGACTCTAGGACTCTAATTTTTTTGTGGACTCTAAAGAACCTATTTCTAGAGCATATAATTTTCAAATCATACTAATACATGTTTAAAAAGAACTATTCTACTACGACTAATACCACCAAAATCAACACGAATATCGAGATATATATATATATATATATATATACTTTCATTTTTTATACGTGATATATAGATAGATATTTCAAAAGTAATAAAGATATATAAATTAGAAATACTCTTATTTCCAGTCATCTCTTTTTTCTTTTATCCTTCTACTCCGAAAAATTGAACTCACCACATACTAACAGTTTAACACGATACTTAGTCATCTTAGCCATTATACCAAGATATTTGTGATTATTTAATTTATTTCTTCTATTTTCTTTTAACTTTTAAAAATAGTACAAATTAAATGCCTAACTAGGACTCCTATATTTAAGTAGTACAATTTACTCGCACTTAATGTAACCCTATCAAGAAAAGATGATGGATCAAATCATACTTTTGGTTTAAAGGATATGTTCACTATCGAAATAAAAGCGTAAATAAATAACTAAAACACAACGATTGTTATAAAAGACGGAGTTAAAGAAATTACTTGAAAGCAGAAGAATAGTAGAAACGAGCATCCATCCTCAAAAGACCAAGAAGTAAGAAGGAAGTTTTAGTAGTAGCCATGACAATAATAGACACAATTGTGCTTAAAATTGTACAAATTCTAAGCACAATTTGTGATATTATGAACCATCTTGGTATTGCTTCTTCTTCTATTTCTTTTCCTTGCGTTTTGTACCTCATCATCATCTTGTTTTAATTATTACGAACAACAATAATAATAGTAATAATAATTATAATAGTGTTTATAATTATTAAGTAATTATTAGTAAGTAATAATAATAATAATGCTACGTATATGTGTATATATAGTCATACATGCTCGACTCCTTCTAGGTAAAGGTGAAGGTAAGAAGTTATTTATTTTGAATTAAATAAGGATTAGGATTAGGATTATGCTTGGTGTTCCTATATTTAGTAGGTTTTAAAACATGTGATTTTTTTTATTTATTACTTTTGCCATAAAACCCCGAGTACTAGGTTGGCTATAAAAATTCATTTATTGAAAACGTACAATTCATTTATGATATATATTTTCTAAATCAGTAAATCGTAAGTAGAGTTGACAATAATTAGGATATTTGGGATGGGTCGGATGGTCATGCTGAAAACCTGGTCGATTTCAGGTTAAGTTTGAGTCGGGGTTTGGGTAAGATTTTAAACATGTCATTTAACTTAAATTACTTTGGTTGACCGAGTTTGAGTCATGTCATTTAGTCATGTAATTATATTGTATTCACTCCATTTCACTTTAAATGTCCTCCTTTTGGCTTTCTAAATATCTCAAATTAAATACTCCGTATCCTCTTTCTAAATTTAGAAGTGATAAGAACCAAAATTACTATATTATCTGTTCCTAATTTAACCAATTTATTATCCTTAACATTCAACATTATAAATTACTGTATGCATTTTGGAAGTTTGCAGGATAAAAATGATATTTTGTTCAAATTCTTAAATCTATGATTTAGCGGGATGAAGGGAGTACCACTCCATTTTAATCCAACTAATAAACCTTAATTGGCAAAATCCATATTTCATTACAAACTAATAAAGTGAAAATTCTTTTCTTTTAATCGATCGTCTTTGCAAATAAACTTGTCATTTTGTAAATAAAAAATTAATCTGTATATGAGTACACATACTCTAATTTAGAAACATTTATGTTCAGTTTAAACTTAAACCATGTCAAATATCAAATACTTCCTTCATTTCATTCATGTAAATACATTTGGTTTTTTCGGTATTATTTAGTGAGTAAAAATCACCAATACAACTTTTAACGTATAATATAAAAGATAGTCATGTGAAATTTTATTTAAATTTGTCTTATAGAGTCCATTATGAATATCAATTATATATCATTTGTAATATCATGTACTCCACGAGTCCACGACTAAATATATAAACAAAAGAATATGTGTATTGATACACGTGCATGACATATATGGAGTAATATAATTACCCATAGTTTGATCCGCTTTAAATTTAAAACAGATAATCTGAACGAGAAAGCAACTGGTACAGTAATATAAAAGTGTCTCAGTGCAGGTTGTATTTTCTTCTGCGAAACTCCTCAATTTTCCCCCAAGTGAGTTATAAAATCAAATATTTTTCTTTTAAAAAAATCCTTTAAGACTCCTCAACGATGGCGGAAGAATCGCCATTAACACATAAATGAACCAAGCTTAGTGGAGTAATTGTGAAGTCGAAAATAAAGTGGTAATATGTTTGAAACTGACACTTATCAGTGACTGTAAAACATAAACGAACCATGTTTTCCTGTTTTTCATATTTTATATAAAAAAATTTCTATTCTTAAATAGTTAAATGTCATTTCAAATAGCTACATATTTGTATATATTTTTCTCCAATTTTGGTTCCAGGTATTGTAGAAATTTATAATAACATAGTTTTACCAACTTTTGTCATCAGATTTCAACTACACGTACGTATCAGTAAAAATATCATAGTTCATATGATACAATATCATCATTCTTGTGATCACATTATCGAACTTTGTTGGTCTGAATGAGACTGATAAGCAATATCACATGCACTAATGAATAATATCACTACGTACTATAGTCAAACAATATCAATGTTGAAATTATTTCAAATGAGCCATCAATTGTATCCATAATAATATCACTATCCTTAAAAATTAATACCATCAGACTTTTAAAACAATATTGTTGGTCAGTAAACATTAAGGGCATGTTGTCTTCATCTGAAATTTTCTGAACCAATCTGAAATTTTCTGAAGTTATCTGATTTTTTTTGAAATAATATGAAATAATAATAATAATAATAATAATAATAATAATAATAATAATAATAATTATTATTATTATTATTATTATTATTATTATTATTATTATTATTATTATTATTATTATGGTTATAGTAATTATTAATAATAATAATAATAATAATAATAATAATAATAATAATAATAATAATAATAATAATAATAATAATAATAATAATAATAATAATAATAATAATAATAATAATAATAATAATAATAATAATAATTGATAAATATTTATGAAAATTTTATTAACAATTTATATATTTAATTTGAAATAAATTTTTTTATTTATGATGTGAAATAAAATGTTTTTAAATTGGTCTTAATTTTATTAAAATTATTATGATTCTTATTATAATTATTATTGTTAATAATTAAAGCGATCAATAAAGTGGTTATTGCGAGCTCTATTTTCTGCGAGAGGGCCTTAAATGTGTGTATTGTCTTTAAATAACAAAAACAAACTCTGAAAGATTGTAGACAAAATTGAATGGGCAGATCTCCCCTTACGGAATCAATCAATTAATATCAAAACAAGATTTATTAAACGTCCTATGAATGTCACGGGCCGCATCACTAGTTTACAATTATGCCGCAATCTCAAGGGTACATCTATAGCAAATCAATATACTCCCTCCATTTCATTCATTTAACCACAGTACTACTATTTATGACAACTTTATACAATTAAAATAACACTTTTACCCCTATTAATATATTCATTTTACCAAAATACCTTACATTTTATCTTCTAAAATGGATCTCAGTTAACCAAACTACCAATAGTACCCTTAACTTCTCAATCTCCTTAAAAATTGTGCGAAATTTTATATGGCCATCTCAATGAAATAAAACGCGAAGGGAGTATCTTTCTGCATAATCAAACCGCTTATTCATGAAATACTGTTTATAAAACCGTCAATCATAAAACATTCAGAAAACATTAATGTAAACAAAAACAAAACACCATCCCACATTCATATTAGTATAATTAGAACTGTCAGAAGATTTAATATGAGCCATAACGTATTTTCCACATTACGATCTAATTGTCACATTTTTATTTTAGAAGCTTAGAACTAGAGGTGACAATGATTGACACTACACGATAACACGACACGAACCCGACACGAAGTTAGCGGGTTTGGGTCGAGATAAAGTGGCTCATTTAAGTAATTGGGTGGACACGAACACGACACGAAATTAAATGGGTCGAGTTAGGGTTGAAGTCTGCCGACAGAAATTTAACACGAGTAATCCGTTAATTATCTAAAAGTGACATAATTGGATTAATCAGGATAGTAAACTATCTAAAATATTAAAACAAAATATTTAAATTTAAAATTTGGGTGAATGAATCATACATAAGTCGCACAAGTTAGAAATTTAAATGAGTTATATATTTGGGTTAAAATTGATCTGCCAAAAGATAAATGGGTTAAACAAGTCGGGTTGGGTTATGAAAAACATAAAAAGGGTCGGGTTAGGGTTCAGGCAATTGACACGATTATGTAAATGGGTCATTGGGTCAGGTTAGGGTTGGGAGGATAACGACCCATTTAATATTGACACGAATACGAACCCGACACGACCTGGTCAGTTTGTCAGGTCTACTTAGAACCGTAAAAGTTATTCGTATGATACACGCTTTATCGTCATTTATGGAAAAAACAAAAGCATACGTACGCAAATAAAAAGTATTACGAATAATCTATATATAAGCCATAACAATGTATTTCAACATCATATACTTGTAGATTTGCAAATTCATCATCAACAAAATAATAATAAAAAGCTAAAAAAAATAATAATATAAACTCACTAATAAACAAGATCTAAATTAATAATGTGATTGTTCAACATATCATGTACTCCTTGCCATTTTTAATGATGTTCCCACTTTATATTCATTGTGAGGAGTATTTTAATAAGGTGAGAACATCATTAAAAATGGGAGGGAGTAGACCTTTGAGAAGGAGATGAACAAGGTGACTAATGTCGTGTTGAAAAAGGCTTGACCAACAAGTAAGACGACATAATTGTAAGTGTCAAGAGACACAAAAATGCGACGTACGAGAATAGTACGGAAACTCCAACGTTAATGCAAAACTTTTCGACGTTGTTGCATATTTTGTACCACAACGTCTTTGGCTGCCCATACATGCCTACGTACCCTATTGCCGTTGCTCCTCCATTTGCCGATATCATTAACACCATCATTATCTACATAATTTTACAAAATAAATTAATAAAAAAATTATTATATATCACAATAAATTAATCAGATAAAATTATACAAGTATAACAGAGTTGGCTAGGCTTATAGTGGGAATGAATGTTTGAAACGTCCACTGAAATTCATCTTTACTAAAACTAATTGGTAGTAATAAGAGGTTTCATATGTCTTTCAATTTCATCGCTCATGTACGCGGATTTACATGTGGAGTCATATATATAGACTTTGACACTTTTCGATTTAGTTATTTTTGTGACGGTTTAACAACTAATTAAAGTAGATTAATATTATGGTAGAAAATAAAATTAAAGAGGTTGTCCAATGATATTTTTGAACGCGTAGGAAGACATTTTTACGACAGTATAAACGTGACCGACGATGAAATTTAGACTTACCAAATCATGTAAAAACATCAAGTACCAATGGTTGCGATTATTGTCTTTCTTGTGAATGAAATAAAGTGCAATGAGTGATAACAAAACCGTTGCACATACCGCCGCATCTACGCCCATAAGAAACCTACAAAATCGGACCAATGAAATATTATCACAACACAATTATACTACGGAGTACATGTTTTCGAATTTTTTTTATTTTTTATTTTTTTTTTTTTTTGTTAACATGTATCAACCATACTCACGTTACACATTTAATTTAAGGATGGCGATAGAACGCCACCCGGTGGTACTGAAACTCAGTACCACCCTAATTTTTAAAATAAAAAATAATAGAATAATAAAACATTTTTTTTAATTATGTTTCAAATGTTAGGGATAAAAATGTAATTTTACAAATTACAAGATACTAAATTTTGATATATATAGTTATGATGTTTACTAAAACTAAAAAATACTCATATCTATTAACTTAATTTATATTATACTCCATATCTAGTAACAAATATACTATATCATATTTTAAACTAATACGCAATTTATGGATTCTTTAGTATTTTTTTTCCATCACATATGAATATATGATTACGGTCTGTAATATTTAAATTTATTGTTTAGGTCTTATATTTTATGTAACGTAGTTTTAACATCACATTATTAATAAAATACACAAATCATATAGTTTAATTATTATTCGAAAAATACCAATAGTATTTCATTTATTTTTATATTGTTTGAATTATTTTTATACTATATATGAGGAATTTATTTTTATTTAAAAAATTACTATCTCACAAAGTCATAAAATCAACATTTGAATTTTAAATTTGCAATTATTCGTTAGTATTATTGACAGTGAAATATAAAAAAAAAATTGATGCATTAATATTTTGACTTTTAAACAATAATAAAATATGGATATAAAATTTATTTTAGGCGTATCTATATAATAAAAAAAAACAATCATATGACGTAAATAAAATCGTTAGCATATGGATTCTATACATCAGCTATTGAATTCAAGGTTTAATTATTTATCTATCAACTAACCAAAAAAATCATTTGTTAAGCGTTAATTTTAATTGTTGAAGATGGAAAAAAAAAAAAAAAAAACTAAAGAAAGAAAGAAAGAAAGAAAGAAAGAAATAAAGCGGCTAACTTATCTCCTACAAATAAGCAAAAATAAACCAATGTTCCTAATAGTTGTTTTAATCCGTTAGAGTCATTCTTCAAATCACCTTCCTATTTTACCCTTTATTTATTTAGTAATTTTAAATTCTAAAAGTTAAAAAATATCATAATTATCATAATTATAATAATTAATTTACCATTATGCCCTGGGTGGTACTCAAACTCGGTACCACCGGGTGGCGCAATGTCATTTTCCTTAATTTCCATATGCATGAAAATAGAAAATTCTTAAAAGATACTCCGTATTTGTAATTAATCGTTTCTAATATAGAGCATATAATTTTCAAATTAAATCACACTAATACATATTTAAAAAGAACTATTCTACTACGAGCAATACCACCAAAATCAACACGAATATCGGGATATATATAGTTTTACTTTTTTTTTTTTTAAGTGATATATAGACAGATATTTCAAAGATAAAGATAGATTACATATACTCCTATGTTCAAGTCGTTTTTTTTTTTTTCTTTTTTTTTTTTCTTTTATCATTCTACTTTGTACAAGATCATGGGTAACTTTTGATCTCCCCAATATAACAAGGTGGAAAATTGAACAAATCAAATATTAACAGTTTAACACAATACTTTGTCATCTTATCCATTGTACCCATATATTTGTGATTATTTACTTCTTCTATTTTCTTTTACTTTAAAAATAGTACAAACTGAATGCTAAACTAGTACTCCTATATCTAAGTACAATTTACTCGTACTTAATGAAAACCTATTTAAAAAAGCTAGATGATGGATCAAATCATACTTTTTGTTTAAAGAATATGTTCACTATCGAAATAAAAACGTAAATAAATAACTAAAACACAAGCGGCTATTATAAAAGACGGAGTGAAAGAAATTACTTGAAAGCCGAAGAATAGTAGAAACGAGCATCCATCCTCAAAAGACCAAGAAGTAAGAAGGAAGTTTTAGTAGTAGCCATGACAATAATAGACACAATTGTGCTTAAAATTGTACAAATTCTAAGCACAATTTGTGATATTATGAACCATCTTGGTATTGCTTCTTCTTCTATTTCTTTTCCTTGCGTTTTGTACCTCATCATCATCGTGTTTTAATTATTATTAACAATAATAATAATAGTAGTAACTATTATAATAGTGTTTATAATTATTAAGTAATTATTAGTTTTAAGTTATTGAGTTAAGTTATAATAATAATAATGCTACATATATGTGTATATATATAGTTATATATGCTCGACTTCTTCTTGGCGAAGGTAAAGGAGTTATTTATTTTGATAATTAAGACTTGGTGTTCCTATTTTTAGTAGGTTTTAAAACACGTGATTTATTACTTTTGCCATAAAACCCCTAGTACTAGGTTTGCATATGAAAATTCATTTATTGATCGAAAAACAATTCACTTATGATATATATTTTCTAAATTGTAAGTAGATTTGACAATAATTAGGATATTTGGGATGGGTCGGGTGGTCATGTTGAAAATTTGGTCGATTTCAGGTTAAGTTTGAGTCGGGGTTTTGGTAAAAATTTAAACATGTCATTTAACTAAATTACTTTGGTTGATCGAGTTAGAGTCATGTCATTTAGTCAGGTACTTATATTCACTCCATTTCACTTTAAATGTCCTCCTTTTGGTTTTCTAAATATCTCAAATTAAATATCCTCTTTCTAAATGTAGAAGTGATAAGAACCAAAATTACTATATTATCTTTTCCTAATTCAACCTATTAATTATTCTTAACATTCAACATTATAAATTACTATATGCATTTTGGAAGTTTACAGGATAAAAATAATATTTTATTTAAATTCTTAAATCTATGAATTAGCGGAATGAAAGGAGTACCACTCCATTTTAATCCAACTAATAAACCTTAATTGATCAAAATCCATATTTCATTACAAACTAATAAAGTGAAAATTATTTACTTTTAATCTCAAGGGCACATCTATAGTGAATCAATATCGTTATTGTTTAACTGTATCCGAATTTTACTCAGTTGTACATTTTTGCTCATTTTTTTTCCCTTCACTGCCCTTGAGTACCCTAATTTCTCTTTTTTCCCAATTCAAATATTAACCCTAAAATAACATTAAATTCATGCCAAATCAATCAATTATTTATACAAATCAATGAATTTTTAGACTATGGATCAAATTAGCGACATATTTAAAGTAATTTGCTCGTTTATTTTATCTTGTATATACTCCGTAATATATTTACTAGTTTATTGGTTGAATATAGATTTTTTGGGTGATTAACCGTGTTACGTACGGTGGGGCAGATTGAGGACGGCGACTGTAGGGGGCGGCAGTAGGTTTAGGGTTGGGGGGTGAGGGGATGAACTTGATGGCGGCTTTGCTTCTTCTTTTCTTTTTATTTTTTTTGGGAAATTTCGTGGTGTATCCTCGTGTTTTTTCGTTTTCCATCATATATCCTCACATTTGAAAAATACTAGGGTATACCCTTAAGTTTTAAATTTTATCTCTATTATGACCGTTATTCATGTTTTTTGTTAATTTAACTTATTAAATAACTCATTATACTTGATAATTCATCATTTTTCTACTCCGACTTACTTTTAATGACGTTAACGAAGGGAGTGGTCGTGTTTATGTTGAAATTGATGAGGAATGTTTGCTATAAATATCAAAATTAAGAATTGACCAATTTGATGACAATTAATTGTTGTTAACGATAAATATCGTGGTATAATACAAATAGTGGTTTAAAATGAATAACTATTGGTTGACTAAAGAATTTAAGAGCACCGATTGGTACATTTATAGGTTTAATAGACTGTTTAAATTTATGCTACGTTGAAAATAGTTATATTAAAAACAAAATAAAAAACTTAGGGTTATATCCGAAAAAAGTTAAGATTGTCAAGGTTATATCGTGGAATACTAAAAGATTGAGGGTATAACAGCGAAATTAAAATGAAAAAATAGAGGGGTACCCCACGGAATTTCCCTATTTTTTTTGTGTTATATCAAAATCATTATCGGTGTATGTAGTAGTGGGGTGGCCGGCAAGCGGGTCATGATGGCGATTTAATGGTGGTTTGAACGTGGTGGATGGTGATGGGTGGTTTGAAGTGGTGCTTTGAATTTTTGGAGAGAGAAGCACTACAAAATAACAGTCGAATTGCGACAGAATTTGCGACGGAATAAAAAGTTCGTCGCAGTAAAAAACATTTGCGACGGAAAATACTATTTGCGACGGATAAATTTAATTCCGTCGCAAATCCCCTCGCAACATGGCCCACGCATTATTCGAGCCAAAATTTTAGTATGCGCCAAAAAATTGCGACGGTTTTTTGCGACGGACGCTTAATAGCGACGGAATATTTGCGACGGATTTAAATTCCGTCGCAAATGTCTGAAGATGCCAAGGAATATTCCTTGGCATCTTTGACTGTGTCAGAGAGAATTTTGGAATGAAGGAGGAAAAATAAAAAGGGTATTTTGGTCTTGTATGAGTACAAGTGAGTAAAATTCGAGTACAGTTGAACAACCCCGTCAATATACTCCCTCCATGTCATTCATTTAACCTCATTACTATTTATGACAACTTTATACAATTAAAATAACACTTTTACCCCTACTAATATATTCATTTTACCAAAATACCTTACATTTTATCATCTAAAATGGATCTCACTTAACCAAACTACCAATAGTACTCATAACTTTTGAATCTCCTTAAAAATTGTGCGAAATTTTATATGGCCATCTCAATGAAATGAATACGCGAAGGAGTATCTTTCTGCATAATTGTTACGATTATAATTAACCTCTCACGCAAGCGCAACGCGGTCGTAGTAGTATGAGAGGGTCGAATCCACGGGGATGGTTTGTTAGGCTTTAAGTTTTGTTTTCGTTTTAATTTAGTCGGACGAAATTTGGTTGTGGAGAATTCTTTAACTTAACAAAATAATAAATAAAACTAGAAGAAGAAAATACAAGTAAATGATGTAAATCGATATGAAAAAGATTAGAGTCTGACTCATCCACTAGCATACAAAATAAGAAATCACCGTAATTTGGGGGAAAACGTCTCCATAACGAAACTACTCCCCTCCCGAGTTTGTAGGTCGCTACCTCTAAATTATCTAGAACTCCCCTCCCGGGTTTGTACTAGGTCTCCTTTACTTAACACGAAAGTCCACTCCCATGGCACTAACACATTAGTTAAGGGAATAAAAATCGACTCTTACCACCCACAATTACGACAATTTGATAAAACAATTCAATACAATAGACAAAATTAGCTAGGGATTAATCGAACCCTAAACACAAATCACTCACTAATCATAACTAATCTAACACAAATCATAATAATAAAGAATTCAAACATAAAACTAAGAACAATTAAGTAATAAAGATCAAAACTTTAAGATCATATAATCGTAAAATAAGCGACAAAGTTGAACTTAAATTGAAATGGAAAAGATCAAATCTTTACATAAATTACAAATAAAACTAACAAACTAAAGATTAAAAACTAAATTAAACTAAATTTAATTAAAAAGGAGAGAAAATTACACAACCAAAATGGAGGTTGACCCGAAATTGTGTCGTCTTCTTTCTACCCGTGGCTCTACGTACTATTTGCTACGGCACTCTCTGCTCTGCGTCTTTCTTCCCGCTCTCTTCTATTTTCTGATCTCCTCCTCTTTTTTTCATTTTTGATTTTCATTGGGCCAAGTTGTTTTAACAAGGCTTGGTCCGTTTATTTTCGTTTGGTCCGTCTTATCTCTTTTTCATTTCCGTCTTTTCACGATATGTCGTAAGTTCTTCTAAATTTGGTACCTACAAAATATTTATACGAAAGCACAGTACCAAATCCTCGACAAAATAGATAAAGCAAAAAAAATTGTGACCGACCCATATTATTCGTAATCGACTATAAATTGAGCTATTTAACTAATTAAGACCGCAAAACGGATCAAATAAGAGTAAAAGTGTGGGTTTATAACTAGTAAAAATATCGCTTATCAATAATCAAAGCGTTTATTCATGAAATACTTTTTCTAAAACCATCAATCATGAAACATTCAGAAAACATTAACGTACACAAAAACAAAACACCCTCCCACATATATATTGGTATAATTTGAACCGTCACACGATTTAATATGAGCCATAACGTATTTCCACATTACGATCTAATAGTCACATTTTTATTTTAGAAGTTTAGAGAATTTTTTTCTTAAATAGAGTTCAATTCCAAACTATTTACCAAAATAAGGGTACTATTGGTAGTTACTCGTATATACAAGTGTTATTGTCATTTGTGGAAAAAACAAAAGCGCACATTATACGAAACAGAAAAAGTGTTAATCTATAACAATGTATTTCGACATGATAATACTAGTAGATTTTCAAATTCACCATCAACAAAATAATAATAATAATAATAATAATAATAAAAAGCTAATAATAATATAAACTCACTAAACAAGATCTAAATTATTAGGGTTCTTCTTCACCGTGTAGTAGACCTTTGAGAAGGAGATGAACAAGGTGATTGATGTCGTGTTGAAAAAGGCTTGACCAACAAGTAAGACGACATAATTGTAAGTGTCAAGAGACACAAAAATGCGACGTACGAGAATAGTACGGAAACTCCAACGTTAATGCAAAACTTTTGAACGTTGTTGCATATTTTGTACCACAACGTCTTTGGTTGCCCATACATGCCTACGTACCCTATTGCCGTTGCTCCTCCATTTGCCGACATCATTAACACCATCATTATCTACATGTTTTTCAAAATAAATTAATAAATAAACTGTTATGTACCACAATAAATTAATCAGATAAAAATATACGAGTATATTATATAGTTGTACTTTTTGTTGAATTTGACAGAGCTGGCTAGGCCTATTATTAGGTAGAAAATATGATATGATATATTATTAGAATATACCGCATAATATCTATAGTGGGAATGAATGTTTGACATGAACATCCACTGAAATCCATTTTTACTAAAACTAATTGGTAGTAATAAGAGGTTTCATGTGTATTTATAAATTGAAGGATTTTCAATTTCATCGCTGATGTGAGCGAATTTACATGTGGAGTCATATAGACTCCACACTTTTTGATTTAGTTATTTGTGTGATGGTTTAACAACTAAAGTAGATTATGGTAAAAAAAAAATAATTAAAGAAGTTGTCCAATGATATTTTTAAACGTGTAAGAAGACATTATTTCGATAGTGTAAATGTATGTGACGACAATGAAATTTAGACTTACCAAATCATGTAAAAACATGAAGTACCAATGGTTGCGATTATTGTCTTTCTTGTGAATGAAATAAAGAGAAACGAGTGATAACAAAACTGTTGCACATACCGCCGCATCTACGCCCATAAGAAACCTACAAAATCGGACCAATGAAATATTATCACAACACAATTATACTACGGAGTACGGAGTACATGTTTTTGAAACTTTTTTGTTAACATGTATCAACTATACTCACGTTAAACATTTAACAATATACTCGTATGCATGAAAATAGAAAATTCTTAAAAGATATTTGTGATTAATCTTTTCTAATATAGAGCATATAATTTTCAAATCACACTAATACATGTTTAAAAAGAACTATTCTACTACGAGTAATACCACCAAAATTAACACGGATATCGAGATATATATACTTTTATTCTTTTTACGTGATATATAGACAAATATGTCAAAAATAAAGATAGATTATAAATACTCTTATGTTTCCAGTCTTTTTTCTTTTATCATTCTACTCCGTACAATATCATGCATAACTTTTGATCTACACAATTGAGGTGGAAAATTGAACCCATCAAATATTAACAATTTAACACGATACTTTGTCATCTCACCAATCGTACCCAGATATTTGTGATTATTTACTTCTTCTATTTTCTTTTACTTTAAAAATTGTACAAATTGAATGCTAAATTAGTACTCCTATTAAAGTACAATTTACTCGTACTTAATGTAAACTTATCTAAAAAAGCTAGATGATGGATCAAAATCAAAGTTTTTGTTTAAAGAATATGTTTACTATCGAAATAAAAACGTAAATAAATAACTAAAACACAATATGATTGTTAAAAAAGACGGAGTTAAAGAAATTACTTGAAAGCCGAAGAATAGTAGAAACGAGCATCCATCCTCAAAAGACCACCAAGTAAGAAAGAAGTGTTAGTAGTAGCCATGACAACAATAGACACAATTGTGCTTAAAATTGTACAAATTCTAAGCACAATTTGTGATATTATGAACCATCTTGGTAGGGGTGTAAATGATCAGAGCCGACTCGCCGAGCCCTCGGAATCAAATCGGTCAAAGCTCGGCTCGAGCTCGGTCAAACTGATCTCGAGCCCGAGCTCGAGCCGAGTTAGGCCAAATCCGAGCCGATTCCGAGCTAAGTAAAGCTCGGATCGGAAGCTCGGATTTGAGCTCGTTTTCATTTTTATATATAATTATGTCTATGTCTATACATTATATTTTGCTACAATTATGGATTTTTTTTTTTGGTAATATCTTTAGATCGATTTTTTTTAATAAAATATTTTATTATAATTGTTATATAATATATTTATTATAATAGATATTAAAAAAAGCATAGAAAAATAATATCCAACAAAGCTCGGATTGGGCTCGAGTTGAGCTCGAGACTTCTTCTGAGCTGATTCCGAGCTTTGAATTTTTGAGCTCGGTAAATTCAGAGCCGATTCCGAGCTCGAGAAAATTTTTCCGAGCCGATTCCGAGCTCACCCAAGCTCGGAATCAGATCGGCTCGGTTACACCCCTACATCTTGGTATTGCTTCTTCTTCAAATTCTTTTCTTGAACTTGCAGCTTCTCGAAATTTGTTGTTCATCATCTTGTTTTAATTACTATCAACAACCAATAATAATAATAATAATATTAATAATATTAATTGTGTTTATGATTAATTAATTGGTAGTCTAAGTTATTGAGGTACGTAATAATAATGTTACATATATGTGTGTATATATATAGTTTTGTATGCTCAACTCCTTCGATGTGGAGGTATAGGAGTTATTTATTTTGAATTAAATTAGGATTAGGAGGATTTGGTGTTAGTTCCTATTTTTATTTTTACTAGGTGTAAAAACCAAGTAATCCGTATTAGGTTTGCATTTTAATAGGAACTTGCTTTTTGGAAAATAATTTATTTTTTTTGAGGGAAAGATTAATTTCATTAAAAATAAATTATATCGCGCATACAAATGATAACAAAATCAACCGAAAACAAAATTACAAAGATCCAAACAAATTTTTTCTCCTTAAAACAAAGATCTCTAGTGAAAAAATATACCGCTTCTGCACACCCGCCTCTATTACATCGCTGCTTCACGATACAGCCTTCCGTGAGGGACTCTGTTGATCCAATATGGTTTTGTAGAGAGAGTTCATTGGATTTCATAGATTGTAGTCGAAAACTCGATATTGTTTGTAACATCACATTAATCTTTCTCATTGCCAAAACACAAAAGAAACCTCTAATAAATAGAGAACAAACCCACCAATTAGTGAAAAATAATTTATTTACTCTATGGTGTATTTGGTAATTTTGTCAAATATTACCTTAGCGGTTTTAAAGTATATGCGATGCACGGGTTTTAAATACTTGTTTACGTCAGATTTTAATTAATCTGTCAGTTAACTCGGTTTTTAAAAAAATTAAAAAATCTTACCATGACATTATTTAAGTTTCGTAATAGTCGTAACCATGCACTAATGCAGTATATAATATTGTTAGCCACACAAATTTCAATCAATTAATTAATAAAAATAATTAAAGTGAAACTGTAATGTAAAAATTAAATTAAATTACACATAATTTGATTTTTCATAGTAATCCTCATGTCTCATACAAAACGGCTCAGCACCACTGTTGCTATTTATATGTTGGAATGATGGTAAATTAGTAAGAGATGACTTTTATTTTCTCAAAGACCTGTTAATCACGCACATAAAACATTTATAAGTAAGATACAAAAAAATCTGGCTGATTTCAGGTCAGGTTTGAGTCGAGGTTTGGGTAAGATTTTAAACATGTCATTTAACTAAATTACTTTGGTTGATCAAGTTTGAGTCATGTCATTTAGTCAAGTATTTATATTGTATTCACTCTATTTCACTTTAAATGTCCTCCTTTTGGCTTTCTAAATATCTCAAATTAAATACGTAGTATCATCTTTCTAAATATAGTAGTGAATCTAGTGATAAGTACCAAAATTACTATATTCTCTTTTCCTAATTCCACCAATTTATTATTGTTAACATTCAACATTATAAATTACTATACGCATTTAACATTTTGGAAGTTTGCCGGATAAAAATGATATTTTGTTCATATTCTTAAATCTATGATTTAGCGGGATGAAGGGAGTACCACTCCATTTTAATCCAACTACGAGTAATAAACCTTAATTGATCAAAATCCATATTTCATTACAAACTAATAAAGTGAAAATTCTTTACTTTTAATCGATCGTCTTTGCAAATAAACTTGTCATTTTGAAAATAAATTAAAAAATTAATCCGTATATACGAGTACAAATACTCTAATTTAGAATCATTATGTTCAGTTTAAACTTAAACCATGTCAAATATCAAATACTTCCTCCATTTCATTCGTTTAAATACATTTGGTTTTTTTGGGCATTATTTAGTGAGTAAAAATCAACTTTTAACGTATAAAAGATAGTCATGTGAGATATTATTTAAATTGTCTTATAGAGTCCATTATGAATATCAATTGTTTATCATTTGTAATGTTATGTTGTCCACAACTAATACTCCGTATATAAACAAAAGAATACGTGTATCGATACACGTGCATGATATTTGATCCGCTTTAAATTTAAAACAGATAATCCGAACGAGAGAGCAACTAGTACAGTAATATAAAAGTGCCTCGGGTTGTATTTTCTTCTACGAAACTCCCCAGTTTTCCCCCAAGTGAGTTACAAAACCAAACATTTTTCTCAAAAAAATCCTTTAAAACTCCTAAACAATGGCGGGAGAATCGCCATTAAAGCATAAATGAACCAAGTTTAGTGGAGTAATTGTGAAGTCGAATAAAGAGGTAGTATGTTTGAAACTGACACTTATCAGTGACTGTAATTGTCTATTATTTACTCTATAGATAAATATAGCGATAATTTTAAGAAACTTTCTCTACTATGTATATTTATACTCCAATGTTATTTTTTCTCGTAGAAAATTATGAATAACTATGTGATTGAATTAGATATTTTTTATCATTTTTCTCACAACTAAAATTTCATATAGAGTAAAATCTGCTTCATATTACTCTACACTTTTACATACAATGGACACATCAAGTATATTTAAACATAACTATAAAACTGCAAAAAAGCTACAGTTACACGGTGTGTACTAGGGGTGGCCAAAAGTGCGGGCCAGCCCAGCCCGGCCCGGCCCAGCCCGGTCCGTGGGCCGCATGCAGCCCGGCCCACCAGCCCACCAGCCCATTTCGACCCAGCCCGCCAGCCCATGGGCTGGGCTCGGTTTCGATTTTTCCAATTCGCGGCCCATGAAAACCCACATTACCAACCCAGCCCAGCCCGGCCCACCCCAGCCCAGCCCGGCCCAGTCAAACCCAGCCCACCCCAGCCCAGTCAAACCCAGCCCAGCCCACCCCAGCCCAGCCCGGCCCATTTCGGCCCACCGAAGCCCACCGTACAAAAGTTTACGTTTTTTTGTTTTTTTTTTTTTTTTTTTAAATTTTTTTTAAACTTTTATTATTACCTATAAATACTCTTACACTCTAACTCATTTTCCACACAATTCATTCTCTACTCTTCTTCATCTCATAACATTCAAACTTTAACTAAATTATTCTTAACTAAATTCTCTCTTCTTTTTATTTACAATTTTACCTATCCTTTTATAGTAATACTTAATACTTATATACTTATAAATTATTAGTTATAAACTTATAATTAGATTTATACTTATAAATTATTTACTTACATCCTTTTATAATAATACTTATATACTTATATTTATACTCTATAAATTAAGTTCTAATATTTATACTTATAAATTATTAGTTATTTACTTATAAGTTTATACTTTTACTTGCATTTAAATTCTAATATTTTATTTCTAATATGGATCCAAACCAACCACAATATAACGATTTTAAAATTATAATAATTTGGTCCAAGCCCTTTATTATTTTAATGTTTTTTTGTCTTATTTAAAAAAAAATTAAAAACATTATTTTAAAATAAATTATTTTTTTTTTTTAAAAAAAAACATATATATTATAGTGGGCCCGGCCCGGCCCGGTCAAAGCCCAGTCAAGCCCGTACCGTGGGCCGGGCCTGGGTTGGTGTCTCGGAGCCCACGGCCCACTAGAGCCCAGCCCACCAGCCCGTGGGCTGGGCTTGGGCTCGTCTTTCGGAGCCCACGGCCCACATGGCCCACCCGTGGGCCGGCCCAGCCCGGCCCATGGCCACCCCTAGTGTGTACAAATTGATTTTGTACACAACCAGTTAAAACGTGCCACGTGTCAAGGTAGTTTAGGTAATTAATTTTTGGGCAGATTTAATCTTCCCTCTTTATTTGGTTAATTGAATTTTGAAATTCACAGTAACTAATTTTTTTTTATTTTTTTTTATTTTTTAGGAAATAAAATTAACTTCCTTATTTAACTTATTGTAATTTTTTTTTTTCCGCTTTTGGGTTTATTTTTTTCATTGTTTTTCGATTTCCTTCTTTTTAATTTAATATTCACATTTCTTCTAAATACTAAAAAAAAATAAGAGCATGAATTCATCATCGTATGTTTTGGTAAAAATATTTCATATGAGCATGAATTAACTAAATCCTATGTTTTGGTAGTGGTTTGATCTTATGAGCAATGGTTTAGCGATTCTTGTTTTTGTTTGTGATTTCTTTTTGTAAAAATAAACATGTTAATAATGAATCGAAAAGCGTTGTTGTTGTTTGGCACGGAAAAAAAATGCTGGAAAACCGTAGTTTGAATCGACTAACCATAAGTTTTCACTGAGAAATTGAGTTTTTGTTGCCCAAAAAAAAAAAAGCTAAAAAGACTACCCTAGGGGATTCGAACTCGTGACGTTAAGCAAATAGGGTAGTCTTTCGTATGACGTTGGTACCACTGGACCAAGTCATATCAGCACGTTTAATATTTCAATTCATTTGTATTTATTGTATTTCTGGCAAAATTTTGGTTTAATATTCACTTAACCGAAATAAGCATTAGTTTAACGGAATTAGGGTACCTATGGATGGAAATAGGGTAAATTGACGGATTTAGGGTTTGCTTACTACACATTAACGGAAAAAGAGTTATTGTTTGGACGGAATTAGGTTATTTAACGGATTTAGGGTTTTTTAATGAATATAAATTGTTATATTTTAAATTTAACATGTTTTGAAATGTTTATCGAATGTATTAGACGATTACTTGCTTAATGTGACTAAATGTTTATCGAACGTACTACCCGGTAAGTGATGTGAGTAAATGTTAACCTAATGAATAAGTTGCGTAATGTGAGTAATTGTTAATCGTCGTACTACACGAGACATTGCAATTGCTTAATGTCACTAAATGTTTATTGTACGTATTAGTCTATTACTATAATGTGACTAAATGCTAACCTAATGAATTAGTCGATAAGTTGCGTAATGTGAGTAATTCTTAATCGTACGTACTACACGAGACATTGCATTTGCTTAATGTCACTAAATGTTTATCGAACGTATTAGTCGATTACTATAATGTGACTAAATGTTAACCTAATGAATTAGTCGATAAGTTGCGTAATGTGAGTAATTGTTAATCGTACGTACTACACGAGACATTGCAATTGCTTAATGTCACTAAATGTTTATCGAACGTATTAGTCGATTACTATAATGTGACTAAAGAATTACCTAATGAATTAGTCGATAAGTTGCGTAATGTCACTAAATCTTATACATTGTAGTTTTTTTTTTAAACGTCTCGTCCGAAATATAAATTACACTAACAATATACGTCATTATAATATAACGATATTTTAAATTTACCCTAAAAATAACACATTTTATTATATAACATAGAAAAACCGAAAAAAAAAAAAGAAATATAAAAAATAAAACGCAAGGTGTCAAGAGTTAAATAACATTTTTTTCCACGGTATAGGGTTTAAGGATTATCTTATCTATTTTTTTTTTTTTTTTTTGATAAACAAGGATTAAATTAATTTAATTAAATAATTACAATTATTCAATTAAGGAAACTGAATAATCTTTTGCAATTAGGAGGAGAGATAAAGAAAATATGCCGCCAAACTAATTCTCCAAAAACCCCCCTAACTCCCGCTAATGACTTCCTTAATTAATTTTTTTTTTTTTTTTGTTAATTGCCACGTGTCAGCAGGCTATTGGTTGTGTAACAAATTAATTTGTACACATTGTGTAACCGTATCAGCTTTGATAAAACTGACTTACATTTAAAAATTACGCATTAAATTGTAATTACTTAAGACAATATTTGATACAAAGACAACTGATTAAAGATAAATTAAATAAAAAAAAAGGAAAATTTAACATGAATAAACCAACCTATTAGTGATCTTCCATTAATAAACCAACCTTTTGATTAGCTCTAAATAAACCAACCTTTGCACCCCATCTTCCATTATTAAACTATCTCGATTTTAAACTTGTCATTTTGGGTAAAACGAAAACTATAACACACATGCTTTCACTCCATTATTAATGTTATAGAGAAACAAAGGGAAAAACATGCGATCTTCACCCTTAAATAGTCGTTTAAAAATGGGGATGGTCTAATATTGGAAGATAAGGTGTAAAGGTTGGTTTATTGAGAGTTAATCAAAAGGTTGGTTTATTTATGGATAATCACTGATAGGATGGTTTATTCATGTTAAATTTTCCTAAAAAAAAAAATGGGATAACTATATTCAAACGTTTGTACGCTGCATGTACGAGGACAAATCATGACACTCATACATAATAGTACGTACTACGTAATTTACTATGAATGCTTTTTTCTTTTTCTTTTTTCCTTTTTCGAAAAATTATGAATGCTTGTTTCAAGATTCTTATAAGCACTAAATAACTCGAAAAAAATAACACATATATTACACATTATAGAACTGAAGTAATTAGTAAAAAAGTCTAATGTAATAATATAGTAACTCAACTAATTAGTTACGCTGTGTAATACAAGTAGATGTAAGTCATGTTGTAACACCCCGGCGCCAACCAAAGGCCGAAATGTCATTCACGGTAGCTCGTCAGGCTGCGTACATCGCCCACAAACCAACACGGGTCCTTTCCAAATAAGACTTTGTCCTCACTGCACATCCCGAGAACTTCAGAAGGTCACCCATCCTAAGACTACTCTCCAAAGAAGACGCTTAACTGAAGAGTTCTTAAGATGAGCCACCAGAAAAGAAGATGCATCTTGTTGATATGAGTAGCACTTACAATCCTTTTAAGCACTAGGTCACTTGAGCTCATCACATGGACCACTTCAACGGGGAACCCGGCCCGAATAACCTCGGACAACACCGGGTGTTACACATGTAACACCAATAATTAAAAAAAAAATAAATTCAAATTAGTTAAACAAATAAAAAACTAATAATAATAAGAGTATGTCTCGATCACAAGAGATGGTCTCACACGTGTAAAACGACTAAACTCACTAAACAACATCTAAATAAATTTACGTAATGATCACAAAAGTATGTCTCAATCACAAGAGATGACTCATGAGTCATGACGTATTGAAAAAGGCTTGGCCAACAAGTAAGAAGACATGATTGTAAGAGTTAAGAGGCAGAAAAATGCGATGTATGAAAATAATACGGAAACTCCAACGTTGATGCAAAACTTCTGAACGTTGTTGCATATTTTGTACCAAAGCGTCTTTGGTTGTCCATACATGCCTACGTACCCTATTGCCGTTGCTCCTCCACTTGCCGATATCATTAACACCATCATTATCTATAATTTCACAAAAATAATCAAATTTAATAATGGTTATTGCATGATTTATTACACCATCATTATCTATAATTTCACAAAAATAATCAAATTTAATAATGGTTATTGCATGATTTATTACGGAGTATAATAAATTAATCATATAAACAGTTACTCCGTATAAAGTATGAGTATATTTTATCGTAAGTTATTTTTTGATAGTTTTATGATAAACTATTGTAATTGGAAAAAGGGTTTCATCACATTCTACTTCAAATTAATATATTTTCTTCGTTACAATGAATTATTTATATTTTGACTTTTTTTATGAGAGAATTTGAGAGAAAGATAAATAAATGACTGAGACTGATCGAGTAAAAAGAAAGTCATAAAATATGGACTTACCAAATCATGTAAAAACATCAAGTACCAATGATTGCGATTAGCCTCTTTTTTGAGGATGAAATAAAGAGCAACAAGTGACACCAAAACCGTTGCACATACTGCCGCATCTACGCCCATCAAAACCCTACAAAATCCAACCAATCAGTCACGTACGTATCATCACAATCATGCATACGTTCAATTTTTTTTACTCGAATTTTAAAAAAACTTAATTATTAATTTCTACTCCGTAGAAAATTATAAAAACTACAGAGTTTTTAATTAGAAAATACTACGGTATCTCATTAATATCACCAAATCAACCAAGATTTGAAGGGATTAGATTTAATTTGCGGTTAATCGGTTATGTTTCAAGTCATCTCGATTTTTTTTTAGATAATATACACCTATACGGAGTAAGGTGTAAGGTCAATACAATATAAAAAAAAAAAAAATAGGGAATCGATCGAATTCGTTCATTACTTCTTATCATATACTTTATCATCTTACTCTGTACTAAACTAAATTATTTTTTATTATTGTATTATTTTTGTTTAACCTAATTACATGATTAAATCATACTTTTTGTTTAAAGAATATATTAACTATTGAAATAAAATCGTAAATATATAACTAAAACACAAAGATTGTTATAAAAGACGGAGTTAAAGAAATTACTTGAAAGCAGAAGAATAGTAGAAACGAGCATCCATCCTCAAAAGACCAAGAAGTAAGAAGGAAGTTTTAGTAGTAGCCATGACAATAATAGACACAATTGTGCTTAAAATTGTACAAATTCTAAGCACAATTTGTGATATTATGAACCATCTTGGTATTGCTTCTTCTTCTATTTCTTTTCTTGAACTTGCAGCTTCTCGAAATTTGTTGTTCATCATCTTGTTTTAATTACTATCAACAACCAATAATAATAATAATAATATTAATAATATTAATTGTGTTTATGATTAATTAATTGGTAGTCTAAGTTATTGAGGTACGTAATAATAATGTTACATATATGTGTGTGTATATATAGTTTTGTAGGCTCAACTCCTTCTATGTGGAGGTATAGGAGTTATTTATTTTGAATTAAATTAGGATTAGAAGGATTTGGTGTTAGTTCCTATTTTTACTAGGTGTAACCCGTACAATTAGGTTTGCATTATAATAGGAACTTGCTTTTTGGAAAATAATAATAATAATTTATTAACTCTATGGTATATTTGGAAATTTTGTTAAATACTACTCGGTACCTTACTGGTTTTAAAGCATGTGTCATGCACGGGTTTTAAATACTTGTTTACGTAAGATTTAATTAATCTTTTAGTTAACTTAGTTTTGAAAAAAAAAATAAAAAAATCTTACCATGACATTATTTAAATTTCGTAATAGTCGTAACCATGCACTAATGCAGTATATAATATTGTTAGCCTCACAAATTTCAATCAATTAATTAATAAAAATAATTAAAGTGAAACTGTAATGTAAAAAAATAAATTACACACAATTTGATTTTCATAGTAATCCTCATGTCTCATACAAAACGGCTCGGCACCACTGTTGCTATTCGATCATATGTTGGAATGATGATGGAGTACAAAAAATGAATCAATAGACTTTGCGTACATAATTAACATTCGGTACAGTTAAAATTGGAGCAAAAAGAAATAATGATAGTAATGCTCTATAATTGTGTTGAAGAAGTGAAACATACCTAAATCGTTAATATAGATAATTACTTTAATCTTGATCATTTCATGCTCTCATATATTTCTCGCCAATCGTCACCATAAAAATACACTAAATGTTGTAACATTCTCTTGAAAAATATAAGTTACACAAATTATTAGTATTATCATTATTAATTTGAAAAAAAAAATAGGTACAATAATATATTCAATACAAATGATAATGTCAAACAAACGAATAAATAGTTTCTCTGTATTCAGTAATGTCTAAAGCTATTTAATTGAAATCATGTAGATTGAAGCAAGGCCAGGTTATTTATATAATACTTCGTATTACATACCTCTTATGACTTAGAATTTCAACACGAATAATTTTTCGTTTCTAACTTGATCAAGTTACTGAAATGATGGGCTAAAGTCGTATGCCGCAAATTAATATTTATATCACTTAAATCCTAGCTACTTACTAAACAAATAGCAGAACGGAGGTAAGGATCGATCCCATAGATAATTGAACTAATCGTATAATAGTAAAATAATGGCTAATTTGATATTTTCCACCTTTTGTAATCATCATTTTAAAATTTCTCACCTTTTGTAATTTTTCTTAAAATCTTCCACCTTTTATAAGCTTTTTCTTAAATATTCCCACCAAAATGCAATTTTTTGTGAAAATTAAAGAATTTTTTTCAAATATTTTCATTACTAATGAAATTTATCGTGTACCGAAACCCAAAATATGAAAAAATAAAACGAAAATTTAATGTTTTCATCAGAGAAAATAGATGTTTAATAAGGTGAAAATGAGGTTTTTGTGGGGATTTTTGAGAAAATGTTTATAAAAGGTTGGAAATTTTAAAAAAAAATTAGAAAAGGTGAAAAATTTTAAAAATGCGTTTAGAATTGGTGTAAAATAACAATAAATTCTAAATTAATACTCCCTCTGTCTCACTCATTTGTTTACAGTTTGTTTTTTTTTTTTTTTTTTTCCATCACAAAAAAAATGAAACTGTAAACAATTCGAAACGGACGAAATATATAAGTGCCCTGTTTGCCCTCTTCAAAACACCCCAGTTTTCAGTATTCACCCAAGTGAGAGTAACAAAATCAAACATTTTTCTCAACGAAAAAAAAAAAAAACCTTCAAAAGTCCTCAACAATGGCGGAAGAATCGCCATTAAAGCCGTCTAATGACACTTCTCCTCTCTCAAATAAGCACAACATCCCTCTCACTCTCTCTTCTCAAACCTTAGATGAAAATCAATCTTCAATTCTCGATAAACCCCAAGAAACCCTACTTTCTTCACAGAAATCTCCCAAGAAACCGAGGTCTGATTTTCATGGCTGCCGTTCTAAATTTTCGATCGAAAGTTTGATTCTTGGTGGTGTTGGTGAAGTTTCTGGGGTTGTTGGTGAAGTTTCTGGTGATGATTGTGGTGAAGTTTCTGGGGTTTTGATGAATGGAAATGATGGCGGTTTTGAAACGAATGATGAAATTGATAAAACTGATGAATTGGGGTTTTCAAAGAATGGCAGTGTTGGTGAAGTTTCTGGGGTTATTAATGAAGTTTCAGGTGGTGATTGTGGCGTAGTTTCTGGGGTTTTGATGAATGGAAACGATGTCGGTTTCAAAACAAATGATGAGATTGATAAAACTGATGAACTGGGATCTTCAAAGAATGGTGATGTTGGTGAAGTTTCTGGGGTTATTAATGAAGTTTCAGTTGATGATTGTGGCGAAGTTTCTGGGGATTTGATGAGTCAAAACAATGTCGGTTTCGAAACGAATGATGAAATTGGGGACTTGGGTTCTTCACAGAATGGTAGTGTTTGTGAAGTTTCTGGGGTTTTGATGAATAGAAACGATGTCGGTTTTGAAACGAATGATAAAATTGAGCATTTGAGCTCGTCAAAGAATGGCGGTGTTTCGACATATTCACTGACCATGGAGTTCATTGATGACACTGTTGTAGTTGATGGAACAAAGGGTAAAATGGTAATTTCACATGGTGTTGGAAATAATGTTGGTGGTGGTGGTGGTGGTGGTTTGACACAGAAGATGAAATATTCAAGAAAACAGTTGGAGAAGCTGAGGTTTGTGGGAGTTAAATCTAAGAAGAAATTCTGGCAAAAGATTTACAATGGTTTTTCTGATGATGTGAGGAAATCGTATGACGGTTTGGGTAGTTTTAAGAAGAATAAGCAAGTTTCTGGGAAGAACAACAATTTTCGCCAAGGAATTTTGGGTATATATTTACTCTATTTCCACTTCATCTTCTGTTATACGTTTTCCTTTTTAGGTTGTTCTCGATTGTGCTCGTATATAGTTTCATTTGTATCTATATGGTTTAATTGTTTTGCATGTAATTCTGCTTTAGGGTTTCTATTTTAAGTGTTATACGAGCTTGAAATCATTATGTTGTGTTGATTATTTCCTGACATTGGATATAATGTTGTATAGATATGTTCTTTTCATACTTCTTCACTTAGATATTGTGTTCTGTATTCCGACATTTGACATTTTCACACGATGATCATGTCCTACACTCCGACATCGTGTTTTGTATAACACTTGTGGCCGCTTTTGGGCAAGACAGGGTTTGTGGTTTTTTTATGATGTGAATGTATGTTAACACTTGCCATTTTATGTTGACTTGCAAATGTATGCCAATTTCATTTTGCTGTTCGATTGTGAAATGATCTAGCTTGAAGAAGATACTTTCTGTTCAATTTGCTGAACTTTTTCGTGTTACTGATCAGTTGAAGTGTGACGATATGCTCTTGAGTTGGGTTCTATGATGTCTTAGTTTCTGACTTTCTGTTAGTACGTTTAGCTGAGATCGAGACATTTCTCTGATGGTTATAGTGTCTGAGGTCCATCGTCCTTGCCATCTAGATGGTTTTGGATTTGATCAGACTTTCAGCCTGCTTAGTATGTCATGTCTTTGAAGAATTATTTCCCTTATGATATCATGTCTTGGAAAAATTATCCCCCTTATGGTTTTTGGCTATGTTAAGCGTGAAATAATTTATTCTTGAATGCTTTAAAATTCTGTCATTACTCTAATGTCAGTTTAATTTGCTAAATTCTGCTTGTGTACCTCCATCCCTCACGCACGATTCTTACATTTTCTTTCAAACATTCTTCGCCTTTCTCTCTTACCTCAAGCTTTTTGGGTTCTCCATCATTTTTTTCACCTCTATTCCCACAAATACCTCCACCTCAAAATACTTCATCTATTGATGGCCCATGTTCTTCTGTCACAGGTCTGGCTGCTGGAAGGGGACGATGCGACTATTCCAACATTTATATCTACGAAAGAAATGGGATAGTTTACTGATAAATCTCGTATTTCTAGTTGTAAAAAGTAGATAATGCTCCGTATGCTGTTTGAAATGTGTACATTGTAGGTATATGGTGTTGTAAAAGCATTGTTATTCTTGTTGTTGTATCAAACGTTCTTGCTGTTGACGCTGTGCAGAAGTTATGACAAATTTTGATTCTCACTGTTGCATATGACTCTCACAAGTACTATGTTTTTGTGGTTGGATCTGTGAAGTTTTATTGCTTAGTTTTATCGGTGTCTCTATTATGACTCTCCCATAAACGCTTTAGAGTTTCTAAGCTCTTAGTACATTTCAGGAGATTCATTGTCAGAGAATGTGGTTCATGATACAAGGAATTCTGCACATGCTACTTACGGTGATGAAGATGTGGCAGAGTGGAGTGAAGATGAGAATAGTGATGATGAATATTACAGCATTCAGAGACCTGCTTTTATGGTTGAAGGCGAGCCAAATTTTGAATCCGGGGACCCGGAGGATGGACTTGAATATCTTAGACGTGTCAGGTACTTTTATGCTCTCTTCTGCCTCGTCATTCTTCTTTACGACTCGTATCCGTTGTTATAAACCTATTTGACTTTGGTGGTCAAACTCTTGCTAATTTTATCCATAAATTTCTCATGTTTGACACATCAAAAGTCAAAACCATTTCATATCATCAGTTTTTCAAAATTTACATTATGCGAAATGAACTCATTTTTCTAATGGCTTTGGTATTAATTGTTTTGGCTATCACGCTTCACGCACTTTGCTCGGATTAATCAAATTGCTCCTGAATGTACTGACTTTTGTAGTCCACTTGCTTTTGGTTTTACCTAACAATATTAGATACAATAATGTATGTCTGTTAAGAAGACAATAAAAAGTTGTAGCTGGGCATTCAGAAGAATTCTTCCATGCAGAAGTTTCAGATCCCAAATTTCTTTTAACTTTTATGTGACGGCGGTAATTTATTTATTGTAGGTGGGAAGCTGCACGTATTCCTAAAGTCAAGGTGGTCAAGCTTGATGGTCGCAAAGTCACGGAACAGAGTGCATACATGCCTAAGATTCCTGATATTGAGAAATGCCCTCAGCATTTTGCTCCTTCAAGGCAGTGGGAAGATGAATTCATAGCTGATTTTTCCGACTTGAGACTGGTACAGTTTTTCCCAAACTCACTTAAATTAACTGCATTACTTATGATTGTCCGTAGTAACTAATATATCTGAAATCATGTCTTAAAATTGATAAAAACACCCACGAATGGGAATTGTTTTGACTTTTGAGGATTATCTTATCCGAAAAGATAACGTGTCTTTTTATTTTATTTTATTTTATTTATTTATTTATTTATTTATTTTTTTGCCAGAAAAATAGCTTCTGTTCATCCATATAGGGAAAATAACGTGTCTTTATTTGTATGGAAGATAAGTAATGCAGTTAATTTTTGCGCCGAAAACAAATGTATCAAATTCAAGCAATTGCAAATTAAGTATATTTCTTTGGGTTTTTTCATACTCCCACCTTTTATAATACACATTTTTAAAACTCTCACCTTATATAACCACAATGTTTAAAAACAGCACCAAATTGTCATTCTTTTACCATAAAATGTGAAATAAAATGTGCTGCGATTATAGCGACCCTAACTTTTGTTTATAGGATTCTTAAACTTTCGATTTATTCATTATTAACTCTTATTTCACATCATTAAATCCTCATTATTCCTTCACGAAATGAGCATTTGATGGTGTTTTAAAACATTTTTGTCATAAAGGTGGGAGTTTTGAAAAAAAATTATAATAGGTAGGAGTTTTGAAAAAGTGTGTTATTCAAGAGGTGGGAGTTGTGACAAAACCCTATTTCTTTTTAGGTAAAAGATAGCCCAAGAATCGCTATCATATGAATGTGGGCCCATTTTACTTGATTAAATTACGCGTAATTTCAGTATATTTCTTTTTAAGATAAAAATAGCCATATAACCGAGTAACCGACTTAAAATTTGATCATTAGGCGCTATCCATGTTGTGGGACGCCAATGACGCAAACGCAGAAGACCCTGATACAATCTTATTTTGTCGCCCCGAAAGCACAAAGCACACCTCCAAGAACCTAGCATCCATCAATTTGCCTGCAGGCGGTCCCACCCTATCGACACTGCAGGCCATGGATCCGGTCACTAGGGTTGCATTGCTGAATAAACGTATATTTATGTTCGAGAACGCAAGTAGCTTTTCAAGGGAGGATTGTTCTTGGCTTTTTGCTTTATGTGCGGTGGTTGAGACCCCTTTGGACGCTGATACGTCTGCGTCTATGCGCTGCCTGCTTCGTAGATGTGCAAAGTTGCGGGCAGAGAAAGCTGAATTCGACGATGAGGTCGTTATGCTGAACATTTTGGTGACAATTGCTGGGAAAATTTTCGGGCAGTCTGAAAATTGAATCTTGTTCTCGAGTTTGTCTGTGTTATGTTTTGGTGTAAAGAGAAGTGAACTGAGTGCGTATGGTACAATGTATACTTTGACAGTTTGCAACCGTGACTAATGAAGTTGCCTATTTTAAAAGTATATACTCCTTATTCCCTTTGTTTCATTTGATTGCTTACCTTTCGCTATTTAACCTATTTAATTGTTTACGGCTCCATTGAAACACACAAATGACAGCATTACCGAATTCAAGTTAATACAGCATTGCCCGAGACTTTTTGTTACAGGCTGCTTCCATATTGCTTCAGAAATAGGCACAACTGTCAGGTACTACACTCTGTCTTTACCACTTCTCTAAATATGTGTCAGTTGATTCTTTACGTTTCTTTTCTGTAAAGAACGAAAATAGTAAATATTGTAGATAATTTATCAAATAAGATGGGTGTTTGCTAACGAGGGTGTCATAAAATATCTTTGGACTTCATCGATTGATATCGATTGTTATATGTTTTGCAATGGTGTTATAAGAGACAAACTCACTTAGAAAACGAAAACATTATGAATGCAATGGATGGAGTTTTACTATGAAGGTTGAGTCTGCACTTGTTTGGTGTAATCTTTAAAACACGGGGTAAGTATGAGTACATCCGATTCCCTTACCATGCTAGTTGTGAAAACCTTGCCCTGCCTCTTGTTCAGAGATGTGCAACTAAGTTTAGTGCTGTTTCCACGAGTGAGTGCATGCTTTTGCTGCACCTGCTTAACCCAATTGTTCCCGAAAATATATTGAAACTCTCTAGCTCTGAGGTGGTATCTAACACCTTCTTCAGTTCACTGTCAAGTCCCAGATTCTTGAACGTTGTTATGTTCGATTCATTGTCTTTCATCATCCATATTGCAAGCTCGATGGTAAACCTACGTATCCTCGGAAATCTGGCGGGTGGGTACTGGTGTTTCTTCAGAATCTGTACTAGTACACCTGCAAATTCCGTTTGCTTCAGTCCAGCTCTTTGGAATGTGATGGTTGATTCATTGTACTTCGTGAGTGTTAATGCGCGTGCGGCTAATCCAACCATCACTTCCTGAAGTTTATCCTCTTCGGAAATGATTATTTTAAGTACCTGTAGAGCAAAGCGGAAACCATAAATGCATCTTACTCTTACATTGAAACCTATCAGACACGTGTATGGCAAGTTAACGAAAGAACATGTTGATCTGACAATTACACTCTTAAATATTTCGCATGTGAAATTAGAGAGCTTACTGCTGGTAATGCGTTTGTAACTCTCCTCAAGTCAAGGGAGTAATCCTCACCGCTGTACGTGCACAGGTTGGTTAAAATTCTTGCAGCATTCACTCGAAGAAGTGGAATTTCTAGTGCTTTGACGAGATCCTCCAATGCACCCAGTTTTAAGATGTGTTGACAGTTCTGCTTGCTTTCCGATGCTAACATGGTCAATGCTTCACCTGCTGCTGTTGTAACCTGAGCGTCACTTTCCGACATCACGTCTTTTAAGAAAATATTCAACAACTCCCTCAAAATTCCGCCAGTGCCTCCAATCCTCTCGGTTGCATCGTCTTCCATTGCTAAATTTGTGAGTATTTCGATTCCAAGTTTCTGTAGTTTCGGGTTTTTCTCTCCATGCCGTAGTATGTCTCTGATGTTGCTCATTGTGAAAACATTTTCTGCTATCTCTCTTCTCAGCTGTTTTCCTGTACTACCTGACAAACTCGAAAAAAATTAGTTTCGAAGATAATAAGACCTAACAATGTTGACCTGACCCAAATGACCTTCCCCTGCAACCCGAATTGAGGACCTGAGCTTGACCTTTAACCCGAACTGACCCGACCCTGTTTGACTTGGCCCGAATTTTAAGTGCTTGGATTTGGTGATTGTACCTGTTGTGCTTGCTAGCATGTGCAGTACTTGCAGGGATCTTTTTGCCGTAAGAATTTCTGATCTGGTGACTGCGGTGAGATTCTCGTCTTTTAAAAGCATCTCTCTGGCACATGTGAAGTCTATAAGTCTAGGTAGAAGACCTCTTGTGTTGCCTATTTTCTCACAGTTCTCATGGTCTCGCGCAAGTTTCTTGAGAATCAGGAGTCCCAGATGATTGAACGTCCACAAATCGGGGTGTTCGTGATCCTCAGTAACGCCTTTTTCTCTGATTCCATCGATGACTGGATCTGAAAACCAATGTTTTGAAATGAATGATGTTTTATATTTCGTAAATTACAAATTTGAAAACTTAAAACTCGATGATTGTGTCAACCCACTTACCTGACATCTTGCAGGCGTACAGCAACGATGAAATAGACTCTATAGAACCAGGAATCCCGGCAACCCTAAGAGAATTCTGTTCCTTCCCGACTAATTTCAACAAGATTATCGCTGATGCATGCCTGATATCCTGTTCTTCGGGGTCTTTCCAATTTAACATCTCGACTAATCTTTCAACTGACGAAAAGGTTGTTCCTATCTTCTGCAGGGTATCATCACCAAATCGCTCACTCGTCGAAAAACATTGAAGGATTCGGGTGCCCATGAGTTGCTCGTCCGGTGAATTCGAGGACAGGAGTTCTATGGCAAATGAGACCATATCCATCTTCACTCCATTGAAAATGCTTCCTTCCACGCATTTAGAATACGCATCGTAAAAGAATCTCGTAATTGATACAATACCGAGAGGTCCGAACTCTAGCTCTTCGTTCACTCGTTCAAGTAGTTTACCGTATGTTACCTTCAGCTGCCAATATAATTTCTCAAGCAAAAACAATGAAGCTTCCGCCAACGCCAAGCTGTAGAAGATCAGCAAAGCGGCCTCTCTGTTCCTTTTATCGGTATCATCCTTTCGTATGTCTCCAAAGTTTCGCCTTATGATTTTCATCATAGAGAGAACAACACATGTTACTGCCGCAAAAATCTGAAACAATTCAAGGACCTTACTGACGTTCCTCGAAACAAAAACCCGTGAAGCGTAAGGCAAAAGCGGGACATCTGCGCTTTCCCATCGCCTAGTTGCCAATTTTACTGGCAGTTCTCTCCTAACGATTTCTGCTTTTATCGGTCGTTTGTTGTTTGTTTTTATTCCAAATCCAGACTTAACACCCTTCAAAATCGAGCTGGAGCTCGATTTAAGCTGTCGGAAACTTTTGATCCCAGCATCTGCAAGAGACCAAGTGGCTTGGTGTTGCCACTCGAGTTCGTGACTTCGACCAAAAATCCTCCCTCCTTCAATCACCAAGATGACAGTAATGAACCAGAAGTCAGTCGTGTGTAAGGTGATGGCAAACCCGCCAAGAAGTACAACCGTGGCCCAAATGAAGCCGAGGGTTCCTAACCCAGTTGCTGCCTTCTCAAGCACAGCAAGTTGTAGCGCCAAAAGAGTGAGCCTCTTCTCTGGGGCCTCTATAGACGTCGATCCCACACGAGGTAGGGAAGTCGTGCCACCATTTTCGTTACTCTCGATATTAGTTGTTTGTGGCTCGAACGTGGCAATGATGTTCATGTCATTTACTTGCAATTGAACATCCTCAACGACAGAGGTTCGATAGTGCATAATGTTGTCTCGATTCTACGAGTTTGAATTTTTTTTAATAAGCACTACTTATTTGATAAAAGTCTTACCAAAGAGAATATTGGGGTGGGTTGGTTGTAAATAATGGAGATGAAGAGGAACGCTACTTAGGAGGCACGTTTGTTTTGCAAGGCATGACTACTGACTTGGTTGAGTGTTTAAATTTCTTAAAAATATACTCCGTACATCACATCTGATGTTTGTTTCCTTTCTTTTCCTACGTAAACTGTTTTTTGTTATGTTGCTTTTAGGTTTGAAGTGCCTAATATTTAGGCCTTTATATTTTTCTTTTTGTTTTTTATATATCATATGTTGTTAGTTATTTAGTACTCCCTCCATTCAAATCCACACTACCACTATACCATTTTAATCCATTCAAATCTACTCTAACACTTTTCTTATTTGATTGTACTTTTAATATTATTATATTACTATGACCCACTTTTTTAATACAAATAACAAACATTAATTACCTCTTTCATACTTTAATTGTACTTTTAATATTAAAATATCGTTTTCTTAATACTTGTGCAAAAAGCATAACTACCATATGGATATGAATGGAGGGAGTAGTATACGTAGAAAATAATATTTCCTCAATTTCAATTGGAAAGTGCAATGAGTTTACCTTTTGTGAGAAAAAAAGTGGAATCATAGGGGTAAATGAATGAAATAGAGGGAGTATCATGAAATGTTATGGTTCAATCATAATCGTCTAGTTATTCAATGGTTTGAATTGAATCGATTAGAAAGCTTCATGTGAATGATACAATAGGCTGACTAATTCAAACTTGAATTTGACCCGAATAAAGTGAGAGCCAGCTACGATACAACTCAATACACTTACATACGTCCTACACTCCTACATCATGACCCGATAAGACACAAATTCAATATGAAGAGCGCCTATAAAAACTTGATCCGAATGACCCGATTGGCAGACTCAATCTCAATTGGTTGATTGTCGGGACTAGGAAATTACTCTAAGAGTCTAAGTCGATGAGAGACATTATGAACCTCGTTTCTTTCGCATTTTTTAGAATTAATCGAATCGAATCAATCGAATGAATCGAATCGAACTTAAATGAATGAATCGAATCGAATCGAATCGAATCGAATTGAACTGAATGAAGTTCAATTAAATAACATAGATGTCAATCGAATCGAATCAAGTGGAATGAATCGAATCGAATCGAATGGAATGAATCAAAGTGAATTAATCCAGTGAAAATAAGCTTCATAATATTGGTTGGCGGGCCTCAACACTCAGCCAAAGTTAACGATCAACAAACACTTCAACACTCACACTCAACTTATCTACCTTCAAGCTTCATCAATGGCGACCAATTCCATTACATTTACACCACTCTATCACCACCATCACCAACACTGCATTCTCTCCACCGCATACCTCCATTCTAACGCCCACACTTCCAATTACAAAACCCCCAAATTAATTTCACTTTCCTTCTCCCCCCACCGCCGTCGCCGCCGCCGCAACTCCCTCCGAAACCCTAGAAAAACCAATAAATTTGACGATAATTCGATCTCTGAACACGGGAGTAAGCTTCAATTTGTTCTTGATGTGGGTGAATTCAAGTCCAAAACCCAGATTTCTATGATTGAGGGGAAAATTCGGGGGGTTTTGGAGGATGGGGTTGAGGCGTATGATGATTTGAGGAGTTTGATTACGCTTGAGCGTGGGAGTAATCGGGTTATCGTGTCGTGTTCGGAGAAGACGGTGAGGTTTGTGGGAGGGGTTTTGGTGTGGAGTTTTGTTGGGGTTGTGGTGATTAGGGTTTTGGTGAAATTAGGGTTATTGTTAGGGTTAGGGTTAGGGTTTAGAGGCGGGTTTCGTGGGGAGGAGGTGGTTATGAGGAGGGATAGAAGTTTGGGAGGGAAAGAAGTGGTGGTTTCTAAGAGAAGTGTAGAAGGAGGAGGAGTGGTGAAGGAAAGAGGTGATTTGGGGAGGGGAGTTTCGGAAATGGCGGTGTCGAGGAGTCGAGAACGAGGGAGGAAGTTGCCGGGTTGGTGGCCGGTGGTGGTGCCGAGGACGGTTGTTGAGGGGAATAGGGAGGAGTATTTGAGGGAGGCCAAGGCGCTTGTTCGAGGTCTGTCTCTATGCATTTTAGAATGTTGCCATTGATTGGTTGTTTTAGCTTATGTTTTCTTAAATCTTAATTAATTTACATAGTATATATTCGGTGTTGAATGTGGTGTTATCGTTTAGTATCATTGACTCCATAGCTTTGATCGTTAGCATATGTTTATAAGAGGTTACGATCGAGTATGTGTAGCTTCAATGAATGTGGGATTGTTTTGTGCCAAGTAGTTGTTTTATTTGAGGGAGGCCAAGGTGTTTGTTCAAGGTCCGTCTTTATGCTTGCAATTTTCTCGATGTTTTTCTGCTATTAAATGCTTATAAATGCAAGACATGCGTCTTTGTTATTTGAATGCTGTTGATTTCTGTCTTGAACAGGTAAACACTTGACCTTCAAGTCTGTCTAAATGTTAGCAACTTAACTTCATATTTTTCTTCATCAACATAATCTAATGGTGTGTTTCCAGCGATCATGGATGACAAATTGAGAGGAAAAGACGTCTCGGAAGAAGATATACTTGAAGTTAGTGATTTTCTTATCCTGTTTATCATTACCTTGTGTGATTTCAGAATTTTGTTAACAGATACATGTTCTTCAACATCTCTAATAAATCATACTAACAACATGTGCTTGTGGTCTGCTAAACTCGGTCTACTAGTAGGCGTAACTCACTCTCACTTATTAATGAAGGATCTGTCCACTTGGAGAATGGGAAATCTTCGAAACATCGCAGATATAAAAAACAATTCTTTACTAAACTGTGAAATATATCTGCTCGTTCCAGTTTAAAATGTCCTTTATCTAGATTGCGTATAAAATAATCGACGTCTTGTAGAAAGTGTTGTACTCATGCAGTCATGCAGATGCTGGGTTGATGATAGATCTAGAAGCCTTTAGTGTGATTACTGACTACTACTCGTATATATTAATAGGATATTTGTTGTTACTAACTTTACGATGTTTTATTTAGTGGATGAAATGTTCTGCGTTGAGCTTTCCACTGTTTCCGAATCTTTGGATCCCTTCAGGGCATAGAAACTTACAATCACACTTTCTGTTTATTTTGTTTCTTGGGCGAGCAGCTGCGTAGGATTTGTAGGAGGTCCGGTGTACAACTCTCCTTTGAAACAGACAACGCACGGGATTCTTTGTATCGATTATCCGTTCACAATGTCATAAGCACTTGCTGCAGGTATTAATCATATTCCATGGCAACATCTGTAAGTGCTTTGCCTTTCGTAGTGCATTTACATTTTTTAAGTTAAATTTTGTAGAGCAGGACATCCTGCAGTTCAAATTGACGGTGAAGA
This sequence comes from Dianthus caryophyllus, assembly GCA_023091065.1. Taxonomy (NCBI): domain Eukaryota; kingdom Viridiplantae; phylum Streptophyta; class Magnoliopsida; order Caryophyllales; family Caryophyllaceae; genus Dianthus; species Dianthus caryophyllus. The sequence continues at coordinate 34,740,220 of CM041519.1, forward strand.
CGCACGCTTGTTTATAGCTGGCCTTGCTTATGATGTAGGTCTCTCGAACCTTAAAGCTGCGACAATTGTTTCCGCTACTGTTGCTGCACAAACACGCCTATGGTTTTTACAAGCCTGGGTAAATTCTCCGTAGTCTCTTAATTATGCATTATGATCCGTTGCAGAAGAACACATGCATTAAAATCCCTAATGTAATTATGTAACACTATAATTAGGTTTTGCTTGAACTGTTTGACATTAAAATTCTAGATTTAACTTTTGCAAGTCATTCTTACGTGTTAAAAGTAGACATCTTGACCTTATGGGTACTGTAGTGTGTGCCGTAATTGTTTACTGTTTTTCAGGCCTTGGAGATGCAAGCTAAACATATAGAAGCAATGGAGGAATTGAGAAAGATATGTCTAATTCACCAAATATTTCCACCTGAACCATCGTCGGTAAATTTACTTCCTCTTATGATACTTTCTTGGCTCAAACGTGAATTACAGATTTTGAGACGAGACTTGTGTGATTCTGTTTTCTGGCCGTTTTACTTGAGTCAATATCTCTTCTCGTAATTATCGCCAGAAATAAGTAATTTTGTAACTTGTATTCGACATTTCTGCATGGGTCGTTTCTTTTGTTTAAAAACTGAAAGACGTCCTTATGATCTCCTGATCTCCTCACTTCTTTAGCTAAAAAGATGATAATTTGTAACGATAAAAGGGCCAGTTTTAAAATAAGTTTCTGTGTAATTCACGTTCAGTTTCAATTGTGCAGTTATCGAATCCTTTTTTGGTAAAGGTCAGGGCTAATCATTTTAGGCTTAATGATGGAGTATTTATGTTGATAATCTTTTTTAGTGTGATCTGCAACAATAAGTCTCTGCTAAGACGGGTTATCCGTCTTAAGCTTAAAACGGGTCAAGTACTCATCTACTTGCACACATAAGACAAAACACTCTATTTTTTCCTACACTTTTTACTTTTGTTTTATCCTAACTATTTGACCCGTCTTAAGCCTAAGACGGGTTACCCGTTTTAAGCTTAAGACGGGTTACCCGTATTATATGAGAATTTGTGGATCTCCAATTACATAAGGGTCATTTTATGTCGGATAGTTTTGGAGTGTGACAATTGTAGTGCAGCGAAGTCAGTTAGGTCATTTTGCGCTGATTATGTCACTAAATTGCAGCATTGCGTCGCGTTCAATCATCATGTATAGTCATCACATTTATCGTTTTGCAGCCGGAGATGGAGATGGTAGCTCGAGGCCTACAACAACACCTGTCATTAGACCAACGAGAATTTCTGTTAACGAAACTTATTGACGTTTGTGGTGACGAGGGTCGAAGGAGTGCAGCCGAGGCTCTAGGTCTGCTGTGATCCGCCATCATTCAATCGAAATTTTAGGAATTAGGTTAGATAGCCAACATTTGATTTCTGATACAACGATACATGATAAGGGAGGGAAACTGGGTGATGTAGTAACCCATGCAAGACTTTCTTCAGTTTCGTGGATATTGTATGTGCCACGCATCACCGTTGATCCTCCAAATCATTCTTTTAGTGTAAAAATATGTTCAAAATAATTTGTATATGTTGTCGTTGTTGTCGAACGAATGCAACTTTAAGTCCTCCAGGGATGTGTCTGAGTTGCACAAGATCTGACCTCATCGAACCTCGAGATCACAAGCTAAGGTTATAGTTCGAGTGAGCTTGATTGCGATCTGAGATTATTTTACTCCTAGCCTTCAAAATTAAACGCCGATTTACTTTTATGGATATCAAGAATTGTAAATGTTGGTAGTAAGATATGCAAAATATACGTAGAAGTCGAGTTATTTGAATTCCTAATCAATACTTTTTAGGGGGTGTTTGGTTCAAACAACAAAGGTATGAGATAAGAGTTTAGAATGAACCAAATCCATATCAAGTGTTTGTTTGCCAAATTTGAGGGTTTCATACTCATGCTTCAAACACATGAGCTATCAAATTAAAGGAAGTAAAAATGTTTAGTAAAAAAATCCATGATATATTATAAAATTAATTGATAAAAATAAATTACATGATTTTATAATGTTAAAATTATTATTTAAAATATTTTATTTTAAAATTTATAATCATAATTGACTTTCAAACCTTTCCAGTTAAAATTAAACCAAACACTGGGTATGAGGAATTGAGTTCCAACCTCATACCACTCAAATTCCCGATTCCAAACCATACCCATGCACGAAACAAATACCCCCTCCATACTTTTTCTTAAGGTGTTCCTCTTGAAAACTTGACGACAATTACTTCTAATTTTCTCTTTACATTTTTATTTTTCACCCCAACTTGACCACCATAGGCACCGTCTTTTACATCAAGGTCTTCCTAACCTTTCACAACTTTGCCCTGTTCTTTTAGACTTATTGAAGTTAAACTGAATTGAACTCTGAATGAAGCTGAATTGAATTGAACTGAATAAAAATTAAATTCAAAAGTACAAAACCTTACAGCATTGTCACTGTTTATTACTTGCCACGTCGCCGCATATTCCTAGGCTTTCATTCTATATCGCCGACAACCTATATCCACCCTCTAGGTTGCACGGACACTTCTAATTTTTGGCGTTCCCGTGTCGGACACCGTGTCGGACACGGACAAACGTAGGACACACCTCCAAACGTGTCGGACACGCGTCGAACCGTGTCCTCGGTTTATTTTTTAAATAAGACGTGTCGGACACGGCCCAATTAATTTGGACATGGCCCGTGTCTAACGGACACCCCAAAATACTAACTTTTTCATTTATAAAAGATGACAAAATTGAAAAAATTCCAAAAAAGTACGACAGTCACATAATCAATAACGAAATTGTCACTCATCTTCTCACCTTCTCATCTTCTCACTTCTTTCATTCTATCGCCCACCACCCTTCAACGTCATCGGCCGCCTTCGACCGCCGCCCATAAACAAGTATTTACGTATTGATTGTTTTTTATGATTTTGTGAGCCATAAATGATCACAATTTACATGTTAGTTGTTATGAGTAATAAATTTCCGATCCTTTATTTTAACATGTATATTAGTTTTTTTTTCTGCCGTGTCCCGTGTCCTACAAAATCAAATTGACGTGTCCCGTGTCGCGTGTCGTGTCCGTGTCCGTGTCTGTTATGGTGCAACCTAGTCCACCCTTACCCTAACCCACCCACTCCCCTATTGTATCGACCTTTCACCCCTTCCTACCGCTCTCTACGTAATCGTAGACGAGTTCACCCACTGCTAGAGGTGGCAATCGGGTCAGTTGGTCGGGTTTAGGTCGGGTCAAGTCGGGTCGGGTCATATCGGGTTCGGGTCATGTCGGGTCAAAGTGCCCTTTCAGGTCGAGTCGGGTTCGGTTCGGGTCGTCATCGGGTCGGGTCATGTCGGGTCAAATAGTGTATCGGGTCGGGTCGGGTTTGGGTCGGGTCATTATCGGGTCAGCGCGATTTTATCAAATTATTTTAATTTTTAAATACTAAAATAAGTATTTCGATCGTTATTTTATTTAGGCGAAATTGCAAATAACTACCTTTTAAAACCACTTTTTTTCAAATAACTACCTTTTATAAAAAAAATTTCAAATCACTACCTTAAAACGTATTTTTGTTTTCAAATCAATACCAGTTCCCCGGAAATCTCATTTAACTCAAAAAAATAAGGATGGAAAGTGCTGAAAAGTGAAAGAATCATTGTTTGATTGAATAATATGAGAGAAAAAAATTAAAAACAATGGAAGAAATTTTAGGTAAAGAGGTAAAGAGGATGAAATGAAGAGGTTAAGTTAAATAGAGGAAGGAAGGTTAGAAAAGGGTAGAAGGGTAGAATGGGTATTTGACATGGGTGTTTCAAATAAAAGGCAACAAAAATTTTCAAAGTGGTCGGAATTTGATAAAATATGACGTTTTCCGAGGAACTGGTATTGATTTGAAAACAAAAATACGTTTTAAGGTAGTGATTTGAAAAAAAAATTATAAAAGGTAGTTATTTAAAAAAAAGTGGTTTTAAAAGGTAGTTATTTGCAATTTCGTCTTTTATTTAATTACTTTATTATTAAGTCAAATATATCATTCTAAATAATAATTTGCTTTCAATCCAATAAAATTAAGCTTAATAATTATCGAATTAAATCGATTTAGTCGAATTCGATATCGGTTAGTCATCATCGGGTCAGATGCAGGCCGGCCTTTGATTATCGGGTCATGTCGGATTCACAGTGAGTAAATCGAATTAGGGTCGGTCTATTCACCGTCCTTGCGCTGCCATATGCGTCGGCCTTGCCGTCCACCGTCCGCTCATATCCCTCTACCAGTCTACCACCGTCCACCACCAACTTTCCAAAGAAATTTCATGTGATGACTCATAGTGTAAGTTCAAATCAAACCATACAACCAAAAAAAAAAAAAAAAAAAAAAAAAAAAAAAAAAAAAATAAAGTATAAAAATAATGAATAAAGAGTGAGGGAAAGAAGTGGCTTGTACGCGCACCAAATCAAAAGACTCCTCTGCATATTCCGCGCACCTCTTCACTCTTTCTCTCTCCAACACGACCGTCTTTTAAATTAAAACCAAAAAAATTCAACAAAAAACCCCGGAAAAAATAACCAAAAAAGGTAAAAAATAAAAACAACATCAAAACATCTCTTCACTTCTTCTTACTCAATTTTTTTGATCTCACAATTAGATCCAATTTTGTCCCAAAATTAAGTTTTTTTTTTAATTGTAGTTTTCTTACAATAATTCTGGATTTAATTCGTCGTATTTTGTAACGTTTGAATCGAATTTTTGTTTGAATTTCGATCTCCGGCGACCGCGATCTCGCCGGAAATTTAGGGTTTTCGGTGTTCGATCTTCATGAAGTTCTTCTGAGGTTTCAAATCGTGTTATTTATACTGAATTCTCAGGTATTTTGGTCTGTTATTGTTTGCTGAATTACAACTCAGCTCGATCAATTTTTGGTGCAATTGTAAAGAATTTGTGAAGTTTTTTATTTTAATTTTTAGGATTTGTTTTTAGATTTCGTATTGTTAGATCTGATTAGTTAAGTGCTAGATTGAAGATTTTATGTGATTTTTCGAGCGTCGGTAGCTTGTGATTTGTGTTTTTTTTTTTTTTTTGTTGTTTTGGAATTTTGATTTGATCTGATTTGACGAGGTATTTGTTGTAGATTTAGTTTACGCGATGTCTCGAAAAAAGACTACTGTTTTATTACCCAATTTGCGATTGTTATACTGTTTTCGACGTGAGATGTAGTGTTTAGTTTATGATATTATTGTAGCTGTTTAGTTGAGGAATTTTCTGCGAACAATGTGATAATTTTTTCATGTGTTTGTTGTCGTTTCGCTTAAATTGCACAGTTATGCTGTTAGTTGATTAACTTGTTGGATTGAAATGAAGGTGTATAGTGAGTGCGAAGCAAGAGACTATTTTGCTGTAAAGTTTCCAAAGCAAAATGAAGAACGGGGTGATTGAATGTAGCGTCTGTCGCTCAAAGTTGATGTCACCCTCTTCCAAAACCGTGTCGAGAGCTTATGATCGTCATAGGAGTAAGGTTTCGTCCAAGCAACGCGTTCTCAATGTCCTCCTCGTTGTTGGAGACTGTTTTCTAGTTGGGTTGCAGGTAAGATCGAATGTGGTTCGCGTTATATTCATTTTTTGTTTTGGCAATTTATTTCGTTTGGATTGTTGTTTTCCTAGGTCCAAAGTAGGCATGCGATTTTTCCCTGAGTATTGAACAAGATACTGCAATGCCGATAATTTTGGACATAAAAATAGTTGGGTTTGCTGTTAATTGGTTGGATTTTCATCTCCAAGTCCGATGTAGGCATGCGATTTTTCCCGAGTGATGAATGAGATATTGCAATTTCGACATTTTAGGATCGAAATAGTTGGTTTTTATGGAAATAGATATCAGTTTAAACTCGGTTGTGGCTCCAATTAAATTCTTTATTTTTTATTTTAAAGGTCGGATCTTTTCCTTAAAAGCTTGGATCTTGAAGGTCTGCATGATAATTCTACTGATTATGTTCAATACTCTATGTCTAAAAATCAATTGATGTATTTCTATTTTAATTTATTAGCCCCATTTTGTTACATTATTGACGAGGAGACTATTTGACTACTCTGCACAATGGAGAGAGCATTAAATTTGTTTACCGCTTTACATTACGATGTTGGGTATCGAATATCAACCCGGTCTTTTATTAAGGCTGTCTATTTAATGAGAATTTTAGGGTTCTCTTTCTCTCTTTATTTTTTTTTTTTTTTTTTATTTTTTTTATTTTTTATTTTTTTTTTTCTGTTTGTAAGTTATAATGGACCCTATGATGAGCTTTATGTCCTTTGTAAATGAGATTGAAATTTAAAATTTATGTGTATGTTTATTTTTTTGTTCCGCAGCCTATCCTGGTGTACATGTCAAAGGTTGATGGAAAATTTGACTTCAGTCCTGTTAGCGTCAACTTTTTGACCGAGCTTATGAAAGTTGTCTTTGCAGTCGTTATGCTACTGCTTCAGGTAAATTTCTCAACGTCGTTTATTCAGTAAGGTCAACTGTATACTTTGCTGTTGATCCTTGTTTCATGTATCTGTTGTCATCCTGTAGAACTCTTTCCCTTTCCGTAACCAAAAATAGGCCTTTAAAACTATGAGTTTTGGGTTCATGACAATGAATGGCTTACTTGCTTATGTTTCATTTCCACTCAATTTTATAACATTAAATACTCTGCGATTTCCATCTGTCTTAGTTGTCTTTGCTTCACAGAGAAAGAATTGCAATCCTTCTGTACTCTTGTTTATGGACTGATCGTGTCAGGGTTATTTGTTAAGAAAAGTATCTTCTGTTGCATAACACGGTTTTATGATATTGACTCTTAAGACCGACAATCCTTGGCATTCCTGTTGAGCCTAATCCTTTAGGGTAACAAGTAAAAGAAATAGGAATGTAGGGATACTTAATGCACAGGGGTGTCTGGTCATGAACTTGGACAATAGTTGGTACTCACAGTGTCCCACATTCACTGTTGTACTTTCTTACTCTCATTTATGGACATTCTGAGTTACTTGGTGAGTTTAGCTAGTATTAATAATCCCTCCATCCCAAAATAAGTGTTCCCTTTGTCCATTTAAAATTTTCCCAAAATAAGTATTCCCTTTTTATTTATAGTAAGTATTAACAAAGGATTAATATTTTTTGATTTTCATTAACACTCTTTAAATCTACCCAAAATAGAAATGGGACACTTATTTTGGGATGGAGTATTTGATCTATTTCTTTCCTCAATACTGACACAGTACTGACTGTGGTAGGTTTCATTTTATTGTTCTCGATGTGAGAAAGTTTGTTGATCTTTTTTTACCATACGTGGATGAAATTTTGGTGCCTCTATTTTCATGGAAGTCCGAAACATACTACCCTTTGGTTTAGAATTATGATGCAGTAGAGCAAAGTAACTTAATAAAATGGTTGCTTTACATTTAAATTGTGAACTAGTAGTCACTCTACCCAAGCACGAAGCAATTTTCGTAATGATTTATCTTGGAAACAGCCTAACAACCTCTTGGTGTTAATAACCTCTGTGTGCATACATGGTCAAGGTTGCATATATCCGACCCTCACCCACCTAAGTATCTGCATGAGTCCTTGAGGTTGACGCAGTGAGGTGATGCTGCTAGTGTTGCTGTGGATAAAACCTTTAATTTTTTTTTTTTCTTTGTTTCTTTTGCAGGCTAGACATCAGAAAGTAGGAGAAAAACCTTTGCTTTCTGTATCCACATTTGTTCAGGTAGGGTGTCGTGATCTATGTCTTGTACTCTTGTGACTTGTGTACCTTCATTTATTTGAAAGCTACTCTGCCTGCCAATATTTGTACATATCTTCAGCATCTTTGTCATCTTGTGCAGGCTGCTCGTAGTAATGTTCTTCTGGCGGTTCCAGCATTTTTATATGCTATTAACAACTATCTCAAGTTCATCATGCAGGTATATGGCATTGTATATTGAATTGCCTCTATGATAAATCTTTGAATTATGATACTTTGCGCCGTCTTTAGCCTTGTCGGAAGCTGGTCATTGTTAGCTATGGTGTATTCATTGTTGCTAATGTTCTTTGGCCGGCACCTCTTCTTGAGATAATATTTCTGTTATGATTCTAAAGTTATTGCACGATGTTTATCATTCCTTGCAGTTATATTTTAATCCTGCAACAGTGAAGATGCTCAGCAATTTAAAGGTATTTCTTCCATCTTCATACGAGGATTTTTAATCTATATTCATGTTTGACTTTATATTGGCCATATGGTGGAAAAAATGGGAATGATGTAGATACTCTGCAGTCTCTTGTTTACCTTTTTTTCTTCTTCGCATAATTGCTTGATGCGGTTGGCATTATGTAGCGATGTAGCATTGGACTCTTTCCTCAGGGTGGAGGATGTATCCTCATCTCTGAAAAGATGATTCTCGGTTACTGGAAACCTTCTTGGAAACATTGCCTTTAAATGTTTCTTGTACTAATGATAAGTTCTATTCTTTTGCAGGTTTTGGTCATTGCTGTTCTGCTGAGAATGGTTATGAGACGTAGGTTTTCCATAATTCAGGTTAGACTTTGAGCTACTTTGAAAATGTGTTTCTCGAATGGTAAAATAAATAAGTTGTAGAAGCTTTTGTACTAATGCAATTTACTGCCTTGCTATATTTTTAGTGGGAAGCTCTTGCCCTGCTCCTCATAGGCATTAGTGTGAATCAACTCCGCTCTATGCCTGAGGGTGGTGCTGCTTTGGGACTCCCAGTTGCAACAGCAGCATACATTTACACATTAATATTTGTATGTAACTTTTTCTTGATTCATACAGTTGAGCGTTCCATGCTTATTTCATTTTCAAAATGCAGACTAGCTGATGCCTTCATGTAAATTGACAGGTTACAGTTCCCTCTATGGCCTCTGTTTATAATGAGTATGCTTTGAAGAGCCAATATGACACGAGTATTTACCTTCAGGTTATTTTTTCTCTCTTGTTTCGCGATTCAGTGTCCGTTCAACATTTATTTTTCATGTGTTTTCTGGAAGAGTAGGCAAACGCGTTCTTCTATAAGTATCCTGAGGATTAATTTTATCTTAATTTCTGTGTGTTGCAGAATTTATTTTTGTACGGATATGGAGCAATCTTCAACTTTTTATTTATAGTGGGAACTGCTCTGGTAAAAGGTACTAGTCCTCCCATGTAATTAACAAAATGTTAAATCTTTTGCTTGCATCTCCTTTAGATTAACTGTCAAAAGGCTATTTTATTGTTTTCTGTCAGATGATCTTTAATGTAGATTCTGTCAAAAAAAATTCGATGCGCACAATTCCAAATTCATGAGTTGACTGCAAATTCTTTTATATCAACCTATTTGTTCAAAGTACCCTACCTTGGATCAGGTAAGAGGATCACATGTGCGCATCCGTAGCATGAATCCAGAAGACATAATAGGATTGTTTTTGACGACCCAAAATGCAGACTGTATTGAGGAGTGACAACAAGGGTAGGAAGTTTTTTGGGGGTATGAAGAAAGTAGGGGTGAGGATGAGCGGAAAGAGAGCTTGAGGTACAATTTCAAATGGCTTGGGTCGAGGTGGGATTTAGATACGTATTTCGTCTCACTTTATTGGGATTTAGAAATTAGGGTTAATTCCAATTCCAAAATCCCTACTTGGCCATTTCGGTCTGATCCCAAACTTGATTTTGAATCCAAGTTTCTAGACGATCTCCACATATAATAATACATCCTCCATACTACTTTTTAATGTCTTAATTTTTATATTGGGTAGATTTAAGAAAAGGTAATTAGAAAGAGGGAATATTGAAAATCCTTTATTAATACTTATGAATAGAAACAAGACCTTTAATTTGCGAAAAGTCAAGGACAGTCAACTTGCGACAGAGGGAGTATCATTTATCATTTGACTTGTACACATGGTGTTAAAATCTTGGTTTGTGACTAAGAGCTCAAAATCTGTGTGCATGGCATAGTATCATTTCTGCCAGCAACTCTTCGACCTCTTCCTTTTTGTTTCATAATTGTATTCTGCTGCATATTTGAGTTTCTTAACCTAAAAAAATAAATTGGTTTTCAGGTCCAAGCAGCTTCAATATTCTCGAGGGACACTCAAAGGCGACGATGCTTTTGATCTGCAACAATGCTGCACAAGGAATTTTATCCTCCTTTTTCTTCAAATATGCAGGTAAATTTTTTTCTGAAAGCTTTGGTCTATTTCTTACTGCCTTGAGATGTTGTTACATGATTCATATTCTTGTTGTTTATTTGCGGAAATGTTGTCTGAGAGCTTCAGTGGTTCTTGTGGTCTTTGCTTTTAATTACGGGTCATTACTTTTTGAGTGTTCATCATACTATCTTTTCTTCAACCGTTGTATTTTGTTTTATATTCGATTAAACTAATTGCCCTCGTTTCTCTTCTCCTCCTGATATCCCCTTTCATTGTCTTGTCCTACCTGTTCTCTCTATCATTCCACCTCACCTTGGTTTTGCATGCTTTTATTCACGATTCTGTTTGACAATTCTTTTCTTTCTGTCCCAAATTATACCGGGACTAATTAAGGCTGTTGTTAGGTTATATTAATAGTTCGTCACTAATTGTTTCAGATGCAATCTTGAAAAAGTACTCGTCAACTGTTGCGACAATCTTTACTGGTATAGCATCTGCTGTATTGTTTGGCCACCAACTGACGGCAAATTTTGTATTGGGGATTTCTATTGTATTCATCTCAATGCACCAGGTAATATATAATCACTGAAATATGCTAGAAGAGCAATTGCTTTATCCGTTTTTCTTCAAGCTGACTGATCCATTGTATCCTTTGTAGTTTTTCTCGCCCCTTTCAAAAGTGAAAGACGAGCCTGAAAGTGGTGTAGTTGAAGTGGAGATGCCGACCAACCTCAGGTACATAATTAATTTTCAACCCCGTATAACACAGAAAGTAGATTGATGAGGCTGACCAATTTTATATTTCAGGTTGAAGGATCCTTTTGTAGATATTGCTGCTGGAGCTAATGATGAGGTTTGCAATTCTTGGATTTAATTTCTGATAATTTATCGGATTTTTTCGTGATTCAGTTCATGTTAAGTATGATATTATATCTGAAATCCTTTCGATTTGTTTTCAGGCTACTCATCGTGTTGGCCTTAGTGACAGAGAACCACTTCTCCCTAGATAAGGTATTATTTTTTTCTGTTCTTACCAATCATTTGTATCACTCCGCTTTTGCTCTACATTACTCATCTTACAAAATGCCACAAGTTACACACCCGTAGAAATTTTAATTATGATTATAGCCCTTGTTCTTTGTGCTTAACAGCCATGGTATAAAAACAGTATTGGTCTGATAGTGTACAACAACAGCTGTACCATGTCAATTTTTCGACAGAGATGTTCAGGTCATGTAAGGTGGATTTGCTGTGTTAGCTATCTGTCATGTCGTTTACGTATATCACTACCTATTCAAAATATTGGTGTGATACCCGCACCCGTCCCACCACCATTGGCAGGTTACTCTTTCGATACCCGCACCCACCCCACCACCCCGCGTAATCATCCTCCACACCCGCACCAGTTGGAGCGCGTGCGATGTGGGACCTGCTTTCCCCGCTCACTAACATCCCTAGCTAAGTAGCTCCTGCTAATTAGTTCATTGTTTAGTTTCGTGTCTTTTATTCCCAAAAATCTGGCTACTATTCTGATGACGGAGTTTGTGCAGGGTGCGTTTGATCGGAAAATGTTTTCCATGTACACTTTGGTTTCCGGCTGCCTGTACCTTACAGAAGCTGGAATATAATTCTGAATGAACCGACATTGGATTCAGGCTGATGAAATAGATGTATACCGACATCTGCAAATTGGATTTTGGAACCGAGGTTTGAGATGTTAATCAAATTTGTTAATTGGATGGATAAAACTTTAGCTTTATTGCAATCTTGCATACAACATACAAAAACATTATAACACTTGATTTTTGAGTATTCATTTACATAGGTTTTTTTTTTTTTTTTTTTTTTTTTTTTTTTTACTTAGTAGAAATTTTTTACCCCATCTTCATGTTACAGTTATTCTGTAATATATACTGTGAGGGGATTTTGTCAGTATATGTATTTGACGACTGTTTCAGAAAAAAAAAATATATATTTACTATGTGTGCTTGGGTGCTACTTCTTTTAGTAAGTTTTTGTTCAAGAGACTTTTTGTTTTTTTTCTTTTTTTTGCCAGCTGGAAAAGGAGTGTTTATAGTTTAGGTGTAACGTGTACGACACTTCAACCCGTACTTACAAACTAAAATTACAAACTCAAAAGATAGTAAACAAAAATACATAAAGAGCTCTGGTAGAAGGAAATATATTGGTATAGTACGGTGGATTGGGTACGAGCCTCATCTTCAAACCCTTTGCATACGTGAAACTTCCAAGGTCAGAGAACCACCTGAAAAATCGAGTGACAAGAACAAGTTGCACTTGCGCCTTGAAATAGAAGGAAAAAGAAGAGAGAACCACCTGAAAAATCGAGTGACAAGAACAAGTTGCACTTGCGCCTTGAAATAGAAGGAAAAAGAAGAGAGTAAACTGAAACAATTTGCCTCGAGTGGAGAGGAATCTCCTATAACTTGGTGATCGAGCTTTGAAAACAGTTGTATAACAAGCTAAGACATTCCGTGAGCAGAAGGAAGGGATCAGAGCACGCCTCTCGACCAATCCTTGGCCACATAAACTGGATATATAGACCCCAAAATACTAACATAGTGGGTCCACCACGAATATAGGGATAGGACATCCAGTTTCATGGTATAATTTATTATCATATAAATAAGGACAAAATAAGATAGAATGTCACTCGTAATGGGACAAGACACTCTCAATAACCCTAGCGAATACTTTCCGAAGGGTGCAAAAGAAGTCCGTGAAGATTGGGACATGACACCCAAACTCCAGGAAGCATTTATTTTCAAGGACTCATAGCACATATACATTAAAATGGGAGTAAAATCAGGGGCGGACCCAGAAATTATTTTTTGGTGTAGCACAATATCTTAATAATTTATACTCCGTATTTTACTTCGAACTTTACTACGGACTTTGATTATGCTTTTATGGCTAACATACTAGGCTAACTATTGTTAAATATATTCTCATATGAAAACTCTTTTCTTAAGAAAGTTTATGATAAATTTTTTAAAAATTTTTAATTAAAATTTCATAGAAATTAAAATTAAAAGCTCAACTTGTAAAACAAAAACGTCATATACTATTATGTTATAGAAGGATTAAAAGAGTAATGCATAGTAGTCCGTATCAAACATTTCAAAAAAAAAATAAAAAAAAATCACAATCTCTTTAACTAGATACATTGAATGAAATAAAATCACAATTATGGATTTATGGTATTAATTGATGATTTCCAAGGTATAGATCCAAACTAAAAAAAAAAAAAAAAAAAAGAAAGAAAAGAAAAAAAGGAAGGGAAAAAATTGCAGCCACAAGACTTGAACCCATGACCAAAATGCAAAATGATGACTAAAATCCCTACACTAAACCATTTCACCACATGCCAGTTATGTGTATTCATTTTTTCACGTATTATATATTAACATTTTTTCAATTTCTTTGGTGTTGCCATGGCTACACCATTCTACAACGTGGGTCCGCCCCTGAGTAAAACCACCGCCACCAATCCAATCACACCCGCTAAACAAACAAAACATATAAGCCCATGACAAATAAAGAAGCTTACACAGCACAAAAAGTAACATGGAACCACTAAAAGGACCGTAAAAGACACCCGTCATAACATCTCCAAAACCCAGGACCCAAAGAGAACCACCCACAAATACAACCCTGGTGACAGAAGACCAAAAACTCCAGAACTTGAAGACAAACCGATGACCCACACTCCAACCATAACAAAGAGACAGCATACCACGGGTCACTAAGACAACCGAATATTAAAGACACCCACAAAACCAACTATTCAAAAAGCCAAGTCTTCATCATAACTTCTGCTTCCCTTTCGAAGCGAATCACGAACCCACCACAAACACGAACCCACCAAAGGCGGCAGCCACGGGCCGGATGCGAGGTCTAAAGACACTCGGGGAATGGCAGGCCGGGAAAAGAAAGGAAAGAGAACGGGCGTGGTGCATGCACGTATACCCAACCCCGATACGAGGATTCATGAAGATTTGTTCGCCGATCCGCCGGAGATAGTCCAAGGAATGGTCAAATCTCCGGCGGAAGGGTTGAGATGTTGGTGGTTTAGACGGGGAGAGGAGGTGGCGGTGGTTTGCAAGAAGGAAAGTTGGAGTTTTTAGGGTTTTTTTAGAGAGTGTTTTTGAGAGAGAGAGAGAGTGTAATTTGTTCAAGAGACATTTATTTTAGGGTTATTTGGCATCTGCCACCTTTTCTATTCACTTTTTAAAAATCTCCCAGGTGAAATTTTAAAGAGAAGGACCAAAATACCCTTTGCAAAGTGATTGATAAACCTACAAAAGTAAAAAAAAAAAAAAGAAAAAAAAAAAAAGAAATAACAGATGAAAGCACATGTTAATGTAATTCATTACGAGTACTTCCCCAAACTTTTTTCATTCCCATATAAAAACCCAAATTTCACCCAATTAACCTTAATACGAAAATTCACCATATTCACCATGAATTAACCCTTATTTCAAAATTCACCATGATGGAACCTTAAAAATTAGAAACTTCCTCGAACCAGGGGCGAATAGATGGGGGTTCTATGGGTTCAACTGCACCCCCAATATTTTAGAAATAAGTAATTTTAATAGATGAAAAAATCCAATAAATAAGACAAATGGTTTTGTGGTTGTCTAAATGGTCATAAGGACATGCTGTTTTTGTAGTGTTAGGTTGAGGGTTCAAGCCTCTTGAACTTCCTTATACTTAATTTTTTTTTCCCTTTAAGAGTAAACTAGTTTGCATGCCCGGCCCCGCCCGGGCTAACTATATTTACATTAAAAATTTAATTTATACTCCCTCTATTCAACTCCATTTTTTTTTTTTGGTAAAATGTAAATATCATTAAAACCAGAACAATCCTTTTTACAATGGGCTAACCCAAACTCCATACGTCACTCTTCCTATACAATTCGTTCGATCCAACTTCTATCACTATATTTGAGATTTTGAGCCATGATCCTAACTTGACTAACAAAAATCTCCCTTAGCTGTTTAACCACAGCCTCGGGTCGTAAAATCATGTTCAATTTATAGCAAGTATTCCTAACATGCCAAACATTATAAACAAGACCACAAAATAACGCAAATCCACACTGTCTTTGAAGACTGGAGGCCCGTCTTCTGCGCTTCAAACCCCTCCAATCAGATATATCACCAAGCGTATCACCCAGCCAACTCTGTACCAACGCTACCAGCTTCCTGCTGTATTGACAGTCAAAAAACAGGTGCTTACTTGTTTCCTCGTGAGCTTGGCACAACATACACGTATCCCTGCCTTGGTAACCCATCTTCTTCATTCTTTGAAACGTAAACAACCGATCCCACAAACTGAGCCATGTAATGAAAGAGTGCTTAGGTAAGGCATACCTGGACCATGGAACAGCAGCCCATTCAACTTTCGTTTGAGCACCACCCAGCCAATCATATCCACTTTGTATCACGTATTCTGTTGCCTGTCCAAGCCACAACCCGTCTTGATAACCAGCATTCAGCTTGTCCTTAACAGAACAGAATTTTTTCCAGCTCCAACTAGAGCTAAGTGAAGGCTTATAGTCAGCCCGTTGCTTCCCCTTCAGATAAACGTGATGTATCCACTTAACCCACAGCCTGTCGCTCTTCTCATAAATCCACCACACCAATTTCCCTATTGCCGCAACATTCCACCGTCTGCTATCACGTACACCCAAGCCACCAGCAACCCGCTCTCTGCATACGTCATTCCAGGCCACAGGACACCCCCTAGAGTAGTGCTCCTGCCCTTCCCAGAGAAAGTTCCGACAAATGCTATCAATCTTCTTGATAATGGTCACTGGTATTATAAATACCTGCGCCCAATATTGGTGTAGAGTAGATAATACCGCCCTGACCAAGACCAGTCTTCCCATATAGGACAATTTCCTTGCCCCTAAATGTCTAATCCTTTCAACCACCTTCTCCACAAGAGTGTGACATTCTAAAACTGACAAACGTTTAGGGGAGACAGGAACCCCAAGGTACCTAAACGGTAAATGCCCTTGTTTCAATCCAAACCTCTGCTGTATTTGTTTTGTCACACCATCACACACCCCATTGACGTAAAATTCAGATTTGCTAGTATTCATCTCGAGCCCTGAACACTTTGAAAATTCATCAAAACCCCATAATAGCCAACTAATAGACTGAAACTCCCCTTTACAAAACATCACCAAATCGTCAGCAAAACAAAGATGGTTGAGTTGTGCTGACTTACATAACGAGTGATACCTGAACTTCTCCATTGATCCCACCAAACGCAACGTTCTACTCAAATAATCCATACACAAAGTAAATAATAGAGGCGATAGAGGATCCCCCTGTCGAAGACCCCTTCCTCCCTTGAAGAATCCAAAAGTGCTTCCGTTCAACACCAAGGAATAAGCTGGTGTCGTCACGCATTCCATTATCATCGTCACAAAAGTAGCAGGAAACTGATAAGCATACAGTAATTGTTCCACAAAGCTCCATTCCACAGAGTCGTAAGCTTTTTTCAAATCCACCTTGACCAGAAAACGAGGGGAACATGTTTTCCGATGATACATTCTTACCAAATCTTGGCATATCAGGATGTTGTCCATTATAGACCTTCCTCTAGTGAAAGCACTCTGATTTTCACAGAGAATGTCAGGTAATACCCTTGCCAGCCTATCACAGAGGACCTTGGAAACCACTTTGTATACAACATTACAACAGGCTATGGGCCTGAAATCCATCACCGTCTCTAGGATTTCCTTCTTTGGAATCAACGTGATATTAGTAGCACTTATCTGTTTTAGCAACCTTCCATTTTCAAAAAATTTTTGCACCGCTTCTACCATTTCTGAGCTCACAGTTGACCAAGAAGCTTTAAAGAACGCACTAGTGAATCCGTCTGGTCCAGGTGACTTGTCATCTGGAATAGAGAACAGTGCCCTCTTCACCTCTTCAGCACTCACAAGACCCATTAGCAGACTAGCCTGATCATCACTTACCAGGCACCCTTCTCGGATCACATCCATATTAATCCTCTTACACGGCTTGGATGAACCCAAAAGACTCTTGTAATAGTGCAAGAAAGCAGCCTCAATTGCCCTCTGAGAATCACACGCCTTCCCCTCCATGTCTTTAATATACAAAACCCTATTCCTGGCCCTTCTCTCCCTGATACAACTGTGAAAAAAAGAGGAGTTTACATCCCCCTCTAACATCCATTCCACCTTAGCTTTCTGCCTCAGTAGACTATCCCTTCTCACCTGGAGCTCCCGGCAAGCATGAGAAGCCTGTCTTTCTGCTCTCCTTATTTCCATATCCATAGGAGAATTATGCAGCTTCATCTGTGTGTCCATCAACCAGTGCCTAGCAATATCATAGGCCTGCTCAATATCTGAAAATTTTCGCCTATTAAGCCCCCTCAAAGGACTTTTCAGTCGCTTCAGCCTACTCACCAATCTGAACATAGCCACACCAAGAATAGCCTTCTCCCATTCCAACTTAACCATATCATCAAATTCAGGATCCCTGGTCCACATGTTAAAAAACTTAAAAGCCTTTCGTTGTACATCCAATCGCCTCTGCAAATGAACCACCCCAGGAGAGTGATCAAATAACCCCTCAGGTAAGAAATCTATGTAGGCTTCAGGAAACATAGCCCCCCATTCATCATTAACTAGAACACGATCAATCTTACTCATCACCCGTTTTTCCCCATCTTGCTTATTCGACCAGGTAAAAAATTTCCCAATCATCTTCAAATCCTTCAATTCACATTGAGTTAAGCAAACCTGAAATCTCAACACTTCAAACAACTGCACTTGAGCCCCCAGCCTTTCATTAGTATAGAGGACATTATTAAATCCCCAGTTCTTACAGCCTGAAGATCCTCCTATAGAGACACTCTAGCAGCTCCCTCATTGAAGCCATAGACCAAAGACAACCAAAACATCATCCTCTTCCCTTTCATCATCACACGACAATGAATGAGCTGAGTTGATGTCCTATGAACCTGAACATCGACCACCTTAGGATTCCACAAAAGCCATACTCGCCCACCACTATGCCACCTATAGTTAGTAGCAACAGACCACTCCTTTTGAAACAGACTAAGCACCCTACTATTGAGACTAGGCTTTACCCTAGTCTCTAAGAGACCAAACAAGCTAACCCCCTGATTTTGTAAGAACCACTTAATATCTTTCTGCTTGGTTAGCTTGTTCAGGCCTCTAATATTCCAAAATCCCAACCTATCCATTTCCAAACTGGGGGTCAGGTCCCAGTTTGGAAGCAGAATGCTGAATCGCCGAGTTTAGTATCTCCACAAAAGTTGGCTGCCTCAGTGAACTACCTCCTGGTTCAAGAACTCTACCCTCTGGCTCCTTATCACCCTCAATCCTTGCAGGAGACGTAGCATGAGTAGGCCCACCCAAAATAATCACCTATTTCCCCTTATCGACAGGAGCCTGAGGTTTTGGGCACCAAGTGACCTTTGGCGGCTGTGTACTCTTGCTTCGACATTGCTTTTCCTCATGCCCATAATTTGCACACTTCCCACATTTCACCGGCCTCCATTCATAATCCACACGAACATCCTGAATTTGCCCTTGTTCATCCATGAATTGTAGAGACACGGGAAGCTCCTGGCCAACACCCACCTCAACCAGATATCTCACATAGCCCAACCTAGTCTTCAAACTAGTAGCTGCATCAGGTTTGATCGGTTGCCCAACAAGCTCCATTATCTTCCTCAAACAACCCTCACCCCAAAACTTCAAATCAAGACCATACAGCCTCACCCAAGTAGGAACCACCTTGACATCCTCCTTAACCATCTTACAATCCTGCGTCCAAGGCTTAATGATCATCGGTTTACCATCAAAGAGCTGCTACCCCAATTCCAAGACCTCCTTCATCTTATCCATAGCCCCAAAGTGAACCATGAAAACCCCATTTGGAAGAAAAGAAATTCTGTCAAATTCATACTTCGACCAAATGCGCTTAATAAAACCACTAATTATCTCAGGGGGTGGGTTTGCTCCAAGGATGAAACAAACAATGGACTGAGACCAATACCTGATCTCATCCTCCACATCCGCCGCCTCCAATTGTAGCTTGATTTTGGGCACCTGAAATGAATTCTCCTCTTCCGTACCCGAATCAAGAGTAGACAGATCGATAGGTATCTCCGAGCTATTCTTCGCCATTGCTGGGTGCTTCGTCGCCCCCACATCCTTCCCAGAATTAGGTATTGTAGTGTTATTTGATTTAGTATTTGGTGTCTTAGTATTAGTAGAAGTTGTATTTGTTTTTGTAAAATTTGTAGCAGCAGATCTCAAATCCTTTGTCGTCATCACCGGAATCCCAGATTTAGTGCCACCTGCTTTCTTCTTCGCCATTGCTGAGGAAGAAATCAGAGCGAGGAAAGGGGAACTCAGTATTCAACTCCATTTGCATCATTTGCTTTTTCACGTTTGCCAACGCGAATGTTGGGACGCAAATATGTAGAGTTTTACGTTTCTAAAAATTATAAAATTTGGATATGTTATTGTACTTATTAAGATCTATCAAACAAGATCCCGCATGACTATATTTTATTCAATACGTTGTGAGAAATTCCGAAAACTTCTCACTTGAATGAATAGTGGTTTTTTTTCTCTTTGATGCAAATGGAATTGAATGGAGGGAGTATTTAATTTGCATTATATTAAATATTTGTCCAGTTTATACATTTACTATTTATGACATATTAGCATTATACTAATTATTTGTCCAGTTTATACATTTACTATTTATGATATACTTTTACGAAAATTCTTGAAATCATAATTAAGTATAATTGTTAATCATACTTCAATTAATATAAAATTATTCTCAATGCATACATTATCAATGTATACTCTCATGAAAAAATATTATTTTGATATAAAATTAATGATATTAAATCTATGAGTTCTTCATGGTGTTTTATTTCAAATATAAACTCACAAATACTAATTTTTTCCTAATGTGAGTCATAATTTTTTTAGGTAAGTTTTTATTTAAATATCATAGAGAATTAGCTGTTTTAAATAACACTAAGAATTAAATACTAAATTTTCCAAATGACCTAACTTTAATTTTCATTAAAAAATATAATACTTTCAAAAATTTATTTATTTTATTTTTCACACCTTCCAAATATAATGTACCTATTTTTTCCAATTTTAATTTGGAAATATAGAGTGTTTATTACAATATTTGATTATATATTTTTAAGGATATTTGATTATGTTTAAGGTAATTTTTTTTAAATGTTTTACCAAAAAAACTTATTTTATTTTAGAATCCTAATAATATTAAAATATCTAATTATATTGAGATTAATAAATTTTATTATATATTAATATAATAACTTAAATTATATATATTAAAATAATAATTTTTTTATCAACCAATTACAATATTACATTAGGACAAATGTCGACCATAGAGACTATGGTTTTTTTTTTTTTTTTTTTTTTTTAATGCGCCTCCATTTCAATATTTCTAGATCCGCCCTTACCTCGAACTCAAGTATAGTCTACACACTCTCCTAATTTCGACTTTTTCCACTTGAAGTTTGATAATATAGGTATGTTGATTGAAAGTTCCGATTCTTTTTTGTTTTACTTTCTTTTAT
This sequence comes from Dianthus caryophyllus, assembly GCA_023091065.1. Taxonomy (NCBI): domain Eukaryota; kingdom Viridiplantae; phylum Streptophyta; class Magnoliopsida; order Caryophyllales; family Caryophyllaceae; genus Dianthus; species Dianthus caryophyllus. The sequence goes on from CM041519.1 coordinate 34,761,107, forward strand.
GTTGTTTGTAGAAAGTAAGAATTACGTAGTAGAAGTTTGCATTTTTTAAAATTTTAAATTTTGTTTAAAAGAGAACTAAATTAGGATTTTTGTTTTTGTTTTTGTTTCGAGAGTGAAAAATAAGGTGAGAGATTATAAATAACTCAAATTCTCATTTAAGACCATTATATCCGTTTTAAGCTTATAATTGGTCGGGTCATACCCATTTTGGCCTTTTTTTTTTTTTTCGAAAATTTTGTTTCAAGACGCAAAATTTTTTTTCGAAAACTTTTGTCAAAAGGCGGAAAAATACAAGAAAAAACGGGTACTTTTAAATGGTAACAAAGTACACAAAAATGATTACTTATTAATTTATACTCCGTATTTGTGACATATTTTCAAATATAGAGAACAATAATTAGTTATAACATTTTACACAATTCTCTCTTTTTCATCTTTTTATTTTCCCTAACTAATTTTCAATCAAATTCATTCAATTTTTCAATTTTTCGATCATTAACTCTAATAGTAAGTTCTAATCGTTTTTAGTTTCAACTTTTGTGTTTAAATTATTGGTTTTTATTAATTTTCAATAGATTTAAGTCAAATTTAAAATTAGGGCCGGGTTTGTAAAGGGATGGTTTGTTATAGGATTTGTGAAGGGGTGGTTAGTGGTGGTGGTCGGTGGCCAGCGGCGAGGGAATGGGCGGCGGCATGGGTCAAGGCGACGACGGCGTAGGGTGGAGGGCGGCCGGTTGGCAGTTGGGGGTTAGTGGTTGTTTTAGTGGTTTGTTGGTGAAAGAATTGTGTATATTTTTTGAGTAAAAAAGGGTAGTGTTGAAAATAATAATGAAAAAAGTATATAACTTGAGTAAAATCCGTATATGAAAAATCAATACCCTTTGGCAATATGTTAGCATAATTGCAGGATATGTTTCGGTTACTATACTTTACTTTTTGAATATTTTGAAAATAGGTGAACATTAAATGGTACTCCGTAACATATTACACTGAAATATTAACATACTCCGTATTTGTTTTTCGCATTTTCAAAGTCAGAAAAATTGATAACAACTCATTGATAAATGTTAATATAATATATTATAATCCAAACATAATCCATTTACAACTGTAACAATTTTATGATTTCTAGGTTTAATATGTGACCACTCTAATATAATTTGTTACGGAGTACCATTTTTGTCAATTTTGTAATCATTTTGGAATTTTCATTGTACATGTATTTTTTCGTTTTTTAAGTAAAGTTTTTTTAAAAAAAAATGTGGGTCTTGACAAAAAATTTCACAAAAAAAAGGACCACATATTTGATCCGTCTTAACTTAAGACGGGTCAACCCATCTTAACGGATCAGAGACCTTTTGTATAAATAAATGGTGTATGAAGGGTAAAATGGGAATTAACAAAATAAACTATCTGAAAATTTCAAATTGTGAAACTTTTGGCTGTTTTTTTGCACCAGAGGTGAAAGTTATTAACAAATTACTTAAAAGAATTTACAACAGGTGAGAAATTCTAAAAACATATTAGTAAAGGTGGGAGCTGCAATTTTTTTTTTTTTTTTTTTTTCTTTTTTTTTATCGGTTTTGACAAGTATAACCCTTTGGGTTGTACATAAAAAATTGTAAATTCTATCATTAATGCTTATTTATATTTTCAAAGGAATCACAACGAGAATTTATCAATTGCATGAATTACTAAATAAATACAAAGAAATGGGATATGTTATCAAGCATATTAATTACTGAGTAAAAGTACATATGAAGTATGAAATTTTTTGTTCTTTAATGATGACTGTTGAGTCCTCCGCAGCGGGCTTACAGAACAAGTGAGATGGCCAAGCCCACAAGCAAGTGAGGTTCCATCCTAAAACCAATTGGCAATAGGAGGAGTAGCCCACTTACTTATAAACATGTCACCTCACTATTAATCCGCCGATGTGGGACTTTATTTTGCTCTAAACACACATGGGAACCAAGCTCAACAATCTCCCCCTTTCACATGTGTGTCGACTGGCTTCTTGCTCCCCCTCACTCAGTGCTTAGACTGCTTACTGTTGCACCCCGATGCTACTCCGCATCAAGTCAGCCAGGCTACTCCGCACGATGGTGCTACTCCGCTCCATCTCCGGTTGACTAGCAGGGAACAGGCGGCGGTTAGTCCGCAGCGGCGATTAGTCCGCGACGGCGGTTAGTCCGTCCCATATTGAGCGTCACCACATCGTCACCTTACAAAGGTGCGGCCCAGGCCGAACCTTCGGCTCTGATACCACTTGTTGAGTCCTCCGCAGCGGGCTTACAGAACAAGTGAGATGGCCAAGCCCACAAGCAAGTGAGGTTCCATCCTAAAACCAATTGGCAATAGGAGGAGTAGCCCACTTACTTATAAACATGTCACCTCACTATTAATCCGCCGATGTGGGACTTTATTTTGCTCTAAACACACATGGGAACCAAGCTCAACAATGACCATTAATTCTGTAAAATTCAAAGACTTGTAATTAAAAGAACATAATATATGAAGAACAAAGAACGTATTCCACCCTTTAAATTCAAAATGGATCCTCTCCATTTCTTTTCTCTCCATTTCCTCTCACATAACATTATTATATTATATATTTCTATCTCATTCATTTACTTTTTTGTTTTCATATAAATCTACAACCGTCCGATCATGCCTAAATTTAATCCGAGCCATTGAGGAGTAATGGACCCTCCATTTCTTTTGAGAAGTGGAGAGGATCCTTACTCCTTTAAATTACCTAATATATGACGTTTTATTTTACGAGACGAGCCTTTGACTTTTAATTTATAAAGTGAGAAATGTTACTAAAATCTCAAAGTAAAGACGAGATTTAGTGCTAATTGATTCTTAGTTTGTTTCCATTTTCTTTGTGATGCAGACACTGATTATATTGTTTATGCATTGTAACCGTACTTTTTTTTTGAGTATTTCTATGGTGAGGCCGCCTCATACTATGAGACATCATGAATGCCTCTTTATACTTATAGTACAATTCCATCCATACATAACAACATTATCCATCTTATTTTATTTTTCACAATTATTATCAATTACATACAATGTCATTTCAATGCTACGATATTCATAAGCAATAGCAAAAATGTACACAAGATTGAAATTTTTTTATTCATATTTTATCGTAATCGGTAAAAATTTGTTTTTGTAGTACTTTTTTTTAAATAAAATATTGTTACGTTTCACGTATAATAGAGTTACATTTGAAGCAAGATACAATTACTTTTCAAGTCAAATATATAATTCGGTTACTTTTGAAAAATAATATAGTTATTTTTGAGTTGTCTCATACTATGAGACGGATGTACCATAAAATTTGTACAGTTATTTTGTGGCTTCGGATAAAAGACCAAAAAATTATAAAGCCAAATCATATTTTAATTTATATGATTAGATTAGTTATTTTTTTTATACGGATTTTCTAAAATATGTTATTTTATTTAAAACTTCTCGTGTGCGCAAAGTAAATATCCTACATTTTGCCGAAAATAAAATTTCACCAAATTTCAAATGTTAACGATTTCTTACGTGCCCCCTATTCAATAAAAGAAAGATTTTGTACGATGATATATTATTTTCTAACGTAAAATTTTGGGAAATTCTCATTTGTGCGGTTGTGCCCCTAAAGGATTGACTTTTTTCACTTGTACCCTTAATTACATTCCTCATAATCTCAATTGTACCCTTTATCTTTATTAGTGAAGGTCAAACGTGACCAAAATTGGTTTAAACGTTAATCAGAGCGCTTAAGTGTAACATTGACAATGTCAAACAAACAAATTGACATCTTAATAGGATATAGAATTAGTCGGGGTAATAAGATAAATGAGCTCTTGACTGTTACAAGTATAATCGGGATCAATGTCAAGTGTTTAATCAGTGGCAAGGTAACACTTAACAGTTCCAATTGACGTCTAAACCAATTTTGGACAAATTTTAGATTTTAGTAATAAAAGTTAAGGGTATAATTGAAATTATGAGAATTGTTTGAGTACAAGTAAGAAAAGTCATTTTTTTAAGGGTACAGATAATAATTTCCCTAAATTTTTTTTTGGTGAGATTGAATAATAAATGTTATGAATTTTGTAAGCTTAATTACGTAGACCCCGTTCATTGTATGTACGAGTACGTTATTAGGAATTATACTGTGTGCCAGTATACATATGTCACATTATCATATATGTCAACATGAAAATTATTTGACACAATAAATACAAAGCACCAAAACCTAGTAAACATATCAGAGTTTATTTAATTGTATCATAAAAAAACAAAAAAATAAAAAAAAAACATTTTGCTTAATATTTATTGGCCTTTCATTACAATTACAATATATATAAATTAAAATATAATTTAACAATGGCTGATTCAATGCAAGTTTCGAATGTCGTAGTGCAAGAAGACATTAATGAGTTTGTTGTAAACCAAGGTTATGGAGTTAAGGGTTTGATTGATGTTATGAAAATCAAAACTCTACCAAAACAATACATTCATCCTGAGGAAGAGAGGTTTAACCTAAAAATGTCGCTCTCTAGAAATCGGTCTTTAGGAAGCATGTTTAGGCCGAAATGCATTCCAATCATCGACATGTCGAGCTCAAACACCGAGCAACTTGAGCAAAATATTTGCAATGCCGCGGAAAAGTGGGGATTTTTCCAGATAATTAACCATGGGGTGCCTGTTGAGATGCTGGAGGAGGCCAAAGCGGCTACCTACCGCTTCTTTGCGCAACCCGTGGAGGAGAAGGCTAAGTACATGAAAGGTAAGTCCGTGTCGAATAATGTAAGGTATGGTACGAGTTTCGTGCCTGAAGCTGAAAAGGCTCTGGAATGGAAGGATTATCTTAGTTTGTTCTATGTTTCCGATGATGAGGTCAATGCTCTTTGGCCGTCCGCTTGCAGGTAACCTTTTTATTTTGAAAATAGACGATTTTTTTTTTTTTATTTGGTGTCGAAAGATAATGCAATCCACATATGATAAGAATTTTAAAATGAAAATATATATATTCTCAAAGATTATTCTTATATTGAAAATCTTAATATTGTAAGAATCTTTTAGGATATATCCATTTTGAGTTTCTTATGATCAAGTATATACATCCGTTCACATTCTAGTTTAGAACTCGTGGAAATGCACAACTTATATATAACTCACGCATCTTTGTGAGGAGTATATACACTTATTATTAAGATTATTTAGTGGTTTATCTTTTAGTATATTGTATAGTAAATGAAGTAGATAATGACAATTAGAAAAACTGTTAATTCATTTTATTCCGGCAGTAATTCTTCTGTGAGACAGAACTCACAATAAGTTTATGTGAGACCAAGGTACAAATTGCAGTTAAAAAGGTACAAAAACATAAAATAAATCTACTAAAGTCACTTACAAGGGTACTAAAAAAATATAGTAACAATTGATCATAATCATCATTTAAATAGTACATAAGCTATATAATCGAGTATAAATGAGGTTGACTTACAATAATTTATTGTAAGACATAACTCACACAAAAATTTGTGTTATTCCGGACAATAAATATTAATATTTATAACTCACGCGTCTTTGTGAGGAGTATATATATACACTGCAATAATACAAAAAACGTACTTAAAAGTTTATAATCTAGTAAGTCTATACATTGAAATTGTTATATATATGCAGGAATGAAGCTTTAAAGTTTATAAATATGACCGAAATCGTCGTTAGGCGTCTTCTCCAAATACTTATGAAAGGACTCAACATCGACAACATAGACGAGAAAAAAGAGTCTCTATTAATGGGCTCAAAGAGGGTTAACCTAAACTTCTACCCGAAATGCCCTAACCCTGAGCTAACATACGGTGTGGGGCGTCACTCAGACGTCTCCACCCTCACCGTCCTTCTCCAGGACGATGTGGGTGGCCTGTACGTACGAGGGTTAGATGGTTTGTCCCTAATCGATGTCCCTCCGGTTAAAGGGGCACTAGTGATTAATGTAGGAGATGCGCTACAAATTCTAAGCAATGGCAAGTATCAAAGTGTCGAACATTGGGTCATAGCAAATGACAATGAAAATAGGGTTTCAGTCCCATTATTCGTCAATCCGATCCCAAATGCTGTAATTGGTCCCTTTGAAGAAGTTATCAAAGAAGGCGAAGCCCCGAAGTATAAAAATGTTCTTTACTCGGATTATGTCAAGAATTTCTTCAAGAATGCTCACGATGGTAAAGCTACAATCGATTTTGCTAAGGTGTAACTTCGATTAATTTCAATATCAGTTCAATTTCCGATTAGTTATGCTATTTAAATTCAATTCTGTGTGACAAAGCATGTGTGCGCGTGTGACGGTTTGTACTTTGGAATATTTTTTTTAGCGTCAGCAACTGAGTTATTTTAGTATGTATGTTCGTGCAACATTGTGAGATTTTACATTGAAGAAATAAGGAATGTAATTTTGAATTCTTAATATTTTGCACGCCATTGCTGTTCTTCTGAGGTACTCCGTATTGTAGAAAAAATAGTCTTATTTCGATGAATAATAATGAAACTATATATAATCATTTTATTTTGATTGTGTTCATTGTTTACTCAAATGAATGTCTACAAAATAGTACGATGTGATACGGAATTATATGGTAGTCTTGCGCAGAACCCCGTGTTCCATGAGCTAGTGTGCGAAACATATTGAAATCGAGTGCCATTTTGTCTGCGACGCCATACTTGAAGGTCTTGTTTCTACATCGCACGTCCCCACCCATGACAGCTAGTTGACAACTTCAAGAAAGCTTAAGGATTTATGTAGTAGTCTTATACTAATTTGAGAGTATTTCTTGATCTCTATGCTCCAACTTGAGAGTGGTAATACGATATGATATGGATTTATGTAGTAGTCTTATACTAATTTGGTACGACTTAATGATGGCCCATAATAATGATGTATATATACTCTAGATGAAACATGGAATTATCCATACCAATAATTTAACACAGTCTTCTACTATTACTTATCTTCTAAATTGTGAAAAAAAATGTTGTAAAATTTCAATAAACAATTATATCACATTTCGTTGTTTGGAATTTTTTTTTTTTTTTTGCCCACTACAAACGTTCCTGCAATTATATTACAATACTCATACCCTTATTGTTTGGATTTTTGTTAAGATGTGCATAGGATGCACATGATAAAAAATTTAAAGAGGAAATATTCTTTAAAATTTGGGTACGTTGAATATAAATATATAATCCACTTTTAAAACATTTTTTTTTTGAAAAAAACTCTCTGTATTTTTTTTACAAGATAGCAACCATTTTTAGACACTTTTCCAAATCAGCCCAACACCGAAAATTCAAAATTTCACTTAAAAATGAAATATTCCGTCCAAAATTCAAAATTTAAACATAATTTCTACTTTTAGTATAATTTTGCCTTGCCATTCTAGATTTGTTTATATTTGCCTTAAAAAACGTGATTCTTCCTCCTTCATTCACATTCTCCTTCCTCCCCCAAAAAAATTAAGACTTTCTCTTCAAAAATACTTCACTTAAATTTTATTCGGCCAATTATATTTTAATTAACGAGAGTTAAGCAATTTAGTCTTGCTTTTTTTTTTTTTTTTTAATTGGCTTCCTGGATAAAAAATCAACAAACACAAACTTATTGACTCTAAATTGTGCAGAATAACTACTTGAAATTAAATTAAGCAACACAGTACTAAAATTAGAGCAAAATAAAACCACATGCAAACATAATTACTACATTCATTACAAAAATATTAAGAATTCAAAATTTTTTTTTTTTTTTTGGGTAGAATGTACGTATCATTTATAATCATGGATGTTAAATTCCACGGGCCTGGGCCACACCCGAGAGTATGAGAGAGTCCGCTTATAAGGTCTAGGTCCATCCTAAAACCAATTGGCAATAGGAGGAGTAGCCCCTAGCCTTATAAACAAGACCAACTCTCATCTCATAACCGATGTGGGAGCAATGTGGGAATTTATATTAGGCTGGATCCATCTCCAACACGCCCCCTCACATGCGAGCCCACTTTCAAACCAGACTGGGGGGCACTTGCCTCTCTTCCAGCTGTACAACGCAAACTGGGGGGAAATAGTCCTCTCTTCCAGCTGCACACAAAGGCCCAGTTTAACGAGAGTCCCAGGTCACACAACCATGGGCTCTGATACCATGATAAGATATAGAGAATTATAATTCATAGAGGAGAGATTTATTATTGATAGTTATTGTATCGAATTACATATGATATTTAAACTATTTATACTAATAGCTCACAATATTAGAAAAACCTAGATCTAGCTGATACTAACTTATTCTCTAAGATAATAATATTTCATAACAATATCTGGTATATTCTAATAATATACCATATTATTTATTTCTTCCCTAATACCCTCCCTCAAACTTATGGTAAGTCACCGACTTATCATGAGTTTGGAAATTAAAATACAATAAGCAATAAGAAAAAAAATGTCGACTTTTTTCATCTTCAAAGTCTTCATCTTCATCGGTGCGTACACGACCCGCCGGCCACAATAGGTGCGTAACTCGCCAGTACATACGAAGGGTAACCATCTACCCACTTATCAAATACGTGTGCGTAACTCGCCAGTACATACGAAGGGTAACCATCTACCCACTTAATCCAATACGTGTGCGTAAACTCGCCAGTATAATACTCCGTAGTGCGTAATCAACTCGCCAGTCAATACTTAGGTACAGACATATGAGGGGTAACCACCTACCCACTCATATAACTCATAATCATGTCACACGACATAATTAAAAAATACGCCCCGTCTCAAGACACGGGGAGAGCCGAACGAACAATAACAAGATCATAAAATCTTGTCTTTTTTTTTTTTTTTTAAACCGAAATTGTAAGGTAAGTAAATATTATGTATGTCAATAAAAAATCCCGCCGGTGGGCTATGACATCGATAATATGCCCACCGGCAGGGCAGCGGATTTTTGTGTTTCGGTCCTCAGAAGCCTAATGGCTTTGATACCATAATAAGATATACAATTGGTAAAGATTTAAGGAGCCAATGGAAAACGTATTACATACAATCATTTTCTTGACCACCACTCCTCATCCTTCCCACTCCATCTAATCAAATTACAAGCATTGATCCGGGACCTAATACAAACTTTAACATCATTAATTACAATGTTGGGACTATCATAACATATTGACTAAGCCTTTAGCACGATTACGCTTATTCCAAACGTAGTACCAGCACGCAAGTACAGCCATGGTCATAATGATCTTCTTAGTCTTCGTCCATGTACGCAAAACAATATTCTGCAACCAATGATCATCACCAATCGATCTCCAATCCCAATCAATTACAGACACGCACCGCGAACCAATTTCAGAGTAAAAACACAGCAAAAAGGCTACAATTACACTTGGTGTATAGAGCTTTTATACACCAGCCTATAATATGTCGCCACGTGTCATGATTATGGGCCCAAATAGAAGAAATATTTTTCAGATTTGTTTTTGGCTCCAAATTTGAATTCATTTGAATTTTAAATTCAAATTGAGACATCTTATTTAATTTGTGCAAGTTTCTAGATGATAAATTTGATATTTTTTTTATTTAAAATGGTGTAAGTGATTCAAACTACTCGTAATGTTTATTAGTTATTACTATATAACAACAAGTTTTATTTTATAAACTTACCAATATTTTCGGCTATATTTTATAATTATTTCCCAAATTTTTTTATTTTTTTTGCCGAATTAAATTTTAGTCATTTATTTTTTTTAATTACTCTTATTTGGAAATAAGTTTTAATAGTAATTCTTTTGCATCTAATTTACAGTCTAAGCACAATTTTAGTCGTATTAAACAATTTGTGAAGAAAAATGGTCTTAATAAAGAACAAAGTTTTATGAGATGAACTAATTGAAGTGCTAAAATATGAATTTTGTTTTTTTAAGGTGAATGTTATATGACGGAATGGATTATTAAAAGGCGAAATGAAATTTTACTATATACTCCTCATTTTTGATTAATTCATTTATTGAAAAATATTGTCCAAATAATTAAATGACTTTGACAGGTTAAACATATTTTTGGTAAATTTACTTAGATGTAAAAAACCTAAAATACAAACAAAAATAACAAAAAAGAGGAAGTTAGGAGTTGAACTCCTAACCTTTAGGTCATTAGTTTAAGACCATACTATCTTAGCTACTTCAATTTTCTGTTTCTTTATTGTAGCATTTCGTACTTGTTTAATGTTTTATAACCAACTGTATTGATTTAGGACTAGCATGCATTCATTTAGGGTTAACATGCATTAATTTAGGGTTAACATGCATTTATTGAGGGTTTTTACTCATTTATTAAGGGTTATGTATGTTAATTTGGATATTTAATATATTTTTCTTTGATATATTTATCATTTAAATCAAATTTCTAAATTTATAAATATGTTAGGAGTAACTAATATATTCGTTTTTAACATTTTGTTGAAATTTGTTATTTTTTGTTAATTAGTACTCACATTTACTTGTAATTATAAATATATTCAATGTTTAAAAGGTAACCTAATTGATTATATAAATCAAAAATAATAGAATGAAACAAACTAATTTGATATACAAGTGTAAGAAAATAAGACACAAAAAAAGTTAAAATCAGTAATTTACTACGGTTAACTTTCATTAATTAAGGATTACTTTGAATTTATTTAGGGTTTATGGTTTAGGATTTAGGATTAACTAATAACGATATAGGGTTAGCAGAATAACTAATAATGATTTAGGGTTAACATTTAAACTAATAACGATTTAGAGGTAACGTCTTGACTTATAACAATTTAAAGTTAAGAGAATAACAGGTAACGATATAGGGTTATTGAAATAAATAATATATAACGATTAATGGTTAACGAAATAACTAATAATGATTTGGGTCTGGGCTAACGGAATAACTCATAACGATTTAAGGTGGATGGAATAACTAGTAACGATATAAGGTTAAATTTAACTAATAACCATTTAAGGTGAACGAAATAACTAACAAAGATCTCTGGTGAACTGAATAACTAATTATGATCTACGGCTAACGGAATTGAATAACTAATAGCAATTTACGGATAACGAAATAACTAATAACGACTTAATGTTAGCGTATTAACTAACAATGGTTTATGGTGAATGAAGTAACTAATAATAATTTAAGGTTAACATAATAACTTATAACGATATAGAGCTAACGGAATACTAATTTATAATGAATTAAGGTTAATAGGTAAAGTAATAACGATTTAGGGGTAACGACTTAACTGATAGCAATTTGAGGTTAAGAGTATTATAACTAGTATCGATATAAAATTATTGGAATAACTAATAATGATTTAGGGTTAGTTATTTTGGTTAATCATATATTGTTAATGATTTTATATTGAATATTACCAAAATGCTAACTAAATATTACGATATAGATAATAAATTAATTTTATTTGCATAATGGTACAAACTTCTTATTAGACAAAATTAATATAATGCATTGATAAATTACTTTTTGTACTAGATAGTAATAAATATATTTAAATGTAAAATTTTCAATTTAAAATAATCATTTTCGGTATTTTAATTTTTTTTTGTATTTTTTTAAATTTATTATGCACGACGAAAATGAAATATAATTTTTTTTAATGTTTATAAGAGATAATTATTGGTTATATAAAACAAAAATCATTTGTATTTCTAACAAACTACAGAGTTTTGATTACATACATCTAATAACTACCTTCCCTATGAAAAAAAAATGACTTTTACTTATTAAAAGTTACCCATAAATTAATATTCAAGGTAAATAATTTTTAATTTGTACGGAGTACTACTTTATACGACATTAATTATACTTTTAAAAATTAGTTCGTTAGTATTTATATTATTTAACTAAAAATTTTATAAGTTTATTGCATATTTTATATGAATGAAAATATAAAATGATAATTGAAGAAACAAAATTGTTAAACAACCAAAAAAAATTAAGAACAGAACAAAATACAAATTAGAATCTAATTAAAAATACTATTTTCAATGTGTTAAAAAATTTAATTAAAAATTACGAATTTTTCTCAAATAATTTTTTTAAAATTTGGGATAAAACAGTGAAAAGATGAAAAAGTTAGTAATTTTTACAGTTAATAATTCTCTTTTATTTATTACTTTACTAAAAAAATGATTTATAGTTATTAATTACCAAATGCAACTTCCAAGAGAAATTTTCTCTCCAAACTCAGCTTTTCTCTCCAAAGTCTCAAAATTTTCCCTCCAAACTTTCCCTCCAACTTAAATTAGGAATATTCTCATAAAAACATAGGTGTCACTTTTTATTGGTTGGTGTATAGAACTCTATACACCCGGTGTAACCGTATCATCTTCCAAAACACAGTGAATAAACAAGTGCTCATGAGACTCCACCTATAGACCGCAAATACAACACATTATCTGCACAAATTTGATAGCGAAATAAACATTCCTTTACCATCAAACGCATGAAGCTGAATAAACCACGCTATAATAGCATGCATAGGGACCACGACCGAAGACCAAACACAAGGATACCACCAAACCTTCTCCAAATGAGGCATTAACCACCTATAACATTTCCGAACTGAATACACAGTACCAGACATCCAATTCTCACCACAGTCCTCCCTTAGCCGTTCCTTAACTAACACGATCTTCTTCCAATACCAACTCAAATCACCCGAAACTTATTTCTTCAATGTAATTTGATAGCAATAGTGAAGAGGAAGATTTTGGTAAAAAAAAAGTCATAATTTTTTAGGAAAAAAATTAGGGTTGTGAGAGTATTTATGAGGGATTTTTATTTGAATGTTTTTTCGGATGTTCAATGGTTCATTAATGAGCTATTGTCTTTGCGGAAGGAAAAAATCAAAAGAGTAGAAAAATGAAAGGGGTCACTAATTAAAATCGGGGGCAAAATGGTCACTCAAATTTAATTCGACCGGAAAATAAAGTTGTAGGTGATTTGGAAAAAAATTTTAACATAAAAAAGGTTACTAGCTTAGATTTCGTGCATCAATGCACGTTAATTCCAAGTATTTTTATTTCTAGTTAATAAATTACAAGTAATATTTCAATTGAAAAACAATAAAATTGTTAATTTAATGATATCTAAATGCACAAATAATAATATGTAGAGATCCTCTAGAGTTGTAAAATAACTCTATCGGTAGAGTTTTTTTAATTTCCGCCATTTACTTGCGTAAAATAAAAAAAATTCTTTTAAATAATTTCCCAAACGGGTTCACTAATTTCATGTTTTGTGTCTTTTGGTTCGGATTCGGCGGCGGAGCCGCCGGAACATCCCGAAAAAGGGTTTAGTGTATCAGGAACAGAAGTTCCTACCTAAAGAGCCTAGGTTCCATGCTGTGCAGGCTATGTAAATAAATTATCGACTCGATTCGACTATATTCGACTCGACCAGGACCTCTTACCTACCAGAAAACTATACAACTGATGCAAGAAAAATGTATCAATTTTATTATTATTAATTTCTTACTTTTTTTTTTTTTTTTTTTTTTTTGCCTTTGATATTGGAGTATAATTACGAGTATTCTACGGAATTGTGTACCGACAAATATAAGGCATACACGAGATACGAAGAACGACGACAATGTGTCCCTTGGCGAAACAATATATCTTCGATCTTCCCAATATAACCACCCCTGTAGTCTATAAATATTACACCATAAAATCTTCTTCAATTTAATTCTTTTACTATTCTTTTTCGAATATTACACCATAAAATCCTAATAAAATTAATTAATTCTTTTACTATTCTTATTCAAATACCCTCACATGTGCTCTAAAATGATTTTTTTTTTTTCGGAAAAGGGTTTAGGGTACGATTTCACGGTGCGGCACATGTTTATTGAATCAATGATGTGCATCGAGAGAGACCAAAGTGCTATTGAAACGGCCCTTGTATATATGTGGGTACCTTTTAACAAACAATCATAGGCATATTTACATCGCACGTGCTAACTAAGTCAACTCGTCGAAATCTTGACTTTTTTCACCGGATTTCTTAATTTAGTATGTTTTAACAAATTTTGGAAATAAAAGGTACTAGATAACAAAAAAAATTAAAAGTACTAGCTCGCAAATGACCCTAAATATAAGATACTATCTGACAAAAAAACCCATTCAGTTTTTATAAACTGAAAAGGACATGCCCTTAAACGTAGATGAAAGAATTAATAACGAGTATATGTTAAATTTGAAACTCTTATCAGTCATCAACATGACAATTTTTGTTTATTTCTTAAAATCATCATCCTTTATACAAAGCAACAACCACAGGGACACTTGGCACCCTGTGGTTGTTTGTTGACCAAATTGACTGGGACCCACCACTATCTCAATTCCTTTTAATTTCTCAAGTTATATGGTTTTTTTTTCAGCCGCATCTCTTTAGCCTGTTTTTACCTTTTTTTTTTTCCTACTTTTCATTTTTATTTACACAGACAAAATTAAAAAAACAAAAAAAATACAATAGTCCATAATTTACATAAATTATATTATATGTAATTGATATAATTTATAGACAAAAATACAGTACTCCATAATTTACAGATAATTAAAAATTGAAATGCAAAAATACAATACAATACAAAGTTGCATTTACATATTTACAAAATTAGAACATAACTAAAGATAAAAATCCCTCCCATTTCCTTTAATCTTCCCACTTTTCTTTTTGGACCCATTTTATTTAATCTTCCCCTTTCCTTTTTGGTCCAAATCTTATGGCTTCCATATTTTGTGACCCCACTTTTTTTTTCTCAACTTCTAATCTCCACCCCACAATCCCTTTTCCTTATTTTTTCCCCAAAAAACTTGTGGGAAGATAAAAAAAATGGGAGGGAGTACTCCGTACCTAATTATCAAAATAATTAAAGACAATTATAAATTACGGTAAACTTTGAAATTTTTTATAGCAATTAAATTAAATTATAAAATTGAAAAATTATTTTAAAAAATAAAATAGATTACAGTAAACTTTGAACTTTTTTATAGCAATTTTTTTTGAAATATGATTATAAGATATAGGTATATAAATTAAAATTTTGTAATTAAAATCGTATAAATGTATTATTATAATTACATAATTAATTATAATAATGTCACCGTCACAAAAGTGGTCACTCCGGCAGAGGGAGCGGGGGTGACAGATGGAGTCACTCCTCCGGTGAGGGTGGTAGCAACGGTGGGAAGCAATGCTGAGACGGAGCGAATCGAATTACAGTGAACTCATCGTCAATGTTGTGGGCTCATGCTTCGCGGATCTGTACTGCCACGTGTTCAGTCAAACAAAATTGAATAGGAATTGAGAGAGATGAATTGATAAGGGAAAAATAAAGCTTAGTTTACATAGGTGGGGGATAGGGATGGCAATGGGTCGGGTTTGGGTCTAATATTTTTGGACCCAACGGGTCTGGGTCGGGTCTGGGTCTACAATTAATGGGTCGGGTATGGGTCTGGGTCTCGTCATGTAGACCCAGACCCGACACATGGACCCGTTTATATATACGGAGTATAATTTTTAATATTCATTACTATAATGTCTCACTCTTAAGTATAATGTTTTTTCACCCAAACTATTAGTCATATGTTCTATACGGTAATTCTATCGGAGTATGTTTTAGTATCAAATATCATGTTATTTATTTTAAGTTTTACGAATCGTTCATAAAAACGTTTAATGTTTTGGATATACTTTATACAAAAAACATCATAAATGGGGCGGAACAAAGTTTTTTCAACATGTAAAGTTTTGAAAATATTTATTGCGGCAATAATGTTTACAAAATACAATTTTATGTTTATATTAAACAGGACCGCTGAAGGACCCAGATTCGACCTGCACTCCATCGGGTCCGGGTCTTAGAATTTTAGACCCAATGGGTCTGGGTCGGGTCTGGGTCGGGTCTGGGTCTAATACATGCAAAGCGGGTCTGGGTCTGGGTCCTATAGAACCCGACCCATTGCCATCCCTAGTGGGGGATTTAACATTTTTTTGGGTGAGATGTTGGGGGAATTATTGAGATTAAGGGTTTTGTTACATGGAGTACTATAAATAAATATGCGGTGTTTAAATTTGGGCTTTTCTTTTGTTTTTTTTTTAATCGGGCTATGAACGATGTTTCATCACTTGGACCCGCCAATGCAACGGGACGGACTCGGGCCAGTGGCGAACACAAAAACATTGTATTATGGTGTCATAAAATTTGTTTCCCATATTTTTGTTATACAAATATAATAAATTTTTTGTAGAATTGGTTATAGTAGAACTTTTTTATAATGATCAATTACTACTAGAATTGGTTATAGTAGAACTTTATGAACATTTATGCCGCATGGACATGCATTTTACTACTTTGCTGTTCATTATTGAACTTTGACGTCGACAACAAATTATAGAAATGTCTTATGCCCGTGCAAGCTACACGGGCATAAGTTTTATGTACAATTTACACAGGTATAAGTCTTTTATACAAATTTTAACAAAATTAAAAAATAATATACCCGTGGAATTTGCACGGGCATAAGTCTTCTTTAAAAAAAAAATTGTCTCTCATATAACAATATAACTACTCCCTCCGTTTCAATGATTTATTTACGGTTACTTTATATACATTTATCAATATGAGGCGAGAGGTAGAGGAAAAACAATTAAAATAATAATAGAAGTACAAATGAGGTCTCAGAAGTCAGATCACTTGCTATAAAGTAGATAAAATTAAACAATGTCACTGGTTAAGGAAGTTGGGTCCACTTTCCATATGGGTCAATAAAAACATTTATAAAAAGTGTAAATAAATGACCCGTACACTTAAAAATGAAAAGTGTCAATAAATTACTTGGACAGAGGAAGTAATAGAAATGTGTCAAATATTTATACCTTTTTATTCATGTTATTGAATTTTTTAACAATATAACTAAAAAATACTACTGAGAACTTTTTGCATATTTCATTTGTTATCAATAGTGAAATTATCATATTTTTATCTATAAATATTGAGAATTTTTGTGATGAATAAAAGACAAGGGTAATTCCTAACACAAAAACAACTACAGAGCCACGGGCATAAATGTCCAAGCATAGTAAGTGTTACTTTGTGTAATAGTTGATAAAATATTTACTTCATATAATTTAGCAATATACATTGTTATTAAACTATTCTCCGTATGAATTGCACGGGCATAAATGTAAAAATACGGGCATTATTAAACAATGGATATACAATTTACTAATAATTATACAATGTACCATTTTATTGTTATATTCTTTCCTTGCATCTTTACTTTTTCCGTAATACTTAAAAATTTTCGGTAATAATACCCGTAGAAGTATAAATAGAAAAAAGAAATTACATAATTACATTAAAAAAAGTTAGCACTTAATATGAGCATAAAATAAACTTCGTAATATTTTATTTAAATCTTAAATCACAACAATCTTACATTAAATGGAGAAATCCGTTTTTAATTTTAAAAATCAAGGAACTAATTGAAAAAAAAAAAAAAAAACTAATTATTTGTTTTAAATATGAAAAATATTGAAACTCATGAAAAAAAAACATCTTATAAAAATCAGACTAACAAATTATAAAACTATAAAACTATTAAGAATAAAATAAATAGTTTGACGTTTTCAAAAGGGATTATCCTATAAAACCTTTGAATTCTTTTCCATGCTTTTTCAAATTTTTCAAGGAACTGGTATAACAATTAATTTAGAAAATTAATTTTTCAAAGTAATAAATCATCAACAATAAATCACAGATTATTAGAATTTGAATCTGATCAAAATCCACGTGTTTAATGCTCTCGATGGGTATGCACGTAATGAAATTGCGAATGCAAATGATCAAGCATCAGATCAAATTAAAAAAAAAAATGACTATGTCTTCTGCGAGATGGTCCCACATTAAATTTATTTGAGATTGTGAGATCAAAATACAAGTCACATGAGTGTAAAAGCAAACTGTGTAAATTTACTAATTATGTATTTGTATTATGTTTCATACGGAAATTAGAGAGCGGGGTCACGGTAGTGGTTTCTAATTAATATCTAAGAGAAAGTGTCGGGCGATTTTGTTTAGTTATTATAATTTAATATATACTCCGTATTTGGTTTATCTAATGTTCGATTGACTTCAAATTTTTGATTTACAACTCCATAAAAAACAAACCCCTGCAATTTGTACGGGCAATCACAATGTACCATGTTAGTAATGTATAATCAACTTTTATCTTAAATTTTTATTTATAATTTTTATTTATTCTTTTATTTACGTCTATTTGTCATATAATATCACGATTTTAAGTGTTTATCAGTAGTAAATATATACGTTAATATTTTAAGTGTCATTAACTATATTATAAAACGACTCCATTTATAATATATTTTTACTTAAATTATAAAAATAGCGTACCCGTGCAATTTGCACAGGCATAACACTAGTGTCTTTTTTTGTAATTTCCAATTCCTATTCATAGTTAGGATTTAGGAAGTACTCCGTGTAATTCTATTTTTCTTAAGTTTAAACTCGTATGTATGCAACTTATAAATACATTGACCTCCATCACAATTTTATTTTATTTTTTTGAAAGGGGGGAAAACAAGGACATTTAACAGAGTGCTCTGTTAGCTAATACATGAGCAAGCTTGAGAACTTTCAGGTCTTTCTTCATTACTGGTAGCCATTGTAGGGAGATCTCCGTTGTGATCGCTTTGTAAAATAACCTCCGTCACAATTAATACGCAACAATACATTCAATCCACATCTTCTCTTATTCTAACAAATACATCATAATTCAAAGGACATATTTTTCAAAATAAAATAGAACTCAAATAAAAAGACTCAGATACCGCGATGCTCTTGGAAATACTTTCGAAGCAGATCCTTGTCCGTATCACCAATATCAGAACCGGTGAGTAATCTCGTGAATGAGTTACCAGTGTTAGCGTTTGCAATAAAACTTTGGCTCCTCATAATGCCAAGATAGTCCAAAACCTTAGCGACATCATTAGCTTTGAGAAATTCATTAATTATAGTATTGTAAGTATGTTCATTAGGCGGACATCCATTGTCGGCCATCTTCTCCAAAAGCTGAACTGCATCAACCAACAACCCTTGACTACATAGAACTTTTATCATTATATTATAAGTAGCAACATCCAGCCGCAACCCCTTTGCGACAAGGTAAGAGACCACCTCAGCAGCTTCCACTTGTCGTCCAGCTTCATGAAGGCTATTGATTATGATGTTGTAAGTATAAATATCGGGGGCAACTCCCTTACTCTCCATCTCTTTGTGCAGCAACATGGCCCGATCAATCCAAGCATTTTTTAATAGACCATCAAGCAATGAACTATAGGTGATAACATTGGGTGCCACGCCATGACCTTTCATTTCTTCAAAGTGTTGAAGTGCGAGGTGCAATCTGTTGTCTTTGCACAACGCAGTTATAATAATATTGTATGTGTAAGCATTTGGGGTCATACGTATTCCTCTTAGACGCATATCCTCAAACATGACCACAGCTTTATCAACCTGTTTTGACTTACAATATCCGTTGAGTAAGCTGTTGAATGTCACAATACTAGGCAAAATGCCGTCTTTCCCCATCACATCCACGATGTTTTCAGCCTTGTCTATCTTTCCGAGCACACAATACCCGTGCAACAATGCATCGTAAGTAATAACATTGGCATGCACACCTCTTTTATACATACATCCCAAAATAGCCGCGGCTTCATTCAGATTTTCTTTTTTACAAAGCATGTCAATTAATGCGCTGTAGGTGTACACGTTAGGAGCAATGTTGTTATCCAACATTTCAGCTAACATACTTAGTACCATCACATCGTCCTGCAGTGCACATTCCTCGAACCAAGGTGCTATAAGTAACGACGTTCGGCAAAATGCCCTTGGCTTTCATCTCCTCAAAAAGATCGAGAGCTTCAGGCAAGCGTCGATCTTTACACAGGCTATCAATTAGGACAGTATATATGACAACATTAGGTGTAAAAGGCGTTTTACGTTCCATATTACGGAACAAAGTGAGAGCACCGGAAATGTCACCGACACGACAAAGATCTTTTAAGATCACACCATAAGTAAAACAGTCAGGTTGTATCCCTAATTTGATGGCTTTATCCAACAACTTAACGGCGACATACAGCTTATCAGACGCAATAAGGCCTTTGAATAAGGTAGTGAAGACGACAACATTAGGCAGATGCCCGAGCTTAATGAGCTTACCAACGAGCGAAAATGCAAAATCAAGACGACCCAAACAACAGTAACAATTCACGAGAATACAAACTGAATACGAATCAGGGCGTAAATCAGAAAGCTCAAGCTCATTAGAGAGATTAACAATGGTGGAAAAAGGAGGGTAAGGTTTAATCTTAGACATAGCCGTGAATAACTGATTGAATAAAATGGTCGCTTCAAATGACGCCCTTTATAAATCCATTTTAAAACTCATTTATTATCATATGTCCATACTTTAAGAGTCACAATTAAAAAGTATCTTAAAATTATGATTTACGATGGCGAAAAATAGGTCTTATATAGAACAAATAAAGTAATTTATAAGGAAGTCTTTGAGAAATTATAGTACGTTTAGTCGTTTACCATCTTATTGTAGCATTATTTCCTTTTATCTTAACCTTTCTTGTAATGGTTTTAATTTTTCTATTATTTATGATTATGATAATTTGTCATATAATTTCGTTGTTTTAAGGGCTTTTTAGTGATACATATACACATTTGATTTTTTTTATAAAAGATGGTTTTATTAATCTTATTATACAACGACTTCATTACTCGCATGTTCCTACTTATATTTTATAAAGAACTTACCCGTGTGCAGTTTGCACGGGCAGTTTTAATATAACAATAAGATCATATAAACTGTATATGATCTAATTGTTATATTATTTCATTTTATCAAAACGTTTTCTTTAATACTTTGAATTATTTTATTACTTATGGTTGTTTATCGTATAATTTCGTTGTTTTAAGTGTAATCATTTTATAAAACTCCTTTATTAAACCCATTATACAACGATTTCATTATTCGTACGCTACTACATGAATTTCATAAACAACATTCCCGTGCAATTTTGCACGGGCATAAGACTAGTTGTCATTGATATTACAATTGCAATAGGTTACAAATCACAATTAATAGCATAATTTCAGATTATTTATAATTTAATAACTTCTATAACAAATACTATATTCATTTTAATCAATTTGATACATTTATGAAATATATTTAAATTGATAATTTAATGTACTTTATAAAATTAAATTATTAAAATGCATTATTTATGATTATTAATCTGATTATTATTGATATTATAACTGATAATGGTTACAAATCACGATTAATCACATAATTATCAAAATAATTATAAGTTTTATAAC
This sequence comes from Dianthus caryophyllus, assembly GCA_023091065.1. Classification (NCBI taxonomy): domain Eukaryota; kingdom Viridiplantae; phylum Streptophyta; class Magnoliopsida; order Caryophyllales; family Caryophyllaceae; genus Dianthus; species Dianthus caryophyllus. The sequence continues at coordinate 34,782,651 of CM041519.1, forward strand.
AAATACCGTCTTCATCTAATAAATTTCATATATATGTTATATATATATATATACATTTAAATTATTAGTTAAATGTATAAAATAAAATAAAATAAAATAAAGGAAGTAATTCGTTCTACAATATATGTTAAAAATTTTCGGGAAGACTTTTAGAAAGACTAACTCGTCACATATTTTAGTGGTTGTACAATACATGGAAAGTAGTTAATCTATCACAATCTTTTTTGTATTGGGCACTTGATGAGTAGCGTTTTTGATGGTTTTATATGCTAGTTTTAACCGCTTTAAGGATGGTTTTAGAGTGGCTTTTGGTGCATTTCATTGATAATTCGAATTATCGTTCACTTGGTCTAATTCATGTTATTTAGCATGCGAAGCCGATTACTTGAAGAATTGACGTAAAACTCATTACATGCAAGTCTTGAAGCGTACACTAAAATGCCAACCAAGCGACGATCCGGAGCGCCATCTTAAAGCCCCTACTATTCCATATGAAAACCCATGCTCGTAGTGAAATCATGGTGCAAAAGACGGAGTGTTTGAACTTAATTCGAGCCAAAAACGAAGCACAGAGCATAGCACCCGCTCCAGGCAGCAGAGTGGCTCGCTCTGGTGGAGCGGCCCGCTCCCCTGACCAGAGCGGTCCGCTCCCCTTTTCTGCCTACGTGGCTGTTTTTTTACCCATGTTTTGTATCTTCCCTTATACACTTTAGCTCGACACTTTTCATTTTATGTTTTAATTTTTCAGCTTTAGAGAGATAGAGAGAGCATAACTTAGGGAGAAAAATTAGGGCTAGGTTTTCCACTTATTTTCCTTCAAATTTCAATGTCGGTTTCTAGTTTAGATCGTAGTTTAGTTGTAGTTGATGAAATCGTAGTTATGGGTAGCTAAATCTTCAAGCTTTGGATTTAATCCTTTGGTGTTTCATGAAAACCTTGTAATCGATGTGAGGAATTATCCCTTTGATCTATTTTATTTAAGTATTATATTTGCTTCTCCTTATGCTTGTGTTGCCACTAGTATCGGTTTTGTGACTTGTTCCGATTATTTGTTGCATTTCCTTTGCTAGAATGCTTGTAGGGTTTGTATGTTCATAACTTGGATGTGTGAATTCTTCATGTTTAGCATATTTAACATGTTTCAATGTGTTGTATGCCGATTCATCTCGCTTTGATTATGTTTGGAAGAGTAAAGTGTGAGTTTTGAGGTACCGTTGAATCTTTCATGCCGATTCTTGAAATGTATTCTTTGATGAACCCACATATCTATCTTATGTTTTCTATCTCTTGTATCACATATATGACTTTTGTATGCCGATTCATCGAGTCTTATGTGTGTTGTTTTACTTTGCTTGCCGATTCTTGCATTGTAGACATACATGATTAGGAAATATTTGATAAATTGCTTGAATATATTAGTTCTCTTGTAATTTTCCTCATTGATTGCTTGGTTGTAGTGACACATTTGTGATTATATCGAAAGCGCCTTAGTTATATTGTTTACCTCGTATTTAATTGTATTGCTAGTCATAGTTTCGACTTAACCAAACTTTTAAAACCCCCATTATTTACTTTCATTGTGACATTAAAATAACACATAGCCTAACTATTAAGTCCTTCCTTTGGGTTCGACCCTATTCTTACCCACTAAATTACGTGTTTTGTGTGAATCGAATAGGCTTTATAAATTGTTAATTTGACCCCTTTTAGAGCGACATAAAAGTGCTAGTCAGCACTACTAACCGTATTATTTTAATTGAACGAATAACAAACAAATGATTGTTTGAATGAATTAAACAAGTAATTAAAACCAACAAGTGTGACCTAAGAAATGGTCTATAAGATTCTCTTATTTAGCCATTAGCAAGTCATCAACCTATAAGAAGCGATATTACGAAATTACACTGTAGTAACAACGAAGGCACAATCACGTGCCAAAAAAAAAAGGTTTTAAGGAATTGAAAATCAAATGTAATGTGACCAAAAACTGTTACGGAGTAATATATTTATGTAAGTGCGTAATTATTAAAGGGATGTTAGATATATCTTGATATTATATACTCCGTATTATATATCCCATCGATCTAAAAATAAAAGGAAAAAGTTAGAATTGTAAAAAAAATTTGTAAGCGGCACTAAAATAATGTACAATAATCATGCAAGTAATCGGATTGCACGGTAGAATAGTACATAAAATTATTTATCATTGTTTTTCGTTTTTTAATAAGACGACACAACTTAAAATGGTTAAATTAAAATAAAAGTTCATAGAGTGAAACGAGATGCTACATTTCAATTTTGGCGGGAGAATTTTAATTGAAAAAGTGATATGTAACATATGTATGAGTACAAGATTTTTTTTAGTATATAGTTACTCCGTATATTATATAGAAAGATTATATATTTTCTATTTTCCTGGGTTTCGTAGGCTATATATTTCATATAATTCAATTCATTTTACATAAGTGGCAATGCATAGTATCTATATAGTTTTACCAATTGTATATTTGTATGTACTCTGTAGCATTTTGGATCTGAAGAACTATTTTTTCATATAATTCTTCAATTCTAATCGATATAGTTACATACATTAATTTAGTATGAAATTTTTGAAAGAAAATACATACGGAGTAATAAATTGATTTTGTTATATTATTTTATTTACTCAAATGCACACTTTCCAACCATAAACTATTAAAATAATAAATAAATAAAAAAACATAAAAAGTACTCGTATACAGCTAACTAAGACAGAAAAATCAGCCCCTCTCCACAATGTGCAGAGATCCTCTAGAGTAACTCTACCGTAGAGTTACTTCATTTTTGTCACATTACTTGCATTAAATAAAAAATTTCTTTTCATCCATCACCTAAACGGGTTCACCAATTTTATGTAGGGTATCTTTTGGTTCAGATTCGGCGGCGAAGCTGCCGGAACATCCCGGAAAAGGGTTTACGCGGCACCGTAAAATTGTACCCTAAACCCTTTTCCGGAAAAAAAAATCGATGACGAGCGCATATGAGGGTATTTGTATAAGAGAAATATCAAAATTAAATAAGTTTATTATGATTATCTAATTTAAATATCGAAATTCTAAAATAACACTACGGTAGAGTTACTCTACAGGATCCTCAAGAACCTTCATATTCCCAAAAACGCACCTAAACATGTAAGCAACCATCCAAAAACCTCCCTAATAAATAACCTAGCATACAACTAAGAAAAATACACCAACAAATACAAAAAAAAATATACTTCCTTATTAAACTTCTTATAAGGGTTTTTTTGTCAGACACTACCTTAAATATAGGACGACTTGTGAGGAACTACCTTACATTTATTTTTTTGTGAAGAACTATCACAAGGCTTAGTCGTATCACCTTATCAAAATAAACCTCCAAAACAACTAACTAGTAGCTAGCAACAAGCAGGGTCGAAATCCACAGAGAAACGGTGTAATCAGAAGTCTATGCTACCTAGATGAACTTAGGCTATTTCAAGGAGTAATAATCAAATATAAAAGAACTAAACTAAAGCGAGTAATAAAAAGGGTAAAAGTATAAGGGAGAAAGATTAGGGCAACGGGTTCATTATGACATCAATCGAGGTACTCAACTCAATAAGAAATAACAATCAATTGAAGCTATGCAAGTGACTAGGTTTAAGAATACGCTCTCTCGAGTCAATATTAACCTTAAGCAGATTTAGCGGGCTCTCGCAACTTACTAAACCTAACTCATCAAATACGCGTAAGTCTAGTTTCAATTAGGCTTTTGATCTTAAATCAAAACTACCAAGATTCAATTCAATTTAGGCGTCCCTAAGTTCAATTGATAATATAAACGCGTAGGAAGAAATCAACTTGCACAAGTTCAATCAATTAAAGCAGTTAAAACATGTTCCTGAATTAAATATCACAAATTTCCCTAAACCCTAACAAAAATTTAGCTATGCATAATTGAGATCAAATCAAAGCAAGAAATAATAAACATGATGAGCAAATAAGAACAATTAAAGATAAACCTGAAATTAATCTTGAAATAAAGGTTGAATCTTGAACAAATCTTGCTAAGTAAACTAAACTAAGTTTTAGAGAATTTTAGAGAGATAAACTAAAACTAAAACTAAACAGTAAAATAAAGCATAAAAGAAAGCATAAGATGAATAATTCGTCCTAAGAGTCTTTATATACAAGTTTCCAAAAACCAATTCGATTAAAATCAAAACCCGCAGAAAAATAGCTCTGGGTCGGGCGACCGGCCGCCGGCCTGGCTGGACCGGCCTGTCCCCTTCAATATTAGGTCGGGCCTTCTTCATTCATTTGGGCTTCGTCCTTTGGTCCTTATTCGTATTCCCGAACTTCCGTATAAGCTCGAGCTTGGTCTCGTAGTCCCGGTACTCGTGCATGCTCCATCCGACTCGGGTTTTGGCTCAGGACCGCCAAAATCTTCAAAATATAAATAGGAACAGCAGTACCGCAATATAAAACAAATAGCTCATAAAATAGTACTCCGTAATAGACTTAACTAAATGCGAGCTAAATGCGACTGAACCGGGGGCAAATAATCTATATAATTAGCACACATCAAACTACCTTACATTTCTCAAAATTTGTGAGACACTACCAATTAACAAATTCCGTTAATTTTTGGATGTATACCGTCAATGACTAACGGAAAATTCTTAACATAATAGCTAACTTCCTTCATTTCTTCCCCTAATGTCCTCTTTTGAAGGCGTTCATATTCTTCATTTCAACTTTCCTTTCTTCATTCGAAATTAACCATATTCTTCAATCAAAGAAACATAAGTATAGTTAATTAAGTTTCAAATACAATTTTTACTCACAATTGTATGTCATTTTCAATATGAATTGATAAGGTAAAAAGGAAATATAGTTTTTCACACTAAAGTTTATGTTCTTTTGTCCTCATTTTTTTTTGTTATATTTGAGAAATTTTGAATTTCAAATACAACCATATATTAACAAAGTAATAAAACTATTTACTCAAAATCAATAATATTTCGAAAATGTTTTTAACTTAAAAATTCTAATTTATGCAACAAATAACAACGTAGGAATAATTACTTATTTACATGAAATTTCAAAATTGAAAAAATAATTGAAAGTTATGAGTTAAACTAGAAACTATTACTAATCAGCACTAAACACTTGTAGTTCTTAATAATCTTTCAACACCAATAACAATTAATAAACATAATTATGTGTACTTTGCAATTATAGAAGTTAAAATTCAAAAAAATTAGGGTTTTAATTTGGGTAAAAGTGTTTTTTTTGGGATGCAAATTTGGGTAAAAGTGTAATGGGTTAAGGAGGGAAGAATATGAAGGGTAATAAGAGGGTAATGAAAAAGTTAGTGATTTTCCGTTAGTCATTGACGGTAAACATCCAAAAATTAACAGAATTCGTTAATTGGTAGTGTCTCACAAACTCTGAGAAATGTAAGGTAGTTCTTCGCAAAAAAATAAATGTAAGGTAGTTCCTTACAGGTCGCCCTATATTTAAGGTAGTGTCTGACAAAAAACTCTTCTTTTAATCATGAAAGTCACCATCCAAGAATCTACCATGATTCTTCCTTCCAACTCCCCCTTCACAGAAGAACACATCCTCCCCCTTTCTTACCTCAACATCGACCGTAACTAGGGCTGAGCAAAATATCCGAATATCCGAAATTTTTGATTCGAAATTCGATCCGATTTTTTGGATATCCGATCCGATTTTTGTAAAAATTCGGATATCCGTATCCGAAATTTTCGGATATCGGATATCCTTCGGATATCAACATTTTAAAATTCGGATATCCGATATCCGAAAAATATCCGAAAATTTCGGATGTAAATATCGGATATCCGAAACTTTACTAAACAATAGTAAATTAAAAGCCCAACAAAGAAAACAAACCCTACCCAAACCCAAACATAATACCACTTCATTATATTCTTCTGCTCTCCTCTGCTCTCCAATCACCCCAAAAAAGAACAAAACCCTAGATCTGAAATAAATCAGCGAGCCACCGTCCACCACCAGTATCCGGCGTTCGGCATCACCACCGAGGGCTTATTTTGTCCCTCACTCCCTCTGGTCTCTCTCCCTCTCACGAGCCACGACAGCACAAAGGCGTCACCATCGAGTCACTCCACCACCGTTGCGTCACCGTCATCACCCTCTCCACCGTTGCGTCACCGTCTTCACCCTCTCCACCGCCGCATCACCACCGTCTTGTGCCAATGTCTGCGTCACTTCAGTTAGTGTTTACTTGTTACGAATTTCGACTTTTGAGTCATGTTTCAGGGGTATTAAAACTCTTTCTTTGATATTATGTGTATTTTGGTGTAAATTATAAGTACTTGTGGTCTTGATTTTTTGTGGTTAAGTTTTGGCCTTGATTCCTTGAAATAGCATTGATGAAGTGGTTTGGATATCGGATATCCGTATATCCGATCAGATAATTTCGGATATTAAAAGTCGGATATCCGAAAGCATTCGGATCGGATATCGGATATTGAAAATTAGGATTTTAGGATACGGATATCCGATCCGAAACTGCAATTCGGATCGGATATCCGATCCGTGCTCTGCCCTAATGTCCGTAACCTCGACGTGGAATTTCGATACTTTCTAATAAAGTGGTTTGTCTTCTTATAAAGAGAAGATAACTACTCTGTCCATTCTAGTGATTTGTTTATAGTTTGACTTTTTTGTGAGGGTAATTTGTGAGAAGTGTAAACAAATGACTGAAACAGAGGGCTTCTTTTTTAATGTGGGACTTGGGTTACTACCCCAACAAAGCGATATAATCACGTAATGCACACCCCTCAAATATTATTTCGTATATTTTACACGTTCTCAATGGCGTTGGTAAGTTGAGAGGAGTGGGGTCTTGAGACCCCACAGCTTTTCTATAAAATAAAATAAAAGGCTATTAAATTATATAAGGCAAGTGATGAGAGACAAGCTGTGACTTTCTTTTGACCCCACTAGTCTACTACTTATTCCTATAATCCTATATAATTAAATTAATATTTTATTCAAACTTCCTATAATTGATTGCTGACTTTTGGAAATTGTAAGATAGAAGGACCACTTTTATACTTGCTTTTCTTTTCTTCCAAAAAATATAACCGTATTTTTTTTATTATTTTTTTATGCTTTCAAATAAAACACATAAAATACTAAAACCCTATTTTTGCATAATTGCATCTTTCTGATTTCTTCAAATTATAATTTAGATTCAAAGAGGTAATACTTTCTTTTATATAATTAATTAATAATTAGTGTTATATTATTCTTTTGATTATATAATAATCTTGATTTATATTTATAATTTTCATTGTTACATAACTTATTATTTATCTTTTCAGATTGAACTCGATTGAAGAAGGCGATGGAAAGGTATTTCAAAAAAAATTCTCATAAATCTTCTAATTCAGACGATTTATCATGTGAAAATCCCCGTCAAAATCATAGTAGCGCAAATATTAGTTCACAAAATACTCCCGTAGAGAATCAAAATAATGAAAACGTGAGTGCACAACATGTTAGGGTCCCGGTTGATATAAGTTCTCTCCCTTCAGATCCTGCTGATAGAATACCGATTAAAAATTACCATGTTGGTGATCGGGATATTGTTCGTAGAGGGTATCTACAAAATAAGCCTACCCAACCTCGTGAGCATTCTTTTCCGTATACAAATTTTTCAGGAACTAATCGGAGTTTTCAACCCCAGTGGTTTGATAAGTATAGGAATTGGTTAGAGTACAGTAAAAAAAAAAAGGATGCAGCATTTTGTTTGTGTTGTTACTTGTTTAAGACTGAGACAATTTGTCATGCATGGAGGGGGAGATGTCTTTAGTAGTAAAGGTTTTAAGGCTTGGAATAAAATCAATCGGTTTGGGATACACGTTGGTGGGCCAAATAGTGCTCATAATAAGGCTGTGAAAATGTGTGAAGATCTGATGAATGTATGAGAAACAATCAATTCGTAGTGTTTTAAATAAGCAATCTAAAAAAGAAAAGAGTGAGTATCGAACTCGCTTGAATGCTTCAGTGGATTGTACACGGTTACTTTTATGTCAAGCTAAGGGATGGCTTTTAGGGGTCATGATGAACATGAGAATTCTAAAAATAAAGGAAATTTTATTGAGGTTTTAGAATGGTATTCATCTAGAGTAGATAAAGTTGCCCGTGTCGCGCTGAGAAATGCTCCAAAAAATCTGTAATTGACATCCCCAGACATCCAAAAAGATATAGTAAAGGCATGCGCTATGGAAACAACTAAAGCTATAATTGAGGATATTAGTGGTGATTATTTTAGTATTTTGGTTGATGAAAGTAAAGATAAATCTCACAAGGAGCAAATGGCGATTGTTTTACGTTATGTTGATAGAAGGGGGATGGTAATAGAACGATTTATTGCTCTTGTTCGTTTATTTGATACTTCGGCTTAGTCTTTGAAAGATGCGATTGTTTCTGAACTTGATAAACATTCTTTGAGCCTTTCAAGAGTACATGGCCAAGGATACGATGGAGCTAGTAATATGCAAGGTGAAATCAAGGGACTTAAGACCCTTATAATGAGAGAAACTCCGGCGGCATATTGTATTCATTGCTTTGCTCATCAACTTCAACTAACTTTAGTAGCCGTTGCAAAAAATCACGATGATGCTGCTTGGTTCTTTGATAAGGTCTCTAATGTGATAAATATTGTTGATGCGTCTTACAAACGTCGGGATTTACTTAGAGAAACACAGGCTAAAAAGGTAGAAGAAGCGTTGCGTGATGGAGAGCTTCAAAGTGCAAGAGGGTTAAATCAAGAACTTGGGTTGAAAAGACCAGGTGATACTTGTTGGGGGTCACATTACAAATCCCTTTTAAACTTAGGTAAATTGTTTTCTTCTGTAATTGAGGTACTTGATGCTCTTTCCACTGACGGTTCCACGGGTGAAGATAGAATAAAAGCACAATGTCTATTAGACTCGCTGCAATCATTTGAGTTTTGTTTTTTATTTCATTTGATGAAAACTATTTTGGGAATCACTGACGAGTTAAATGTGGCATTGCAAAGGAAAGAACAAGATATTTTGAATGCTATGTTACTTGTTGAAGTTGCTAAAGAGAGACTGCAGTTGTTAAGAGATCAACAATTTCATAGTCTTATGGATGATGTGCATTCTTTTTGTGAAAAACATGACATTTTGGCTCCAAATATGGAAGATATGCATGTTGTTAGGGGGAAATCAAGACGAAGAGTTTCAAAAGTCACAAATGAACACTATTACCGTGTTGAATGTTTTTATACCATCAAGTCTTTGGACAGTAACACTAACTGTCAGTGGTAATCTTGTCGCAGTGATCAAACATTGACAATAATCATGTAAAATACAGCCTTCCTTTGGGCCGACTTGTATTCACACTTAATAAACCATATAATTGTCACATGTTCACCACCACAGGTGGTGTGTGTATTTCTGCCAAATATGAGCCTTCCTTTGGGCCGACTTATACCCGCACGAAAATACACACCCCACAATATCCAATGTTCTCAATAAATTAATCATTACAAGACTAGCCTTCCTTTGGGCCGACATAATCCTACCGATCAATTTATCTCAAATCATTAGACCCAAATTTTATACCAATTTATTGAATCAAATTTAACCTTAATATTTTAAAAAACTGTCATTGAAATCTTAATTATACTAAAATAAAGACCATCTTCCAAAAGACTCAACATGTAAGGTGATTTCACATGCTTGGCCATAGGACAAGTTACACAAACTGCACCTGTTTTAAAACAACCTGCATTCATATTCAGAATTCTTTTCATAATATTGACTGGAGCATGCCCCAATCTGTTGTGCCACAAGTTATAGCTCTCAAAATCATTCACATTAGGCTTTGAAACATCACATTGTATCTCATTCAAAACCTCAGAATTCCCAAAAAACACTCTTTCAACACTGTCTGATACATTATTATTGCAAAATTTTGACAAACTTCTTATGCTTCCAGCATGATTTAGGTAGTAGAGGCCATTCTCAGCTCTTCCAATCTTCTTCACTTCTTTGGTTTCACAGTCCTGCACACCACAATAAGTGTCACAGAACACCACATTACACTGATTGTCTTTGCTCAGCCTTTGTACAGACAAAAGATTGTGTTTGAACTCAGGAACATACAAGACATTTTTTAACATCAGCTCATTTCTCAGCCTCACATCACCCTTGTAATTCACATAGACAATACCACCATTTGGAAGATTGATTTTAAGCCCTTTACACAATTTCTGAACATTGATCATAAGAGATTTGTCTGCTAACATGTGATCAGAAGCTCCTGAATCTATCACCCAAGAATTATCCACATTACAAGCATTATGTTGAGTGGTTATACCTGCAAAGTTACATTCAATCTCATCATCAGTATCTCCTCCACTCTTCACAGTAGACTCCTTACTTGCAGGCACCATCTTCAACAGATTTTCCAATTGCTGAGTAGCAGCTCCTATGGCTGAAGCAAGATCATCTCTCTCACTCACAGCATTAGCAGCCATTCTTCTTCCTCCTTTGAATCCTTGACCATTGAAATTTTTGCCTTGGTTGTACCTTGATGAGCTTCCTTAAGTAAAGTTTGGCTTCATTTGTTGAAAACCTTGTCCCTTATACCCATTCTGACCCCTAGGTACAAACCTTCCTCCTCCTTGTTGCTTGTTCATTGGATGACCTGATGGGTATCCCACAATCTCCCAACATGCCTCAGATTAGTGATTTTTCCTTCCACAGTGTTTACATGGCTCTCCTCCTATCTCACTCTTTCCAAGGAAAGCAGACACATCATGGCCTTTCACAGTACTCACATTCCTGGCTTGAGTTTCCTCTTGCAGAAGCATTGATACAGCAGTGTCCACAGTGGGCAGGGGAGTCATCAACAGTATGTTACTCCTTAGAGAGGAGTAATCCTTGTTCAACCCATTCAACAGTTGAAACAGTCTTTTCTCTTCAGCTTGCTCACTTATAGCCTTCAAATATGTAGTCATCTCAGAGGTCTTCTGAGTAAGAGGGGGTAGGTTTGTCATGTTTTTAAGTTCATCCCACACAGTCTGAAGTTGTGTGTAATACTCATCAACAGATTTGCTACCTTGCACCATTTCGTAACAATCCTTGTTCAACTTGTACTTTCTTGCCCCATTTGCCACTGAGTAGCGTCTTACAAGAACATCCCATATGTCTTTGGCTGTCTCACAATACATTATGATAGCCTTGACTCTTTCAGTCACATTCTGAAGGATCCATGATATGACAAGGTCATTTGAGGTGTCCCAAGCATCTTGTTTCACTGAGTCACTCTCATGCATAGTCACTCTCCCAGTCACATACCCTAATTTTCTCTTCGCTGACAGAGCTAGCTCCATTTGTCTCTTCCATGGGCCAAAGTTCTCTATTCCAGACAAAGAAGGGGTGATTCTCAGGGTTTGGGTCCCCTCAGAAGGGTTGTAGTACAAGGGGTCAGTGGGTAGGACAGTAGTAGTGTTGGTAACATTATCTTCTTCAACCATAATAACAGAGAAGCAGAGTACAACTAAAAACAGGCACACAGACGAGAAAACAAACACAAAGATGAAAACTTTCACATAAAAAACACAAGAGAAAGGGCCGAAACGAACATACAGAAATACTTCAATGGTTATCAAGAGCACAAGGCTCTGATACCATGAAGATTTTGATACATAATTAGCATGATAACCTTGAAGTATTTGATAGAAAAACAGAGTAGTGAAGCACCTTCAATGGTGTCTTCTTCAAGTAGGGTTTGTTTGTATTTCTTGATTCAAAAGCTTACAATTGTCTTACATAAGAGCACTATTTATACTCCTGAATGATACAAAACCCTAGGTAGATTTGTCAGAAAACGACAAGGGAGTTGGTGGATGAATGTGCCGTTTTCTCAGCTGCACACACCTTCCCTTCTCCTCATTTACATCTTCTATTTTGTTTTTGTTGACACATTTGGGCTACTTCACTTCTTGGATCGTTTCTCTCATTTTCTCAACAATTTGGGCCACACTTGCTAAGTTGACACATCTTCTTATCTCACACATTTGGGCCTCAGACTTCTTCATTTTACTTGGGCTGCTTGCACATGTTGTTGACTTTGATCCACACCATTTTGTACCATTTTGTTCACCTGATTTACACTTAGCGGCGTAGTTTTCACGACCATTCTGTTTGGTTGCCCGATTTATAAATCAAAATTTGTACGGAATTTCGTATTCTAAATAAATTGGTCTAAGAGTTCATTTCAATCGGCGAGCGTAGGTATACGGCAAACTAAAGCTATGTATGACTCTTGTAAAATCTATGACTCTTCTCTAGTTTCAATAAATAGTTAAAATGATACGAAGTATTCCGTACTAATTTTGTTAACACGTGATTAATACTTATAAAGGCTATAATGGTAACGAACATTCACAAGTAACAAAAATATGTAAATAATAATATATAAAAAAATAAATCAATTCCTTAGGTCGTGCACTTTTTTCGACGTGTACAATTGTCACATTTAAATGATACAGATTCGTTCCGATTAATTGTTTATATTTACTTTATTTTTATTCTCATATAAGTAGTAAAAATGTGTGAACAATTCAGTTGAAAAGACAGAGTACAAATTATAAGATATTATTATGAAGTTATTTATATCCAAGATAGAGATATTTAGAAGCACCAAACACACACATTAAGTTGGTGGAATGAATAATAAAGTATGAATATGATAGATAACAAAAATTACACACATTTAAAAGACCTTATTTAAGTCGCAACAAAAATAGTTGCTTGTTTCACTCACCTACTCCGTACTATTTAATTGCTTAGAAATATACTTTCTTTATTAATTGTTAACATTTATTTTATTTTTTCCTCACAAAATAAAGTAAACGTTAACAATTCATTGGGACAGAGGGAGTAATAGTTAATTTTTTCAAGACCTTAAAAACTTTGCTTGAAAATGGTTTAATCATAAGCATTTTGTCTAAAATGCATTACTTACAAATTTTGATACCAACTTTTTCATTATTTAGTTATTTTCGGTTACTTTTATTAGGCTTTAACCATGTAAATTAAATGTATGATGTGATTGCACTTTACTTAATTTAAGTAACATAATAGTAGCGTGTTGAACTAAAGGCACTACTACAAAAGTTATTATAGACATCACACAATAGACATCGTATTTATATAAAATCTTAGGTCTATTAAATACACATCAGACTTATAAAATTACTGACGTCTATACAATTTAATATACATCAGTTGTTCAAAAAACCTGATATCTTTTAATCCAACTTTTAATTAGTATTTTCAATAAATGAAGACACATCAGATAACTACAAAATCTAATGTCTATTCATTTGATATATTTTAACCCAACTTATAAAATTAGTCATACGTCATACTTGTAAAAAATCAATAACTAACCCTTCACCTTCTGCCAAAATAAATAAATAAAAACTAATCTAGGGCTAATTAAAACCCTAAAATTTTCTACTCTTTCGATCCACCCACTTGTGATTCTACATGCGCCATTTATGACTTCGAAGATATTCAATCTGTCAATTAGGTTTGTCTTATCTCTAACTTTCTCCCGTCTAACTGAAATATAATTTGTGATTAATTTTCAATCCTTCATTTGAATAATTAGTTCAATCCTTCGAAAAACGAAAGGTATGGCTTTCTAATCAATTCTTTTGAATAATTCATTCCGTTGAACAATTATTTGACAATTTCGATATTGAATCCCTAATTTTGTTCGTTGATTTATTCTTTTACAGTTAGTTTTGTTAGATTTCAAGCAAATAATCAACTATTGCAGTAATTAAATGAGTACAAAGAAGTGTATGGAAAAGTGCGTGGGATTAATGTCCCAATTATTGAGGTATATAAACTTATACTCTTTAACCATTTAATTTTTATGTGTATGTTATTAAATTTTTTTAATCAGTCAGCATGGTCCCGATGCTTGTAGGAACGACAATGCTGCATTTAATGCCAACGATGGGTTTTCTCCGGTTCTCAGTGGTTGAAAGTACAAGTAAGACGATTTAGCTCCTATTCGGTACTATTGTGTGTGAGTTTAGAATTCCAAGATTATTAGTCATTCTTTACAATTCGTCTTTAGGGGGTCTCGACTTACCACATTCTGACTACGCCACTATTATAATGCGTTTTTATTTACTCAAGCAATCCTTTGGTGATAACTTTTTATCATGAAAACGCACTAAATCTTGTATGTATGATCAGTTCCAAATTAAAACTTGTGATGGTGTATTGGTAAATGACTATTACTTGCACAAAATTTTCTAATAGTCACACATTTTTAAATAAGATAGATTTGTGTGTATGGCCTTTAATGGTGACTAGCTACTATAAAACTTATTGTGTTAATTGTGTGAATGTGATCACCTTTGATATTTGATTGTTGTCACATAGAGCAGTATAGTAGCTACTATTAGACTCTTATTTATTAGCAACCAATTCTCCGTATGCGTACAACAAATTTATATGACAATTCCTATAGGAATAACATTGACATTTGAAAACAACCATACAAATATGTACTGTATTTTTCTACTTATGTATTATGTATGAGCTGTGAACATTCATATTTGTCATTTTGTTAGCTTATATTTTTAGATGTTCAAGTGTAAGAAATCAGTTTAACTATAAGTCTATGTATTTTTCCTCAACACGTTCCCTTATATGATACCCTTAGAAGTTAGAATTGAGATGTTGAAAGGTTGACGCAGTTATAAGTCCGTCATACCTGATGTTAGATATTCCACTTAAATTTGAGAGATGATGAGTTTCGAACCTATTATATCATAAATCAAGTTTTAACTTAAATTAATGGTTAAAACTTCACATTGATTTCTATACTCTAACATTAGAAAAGATCATAGATTTTTAGAATTAGATCTTTTGTTTTAAAACAATTTATTCTATGTTTTTTTTTAATTTTTTTTTTTTTTTTTTTTTTTTTTTTTTTTTTTGAAAAGTAAGCTACTTTATAAATGACTCAACACAAAAATCATACACACAGAACTCGTACAAGTTTGTCTTATATTTTTATTCAATCGTCCATTGTATGCATACAACGTAATCTGTATACTACATCAGAAAAAGTACATTGCAATGATCATAATATAAGCTTTGTAAACAAATACTCGTAGACTCGTAGTTGATTTTAAAAATATTACTCCATAGTACTCATACGTGTTTGTTTTCTACAAAATCGTATTTCCATAATCGATACCTCTATTTTTGGTGGGGAATTTTAGCAACCTTTCAAATGACAAATATTGACAATAAAGACCTAATACTTTCTTCTAACTCCCAACCAAACAATAAAGAATCACTTTTACTATTTCCCGCACCTTATTTTACTATTTCTCGCCCCAAAATTACCATTGTACCCTTACAAATAGAAAAAAAAAAAAAGAAAAAAAAAATTGTTTCATCTTCCTAAACCCAGAAACCGAAGTCTACCTCCTCTAAGAACCCAAAAAATACCCAAATCCATAGTATGCAATTACCCTAAACTTGACCCAAATTTGTTCATTTTGAAACCTAAAAGCAATCTCACACATCAACACTACCACCTCATGAAGAGCAAGACCCAGCCTCGAGAAAAAACCGCCGCGACGACCTCCATCGACTTCAGAAAATCGGGTGACCATGCACCACCACCATTCACGACCATCTACACCAGCTCAGGTGACCATGGAAGAGATCGAAACCGAAAAAAAAAAAAAAAAAAAAAAAAAAAAAGGAATCGGGTGAATTACCCGACTTACCTCAAGGTGAGTCGGGTGAGAAACCCGACTTACCACATGGTAAGTCGGGTCGTGAATCCGACTTACCATTGGTAGAGTCTACTTTTTCACCCGACTATACCAATGGATAGTCGGATTTTTTACCCGATTTGTCCATTTTTCCTTGAATTTTAATATATTTGTCATTTTCAATGATATTAGAATTTAAAAATTAACATACCTTAGCAATAATGCTTGAGTCTATCAACGCTATTTCAATTCCTAGTTTCGATATTGGCTATTAAAAAAAAAAAAAAAAAAGTTTAAGAAAATATTTTAGATTTCTAAATGTAAAAATTTGATGATACCAATTTTTCTTTCTCATGTCTTAAAAAAAAAATGTTTTAAATATTTAATTGTAAAAGTTTGGGTAAGGGCATTTTAGTCTTTTTACTAAAGATAAGGGGGCGAAATATAGTAAAAAGGGTGCGTAAAATAACAACTCCCTAAAGAATTGGACAACCAATTTGTGGTCCATGTCCAATCCATCAATCGACTGTACAATTTTGAAATTCTCGTATAATACCATCTTACGCTAAAATCAACTCAACACTTTTTGTATTGAGGTAGGCCCCACAGTAAGGTGGTCTTATATGCGAAATTGGTAAATATAATGCATCCACGCCAATTACCGGGGAATCATATTATAAGCACCGATAAGTAAAAGCCGTGCAGGGAACAACAACCACTCCTAAGGGCGCCAGCGAAGTGGAATCGCGTGGTCCCCTCGAAAGTCGGAACTAAAGTCGAGTCCACAACAATACCGGTTTCAACAACACGAGGCTTAATGAGAGGCCACCACAGCTTTCTGCGTCGCTCTCTCTCTCGGCCTTTCTAATGTGAACCAACTCGTGGCGCACCACGTTGCGCAGACATTTTACGTACGAGTTCATGTCGTGGTCTCGTTGGATGGCCCCGCCACTCCTGTAGGATGAGCGGTCGGTTAAGATCTCGAGTGGGTGGGGCGTGTTTAAGAACACTTTCTTTGCTGCTCGGAGTTGCTTTTATAAATGAGAAAGCAGTAGTGTAGAAGGAGAGTAGCAGAGAATAAACGATTTGTATTGAATATGCTGTGTTTTTCATCAACTGTACAATGAATATATATATGGAGATTTACATCCTAAACTATGGAAAGAAATAAGCTAACGAAGGAATGAACTAGGTGATTGATTTGGATAATCAATCAGTTATGTAATTGAGATCAATCAAGCTATGTTTCCTTATTTGTAGGAGATATTGATTTGATATTATCACAAGTATCTTTATCTTTAATATTCCCCCGCAAGATGGACTGTCCGTCGACGAGGCCAATCTTGGATGAAAGCGTCTCGAACCGGGGACGCGGCAGGGGCTTGGTGAGAGCATCGGCGAGCTGGTCATTTCCACTGATATGCGTTACCCTTAGCGCACCTGCTTGAACCTGTTCACGAACAAAATGAAAAGCCAGGGCGACATGTTTCATACGGGAGTGGAAGACAGGATTTGCAGAGTAATGAGTGGCACTTAAGTTGTCACAGTAGATGGTAGGTGGAGAGGTCGGCCCAAGGCCAAGTTCCAGAAGCAGGGAGTTGACCCAGAGGAGTTCAGACGTGGTATCAGCGACAGCGCGGAATTCAGCTTCTGTCGATGATCGGGCGATGGTTTTTTGCTTCTTTGAGGCCCACGCAATCGGGTTCTTGCCTAGGTAGACAATGTAGCCGGTAGTGGAGAGATAGTTGTTTGTGTCGCCAGCCCAGTCTGCGTCGCTGAACGCATGAAGCTGAAGAGACGTCTGTCGATGGAGCTGTAAACCAAGATGCATAGTGCCACGTAAGTATCGTAGTAGTTTACGCAGTGCAGTCCAGTGCGTGGATTGGGGTTGCTGCATGAACTGGGCTAGTTTATTTATAGCAAAAGAGAGATCCGGGCGAGTGAGAGACAGGTATTGGAGACTTCCTATGGTGGAGCGATAGCTCTTTGCGTCACACGGAGGTGAGCTCGGGTTTGCGCCAAGTGGAGGATAAGCTAGCATTGGAGTGGGTGATGGTTTGCAGTCGAGCAGGTCGTGTTTCTGTAAGATGTCATGAATGTACTTTGTTTGAGAGAGGAGCAGACCATTGCGATTAGGTGTTACTTCGACGCCGAGAAAATAAGAGAGGGTTCCTAAGTCTTTGAGAGAGAAACGAGTGGATAGTTGCTTGATGAATTCTGCGTGTAGAGTGGGTGAGGATCCTGTGACGATAATGTCGTCGACATAAACCAGTGCGTATAAAATGGCTTTGTCTTTTCTGTATACGAAGAGAGAGGGGTCGGCCAGTGAGGGTTGAAAGCCAAAACGAAGGAGGTAGGATTTGAGTTCATTGTACCAGGCACGAGGGGCCTGTTTAAGGCCATAGATGGCTTTGTGAAGACGACAAACGTGGGTGGTGGAGTCTGGATGAATAAACCCGGGAGGTTGGGACATGTAGACAGTGTCATGGAGAGTGCCTTGTAAAAAGGCATTGTTAATGTCAAGTTGACGCAGAGGCCAATTGTGATTAAGAGCAAGCGAGAGAATTAGTCGAACGGTGACAGGTTTGACCACCGGACTGAATGTATCTGTATAGTTAACACCATGTTGTTGATGGAAGCCTTTTGCGACTAAGCGTGCTTTGTATTTTTGAATCGTGTTGTCGGGATTGTATTTTACGCGGAACACCCATTTGCAGCCAACAATATTGTGCGCAGTTTCTGAGGGGACGAGAGTCCAAGTTTTGTTTTGAGTTAAGGCATTGTATTCATCCATCATCGCGGCACGCCAGTGAGGTAATGCTAGGGCCTGCTTGGTGGTAGTGGGAAGCGAATGTGGGGATGTGACGACCGCGAGTTGGGCATACTTGGGGTTTGGTTTGCGAATATTATTCGATAGTCGAGTGACAGGGCGCGGTAGGGAAGCAGACTGTGTGGTTGTTGTAGTGTGGTTAGATGATGAAGCAGGGAGAGTGGAAGTAGCAGACGGTGCCAAGGACGAAGGAGGAGGAAGTGGGGCAGAGAGAGGTACGGTGGGAGGAGCTGAAGCCAGTGGGGGCTGCTGTTGCACAGTGGCGGTGGTGGTGTTAGGCAGAAACGTGATAGGGGAGTCGTACCAGGAGTCAGTAACAGGGGGTATCGTGGTGTTAGTGGTAGGTGAGACAACAGTAATTAAACGAGTATAGGGAAATTCAGTCTCGACAAAAGATACGTGACGAGAGGTATAAACGCGTTGAGTGGTTGGGTCAAGACAAAGGTATGCGCTTTGAGTGGATGAGTATCCTAAAAAGACGCAGGGAATGGATTTTGGATCGAGTTTGTGAGTAGAGTAGGGGCGGAGCCAGGGATAGCAGAGACATCCGAAGGCTCGAAGTTTGTTGTAGTTAGGTGGTTTGTGGAATAGACGTAAATAGGGGGAGGCATTATCAAGTGTAGGTGTTGGTAGTCGGTTAATTAAATATACGGCAGTGCTAAACGCATGATTCCAGTAGTGCAGTGGAAGATTAGCGTGAGTTAAGAGTGACAGACCAGTTTCGACAATATGGCGATGTCGTCTTTCGGCATACCCATTGTGTTCGGGCGTGTGGGGAGGGGAAGTAAGATGGGAGATGCCGTGTTGACGGAGCGAAGGGGTGATTTTAACGTACTCACCACCGTTGTCAGAGAAAACTGTTATGATTTGTTTGTTAAAGTATTTTTCGACAAGTAATTTGAATTGGTTGAAAACTTGCAGAGAGTCAGACTTCTTCTTTAGGGGATAGAGCCAAGAGTACTTCGTATAATGATCGACAAACAAAATATAGTATTTAAAACCGTCAACAGAAAGGACGGGTGAGGACCAAACATCAGTAAAAAGCAACTCTAAAGGAGCAGTAGAGGAAAGAGAGGAAGTCGAAAAAGGGAGCTTGTGACATTTGTTTATTTTGCACGCATTACAATAATTAAAATGAGAAACAGAAACAGGTAGCTGATAAGTAGTCTTAATATAAGAAAAAACTGAAGAGGACGGATGCCCAAGACGATGATGCCACAAAGCGAGAGACGGTGAGGAGACAATAGCTGGAAGAGCACGGGTAAGTGAAGGCTGCCACAGGTAGGTGCCGGATTCAAGAGAGCCGTGGAGAATTATGCGATTCGTCAAAATATCCTTAAACAGAAAAGACGAGGGTGAGAACTCAATTGTAGCATTATTATCCGTGCAAAATTGGGAGACGGAGAGAATATTACGAGAAATCAGAGGTACATGTAAGACGTTGCGAAATAACAGAGAACAAGAGTTAGAGGAAATGTGAAAAGAACCTATGTTAGCAATTGGAAGGGATGAGCCATCGCCAATCACAACGTCATCCGGGCCATCATACGGAGAGTGCTGAGCGAGAGTTGAAAGATCATTAGTGATGTGATGCGTAGCACCACTATCGACAAGCCAAGCCGAGGAGAGTGGAGAGGCAGCGACAGCCGTATGTGCCTGCGGTTGTTGGTGAGGTGGACGATGGGGACGAGTGTAGGGCGTGAGTTTGAACGAAGGGTGATTCTTCTTGAAATTGCGACAGTTAAGGAAACCGTGACCCTTGTAGCTGCAATACTGAAATATGAGGACATCTTTGGAGGCATTGGAGGCGTGATCCGAGGAGTAGGCTGGGCGAGGAGGATAGCGCGAACTATTAGCGCGATAATTCGCGGCAAACGCAGCAGCAGGCAGAACCGTGTCAGGTTTGTTCTCAGGATGTTGGAGTTCGTGGTTGAGCAGCTTTTCATGAAGCGCATCGAACGAAATTGGCGTGTCACGAGCATCTACGGATTCTTTGATAGCACGATAATGATTCGAGTCGAGACCCCGGAGGACTTTAGCTGTGATATCCTCAGGATCCATCGGCTTCCCGAGTAGAGCAAGTTCAATGGTACACGATTTAATGCTATGCATATACGCTGTGATGGATTGAGTCGGGAGTTTGACAATGGATTCAAGGCGCTGTTTAATCGAGTTGATGTGAGTCCGAGTGGGTCGACCGAATAAGGACTTTATAGTGTCCCACACGGCCTTGGACGTCTTACATTCAGTGACCTGACCCGCAAGGGAGTCTTCAAGGGTGCCGACAATAGCACCGCGAAGAAGACTGTCTTGACGAGACCAAGTCGTAAAAGCGGGGTTCGCGGTGGTTTTGTCACCGGAAGTAAGAGTGGCGGCAGGACAGGGATGAGACCCGTCTACGAAGCCGAATAGTTCCATGCCTTCGAGGAAAGCTCGGATCTGAAACGCCCACTGAGTGTAGTTAGCAGTGGTGAGCGTTTTGCACTGAGACAAGTTAACGTAGAGGATCGGAGCCTCGGAGTCCTTGGCGTTAGGAAGAAGAAGCGTGTGACCAGACATCGTGGATAGTTAAAACCGAGGATCGTCGGCGGTTGATACCATATAAATGAGAAAGCAGTAGTGTAGAAGGAGAGTAGCAGAGAATAAACGATTTGTATTGAATATGCTGTGTTTTTCATCAACTGTACAATGAATATATATATGGAGATTTACATCCTAAACTATGGAAAGAAATAAGCTAACGAAGGAATGAACTAGGTGATTGATTTGGATAATCAATCAGTTATGTAATTGAGATCAATCAAGCTATATTTCCTTATTTGTAGGAGATATTGATTTGATATTATCACAAGTATCTTTATCTTTAATAGCTTTCTCGTGCGGTTTTTGTACCTCAATGCGGGCCGAACTGAGAGGCTTGGTCGTCGGATTAGAGCAAGCACGGTCGCTAAGTCTAAGTATAGTTCTTGTGTGCATGGATAATAGTCCGTGTGTCGATTTCCTACGCGAAGATCAACTGCTAAGTAATAATATTCGGCCTTTGGTTCAACATTGCAGAGATTTAATTGCGTTAGACGGGTGGGTCGTCCAAGTTGAACACGTGTTTCGTGAGACCAATCGAGCGGCAGATTGGCTAGCCAACTGTGGCTTACACTCGAGCACTACTATTACTCTGTTTGACGTCCCTCCTGAGGGTCTTCAACCCGTAATGTCGTCATATAGGCTATTAATTATTAATTATATTTATGAAATTTAGAGTTTATATACTCCGTACAATTTATTTTCAGTTTTTTTTTTTTTTGGTTATATCAAAGCTCTTAATGTCGATTTATGAAATTCAAAATTAATTTAATTATCTTATAAATAATTTTTCTAAATGAATGGACAAATTTTTAACTTTATTTTTGTAAGCTATTAAGATTAGTATGTAAAAATTGAGTTCATTTAATTAGTTCATACTCCGTAAATAATTTTATAAAATAATTGAACCTTAAATATGTTTAAACTAGACTTTTAAATTTTTTTTTTTCTTTATACGTTGACATTACCTAATGTTAGAAATGCAGAGATCAACAGACACGATAAAGAAATTATATCTAAGACCTACAATTTATCTTTTAAATTTGGCTTTTAACCTTAATTTATGAAAATCGGGGCTCATCTAAACCAAATTTTTCGTTATATTTTATCTCGTAATAAATATGTTAATTACTTTATTTTTTGTCCAATTTTTTTTTTTATTAAATTTTCTTTATCTTGGTATAACCTATAAATTATCCACACGTAGATTTACATAATAAAGAAATTACACCTAGAGTAATTGTGATAATTTTGATGTTTTTAAGGACTACAATTTTTTTTTAAAAAAAAAAAAAAAAAACCGAAGGCAATTTTTTTGTATATTTTTCATATTTGTATTGTGCCCCCCCTAACCCAAAATCTTGGGTCCGCCACTGTATGTCACATTATCGTATATGTACATGAAAATTATTTGGCACTATAAATACAAAGCACCATACCACAACCTAGTAAACATACAACAGTTTATTTAATTGTATCATCAAAAAAAAAAAAAAAAAAAAAAAAAGAAGACATTTTGCATAATATTTATTGGCCTTTCATTACAATTACAATATATAAATTAAAATATAATTTAACAATGGCTGATTCAATGCAAGTTTCGAATGTCGTAGTGCAAGAAGACATTAATGAGTTTGTTGTAAACCAAGGTTATGGAGTTAAGGGTTTGATTGATGTTATGAAAATCAAAACCCTACCAAAACAATACATTCATCCTGAGGAAGAGAGGTTTAACCTAAAAATGTCGCTCCTTAGAAATCGGTCTTTAGGAAGCATGTTTAGGCCGAAATGCATTCCAATCATCGACATGTCGAGCTCAAACACCGAGCAACTTGAGAAAAATATTTGCAATGCCGCGGAAAAGTGGGGATTTTTCCAGATAATTAACCATGGGGTGCGTGTTGAGATGCTGGAGGAGGCCAAAGCGGCTAGCTACCGCTTCTTTGAGCAACCCGTGGAGGAGAAGGCTAAGTACATGAAAGGTAAGTCCGTGTCGAATAATGTAAGGTATGGTACAAGTTTCGTGCCTGAAGCTGAAAAGGCTCTGGAATGGAAGGATTATCTTAGTTTGTTCTATGTTTCCGATGATGAGGCCAATGCTCTTTGGCCGTCCGCTTGCAAGTAATCTTTTTTTTTTTTTTTTTTTTTGTCTTTTGTGTGTCAGAATCTTCTAGAATAACTCAACCGTATAGTTTCGCTTTTAAACCTAGATTATCATAATAAATTTATTTAATTTTGATGTTTCTCTTATACAAATACCCTTATATGCGTTCCTCATCGATTGTTTTTCCCGAAAAAGGGTTAAAAAATCGATGAGGAACGCATATGATGGTATTTGTATAAGAGAAACATCAAAATTTATTATGCTCCAACGGCTTCGCCGCCGAATCCGAACCAAAAGATACCCTACATAAAATTGGTGAACCCGTTTGGGTGATTGATGAAATGAAATTTTTTGTTATATGCAATTAGTGTGGCAAAAATTGAATAATTTTACGGTAGAATTACTCTAGAGGATCTCAATACCTTTTTTATTTATTTGGTGTCGAAAGATTATGCAATCCACATATGATAAGAATTTTGAAATGGAAATATATATATTCTCAAAGATTATTCTTATACTGAAAATCAAAATATTCCAAGAATCTTTTAGGATATATCCGTTTTGAGTTTCTTATGATCACACCTGTATACATCTGTTCACATTCTAGTTTAGAACTCGTGGAAATGCACAACTTATTAAGTGAAGGTTTATAGTTTTATTGAGACATTTTTGTAATATAGTCATGAGTTTATAACTATCTTTTTTTATACTAAACGACAGTTGTTGCTGACATCATCAATGTCACATGGCGCAATTCTGTGCAGTTTTTCCCCCGCCAAAATGCAATGCTGGCATCATTCTATCATATTCTATGTTTTTATGTCTAGGTTTATCTATGATTATCGTTTCTTAATAATCATGTTCACACTTATGTTATAAGTAAAATAATTAATAAATGTTTAGCATTATCTATATTAATTATATATAACAAAAACCATCTTACATAAATTTTCCCTCCAAATTTCCCTCCAACTTTTACATGATTTTATCCCTTTTATTTTATTTTATTTTATTTTTATCCCTTTTGTTTTATTTTATTTTATTTCCTTTTGGAAATTATTTCATAAAAGTAAGTTAAGATCTTCTATGTAATTCGTAGTATAAATTTTTTTTAACTCTTAAACTATCCATTTTTATTTAATGTGTTTTCAATATATCATTTTATCTCTTAACTAACCATTTTTATTTAATGTGCTTTCAGTATAACATTTTAAGCGTGTTTTACCATATTATTATAAATGATGAATTTTAAGACAATGTATTGCGATACTTTAATCGTTTTCACCAAATTAAGATATATTTTTTTAAAAAATTATAGCTCTATTTGTATAAAAAAATTTAAAAGTTTCACTATTCTAATTTTTTGTTACAATTTTCAACGTTTCCATCATCTAAATTTTGATAGTTAATTAAGAAAAATCAAAATTGAAACTTTCAAACCTATTAAACGAGTTATTTAGAAGACAAATACGGGTTGAATGATTTAAATATTTTCATAATACTTTACTACGTTAAACAAGTCATATACGCGGGTTACATGTTAAATAAATACGTGGACGGGTAAAGTACAGTTTGTTGTATTTGGGTCTGAAAATACATGTTTATTTAGGTTGTGTTTATATTATTATACTTATCTAATTTAATATTTAATTTAATTATCAAATTTTTCAATTAATTATTAACTTATTTTTATACATCCCGTGCATTTATGCACGGGTATTATCCTAGTTAACAATATATAGTGATTGATAGGGTATTGATTTTTCATATACGGATTTTATTCAAGTTATATACTTTTTTCATTGTTATTTCAAAACTACCCTTTTTTACTCAAAAAGTATACACAATTATCTCACCAACACAACACCAACAAAACACCACAAAAACAACCACAAAAACAACCACTAACCCCCAACCGCCAACCGGCCGCCCTCCACTGTACGCCGTCGCCGGCCGCCCTCCACTCTACGCCGTCGCCGCCTTGACCCACGCCGCCACCGCCCATTCCCTCGCTGCCGGCCACCGACCACCGCCACTAACCAACCCTTCACAAATCTTATAACCATTCCTTTACACACCTTAATTTTAAATTTGACAATCTATTGAAAATTAATAAAAATCTATAATTTAAACTCAAAAGTTGAAATTAAAAACGGTTAAAACTTATTATTGGGATTAATGATTAAGAAATTGAAAAATTGAATGAATTTGATTGAAAATTAGTCAGGGAAACAAAAAAGAGAAAAAAGAGATAATCGTGTATACTTTTTGAGTAAAAAAGGTAGGATTGAAAATAATAATGAAAAAAGTATACAATTTGAGTAAATTCCGTATATGAAAAATCAATTACGATAGTAATATGTATCTTAAATTAATTACTTCTTTTATTTTAATATTTTACTTTTCATTATATATATCTATAATAAAATATAAAAATAAGTAACTTAATCTATTATTTCGTTTATAATTCCATATTAAAGTTCAAAATTAAACTAAACTAATCTAATCAAACTAAAACAATCAACTTAAATCAAACTAATCGAATCAACTATAACTAATCTAATCAAACTAAATAACATTTAATTAACTTAAATTAAACTAAACTAATCTAATCAACTAAAACAATCAAACTAAACTAATCAAATCAACTAATCAAATCAACTAAATAACATTTAATAAACTTAAATTAAACTAAGCAAATCTAATCAAACTAAAACAATCAAACTAAACTAATCAAATCAACTAAATTATAACAAACAAACTTAAATCAAATTAAGTTAAAAAAACATACATTTTTCACCGGAGTACCACGTCGGAAGGGTGCCGGAGTAGGGCGGCAGCAGGGTGGGGCGGCGTGGTAGGGCGACAGCAGGGTGGGGTGACGTGGTGGGGCGGCAGCAGCGTGGGGCGGCGTGGTGTAGCAGCAGCAGGGTGGGGCGGCGTCGTAGTCGTCGTCGTCGTCTCGAAATCGCCTTTTTTTTTTTTTTTTTAATTATATAACGACAGAACTGATTCAGGGGAAGGGGTTTGATTTTATAAAAGTTTGCAACGGATTATTTGCGACAGACCCAAAATCTGTCGCAAATTCTGACACAGTCAAAGATGCCAAGGAATATTCCTTAGCATCTTCAGACATTTGCGACGGAAATTAATTCTGTCGCAAAAATTCCGTCGCAATTGCCAGTCCGTCGTAAAAAAAC
Source organism: Dianthus caryophyllus (assembly GCA_023091065.1). Taxonomy (NCBI): domain Eukaryota; kingdom Viridiplantae; phylum Streptophyta; class Magnoliopsida; order Caryophyllales; family Caryophyllaceae; genus Dianthus; species Dianthus caryophyllus. Next base: position 34,809,226 of record CM041519.1, read on the forward strand.
CGTCGCATCGTTTTGGCGCATAATAAAATTTTGGCTCCAATAATTTGCGGATTAATCTGCGACGGAATTTGCAACGGACTTAGATAGTCCGTCGCAAAATTTCATCGCAAATTTTTGGCGCAAAATAAAATTTTGGCACCAATAATTCGCGGGCCATGTTGCGAGGGTATTTGCGACGGAATTAAATTGATCCGTCGCAAATACTATTTTCCGTCGCAATTTTTTTTCCTGCGACGAACTTTTTATTCCGTCGCAAACTCTGTCGCAATTCGACTGTTTTTTTTGTAGTGTCTTCAATGCAAGTAGCTTTCTCACAACAAATATTATAATTCCATGTATATAAAAATCACAAAGTCTACTCAGATCATAAGTTATATCAAATAGACATTTATAATCTTTAGGTTAATTTTTTTATCCTGAATTTAAATTTATTAAATGACTGTTTCAAATTTTTATTATTATCTAAAATATTACTACCACAATATTATATTAACCGTGCATTTGCACGTGCACTAAACTAGTTTAATAAATAATTTTTGTAAAGTATATTTATTATAACTATTAATTGGGCTTAAATTGGTTATATACTTAGCAAATTGCCAAATTTTATTTAAGGTTAAAAGTCCATTTATTTGTTAGTCATTTTGTTAGGATTCCAGGCAGGAAAATTTTTCATGAGAATGACACATTATTAATTAAGATTCTTTAGTGATTTTTCATTTAGTATATAGCAAATGAAGTAGATAATGATGATTAGAAAAAATGTTAATTTATTTTATTCCGGACAATAAATATTAATATATATAACTCACGCGTCTTTGTGAGGAGTATATACACTGCAATAATACAAAAAATGTACTTAAAAGTTTATAATTTAGTAAGTCTATACATTGAAATTGTTATAAATGCAGGAACGAAGCTTTAAAGTTTATAAATATGACCGAAATCGTTGTTAGGCGTCTTCTCCAAATACTTATGAAAGGACTCAACATCGACAACATAGACGAGAAAAAAGAGTCCCTATTAATGGGCTCAAAGAGGGTTAACCTAAACTTCTACCCAAAATGCCCTAACCCTGAGCTAACATACGGTGTGGGGCGTCACTCAGACGTCTCCACCCTCACCGTCCTTCTCCAGGACGATGTGGGTGGCCTGTATGTACAAGGGTTAGACGGTTTGTCGCTGATCGATGTTCCTCCGGTTAAAGGGGCACTAGTGATTAATGTAGGAGATGCCCTACAAATTCTAAGCAATGGCAAGTATCAAAGTGTCGAACATTGGGTCATACCGAATGACAGTGAAAATAGGGTTTCAGTCCCACTATTCGTCAATCCGATCCCAAATGCTGTAATTGGTCCCTTTGAAGAAGTTATCAAAGAAGGCGAAGCCCCGAAGTATAAAAATGTTCTTTACTCGGATTATGTCAAGAATTTCTTCAAGAATGCTCATGATGGTAAAGCTACAATCGATTTTGCTAAGGTGTAACTTCGATTAATTTCAATATCAGTTCAATTTCCGATTTGTTATGCTTATTAAATTCAATTCTGTGTGACAAAGCGAGTGTGTGCGCGCGCGTGTAACGGTTTGTACTTTGGAATATTTTTTATTAGCGTCAGCAACTGAGTTATTTTAGTATGTTCGTGCAACATTGTGAGATTTTACATTGAAGAAATAAGGAATGTAATTTTGAATTCTTAATATTTTTGTAATGAATGTAGTAAATTAGGTGGCACCGTGGCACGCTATTGCTGTTCTTCTGAAGTTCTCCGTATTGTAGAAAAAATAGTCTTATTTCTATGAATAATGAAACTATATATAATCATTTTATTTTGATTGTGTTCATTGTTTACTCATATGAATGTCTACAAAATAGTACGATGTGATACGGAATTATATGGTAGTCTTGCGCAGAACCCCGTGTTCCATGACCTAGTGTGCTAAACATATTGAAATTGAGTGTCATTTTGTCTTGAAGGTCTTGTTTCTACGTCGCACGTCCCCACCCATGACAGCTTGTTGACAACTTCACAAAAGCTTAAGGCGCGCCGCATTTTCAGACTCTTCTCTATAAGCTGGACACTCTTGATCTCTATACTCCAACTTGAGAGGGGTAATACGATGTGATACGGATTTATATAGTAGTCTTATACTAATTTGGCTCGACTTAATGATGGCCCATAATAATGTTGTATATATACTCTAGATGAAACATGGAATTATCCATAACAATAATTTAACACAATCTTCTACTATTACTTATCTTCTAAATTGTGAAAAAAAATGTTGTACGGAGTAAAATTTCAATAAACAATTATACCACATTTCGTTGTTCGGATTTTTTTTAAAGAATGTGCATAGAATGCACATGATAAAAAATTTAAAGAGGAAATATTCTTTAAAATTAAGATAATTTAAATATAATCCCTTTTAAAACATTTTTTTTTTCCAAAAAAATTCTTTGTATTTTTTTTACCACATAACACCCATTTTTAGACACTTTTTTTATTTTCCAAATTAGCCCAACACCGAAAATTTCACTTAAATGAAATATTCTGTCCAAAATTCAAAATTTAAACATAATTTCTACTCCCTCCGTCCCGGTCATTTGTTTACCCTTTCCATTTTGGGGTGTACGGGTCATTTGTTTACACTTTCTATAAATGATCATGATTGACCCATGTGGGAGGTGGACCTCTACACTCCCTTAACCAATTACATTTGATAATTTTAAGCAAACGAGACCCCCTTGCTTTGTACTTATATTATTATTTTATTAGTTTTTTCTCTACCTCTCTCCTCACATCGATAAATGTGTATAAAGTAAATGTAAACAAATAATTAACCGAGACGGAGGGAGTACTTTTATTATAATTTTGCCTTGCCATTCTATATATATATTTTTTTTTTTTATATTTGCCTTAATAAACGTGATTCTTCCTCCTTCATTCATATTCTCCTCCTTCTCCAAAAAAAAATTAAGACTTTCTCTTCAAAAATCCTTCACTAAAATTTTATCCGTCCAATAATATCTCAATTAACAAGAGTTAAGCATATTTAGTCCTTTTTTATTTTTATTTTATTTTATTTGGTTTCCTGAATAAAAAACAAGAAACACAAACTTATTACAAATTCTAAGGCAGTCTCATAGTATGAGACACACTGCCAAATCATCAAAAAAAAAAAAATTTATCCCCAAATATAACTTTCTCAACCCTAGATTACCAGAAATACATCATCAATCTACCACCACTAATACTTCTCAGACCACCATGAATCTCATCCAAACCAACCTCTTCAGCTCGATCTCACCTACAACCTCGCCGGACAATGGGAATTCCGGCGACCTTTGCTTTGACCCAACTGGCGGCCTCACCGGAGAAATAAAATTCCGACGACCTCTTTATTATTTATTTTTTCAATGTTACGCTTCTCTCACCTTTCTCCTAACATTCTTTAATGTTAATCTTTTATCCAAATTAAGTTTAATGTAGACAATTGAAAATAATATTGATAATTATCAGATTTATTCCACATCCACATACTATCAATATACAATAAAAGATACTCCGTCGTTCATATTATTCCTAAAATATTTCAAACGTAACTTAAACACATTTCAATAGTAACGTTAATACATTTAATTAATAATTTCACCAATAAAGTTTTGAGAAAGATTTAGTTACGTTTCAAGAACTTACAGTTACATTTCAAATATCATGAATTATTTTTGTCAACAAGCGAGTAAAATTAGGTTTTGCGAAAAATGATAAAATCAGGAAAAATAAGAAGTTGATGTCATCGGAATTGAGCAGATCGGATCAACAATTTGAACTCACATTGAGTTTATCGTGGGATGGTGGTCGATGCGAGAAGGTGGTGTTAGCGACGACTTCAACAAAGTTAGAGGTAGTTGGGGGCGGTGTTGATTGAATCGAAATGAGAAATGTAAAGGTGATTGGACTCCGACGAGTTTTTTGGCGGCGGCTTCTGTGGTGGTTGTCCGGCAAGTTTGTTGGTGGCGCTGCTCGTGGTGGCGATTGAGGCAATAGGTTTGATATAGACGGTGGTGGTTGTCTGATAGTAGGTAGTGTTTGAGACTTGATTTTGGGGTTAATGTAATAAATCAGTTTAACTGAGAAATATATGGTGTGTGAGGGTGTATGATAAATACAATGGACTAATTAATGATGTCTTATGGTATGAGGCAGCCTCACCATAGACATACTCATAAACCCACATGCAAATATAATTACTACATTCATTACAAAATATTAAGAATTCAAATTACCTTTCCTTATTTCTTCAATGTAATTTGATAGCAATAGTGAAGAGGAAGATTTGGTGAAAAAGTCAAAAAAATTTAGGAAAAAATTAAGGTTTTCAGATTATTTTTGAGGGATTTTTGTTTGAATGTTTTTTTGGAGGTTCATTAATGAGGTATTGGCTTTTGTTGGACCTAGTCCTTTTATTAGTTTTGATAATGTCAAGTGAAACGTTATATTTATTTTAATTATATTATGTTGCGCGTAACGTTTCTTGTGAAAGTGTTGATAGATTCTTATAGCAAGAAAAACGAAATGGAACACGAGATTCTTCAAGCTACTACAAGTCAAGACCGAAGATTAGTTTATCTTTAGTTTACTAGTTTTAGGAAGAATCAAAATAGTTAATGTTGGATGAATGTTATAAGTATTACTAGTAATAGTAATAGCTATAACATTAAGAATCACGTACACCATATTTTAATTGTTTTCGAAAATATGTGTTTTAAAATTATTTGATTTTAAATTGGTGAAATATATTATTTTGCAAATCTTTAAATCCAAAATAATATTAAGAGAATCCCATTATTTTGGGTAGAATCTCTACATAATATTCCTACATGATTTCCTCTATTTCTAGATAGGAAATAAATATTTTTTTTATACACTTGAATGATTCTCTATGATTTCATACCTTATTATTTTTATTCTTATCCAAACAATATCTCACAAGGAATTATTTACAAATCTCCTTTGAATTGGAATTATTGCCTTGAGAGATATTTTCTATCTTTTGATTAGTTTGTGCCTAACTTAAATTGATAACATTTAAAGGCATTAATAATCAAGGAATTTAACACACAAGGAAACATTTGATACTTATTATACGTAATCTACTACTTGCAAAATTGTGAAGATGTGCAATCAAATAAGTTTGGCAAGTATCCATATGTTTCCTTATAATCAAAATATACACACACTTTGTCCTAAATGGACGTGTGTTTTTGCGGCTCAATTGAGCTTGCTTTTTGCTCAAGTAATTCACAAAAAAAAACCCTACTCCTAAACTACTATATATACAAAGCTCATTTGCAACTTTAATCCCATCTTTTGCAAACCTTTTGATTTATACTTCTTATCTTACAAAGTTATTTTAAAGTGTTCTTAAAATCATAAAACTTTGTTTGTGTTTTAACTTTTCAAAAGGTGTTCTTTAATCTCATACATCCAAATCATTAAAACTTTTGATTTAGATTTATTTTGATTAGACTTGACGATCTTGCTAACACGAGATCAAACTGTAGTTTCTTTTTAACGAGAGGAACGAGCGAGAGTGTCAAACGATACTCTACACAATCAAAACTGGTTGTGAGTAGATTAATTTTATTGTAATCCGTGGAAGGTACTAATATTTTTAATCGAGTAATAGTGGACGTAGATCTCGAGGTGTGAGATTGAACCACTTCAAAAATTCCGCTGTGTCTTACTCTTTATCGCTTTCCGCATTTATTTTACATTTATTCACTCTTGTTTTAGAAATCGAAGAAAGTTTGAAAAAGCTTTCGTTACTCAATTCACCCCCCCTCTTGAGTATTTTTCACTTTATCGGATCCATAGACTCTTCAATTGGTATCAGAGCCTCGTGCTCTTGATTGCCTAACACCAAAAGAGACTGATCCGTCTTTTTATCTATCTTGTTTCTATGGAATCCAAACACCTTAAATGTCCTGTCTTTGATGGCACGGACTACGGACTTTGGAAAAATATGATGATGCATTACATCAAAGGTTATGATTGGGAATGTTGGAAGATAATAACGAAAGGCCCTGTCCAGATTATGCATACCGATAAGGATGGCAAATCATGTGTCAAGGATGAGGATGACTATACTGAGGCTGATTACAAGAAAGCCGAGAAAAACTCTAAAGCCATGGCTCTACTTCAAAATGGAATAAGCCTGGCCGAGTACAATCGATTTTCTGCTTGTAATTCTGCGAAGGAAATATGGGATGGCCTGGAATTAGCTTATGAAGGGACATCCATAGTCAAAAAACATAGAGTAGACCTATTGATGCAACAATATGAAATGTTCTCTATGGACAAGGATGAAAGCATCAATAGTATGTCAACTCGCTTTTCCAACATTACCAATGAACTAAGAAATTTAGGTCAAAAATTTGAACCTGAAGATCTAGTTCGAAAAATCCTTAGAAGCCTAACCGACAAATGGCAACCTAAGGTTACTGCAATTGAGGAAGCTAAGGATTTATCCAAACTCACTTACCAAGAATTACTTGGATCACTTATGGCGCATGAGCTAACTCTTAATAAGCGCATAAGTGAATCTAGTAAAGGAAAGGGGATAGTCCTAAAAGCTAACTCAAGCGATGATGAAGATTTAGAGGATGAAACTATTTTGTTTGCTAAACGTTTTAGAAGAGGACTTTTCATAAAGCAAGCAAAATCTTCAACGAACAAAAATTCAAATACCACAAAACCATCCATGTCGAGGAGAGGATGTTTTAAATGTGGAGAATCTAATCACATGATGAGGGATTGTCCAACGTGGAAGGATATAAAATCCAAAGCCAAACGAGAAAAGACGAAGAACGAATATAAGCAAGTTATGCTTGCTTCATGTTGGGGCGGTCTAGACTCCGACGACAATGATGATGATGATGAGGACGACGAGGCAAATCTGTGCCTTGACGTGAGAATGGACGAGATAGACGAAGCAACTGATGATGAAAGGTGCTTCGTGGGTAAACAAGACAACTCAGATTCCGACGAGGAAGACAGTGAGGTTTGTTTTACTGAACTTAAGAAATTAGCTAAATCTCTTCCTAAAAATCAATTGATTAAATATCTTGAATTGACGTTAGATGAAGTTCATAAAAGAGATCTTGAAATAAAAGAGTTGAATGTTCAAATCAATGATGTTGTTGAGGAAAATGATTATATAAGAGCAAAAAATGAGAAATTGAAATCCAAAGTTACAGCTCACCAAGCTATAACTTTGGAACTTAAAGCTCTTAAGAAAACTCTAGAATCTAAAGTTATAGAACTTAACACTATAACTTCAGAACTAGAAAAGAAAAACAATGTTCTTTCTCAACAAGCTAGAGATTTAACCAACGAATTAAACAAGATCAAGGATGTACAAGTCGAAGAACTTTCCATCTTTTTGGATAGGCTTGGATCCAATGAACTAAATGATTCTACTTCAACTATTGAATCGAATGATCTTTTGAAAGAGTTAGAATCTAAAGTTATAGCTGCCGAGAGTATAACCGTAGAGTTAAAATTTGAAAATGAGAAACTCACGAAAAGTCTCGCCACTTTAAATAAAGAACTAACCGAGTCACATCGTCAACACTATAATGAGATCTTGATTGTAAACGATGAATTTAAAAGTTATCGTATGAAGTATAACGATGAGACCATGCAAGGTTGTGCTAAATTGCAAGAAGAGATAAATTCACTAAAAGAACAACTTGTTTATGCTATGAAAGTGAATGCTAAATGGGAAGGTAGCACAACCGTCTTAAACTTCTTAAATGAACAATCTGACAATAACATGAAAATGGGTTTAGGATATGAATGTTATAGTCGTAGAAATCACAACAGATATAACGCCACACCCTCGGATAGAGATTTTAGAAAACGTAAATATGTTGACCTACCCGAGTATATTATATGTAATTATTGTGGTAAAACCGGTCATGTTTTTAACGCTTGTGATAAACGACATAATGACATTAATGCTAATCTTAATCATGTTAAAAATATGAGCATAAATGAAGATGACACAAATAGTAGTACTCTTAACATTAACCTTGAGAGAGTCAAGTCTAAAAGGAATTCTAACGTCACCTTTGTGCATTCTAAAGATAATTGTGAAAGTTACAACACCACCAACTATAACTATGCTCATACTTCAACCAAAGGTACGACAAGTTTTGCAAAACGTGTCAAACAAGTCTGGGTTCGTAAGGAACATGTTTTTAGAGTCACTAATCTCAAGGGACCCAACCTAGCTTGGGTACCTAAAAACCTAATCTGATTGCTTTACAGGTTAAAGTAAGAGAAGAAAACAAGTGGTACTTGGATAGTGGGTGCTCTCGACATATGACGGGAGACATTAACCAATTTCTCTTACTTGAACCTTACGATGGAGGAAACGTCACATTTGGGGACAACAAGAAAGGTAAAGTTGTCAGCATTGGAAAGGTAGGCGTTTCTCACTCACATGCAATCGATAATGTTTATTTGGTAAGTGGTCTTAAACATAACTTACTTAGTATATCACAACTATGCGATCGCGGAAATAAAGTTGTTTTCCACGCAAATGTGTGTCGCATAATTGTTGAGGGTACGAGTAACGTTATTCTAGAGGGTCATAGACGCAGGAATGTTTACACCGTCGACCTAAATGTTATTCCCAATAATTCCCTATCTTGTATGAAAGCTTCTCTTGATGATCCATGTCTTTGGCATAAAAGATTCGGTCACATTAGTGCTCAAGCTCTTAAAAGGTTGAAATCATGGAACCTCGTAGAAGGTTTACCATCTATGAAGTTCGACCAAGAAAGAGTGTGCGAAACTTGCGCACGATGTAAGCACGTTAGATCGTCTTTCAAGCCCAAAAGAATGGTTAGCACATCAAAACCTCTCGAACTCATTCATATGGATCTTTGTGGACCAATGAAAGTGAGAAGTCGAGGAGGAGCACGCTACGTTTTTGTTCTTGTCGATGACTACTCTAGGTATGTTTGGCCGATCTTCTTAAGCACAAAAGACGAAACCTTCTTTGAGTTCGAGTGCTTAATGAAGCTTATCCAAAATAAGTTTGACCATAAACTTATTTCTATTCGTTCCGATCATGGCACGAATTCGATAACAATTCTTTTATTGATTATTGTAGAGCTCATGGAGTCGGACATAATTTTTCCGCTCCACGAACTCCTCAACAAAATGGTGTTGTTGAGAGGATGAATAGAACCCTAGAGGACATGTCACGAACAATGCTTTTGTGTAGTGGCTTACCCCGTCATTTCTGGGCCGAAGCCGTTAACACCGCATGTTATATACATAACCGCGCAATGATCAGACCAATTCTAAAGAAAACGCCCTATGAGTTACTACGAGGAAGAAAGCCCAACATTGCACATTTACGATGCTTTGGTAGCAAATGTTATGTGCATAACAATGGGAAGAATAATTTAAGTAAATTCGATCCTCGTAGTGATGAAGCGATTTTTATTGGATACTCTAATCAAAGCAAAGCGTATAAAGTATATAATAAAAGAACGTTGTGCGTAGAAGAAAGTGTTCACGTGATTTTTGATGAAACCAACTCTTTTGATAAGGCATCACAAAATGACGAAGAAGATGAATCTGATCCGGGCTTTAAATTAGCTCGAGATGATTTTCAATTCAATGAAGAAGGAAATGAAGTCAATGACACTGAACAAGAAATTTTGCCCAATGCTGAAAATGGAAATCCGAAGGTTATAGCAGATGAGACTATAATTATTGACGCTAATCCCTCAAACGAACCAAAAGTTATAGCAAACAATACTATAACTTCGAGCAACAACTCAGGGGGAACTAACAATGTTATAGCACCCACTACTATAACTTCAAGTATTGATCATGACGCCTCGACTAATAGAGAGGAAGCTAGTTCCTCATCGACAAATGACGAGACGAATGATCTTCCATTTATTCCTAAGAAGTGGAAGCATCAAAGCTCTCACTCTGTCGATGCAATTTTGGGCAATATAAGATCAGGTGTTCAAACTCGCAGATCCTTGAACAACTTTTGCGAGCATGATTCCTTCTTATCCACCATTGAGCCGGAAAACATCAAAGTAGCTTTAACAGATCCAGATTGGGTCATTGCTATGCAAGAGGAACTCAACCAATTTGAAAGAAATAAAGTATGGCATCTCGTTCCAAGACCTAACGATAGATCGGTTATTGGTACAAGGTGGGTCTTTAGAAACAAATTGGATGATACGGGAACTATTGTGAGAAACAAAGCTAGATTGGTTGTACAAGGGTACAATCAACAAGAAGGGATTGACTACGACGAAACCTACGCCCCAGTAGCAAGACTGGAGGCTATCCGACTTCTAATCGCATTCGCAGCTCATAAAGGAATTAAGCTCTTTCAGATGGATGTCAAAACGGCTTTTCTCAATGGCTATCTAAATGAGGAAGTCTACGTGAAACAACCTCCAGGGTTCGAAAATGGTGAATTTCCTAATCACGTTTTCAAACTAGACAAAGCACTCTATGGGTTAAAACAAGCCCCTCGTGCGTGGTATGACCGCCTCTCAAAATTTTTAATTGAAAATGACTTTAAGAGAGGTTCAGTTGATAAGACTTTGTTTTTGAAAAGTGAAGGAAATGATCTACTCATGGTTCAAATTTATGTAGACGACATTATTTTTGGTTCTACAAAAAATGAGCTATGTGAATATTTTTCGAACCTAATGACTTCACAATTTGAGATGAGCATGATGGGGGAATTAAAATTCTTCCTTGGCCTACAAATTCAACAAACTGAGGAAGGCATTATGATCCATCAACAGAAATATATTAAAGAGCTGATCAAGCGTTTTGGGATGGAAAACGCAAAACCAAATGCTACACCTATGGCCGTAACTACAAAGTTAAGTTCAGATGACAATGGTAAGCCGATTAATGAAACACAATTTCGAGATTACGCAGGTTGTACAGTCGACCGGAAAAGTACGTCAGGAATTGCAACATTTGTTGGACCATGCATTATCTCATGGGCCTCTAAGAAGCAAAATACAGTAGCTCTTTCTACCGCTGAAAGTGAGTATATTGCTGCTGCTTTAATTTGTTCGCAACTTCTTTGGCTTAAACAACAGTTGGTTGACTATGGGGTAGTTTTTGATTGCATTCCCATTTTTTGTGATAACACTAGTGCTATCATAATTTCAAAAAATCCAGCCCAACACTCTCGGACCAAACACATCGAGATTAGACACCATTTTTTACGAGACCACGTGGAAAAGGGTCATATTAAACTTGAGTTTTGTAACACCGAGGACCAATGGGCCGATATTTTGACCAAACCTTTGGCTAGGGAACGCTTTGAGACTTTGCGATTGGAAATTGGTTTAATTGGTAGCTCTTAGACCTTTTTGTCAAATACTTCTTCCCGATGATCGATTAGAAATGGATTTTCTAGACTGTGTCCATATTAGCATGTACATAATTGATAAATATTCTTTGTTTATTGATGGCAAAAGATGATTGACTTGATGAGTTGAGACATTTTTAAAGTATCAAAGCTCTATTTGGAAATTCCGATATCACACTTGATTATTTTATCATTCCATGTTACATGTCATTTCATGTGATATTCTAATATATTTGGAAACAAGTATATATTTCTTATGATAAAAATATTTTATATCTTTACTTCATTAAAGTGTGACATCAAAACACATTCGAAATCAAAAGAGCTTATTATATCTTGATTTTCTTTTAAAGTTCCTATTTCAAGATATACACTACTTCCCACAAAATTTTAGCTCCATATATTCTCGCAAAATCGGATATATTACACTTAATTCTTTTATTCAGTGTATGACCACAATTTTTTTTCATTTATGCTTTATCTTATTAAGATTCACAAAAAAAAAAAAAAAAAAAAAAAAAAAAAAAAACGGTGAATTCAAAGAAAGATATAAAGGAGAAATAAGGTGTCTACGAAAAAAAAAAAAAAAAAAAAAAAAAAAAAAAAAAAAAAAATGACATCTCGAGATTGTGTATAATACAAGGAGACCCGTAGAATGTAAAGTTGTTTTTTCTTTGTTACATTGCAAGTAAACAAGCATTGTGTGGTCACAAATTTTTTTCAACCACTACCGATACATCATTCTCACATTCTTACACATCAAAATCTTTCCTTGATTTTAGCAAAAATTTTTGGACTTTAATACTTTATGAAATTGATTAACTTATCTAGAACGATATCTAGACATTTTTTTTGTTTGTCTTTTGCTTGATTAAACTTGAATTACCTTCGCTATGCTATTGCTGATATTATTCTAGTTGTTAATCCTTTTCGATGATGTCAAGAGGGGGAAGATACGCGATATTAGTGTGTCTTTTAGCTTAAGCTTGCTCCTTGTCAAGATCCGTTGTCTCTTATAGTCCTCATACGCTATTCGTTTTGTGTTCAATATTCGTAACTTTGACCGTTAAGTGCTATGTAACGAATAGTTTCGTATTTCTTGCTCTTCTTGGAATCTATCACCTTAGGTTGACCTATTGAGGGGGAACATCGACCTTAGACACACTTAGGAGACTTGTCATCATCAAAAAGGGGGAATTTGTTGGACCTAGTCCTTTTATTAGTTTTGATAATGTCAAGTGAAACGTTATATTTATTTTAATTATATTATGTTGCGCGTAACGTTTCTTGTGAAAGTGTTGATAGATTCTTATAGCAAGAAAAACGAAATGGAACACGAGATTCTTCAAGCTACTACAAGTCAAGACCGAAGATTAGTTTATCTTTAGTTTACTAGTTTTAGGAAGAATCAAAATAGTTAATGTTGGATGAATGTTATAAGTATTACTAGTAATAGTAATAGCTATAACATTAAGAATCACGTACACCATATTTTAATCGTTTTCGAAAATATGTGTTTTAAAATTATTTGATTTTAAATTGGTGAAATATATTATTTTGCAAATCTTTAAATCCAAAATAATATTAAGAGAATCCCATTATTTTGGGTAGAATCTCTACATAATATTCCTACATGATTTCCTCTATTTCTAGATAGGAAATAAATATTTTTTTTATACACTTGAATGATTCTCTATGATTTCATACCTTATTATTTTTATTCTTATCCAAACAATATCTCACAAGGAATTATTTACAAATCTCCTTTGAATTGGAATTATTGCCTTGAGAGATATTTTCTATCTTTTGATTAGTTTGTGCCTAACTTAAATTGATAACATTTAAAGGCATTAATAATCAAGGAATTTAACACACAAGGAAACATTTGATACTTATTATACGTAATCTACTACTTGCAAAATTGTGAAGATGTGCAATCAAATAAGTTTGGCAAGTATCCATATGTTTCCTTATAATCAAAATATACACACACTTTGTCCTAAATGGACGTGTGTTTTTGCGGCTCAATTGAGCTTGTTTCTTATCCAAGCAATTCACAAAAATACCCTACTCTAAACTACTATATATACAAAGCTCATTTGCAACTTTAATCCCATCTTTTGCAAACCTTTTGATTTATACTTCTTATCTTACAAAGTTATTTTAAAGTGTTCTTAAAATCATAAAACTTTGTTTGTGTTTTAACTTTTCAAAAGGTGTTCTTTAATCTCATACATCCAAATCATTAAAACTTTTGATTTAGATTTATTTTGATTAGACTTGACGATCTTGCTAACACGAGATCAAACTGTAGTTTCTTTTTAACGAGAGGAACGAGCGAGAGTGTCAAACGATACTCTACACAATCAAAACTGGTTGTGAGTAGATTAATTTTATTGTAATCCGTGGAAGGTACTAATATTTTTAATCGAGTAATAGTGGACGTAGATCTCGAGGTGTGAGATTGAACCACTTCAAAAATTCCGCTGTGTCTTACTCTTTATCGCTTTCCGCATTTATTTTACATTTATTCACTCTTGTTTTAGAAATCGAAGAAAGTTTGAAAAAGCTTTCGTTACTCAATTCACCCCCCCTCTTGAGTATTTTTCACTTTATCGGATCCATAGACTCTTCAGCTTTGCTGAAGGAAAACGAATTTTTTACTAAAATGGAGCTTGATTTAAAAGTAATTACAAAATTAAGGGCCATTTTAAACTATTTAAAAGGCGTGGGTTCACGTCAGCAAGTTCCATTTTTTTTTTTTTTTAAAGAAAAAGGATGTAATGAATCTGATCATAGCATGCAGATCAAGGCCCCACTCCTAAGTAAAAATGTACTGCCAGAAAAGGCAAGTAATGAGAAGACCCTACTTAGACGCACTTCCGGACTGGGTGCTGCATTCAGCTTGGACGCAGTCCGGAAGTGCGTCCAGGTAGGTACCTGAATCAGCCTCCTCCCCTTGCTATGGTATGTTGTTATATATACGAATAGGACGCAGTCCTGCACTGCGTTCTATCCTTTTTTTTTTTTTTTTTAAAAAGATGGGACTTGCTGACGTGGACCCACGCCTTGTAAATAGTTTGAAATGAACCTTCATTTTGTAATTACTTTTAAATCAAGCTCATTTTAGTAAAAAATATCAAAAGAATAGAAAAATGAAAGGGGTTACTAATTAAAATCAGGGGCAAAACAGTCACTCAAATTTAATTTGACCGGAAAATAAAGTTGTCGGTGATTTGGAAAAAAATTGTAACTTAAAAGAGGTTACTAGTTTAGATTCCGTGCATTAATGCACGGTAATTCCAAATATTTTTTATTTCTTTTTTTTTTTTTTTTTTTTTTTTTTTTGAGAAAAGATCATTATCATTAATAAAAAGTCATACGACATCTACAACATATGTCAAACTCAAACGGATACAAATCGATTACAATCATAGAAAATAAATTCTTGTTCAAAGACTGATCCACTGCAACATAGTCTCCATCATCGGTTGGCCTCAACAGGCTTTCATCCATAAGAGGGTCTCCGAATCTTCCTTGACGAGTATCGATTTCTTCTGACGTGATCAAGTGTAGCCATGAGTCGGACAATATTTGTATAATCATATAACGATCAATAACAATGCTGATCTTCCGCATCTTCTGAATCATAAGAGACTACCCATAAAGGGAACAAACCCACCAAAAGATGGGAGCAAATATTTTTTATTTCTAGTTAATAAATTACAAGTAATATTTCAATTGAAAAACAATAATGATATCTAAGTGCACAAGTAATAATGAATGAACATAGATTCTAGAATAACGAACATATATGAAGTGTATAAATTTTATTTTCTAAGACTTTATGTTTAAAATTTCGAATATGATTTTCCGTATACGAATTTTACTCCCGTTATATACTTTTTTTTTTCATTTTTTCCCTTCCATACCCTTTTTTACTCACCTTCTATATAAAATTCTCTCTTTTATTTTTCTAACTTTTCTTAACTAAATTCATACAATTTTCAATTATTTCAATTAATAATTTCGATAATCAATTCAGTAAAGTAATAATTCGATTCAATTTCAATTTTTTTCATAAAGTTATATTAATTTTATTAATCTTGATAATTTTGGGTTAAAATCAAATTAGGGTTTATAGAAAATTGGAATTGTCAAAAGGATGACGGAGACGTGGTGGTTGTGATCGGAATTGTCTTCGAGAGTGCTGCATCCAAGGTATACACAATTACAAAAGACTTATTTACTGATGACTGATGAATAATGAGTATCTACATCTCCAAGTCAATGGTCTTTGCACCAACTAGCACGATTAGCAAAACTACAAAACTCAATAGACGTTTTGATTTTTCCATAACTCGTGTTAAGTCTTTTAGCCTTTAACGGTGAATGGATGTTAGTAGATGACACAAAATACGTAATAGGTTATAGGAGTAACCGTATGTTTGGATTGATCTTAAAACACCCATATCTCCCTTACAAAATGTGTTGCCCAACTACTCTAAAGCATCGCCACCTAAACAAAATTATATGTCGATTTGACCCAAATTCCAATTTTCTATAAACCCTAATTTGATTTTTAACCCAAAATTATCAAGATTAATAAAATTAACATAACTTTATGAAAAAAATTGAAATTGAATCAAATTACTACTTTGTTGAATTGATTATCGAAATTATTAATTGAAATAATTGAAAATTGTATGAATTTAGGTTAAAAAAAAAAGTTAGAAAAATAAAAGAGAGAATTTTGTATAGAAGGTGAGTAAAAAAGAGTATAGAAGAGAAAAAAAGTGAAAAAAGTATATAACGGAAGTAAAACCCGTATACGGAAAATCAATACCCTAAAATTTATGTCAAACATTTTTATTTTTGATTTAGAAAATATAGAGTGAAAAGTAAAAAAGTATTTAAATAAGCAAATATTTAGTTTAGGATAGATATTTTTTTTAACGAAGTTAAAATAACTATTTAAGAAACATATTTGGAATTAAAAGTGGAGTTATAGCGAATTAATATATTAAATTACTATACTTAGTTTTCAATTCTAATGTAGATATTAAACGAAAAGTAAACTATTAAAAAAAAAAATAATAATGAATTTTGAATTTTTGTTTAAAAAGCTAATTTTTATTTATTTATTTTATGCATGATTTAAATGTGAACATGATTATTGAGAAATTATAATTATAGGAAATGAATGCACAACTTATATAGACGAAATGCATGCATCTTCTTTTATGATATGGTGTTTCATGTTTCGTATGCTTGTTTGGCTGGAGGTCGGGCTACGGCTAAGGTACTGTTGCACTCTTGGATGATATGGATGGTAAGTTTGTTCGTAACGCATATGAATACTTGCGGACAAAACAACGTCCGGTCCTGTGGAGCTCTGTAATATGGTGTTCTGTTAATTTTCCGAGGCATTGTATTACCTCAGTGCTTGCTGTCCTTAACCATTTACCTACTATTGACAATCTACGTAGACGAGGGGTGTGCTTTCCTAATTGGTGTGTCCTTTGTCGACGGAATGCTGAAAGTCGAGATCATCTTTTTTTCGACTGCAGTTTCTCTAGGGATTTAATGCAAAAGCTGTAGGTATGGCTTGGAATATCTCGGCGGGTTCGTAGTTTGAATTTTGAACTTCGGCGGGCGACGCATGGCTTGCGGACGAAGGACTGGAATTCAAAGTGGGTAAGCTGCACTTTGGTCGCTGGCATCTACCATATTTGGTCTGAAAGGAATCAACCTGTATTCAACTATGTGAGTACTCCGAGCATGGTGGTAGTTGAGCGGATAAAATATGAAGTTCGGACTCGACTTTTGTATGTCTTAAAGCTGGAGGATAACTTAGGAGTTTTAGAGGAGTTACATGGATAGATGAGATTTTGTAATGTAATTGATCTTGCCTTTTGAATGAGAAATATGAGCTAATTCTTTCAATAATAAAAAAAAAAAAAAAAAATCTTGAAATATGTGACCTATTAAAAATATTTTTTAAGTATGTGCACCGAGTGAGACCAAAGTGCTATTGAAACGGCCCTTGTATATATGTGGCCATGTGGGTACAAACTCGCATGTAAAATAGATACATATAGAAGTAATACGACCATACATAAATTCTTCTCTGTACAATACAAACTCAGATTCCAATGAAAATACGTATAATCTTGATTAAAATTGTGTTTTGTATTGAATCTCATTGGGCGTATTTTAATTAATCATAACACTACTTGACAACTCCCATCAACCAATTTAACATTGAACAAAATTGTAACACCCCGTGTTTTTTATTAATACTAATTAATTATTTTAACAAAATTCTTAAATTAAAAATTATATAAATTAACTTTTATTCAATTACTTTCAAAACGCGGCTGAAAAATTTCGATAAAAACTAGTCTTGTCAATTTTTATTTAAACTTAAACTAAACAATTTATTATAAATCTGTATTATAAGTTTTACGTCTAAAATACTTGTCAAACAAAAACTTTGATTCAATTGCTTTTATTAAACTTTATAAATTCGCGCTACATTTTAAAAATCCTCACTTTCATAAAATTTAGTCTTTATAAAAATATTCTTTCAAATAAGCAGACCGTTTGAAAATCTCTGAGACCGTAATAGAATTTGTAACTAATATTTTTATACACAGTTTAATTTTAAAGTATAAGTTTATTCATATAAATAATAAAAGTAAAATTATAACTAAATAATTTCCAACATAATATATTTTATAATAATTAAAAGTTTATAAATAAGAGTAAATAAAACGGAGCAAACAAATCAAACTGACCCAAATATTTAGCATGTATGTCGACATACTACTCTTCATATCCATTCATTTTGGATATTTGTAGGAAGCTTCCTCAATACACTCAAACCCTAACTCCCTCAATTGTTTACTGCCTCCTGCCTCCTTCATACTCCCCTTCTTCTTTCATCCCCTTCCTTCTCATTTTATTTTTCTTTAAAAAAAAAGGAAAACTCCATTAACA
Source organism: Dianthus caryophyllus (assembly GCA_023091065.1). Lineage (NCBI taxonomy): Eukaryota > Viridiplantae > Streptophyta > Magnoliopsida > Caryophyllales > Caryophyllaceae > Dianthus > Dianthus caryophyllus. The sequence continues at coordinate 34,827,670 of CM041519.1, forward strand.
TAAACAATAACAACGAACAAACAGCGAACAAACAACAATAAACAACATCAACAACAATGGCTTCAACGACAACAAAACAACAACAACAACAATACGGTCAACAACAACAACAAGAACAACGGCGGCAGAATAATAAGAAGAGCCTCCACGGGACCCGCCATAGGAGGTGACCTCAAGCTCACCGGCCACCACCGTTCTTCACCACCGTCACTTCCACCGGAGCCACCACCGTCGTTTTTTTTTCTTTTCGTGTTCCCCTGCTCTCTCGCTCCCCTGCCCTCGACGTCACCACTACCGGGCCACCACCATGAGCCACGTCACCACAACCACCGTCGACGACTCACCACCGTAGCCCCTGTTTTCTTTTTCCCGTGCTCTTCACAGCCACCTCCCCGCTTCTTCTCGTTTCTTTTCTCTCGCCGGAGCTGCGCAACGACCACCAGGAGGCCGCCTCTTCTGGGTCCGCTCGCCGCTTCTCCTCTCGCTCTTGGTCCACCGTGGTAAGCCACCGCTTCTCTCTCTTCGTTTCCTTCTTTTCCCCTGGTTTTGTTGCTAACCTGAGCTCCAACCACCTCACCGTGGCCCCTCTACTCACCTCACTCCTTAGCTCACATTTCTCCTTTACTTTGTTCCGTTTTCAGTCCTCCGAAGCCGAACTCACGTCACCACGAGCCACCACCGTGGCCTGCTCTACTTGCCGTCGTATTTTTATCGTCGGTAAGTTAAACCGTTTTCAGTCCATAAATTTATCGTCTCTTGATTTTGCCGACTTTAATCCCCTGCGTGTTTGTTCATTTGCCGAGGACGGGATCGACTCGAGCTTGACGCCCCTGCCTCTGTCGAATAGGGACAGGCCAGACCTCGTCTTGCTTTGGAAATTAGTTAAGTCGGGTTTTATTTGGAGACCTCAGTTCGTGTGCCTAATTTAGGTGACTCGATTCTTCCTCAAAATCTCTAACATTAATGTTTTGGTTTTAATTTAATTAATCTGTTATTAAAAGTGAGCTAGTATGCATTAGACACGTATGATTCCCGTTTCAGTTTAATTTGATAACTTTGTATGATTCGCTATAGTATGAAATTGGGTGTTAATTTTGGTTATAATATAATGTTGAATTGATTTGTGAAATATGATATTTATCTGATTTTGTGATAATATGTTTTGAGTGAAGATGTGTTGTTGAATTAATGTTGAATTTAATTGTAATATTATCGTGTTAAAATTATTTGTTATGTGTAAATTAAAATATATAAAGTTTATGTATCACAAGTATAAAATAAAACTTAAAATATTATTAAATAACTTAAGTAAATAAATTAAATTAATATAACTTATCTATCGTCACTAAAATGTTAAATCGAAATGTAACTAAAAATAACTTAAGTAAATAAATTAAATTAATATAACTTAGCTATCGTCACTAAAATGTTAAATCGAAATGTAACTAAAAATAAAGAATTAAGTTAAAAGAATATTAAGTTTAAATTAATATTAAATCATACTAAAAGTAAAAATGTAAATTAAGTTACTCATATTAAAGTTTCTAAAATAAATAATTATATAAAAAGTCATATCTCACAACTACTATAAAGATTACTTTGTTAAAACTCTAAAATTTACAATGAACTTAAAATATACTAAATAAGTATTTAGTTAAAATAATAAAAAGAAATAAAGTACTTCGAAATATAAAATAAACCTAAGTAAAGCTTTTATTGAATAAAGTTAGAAATTTGTATTATAAATATGTTTAACAAAAAGATAAAGTGTTAAAATGATAATCCTATAAAAAGATAAAGTAAAATGACTTAGTAGAAAATTTAAGTTATAAAAACCATAAAAAGAATTAATAAGTAAGTGGAAGTATTATTATAATAAAATTAATTTCTAAAAGTTTACTTTTAGAAAAACTTGTAAAATTGAATACTATCATTAAAATTTAAAATATACTTTATTTTTATCAAGAATATTATTAAAATTTGACAAATATCGTTTAAGTAATATTTCTAAGTTAAAATAAATGTTATGAATACTAAATCACTTAACACTTTACGATTTAAATAAAAAGGAAGAAATAAGTGTGGGTTATAATAAAATTCAATTATTTATATCACTAATCACTAATTACTAATCTACTTTAAATTACTTAAAATTTAAATGAAACTTAATCAAACTTATAAATAAAATGAACTATTATTATTTACTAAAATATAAAATACTAATACGTACAAGTATAATAAAATACGTAGAAGTATAAACTATAAAAATACGTACAAAGTATAAAAATACGCATACGTATAAAAATACGTACAAAATAATGAATAGTGAAAATATTTAAATTTACGAACGGACTCAAAATAAATATTTAAGTTTTTCCTATGTGTTATGCTTACCTGAAGAACTGCTAGAACTAATATTTCATTATACAAAGTTCGACGATATTATTTAAGTTTCAGAATTGTCACTTGATTTGAATAAACGAGGAAATAAGAAATTGAGAAAACGAACTACTTGATAAATACTTGGATTGTTCGCCATGTCGCGACTCTTGAATTCGAAGTTAATGAGGTAGCTGTCTATGGGGACTTTAGCTCCCTCCCTGTGTTGCTAAAGGCGATCTAATATTTTTCTAAAGTATTATTTCGGAAAGGGATATACAACCTCAGGGATGGGGCATCATTGATATCTCCGTGAGCCCATACTACGGTAATTGGAAAATCCAGCCCCAACCGGGGGTACCCGTCTCTGGTGATAGTCGTATTATTAGGTGACTACTTACTCGATGGGCGAGTATGCTACGATCCTATCTATAGTGGTGTATGCATACATTAGACAAGGGATTGAATCGTCCTTATTACCTTAGATATCTTTAAGCCTGGTAGTCACGTCCAAGTTATGTTGGCCCTACCGGCTACTGCGCGGATTATGTCTGCATGCTTCCGCCTTACTAACGAAGACTCATTAGTCAATGGATGTTGAATGTATTTCCTTGTTTTGATTGGTTAATGTCTGAATGACGTTGTCCTTGAGTTGAGATTGCTTTGTTTAGTATGATTATCGAGAAATGTTTTATGATTATATGATTTGACGTATGCTCATATTTGAATTATCATGATTCCTTATATGTTTTTACTTGTCTACTTGCAATGTGTTTTATTTATTCATTTTCTATATTGCATATGTTTAGAATTGCATGATCGTTCACGACTATGTGTTTATTAATTGATTACGGCTTATGCATATATCTTGATTTCCATAATTTAGGTTTTATATATATATTATATTAATTGAGATAATAGTCATGTTTATTTATTGTGATTCTATAAATTGAAATGTTTTAAGTTTTGTTTATCATGTTGGATGAGATTTAAATATCTATATGTGAGAATCGATATTATATGCTAATTGTCCAATTTTATCGAAATATGCTTTCTTTGGAGTTATACGGCGTTTAGTCTTTGCCAAGTTACTTTTAATCATAGGTTAAATAAACCAAAACTGTGGTTTAGAGGTTGTTGGTTAGAACAGTCACTTCCCGCCTCTGAGCGGGAGATCCTCCTATTTTGTGTTTTTGTCTCCGTTGCAGGCAATTCTCGAGACTCAGGATTATCGGGACGATTGGGATGTTTCATTTGTTTTCTTTGAGAGATTGTAACATATATTTGTATCCTATGCCATTTGAATGTAATTTAATTAACATCCGGCATGTATTAGACTTAATTAATTTTCTGCCTTAGTTTAATTAAGTCACGAAAAAACCGGGTTGTTACAATCTCCAATTTTCATTGATAGGTACAAATTATCCCATGTCTTATCCAATCAAAAATTATTATCTAAACTTGAGTATTTCAAATATATATATAACTCAAACAAAACATCGTGTAATTGAATAAACAATTAAAACATTATTTCACAATTAGCGACAATACAGACCTTAAAATCTACTCCATATAGATCACGGAAAAAACATAAATAATGATAAAAACAAATATAACTACATAAGTTAAGTTTAAGATTATTTTTGTTCTCTCATTTGGAGAGATTTGATTCCTTTATATGTGGGTTTTATCTCTCATTAAGAGAGTAATAAGAGTTCTTTGATGATGAAGAGTATGTGAAAGATCAAGCTTATGATGATCAATAATTGGGCCTAATTTTTCCAGCTCAATCTAGGCCCAGTCGACAGCAGTACCAAGCTCAGGACCCTGGATAAATTAGGACCCTGTACAATCCAGGACCCTGGACGAGCTCAGGACCCTGAACAAGCAGCAGGACCCTCTAGGAGCCTCACCAACGAAACCACTTAAGTTACAATGAGAAGTCAAAGAAGTTGCGAGATTACAGGAGGAAGCTAACTGAAATAGATGTTGAGGCCTAATTGTTAGGAGAAAGAGTCAAGCCAAGTGACAGCAACAAGAAAAAAGGAGAAAAAAGAGGAGAAGAAGCAGTATATAAAGGCAGCGTTAGGGTTTTCTGAGGGACATTCATCATTCATTACTCATCTTCAACACCAGAAAATTCTCTGAAATCACAGCAACAACACTCCACGAAAACACTCAACCACACTACGATTATTATACATCCAAATATAATAACTCTTGTAATTGTACTCCCTCTTGATGATAGTGGAAAGTTGGTGGGACTATAGCTTCCCCCCGCGGTCGTTTCCCACATCGGGTTTTTCCGCGTAACCAAAAAACTTGTCTTGTCTTCTTTACGTTTCTCGCATTCTTTCATTTCAATCTTGGTAACCCTGTTTGGTATATAGTTAGATCGCTTTAACCCCGCAAACACTAAATTAATCTTTGGTAAATATTTTGCCAAAACATCAATCATGTGGTGATGCAATTGGTGTTAGAACAGATTTATAAATCTTATAGCATAATGCTGTATGAAGGAACAACGATGTGAAAGAGGGAATTCAGAAACGTCATATTCTATTTTTAGTGATCTTTGTTTAAAGGATAATGCTTTATATTTGTATTCAATTAATTTTGATATCTCTTTTATCTGCCGAATTTATCATTTATAAAATTGATTTTTCACTAAAAAAAAAAAAAAAAGATAAGAATAAAAATAAATATAATTAAAAGAAAATAAATAAAACAAAAGAGAAGAAGATATTTTGGGTTAATTGTCAAACACCACCTTTAAAAAATGCATTTTGTCAAACACCACCTTTAAAAAAAAAACTTGTTAATTACCACCTTTAAAAAATAATTTTTGTCAAACACCACCTTTTGGTCGGAGTTGACCAAATTCCGACGTTGACTTACCGGAATTAACATTTTTTTCTTCATTTTCATCTTTTTGCGTCCGTCAAATTCGAATTATCATCCTTCAAACCCAAAATACACCATCTCAAACCAAAAATTTAACCACTAAAACCAAAAAATTCGTCTTTTCAACTTAAAAAAAGTGCTCCGGTAACCAAAAATGTCGGAATTTAGTTGACCTAAGTCAAACTCAGGCCAAAAGGTGGTGCTTGACAAAAAATATTTTTTAAAGGTGGTAATTGACAAGTTTTTTTTTTTAAAGGTGGTGTTTGACAAAATGCGTTTTTTTAAAGGTGGTGTTTGGCAATTAATCCAGAAGAAAACTCAGTCATAAATTGACTCTTCAAGGGACAACAAAAGTCTTGCAAAAGGAGAGATCAATGGACAAACAAACTCGATTTTCTCTTAAACATAACATAAGAGCTAAAATAACATTAAACAAAAGTGTAAAATTTAGAGTTCTTCTATCTCCCATAAGCCTAAACGGCTAATTAAACACCAAGTGGATTTAAAAAACATCCTAAATATTTTAATTAGTGAGACGGTGTCACAATAACGCTATCTTATAAGTTATTTTAATTAGTGAGACGGAGTCACAATAATGCTATCTTATGAGTTATGACCTCTTACACGAAGGTGTTATTAAAAGATTTAGGGTAGTTTTCTTAAGTTATTAGTGAATTTTACAAAGTAATACGGTCTTATAGGACACTAGACCTAACAAACGGGTCAATCGGGTCGGGTCTGGGTCGGGTCACTTCGGGTCGGGTCATTTCGGGTTTGATCGATGTATTGATTCGGGTCGGGTCGGGTCATTTCGGGTTGCGGGTCTATTTCGGGTCGCCTTTTATCGGGTCGTTTCGGGTTCGGGTCAATTTGGGTCGGGTCGGGTCAGCTCTCTTTCGGGTCAAAATGAAAATATTTGGTAGGAAAAAACGATTTTTTTGGTCAAATGGTAAACTTTTTAAAGTTTTTTTTTATGTATATAATTGGTGTTAATTGATTTCACGATATCAAATAAGCTCTTTTTGAGTCATTTAAAGTCATGAATAGTATTTTATATCTGGTCAATTCGGGTTTCGGGTCAAATTCGGGTCAAGGCATTGCGGATCGGGTCTGGGTCGGGTCTGGTCATTTCGGGTTTCGAGTCGACTTCGGGTTGTGATTATCGGGTCACTTTCGGGTCTCGGGTCAGCCTTATCGGGTCGGGTCAATCGGGTCGGGTCTGTTTTGCCAGGTGTATAGGAGACCCAATATAAAAACATAGGGATATTTCATGCTGTGCCCCTCAGTTTTTGTGTTTTCTACGCTGTAACCCACAATTCTTAACAATCCACACAATGCCCCTGTGGTTAATTATTGACCCATTAACGTGACCATTAGTACTAATCCGTCAATTAATAGGTCAATAATTACTCCTGTGGTTAATTATTGACCCATTAACGTGACCATTATTGCCCATGTGGTTAATTATTGACCCACATCAATACGTTAATGGGTCAATAATTAACGTTATTAATTGACGAATTAGTACTAACGGTCACGTTAATGGGTCAATAAATTTTAGTTGAAGGGGAAGGAGAAAATTTCTTTTTTTCTTGTAATTGTGAGGTAAAAATAATAAAGATAGAATTATAAATGTTGTTAAATGAGTTATACTCCGTACAATTTAACAACACCCTTGTAAAATTATTAAAAATAATAAATCAAAACCTTTTTTTTTTTCTTAATTACTCAAATAATTGACATAGTATTGGAGTCAACTCAATATAACAAAAAATTACCAGTCAAATGTCATTCAAACATCTAATCTAATCATTAATTAATGTGAAATAACATTTGGTGGCGTGTAAACGTACCAAACTAATCATCTAATCATAAGCCTCCGACTTTTAATTTGAAGTAAAATATAGTTTCAAGTTATTTTAATATTCTTTTTACAGGCAAAACATTGCTAGAATAAAAAAGAATGTTGGCTTGGTCTTTTCAACGGTTATTAAAATATTACTGCATTCCTTAATTGGATTGACGAAGCTTTATTATTTAAGCAAGTAGCAACATCCAAGAATCTTGAAATTTGACGTAGCTTTGAGTATTTGACAACTATTGTTATCCACGTCTTTACATTTATATTTATATTCGTCTTATATCCTTCTGTTTACTTATTCGTGAAGTCTTAGATTCAACCGTTTCACTATCACCACTACTTTGTTTATGGTGCAATTTATGAGCCTATACATAGGGATGTCACTGGGGCGGGTCGGATCGTGGACGGGTGAGAAATCTTCACATCCGTATCCACCAACAAAAACTCACCTTCACATGCGCCCCATCGCCCATGGTGGTGAACCATTTGCCCTCCACCACCCGCCTGACAGTGGATTTTTTTAAATCCACCACCGCTCCACCACCTACCACAAAACCGCCCACTTAAATTTTGAATTTAAATCCTTCGCCTATAACTTTTTTTGAAGTCTACTTTTTTTTTTTTTATCTAATGGAAATTTTGATTTTTGATTTTTTTTTTTTTCTTTTTTAAATGTTGAATTATATTATTAATAAATTCAAGGATATGAATATAATCAGGGGTATAGACGAGGCGGGCAAAGACGGGGCGGGGACGGGTGTGGAAGCGGGGCGGGTGCGGGGCAGAGTTTTGATGAAATTCACCACCGCTCCACGACCTGCGGCGGAGATCTCTTTTCGTACCCACCTCCGCTCCACGACCCACTAAACTGTTCCCGACCTCCACCGTAATTGGGGCGGATGCGGAGCGGCATCCGCATTGACCCGCCCCACTGACATCCTTTCCTAAACCTTAATTAAGATTTTTTCTTTCCATTTTATTTTTTTGATCATATTTTGGAAAATTTTATACAATTTCGAAAAAAGTTCATAAATTTTATTAGTTACAATACACTGAAATTCGAAATAGTTAAGAATATTGCTGTAAATTTCATACGCCAAACTTAAGACTTTATACAAATTCAAACGAAGAAACAAACTATTAGAGAATTATTATTATCATTCATTGGCTAGGGCGTAATTAGTTACAAAATTTTGACTTTAAAAAAGTTTAATGAAACTAACATTGTGGGACGGATGAACTAATTGTTTTAAGTTTTGAAAAAGTGTTATTAGAAACATAGTTCCTCCATTTTAATAGGTTCTTTACGTTTGCTTTATGCACGTACGTCAATACTCGTTTTTTTCGTTCATATATTTGGTTTCGTATTCTCGAAAATTTTAAAATTTTGATATTAATAATGTGCTCGATAAGACAATTAAAACAAGATCACACATGACTATTTTTTATTTTGTATTTTAAAAGTTATATCGAAGGTTCTACACACTTATGAATAGTGTCAAAAAAGTGAAACGTAAAAAACTGATAAGTGCATATTTTACAGATATTTTCTATACTTATCCCCGTCATTTTACGATTATCACGACATTTTTAGCACGTTTTCTATAATATTTTCTCCTTTTGCGGTTTACTACGACTTTGTGATTTTATTTGCAGAATGGAGAATTAAGACCTGAAATTATCGTGGAGCAAATGCAGGTCGTGAATTTGGTGAAATTATGAAGATCAAATATAAAACCCGAGAAGATGGAGCATGATGGACCAGATAATTTAATAAAGAAGCGGGCTAAAAAAACAAAAAGCCCAACTTGTAATTAGAGTAGAATAAAATAAAAGAAACGTGACTTGTAGTTTTTACTTTGAGTTTTACTTCAGTTTTAGTTTGAGTTTTACATTGAGTTTTATAGTACGTTAGTTTCAAGTTAACTTTTAGGTTTTAGGAAAAACACCGTTTTCATTCCAAGTTCTCTACTTTTTACAAGATCGATGTTTTACCTTCAAGATTCAATTCAAGATTAAGTTTTCTTTTTTCCTTTCTCTTACTTTATTTATTTTAATTGTGTTTAATGTTATGGTTATTGGTGTTTTCTTTATAATTTATGAATAGTTAATTTTAGGGTTTTATTTCATCGTTAGTCATACAAGCATGTTTTAATTGTTAATTGATACGATTGCGAAGTTGTTTGTTCGAGTTTGATTAGGTTTAGATGATGATTCTTGATTGAGTTTGACATGAGATTATTTGTAGCTATCAACGGAAGTTGGGCGATATTTTGGTTGAGTGCTAAATCAGTCGATTTGAGTTGTCTATTACACTTGTAAGTAATTCAAAACGCGGAGGCTAAGAGTTAATTAAGAACACAATCTAATCAAGGTTATACGAGTTTTCATGGGAGTGCGAGTTTGTATAATTGAGATTTATCTACGGTCTAATTTACATGCGGGGGCGGGGATTAGACTTGTTTAGGAGAATTATCGTTACTCGGGAGAGAGCGTTAATATTCCAGAGTTGTAGTAGTCTCACTTGAATAACAATTAAGCAATCGTGTCGTTATTTGTAAGATTGTCTAGCGATGACATGAACCCTTGTCTTTTATTATTGTTGATTTCGTCTTCCTTAGTTTAGTATAGTTAGAAAAGTTTATTTAACTTTTTATCACCCGTATAATTAATTAGCGTAGATAACTCGTAACTTGAAACAAACTAGTACTCAGTCCTTGACCTCCCTGTGATCGACCCGTATGCTACGACACCCGTACGCTTGCGGTATAAATTTTATAACTCATCAAGAACCTATTGGAATGAAGGAAGTATAAGTTAACAATTTATCCTAATTTTTTTTTTTTTCCAAACAGTACCAAACATTTACATTTGTTGTTGTTGTTGTTGTTGTTGTTTTGTCGAAAAGTACCAAAAGCAAATTTCCTCCAAAAATCCGTCAAAACTAACGATGCTTACTGACTTGGTTGAGTTTTTTTTCCCTCACGTATTGCTTACATGTATTTCCCTCGAATTTTGACAAAAAATTAAAAAAATCCCGTCTAAATTCTCGCCCTTATTTATTCCCCTACTATTTCTCCGGCCTTTTGTCTCACTTTTATTTTCAACCCTAATTTTTTTTCTTCAAATTTTTTCATTCACTACTCACATAATGTGAACATAAACAAAGTCGTCTGTCTCGTAAGATTGACAAAAGTGGTGCAGGTGTGGTATTTCCGGTAGCGATTAGACATCGGATAATCCGGGAAGGAAGTTTCTTGCATGTAAGAATTATAATGCTCAAATAGGAATGCGTCGGCGCAACTATACTTCAATTGGGTTAATGAAGACATAATGTGTTTGCAAAAAGAGGTCATTAGGGTAACAATTACAAAGTAAAATTGAAGAGTTAGATTGTGAGTTGAAGATGATGAACACGGAAACAAAGTGTATGTAGCATTAGCTTTGGTTGCAATTATTGTGTTGTATGTTAAGTTGAGTTAGGTTAGTTAAGGTTTGTGTTGTAAAATTTAACTTGTTGGTATTATTTTGAACGAGATTAGTTGTCTTTAAAATGAATCAATTTAACCTTAGCAACCTTTACCGTTTTCTTTCTACCTATAACAACCAACATTTCCCCCCATCACTCTAGTATTTTCACTAGCCTCACCCAGTTCAACATGAGAATCTTTTTTTGCTCCTGTGAAACGTATAATAGACCTGAATGTGTGAAGATGCTTATTTGGGGACTAAGTAGTTGAACAAAAAAAAAAAGGCAAAAAAAGAAATTCAAACTGCAAGTAAACTAAATAAAAAATTGCAAAAAGTACACTAATAATAGTGGATTGAGGATTTGGACAAAAAATTGGAGATGGGTGATTGATAAAATAAAGTGAAAATAAGGAGGCAATAGTTGAGGGGATGAACGTTAAGAATTAAAATTGAAGGAAGAAAGACAACGACAAAAAATAAAAAGGTTGAGAAATTTTAAAAGGTAAAAAATGAGGTTTTCATAAGCAAGCAACGTTTGTTTTAACAAATTTTTTGGATAAAATAGCTTTTGGTGCAATTCGACGAAAGAATTCTAAATGTTTGATATTGTTTGACAAAAAATAATAATTTTAGGCACTATTCGCACATTTGAGGTAATGTTTGATATCTTTTGACGAAAAAAAAAACTTAGTTTAATCATTGTTGGAAGCTCTTTAAAGTATGGGTATTTTGTTAAAAACTACCTTACTTATATTGTGTAGAAGACCTCCGCATGTAAGGTCCCACATCGATCGATATAAAGAGAGTTGAGTATTAATTTATAAGTGAAGGGGTTATTTCTGTCATTGTCAATTGGTTTTGTGATGAAACCTCATTCAGCTTACGAACTGCTATACTCTCTCGACGGGCGTGGTCCAAGCCCAATGCATGAACCTAACATGCTATTAGAGCCCATGGTTGCCGTTAGCTGGGTTGAATGAAAACAAAACGGGGCCAAATGAAACAAAATTCCCATGGACGTGTGACCAAATTTAAGAATCAAAAAATCTCATGGTCGTGTGACCAAGTTTGGATTAAATGTATTTGACCTTACACGTAAAGGGCGTGTGAAGAAAACCTTCACATGTAAGGTCTCATATCGATCGAGATAAAGAGTGTTGAGTACTTTTTAAGTCAACGAGCTACTCCTCCAATCGTCAATTGGTTTTGAGATGAAATTAAACCTTCTTCATTTAAGAAGTGTTCTACTTCCTCAACGGACGTGACCTAGGCCCAATGCATAAAATGTAACATATATCTTACTTTCAGAAACACTACCTTTGTTTTCAAAATTTGAATAACACTACCTTTACCGTTTTTTGTTTTGGAAAAACTAGCAAAAATCATTTTTTTATCAAATAGTGGTCGATTTTATTGTCAAAGATGTTTGTTCCTTTTTCTAACACTATATGGATATTTTTATCAAAAACTACCTTATTTATACCTTTCTTTCAGAAATATGTTTGACAATAAAATCGACCACTATTTAAATAAGATGTTTTTAAAAGTGTCTATTATAAACAACGATTTTTCTATAAAACCGTTATTTATAAGTTTTTCGAGAGATTTAAAAAAAAGAAGCAGTAAAATTTCTCTTCATTAAACGTTTTTTGCTTTTCTCTCATAAGTCATCTTCTTCATTCGTACAATCAACTTCAATTCATTTTCTTTCAATATTTTTCAATTCAATAAACACTACAATTTAGTTGTATTTGATCGAAAACAACGATTTTAAAAAACCGTTGTTTTTTATATAAATAACGGTTTTGGACATTTTTTTGCGTTGTTTTTTATTTTAAACAACGGCCATGGAAACAACGGGGTTTTTTCTTATAAATAACGGTTTTGTTGCGTTGTTTTTGCCTTATTTTGTGCTAGTGTTAATTCTTCTATGAGACAGTATTATAATAAAGTATTATAGGTTTATCTCATTTGTTTTTAGAGGGATCTCTACTATGTTGAGAGGGACCTTGCCCCCTCTAGCGTGTTATAATTTTAATAGCAAAGAGTAGTTAATGTTAATGATGGTTGCCTAGTGGTTGTTGTTAAGGATGTTATTGGGGCGGGGCGGGGGAGGAGGAAGGCTCCTCCGCATCCGCATTCGCATCCACCTTCTAAAATGCATTCTGTTAAATTACACAAACGTAAATCACATAAGTGTAATTGTACTAATGAATTGCATATTATGAAATTACATCGACCGTCTATTTATAGACAACATAACAACGGGTACGGTAGTTATATCGAACCGGTACTTCGCCAAGAGACACAATCCCAAGGGACACTAACACCGTTCTTTGAATCTCGTGTATGCCTTGTTTTTGTCAATATACTCATACCGTAAATATACCCCAATCCCCCCCCCCCCCCCCCCCCCCCCCCTCCCCCCGCTCAAACTCATGGCAATTTGTAAATTTTCCATGAGTTTGCAAAGTAACATAAAAAAAATTAAAAAAATATTGGCGCGATTAGTTAACGCGCTATGTCGGTACAACATCGACACTTTTTTTTCTTCAGTGAACCAAGGAACGCCATTCTTTTCGAACCTCGTCACATCCGCTTCAAGGGAACGCCATTCTTTTCGAACCCTTAAAAATTAAGAATAACTAAAACGTCCTTTTCGAACTCTTGGAAATTTGTCAAGCGGGGAGCACAATTCTTCTCAAACCCGCTAAATTTTCTTTTTCTTACGAGAAACATGTTCTCGACCACATTAAATCCTGAAGATTATAAATGTGGTTATAACACCATTCTCTTGATGTAATTCATACTAAAAAAAAAAACATTCGTGGAGTGCCGTGATCATGAGCTTTCTCCATCTCCATATATTAAGCGACGATTTTGTCGAACCGTAAAATTTTTGATGCAATTCACGTAAGAACAAAGAATTAACACAAAAGCACCAAACCCACATTCTCCCCTTTTTACGTATTTGCAAAGTACTCAGTAATGCCTCGAACATTTCGTACCAAAAGTTGCTTTTCAATGTGGGAAAGAAGGAATTGATGGTTTTGATGCAATTTTCTTTCCTTTTCTTTTAATTATGTGCAGCGGAATTTTTTTTTTTTTTTTTTTTATTGGTCTCAAGAGCACGATGGCTTTGATACCATGTTAAATTACACAAACGTAAATCACATAAGTGTAATTGTATTAATGAATTGCATATTATGAAATTACATCGACCGTCTATTTATAGACAACATAACAACGGGTACGGTAGTTATATCGAACCGGTACTTCGCCAAGAGACACAATCCCAAGGGACACTAACACCATTCTTTGAATCTCGTGTATGCCTTGTGTTTGTCAATATACTCATACCGTAAATATACTCCAATACATTCCTACCCCCGCTTCACGACCCGTGGCCGGAGACATTTTTAAAAACCATATCCGCCCCACCACCTTGCGAGTATCTACGTGGATATCCACGTAGATACCCACTTATCTGTCTCGCGTATACTCAATTGAGCCGTTATAATTTTTTTTATACCCAACGAATAGTCATTTGATAACCTTTTCATCATCTTAAAAATGTGTAGATCTTAAAAAAAATTCAGTTATTTCATAAAATATTAATGAATAAACTATTGTTTTATTTCAAATAAAATAATAGTTCTCTTTAATAATAAAAAAAAAAGTACAAAATCACTCGTTTTCTAAATCAAATGTAATGTATAAATAATGTGCGTTAAGTGGGGTGGGGGCGGGACAGGGGGCGAGGCGGACACCTGGTGAAATCGACCTTCGCTCCGCCACCCATGTCGGGGGTCACTTTTAATACCCATCCCCACTCTACGACGCACTAAACTAACCTCCATACCCACCCCAACTGGGGCGGATGCCGGGCGCTACCCGCATTTACTCGCCCTGCATTTACCCGCCCCGCTGACATCCCTAATTTTGGGTAGAGTACTTAAGAGTTGAAAGCAAAGATACAAGGTTCAACCCTTGCTCATCGCTTTGTTTTTTTTTTTCTTATTTATTTTATGGTGCCAAACTATTATAAATCGTACTTAATTTTAATAATTTGGGTTTTCAACTCAAAAAAAAAAAAAAAAAAAAAAAAATAGTAATCTTAGAACTATGGCATGATAGTTGCTCTTTTCTATGTTTTATTTCCATTTTAACTTTTACAAATAAAAAATTATATTTGATGTGATTCACTCATATGTCTACTATTCTATTTTAATTAGAATGGATTGTACATGCATCGTTTTCTCTATACAAAATTAAAATGTAACCCATATCATCCAAAATTATTTTTGGTGGGGTCGACATCTTTCAAAACAGCAAGTATTTTGGATCAAAATATTTTATTATATGAAGAAAAACCTCAACAAGTGGTCTATCTAAAAATAGAAAGGTAAACAGATGAATATATGCAGTAGGTGTATCAAGAGTCGATATATAAGGACTAATACTTTTTGACGAATTATAAACTGTAGGTTTCATCGCTCTTTCAAAGCAAATTATTGGTTTTTGTATCCTGCTTAAAAATAATACGGAGTAAAAAGTTATATTTACACTATCTTTTATGTTTTGGCCTCCTGAGAAATTGTTTTCAAGATTCGCTACTGTTTTTATACCAGATTTGGTGACATTTATTATCGTAATCATTTACGGTACTATTTTTAATGATCATTAAACTAGTGATTTGCAATATAATTAGGTTTTTTTAAGAGTAATTATATACTCCCTCCATTCATATCCAATGACATTCCTTCCCTTTTTGACAATATTCACGTAGGTGAATAATATTCGATATAACTTGTAATGTATAAATAAAAATATAACCATGTGAGATATTATTTTATTCGTCTTGATAAGTACAACATTAATATCAAATTTTTATATTTTTATACAATTTAGAACTATAGATATTATCGTTACAAAACGCGTCTCGATAAATGTCAAAAAAAGAAGGATACCTTTGGATTTGAATGGAGAGAGTACTTGTATGAGCTCTTATTTAATGATAAATGAAATAAAATAGATTTTTCCCAAAATGATGAAATAAAAATGTGCATCCTCTTGACCATCATATAATTGGTACAATTATTTCTCTGAAAGTTTTATGCGAATGACAATTTCTACTCCCTCCGATTCACCAGATTCTTAACATTTTCCTTATTGGGGTGATTTTTCATTTCTTAACATTTCCCTTTTTGGAAAGTTTTTTTGTTGGGGTTAGTGTCCTCCACAGTTAGGGCAATAACATAAATAAATCTCTAAAGGTACACAGGGTACATTTTGTATTTAATCAGTTGATTAACGTTTATCAATAACGGTTGGCTTGCTAGATAAGTTTGACGTTATTGTCATACAGATGGCGGTGATCAACTGGTCCCTAAGAGTCACACCTAAAGGATGTGTTTGAGAAATATGATTATTTGATAAAATGATCATATTGATGCCTTATTTAATGACTAAACAGTTAGTTAGTGTTGTTGACTAAAAGGTTAGTCAAATGTGACTAAAATGTTAGTCAGTGTGATGATGTTACAGACTAAAATGTTAGTCAGTAAAATGATGGAACGGCTATTTAATACAGATTAAATGATATTAGCTAAAACGAATTAAATGTAATTCGTGAATTGAATATAATATGTTATATTTAATTGTTGTGAATAATGCAAGCTAATTAAATATAAACCGTTATAATTAATTAGTAAATTATAAATATAAGGATATTTATAATATATTATAGTCGGTCCATACAGATGACACTAGTAATAAAATGCATTATATAAAAGGCTAATATAACCAAGAGAAAAGTGTCCAGGTACATCGTGTCCCGATACACTCTTTCTTAATCATCAAGTTAGTAAATTTGAGGAGATAATATCTCCCCAAATAGACTCCTTGGAGCCGTGAAATAGGAGGGAGTATAATAGTAGATTACTTCCTCTAATACTTTCTTACCTCAACCAATTATTCATCTCATATACACAACACAAAATCCTAGAGAGAAAAACTGTTCTCTTCTCTAATTTTTCTAGCAAACTAAAGGGCATTTCTTGGAACATCTTGGGTGAGATTATTAGGAGATACCATATTTTTGGTATTGATCTTAGGCCAATTCTTAAGGATTAAAAGGTTAATTCTTATTCTTTTATTATGTTATGCAATTTAGATTTATGACCTTAAATCTTGTAAATTTTTCATTATAATCCTGTGAATTAAAAGGTCTATATACGGATATAAACCTACAAGTGGTATCAGAGACTAGAGTGCTCATGAATTTTTATAAGATTTTCATAAAATCGATTTTGTATTGAATTTTAATTGAATTGGCCGAATTGGTTGTTTAATTGATTTTGCCGTATTGAATGAATTGAATTGATTTTGAGTTAAAGCCGTTTGTTTTGTTAGTGGATTTCCATTAAGTTTGCTGTTGACTTGAAGTTTGCTGTCAACTATGCTTTTTCGTTCAATTTTGGCCGTACCTATTTTTAATCAATTTGATGTTTACGTTGGCCGTAAGTCTTGTTGCTTTTGGTTATGTTTTGGTCTATTTGATTCATATTTATCGATGTTTTAAGATGTTAAAATTATCTCATATGAATTTGCATTAGTTTTGATTTAATACCGATTGAATTGAAACATAAAAGGACCAAATTTTATATGTTAATGAACATATTGTTTGCTAATCATTAGATCCATTAATTTTAAGTTGTTTAATTTAATAGGTTAAGTTAAATTTCTTAAGTTAATGTTTAATACGGATTAAAATTGATTAATATCGATCTAATCATTATCATAATCGAATTAAAACAGTTTAATTCATTAATTTTGTTTTTTTTAATTGTGGCCGTATTTTCATAAAAAAAAAAAAAAAAAAAAATTGATTTTCGGATATTTTTGATTTTTGGCCGAAATTTTTGTCTTTTTTTTGGAAAGTGTTTGTTTTTGGAAAATTTTCAATATATTATAAGGATAATATATTTTGTGTTATTGTGAAGCAGTTCACAATAATTATGATACCTAATATTTTAAAGAAGTTTAAAATATTATTGTGATCTAATTTATGTTATAAGGATAATATAAATTGGTTTTGGATTATATTTTGATTAAAAGATATTATGAACAATTAAGGAATTGTTGCATAATTTTAATCATTTAAAAGGGTGGTTTGGATTAAAATCAATTTGTTTGCATTGTTTTTAATTTTGTTTAGTTGATGCTATATATTTGTGAATGAATGCAAGTTTGAATGGTTTAATTTTACGCTTTAAGTATTGTACAATCGGTTGTAATTTACTAGTGTGGCCTTAGAAGATTATGTTTTCGTAATGAAAGGAAACATAATCGTTGGTTGTATTTTGAGATCTCGAATCTCCAATCTTGTAATATTTTATTTTGGCAATTTTGAATTAGAATGTAAATAGGTTTATTTTGTAATTCAAATTGTAATTTGAGAAGATTCAAGATGAAGATTCAAGATGAAGAGCCAACTCCCACTTAAGGCCCAAGATGAAGAATGAAGACAAGCTTAGGGTCCATGGTTGGATTCCAAATTGTATATGTCTTTATTTTCATAGGGATAGGCCACACTAGGTGTTTTTCATTTTTTGCGTTTTTCTTTACCGTTTTTATTGCATTCATGTTAGTTAGTAGCATCATATTCCGCCTAAACTAAACCAAACCACCTAATATGCATGAAAATGGATCATATAGTTGCATCCTAGATCTTAGACATACGGATGTCATTCGTTTAGAGCTATCACCTCTATTTAATCATTCACGATAATGCTAGATATTAGTTCACTTAGAATGAATTAAAATGAGTTGATGGGATCTTCCTCTAAAATGAAAATTGAGTATTAGTCTTTATAAAGTCGAACCACTATGAATCCCTTCTTCGCTTGAGGCATAATATGACCCCTTCTACGTTGGGTAAGTAGTGGTTATCGACTTAGTTTACCTCAACACTATAGTTCGAGTAATATCTCGTAGTTATGGTGGACTAACAGATAGGATTTACTGAAATCTATCGACCAAGAATTCTAACAGTAGAATTAGTCAAGAGGTTGGCTTATCAATTTAAAGAAATTGAGTCTTGGGATCATTTATATAATTCTCGAGGGAGATCGATTATATGAGTGCATAAGTCATTGCATTAATATGTTATCGCTTTTGACTTAAATTTTAAAACCTTGATTTCTTATCTATTCTCTTCTTCTTTCTTTTCACAGTTTCGAATACGTTATATACAGATATAACTACTATAACAAATGGCTGTCCGTACAGACGAACCAATGCCAAGTGCCACACTAATGCGCGAATCATGGCTTAGAATTTTCATGGGCACCATGAATCAGTCTACTAGACTGAAGCATGATGGGTCAAACTTTTCTGATTGGGAGGCCGCATTACGGAATGCTGCCATTGCTGACGGTAAGCTCAAGTACTTGACTGAGCCACCGCCGGCTCTACCAGCTCCCGATGCAGAAGAAGCTGAAACTTTTGCTTATAACGATTTCATGATGGAAGCGGGTGCGTTACAGAACGTACTCATCTATGCAATGGAACCCAATTTGCAAAGACGTTTCATTACCCAGGGTGCAAACAAGATTTTCACCACCCTTACAAAGGAATTCTCGAAAGCTCCGAGAATTAAGAGTTACGAGTACACTACTCGTTTCTTTGAAGCTAGACTCCAAAAGGGCCAACCGGTTGGTCCACACCTTCTCGCCATGATCGAGAACGTTGAGAAATTGGAGGAGCTTGGTTGCACGATCGATGAGAAGATCATCATTGATCGAGTGCTTCACTCTCTTCATGATGGGTATGCTCTCTTTAGGGCAAACTATTACATGAATGACATGCAGAAAAGTCTGCATGAACTACACTCACTCCTCGCATGCAGAGAGGAGTGATCCGAAGTTGAGTGGGAGCACGAAGCAAGATGTTCTCATGATTGGGAACAAGAAGGGTAAGGGTAAGGCTCGGCTAACCTAGCCGTAGGTAAGCCAAAATTCAAGAAGCTGGTTGCTAAGAGTGGGCCTGGTGAGTCTAGCGGTAGCTCACAAGGCAAGGCAAAAGCTAAGCAGAGCATGGAGTGCCACCATTGCCACAAGTCTGGGCATTGGAGGCGTAAGCTCCGTGTATCTTTGAGGACATTAAAGCAGGCCGCGTCGCACCAGTTGGTATGTCTTCTTTTATTCATATGATTGAGATTAACCATGCAAGTTTCGGAACTTGGGTACTTGATACTGGATGTGGTTCTCATCTGTGCAATCATTTGCAGGGCCTAAGAAGCATCAAAACTCTGGCAAGAGGTGATGTAGACCTGCGAGTAGGGAATGGAGCAAGAGTTGCTGCTTCAAGAGGGACATATGTAATCCAACTCCCAAGTGGATTTGAGTTATTTCGAATAATCACATTATGTACCTAGTTTATCTAAAAACATTATTTCTGTATCCGTTCTTGATAAAGAAGGATTTTCATTTTCAATAAAGAATAATAGCTGTATTTTCTCATTGAACGATATGATTTATGGTAAAGCAGTTTCCATGAACGGAATTTATGTTTTAGATCAAACCACAGATATTTTGCATGTGAGTAATAAGAAAGCAAAGGTTGGTGACAAAGATCAAACGTATTTATGGCATTGCCGTATGGGACACATAAATGAGAAACGCGTGAAAAAGCTCATTGATAATGGGACAATCGCCCCATTTGACTATGAAACTTTTGGCACGTGTGAATCATGTCTTATAGGCAAAATGTCTCGAATTTCCTTCAAAGGTGTTGGAATGCGCGCTGCTGACCTATTAGGACTCATACATACTGATGTGTGCGGACCTATGTCAATCAACGCTAGAGACGGCTATAGGTATTTTATCACTTTCACGGACGATTTGAGTAGATATGGACATGTCTACTTAATGAAGCATAAAAGTGAGTCCTTTGACAAGTTCAAGGAATTCCAGAATAAGGTTGAGAACCAACTGGATAGAAAGATAAAAGCACTACGATCAGATCGTGGTGGCGAATATCTTTCAACTGAGTTTGATCGACACCTGAAAGACCGCGGATAGTATTACGATTAACTCCACCCTAACACCACAATCGAATGGTGTGTCCGAACGCAGAATCGAACATTACTTGATATGGTTCGATCCATGATGAGTCACACGGTTGTATCGACTCATTATGGGGTTTTGCTCTTTGTCACCGCTCTTATACTTAATCAAGTCCGACTAAAGTCGCTGACAAGCCTCCGTACGAGTTATGGAAGGGAAGGGTTCCTAACTTGTCCTTTATTCGCGTTTGGGGGTGCGAAGCTTATGTCAAGTGGAGACACGAGGATAAGCTCGGCCCGCGATCGGACAAGACATACTTTATTGGTTATCCAAAAGCAATGTATGGTCGTTACTTCTATTCGCCTACCGAACACCGAGTTTTTGTTGCGGCTAGTGCGACGTTCTTAGAGAAAGAGTTTCTCGAAGACAAGAGAGGTAATAGAACCTTCGATCTGTCGGAGATTCCTGAACCAACAACCGAGCAACCAATGGAGGGAGCTGTTCCTTCCACCTCTGCTGCGGTAAATGACCCTTTGGAACCCGGAAGGTCGGGTAGACTCTCCATTCCTCCAGATCGATATATCGGTATAGTCGAGGAGAATGGGAGAGACGACGTTTTACTCCTTGAGAGTAACGAACCCGTAACCTATAAAGGTGCCATGACGTGTTCTGACTCAAAGCTTTGGCAAGAAGCCATGCAATCCGAGATGGACTCGATGTACGAGAACCATGTATGGGATCTGGTTGACTTACCTGATAAGGCTAGGCCTCTTCAGTGCAAATGGCTTTACAAGATAAAGCGATCTGTAGAAGGACAACCAGATATATACAAGGCACGACTAGTGGCAAAGGGTTTCACTCAAGTGCAAGGGTTGCACTATGATGAGATCTTTGCACCCGTAGTCATGCTTCGTTCCATTCGGATTCTCTTAGCGATTGCCGCATTTCATAACTATGAAATCTGGCAAATGGATGTGAAAACCGCCTTCTTAAACGGTTATTTGGAGGAGGAGTTGTACATGGTACAACCCGAAGGTTACATCGATCCTGAAAATCCTAAGAAAGTTTGCAAGCTTAAGCGTTCCATTTATGGACTTAAGCAAGCTTCACGGAGTTGGAATCATCGCTTCGACCAAGTGATAAAGGAGAATGGATTCACTCGATCGGTCGAGGAACCATGCCTATATATCAAGTCGAGTGGGAGCAAGATTGTCTTCTAATCGCATGCGTCGATGACATACTCTTGATTGGGAATGACATACCTCTCTTAACTTCGGTAAAAGTATGGTTAAAGAACCATTTCCGGATGAAAGATCTGGGTGAGGCACAGCGTATTTTGGGGCTCCGTATCTATAGAGATAGATCACGACGGATGTTATCTCTCAGTCAGGAGTCTTATATAGATAAGATTCTTGAGAGGTTCAAAGATGACCAACTCCAAGAAGGGAACCTTCCAATGATCTCGTGGGTGCACTTGAGTAAAGATCAAGCACCAAAGACATCGAAGAGGTCGAGCGCATGAGTCGGATTCCATATGCTTCGCAATAGGATCGATCATGTATGCCATGATATGCACACGTCCGGACGTGGCATATGCATTGAGTATGACGAAGTCGATACCAAGGCAATCCAGCGGTGAAGCAACCTGGATGGCCGTAAAGAACATTCTTAAGTACCTACGGAGGACTAAAGATTGGGTATTGACTTATGGAGGAGACATCGAGCTAAGCGAAATCTGCACGCAGACGCTAGTTTCCAAACGGATCGAGATGACTCGAAATCTCAATCTGGATTCGATTTTACTCTTACTGGCGCTGCGGTCAGCTGGAAAAGCTCCAATCAAACAGATATAGCAGATTCAACGACTGAGGCCGAGTACTATGCCGCTCGTGAGGTCGCTGGCGAAGTTATATGGATGCGTCGATTCTACAAGGACTAGCGTAGTTCCTAGTTCGAATGACCCGATCACCATCTATTGCGATAATAGTGGTGCCATCTTCCAAGCAAAGGAGCCAAAGTCCAGCAACAAGTCTCGGCACGTGCAAAGGAAGGCTCACATGATCCGAGATTACGTGGAGCAGAAGGAGATAGTGATTGACAAGATTGCTACGGATGATAACATAGCAGATCCCCTCACTAAGCCGTTGAGACAAGATAAGCATGAAGGGCACGTTAAATCCATGGGAATTAAGCGTGTTCCTGAGTTGTATTAGTTGTTTGTATGGATTTGACACTTGTATTTCCTAAAACTTCTAATAAAATCATCGTTTTGTTTTATATATTGTTTTTCATGAGGGTTGTGCGCATAACGCGTTGAACACCTCAAAGTGAATCAATTGCTTTATATTTTGTTTTGGTCCGTGATCGCCACACGAGCCGATAACTCGCAATCATGTTGTGACGTCGATTGAAGGTGGGCTCAAGGAGCCATAAGTCAAACTGTTGACTGATCGATCACAGATGCGGGTTTACTGAAATCGCGCAGGACAATTTTGTGACGACAACATGGAGTCCTAAATGTTTCAGAACATTAGGTGCCTGGTCGTGGATAGGACATCCATAGTGTTCCTAGAGTCGATTCTTTTGACTATCGACTGTCTCTTGAGATTAAGGCAGATTTTGGGTGACTTTGGTTTCTTTCTCACGGTCGATCGTAACAGGCGGCCAAGCAGATTTTCACTGGGTCATTTCATGCTGCGCTTACATCTGCAGGATTCGAGTTGGGGAAAATATCCAATCTTCTATCGAAGTTATAATATTTATTCTCAAGGCCACTGAGGAGTCAGAATCGAAAATGCATGGCCATGCTCGAATATTGATTCGTTTATCAGTTAAGTTACTCTCTAGTCGGGGAAACCACTCTTGATACTGATCGCTTGTGAACTACGACCTTTGAAAGTACAGACTTTGCAAATTGGTTTACATTGAGTGGGAGAAATTTATTATGGATATGAGAATCGGTTATCGCACCTACACTTGTACGGACAAGTGGGAGATTGTTGGGGTTAGTGTCCTCCACAGTTAGGGCAATAACATAAATAAATCTCTAAAGGTACACAGGGTACATTTTGTATTTAATCAGTTGATTAACGTTTATCAATAACGGTTGGCTTGCTAGATAAGTTTGACGTTATTGTCATACAGATGGCGGTGATCAACTGGTCCCTAAGAGTCACACCTAAAGGATGTGTTTGAGAAATATGATTATTTGATAAAATGATCATATTGATGCCTTATTTAATGACTAAACAGTTAGTTAGTGTTGTTGACTAAAAGGTTAGTCAAATGTGACTAAAATGTTAGTCAGTGTGATGATGTTACAGACTAAAATGTTAGTCAGTAAAATGATGGAACGGCTATTTAATACAGATTAAATGATATTAGCTAAAACGAATTAAATGTAATTCGTGAATTGAATATAATATGTTATATTTAATTGTTGTGAATAATGCAAGCTAATTAAATATAAACCGTTATAATTAATTAGTAAATTATAAATATAAGGATATTTATAATATATTATAGTCGGTCCATACAGATGACACTAGTAATAAAATGCATTATATAAAAGGCTAATATAACCAAGAGAAAAGTGTCCAGGTACATCGTGTCCCGATACACTCTTTCTTAATCATCAAGTTAGTAAATTTGAGGAGATAATATCTCCCCAAATAGACTCCTTGGAGCCGTGAAATAGGAGGGAGTATAATAGTAGATTACTTCCTCTAATACTTTCTTACCTCAACCAATTATTCATCTCATATACACAACACAAAATCCTAGAGAGAAAAACTGTTCTCTTCTCTAATTTTTCTAGCAAACTAAAGGGCATTTCTTGGAACATCTTGGGTGAGATTATTAGGAGATACCATATTTTTGGTATTGATCTTAGGCCAATTCTTAAGGATTAAAAGGTTAATTCTTATTCTTTTATTATGTTATGCAATTTAGATTTATGACCTTAAATCTTGTAAATTTTTCATTATAATCCTGTGAATTAAAAGGTCTATATACGGATATAAACCTACATTTTTATCTCACAATTAAATACTACCCCACTTGTTTTCCCACTTGTCCACCCATTTTTTTGGTCCACCTTAATTATTGTGCCAAAAGCAAATGTTAAGAATCCGAGAATCGGAGGGAGTATGAATTAATCAAAGCGTGAGGCAATATGCATCCACATTTTTAATTGTATTGGTCTTTAATTTGTTTCAATTAGAAATAACTTTTTTAGATATTCTATATGGTACCCCTTAATTTTTTGACTTTCTACATGGTACCCCTACATTTTTTAAAACATACATGATACCCCTAATTTTTGTCATTATCCGTAAGTGTACCCCTGAACTTTATTTTCAGACAATTAAACCCAGTTTTAAGCGTTAAATGATTACTTGGTCGTGTAACGAAGCTTGATTTTTATCATCCTATGACAAAAGGACTATATTACGGTCAATATTTATCTTAGACGTGATAATTTTGTAGGGAAACAATAGATTATTTTTCGGAATTTTTTTTAACCCATATATATCAATAAATATTAGGTTGTAGATTGATATTGAGTTTAATAGAGTCTTTATATCATGAGATAGTTAATGACAAGCTTGGTTACGCATCCAAGTCATAACGTAACGCCTAAAATTGAGTTTAATTGACAGAAAATAAAGTTCGGGCGTATACTTGCGGATAATGACAATAGTTAGGGGTACCATGTATGATTAAAAAAGTGTAGGCCAGGGTACCATGTAAAAAGTCAAAAAATTGAGGGGTACCATGTAGAAAATCTCTAACTTTTTTTGACAAGTTTTCTTTAGTTAGTGTTAAAGTTTTACGTTATTAATTTTTCGTACACGAATTTTTTTTTTTTTTTTTTTTTTTTTTTGGTAACGAGGGGTCGGTTCCCCTCGGACACTTGCAATACCCTGCAAACCACATGTGCCAGGTAAGTCATCCCGTAGGATGGCAGGTATCCGCATGCCTTTGCCCACCAAGGGAGTCGAACCCAGGACCTCGCAATTCCTGCCATTGCAGGCTTTGAGGCACCCCTGGACTCCGCTTGGGCAGGAGACACTTGGATTTTCGTACACGAATTTTACTCATACTTTTTTCATTCATTTTTCCATATTTACCCTGTTTTACTATAATAATATACGAAATTCTCTATTTTATTTTCTTATATTTTTTTAATCAAATCTTAATCAATTAAAATTCAACTACGATTTGATTAAATTAAAACATATTTCAATTTTAATTTTTAATAATTTTTGATAATTTCCAATTGATTTTAAAAAATTTAGAGTTAGGGTTTCACAAGGCGGCAGTCGAAGGGGCGGCGGTTAGTCGAAGAGACGGCAGTTGGAGGTGGTGGCAATAGTATAGCGGCGAGGTGGGGGAGGGGGGGTTGAGCGGTTGTAGGCGGTGGTGGTGAGAGATGTGGTTGGGGGGGAATTTTGGGTCGATTGAAAAGAAAAGAAAATAAAATAAACTAAAAGTGGTGGTGGGTTTTGAGTTGGAGTATAGTGAACTCGCCGGAGCTCTGGCGGTCTTGTCGGAAACTCGGGTCTCCGGTGGTGGTCAGGCATGGGGTCGGGGTGGTTGGGGTTGGTGGGGTGGTTTGTTTGTCCCAGTTTTATTTTCTTTTATCTTCAATTAACCCCAATTTTTTCCCCAAACATATCTCTCACCACCATCGCGCGCCGCCAGCTGCCACCCTTTCGGCAGACGGACCGTCGGACTGCCGCCCACCACCCAGCCGCTGCCTCCCTCTCGCCGCCAACACCACCACCTTTGCACTTTTTTCTTTCAATTTAACTCAAAATTCTAACCCTAATTTATATAATAATCAATTGAAATTGTCAGTAACTAATAATTCAACAAAGTATAAAAACTACTCCGTATAAGATATTACTTCATTGAATCGATAATTTTAGTTCATAAATAAAGAATTCAGAGATTATCGAGTTTTGATTACAAAAAAATCATATGAACAAAAAAGAGAGAAAATCGTATGTTGTGGAGCAATGAAAAGGGTAGGCATGGAAAAAAAAAAATGAAAAAAATATACCGAGAAAGTAAATTACGTATATGAAAAATTAATACCCAAATTTTATTGAATCATTTTTTTCACGGAGTTTTCCTTATTACTCCGTATTAACGGAAGCTAAAAAAATTATACGGAGGAATATTTAGAGTGTTAAATATATTCATTTCTTATGTGTGTTTGAGTTTATGAGAATATGATC
The DNA here is from genome assembly GCA_023091065.1 of Dianthus caryophyllus. Lineage (NCBI taxonomy): Eukaryota > Viridiplantae > Streptophyta > Magnoliopsida > Caryophyllales > Caryophyllaceae > Dianthus > Dianthus caryophyllus. The sequence goes on from CM041519.1 coordinate 34,854,600, forward strand.
ATTAAGAATTTTTTTCAAAGTTCAAAAATCGAATATGAGCGGATTATACGACTAAAATAATGTAGTTTAGGAAAAGTGGGTAGTAATTGGAAAGAAGAGAGTGGAATGGAGAGAGTCTAATAAATACAATAGGGCTAAATGTGTTTACTTCATGTTTTAGATACTTCGTCAATACGTTTTTTTTTTTTTTTTTTTATATTTTTTATATAAGTACTTTTTTTTGGGAATTCAACGTGTGTGCGTTGCTATGGGCTAGATAACTAGTGTTTGTAGCAGTTTTATGATTTAGTATAATATAAATAAAATTACAAAAAATTACCTTATAAAATTAACTTTTTTACAAACAACTACTCCGTACTTTATATAAATTTTTTTTTACAAATAACTACCTTATAACATTTTTTTTTATTCTAATCACTACCTAATGTTAAAAATGTTATACATATCACTACGTACCAAATGGTCTAAAAATTTAAAATTTTCGACAAATTTGAATTTTTACTCTCATTTTATTTGAAATATACAGTTGAAATACCTAGTTTATCCTTACGAAACATCTCTGCTGTGTTTGGGATGCCAAATAACGAGTGCCAAAACGGTCTAAAAACATGTTTTTTGGGTTAAATAGGTGTTTCGGGCAAATAGGTATCATCATTATGAATAAAAAAAAAGGTGTTATAAGGTAGTTATTTGAAAAAAAAATTATATAAGATAGTTATTTGCAAAAAGTTGGTTTTATAAGGTAGTTTTTTTTTATAATTTTACCTATAATATAAGATTATATATATTTATTTTAAGTATTATTTTCGCCTTTATGCGTTTTATAAAGCGACAATTCAACTTTAGTTTATGGTATTATAATCTTACATTTCTTTGCAAAATTCAATTTTATAAACAATAATGTAACAAATATAATTTATTAATCCTACGTTCAACTAGTAGTTCTCCTGAAAGACGGGCCTTACGATAATTAACGTAAGACACAAGCAAGAAAAGAAAAAAAAAACTAACTCGTAACTACCTTGTGTGAGAGGACTTACGATAAATTTATCGTTAGGCCCGTCTCACACAAGAAATTGTGCTTTTATAATTGACACTATGCGTTTGAAAATGTAAGACCACTCACTCAAAAATTGATGAATATGATCATGAATAAAATAATGGTCAACAAATCAAAAGGGTTGGTGAACATCAAAATTATGTTGCACTATAAATAGTAAGCACCAAAACCTAGCAAAACATAACACAATATACTTAATTGTGTCATCAAATCTTCTAAAAAAAAAAGACACTTTAATTTGCTTTTTTTTTTTTCTTCCCCTTTCATTACTATAAATTAAAAATATAATTTAAAAATGGCTCCTTCAATGCAAGTTTCCAATGTGGTGGAACAAGAAGACATAAATGAGTTTGTTGTAAACCAAGGTCATGGAGTTAAGGGTTTGATTGATGTTATGAAAATCAAAACCCTACCAAAACAATACATTCATCCTGAGGAAGAGAGGTTCAATGTGAAGAAGGCACTCGCTAGAAAGCGGTCTTTTCGGAGTATGTTTAGGCCAAAACACATTCCCATCATTGATATGTCGAGCTCAAACATTGAGCAACTTGAGAAAAATATTTGCAATGCCGCGGAAAAATGGGGATTTTTCCAGATAATTAACCACGGGGTGCCTGTTGAGATGCTCGAGGAGGCTAAGGCAGCCACCTACCGCTTCTTTGAGCAACCCGTGGAGGAGAAGGCTAGGTACATGAAAGGTAAGTCTGTGTCGAATAATGTAAGGTATGGTACGAGTTTCGTGCCTGAAGTTGAGAAGGCTTTGGAATGGAAGGACTATCTTAGCCTGTTCCATGTCTCTGATGATGAGGCTCGTGCTCTTTGGCCATCTGCTTGCAGGTAGCTTTCTATTTTGGAAATGAACGATTTTCTTTGTATCAAAAGATATATGATCCACACGTAGTAAGAAATTCAAAATGGAATTAATTATTCTCAAACTCAAAATCGTTGTATATGCAGGAATGAAGCGATAAAGTTTATAAACTCTACCGAAATTGTTGTGAGGCGTCTTCTTCAAATACTGATGAAAGGACTCAATATTGACAACATCGACGAGAAAAAAGAGTCCCTATTAATGGGCTCAAAGAGGGTTAACCTTAATTTTTACCCGAAATGCCCTAACCCCGAGCTAACATATGGTGTGGGGCGTCACTCAGACGTCTCCACCCTCACCGTCCTTCTTCAGGACAATGTGGGTGGCCTCTACGTACGAGGACTAGACGGTAAGTCTCTAATTGATGTCCCTCCGGTTAAAGGGGCACTAGTGATTAATGTAGGAGATGCCCTACAAATCCTAAGCAATGGAAAGTATCAAAGTGTCGAACATTGGGTCATAGCGAATGGCCGTAAAAATAGGGTTTCAGTCCCGCTATTCGTGAGTCCGATGCCAAATGCTGTTATTGGCCCATTTGAAGAAGTTATTAAAGAAGGCGAAACCCCAAAGTATAAAGATGTTCTTTACTCGGATTACGTCAAGAATTTCTTCAAGAACGCTCACGATGGTAAAGCTACGATCGATTTCGCTAAGGCGTAACTTCCATTGAAATTTCAGTTTCATTTTAATTTCCTCATTTTTATGCTTGTTCTATTTTGTGTGACAAAGCGTGTGTGTGCGTGTGACAGTTTGTACTTCGGAATTTTTTTTAGCGTCATCTGATCTAGTGAACTACTGAGTAGTAAACATCAGTTGGCACGCTATTACTACTATTCTTCTAAATCATTGTAATCGAAAATTGTATTATTTCGATGAATAATGAAATTATGTCCTGTTACCAAAAGTTTAAGCTGATGATTGAAGACGTAAAATCCAATTTATAAACTCCAACATGTTCGACTATTTTATGTTGATTGTGTAATTTTGTTCATTATTTACTCGTATGAATGCATACGAAATTTTCTACTAGTACTACTACTCTTTTAAATTGTCGAAAAATTGTTATCAAATTTCAATAGACAATTATGCTATTAACGAGTTGTGTCGTATATAGTATATTTGGGCCGTTTTGTAATGGGCCTAGTTTATAACCAAGACAATTTGTATAGGGTATTGATTTTCCGTATACGGGTTTTACTCATGTTATATATTTTTTTAATTTTTTTTTCCCTTTCATACCTTTTTTTACTCACCTTCTATACAAATTTATCTCTTTTATTTTTTTTAACTTTTCTTAACCTAAATGTATACAATTTTCAATTATTTCAATTAATAATTTCGATAATCAATTCAACAAAGTAGTAATATGCGATTACTCGATGGATTACATGCGATTACTCGATGGAATCCAAAAAGATGCTCGTTAATCCAAAAAGATGCTCCTATTTTTGTAATCGCATGCGATTATCAATGCGATTACTCGATGGAAAATTTTACTCCTATTTTTGTAATCAATTCACTTGTTAATTTTCTATAAACCCTAATTTGATTTTTAACCCAAAATTATCAAGATTAATAAAATTAACATAACTTTATGAAAAAAAATTGAAATTGAATCGAATTACTACTTTGTTAAATTGATTATCGAAATTATTAATTGAAATAATTGAAAATTGTATGAATTTAGGTTAAGAAAAGTTAGAAAAATAAAAGAGAGAATTTTGTAGAGAAGGTGAGTAAAAAATGGTATGAAAGGGAAAAAAAAATTAAAAAAAAAATATAACGGGAGTAAAATCCGTATACGGAAAATCATATTCGTTTGTAAGGAAATACTTATGCGGTGATAATGAGAAAATCAAGAGTTTACATTCTAAATCGTTTTCTATTCTTTCATAGTTTGATGAATTGTTCTGATTTGATTTTTGTGAGGGAAAAATCAAACTCGTAAACAAACGATCGGCAGTATGAAAGATCTTAGCCGCTATATTACAATATTATTATTTTATAAAATTTATGTTGATTGTTTACTCATTATCACGTCTCTTGATGCCTATTAGGTACCTAGCTATTTGTCTGTCATTTTGTGGATTACCTTGTCAAAACAATTTACTAGTTGTCTTGGACGACTATCGTCTAAGTGTCTAACCTTGTCAACTTTTCTTCTACATGACTTTGAAAGTTCCTAGTCCATCTACTTATGGAGTATTTAATTATTTGTCTATCATATTTATCATTGTATTTTAATATTATTTTGTCAACATAAAAAATCTTTGTACAGGGCCAAACATAATCTTTGAACTAAGTTTCCACGTAATTAGGGGGTGAGATATGATATCCAAACTCAAATTTTAAAATTTAGATATTTATATTCAACCCAAATAATTTGGAAACCCAATTTTCGAATATCTAAAGTATTTTGAATCGGAAGCGAATATTTAGTAGGAGTTTCATATCATATAACGTCATTACATAAATAGATATGCTGACCTAAATTACTGGCCCATAATGTTGTTCAGGCAAGCACACATAATTGTGAAGTTCTCGTTGTTGATCTTGGGATTAAAAAAAAGTGTATTCTTCTGGTATGACATAAGAGCATCTTAACCCGAACATTGGACTAGAAGTTGTCGCTCGTTACGCTGCCATGTAGTAGCGGACTTTTAAAAAAAAAAAAAAAGTGAGGGTGGGCCCGAGTTCAAACCTCTAACCTCCGACTCACTAGTTGTGAAGGATACCATTAGGCAACAAGCATATTTCATGTACTAAATTAACAACTATTCATATGTTAGAGTAGGCCAGGCCTAGGCCCACCATAAGGAAGGTCCGCCGCGGCGCCATGTTAGGTTGTATATATAATGGCCCCATAAATCTGTTTGGATCATTTTCACGCATTTTGGTCTAATTTAGGGGCGGGCATCATGAATATTTTGTAGGTGGTTAATCATCCTATGATTGTTCTCTTCGGAGTATAAATAATTAAAAATTCTTCTTTTCTCCCACGAAATAGAAAAGGCACTTTGAAAATGCAGTTAGTGTAACACCTCGGCCCCAACTAAAGGTCGAAATGTCACTCACGGTAGCTTGCCAGGCTGCGTACATCTATCGTCCACAAACCAACACGGCTCCTTTCGAGCATACTTTGTCCTCACTCGCACACATCCTGGAAAACTTCCCAAGAGGTCACACATCCTAAGATTTCTCTCTAGTAAGCACGCTTAATTGAAGAGTTTTTAAGATGAGCAACCAGAAAAGATGATGCATCTTGTTTATATGAGTAGTACTTACAATCCTTTTAAGCATTAGATCACTTGAGCTTATCACATGGACCACTTCAAGGGGGTACCCGGGCCGAATAACGTTTTAAGACAACACCGGGTATTACACACCCCTACTTGAAGAACGCAACGTCTCGTTGCTCCTGATAGCTACCCGCAGTATAACATTTTAGGATCCTCCCCAACTAGGTGTGTACCTGGCCAGCCAGGTTGCTTTTAAAAGGGGATTATGTTGAAAAACAAACATATAAGGAGATTATTTCAAAAAAAAAAGTGCTTTAAAAGAGGGTTATTATCAATTAACCTTTTTTATATGTCTCATTGATAAAATTGACTCATTTAAGCATAGAAAGACACAACTATGTTAAACCAATAAGGCAATAACTAATGTGGAATAACATTTGATGACCGTGTTAATGTATAAAACTAATAATCTACTCATGAGTCTCCAACTTTCAAATTTTTGCTGTTACTCTATTTTATTAAGAATTAACATTACTACGGAGTACTACGTAATAGTATTCGCTTCATTCCAAAATAAGGTTCTTTTTCTATTTCAAGAAGTCTTTTTTTTTTTTTTTTTTTCTTTTTGGAGGATTTAACGAGTGTTAATAAAAATTAAAAAAATATTGACAATCCTTTGTTAAATCTTACTATAATTAAAAAACAGTTAATTTAGAAAAAATTATACGGAGTAATGAAAAGGAGATACTTATTTTAAAATTGAGGAAATACACCATTCCTTAATTGAATTGGCAATGCCTTGTTAATTAGCAAGTAGCAACTTCGAAGAATATTGAAAATCAACGTAGTAATGACTTATGAGTATTTTAAAATAGTTGTCCACGTCGTCTTATTTTTATGCGTCATATACGGTATATCCCTCATTTTACTTTGGTGAAGTTTTAGGGGTTGTTTGTTTCGTACATGCATGGGTATGAGCGAGGTTGGAATTAAGAATTATAATTGGGTGTTATGAGGTTGAAACTTGATTCTTTATATTTGGTGTTTGTTTCAATTGTGAGTGGTATGAGTTTCAAACTCAATTAAAGTTAAAACTAGTTTTAAGTCCCGTGATAATCACGACTGTGATCGAGAATTTGTGTTATCCTTCACTAATTTTAATTCCCTTGGAATACACAAAATTGGTGATTATATAATCTCACACATTTATAAGCTATTTTTCAAAAAAAAATAAAAAAATAAAAAAGATAGGGTGTTGTCTCAGGTTATCTTGATGTGAGACTATTTTATAAGAGATAAATTGACTCATAAATCTACGTAAATTCAGTTTATGCTACAATAACACAAAATTTTGTGAGATGATCTTACAATAAAATAATTGGGTTACGTTTTTGTATTTTTAATTTTTTTTCATTTTAAGTGATAATTGTGATGTTATATTATTATCATTATCCTGTTAATAGTATTGGTATCCATTTTAGAACCTGCTCTTTTCAGCTTATTTTCAGATGATTTTTGTTCAACTCACTTCAAATCAGTTCAATTCAGTTCAGTTCAAATCAGTACGGCTCCATTTAATTTAGCTCAGCTATAGTAAATTCGACCCACATCAATTTAGCAGCAGTAGCAGGAGGAGCAGAAGGAGGAGGATGAGTAGGAGGAGCAGAAGGAGCAACAGGAGGAGAAGCGGAGATGGCGACAAGTATGGCGGCAAAGGAGCAGAAGGAGGAGTAGCAGCAGTAGTAGTATAATAATAATAATAATAATAATAATAATAATAATAATAATAATAATAATAATAATAATAATAATAATAATAATAATAATAATAATAATAATAATAATAATAATAATAATAATAATAATAATAATATTTAGTTCAATTTAATTGAACTTTATTCATTTTAGTTCAGTTCAGCCCCATTTAGTTCATTTCAGCTCAACTCGATTTAGTTCAAGACTAACTCGTTTAGCCCGCTTTAGTTAAGTTAAGTTAAGTTTAGCTCGATTCAATTCAGTTATATTCAGTTCTAAAAAGCAAGAAAGAACATGTCGATTTAGTTCAGTTCTCAACTCGTTTCAGTTCCATTTAGTTAAGTTAAGTTTAGCTCGATTCAGTTCAGTTAAATTCAGTTCTAAAAAGCAAGAAAGAACATGTCCTTATTGGTAATTGTAGCAATTATTTTTAGTAACGAAGTTAAAGATTATCGTTTAGGTAGCTGAAATGAACTGAAATTTGCTAGACACGAAATTCGACTTTAGGCCCTGTTTTATTTCTCACAATACTATGTCACACTCTAGAAATTATGTTACTAATGAGGGAAATTAACTGAAATTTGCTTATTTCTATTATTATTTATTGGCAGGAACATTATCGTTTAAGTTTTGATAATTTGTCCACAATCGTTTTGTTCAAATACTATAACTAAATATAGTTTATTTGATGATGCAAAATACAAAAAATCCTTTTATATTCCATCATTTATTTCAAAAGTTTTACATAAATTTTCATTAATTAACTTAACATTAATTGATTGCTCTAAGTGTTTGACAAATGGCTTCATGTTTTGTTAAAAATGATGAGTTGTCAACATTAGAAGCAAAACTTAGAAAACCAATACAAAAGATTGTGTTTTTAATTTATATGTATTAGATTCGTAAAATATTATATTTTAAATAATAATTCTTCATATTATAAAATCATGAAAATACTTTTTATCAATTATATACATACATAAAGAATTGAAATCATTTTACAGTGTATAATAATTTTTTTCTCACATTTTTTATTAAAATTAATTTTATACCTATGGAATCAATCTCAAACTCACCCCTCTTCTAGGATATGAGAAACCCATACGGCCATACCACATGGGTTTAAGGTATGAGTATGATACCCTCAAATTTTGCAAATAAACACTAAGTATGGGTTTGGCTCATTCCATACCCTCAAATTTAAGTTTCAACTCTTTCACTGTCGGTATTACATAATTTTATTTATTTTTTTTTTTTTTATTTATTTTTTTTTTTTTTGCAATCTACTCTCTTTATCCAAAAATAAGTGTCTCATTTTCATTAAATTTTTTCTCAAAATAAGTGTCCTCTTGTTTTTTAGTAGATTTTAACAAATGATTTTAAAAAAAAATAATAATTTTTTATTATCATATCTTAAATCCTTCCAAAATAGAAAGTGAACACTTATTTGGGATGGAGGTATCACCACTTTTCCTTGATTAGGGTATCCTTTTCCCACTTTATTTTTCTTATAATAAAAATATCAAATATATCGAAGAGGTCATGTCCTTGTGGTCAGGACGGAGGTATCCTAAGCGGTAAGTCTCAAGTTCGAATTCCCACTTCCCCCGTTATAATTGCGTAGTGCCTCCAGGGCACAAGTTAAGAAAAATTATTTCTAAATATTATTGACAATTACGGTAAATTATTAGAATCAATAGTTTTCTTTTATTGGTCTCAACTATAATTAAAATGTATTTTTTTACGATTATTAATCTTTCTGATTATTAATCTATTTATTATTGATATTATAATTGACAATGGTTACAAATTACGATTAACAATATATTATTAAAATAACTACAAGCTTTACATAAATACCGTCTTCATTACAACAATTCATAAATTTGTTAAATATAGATAAATTAAATGATTAGTTAAATGTACGAGTATAAAATAAAATGAAATAGTGGAAGTAACTCATTTTAAATGCATACAAACTTTCAGGAAAGACCATCAGAAAGACTAACTCGTCACATATTTTAATTAGTGGCTGTACAATACATGGAAAGTAGTTAATCTATCACAATCTTGTTTGTATAGGGCACTACTACACCGTATTATTTTAATTTGATTGAACGAATAACAAACAAATGATTGTTTGAATGAATTAAACAAGTAATTAAAACCAACAAGTGTAACCTAAGAAATGGTCTATAAGATTCTCTTATTTAGCCATTAATAAGTCATCAACCTATAAGAAACGATATTACGAAATAACACTGTCATAACAACGAAGGCACAACTACGTGCCAAAAAAAAGTTTTAAGGAATTGAAAATCAAACGTAATGTGACCTAGCCCTAGTTTGATTTCATCCCACAGTTTGAAATTCATCGTCCCACGTCCAAAAACTCTTACGGAGTAATATATTTACGTAAGTGCGTAACTATTAAGGGGATGTTAGATATATCTTGATATTATATATTATATATCTCATCTAAAAATAAATGGAAAAAGTTACTCGTAGAACTGGAAAAAAAATTTATAAACAACACTAAAATAATGTACAATAATCATGCAAGTAATCGGATTGCACGGTAGAATAGTACATAAAAATATTTATCATTGTTTTTCGTTTTTTAATAAGACGACAAAACTTAAAATGGTTAAATTAAAATAAAAGTTCATGATAGAGTGAAATGAGATGCTACATTTCAATTTTGGCGGAAAAATTTTAATTGAAAAACTGACATGTAATATATGTATGAGAACCAACTGGTGGTTGCTCAGGTGGAATTTGGGTTAACCTGGAAGGCACAACAAATTGTGTGAGATTCCAGGCTCAAATCTCACCTCTAACCAATGTAGAAGGTTTTTTTTGGTATATACTATATAGTTACTCCGTATATTATATAGAAAGATTGTATATTCTCTATTTTCTTGGGTTTCTTAGGCTATTTCATTTAGGGTGTGTTTGGTTGAGGGGTTATAAGAAAGGGAAAGGGAATTAGATTATCCAATACCCTTTGTGACTGTTTGTTTTACCACTTTTCACAATTTCATTCCCCTCTTCATTCTCCATCATTCTCCCAAGTCCTCTTAATTTCAATCCCCTACCCCCCAAGAGAATCAGATTCTCTTTTCTTTATCAACCACCCCAACTCATATTAATAAATAATAACCACCACACCACCAGCCCGACACCACCCTACTCCATCGTCACAACCTAGCTTTGCCGGCGACCTCTTCCACCTACACGTCGACCGTGTTTCTCGACCAAGTCGCCGGCCGTCGTCCTCCGATCCCTCGCCCACATCCCAATAAATCCTTAGAACACCTTGCTCCACTTCTTAAATCATCGAATCTGGTGGTGGTGGCCCACCGAGGACAAGGTGCCGGCTGTGGTGGTGACTTGTTGGTGGTGGTGTGTCCAGTTGTGGTGGTAGTATGCCGACGATGGTGATGGCTTGCTTGTGATGTTTTTTTGGGGGTGGTAGTGGCTTGCCGATGACTTTGTGTCAGTTGTGGTGGTGGTGGTGTCTTGACAGTGACAATGGTGGTGTTAGTTTAATATATCGACGTTGAGATAGTTGGGCAATTTGTAGTTGGTTGTGTTTGGAAGTGTTAGATTCCCACTGCAATTTATCTACCAAACAATCTTTTTAATCTAAGGAAATTTATTACTTTTCTTTTCCTTTCATCTTTTTTTCCCTTAGCTATTCCCTTTTTCTTTCCCCTGTTGCAACCAAACACCCCCTTAGTTCAATTCATTTTACATAAGTGGCAATACATAGTATCTATATAGTTTTACCAATTGTATGTACTCTGTAGCATTTTGGATGTGAAGAATTATTTTCATATAATTCTTCAATTCTAATCGATAGTTACATACATTAATTTAATATGAAATTTTTGAAAGAAAATATATAATAAATTAATTTCATTATATTATTTTATTCACTCAAATGCGCACTTTTCAACCCTAAACTAAAAAAAAAAGTATACAACAAACTAAGACAGAAAAATCAGCCCCTCTCAACAACCTTCAAGTTCCCAAACACGCACCTAAACATTAAAACATGTAAGCAACCATCCAAAAACCTCCCTTATAAATAACCTAGCATACAACTAAGAAAAATATACCAACAAATACAAAAAAAAATATACTCCCTTATTAAACTTCTTTTAATCATGAAAGTCACCATCCAAGAGTCTACCGTGATTCTTCCTTCCAACTCCCCCTTCACAGAAGACCACATCCTCCCCCTTTCTTACCTCGACACCGACCGTAACCTCGACGTGACATTTCGATACTTTCGTGTCTACTCTAACAAAAATCAGGACCCGAACCAGACCCAGTCTGACCAATTGAACGCAATCACTGCATCCCTCGCCAAAGCCCTAGTCCAATATTACCCATTTACCGGCCGCCTACAGCGCAGTAGTGCTGGAGACGGCCGGATGGAGTTGCACTGCACCCAGGGTGAAGGAGTCCCTATGGTTCGCGCCATAGTAGACTCCACCCTGGAGTCAGTCAACTACTTAGAAGACCCAGATGAGTCGTTTTCTGAGCAGCTAGTGCCCAACCCGAACCAGACTGAGTCCAGGGACCATCCAATGGTCCTACAAATCACAATGTTCAGCTGTGGAGGGTACGTCTTGGGGTCAGCTGTACACAACATGCTCTGTGACGGCCTAGGGGCGTCAGAGTTTTTCAACGGGGTGGCTGAATTATGCCGAGGCGCGACCCAGCTAAGGGCCGACCCAGTTTGGGACCGGGCCGGATTGCTTGGGCCCAGAGATCCACCAAGTGTACAATTTCCATTTGATAAGGTGTTGACTTTGGACAAAGACTTTTCTCCTTACATGCAACCAATTGGACCGGTTGGAAAGGTGTGCGTTGACATGGATGAGGCTGTGCTTGACCGGTTCAAAGCTCATTTGTTTGAGAAATCCGGTTCAAAGTTTACTACTTTTGAAGCGCTAGGTGCATTTATATGGCAATCAAAGTAAGTACTCGTACATTATTTTTGTTCGATTAAAATTGTTGTACTCCATCTGTTCTAATGATTTGTTTACAGTTTTAACTTTTTTGTGAGGAAAATTTAGAAAGTGTAAACAAGTGACTGAGACAGAGGAGTATAACAAATACGGAGTACTAATATACTATTATTGCGTAGGAATTTTTTGGATTTTATAACTAAATAACAAAAATAAAGAAAATTGAAAATAAGTTTTCTAAAATAGGGCCTTAAGTCACATGTTAAGGTGCTAATATAGCAAGAATTTTCATGAAAGTATCATTAGATTAAAAATAATTAAACTTATAATATCTTATTTAAAAAATTATTAATGAAAATATTTTCTTTAATTAGTATCTTAACATATGCCCTAAAGGTACGTGTTAGAAAAATAGAATTCTCTTTTTATAAAATTATGATATCGATGATTAATTTATAAAAATATACGAGTACTTAGCTTGTATATATAAACTTGTATTACCCCGTCCATTGAAAAGTCATTAAAAACAAACATTTCCACCATCATTGTCAATTTATCATGGTCACCATCATTGTTATTATTATTATATTACGCGAAAATCTCTACCATTACAATATATTAATATGTTAATTTTATTAATAATTTCAGAGTGAAGGCATCGAAACTTGAGGAACAAGAAAGGGTAAAATTCGCATATTTAATGAACGTACGTAAACAAGCAAACCTACCAAAAGGTTACTACGGAAATGCATGCATGCAAATGTACGTCCAACTAACATCACAACAACTACAACAACAACCTCTTTGGGAAACCGCAGAACTCATCAAAAAATCCAAATTCAACGCGACACCCGAGTACGTGAAATCGTACATCGATTTTCAAAAATTGAATTACGAGAAGGGCATTTCGGGTGGAAGTGAGGTCAGTGGGTTCACTGATTGGAGACATATTGGTCACTCGACCGTCGATTTTGGGTTGGGTGGGCCAGTCACCGTGTTTCCGCTTTCGAAGAATTTTCTTGGGAGTATGGAGCCTACGTATTTCTTGCCTAGTTCTTGTGTGGACAACAAAAATGGGTTTAAAGTTCTTGTTTATTTGAGGAAATCTGCTATGGAAGGATTTAAGGAAGAAATGGATAAGTTTTGTGAAGAGAAGATTTTTTAAAGGAAAATAAAACGGTGTTAATTTCATGATTTTAGCATTTCTATACAAGAGTATGGACGAAAGAATGGTATTGAAACTCGATTTCGATATAACTTTGCTGCATACTGTAATGGTTGTTTAAGTTGTTTTCTTAAGGTTTTTCTATGGTTATTTTATTTTATGTTGCGTGTAATATAGAATTCAAAAGAAACGTTGAACCAGAGACGAAGCCAGGATTTTATTCCAGCCAGGGCTGAAACGTTTACGAAAATTTAATGACTAGTTAATTACTATAAGTAGGGTGTACAAGAGATGAAGACATTGAGTCAATTCACAAGCATGATAAGACCGTAACGATAATACAAAATCGCATACGGTGCATATCCTGCTAAACTATTTGATTATTAATGTGTTACATAACAAATACATATTGTATATTATTCCATTAGTCTATTATAACAAAAAATTACATACAAATGGGGAAAGAAAACTACTCCGTAAGATAAAGTACACTCATTTTCATTTTATATCATGAAAACGTGTAAGAATGATTTAAAAGAAAAATCTGTAAGATATAATGAAAAGGTCGAAAGTTAACAAATTAAAATTGTAATCAATACATATTAATTAAGACCAACCTTGCTTCAAGTAAGAGACATTGTCTAAGGAAAAAAAAAAAAAAAAAAATTGAGTTGCTAATTATTTTTGTGAAAATTTTAAGATATTAACTTATTACGAGTTAATAAGGCAAAATTAAAATGCACACAAAAAAGGCAAAATTAAAGAAAAGAAAAAATAGGGGTGTTGAATGATAGTTAAATCACAAAATAGGTTTCAAAATTTTATTTTCCAAAAAAAAAAGAAGCTAAAAAAATAACCACAGTTACAAAAATAGCAGAACTACCACTACACCACTTCGATTTTAATGCATACATTTACAGCTTTGTTATTTATTATCTAATTGCAGTTTAAGCGAATTCCTAAAATCGAACCCAGCCCAAGCCTGTTCGGCCATACATTGGCTCCGTCATTGCGTGGAACGATATGATTTTTCGCTCACGGTATTGGAAGAACTAAAACTACATTAATTTTCTCTGATCATTTGACTTCATAAACTAAGAAACGGATGTGTTTATGGATGCTATGGACTTCATAAATTAATTAATGGAGTCCAGAGCTGTGCTGCAAAATATTAATTATATTATTTAATTTCAATCGGTTAAATAATACAATAAATGTAAATATCTTATTATCATATAATAACTATTTATGCAAAATATTAATTATTATTTAATTTCAATCGGTTAAATAATACAACAGATGTAAATATCTTATTATCATATACGGAGTAATAACCATTTGTATATTTTAAATTATATACGGTTAAAGTTATAAAATGAGACTAACATAGTGGGATGGAGGGGTAGTAAAAAAATAAATAAGGTGGGCCACAAATTTGGATTGATCGTAAGTTGAGTTGTTTAAAAGAGAATTAAAGACGTGAATTGGTGGTTTTTTTTTTGATGATTTAACAACCATGAATGATTAAATGCAACAAAACTATTAAAGCAAATGAATAAAACAAACTCAAGAATTATAAAGGTATTGTAAAGAGTCGATCAATGGATCCGAGTTTTAACGAAAAAGTACTCAATTCACCAAGAGGGGGGTGAATTGGGTACTTGAAAACTTTTTCAAATTTCCAAGCATAAACAATATTCTCGTGTTTCTAAGACTTAGAATTAATTGTGTTTAATTTAAGTCTGCTAGAAACGCAAGGCAACTACAATTTAGAATACTAGCGCAGTGCAGTTTTGAGAAACATAAAGTAAAAGCTTGGAAACGTAAAACAGAAAGTAAGTACGTAGCGGATTTTTGAAGTGGTTCAGTCTCACACTACGAGCCCGCCTACGTCCACTATTCTCTTATTAATGTTTTAGTACCTACTCCGGATTACAACACATTAATCACTCTACAACTCTTTCAAGTTGCACTCTTTCTCTCAACACAAAAGAAAACTAGATTTGTCTCAGCAATTGTTCAGAAGAGAACGGATACGAGACGGTGCTAGTAGTACAAGTGACTTGAGTAATGATTGAATAACAAAACAATAGAGTTTCAAAACAGTTTTTGCAAAAATACTAAATTCAAAAATTAATGCTCAAAAAGGTGAAATGATTTATCTCAAAAGTTTGAATTAATTGGAGAAAAAAAAATCAGTTAGAATAAATTCTTTCCAAAACCGAAATCTACAAAATAGGAAATAGTCAGTGTTTGTCAAACATTAATTTGTTTCCTAAAAGATTGGAGGCAATATTCTCAAAGTATAAAATCATTTAAAAGAAGGGTTTTTTTGTCAACAACTACCTAAAGTTTATGTTATTTGTCATACGACTACCTAACATTTTCAAATTTAATCATAACTACCTAAACTTTCTTTCCTTTTGTCAGACAACTACCAAAGTGGAAAAATCCGATATTTGGAGTCAAACTCCGGCGTTGACTAACCTTCACACGTGAGAACTTCCAGCAGCACTGATATAAACCCCTCCCCCACCTACTTCTCATTTATTTACACTCATTCATCAAAAACACTCCTAAATTAAAATCTCTTATTTTACCCTGGTTTTTCTAATTCAACAAAATCCCCTCTTTTACCTAAATTAAAATCAATTAATCAACTATTTTCACCAACTTCTCATAATTCAAATTATACACTTCAGGATAAAGATTAAGAGCCCCTTCATATTTAGTTTTCCGATTTTTAGTCTCAAAATTACCTCCAATATAAACTCTCAAATGAAGCTTAATTACTTGTTGATGTCTTGCCAAAAAACTTCACAAAGCTTCCCATTCTTTAGCAAAAACAATTAAAAAATGGTGTTGATCAACTGTACCCGGCTTTTTCTCAGTTGTACCCTTTTTTGTCATTTGTTTTCCATCCTCTACCCTTGGCTGTACTTTTTTTCTCTCTTTTCCTTCAACCCAAAAAAACCCTAAAACAATCTTAAATCAATCAATTAATTCAAATACTCATACGATTAATTCAATTTTTAATATATGGATTCTTGTGACGATATATTTCAAGTAATTTACTTTTTTTTTCCATTAATTTTATTTGTTCTCATTAATTTAGTTTTTTTTTGTTTTTTTATGGATTATATGTGGTGGTAGAGGGGTCGGCGGATTGGGAGTGGCTGTGGCGGCGGCGGCGGCGGCCATGGTGGGTGAGGGCAGGCGGTGGTTAATACTTGTTTTTTTTTTTTTTTTTATGGTGGGGAAGAGGTCGGAGGGCGGCGGCTGTGGTGGGGGTGGCTGCAGCGGCGGTGGCCTTGGTGGGCGTGGGCTTGGCGGCAGGCGGCGGTGGCAGGCGGTGGTTAATACTTGTTTTGTTTTTTTTTTTTTTTTTTTTTTTTTTTTATGAATTAGGGTTTATGGTGGTTGATGGTGGGGAAGAGGTCGGCGGGCGGCGGCCGTGGTGGGTGTTGGCTTGGCGACAGGTGGTGGTGGCAGGTGGTGGTGGCACTGGTGGTGCTGCTTCACGGTTTTCTGTGTTTTTTTTTTTTTTTTTCTAAATTCAGTTTAAATTTTTTTTATTATTATTGTTATATTTGCTAAAAATTTTATTTTAGTTTAGTTTTACAATTTTTATATTGTTATTATTTTAGTTTAAAATTTTAGGCTTGATAGGTGGTCCGTGGTGGTGGGAGAGGCGGTGGTGGGTGGTGGGTGGTGATGGTTTAATAGAGGAGGGAGGATTAAAGGAGGAGGAAGAGATGAGAGAGAAGAGAGAAAATTAGGTTTACAAAGATGTGGGAAGGAAATGAAAAGGGCATTGATGTCTTTTTTGGGTACAACTGAGAAAAAATTACGTTAAAAAATTAGGTTACTGACAAATTAAATTGATCGAAAATCACACCAGTAACAATAAAAAAAAAAATTACTTCCACGTAATTAAAAACCACACCATTAATTAGTTCAATAAAATGCAAAATTGAACTGGAAAATTAACAAAACGAAAATTCAACTGAAAAATTAAACAAAACGAAACATAACAAAACTCACCTTCTTTGCTATGATTCCTGGATTAGTGAGCAATCAAACATGCATGGATAATCGTAAGTTTACAAAAAAAAATTTGGTTGATTGGAGGAGAAAGTGTAATTTAGGGTAAAATGAGGTAATTTTGGAATGTTTTGTGGGCTTATGAAGTGATGAGGTAATTTTTTGGGAGTAATGTTTTTTTTACTGTATAAGAGGGTTTAATGAAGTTCTCACGTGTGAAGGTAGTCACTAGACTCGTCAAATCCTCCACCACCTTATCAGTTATATATTGGCTTCCACAACCTTTTCCACCAGTCCAAAAATCTTTCAAGGATCCCCCTTTTGCTTCGTCTTCTTAATTAAGTAATCTGCATTGTTCTTAATTAATTAAGTAACCTTTTTATTGTTCGTAGTGATGGGATCAGTCAAGAGCGGTTTGCCCAATTTACTAGCACTTTTAGATAGAGCTTTGACATACCAGAAAAGGGGTTCTAGTTTAGGAAAAAAGATCTAAACCGAAATAATGGAGGTATATATTTTCTAGCTTTAGTTTAAAGGTTAGCGACCACGCTGTTTAAAAAGCATATTTTCCTTAATCTTCAACCTCATCCCTTCAAAACACAGTTCATGTTAGAATCATGAACGGGCCTGCCAAACCCGAGTGAAAGAGAGAGTGAGCCCACTTAACAAGTCCAAGGGTATCCACATTTCCCAGAACCAATTGGCAATGGGACGAGGACCCGACCTTGATGATTATAAAGCACATCAAACTCTTCTCCACCATCAATGTGGGACACTCACATGTCGGTATATATATTCTAACACTCCCCCTTACATGTGAGGCTCCTCGGAAACCCAGGGCGAAACCATGGGAGCGCACTCATAGTGGTATATTCAACAAACCCTCAAAGAGGACCTCCTACGTACGGTGGCATATTTTTTCGGAAACCCAGGGCGAAACCATGGGAGCGCACTCGGAGTGGTATTCAACAAACCCTGAAAGATGACCTCCTCCTGTGGCATATTTTTTTGGGCCAATTTAAACTTTATCGAACTCAGGGCGAACCCGGGCTCTGATACCATGTTAGAATCATGAATGGGCCTGGCCAAACCCGAGTGAAAAAGAGAGTGAGCCCTTTTACAAGTCCAAGGGTATCCACTTCCCAAAACCAATTGCGAATGGGAGGAAGACCCTTGAACATTATAAAGCACATCAAACTCTTTTACACCATCAATGTAGGACACTCACATGTGGATGTGGGTATATATTCTAACAGTTGATATCCTCCTCCTTCAGAGATCGAAAATAGAACCATCGGTTTTTTAAGTATAGGAAGCGAGGCTTGCTAATATTGTTCCATTGTTTATCTATGAATTCTTGCATCTGTTTGAAATAAGGACGACCACCTAATAATTGCCCTACTAGCTTATACTTCTAGTATTGAACATTTTCTGCAATAATCTCAAGTTCAATACAAACCCCCTCTGTATCACATGGGTTCACAAATTACAAATCCATGCTTCGAAGTGTATTATTAACCACTGATGAGATGAGTTTAGTATGTGTTATTTGAGTTGTTTTTACAGGTATTTGGTGGTCCAAATGGTAATATATTAGTCGGATTAGCTCGTGGAACGAAAGCCATGAAAAGGCGGAACTTTGAAGTATACACGCGAGCTACACGCAAGCCCTTGGGTTGTGTGTTGGTCGCGCGTAAAGATGCAAGGGAAACCAGACTTTCTGACCAGCCACACGCGAGCTACATTCGAGCTACACGCGAGTAAGGCGCGACCAGATTTGAGTTACAATTGAGCTACATACGAGCTACACGCGAGCTACACGCGAGCCAGTTGGTCGCGTGTGTTATAATTTTTGGAAATTCCGGATTGTCTTATAATTACCTTAAAATATACTTTACTTAATTTTAGGCTATTATATATTAGACTTAACCTAGTTTTATGAGATTATCATCATCTTATTCATTATCATTATTATCATTAGCTTTTAGATCTAGTTCTAGTTTTCATTGAAGTTTTTTGGGAGATTCAAGATTGGAACTTTGGAAGAATTTTGTAACCGTCGGTCATGAGTAGCTAATTCTCTATTCTCAATTCAAGTGATTGAAACGGTTTGACTTTAATTGTGAGTTTGAAAGTTCTTATCTTTATTCTTGATTATTGATTATTGTTTGGTTTTAATTATTATTTGCGAGATTGATTTGTGATTGCTAGGTGTACAACTAGTCTTCCTATTGATTGCGTAATTGTTAGTTTCGTTAATTTAACTGGATTGTGATTAACGTAACGCTAGTAACAACCTAGGTTTAATTATTGTACGGGATTCGTGATAATTATTCTTAGAAGCAATTTTCATAATACCTAAAACACAACTGGATTGTATGTGTTATTTATTCCTTATCGATTCTCTCGTTATTAAAGCTGCTAATTGATTAAATCTTTAACTGGATTGTGAGATTGTCTTTTAGTTAGGGTTAGTTAAAGAACGGGATACGTTTTAATTAACTAAACATACGGAGAATTAGAATTATATGATTCACGATAAGGTAGTCAAAAATATAGATTTGAACCGGATAACTATGATCAATTGTCTTTGAACCGTGGATATTAACTTGAGTTGAGACCTTTAATTTCTTAGATTTCATCCTCATATTCACTTTACTTGCTTTATTAGTTAGATTCGATTAGTTTAGTTTTCCAACAAAACTCCCCCCAATTTGGTTACTTGTTACTTTGTTACTCCGTATTTTGCATTTGTCTACGCTTAGCTTTAATTCGATTAACCTTATTCCCTGTGGTTCGACCCCTTACTTCCACTTTACTATTTGTTTAGTATTAGGATTTAAGAGTTATAAATTGTTAATTTGCGGCATACGACTTAGGACCGTCAAATTTTGGCGCCGTTGCCGGGGAACTAGGCATTAATTGTTTTCTTTGTTTAGTGTAGTTGTATGCGTAATACTCGTTCTACTAACCTGGACCTCGAGCCTTTTGACTCAGAGATTGAAAGAACACTTTACAGGTTTCGAAAGAACAAAAGAGGTCAAATCGTTGTCGTAGACGACTCGGACCAAGAGGATTTCAGCTCCGTTTCGGATATTTCTGAGGAAGACGACGTGATGGCAGAACAATCTATTAAGCAACTTACTGCTCCGGACCTTCGACAACAACCTTTATGCATCACCATCCCACCTCTCGCGGCTGGTGTTAACTTTGAGTTGAAGTCCGGGCTTATTCATCTATTGCCCACATTTCATGGGTTGAGTGGTGAAGATCCGAACAAACATCTATCGGATTTTCACATCGTCTGCTCGAGTATGAAGCTCGGCTTTGTGGTGATGAGCAGTTGAAGCTAAGAGCATTCCCGTTCTCACTGAAGGACGCTGCGAGGGATTGGCTCTATTATCTCCCTACGGGTAGTATCGACACTTGGCTAAAGATGAAGAAGGCATTCCTTGAGAAGTATTTCCCTGCCTCTCGAGCATCTCAATTAAAGAAGGAAATTTCAAATGTTGAGCAACGTGATGGGGAGACGATGTATGAGTACTTTGAGCGGTTCAAGAAGTTGTGTGGTATGTGCCCGTATCATGGGTATGAAGGCCAAGACCTCATCATGTACTTCTGTGGAGGGCTTAGTAAAGAGGATGCACGTATGGTTCATGCGGCGAGTGGAGGTGGGATCACCAATAAGAATCCCACGGAAGCAATGGCTCTAATCACCGAGCTAGCTGAGAGCTCGAGGGACTTTGATAGAAAACCTTCCAGACGGGGGGTTAATGCAGTGGGTTCGAACCATAGCCATCTCGAGGAGAAGGTGGATAGCTTGACATCTTTGGTCAAGGACTTAGTAGTGGGTCGAAAGCCGGTGATGGCTTGCGGTATATGCTCTTCTCCATCACATCCGAGTGAAAGTTGTCCGCAAATGCAAGAGGGGCCAGTGGCGGATGTGAATACTATCGGTTACATGGAGCCGTCTCAACGTAAGTGGGATCCGTACTCTAGTACTTTTAATTCTGGTTGGAAGGCAAATCCGGCTTTTCGATGGGGTGACAATCAGAATAACCCACAAAACGCTCATGGTAACCAAACGGGTCCACCCCGTGGTCAATACGTGCTCCGTCCGCAACACCCACCACCGAGCTCACAACCTCCTCCAAGTTCATCCATGTCCACCGAGGACATGATCCGTGCCTTAACTATGAGCGTTACACAAAACCAACTGGAGACCAAGAATAGCATCCGGAGTCTTGAGACTCAAATGGGTCAAATGGCTACTGCGATTAGCCGGTTAGAAGCTAGAGACTCGAACTCTCTACCGAGTCAAACTATACCTCCTAGAGAAAATGTGAGTGCCGTTTCATTGAGGAACGGGAGACAATTAGAGGAGGTTGAGAAGAAAATGAAGAAGAAGATAGTGGATGAGGCGGCGGTTAGTGAAGAGGTGGAAATTGAGCCCAAGGAAGATGCGGGTAAGATGAATGAAGGTCCATTGCCGGTGTATGAACCGGAAGTTCCTTTTCCTAGTGCTCTCAAGTCCACGCGAAAGCTTGAGAAGGATAGTGACATCTATGAGACATTTCGTCACTGCGAGGTAAACCTCCCACTCTTGAATTTACTTAAATCGGTACCTCGTTATGCTAAGTTTTTAAAAGAGATTTGTACCCTTAAGAGAAAGAAGAGTGAACCTAAGGGCAAGGGGACTAAGAGTAAAGTGAGTGAGTATGTTTCCGCTTTGTTTCAGAAAAAAATACCCCCTAAGTGTAGTGACCCCGGGATGTTCTCTATTCCTTGCACTATTGGAGACCTTAGGTTTAGAGAAGCCATGTTAGATCTAGGGGCGTCCATTAATGTCATCCCTTACTCCGTGTATCAACGCCTTAAGCTTGGACCTCTTAAGAAGACTAGCGTGGTGGTGCAGTTAGCCGATAGGTCAAGTGTCCATCCTAAAGGGGTAGTGGAGAATGTCATGGTTCATGTGGATAAGTTGGTCTTCCCTGCCGACTTTTATGTTTTAGACATGCAAAGTGAGGCGAACGCTATCCCCGTGTTGTTAGGGAGACCGTTCTTGAAAACTGCAGGGACTAAGATTGATGTTCCTAAGGGGTCCCTCACTATGGAGTTTGATGGAGTGGTCGTTAGTTTTGAGATTAATAAACCATCTTCACATTCACCTGCAGTTCATTCATTGTGCGTTACAGACACTTCTACTAACCGTTCATTATCTAGATGCCGGGAGCCCCCACTTCCGAGCAAGGTGTCTAAAGTTTTGCAGGAATCTCCTACGGAGCGAAGAGTTGTCCTCTTATGGGATCGGCGTGAGGATGCGGAGGCATCCAAGGACAAACCTAAAGCTTGGTTTGACAAGTTGATTAATCGGAAGGGATCCGGTAGAAGTGCACTAATTGTCCATGTCAAATCTTGCGGTTCCTATACTCGTACTACTACTTGTAAGGTAAGGTAAGACTCTATCCTTGAACTTGAAGCGGGTGATTCATCACTCCGCGCTATGTCGAGCCAACGACATTAAACAAAGGCGCTTTCGGGAGGCAACCCGCGGTTTGTTGAAAAAAATAAATAACAAAAAAATTCCAAAAGAAAAAAAGATCATCGGAACATCCTTGAGCTCCGGTGACGGAGTAGGCGTCATAAGTGGAGGAAATGGTGGTAGGATCGTTGTGAGATCGTTGTGGACACCTTGTCTATGCGATCGAGTTAACTTGGTTTGGAGTCGGGAACTCACGCTACTACACATGAGCTAGGAGTTTGTATGGCTTTTGACGACATTATATGTGTAGTGCTTCCATGATACTTGTATTCAAGCGTGGGGAAGGAGGTGAGGAGTGTGGTTGTACTTTGTCTCCGCTATCGTTGTGTGGTTGTTGCTATGGAGACGTCTTTTGACGCGGTTATCTTGGTGAGGTATGTTCGTCCTCCCTCTTTTTCTAGTGTCCTTTGCAACATTGAGGACAATGTTTCATTCAAGCGTGGGGGAGGAGAATCGTTTCGATTGTATTGTATTGCTTGTAAAGTGTGCTTTTGTTTATGTTCAAAAAAAAAAAATGAAAAAAAAAAAATGAAAAAAGAAGAAAAAGAAAAAAAAAATACAAAAAGAAAGAAATAAAGTGAATCTCGGTTAGGTGAAAACCCGAAAGGGCGCCTAGGCAAAATTGGGATATGTGGCCGAGGGCGGAGTGAAACCGCAAGGGCGGCACTCCGAGTAAAATGAAGAAACGAGTTGCGTGCCACGAGAGTTAGAAGTGAGGTGAATAAAGCTAGAGTGAAACCCGCAAGGGCGGGCACTCTAGGCAAAATGAGAGATTTAGGAAAAAAAAATGTTCTAATACTTCCTATTTTACCGGCGTGGCGACATAAGAAGGGTGACAAAGAAGGTCGGAAGGGTAGGTTAGAGGCTACGGTGTGGAGTAATCGCGGTGCACGGAGTCGTAGGCACCATCTCTTGCGATTGGGTTTTGATTTGTTGTACGGAGTAGAGGAGGCTAGGTGCTCGCTTGTGTGGGTTGTATGCGGGTGTGACATGTGCTTTTTGTCACGGGAGAACATTAGTAGCACAAGCGAGCGGGCTAGGATGGAGAAATAAGGGGCGTAGCAAGGCTTTTGTCATCACGTTTTCATTGGTATGTCGTTTAGTCGATGGGTATTTGGTTCCAAAATCTCACTAGTTGTCGATATTATTATGAGAGTTGAGTGCGAATGGCTAACACTCGAGCCATTAGAGGGAGTTGGAGGTTGGAGTTTTGAGCATGGTTGTTTTGATTTGTATCCGCCGCGTTCTTATGAGCTAGTGTTGGTTCGGGGGTAATGCGTCCTTCATTTCCATCGAGGACGATGAAAAGTTCAAGCGTGGGGGAATTTGATGAGATGAGTTTAGTATGTGTTATTTGAGTTGTTTTTACAGGTATTTGGTGGTCCAAATGGTAATATATTAGTCGGATTAGCTCGTGGAACGAAAGCCATGAAAAGGCGGAACTTTGAAGTATACACGCGAGCTACACGCAAGCCCTTGGGTTGTGTGTTGGTCGCGCGTAAAGATGCAAGGGAAACCAGACTTTCTGACCAGCCACACGCGAGCTACATTCGAGCTACACGCGAGTAAGGCGCGACCAGATTTGAGTTACAATTGAGCTACATACGAGCTACACGCGAGCTACACGCGAGCCAGTTGGTCGCGTGTGTTATAATTTTTGGAAATTCCGGATTGTCTTATAATTACCTTAAAATATACTTTACTTAATTTTAGGCTATTATATATTAGACTTAACCTAGTTTTATGAGATTATCATCATCTTATTCATTATCATTATTATCATTAGCTTTTAGATCTAGTTCTAGTTTTCATTGAAGTTTTTTGGGAGATTCAAGATGGGGACTTTGGAAGAATTTTATGGCAAGTCGGTCATGAGTAACTAATTCTCTATTCTCAATTCAAGTGATTGAAACGGTTTGACTTTAATTGTGAGTTTGAAAGTTCTTATCTTTATTCTTGATTATTGATTATTGTTTGGTTTTAATTATTATTTGCGAGATTGATTTGTGATTGCTAGGTGTACAACTAGTCTTCCTATTGATTGCGTAATTGTTAGTTTCGTTAATTTAACTGGATTGTGATTAACGTAACGCTAGTAACAACCTAGGTTTAATTATTATGCGGGATTCGTGATAATTATTCTTAGAAGCAATTTTCATAATACCTAAAACACAACTGGATTGTATGTGTTATTTATTCCTTATCGATTCTCTCGTTATTAAAGCTGCTAATTGATTAAATCTTTAACTGGATTGTGAGATTGTCTTTTAGTTAGGGTTAGTTAAAGAACGGGATACGTTTTAATTAACTAAACATACGGAGAATTAGAATTATATGATTCACGATAAGGTAGTCAAAAATATAGATTTGAACCGGATAACTATGATCAATTGTCTTTGAACCGTGGATATTAACTTGAGTTGAGACCTTTAATTTCTTAGATTTCATCCTCATATTCACTTTACTTGCTTTATTAGTTAGATTCGATTAGTTTAGTTTTCCAACAAAACTCCCCCCAATTTGGTTACTTGTTACTTTGTTACTCCGTATTTTGCATTTGTCTACGCTTAGCTTTAATTCGATTAACCTTATTCCCTGTGGTTCGACCCCTTACTTCCACTTTACTATTTGTTTAGTATTAGGATTTAAGAGTTATAAATTGTTAATTTGCGGCATACGACTTAGGACCGTCAACCACCTTAATTATCCTTAAAATTAATTATCGATTTATCCCCATTCATTATCGAGACATTGTTCAGGCTAGGGGAAACAGTTGATTTACTCTAAGAAATCTTCTCTACCACAACATCAGTTGAAACTCTGGGCTTAAAAGAAGAAGACACTAAGGATTTTAGATTTTAGAGTTGACTCAATGATCTCATTTACATTATTAGGTTTAGTGATTACAATGCAAATCTCTCTCTAAATCTGCTTCATGTGCATGTGTCTCAATCACTTGTTGACAAGGCGAGGAAGAAGAAGCTTGACACCAACCGGTTATTTCGCCTAGTGATGACCATGTTTTTAGCCTTGAACCATGTATGAAGAAAAAAAACAAAAACACAATTCATTTTTTCAAAGAAAACCTTTTCTCTCCAACCTTTTTCAATTTTCTTTTTCTTTTTATGATAATCAAAATATTCTCTTAGCCACAAATATATATATTCAAGATCTTGTTTGATTTGTTTTTAGGAAAATAATAAGAATATCAACTTTTTGTATTTTATTTTGTATTACGAAATTATAGATATTACTCTCGAAATACTTGTCTTCACAATCATTTATACATTCTTTTACAATGCAGAGTTAGAGCCTTAGAGATATTAATTAACATATATAATTAGTACCTGTGATTTTAAAGTGTTAAAATTTAAAAAAAATTATGACATATCCTAAATAAATTATACAAATAGTACATATCTCGTCGATTTTATATTATTTAACGAGTCACACTCTGTATAAAATAATACAATAAGTCTTGTACGTGTGTATGCTCTTGTGTTAGTGTCAAAAAGAATACGGCTTTTATATGAACTATATATTATAACAATTTTGACTATAGGAATATTTTAGAAAAATACATATTCAAGTAGATTTTTACACTAGATTTTTGACTTTTACACTAGATAATCATAATAGATTTATTTAGTTTTTATATTACTCTTATACAAATACCCTCATATGCGCTGCTCGTCGGTTTTTTTATCGATAAAAGGGTTTAGGCCTTAGGGTACAATTTTACAGTGCCGCGACCGTAAAATTGTACCCTAAACTTTTTTTCGTGATGTTCCGGCAGCTTTGTCGCCAATTCCGAACTAAAAGATACCCTACATGAACTTAGTAAACTCGTTTGGGAAATTGGTGAAAAGAAAAAATTTGTTCTACACAAGTAAGGTGGCAAAATTTGAAAAACTCTATTAGGAGAGTTATTTTACAAACTCTTGAGTATCTCTACATATTCCGGTACATTGCTGATAAAGTAGTAATTATGATTATTAAGTTCGGTTATAAAATTTAAGTTGCATGTTTAATTAGAGGTCATTTATTTTTATATATGCAGTTAGTAGTGAAGGACAATTAGAATTCTTCAGTTAAATTTAAAATTCTTCAGTTATATTTTCTTGGTCCTATAAATTCTTTAGTTGTATTTTAATTTTTTGTGCGAGTGAATAAAAAGTTCTTCCCAAAATATTATTGTCTATGTATTTTCTATTATAAAATCATAATAATAATTTCGTACACATTCATATGAGCAAACAATGGACACAATCAACATAAAATAATCAAATATAGCTTCATTATTATCGAAATTTTACATTCTTTTTAACAATCTAGACGAAAGAAATAGCGTCTCACCTGATGTTACTACTATGTTTTAGTAGGACCGTGTACATATGCATTATAATGACCTCAATAATATGAGGTCAATTTTCATAATGCTACACAATTCAAACTAAGAACTCAAGTAGTTCACTAGATGAGGCTAAAAAAACATTTGCAAAGTACAAACCGTCGCACACTCACATATTTTGCCATACCAAATTTAAACAAACATAACAAATTGGAAACTAAAATTCAATTAATAAAAATTAAGCCTTAGCGAAATCGATCGTAGCTTTACCATCGTGAGCATTCTTGAAGAAATTCTTGACGTAATCCGAGTAAAGAACATCTTTATACTTCGGGGTTTCGCCTTCTTTAATAACTTCTTCAAATGGGCCAATAACAGCATTTGGCATCGGACTCACGAATAACGGGACTGAAACCCTATTTTTACGGCCATTCGCTATGACCCAATGTTCAACACTTTGATACTTTCCATTGCTTAGAATCTGTAGGGCATCTCCTACGTTAATCACTAGTGCCCCTTTAACCGGGGGCACATCTATTACGGACATACCATCTAACCCTCGTACGTAGAGACCACCCACATCGTCCTGAAGAAGGACGGTAAGGGTGGAAACATCTGAGTGACGCCCTACCCCGTACGTTAGCTCAGGGTTAGGGCATTTCGGGTAAAAGTTTAGGTTAACCCTCTTTGAGCCCATCAGTAGGGACTCTTTTTTCTCATCGATGTTGTCGATGTTAAGTCCTTTCATAAGTATTTGAAGAAGACGCCTCACAACAATTTCGGTAGAGTTTATAAACGTTATAGCTTCATTCCTGCATATACAAAAAAAAATGTATAGGCTCACTAGATTTAAAATAAATAAATAAATAAATAAAAGTGTACGGAATTTATATTATTTCATTATAGAGTACGGAGTATTATTGATTTCTATAGTTTGTATATAGTTAATCAAATAAATTGTTATTTGTTTACACTTCTCTCATTTCCCTCTTACACGATAAAAAAAAAACCCAAAATTAAAATATTTTCAAAGTTTCTTTAAGCAAAATTTTGATTTTCATCAATGCAACAATAATCTTAGCATATTTATTTCCACTTCGAAATGTTTTTTTATCATATGCTGATTGTGTTATCTTTCGACACCTGAAATCTTTTATATCCAAAATAAAAAATTACCTGCAAGCAGACGGCCAAAGAGCATTGGCCTCATCATCGGAAACATAGAACAAGCTAAGATAATCCTTCCATTCCAAAGCCTTTTCAACTTCAGGCACGAAACTAGTGCCATACCTTACATTGTTCGACACGGACTTACCTTTCATGTACTTAGCCTTCTCCTCCACAGGTTGCTCAAAAAAACGGTAGGTGGCCGCTTTGGCCTCCTCTAGCATCTCAACAGGCACCCCATGGTTAATTATCTGGAAAAATCCCCATTTTTCCGCGGCATTGCAAACATTTTTCTCAAGTTGCTCTATGTTTGAGCTCGACATGTCAATGATTGGAATGTTTTTCGGCCTAAACATGTTCCGAAAAGACCGCTTTCTAGCGAGCGCCTTCCTCACGTTAAACCTCTCTTCCTCAGGATGAATGTATTGTCTTGGTAGCGTTTTGATATTCATAACATCAATCAAACCCTTAACTCCATGACCTTGGTTTACAACAAACTCATTTATGTCTTCTTGGACTTTGAAATTGGAAACTTGCATTGAAGGAGCCATCTTTAAATTATATTTAAATTTAAATTTATATTGTAATTAAAGGCAAAAAAAAGCAAGCGTTGTTTTAGAAGATTTGATGACACAATTAAGTATATTGTGTTATGTTTTGCTAGGTTTTGGTTCGTACTATTTATAGTGCAACATAATTTTCATGTTCACCAATCCTTTTGATTTGTTGACCATTATTACTATATTCATGACCATATCAATCAATTTTTGAAGACGTGGTTTTATGTTTCCATATGCAAACCGTTAACTTTTTATATTGAGAATATTTTTTTTTTTTTTTTTTTTAATTTCAATATATGAATGAGATGGTACGAAGATCTGTTATGAAGCAATTATGGGGATTGATATGAACGGTAGTTTTGAAGATATGGTTAGATCGTAACTATCAGATTCATGCATTGGGTTTGGGTCGCGCCTGTTGAGAGTGGAGCGCACTATATAAGTGGAATTTATCCCAAAACCAATTGACAATGGGAGGAGTAGCCCCTTTGACTCTCTTTAGTTCGGACGATGTGTGACCTTAGTACCTTACATATGGACCTCTTCTTCATAATAATACAAATGTACTTAAACTGTCCAAAATTTAATCCATGATCATATAGGTTATTCTATGAATCACAATTAACATAATATGTCACCAGTCTATGATCACATTTAATCAATGATCATTTAGGTACTAATTGTGACATATTCTGTTAATCCATTTAATCCATGATCATTTAGGTTAATACAAATTGTATGGTGCATCCGTCTCATAGTATGCGACAACTCAAAAGTATCCTAATTAGTTAACTTGAAAAGTAATTGTACCTTGCTTCAAATGTATCTCTATTGTAGGTGAAACTTAACAATATTTTATTAAAAAAACAATATACTTCAGAAACAAATTTTTACCGGTTACAATAAAACATGAATAAAAAAAAAATAAATTAATTTATGTACATTTTTGCTACTTTTGCTAGTGAATATCGTAATGTGTATATAATTGAAAATAATGGCCAAAATAAAATAAGGTGTATAATGTTGTTTTGTGTGGGTGAAATGTAATATAACTATAGTGAGACATTGATGGTGTTATGATCATGAATCCCAATTGTAATGCCTTCATTAGTATCCGCACGTAAGGAGTTATAAATGGTATGCTAGTACCGTAGGGCTGACCAGGCCAAACTCTCTCTTGAGAAACTATATATTTTCTCTCTATATAATATGTATAGTATTCTTATAATTGAATTAAGAAAATAAATCTTTCACATGAACCTCATATATATAGTGCGAGAGGTATGTCCTAGGTTTCCACAAACCTAACCCTAAAGGTTTCATAAACCTACACAAGTTGCAGTTGGGTCAAGTCAGCTTTGGACCCGGTAATTAGGTGATGAGTTTCACTCATATTATAACTACCTTATACATATGTATGTAACCCAATGAGCCAATTTAAGACATACAAGACACATAACTCATTTATATATCAGGTCAACATTGTCCTCTAGCAAGACGTGTCGATCACATAAACTTAAACTGATTAATTATTATAGGACAGTGGTCAGTGGACATAATTCATTGATCAGCAATATCATCTTCTATTCTTCTTTCGTTTAAGTATAGAAAATTTAAGTATTACTGGTATAAGTTTTGACCATGACATTAGGGCACTGGTTGGTTGAGATTGGAATACGTCCCTGACTTAGCCTTCTCGATTTCTACCATTTTAGTTTGTAGACAAAAATCAACCACTTCATTTGAAACAAACTTGGACGATAGTGACATAAGTGCTCACCTTGACAGTAATAGAAAGACTGTTCTACGTCTACTAGACAACAACGACAATATCAAATTCAAATCAATATTTTAAGGGCTTCAATATTTAGTTAGGTATTGTACCAAAATAGAAACAATATTTAGTTAGGTAAAAGGATATATCCTTTCAATAAATTTAGTTAAATTATTTATTCTACTATTTATAGTTATTGTGAAGAAGAACTCCACGTGCAATGTCCCACATCGACCAATATCTAAAGAGAGTTGAGTACTATATAAGCCAAGGACTACTCCTCCCATTGCCAATTGGTTTTGGGATGGAACCTCCTTCGACGTATGAAGTGCTCATCTCGACGGACGTGACCCAGGCTTGATGCATGAATCTAACAGTTATTCTAAAATTTGATGTAGAATACTAACCATAAAATAAAAAAATATAGTACTCACTCCTTTTCATTAAATTAGCTCAATGGTTTTAATTTTTTGCTCACAAAAAGTGGGTTAATATTAGGGCTAATATGTTGAAATAGAAAGAGTATATTTGAACCGTTATTAGAAATTCTTTCACAAAATTATATAACGAAAAATATCAAGTACATATCGAGAAAAATAATGTCAAAATATTATTGTATTTTATACTGTTCATATTGAATATCAACGGCCACAATAACGGCGACAGATACATAGTTATTTTACCTATTGAATACTAAATTAATCGCACTTAGTTCCTTGAATTAATATGGGATTAATTCTCAATAATGAGTACATCAGTAAGTCATTATATAGGTTAAATTAGGTTTTGTGTGGCTATTGAAATGAAATACAATAATATGATCAATCACACGCTCATGTAATTTAAACACATTAAGTCCACCATTAGTAGTTAGTACGCTCACATAATGTATGTCCTATATTATCCTTCAGTCGAAATTGTAAGGGTGTTATTTAAATTTATATGGAGGAAGTAATATACATAGTTTCATTATCTCCTTAAAATACAAACACACAACTTTAGATGAATCAAAATAAAAATTAAGATTGCATCATACAGATTATATTGCATGCAATTGCCTAATCATATAAATTCATAGATACGCTCGTTCAAAAAAAAATACGTCATTTCTCTTTCACATATGACTTTTACTTGAATACATACATTTTTCCGTAACATTTTAATTTTATCTCTTACTCTTTTCTCCATCTTAGCTAGAAAACTAAGTCTTTTTTTGGTTTTTTTTTTTGAAGTTACCAAATTATAACGAAGAATCAAAATTACCAAACTAAACGATCTTATAGTCATCGAAATATTCAAATGCAAATCTTCATTCATACGTACACGAAATATGTAGTTTTTAAGATTTTTCAATTAGAGCACTTTAATTTATAATCTGATAATTGAGGTTTAACATGGTTACAAACAACATTTAAATTATGATGAGCGAGTCTTATACTCCCTCTATCTCAGTCATTTATTTAAACTTTCCTGAAATTCTCCTCACAAAAAAATCAAAATGTAAACAATTCACTAAACGGAGGGAGTATGTAATTAAACAACCTTTAAAATTATGATGTTGTTTCATGACAATGATATATTAACCAAAGAAATCATATTCCAATGTTTATTATTGTGAAATTCTTAGCCTCTTAGGTGCATCAGGAGCATGACTCCATTGGAATCCGAGCGAAATCCAACTCAATAATACCCGAAATATTGTGACCTAAAATCAATTCGACCCAATCCGACGACGACCTGTAACCCGATATTACACTATAATATGTGACTAGATCTCTACCCCGAATCGGCCCGATGACGACCCACCCGATTAAATTGATGACTCGATAATTATTTAGTTTAACATTATATTGCTTAGATTGAAAGCAAATTAGTATTTAGTTTGACACCTTTGACTTGATAATGAAGTAATTAAATCAAATAATGGTCGAAATACTAATTTTAGAGGCTAGACACTGAAATAATTCGATAAAATCATGAAGACACAATAATGACTTGACCCAACCCGATACACCATGTAACCGAAATGACTCGACCTAATAACGATCCGAATTGAACTTGACTCGACCCAAAAGAGGATAATAATGTCTCAGTATGACTCAAGCCCGATATGACCCGACCCAACTTTACCCCACCCAAATCAGACAGTCAGACACGACCGACCTGATTGCCACCTCACGGTAATAGTGTAATACCTCTAATTTTATTAATTAAATTAAAGAATAAAAAAATATTGATTGGTGATGGAGGACCATGACATGGTCTTTCTTATGCGACTTGATGAGGTCACCTATTTTGCTTTCTATGCATGGTCTGATGTTTTTTTTTTTTTTTTTTGGTGACGAGGGGTTTAATCCCCCCGGGCCCAGGCATTCCGGCGTCACCACCTGGATGCCTAATTACCCACCCAGGGAGTCGAACCCAGGACCTCTCAATTCCTGCCAATGCAAGCTTTGAGGCACCCCTGGAACTCCGCTTGGGCAAGCGACACTTGGTATGGTTGAATAAATCATATACGGAGTATATTGTAACATATACGGAGTATAATCAATGAAGAACAATAAACAAATTTGACAAATTCAGTGAATTTAAGGCGAGCATATATCCATGATTAATTGCTAGCTAATTACCATTTCATAGATGACCACCAATTGGTTAAATTTGTTTGATTACTTCCTTAATGAATTAGTCGTGTTCCAATCATAAACTTGTGTCATGAACACAATAAGTTTTTTTTTAAGACTTACGCAAAAGCGATGACTTTTTTAATACTTCATATTTTTTGGGTCAGTCATATATGAGACGGTTTCACGCTAAATTAATGTAAGTCTAATAGTACAAATACAATTAAAGGAAACCAAAAGCATAAAATTGATGTATTAAAGTCACTAATCAAGTTATTAAAAACCATACTTACAATTTACAATAAAAGAGACACAAATAGCAAAATAGTTACGAATACATACTCTCTCAATTATCATTAAAAATGGTACAGAACAATATAAATTGCTACAAAGGAATGATCTTATGATAATTCATTGTAAAAAATTTTCATACAAGATTAAAATATGAAACTTTGATGAATATTTGCAAATTAAATTTAAATCATCATTTTTTAGTCCTAATTCAAATTTTAAGTATTAGATTGAAATGTAGAATGATATTCTAATAATTGTCAAGAGGGTTGGAGGGTTTAAATGGAAATGTAATGACAAATTTTGTTCAATTTTAATAATTCATATATTTTTTTTTTTTTTTTTGGTCAAATAGGAGGCATTAGGCCATTACAACGGGGAGGGGGAATCGAACCTGAGACCTATTGCTCAGGATACCTCAGTCCTGACCACTAGGCCATGACATCCTCGGTATAATTCATATATTTTCAAATAAAATCGTCTTGTTTCAATTTTTATAATGAGACATTTCACAAGATGGAGATTACATCTTCTTTTCCTTTCTTTTGGACATGCTTCAATATGAATTAAATCTCAGGATAAGATGGTCTTACCGAAAACTTATTGAAGTAATTTTGGAAATTATTTTATGATAGGATCTGCGGTTTGCTCAACAAGACATAAGATCAGTGATACTATTTAGACTTTTATTAAAGAGAATAGATTAAATATTAAGTAACTATCTTTATTATGTTGATCAGAGATTTCTTTTAAGTAATGACGGAGTCAATTTTCACCTTTAGCGAGGCGAACTTTTTTATAAGGCGAATAGTAACAACGTTAGACCATCTCCATCCAAGCTCTTGAACTATTTGTTTACCTTTTATTTTGGCACAAAGACCATTACAACCTCATAAACGACACTTGTACCCATGCATCATCGTATATACTACCGTCCAATAGGAATCCAATTTGTAACCATGTGTTTAACCGGAAATGGACAATATTGTCAATTAGTCATCCTAAAATTGAAATGTAAACGAATAAATGATACACGCCAAATAGAATAGGTAAACAAATGATAGGGACAAAGGAAGTATCATAAGATACGATACAATTACTGCAATAATACATATTAAAAATCCAACAAATTGATTTATATTAAAGTTTAGTTTCTTTGACGAACAATAACTTATATTCGTAGTAGTTGAATGAAACATTATTCTTTAAGTTGAATGTGACTTCTATAATTAAAAAATACGGAGTACTAGATTTAGAAACAACCTACACCATATGAACCAAGATTAGAAATTAAATATGCAGGCTTAGACTCGTCGTGTGCTAGAAGATTTGCCCATTTTGTATATTTATCACTTGAGATGACATATTGACTTTTTAAAACTATAAAAGATTCCGCGATAAAGTAAATGACATGAGAATTGTCAAATACACCGGTCGAACAGCTTGCTAGCTAGTCGAGTCGAGTCGAGTATATACCGGCTGCCAATGGAATTTTGCGTGAGTTCGATCCTCAGAAGCTAGAAATCTCCGATGCCATGATAAACTTATTGAATATTGAATATTGAATATAGATAAAATTTCATAAAGAATGATTTATTGATTAATAGTTGAGTTTAATACAAAACAATGAGGAAACTC
This sequence comes from Dianthus caryophyllus, assembly GCA_023091065.1. Classification (NCBI taxonomy): domain Eukaryota; kingdom Viridiplantae; phylum Streptophyta; class Magnoliopsida; order Caryophyllales; family Caryophyllaceae; genus Dianthus; species Dianthus caryophyllus. The sequence continues at coordinate 34,889,663 of CM041519.1, forward strand.
TTTATTTTTTTTTTTTTTTGTTTTGGTACAAATGGGGAAACCGATAATATATAACCTATTATTAAGTCTCAACCATCATGTTAGTGTTTTTGGTTAAGTTGACTTTCTAATATGGTATCAGAGCCTCAGATCCTGAGGTCTCAGGTTTATAATAATTCAAAAGCTAACCCTAAACCCCGGGCAATAGTCAACCCAAGACTCTTAGAGTCTATTGTTTTTATTTATCTTATCACGCAATTTAGAAAATTTCAGAAAACTTAAAAAAACTTTAAAAACTTATAAAATGCTTCTAAAAACAGAACGATTTAGTGTAATAGGGTTTTCTTAAAAAATATTTATCGTATTGGATCAGAAACTAAAGTATTTTGAGTTTTGGAGTCCGTGTAGGCTCTTATTATTCAACCTAAAAATCGCCCTAGTGCGTCGGGTATGAGTTTGAGCGATAAAAACGAAGGTAAAAAAAACAGCCACCTTAAACGACGTTTTACACTACAAACCGCCATCTCAAGTAGCGGTTTATAGTGTTCTTCAGCGGATGGTGATGACAAGTTGCGACAAGGTGACGTCATGGGGAAGTAGATTGGAAGGGAGGGAGAAAAAATATACGATAAAATTATTATTATTATTATTATTATTATTATTATTATTATTAGTTATTACTCCCTCCGATTCACCAGATTCTTAACATTTTCCTTATGGGGGTGATTTTCCATTTCTTAACATTTCCCTTTTTGGAAAGTTTTTTATCTCACAATTAAATACTACCCCACTTGTTTTCCCACTTGTCCACCCATTTTTTTGGTCCACTTTAATTATTGTGCCAAAAGCAAATGTTAAGAATCCGAGAATCGGAGGGAGTATTAGTTAATTTATTTATTTTGAAATTTGAAATTTTCTGAACTAGAGAAAAACTTAAGATGAGGAGAACAGGCCCCAACACGTAAATTGCTTTCCGACATTTTTCCCATTTACTCTCCATGATGTATTCGGTTTTAATTTTCTTTTCTTTTTTTTTTTTTTTTAAATTTTGAAAAACGTAATTTACAATGTAATAGTACAGTGAAGATAACCCACTAGGATGATCAATTATACAGAGCTAATTTTGCTCATGTCTCGAATAAATTCAATGACATATTCTAAGAAATTTTGACGACTTAGTTATTTTATTACTTTGTAGGTTGGTTTAAATTTTAACAAATCTAAGTAATTATTGACCGTCATATCGCCTTAAATCAGCTAGATGTTAATTTAAAAGATAGCGACAAATCGTTAAATATTAGATACATTAGCCTTATAATGAACTGTACAGTTGAGTTGTATAATCCAAAAATCGAACTAATACAGTAATACTTGTTACTTATTTCCTAAACTCCCTTAGACCAATATGTATATGGAAACTTCATATAACACCGTATGCTTCCATCAATTTTAAAGAACAAGTATAGTCTCGTAAAGGATTGGATTATGAATCGTGATTATGTTTTTAAAAGAAACTAACAATTTACTCGTACCAATATGTTTGCACGCTTTTCCAAAAAAAATCCTTAGTTCAGCATGTTTGACATATATTCCGTAATAGTTTTAAAAATGAGTTATCTCATATGAATTTGTTTAGATGCGCACGAGTAAGGACAAAGCGGTCTCAGTAGACCTACGTTGTTTTCAAGTTAGGACTAAAATCAGAGCACTATGATGAGTCAATGGCCATGTGACGATCAATTGGTCATTCACTCATTCTAGTATTATGGGCCTGAATCATTTTTGTTGGGCTTGATCGATGTAACACGCTAAATTATGGCCCAATTTGTTCCTACAACAAACAATATAAAGGCACCTATTGATCATTTAACCATAGCTAACTCATTTCTCTTCGTTTTACCGTTGGTTTTTCATTATCCTAAAACAAGAACTATGTTAATATGTTTTTAATTGTTTGACATTAATTTGATCACTTGCAACAATGTTTGATACGGAGTACGTAGTAGTAATATTTTTGCCATTATTTTTTTATAAATGAAATTTCATTAAAAAATAATTCAATTGATCATTTCAATGAATACAGTAAATAGAAAAGCAATCTAACAAAATCAATGGAAAAAGTATTTTTTATAGAAAGATGGATCTCAAAACTTATATCTAATAATTTAGAACTGACTTGTATTACTATCTTCATATAGCATGTGATGTGATCCATCTTTTGGCAAATTAATGGAGAAATACCATTTTCCATTTACGCTTCAAGTGCTTGACGATTGTCTCGTACACACTAGAATGACTTCTGACGATCTAATAACAAATCTCGTACGATTTCATGAAAGTAAAAACACCCTACTAAAAACGACATAAACCTCGAGATGTGGATGAAAACTCCGAGAATGGAGATAAGAGACGGAGTAATTTATTTGTAGAACGTTTAGAACATAATTAAGAAAACGTAATATCATTTTTGCCATTTTACTTCCCTTTTGAATTGTTTTGTTTAATTACACTAGTCCAAATACTTGTGTGAAAAAAAAAATGACAAATTTTTACATATATAGGATAGTCTTATAATTTCCTTCGTCTCAATCGATTATTAATATTTGCCTTTTTACGAGTAATATTCAAAAGAGATGACCCATGTCAAAATATTTTCAAATACATCATATAAAATATAGTCATGCAATATCTTATACATTCGTCATTATGAGTACACTAAATATTTCAAACATTTATTACTTTTACAAATATGTAACTCAAGAAATTAATAGGGTTTTTTTGTCAAAAAGCATCAAACATTTAGCTCAAATGTGTGAAGTGGTACATAATTTTATTTTTATTTTTTTTGTCAAAAGGCACCAAACATTTTGTTCAAACAGTACCAAGACTCGTCATACCCAATTTTGATGGATTTGTGGCCATTTTGGATTTACAAGAAGCGGGTCTGATTCGAGCCTTTGTTTCATTTTATAAACCCATAACAGAGTGGATGTGCTAATGGATGTGTGTCAGTTGCCCTATATGCTATAGCGATATGGAGTCGTGCTTGCATCTTATTCAGGGTTGTGGGTGGACGGGAAGGATCTGTGATGGGTTGGGCTTGGAAGTAAGAATTACTTCAGGTTTAAGAGGGTAAGGGAATGGGTGGAGGAAATTTAGTGTGAGTGGGCAGATCACGAGAGGAGAACGTTTATGATGGGAGTATGGGCTATATGGGAAGCTTAGAATTAGTAGTGCTTTGAAAATATGCAGGTGGACGTATACAAGTGATGAGTTACAAATTACCGCAAGCGTACGGGTCAGTTGTAGCACTTACAAGTCGGTCTTAGGGAGGTCAGGGATTAAGTACTAGTGTTGTCTCGGATTACAAGTTATCTACGCAAATCATAATAAAAATATTTATCTAATCTAATAAGTATAAATATAAACCTAAACTGAATAAAGACGCGAATAAAACGATAAAACGATAAATGTAAGAAATTCTAGGGCGAAGGTATCATAACCAATACAAATCAATCGACGCACTAACTCCGTTAACGACTTATCGAATTGTTTATCGGGGTTCTCTAAGACGGAATTTGACTCTCGTACACAATCCCGACTTGGGTTCACACGAAAACTTACAAGTTAAGACCCAACTTTCATACGTGATCACAAACAAATAACCAATCATATAAACCATAATCAACATAATCATCAACAACACACAGCCCAATAAGAAATTCAATAAGTCGGAATCAATTTAACAACTAATTCATAATAGGTTCAACCAAACCCTAGCATAAAATTACTACTCAATCATAAAATTAGGGATGACAACGATAATTGAAATAACAAATACTTCCTCCATTCCAATAGGTTGTATACGTTTGTTTTATGCACGTACATCAATACTTGTTTTGTTTCGTTCATATCTTTGGTTTCGTATTCTCAAAAAAATATAAATTTTGATATTAATAATGTGTTCGATAAGACAATTAAAACAAGATCACACATGACTGTTTTTTTATTTTGTATGTTAAAAGTTATATCGAAAATTCAACACACTTATAAATAGTGTCCAAAAAGTGAAACGTATACAACCTATTGGAATGGAGGAAGTATAATAAAATAAATAAAGAAGAAATGAAAAAGAACTTAACTTTTAATTGAAATTGAAAAGAGATAACATCGTCTTGAAATTGAAATTAAAGCATAAAAGTATGAAGTTTTCCTCAGCCTAAACTAAACTAAAGAAAGAGCGTAAAACTAGAATGATGATACAATAGAGTTGTTTTATTTTTAATAAGGCTTAATTACAAAATTGGGCTTCACAATTATTTCAGCTCGAGCCCATTTGTTTAATCTTTAGTAATCCCCGGCTTTATGTTGCAATTAGATCGTCTTCGAGCTTGTTTTTATTTCGCGTCGACCTTTTCGGCATAAATTACTCCGTCCTGCAAGAAATATAAAATATTCACAGTAAACCGCACAAGAGGAAATATAATACAAAACAAAGCGAAAATGCCGAAAATATTCACAAAATGACGGGTAATAAGTATATAAAATATAGGTAAAATATGGACTCATCAACAAGGTGGTCCGAAGGGTTAACGACATTATAAGGGAGCATGAGAAGGTGGGGTTATCGGGGAAGTCCAAGTGTGGGGCTGTCGCTAAATTGCACAGGTGGCAGAAACTAGGAGTGAGTTGTTGAAAATTAACGTGGATGCGGGGGTGAAGATGGGGTGGGGCACGAGTCTAGAGGCTGTTTGTCGAGACGAAAAAAGAGGCGTTAAAGGGTGCTTGTCGATTAGGAGGAGCACCATGATACCGAAGAATGCAGAAACAGAGGCTATCCTTGAGAGTCTTAAAGAAGCATCGAGAAGAGGGTACAACAAGCTGGTAGTGGAAAGCGACTGTAAAGCATTGATCGAAGCGTTAATGGAAGGGCGACGTCGACACGGCCGCATTGAGTTTTTCTTAATTTTGAGTGATGTACTCCCTCTGTCTCAATCATTTGTGTACACTTCTCTCAAACCTCCCTCACAAAAAAGTCAAATTGTGAACAATTTACTAGAACGAAGGGAATACATTTGTTGTGTGATAAATTTATTTCCCTTGTTTGGTCTTATGTTGGTAGGGAGTCTAATAGAGTGGCTCACGAACTTATGTTAGCTCTTTCGATTTTGGTCATAGTTATTAGGTCGAGCGAGTCGATTCCTAACTCTATCATGGACATTGTTGCTGAAAATTTGATTGATATGGAATGAACCCCTTGTGGATGGGATTTACAAAGGAAACAAAAAAAACATAATTTTGGTGCCATTGGGGCGTTTATCAAAAAAAAAAAAAACATAATTTTAGAAGAACCCTCCTTTACTATGCTAGTATCCATGTCTCCACATAAGATTTAAGTTTTTAAATGTTAAATCAAACCTTAGTGTCAAGTTTCAACTAAACCAAAAGGTTAAGCTGATGGTTGGAGGTTCAAGAACGATTATATACTCTATCACGCCGCTAACACGAATGCCCTTAAGACTTGATCAAGTGTGGACGCAACTACAGACTCGCCTACCTGGTACGATAAATTCTACTTTGAAATGGAGGGGTGGTGACATTCGAACCCGTGGCCATTGGTCATAAGTCTCTGATACCATGTCAGGAATCAACTTAACCAAAAGTTTAAACGAATGGTAGGAGACCTAAGATCAATTATATACTCTAATACTCCCTCCATCCCAAAATAAGTGTCCCCTTTCTATTTTGGGAGGATTTAAGGAGTGTGAATGAAAATAGAAAACTATTGCGAATCCTTTGTTAAAACTTACGAAAATTAGAAAGGGGACACTTATTTTGGGAAAAATTTCAATGGAAAGGGAACATTTATTTTGAGATGGAGGGAGTACTTAGATATATAGAATTGATTAGGTCACGGTTGTCATTTTATTTAATTTATAATTCATTGGGCGTTTATATATGAATTGAACACTGAAAATATTTCTCTAGAGTGCCTTGTAAATGTAACATAACTTATTTTTGTCAATACATATATGCAATGTTGTTGGGATACTTTATATTCGTAGTTCTTATAAACACCTAGTACGTACGTAGGTCGCAATAGTCGATTGAATATATTGAATAAAATTCGATTCATAAAAACTCAACCCAAACCCGATCTAATCTTAGAATTTCCAAACTCTATATCTAATGCAACATTTATAAAACAATTTCACGTTTATATCCTATAAAAATATAAAACCCGATCCATAATGACCTCTACTAGTACCAACTCGTAACACAATTAAAGCGCATGTCACGCAACTACATTGGCATTTACTGATGAAAAATGTGATGGGACTTTTGTGAAGTATGACTTGAATTTTCGTCAAAGAAGTTTGTGAGATTACGTAAGGTAAAGTGTCATTAATTGATTAGTGAGAGAACTTTCTTAAGTAGAAAAGTATTAGTATCTCTTAACTAACACTCACGTGTGTTAAACCAAAGTTAGGGTAGTGAACATGAATAACTCCATTCATGTTACGCATAAGCAAGATTTAATGCACAATTAAAGAAAATACTTAAAGAACGATGATTAACTTAATTAGACTATTACATTACTATTTCATATTTCAATATTTGAAAACATATCTATTTTTCGTATGTAGGAAAGATGATTCGAATATGTAATCATGCATATTTAAGACGTTGTTTAGTATGTAATGACGTATTATTAGTTACATATAACGGAAAATAAAATAAAATGTTGTATAAATCTCCAAGAATTACGGATCACAGATTAATTAATTAACTCTTTTATAGCATACAGAGTAACAAATTACTTATTATTATCCCTTTTACAAATACATTTCTAATATCTCATTTGTTCGTACCGAGTATTAATTAGTTTCGCTTTTTTTTATAAACATAAATTAATATCAAACTACCTATCTCAGTATAACAATCTTTAGCAATACCTATTTAACGTGCATCTGAGTAAATTCGGCGAGTGAATGAGCAATACCCATTAACTCATGACCAGACTGTCACAACAAGAAGTTAAATTATTTCTTTTTTCCACCATCAAATCTACTCATAATAAGGGGCTTTTTATATAATATTCGCTTCGAATTTTAATGTGATAAATTATTTGAAATTTAAATGTGTCTTTTATACTCTGTAATAAGTATTTGAATATTTTTTCAAGTATGTTATATATATTTAAAATTTTCGGAGTAATTTCAATCTATCTATATTAATTATATAAAGCAAAAATCAACAACACAAATTTTTCCGCCAAACTAATTAATGCCTAGTTTAACATTTGTTAAGTTTCCTAAATTGATCCATATTATTTTATTTTACATAATATTTTGCATTTACTTGGTCTATAATTTTATAACTTATTTGTTACTTAAACTAAGAATATGAACTGTTATTTTAATTGAAATATTTAATTTAGGAAGATAATTTTTATTAATTAGCATTTACTTGATATATAATTTTATAACTTTAATAATTTGTTACATAAAACAGACTATAAACTATTGTTTTATATTTATTTTCCATTTAAAAATTACAGAGTCAAGTAAATGTTAGTTTTAAAATAGGATTAATTGCCAAACACCACCTTTAAAAAAACGCATTTTGTCAAACACTACCTTTAAAAAAAAAAACTTGTCAATTACCACCTTTAAAAAATAATTTTTTGTCAAACACCACCTTTTGGCCTGAGTTTGACTTAGGTCAACTAAATTCCGACATTTTTGGTCACCGGAGCACTTTTTTTTAATTTGAAAAGACGAATTTCTTGGTTTTAGTGGTTAATTTTTGGTTTGAGATGGTGTATTTTGGGTTTGAATGATGATAATTTGAATTTGAGGGAAGTAAAAAGATGAAAATGAAGAAAAAAATGTTAATTCCGGTCAGTCAACGTCGAAATTTGGTCAACTCCGACCAAAAGGTGGTGTTTGACAAAAATTATTTTTTAAAGGTGGTAATTAACAAGTTTTTTTTTTAAAGGTGGTGTTTGACAAAATAAGTTTTTTAAAGGTGGTGTTTGGCAATTAACCCTTTAAAATATAACGCTATTTATTCAGGTTGAGTCCATATAGTCTTAGGGCAATCAGGATAGGATAAAAACACAGGTTAATTGAATTTAAAATTAAAAAAACTCATACATGATGATATAAATATGTTCTAGTGTTCTACGACTAATGTCTACATTAAACGCAACGCGTGAAATTTGTTTGTTCGCAAATAGCCGATCCTAAATCATTTACTCCAACATTTATGACATTTATACAATATAATTCAAATTCGTATTATAGTGATGTTGCACAATGACACCATTTATAATACAATTACTATAGCTCTAATAAAACCATAAGACTAGCCTATATTTTGATACAAATTTTTAATCCTAAGACGAGTTGAATTGAACATTTTTATTGGATTCTGACTGTTAATCATTAAAAAAAATATATGGCTTGAACGAGTTAAATATAATAATTTTATTATGATAATTATATTATCATTATCCTTATTTTATTTAGAAAATTTAATTAAATCATTAATTTATTTTAGTTACTAACAAATATGTCTATACATGCCCGTGCATTTATGCACGATATTGACCTAATCTTTATATATAGAACGATTGATAAGATTGAAAAAAATAGATTGAGAATAATAAATGTGGTTAGTGTATGAAGAGTTAGGGCTTGTTTTAAAATTTGGTGACATAATTTGAATTTGTGTAATTGAATCGTCTTGTACATGTTTTGAGGCGTTTAATGAATTTACATTATTACCAAAAAGAAATAACAAATGTGATTATTTTGTGTTGGACCTTAGAAGTGTCGCACGAGTCGGAGTTTGTACCCTCTTTGATCTACAACTGTAAATAACTACCTTATAAAATACGTTTTTTTTTTTTAAGTTACTACCTTTTAAAAGAAAGTTTTAAAATTACTATCTTTTAAAAGCATTTTGTTTAAAAATTTGCTACCAAAATTCACTTTTATTGATCATAAAACGATGTTTTAGATGCTTTGCGACCAAATTCTTTTAGTTTGAAAACCTTTTTGGTGATAAAGATGTCCACTAGTTTCTTATAGCAAAAAAATAAACTTTTTTAAAAGGTAGTAATGTTAGAATTTTATTTTAAAAGATAGTAACTTTAGAAAAATTTATTTTATAAGGTAGTTATTTACAATTTTCTCTTATTTTTATCTACTTTTTTGCTATAATTTTCAACAACTTTCTAAAATACTCCGTAATATATTAACAGCTTATAAATAGAATGATGATTAAAATATTAAAATACTTTGACATTTTAAGAAGAATTTTTAGTATTTATTTTCTTTACGACTTTACTAACATCTTATACTGATTATGTGCCTAAAAGACATACTTATATTATTAGTATCCTATTTTTCTATGTAAATGTGGACTTATATCTAGTGTTTGCAAAAACATCACACAAACACACGCGGAGCTTCGTCAACAACATTTTGTGATCAAAATTTCACCATTTTTTCTTACTTTAGTTGGTATTTAAGAAACCGTTTTACACTAAACTAATAAGAAGAAAAACCATTTTAAATTTATTTTGATGCCGTCATATATCAAAAAAATTTATTGTTACAAAATTAATTTATACTTCCTGTGTTCCAGTGACTTATTTAAATTTTGACTTTTGGATTAATTGTCAAGAATAATCCGAACTGGTCCTCTTATTCCATAAATAATGCGAACTCGAATTAATCCACGAATAATCCCAACTATTGAAGTAACATTCCAATAATGTACTTTGGCCAATTTTAATATACTTTAATCAATAAAAAAAGAAGTGAAAACGGTTTGAATTTTACTTAAAATAAGAGTGAGGCAAAGTTAGAGTCGATTTCACCATTTTTTTACGTGTTAGAGTCGATTGAAATTGGCCAAAGTACATTATTGGAATGTTACTTCAATAGTTGTGATTATTCGTGGATTAATTCGAGTTCGCATTATTTATGGAATAAGAGAACCAGTTCGAATTATTCTTGGCAATTAATCCTTGACTTTTTTATAAAGAAAATTTAACAAAAGTATAAATAAACTGAGATAGAGGAATATTTTTTGTTTTTAAATTTGTTGTGTTGCTCAATTTTGGGACCACTTTAAAGATTAAATGGAATATAAGTTGTATATCTTGCACGAACGTTTCCTTCTTCCTTCGTACTTGAAATATTTTCTTGATTCTCTCTATAAACATCTTGCCGCCGCACTTCTCTCTTGGAAATTTCTTCTCCCTCCATTCTTCACTATTTTTTTTTTCTTTTTTTTTTTTTTTTTTTTTTTTGAAAATTCTCACCTTTACGGGGGCTCTGCACTCTACACTTTTGTTTCTCACAAATCCCTTTTTTTTTGAAAAAAGCTACGGCGATAACTCTTAGTTACGATTTCATAAAAGTGTAATTTTTTTTTCTATCGTAAGTCTTGACGAGATCTTTGATTTGGGAAAAAAAAAACATCGATTTTGGAATTTGTACGCGATAGTTTTAACCGGTCAAAGTTTATTTTGTCAAACGACTTTGACTGGTAATACCTCCCTAATAAAAATTCCATAAATTCTATTTTTTTTGAAATAAAAGATCTCATAAAGATGTACAATGAGAAACAAAAATTATCGATTTTTAAAGTGATAAGAAAAAGTTTTGTTGGTTAAAGTTTTTTCTTAGAAAAAAGAGGGGTATTTGTGAGAAAACGAAAAAGTTGAAGGGTACAAGTGAGAATTTCCCTTTTTTTTTTTTTTTTTTTTTCACGGTTTACATTTTCGTCATTGTGTCGGCGTAACTACATTTTTCACTATTCATATACTCTGTGTGTATAATTACTATTTAAATTTTTTTTTTATTTATATATTTACGAAATTTAATACTCCATATTATAGAATAAGACAAATTAATGTAATTGTTCGCAATAAGTTATAATTAAGTTAGTCATGTTATTATTTTTAATACGACGTTCGTATATACAAACTTATTGTTGTCGTAAAGAGAAAATATATCAACAACAACAGTAACAACAGTATGTTCTTTATTTGGGGCTTATTTATCGCAATTTGGATCATCTCCATTACTTTCTCTCCATTTCCTCTCGAATACACTAATATTTTAATATATTTTCTCTCTCCTTCATTAAAACATTATTTTTTTATCAAATTATTACAACCCTTAGATTTTCCAAAGATCCGATCCTAACCATCCATAAGAAATGGACATCTATTTCTTTTCATAAAATGGAGAGGATCCTAACCCACTCCATATATGACAAAATTATGATCTAATTTATTGATTAGTGAAGACAAATTTATGAATTTCTTACCCTTCAAAATTGATTTGTCAATGTACTCCGTACGAAGCATGGTAGAAAACTAGATGGAGAACCTTGTCATTAGAACTGTCAAACAGGTCGGTCGGGCAGGTTTTGGGTTCAGATAACCATAAATCGAGTAGCATATGGATCGAGCGTATTTCGGGTTCGGGTAATATACAGGTTGGGTGTATACGGGTTTCAGGTCAGGTTAGGGTCAAAATACGGGTTAATCAACGCCCTTTTATCGATATTTTTTTTTCTCTTTTTTTATATATAACGGTTTAATTATCCTTAAGAAAAAATACTTTAATTGATGATACAATATTAAAATAAAAAATTGAATCAGAAGTTAAAAATTGATAATATTTCAAAATAAGTATATAGACCTGTAATTATTAAGTCAATATTTATGTATTACATATTAATTATAAGTGGTTGATGTGGACGTTAAAGATTTTAAATTATAAGTGGTTGATGTCAAATTCTAAAATGTACCCCGAATTATCGACTTATATGTATCATATTTTTCTCCACATTTTTTTCACTTATTCTCTACATTTATTTTTGTTTCATAATTTTGTAAAGAGTGTTTCAAGATGTCTCAAATCCATAACGTCCAATGCAACTAAGAAAATCATTAGTGTGATTGTTTATACAATTATTACTCCGTAAATAATAAAGATTATATTTTTAGTGAAAACTGTCAATTATGAATAGTTTGGTAGGTGTGAAATGTTTAAAATTGATTTGAAGTAAGAATTTTCATGTGAAAACAAATTGGTATTGACAATTTTTTATTTTGGAACGTAAATTTCTTGACTGAACGGGTCGAGTTTTAACCATTTTTTTTCGAGTCGTTTCGAGTTCAGGTCGATTTTGGCTTCGGGTAAAAAATAAAAAAAGCAGGTTTATTTTGGATCATTTTGGTCGGTTTCAGACGATTTACCGGATCGGGTTAGATTTTGACAGCTCTAGCATTAATAGATGTGATACATTAAGTGAGGAACACTATTTATATCTTATACGTAGTATGATCATTATTTGATTATTTTTTTTATGAAATTAGTACTGATCTATAATAACATGATATATCTCTCAAGATATCTTTGGAACACATACAATTCGATTCGATTAGTTACACCCTAAGATTCAAATGAACTTGACCTAATACAATTTAGCTCGTCTATATATATATATATATTTCTGATAGAATAACGGAGAGTAAGAAAGGTTTTATTAAATTCAGAATTGCATAGTTACAATATCAACAGATGATACATATATATAGGTTTACATGATAAATCTTAGTTAAAATAAAATCTCTAATTATAAAGATATGATTTTATTTACTTCCTAATTACAATGTGAACACAATTATATCGATGACTTGATTACTTGATTGAGAGGTAAGTAATATTTCCATATCTAGAGTAATATGGCTAATAATTTCAATTTAAATAACTCGACTAAACTCAATTTGACTAAAGTTGAACCTTTATTTAAATTTAATGCGACCAAAAAAAGTACCCCAATTCAATTAGCTACTCGTCAAACAAATCTAGTTAAGATGATAGCTACGTATTCGTACTTATCAGGCCTTCGACTATACGAATTCTGACTTCTAGTCTTCACTAGTGATGGTTTTGGTAATTGGTACGTACTTGGTAGTGGATTAGTGTTTCCTTAATTTATTTTTCTATTTGTACGGAGTATTATTTTAATATTTTTAGAAACATTTACATGAATAATATAAATTGTATATATTTTTTCTCCGAGATAAATCAACTTTAAATATATTACGAATTTAAACTCTATTATATTATTAAAATCCGGCCTTGGAAAAATAAATTAATACCATATCATTTTTTTTCTACGGAGTAGAAAATGTTAAAACAACTCAAAGCTTTTCAAGAAATCGCTCAAACTAGTAAAAAGGTTCTAACATCCATCGCACATTAGGTTCCTGAAAAATCATTTCGAAAATATTTGATCTCTGACAAATTGATCCTAATTTATTTGAAAAGAGTATTTAATCTGAAATAGTTAATTGATCTAGTTTATTTTTAAGTAAATATAATGGTTCCTTGATAAAACTATTATATTGCTGGCAATAGACGAGGTGACTCATACGCCTCATTATAAAGTACTCGTGATGAATTATATCCTTTGTAACCAAGGAAAGATATCTTATATTATATGGGTTAATAAGGGACTCCTCACAACGTATACGGTTGAAATTGTTGTTATCAATTTTCTCCTTAATTATTTTCGAAGTAGAGTGTCATATGCAATGCATGTCAATTTGAAAGCACATTTAAAATATGGAGACAAATATTATTAGACTTTTTATAACATGTGACATAATGACATACACTAAGATTCTAATTAACAAATAATTCTTATAAATAATTTTTAAATAATGATATTTATGAGTTTAATTTTCAATATTTTATGATATATTCACAAGAATAATTTTTAATTAACACATTAACACATGTCACATGATGATAATGTCAGAGATGTTTGATCACCTCAACTAATAGAATGCGATAATGTCTGTACACACTATAGTGACTCTTTTTAGAAAATTTTATATCATTATAGAAAATGTCATTAAAAAAATGTCTTCATGTACAAAGTACTCCGTACAATATAAGAAAAATAAACATTATAACAAGTTAAATATTTTTTTATTCCATTGTTTTTGAAAGTACAAAAATAAGTAAATATTTAATCCCATCAAAAATGAAATAATACAAATACGTACTCGTACATACCACCCTTTTCAACCCATATATCTCACACTAAATAAATGTATACTCCGTATATTATTATTCTAACCTTGCATGTTGTATTTAATTAACACAAACTATATGTTTTCCATCCAATTAATTAGGAGACCCACAATTAATTTGTCTACATATAAACTACAATTAATATTAAATTTAAAAAAAACATTTAAATTTATTGTAGAAAATAATTATCCTCAATATTCCATAAGTTATCCATGCACCAATTTTGTGAATTGTTTTGCTCCATGTACTCATGATCATTTGTAGCTTGAAATTCCACTTGTTGATTGTTAAAATAACCTTCTTGGTAATAATCTTGATTAATATTATTATTATAAAAACTATTATTAATATTATTATTATAAATGTTATTATTAATTGGAAGGCCATAATAATCTGTAACATCTGATACTTGGGGACCTAAGGAGTCACACGAGTTAGCCGAATTTTGGGGGGTGAAATTGGAATTTACGTGTGCATGAAAGGCATTATTATTAGAGGTGGCTAGGTTGATTGATTGGTTAAGTTCCGAGCACTCGACGGTGGTTGTCGAGGCGGTGGGGGTGGTGGTGGTCACGGTGGCCGACGAGGCGGCTTGAATTCTCTCAATGAGCCTAGGCATCCATAGATAACGCATTGTGTCTTTGAATTGCTTGCTATTCACGTCACATTTTAGTTGCTTGGCATGTTTTTGCACACGCGTTCTCCAATAATTCTTTATCTCGTTATCGGTTCTTCCAGGTAAATATTGTGCTATTTTAGACCATCTGAAATTTTTTTGTACGTATTAGTTAAATAACAATAACGACGAGAAAATAATAATTAACATTATAAAATAATATAAATAAATATATGCATGTCAACTTCAACTTGAGCTAGAGAAGTGTATTTTTGCTATGGTTTGTTTCTTTGTTTTTTTGTTTTTTTTTTTTTTTTTAACGAAGAAAAGTCTTTCAAATATCTCGATTGCATGCAACATGTTTCACATGACTGTATACCTCTTTTTATTTACTATATTGTCTCATTAAACTTTATAGCACATGTTAGAAAAATCGAATACGAGTATAATATTTCACTCAATTTTGTAAGTAGTTTAATAAAATTTCCAAAAATTATTTTTCATATGAGTTGTAGGAAAATTACCGGTTGCCCCATCGAGAATGGAGTTCAAGGATCATAAGTTGCTCTTCGAGAGTGATGTTTCCTCGTCGAACATCAGGACGTAAATAATTCAGCCATCGTAATCTACAACTCTTTCCCGTTCTCTTCAATCCTATAAAATAAAAACATAAAGCAAATCATGATAAAAGAATAATTAGAAAGTAGTAAGGCTTGGAAAATACGGAGTATAAATAAATACAAAAAAGCATATAATGTGTAGAGTTTAAAGTTAGTGGATAATATCATAAGCATATACGCAAGGGTTACATACCTATGATTATTTGATTATTCAACAATACCTTTATTTTTATTTTTATTCTATTATATATGTTATATGTAAAGCAGTAGAGAATAATTATTTGAAAAAAAAAAAAAAAAAGTACAATAAGTTGATCATATTCAATATTCTACCATGCTATAATTATAGCTATACTATACGTTGATAAGTAGGAGTCATTGATGTAGTTGATTTATTTACGAAATAATTGTTAGGTAATACATACGTAATTGGAGTCCCTAACCTATAAAATTAGGTGCTTGCACAAAAATGGAAGTGAAATAAAACACTAGAGTTTTCCATATAATTTTTGTATTCATAAAATTCATCATGCAAATCATTGCTTTGAAATTTATTATATATATAAAAAAGCTTTTGTGTAAGACAATTTTACGTTGGAATAAATAAATGACTTATTTTGGTATGACTGTCTTTTAGGAAAGAGATTATCGATACATATATAATCGTAAAGCGATTATAAACTGTAATTACCTGCACAACGTGCAAGGGAGTTCCAACGACCTTCGCCATGAGTAGTGATGTAATTGATGAGGGCAAGGTCTTCCTCGACTGTCCATGGACCTCTTCGGAGATCCATTTCATCATCACTGTTTTGAGTGATTTCAGACTTGTTATCAGAAGATGATGAAGATGATCTGATATTATTAATATTCATAGTAGTGTTTTTAGTATAAATAAATGTGTTTATTTATTGAAGTATTTAAAATGAAGAGAGTAAGAAACAAAATGATGAGAGAGAAAGAAGATTATTATTAACATGTAATGGAAGATAAAGAAGGTGGTGTACTTGCTTTTTATAGAGAGAATTTATTTGTTAAAAAATAAAGTATACTTAAGAAAGGAAAAAAAAGGCATGGGGTTGAAAAATAGGGACATGTGGGAGAAATTCGACGCAATAAAAACTTAACTAATTAAGTTTAATTAATATTAAGTAAATAAAAATTTGAAAATTAATCAAAGTTGTGGAAGTAAACTGATAAAGAATGAGTGGAGTAATAATCATAATAGTAGTTAATTTTGACTCTTTGACTTTTGGAAGCAATAGTCTATAATGTTTTGATGGCGCGTAGTTTCGATTTTCTTGATAAAAATGGAGAATTGGTCTTTCGCTTCTTACGAGTTATGACCACAATTGTCAAGAGAATTAAACTTCATTATTGTCACTACCAAGTCGATCTCATAAATCATATTTTCCTTAAAATTATTATTATTGTTATTGTTATTATTATCATAATCCATTATTATTGATATAGAATCAAAATTTTTACAAAAAATTGGTGGGTAGTCGAGATGCAATTTGGGCCCCCATCCCTTTAGCTACAGCAAAGCTAAGTCTAGCAAAAATATAAGCGGCAACACGAGCCCATGCATCATGAGACGCATCATGAGACGCAGAGAATTTATGTACCCGCTTGAGCAAAGTCACAGCATCCGAATACAGCCCCCCAAGCGTAGAGAAAGAAAAGGGTAGGAAATCATAACCAGCAGCCGCGCACAAATCCCAAATGAATTATTATTATTATTATTATTATTATTATTATTATTATTATTATTATTATTATTATTATTATTTTAAAGGAAATTTTATTAAGGCTCAAGCACAAAAAATTTACAAGAAGTGGTGGGCAGCCGAGACACAATCTTGGCCCCCACCCCTTTAGCTATAGAAAAACTAAGCTTAGTAAAAATATAAGCGGCAATACGAGCCCCCACATCATGAGACGCAGAGAATTTCTGTATCCGCTTGAGTAAAGCCACAGCATTCGAATCCAGCTCCCCAGGCGTAGAGAAGGAGAAGGGTAAGAAACCATAACCCGTGAATCACAAGACAAAATCCCAGATTTAGCATACTTGCACCTGGCAAAGATCGACTACAACCTCGATCAGAATTTAACCCGACCATCCCGCATCGAGTCAAAGGGGATGATCCGGTCAGGTCGACACACACATCTCGGCCCTTGTCCCAAGAATATAGAAGCAAGTCCGCAGTACGAAGTGATCCACCATGCCCATCAGCCAGCCCGATATCAACCTTCTTGGCAGCTGAAATGCCAGCCCTGCGGCAGATATCCAACAAAGTATCACAGATTGATTATTATTGTTGTTGTTGTTGGTGGTGGTGGTGGTGGTGGTGGTGGTGGTGTTTTTTTGGTGAAATGTATGTTGTTGTTGTTGTTGTTGTTGTTGTTGTTGTTGTTGTTATGATTATTTACTATTATTGTTACTATTATTTGACTTATACATATTTTCAATCAAATGAATTATGTATATGTAATATTTCAGGTAAAATTGAATATTTATTATTAATGCTTGTTTAATAAATATGTTCATAACTTAAATAAGTACTTTCAAAAGTATCACGTCTTTCAACTCAATAGTATAAGAATGACAATCAATAAAGATGTACTCCGCACTTCATATTAAACTGGTTGTTAAAATGTAAAATGAATTAATAGTCTTTTACAATATATTGTACAATAAAAGACTATTTTTTCTAAGGAGTATTAGATTTTGTGTTACGTACTCCACATAATTTAGGGTATAATTTCTTCATCTTAAATTGTCTAAAGTCTGAAATTTTTTGATTTTTTAAAGTATAATATACTTACTTTCAGTATTATAAATAATCTGAAATAATTTAAAATTTTTTAAAATGTTTGTTAAAATAAGTAAAGTAAGATTAGAAGAAGAGACTGGGCCCAGTTACTAAAAAATTTAAATACAGCATTATATATACCCCTACTACTCTACTAGCACTAATGCACTATACCTCCACCAATCACATGTTCATCAATTTGATTAACTATTCATAACTAGTGTGACATAGTTGATGAGGTTATAATTCGAAAACAAGCAAAAGAGTTCATTAGGCTACAAGCTTTTACACTAGAGATATGATTAAGTAGACATTAAAGTAGGTGTTGTCATTGATAATATATGAGTATATTCATAGTAAATTTACATACTTGAATTCAAATATATATAATAGGTTATCAAAACAGTATATACGATTTGCTTAGTTATATATTTTCTTATACGAATATGATATGATTGCATGATGAATTTTATTGATATATTTGGATACAGAAATTGTCTGTTATATTTTTTATTTTATTTTATTTTATCATAATAATAATAATAATAATAATAATAATAATAATAACATATTACGGAGTACTCCCTCCATTCTTTCCATTTAGCCCCATATACCCTTTTTAGAAATTTTTTTCATTTAGTCCCATTTCCCTTTTTAATAACTTTTTCTCTCACATACCCCACTTTTTCTCTCACATATCCTACTTTTTCCCACTCACAACTAATTTTTTTATTATTAAACTATCATTCTTTTTCTCCATCCTACCCCACATTTTACACTTTTTCTTAATAATCGTGAAAAATCAAAGGGGGCCAAATGGAAAAAATAGAGGGAGTATATTTTATATTATATGTAAATTTCATAAATCATTTTAAGTGAGGTGTTTGAATATAAAAACATACTCCGTAGTATTTTTCTTTCTTGTACCATTGTACCCATATCATCAACTCTTTTTGTTTTCTCATTAATACCCCTTTTGAGTCTTGACTTTAATCACACGTACGTAGTAACTCATTGTTATTTGCTCGAAAGACGATACTTCTTAATTTCAAATTCCCCGTTTTACAAGATATATGATTTGAAAAATAATCATAGCTTGGAGGCGAGAGTTATAAGCAATCAATTAGTATATTCGGGAAAAAACAATGTTTGATTTACCATTTCTTTTAACAATGAGTCCCGAATATAGCAAAAAAAACAAAAGAAAAAAAAAAATTCAAACTCTAGATCTCGTAAAAATGATCAGCTAAAAAGATTTACCATTTTTCAAATACGTAACCATGAGTTAAAAATGGTAAAAAGAATTTCATACATAGTAAGAGGTATAAGTAACAAAAAAATTAAGTGGTACAACCGTACAAGTGAGAAAATCCAAAATACAAAAAGAAAATAAGATTGTTGATTCAAATTAATTTTTTAAAATATATTTGCCTATTTAGTTTCGTCGCCTTATTAGCTGAAGCACCGTTATTTTGAAATCATTATTTTAGATATTTTGAAATTCGAAGAATTCATTCAGCTTTGATTGTATGGTTAGAATTAGGTTGTTGAATATATTTAATTTTTTACAACTAAAAAAAAATTCACATAATTAATAATCCTCAATGATTTTCCCATTGTTTTCTTTTTACAAATTGTGAATATGAATTTGTAGATTTTTTTAGTTGTAAAAAATTAAATTAGTATGGAGTACAACCTAATTCAATCCATGCAATCAAGGCTGAATGAATTTTTTGAATTCCAAAATAACTAACATTATAACGTAATGATTTCAAAATAACTGTTTCTAATCTATATCTATATAAATACTATATAACAAAAACCATAAACATCATGTTTTCCCGCCAATTTGCACTCACTATATTTCATCCTATTTTTTAATGGTTTTTTTTTAAAGCTTAACTTTGTACACCTTTTAACGGACATTGATCAAAATTTAAAAAGGTTAATCGATCAAGATAAGTTAATGTTGAAACTTTCACATACACCTCCGTTAAATGGGTGAAATTGACGGGGAATATGTTGAGTAAATAAACTGTCATGTAAAATATGATTGATTGTATTATGGTTTTTGAATAAACATTATTTGGGCTGTGTTTATATTTTCTCCGGAGGGGTTAAACTGAAAAAACATGTTAAAATTATAAATTACAGAGTTTGTATGAACTTTCAATTATTCTCTTTATTTGATCAAGTTCTTTTTTCCAAGCACACATATTTTAAAAAAAAAAATCTATTTAATTTTTATAGGGGAGAAAGATAATTATGAAAAAAAAAAAAAAAAAAAAAAACTATATTTGAATCTTTTACAAAGTAATTCAAAAAAGAGCTATCAGAATATCGTATATATCAAATACCGCATAAGATAAATTGGAAAATAAAAATAAAAATGAGAAGTAGATTATTAGCATCTCCTCATATTTCCAGAATTATACTCCTAATAATTATTAAATTTACTATGTTGTCTTATATTTATACTAAAATACTTTAATTCAGGATGAAAACAATAATAGTTGATCTTTACTTCTGAATACAGGATTAACATGTTGATTAGGTTAATTTTATTAATTGTATTATACAGAGTAGTAGTTATATAATTATACGATCACTATTTTTAGTTTAATTAAATATTTAATTCAATTAGTAATTTTGCAATTAACTATTAATATTTTTAAAACGTCCCGTGCATTTATGCACGGGTATTGTACTAGTATGACGGGATATATATTACCTTTTATAAGCTTATGGAAGGTATTGTGATTTGTAGCTATCAAATTCTAACCATACAATGAACTTCTATGAGGTAATATGATTTGTAAGAGTGATGTGATTTGCAAAAAGAAAACAATGGAAGCAGAAAAATTGTAAAAAAAAAAAAAAAAAAAAAAAAAAAAAAAAAAAAAAAATCACATTACCTTCTATTACTCTATAATCTTCCAAATAGAATTTTCTTTGCTAAACCAAGTACTCCATATCTATAATTGTTGTTTCATACTTAAAAATCTCTACTTCGTATATAATTGATTATAATTGATTGGTAAACCTCAAAGTATAATTATATAAGTAATAGCCGAGATAAAAGAACTATAAATAAAGACAATAATCAAGTTTCAGGTAAATTAATAGTTGTCCTTATGAATGCAATTTAATGTTTTCTTTGTCACATAATACAATAACAATTACGGCGTTCCATTTCGAATATTTTCAAGTCCAATTTTATAGGATAATACCCTGAGACAAATGATTCTTTTTACGGAGTACTAAACTTTAAACATTTTACGTTAGATGAAAGTATAATTAAGTTAGAACCTGTTCTTTCAGACTTTTTAGAGCTGAACTGAACTGAACTGAACTGAAATGAGCTGAACTGAATTGAACTGAACTGAAAATTTATGAATGGTTCACCGGTTAAAATAATAATACTCCGTAGAAAAAACAAGGTTCTAGAATCATTTATTGAAATAATGATTAAAGTTTACTCCCACAAAGGGAACTATCAAAAGCATGTTTTTGTTGACACATGTGTTGTTGAGCCAACCAAAGACGTTTCTTTCGCTAAATAAACTCCTTAATAAGTTGCTGACTTGCTCACACTTTCTTTTCAACTCTTACAAGTCACTTTCACCATTTCACTTCTCAATTTTTCACTTACCTCTTAACTCCTAAATCCCTATATACTGTTGAAAAATTGAATTTAAGTAATACTTATTATTATTATTATTATTATTATTATTATTATTATTATTATTATTATTATTATGTTTATTATTATGTTTATGTTATCGTTATATTCGGTATTGTCTTAGATATTTAAAGAATAATGTTAGTAATTTAGCTTTAAGTTTTTTTTTTTTTAATTATTTTAATTAGAGCGTTAAAGATGTCAAATTTCGTTGGATATAATTATAAAGTTACAATATTTAAATTAAACGCTGATTTTCCATGATGTTGGTATAGATTTATTAAAAAATTTGCCCTTTATGCATACTATCAGCTTGCCCATTTTCTATCTTTTTCCTTTATTCTATTTGAACTCATTAACTATCTTCTATCTTTAACTCCATAATTTTTTCTTTTAGACTCCATAATTTTATTTTTCTTTCGTTCCATATTTCACCAAAAACTATTAATTTCTTAAATTTTAATATAAAGACAAATTGGAAGAAGTAAGAGACAAATCAATTCAATAATAAATATTCTCTTAAATATATTTCTAATAGATAGTGTACTAATTATAGAAATAAATGTATAATTAAGCTAAATTACAATACAAATACACATGAAAAAATAGTACTATATGAATTTTATGATTTTCTTTGTTTACATGTTTAATTATTTATCTTTAGAATATTTAGTAGAAAAACGATCATAATACGGCGGCTTATGATCCTAGCCTCTTTTTTGCTTCACAAACAAATTATGCTAAAATGGACTAATAATTAAGAGGAAATATAAATATTTATTGACTTGTCCACCAAAAAAATCTACTAAAATAGTAAATCAACAAAGAAAATGGAAATAAGTAGATGAGACTCATGAGAGTGACTATGTATTTACTATTTTATACTAGTACTTGTATTCGTTGCTCACAATAATATTGTCAAAAGTATAGGCTAGGGTTTTGTCTCTCCCAAATAAAAATGAGCATTTCAACTCAATTTTTCAATGAGCAGCCGACGTTAATATAATTTCTCTAAAAACAAATAAAAATATCATTCTTGTTTTGGATTATATAAAATATAATGATCTTACGTCTTAATCGTTTTTGACTAACAATTGTAATAACCTTCCATACTATATTCCACTAATACAAAATTAAAACTTCTTAGTATGAAATGGTGACTAATCAACATATAGTTGTGATCTTCTTGCACCTAACTTGGCTCTTGGAAAATTGGATGGCACCTAGGGTTAGAATATGAGGTTCAAAATGTTAGGAAATTAATCCGACTAAATAGCGATAAACTTCATATTAGAAGATTATAGTGGAACTGTACCTCTATATACATGACTATTAGGGAAGAAATAAATAATATGGTATATTATTAGAATATACGTACCAAATATTGTTAGGAAATATTATTATCTTAGAGAATAAGTTAGTACTCCGTATTAGCTAGATTTAGGTTTTTCTAATATTGTGAGCTATTAGTATAAATAGTTTAAATATCATATGTAATTCGATACAACAACTATTCAATAATAAACATCTTTCTCTATGAATTATAATTCTCTATATCTTATCATGGTATCAAAGCCATTAGGCTTCTGAGGACCGAAACACAAAAATCCGCTGCCCTGCCGGTGGGCATATTATCGATGTCATAGCCCACCGGCGGGATTTGTTATTGACATACATAAATATTTACTTACCTTACAATTTCGGTTTAAAAAAAAAAAAAAAGACAAGATTTTATGATCTTGTTATTATTCGTTCGGCTCTCCCCGTGTCTTGAGACGGGGCGTATTTTATAATTATGTCGTTTGACATGATTATGAGTTATATGAGTGGGTAGGTGGTTACCCCTCATATGTCTGTACCTAAGTATTGACTGGCGAATTGATTACGCACTACGGAGTATTATATTGGCGAGTTTATATTACGCACACGTATTGGATTAAGTGGGTAGATGGTTACCCTTCGTATGTACTGGCGAGTTACGCACACGTATTTGATAAGTGGGTAGATGGTTACCCTTCGTATGTACTGGCGAGTTACGCACCTATTGTGGCCGGCAGGTCGTGTACGCACCGATGAAGATGAAGACTTTGAAGATGAAAAAAGTCGACATTTTTTTTTTCTTATTGCTTATTGTATTTTAATTTCCAAACTCATGATAAGTCGGTAACTTACCATAAGTTTGAGGGAGGGTATTAGGGAAGAAATAAATAATATGCTATATTATTAGAATATACCAAATATTCACTACTACAAATCTGAGCAAAAACAACGGAGCAAAAACAACACAAATTGCTATGTTCGTTGTTTATAATATTATAAACAACGCAATTAAAATTTCCGTTGTAAAAACTTTAGGCGCCAAATCAAACTCATCACTAAAAACAACGAAAAAATCATTAAAAACAACGGGTGGGTTATAAAAAACGGTTTTTATTAAAAATGTGTTGTTTTTGAGTTAGACTTTAAATAACGGTTTCGTAGTGGAAAACCGTTATTTTTAACAAAATATTAAAAAAAACGGTTATTTGCAAATAACCGTTGTTTTTGATTAAAAAAAAAACGGTTTTTATAGTAAAAACCGTTATTTTTAATAAGTGTTTTTAGAATAGACCCAAAATGAAATAGAACCCACCACCCTTTTCTTCTTTCACGAGGGACTAAAATAAAATCAGGAGACTCATCTCCTTATTATCCTGCTTCTTCTTCGACCATCTTTCCTTGTAAATTCATTCTTCAAAATCATACTTCATCATCATCCTCATCTATCATCACCTTCATCATCACGTTGCAATCATCATCATCATCAGCATCATCGTCTTTTCGTCGTGTGTTCCTTCTTGGCTGATTATTTCTGCCGTTCTATTTGTTCTCCCCATCTCAATCCTCAATTCGTCGAGTTTAGGTCACATTCGTCGAGTTTGTCGAGTTTTAGAGGAATTCTACTTCTAATTAAAGGTATATTTCGTATCTAATCGTTTTAATTCGATTTTCGTATAAGCTAACCCTAGATTTTGGGGCTTTTCATAGTTAGGACGATTTGACTAATTTATTTGTCGATTAGTGCGTATTTTAATAGTAATTGATAGTGTAATCGTTAATTGTAGAGTTTGATTTCGTGAGGTGCTGAATTTGACGTTTTGACGGTTTTGGAGCTCGGGTTCACGGATTCGTTTTGAGGTAAGGGCGATCCCCTTACTTAGTCCGGTTTTATGTGTTTCGTGCTTGAATTGTGTTCTTATGGGTGTGCGTATAATCACGTCGGGTGTATGTGAGTTTCGGGTGTTGTGTGTTTGTGAAACGTGATTGTGATGACTTCGGGTTCTACTACTACTGTTACTGCGTTCTTAATCATCACTACTGCTGCGTTTCGCTATTTTGTACGCTGATTTTTGTGTGGCTAATCGAGGCTGGTTTTAGTGTAATTATGTGTGTGAGAACTTTCCGGGATGAGGGGTGTTGGGTCGAGTGCTTTGTTGCTGCTACTTTTGTCAGCGTAGTTGCTGTCCATCGGTTCTTAGACCCTTATCACTGCTCTCGTACGCTTGTTAATGTCGTGAGTTGACATGGTTGTTGTCGAGTCTTTTACTCGGTCTTTTTGCCATGACTTTGTCCTTATCTTGTTGTTGATTTTGGTTATTCTATTATGTATAAACGTCGTTTAGGGATTTGTGAATGCTTGGGTTCTTGCAAATAGCTGTTTTTCGGTTCCTTGTTCCATGAGTTAGATTCATACGGCTTGAGACGGGGTTGTGTAGTTATTTTTATGACATGTTTACTTGTGCATGTAACCGTTGCGATGTTTGTGTAGGTGAAGTTGTGAGATGGCGAGGTATGTGCCCATATGTGTTCAATGAGATGTGTTATGTGTATTTAAGTGACATGGAATGTTGTGTGTTTTGTTCGACGTCGGAAGTGAAGCATCGAGTATGATGGAAAGGAGGTAAGTATGGAATGAGAACTTGAGTTGTTATGACCTAAGAAGTGATTATAAGATATTATGAGATGTTTCTGAGATTGCCTATCAGATTGTACACGAAATTGTTTATGAGGAGGAGGTCGGTGTCCCGACATGAACGGGAACAGGAATGCTAAGCGACTGGCAAGTGTTGTGGTGTAGCATGAGTCATGTGTTTCGTATTTCATACAATTTATGTCATTTTTGTTTGTCGTGTGAACCGTTATGTCCGTCTAGGTAAAATGTACAGGGTTAGGATCATCCTCTTGCCATGACGTATAGTACTGCCGTTATGTTGAGGCATGTGTTGCCGTTATGTTGAGGCATGTGTTGCCGTGTGTGGAGTAAAGGTTTGTGGCGATATGGTAAGTCCCCTGTGTTGAGGTTACACAGGGGGGTTTCTTCTTGATTGTGCTTCTTGTTTGCTTCGTCCGGGTTAGAAGCTGAGAACCTTTCCTTTGATTTAATTTAATTGTCTCGCAAATTTAAATTATTTTCTTCATTTCTTTACCTTTTCAAATTTTGAAGGCTAACTAGGTTGTTTTCTGCGTGTCTTTTGTTGTTGGCCCACCCCTAGGTACTCGGACGCACTCTGTTTGACTGCTTGCTTGGGCTCGAGGTTGGGCTACGCTTGTTGGAGTCTTAGATTGTCGGATCTTTGGATCATGCGTTTTCTTTAGTCTTTATTTCTCGGGCCTGCGTGCCGTAGTCTTGTACGGAGTCTTAGTTGCAACTCTCTTTTCTTGCGGATCGCTTGTGTTACCTCTTGTTTTCTTTTTCTTTTTATAAACTCATCCTTTCAGGTTTTTTTACGGTGTTTGCCTAACGAACCCATTGATTGGGTTAGAATGCTTGCCATTTAGGTCGGGTCCGCTTTGGCCTAAATGGGGTGTTTCATTTTGGGTGTGTAGAGGCCTTGTTCTTGGAGGAACTTCCTTGAGTGGATATTCATCATCTTGAGTAGCTCTTCTTCCTCTTCTAGACAAGGTAAGGGTTAAACCTTACTTAGCTAGTAAGTGTGACTGTGTGTTTGACTTGTTGAATGTATGTATGTGGTTGCTTATTGGTTGTGAAGTGTGTATGTGTAAGTCGAATGATTGAATGTAAGTGTCTGTGTTGTGCCAAGGAAAAGTCGACATTGTGCTCGAATTTGGTTGTTATAGAGGACTATGTGGGTTGTTATCGATGACCGAGTGTGGACTGTTATTACCGTTTTATTTCTCTTGTTTGCTGCCCTAAAACGCTGTTGTTTGCTGCCCTAAAATGGTGTTGTTTGCTGCTCTAAACGCATTGTTGTTTCTTTGCTCTAAAACGCATTGTTGTTCACGCCTAAAGCATTTGGGCCAGACTCACGCTGTTTTTCTTTTGTCTAGACAACGCTTATAGATCTCTCACTTTTATTTCTTTCGTTAAACCACAGGTTGCCGGGCTCGTTCAGTCGAGCCGCGTAACGTCCTCATTTAGGTGGGGTCCGCACAACCTAAATGGGGGTGTTACAGACGGCTTGAACTACGATGGTTAGATTAAGCTTTCAAGTATCTATTTTATTATTATGCACTAAAATAATTATATATTTTTTGTTTTTGTAGTATATCGCTAAAAATCCACCTGGAACATCATATATGGCGCAAGAAATCGACGAGGAACGAGATATGCGGGGATAATTTATATAAATTGTATAAATTGTATCTAGAAATTTTTGATAATTTATATAAATTGTATTTAGATAATTTATATAAATTGTATTTTGATAATTTATGAAATTTTTGATAATTTATA
The DNA here is from genome assembly GCA_023091065.1 of Dianthus caryophyllus. Lineage (NCBI taxonomy): Eukaryota > Viridiplantae > Streptophyta > Magnoliopsida > Caryophyllales > Caryophyllaceae > Dianthus > Dianthus caryophyllus. The sequence continues at coordinate 34,917,248 of CM041519.1, forward strand.
TGTAATTATAGCAATTTCGTAATTTTATTTTTTTTTAAAAACAAAATTGGATTTTTTATAACGGTTTTTTAAAAAAACCGTTTTTTTTTAATAGTTATTATTTATAACGGTTTTTTAAAAAAAACCGTTGTTTTTAATAATTAAAAACAACGGTTTTTTAAAAAAACCGTTTTTTTTAATAATTAAAAACAACGGTTTTTTTTAAAAAAACCTTTTTTTTTTAATAATTAAAAACAACGGTTTTTTTTAAAAAAACCGTTTTTTTAATAAAATCCGCCAAATTTTTATAAAATGATATTTTTGATATAAAAAACGGTTTCGTATATTTTTTTTGCGTTGTTTTTTATTATAAACAACGGCCCTGGAAACAACGGTTGGATTTTTTTTATATAAAACGGGTTTCTTGCGTTTTTTTTGCTTAATTTTCGGGTAGTGATTGTTAGAAAATATTATTATCTTACAGAATAAGTTAGTATTAGCTAGATCTAGGTTTTCCTAATATTATGAGCTATTAGTATAAATAGTTTAAATATCATATGTAATTCGATACAACAACTATTCAATAATAAACATCTTTCTCTATGAATTATAATTCTCTATATCTTATCATGTGAAGGACTTCCACATGTAAGGTCCCACATCGATAAAATATAAGAGAATTGTCCAGCTTATAAACTAAAGGAGTTACTCTACCCATTGCCAATTGGTTTTGGGTTAGAGCCTCTTGCAGTTGATGAAGCGGACATTCTCCTTGTTGCGGGCGTGGTCCAGGCCCGTTTATCGTTTCTTAACATGGTATCAAAGCCCATGGTTGTGTGACCTGGGCTGTGAATCGTAACTGGGTCAATTAAAAGAAAAAAAAGTGTTACCCATGGTTGTGTGACCTGGGTCGTAAAGTAATTTAAAAAAGGTGTTGCCCATGGTTGTGTGACCTGGGTCGTAAAATAATTTATAAGGTGTTGCCCATGGTTGTGCCCTGGGTTGTAAAGTAATCAGTACAGGACCTTACACGTGAGGGGGCGTGTAAAGGACTTCCACGTGTAAGGTCCCACATCGATGAAATATAAGAGAGTTAATTGTCCAGCTTATAAACTAAAGGAGTTACTCTACCCATTGCCAATTGGTTTTGGGTTGGAGCCTCCTGCAGTTGATGAAGCGGACATTCTCCTTGTTGCGGGCGTGGTCCAGGCCCGTTTATCGTTCTTAACAATGACGATAGGTTGAGATAAACCGCATAAATGGACAGTCCCAACAGACACACAAACCCAAGGTTTCTAGGTTATTTTGTGCGGTTAGGGACATAACCCTGCACACACGCGCGCGCGCGCGCACACACACACACATATATATATAGAAGAAGGATATTATAATCATAGTGCTCAATAATAATCTGATTAGTCCAACATTAATCAGACAAAGTAATAATGGATATCTACATTGTATTAATATATGGCACATACCTTATAAGACGTAATTAATATATGGCTCTGATACCATGATAAAATTTAGAGAAGTATAATGCATAAAGGAAGATGTTTTATTATTAAATGTTAAATATGATTACCAACAACCATCATATATTTATACTAAAGCCTAAAACAATTAAATATAGCAATACTAAATACCAGAATATTATTATTATCTTCTAAATATCATCTTCCTATTATTCTAAATCCTAATATATTCTTATTATTGTGAATATAATATTCTAATATGTATATAGAATATCTTATATTCCCTAATATAATTCACTATTTAGATGCTTGTTTTTATTGTCTTAGTTTAGTATTTTGTCCTATGTCTCAAGTTTAATGTGCACATATGTTACACTTTAAATTTATACTGCAAGCGTACGAGTTATTGTAGCATACGGGTCGATCAAAGGAAGGTCAAGGACTTAACACTAGGTTGTCTTGAATTTGAGTTATCTATGCGAATCATTTATATAAGGGTGATTAAAAGCTAAATAAACTAATCTAACTATACTACTAAAAATAATTATGAAACTAAGGAAGACGAAATCAACAAAATTAAAAGGCGTAGGGTTCATATCATCGCTAAACAAGCTTACAAATAATGACACGATTGCTTATTTGTTATTCAAGTGAGATTACCGCAACTCTGGAATATTAACGATCTCTCCCGTGTAACGATAATTCTTCCTAGATATGTATAATCTCCGCTACCGCATGTAAATTAGACTGTAGATAAATCTCAATTATACAAACTCGCACTCCCATGAAAACTCGTATAACCTTGATTAGATTGTGTTCCAAATTAAATCTCACCTTCATCGTTTGAATTAATTATAACTGTAATAGACAACTCAAATCGACTGATTTAGCAGTCAACCAAAATATCGCCCAACTTCCATTGATAACTACAAGTAATCTCATGTCAAACCCAAAGAATCATCGTCTATGTGGGTTGGGCTTTGGCATAAACTGAACTCTAATCTCCAATGTGTATATATTCCTGTATACATCTAATAACAGAAGACAAGTTGAGTTGATTATGTTTCTTAATAGGTACGTATCTAACTTAAGACGCACTTTCTAGCCAAAAAAATAAAAATAAATAAAAAATAAAAAATAAATATAAGACCATACGGAGGAATCATGAACATTAGGTTCCAAATTTAAATTATTTTCCCTTGATTAGTTGTACTCGTCTTATGTTTTCTCTTTCTTTAAACTCATCAAAAATCAGTTATAGATACAATTGAAAGAGTAAGTTTATTTTAAGACTGTTTCACGCATACGACAAACTACTTGTAAAGTTTTAAAGGGGTCACTTTTAATATTAAAATTGACACATTAAAGTGGTCGCATCTTAACACAGGTAATTAAGTTAATTAATTCGTTGTACGAGTGCAATTATCTTATTTTAGACTTCGTAGGAAAAAAAAAATTGAACATATTTGTCTACTTAATGTACTTTATATGACAATATGGACGGACATCATTGCATGCATCACATAAACTATGCCAAAAACAATTATAATTAAATAACTTATTGAGCTGGTATGATATCTGTAATAAAAGAACATTGTGTTCATACACAAATAATGACAAGCAATTGATCGTGCAAATATATATCCTCTAATTTAATTATATGTTATGATAGTCAAGTTCAGCTAAGTCCGCAAATATTGGTAAGTCCGGTAAGTCCGTGTAACTGTTAGCACCATTTTCTGAAACTGTAATTCTTGATAGATGTAACTATATTTGCAACATTTTTTCAGTTTCATTACAAAGTATTACAGTTACATTTACAAAGAACTGCAGTTTTAGCAAATGGTAGTAACAGTTACACGGACCTACCGGACTTACCAATATTTGCGGACTTAAATGATCTTCTTTCTATGTTATGATATACATTCATGCATCTTGTGAGTTCACTACTATCTATATAAAGCATGGAATGTTTTAGCAGACAAAATTAAAGACCTAATCAATATGATTAACCTTTACTAGACAAATAAAGGTCCAATGTAGTTTTTTATTGCATAGATCTTGTTGTTTTATGTTTAAAAAAAAAAAAAACACCTAAGTGTGTAGGAACAATCCTAAAACCATCTTAAAAAAATCAATACAATGTTCCACAATGATGGCACACTTACAATGCTTCTTTAATCTAAGAGTCTTATTAGTTACACAATTAGGAATCATGTGACAAAAACTCTTAATTAGTTAGCTTTAATAAGAATTAATAATTTTGTTATAGTTTTTTCATTGATCAGCACATTAATTATTCATCTATTTTAATTATATATTCAGTTGAGTTTGTCTCATGATAAGAAATAATTACAAAGTCAGTTCATTATTATTAAATTATTAGAAAGTACAATGTAATACTCCCTCTATTTCTTTTTGTTCTTCCCATTTCAATATGGAACAAATATTAAGGTGGAGAGGTTGTGTGGGTGAGATTAAAGTAGAAAAATAATAAAGTAAATTGTGTGGATGAGATTGATTAAAAGTTGACAAAAATAGAAATGGGAAGAAGATAGTGGAATTTCCTTTTTGGGAAAGTGGGAAGAAGATAGTGGAATGGAGGGAGTACAAGTTTAGATATCTAATTGACGACAATCTAGCTAATCTAATTTATTGAAAATTTTCAATATTATACCATAAAAATTTATTAATATACATAGAGCATAATTCATGAGAATCATTCCTTAATTCAATGTATCATTTTACACATTATAAAAACCTAAATTGTACAGTAATTATTATTATGTATAATACAACCATTGTTAAACTTTATCAAAAAAACATGTACACATACAATTGTCCTATAACAAAATTCATCACTTATAGAATGTTTAATTTGTTTAGTCCGAACTTTTTGCGCAAACAAAACATGCCCCAAATGAAAAAGCACTACATAAACTACTTTTAAACACTAAATTAAGAGTTAATGTTCCCTAGAGCCTTCCATTTGTGTGAAGTACACGTAACCATGTTGGTTTCAAACTCCACAACTAAACTTTAATTTAATTTTAATTTACTCTATATAAATATAGTCCGTACATGCAAAAATGCCATATGATTAATTTAGTCTAACACGTAAAACAAAAGTATTATACCCCACATAAAGCACACATGCATACATTCTTATGATAAGCAAATTAATTAACTCCATTTGTATTGATTACAGAGTAATAGTATACGTTTACCTTTTATGTTTTTGTTATATTCATTTTGTAATATTTATATCTCAAGTTGCAAATTAAACTTATAAAAACTAGGGATATTTTATATAGTCTTACTCAGTTTTTGACTTTCTACGTAAATTCTTATTTTTCAAAAATATCGTAGATACTAAATATTGTCATTATTGGTAAGTATCTGCAGAACTTTGTTTTGAGAAAATTAAACTCAATTTTAAGCGTTAAATGATTCTTGGGCGCATACGCGAAGCTTAGTTTTACTCACCATGGCCAGATGATAGACTCTACAGCCAATATCCACCTATAACCTAATATATATTGGTAAATATACGATAAAAAATTTGATGAAAAATAAATTATTGTTTTTCTATAAAATTATCACATCTAAGATAAATATTGAGCCTAATAGAGGCTCTCGGTCATGAGTAAGTAAAACCAAGCGTTATCATGGCCCAAGTAATCATTTAACGCTTAAAATTGAGTTTAATTTTCTCAAAACAAAATTCAGATATCTTACTGATAACGACAACATTTAAGTATTATGACAAGTTAAAAGAGTGCATCTACGTAGAATGTCAAAAATCGAGTGCATCTATATAGAATATCCCTAAAAACTATTAAAATTCGATAGATATTTTTAATTTAGGGGAATGTTGCTGCTATAGATCGCGCATCATAAAGACAAATTAAATAAAATCTCACATAACAATATTTTATGTTATACTATATTTGAAATTGCGTTATATATATATAACTATCTCTAATAATTACTGAGCAAAAAGCAAACGTAAACTGTTAATTCAAACGGAATACTTAGTTTATTGCTCCATTGATATTGATAGTTCAATGTCTCACTTGTACGCCCTAGTTTTAGATTGGAGGAGTTCACATTGTTATACAACGATATGTGATTTGATTTGATTAATAACTTAGGTTTAGGGACTTAGAAACACGTGTGTTTTAAATAGTTTTTAGGGTGGTCCAAAAATAATGTGACTTTGACATTTTAGCAAATAATCTTGTATTTGATGTACAATAATTAAGTAACTACTGTATATTGGACCATTTGATGTTATTATGTTAGCAAAAACCCCACCTTGATGAAGAGTTTTAGATTTAGGGGTTGGTGACCTTTTGAAAGGCAGATGAGCCATCTCTAGTTCTCTACTTTTCTTCTTCCTAGTTTTGATGTAGATTGATGTTTTAGCAATGACTTATGTGTATGTCCTTCCTAGTTGCTTGGTACATTTTCATCCTAGAAGTGAGGTGGTCTCGAATTATAAATTTCATGTCGATATTGATATTCATAATTTTCAGTAATTGTATATAGTTGAGAATTAAAATTTAATTTCTAAATTCACGTATATAATTTCACCTAATTAAGTTTATTAATATTTTACGATGATACTTGTTTTAATGATAATTGTATCACGTATTCACATATTGTTTATCATTATTTTAACATTGCTTTATTATATGTCACATCTATGAATAAATAGTTATAACGGGTATGTTGGTTACGTGGCTAACATGAGTGTTGAGGTCTATCCCAATATGTTTTGTGCAGTAAAGTTAAAAGTTGGCAAATTAAGAACGGGCATTGAAGAGATAGCGCTGTATAAGCTACGTCATGTTCCCTTCGTTATAAATTGCATAAAGTTTGAAATTTGAAATAAATTTTTGTTTTTGTTTTTTTTATAATATGTCGAATGTCCTTAGTTTTTTTTCATCATTTTTCTTTTAGTTATTCTAAAATGTTGGAATTGTCCAAAATATTTTATAAAATCGTTTGAAAATTTAAAAAAATTGATCAGCTGATAAGTTTGATATTACAAAAAAATAAGATGAGGAGGGCTGTCTATCCACATTTTAAAATAAGACTATGCCTCCACATGTTATTTTAGGATGTAACATCACTTGTTTGTAGGCTTGTCTATCTCAAATTTTGTGTAACCCCGTTGTGAATGACTCAACAAGTGGTATCTCAATTCAATTACTTTACCACTACAAGGTGACGATGTGGTGATCATACTCGCAATGGTGAAAATTAGGCACCACCACTACTTTCTAGTTAAACTAGAGATGAAAAATACGCCCCATCACTGCATCATCGCTCGAAACAACCTAGCTAGTTAGTCGTAAGCTAGTTAGGCGTTTTATAAACTTTATAGATCGCTGAGGAGGAGAACGCTCATGAGGCGTTCTATATGGCCTATTTTAACAGTTCTCTATCCCCTTTTTTGTAGTAGTGAGATAAAAAGAGAGACTGCAGAGGTTAAGTTTATACACATGTACATGTGTATTGTCGGGTAAAATCTTCATCACTAGAAGTTTGGATAACCAAAATGGGGAAAAAGAAAAGGAAAGGGAAAGGAGAGCAGGTAAAGCAAATGAAGGAAAGGAAAAGGCGAACAATTTTCTTCCAAATCTAGCTTGCCTTGGTTGTAAGGATGAAAAATTGGCTTGAATAAAGGAAACAGAGGGATGAATTTTCCCTTTCCTTCCAAGTTTCCTCACCCCTATTTGTTATCCAAACGAGAGCCATACTACTCCTCGCTCTCCCTTCGCTCTCCTTCGATTCCCTCTATTATCCAAACATACCATAAGGTGTGTTTGGATAAAAAAATAGGATTGAAAAGGAGCTGAGGGGAAGGGAAATGAGGGAATGAAGGGAAGGGGAAGGAGATTGGAATGTTGGTGTATTGATAAATTTTCCCTCTAAATCTTTTCAATTGTGGAGAGATTTTGATTAAACTTGGAGGAGAACAAATGGATCCCCCCCTCCCTCTATTTTCCTCCTTCCATCTAAGGGTGTGTTTGGATCCTGAAAATGGAGGAAAAAGGATAGGAGGGGAAGTGAGGGAATATATGACATTTCTTCCAAATCTCTCTTCCTTTGGAGTTTTTTTTTTTTTTTTTTTTTTTTTTTTGAAAGCTCTTTTTGAGATATGTTGATTAATCTTGGAGGAGAGAAAATTGAACTTTTTCCCTCTAAATCCATTCACTCTAACATGTTAACCAAACGACGAAAATTGCATCTCTCCCTTTTCTTTCCCTCCAATTTCATCAATGAAAATATAAGTTATTGGAACGTCAGATGTCAAGGAAAGTATGGGAATATAACCCACGTGATATAAGGTATTCCACGTTGATAGTGGATGGAAAGCCGAGCGTATTTCTCCGCTCGAGTGGTGATCAGACTCATTTTCATAGTTTAACAGCTAGTCACTAATTCAATATAGTCCGTATTAATCGACCCTGCTCAAAACTAAATTATTCATATCTAACATCAAATATATGATCTTTAAGTTTATTGAGTTATATGGTGCATACATTAATGAATATATCATGAGAATTTTTTTTACTTTTCTTTAAGTTTATTGAGTTATATGGTGCATGCATTAATGAATATATCATGAGAATTGTTTTACTTTTTTTTTCAAGCTGAATATATTATGAGAATATGATAAATAAATTCATAACTATCATTCTAAGAGAATTAACCATGAGAAATGTTTCTTAATTAACATCTTAATATCTGTCTTAAATCTTAAGGGCGTGTTTGGTTCGCACAAAGGTATGATGAGTTTGGAATTAGGAATCAAACCAGGGTGGTATGGGGTTGGAAGTCTGGAACTCCATTCCTAACACCTTGTGTTTGGTTGATTTTTGGAATGAGTTTTGGAATGAATTATCAATTGTGAAATTATAACTTTAACAATACAAATTAAATTATTGTTCTTAAATTAGCTATAATCCTAATTTGTTACTCCGTACATTTCTAATAACTTAATTTGTATAGAATCAATAAAAATAAAATTGTATTTTAATAGGTTTTACGATAACATAACATGTGGCTTAAATAATAAATTCATTAGTCAATGCTAATATTCAATCTTAAAACTTTCAAACTATGTAACATTGTTTAATGCATTGCGTAAAATGACACAATATATAATTATTACATCAAATAACTTATATTCTGTATAATTCATATAAAATAAAATTATATTATTCGTAAAAAAATTAATAAATTTCTAAAATTTAGTAAATTTAGTAATAAACAACTTAATACTTAATTATTATTGTACAATAAATCTCAATAGTCAATAAAAATTTATGTAAAATTTTAATAATTAATTATCAATTTTCATAAATCTTATTATATTTTTTTAAAATTTTGATTCCATGATATGGGTAAGAGCCATACACTCATACCCACCTCCCCTAAGGTATGAGAAACTCATACCTTAAGGGTTTGAGGTATGAATATGAAACCCATCAATTTGTTAACCAAACATCAGGTACGTGTTTCATTAATTCTAAACCCATAGCTGATACTTTTTGGGTGTGAACCAAACACCCCTCGTGATACAAAAATTCGTACCATATAATATATTTTGTCCTATATTTTGGCAATTTGTAAACTTAAGTAACCATTATCAATTTACTTTCTACCTTGGCCACAAAAAAAAAAGATAAAATATTTCGTCAACGTCATGACTCATAAGGTCAACTATAAGTTGTGTGTATGGTACATTGAATGAATCGTTATACGTATCAAACTAGTCCAATACTCAATAGATTTTGTAGGGCAAATGTATGAATAGATAGATCTATTTTTAGAAATTCTTGAAATTTAATATTTCTATTCTTGTGTGTGCTGGATGAATTTCGTGAAGTTGAGGTAGTTTTGGCAATAAATACTTTGAAACACTAAACAAAGGGTATCTTTCTTTTGTGATGAATTAGGTTAGATATGATCTCTTTAGCAGTAATTTTAGACATGCAAAACTATTCAATTCATGGTTGTATGTTTTCAACGGCAACGATATAGAATATGTTTTACAAATTTATAATGATATAGAATATGTATTTTTCAAGTTTGGATTCATTATATTGCATTTAAAGTTATATGTATTTGTTGAATTTTACTCAATAGACAGAGTAGAATATTATTATTTCTTCATAATTTTATGTGGCAAAATATCATACAAATATATTTTTCTATCAACTAATGGTAAACTTCACGAGATGCACAGAATTTCAAATGCAAGGAATTCAAATCTTTTTTCCGTTCCAAATTGTCTGAAATCCAATATCTTAAATTCTTTGAATTTTTTTAAACTTTTGGTTGAGTTGGTTCCTAACATGGTATCAGAGCCTTGTGACAAGATATCACGGGTTTGAATCTCACCACTCCTTTCTTTCAAAGTGAAATATTTCGCACCAGGTATGACGGGCCTATAGTTGCGTCTACACTACTTCAAGCCCAAAAGGACATTCGTGTGAGGGGGCGTGTTAGAGTAATAATTGATCTTGGGCCTCCAACCATCAGTTTAACCTTTTGGTTGAATTGGTTCCTAACATACACATAGTTTCAAATGTAGAGAATCCAAATCCTTTTTTTTGCTTCCAAGTTGTCTGAACTCCAATGTCTTAAATTCTTTGAAAATTTTAGTAGTAGAAGTAATCCCACATAGTTCTCTTTATCTATAGAGTCTACGAAATCGGAAAACACAATTCCATTTCCTCATGCTTAACTACTTAAAATACAGTTACAAGCACATATATAATCAACAACAAGCATAACATCGATTTGTACAAGATAATTACAAATCGTAGGTGTCTTCGTTAAGTCTGTCTTACCATCAAACCTACGTAAAATCAAGTAAACCAAAAACACCCTGAAAAGGAAATAGTAACTATAAGATGTTGGATATTCATATTATGAGACATATAATGATGTTAAACACCACCTCAACCGTACCAAAAGTTTAACCTGATGGTTAAAGGTTCAAGATCGAATATATACTCTAACACGCCCGCTCACACGACTATTCTTTGGACTTGCAGTGTGGACGCAACTTCAAGTCCGCCATATTTGGTGTTAACTATTTCACTTTAAAAGGGAGAGAAGGTGAGATTCAAACTCATGACTCCAGTCACAAGGTTTTGATACCATAGTATATTAACAATCATTTCAACCAAAAGTTTAAGTTATTTATTGAAGGTATAAGATCGAATTTTGTACTGTAACAAATAAAATCGTTTTAATCGACAATTTACAAATTATTAAATTGCATATGTTAATGCAAAAATCTAATGGGAGAAGAACAAGTGGTGTAGGGGACCAAAAATGCACCAATTAATCAATTGAAGAACGAATTCATCCCCTCTCTCTAATTCTCTAAAGTTAAGTAATTATAACGTTAGAGATTATCTTTGATTTATTTGCTTCTTTAATTTATTTCACCTACTAATTTGCCTTATCTACTTAATGATATCTGGAAAGATCAAAGATAAATCTGTGTGACAAAGATCGTACGTACTTACAAAACCAAAGGCGTGCTTTCTATGTAAAACGACGTCCTTAGTTTATTTACTATTCATGTACATGTAATCACATTTTCACAATCTTACGTGTAAATTCACTAACCTAATCAATATTATTCCTCTAATTTTTATCAATTTTTAAGTTTTACGTCCTTTTTCTTTCTTTCTTTATCAAATGTACATTTCTTTTTGTACGTTTCTATTAAGTGAATTATTTCGTATCAAACTTCTATTAAAAGTTAGATATATATCCTACGTACACCACTCGAATTATTACAAGACTATCAATCGATCTACTTATTCTAGTTGTGAAAGACTTTCACATGTAAGGTCCCACATCGGTTTTCTATAATAGAGTTGTCTAGCTTATAAACTAAAGGAGTCACTCCACCCATTTCCAATTGGCCGGTTTTGGAATGGAAGCTCCCATGGTTGATCAACCAGACATTCTTCGTGTTGTATGAGCGTGGCCCAGGCCCGTTTATTACCCATGGTTGTGTGACCTGGGTCGTAAAGTAATTTAAAAGGAGTTGCTTATGGTTGTGTCCTGGTTGTTAAGTTATACAGTAGAGGACCTTACACGTGAGGGGGCGTGTGAAGGACTTCCACATGTAAGGTCCCACATCGGTTATCGAGTTGTCTAGCTTATAGACTGAAGGAGTCACTCCACATGTAATGTCCCATGGTTTATAAATTAAAGCAGACATTCTTCGATTCAAGAATTAATGCATAATCCTTTAAAAATTTCTAGTTCTTTTATGATGTGTAGTATCTTTTGATTATATAGTACTTTCGTAATATAATACATACTGTAATCTTAATCTAAAATTCTTATGAAGGGTATAAAATTAATTTTTAATTAATATCAACATATGATTAGTGTGTATACAACCCGACACCGTTCACGATAGGTTCATAACTTGCCCATAATGTGTAATCAACTCGCCAACAAAGATAAGTACATAACTCACCATTACATACGAGAGGATAAAAACCTACACACTCCAATAATACGGGTGTAAGTCGCCGATAGATCATTGTATAACTCATCAGTACAATAGTGCGTAACTCACTAATACATACAACGGGCCGGATAATTAACAAGCTACCCACTCAATTTAAAAGGTGCTTAACTCACTAATACAACAATAGGGATTACTAAAAATGAGATTGATTAAGTTTTTTTTATTCAATATGAGGGATATTTTATTAAAGTGGACAGAACGCTAAAACTGAGAGGGCGTAAGGTTTTTTTTAAAAAAATTATTATCTTTAAAAAAAAGGTTTTACAATTTCTACCTTTTAAAAGCATTTTGTTTAAAATTAGCTAACAAATTAATATTTAATGATAATAAAACTGATATTTCAGATGCTTTGTGACCAAATTTGTTTAGTTTGAAAACGTTTTTGGTGATAAAAATATTTTCCACAAGTTTCCTAATGCAAAAAAAAAAAAAAAAAAAAAAAAAAAAAAACTTTTTAATCACCAAACACGTGTTTTGGTAGCAAATTATTATAAAAATGCTTTTGAAAGGTACTCTGTAGTATTTTAGATTTTTTTTTTTTAAATAAATAAATATATAGTAACTTTAGAAAAACGTGTTTTATAAGGTACTAGTGTCGTTTTTTTCAATTTACCCTTATTATTAATTATACTATATTATCACCATTATTAAAATCTTGTCGGTGAACGATAGCTAATTTTTATTTCCTACCGACACAGCAACGAAATTTAATTTATTGGGTCTCAGTAGCGTGATACTTTGATACCATGTCAAGATATATTTAGAACATATAATACTATTGATGATAAATGTGTTTTGTTACATAACAGAGGTGAAGGTATGTAATTATCCTCACAATATTACCAGAAAACCCTAAATTTAAAACTTTATAACTTATTCGATCGATATATAAGGCAATAATATGTCCACTGCGATAAAATAGGTCGTCTGTTGTGATAGACATATTTCATCACAAATGAAGGGAATCCTATCGCAAACAGGGGTTTGCGATAGAATTAGCGACAAATTGCTATTGTCGTAAAATTTGTCACGTATTAAACATGGAATATAGCGACAATATGATCTGTCTCCAAAAATTTGCGACAAATTGTTTCCGTCGCAAAGCTCCAAAATTACGTCACAAACTTCAAAGTTATAGCGCCCTACAGCTAAATTCATGCAAAATTAATTTAATTCTAGTGTTGTGGGTACCGGGTTTCGGGAAACTACTTGACGTCTTGCTTTAAGAGGCGCTTTAGGTTTATATAGAAGAAAGTTAAAAATCAACTGGTTTATGGGGTCACCATCAAATCTGAAGAAATTTGGTACCTGCCTACGAGTTTTTGAAAAGACGAAAGAAAGTTAGAGATAATCCCTATTGGGTGGGAAAAATCTTTGGTTGAACATACCCAGAAACTTTAGGTCAAATACATTTTTGAATAATCCTAAGACACATATCTTAGAATTTAGGGCATATGTTGTCACTAGGGATGGCAATGGGTCCAGGACCCGACCCAGACCCGCTGGACCCGACCCATCTGGGTCGGGTATGGGTCCACTATTTTCGCACTCCAACGGTGCAGGTCTGTCCGGGTCTAAGCTTAGCGGGTCTGGTGCAGTCATGTAGACCTGCACTCCACCCATGAACCCGATATTATGTGTGATTATTAATTTTTATATCCTAATCTTTCATTTTTGCAATTTAATATCTTTTTTCTCATTTGTCAATCATCTATTATATTTTTGAATTATAGTTTTGACTCAAATATCGTGTTATTTATTTTACGTTTTACGAACCACTTATAAAAAAAAAATAATGCTTTAAATATATTTTGTACAAAGTACAATATGAATGAAGTCGAGCTTAGATTATCAATGGGTAAACTTTAAAAAATACTTATTTCAATTGTAATACTTAAAAAATTACTATTATATGTTTAAAAAAATGGACCTCAAGAAAGACTCAGATTCACCTGCACTCCATCGGGTCCGGGTCTGGGTCTTGGAATCTTGGACCCGACGGGTCTGGGTCCAATACATGCAAAACGGGTCTGGGTCTGGGTCCTATAGGACCCGACCCAGACCCGACCCATTGCCATCCCTAGTTGTCACCTTTTCTTCTAAGACTTTGAACCCATAAAAGGGTTCGGGGTGGGAGTACTTATCTTAGATATTTCAAATCTGTTAAAGAATTCGATCAGTTTAGAAAAGACTACGTAAAGGTTTTCACTATTGGTCAAAATATATGATTCACACACGAAAACAGACGAAAATATTTCAAACTATGATACATATACACACAAAAACTTGGATAATACTCCGTAAAAATTAATTAAGACCCCATAATAAATTGTTTCTGGTCTAATTGATTAACCAGTGTCAATATTGTTTAATTTCAACATTTTTTAATCGCGTTGAGACATTGCGGGTTTCGGGTAAAGTTGCTCAGATAGCATTTTTCGAGTCATATGATCTGAGTCCCAGTTTGACTTTATAGGATCGGGTCAGCAAGGTTTACATTTGGCTCATGCAATAATTATAATAAGATGGTGAGGTCAACTGATCAGTACATATATAATACGGAGTAATACATTAGGATATTATGAAAGTATAGAACGAACTATATTGACCAATTTTTACAAAGTTTACCATTTTCTAAGGCATGAGAGTGGAATTATTCTTGGATTAAATAGAGTGGAATTAAAAGTTGCGACATCTTTATTGAAATAATTAGCGCAAATGAAGGGCTATTATTAGACAAATGACTTAGTTGGACTATCTTGTGTCATCTCGTAGACTTTATGGTTGTCGATCGAATTAATGGATGCTTTGCTTCATTACATTCTACTCCATAAACATAAACATTGCTATTTAAAACACACTAATTATTTTATATTTTATTTGAATTTGAATGGGGTCATATACCAAAAAATTACGGAGTATATTATATTGGATACTTAATCGTCATTAGTTTCAATTGACAATCGAATCGTACTTATGAAATATATATGACCTTATTGGAATTGTAGTTGGATTGAATTCGCTTTATTAGGTGCAGATTGATTTTCATCTATAACACATTGTAATCTGCATATGATCGGGTCAATTAAGTCGTGGCATTACGAATTTTAATTTGAGTTACTCCGTACAAGTTTTGATTACTAATATTATCATTTTCTCGGATCCTTTGAGAATTTACCAGAAAATTAATGTCTTATGTACACAAATATTTAAATTTCTTTTAAAGTAAAATACAATGACAAAGTTAATACTCCGTTTCAGGTAGTATATAACTTTAATTTTGTATTACATATTATATACGTTCTTAGGTCAAAACAATGAAATGGACAAGAGTCAAAGCTAAACCAAATTTAGATCACTAATCAATAAATGATTAAGGAGTAATTAAGTCAAAGGCATACACATCTTATTAAAAATTATTAAGGGCATGTATGGCTCATTTACTTCAACTTATCAAAAACAAGTCAACCTACGACACTTCAATTTAATTATTAGCATTATTGTGTTCTTAAATAATTAGTATTTTTTCCATAACAATTTTTTACTATTTGAGTATTTAACCAAATTGGTCATCCGTCTTCTGCAGAATCACCAAATTTATTTTGACGTTCAAGGTCATGTTAAATGTGCATGTGCATGCATGTGTTCGAAGTATATGTGATATGGAGTAAAATTTATAAATTAAAAGAACTTTTCTTTTATGATTTTTTATATTTCCATAAAAATTTGTTTATATTTCAAGTGTTATTATGAGAATTCTGAGAATTATGCAATACACTTTTCTTTTATGCAATGTTATCGTATATATCATTTGTACATTACATTTGTGTTAGTTTTCCGTTTATCATGCATTTCATTATCCAAACTTATACTAGCTCGTATTAATTGACTTTTCTTTTATTGAAATATTGTTTGTTTGTTACAATCTAACGTCCAAAAGACTAAAACTTGTATGAAATAGGAGTAACTAAAAGTGATTTAGGTTTTTTTTTTTTACACTGAATGCGAAAAATAATTTCATGAAAAAGCCAATAATACATTAATTTTTGGGATATTTCAATTCCCACGGTAGCCCTGAGCTTTGCAATTTTCCTCGTAATACCGTTGTTTCGCTAAAAATAACTTTAACTGACCATAACTTGTTGTTAGGAATTTCAGCTTTTCGATTTGATATAAAAAAAAAGTTCATGTTCAGAACATAGTTTTAAGTTTTGGTAGGTCAAAGTTATTTTATCGGAAAAATTTTGACCGATCATATCTACTAGTCACAAGTTGCGAATCTGGGAAATTTGATGTTCAAACTGATCGTCTTAACGAAATGTACGGCTTAGGAAAAACAATTGTCAATTTCTAAACTCGTAACTATAAGTTAAGTTCGGTCAAAGTTTTTTAGAATGAAAAGAGGGGTATGTATCACGGACAAAATGGCAAACCTCTGGAGTAGCATAAGAAATATCCCTTAATTTTTTTTGTTAGTGCATGCTAAATTTTCCTTGACAAAAGCAGTATTAAGCCACATATATCAATTTTTTCTAGGGACTTAGAAATCAAAAGAGCGCATTATCTCGCGAAAATCACTAGAAACTTTCGTCCAATTTGATTGAGTTGGACTCTTGCCAACAAACGTCTATAATTTCTGCGTCCTTAGTTGAAACATCCGCATACTAGGAAGAATCATACCATTATCATCATGCATCATCATCCACAGAGTAAGTAATTAAAGTGTAACACCTCAATTTGTGCCAAACCGAATGGTATATACTGATGACGATATTTAAACATCAAACTGACATATAATTATTTATTATTTCAAATTTCAAACACACTACAGTGACATAACTCTCCATTTATTTCAAAAAAGGATAACTGAGTTAAATATTGCAAGAATCTACTCAATCGTTAATGGTTGGAGGATGGACCAATATCGATTTTATAATCTAACACGCCTACTCATACACGAATATCATTTGGGTTTATAGTGTAGACGAATGACCTGCATTATTTCCACATTTGGTCACTAGGTTTTGATACTATATGTTAAATAATCAACTTTACAAAACTTTAGTTGATGTTGGAGGTTCAATGTCGTTTTTTTTTTTTTTTCTATCATTAATAAGATGCTCACTCCCTCCCTGATTCATTATTTGTTTACCTTTGTATTTTGTGACATAGCGTAAATGCATCAGTTTCTCTATACAAAACAAAAATGAAGTCCCAATTATAATCCAAACACATGAAAGGGAAATCGACGTCCTCCAAAATTAATGACCATTTTGGCAAATTATTTTATTATACGAAGAAAAACGTCAATTAGTATTGAATTTGTAAATAGGTAAAAAAAAAAAAAAAAAGGAACTGAAGTAGAGGAAATAATTGATTTGGGTTCAAAAAATTGAGTTGAAGAATTAATAATAGAAATAATAGCAATATATAAGGAAACATTTAAAGTCTACTTTCTCCAAGAAAGAAAGTGTTGATGACATTAGAAATTACTCCAATGTTTAGGACTTAGGTCATCTCCATTGCATAAAAATGAATCTGTTCTAACGCCACCCGGTGGTACTGACCTCAGTACCACCGTAATTAAAAAAAAAGAAAAAAAAAAATAAATTAAAAACTTATCTTTTTTGCGCCAAAACTTGAAGGGCAACATTGTAATTATCTAATTATGATTATATAATATTTAAATTTAAATTAAAAAAAAAAAATAATAATCTAGTAGTATCTCAGTAGATTGCATCCTTGTATCTTTGAAATTCTTTACAAAAATATTAGATGCAGTATTATTCAAGAAATTAAATAATTTTCAAATTATATTCTTTAGAGTTTTCTGTAAAACTTTAAAGAAACCTAGGTATGTTTTCATATTAATGGATGATGAAATGAATTTTTTTTTTTTTTTTTTTTTTTTTTATAATTTGTTGTTTGTTTTAATTGTTTATATGATTGTGATTTTGCATAGAATATAAATTTTTATTAAATTGATATTGTATTAGTTTTTTTTTTTTTCCATTTAAACCAAGTACTCCGTATATGATTGATAGTACCTGTAATTAAATTGATAGTGTATGATATAATACAATTTAATTGCAGGTACTATCAATTTAGAAGTCGACATGCAAAATCAATTTAGAAGTATATTGAGAGAACCCACATGTTGTAGTTAGTGCACAAATCTAACGTCTTTACTTGTGCGGCAAGAAGTTACACGTTAATAACAACTTCATTAAAATAATAATAAATAAAAAAAGATAAAATAATTTGATATTTTAATTAAAAAAATAGTAACAATAAATAATGTCAATTCCCTTTTTACCCTTTAGAAAATATTCATTTGAAATTTCAAAATTTAAAGAGGGAAACCAAAATATGCTACAAAATTACATAAATACCCTCGGTGGTACTCAAAGTGAGTACCACCGGGTGGCGCAAAGTCATTTTCCTAAATAGAAAGACAAAAATTGAAGGTAATGTATTAAAACCAAATGAACCTATGACTCTTTTGCCCATTCAAGACCTCTTTTGGCTCTTCCTTTTAACCCCCCACATGACATCCATTAATTTTAAAATGGTAATATCTCAAAAACTACAAATCTAAAAAATAAATAAATTATATTAAAATTATATTTTTTTAATTCTCTATAAAATAGAATATACATTTAATATACTTTTGTGTTTATTTTAATTTTTTCTTTTTTTTTTATTTAGCTTACTTTTTATTTATATTATTTTATTGTTTTTAGTTCATCGTTTTAAATGTACTTTAATTTACTAAATAATAATAAAAGGTTAGCCAATGGAAATGATCTTATGTACTTCTAGCCATAAAATATATTTTTGTTGCTCTTGACCTTGTCAACTTCTAGAAATAAACATAGTCAACATCATCCCCCTTAGATAAGTGAAAATAAAATTCTTTACTTGGTGTCGAATAGTTTAAAGAGATATGTGATCATATTGACCAAGATGCATTAAAATAATTGTTTATAAGTTGTAATATGATTATTGAATTAAAATAACGTTTTACCTTAGACGTATCACATATGCATCATTACTTGGTGTGTAGATAGTTAAAAAGGTATATGACATTATGACCATACTAACTAATGTGCATTATAATATAAGTAACCATTTCAAAAAAAAATAGACTATTAAAAAATTTATTGTTAAATTTTGTCTTAAATTTAAACTTATTGCAACTCTAAATGACTATAATAAGGATCTCACCCTACTTTATATAAGTCAATTAAATTCATCAATAAACTTAAGTTTTGGGTTAGAGTTATGTGTGTACGATAAGTGCACATTTCTGATTAGGCTAAAGAGGGTTATTTCGTATATATACTCTATTTCTCTCACTCTAATCGTCATACATATTTTTGTAATCTAAATCTAGAAATCTGAACTCCTAAATATCAATAAAACTTCCCTCTTTTCGGTGGTCATAGCTATTACATTAATACTCCCTCCTATCCATCCATTAGTTTGCATTACTTTTAGCGCGATTTTTAAGAAACTTGCACTTGAGTCTAAATGTAAAGCATAAATCAAAGTAAAGTGGTCATTTGAAGGCAAAAATTTTTACTATAAAAGGAAACGCAAACAAATGAATGAATATTCCGAAAATAAAAATTGCAAACAAATGGTTGGATAGGAGGGAGTAGTCAACAACCTAAATTTGATTATTTGTTTTTATTTTTTTGCACATTTTTCTTTTATCTCTTTTTTGTTCAGCTATATTACTTATTCAAACATGCAACATCAAATATTACAAATCGACCTCATATAGTCGATGCTATTAATTTAATTTGCAGTAGTTACTCGTGATATCAAATCTGATGTACTACAATGCTACTACAAATTAAGACAAAGCAAGGAAAGTTCAAAAAATATATTTTCCTAAAAAATGAAATACGAGTTTTCTCGTATACGGAATATAACTACATTTAGACTAATTTGATCAAAACCACCAATAAAAATATGGTGACCGTTACAGAGAAATATAAAAGACCATGATCAACTTAAATACAATTAAGGATTAATTGTTAACTTCCACCTTTTTTAAACACAATTTTAAAAAAATTTACCTATTCTAATTTTTATTTGTATTATTTGTAATTAATCCTAAATTTTACTCATACTCTCTAAAGATTCTCTATCCTCTACACTTTGGGCACAATTCCCCTAGTAAGTAGCAAGCAATTTTTAGAATATATTTGACCCAATAAATATTACTGTTAACCAATCAAGGCCCATTATCCTAACATGTTCTACACTTGTTTAAGGTTTTTTCGATGTGGATTTATAATGCCGTGTTAGCTATGCCATTTGACAATTATTATTTTTTTTCCTAAGAAAATGAAACTTTTATTGAGGTCCAAATAAATCTAAAAAAAATTAGTGGGTATCCAAAATAATATTTGAGCTCTCACTCAAATCAAAACAAAATTATAAAAACTGGTAGACAACCAAAATACTCCCATGGCAATAGCAAAATTATGCCTAGTAAAACAACACACGTCTCGAGCACCCCTAACAAGGAGAAGTAGAAAGTTAACAAATCATAAACACAACACAAGTCCTGATACTTAACACACTAATTACTGCTGGTTGTTGGATCGCGTGTTAATTCTCTTAGTTTTGCAAATTACACAAAACATAATAATATAGAGCTTTATACTCCCGTATATTTTGCACGGATGCTATACTAGTTTATTAAAATAAATAAAAATTTAGTAAGTCCCGTTTACAAAAATTCATCAATTTAAAATTCCATAATTTATCTATATAGGAGTACATATGAGATAGGATGAAATACTATATAGTCTATACCTACCTACCTTTGAAAATGTTCTAAACACAGTCGGCGTATTACTTCGCGCAGTCGGCTTTTACTGTTACTAACTACTCCGTACATTTTATCGATGTTAATAACTAATTAGTTTTTCGGTTATTAATATGGTTTCTAGTTTTGAATAATAATTTTCAATATTGAAATTTTTTACCAAAACCGTCAAATTTAAACCCGCCATTGGTAAAATTGTAAATGAATAAAACCTTATACTCAGTATTCTTTACCCACCACTCATTTACAACCCAAAATTCACTTACTACTAAAAAAAAAATCAAATTATCTTAAAATGTCTGATGAATTAAGCGATGAAAACGAAGTAATTTTTATATTTTTGTATATGTTTGTGATTCTTATAGTGTACGGAGTACATAGTATTTAAACTTGAAAATTACGACACTCGAAAAATGAAAAAAAAAAAAAAAAAAAAAAAAAAAAAAAAAAAAAGTTAATTGAAAACAAGAATTAAACTTTTTTTTTGTTTTTTTGAAAAAAGAAACATGGGGTTGGCTAGGACACGCCACGGCCAAGGCGTGGAGCTGGCTGGGTGTGCCATGGCCCGGTTTTTTTTAGTTTGAAAGAGGCACAAAGCTATTACAACGGGGAGGAGATTCGAACCTGAGACCTATTGCTCAAAGTATCTCCGTCATAACCGTTAGGGCATAACATATTTGGCTGGTTGTATGGTGATGGAATCGACTATTTAATTTTATTTTATTTCCTTTTAATCGAATCGATCTCGTGTTCAATTGACCTTTTTTTTTTTTTTTTTTTTCGAGTGTCTTAATTTTTAAGTTTAAATAGTACGGAGTACTCTATAAGAAATATAAATATATAAAAATATAAAAATTATCTCGTTTTCATCACTTAATTCATCAGACATTTTAAGATAATTTGATTTTTTTTTTTTTAGGGTAGTGAGACTAGTGACTAGTGAATGAATTTTGGGCTGTAAATGAGTGAACGAGTGAAGAAGATAATGTTTTATTATTTTACAAATTTTACCAACGATGGATTTAAATTTTAACGATTTTAGTAAAGAATTCAAAATATTGAAAATTACTATTCAAAACTTCAGATATCATATTAATAAACTAAATTAAACTAATTATTAATTAAAATCATTAAATATAATTAGTAAATGACTGTATGAAATAATACGCCGACCGTAAATCGCAAAGGTGAATTTAACATGGTTGGGACTTGGGGTGAAATAAGATTGTGTGAAAATAGGTTAATAGGGTAATTGGGGCATAACCAGAACCACATGAAAACCCCCCAAAATATAAAATTCCAAACCCTAGATTTCATTCTACCTTTCACATCTTCTCAATTTCTCCAACTCTATTTCCTTCTTCCGCCGTGCGTCGGCCACCACCGCCACTCGCCGGAGAACCGCCGACCACCGTTCACCGCCGTCTTTACATCTTCGTTTCATATCCTTCGAGTTTTACGAACTTCTTTTTTGTCGCCGATTTAATTCGAATCTTTGAAGGTTTGATCTTCGCTGTAATAATCAATTACGTTAATGAATCGAACTTCAATTTTGATTCTGATAGTTCAGTAAATTTTTTTAGTTATTGATTTGAATGTTTGTTTGATTCTGATACTAGGGTTTGAATTGGTTTTGGTACGATTGAGTTGGTAGTTCGCCTGGTTATGTTTTTGATTGACTGATTTTTGAATCCTTTAGTTCTGTGTATTACTTGAATCGCCAGTTTTCGTAGAATCTTCGAAGATTTATCCTTCTTCGTCTTCAAAATATGCGTAATTAAGTGTTTGATGCTGTCGCTTGCATGTAGTGATATTCAAAATTTTGGAAGCGTAAGTTCGTTCAATTAGGTTTGGTTTGTTGAAGTAGCTAGTTTCCATGATTAGTTATCGAAACTTTGCTGTTCAATCTTAGAACGATGGCTGTTTGTGATTTATCGATGTCGTAGGACTCTTATTCATGTTAAGGTGTAACATAGAATTTCGCTAAGCACACATAATGTATTTGCCATGAACATAAGTTTGTCTTAAATTCTACAGCTCTTTGATTCGTCTTTTTATTTAGAGGGTGAGCTCGAGATTAAACGTGCTACATGTAAACGATTGTCTCTCTTCTGTTGGCTGTGTACTGTCAATTGGCCACTTTCTCTGGTTCTATAAGTTTTTAAGACAAAACAAAACTTCGTTTAAAAAGGCCTGCCTGTGCCTTGGATGAGGCTCTAGCCAAAATGCCTCCTTGCATTTCCGGTGCGCCATTTTGACAAGGCTCACTAGTTCATATTGTTCGTATTTTTCCACTAGATAGTTAATTACTCCCTTCCTTTTTCCCATTTTTAACTTTTACTCTTTTACATGTTTGTCAACTTGAATACTCGTAAAAAAAAGAATTTTTGCCCAAAACTAATGAAAATAGGGCGCTTGTGTCGAAAAAGCGCGTTCCTTTGCCTTGCGCTTTGCGCCTTGTCTCCTTGCCGCGTCGGCCCCTTAGCGTCTTGGTGTGCCTGGTGTCTCTTCAAACTAATATGAAACTAAATTATTTGGCAGTGTGTAAATGGCACTTGATTCGGTTGTTGCATCTCTGTTTTGATATTTGTACTCATTAATGTTTCTGTACTTATAAGTTATAACCTTTGACGTTGATAGGTTGGGCTGTTGGCTGTTGGCGTTTGTTTATTTATTTATTTTTTGTCTTTTTTAGTGACAGATACTTAGCAGAGTATGGCAAATGCGGAAGCAGCTTCGGCTGCTGCTGGTCCTAGATATGCTCCGGACGATCCTACCTTGCCAAAGCCTTGGAAAGGTTTGATCGACGGAAGTACAGGCCTTACATATTACTGGAATCCAGAGACAAATATCACTCAGTATGAGAAGCCGTCTGTTGCCCCACCTGTGAACGCTGCGCCTCAGTCTGCAGTACAACATGGACAACCTAGTGGTGATGTTTCTCAGTACCCATCTCAGTACTTGAATCAGTTGTCTCAGCAACAGGGTCAGTTTCACAATTCCATGGTTGGACAAGCTCCGCATCAGCAGGCTTCACAAACTCCGACAAGTGGTGTACCATCGCTGGAGACGGTGTCTCAGTCTGCTGTTCAACATGGACAGGCTGGTGAAGTATCTAAGTATCCTTCGCCGTACATGAATCCGATACCTCAGCAAGGGCAGTTCCACAGTTCTGTGACGGGACAAGTTCCAAATCAGCAGCCCTCACAAATTCCTCTTACTGGGCAGCTAGGCTCGTACTCCACACAACACCATGCACATTTTGGCCAAGGTATGCATGAAAGGGGTCCGCAAATTGCACAAGTGCCGATGCATCAGCGATATGGGCAGCAAACTGATCAACATATTATGCCTCAACAAGGGCTACATGTAGCACAACAACCTGGTCAACCACCCTCTGAGTTGGGTCAGCAAAGTGATCGGTATATTACGCCACAACAAGGGTCGCATGTGCCACAGCAGCCTGGGCAGCATCAGTCTGAGGTGGGACAGCAAGCATCTTTGCGCACTAGCCCACCTGTTGGACAATCGCAAGGTCACCATTTTGCACCACAACAGATGCATTATCCTCCGTACAATCAATCCATGCTTCCGCATGGGCAGCCAAATGCTCAACCTCCCTCCCAACGCATGCCTCAAGACCCCCGATTCCCTTATCAGCAGGATAGTAGAAATTTGGGCTTCGATGGAAATCCACAGGCTAGAGGTGGCCAAGGATTTCCCATGAACGCTAATAATGAAGCATCAGCTATGGCTGCACCACGTCCTAATCTTGCTGCTATACCCATGCCCCGAAATCAGCAGGTGGTGCTCTAATCTATCTGTTATGTGCTGTGGCAATTCATTTTTCACTAGTTCCCTTGTTATATAGAGTACCTTTTTCTCTACAGCAAATTTGTTGTACATATTGTCTGTAAGCCATGATATGAAAGTTACGCGATTGTTGGAGTAAGTCTGTTTAACGATTTGCTTGATAAGGTGGCATTGCTTTAAATTCTACAGACCACTTCTTCTGGCCTATGACTTTGGTATGGAACCCTTCACGTGCATGGACTCTTGATTTTGGATTCATTTTTTGTGATACCTTTAAGGTGGGTGGGTGGGTGAGTCATGATGATAGGAGTGGAATGGTGAAAAGTAGTGCTTTTAGTCTCAAATGCTTATTTCACATACACACCCTCAATAGATTGTTATGTTGATATCTCCACACTCCAAATATCTGGGTAGGTTATTTGTGGATGTTAGAAACATAGGCCATCAAATGAGGATATGAACTTTCCATGTCGGTCAGATGTATTAGGGAACAAGGTTGCGTACATCTCTTTTTGTCAGGTGTCCTGGGTAGGTTATTTGTGGATGTTAGAAACATAGGCCATCAAATGAGGATATGAACTTTCCATGTCGGTCAGATGTATTAGGGAACAAGGTTGCGTACATCTCTTTTTGTCAGGTGTCCTGGCTGCAAAATTAGTAGCTGATAGTTTAGTCTGAAGCACATGGTGTTGGAAGCTTAATGTGAGTGATTTAATGAGACTGATATCACTTATTACCGCCTCCATTCATATCTATTCAGTCCATATGTCATGGCACACTTGCCGAGATGCATTTTGCAATATGATAATATCTATAATTACACATTATAAAAAAAATGAAAAAATAATGTTAATATTGTCTTTAAGAAGACGAAGCAAACAAGACTGTATATGACTATGCTTTAACTTATATGCCTTTCAATTTCGAAGATTGTCTAGTGGTTTTAATAATGTCAAAAGTGAAAAAGTGAGGTGAATTCTTAGTAATTAACAAGAGAAATATTTTGTACTTGCTTTTACCAAATTGTTTCTAAGAGCGTTTGAATGGCTCTTTTGGCAGGACATGAGGGGTGGTTCTTTCCCTCACCATAATGGCCCTGGTAACAATTTGAATGCTGGAGCTGCTCATGGAATGCATAACATGTTCAATCATGCAAATGTTGATCCACCCATGCCTAACCAAGCTTTTATGAGGCCTACTCCGATGATGTCCGGCTCAATTGATGCCATGAACATGCCATCAGTTGAGGCTTACCGGTTGCAGCATGAAGTTACAGCTACGGTGTGTATTCTTTTAATAAAATATTTGCATGCTAGAATGTATGAGTTCATGGTACATTAAAGATTAAAAGTAGCAGTTCTAAGTGTTTGGTATTTTGTTGTCACCGTTGGTCGGTTGCTCTCTGCTTCAATGCCTGATTAGTCAATGATGTCTTTGTTAATTCTTATTAATGAGTAACAAGCCATGTACAGTACACGTGGCATTCACGACAAAAAGTAGCAGTTCTCTGCTTCAATGCCTGATTAGTGTCTTTTGTATTCAAATACTATGAGACCAACCTGATGGTCTTTGTACAATTTAAACAAGTGGAGGAGGTGGTGGGCTGATACATCTAAGCTTTCACCCATATGATATACTTTCCATGTTTGTATGACAAGTGGACTGATTTATAATAAGTTCACATCCATATGATACCTGTTCCATGTTTGTATGAGTTTGTTTATGGTCTGCTCATGGCATTGGTGCTGGATTTCCAAATTGCAAAACGAGGCGAGTGCTGATGTAGAGACCAAAGGGGTCGACAGCTGTGTTATTTTGTTGCTGATATAGGCAAATAATAATCTTTGTGTTCCTTTGCTTGTTATTGGAAGATGAAGATACTGGATTTCTGGGTTGGTGAAACTGCTTTTTGTCAGTGTTAGTTTAGTTGTGAAAGCTTTCCCAATTTGTTTTTATCTGTAACTTTTTGGAATGTTAAATCATGGGCAAGCTTTCTTTTCTAAATAAAACAGCTGCTTTGAGGCAAGTGTGTCATTCGTCCAAAACTTCGCAGATAATTTGTCCTTCGACATTGTGGGGCTGCATTTACCTTGTGTTTGAAGTAGAGAGGGAGTTTATTCTTAACAATACCAATATAGTTTCTTCTTAACAATACCAAAATAACAATACACTGGGGCTAATTCTTATAGAAGTATGCTGCTTTCAGTTAAATAGCAAGTTGCAAATAGTCTGTTCTTTGTATCATCTCACTGGTTTTTAACTCTGTATTCTGCTGCTCGACCAAAATTTGTCTTTACTGAGCTTGTTATCGATTTTCCGCCACAACAATAGTGGTGTCAGAGTGTCACATTTTGATTGTGTCTAGCATGATAGCTCGACACTTTCTCATGCATGTCTCTCTTACTTAGACCAAACATAAAATTTGCTCAAACGATGGACACCATGACACCCGCCTCTAGTACCTGCTGTTGATCCTAACAGACTTAGCTTGAGTGGCTTTAGATGAGAAGCTGCTATACAGGTTGCTACTGATATGGTCTGAGTTTCACAATTGATTACCTTTGATATGTTGCTGCCTCCTTTCTGAAGCGATCTTACCTGCTAATCTGCTATTGATGTTGCTATTTTCTCAGCTTTTGTGAGCTTCTAACACGTCTGTGTGAACAGGGTGAAAATGTTCCTGCTCCTTATATGACCTTTGAAGCTGCTGGTTTTTCACCTGAGATACTGAGAGAGGTATGTTAATTGGATCGGTTATGCAAGCTGTTGCATTTAAAATCTAAGTTTAGGTTGTGTATGGGTTTGGTGGCTTATATCTCCAGCTGCTTCTTTTCTGTTATTTTTACTCCACTCTATAACTGAAAAAAGTTTTTTTCGCAGGTGCGATATCTGCTCCAGTGGGGA
This sequence comes from Dianthus caryophyllus, assembly GCA_023091065.1. NCBI lineage: Eukaryota > Viridiplantae > Streptophyta > Magnoliopsida > Caryophyllales > Caryophyllaceae > Dianthus > Dianthus caryophyllus. Next base: position 34,944,846 of record CM041519.1, read on the forward strand.
GCATATGTCGTACGCTGCACTGCTATGCGCACTCTTTTCGTGCAACAAGTTTTCTTGTGGAGGCTGCACAATGGACTTTGAAGCCTTAATAGCACAACACATTTGACTAGGATTTTCTTGCTTGTTGGCTGTGCATCTTATGAGTCTTTATTTCTTCGAGTTGCTTAAGTAAGCAACTGTATATTAGCTGTCATTTCCTTTTCCCCTATTTTTAGATCAAACTACAGCAGATATCGAGCTATTGATTGACCATCTTCTTTGGTTTTTCATATGGCAGCTGCAATCTGCTGGTTTTGCTTCTCCGACTCCTATTCAAGCCCAAACATGGCCTATTGCACGGCAACACAGAGATATTGTGGCCATTGCGAAGACTGGCTCAGGAAAGACGTTGGGTTATCTGATGCCTGCCTTTATGCATTTGAAGGAAAGACGGAATAATTCTCGGTATGGTCCTACAGTCTTGATTTTGGCTCCCACCCGTGAGCTTGCTACGCAAATTCAAGCTGAAGCCATTAAATTTGGAAGATCTTCCAGGCTTATCTGTGCTGTAAGCTCTTGTTCGTGTGCCTTTTTGAATTTTTATACCTATAGGCTATTTTGAGTTTAGGACACTCACCTTATTTTCTGTGGTGTATTATGTTTTCTCATTTCTTTTTTTAGCGTGCTTTAATTTTTTTTCTTGTAATACTGTCTTGCAATAAATGACACTACAATATTGATATTCCGCAGTGCCTGTATGGTGGAGCACAGAAGGGTCCTCAGTTGGAAGAATTACGCCGTGGTGCTGATATAGTGGTGGCTACTCCTGGTCGCCTTAATGATGTTCTGGAGACGAAGCATATTGATCTTGGACAAGTTTCTCTGCTTGTGCTTGATGAAGCAGACCGAATGCTTGATATGGGGTTTGAGCCTCAAATTCGTAAGGTTGTTAATGAGATACCTCCACGTAGACAGACTCTGATGTATACAGCAACCTGGCCAAAAGAAGTCCGGAAAATAGCTGGCGACTTGCTTAATGACCCTGTTCAGGTGAACATAGGGAGTGTTGATGAACTTGCTGCAAACAAGTCTATTACACAGGTATCTGATTATGGTCTCTTCTGATTGCAAAACTATTCAAGGCTATCTTGGATGACCCTGTGATCTTTATTTTGCGTATATCCATCCTAGTTGGTCTTTATTTATATTTTTCTTCCCATTTACTTTTTAGGGGTCAAACTTATAAAAGTTTAACCGTCGATAAGTAAAATTATTAAATAAATCATATTATTAAACTAACATATTACGATTTGTCGTTAAAAAATCTTTTACAAAATTATTTTTTCGACCGATTTTTTTTGTATTGATAAAAATAAACACGGTCAAATATCTTCTTGAAGACCGTAAAAATGGGAAGAAAGGAGTGGGAATTGGGATGGAGAGAGTATATGATTCACATGGTACGTCTAAAATGACAGATCTCGCCGTAATTTACATGCCGTAAATCCTTATTTAACAATTTAATTTACCTCTTCATCAGATCTCCTTTGCTATTTCTGCAATTTTTGTTGGGAGTGTTGCGGTGACATAGTATCTCCATATCTTAGTTTGAATCGTATTCTTTAAGAGACACCAAGTGCACCATGGCGGCAAATGCCCTAGGTGATTAGTTGTGATGTACACACTTCATACATGAGGTACCTTGTTTATCAAAAAATTGTGCATTGATACCCTCTTTGGTTTTAAAAAGGGCTAGTGTGCTTCATAATGTAAGGATATCTGGGCGAACAAATGGGCTAAGATATATGGAATTTGCACGGCAATTTCGGATTGCTTGTAGCACCTTATAAGTGCGCTGATAAGGACATCAAACATCGAAGTGTTTTAGGTAGTGCTTCAGTGTCGCTTGATGCTTTAGGCCTTTAGCTTAAGCATGCCCAAGGCTTGTGTTCACTGCCTACACATTGTTGTGATTTTGCGTGAACTCTTGGATATGCCTGCATTTTCAGGTGTTGTTTCGTGGCTTTTTCAAATCCCCCAAAATCCCAATCCAAGTATTATTTCCCACTGAATTTTCTTGTCCGTCGTTGTGAAGTGTTAGAAAATTTCCGATTGACTAGATTAGTTTATTGGACACGAACATTGGATTTTTATTTATGTGAAGTGGAAACTTCATTTTACCTGTTTGTACCTATGCAAATTCATTTTTCTGAATTTATTTTCCACCTGAAACCAATTTGGCCTGTCAGATTTTAAAGTGCTACGTCAATGACTTTTCGTACCCTTTCTAATGGATTTGCAGTATGTTGAGGTTGTACCATACCTGGAAAAGCAAAGGCGGTTAGAGCAGATTCTTAGAAACCAGGAGCGCGGCTCAAAAGTTATTATCTTTTGTTCTACAAAAAGAATGTGTGACGAACTTGCACGCAACATGAGACGTAATTTCCCAACTGCTGTTATACATGGGGACAAGAATCAGGGTGAAAGAGACTATGTGTTGAATCAATTCCGCTCTGGAGAATCACCAATTTTGATTGCAACTGATGTTGCAGCCAGAGGGCTTGATGTTAAAGATATCAGGTACGTTATATCTTTTCTCTTTCCTGTTCACTTCGTTTGATGACTTGGTGAGTTCAGGTGACCTATGAGATTGTTGACCGATGCCATTCTCATCTGTCGTATATATCTATGGTAGCTGTTAGTGAGAACTTAGTTTAAGAAGAGGCATCGCGCATACCCCGCGGTGCATACCCTAAGTTCGCCTTTTTGACATGGCTCACTTAACGGGACACACTAGTACATGCTTTCCGCATTTTATTCAGCTACATCTTTAATTATACACATCCTTTTTCCCATCATTCTTCACTCTTACTCCTTTACATGTTTGTCAACTTCGAAACTCCTAAAAATGATATGTTTGCCTGATTTTCTATTCTGAAAATTCAACATTGTCACTAAAAATTGGGCATCTCGGGTGAAAAAGTTGCGCACTTTCGCATTGTGCTGTGCGAGTTGTCACCTCGGCCTCTTGCCACCCCGTTGTGCCTCTTCAAAATAAGAGTGAGAATCTGTGTTGTGAGAGTGTCATTCTACTTCTCTTTCTGGACGCTTACAGTTGTTTGCAGGGTGGTTATCAACTTTGATTTCCCCACTGGAATCGAAGATTATGTCCACCGCATTGGTAGGACGGGAAGAGCAGGCAACACGGGAGTCGCATACACTTTCTTTTCTGATCAAGATTGGAAGCATGCTAGTGATTTGGTTAAAGTTTTAGAAGGGGCTGAGCAACAAGTGCCGCCACAATTAAGAGACATGGCTCTTCGTGGTGGTCCCGCATTTAACAAGGACCGTGGGGGAATGAATAGTCGATTTGAACCTGGCGCTGCTGGTGGTGGTAGCCGTTGGGATTCTGGTGGAAGAGGTGGTGGCATGAGGGACGGCGGCTTTAATGGCGGCCGTGATATGAGGGACGGTGGTTTTGGTGGTCGTGGTGGTATGAGAGACGGTGGTTTCGGTTTCCGTGGTGGCCCTAGAGATGGCGGATTTGGTGGTCGCGGGATGAGAGATGGTGGTCCCATGAATAATCGAGATGGAAGGAATGATTTTGGTGGACGTGGAAACCGTGGAAGAGGTTTCGGTCCTCCAGGTGGAGGCTATGGAGGACGATCGAGGGACGATTACGGTTCCTACGATAGGTCGAACAGCAGGGATGGATTTGGGCGCGGTCGTGGTAGAGGGCGGTTTGATAACAGCCGAGACGGACCGAGGAGTCGTCGAGGACGTAGTTACAGCTCTAGTCCCGATAAGGTCAGTACGTGGGAGCGTAGCAGAAGCAGGAGCAGGAGTCGTTCTCGAAGTTGGAGTCGTAGCCGTAGTCCTCGTCGGAGTTACAGTCGTAGTCGCAGTCCCCGACGAAGTTACAGCCGCAGTCCTCGGCGAAGCTATGATCGTAGCCGGGGTCGTAGTAGAAGTCGTAGTAATGAGAGGCCTGCAAGACCTGCGAGACGGGCCTCGGGATTCGATAAGCTACCAGAGTCTGTTCCCGTTGAGCAGAAAGAAATAGCGACGCCATTGGCTGACGCTCCAGTAGAACCACATATAACCACTGTGGGCTCCAATGTGAGCAACGATCCCACGCCTGGAAACGGGAATCTCGAGGATAACCAAAAGCCCGTTGTTTCAGGTGGGGTCGATGATCAGCCTGGTCAACCTGCCGCTGAAGTTTAGCCTTTTAGCATGATTTGAAAATCATAATATTAAACATTCCACATCCGAGAAAGCAGGGTGAGGTTAAAATTCTTCGCTCTCGAAGTTTTACTTTGGTTCAGAAATGTGTCTAAGAGCTCTCGGGTCGCTGTGCATTTTACCGAAACGTGCATCGTTTTAATGTGAAGAACACGCACTTGGCTATGGTGATTGAGGTGTACGCTGATGTGTTCGACTAAAATGATTGATTACGGTCATCTGTGGTTGTAGCATTATTTAGTTTGTCTGTCACGGTATTATTTTCAGTTCGATAGATCTACGGTCACTGTAGTACGGAGTAGTATATTCTTTTTGGTCGATGCTGCTTGAGCAGCTTTATTTCTATCATTTTTAGAACGAAATTGAGTGTGGTTTTTCTGACATTAATGAATGCTTAAACATTATTTTTCCCTTTATTTTTGTGTTAGAAAAAAAATACTCGTAACCTTCTTTAGATGAAAAGTGTTGCCCAAAGTTTTATGCTCCTACAAAAGTGCAGTACCTGTGCTGGTTGTCTAACTTCTGTAACTTCATAGAGGAAATTTCTCCGAGAAAATGAACAAAGATGCATATTTTTGCTACCCTAAATTAGATATCCTGTAACTATGTACTCCGTATAGAGCAAAATATTTTGTAGGACTTGGAAAACAATTTTCGATTACCTAGATACGGAGTAAAAGTTTCTGGCTTCGCCCCTCTCTTAGAGGTATGTTTTAGACATTCAGTGATGATTGATTTCACCTAATTCATGGGTATTCCGTAAATATAAATATTCCATTTCAAAAATAGAAAGTTCGAAACGAAACAATTGGGATTTTTTTGGAGATTGGATGGCGTTACTAATTCATTTTGCTTCTCTTTGATGGAAGTAATACGACTTTCACTCTTAACAAACTCATACGTGTGACAAATTTATTCAAAATGCTATTTACATTGTAGTAATCTACATATTGTACGAGTACCTCATATGGTTGAAGTGTGAACGTAAATTTAAATTTTCGAAGAAAGCTGAGAGTTGTATTTTAGTCAAGGATAGTTATCGAAAGATGTTTAGTATTCTTAAGGATTTTTTTTTATTTTTTTTTTGGTGGGTAGTCTTGAAGGAATTTTGTAAGAATATGGGCAACATTTAGGATATAGCATCAGCATTGATTCACTTTCATTAAGATAGCTCTATTTCTTAGTTTTAGTATGAAAAATATATTTCTCTGTGATAAAACAATCACGACCGACTGAAATATGACATACCATGCAATATACGAAAAGAGTTTCACGAATCGATTTCTCATGTGGTTAGCAAGTGGTGGTAAAAACAGGTTCATTATGAATTCGTAAGAAAGACCGCTACATTTATCGTAGTTATCAGATGAGTTTATTGACAAAACCAGGTTATAGAACTAACTTTCTAACACTACAAAAGCCTTACCCAAAAGGAGGAATGTCAACCATTAAAAAAAAAAAAATAAAATAAATAAAGATTTAATGATTGTTCAAATTAAAATGTACGGCTTTAATAATGATGCTAAAATTGATTTTTAGTCGATCATCATGCAGGATTGCGTCGATAAAAGTGAGAGATTAAGAAATTAAATTAAAACTTAAGACTGCAGCTTATATAGACCCGTTATCTGGAATGCAGTCGCAAGAGATCAACATATGACGGGCTGAAACTTTATAGATGACGAGTCGAGTATAGTGATCGGTACTTGAAACTACCGATCCATATGATTCAGTGAAAACCAGAATAATATCCTTTGTCTCAGTAAAAACCAAAAAAAATGAGAAACATATAGGCAGCGGAAATTAGGAGGAAATCACCGACACATGAAGGTTTCTCTGCCTATATTCCACCTTCTGTTATAAGAGAAGCTACCCATTACTCACTTTGGTTATTTTAGGCCTGCAAAGATTTCGTGATGTTATTAGACAAAGCAACAAAAAAAACGAACGACCAAATTGAATTATTAAACTAAAAGAATGATTGTACTCCGTATATAGCGATCAAGGCGGTTTCAAGAAAGTATTTTTGTAAAAATACGTAGAATTGGACTCGAGTACTGCAATAAAAAGTATTTGAGGTAACTAGCTACCACAATCTATGGATGATTTCCCGATATCTTTCAGTAGGACTATTCTTAGTTCTCAAGGAACATACAAGGTTGCATTATCACGTAGATTTCATAATTTCAAAATGTCCGGGTGGCTAAAATGGAGGCTTTACTTTATCACGGTATCATCTTTAAAACCACAAACGTCTTGCGACAATCAGAAATATGACTTCACACTTTCTAATCCCCGGCTCAACTAACAAGAACAAGAGCTTCTCAACAATCATACGTTCTCATCAGTTCAAGACAAGGTCAAGAGAGTCCAAACTCGTTCAAAAATGTTGGATTATTCTCTGAGACTCTGACCTAACCTAAACATATACTTCTAGTAGTCTCAAGGTCTTAGGAAGCGACACTTGTGATTGCTCGACAAAAATTACCAAAAGCCATGAAGCGTACCTTGCTAGCAATGTTGTTAGAGAGCCAGTCGAGTCCCTCATACAGCCCTTCTCCAGACGTGGCACATGTGCTCTGAATGTACCTGAAGAATAGTATGCCGAGGTGAATTAAACGCTTGACGGGATAACCCATGGCCGGTCGAGTTCTCAAATAACAAAAATAATAAAAATGCATAGACGGTGCTACATACCAGTGGCGTTGACGTAAAGAGTGGAGGCCAAGCTTGTCAGTAATTTCAGCGGCATTCATTGCATTTGGAAGATCTTGCTTGTTAGCAAAGACCAGCAACACTGCATCTCGCAATTCATCCTATAGAGTTTTGTGCCAGAGACAAGTTATAATTATATCTAGGAGGCATAGTCGTATGGTTCAGTAAATAGGAGTATAGATATCGGCATAATTTGTCACTAAACTACAGAAACACCCAAGAGAGATCATAGTCGGGGTACCTCGTTCAACATCCTGTGCAACTCATCTCTAGCCTCAACAACACGGTCACGATCGTTGCTGTCAATGACAAAGATAAGCCCTTGGGTGTTTTGAAAGTAATGTCTCCACAATGGACGAATCTGAATAATACCAATGAACGGACATAGATCATTTGTAAATTTTCTAAGACCATACTAAAAGTATTTCACTATATAAGAAACAAAAAGACTTAACAGTTTGTTATTTGTTTCTACATTATAATAAACTCGATCAAATAAAACAACATAAAATCAGCAAATCAGGAGGTATTCATAATATATTCGGAAATACGCAAACTTGAAATGCTGGCAGCAAAAAGACTAACAGTGTGTAATTTGTTTCTACATTATGCTGCCACCGATTAGTGAAAATTACAATAGCTTACTTCTTCCAAAAGTCTTATCAGCTTCGTCAAAGATAGTTGTCACACACATCAATTTATGACAGCATCATTTGCTTTGCTCTGATAACTTAACAGTAATTGAGGTATTGGCACTTTTGTTCTCTTTGTTCAGAACAGAAAGCAGGACATACGCACCGAGAAACAATAAATATGATGCAAGGACCAACAGAAGAATGGTTAACAATGCGATTATAGAGAAATGTATCTATGATGAAATACAAAACCGGTAAATCAGTTAATTCAGACTGTATTTCTGTTCCATCCAATGATATAGGGTTCATAAGCAACAACTGATCAATGCTAATGATGCAGAGACATGGAAAAATGTATCTACGACAAAATACAAATCCAATAAAAGAAATGTCTCCATGACAGCTATACATCACATAAAAGAGTCTGTAAACTCAAGGCACACATTTTGTAAAAACTCGGTTGACGAGAGAAAAACAAGCATAGTTGAATACTCCCGCCATTTTTTCCATTTAGCCCCATGGGCCCACTTTTCTCCTCACAAAAAGTGGGCCAATGGGGCTAAATGGAAAGAATGGAGGGAGTAGTAAATAGTTCATCCTTTACTAACTATTATCAAAGACATTATTTACCTTGTCTTGACCTCCAACATCCCACACAGTGAAACTGATGTTCTTGTATTCCACAGTCTCCACGTTAAATCCTGCATGGATACAATACAAGTTCAAAACAAAATTGATCACCCGAAATACAGCCAACAACGGTAATAACTGAAAAATAAAACAATTTAAAATTAGGAAAGAACACTAACATGAAAGAGGGACACTAAATACATTTTTCCACGAGAATGTTCATCACCACTCGCTCACCAAGAAAGAGGTAAATAAAATAAATATATAGACACAAGGACACATGTAACGTGTCAACGTGTGCGAGACTCTTAGCGAAAACTTATGGTAAGAGTGTTAATGGACTCAATGATAATAGTTTCTTTATCATCCCTCATCCAGACAAAGATAACATACATGTTATCCATGGTTATGATTTATGGAGGCAGTTTCAATGAAACCCTGTCATATTAACCACAACAAGATATATTACGTCTTTATCGTTGATCAACGAGTAATTTGGCGCATCAAGACAAATCCCTCCAAAACACAGCCAGATGTACAACTTAGGTGACTCCGCATTATGGAATAAGAATCACTTAAACTGTGTTCTCTCAAAGTCAAATGAGTGCGCGTGCTGCACTCCATAAACTATACATTTTTTTTTTAATTTCATTCACATAACTTCTAACTAACACAGTTCGCATAATTAATACAATAGTACAACATGCAACTGATTAAAATCCATCCAACATGTAATTCCACAAGACGTTTATAAATATGATTCCCATTTACTTTAAACAGGCACAATATGCACCATTAATACAAAAAAAAAAACTGCATCAAGGAACACTCCACTACAGCGAGAACATCAATACGAGAACATGTACACACGTACCGATGGTGGGGATGGTGGTTACAATCTCTCCGAGCTTGAGCTTGTACAGAATTGTGGTTTTACCAGCTGCATCGAGACCCACCATGAGAATACGCATTTCCTTCTTGGCGAAAAGCCGACTGAACAGCTTGGTAAAAGACAATCCCATCTTTCAAAACCTTCAATCACACGTTCAAAAATTCAAACTTTAGCCAACAAAGTTCCCTTACATCCTACAAAATCTAAACCCCCAAATTTCTGAACAATAATTCAGATCGGTCAATTCTGTGCAAAGCTGTACATTAATTCATCGATGAATCTCGGAAAGCATGATGATACTGTAATTGAATTCCTCTGCTAAACAACCAATTCTGTCATATCCTACACTAATTAACACCAAAATTTCCGGAAAATCATTCAAATCGATCAAACATGCTGCAATTCTATCATGTAAATAATAAACATCAATGTCTACGCAAACTCATGGACAATGTGGCTATTAAATCAATCTATCAAAAAAAAATCCGCAAAAATTTAATGAACAAAACCCTAAAACAGACGATAATGTAACTAGAATCCTCGATCAATCAATCAAGATACCAAATTCATTACACACACATGAAAAAACAGAAAAGATCGATTCAAATCAAGATCATAAATCACAACATCATGATGAATTTCAAATCAAAGCGAAAGTAATCACGATCACAAATGAAAAACACCACTAAATCATCAGACGATCGACAACGCAAAATCGAAATAAAAATAACTCCGATTAAAAAAGATCGACGAAAACAATGATCGAAAAACAAAAACAAAAACAAAAAAAAAAAGGAATGAAGATGAAAGATCTGAAGCACTTACGAGAGGAGAGAATTCAAATGATGAGAGAGAAAAATGTGAAAGTTGTGAAGGTCCCCCACGATGAAGAAGAATCAAGGAACAATAATAAAATGGGGACACAGTTAATTTGACGATCATGCCAAGTGGTGGATTTTAGTGGTCAAAACCGATCCATACCCTCTTACTTTTCACTTTTTCCAATTGTACCTTTACGTTTAGCGTATTTTCAACTGTATTTTTAAATTTATATTGTTAGTTCTAACCGTGATCAAACAAGAGTAAACTGTTAAATTTAGCTGTTAGTTTTGTTTGGTATAAATTTTCGCCCCTTTTTTTTTCAGTTTTATTCCTCCATATGTTTGCATAAAATTGTTAAGGAGTAACGTTTTAAAAAATAATGTAGGGTAAAAAATTTAAAGGTTTACTCTTGTTTGGTTATAGTAGGAACTAATGATATAAGTTTAGGGGTATAGCTGAGAATACAAAAGTGAAAATTACAAGTGTACAGATTAGAAGAACCTAAAAATTTAAAGGTTTACTCTTGTTTGGTTATAGTAGGAACTAATGATATAAGTTTAAGTAAATTCAGCCTAAACTCTATATTATTGTCGATCTGAATTTATATTTTAGGATGACTAATTGATAATATTGTCCCGTTCCTTTTAAACACATGCTTACAAATTAGATTCTCATTGTGATGTGGTATATCCAACGGGGCATGGGTATAAGTGTCTTGGATGAGGTTGTCTTGGTTTTTGTTCAAAAATAAAAGGTAAACAAATAATTAGAACGGAATGAGTATTTTGTATATTCCGCTCGTACATTTTTTGTTTTTATTTCAGGTTTTAGATTTATTTCTTTTTAAAAGTTGTTTTTAGTGTAATCGATTGACTTTTTTTCTTTATTTTTATAATTTTGAAAACTTGATATATTTCATTTACTTTTTTTTTTTTTTTTTCATTTTCTTTGGTCGATTCTGGAAAAACACCGCTAAAGAAAATTCATAAAAAGTGGTGAGAAATTTTTACTACAAATAAGGAGTCTAGTGACCAGGTTCAAAAAGGCTACACTTACACCTAGTGTACCGAGGCCTTCGGTACACTACGAATCACAACACGCCATATGGAATTTAATTAAAAAAAAAATTATATTAATTATAGTCATTAACTTCCTCAAACTTCCCTCCGATTAATTAGTTTGAAATTTGAAATTCAAATTGATTATAATTTCTCATAAAATCTTTAATATTCATTCCATTTTTAATTATATCAAACTTCCTTTTTTTATTATGTGATTTTTAGAAACTAATTTTTGTAATTTATGAGAAAAATATTTTTCATTACTCTTAAAGTTTATTATTATTAGTTATAAAAAAATAATTTAAAGTTTATTATTGTTAGTTATAAAAAAATAATTTCAACTGATTTTTATAATTTATGATTTTTTTTTTACTTGTTATAAAAAAATAATTTATGGAGTATGATTTTTATTATTTATGATTTTTTTTACGCGTTATAAAAAAAATATGTTTCATTACATTTTATGATTTTTATAATTTATGATTTTTTTTACTCGTTATAAAAAAATAATTTATGATTTTTATTAAAAAAATAATTTAAACTGATTTACTCGTTATTTTTACACTAATTCTTATGTGAGACGGGACTTACAATAAGTTTATTGTAAGTCCTCTCACAGTCTCACATAAGGGTTAGTTATTTTTATTTTTTTGATTTATTTGGTTGTGACTTACATTAAGTTAGTGTAAGTACGGCCTTTCAGGAGAATTACTCTTATTTTTATTGTATTTGTCGATATTATTATTACTACTTTATTAGTCATGCCATTTTAAAATAAATTACCTAGATGATAATCGAACCCCAGACCTCTAGGAATTTAGGTAGTTTTATGTATGACGTTGAACTACTAGACCAAATCATATCAGCACATTCATTATTAATTTTGTTGTTATTTATTTCAATTAATTTATTTTAGGCAATTATGTAAAAGTAGGAAATTAAATTGAAGAAAATAATTTTAGCAAATAATTTACAAATTTGAAGAAAGTAACGTATCTTCCACCAAAATCATTTCCATAATTTTCTCTATTGTGAAGATCTCTAAATTTATTTTGTTAACAAATTTATATTTTCCATTAAATTTATTTTCCTTTATTCCTTTTTTGTAATTTAATGTAAATTTTTTTTTGTTTAGTTATTTTCCATTATATTTTTAAGTAATTGAACTAGAATTTTTTTTTTTTTTTACTGTTCTCTAATTTTAATTTACCGAAATTTATCAAAAGTTAATTTACTCGTTATTAATTATTGTATTTTTTCGTTACTAATTTTATTATTAATTTACTAGTCATGCCATTTAAAAAAAAAAACTACCAAGATATAAATTGAACTCCTGACCTCTCAAAAATTAGGTAGTTTTATGTATGACGTTGGACCACTAGTCCAAGTCATATCAGCACATCCATGAATAATTTAGTAATTACTTATAGTTTTAGCTCTTTTACGATAGTATTATTTAGTCATAAAATTTCACTTATCTCCTAATATTTTTTGGTTATCTCCTAATATTTTTTTTATTTTTTTAGAATTTTTTGTTTAACTAACTAAATAAATTAAAACAAAATAATTAAAAAAAATATTGAGTTTTGAAATAAAATAAATTATAGAATATTTGGTCAAGTGTTTTCAAATAAAATTTCCGGTAAATCATTTAAGTTTTTTTTAACTACTTTTTTTTTTCTTTTTAATAATTTTTGTAAGAATAATAGAAAATGAAGAAAATTAATAATTTTTTTCTTTTTAATAATTTTCGTAAGAATAATAATTTAAGTTTTTGTTTTTTTAAATTTTTTGGTTAACTAACTAAATAAATTAAAACTAAATAATTAAAGAAAATATTAAGTTTGAAAATAATAAAGAATATTTGTTAAGTGTTTCCAAAAATAAGAAATTCTATTAAATGATTTATGTTTCCTAAATATAATCAACTAATTCAATTATTAATATTCCAAATCAAATCAACTAAATTAATTGTGTTTGGCGCAAAATAAATAAATTTCAAGAGGTATGTTTTTGGCGCATTACTAATTCAATTACCCGCCTAAATTACTCCCTTCAAATTATTTTTTTAGATTTTTTATTTAGGGCCCCACTTGACACATGTCAAATTATTATTGGTGGTGTACTAAAGGCTACAGTACACCGGGTGTAATTGTAGCGGCAAATTATATCATACACCCATGTGTATGATACACCAAACACCCATGCATCTGAAATTACTATTTTGCCCTTAATTACTAAACCCTAAAACAACAACTACCACATTGTGTTTGACTTGTTTTACGTTAGTTACACCACTTTAGGGATTTTTTTTTTTTCTTTTTTTTTTCTTTTTCTTGTAACTGACTCTATTTGGGTAAAAGTAATTTTTTTTTACGGTTCTTAGTCATTCTTGTTTTTTATTTCCTCCATTAACAAAACACTATATATTCATTAACAAAACACTATATATTCATTTACATAACTCAATATATTCAATTCTAAAACACTATATATTCATTAACAAAACACTATACATTCATTTCTAAAACACTATATACATTTACAAAACACTAAATACTCATTTACAAAACACTATATATTCATTAATTATATATTCATTAACAAAACACTATATATTCATTTCTAAAACACTATATATTCATTTACAAAACCCAATACATTCAATTCTAAAACACTACATATTCATTATATATCTCTTTTACTTGTAGCTTTGGTTGGGTCTCATTCGTTGAATCTCCACTAGTGCTACCACTGCTACAAATCATAAAAAACAATAAACATTAACAAATTTATGTGCACTAACATTAACACAATATTTTCATTTCTTAAACACTATATATTCATTCACAAAGCACTATATATTCATTAAGAATATATTCATTAACAACACTCTATATATTCATTAACAACACACTATAAATTCATTTCTAAAACACTATATATTCATTTACAAAACTCAATATATTCAATTCTAAAACACTGTATATTCATTAACAAAACACTATACATTCATTTCTGATACACCATATATTCATTTACAAAACTCAATAGATTCAATTCTAAAACACTCCATATATTCATTCACAAAACACTATACATTCATTTCTAGAACACCATATATTCATTTACAAAACTTAATATATTCAATTCTAAAACACCACATATATTCATTAACAAAACACTATATATTCGTTTCTAAAACACTATATATTCATTTACAAAACACTATATAGTCATTATATATACACATTATATAGTCATATTCAGAAAATCGATACATATTGTCAATTTCCGAAAAAAAATTGGAAAAACTGATACTTTTAATTCATCATTTGAGAAAAAAATGCAATTTTGCCCAATTTTATTTCTAAATCCTAACATATTCAAAAACCCTAATTTAATAATCAACCATTTCCCCCAATTTTTAAATCAAAACATTGACAAACTCATAATACTAAAACAAATAAAACAACAATTATTAAAAAAAAAAGTACCGAAAAAATGTTTACAATTGAAAAAAAAAAAAAAACGAAATCAACACAAAAACAAAATTAGAACTCACCGATTTGTTCTTGCATGTCCTTTCATTGTATAATTGTGCAAATAATTAAAATTTAATGTATGTTTTGGTTGATTTTGGGTAAAAATTTGAAGCAGAGATGAAAACCCTCTTTCTCCTCTTTTTTTTTTTTTTTAGAGATGAAAATGGAAGTTTAGGTTTTTGACTAGGGAGCCACGATTTCAGCGGAGGTTTCTCCTTTTTTTCTTTTTTTTTTTTTTTTTTTTTTTTTTTTTTTTAAACTAAGGTAAAATAAATAAGGGTAAAAAGGTAATTATACAACATGGGTGTTTGAAGTACAGTACACCCATGTGTATGATATACTAATTGAACTGTAGCACCTTCCGAAAAAGGTTCCTTTATTTGTGTTGGTAATAGAAAATAGAAAATAAAAATAATAGAAAATAGAAAATAAAAATAATACTCCGTAGAAAATAACAATTTTTATGGTAAGATTTGACCCATTTTTCCTTGACTACAAAATTTTTTTCGAAAACTTTTGTCAAAAATCGGAAAAACACAAGAAAAACGGGTACTTCAAAATGATAATAAAATGGACAAAAATTTATTAGTCTATGTATTTTTTTTTTAAAAAAAGGAGTCAATTTGTCTATAATGAAGAATAATATATATAATTATAATTATAATTATAATCATATACGGAGTATAAAATAATAAGGTTATAAGCCACCAACCCCCCAAAAAAGCCAAAAATCTGTTATTGGTAGATTAGTTGTAAAAATTTTCATGGGACATTGTTAAATTTGAAGGAATAATATTATTCTCTAAAACAATATGGAATATATAATAATAATGCATCTACTTAATAGTGGTCACCATATACCTAAATATGGGTGAAAAAAGTGGCCTAAAAAACCATCTTTTTTTAAGACAAAGTGCCAAATTAAAGTATCAAGTGGTCAAAATGTTGACTAAGTGCTCGTTTAGTTGTCATGTGGAAATTACATTTCGTTGGAATTTCAAAATGACGGGAATTGAAAAATCATGTGAATTGAGAAAAAGTGTTTGGTTGCCGTGGTGAAATTAAATTGATGTGGAAAAGTCTAATTACCTAAGGGGTTTAGGTAAAGAAATTGCTACATATTGGAGGAATTACTTTCCCATGAGAATTTATAATTTTTGGGAACCAAATAAGTGTTGTTTAATGCATTTTCTAAATTTTTTAAATTCGGCAAATTACTCTACATTTTGCGTCATCAAATGATTCTTTTAATTATTATTCTTATTTTAAATTGTAATTAGACCATATTATTTGTATTTTACTACACTTTTTTTATATTTCTAGTTGTATTTTCAACGTCGTTCGTGACAGGGCCGTTTTAAAAATTTTAGAGGTTCCCATGCAATTTTTTTTTTATTAAACCCCCAAAAAGATAAGAAACTACTCTGTAGTACGGAGTACATTTTAAAAAGGTATAGGAGTCCAATCATTTTTACTTTAAATGATCAATTTCACAAAAATAATTTTACATTGACTTTTCACATATTCTAATTAATCTAAATTATAGTAAAAAAAAGTAAAATTTGTGATTATAATTTTATTTGGTCAATAAAAACGTGGTTATGAATTTATAGCGTAATTCTCATTTAAGACAAGTTTTACAATAAATTTATTGTAAGACATTCTTACATGACGGTGGTTACTCTTATTTTTTTTTTCTTTTTTTTATTAATAACTTTCATGTGTGACTTACGTAGTTACGTTATATTAACGTAAGTACGGTCTTACACAAGAATTAATCAAATTTATAATAAGCATATAAATTATCCAAGAAAAAAAAAAAAGTTGAAGAAAATACTTATATTGGTTTTTAATCTGATATTTCTTATGCAAATTTTTGTCCAAACAAACTCACATTATTTTTCAATATATTTTGCTCATTTTGCTTCATTCTCACTTGTTCTTCTTACATTCCTACTTTATCTTTTATTTTTTTATTTTTTATTTTTTACTTAAAAAACTCCATCAACTTTATTTGAACTCTGTTCAAAGTTTCAATCTTTCTGAAAAATTTCACAGAAATTTTGCTAGATCAGTATGTAAGTGAACTAACTATAGTCTTTTGTCAATTTTTATTTTTCTGGGCATTTTATTTTTTTTAATTTATTGTTTTTATTTGATTCTAAAAGTATGAAATTTTGAATAGTTGGCTTTGTATTAATTGTTGTATGAGACGGTGTTACGATAAATTAGTGTAATTTGTAAGTATTTTGTAGTGAATTTGATTTGTGGATGTATTTTGTTTTTTTTGTTACTTTTAACTTGAATTATCCTAGAATTTATGTTAGTTTATTGAGTAAATAAAATCACTTGATTTATAAATATTAAATTTATTTGGAGAATTGTCATAAGATGAATTTTGTTTTTTGTTATATATTTATATCATCAATGTTGATATAAACTTACCTACATTTAATTTGTACTTTTGATGTACTTTTGTTGATATAAACTTCCCTACATTTAATTTGAACTTTTGATGTACTTTAGAAGAGTATTTTCTCAAATTTTATGGTTTTTGGGATAATGGGTAAGTCTTATGAAAGACCGTCTTCGATTTGGAGTGTAAAAAAAATGGTCTTAAACAATTCATTGAGTAAAAGACCGTCTTTTACGAGACTTTACGGGTTATTCTTTCAAGTAGTGAAATGACATGGTTTTAGTAATTATGTTGATTTTATCATGTTTTGTTCTTGTAGTGTGCTTCAAATTTTGAGGAAGAACCATGAGCTGTTTCGGTTGCTGTGGAGACGATGATTTTCAGAGAGCGGGTGATAATGGCGCTTTCATGGCGAATAATCCAGCTGGTAAGGGACTAATATGCATGCATTCTTATCGAGACCGAGAATCTCTGAAAGTGTTTTGGTTTCGTTGGTTGATTTATTGTCTTGCTGCTAAATGTTAGAATATGTCAAAATGAGCACAAAGTCGTAAAAAAGACGGTAATTTGTTGCATATCTTATGACTTTTTGAGTGTAAGATGGTCTCATAGAGGCCTCTTGTTGCATTGATAGAGCGGTGGTACTAATCGAGAAGTTCATCTTTGTTTAGGCCACAATAATGCGTATCCGATGAAAGAAGACAAACCAAAGGACACCCAAACCGTGAATTATCAGCCGCCTGCTGTTTCTGCTATCAGTGTCGATGAACTGAAGGATGTCACCGACAATTTCGGGACAAAGGCTTTAATTGGCGAGGGTTCTTATGGAAGAGTGTACTACGGTGTACTAAGGAACGGTCAGGCTGCTGCTTTGAAAAAATTAGACTCGTGTAAGCAACCTGAGCAAGAGTTTTTGGGACAGGTAGTGCGCGTTCTTATAAGTACCGTCTTTATTTCCTCGACGTTTCTCTTTTCCATTAAGTTGATACTATCGGACATGATTGACAGGTGTCGATGGTGTCGAGACTTAAGCATGAGAATCTGCTTGAATTGGTTGGGTACTGTCTCGATAGCTCCCTTAGGGTCCTTGCCTATGAATATGCTCCTAACGGTTCACTTCATGACATTCTACATGGTTAGTTGCTATCTCTTTTCGATAGTTTTTTTTGGCTAAGAATAATATGGTTGTAGCTAGAAGTTTGAACCTCTGAACTCGGGTTTGAAAATTCACGTCTCGTAGTTAAGCTGAGGCTGCACGTGGATGGGGGGAGGGTTGTCTATTGCTACATTATGTATTGAAATATGTATAAGTAGATTAAGAATATCTCTATTTATTTTGTCTTTCACAATGAATGATTTGACTAATACATCAACTGTTTTTTTTTTTTTTTTTTTCCCCCTTCACTCTATAATTCACGGTATGTGTTACTCAAACTTGGCGACAACTATTGGACTTTACATGGTCTTAGATTTGGACACAGCCATTTTATGAAAACGCTTCATGTTTAGGATCTGAAATGAAGAGTCAAGGACTCAAGGTGTTGTGTTGGTGTTGAGGAATCAAAGTATGTCGATGTAACATTTAACATATACGAGTAACTATTGACTACACTCTTACAGCAAGAAGCCCACAATTTTGCTCGTATATGCTTGCTCATGAATTATAAAACGATATACAGAGTAATATTTTTTCTTTGTTGGGCAATGGTTGCACACTGGGTCGCCTCAAGTGTATGAGGCATGCACCTTTAAGTCTTTAACACACGATTTCCTATTGTCGCCACTGGTCAATGCAGTTAACTTTTTTTTTTGAATCTAAGGTCGACATATTTGCTCATGAATTATCCTCTTCTATTCGTGCGACTAAAAGCTAATGAAAAAGCGCAGACCTCGAGAGGATTAAGTGAACTTACAATTGGCTTTCAAGTTTCAAGTTTAAACCGAAAACTTGCCCATGCAACCAGCCAACATTACCCTGTGCATTGGTCATGATAGTAGTTGACATTCGATTGTCGGGTAATTGCAAAGGTAGTAGGGCAAAAATCGTGTCTAGGAATTTAGAGCACTGGTATCTATGAAGAAGTGAAGTAACTTTGTTCGTTTTGAATACTAATAGAATGAGTATTTTATGTGTTAATTAGGACGGAAAGGTGTCAAAGGAGCACAGCTTGGTCCTGTGCTGTCGTGGGCACAGAGAGTCAAAATTGCTGTGGGAGCTGCCAGAGGCCTCGAGTATTTGCACGAGAAAGCTCAGCCTCACATTATCCATCGTGATATCAAATCGAGCAACGTTCTTTTGTTTGACGATAATGTCGCTAAAATTGCTGATTTTGACCTGTCCAACCAAGCCCCTGATATGGCTGCGCGTCTCCACTCTACTCGTGTTCTTGGCACATTTGGTTACCATGCGCCTGAGTAAGTTCTTTGATTTTCAATACTGAGATTTATTCACAAATTAACTCAAAACAAGTTTTTTAATTGCGTTGCAGCTAATATTTTTAACGTATTCCTGAATTTGGATGACAGATACGCTATGACGGGGCAGTTGAGTTCAAAGAGTGATGTCTACAGTTACGGAGTCGTCCTTTTGGAGCTTCTAACTGGTCGCAAACCTGTTGACCATACATTACCCCGTGGACAACAAAGTCTCGTGACATGGGTACTATTTACGACCGATTTCTCCAATCTCGTCTCCTGATCATGTGTTGTAGTTTTCGCTGCCATTTCGTAATTAACTCATTCATTTATTCCAGGCAACTCCGAAACTCAGTGAAGACAAGGTTAAGCAATGTGTTGATCCAAGATTGGGATCTGATTATCCTCCCAAAGCAGTTGCAAAGGTACTGAACTTACTCTCGGAATATTCATGTGTCTGACAATATAAAGCTTTCGAAATTTTTTGTCTCGTAACTCGATTTCAATGTTGTATAGATTACTAGCAAATAGACGTTGCAAACGTGTCATTCTAGATAAGTACGGGTCAGGTCACTTTTTGGGTTATCTTCTCGTCAGTCTTGTGTCTGTGTCTATTATTAAGATGGTTGTTTTAAAATTAGTCATTTCCGATCGTTTTTCGCCTGAGTGGTTTCAGATTGGGTCGATCGTATCGCATGCATAATAATACCACCTAAGTTCTAAACCTTCTTTTCGCTTGTTGGAACAGATGGCAGCTGTTGCCGCACTGTGTGTGCAGTACGAATCCGATTTCCGACCCAATATGAGCATAGTCGTGAAAGCCCTTCAACCTCTGCTAAACGCAAGGACGGGGCCTAGTACTGAAGCGTCAAATGCTTGAAGCCGCGTGTCGTGTTATCATTGATTCTGTAATAGAATGTTACTAGTACATTGCATTGTGCACATAGTTTGATACTTATGATTGCTTGTAGTAAAGTGTAATATTGATTATATTGTTTTCAGAATTTCCATTCAATATTATCTCGCTTTAATAATTTTCAATTGACCTTTGTTTTTGGCGGGTTAGTTTTTCAATGGCCAAGAAAGCGATCGCTCAGCTCTTCAGCGTACAGGCAACGTCGAGACAGCACGCCCACCAGAAGACCTCATTATTTCGAATAAGTAGGTTATACGGGTATACTATCAGCACCGAGTTAAAAAAAGAGACAAAAAAGGTTAACCATCTTTGTTTTTCTCACCATGTTTCATTTAATACAGTTGTACTATAACCTCGGTCGACCAAAAATTCCGACGTTCATTGTCCCTTTCGTGTACAATATCCTTTTCTGTGCATGCAAGTACGATGATTTTCCTTCACAAGTAAAAAGGTTTTGACGAAAAATGTATGACCAATATGCCATCTCTTCAAGAATGTTACTCCATAATTTTATACTCCGTATGTAGTTCAACAAATTCGTGAATATTGTTTTAACTTCAAGATGTATAATTGTATTCGCGAAAATAATTAGTCGTCGTAAAATCCTCTTAGCTCGCACTTTCAAATTACACCAGGAAAGTTTGAAAAGCGAAAACCCTACTTGGTAGTTGGTACAAGTTTTAAACCATAAATCTATAAAAATTAGGTCAATAGATAGATACCAAATGATCCAATCACAGATACACCAATAACACTAATGCAGCAAATCAACATTTACACTCGAAAAACTTAAAAAAGAATCAGCATATATCCGCTCCATATTTTCTTATAATCCCGTCTACTACACGCTAACATATCAACAACAAAACAATTTCAATGCCGGAATAACACTCGTGAGAAGCTATCGCAACTGTGGAGGCGAAAAACACAACGGATAAATGAGAGACTGAAAAGAACCTCCTCAACAAGATTTACATAGACGACGGAAGCTCAATATGGACAACGATTAAGGGCAGAGTGGAAAATTAGGAAGTCCGACACGCAAACCCTACCAGAATTGTTCGGGAGACTTCACGTACAAAAGCCTCCTCGCTGTCTGCGCAGGAGGCGCTAGTCCCGGGATGTCCCTGATGTCTTTGTTGTTTGGATGCACAATCTGGAATAATTAGGAGTACAATAACTTAGCAAATGAAAAACAATCTAGAAAAAAAACCGCACAACGTGTCATGCATACTGAGGATATTTCAATCTAAAAGTGATAACAATAATTGTGTTTTCGGATGGAAAATAACGATTTACCTTCACGATGATAATGGCAATCACACCACAGACAATGAGAAAGAGGAAGAGCATGATACACTTGTCAGTGGCGACCTGCAACGACATTCAACAACGATAAGCAACAGCTTAAATGGCATTGATCAAATAAGCTTTCACGAACGCAAGGACATCAGAGTAAAATATGACGGACCTGTCGGCCAATCTCTTTCACCAGCTGAGACGCCTTCTTGATTGAAAATTGAATTGTATCTAAGTCATTAACAATCCTACCCATTTGATCAGTCTGCAACGAAATAAACCCCAAATTAATTACTGTCGGCAAATATAAAGAGAGATTCAAGTATGCAATGTGGTCGTTGATAAAACTTACTTGCCCCTTTAAATTTGCTGCAGTTTGTGTTCCAACCTCTAGAGTTTGAGCAACAACCTAAACAATCGAACTATTAGTTAGAATCAAAGTCAACAAGAACGTCCATCGAAATGGTTAGGCGGTTAGCTGCTCATCAGGCTAATAATTGTGTCACCTGTTTGGAGCGCTCAATTGCCTGGTCAGTCTCATTCATTGAACTGTGGCCAGCCTGTATCAGCTCTTGATTCGACATAGCTGCAAAGAGAAGCCACATCTATGCATCAACTACCAAGAGGGAATATATAACGTGAAGTTCACGATTTGCAATTGCTGCGTTTAAGGCACAGCGAAAAGATAAAGGTGATACGACCAAATTCCGGAATCAAGAATGGAGACGACATTTAAGACATTGCTAGCGGAGCTCCAGCCAAAGACAAGTAACTTACTGTTTCTTATATCCTTCTACGAAATTTACGAAGCACGACTTAAATTGTCAAATTTATATGGACTACAGACTACGAAATACAAAGAAGGCTGAGCTTTTCAGAAAAAATCAAGAAATTAAAGATTGGAGCTTAGAGACTCTATTCTAATAATATTCATATACATATCTCTCCTACTTTAAGTAAGTGCGATGAATATATGAGATGGAGATATGTCTCACTTGAAGCCATTTGAACGTTTTCTTCAGCTGTTGGTTCACTGCTCCCCGCTCCCATGTCAAATAGCTCTACCTTTTTATTACCAAGGGTACTCATATACCTACATTACAGGTTAAAGAGAGTCAACCAAATTCATTTGAAGATTAGTAACTCATGACGGTTGATAGAGATAACAACCACCATTAAAACACAGTCTATATAAACATCAGAGATTTCCCAACAATCCCTCATACCGACTGCCAAGACTAATGTGAATTATTTATTTCAATAACCAGCACCCATCGTCAACAGATGTACGAGACTGGTAAACTACTTAATTCATATGATACGAGAAAAAACAAGGGAAATGACATGAAATTGCCTCATATAACAAGCTGCCGGAAGTTACCCATCAGCACAGGGTTTTACTGTACCACAATACCCTTCATGAAAACATATATAGAACTGCTGTAGTGCTGTCCTAGTGCCTCTGACCTTCTCCATAAGGTGAAGTTAAAAAAAATTACTGTAAAGAAAGAATGCATGGATATTCTGCATCCTATATGGCAGTACAAGTAGCAACATCAAGCCTAAATCCCAAATACAATGATATCAAGTAACATTAAAACTAAGAATCTTCGGCACACTCGTGTGAAAATATCCATGACTATTCCCAAAAGTCAAGTCCAGTTCAGGAAGTGAACTTACGTCTTCCTCAAGCTCACGTAAGAATTTAGCTCCTTGATCTGCAAAAGGTGAAATAAAATGGGAAACAATAAGCTGTAACAATACATGAAAGAGTGTATTTATCATGGTTAGCATTACAGGTCCTAACTCCTAAGTTCACAAAATAATAATCAGGTCAGTTCTATTAAGATTAATGCTAGCCTAGGCCCTGGGTTATATGAGGGAAAGTTATCAACCGCCAAAGTTTCAAGTATTGATTGAGCATTAGAAAGTAGAAAAATCAAGCACAATTAAATAACAGAACATAACTTGTTTGGAAACAAGGTGTGAAATCAAAGACGGGCCCGGGCCACACCCACAAATGGAAGGAGAGAGCCCACTTCATAAGGCCTAGAGGGTTCCATCCCAAAACCAATTGGTGATGGGAGTAGCCGCCTCTAGACTTATAAAGTGAGCAACTCTCACTTCCATGATCAATGTGGGACTTACATGTGAAGTTAATAAGGGTCTTCTTCACACGCTCCCTTCACATGTAAGCCCATTACAAAGCCTTATAATGGAGCCCAACATTATTGGAATTCTTCTCCATGGCATACAAAGCCCAACCAGACGGGGATTTTAATCAGAGACGAGAACCCATATCCGGCGGCATATAAATGGCCCGGTTTCAAATCAAGAGACCCAAGATATAACCATGGGCTCTGATACCATGTGAAATCAGAGACGGGCCCGGGCCACACCCACAAATGAAAGGAGAGAGCCCGCTTCATAAGGCCTAGAAGATTTCATCCCAAAACCAATTGGTTTTGGGATGGAACCTTTTAGGCCTTATGAAACGGACTCTCTCCTTCCATTTGTGGGTGTGCCCGGGCCCGTCTCTGGTTTCACATGGTATCAATGAGAAACTCCAGAACACAAGAAAATTCCGCCGTCCAAGTATCATATCACACTGTTTTGGACTTTGTTAGCTAAGTTGACATTTTTTATTGCTCACCAAGTCACCAATAGTTGCCCTTGCCATTAAAGAGTACAAAAAAGTTCTAAATACAGCTGTCCAAACTAGAAAAGCTCACAACTGATCAGCTATAAGAGAGGTTGCAAGTGAAAAATAAAACCCGGACTGACAAGTTTTTATTTATAAAAATTAAAATGAAAAAGAATAAATAAAAAATAAAAAATAGAAAAAACTAAAATGAGACAAAATAACAGCAATAAGAGAGAAGGTAAAAACTAAATTTGACTAACTAATTCCAATTAAATAAACATAGCCTAATTTACATAGATTTTATTTTACCCAAGATGTACATTATCGACTCTTCACATTACGATGAGTTGTCTTGTCCAACACTCGATACCCAAACACGAATTTAACACTCAAGTATTTCCTTTACGCCAAAAGTATGAGGATATTTCATAAGATATCTGAGCTCCACACTTGGATTTGCATATATTTCTGTTTCTGACCAAGCTAGAGTAGTATATCGTACAACCCTACCTCACAAATGTTGACACCAGCAATGTAGATGAATTTTTTTGATCTCATAACAACCCTAACCATGTTATTTATTTGCAATATTGGTCATGACACCAGTAGCAGGTTATTAATTTAGATAGGATCAAGCGCAATCAGTTGCAAATTGGTTATTTCTGAAATGTTCTTGACACGTTGGAAGATATTTGAGCAGTAAATGAGTAAAGCTACATATTGGTCAAAAGAATTACCATTATCAAAGCTACCCATCCTAATAGTGACTCCAAATTTCAACACAATAGAACATTGAAAATTTCTAACAAAAATGTTCCTTGTACTTGGTACTTCTATCACATCATTTCAGTCATGATGGCAATAATCACTAGTATAAAAACACGCAAAATAGAAATGGAAGAGGATACGTCAGTTCAAAAAAAGCTATGACCACTGAACTTTAAGTGATAAAGCAGTTTCTAACCATGGACTGTTTCTCATCATTTAGTTGCTTGTTAACTTCAGGCGAATTTCTGCTCTCTTCATCTTTGATTTCACGATCAAACTCTTTGATCAATCTACAAAAGAAGGAAAGTAAAAACGATTCAAAAATCTCACCTAAAACTCACAGGAACTACAAGTCCTATCTATTACCTTAACACTATCCAAACAGCAAGAAAACAAAGGAATTAATCCTGTACATTTCAAGCGGCATAATGAACTGAAAAGTAGGCATAACATGAAATATTATATCATACAAAGTCATATGTTATTTCCTCAACTCAGCCACCCCATCCCATATAACAGTGTTACTCCACTCAAGAGATACAAAGTAATGCCAAAATTTGAACTACCTTTTGCATTCCCTCATCTTCACTGTGAGTTCTTCCAGCTGCTTACTTTGTCTATTGCTGTCTTTAACCTTGTCCAATTTCTGGAAGCCATTGCTGAAAACACAAGATTATGTCACATGATGAGATAATGAATTAAGATATCGACAGAAATACAAGGCTACACAGCGATTTCCATCCAATATGCTGATGAGCATGAGATGCATGACACACAAATAGCTCAAAAATCTGAAATTAAAATTAGCACAACTCAGTTATACGGAGTAGTATCTAAATTGGGTGATGCATGGAACACGAAGAAATTAAGTGATCAACAAAAACATACACTATTTGTGCATGGTGTTAAGCATCATATTTCATGTTGCTTCATTCTCTTATGTTGACTTTTCGTGTCCGGCAGTGGAAATCATTAGCAATATAAATTGGTTCTCAAACTATCTTGAATACATTACAGCATACCTCATAAATAAGACATTGGCTGCAATGATAATGTATACCGTAATAGACTATTTCTGTTTTGCATGGTGGTGAATTTGATGCTGTCCACAGCTACTAGACTAACATTGTGCTCAAACCGTGTACAGATATACAAGTAATCATTCGATGAACTTCTATTAGCTGATGTTTCATGATGTTATGACCACCATGAAAGGGACAGAAGTTTAGCCCGTCACATTGGTAGTAGAAGCTACGGAGCAGTCTCCACTCTTCATCAGTCATTCTAATTTCTAAATCATATTATGCAACATGAATAACCCCACATGGCATGGCTTCAGCAAAACTACAATTCGAGCGGTGGCTGTTTATTACTTTACTGTGAGGCAACTGAACCCTTCACTTTCCCTAATCCCACCAATCAACTAGTCAAGAACAGAAATACTCGAGTCAAACCACAAGCAAAAGGGAAAAAGGTAAGCACTATACAGTTAACATTGTTAGGCTATGTCGCTATGATCTGAAAAAAACAATAAAAAAAGCCTCCTTTTCACCAAAAGCCGGCCTTCGTCACACTTAAACTCGAAGCACACAGTAACATCTAACTGTAGCTTTAGTATGAGGCTCGATAAACAATCTGCATTGTCGATGCCTTTGCCTCATTAAAAAGGTACACTCACACTGCGTAAAGTATCATTCATACACTTGTTTAGTTTTTCCTCCTAATTTACACTAACAATTCTAGAAAGAAACTAACTTTTGCCACATGTATGGAGTAGTTTTTAATTTGCGGTGTAAAAGAATATTTTATACACCAGGTGTGACTGAGTAAGTGTTCATCTTCCCTCTTAAAAACTCAAAGAGTGAAGGTATTTTCGCAAAAAAAATTGTTCATCGACAACAACGCCTACGACAATGACAGCCGCCACCAGTACCCTCCACCCCCACCACAGCCATCCTGCACTCGCCCCTTTGCCCCAGACAACAAGCGCCACCGCAACCACCACAGTGGGCATCCACGAACGACGATCACGGCCACCACAACAATAACAGCCACCACCAAAGGCATTCATCACTTCGGTGCTGCTCACGCCTTTTATAGCTAAACATGGCGTCAACACAAATGCTTTTGCACCCAGAAATAATATCCACAACACTTTACTAAAGCAATATAACATTTCTTCACGTCGTTATTCTTCCAATGACCAACATGTCTACTAATCCATATGATATACTTCACATACAGAGTTTACCACAGCTACTACACGATTCATCAAGCTCAGGCATTGCGTTTAATCCCCTCACCACCTAAGACATTTGTCGCTTCGGTACACCTTGCGCATTTTATAGCTAAACATCGCGTCACACAGTGATACTTTCTCCTCTAATAACGAGATCCAAATATACTTCACCGCACTATTATTCTTCAAATGACCAAAAAGTCTACTACTCCATGCAATACACTTCACACGGAGAGCTTAACACAGCTATCACACGAATCGTCCAAAAATCGAGAACCATACTCCGCATACTGGAGTGATGCAAACAATAACCCAAAACATATTATGCATTACGACGGTTAACTGAGGCAAATCATGGAATGAACATCAAATTACCAAAATCATGAGCACAGTTTCATCAAGTTAAACAATCATATGATAAAACAAATTACTAAAAACCAAAACAAAGTATCAAAATGTTCATCATAAAAACAGCAAATTCGCACAAATACTAAGCAGTTAGTAGTTTAGTACTATAAAACAAAAGTTAACAATAATCAATCGAAGCGTACGCGAGAGCGCGGAAATTATCGCGAATTTCACCATGGATCTGCTCCATTTGAGGGTTCATAGGAATATTACTCGCCATTTTTTTCGCCGAAATTCACACTTCTCCACCAACAAAATACTCAACACAAAACCCTAACTCAGATTTCTAATTTCTAACTCAAAAATTACATAAATTGCGACGCAAGTTTCACTTCAAACAAAAATCAAAATGCAGGTGAAAAGTAAACAAGATCAAAAAGTGTGAAGAGTTAAGAACTGATTCAAAAAAAAATAAAAAAAAATCGAAAAGTAAAGTTAAAACAACTGAAATTGAAGTTCAACAGTGTATGAATTTAGGAAGAAGGAGAAGAAAATTGGGGGAAAAATTGGAGGATTAAAGATGAAGAAAAATTTGGGGATTTAGGGTTTGTTGGAGAAAAAAATTAGAGTAAGTGGGAAGAATGATTGAAATATTCAGGAGAAAAGTGAGTGAAATATTCGCTGTCTTTTCTTTTTTTTTTTTTTTTTTTTTTTTTTGGTAAACAAAATTATTTCCGATGAACATTTACAGGCTAAACGTTTCTGTCGTGTACTTTTATATTTTAAGAGGCAATTCGAATAATCTACATAGACGTGTCAAAATTGAGGACGTCAGGGCCCGATGATTAGAATTGAGTTCGTCTCAGGTTCGGATTTTTTATCTGTAATTGTAATGGCTTGATCTCCTCTTTGACAAAAAAATAAAAATAAAAATAGATAGACGTGGCATATGAAGTAACTCTGTTATAAAATCGTCTTGCGCGTGTGAATGTGTGACGACGATCAATATAATTTACCAGCGAGTATTAAATGAAGTGGTGATAAATTATATTAGCTGTTTTAAATGCAACAGTCTCATTTAGAATTTGGACGGTAAATAGGGTCAACTGAGTTGTAGTTCGTCATACTAGCTTGAGTTAGGTCATTTGAAATTTGGAAACAATTGAAATCGTGTTGGACTGTATCTAATTATTTTGAGCTTGAGGTCTATTTTGGGTCTAGCTTAGATTACTTTCGGAACCTAATCATACAATTTTGGTCAATAACGTTGCATGTGAATTGTGATTATAGACTTATAGGGGTTTTTTTTTTTACATATTTTTATTATTATTCTGGTGATATTAAATTGGTTATTCTACGATAATCAAGTCACTGGAAGAAAGTCTACATTGTGTTAAATTTGAGGTGGATTGTTTTGGTTCGAGTTGAATGAGTTACGGCCCAACAAATTTTAGGTTGGACTATTCGGTTTGGGGTAATTGGGTTTTAGGTACACAAATTTTGGGTTGGGTCAATTTGAGTTTCAAGTTAAGTTCTTTTCTCAATTTTTAGTCGAATTCGAGTCTAGGGTCAATCAGATAGATCAATTTTGCTACGTCTACGATTAGATGAGGACATTTTTCATAAGCATTTCTCAATCACCACGGATTGTTTAACTATATGTAGAGATAGTTGTTTCTATGGGCATGGCTCGTAACGACCAAAATATAAAGGGCATGCATGGCCCTTCTTCATAATGGTCTTGGCTTGAGTCAGGCATTTTATCATAAAGGATCGTAAAACTCTATTAGAGTATATAATCGATTTTGGATCTTTAATCATTAGCTTAAACTTTTGGTTGAGTTGGTTCCTGACATGATATCAGAGCCACAGGTTCGAATCTCACCACCCATCACTTTCAAAGTAGTATATATTGCACCAGATAAGCGGGTCTGTAGTAGCGTCCACGCTTCAAGCCCAAAGGGCATTTGTGTGAGGAGGCGTATTAGAATATATAATCGATCTTGGACCTTCAACCATCAGCTTGATATTAATTTAAAATTCATTTTCCTCAGTATAAATAACAAAATGCTTCAATAAGACAAATTTTTGGCAAGTTGTTGCAACTTATAAACCACTTTATTTAACTCTTCCATTGTCTTATCGATTTTCATAAATTTATAACTTTTTACTAATTAAAGTGTTTAGTAACAATTTCTTTTTACTAAGCAATCGTTTTATTACTTTTAGTGGCCATGTTTGTTATTTTGTACTCCATACATCTTTGATATTCCATACTAAATTATAAAAGAAGTTATATACTTACTCCGTTTAAAAAATTATTGTAAGACAATTTTACGAGAGATATACTGATATATTAAATGCAACACACCATTTGAAGTAATTTACTATGTAATACTCCATATATAGTAAGAAGCATAGTGTAGGTGATAGCTTACTAAAAATTTAAGAAAATTTGTTTACAAAACCATAATAATCTAAAGTTGAACTATCATGTTAATGACACTTGTTAATCTAATCTCCTACAACACATCACTAGCACATTTCAATTCAAAACCTTAGCTACAATTTTGTTTTCAAAACTTGATAATATTAGTAATGTTGTTAAATATAGTATTAATCCAAGTAATTAGGATAATAATTGATCTAAATTAAGACATATGATTACATCTATTTCATCCATAAAAAGAGAATAAATTCTCCTCCATTGAGTAAATTAACCATTCATTTTACAATTAGTAAACACATTAAGTTTCTTAAGAAAGCAATTTTTTCAATATGAAAGGCAAGATAATTGGATGTGTAGTGTCTATAGTTCTTCTAGTTGGTATAGGAGCTATCCTAGTAGTGAGTGTTCGAAATGCCAATAATAAATCCGATCGACGTAAGGCTAGTAACGATCCATTGGCCTCGTCGTCCAGGGCAGTTCAGGCTGTGTGTGGTCCGACTGATTACAAGGAAGCGTGTATGCAGAGCCTTAACTCGCTTTCCAATAACCAAACTGCTACCCCTAGAGACTATATTCAAGTTGCTATTAATGCGACTATCGATGCCATAAGGCTAAGCATTGAAAGAGCGAAAAATATTAGTAAAGACGCCAACGACCCCTTGAATCAAATGGCCTTTAATGATTGCAAGGAATTGTTGCAATTTGCAATCGATGAGTTACACGAAGCGTTCTCAAATGTGAGTGGCGACACGCTTCCCCAGACATTAGATGACCGAGAGGTTGAGTTGAAAAATTGGTTGAGTGCCACCATAGCGTACCAAGAGTCGTGTGTTGACGGTATAGGCAAAGAGGACTTAAAGGAAAAGATGGCGACTAGTCTCAAGGATGCGTCTCAACTAACGAGTAATGTACTCGCAATTGTGTCGGAAATCATCCCAATCTTAAACACTTTTGGCCTCGCAACAAACATAACCGTAGGTCGTAAACTCCTCCACTCTCCTAAAAACAACGAAATCGATGACAACTTTCCTCATTGGGTATCCAACTCAGACCGAAAGTTATTAAGACGGATTAACACGAATAACCCGAAGCCAACTGTGGTCGTAGCGCAAGACGGGAGCGGCCAATTTAAGTCGATTAATGCGGCACTAAGTGCGTACCCGAAGAACTTAAACGGGAGATATGTCATATATGTGAAAGCAGGAATATATAATGAACATGTTCTTATTACAAAAGACCAAGTAAACATTTTCATGTTCGGTGACGGACCTCGACAAACTATTGTCACTGGCAAATTAAGCGTCAACATTACAAAAACTACTACTTATCAATCGGCCAGTTTCGGTGAGTTTGATCCGATTTCTTTTAGATTTTGGTTAATTTATCGTCTTTAATAAACCCATAGTGTGTAAAAAGGCCAATCAATCAAAATCTAATTGACGGTCACTTGTTAAACGAACTTAAAACCATTTCATAATTTCAACTAAAAAAAAAGTTCTACGAAAAAGCAATGGTCACTAGTAAAAGGTAAACGCGATAAAAATAGCTAAACGACCGATAAAATGAATACGTACTCAACAAAAATTGTTACTATGATAAAATTTGGTAACACATCCAAAATCTGTAGTTTCTTATCGCTTTTTAATTATTTACTAACGCTTATTTTGTCGGTGTACAGCCGTGATTGGAAACGGGTTCATAGGGAAATCAATGGGATTCCGCAACACAGCTGGTCCAGTAGGACACCAAGCGGTAGCACTGCGCGTACAATCCGACATGTCGATATTCTACAACTGTCGAATGGACGGGTACCAAGACACGCTCTACACGCAGGCGCACCGACAATTCTACCGAAACTGCGTCATTTCAGGCACAGTCGATTTCATATTTGGGGATGGAAGTGTCGTGATCCAAAACACCCTAATAATCGTACGAAAACCGATGGAAGGGCAACAAAACACAGTGACTGCTCAAGGGAAAAAGGACCGACGCGAGACCACGGGAATCGTGATCCACAACTGTCGAATCGTTCCCGAACAATTACTCTTCCCACTTCGATTAAAAATCAACACGTTTTTAGGCCGGCCGTGGAAAGAGTACTCGACTACCGTGATTATGCAATCGTTGTTAGCGGATTTTATTAAGCCTGAAGGGTGGATGCCGTGGGCCGGTACTTTTGCGCTCAACACACTATTTTACGCAGAGTTCGGTAATAGAGGACCAGGTGCAATCACAAGTAAACGGGTTCAATGGAAGGGTTACCATGTCCTTATTAACCGAAATGAGGTGATGCCGTTCACGGTTGAACCGTTTATTCAAGGGAAGATGTGGATCCCACCCTCAGGGACACCGTATATCCCCGGGTTGAAATTATGAATTTAAAATAATCGTTGTAATGGTCGCATTTTTTTGAAAGCTTCTCATAAATCAATGGAAATGTTGATGGATCGAGCTGCAATTCACTTTGTTTTTTCAATGTCGTCGTTTAATTCTTCGGTAACTGCAAGTTTATAGAATCGTCTTACCATAAGTTATAAACTTATAATCACATAAATCAATATCTAATAAAGAGTGTAGCTTGTTAGATATTAGAAGAATAAAAAAATTTCAAAAAGATACTCTTACAATTGAAAGAGAAAAAAAAAAAAAAAAAAAAAACTTTTGAATCAGTAAGCACTGACGAGGAAAATGATGAGCAAAATAAAATTTACAAAAATGTCGTAAAATGTGAAAATTATGACTTAAATATAATGTAATCGAGTCGTTTGATACTGATATTGCCCACGATGAAGATCGACTCATATGACAACTATGGAGCTCGAACCTGAGTTCAAGCACTTGGAATCAAAGTTAAGCTCAACGCGTAAATCTTTTACGAGTTCGAGCTCAAGCCTGAATCCAAACATTACACAATTTCATTACTTCTAGTTAGTTGATATGTTTATAACACAATTTATCTTCTATTTTCTCGAGTTATAAGTTTGAAATTATAAATTTTATTATAGATACTATAATTTCAAATTACTAAAATTATTGGATAAATAAAAAAAGTTACTAAAAATATAATACTGAGCTAAAACCGAGCTTTCCTGTCAAAGCCTAAGTAAGATCGAGATAAGGTCATACTGTATTACGTAGTTCAGATCAAGCGCAAGGGATCAAGCTCGTTTTGACCGCCGAAATCAAGCCAACTTTAACCGATATAATTCTAATAGCTGGTCGAGCGATATCAGGACATTTACAATCTTTCACTTGTATAGACTTATATCCACATATCTCCTCTAAATTTGAAGTTCTTTTCTTCATGGGAAGAAGAAGTAGACAAACATTCAGTATGAGTCGTTGTTGTTTTAAGTATTTCAAAGTTTAATTTACGACACATTCTAGAACTCATTACGAAATGTAAACAACCCTATATCCAGCAGTCCCATATGAGTCGTTCGATCTATTATGTATGTCGATTTCACGATGAGTACATAAGAAGACCTCTTATATGAAATTTTTTGTTTTTATTTCGACATCAGTATAAGACGACCTCACAAAATACCTATTACTGTATTATTTTCTCACGCAACGGTCAGTTTTTTTCTTCTTCTTCAATGAAACAATATATTAATTTCTTGGAGAAGTACACAATTCTGAAAATATATACTATACACTAATTACAAATTGCAGGTAAACTCCACAACACAAGGAGCATTTTACCTTTTTTTTTTTTTTTTTTTTTTTTTACCCTGTGAAATGAACTATATAGTGTTCTTTTTTTACTTTTTTACATAAATTCATCCAAGTACTTGTATAAAAAAAAAATCTAGCAAACTTCTGGCAATGCTTCTGCAGGCTGAACTAAACATTGCTGAGTAATAAAATCCTGATTTCCTGATGCTCCTAAGTCATTTGACAATCTCTTACACAACTGCACATCAACCGAGTAAATCAGTTACATACAGCAGCGGATCCAAAAAAATTATTACACGACAGAAAAAACGAGTCTAGAAACGACACTAACCTGGCGATAAACTGAAGAATCTCCATATGATTTTCTAAGTTCGACTACATACAGTGCTGGGCTAATCTCAAAAACCTGCGACAGTCATCGGAAATAGATAACGATTAGATATGAACGGTTTGTTTGGATAAGATTTTAGAGGAGAGAAAACGCGCTTCGCTTACTTCTGCTGCAACTGACAGGCTTCCGGGATATTTCTGATCTTTTTGCCCGTGTACCACCTTCAGCTGATAACACACATCATTGATATAACATTAGAAAACACACCAAAATTGATGATGTTGCAAGTATATGGATTGAATTGACAGATTCTGAAATTACCCTTCCGTTTCTCTTCTGAACACGATATCCCATTGTTGTCACAATGTTCTCAATTCTCTCGAGCAGCTCTGAGTGAGAAAGATTAGATGTAAACCTAAGCTTCCTCTCTGAAACATCCTGTAAATATTTCACCATCAACGATTAATTATTCTTCTTTTTTTTTTTAATTTTTATATTTCACGAGCCGATTTGGTGTCACGGTTCAAATTGTTCAAGTTCACATACCTCTTTCTCAAAAAACCCAGAAAGGTCGAGGAACGAGGACATTCCAATCAGCTGAAAGGCATTGATTAGCGTAGGGCGTCCTGGACTTTTCTCTCCGTCAGATTGCTGATCATAGACGTATAAAAACAATATAACTTTAGTGTCTAGGAAGTACGAGATATTTATTGTCATATGAGAACTTTATTTGAAAAGTATTCTTATTACCACATCCTTTATCGAGAAGGCATCTTCATCAACGTAAACATTATCGTCGTTGTCATCATCGTCGTTAGGAATGGAAGGAACGTAACCTTGCCTAAACCATTCATCAACTTTAATCTCGGCTATAGTTAACCGGGTCACTGGATTTGGATCAAGAATCCTCCGTATCATATTTTGTGCTCCTGGAGACAGCCATTTCGGTATCTGAACATCTCCTCTCGTAATCTGAATCACCAGATGCAACTTTACATTAAAAACATTTTAACAAAAACAACGGTGATAATTGACATGGATTGACAGTCAAAATCATTTTTAAGACCTTCTGATAGAGGACAGCGAGATTCCGGTCATCGAAAGGAAGATAACCCGTGAGAATGACGTAGAGGATGACACCACATGACCAAACATCAGCTGTAGAGCCGTTGTACCCTCTGTTAGCGAGAATCTCAGGAGCGACGTAGTTTGGGCTACCACAGGTTGTGTGTAGTAAACCGTCACGCTAAAATAACACAATAATCCAAGGTCAGAACACAAGACAAACATCAAGTATTCGTACAACGATCAATATCGCTTGGATTGCTTACCCCAGAATGCTGAGGTAATGCACTGAGGCCGAAATCTGATACTTTGATGTTTCCTTTCCCGTCAATGAGAAGGTTCTCTAGCTGCAAACATACGTCACAACACGAATAAGATACTAGTCTAATATTCTTGGATGAGAAGTCTGCCTCTAAAATGAGCATAAAAAACGAAATCGCTCATTAAGCCGTCTATAAACAACCGTTTCGTGTTTTCACCAGAAAACGTAGCAGAAAAAACAATTTTAGTTATTAGAAGTCATACGAAATTTACAAGAGACATCAAAATTAACCTAAACAAAGTCTTGCGAATGTTTTGTGTCACGATATTACACATTTTACTAGTGCAATGGCTACATAGTTATCTAGCAGGTCAAAGGATGTCGAGTTTTTTTTCTGTATTTCGAACAATTCAAATGAGATCATGCTACGGGTATCAGTCACAGTTAGACAGAGAACCAAAATCGAACCTTTAAATCCCTGTGGAAAACACCCTTATCGTGGCAATAACTAACACCGTCAACAAGCTGTTGGAACAACCTCCGACCTTCTTTCTCAGCGAGTTTTCCTCTCGACGCCTACAAGAACACATTAGGCTGCATAAGTAAGCAGCAAATTCGTTGAAAGTAACAGCAAATCTGAGATAACATGATGCATTGTATGTTGTTTTATCGAAAAGCTTACGATCTTATCAAACAGTTCTCCACCATGCACATACTCTAGGACCATGTAAATCTTTGTTTTGCTTGCCAAAACCTGCATTACACATTTTCAAAGCTGAGATACATACAACAACAATGGTGCCTCAGCCTCCTGTGTCTAAAACGTGATCATTATTCATTATAAATTACAGCATCGTACTCAATATGGTCACAAGAATTATTATCCTCGTTATATTTTTTTAATCATAACAGTCCATCATACATACAACAATCTCATCAGAGAATTATTACACATCAATGAGGTCCATCGCAAGAAGCATGTACAGTCATCCACATTTTCACTATCGAAACAAATAAAATTCCTAGATCCGCCACTGATGAGTTCAAAAATAATACATGCATGCAAATTCCAGGCTTTCAACAAATAGAGCTTCCACTAGGTAGATACATTTCAGCATCACCAAATAAGTTCACAACCTTGAAAAGTCAAACTCAAAGCATTTACCAAAACAACATGGATGATCAAATGGTGGGTACTATTATTGATGAATGAGATGGCAATATTATTACATTATTTGGTCCATGTGGCATGGGTCATAATAACAGTGATATGCAACTCTTCTAAAAAACACAAACAAAATATATAACTATCTCATAAATGTTGAATATTGCATCTATTTTCAGCAAAGCAAAATGGTTCACTCAATTTCACATGTCACATTTCTAGCCAAAAACTCATATCCCCACTTGAGCTTAACATCACCATCTTAGAGCCATTCTATTAGACTCTACTTAAATTCGACTTGATTCGTCATTAGTTATTTTATCTTCCATTTTCCAACCGACTCATCGACAATACGTGTATATTTTCTCAACCGATTCATCAGCAGCTACAACATTATCCTATAGTGCCTCAAGTTTAAGGCCTGTATGTATATTTTTCGACTGATTCATCACCAGCTACAAGATCTCACATGACTATATTTACTCGAGCGCATTGAAAGAAATTTCAACAACTATCTACTTGAATGAATAGTGTCAAAAAGGGGCTGAATGTGAATAAAGTTAAAAGGTGGTAATTCATATATTTCGTCATAATTAGAATTAACAAATGCGTTTTTGAGTATATATAAAATCATAAACGCAGTTTCAACGTCGCAAAATAAATTAAAGGAAAATGATTGATGTAGGGTTCAAATAATGTATGGACTAAAATTGATAGGTCCCATATGTCACAACAATGATATGCAACTTCTCAAAAAAAACTCAGTTTTGTTTGATTAATAAAGAATTAGAGATTTGCAACCAATTTCAACAAAAAAACACTCAATTTCACAAGTCAT
Organism: Dianthus caryophyllus; assembly: GCA_023091065.1. Classification (NCBI taxonomy): domain Eukaryota; kingdom Viridiplantae; phylum Streptophyta; class Magnoliopsida; order Caryophyllales; family Caryophyllaceae; genus Dianthus; species Dianthus caryophyllus. Next base: position 34,982,203 of record CM041519.1, read on the forward strand.
AATCTATCCAAAACTTATGGGGTCATCCAATTAAGTTGATTAAGGCATTTGGTATGTGATTTTTTATATGTGGACACACCTTATTATATCACAGCAACCCACATGCAATTTCACCCATTTCTTCCATTTCTACACACTCAACCAACTAAATCTTCTGTCATGTAGTGACCGAAAGTCATGGTATTAAATCTCGGTCACGACATTTCGCATCCACAACATTACGATATTTTTCATGTTTTTCACGCAAAAGAACATAAATGTAAACACGGTATTTTGGTTCTAGCCTTACATCTGTATGTTTAAATCTCGGTCACAACATTTGGCATAACAACAGTACTATATTTTTCGCATTTTTCACGCAAAATAACATAAATGTAAACACGGTATTTTGGTTCTGACCTTACATCTGTATGTTCAAATAAATTCGAGTTGAGTTGATTTGAGCTGAAGTATTTAGAAAAATTAGTAAATTAAATATAAAAGCCATAAATATAATGGAATCATTTTTGCCAGGTATTCAAGTATGACATGGATCCTAATTTCCCAATTATTAACTTCAAACCAATAATTAGTACAAATCCTAGTAGATGGGTCCTCCAATATATGCCCTATCCTAAGAAAGAAAAGGCAAACTTAAAAAGCTTGCATTATTTTGCCCCTTTTTCAAAAATGTACAAATTAAATATTCCCTTTATTTTTCTCTAATACGGAGTAAAATTTAACACTTTAAAAGTGAAAACTTTTTTCAGGACAATAATTTTATATCGTTTTTCAAAAATAGTAGAGTCCTAGCAACAAAAGGGGTATAGACCAAACAGACGACATTTGGAATCGAGTTATTTAAAATATCAATCGAGTTATTTATGAATCAAAATTTTACGATCAAATATTAAAACGAGATTAAAAATACTAGCAAAAAGATATTGGACACTTTATGAACATGTCATCTAAATTAACAACTTAATACACAATAACAACACAACAAAGACCCTTCAAGTGTTTATCCAATAATATATCATTTTCTTAATGAAGTTGTTTATTTTTTCGTTAAACCACTAAAGTTCAGAAAACATTGATATAAAAAATTTAACTAACATTGGAATTCTACACAACACCTAATTAAATACTCCCTCCATTCAAGTCCATTTGCATCATAGAGAAATTTTACACTATTCATTCAAGTGAAGCGTTTTTGAAATATCTTTTTATCTATAAATGAAAATATAGTCATGTGTGATCTTATATGATACGTCTTCACGCGTACGACAACAATATGAAATTTTCATAATTTTTCGTAAAGCGAAACTATAGTTATTTCCATCCCGACATGTGTCTTGGCAAACGTGAAAAAGGTAAATGATGTGAATGGAGTTGAATGGAGGGAGTAATTAAGACTAAAATTAAATAACATAAAGTTTTTTTTTAGTCTCTATAATAAATAAAATACAACAAAAATGGTGATGCAATGTAATGTAGAGTGTAACACGTTAACAATTATGTTAGTAGGTCGGCTTAAAGTAAAATATTATATTATATTATATTATATGTAGTTATTAAGCAATTAACCACGTGTTTAGACTAATTACATGGTTATGAAGTTGAACTGTTCTACTTTTAAACTTGTGGCTCCATATTAATTGGACGGTTATATAACATTGGCCGGTCGATCCACACTCAATGCTACGTGTCGATGATTTTTTTTAAAGTATATAGTCGACAATTTATAATATATTTAGAATACTGAGAATTTTCTACGTTTGACACTAAAAAGAAGAAAACTATAACTAAACGAAGCTAAATATAATATTCAGCACGACATGATATACTCATTGACGCGGGATTAAAATACTGAACAACCAACAGTCCAACACTTAGAATGTATTACTCCAACGAATAGTTTTAAAATATTTAGAATATTGCTTAAAAAAAAAAAAAAAAAAAAAAAAAAAAAAAAACTTTAGGTTTAATAATAAACAAAAAGAATATACTCTAGCTAGTAGACACCAAAAAATACGTAGTAGTAGATGAAGGGTCCTCATGTCCATCAACATTTTGCATGTGAAAAAAATTGCTTTCATTCAATTATTTGAATCAGATGCAGTACGTGCAGTAACAAAATTTTACACTTTTTAAATCGTGTTTTATTAAGCACAATGTTGAAAACTATTTTGGTCGTTTCCTCAACAGTAGTTTTATGTTCTCTGACATAAGTAATATAGAACTGAGAATGTCTTAATCTAGTGGTTAAGATTGAGATACCCGTGAGGCCGTGACGATATGTCATATCATCGAATCTCTTTAGAAACATGGGAAAAACAGTAACCTTTGGTGTCATAAGTATGAAGTCATGAAAAGTGAATTGGTCAAATTTCTACATAAACCTTAGAGAAAAGAAGAATGAAGGATTCAACACAAAAGATGACATAAACACATTACACATAAATCACAATTAAGATGTAAAGTTAGGAATATACCCTTTTAATTAATGGACCACAATATAGTAATCTAAATTATTTTTGGATTGATACGATAATGTAGGTGGCAATTGATAGCTGTTATTGTAATGATGTAAATTGTGAGTTTAATTTGGGTTATTAATGAAAATTTACATTTTGACCAAAAAAATCTAAATTATTGTTTTTTTTTTTTAGATTACATTATTATGAAGAATTATGTTCATTGATTGGTAGAATATTTGGAGTTTCCAACAAGTTAGCACAACAACATGGGTGGGGGTAACTAATAAATTATTTTTCAACTAGTTATATAATTATGTTTAAAGCAAAACATTATAGACTATGCTTTGCATGTTAAGCAACAACTAATTTCTTCATGTACATGATCCTTGACCTTAAATGACCTTCATGACACATTATAGCTAGGGAAGTTGATGGATTACTTCTATTTCAATCTAAATTATTTATATTCACCCAAAAGAATTTATTTGTTTAGATTATGTATTATTAGGAGATTACGGAGTATATTATAATTGCTATGTTTGGATAATATATTATAATTGATTGATTGTAATTGATATGTAATTGATTTGTAAATATTAGTTTCCATAGTGCTAGGATATTCTTTAGGAAATTCCTTAGCCTCGTCTACCTTAGAAAAGTTGTATATATAGGAGAGTTTGAACTCAATGAAGCACACAGAAAAATTCACAAAACACTTCTGTATACGTTTTATTTCTATATGGCTTCAGAGCAGAAAATCTGATCCTGTCGTTTGTTCATTTGTCTGTCAATTATTTGTGTTGTTCATAATGGGTGACGACAAAGACAAGTCCGAAACCCACAATGTCGTTTCACATGTTGTTAACCCACTTTATGCGCTCGCTTCTCATGACGGTCCGGGAACAGTTATCACACACGTTGTTCTCAGAGGGCCAAACTATGAGGAATGGGCGAAGGGGTTCAGGGTCTCGTTAGGGGCCAAAAGAAAGCTTGGTTTTATCAGTGGTGCTATTAAGCAACCTGCTGCGGACTCTGCTGATCTAGACGATTGGTGGACCGTAAATTATATGATAATTGCATGGATATTTAACACTATTGAATCTGGTGTTAGGTCAACCATCTCCTATCGTGAAACGGCTTTCGAACTATGGGAAGATATACGTCAGCGTTTCTCGTTAGGCAATGGAATCAAGATCTATCAACTGAAATCTGAGGTTTCAGATTGTAAGCAAAAACCGGGGGAATCAATCATGAATTACTATGGTCGTTTGAAGAAGTTGTGGGATGACATAAACGACTTCGATGCATTGCCAACCTGTACCTGTAGTGGGTGCAAGTGCGGGATCAATACTCTTCTTCGTACGAGGAGAGAGTCGGATATGGTAAGAGAATTTCTAATGGGACTCGACATCTATTATGCTTCTGTCCGATCAAGCATATTAGGTGTTGAGCCCCTACCCTCTCTACATACTGTTTATGCTCGCCTTGCTCAGGAAGAGGAAGTACGTGTGGTGACTGAACCGAAGGCAGAAGCAGGGTCACAAATGGCGTATGCTGTTCGTCATCAACCGAAAGTTACTGGAGGTACACGTTCTAGTCTGAAATGTACATTCTGTAATAAGAATGGACATTTGGAGGATCGGTGTTGGGAGAAACATGGCTTTCCCGAGGGTCGAGGACCAAGACGACAAGAGAAGCGTCAAGGAGGAGAAGCAGGTCCTTCCACTAGCACGGCCAAAGTCAATGTGCTTCTTGGTGAGCAGTCTGCCAACACGGTCCGCTTGAGTGGTAAGGATAACGTCACATGGATTGTTGATACAGGTGCCTCGACTCACGTTTGCTGTGATGATAAATTGTTTACGGAATATCAAACGATTGCACCTATTAGGGTAGGGCTACCCAACGGTGCAAGTTTAGAAGCAACAAAAATCGGGACTGTCAAAATAAACGACTCGTTACTGTTAAATAGAGTGTTGTTTATTCCCATGTTCACTTGCAATTTGTTATCCGTTTCACAATTATTATCGTCCCAACCATTAAATATACAATTCACTAATTCCACGTGTGTGATACAGGACCATGCCTCGACGAAGATTGGTGTGGGTGAGCTGTGTGACGGTCTCTATTACTTGACGATGGAAAGACCAACTCGTGTTAATGTGGTGACAAGGCCTGAAAGCATTGAACTGTGGCACAAAAGATTGGGACATCCGTCGATTCAAGCTATGGAGCATTTATCAGTAATTCCTAGTAATTCTCGTAATAATGTTGCCCTTGCACCATGTGAAGTGTGTTTTAGGGCCAAGCAAACTCGAATTTCTTTTCCGTTAAGTGATAATAAAGCTGCTTCTTTGTTTGATTTAATTCATTGTGATGTTTGGGGACCCTATCAACCTAATCAGTCATGCGGGTCACGTTTTTTCCTCACTATAGTCGATGATTATTCACGGGGAGTGTGGGTGTACTTAATGAAAACCAAAGACGAGGTTCCTCGTTTGCTACTTAATTTTTTCGCTTTAATTGCACGTCAATTTAACAGTCAAGTGAAGATTCTTCGTAGTGACAATGGTACAGAACTTAAAGGATTAATGTCCTATTTTCGTGAAAATGGTCTCATTCATCAAACATCTATGGTAAAGACACCTCAACAAAATGCTAGAGTTGAACGGAAACATCGTCATATATTAAATGTGGCGCGTGCCTTACGATTTCAAAGTAGTCTTCCTATCGAATTTTGGGGGGAGTGTGTCTTAGGTGCAGCTTACTTGATAAATCGCACTCCCACACGTGTTCTCCATGGCAAGACACCCTTTGAACTACTTTATAAACAACCACCTGATCTTAGCCTAGTGAAAGTGTTTGGATGCTTATGCTATGCCAAAAACATTAATCCTACTGATAAATTTGATAGTCGGAGTCGCAAGTGCGTATTTCTCGGTTATCCTTTCGGGAAGAAGGGGTGGCACTTATATGATCTTGACACGGGGTTGTATTTTCAGTCGAGAGACGTGGAATTCTTTGAAAACGAATTCCCTTTTGCTGCTACAGCTATTCCGGATACAGAGCCACATCGACAAAGTGAAGTGGCTGCGAACGATACATCTTGTGGTGACTCGATTGATCATTACCCTGAGTCGAATGAACGTGAGTGTCTCGAGGGTGTTGCCAATACTGATCCACGACAGGAGGGGCAGAGGAATGATGTTGACAGTGATGAACACAATAACGTTTCGCGTTGCGTTGACTCTGAAAGTGTGGATAATCAGCCCTGCGCAGACACCAGTTCACAGGGGGCTGATTTAGTCGAAGAAAACTCAGTCCATGGCAGTAGTCAGGCAAGTGAATTGCGTGCCAATGTGGAAATGGGTCGGGGTAAACGTACTAGAATGGACAATGTTCGTCATCGTGATTATGTGCCTTGGGATGCCGTTGAAGAAAACATTAACACGACGTTGGCTCACACTCATCAGTCACCCACATCAGCTCTCGTCACAGGTACACCGTATCCTATCGCTAACTATGTGAATTGTGATATTTTCTCTGCTGCACATCGTCATTTCCTTGCAGCACTCATAAACGAGACGGAACCCACCTCTTTTAAAGAAGCAATAAAAGATTCAAAGTGGAGAAAAGCAATGGAAGCAGAAATCAGTGCGTTGGAAGCAAACGGTACTTGGACAGTGGAGGATCTTCCTCCCGACAAGACCGCTATTGGGTGTATGTGGGTCTATAAGATCAAACGTCGATCCGATGGCACAATTGAGCGATACAAAGCACGTTTGGTGGTCTTTGGTAATCATCAAGTCGAAGGTGTGGATTTTTCGGAAACTTTTGCTCCAACCGTCAAGATGGTCACAGTACGCGTTTTTCTTACCGTAGCCGCAATCAATAACTGGGAATTACACCAAATGGATGTGCACAATGCATTTCTCCACGGTGATTTATCTGAAGAGGTTTATATGCGTTTACCTCCCGGGTTTAGTTATGGACTCACAGGTAAAGTTTGTCGTCTTCGTAAATCGCTTTACGGTCTACGCCAAGCTCCACGATGTTGGTATGCAAAATTAGCACAAGCTTTATACTCCTACGGTTTTTCTCACAGCCCCTCGGATCACTCGTTGTTTGTTTATCGGAAGGGACACGTCGTGCTCAATATTTTGGTCTATGTTGATGATTTGGTAATTGCGGGAAACAATGGCGCCGCCATCTCCGATTTTAAATGTTATTTGAGTCGTTGCTTTCACATGAAGGATTTAGGGAAGTTAAAATATTTTTTGGGCCTCGAAGTGGCGCGTAATGCACATGGTATTTTTGTATGCCAGCGCAAGTATGTTCTTGATCTTTTGTCTGAAACCGGTCTCATAGGTTCGAAGCCTGCTCCAGTACCTATGGAGGAGAACCATAAATTAGCCCTCTCGTCTGATCCACCTCTCTCGGATCCTTCGAAGTATCGTCGACTCGTGGGTAAGTTGATTTATTTGGCCTTGACTCGTCCAGAAATATGCTACTCGGTGCATATTTTGGCGCAGTTCATGCAATCGCCAACTCAGTTACATTGGGATGCAGCCCTCCGCGTGGTTCGCTATTTAAAGGGTAGTCCTGGTCAGGGTATCTTTCTTCGAGCTAATACGCCTCTAGTTTTGGAGGCTTACTGTGACGCTGATTGGGCTAGTTGCCCGATCAGTCGTCGTTCGCTTACGGCATATTTCATATTCTTAGGGGGTTCACCTATCTCTTGGAAAACGATACGTTTTATTTCTATATGTATCAATATAATTTGATTGAATTATAATACGAGAACGTGTTGAAAAGCCAGATCATATTGATTCGTCGTAGTTAAGTGTCATTTGTTGATTTGTTAATGAATTAGTCTTCTATTTTAAATAAATAAAATAATTCAATTAAATTAAAAGGCAACACTATTAGTTCAAACTAATTATTCTCAGTTCTGTCATCGATTTAATGGATCGTGTTCTAATTTCACAAAAGCAAATGATTAATTGATGTTAATTTTAAAAATTATAAGGTAAACAAATACATGACTTGATAAGATCGAGAGTATAATAATGTAGCACTCAATGTATAGATAAGACAGATGCAATAGTAAGGTAGTTTAGATCAAGATGATTGTTTAAATTTCTTTAGAAAATATCAAAATTATTATACTCCATAATATTTTCTCCGTATATATTTAACGAGTAATTCTATCATGAAATATTTGTACAAGTAAAATACTCCGTAATATTTATATATATGATAAATTATATCTTGATTAATTTATCTTTCTCAAATTTAAAGCTCCACACATTCCTAGGTTACAAACAAACTAGCTCAAAATTCAATGATTCCCCCAAAAAATCTAAGAAACATAACATGAAAATACTTTACTTCACATGGACATTAATTGAGAAATTATTATTCTTAATTCCTAATTTGTTAGGAGTAAGAGTTTCAAAGTGGATAAGAAAGTGTTTACATTTCCCATACGTTTATAATATTAGGAGTATATTTTTTTCTAACAATTTGTTACAAAGAATCTCAACAACTATAAAGAAAAGCACAAAATCATTATTATTGATATAGAAGTATAATAATCCATATAATAATTGTTATATGTATAGTATAGTATCTCATTAATTAAAAGCATACTCATACATGAATTAATAATAAAATAGTAACTTTTGCATCTTAAATGCTTCCCTTTTGGTCATCTATCGAGGCTTAAGATCGATTTTATACAAACACGTTTTCTCACATGAGTGTTTTGGAAGGGGCTCTGGTAACCAACACAACCAAAACCTTAAACTGACTGTCGAAGGCCATGATCGGTTTTATACGCTAACTTTTGTTAACCATTTTTCTCTCTAACTATACTTAGAGTATAACAAAAATCGTCAATTTGTATAACTTTCTGTAACGAAAACGTAAACAAATGTCTAAGATAGAAGGATTAGAAAAATCGATTGATCGTACCTCATACAAACGAACAATGTTGGGATGTTTAAGAACTTTCAAGGTTGCAATTTCTCTCTTAATCTGCAAAAAAGAATCCACAAAATCAAAAATCAATAATCAATCAAACATTAAAACAACGAAATAAAAAAAAGGAACAATTTTTTTTAAAAGTAACGCCAGAATTTTTGAACAATTAACCTAAAATTTCAATTTAATTCCCAAATTGAAAAACTACCCATTTCAATTAACAACAAAATAATAAATGGGTACTCAATCAATTGATCAAATCAATCAAACCAAAAAAATAATCAATCCCAAAAAAATAATGAATTTAAAAATCCACGAAATTTTAATAAAGAAGGAAATAAACCAAATAATAATTATACCTGATCAGTGATCTTAAGGTTAAGAATCTTCTTCTTCTCCAAAATTTTAACCGCAAAAGGTTTACCAGTTTCAGTATTCTTAGCAAATTTAACCTTACCAAAATTACCTTCGCCAAGAATTTTACCGAGTTCGTATTTACCTAAACGCATAATCTTCCCTCCTTTCTCCTCTACCGACACCTCTCTCACCATCTACGTACTTTCGAAGAATTGAAGGAATTTTTTTTTTTTTTTTTACGAGGATTTTTTTGGAGGGAAAATGTATTGCGTAAATATATAAATAAAATGAAATGAAATGAAAAGAAATGTGTTCAAGTTTTTAATTAATTTTAATTGTTTTTTTTTTTTTTTTTTTGGTTTGGGAAGATGTTTTTGTAAGTTTGTAAAAAAAAAAAAAAAGAATTTAATTATGTGGCATAGAATTGTTTGTACTAGTTGTTTTTTTTTTTTTTTTTAATTATTTGTTGGAAAGTGTTAAAAAGAGTAGTGGTGTTGTTTGAGAAATAAAGGGAGAAAAAGGGGTATATATAGCGTTTATAAAATGTCATCCGATGACACACATAAACAATTTAAAAATGGAAATAATTTTATAAATATATTAAATTAGTTAAGTATTTTATAACTATTCTAAAATTTTGAAAATTACTTCCATTTTAGATAATCGAATCAACGTATTGGTCGTATTTGGGAAGCGGAATTAAGGTGAATGTTAGTAACGGTGTCTCTCTATACTATAAATTTTACCTTGAAGTTTTCAAATATTTGTTGGAGTTATTTTATTCTGGTACTAATCTGCATTCCCAAAACAATTCTCATCCTCATAAAAGGGAATCATATCTACCGCTTAGGCGTCTCCGCGATTGCCGATTGGTCGTATTCTTTTCGTACTCATTCAATGAAGATAAAGAAAAAGAATGATTCGAATGTATATTTAACAAATGTTACCTATTAAGTATCTATAGAGGATAGTAATGAGAGTGAATTTTATATTTGTAACAAGAAAATTTGTCATTTTATTGGGACTAAAATGGGAGGAAAAAAAACATTGGATTTTAAAATAAGTGTAATTCACTTTTCTATAAGCATAACTTTTATATACTTTGACTTGTAAAGATTCGAGAGTAAGGAAATCAGTTTTTGACAGATAATTTTGGATAAACGGAAGATATTGCCTAACAAGGCACACTAGATTAAGGTTTAGCCACGGCCTTAGCCAAAACATGGGCCTCCTTAACCTCCAATCTTACACTATAGCTAATACAAAAACAATGAAAATAAACAGCCAAAAACCTAATATCGTCTAACAGAGTTTTCAAGTGATGAGAAGGCTCAGAGTCTTTATTAAGCTGCATAACGACCTGTAGACAATCTGATCGCAGGGCACACTAGATTATCAATGGGTTCGACTTTTGTCATTTGTATTATTGTATATAAGTCTTAATTAAGACGGATCTATTCGTCTTAAACTTAAAATAGATCAAGTACCCCTCATTTGCACATAAAAGACAAATATAATATATTTTTTCAACCCACTTGTCTTTTGTCTTATTCGTAATATGTGACCCGTCTTAATTAAGACGGATATATTCATCTTAATTAAGAATTTGTGTGTACCCTATGCTCGTAGTTTTTAAAACACATGTAATGAGATCATTTTTCTTTTATATACTGTAAAATTAATAAGAGGAAATTATTTACTCCGATTTCATTGGGTAAAATTCATTGTTAAGGTGTTCTAAATTAATAGTACTCGATATTATTTATATTTATAGTTTTTTCTTTCTTTTCTTTTTTTGTTGAAGAAGATGGAGGCACCGTCTTGGCCATTGAAATGGGGAAGAAGAGATTTGAACTTGGTACCTACATACTGTTTAGATACTACTTCCTCCATTCCGTTTGATTCTATACGTTTGACCAAAACACGGTAATTAAGGTAGAAAAAAATCAAGTGGGGTAGATAATGGAATTACTTAAATACCCCTACTTTATTGTTTGCAAGTGGGTTGAGTGGGTATTAGTGAAGGGTATATTGGTCTTTTAGTTTAATAAAGTAGAGACTAAAATAGAAATGTATAGAATTGATTGGAATTTCCGAAAAAGGAATATGTATAGAATCAAATGGAATGGAGGAAGTATTATCATACTTTTAGTAACTATTTTTTAAATTTACATGAAATAACATGTATGACAATTACTATGGTATTGAAGGAGTAATTAATTGGATATAATTGGATGGTACTCTAGTTTTGTGAAAAAAAAAAAAAGAAAATATCATGTTTTCGAAATAAGTAGTACAATTTCTTTATTTTTTTTTCCTATACAAAATATTAGTTCGAAATAAGTAGTACGGAGTATATTATAAGGAGTATATCGCAAAGAGCATATAGGTATAATAAAATCAATTACGACAAATTATTATTTATGACCAATAAATTAAAATTTTATTTTTGTGTAAATAGAAAGATTATGTTTTTTGAGTCCACACATTTCCATAATTCCATTGAAATGTTATAATCTATCTAAAATTTAGATTTAAACATTTTGAATAAACTACCATTCCTAACTCTCAACCCATACAACTCATCTAATTAGAACTTTAGAAGTACTCCGTATAATATTTGAAATGCAACTCTACACGACTACGCATAATAAAGGTAACACCATGAGAAGTATACCGCTTTTCATAACTAAAATTAAAATTATGGTACTTATTTTAAGATTTTTGAAAACTGAAAAAAAAAATATATTTTAGGATAATGGGAATATAAAAGTAAAAAAAGACACTTTTTAAATTTTATACCGTTTGTATGAAAATGTCAGGTGTATTTATTAATTCCCTTTACACAAATTCTTGTATAAAACGGGTAATATCTGTTTCACACAAGAAACGGGTCAAATAATTGAATAAGACAAAAGTTAAAAGCCTTGAAATTAACAAAAGATTTGTCTTTTCTATTCAAATGTCTAACTATTTGACCCGTTTTACATATGAAACGGATAATCCGTTTTATGGGAGACTAACTCTTTTCTTTAAGGTGAATTTTAATTTTAATGTTTTTGAAATAAAATCAATATTGACCACATGTATTTGTAACGTCATCCTTTTTCATTTAGAAGTAACTTAGGCCTAAAATTAACTTAGGCCTAAAATTTATATTGATGGAATATATATATTTAATGCTTATGGATGTCAATGTATAAAAGTCAGAATGACAATATATGTATGGTGTGTACGTTTGAATAATACTTCGTAATGAAGATGAGAGTTTTTGTTATGATGACTCCACATCCATTATTTAATTAATTGAATTAACAAGTTATTTTGAGATTATTGTGATTTTAGAAACAACAATTTTAACCATAAATATTAAAGATGATATCAATTCTTGTAGCATATAAGATATGTAGATAGTCCGTCTTACGATTCGTTTGGTTTACTTTTATGACTATAACGCGTTCTAGAGCTGTTCATGGGTGGGCTAGCTCATTTAGTCCGACCCATTAAGCCCGCCATAATGACGGGTTTGATCACTAAAATATAAAAATAAAATGATTATTGGACAAAAAGAACTAGGCCCGTTAAATTAATGGGCGGACACGGACTAAATTTAAATGTCCATGGCAGGCCCGTCAAGCCTGTTAAAATAAAATTTAGTAAGTTACTAAGTTATTAAAATGTTCGATACTTATCTTTTTCCTTGGATTTTAGTATGTAATTGAAATTATGTGATTTTTAGACGATTTTAGATTATAATCTCAGATATTCAGCATGCGAAATATGTTGAGTTGTAAAGTTTTGTTTTGTATATGAACATTTAAACCTTGTCAAATTTATCGTTTAATTTGTCCATAAGCCCACTATGATGCCCACCAAATAAGTGTAGGCGGATATGGGCAACCACATTAAGCCTGCCATAGCGGACATGGACACAAAGTTTAAGCCCGTTGGACAGATTATGGTACAATGAGCCCGACCCATGTCCATCCCAAACCCGCCAACAATCAGTTCTACGTTCATACGCTTTTATTTAATTTAGACTCTAGCATGGTTCATTCATACTCCAGTACGTAGTGTTGTTCAACGGTTGGACATTTATGTTAAAATCATGAAACGGGTCAAACTAAACCCAAGTGGAAAAGAGTAATTCAAGACCACTTTATAAATCCAAACGAAATAAATCTACATTTTCCAAAACAAATTGGCGATGTCAAGAGGATCCATGTACATTATAAAGCACTCAACTCTCTCTTCTACAATCAATTTGAGACTCTCACATGTAAGCATATATTCCAACAAATTATGTAAATGACTTGTCAGACTGATTGTAATTTATAGCCTACAACAATGCACGTCTATAGATTATGATGCCAACTAGATAGACAATTTACTTCCTCCATTCCAATAGATTCTATACATTTACATTCTACACGTTTGTCAACACACGTTTTTTTTTTTTTTGTTCATTTCTATAGTTACATTTTACTAAATAAATTTCAAAGTTAGATATTAATATTGCTTTCGATAAGACAATTCATACAAGATCATACATGACTATCTTTTGTCTTATATGTTAGAAGTTATATTGAAAATTCTCATCAGTTGTGAATAGCGTCAAAAAAGTTAAATGTATAGAAACCAATGGAATGGAGGAAATATTTCGAAAGTAGATGTTATCTTACATCTTATTTATTCTTCTAGGGCGTTCTCCTATATATCTTAGACAAAAAAAATATTATCAATCTTTTGATTTTCTACCGATTCGAAGTTCACGAAATATGATAGTTGTGAGGTTAAGTGGCTCTGGGGTTCATTCTCCTTTCTTGCAATTGAATTTGCCAAACTTGGAATGTAAGTATGTAACCAAATATATTTTGATAGTCTATTTGTTTAACATATAGTACTCGAAAATTTTCACACTTCTCTCAAATCCCCTTTACAAAAAAGTCAAAATGTAAATAATTTATTGGAACAGATGGTATGGCATGTTATGACATGCTATGACACTTAATACTCCCTCTGTCTCAGTCATTTGTTTATACTTCTCTCAAATTCCCCTCACAAAAAAGTCATAATATAAACAATTTATTGGAACGGAGGGAGTATGACATGTTATGAAACATTATTTAATGGCAAGTAGTTTCACGAGTTTTGTGTCCGTAAAGGAGATTTACACTACTTTACGAATTATTACTTGTCATGTAATAAGTAACAGCTAAACACATCCTTTGAAAATTTTCAAATTTTTGATACAAGATATATCTCCGGAGTATGTTTTTACTAAAGGTGTCGTTTGATTCGCTTTCCAATTCATGAGAAATAGAACTTTTCATGAATTGACTTAACTCAATGATGTTTGGTTACCAAGATTATGAGAAGTTGTACCTCCCATGAAGTTCTACTTTCTACATTATATAGGAAGTTGCTTACCTAGACCCCCTTTGGTAAGTGTAACTTCCTACCTGAATTCACTTACCATTCACGTGAATTACAACTTTACATGAATTTAATCTTCTCAGAAATTTTATTTTTCCATTGTTGAACCAAACACCCCTTTAGAAGTGGGGACTTGTAAAATGGTCTCATGCAAAAATAAAAAAGTAAAAAAAAAAAAAGTAAAAAAAAAAATAAAAAAAATGAAGAAATCGCTTTTGCTAAAGACCGAAATATAATTTATGTTGTGTAGTTTATTCTACGGAGTATGATTTTTAAACTGCCTCATGTAAATTGACCTTTAACCTTGTGGATGATGATAATCCATTATTTTAATCACAAAATTCTCATCTGTCAGACGGTTTTGTAATAAATTTATTGTAAGACCGTTTTATTTGTACTATATTATATAATTTTTGTGTTATTTTAAGTAGTAGTTCAGGTAGTATAATTCGTAACTATTTTCATACTGTTTATATTCTTTTTATGGTTAATTGTAACTAATTTTTTAGTAACCTTATTAGTGACTTTAGTAAATATATTTTATGTTTCGTACCCTTTTAACTGTTATTTGTACTTTGGTCTCACAATAATTTAATGTGAGACTGTCTCACAAGAGACTTATTGTATTTTAATATAGACTAGTGGTTTTTTTTTTCAAATGAAACTGTTGAGTCTTTCGCAGTGGGCTAATAGAATTAGGTGCACGAAACCGGCTCACAAGCAAGTGATGTTCCATCCCAAAACCAATTGGTGATGGGAGGAGTAGCCCATTTACTTAAAGTTAGTCCATTCATTATAATTCTACTGATGTGAGACAATACTCTCACACACATATGGGAAGAGACCTCAATAATCTCTCCCTTTCACATGTGTGCGCGGGCCGAAACTTCCCCTCACTTGGCGCTACTTCACTCCCGACACAACCCCGTGTCGGGCCAACCGGGCTACTCCGCATCTCTAGTCAACCAAGGGAGAGTGTTCAACGGTGACGCTACTCCGCAACCACGATGACGCTGCTCCGCGTTACCCAAGCACTGTCACCACATTGCATCTTGCGGTTTCGGCCAAAACATCGGCTCTGATATCACTTGTTGAGTCCTCCGCAGCGGGCTAATAGAATTAGGTGCACAAAACGGCTCACAAGCAAGTGAGGTTTCATCCCAAAACCAATTGGTGATGGGAAGAGTAGCTCATTTACTTATAAACTAGGTCTTTCACTATAATTTATCGATGTAGGACAATGCCTCTCATACACATATAGGAAGAGAACTCAATAGAAACTACTTGCTTGGTGAGACATACTAACAATGACTAAAAATTAGAGCCGTCTTAGAAATAAAAATAGTGGGAACGAAAATACGGAGTATATTGATTTAACTATCGGAGTATTTCATAAGGATAATCCAAATTATTGATAACTTGCTCAAAATAATTTGAACTATTGTTTATCTCAAAAATCAATCTTTACTTTATTTTATTGTATTGACTAGATTAAAAATTCGGGATAAATATTCATTTTCCATAAAATTACATGCATATTTTACGTGTTTTTTCATTAGTTCTTAGTTTATCAATAATATTGTCGAATTTGACATTCACATTGAAGATTCTGTTTCATTTATGATGATCTTTTGCCCTTAAATGTAAAACCTTAAACTCGGATGAACTAATGTTGACCCGATTCAAATTATACTTGATTTGAAATAGTATAAATAATTAAAATAGATAAAAAAAATTATTTTAATTGAAATCAAACTGAAACTGAAAGTAAAACGAACCCGTTTATTGTTGAATTAATTTATTAACCCGATTAGAATTGAGACGGATGACTCATTGGTGAAGTGTAAGGAATATACTTCTATTGAAAAGCGTGGACATATGACGAGGCGTGATAGATTTGATGCACTCCATGACTCCGTCTATACTTCCACAAGACCACAACCATTGTGACTTCTCTATTAAAAAAAACGGGTGTCCGTGATTTATGATCAAATTTTGTTATTACAATGATTATAATTGGGTACTAGATATTTTGTACTGAGTAGTTAGTACTACCTTAGTTGCGTATAAATATTTATTTTGATAAACACGTAAAAATTTATGAAAAGAAGGAATTATAGTAATAAACTAATTGACTCGTTATTTATTTAGCTAAGGCCTTAAATAATCACGAATTTTCAAATAATATACATTATTATAATGCTTCACAATACGTCAATACTTATGATAAAAACTCTAGTTTTTTTTTAAAGAGATTATCGATAAAAATCTTACTAGATACTGACTGTGAAATAAAAATAATATTCCTATTATCTTTCTTTTTTACATGAAAGTGAAAACGATTTTTTAATAAGTTACTGAAATAATAACTTTTCTTTCAGTCAACTAAAATCTTACGGAGTATTTTAACTATTAGAAATATTTTTCAATAAACATTACCAAACACTTCCACAAATCCCAAAAAGCTGAAATTGTAAATCAATTAGGTAGCATGATCAAAGAAGCTAGTCATAATATACACACCGAAATATGGAGAACAATTCAAAGGAGAATCCCAACGTGAAACATATTTTATCCATTTTTTTCATCTACACGCGTATTACTTCTTTACAAATTATTTAGTTAGCGTCATTTATAAATAGTGTTTTTTGTTTTCGACAAAATATATGTTGATTTTTAGTACGGAGTAATAAAACATACGGAGTAATACTTAATCCTTATTTAACGCGTTCTCTTTAACATACTTCATACTTTTTAATATAGACAATGGATAAACAAAATGCAGCTCTATTTTTTTATTTTTTTTTAATTTTTTTTTTTAAATTTAAATTTGTGCATCACCCTTATAGAAGCATTTTTAATATAATGAAGAAATAGCATTTAACAACCCATATATTTCAACTGGTATGTAATTATCACATAATTGGTCTTTTTTTCTTTTCCTAAAATACAATCATTGCGGTTATTATTATAAGCATAATTTATCTATATATACAAATTCTCATGTGACACCGTCTTATAATTATTGTAAAAATCATTTCATTTAATTTGTACTACTCCATATTACACCATATTAATTACTCTACAATAATTTAATGAATATATAAATACCCATGATATTATTCATAATACGTATATACTGTTAGAATTAATCCATAAATATATAAATAGCCGCATCTCCATACTAAATTAATTGGTAAATCATAATAGCGGAAGCGTACCTGAATACATTATTAGAATGGTTGGAATGACCGCACGAAGGACGGTCTTTGGATTAGGTCTTCTGACAGACACACAGGACCAGGGTTTCTCTCACTGATGGGATGTGGGGAGATTAGGTTTTCAGTGTGCTGTCAGGGACCATAACCCTGCGTTTATATAGGGAGAGGGTTTAACCCTAGTAGCCCTATAATAGCCACCTCATCTGATGGGCCCATCATCCATCAGATAAAGCCATAATGGGTATCTACACTGTATTAATATCTGGCCCATACTTTATAAGACGTTATTAAATAAGCCCATATTAAATAACCGTAGTGGATCACATAATAGTTGGGCTTAACTCAATGATAGCCGATAAATACATAAGACCAAATAAAATGTCCACATAAATTGTATAAGACCCAAAATTCTTACAGTCTCCCACTTGGGTCAAATGCAATTATATGTGGCACCCGAAAATTGTATTTATCCATAACCTTACGAGCTCGATAGTAGTGCTATCAATTCGTCCAAACCGTCTTATGCAATTCGGTCCATTGATCATACCAACATAGAATCAAAGCGGCCTTTGCCACAGTTTGTCGTGACAGGACCCTCAATGGTCACATATGTCAATACAATCAACGACATGAATCTAGCATGGGAGTGTAGCGTGGAAATAGCATCCGAAGTGATCCAAAGAATATGCATTTTCCAACTGGTCCACTTTAGTGAGATCAACCAAAACCGTACAGAGTGAAACATAAAACTGAAATCCTTATTTCTGCAGAACATTATAACCGAACATGATAGGTGTCTAAGTGAACATCGTATTAACAAACTCCCACTTAAACTGAATTTCCTTAAACCGCAACACTAATTGAGCAGTGGCCAACGTGCTCACAAAAGACATCAGTGGTGATTCATTAGTAAGCGGATCCGCAATTGGAGTTTGTATAATGTGTTCACTACAACCTTTTCACTCTGAGTTATTATTGAACAACACATAGTTAGTTTGTGCTGTTATGAAACTGAATAGCAACCATATTGTCACATAATGACATAAGTAATCCTTTATATCAAAAAGAATTTGCAGCACCATAAACATAATTTGCTATTCAACACTTTATTCGAGTCGGCAACTGAATGATCTCAACCTGATCCGACTTCCTGATTTTGAGCAAGTAATGTTTTGCTCTATAAAATGACAATAACATATGCGCTGCCTTAAACGGATTCAACGATCCATATCCGTAATACATAATTATTTGTCATACATACCAAATGATGTACATGATTGCAAATGCATACAATCTATGTACCATGAAGGTGACGCTACTACATTTCTTAAAAAGAGATTAAGCTTTAAAATATCACCATGACATAATCTTAGGGCATTATCAAAAGCAGAATAATTAAATTCCATAAAAATGGCATAAGTACAACATTAGTGGTACTCCCACTGAACCTTAGTACCCACAGCATTAACCATATTTCGCTAAATGACCAAATAAGGTATCAATATGGTAAATTTAGGATTCATTCGACGGAAAACACAATTAAATATTAGATGGATTGTGAAACCTTTTACTTTAATCATTTGACAAAGTCTTAAGATCAAAGTTTAAGTAGCTCCACCAATATTATCGTAAAGGAGCACTATTAAAATCCATCTAACGTCACATGATACCAGATGCCATATATATACATTATTGTTCTTATTGAGGAGATTTGCATTATTACTTTATAACATTACCATTTAAATCCATCGGATTATATGCCTTATGGTAATGATGTGTGATTGCAATAACCCCCTTTCAACAAGACCATTATTCCTTATAGCATCAATCCACTTTTAAGAGTTATTTACTTTAATAGGTTGACAAAATAGGTAATTTGATCCTAATATTTTACCATCCCATTATATAACACCTTTACTTTAATAGTGCACCTTATTATTCGTTTATTACATCATTATCAATATTATCCTCAGAAAATAATGATGTAATCACTTATATTTGCACTTATTACCTTTAGTGGATTTTCTTATTAACATAAATTCTTGAGGTATTTGAGGTTGCATTACCGGATTAGGAGATATAAAACATTATTTGTACCTTTTCTCCCACTCAAACTCAATATCCTCAAGAAATCACATAATTTTCCGTCTCAAAATGCTTTAATAGTAAGATTTGTACTTATGTACCTTTTGCCAAGAGCCAAACAAACAACAACATAATTATTGACTAATTTTGAGTCCAATTCATAATCCTTTTAGCTTTTCAGCTATAACCTTAATTGAACGTCACAAGTGTAATTTAATTACACTATCCTTCATTAGTCATTATCATATTTTGAAACTTTACTGAATACAAGCTGCAATACATAATACATAATCCAAATGCAAAGAGTTTGATTAATCACACTCTCTACTAGGCTTTCACACCACATATTAGAGAACCTTATAATATGTTGTGATATTCAGACACAAAATAATCATTATGAGAATTTCATAGATAAATCTCAACATAATCCACATGATTAGTCATATTTACAATAGTAAGCATGACTGTACTTGAGAAACTTAATCCTTTACCGAGCAAAGCTCAGTCAAAATATTTGAATATGTTGAGAACCATAAAAACCTTATAAAAGAAATATCAATATCAATTCCAAAATTTTGTCTATTAATTAATATAATAATGTGGATCGCCACTATTTGAAATAGTGATTGACCCATAAACCTTTTTATATTAATTATAAGACGTCCGAAATTATATGGCCTGGATATCAATCATCTTATATTTAAACTTTATCTCCTCAGTTTCAAGACCAAAGTCAAGTGCCAAAGCTGAGAGATTAATTCACATCGACACAAAATATAAATTTTATGTCAAGTCACATAGAAATTCTCCATAATATATTTGCTTATATCCATGAATTTAACTGCAAGTTTAACTTTACAGGAGGCAATCATAAAATTATTTATTTAAAAACACAAAATAACATTATTGAATTTGGATTGAAAATGTCGCCCTTTTATTTTTGTTCCAATAAAATAATTTTGATCAAAAACAATATGTTCCAAAATTTTCCTGAAAACAAAGTGTAGAACATTTCTTCCAAACTCAAACAATAAATCATTAACGAAAACCTTATAAATGTTATTGCCTCAACTTTATCTGTCAACACCCCTAAATTATTTTGACGAATCTTTCATCATCATTTGGTGATTGGCATCACTTGCATCAAAATACTTCATGTGAGAGTAATTAGAGTACTCCCACAATATTAATTAATAAATATATAAGCAAAATTTAACATTAAACAAAACTGATATAAGGAGTAAAACCTTATCATCACAAAAACATTATATATGACATAACATTTCCTTCTTTGTCCAATCTTTATAAAATAGACAATTACAGGGCCTTAAGAAATATTTTCCTGTTATTGTCACCTTTAAGATGGACACTTGCAGCTTTATACTTGATGAAATTAAATACAACCTGAGTTGTCCTTACTTTCTCCTTACAAATTTCCTTAAAAGTTTCATAACTTTTACATTATTTGCAGCAATGCCCTTAATATTGTATCAAATGTCACAAAATACTTGTATTTTAAATGTCACCACATCTTATAGTCACGTGAGTTCACACGAAACTTTCATCCGAAAGAGTAGTGAACATATATACAAGTTCACATTAATGTGACCAAAAAACCAAATATTTACATTCTCTAACCATTTATAAAAATGATTTCACAAGAATTGAGAATGTCGCCTTAATTGACAAATAATTAACCTTTTATTGTCAGACTTGATGAACAAAACAAAACAATTGCCCAAGATCCAAAAAATATATACCGAATTAGTGTCAAACATCAGGTCAGCCTAAAATAAAGTGTCGTACAATGCAGATATATAGTCGTTAGACGTAAGCATTCATCTGCGATTGACCACTTTCCTTAAGAAATTAGTAACCAAATGTTGACGGTAAGTACTCGTAAATAATAAACCTTCCTTTGGGCCGATCTATAATTCACGAGTATAACCGAATAACCGTCACACACTCATTACCAAATATATGTATATGATTCGGTCTAATAATGGTCTTCCTTTGGGCCGACCATTATCCGTACGAGTCATAGACACAAAACCTTTTTATGCTCGAAATAAGCCACTTTTCATAAGACAAGTCACTTTGGCGACTTGCTCTTTCAAAAGCTCATTTTCAAACACAATATAACCGAAATAATTTGACCGAGTTTGACTTTATTTAACCGAAATTTCTTTATGGGCATAAACCATAATGAAGTCATATTATAATGACATTCCCTTAACTTTATTCTCAGATTCCAACTTTGGCTTTTCTCCCATCATAAACAAGACACCTAGCACAACATCTGATCCCATCTTTGGATGGTAATCAGACTTGTAAGTGGTCATCTTGTGTAGTGATCGAAAACTAACGGTAAATTATGTCAAACATTAAGCCTTCCTTTGGGCCGACTTAACATTCTCAAGCATTATGAACCGTAACCGTTACATTCTCATCACCACAAGCATGATTAAATTCCTGTTAAATAATGGTCTTCCTTTGGGCCGACCACTATTCACATGAAACTTAATCACACACAATTGTCATAATATTTTGAATTATATAACCTACGTAACAGAGGTTACTTTGGCAACATGTTATTTCAATTATATAATCCAATATATTAGACACGATAATAAACCGAATAGCCAATTTCTTTATGAATCTGAAAATTTATACTTTAATATATCAAGCACAATTAACATAATTCAATTCATACAGATAAATAAGATGGACATTCGTGCATGAAATATTATAAAAGTACATATAATCATAGAATAAATCAAAAAAATTTAATTTGTCATGATCACAAATAATACCATAAATAAATGCATGTCACCATTTAATCCAAACCCAAATTACCAAAAACCTCGTGGAAGAATCAGAAGATCGTAGCCGAAAAATAACAAGAATGGGTATCATAATACGGAGTATGTCATAAGAGAATATCATCCATAAGATGGAAATAAAACATAAAGATCATATCTTCCAAATTAACATAAAATCATGCCCCAAATAAAATAAAATACTAGAGCTCCGTATGAATCAAGCGACAAGCATCACATAAAATTAGAAACAAATTGAATTTGACCCAACAATAGGCATGTATACACAACTCATCAAGAAATATACGAATCCCATTAAAAAATAATAGGCATATACAAGAGCACCATGAAATAAAAGCACAAGTAATTAACATGGCAATGAAGTTAATAGTACTGAAGATTCGTAGCAGACAAAGGGGAGACAAAAAAAAAAAACAAGAAGATTCATAATGAATTAATGATGTCTACCAAAAACAAGATATTCATGCCAATCACAAAGGAAAAACGCCGAATCCTTCACATAGATGATGAACGAACATGACGGTTTTACAATTTCCCAAAACATGAACCATTATACGGTGTACATACTGAAATCTGTCCAAATAATTTAATACGGAGGTGTCTCTGATACCACTTGTTAGAATTAATCCATAAATATATAAATAGCCGCATCTCCATACTAAATTAATTGGTAAATCATAATAGCGGAAGCGTACCTGAATACATTATTAGAATGGTTGGAATGACCATGCGAAGGGCGGTGCTGGATTAGTCTTACGACAGCGCGGGGCGGGGTTTCTCTCGCTGATGGGATGTGGGAGATTAGGTTTTCGGTGTCTTTGTCGGGGCCCATAACACTGCGTTTAAATAGGGAGAGGGTTAACCCCTAGTAGCCCTATAATAGCCACCTCATCTGATGGGCCCATCATCCAACAGATAAAGCCATAATGGGTATCTACTGTTTGTATTAATATCTGGCCCATACTTTATAAGACGTTATTAAATAAGCCCATATTAAATAACCGTAGTGGATCACATAATAGTTGGGCTTAACTCAATGATAGCCGATAAATACATAAGACCAAATAAAATGTCCACATAAATTGTATAAGACCCAAAATTCTTACATATACAACTATGTCGTATTATTAATTAATAGTGAGAAAAAATATTATTAACCACAAGTTTAGATTTGGTATGTAAATATGTAATTTGGAGAACATGTTTGTCAATGCTACCAGAATTGCCGGAACTTATGTCACAAGTTGCCGCACCACAACAACAACACGTATACTGTGGAGAAATACATGCAACAAAATCTTTAAATTAAATTTGATCAAAACTAAAGCCTACGATAAGTGCCGCAAGTGTAATTTAAACTTGTTTTTTTTTCAACTCCACGGTTAAAATTCCATCCAACACAAATTTACTATTTAAAAAAAAAAAAAAAGTACAACTCAGCTTATATAAATTCAACTTAGTTTTTTAAAACCCAAATTAAAAATATCTAAAATAAAGCCTAAATATTAGCTCATGTTTCGATATTTATATTTTCGGATAGGCATGCGCATAATTGAATGGATACGTCAAATGGACGGGATCAAGTAAATATGATTTTAATTAAATTGAAAAATTATCAATTTATCATGTCAAATTAAGCTACATGATAAATAATTAGCTTACCATTAGATAGATAGTTAGATACCCTAAGACCAGCCGTAGTAGACAATTGAAGGTAGGTCTTCACCTCCCTTTTTGATTAAAAAAACAATAAAAATTTTGGACCTCCCCCTCCCTTGCTCCACCTAGGTCCAAAATTCATAATTTTTCACCTAGGTGAAAACCTCATTTTTTCAATTTTTTATTAATTTTTTTTATTAATTTAATTAAATGAAATTTCTTTTTAAGTTTTTATTTTGTAATTGATAATAATATATATTAAAAAAAGTCTAACACAACAAATAATGAAGCGACACGTGCCGGATGATAAATTTTTTTTTCTTTATCTTTAAAATTTCTTCATTCTCTATAAAACGAACTCAAATTTCATATCATTTAAATCATTTTACATTTGTTTATCTTTTATTAGGAAACAATCAAGTAAAAAAAATCTCAACAAATTATGACTGGTAATAATCAAAACTTTTTCACCAACTTATTAAATTTTATCCGAATTAAATTAAACGTTCATTTAGTTTGTAAAAATATTAAGAAAAATTATATGTAAATATTAAATGTGAAGTGTATAAAAATATTGATAAAATAATGAGAAGGCGCAGTGCAGGCGCAGTGTTATTGTGTTGGTAAATTAAGAGGTAGGTTTGGTGGAAAGGTAATGAGTTGAAAAAATAATATTTTAATGATAAGGGTAGGTTAAGACCTACCTTCCAAGACCACTACAGCGGGTAGTCTAAGCAATCCACGTTTAATTTGTAGTAAATCGATCTTCTCACATGGTCCACTGACTCCACTCTAAGAAATTGGCCTTATATTATTTAGTTGGTCTTGCGGTCCATTCTACTCGTCGGTGCAATAATTAACAAAATAATCGCACTGAAGAGAAAATATAATGCAAAACATCGAATTTATATATAAAATGACGAGGAGTAAATGTACGATACTATCCAAATGCCTCGTGGCGGAGTTGAGTCTTTCAAAAACACGATGGCGAGGAATTGAGAGGTCACGGGTTCATTTCCTGGAATGAGCTTTGCGGATCACTGCCATCCTACTGGGATGACTTACGCATACGTGTGGTTTGAGGTATTGCAGTCTTGGGAGAACCGTCCTCGTTACCAAAAAAATAAAAAAAAATAATAAAAAAAAAAAAGAAAAAAAAATGTACGATACTAAGCCAAAAATCGACTACATCTGGCGCTAGTTGAGTTGCACCAGAGCCATCAAAGGTGAATAAATGATTTTTGCGCGGTTTGAAAAGAAAGTTTGAGTAGATTTATAAAGAATGTGTTACGGGGCTTGATATATATTATATTGACTCAATAGTATTTAGACGTTAATCGAAAAATATTACAACTCGACTTTCGAAAGTGATATTTAAAACACAGATTAAATATTTTATACTCGTACAAATGTAAAATGATGAAAGCAATTTTTTTTGAAATATAATTGTTTGGAACAAGTATTTTCCACAAATAATGCCGATTTTGGGCCTTTGGCACCCTTTTATTTTTGTAGAGGGTATGTTGAATGTGTACTATTTTACTAACAAATATTCAAAACAAAATACTCCGTATTTTATTCATGTCTATAATTTCATAAAATAAGAATTAAAAAAAAAAAAAAAAAAGGAAGAAAAGGAAATTAAGACATACAATGAACAACGTATACCCTTTAGGGTGTGTTTGGTTCAAGTTAGTGTGGAATGAGGTATGGGTTTAGAATCACTTAAACCCATACCATGTGTTTGGTTGATGTTTTTGTGATTTTGATACCCATACCTCAAACCCTCAAGGTATGGGTTTTAGAAACCTTAGGGAGGGGGTGGGTATGAGTGATTCCAAACCCATGGAATCAAAAAGTAAAATAAAAAAAACACTATTTTTCACTTATTTTTCTTAGCTATACATTTTTTTTTATCGTAAATAGATTAATATTTTATCAATACTTATTTTTCTTAACTATACTATTATTTTTTTTGGATAAAAATAATAATTTTTTTGTTACACGGTAAATAATGTTATGGACGTAAGTTGAACGCTACTTTAATATATAATGTCACTGTACTTTGGTTTATAAAAAAATTCTTGAGTGAGACAGTCTCACGATAATATTATCGTGAAACCTCTCACAATTAGGGGTAGTTACTTAATTAGTGAGGGTAGGTCTCTTTAATAACTAGTATATCTCAATTCTCACATGTGAGGCGGTTTTACATGAGACGTACTGAAAATTCTTGATGGTATATAAAGCTATTGGGACAAAATGTATACTTTATAATTTATTTGCCAAAATTGGAAAAAAAAATTGAATAATGATTTTACTAATAAGTTGAATACCACTTTAAGTTTAATAATTCTACATTTAGTTTGGTCTATTTTATATAATTTTAAATATTTGACATTTAATTTTTATTTATATTTAGGATGATGAGGTTTTATATTATATTTTTATGTACCTAACTTGTAAAAAAAAAAATCTAAAAATAATTAGTTTAGGTGAATTGTGTGGAAAAAAAAAGAAAAAAAAACCACAAATTTTGATTTGATTCCTGATTCCAATAGTTTGCATCCAAACACTAGATATAGGAATGAATATCAACCCAGAATTGAACCAAACACAAGGTTTCAAGAATCAAGTCCCAAACCCATACCAGCTTGGAATGATTCCTGATTCCAAACCCATACCATCGTGCGAACCAAACACGCCCTTAACTCTTTGAGTTCAGTTTTAAATTAGTAGCTGTTTCATCTGATCTTGTTATTTTTTTAACTTATTTTTTATTTTGAAAATAAGTACTTTGTATAAGTGATTATATTTTCATTACAATTACAAAATATATCTTAATACTTATAACAAATAAAAATGTACTCCGTATTCTAGAAATAAACAGATGAACAGATAAGTGAACTAAAATAATACGGAGTACTATCCAATTTAATCATCGAAACAACGTGATAATAACTAGTACTAAATGAGTAGTTAAACATTACACTCTTAACATCCCATTTCATTGGATAGAAATAAAAGGGAAACACAAAATGTTTGAGGGACAAAGTTAAACACAATAATAAATGCCCTAAAAATTAAGACATGTTATTTAAATTTCTACACCACACAAGTAGTCGTAGAAAAATTTGAGCCAAAAATATGTGAATGATATGGCAAACAATACACGATATATACCCTTGGTTTTATATGAATGGTCGTATAGTACGTAGACATCTTATCTTATCGTATATTGAAGGCCAATACATAAATAATACTCGACGTTCCTTTATTTTTGGTGGTTGCTACTTAACAGTCAATTGGGTCAATCGGAAATTACGTTAACTTTGAAGGAAATTTTGTGTAGTTTGTGCCCCTACAATATAGACATATCTACACGCACATCAATTTTGGCCTTCATCAATAATGGATGTATGCATCTTATATATTCTATATGTAGTGAGGACAACTATTTGATCAATTTTGTAATAGGAATCGAAATATCTCGTCGTTTGCGGATAAGAAAATGGGAGTCGACATTATTTGGATTTTTAGAACACCTGGTATAGATTAACTGATAGATTTATAGGGATCAAAGTGACTTAGGGTTCTCTACACCTTATTTGTTCTGAAGTCGAAGGTTGTTGATATGAAATCTTCTTGATTTTGTTTTTGAAATTTTCTTATTTTCAATGTATTTGGTGGGGAGAACATGCCCTTAATCGAATAAAGCTTTACTATTGATGTATCGTTCTATTTTAGTTACCAGCTCAATTATCCGCTTCACAATATACATGGATATTCATGTCGTTTTGTTAAGTAAATTTTGTCGTGTAAGTGTTATTTCAAGTCACTCATTTCGTTTAGTTTGCAACTTAGCTTACGAGTTCATTTGTACGTGTAGACCACCATCAAGGTTTTAAATATCGATTGCAGTATAGATATCGTACTTAACACGTTTGTCGGAGCCTAAATCATGACACAGGACTAATTTGAAAGTTATTTTAAAATATCATTAATCTCAACACACAACGCACTCATATCACTCCATCCACTACAACAAATTAACACTTGGGCCACGAATTATGCCACGGTAATTAGTAAAACGTGGCATAATTTGCTTTAGCCACGGAAAAAACTATTTTGATTGGCCACGGGAAAAATTTAAGCCACGGAAGTAATATGTCGTGGCAAATAATCACTTGCGCCACGAAAAAAGTTAAAATCGTGGCAAAAACATTCATTTAGCCACGATTATAACTTTTCCGTGGCGCAAGTGAGTATTTGCCACGACATCATTTTTTAGTGGCGAAAAAACTCTTCTTTAGTTATATTAGATTGCTGGTATTCTGCTACAGTTTTGAACCGAGAAGAAATGGTGGGAAGACATCTCGAAAAGGGTGACCGAGAACGTTGCGCAGGAGGATAAATGTAGAGAGATCGTCCGCCTAAGTTATGATAACTTACTATATCATCTTAGAGCGTGTTTTCTCTACTTTGGCATCTTTCCGCAGAGCTTTCAAGTGCCAGTTTGCAAGCTAAGTTCCCTGTGGATTGCAGAGGGATTGATTAATTTGGAAGAGGGAACAGAACTGAGGAACAGGCCGCACAGTATCTTCAAGAACTTGTTGACAGGAATCTCGTATTGGTAGAGAAAACTGACTGTACCAACAAGATCAAACTTTGTCGGGTGCATGATGTCCTCCACGACTTATGCATCAAGGAAGCCAGACAAGAGAACATGATTAACCAAATTAGAGATCTTGATCACTTTATTAGGAGTTCACGGGATTGGGACACCCATCGACGTCTTTCAATCCACAATTGTGTTTTAGAGTACCTTACGTTGAAGGCTTCAGGTGCACGGGTGCACTCATTCTTGTCATTAGGTTCGGAAACTGTCCTACCTGTCTGTGATATCGAGCATTTCCCTGGCGCTTTTTAAATGCTCAGGGTACTGGACGTGTCATCAATTCTGCTGCAACGTTTTCCCAAACTGTTGCCTAGTTATGTTGTGAATGGAATTGAATGGAGGGAATATATATATAGGGCTAAGATCCGTGCGCACTACCTTATGGTGTGCACCAGTTAGGTACACAAATCTGTGTATTAGGTACACAAACTTTGATATTAGGTACACAAATATGTGCGTTTTACATAAATGATGTGACAAGTTTTTGTTCCCTATAATTCAGAATATGTCACAAATAAAGTATTACTCCCACTACAACAAATTAACACTTGGGCCACGAATTATGCCACGGTAATTAGTAAAACGTGACATAATTTGCTTTAGCCACGGAAAAAACTATTTTGATTGGCCACGGGAGAAAATTAAGCCACGGAATTAATATGTCGTGGCAAATAATCACTTACGCCACGGAAAAAGTTAAAATCGTGGCAAAAACATTCATTTAGCCACGATTATAACTTTTCCGTGGCGCAAGTGAGTATTTGCCACGACATCATTTTTTAGTGGCGAAAAAACCCTTCTTTAGTTATATTAGATTATAACTTGTATGTCACATAATAAAGTTAAAATAAACCGTTCCACGATAATAAGAAAAAAAAATGTGTAAGATTATAAATTTCTTATTAAATCTATCATTTTATTTTATATGTGCTTAAAACTATCTAATTTTATTTTATTTTTTTATCAAAACAAAATAAATTTCATTAGTTTGAAAGATAGATAACAATTAAAATTGACTTTCGTGTTAACAGAACTCAAATGTATGTGCAAAATACATATATAATATTTTTTTTTCATGTGTTTAATAATCAAAAAATTATAAAACGTTAATGGTGTAAGTGTTACAACATTAACCTTAAAAATTAAAGTGTAACCAAATATCTAAGATAGACAAATATTTTTTGTTTGGTAAAAATAGGGCATTTACTCTTAAATAATGTTTTAAGAATTTTTTTGGACTCGGAAAATAATACAGAGTATATTCATCATATAAATCAAACAAAGACAGGGTCATAGTTAGTGTTTAGAAATAATTTAAAAACGAGGTCAATATATATAAAAGAAGTGATAAACATAATCTCAGAAATATTAAGTACAAAAATTTTATCTCTAGTATGTCTATATATCACCTCATTTATTTAACAATATTGAGAAATAATTATTTTTAAAAAAAATTACTATTTCAAATTTAATAATGTAAAATATAAATTTATTACTACAAATATTATAGCTAAATCGCAAAAATAATAACCTGATTAAAGTTTAAGTAACTATTGATTACATGATTAGTCAATAATTTCCAAGTGGCACAATGGTTAATCCATTAACTTGTAAGTGAGAGGTCAGGGGTTCAAATCTTTTTTCCAACATTTTTTTAAGCCACGGAAAAAAAGTTTCGTGGCAAGAGAAATGTAAGCCACATAACTTCTTAGCCACGGGATTATCCGTGGCAAAAAACTTAGATTTAGCCACGGGATAATGCGTGGCCAAAAACTGAAATCTCGCCACGATTTAGTTTTTTCTGTGGCTATTTTTTTGCCACGGCCACTTGCGCCACGATTAAATTTTCGTGGCAAAGTGTCATAGCCACGGAAATTTATTACTTGCGCCACGAATTTTGTCGTGGCGCAAGTGACAAATTGTTGTAGTGATCACCGTTCATACTTCCCATAACCATCTATATTTATTAGGGAGAAAATAATAATATGGTATATTATCAGAATATACCATATAATTAGATATTGTTATCTTAACGAATAAGTTATAATGTTATTAGATCTAGGGTTTCCTAGTATTGAGAGAATGAGAGGTACTATGCACACGGAAAATTGACGAAAAAGTCCTTTCCGCACGAAAAATTGACTAGTGATATGAGTCCTTTACGTACTTATTTTACCAACTTTGCGAAAATGAAGATAAAGATATGATTGATGATGGAGATTTTTTTGGTTTGTTTCTATTTCATTTCTTAGTTTTCCAATCATAAAGTTCGTTGTAATGCCTTTACGATTACGGGAGAGTATTAGGCAAGAAATAAGAAATATGGTATGGTATCTAGAATGTACCATATAATTAAATACTTTTTATCTTACCGAATAAGTTACGGAGTATAATATTATTAGATTTAGGGTTTCCTAGTATTGGAAGCCATGGAAGGTACTATAAGTACCTCAACCCTTGTTATGTAATTCAACACACAACTAACTTATCGGCTCGTAATACTCCATATCATTAGAATTTGTCAAAATCGACACCCGATAAACCGCCTCAAACCGACCAAAATAACCCAAATAAACTCGCTTTTTACCCAAACCAAAAGCGACCAACCCAAACGACCGAAAAAATGGGTCATAACTTGGGCAAGTAGCGGGTTAACCCGTTAAGTTAAGAAATTTACGTTCCAAGATAGAAAATGTCAATATTAATTTTTTTTTCACATGAAATTTTTTATTTTAAATTAATTTTAAACATTTCACACTGACCAAACTACTCATAATTTACAATTTTCACTTAAATATAATATTTATTATTTAATAATTGTATAAACAATCATACGTAGTAATGATGTTTGTTAGTTGCATTGGACATTGCGAATTATGATTTGAGACATCTTAAATCACTATTTACGAAATTTTGAAACAAAACTACATGTGGAGAATAAGTGAAAAAATGTGGAAAAAAATATGATACTAAAAGTCGGTAATTCGGGGTAACATTTTAGAGTGTGAAGATACAACTTGGACTCTACAAGTACGGATCAAAATCTTCATTGTTATATTTTATTGTTTTACTTTATGATTTAAACTGTTTAATATCCACATCACCTTATAATTAATACTCCGTATGTTATACGTAAATATTGACTTAATAATTACACGTCTATATATACTTATTTTGAAATATTATCAATTTTTAACTTATAATTCAATTTTTTTTTTATTATATCATCAATTAAAGTATTTTTTCTCAGTGAAAACTAAACCGTTATACAAAAAACGAAAAAAGAAAATATCGATAAAGGGGCGTTAATTAACCCGTATTTTGACCCTAACCCGACCTGCAACCCGTATATTACCTGAACCCAAAATACACCCGACCCGTATGTTACCCGGTTTATGGTTATCCGAACCGAAAACACTTGACCAGGCTTTGTTTGTGGGTATAATATCAGCTGAATGCACTGTTATCAGAATTGCGATTTAATCCTACAATTCTACGGTTTTACCATCCAAAAAAGCATAACTGATCTTTATTTTACAATTCATTTCCTCTTTCCCTCTAGTTCGTATCAACGGTTCAAATTTTATTTACGTACAATTTAATTGTTACGGAGTATTAATTTTATAAGCAGGAAAAATAGAGAAAATACTCATCCACTTGGGCAGGAGCTCCCAAGATAACGTCTGTTGAAATAACAAACCTGAATATGTAAGTTAACTCGGACACTAGCTAGTTTTCCACGGGCAAAATTTATAGCCCATTATGCTAAATAAGAAACAAGTTATTACAACAAAAACTTGGCCAAACATTGATTTGAAGCCCAAAACACAACCCCGCATCATGTAATTAAGTATTCAGTACCAAGGGCGAAGCCAGAAACTTATTATCGGGGTAGCGAAAATAATTTTTAGAACATAACATATGATATTTTGCCTTGTAAGTATATAATTTGGGCTAACATACATCTATATTTTTGTATATTTTTGTCGATTTAGGGGTAACATGTGCTACCCTTTGTTACTACGTGGCTTCCCCTCTGTAATCAGTACCGAACTCAACTCGACCCGAAATGACACACCACCAAAGTCAATCCTACTCGATCGAATAGATGACTTGAGCCAAAATGATTGTAACCCGAGTTAACCCAAAACCTACTTTGGCTACTCTAACGTGCTTATCCAAAAAATAAAAATTATACTCATATTTTTTCAAATTATTCTCTCTAAAAATCGACGATCATTTTGTTTTCCTTTCCAAATAAGAAAGTAAATAACGATTGAACAAGAGAGGAGATTATAAAAATTTGATAGTCATAATGGACTCATTAAGATAATTTCATAATATCTCACATGATTTTCTATTATGCTATATGTTAAAAGTTGTGTAGAAATTTTTTTTCCACCAATAAATAATGTTTAAAAAAATGAATGTCAAGAATTACCGTAATAAAGAAAGTATTATACCATCTGTCCTAATAAATTATTTATGTTTACTTTATCTTCATCCTCAAAATAAAGTAAATATAAAAATTCATTGAGTAAGTTTATTAGACCATCGTTATTGGTATTTTTTTATAATACACAATCCAAATAACATATTAATTTCTCTCTCATCAAATCTTACAACCCACAATCCCAACATTTTATCAGTTTTTACGCATTAGTGTTTATCAATAACTCATGCCAACCCATATTACCTATTATTTTAATATATATTTACCTCACTTTTTCTTATTTCATCTAATGACATTAAAGTAGAGCTGACCGTTGGCGGGCTTGGGATGGACATGGGCCGGGCTCAGTGTACCAAAATCTGTCCGGCGGGCCCAAACTATGTGTCCATGTCCGCTATGGCGGGCTTAATGTGGTTGCCCATATCCGCCAACATTTGTTTGGCGGGCATCATGAGAACATGGACAAATGAAACGATAAATTTGACAAGATTTAAATGTTCATATACAATACAAAAGTCACCAACTCAACATATTACGCATGTTAAATCTTTGAGACTATAATCTAAAATCGTATAAAAATCACATAGTTTCAATTACATACTAAAATCCAAGGGAAAAAAAATAAGCATCGGACATTTTAATAACTTAGTAACTTACTAAATTTTATTTTAATGGGCTTACGAACTTATGGACATTTAAATTTAGTCAGTGTCCGCCAAGATTAATTTAAGCGGCTAGTTTCTTTGTCCGATAACCATTTTATTTTTATATTTTAGTGACCAAACCCGCCATTATGGCGGGCCAAATGGGCCGGGCTAAATGGGCTAGCCCGCCCATGAACAGCTCTACATTAAAGGTTGCTAATGGTTGCTCAACTAATCCACTTTGTTTGACTTTCATTAGGTTGACAACTCAAATATTATTTTTCCTTTTTTTTTTTTTTTTTTAAAATGATAAAAGTTGCAACCCACGTCAAAAAATCACCAATTAACATGATTTTGTAAGATAATTTCATGTGTACGGCGACATATTCTCAACTAACTGTTACCAATTTAATACTTAAAAAATTACTAGTTTAACGCATAATGTGACCCTTTTTTTAGTCACTTAAATATTTTGATTGATCATAGCTAACTCGTCGTACGCGTAAAATGGTTTAAAAATGGAACAAAGTTGTCAAAGGATAAGTTATGCGGCAAAGTTAATTGATAGCAATAGACACGTGTAATATATAGGCGCTAACGTGTTAAATGGTAAATTCAGAGTGATTTAGCTCACTGGTTATTTGACACCTTCAGCTTTGGTGGATTTAACATTTAATGTTAATAATATACGGAGTACTCCGTAACATAATTATACTTGTAATTTGGAGATGTACGTGATGAAGACTTCTATGTTTTTCCTAGTTGTTCAATATAATATACTCCCTCCGTTTCGGTGATTTGTTTACGTTTACTTTATAAATATTTATCGATGTGAGGAGAGAGGTTGAGAAAAAACTAATAAAATAATAATATAAGTATAAAGAGGGTCCCATTTGCTTAAATTATCAAAGGTAATTGGTTGAGGAAGTAGGGGCCACCTCCCACATGGGTCAAGCATGACCATTTTTAGAAAGTGTAAACAAATGATTCGTACGCCCCAAAATAGAACAATAAGTCTCCCTTAAAACGGGTTATCAGTCTTACGCTTAAAACGGGTCAAGTATTCATCCACTTGCACACATAAGACAAAACACTTTACTTTTTCCTACACTTTTTACTTTTGTCTTATTCTAAATATTTGACCCGTTTTAAGCTTAAAACGAGTTACCCGTTTTATATGAGAATTTGTAAAAATAGAAAGTGTAAACAAATGACCGGGACGGAGGAAGTAGTTAGTAGTTACCACACAACAAAGGAGGGAGCGAGTCTTGTGAAAGGCGAAGATAATCTTCTAGTGAATCGTGAATTTTTATACTCGTACGTGAAATGTGATCCCATTTGGTCTAATCATAATCATTATTATTGACTAAAATATGATCATTTATACCTCTCAATAATGATCACATCATACTCAATTGTTAAATCACCCTAAATACGATCACATTTAAAGCATAAGAAAAACTCATTCTCTACCTTCTAAGTTCTAACTGTTCTCAGTGAAAGACTGAAAGACGGGTTTTTTTAAGACTTTCCCAAGAGAGGAAGACATCTCAAAATTAAGCAACAAAACGAACAACATTAATATGCACTATTTATTTTTTATTTTTTTGGTGACGAGGGGTTTAGTTCCCCGGCCCCAGGCATTCCAGCGAACCTCGCAATTCCTGCCATTGCAAGCTTTGAGGTTGCCCAAGTCTACCACTAGACTGCAAGCACTTTGGTTATGCACTATTTATTACACTACTACTAAAATTACCAAGAAAAAGTTAGAAACATTATTAATAATTTACTCAGTATAACCTAAAGTTTTCCTTGCTAGAGCTCCTGTTTAGTAGAGCTGAACTCTTTCTCATTTTTACCGCCGTTATTGTCGTCGTCGTCGTCGTTGTGTTCATCGCCATGACTACCGAAGCCGAGCTCGTCACAAAACTTATCTTTGGCCCAACGCATGCTCTCGGTAAACATATCTCTAGCGTCGCCGCCTCGTTGCTTGGCATCACCCCCGTGGCCCATCATTTTGTCGGTTGCAGCCATACCACCCAAAATTGCCGTCGATGAGTTCCCTGCCACCGTCGTAACCACCGTTAGCACCACCACTATCACCACTAATAAAACTTTGGGTTTCCACCTACTACGCATTTGTTTGTTTTTTTTTCTTGTAAATGGCACTTCAGGATTTCATTTTCATGTATTTTAGCATATTATATATATATATATAACCATCTGGATAAATGGGCTGGGTTTTCTTAGGCCCAAAAGAAAACAAAACTATACTAAATTAATAAGTACTCCCTTCATTTCAATGAGATAGTCCCATTATTTTTTTCACAAATATTAAGAAAAGTGAAAAAATTAAGGGTAATATTGGTAGTTTAGTTTAGTGGCACCCATTTTAGAAGATAAAGTGTGTGATATTTTGGTGAAATGGATATAAAGTAAGGGTAAAAATGATATTTTGATTGTTAAAGGTAACCAAAATTAGAAATGAGGCTAAATGAGTGAAATTGCCGAAATAGAAAAATGAGATTAAATGGATGAAATGGAGGGAGTATGAATTTCTTGGAATTAATCAATAAAATGTCTTGTTTTTTGCGAAATTTGTTTCTCCGTCTTCATTTTTGGAGTTTTTTCAGTCCTAATTTTCTAGGTTTCACTTCTATTTGAAAATATAGTTAGAGCGGCTTAATCGTTTATCTTATGGTATAGATGCGGAAGATCAGTTTCGTAATAGATCGTTACATGACATTATATATGTTGTCTGTTTGTTGGTTGCACTCAATTTGGTCAGATGATATTATTTCTCGTCAAGGTTCAAGATTCTTCGATTCTCTTGTGAAAAACTGTTTGCGCCGTATAATAGAGGACGCGTTTTGGAACAATTTAAGCATATAGATCTTTTGATTTTAATCGATTTGTATCTACGAGTAATTGACACATGTTGTAGATATTATATACCCATTTAATAATGAACTGATTTTTTTTTTTTTTTTTTTTTTTTTTTTTTTTTTTTTTTTTTAAAGCTTTTTTGGAAAAAAGTAGTCGTAAATTGAAAATGTGGTTGAAAATAATAGACTTATAAGTTAGTTGAAACTAATTATACTGTTTGGATAACCTGAAATAATAACTGAAATAAAGTAACTGACGTCATGGTTATTATTATTAGTGTTATTGTTGTTATTAAATTACTTTTAACAATTCATTAGTTATTGTAAAATTAACTTATAATAATTTTTTTTTGTTCCAATCATTTGTTTATTATCACTTATTTGTTTATTAACATATAATGACGTCATGATCATTATTATTAGGTTTATTCCACTAATTTATTAATATTCTCCTATCCTATTCTCGTCCATCTTTACAAAATTCGATTAACATATTAACATGACAATTCAATGAGTATTTGTGTCTTTTAATGAGTGTTTTTGGTATTTGTGTTAAACTTAAAAGATAAACAAATGATTAAAATGGAGTTAGTAATTAATTGTTTTACTTTTAAATAAAAAGTTACTCCGTACAAGACTAGTCTTAAATAAAAAAAATTCAAAATTCCTGTTAATACATGAAGATATTTAAATAATGATTCACTCTAAATTGACGTGGTAATGAATTATTTAAGAACTCTCATAAAAAAAATAAGTTGAACATGAAAAAAATTGAATATGATAGGTGAAATAACTTGTAAAAATTGAATACGCAATATATAGGGCAACGAAATATAGGGCCTAGGAGTCGTATTGGTGATGGTATTGTACAAAGTTTAAGTTTGAAATTTATGAGATTTACCCTTTTACCAAAATAAAAATATAGGGCAACGAAAATTCATATTTTTGTTATTTTTCTCGCAGTTTAGGTACAGGGACGAAGCCAGGGTCTAAAACTAGACAGGGCTGAATTTTAAAACGAAGCATTATATTTATTTCATTCATATCCAGTGATTTTGTGGGTTATAGAAGCCTACCTAGAGAAAAAAAAATCAAATAAAATCGTATAATATATACCTTATATGCAGGGACGAAGCCAGGGTCTAAAACTAGACAGGGCTGAATTTTAAAACGAAGCATTATATTTATTTCATTCATATCCAGTGATTTTGTGGGTTATAGAAGCCTACCTAGAGAAAAAAAAATCAAATAAAATCGTATAATATATACCTTATATGCGTTTGAAACAAAAGAACGAGACGCAAGTATTAAAGAGTTTTCGAGTAAGTTAGCTAGCTATATTTAAAAAATTATCTTTTTTTCTCCTTCAATTATACGGAGTATATGACAAAGCAATCTGCAAGTTTTGGAGTAACAAAACCAATTCGATATTAACACGACACGTTAATTTTCAAAATTTACCTCTTTTTCGAATTAATAATCTTAACTAAAAACGGTTAATTATTCAAATAAAAGGAATATGTATTTATTAGATACGAAGTACAAAGTAAGTGCTTGTCGTAATTAATTCATTTGATGTTTGAAATAGAAAGAACAATTAAAAATATAATCAAGCAAACAAAAAGACGTGTGTTATCCAAAATTTAAAGATACAAATAATGTCACATGCATTCCTAAAACCTTTTTCATAAACAAAAGGAGTAAAATAAAATATAGATAACAGGTAAGGAGAATCGAGCCCCTATCCACATACCTATCATTGAGACTAGCAAACCATTGGGCTACTTCACTTCTTCTGCAAAGAACACTAAATTAATGGGTTTTATATTTTTCACCCGGGCTTGGGCCTGTTGGGCCATTGAATAGCTCCGTCCCTGTTTAGGTAGCGAGTGTTATCTCTTGTACCTATTGCTTCCTTACCTCCCAGGACATAATGTCGTATATAATACACTTGTACCTTATTGCTTCCTCACCTCCCAAGACATAATGTCTTATATACTCCGTAATACATATAGAGTATTTCGTATAATATAATATAATATAAAATAATACTAAGTGTATCAAAATGTAAAATAATAATAATAATAATAACAAATAATAATAATAATAATAATAATAATAATAATAATTGAATTAAGCCAAAAGAAGACATTATTACTTGAACTATGACACAATTTAATGATTTTTAGGGTGTATTTGAATTGAGAAAAATGAATAGAAGGGAAGAAAAAGAAATCACATAGATAATTTCCATTGTTTGGTTACAATATATTCCCTCCATCTCAAAATAATTGTTCTCTTTTAATTTTTGAAATATCTCAAAATAATTGTTTCCTTTGAAAAATTACCAAATTATCCTTAGATCATTATTATTGTAGAAATATTAAGTTCTCACCCATATTAATTTAGGGGTAAAATTAAAATTATAAGAAAATATTGTCAAAATTAAAAGAAGAGAGTGACATTTTTTTTAAATTCCTTAAATCCAAGGTTTTTAGGTAAAAGTAGACAATTATTTTAGGATGAAGACTCGATATTTAATTTGAAATTCGAGATTGTTGCCCAGCGATAGTAAACATCTACCGTAGACATCGACCATCAACACAACATGAACAATCAAGTTTCCAAAGTCGCAAGCAACAAAATGTGCATCAAGTTTCGATTACAATACAAAATACGGAGTACAAGAGTCCATTTTAAGTTATATAAAACCCGAAAACATAAAACAAGTTAATTACCCGTAGAAGTTGTAATTAATACGAAAACAAAACAAGGAAAACACAAAAGATAAAAATGAGATTAAAGCTCCTCGTCTAAATGACTACCCTTTCTTTGTTGTTGATTAACCTTTTCTTCACTCCCTTCCTTCTTCCCACCTCCATACCCTCCCTTCACCTTCTCCTTGGCCCACTCCAAATTCTCCCCCGCCGCCTCCTTCACCTCCTCCGCCTTCTCCACGGCCGCATCCTTCAATTCGCCTGCCTTGTTAGCAGCCTCGTTAGCCATCTCACTCGCCTTCTCCTTGGCGGCAGCCGCTTTGTCGTAGGCCGTGTTGGCGGCTGTCTTGGATGTTTCTTGGACATATTCCTTTGTCGTTTGAGCCTGTTCTTGTACATTGTTCTTGGCTTGTTGGCCCTTTTCACCGAGGGTTTTCTTAGCTTGTTGGGCCTTCTCGTCTACGGCATCCTTGGCTTGTTGGGCTTTTTCGGTGCCTTGGTGAAGTGTATCTTTTGCTTCGTCGGAAACGGAGGAAACATAAAATCAAAAACTTAACATTTATAGGCCAAACCAAATGATAAAAAAAATGACTGAATCAAAGGAAGTAACGACTCTAATACATACCTTCGACACCTTCGTGGACGTTATGGGCACCGGCGTCAGCGGCCTCGCCATACTTCAAACCGAGGCCTTCCTGGATCTTTTCCTTAGCCCAACCGGTCCACGACTCGGCCGTCTCCTTGACATCATCACCGGTCCTCATCTCCTCAACGACCTCCTTACCCGCCTGAACTATACTATCCTTGGCTTCGCCCTCCTTACCCGTCATCTCCTGCGTCGCCGCCTTTCCTCCACCCGACGCTATCGAGTAGTTCCCCGCCACCGG
This sequence comes from Dianthus caryophyllus, assembly GCA_023091065.1. NCBI lineage: Eukaryota > Viridiplantae > Streptophyta > Magnoliopsida > Caryophyllales > Caryophyllaceae > Dianthus > Dianthus caryophyllus. The sequence continues at coordinate 35,022,506 of CM041519.1, forward strand.
CCCCACCACCAACGCCACCAGTAGAACCACCGCCACCACCAACCGCTGAGTTTTACATTTGGTTGTCATTGTATTAGTATTTGTTGTTATTATTATGATGATGATATTAATATTTGAGTGGAGAAGTTTTTTATTAAATAGAGTGATGTTTAGTAAGTTGAGAGGGTTTGGAAATGGCCAAGTGGTGAGTTGACGTGTTTGGAGAGTGACACGTGGTGGACTGTCGGTCTCTTTTGTGTTGGTTTTTGGCTACGTGTTTTCTCATGCTGAATATGTCGGCCTCCTTTGAAACCAAAATGATCAACCACGCTCTTAATACTCGAGTTACAAAAACGATATTCCGACTACATTACGATAAATACTAAATTACGATAAATAGAGTATGTTATTAGGAAAACAGCTACTACCGTGATAAGATTAATCATGAAAACATCATCAATTATTAAATTTAAGCATATGAATCAATAATAATCCCAGTTAACCGTACGCATACTTAAAATCAAAATTGAGATTCAAAACAAAAAAAATAAAAACCAATCAATAAATCAAATGAGGAATAAAATACTCATTGTCTCACGAAAAGTTTTTTATATTTTAACCTATAAACAAATGTGTTTGGGAGCGTGGAATTGGAATTCAATTCCGGAATTGGGCCAATTCCCATGTTTGGGAAACTTTAGGAATTGGAATTGGAATTGACTCAATTCCATCCCAATTCCAAGCTAGTTCATTTTAGGGCCTTCTCAAATTCTAGGTATGAGGTAGTCATTTGAATTCCTCATTCATTTTTTTTTACACTTACGACTAAAAATATAAAATTCTCAAAATATTTTTTAGAAGTTGGCACAATATTTATTAAATTTCATTTTTTCAAAATTTTTAACAAAATTTTATATATAAGTTGTCAATTCCAATTCCAAGAATAGCCAAACATCATTATGGAATTGGATTTGGAATTGAAATACAACATTTCAAATTCTACAATTCAATTAAGTTCAATAAAAACTCTTTTATTTTAACATAAGTAGCCACTTTAATACTTTAAGTGTATAAGTAACCGCTTTAAAATCTCAAAAAGTGATAATCTTAATCTTAAGCACTAAAATGATCACTTTAGTGCCAACATTATGTCTAAAGTACAACTAAAACTCAAATATCATGCTACCAATGAATATTAATAGGAGTTCGAAGTTGATACAAGTTCGACTGAATATTTCAGTCGCGCGACATTGCAGGATTGGTCACGTACCCGTGTTCACGCAGTCATGGCATCCATGCAACGGACGTAAGCTCATCATTGCCCGAGTTAATTCAATAATTACCAATGATTGATCTCGAAAAATCATCTCAAAATTTGTATCGACAGGTTAATACTTCATTACACAACCCGTAACATAAAAAATGAATTGCCAAAGAAAATCACTTCAACTTTCATCATGAAACTGTAATTTGTGCGACACAATCTTTTTATCCGCACCTTTTTTTTTGATGAAAGCTTCTGGTTTCGGTCAGTTTCATAAGTGAAGTAGGCAGAACAAAATGCATAAGTTATCGCTCGAAAAACCGGAGTTCGACCATGAATTCCTTTTGCTTGGGTGCATACCAAGCAATGGCCTTAGCCGAGCCTAGGACTTGCAAAGCATATTCGATAGCAAATACGGGATTTTGCACGCTTACCTTCCTCCAATCGTTGTTCTTCAAATCAACGGCAATTGATGAATCAAACCTCAAACTGAACGGTCCTACAAGCTGCAATCAGGAGACGTATTACAACCTTGACTATCATCAAGAAAATATCATTACCAAGAAAAAATAATCTTGAAAAATACGATAAATAACAATGCAATGAAATGTATGCACCTGTTGCTGAAGAGAAAGAGTGGCGTTTGGAAACAATGCCTGAAAAGCTTGAATCGGCGGTTGTTTGGAATCGTTAAGATTTTGGGCGACACACGCAGCGGCTGACAGAAATTTGGAACCTGAAGGAATGTCTAGTCGAAGATTGACACGTGAAAGATCGAAAAACCATCTTTGGAAGTTTCCATGCTGAGCCGTTACAGATAAGGTCGCAAAAAGGTCCCCAAAGATTGCCGATTTCCTTCCAGATGCATAAAGGTTGAAGTGTCTGAAACTGTCTGGTTCATCGTTTACGTGTGGTCGTGTTGCATTTGCATTGTCTCCAAGCAATGCAGTTCCAACTGCGCCTGCAGGAATAAGCAAGCATGAGGATCGGTTAGTATTATGTAGCATGGCAAAATTGGCCCGGCTCGCAAAGTGAAACCCGAGGGTAACCCGAAACCCAAATTGACCTGACCCAACCAAAGCCTCCCAAAATTGACTTAAACCCGATTTAATTGAATGTCACAGAATCAAATCCGTAACTACGACTCACCAATGATAGAAGACGCAGATACATGCGGATTTGACAGTAAGACGTCAAAGGGTTGAACCAGCTTTCGCTTTTTGGCCTGACTCCTCCAGATGTCTAAATTTTTCTTAAACGAAAAGGCGCTTTTGAGACAAAGTCCAGGTAATAGACTGGTGGGAACATCAACGGAGTCATTCCCTTCAACTGCCTTCGCTGATCCCGAGATATGTTGTAGAGACAAGTGGTAGCTAGCACCAGCGTCGGAAGAAACTGATGCAAAGTCTGCTGACGCTGAAACTGGTACATCCCAGTACTTTCCATGCTTGTCGATGAAAAGTCCAGGACTAGCTGCCTCTAGTGTCAGACTATGATTCGGAAACTGCAAAAACAGTGCTCTCTATTGAATTAGATTCGAAATTCCGATGTTTACAACAACAACAACAAAAAAAATGACGATAAAGACCTTGCCTTATGATTGAAAACTGCTTTCTTTCGAGCAGCCTTTATATCTTCACGTGATTCGTAACCAACAAGCAGGGTATCGTTGGATGTTATAAGAAACTCTGAACAAAAACCGAAGGCATACAACGATTTGTCAGAAAGATGTTTTCCAATGACTTGCAGAAACGAAGAGTCTGACGGTGGTTCAGCATTTCTCACGGATGTTACAAATTTTTGTAAGTCAAAGCTCCCCAACAAGGAGGTAAACCTGCGTCACCTTTGATGTAAGTGATAGTTAGATTGCACAGTTAATCTAAAATTAAATTAGAGCATCAATAATCAATAAAATTACTCAACGCAATCCAATATGGCATTTAATTTTCAAATCAAGAGAACATGGGCTCGCTCATGAGCGACCGACATGACTAACAACTCAAAAGATATAGAAGTTTCATCAATATTCTCACGCTCGTTCCAAATTCAAGCACGAGGGTATCCGTTAGTCCCACTATCATAAAACTAAAACCAAGATATCATAGAACCAAACCAGAGGAACTATAATTTACTAGTCACTACATCAGTTAATCACGATAAATTACACAAGCATGCATCCAGATCACGATTGTATAGTTGCAAGAACATAAATATGATAATTAGTCCATGGCTCAAATGATCGTGACACAATTCTTCATAACAGAAATGGCAATCGCCATGTTGTTTGTCATTTATTACTTATTAGATGATTTAGACAACTACCACCCAGGTTAATATGTATCGGAACCATAATAAGAATTTTGAAGGACTAAAGAAAAACCAAATGGAAACAGTCCTTCACAGCAGCAAGCTAAACTGAATTACTAACATCGACAAACTATCACATAGACCAAACAATAACGAAATGCGCTTCTGCAACTCAACGTTTACATTATTCTTCGTTCATAGCAGTACCTTCGTCTACAAACTGCCTAAAGATCAATAATCGACCAAAAGTCGACTAAAATGGAGATGAGTCTAAAAGATCAACTTTATAAAAACTGATCCTACCAAATTAACAACACACCAGGTTCAAACCAACTCAAGCAAATAAAGACACTTAAAAGATGAAATGTAGACCGCAAATTTAGCAAAGCTAGCTATTAGAGAATCACCGGTACATCCAATACCAAGTATGCTAGCTAAAGAAAGAGATGTCCTCAAACTGAGCATTTTAGACAGCGCAAAGTGTTCAATGAATCAGCAAATGGCACAAACTTTTAACATCCAACCTCGAGCAGACGATACAAATATGCTACTAAAACGAAGAATTGCTACACAAGTCATTATCAGAAATGCCAGATGAAAATCCCGAATGCATTAAAAAGAACTGACAAACCACAACACAAATTAACTCATTTGAAAACCCACCAAAAAATTTCAAACTTTACAAAGTGTCTCAGAATAGAAATTTAGCCAAATGCATTTGAACATCAAAAGCTCCCAATGAATGAAAACTGCAATTGAATAATCGACAAACCCGCAACACAAATCATTCAAATTTGAAACCCACCCGAAAAATTCAAACTTTATAAAGTGGCCAAATGCAATTGACATCAGAATTACAAAATAAAAACTTCAATGAATGAAAACCCACAACACAAATCACTGAAATGAACTCAAATTCGAAAACCCACCCCAACAAATTCAATCTTTTTTCGAAAGAAGCTCAAAGAAAGAAATCAACAACAATCATCCAAAATTCCAAAAGCAATTAAAACATCAAAACTACCAAAAAAACAGTCCATGATAATCTTCACACATTTCACTCAAAAACAAAAACAAAACAAAACAAAAAACAGCAAAAATTAAAAACCAATTCACTCAAATTCAAAAACCCACACCAAAAAATTCAATCTTTTTCAAAGTACACAAACAAAGAAATCAACAATAATCATCCAAATACAATTAAAACATCAAAACTACCAAATAATACTCCAATGAACATAAAAAAAAAAAAAAAAAAAAAAAAAAAAAAAAAAAAAAAAAAAAAAAAAGCCAAAAACATGAAAGAAGAAAAATACCAGTCATTGGAGAAGGGTAAAGTGAGAGAACGATGGAGAGAAAAGCCATGAGAAGGAGAAAAAGAGGGGACAAATGGAGAAGCCATGAACTTGTGAAAGAAGTGAAATTGTTTGGGCCTAGAAAGTCGGGTACCCCTAGACAGACCCAAAGGAAGTGGGCCGTCGTGGGCCTCGGTGGTGGGACGGGCGACGCCGTCCATGGTTGCCGGAGTTGAAACGTCGACGTCCCAAGTACTTGACCCGTCCATCACCCATCTTAAACGGTTCATTGTTGGGTTTTGGTAAGTGCCCCCAACTTGTGTGTTTGTGTATGATAGAAAGTACTCTACTGTCGTAATTAACGGGAGTAAATTCTAGCAACACATCCACCCAAAATTTAACCGATAGTGTCTTAGTCTAATGATTAAAGTTATCGATAATAATAGATCACATGTTCGAATTTATCTCGTTGTATTACTCTTGTAGTTTAAATTGACCAAAAAATCTACCAAAAATTTGCAACTCAAAATAATAAAAAAGTCATTCCATAATATTTTCTACATTTTAATAAGTTTTATACATTTCACTTTTTGGGCACTAAGTGTATAAAATCTTCGATATAACTCTTAACATATAAATAAAAAAAACAATCAAGTGTGATCTTGTTTTAATTGTCTTATCGAGCACATTATTAATATCAAAATTTTAAAATTTTTTAGAATACGAAATCAAAGATATGAACGGAACAAAACGAATATTGATGTACGTGCATAAAACAAACGTATAGAACCTATTGGAATGGAGAAAGTATAATTTATCGAATCGTGCATGATAGCCTTAGGAATTATTATGTATGTTTTAACAATTAGACCATATCCTTGCAGAATGCTTTGGTAAATTTTAATCTGCTAGGTAAAAAAAAACTATAAAATTAAAAAATTAAAAACGATGTTATCCTTTAGCCAATAGTCAGAATATTGTGAATTAATATTAATTTTGAAAAAAAACTATAATAATTAAAATTATTCTTGAATTAATTATTCCTAATTAAAATTTTCATTTTTACCTCTTTCATTTACTCTCATAATTTCATTTTTAATTTTTCTCTTATTTTCATCTTTACCTCTTTCATTTCATTTACTCTCATAATTTCCATTTTTAATTTTTCTCTTATTTTCATCTTTACCTCTTTCATTTACTCTCATAATTTCCATTTTTAATTTTTCTCTCATAGCCAGGTAACATACCTCCTATGCCACCTCTGCCCGACCAGCCAAAGTACCGTCGGTTGGCCGGCCGGTCACTTGACTGTAAACTAATATTAATAAGTTGACAAACTCACAAAACTGTTCAATTACAAGTTTAATTTGTAACCCAATGCCAAAGAGCGGCTAAAAAACACAAACCAGAAAACACAATATGTGCTTCAGCCACATGTTAACCAACATGCTTTGTGTTTCAGAAGACGATTAACCAACATGTTAACTAATAAACACACTTGAATTTATACTTTCTCTATTTAAACTATGTGCCGACAAACCCTTCGCGTCATCTTTCAAAGTTCAAACACTTTGGGACGAGGCAACCCTTATCGTCATTACTTTCACATTATTGTTTTTTCAACGTACAGGTAAAATCAGAAGCCGTCAATGAAATGGAGAGAGTAATCACTAATCACTATCGAGGCCTAAGTGAAACAAGAAAAATGAAGCTAACTATTCTAATGAAGCTATAATCTATCAAATTAATGAATTATGTACACTATTACACAAACGAATGTAATTATTAAGTGCCTGTTCACCTCTTTAAAAGTTTCTTATCGTACTCCGGGATGACGATTTCTTGACATCGTATGATACCGGCTGCTCCTCCGTAGCATAACCATCTCTCACTTCCTTTATTCATATTCCATCGTACTCTATACATGGCCTGCATCTTCGGAGGTAGAGTCTCGACTTCACACTGTACTTTGTCCTTCACGCCGCTTTTTCCGCTCGAGTTTTTATTCCCGTCTGTGCTTGGTAATCCTTGATTTCCAGTTGCCTTCTTTGTCGCTGATGATTTTTTATCTCCGGACTTTGTTGCCTCCCCATTTTCGGGATCATCGTCGTAACACAGAGCTGTAATGGAGAGGAGAGTTTTGTTAATGAACTGAGCAATGCCACTGAGAAGATAATACAGCAACGACATGACGTCTTAAATGCTGACGAGTTTGTGTTTGTAAAACGTTACAACGTTTGTTTATAAGGAATTCCGACAACCTAGTTCAAGAACAGAGTCCATAACAGGTTTGCTAGGAAAGCTCGACCTTGATTTGTAGAGAGGCATTTTTGGACGTTTTTTTTTAAATAAAAAAGGCATTTTCTTTGGCTTTCATCAGAAATGGAAAAACATAAAATAGATAATAGCAGAAACAAGACTAAAGCATACCAAGAACGTCTTCACCATGATTAGTGCTCTTCTCTTCACTTTTCTTTACTCTTTTGCCATAATTTAAACCAGCTGCAACAGTCCGAGAAGATCGAGGTGTATTTGCCCATTCAGTAGCTGACTTCTTCATGCGGTGTGGAATGTTTGGTAATTCCGTATTTACGGTGACTGCTGATCCTTCACTGACCAAAGAACCACAGAGAAAGTGTGGTGCCCGATTTCTCGTTGGATCTTTCTCAATTGCTTTGTGTGTTAGCTGGTGATAAAGAGAACAACGTTACAGCAACGTAAGCCTTCTAAATCGAATTAAACAAATCAAGCGTAATGTAACATTTTAATATAATATACAGGAAAGTGTAAACGCTCAACACAGTTAATTACGGAAAGAGGAAAATCTAATGCACCCATGACTTTGTTATTTATAACGGAAGCTAATTACGAAACTCTTGCCTAAAAAACGTATCTTCTCATATGCAAAACACAATTTATGGGGCCTTAATTGTCACAGTAATAACAAAACATCTCAAGAAAATCAATAGGAGTATATTAAACAGTGACAGAAGCATACCTGAAAATATAACACGGCTCCATCAGCGCAGCAATAAGCAACGATCCCTGAATTTGAAGACTGATTCAATCAAAACTTTGGAGAAGACGCAACAATTTTAATTATAATCAAAAGAGCACAAACCAACTTCCTGATAAGCTATCATAAAGGATAGCCATAAAAAGAAGAGACAAATTTCCAAAAAAAGATGAAATCAAGTTCACTTAATCACTAACTTGGCAACCATTCCAATAGTTTCGAGTCATGTATCTCTGCTACATCTAACCGTCTTTATTACTTCTTCGGCCTTTAACGACAGAGCCTATATTTGTTTCTTAAGGAAGACAGCACCATCAAGCACCGAGGAAGCACTACGCCAAACAAGTGGCCAACCATAATAAAAGGAACATAATAGTACGGTTGGATACTTGGATTCCTACATATGAGGAGTTTCGGGACGGGAAAATTAGCACGTGCACACACTCCATTCTATTCTTTGAATTTGCAACTATATGGTTATGGCACAACTGTGAGTGAGGAGTGGTTTGTGTTCACTTACGTATGGAGAAACAAAAAAAGATGAAGAAAGAGCTCAATCAATGAGATGTTTATAGGTTTGAAAAGCATAACGGGTCCACTATAGGCTACGGCTCTCACTATGTTGTCACCAACAAAATAGTACGAAGTATTTGAGTGAGGATGCAGGGAAATGTAAACAACGTCCACCCACTCCGCTCGTAGACCCACATAGAAAAGTGATATTATAAACGCTTATCCTGAACATGAATATCAAACCAAAGAAAGGACAAATAATTTTTCAGTCAACATCTGACCATCGTCCAATTTCACAATAAAAGCCATTATATGATTTCCCATTTTTCTTGGGGATACATCGAGGCTGCCAAAATCCTCCGCACTTTCTTTCATTTCCATAATTTAAAGGGAACATTAAACGGAAGCATTCCTAAGTTTGTGACGACCAACTAAAGGAAAGACGGCAGTTATTCCTTCCAAAGCCATTCTAACAAGTGGCAAGGACCTACAGTGTCCTTTTTAATCCGCATTTAATAATCATGAAGCAGAAACATGCCATATAGCGTACCTGTTTGTCTTGACACATGAATGCTCCATATGGCATATGATGAACAGTTTAAACTATGCAATCCTTGATACAGAGTGCCAGAAAAAGGTTCTCCCGTGACTGGTACATCATATGCGGATCGCAGTAAGCTCAAATGTCTTATATTTCCATCATCGTAAGTTGTAAGGACACAACTACATATAGAAAAATAGAATGTCAATTAAAAAAATTACAATTGCACTGAAGCCTTCGTCAAAAACATATCTGGGTCATTTAGAATGAACCTTTGGATGGAATATACAACACAATAGAAAGATGGAAAAGTTAAAGGGAAAAAGGAGAGAATACAACAATCAAATATTAATGACTATACAGAAAACTAATTTGGGGTCGCTGAGCTTAATACGATATTCAGTACAATTTAAATTTCAAATTTAATAAAAAGGGAAGAAAGGAGAAAAAAATAGTGAGCACCTAAAAAGTCATGAAAATATAAGCATGACATGGATTTCATGAAAAAAGAATCGACACGATATTTAACAGAAACAAAGAAGAGAAGCGATATTTTTTTTTTTTTAATCAGGTTTTCAGTAAATAGTTGTTGGATATCTTGACGTGAATTATCATATTCATTAACGCTTTTAGATAACGGGAACTATAAGATAAATTCCCAAAGTGAAGAATCAGTTAATATAAGCAAATACTCCATATATGGGATTTTTACCATAGGTTTGACAGATTCTACAAAAATGTATAGTAATTCTAAGTTCTAACATCGTCTCTATCTGAAATAATGAGGTTAGACCTCTTAATTTCTAAATGCCTCGAGTAAGTTCAGTCAACGGCATACGCATGCAAGTAGAACTCCAACTTCAAGCATGCTTTCAATTATAGCAAGGCTTGATTTATTTTCCCCGTTATAACTTAAACATGGCTAACAGTATGATACTCTAGCTGACAACCAGGAGGCCAATATATCACAAGTAGCAGTTATCGCACGTAAAAATTTCAAGGTCCATCCCCAACATACAAAACCTTAATATTCAAAATCCATACATCCATTGTAAATGACCTTTAATCTCTAAAATGGTACCCGAATTACTAAAGCATTAACAATACTGAATAGTGAAACATGTCTGCATAATCGAATCACTGTACCTTGGATCCGGCAGCCAGTCAAGACTATAAATAAAACGCTGTGAAGGGTTTGCATCCCATAACGGCCGGTATGGATCACTGCAGATATAGAAAGTAGTAGTTAGTATGCTGAGTGTTCTACGTCAAAGCGTTAGATGTCTCCATTAGCTTTTTTTTTTTTTTTTTTTTTTTTTTTTTTTTTTTTTTCATTCGATTACAGTTGTTATCAATCATACACTTCCATGAATACTTCCATGCCTTTAATTTATTTACCCCTTAACACCATAATACGTTGTTGGGGTTACTTCCCTAGACAATTATGTCTACATTTTTATGGAAGGATAAAACATAAGTTGATTCCTTACCGCAAGTCCCAGAACTTCAAACCTCCATGCCCAGCAGTAACAATGACATTTGACGTCTCGGAATCCCTGCAAAGAAGAGAAAAACATACAAATTAATCTACAAATATGACTTGTACCAAAATAACTAACTTGAAAACTACTCTTACAAAAGGCTCGCTGCATTCATTCCAGTTTTTATAATTATTGTTAGCCGATTCTAAACTTTGCCTAAATAACAGTAGTCTATCACCATCATATTAAAGAGGGAAGTGACCAAAGGAGATACTTGTGACTGTTGTGAGTAAACCACTTCATATTTGCAGAATGACAATGACCTCCCACTAAATATACATACCGCTAAGGAAAATAAGAAGTATAGATTTCAAACAACAAAGAGAAAACTGCTTTGTACAGTACGAGCAACGTAACAGTCAAACAGATAACTTGCATGCTGCATTCATAAATGACTTCAAACAGTAACAGATGATGATAACTAAAAATTTCCAAACAAAATCACCAATATAGTACTCCTTTCGTTCCGACAAGTTATTATCTATTTGTTATGTTTGTGAGGGGATTTCAAACCTAGATAACAATTGACTGGAATAGAGAGAGTAGCTTGCAAGTTTATTTTGCAGCTAATTTACTTCTACTTCAACAGCACACTCTAGGATATAAATACCCAACCATTACCAATCCAACACTTCTTCTAGAAGACTTAAACAAGAAAGCTTGCATATCAAAAGCAATGGAGGAAACGAGCGCATGAAATAGTGAAAGCCACTATTTCATGCACTAGTTTAAACTATAGTGAAATAGATAAGGGACTATGTTATCCTTTAAACAGGTCAGACCTTATGGGTGCATTTATTAGACAACTATAGCCTGGTGCCCTGGTTGTTCGGAAAAGCATATAATTATTCAAGCCACCAAAGGACTGCAATTTGGATAAAACTAGCATATACTCCGTATCAAATATGATTTAAATTGTAGCCGAAGATCCACTATCCGTTTGCTTGGGAGTATATAGAATGAAACATAATAACTCCGTATATCTTATACGGCGAAATAGGAATTGGTCAAACAATTAAACATGCAGCATTCAGTACATGTACCCCATAGATAAACAGAGAAAAAATCGAATATTTCCATCAACAATGAGCTTACCCATCAAATGGTGCCCACATAAGAGATCTGATAGGACCTGTCTCTGCACTAAAGCAAAGCAATGGCCTGGCATCTGCAGATAAAAGTGGTATTGTAAGCAGCATATTTGAAATGAGCTTCAGTAACATTATATACATTCTTACATGTACATTAAACAGCATCATGTTTAAAAACAGAGTCATTAACACCTCGCTTGTTTATTTTACATGGGTCCATAGGGAAGGGAGTAGACAACTGAATTGGATCACAATGTTACACACCTTCAGATTGCTCTTCTGTGGAGAACTTCCACACAGCAACCTGCATAACTTTCAAAAAACAACACATCAGTGTTCATAAGAGATGAAGCAGATGTCAATAGACAATGTTAATAGCTTTTATCAGAAGCAGCTAGTCATGCCAGAAACTATAATCAGGCTAGACGTCAACTGAACACCTAATGCATTAACGCCCATTTTGTACACGTGTTTCAGTTCATGTTTATGCCACACATGCTATAAAGTAACTACAACGGTGATGAATATAAGGTCACAAAATTGACACTAAACAAAACAAAACAAAACAAAACAAAACAAATGATGGCCTTTACAATACTCATAACGAGTCCCAAGAGAGGGTATGAAATACTCTGTGAACCAAAGATTATAGACGTAAAACTGTCTCAACCTAACGAATAAAAAGCATCAAAGATTAGGGTAAGGCCTAATAGTCTGGTACTTACCAATCCATCATGACATCCAGCTAACAATAAATCATGAGGAGGAGAAGCTGACCACTCCACAGTGAGAGGCATACTGTTAAAGAAGTTAAACATAGGTCAACAATAAGTCAGTAATAGATTAATGGTTGGAGATACAAACAAATTATGGATCGAATTGTGACCTAACAACAAAAACAATACAAATGAGCTTCGTTTGCTTGAAGCAGCAGACTTATTATACAATATAGAATCCAAAATCTGACACAACTTCCAGGTATGTTAGTGGCTACTAAAAAGAAAACTACGGATGATTTCCAAGAGTGATAGTCATCCTCACATGTGTAACAGTAGGTCTCTTACTAGTAATATGATCTGAAGTATCAAATCTGGGATGCTGCATTGTGATGTGATAAACTTTTGAAGTTCTTAAGGTTAATGCAACCACATTTTGAGGCAGCATGGACCGCACTTATGGCAAATTATCTAGATTACACCACAAGTCTACAATGAACGACTCCTAGATCAAGCCCCAGTTGAGATTCTCTTCAAAATGGAAGCTGCATGTTTTAGCCAACTTCCAGCATGGCCTTACGGAGAAGATCGTACTTTATTCTGAGCATCTTACGTATCACATTAATCATGTTTTTAAAATTTAGGCGTGTTCAAAAAAGGACAATACATATTCCAACTTCCAAGCCTATTCATTCTGACACCGATAATGTCAGGACTCCCAACAACAAACTCAGCAAATAGGTATTTGAAACAAGATCGTAAATTTATTATGAAAGATAAATTTACCAAATATAACTCAAAGAATAGTCACATGTTCGGTTGTATAAAAAAAAAAAAAAAAAAATGCAGATATCAAAACATTTAACAAGAAAAGCACCTCCGTCTGTCACCAAGGTTCAACTTCGAGCATCTAAATACCGGCTTCAATTTTGCAAATCGGGGATCGGTATCCTTCTTCTGCCGGAAAGCATAAATATGACTAACTACTTCAGGGGAAGGAACTTCCCACCTGCAAACATAAATAGAGAGATTAATAGTCTGCAAAAGATTCAATTATACATGAAGGGAGAGCACGGCTTGTCTAGTTTCACTGGGTATCCACATGGACAGCAAGCAACAAGATCAGGAACAACAGCTCGCTTACGGAACATGACAGTGCAACAAACAAAAACCAAGCATGGGTCACACAAAATGGTTTTTCACTTCATTAGCTATCAACTGTACCTACTAAGGAAAAAAAATAAAAAAATAGAACCTAATATAGCTGCCCTGTAAAGCGAAAATTAAGCAAATATAATCACTAAATCATATTTTATGTTAAGGCTATTTATGTAGCCAAAGCCACGCTTTGCAACATGAACCAAATTTCTCATCTTTTAGAAGCATTAGGAGAAACAAAGCTAGTTTTGAGGGACTAATAACAAAACGTTCTCATTAAGATCACACCCAAAAGTTTCCTTATGAGGTCGATTGGTCAATAAAATAATCAAGAGAGGGCTGGAGTTCAAAACCTCCATTTATACTTTACGGATAAAGATCACAGCATTCCATATAACTTATTGTGGGAAGACTGTAACCTCAGAACACACTGATCCTAACTCCTAACGGGTGGGGAAAGGAGGAAGGGTAACAAAAGCAGATTGCAATTTACATCCTCAAGCAAGTTTGATTCTTTTTTCCTATGATTTCCATTACATTTGTCATCAACAAAGGCTCCACTTTGCTCATATAGGAGCCTAGGAGGTATCAACTAAATATTTTACAGTGTGGTACTGGTTGATATTACATGGCTTGATTCAGCAGGTGACATCTCATGATCAACCACATTACACTTTACAGAGCCATCCAGTGATTTGCTCATGCATGAAAAATAATGCACTTTCCAAAAAAAACAAAAAAAGTAACTAATATTTGATACGGAGATTCTCTAACACATTAAAACATCATTTACAACTTAATGGTACCATTTATTCAATGTGGTAAGACAAGGACCAAAATAAGCCGAACGATATAACAGGATTAGCAAATTAAAGAAATATAAATAAAGAAGTAGGGACCTTACACTTCAATTGATCCATCCCCCAAGACAACTGCAAGATATCCCATTCTGTACTTGTTAACACATTCATGAGTGCTAGGACGCCATTTCACATCCCATGCAACTTTTCCATCATGGCCCAGGCACAAAATAGCTCTAGGAAGAAAATTATTTTCTTTATCATGACAACGACCAGAATCCAAATCAGCAATATCATCTTCTAGTGTCATCCCGTCATCAACAAAGACATTTTCTTTATGCCCTGGAAGCGAAGATGCCCCACACTTTTTCAGTGTTGCTGATCCACTGTCGTCGAAGTGACGATGCTTATGACTCTTTGACTGTTTCTTTGACTTTTCTTTGAGGGCTGCAAGTGTGGAATCTAGGTCACTCTCAAGAGCTTTCCTAGTTGGGATTTTCCGCCTTTTACCCAGGCATGTAGTAGATGGGCTTAATAATTCCTCTCCTGGGGGACAATCATTTGACATATTTTGTGGATTATTTGGTGAAAAGGCATGCAATGACGACTTTTCAGATTCAGGTGCATCAGCAGTATTATCCACTGCAGTGTTTCCATGGTTGACAGTTTTTTGTTTTTTCCGCTTTACATTTTTAGGAATAGGGTCGCTCTCCAAGATTTCATCCACCAGAAAGATATCTGGCATATCTGGAAGACGAACAGCAAGCGCTGGAATAAACTCGCTATTCAAAAGTTCAGCAGGAGTTTCTTCATTTGTGCTCTCTGTAGGTTTTCTTTTACGCCTCTTATATGTAATGTTTACCTCTCTAGTGACATTTTTCTGAGCTAGAAAATTATCATGAGCAAGAGGTGACGTAGTTTGGGAAGCAGGGATACTTTGTAAGTCACTGTCAGCATGAGGTGTACTCGATTCATCTTCTGGAAGCTGAACAAGACTTTGAATGAATTGATTCTCAGGATCTTTGTCGGGAATTTTATTTACTGGGTTCTTTCTGGGTCTTCCTCTTGCTCTCGGAGGATTGTTATCTACCTTCTTGGAGACGGTAGATTTTTTATTCTTCTTTTTAGAGCTCCCACCAGGTATTTGTATGTCTTCATTTATTTTATAATTTACAAGACACCAAATTTGAACCATCCCTCGGCCTTTAAGAGGAGCTCCTAGCTTGTGATAAGTTGAATCTGGTGGATGAGCAGCAACGGCAAGAAACTGAAACCCAATACAATAAGAATCAGTCAGACATTATCGACGAACATTACGAGTTCAAAAACAATATTCTCTTTTGCAGAGCTCAATTCAATTTTCAATGGGAGTGCACATATACTTCCATTTTATAATGCTTACTACACTTTCATTTTATAGTTGTCTCAAAGTGCTATTCCCATTTATTTTCTTTTAAATTTTTTTATGTAGCATATTTACCACGTTGTCCATGAGATATGTAATAACTATAACAATAACTTCATTTTAGCATAAAGGTCATATAGATTATCTATATAGCCGCCAACTTCGACCACTTAATCACTAACATATTATCACACCCTCAATCAGTAACCTACCTACTTAGTACCTACCGTCCTGTTGTCCCTCTCTTTCATCTCTTCACCGGACCGGACCAAAGAGAAGAACCCCTTAGGACCGGGTTTTGATCGGACCGGACCACTTAGTATAGGATTGTGGAGGTTTTTCTTTTTTTCAATTTTGGACCAGACCGAAAACCGATTATCAAATTCTTGACAACCCGAAGACCAGACCTATTTGTATCCGGTCCGACCCAGAATGGACCGAAAGATCCAGAACGGTCCAATTTACTGTTCCGGACCACTTTTTGAACGCCCTACAGTCTAGCTACCAACTCAAGCCAACCAATGCCCTAAGCAAAGCATTATAGTTTCGAAAACATTACAGTTTCGAATTACTAATATTTTCATAGCTACTATATTGCAACGAGATGTCTAGAAAACCATGAGAAATAATACATTTTTAATCAAACCTATTGATGATTTAGTTCAAATTTTCAAATTAGAGGAAAGTGAAAGAGGAGACGAATCCTGTTAGCCAAGAATCAGAAAGGGGAAAAAAGTACGAGCATTGTTGCTAAAAAATAGTGGATTTGGGGAGTGATGGGCATTGAAAACGTGATAAAAGAGAGTCTATAAACTTAATTAAGGGGGGCATTTCGCAATTTGGTGTTTAAAATAGACTTATAACAATTGATCCTTGTGTATATTCAAATAACAAAAGGTGCAGCAATAAATGGATGTCGATCCAGAAGGTGCTGAAAAGATGTACAAGTCAAATTAAAGGTGTGCAAAACCATCTAAGGCAATTATTTGTTAACTACTCCGTAATTTAAAAAAAAAAATAAAAAAAATCAAGAATTAAATTTGAGTTCAGCGTGCAAGTACCTCATAGTTTGTGTCTGAATCTGATCCCTGCTCTCCCCTAGGGCACCAATCCAATGCCCAAACAAGTCCACCAGCATATAAAACAAAATCTTTCCTGTAATAAGTTCAACCAAAGGAACAATTTAGTCATTGCTACAAGTTAGCAGAATTTCACACATAAGGGCATACACCATAAGCCTTGAACAACGGGGACATAATAACATATTTCAGGTCACTCTAATCGCCACTACTTCATTCGATACAACCACCATCGCATATTCGCATGCAACACATTCCAAACATATGCACCGATACCCTCACTACTCGAGAATAAGACATTTCCATATGCAACCAGAAGCGCAAAATCGGGATAGTGTAGATGGGTTATGTATTTAGCATACCGAGAATGAGCAGACACTGAAGAAGTAGGCCCTTGGTCGACCTGAAAAACAGAAGAATAGGTTTCAGCGTCAAGAATATTGACAAATATTAGGACCAATTAATCGTGTGCAAAGGAATTACATAAGCTGACAGGTAATTTGGAACAATACCTCTGTACTGTATTTTGGCACCTCGGCAGCTGTGAACTGTGACAAGGTTATCTCATTTCGAGCTTCCGTAATGCTAGCACCTTCTGTTTCGGGCGCAAATCGTATAACTCTCGGTTCATAATTGAAGAATCTCCATTCACTACAAAGACAAGTTCAAAATCCTTGAGACAATAAATTCGACAAATTTCAATGATGTTCAGAGCATTCACTATTTCCATCAGTTCACAGAAATAAATTTGCCTCAACATACATCGGAAAGCAGATAACTTTTAGCTTCAGCAACGATAAAAGAAAACACATCGAAGAGTTGGAAACCAGGAAACTAATCTCGATTCTCGACTGAAAATGAGACGACAAATACTCCCACCAAATTATCAGCGAAGTCGAGAAAAGCTTGAAACTCATTCCAAGTTTATACACTCCCCCATCACATTCATATTATCGTCTTCGAATTCGATTATCTACCTTTGATTGTTATTATCACACACTACAGAATAATTACCCAATTCATCAAAAACATATTGTAAATGTTTCCACAATCAAACATGACAAATTTTAAACCTTCAATTGCGCAGAACTAAGATGATCTCAATTAAAAACCGTTTCAAAAGAAGCAATCAACTGAAAAAGCACAGCAAAAGAAACTCATAGAGTGGTATTTTTATACCTCAAATTGAACTTATACAGCACAGAAAATCCCCAAGATTTCTCAATTAATTGACATCATACAGTAAACCACAAAAAACCGTAAAATTCAAGGATAACCTAAAAATAAACAAAACAACAACAACAAAAAAAAAAAATAGTTTGCGTGAGAAGAAAGGGTAAAGAATACCGGAGAAAATTGATGGAAGAAGCAAGGCGATCGATTTCAGTGTCATCCATGAGAGAGTGAAGCTTGAGGTTTTTTTTTTAAAAGAATATTAATGGCGGAAAACCACCATTAATCTGATTTGAGTTATTTATTTATATGTTAATTTCAGACTTTCCATAACTTGTTTCTAAGTGACCAAGTTTGAATTTAAGTGTTTTTCTCATCTATACCCGTAGTTTTAACTTTTTCTTGTTTGATTTTAGGTTTCTCGTCTAATCGTCTATTCCAAAAATACATTTTGAATAAAACGGGTACTACTTCCATTCTACTCATAGAACCTATTTTTTGACTTATTTTTAAATTCATTTGATTCGATTCAGTTTAATTTCACTTCAATTGATTGATTCAATTTCAAATTCGATTGATTGATTGATTCGATTCAAGACATTAAGTTAAATTTCACATTATTATTATAATTATTATTATTATTATTATTATTATTACTATGATTATTATTTATGATTATTGTTGTTGTTGTTGGTGTTGTTGTTGTTGTTGTTGTTATAACATGATTTTTCGTATACGGATTTTACTCACTTTGTATACTTTTTTCATTTCTTTTCCTTTTCCTACCCTTTTTTACTCATTTGTATACAAAATCCTCTCTTTTATTTTTCCTAATTTTTCTTAACTTAAATTCATACAATTATTTCAATTATAATCCTAAATTCATACAATTAATTCAATTATAATTTGAGAATCAATTCAACAAAGTAATAATTCTATTCAATTTCAATTTATTTCATAAAATTATGTTAAATTTTATTAATTTTGATGAATTTAGGTTAAAAATTAAATTAGGGTTTACATGAAGTTGGGATTTTGGGGGTTGCCGGTGACGGGAGGCGGGAGACGGCCGGAGGTGGTGGGTGGCGGCGGAAGAAAGTGGTGGCTGGCTGGTGTATGCGGTGTTGGGGTGGCGGCGGCGGGAAGTGGTGGCAGCCGACCGCGGATAATTAGGGGTTTGTGGTGGGGTTGGAGAGGCGTCGACCGGCGGTAAGGGTGGGCCGCTGGTGAGGCGTGGTGGTCAGATGGTATGGTGGTGGCTGGAGGTGGTGGTGGTGGCTGGAGGTGGTGGTGGGCTGGTGGTGAATGTTACGTTCATGCTTTCTTTCTCTTTCTCTTTTTTTTTTTTCTTTTTTTTTTTCCTAATTTTTTTTGTATATTGTTAGAGTAAAAAGGGTAAAATTGGAAAACTAAACAAAAAAAAGTATACAACGAGAGTAAAATTCGTATACGAAAAATCAATACCCTATTATTATTGTTGTTATTATTGTTATTGTTATTGTTATTGTTATTGTTATTATTATTGTTGTTGTTGTTGTTGTTGTTGTTGTTGTTGTTGTTGTTGTTGTTGTTGTTGTTGTCGTTGTTGTCGTTCTTATTGTTGTTATTATTGTTGTTATTTTTATTATTATTAGTAGTAGTAGAAAAAAAACGTAAGTAAGAAAAAAAATTGGTAGCATTGAAATAATAATAATTGTTAATACAATTGAAAATCATAATCTTGAAAACAAAGATATCATAAACTCAAAAGATATCATCTATGTTTATTCGTTATCGACTTCCACACCATCTTCACTTATAAACTAGTTTATGATATCTTTTGAGTTTATAATGAGTTTATGATATCATCGACTTCCACAACAACAATAATAATAATAATCATAAATAATAATCATAATAATAATAGTAATAATATTAAGAAGAAGAAGAAGAATAATAATAATAATAATAATAATAATAATAATAATAATAATAATAATAATAATAATAATAATAATAATAATAATAATAATAATAATAATAATAATAATAATAATAATAATAATAATAATAATAATAAAATATAATAATAATAATAAAATATATTAATAAAAATAATAATATCAACAATAATCATAATAATAATAATAATAATAATAATAATAATAAAATAAAATAATAATAATAATAAAATATAATAATAATAATAATAATAATAATAATAATAATAATAATAATAATAATAATAATAATAATAATGTTCGATTTTGTTCATTTCATTTCGATTGATTCGATTCGATTCATTCGATTGATTGATTCAATTAATTTATTTCATTGATTCGATTAATTCATTCTAAAAAGTCCGAAAGAATAGGTTCATATTGTGTGAATGGAATTAAAGGATTGACATCAGTTGAAAATTTTTTACTTTGCAAATGCTTACATATAAATTATCATAAATTCTCATTTAAAACGGGTATATTCATTTTAATTTAAGACGGGTCAAGTATTTAAAATTGGACATAAACAAAAATTGTTGAAAATAGAACATTTATCTTATATGCGCAAGTGACTAAGTGAGGGTAATACTTGACCCATTTAAAATTTAAAACGGATTATCCGTCTTAAGAGAGACCACGGAGTATTAAGTAGTATATGCATGACTGGCTTGACTGCCTCCTTGAAACAAAAGGGTAATCACTAAACACAATAGTGCTACATAATGTTCTTTCTTTTATAACTAAGGACAATACGTACAATAGGCTGCATACCAAAGCCTTGTAGATTCAACAAGTCACCCTAACTAAAACTAGCTAAGAATACATTGTTGCAGAATTTAGACGAAGTCGTTATCCTTGTCGAAAACCTCAACTCGATGTCTCATCTGCACGACTGCCAGCAACGAAGAATGCTTGCCACTTTCATATTGTACATTCCGTATCCCATGACCAAACTCGTAGTATCTCTTCATCATACATAATTTTAATGGCTGCCTAAGGTAATTTATGATTGGGTACATTGATACAACAACAGAAAATACATAATACTCTACCTTCTCGACATCGTGTCTTGCTGCACTAATTTTTTATTTTTTAGTGCAATGTTTTGACAGTTTTTTTGCCGAGACTGGATTCGCCGTTCAATAGAAATTGCTCCTCTATTGGTCATCCCGGTGAGAACAATAAAAGGAATACGAGTCATGAGCTAGGTTCTGCATTCAAAGGAAAGAATTTCCGATTACTGAAACATAAAATTATTCGAAAAGATATACTCCGTATGAAAAAAGAAAAAAAAGAAAAAAAAAAAAAAAGACCTAAATAAACCCACAGGCTACAACAATAAGTAATAAACCATACTTCAATCTTTCAATGCTCAACATAGACCTATTTGTTTTGTTCTTTTCTTGAGCATTCAATTAAAACCGGGTTTCATTTTTTTTATCAAAGTATAGCGCGCTATCATTTTGAGTTCTTTTACACGTAATATATGATATCAATAATAGGACACCAGGAGGGGGCAAATATGTACAAAAAGATACCGATAAGGTGACGCCCTTTATACAAAATGAAACATATGAGGTGAACGATAATGACTTGATTCCAACATACGAAAACCCAATAAAGCGACAATGAGGCCCATGTCACAATGCAACATTCATCAATGATGTTGCGCACGAATCTCGGTGACAGACAAAGATCAGGGAGCCTCCGTAAACGAGAGCATGCAATCGTTGCATATGGAGTATATAATATAGTCTAATAGCAGCAAATATATGAAAGAGTGAATGTAATCAATACCTGTTCCTGTGCTCGGAAATACATGAATGGGGTGTAATGCAGAAAATTCGAAACTCTGGACGTATAGATGTCTGCATACCTACACTCATAAGTTCAGAAGTAGAAATGAATTACCATGGAGATATATTGCAATACAGCCAACTAATTAACGATTGATAAATGCAGAGTAAGTTATTAGCTACAGAGTATAACGGTCGACGTACTTTTCAATTTGCCTCATCAAATGGCTTTTATCCCACAAACCTGCACGGGAAAGAAAACCCCACCTGATTTACGTGGGGTTGAATGTCAGGTTTCACAGGCAAAATCCATCAACGTCTACCCTAGCATGCTATGCACAAACATCAGTTTCGAAGTTGGAGATGTTCCGTGTAGCCCATAAACTTCTGACATCTATGTGAACTTTTAAAGACAGGATTGACGAGACAGTCATTCACTAATGACTTCTATGTGAAAGCCCACAAAAGCAAGTGGAGCCCATAAACGGCTGACATCTTACCGTCGATTAAACAGCTCTCCATCAGAGTCCAACATGGGAGCAATCTTTTCATCTAATTTTTGCATGACAATGAGCAGCTTCTGCAGGCTCTCTGCGAGCTCCTGATCATCTAGTTTGGTTGCAGCAAGTGTCTGAAAGGGTGAAATTCAAAATTAGCGAGTAAAATAATACAACTGGAATATCGGATGAACATTATAACAATTGAATTTCACTGACTTAGGCAGCTAGAAAGGTAACTTTAAATACCTAAAATGCTACTCAAATAAATTATTAGATGAGAGCTCATTAAGAAAAATCATAAACCAAAAATATCTCAATCGATAATTGAGAAAGATCTTAAAATCAGCGAGATCCACAACAAACTCTAACACAGCCTCACTCAGCTGATTAATAAGTTATGACAACGAGGACCATCAGTCCAAAATTATAACACGTTAATTGCTGAACTGTAATCCCAATAAAACAACTGATACCTGAGCAGGTCGATCCTTCGTTCTCCTTTGAAGTGCAAGGCGAAGTTGGTTAAACAGATCTCCAACAACCTCCTTCTGATTTATCAACTCTATTAGAAAGGATCGTTGATCTCGACTATGAATCAAAGAATTATACTGCAATTTGAAAAATTTAGAAAGGTAAAATAGATGTAAAAGTCTGAATTTTCTATAGGAAGAAATGAGAAAATAAAAGAAATAACTGACGATATTTCCTATAAGAAGTGGAGGCATAAACAAAAACACGATAGCATATACCAATTACCATGACTAAATATAATCTATGGCTGTAAGCCTGTAAGCGAGTTTACATCCAGGTAGAAAGCAAAAAGAATCAATCAGAATTGAATCAAAAAAAGAATCAATCAGAATTGATTCATTTTTTCATTCCATCTATAAAATAGTGACATTCCGACTACATTTGAGAGGAAAAAATATAGGGGAGGTCTGGGCATCTGACTACATTGTAAAAATGTGAAGACATCAAAAATAACATGGAGCAAATCACAATTGACCCACAACGTAAATTTTATTCCATTCTTCAGCTATAGAATTAGATACTTCTCTCAAGCAATATAAACAAAAAGCATAAAATCCACTTCAAAAATTACGCTTTGAAGCTTATCCGTTAATCCTATGTTGTATAGACCTAGATAGAGTGTCGACCAACATATTCATCCAGGAACCTAGCAACTATCAGTCGAAGGAGTGATTAAATCAATGCACAATGGTTGTGCAATTAAGTCAATGCACAATCAATCGACAGATTGATTCTCTTCCACATTCATGAATTTTTTTTTTTTTTTTTTTTTTCCTGGGATACAAACACAGTGACGGTCAACACATAAGAATTTTACTGTAGTTAGTGGATCGTTCTTTTCAATTGATGTTTTTAGGGGTAAAGAGTGGGAAAAAAATATGATCAACGTCATTCGCACAAACCATACTTCAAATAAAATATGGGAATAGCAACTGACAATTGCATGAAGAACAAGTTACAAGTGACAACCAAAAGAGGTGGCTCCTTGCAATCTAGAAACTGACCTCTTCTTCGAGTTCTCTGCAAATCAGAGCTGTACGCCACCGCAAGTGGACTTTGGACTGGCTTACATCAGTATATATATGATCACCAACATATAATATTTCATCTCCCTGAACACCTAGTGAGCTTTCAACCATCTGGGCACTCCCCCCAGAGTACAGTCCCCCTGGGTAAGTTTCAAATAGTTAGATGTGCGGTAAAAGTAAATAAAAACAGTATATGCTGCAGATTTTATGTCCAATGAATAGCAGGCTAATTCTTCATGAGATATAGCAAAAAGAGGCACGAGACAAAGTTACCTGTTCGCCCTTTGAAGCATGGGCGCATAAGACCCTCCCCGGTTACAACTTCATACATTGGGTGGGACATTTGAAAAAACTCTGGCTTCCTAGCAGAGACAATCACCTGCAAAGGATATAAATTAGACAATACGGATTAAGATGCTCCGGAACAAACTTCTGAAAACCAATGGGACATATATACTTTTAGATAATTGATGACACGTTAAGACAGCTACGTCAAGACCGGATAAACACTAAATAACCACTTATAAGTTAGACATGGGATGTGGGTAATATTGAGAATCAGCTGGAAGAACCATTGTTAAAATAAAAATTATTACTAAGGAGGCTATCCAGAGCATACCATATCGAAAAGATCACGCCAGCACATATCATTAGGAAGGAATTTGTTGAAGGAGTGTGTCATCATCTTGTCTGTGTAATGGTAATCTGAGTTTGTAATGACCACAAGTTTTTTGCCAGCCTGCCAAGGTAAATTTGAGGTTTTATTAGAGGAACCCTACATTTTAATGAGGTCAGACGAAATGACAGTTAAAATTCATTACCTCTTTTTGATCAAGAAGAGCCAAGGGAAGCTCTGGATCAGGCTCCACGAAAAGTTCGGGCTTCGACATAATCTCACTCTAGAGTTACATTTCGAGAAATACTTGGTTAGAACCTAAAACAAAAGCTGGAAGTTCAGAAACAGAAACCAAAGATATAAGCACCTTAAGCTGCCCTTCTACATGTGCTCTAAACAAGGCCTTCCCAACAGCCTGAAACATTGGAAAAATAAATCACTGATACCTAAAGTACATAAATTTAGAACACACACCACCTTTCCAGTTAGAATTTCATGCCTTGTAAAGACCCTTATAATCAAGTGGGCCAACTTCGGCTGCAACCGTCCCTTCATCCAATCTGTCAACTAGCTGCAACAAATAACATAGAAAAAGAGAATTAAACATGATTTTGAATACAAATTACAAAATACTGAAATCAAATTAACACATGGTCAATATGCTAAATTTCTCTATTAACAACACAGTCATTCCTCACTGACTGGCTAACCACAAAAAACCACACAGAAGCACCACAAGAACACAAGAAACAATAGATTCAAATTGGGTACCATTTAGACAAGCACAATAAAATAGCTACCTTGCACTCATACACGCAGTGGCAGAATGACATCATGCAATACACGAACAACAACAACAACAGTATCTCGACACGTGTATCATGCATGATAAAAATGAGAGGAATCAAAATATATACGTGTATCATGCATGATAAAATGAGAAGAGAGACAATCAACAACCTGCATGTAAGCTACTGCTTCAGAAACGGAGAAGAATGTATTGAGGAACTCCCATCGACTCTCCTGCCTTAGATCTACCAGCTCCCTCCCATATATCTCACTTCCTTGCATTGAAGATATACATCAACAACATTTAGCCGTCAATTTGAGAGATGATACAAATAATCATGCCAACTGTACTCACCAGCCTTAGCAAACAAGTGAACTAGTTCTGGCTTAACTAGATTGGTCACATATGGTAACAGAGCACAATGCCCCTAACGCACACTAGAGTACATTTAAGATTCGTGACTGCTTAGTATAGTACAGCCTTTGTATCTTTGGTAATTCTAAATAATAAACAATTATATAAATAAAGAAAAAAAAAAGCGCACAGATTTGCAAGTCATACAGAAGAATGCAAAAACAGGCCAACCATTTAAAGTGTGCAAATAGAAGGGTACCAATGCATACCCAAACTTCAAACATTGGCACTAAGAAACCAGTATAGATTACATTAATCTTACAGGGAACAATCAGGTTAACTAGATCACAAGACTCACTCCAAAAGGAACACTGAACATATAAGAACTTGATCATGAAAGTGTGGGATTTGAAAGGGGAATACAAGTAAAACGGTTAAAATTGGTTTCTTAGTATCTCTATAATTCTGAGCAAACTTATCTAATATAAACAAACCAGATAGCAGAAGTAGAGCTCGTAGCACTTAAAAAAATTCAGACTTTTAACAGTAAAAAATGACAGTTTTTGCAATGTTATCTCTATCCTCTTGCTTCGCTCTGCAGTACTTCCAAACAGCTGTTCGATTCAACTAACATATGAAGGGTATTCCACAATTCTATGACATGTAGACAATGAAATAAATAATCAATATAAAAATAAAAATACCTCACGGCTCTTGTAGATAGCATAGTTGTTCCATGCATGGCCCTCTTTACATACCCGAACCGATCTGCCTTTACTAAGTTGCCTTTTTCTTTGTCTATAACAAGGCCTCTTATGACCTAAAGAGAGAAACTAAACGATCAAATTACAACCCTAAACAAAGGATAATGAAAACAGGGTCAGATAAGTTAGTATTACAGAACAGCTCAATACAAAAGAAAAATATATTACCAAATTTGGATCGAAAGAAAGGCCATCAACAGGGAAACCCACACTTTTCAAGTTCTCCATGCAATAATCATAAGCTCGCCCTTCCCAGGCCTGCATCACGACATTTAGTAAGCAATGTTCGACATTTAAAAACAATAAAATGATTGGCTCGCCTAGCATAATCACACGAGGGATCTATTGAACAGGGGTGAGGGTTAAAACTCGAAAGAGCGACATAATAAATGTTAAACCAACACAAACACCCTGATTCAACAATTTAACGCCTCAAATTAGTATGGATGATTCCATTTTGTCACTCCCTTGTGCCAATTGCCAAGAGATTCTAGTAATTGCACTGAGATTTAGTATATAGTTTCAGGAGAGGAAGAAAAAGTGAGGTACAGATATCATTTTTCGTATTGACACACTCTAAAGTGCAACTCTGCCCCAAAACAAAGAAATCCAAAGAATACAAAAAGAGTGAGAGAATATATATATAGAAAAATGGAGAGAATATATATAGAAAAATGGAATTGAATGAATGAAATATTCAAACAGTGAAAACGGAGGCTAAATAAATGAATTGGAGTGAGAATATTGATAAAAATGCATAAGAAAAATTAACACTTCATGAGAACTATAGTACTTATTGAAGGCAAAAGGTGGAACACCAATGCAACCTAGATGGAATGGAAAATCAATTTTTGACGTACCTCGATTAAAAAAAAAAAAAAAAAAAAAAAAAAAAAAAAAAAATCAAAAACAAAGCCCATTTGATTCATAAGGAGGTGAAAAGAATCAAATAGCTTTTCTTCCCCCTAAAATAGAAGCTGCGATTCCAAGGGGTAATATGGAATTGCAATCTATTATAATACGTTGCTTTTCCAAGATAACGATACCAAACATTGGAATATACATTAAATCAAGTCCAATCCAAACACCTCCTAAAGGTTTTAGCCAGTAGCCACTAATAAAACATAGCTCCCTTTTCTAAAACAACAGTTTGTGCATCATGAGGTAAAATCGACTCGATGCTCTCCAATGAGAACAATCAATTTATATCTTTCTCCCAAATATGCAGATGCTCGCTTAAAGAACTTCATGACAACAAAAAATAGTTAATATGGAGCAAGTATTCACTTGAAATCAAATAAGTCATCAATAATAAAGACCACTATGACACACACCAGATAACAGAAGAACAGGTCAAGTACATTCCCATGCATACAAATAATAATTTAAGAGTACCATGACATTATAATGTATCAGTGTGTAGTCCATGTCATATCCAATAGCACTTATTGATCGGAGATTCAATGTACGAGTGCAAAATATGCCACGAGGAGAACGTATAGCAGCAAAGGGGGCCTGCACATGGTACCAAAGAAAAGACAACAGCATTAAATGTTGAATACAAATGTATCAACATGCTATATCTATAAGTTGGTTTCATCCAGAGAGATTAATAATGTTTGACAAAGACGCTGGTAGTCATTCACCAGTCACCACCTCTCCATTCATTTAAATTTACAGCATTTGTGTTAGCGCATTTCCACTACATTCAAGAGTGCTCAAAACACGGCCCCCACTATAATGGTGAGGAGCAAAATTGTGGAGTGTATTGCACCAAGTAACACAAGCCAAGTTGTAGACAATTTCATACTACACTGACAACACCAGTAAGTCAGTAACATCTATCGTGTTCATTGGAGTTGTAACATATTTTAAGCCTTCCAATTTCATACGTTGGATTTAAGGCAAAAGACTAAGGAATATTAGGATTTCTAATGTAAATGGTGGTTAAGGAGGGCAGGAATGCATAGATCTAGTCATTTAAAAATTATCAAACATCTTCCAAACTGGAAGAGGGCATCATTAACCATCATCCATGGACAATGTCTTAGTTCCAAAATCATTTGTAAACGGCTAATAAGAGCAATCATCGTTAGGAACCATCCATAAACCATAAAATAATGAAATACTATGTAGGTTTAATTAAAAAAAAAAAAAAAAAAAGATGATACAATTAATTAAACCTAAGGTATAAAGTTATGGAAATCGAAAAAAATCGTAAACGTAATTAAAACTTGAAGTAATTATTTCACATATCTGGTCATATAAAATTATAAAAACTGTGCCATAAGTAGCACATCTTTAAGTTGGATGCATTCAGCCCTCAAAACGAATAAAACTAATTTCGCTAATGCCCACACAAAACATGTCATGGCTAAGTTTGAAGTTACAAGGGTCACTTTTCACCTCATACAAGAACTTGTACAATATTACCAGTAAAATGATCCATGAAACTACTACACCAATTCCACAAGACGGTGGCCTAAAATGCATTAAGTTATCTGTTTGCATGGTATTCATCCTTTTAAAACAGAACGGAAAATCTAAAGTAAGGAAACATTTAGCAAATCTAATCGAGTCCAAGCCTGTACTGTTCATATTGATTCTACAAAACTTCTCTTATGTTTTCTGAACATATCTGAATCTTCTCCACTAAATGAACTTTCCAAAAATTTCAAAGCAGTCTCTCAAACTTTACATTCGGTTTTAGTTCACTACTCCTACATGACAGTCTTGCACAAAAGCCGAAATGTTGCACTTAACAGTTAACACACAAGCATCTTCATCACTTAACAAAAACTTTAAGCTTCATCTTGAACATATAATTAATCGCAACAAGCAACATTCGAAACTCGACAAAACGAAACAACACCTGAATCCCTAAGTGGCGAAGCAAGTCCTCGGCTTGCTGAGCTTCAACACTCGCAATCTCCTCAATTGGCCTTGTATCTCCGCCTACATTCGCACGCAAACATAAATTCACCTTCAAACTAATTCAAAAATCGCAGCAAACATAATTCCACATATCTTCAGCAAACCTAAATTCACATACATCAACCTAAATCATTCAACGTATTTAAACAGAATCAATCTAATTCCTCCATATTTAACCAAATTACAAACACAAATTATTGTAGGAAATTACAAAACTAATTAAAAACAGAATCAAATTGAGCATAAGTACGCATATCTGTAGCAAAATTATCCACATATCAAATTATATAAACATAAATTCACAAATATTAACCAAAATTCTTCCATAATTAACCGAATTACAAACACAAATTAATGCAGGAAATTACAAAACTAATAAAAAAACAGAATCAAATTGATTATAAGTACGCATATCTATAGCAAAATTGTTCACACATAATCACCAAAATTCCTCCATAATCAACCAAATTGCAACATAATTAAGCAGAAATTATCGTCGAAAATTACACACCGAAAGCATTAAGTTGATCAAAATTAATGTTGAAATCTCCCTTAGTACTCTCCCCTAAATAATCAACCTCAGACATACTCCTCGTCGTAACGGAAAACGCCGGCACCGCCGCCTCTGTCACCGCCGTGTCGTCGCCGGCGACACAACAGATTATCGCCGGCGACGGCGGAGGTTTGGACCTGATTCTGACCAGCGGAGAAAATGTGGGGCCCAGAGACGTTGAAGTCATGGGAAAAGCGGAGAACTTGCTGAGTGTTATCTCTCTCATTTGCAGATTTTTTTTTTTTTTCCGCAAAAATTTACAGTAATTTGATTAATAAATTAATAATTAGAAAAATATAAATTTATTATGTTTTTATGATTTTATAATAATGTTTTTAGATTTTTATTTTTACAACTTTACCGTATGATTTCACTTTATTTTTTTTTAAAAGAAAAGAAAAAAAAAAAAGTACGGAGTAATAATAATTTGACGGACCAGAAGTAGCTTACGATTTGCAAGTTCGATGGCATAAAAGTTGTTATCTCCGATACATGTAACCTTCAATAATTTTGATATAAATTTATTATGATGAAATACTCCATAATTTGAAATAAGTACTCCGTATACAAATTCTTATTTGACGAAAATATATCTTAAATAATTTAATGTGTACAATTTAGAACCTATATTGTTCATTTTAAATTCGTAAAAATGGTCAAATAGTGTTAATTAGTCACTTTAAGCGTCTCATCGTACGTATGCAAGTATGCAACTGTCTTACAATAAATTTAGGGTAGTGAATTAGTGATGTTTCCACTGGGCGAATCACCTTAGCCACGGGTTTATGGTCACTATTTTTCTCTCACTTATTTAATTTTATGCTCTGAATTCACTAGAAGAGTAGATTTTCCCCGTGGATTTAACATTTTCCTAAATTTAATCCTTTCAATAAACTTACCCCCAAGTGAAATATTGTTTGACCCTTTTTTAAGCTGAGAACGACAAGAAATGAGAGCACTTTAGAAGCTGAAAAATGTTTCATCCCTTTTTATTTAATTTCATTGATGTAGAACCTTACATGTGATTTTTTTTTTCACATAAACTTATTGTACAAACAATATACTCCGTAGTATTATTTTTATATTTCACGAAATAAAACAAAACCATAATTTACGTTGAATTGAGTCATTGACCACGTTTTATACTCCTCCGTATACGATAAAGTGCATGGGAACAATAATAGTGGAAGTGGGCCGGTGAAAATGTACGTAATTTTGTTCTATGGTGAGTGGAGCCGTTGTGCCCGATTATTTCAAGTGGACATCCTCGGGTTCTCACAACTCACAATCCCACACGGGCCACATCAAAGCCATTCCTGCGGTTTGATTTAGGTCGAATTGGTTTGATTTTGGTCGGGTTGGTTACGATTTGAGTATAATTTTAAGGAGTATTATTTTAAGGCTTTTCAAGTTCATGCTCTTAGTCTCTTAGACAATGACTCGTAAATTATATAAATACACATAAGCGGAATAATATATTAGAAGGGCAATTTTGTTTTTTTGGTTATAATTGAGTAAAAATTGCGTACGATTGAACACCACCTTAAAATATTGAAAGATAATTCTATACTTCCTTCAATCTAATTAAATGTACTCATTTCTATAAAGATTTAAAAACTGTTAATGAAAATGAAAAAAAAATTATAAATTTCTTTGTTAATATTTAATATAAATAGAAAAGCTATTTAGATCATCTCCAACGGACAGCTACAATATATTGTAGCTTGAGTGCTTGACTTGCCACGTCGGTTTTTTCGGCTACTTTGCTTTTCGGCTACGGACATCTCCAATAGTGAGCTACGGAATACAACATTTTTTAGCTTGTATAGATGTCACATTTTTACTTCCACCAATGAGAATTTAGCGAAAAGAAATATTGCGTAATATTTAAAGCAAACGTGTAACTTGGGAGAGTTACAATGTCGGGCCGGGCCGGCCCGACCCAACCCGTTTAAACCCGCCCTTTGGGCCCTTAAATTTTGAGCCTGGACCGGCCCTCCCTAAGTCCGGTGGGGTCCGTATTTTTGAAGGACTGGGCTCGGGTCCGATTTTTGAAGCCCGACTCTTTCAAAGCCCGCCTATTTTAAAAAAAAAAAGAATGTTAATGTTGGAAGGGTCAAGCCCGGCCCGACCCCTTTCAGGCCCGCCTAAGGGCCGGCCTAGGGCCTCAATTTTAGAGCCCGGCCTTTGCCTCCAATAGGTTGTGCCCGGGCTTCAATTTTGGAGCCTGGCCCTTGGCGGGCCAGCCCAAGCCCGACCCTACCCGATCCTTGGCCTACTCTACCTGTGAGTTACATCCAATTTTTCATCTTTAATGATAAGCTACATACTTATTATTTTGTCAAAATTGCAAGCAGGTCCTTAAAGTAGTACACCATTGGAGATAATCTTAATCTATATTTTTTTGGGATATTCAATGGTGTACCCTGAGTTTCTTCGTTTTCTATTTGTACCCTTATCATTATAAAATTCCATGGTGTAACCATGAAGGTCATAATAATTTGTCTTTATAGTAATAACCTCAATTAATTTGGTCACTTGTTTAACCTACTAACTTACGCATTAGTCTGACTGATTACTTATTAACTATTCTTTTTATTATAAATGCATTCATCACATGTTAACATGTCTAATAATCCACGAACTCATTTATTAATCAAACATTATGCTTCATGATAAAATAAAATAAAAATAAAAAGTGTTTTTGGAGTAATTTTCGACGACTCATGTGTAATAGGTTGATTTGGTGCTAAGTGATATGACATAAAATAAAAAAGTTAAACAAAAGTGTCAGAAAATGAAAACAATTAATAGGGGCTCAGGGATGGTTAACATAGAGAATAATCGTGAAGTTTAAGGGTGTATTGTAGATTTTCAAAAATTACTCCCCAAAAACTTGTAGGGTGGCCGAAATTTATAGTGTATATAAGGGGAGTTTTGGCTCATCTTAATTCACTAATTCATTGATCATAATTCACACACAAAATTTAGAAAATCAGTTTTCTTCTCTCTAAAGTTTTCTAGCAAGAACTAAGGGCATATCTTAGGCAATCTTGGGTGCAACTTTTAGGAGATATCAAGCTCCTTGATATTCAATCTTAGGCCATTAAGCAAGGACTAAAGGTTGTATTCTTAATCTTATGTTTATTTATACAATTTCTTTTATGACTATTAATCATATAGAATAAGTTTCATTATAATCCTGTGATCTTAAAAGGCATGTATACAGATATATTCCAACAGATACAACATGTAAAAGCGAAAAACACGGGATTCATCGTAAAAAATTTCCAATTTTTTTGATAAAAGAGTAAGTCTTATAGAAGACCGTCTAACAGTTATATAGTGCTAGACGGGTTCGTGAAACAAGGAGGGGTAAATGTAGAGGAGAACATTCATTATAGTTTTACGTGCACTTAACTCAACAATAAGACAATATTTAATTACTAGTTCTTGTATTCGTGATTGAAGAGTCTTTCTATCTTCTCCTGCAGACTTTTTATACTCCATATAGTTATTTTGACATAGTTTACATCTCTCTTGCATTTTTTCCTTTTTTTTCTTTTCTCCCGCTACTTTTCTTTTCAGTTTTTGAAGAGTGGATTAGGTTAGTTGTCTGCCATTTTCAGTCCTTCCTTTCATATTTTTTTTTCATTTTATGTCCACAATATTTAATTTTTGATGTTCTTTGTGTTTTATTTCAAGGAATAATTACCGAAATTCAGTCATGAATCGAAAAATGGTCGATGTGGAAAATGTTGACACAGGTAATTTTTGGATTTTTTTTGTTGTTAAATGTTGCATGTAATAGTGGTAGATATGGTAACAAAAAGTATATTTACTGATCAATGTATAGACAAGGGAAAGTGATGAAAATAGGGCTGATGAGAATGAGACTGATGAGATGTCGAAAATAGAGAGAAAAAAGAGGTCATGGTATATTGTTGGTGCACTCGTTAAATTTTTGTTGACTCAAATTAGTTGGTTTGTGACCTCATTTGGCGGATTTGTGACCTTAATTGTTTTAGTGGTAATATTAATGAACCAGTCTTAACATTAAGTTCAGTGTCTATATGATAAAATCTAGTCACAATTTGCAAATTAGTGGTCAATTTTATTGGCAGTAATTGTTAATATAATTATAAACACTGATTGGTAATTTATGGTCGTTGTTTATTTAGTTCTGGTGACTACTTGGTGGCCATATATGCGTACAGTAATGTGTTAATTTCTGGTCATTCTGTGATACGTTGTGGTCATTATTTATCAATTTATGGTCGCTATATGTCAATTTGTGGTCACGGTTGTCAATCGTATGGGTATATAGTATTCGTCTAATAATTAAAACGTGACCACTTTAATTCTTTTAATGGTCCCAGTATACATTGTAGTAGACACTATTAGCTTAAATGTGTTCAATTTTTATTCAGCAGAAGATACGTCTTACACTTTCTTAGTCATAGACGACTTCTTTAAAATATTGTTTGTTTTTTTAAAAAAAACATTCTAATCCCAATTTTGTTTTTTCTTGTCATAGGTTTCATTATTTTACAAAGAGAAGGTCGAGATAGACAAGAAGAAATTTTGATACTGAGAATACTCAAATAAACAAACTTAACAAAATTACATTGTCTAAAAACTTTAATTTACCAATTTTTTTATAAGTAGATACTCCGTACAATCCAAAAATATATAGTCACCACATTATTGTAATTATGTAAAGTATGTCCCATATATGCTTGCTTGAATATATATCACCAGTTATCGAAATATAATTACGATTACAACATATTAGGTCACTATATTTCATATTGTTTGGTAATGTAATACGACATATTAGTGACTATAATTGAAATCAAGGTACCTCTTTATTGTCAATTATAAGTCGTGATAACTTTAACATGTATAGTGATACTATTTTTAAATATAGAGAGTACATTTGAGATATACACAAAAAGTATCAATTAACAAATTCAGAAAACAAGTACTCTGTATAACACAATTTGTACTCACCACTTATCTATATATAAGAATATACAATTTACCAATATTCGGTGACCACATTATTATAACATAAAACACTAAACTTTCTTATTTAATGAATCAATCAAACAACGTATTTGAAAACAAATTCAATAAATGTCACAAATATTTTGAATGATATAGATTTTTGAATAATTAAAAAATTTACAGCAAAAATGAGGTTTGGTATGAAAAATATAAAAATTCTTTGTTTCTTCCAACATGAAATAAATGAACCATAAAAACTCTTTATTTCTCAGCACAACAACTAATATTCTAATTTAATGCAATCATTGTATGTTGGGTGGCGGAACCAAAACCGTCTAACAATAAGAAATGTTAGACGGTCTCACTTGAGACTTATTCTTATGGAGACATATTTTGAGACCTATTGATTATTAAAAGAAATTAATAAACTAACTTTTGTAACTAACATTCATGTGAGATGTTTCACCAAAATTTATAAGAGCATTTCCAATGGTTCTTATGACGGACTTGCTTGCAATATTAGAAAAATGTTAAGCATGTAGCTTACCATTGGAGGTGAGAAAATTACATGTATAAGCTTTGTAGCTCTACCAAGTTACAAAGCTTAATTTATGAAAAGTAAATTGTGAATTTTTTCATTAGTTGGAAGAACTAATGTAGGACTCTAGAGCATCTCTAATAGTCGGCTACAATATGTTGTAGCTTAACATTCCACCTGAACTTTTCAAGTTAGTTTGTAAACTGCTCCAGTGGTAAGTTACGTCATTTGTAGTTTATATGGACCACATATTAAATAAATACATATTTTAATATAAATTATGAATTGTTTATTATTTATTTTAGGGTTAATTGGATATAACCCCCTTTTTTAAATAATCCCTTTTATGTTTTTTTTTCTACTTAACCCCCTTTTAAGTCGATTTTGTTTTTAAATCACCCCCTTATCGGAAAAAGTCACCTTAAAATGAGATATTCCGACCAAATTCAAAATTTGAATGTTTTTTTCTTTCTTTAATCCCTATTTTACCCTTCCCTATTTCTCTTTAATGCTTATTTCAACTTTAAAAATCAATCTATCAAATTTTTTATTCTCAAACTCTATTTTCCTTTTACTTCAACTCGCTCTTCCTCTTTTGTTGTCTGATAGTTTTTGGTAAGCATATTTACTTTTTTTTTTCTTTTTTGTTTGGTATGTTTAATTCGTTTTTTTTTTTTTTTTTTTACCAATCTATCAAATGCTTATTTCAACTTTAAAAACCAATCAGTAACACTGAGGGTATGTTGATTTCGTTTTTTTTTTAAATTTCAGTGATTATTCGATGTCGTGGTCAAGTTCTCGTTTCAGTGATTAATGGAGTACGAATTAAATAAACACAATGAAGATTAAATTAATTGGAGGTTGAAAGATTATAGTGCGACATTGAATTAATTAATGAGTGAAGATTCAAACTTTAATATAATTGGAGGTTGAAAAATTAAATTCAAACAAATAAACACAATCAAAACTACACAAAATTAAAATTGAATTTTACCTTCACTCATTTCTTCAATTACAGTGCGACCAACTAATGAAGATGAAGAAGTAGAAGTAATCGTCGACATTTTCGAGGGAGTAATTAGGGTTTTTAGGTCATAATTTGGGGATTTATTGATCTTCATTGTTTGGGGGTGTTTTTTGCATGTAGTGAATCAGTTTGAGGAAGAAAGGAAGAAGAAAAGTCGAAGAAAGAAGGGAATTAGGGGATTGAAAAGGTTAACGCTCACAACAAAATAACAGGGGTAAATCGGTCAAATAATATAAATTTGGTCGGAAATAAGTTAGGGGGTGATTTAAAAACAAAATCGTCTTAAAAGTGGGTTAAGTAGGAAAAAAAAAACATAAAAGGGGGTTATTTCAAAAAAAATGTTATAAAAGGGGGTTATATTTCCAATTAACCCTTTATTTTAATTAAAAAAATTATTTTATATTTTCAAGCATGTAGCTTGAGAAAGCAGGTGTTGCTTTCAAGCTACATGCATTTTTTCTTCTCCAATGGTTTCATGGTAGCTTGATATTTCTCTCAATTTGCAAGCAGGTCCCTGACATATACCATTGGAGTGTTCTTACAAGCTACAAAATGTTCTAGTCGACCATTGGAGTGGGTTGTAGCCGCAAAGCAAATTAGCTGCAAAATTTGACGTGACAAATCAAGCTACAACCTATTTTAGCCAACCACTAGAAATGCTATAAGGAGAAAGTCTCATATCAAAATTTGATTTTTTTTTCCTATAAAAAATGTCTTTAAATTTAGATAAGACCCATTGGTCCACTTCTTGTGAGGGAAAAAGTGGGACCATGGGGCTAATCTGATGAAAAAGATGTATTCGTCTTAAATTTGTTTTTTCCCTATAAAAAATGTCTTTAAATTAAGACGGATTAAGTATTACGAATAAGACAAAAGACAAGTGGATAGAAAAGATGTAATAAATTTATTTTTTTATGTGTAAGTGGGATAGTACTTGACCCGTCTTAAACTTAAGACGGATAACCTATTTTAAGTAAGACTTTTTGTACTCCTACTCCGTATATGATAAGGGTATAAATGAAGAACTAGTGCTTCAACCATACCAAGAATATCCACCTAACCACTAAACAATTTGCCATAAAAAAAAAAGTCATATTTCCCACAATCCCACAAATAAAAAAGTACTACTCCGTATAAAAATACCCAAAAAAAAAAAAAAAACAGCTTGGTATAGACAATTAGACATCCATATTTGACATTTCAAAAAAAAAAATAATAGCCCAAAATAAAGTTGAAGTAGTCCCACCAAAAACATAACAACATTAACAATACCAACAACAACTTGTACTAACAAACAAACCAAAACAAAAATCAATGGAACACCAAAAACCATCACCAACAACAACAACCACCACAACAACACCAGCAACACCAGCAACTGCTTCGTCGACGAAGACGAAAGAACTCGACTACCCGATTCACGCCATCGGTTTCGAGATCGAGGAGGTTTCTGCCACTAAAGTCTCTGGCCGTTTCATTGTCACCTACAAATGTTGCCAGGTTCATTCTGTTTCTATGTTTCTCTGCTTTGTTGCCTGTTTCTTTATCTTATTTTCTACTGTATGAATATAAAAATTTAATCGAGATATATTAAGGAAAATAAATGATATGGTATATTATTTTTTAAAGATGTGCATGTGAAAATTAGTTTGATGACCCGTATAATCCACCTAACTAGGAGTATGTCATTGTTATCTAATTTTTCCGTTTACTAAAATAATCGCGAAATATAAAAAATTAAAAGGAATATTTTTATTACGGAATATTAGATTGTCGCATAGTTTCGTTATAGAAAAAAAAAAAATTCAATTCATCCTAAGATCAATAGATAATTAGCGAGATAATTATGGAATCGATTGATGGGTATCATTGCTATTTTACCCCAACCTTGTAAGTTGCAATTCATACGACACGAGAATGTGGAAACGATGTTTTATCCAAAAATCAATCGGTAACTGAATGAAATAGTTGCTCAAATTATAATCGGCCTGTTCTATTTTCATAATATGAGACCTTACATGTGGAAATAGTTGCTCAAGTTATAATCGGCATGTTCTATTTTCCTATGTTGCGGGTGTTAACATCGTAAAAACAGAAAATACGAAGTATATTTCGATTCATAAATTGAAATTAAATAACAAGAATGTTAGGATCATTATTCATGTGAATAAAGCAAAAATCTACCTACTCCTTATTAAATTGTATGCCCTTTAATTTTTGTAATAAAGGACTAGTATTCGATCAATCGATATTATATCGACACAATTTTCATTTAAGTCGAGGACATGAATAAACCAAATATGTCCTTACTTCATATTAACGTGTTTTCTAACGTGTGGCTAATAATCCCGAAAAGAAACACATTCGGGAGTATTTGATGATTTTAGTAATTTCGAACGAGAGAACATTTTTCCAATATTTTCACATATTTGAATCTTTAGCGTGTGCCTGGTATGAAGGTCTTACCGAGTTTGATTTTGGCAGCCGTTCAAAGTGTTACACGGAGGGGTGTCGGCAATGATAGCGGAGGCATTGGCGAGCATAGGAGCGCACTGGGCGGGTGGGCTAAAGCGTGTGGCCGGCATTCACTTGACTATCGACCATATCAGGCGTGCTGACCTCGGTGATCTTGTTCTAGCCGAAGCTGTCCCGATAAATGTCGGCCGTACCATTCAGGTCACCCTCTATACCATATCCTTTGCTAATTTCCTTATATGATCAATTCCTCGTTAACGCTTCTTTAATTTTACTCAAATTCCGCTAACTAAGCCTAATTTAAAACGATTGCGTTCCCACGGCTCAAACTTAAACAACTCTCTACCGGTTGATAAAAAAAAAAAAAGAGCATATCCTTAGGTAGCTAACCTACGCAATTTCAACCCGTCTTTTGCTATAAAAATTTCATGTTTTACAAGTTTCGTACACAACACGGTGTAGGAATCAAACACAGCCATTCATTTTGTGGAAACATTCCATGTTCTAGGTTAAATGCATATATGTCAAATGTCGACATCAAAGCAAAGGGTCGAAATAACTTAAAATTGAAACCGCTACATCGAAATTAGAACTAGCAGACCATTATATGACGGTTTATAATACGACGAACACTTTCCAAACTTCACCTACCAAAACGGTTGGTAGACTAAAATATGTGGCACCAACAAAGGTCGAATAAAGAGTGCCAAGTCAAGTCTTAACTTCTTACCTACTCCATAATACTTATAATAAGGTACAAAAGTGGGTCACATGAATCAATGGTATAAAAATTTATCGGTTTTTTTAGCGTGTAGACGCATTAATGATTCAAGAATATTGGTACGTAACTAACGATTTTGTGTCGTGTGCTTTGTGACACATCATAATCATTGAACAGTTTCGAAAAGAATTACTTGTACCTATTAATAATTAAGGTATGTCGTACTGGCACACGATAACATTTTCTATGGTGTGTTTGGCTACTCGGAATTGGACCGAGTGATTCATACGGAACAAGAAATTGGAGGCGTATGAGATTTATTACTCGTAGTTTCTTACATTTTGAATTAGGTGTTGTCCGATGAACCTGGGCAGTATTTTTATTCACTGTACATCATCGGAAAATATTCCTGTCCATTTTTCATCTGCTACGTAAAATGACCGTGTTGAAGTCAGGAAAACATCAGTGCGTTCCGACTACTCTTGTTTTAAGACTCACGAACGTGTTGAAACTTGAAACCCATCTAACAAGGCGGCTCATAAAGAAAGAAATTTAAAAAGAGCGGACCACTGACAGTGAACAAGAGCGTAACAGTGAAGTCCTACGACAGTGATGTTAATCACATATTAAGTCACATTAACAAACCGAAAGCAAAGACCGCGTTTTTTATTTTAAAAATTGATCCTAGGCCTCCA
Organism: Dianthus caryophyllus; assembly: GCA_023091065.1. Classification (NCBI taxonomy): domain Eukaryota; kingdom Viridiplantae; phylum Streptophyta; class Magnoliopsida; order Caryophyllales; family Caryophyllaceae; genus Dianthus; species Dianthus caryophyllus. The sequence goes on from CM041519.1 coordinate 35,062,695, forward strand.
ACCATCAATTCAAACTTTTGGTTGGATTGATTTCTAACATGGCGTCATAACGATTCTGTAGTGAAATATACGACATCAGTATGAGGAGACATGTTGTTGCGACGTTGCATCCACGTTTCAGTGTTAAGGGGCCATGTTAGAATATAAAACCGATCACGTCTTTTCCATCCACTAGTTTAAACTTTTGGCTGAGTGGTAATTTGACAACAATTCTGCTTTGCAAATTGGTTTATATCAGGTGTGGGAAGTGCGGCTATGGAAGGCAAATCCCGAGGATACAAAGATCAGGTCCTTGATATCAACAGCGCGGGTTAGTCTCCTCTGCAACCTTCCAGTTCCAGACGATAAGAAGGACGCTGGTGACGCTCTTCGTAAATATGCGAAATTATGATAATATAATCCACTATACTATACTATACTGATCTAAATGAAGTCTATAAATGCAGATAACTGAATAACATCAGTTTTCAGCTGTAAAATTTAATTTAATTGATTGTTGTATTGTTGTATGTACAACGATGATGGTACTCTGTAAAAGTACTGTAACTATTACGAGTTACGACACTTATGATGTATTCTACTCTGTAACTCCACACTTTATTTCGATGTGGTATTTCCCGTCAAATACATTCTCTGTCCAATTATTTTCGACACTTTCTCGAATTGCGTATCTGCATACTCTGCTTTCTTTACTAATATTATTATGTTGGGTTTACGTGGTTAGTTTTAGGGTAAATAAAATATGTGTAAGTTTTACTGAAGACGGGACGACGGGTATATCCGTCTTAAGTTTAAGATGGATCAAGTATCCCGCTTGCACATAAAAAAACAAATATATTGCACCATTCCAATCTCACTTGTCTTTTGTCTTATTAATAATACTTGATCCTTCTTAAATAAGAATTTGTGATAAAATATAACACCTTTTTATAACCCTCATTTTCAAAAAAAAAAATTCTTGTTTGAGTTAGACCTTACAATAAATTACTTTAAGTCTACTTAATAGAGATAATTATGATTCATTGACACTAAATTTTTTGGGTATTGATTTTCCGTATACGGTTTTACTCCCGTTATATACTTTTTTCGCTATGATTTTTAAATTTGGCCTTGTTTACTCTCATGATATACAAACTTTTTATTTATTTTTTTTATAACTTTTCCTAACCCAGTTTCATTCAATTTTTAATTTTTTTTCTTGAACCAAATTCATTAAATATTTAAGTTATTCAACGATGAACGACGGTAATCAATTCAATGAGGTAATATTTCTTTAATTTTGATTTTATTAAAATTAGGGTTTATTAAAATTAGGGTTCATTAATTTTATTAGTTGTGTAAACATATCCAACTGATAAGATCACAATAGAGAGAGGATAGTTTGTGAGGAAGAAAACAAATTGAAAAAGATGAAAATTGAAGAGCAAATCCTAAGAAACAAGGGTAACAAGTAGACCTGTCAAACGGGTCGGGCGGGCGGGTTTTGGGTTCGGGTAACTATTATACGGGTAATATACGGGTCGGGTGTATTTCGGGTTCGGGTAGTATACAGGTCGGGTGTACACTGGTTACAGGTCGGGTTAGGGTCAAAATACGGGTTAATCAACGTCTTTTTATCCATATTTTTTTTTTCTTTTTTTGGTATAACGGTTTAATTTTCACTAAAAAAAAGGTTACTCTCTTCATTTATAGTCAAACTTTACATGATGTCAAAATACAAATATTAAGATTAGTGAAACTTGTCCCTTGTAACTGTACTTCATTAATCATTACTGACAAGTGAGTGAATTACTAATGTGAAGAGTTTGGGTGGTACTGATACGTATTTCACTATTTCTCTCCCAAATTTAGAATTTAGAATCACTTATCTTCTCCCCAAATTTATTCTTTGATTTTACATCCCACCAAATAAAAAAATTTAAATTTTTCAGTTTCTTTCCAAATGCACTATTTACACTTTTAGGGTGCTTTAACAAAAAAAAAAAAGGTCATTTTTATGGTGCCTCCTATAACCAACTCTAATTGATATATTATTATAAGTTCCAAAATTAAAAATTTTAAAATAAATTTATAGATGCGTGTGTGTCTATTAAATCGATATTTATAATATTAGATCCATATATGTAGTTTCCAAGTAGTATCTTCAAATTTAAAATGTTACCTCGAACTACCGACATAAAAATATATCATTTTTTTTTTCTCATTTTTCTCATTTATTCTCCACATATGTTTTGTTTCAAAATTTAATAATGATTTCAGATGCCTCAAATTCATAATGTCAAATGTAACTAACAAACACTATTAAAATGATTAATTCTATAATTATTGAATAATAAAGACTATAATTTAAGTGAAAATTTTCAATTATGAAAAATTTATTAGGTGCGAAATGTTTAAAATTAATTTGTAGTAGAAATTTTACATGTAAATTGAAATTGATAAAGACATTTTATATATAGGAACTTAAGTTTTTGACTCATCGGGTTAACCCGCTACGGGTCGGGTTTTGACCCATTACTTTCGGGTCATTTCGGGTTCGGGTAGATTTTGGGTTCGGGTCGAAAAAGGCAGGTTTATTTCGGGTCATTTATAGGTCGGTTTCGGGCGGTTTATTGGGTCGGGTCAGATTTTGACAGCTCTAGTAACAAGTGATAGATGTGAAGATCAACGAAGTGAATATAGGGTGCAGACCGCAGTCTGCTGCTAGCAAGCAAAAACAATCCTAAAAATGAATGCATAAGATGAATTAAGGCAGTCAACAGTCATGAATCATGAATTGGATCAAAATAAGACTAGAAAAATTGAAATAATTGAAAATTGTATGAATTTAGGTTAAGTAAAGTTAGAAAAATAAAAGAGAGAATTTTGTATAGAGAATGAGTAAAAAAGGGTATGGAAAGGAAAGAAAATGAAAAAAGTATATGACGGGAGTAAAATCCGTATACGGAAAATCATATTCGAATTTTTTTAGTATCCTTATAAGTGACTTTAATAAATTTGTTTATAATTTTTATCCCTTTTTAACTGCAATATGTACTTGAGACTTACTATTTTCAAAATAACCCTTTTATAATTTTTTTTTTTTTTTATAACAAAACACCTTTTTACAATGTTTTTACTTCAAAATCACCACAAGTCCACAACGTCATGTTTTGTTACTTAAAAATGGCATACAAAGACTTTTTGAGTTCTAGGTACGCCCTTTCAAATTATAAATATCAATATCTAAAATATGTCGACACCTCTTAAGAAATCCCTAAGGGTGTAAATAAACTCAACGTTTGGGATGATTTAAAACAAAAGTGTCTTAAAAGGGGTTATGTTATAAAAAAAAAAAAAATTACATATAAAGGGATTGTTTTAAAAAAAAAAAAAAAGTAATCCGTATTATAAAAAGGGTTATGTTTAATTAACCCTTAGTTTTAATAAAAATATTTCTTTTATTATTATCGGCACATAATTTCTTTTTCTTTTATTACTATTGGCACATAATTTCTTCTATTATTATCGGCACACCGTTAACACTTTAAGCATGGTACAATTTACCGGACAAAAGACATACTGCGGCGATAATCAACAAGAACACAGCAACACATACACAACCAGAATGAGGTAAGAGTATGCCACCAGCAAAAACCAAAAACAGTCTTCTCTGAGATAAAAACTCGCATTAGAAAAGATTCGACAAGATGGTACTTATATCGCTGGTCAGATAAAGAGCATTCAGTCACGAAACACGGCATAAAAAACCGTTCTCCAAAGTCTTGTTTGAATTAGGTTTAGTTATGGAACAAGAAAGACGGCATTTTAATGCTAGCCTCATCTGCAAAGAACTATGTGAACCAGCAATTTGCATTTCTCTTCAGAAATAACAATCGTAAGCCAACAAATTATGGTACGGTGAACCTACAGATTTATTTCTTCTTTTTGCCAGCCTTGCCAGATTTAGCAGGTGCACTACTTGAGCTGGGGGTCGATTCCTGCTTCTTGAGTCTTCCCTGGTGCCGAGGTACTAATTCTGCAATCCGAAGCATCAGTTGCTTTCCTGCATCGAAAGATAGGTGGGGTTGAATAAGATGTATGAGCAAATGAACAGTATGTGCGCACGTATTTATGCCTTTCTCTGACCAATAAACTTCTTCCATACTGAAGATTGAAGAAGAATGAAAAGAGATGAAACAGAGGTTTACGATAACAACATAACATTACCCCCAATGCCACAGGTCGTTGGTTGTATACAACCTTAAGGAGGGTCGAATTTATGCAATCATTCCCTTGAGTTATCAACAAAGTGAGTTTGCTTTCGAAAGATCCAGAACGACAATATGTTAAACGTTAAAAGGCATGGCTTTCAACTCTTCTATAGCGTCGAACATCGCATCAAATAAATGCTAGTGGATAAAGAAAAGAAAGGTAGCGAAATCTAGGGACTCCTTTTACTTTATTTCATTATAATCCACAATCAAATAAAAGACTTGGCCTTTCCCTAATTGAAGATGGAAACAACGTAGAGGCTTAAACCCTAAGACTTAAATAATTCATTCGATGAATGATGAATTTAGGTAAACGTGGTTTCGTAACCACTACCAATCAAAAAGAAACAAGTTTGAGATGAAGAGCTCTACAATTTGATAATGATTGTAGTCAAATTCATCCTCATAAGGAAGTGACATTTACGCTAGCACTTCTGCTGATCCACAGCACTTGGTAATACAAATTTCTGAGCACTAATTTAGTTGTCCAAGATCAAGTCAGCCTTCAAGAGGGGCTTCGGGGAAACCATCTACAACAAGATGTATGAATTCCCCACCCAACCAAGTTGCTATACTACTGGTCTTCGACGCCTCTGATGAATATCTAACGATGTCTATGCTACTATTCTCAAATTTTAGTATCAGAAAAGTGGATAGTACTTGTCCCTTAAGGTCGTATTATATCATTATTCTCACATGAAGGTCTTAGATGTTTCCAAAACACTCACAGAAGAGAGACGGTTTGTTCACCTTTCTCTTCACAAATCAAATCCCATCTAGGCATCCACTAATTTATCTTCACTAGTCATTTCCATTATATCTCTCCCCCCAAATCTTATCAACCATAGGATTCTAGCGTAAACAGGATGTAACCACGTGTCCACTACGAAAAGATTCAGCTTATGTGCTAAAGAAATACGAAGTACGATACAAACCTAAAACCAAGTCAAAATCGTGGATTTTTCTAGATATTGTTATCAAAAGAAAATTCTGAGATGCAGCAATGAACAATTGGAGAACCACGGTGTTTGATTCGAGACAAACATCAGACTACACAGAAACTCGAAAAGGGACCTGCATTAACTCACCGGGTTCTGGGATAGAACCTATGATATAACAAAATAGCTACGGAAGCTTTATATGCAGTCACCTATTTCCAAAGGATGAAACGAAGAAAGTGACGATGTGAAATCATTACATAAGACCCCCAATTATGGATATCAAATTTCAAATAACAGGTTACACATAGAGAATGTTTCATGTACGTCTACCGTAGAATAAAATAGTTGAGCATTAGTTTTTAGGTTCCTACCGACTATAAGAACTATAGCAGCATTCGAAAGTCGTACCGCGAATCCAAAACCGATACTAGACATATTAGTGATCACTGATCACCTCAACCCTAGAAAGAAGCACATAACATATTTTAATCCATCACATCATATCCTACGCTAATGATCTAACCTTCATCAAGAAACCCCTCATAAACCAGCCAATTTACACCGTTTTTCTCCCATATCAAACTCAATTGCCACATTTTGCATAATTTCGACGAGAACTCTTTTACACCTTACATAACAACCACGAATTATGCTCTTTCGAAAAAATCTAAAATGCAATTCCACCTATCACGAATTCCACTTTTCGGATAAAAAAACCAAACCAAGATATGGAAATTACAATCACAGCACAATTCAGCAATTGCGAATTTAACTCGGGGCTTACTTGAGGAAATCTCGGGATTCATTAAACTACCGTCTTCTCGTTTCAGCATCACTCTCACTCTCCCCCTCTGCATGAAATCTCTCGGATACGCCTTATCAGGCTACAACAACAAACATTCAAATCATTAAATCAGTAAAGAACAATAATCTTTCAACAAGATCATCTCAAACGAAAAAAAAAAACTCGACAATCGTCAATGAAACAACCAATCTCAAACCTCGATAGCAGCGTCTAGTTTGAGATGTCGACAACTATCGGAAATCTCGGTGCAATTAGGGTTTTCACAAGCTTTAGTAGCGCAAATTCTGCGACCTTCAGCAATAGTTTTCTTCGAATTGATATACACAGGGTAAATCACAACCCATTTCTTTGTATTTCCCACTTCTCCATTCATGATTTCTTGCAAATTAGGTCTACTGAAACCCTAATTTCAATCGAGCAATCGACTAATCAATAATAATTCAATCGAAACATACGAAATAAAATGCGGAGATTTCGATGAGTAAAAAGTTGCGCAATTTGATTAAGATTATGATTACTGGAATTAAATCAGAGATTGTCGGGAGAAATTTTACCTGGAAATTGATAAGAAATTGAAAATTTAGGGAAATTGTCGTAAGCGTTTCTTCGATGACTAGAGAAGATGTTATTTTATTTTGGCAAAGTTTCTATGGACTTATGGAGTAATAAATACGGAGTAAATTATTTAGGAGATCTAATATTAAACCGTTTAAAAATCGACTTGAGATGATTAACAATTCGACGGTAAATCAGATTATAATTCGAGTAAAATTGGTATATAAGTTTATTTTAAAGTTTTAATTTACGATTCAAGTTGATTAATTTGTTGATACACTCTATTTATATACGTTTTATGCCCCCGGTTCAGTCACATTTAGCTCGTATTTACTCGTATTCACTATGACTTTAGGAGTTATATGTTATGTTTCTCGACATCACGCTTTTATGTACATTTTGCAGGTTTTGGTGGTTTTGAGCCAAAACCCGGGACGTTAGGAGCAATACGAGAACTGAGCTGATAAGACCAAGCTCGAGCTCACACGGGAGCTCGGGAAGACGGACCAAGACCAAAGACATGAAGGGCCACGAGTAACTAAGATCAAAGATTAAGAAGGGCTCGAAATACTAAGGCCCAAAACAAATAAACAAAGCCAAGCATTTGGCCCAAGCAAGAGAAGAGGAGTCGGCCCACGGTTTAGGGCCGGCCACGGCCTGCCAGGCAGCCGGCCGGCCGGCCCTAGTGTGTTTTCTGTCGGTTTTTGATTAAATCCGTGATTTATGTTTAGGAAACTATAAATAAGACCCTTAGGTCGAAAACATAACCTATGCTTTATTTTCCTAGTTTTTCCTAGTTTAGTTTACTGCTTAGTTTTATTTTCTCTCCTTCAAAACTCTTAGTTTTAGTTTTATTTCAAGTTGGATTCAATTGTAACCGTCGGTACTCCGTAAGAATTCCAGGTTTTAATTTCAATTGCTTTTCATTCATCATGTTTACTTCTTATTATTATTTTGTTTGCCCTTTAATCATGTCTAGCTAATTTCATAATTAGGGTTTAGGGTGATTTGTGACATATGATTTAGGAACATGTTTTGAGATTAAATTGGTTGATTAAATTGTGCTCTTGATTTCTTTCTACGCGTTTTATGTCAATTGAATTAGGTTTATTTACTTTGATCACCGATTTAGCGAGTTTAATTGAACTCCGAGTATGTTTTGATTTAAGATCGAAAGCCGAGTTAAAACTAGACTTACGCGAGTTAGATAAGTTGAATTTAGTAAGTAGCGAGAGCCCGCTAAATTTGCTTAAGGCTAAAATTGACTCGAGAGAGCGTTTTACAAACCTAGTCAAGTTGCACAGTTTAACTCTTCCGTCTTATTAACTTGCGTTCCTGAATCATTGTCATATATGAACCCGATGCCCTAATCTTTCTCCTTATATATTTCTATTCATCTTTGCTTTTGCTTTAGTTTAGCTTAAAAACAAACCTTTTTCACACCCTTGAGATTGACTTGTTATTGCCAACTTTAACTTTAAAACTACTCCGTTTCTCTGTGGATACGATCCTGCTTGCCGCTTGCTATTGTTAGTTGCTTGTTAGGTTTAATTTGATTAAGGTGATACGACTGAATCCTTGTCAATTTTGGCGCCGTTGCCGGGGAAACGGCTTTGCTAGTTTTAGTTATAGTTAGTGTTTGTTGCAGGTTTTTCTCCTTAGTCTCAAGGAACCTAGTTCCTTGAGGCCGTTTCTCATCGTTTTCTTGTAGTTTATTTATGCGCAGGTCACCTTCAGGTTTAATACCATTTGATCCTGAACCTGAACGTACTTTCCGCCGGACGCGTAATTTCTTCAAAGAAATCGCTGAGACCTACGAACGTGAGATAGAGGAAGCGTCGCATTCGGAGTCTAGTGCAGCGCAGTCGTCCTACGAAGAGGACACACCACCTATTACTCCAATTTCTTCTCCACCACGCGTGACTATGCCGAAACTATATAGTCACTCATTGCCCAAGCCCGAGGCGATCCCGCAAGGGTTCACAATACCAAATACGGTCCAGGGTAATTTTGAGATTCGCCCCGCCTTTCTTACTTTGGTGGAGCGTAATCAATTCGGTGGCAATCCTACGGAGGATCCCGGGAAACATATGCAGGTTTTTACGGACTACTGCTCGACGATTAAGCAGAATGGGATCACCCAAAACCAGATTAGGGAGATGCTCTTCCCTTTTTCTCTACGTGATCGAGCGCGGGACTGGATCACTGATTTAGACAAGATTGCTGCGGGTATAACGGATTGGCCAAGTCTAGCTCTTGCATTCTATCGCAAGTTCTATCCTCCAGAGCGGACTAACCAACTCCGTAGTCAGATTCAGGGATTCCAGCAAAGCTTTGATGAGACGTTTGCTGAAGCGTGGGACCGTTATAAACGGTTGATCCGAGAGTGTCCACATCACGGGTTGGGAGATTGGTTGATCATTATGACTTTTTATAATGGTCTTTATGCGGAGAGTAAAGCTATTCTTGACTCAGCTGCTGGAGGTCGGTTTGCCAATAATACCGATGATGATAAAGCATGGCAAACGATCGAGGAAATGGCTGTCCATTATTTCGATTCGGAAGCCGAGGGGTAATTCACGGTCCGCGCACAACGACCGTGATAAGGAGAGTTTGAGTGCAGTCCATAGTCAGCTTGCTGCGCTGACTGCAAAGATTGACCAGCTGCAGGGTAGTCATTCGTCGAGTGCCCATGTCAATGCTGTCGCGGGGCACGATTCAGGTTATACTACGGGGTATGCTGCGCCCCAGGAGCAGGTTTACGCGTATCAATCCTATAATCAAAACCTGCCGTACCAGAATCAGCCGGGTTACGATCGGTCACTATTATCCTACCGCAACAACAACATACTTAACCCGACTCCCCAACCTCCTCAAACTACCCCTTACCAACCACCTTACAAAAATCAACCCATCCCACCTAACTACCAAAAACCCATCTACACACCACCACCACCCCCACCTCAAGTACCCGATCCTATGGCCGAAATGAAGGCCATGATGTTGCAGATGTCGCAGGTGACTATGGCCGTGCAAAAGTCACAAGAGATGATGATGCAACAAATGCAAAAGGATGGGCAAGCTAAGGACGCTGCAATTAAGCTGTTGGAAAATCAAGTGGCTCAATTGGCGCCATGGCGTCGCGACAGAACCGGGTACCCTTCCGCCTCAAGGTAACCCTCCTAGAGCTCCGCATGACACCGCGTGCGCCATTACATTGAGAAGTGGGGCTATGTACGGTGACCCCATGAATTTGGAGGAAGAGGAGAAGGATGAGGGTCAAGACACGGTGAAGCAGGTGTAATTACAGTGCCACAATGGTCGGCCGGCAAATGGCCGTCCAACCTACTGGACTCAGGTCGCGGGGAAGAATGATTTGGGTGATAATTTTGGTATTCCTGCTGCTTCAACGCCCCCAGTTCAAGTCAAGCTTCCGTTCCCTGATCGTCAAAGAGGTGCAGAGCCCGAGGCCAAGTTCAAAAAGTTCGTGGACGTCATTCGAGCCCTTCAGGTAAACGTCCCCTTTATAGACCTCGTTACTCAAATCCCCTCGTATGCTAAATTTTTGAAAGATGTTTTAGCTCGTAAGCGTACGTTAGACGACATGTCGACCGTAGCCTTTGTAGGGGAAGCTAGTACTCGGCTGCAGGGTAGTAAGCCTCCTAAGCTTAGCGACCCTGGGACCTTTTCTATCCCGTGCTCCATAGGTCGGTTTGTGGTTCGTAATGCTTTATGTGACCTAGGAGCCAGCGTTAGTGTCCTCCCCTACCCCCTCTATCAAAAGATGAGCTTGTCTGCTTTAGAACCCACTAGCATTACCTTGCAGATGGCTGACCGCTCAGTTAAGCGTCCCTTAGGAATCTTACACGATGTCCCAATACAGGTTGGAAAGTTCTTTATCCCTGTCGACTTCGTAGTGGTAGATATGCCCGAGGATGCCCACATTCCTATCATTTTAGGGAGACCCTTCCTGCACACTGCTGGTGCAGTTATTGATGTGGGTAGTAGGACCATAGCATTTAAGGTGGGGGGTGAAAAGCTCACGTTTACCCATTCTGACACACCGCGGTCCCCTATGCGTCTAGAGTCAGTTTGTTCTATTGACTCTGTACCTCCGTCTCACACTACTGGAGACACTTTGGAGGTTTTGCATGTCTCTTCGCTTTGCGAGGTTCTTGCGGGATAGGCTGCAAGGATGGTTCGGGGAGCAGAAGGCTGCCGAGACCGACGCTCACGACGCGAGTGATGGGGATAGAGGGCCTACAGTTGAGCCATTTCATGATCGAGGGCCCACGCTAATGGATTATGCTGCGCTACCTCGAGGAGGAGAAGTGTTATGGCGAACGGAAGCTGAAATTTCGCCGAGTGAAGCTGTCGCGAATGGCCAACGACCTTGGCCTACTTATACTTGATGATTCTGCTGCTTTGAAGAGTCGTGCGGGACTATAAACCAGCGCTTCCGGGAGGCAACCCGATGACGTTGTATTTTCATTTAGCATTTGTACTTTTGGTTTGATTGTTTTTATGACTTTTTGCTTTTATTGAGCGCGCGAGGACGAGGGTTATTATTTTGTGTTTTTAGCGCGCAGGTACTTATGGACTTTTGGGTCCTTAGTATGTTGAAAACGCGAGAAGGCCTCCCACGGCCATTACGGGCGAGGCGAGGCCGTGTTGAAATTTGGAAATTGAAGAAAAATCGAAAAAATCACGTCAGGTGGCCTAAGCCGGCCGGCCGGCTGCCGGTCCAGACCGGCTGGACCCCCCTGCTGCTTCGTTTTGTTCCTTTTGCGTGCTATGCCGAAGTATTTCGTTGTTAGACTGAATTGGACGCATATACGGGGATTTTTAGCCCCACTCCATGATCGACTTCGGTTTGGGGGAGCTCCTACTCTACATTGTGAGCACTCTTTACCCCATTTTCCCTCGTTTTCTCGTTTTACTTTCCTTCCCTCTTATGATTTATGTCCTCCTCTGCTTTTGTGGTTGTGCTGTTTTCCACATTGAGGGCAATGTGTGATTTGGTTTGGGGGAGGGAAACACTTTCGCGTTCATTAGTTCATTTGCATTTTCATTTCGTGTGCATTTATTTTGAAAACCCAAAAAAAAATTGAAAAATTCAAAAAATTTACAAAAATACTAGTCTTTTTGATCCGCTTTGTCCTGCTTTGCCTAGTTTGGAGAATTGATTAGTGCATTTACTTTGATCTTTAGTATCTTTGAGTCGACTTCCTATTGTCGTAGCTTGCACGATTGGTTTGTTTCCTGTTAATAGATTGCGAGCCTTAACACTAACCCACTTGTATCTGCTTAATTCTTTCCGCTTTTCGCTTGTTTACTTTCGACTTTGAACATTCGAGCTTGGCGTTGGTTTGTGGAATGTTGGTTTATTGGTTAGTGGTTCGATTGGAAGGATCTTATATATGTTGGAGCAATGCTTCGATGCTCTCGGAGGGGACTCATTGATTTGAGTAACCATAGTGGCCATGAATTTGGTTGCGACCGGGAGTATGAGCAATAATGTAACCCTTAAGGAAAAATGTGTACCCGAGCGCGATTTTTACCGAGTGAACGTCAAGCTAAACGGTACTACATACGAGGGATGCTCCACATTTGAGAAAAGAAAAAAAGAAAAAAAAGATTATTATAAAGAAAAAAAAAAAAGGAAATGATTTGGAAAGATTGGTTGAATGGAAGTGGTTTGTACGGTTGGCCTTGCTTGAATTGATTTGTCGTTAGTTCTACTTTTGCGTAAGCGTTAGAGGCTAGTAGTACAATGTGGCGTGAACGGTTGAGACTTGTGCTCTATTTTCGGTGAAATGGTCTATGGTTGTATTGTTTATGTGCATAGGTCGTCCACTACGAGATACTAACGTGATTAGTTCCTGTCACTTTGATTTTCTCCGACGCTGTTTGCTTGAGGACAAGCAAAGGTTTGGTTTGGGGGAGTTTGATACACTCTATTTATATACGTTTTATGCCCCCGGTTCAGTCACATTTAGCTCGTATTTACTCGTATTCACTATGACTTTAGGAGTTATATGTTATGTTTCTCGATACTGCTGCCTTTTATTTACATTTTGCAGGTTTTGGTGGTTTTGAGCCAAAACCCGGGACGTTAGGAGCAATACGAGAACTGAGCTGATAAGACCAAGCTCGAGCTCACACGGGAGCTCGGGAAGACGGACCAAGACCAAAGACATGAAGGGCCACGAGTAACTAAGATCAAAGATTAAGAAGGGCTCGAAATACTAAGGCCCAAAACAAATAAACAAAGCCAAGCATTTGGCCCAAGCAAGAGAAGAGGAGTCGGCCCATGGTTTAGGGCCGACCGGCCGGTCTGGCCAGGCCGGCAGCCGGCCGGCCGGCCCTAGTGTGTTTTCTGTCGGTTTTTGATTAAATCCGTGATTTATGTTTAGGAAACTATAAATAAGACCCTTAGGTCGAAAACATAACCTATGCTTTATTTTCCTAGTTTAGTTTACTGCTTAGTTTTATTTTCTCTCCTTCAAAACTCTTAGTTTTAGTTTTATTTCAAGTTGGATTCAATTGTAACCGTCGGTACTCCGTAAGAATTCCAGGTTTTAATTTCAATTGCTTTTCATTCATCATGTTTACTTCTTATTATTATTTTGTTTGCCCTTTAATCATGTCTAGCTAATTTCATAATTAGGGTTTAGGGTGATTTGTGACATATGATTTAGGAACATGTTTTGAGATTAAATTGGTTGATTAAATTGTGCTCTTGATTTCTTTCTACGCGTTTTATGTCAATTGAATTAGGTTTATTTCGCCTGATCACCGATTTAACTGAGTTTAATTGAACCTGAGTATGTTTTGATTTAAGATCGAAAGCCGAGTTAAAACTAGACTTACGCGAGTTAGATAAGTTGAATTTAGTAAGTAGCGAGAGCCCGCTAAATTTGCTTAAGGCTAAAATTGACTCGAGAGAGCGTTTTACAAACCTAGTCAAGTTGCACAGTTTAACTCTTCCGTCTTATTAACTTGCGTTCCTGAATCATTGTCATATATGAACCCGATGCCCTAATCTTTCTCCTTATATATTTCTATTCATCTTTGCTTTTGCTTTAGTTTAGCTTAAAAACAAACCTTTTTCACACCCTTGAGATTGACTTGTTATTGCCAACTTTAACTTTAAAACTACTCCGTTTCTCTGTGGATACGATCCTGCTTGCCGCTTGCTATTGTTAGTTGCTTGTTAGGTTTAATTTGATTAAGGTGATACGACTGAATCCTTGTCATTTGTCGGCCACCTAAATTGAATATTAATTAACTCGTTTAGAAAATTACACTATAAAATAAATTGAACTTATATTACTACTAGCATAATACCCGTGCATAAATGCACGGGATGTACAAAAATAAGTTAATAGTTAATTGAAAATTTTGGTAATTGAGTTAAATATTAAATTAATATAAAAATATTTCGTAGTAATAATATAAACGCAACCTCAGTGGCGGACCCGGGATTTTAGAGGCAGGGGGGCCCGTTTCATATTGGCGAATTAAAATTTTTTTACGACGAGTAAACCCGTCAAAATATGACCCACCCCGTAAATCCAGCCTACTCTCACGCGGTTTTTTAGGGTCAATACCTGTAAATTTCAACTCATGACTGATATGAATGGAGTTCGAAATCACCCACTAATAATGGGTCAAAACTCGATTCATTTAGGAATATAACAAAAGAGCCTACTTTAGACATATATTTTAGTTTGTTCATTTAGGAATATATTAATAAAGTATTTTTTTTTTTTTTTTTTTTTTTTTTTTTGCCAGCAGGAAGGTCCAAAGGTTTATAATGCCACACTCTTTTTAGCAAGATTGTGTGCCATCTTCACCCTGGACCTCGGTACAAAATAAAGGTTCAAACAATGAAATGAACTAGCTAACGAAACTAAATCATCTAAGAGACTCTTAACATAATGGCTGATACTCTGCGTGTTGTTTAGCATCTGGACCACCTGCAGACAATCTGTTAAAAGAGAAATGTGACGCAGACTCTTGTCCTTTGCCCACCCCAGCGCTTCTTTCATGCCAATAGCTTCCGCCTGAGCCGCGGATTGAGCATAGAATCGTTTATGCCCTTGTCCCATCGTAATACCTCCTTGTTGGAGGATCCATCCAGCTGCTGCCTTGCCCCCTTTGATCCAAGCCGCGTCCACCATGAGCTCCCACTGTTGCTCACACCTGTCACTACCTGCAAGATGAGCTTCTAAGTTAGTCGTGACTTCTTCCTCACAGTCCTTATTCAGATGATGCTGATTCCTTCGAGTGGTGTCTTCTGCGCTTTGTTTTTCCAATTCTCGAAGCATATGAAGCATGCCTTGCGGAGAAGTATGTTCACTGCGAAATATTGCATTATTTCTGCAGACTCCACACCGTCCCATAAACCACATAGGAACCTTAGCTGGTTATAACGTCTCCTATCCGCATCGTCTCCCTGTCTTTTCCCTAAGTATTGCAGCCAATTGGTAATCCAGTCTTCCACTCCGATACACTCCACTGCCTGGCAGAGTATACCAAGGTCGCTACCAAACCAAAGTCTTTTTGTGGCTTCACAATCCCAGAACAGGTGACTATAGGTTTCTGATTGGCCCGGTATTCCACATAGCCTGCAGTCCAACTCCCTAGCAATGTGTCTTTTTGCAAACTCCTCTCCTAGTGGAAGGCAATTATTTACTATTTTCCATAGCAAAGACTTTCCACCGTCTTTGGGCCGACCTGGCAAACCCCAGTTCGCCTTATAACTTAAAGCACTCCTAGTCCGACCGCCTTACATCCTTCGGTGAGCTTTAGCCTGGAAGAAGAATCCACAGCCACGCCATACCCACTTTTAACATCATATCCACCCGATTTTGTTTCCGTCCAGTAGAAATTGTCTTGTATTTTTTCCAGACTTGTGGGGATGGCTAATATCTTTGAGGCCCATTCCTCTGAGAAGATGTTCTTAATTCCATTTTCGTCCCACTCCTTCCCATTGATTTGTAGGTGGCTCACCTTCCATTCATTCATATCAAGGTGGTTTACCCCCTGACATCCAGCTTTTGGCATTGGAATTCCACCATCCACCCATCGTGTACCCCAGATATTCACCTGTGAGTGCCATCCTATTTTCCATGCTAACTTTAGATTAACCAGCTCAAGCCCCCAGGTAATTCCTTTCCACGTCCAGGAGTCAGCACTGGACCTAGGATACTCAAAGATACCAACATCGTTCACATAAGGGTGATACTTCCCATAAAAAATCTTGCTCAGCAGACTGTTTTTATCTCTGACAATCCTCCACGCCTGTTTTGCAAGTAAGGCCTGATTAATGCATACAACATCGCGAATACCTAATCCACCCCTTGATTTGGGCAAACTAAGAAAGGTATTACTACACCAGTGGATAGCTTTTGACTCCCTCGTTCCAGCCCACCAGAAATGCGCCAAAAGAGAATTAATCCTTCTAGCAATGCTTACCGGAATACGAAAAACCGATAGAGAAAAGCGAAGGGAGGGCGAGTTGAATTTATCAAAGTTAACCGACCAGCTGGTGACAGAAACGCCCCATTCCAAGAGCTAACACGACTTCTTACTCGCTCCACCAAGAATTGAAATGCCTGCCGTTTCGACACGCCCAAAGATGAAGGAACTCCAAGGTATACCCCAAGATCCTTGCAAGGCTTAACCTTAAAGCAATTTAGTCCAACACGGACCATATTCAATGTGCAACTCGGGCTAAATACTATAGCCGACTTATCATTGTTAATTCGTTGTCCTGATGCTGCACAATAACAATCCAAAATATCACACAAACAGAAGATCGCATCAGTTCCCCCTTGAAGAAAGAAAAGTGAATCGTCTGCAAAGAACAGATGCGAGATGGATGGGCTCTCTCTGGCCACTTTAATTCCTCTGATCCCACCAATACCTTCTGCTTTAGCTAAATTTTGTGATAAGATCTCAGTACATAGAACAAAAAGGTAGGGTGATAAAGGGTCACCTTGTCTTAGACCACACTGAGGTATGAAGAAATTCAACGGTGACCCATTTACTAAGATCACAGAGATATGATTGACACACACTCCATTATCAAACAGATAAGTTTGTGTGGAAACCTCATAGAACGAAGGGTATTATAGATAAAATCCCATCTTACCCTATCATAGGCCTTACTCATGTCTATCTTCAAAGCAAGCCTCCCCACCCTCCCAGCACGGTGATTATTAACCGATTTCAAGATTTCCTGAGCAATCATAATATTATCCCCAATATTCCTGCCTTGGACAAAAGCATTCTGAAAGTCCCCCACCAGACTATTCATGACACCTTTCAATCTGTTCACAATACATTTCGTAATGATCTTCATTGCTACATTACATAAGCTAATCGGTCTATAGTCATCCACCGTTTCTGGGTTTGAAACCTTCGGTATCAGTGATATGAGTGTTTTATTGAGGAATTTTGGAATACTACCTGACTCGAGTGCATGTAACACCGCATTTGTCACATCCTCCTTTACCACTCCCCAGTAACGCTGGAAAAAAGCAGCTGGCACCCCATCCGGTCCTGGAGATTTTAAGGCACCAAGCTGAAAGACAGCCTTACGAACCTCCTGTTTCGTGTAAGGTTCCTGCAAAGCCCTAGCCTCCTGCTCACTCAACATTCTCGTATTGGCTTTGAAGAACCAATCAAATTTGTCGGCATAGCCTTGCTGTTCACATTCCCCATTCCCTGGTCTATAAACTGAAGTAAACCTATCCTGGAACAGATTACAGATTTCCTTGTAATCATACGTCCACGCTCCATTCTTCATTTTGATCCCTAAGATATGATTAATTCCCCTTCTCCCTTTGACCCAATTAAAGAAATAACGTGTACATATATCACCTTCAGCATTCCATTTTATCTTTGCACGTTGTTTCCAATATATAGCGGCTGCTTTTGAAAACTCCCAAAGACGATTGTGAGTTTCCTCAAACCCTGTATCCTCTCCTCCTGCGAAGCAGTGTTCCAGCTCCATTGATAGCTTGTCATCAAAGTCAGACCAGGTTCCCTGCCACTCCATTTTCTTGTCTAAAGACCAAGCTTTTAAAGCCATTCTAGCCTTGGACAATTTATTCATAAGGACAAAAACCGCCGGCCCTTCTATCCTTGATTCCCAGAGCTCCTTCACCAAATTATATACCTCCTCGTACTCAAAGTTCCATGCTTCCATCTTATATGGCCTAACCAGTTGTGCTTTAATCATATTTGAGTTAAACTCAATAGGTGCATGATCAGACAATTGTATCGGGTAGTGTTTGATTCCCGATTCTGGGAAGAGCGATAACCAGTCCTTCGATCCCAGGGCTTTATCCAACCGTTCATAGGTCTTAGCATCCCCTTTTCTGTTATTACACCAAGTATAGCGTGGCCCCTTGAACGGTATATCAACCAATTCGCAACCTATTTTCCATTTGGAGAACGTCTCAGCCCCATCAAGCCTGGATGCATTAGCTCCCCATTTGTCCCAACTGTATTCAACTTGATTAAAATCTCCGAGTATAAGAAAAGGCTCATCAAAGGTCTCAAACCAATCTTCAAGTTCTACCCAAACACGTTGTCTATGCTCCACTCTAGGCTCGCCATACAGACAACACAGATACCACGAGTAATTAAAACCTTGGTTCACATAAGCGATTACAAAATTCTGACTTTTGGCTATTACATTCATCTTGACATTACGACGCCATCCTAGCCAAAGTCCTCCACTTGACCCTACCGCATCAACACCATCAAAAGTACAAAATCCAAAGGGTCTACAAAATGGTACAACATTATTCAACCTACATTTAGTTTCACTAAGAAAGATAAAATCATAATTATTACTACTAAGCATCGCTCTTAATTTCGCAATTGTAGGGGCGAGCGGATCATTTAGACCCCTACAATTCCACGACAGTCCTTTCATTCGCTTGGAGGAGGTTGTCCAAGGCCAACCTCCGCAAACCTGTCCTCATTCTTGTCAGCTGAATCATCTGATGAAATGACAATCTCCATGTCCGTCACTCCCACTCGAAATGGTGCCTGGACTTCAGCATTATTTTCCTGAAGGTCGCTTCCACTCTCCTCCCCTCGCACACATCTCTTCTTAGCTATTGCCTCAAGATATAGGCTAGTGATTTCTTTCGAGTCGAGGACACATTCAGGTACCACCGCCAATTCAGGATCAGTCACCGCCCTTCGCTTCCTTGTTTCCTTTATCCAGGACTCCAATTTTTTAACGTAATCATCAGCAGCAGCTTCAGAACCAGGCTTTCCTCCATCAGACTTGCCTCCATCACATTTCCTAGTTGTCTTCTTCTCTCTGCCCGCCCCCTCCCTTTGTTCCACTGCCTTCCCTCCGCCTACTTCCTTCACCCACAAGAAAGACATTCTTCTTTCCATAGATTGAGGTTCGTCTCCACCACCCTTTTCCCCACCCATAAACGAGTAATCTGAGTATAGTATGAGCTAGCATCATCCTCCACATCTACCTCACATTGCTTTCCATCTCCATATTTCGAGTCCGAACTCAAATAATGATTATAGTGTCTGCTTTCCCTTCGCTGCCTTCGCCTCCAGGTTCAGCATTCAAAGACTCCTTCTCCTGCTTAATTGTAAGCCCATCTCCTTGATTATCCTTCATAACCAAACCACATAAAAATTTAGTAGCTCTCTCCACAGAACTTGTGATTAGCGCTGGCACCTTGGTCAACCTAGCCTCTGATTTTCCTTGTCCTGGCTCGCCTAACATCACTGAATCAGACCCCTTGGCTTCTTGTTCACCATTCACTGTCAGGCCTGTGATTTTCAAATCACCTCCCCCTTCAACTTCCACTTCCTTCCTTGAATAGGTCAACTCCATTTCTCCCTTCTTTTCTTCAGCCTTCAGTTCTGGGCTCAATAAGACAGGAGTGACCTCATCCTTTGCTTCAGTATATGTTGTGGAGTCAGAATCCGAAGAGTTCTCCATAGTAGCATTATCACCTGATGAACCAAAAGGCCATCCTTCATCCACCCTATTCTCTCCATCCCATTCATCCGATGAATCTCCCCCTATCCAACCTCCAGTCCCCACTCGAGCTATTGGGGTCACGAGTTGCTTTCTGCCCATTTCGCCCGACTTGCGCGACATCACCTGATCCTCTCAGATTAATCCGTCCTGAGCATCTCCTAAGCCTCCATCAGTCTCCATGTCAGCTCCATTCCCCGAGTTGTTGATTATAGTGTATGCATCCTCCCCAAATTGTACGACTGGGCCACCATTTAATGCCCCAAAGATTTGGTTATACCCTCTGCTATCATCCACTCTGCTTGCTTCTCCTATGTTCTCCAGGACCCTGTCTTTGATTGAAAGATTGATGCTACTTGCCCCATTGAAAGGTTGGAAGGGCTGCCCATGACTTGTTGCCCCAGAATATGGGTTATCTGGTGTGAACCATTGGTTGATATTCCCCACATCCCCAGGCAATTCGGACCCACCATTGGTTCCCTGCTCTCCAGCTTCAGAGGGGCCTTGGCCTAAGATGCCATCCTCAACTGGGCCCTCTGTATCATTTCCTTCCTGATCTTCTTCCTCCATTCCTTCCATACCTTCTTCCTGATTCAACGGATTTTGCCCCAGAACCGCGCTTGAGAAAGGCTGCATCGAAGGGTGAAAAATCATACCCGGCTGAACTCTCCCTCCTGGAGTAAGTCCAAGCTCAAAGTCCACTTCATACTCTCTAAAGAAATCCGCTGGTACAGAGCGTCCCCTATGGGGTCCCATGCGAATTTTCGAAGTAAGGAACTTCGTAGTAGAAGGCAAAGCCCTCAAATCAAGATCAAACATTGTGTGTGAGTTCTCAACCTGGAAAATAACAAAGCCCTTGCTTTTGATCCTGTTCAAAGAGAGATTCACACTCTCCTCAATATCATGTATCCTCTCAGCACAGTTCACCCCTTGATGACCCACTCTTCCACATCTAACGCAGTACTTAAATACCTCCTCATAGCGAAACTGCACCCAAAGGAGGTATCCATCCTCACATGCAAGGAAGAACCCCGGTATCAGAGGCTCTCCCAAACACATACAAACGCGAATCCTCAGATAATCACTATCTGGGAATTCACCCGACTGGTCAATCATAAAATTGTTTCCAAACATGTGACCCACCGTGTAAGCCACTTCATAGTTCAGGTACTCAAAAGGTAGCCCACAAATACGCACCCAGAGACATGCATAAGGGAAGCGAACGCTTCTAGGGACAGTCTCCGGATGCCACCTTTCGAACACCATAAGAGCCCCATCAAATGAGGCAGTAGTACGCTGTAGGAGCTCAAACCTGTCATCATCATTCTCCAAGTGCAGAACGAAGATATCACCCATCCTATGGAGGATGATGGCCCCTCTGTGTATCCAATGTGTTTCAATAAACCGCTTAATGGCATAAGCACTAAACGAGCGATAGTCAACAATGTACCCCAGGATACATTTTGACCAATACGCTCGAGACTTTGAAATTATACGAGGATCAATTGACACAATGGGGCCAGCACGCACATTCCTCCAGTTGCTTGGCCCTGCATGTCCATTAGCCCTTCTATTCCTTGGGAGATTGCTAACCCTCGGAATACCAGCCCCCAAGTGTGCATTCATTTTATTACAGAAAAAACGAATCACAGAGAGAGTAGAAAAAACCTCTACAGCAGAGGTTATAAAAGAAAAGGTGTATTTTGTTGTTATTGAATTGATTATTTTTTAAGGAAACGTTGAATGAAGTGATGAGTGCAACAGCAATGCTACTTGCAATTTATACTAAAAGTCTTCCACTCTAAAAAACCCTTGAGCCAATAGATGAGAAGCTCTTCAACTTCATGCATGCACTCTGATTGGGCTTTGCTAGCCCCTAAGCTTGGAAAGACAGCTCCCCAATAAACCATACTGCATGCTCATGATGATTAGATTGCTTGAAGGAATAAGCAATAAATACTTCTCACGAAACTACCAACAGAAGGAAAGCCAAGGATTTTTCTTGGGCAGAGGACCAGCAGCAGACAAAACAGAAAAGTTGTCCTCCTCGGAATCCGTGACCCTCCCCCTTTTCTTCCTCCGTTTGTACTTGTCTTTTTGGTGTTTTGTTTTTGATGATTCAATTAGAAATTTGGGCTCTATATGCCTTAACTGAAATGATGTACTATCATTATTGTTTCAGATGTTGTTTTGTTTTTCATGTTTTGTTTTATGTTTTTTCTTTTTCAATTTTTCAAAACGCTCTCATTGTAGAGAGATAAAGTTTTAGTAGGTAATATGCCTTTGAAAAAGTATTAATAAAGTAATTTAGTGAACATTCAATTTTTATAAATTAATATGAAGAGTATAAAATAATCATACCAAAAAAAAGTAGGCCAATAGAATTGACCCAAAAAAATATAAAAATGAAATAAAGGTTAAGAGAAACATATTAATTTCAAAAAAGATAGTCATGGGAATTGAACCCATGACCCTTGCATATATATTGAACACCTATTCCACCTTGACAACTACAAATTTGATAACCCTATATTTAACTTTTAATACATATTTGATTTTTCAGAAAAGGAGTAGGGGGGCCCGTGCCCCCCTTGGCCCCCCCTTGGGGCCGCCCCTGCGCAACCTAAACAAACATGTATTCTTAGACCCAAAATACAATAAACTGTATTTTACCCGACCGCGTATTAATTTAACATGTAACCCGCTTATTTGACCTGTAATTGTCTTCTAATTAACCCGTTTAATATGTTTAAAAGTGTCAATTTTGATTTTTCTTAATTAACTATTAAAAATTAAATGATAGAATCGTTGAAAATTGTAACAAACCAATTAGAATAATGAAACATCTAATTTTTTTTTATACAAATATAGTTATAAATTATTTTTAAAATATATCATAATGTGGCAAAAACCGATCAAAGTATCGCAATACATTGTCTTAAAATTCATCATTTATTATAATAATATGGTAAAACGCGCTTAAAATGTTATATTGAAAAGAGATTAAATAAAAATGAACTGTTTAAGAGATACAAATAAAAAAATATTTTATTGTACATAGAAAATATTGACTTACTTATATGACATAATAAAAAAGGAAATAAAATAGAAGGTTAAAATAAAATAAAATAAAAGGGTAAAAAAAAAAGTTGGAGGGAAAAATTGTGTGAGATGGTTTTTGTTATATATAATTAATATAGATAATATCACTAAGAGATGAGTTCAATCAAGGCAGCTAACTATTTTAAGACGTTGCGGCGGAAAAATTGTAACCCATTCTGGTGAAACTATATAACATATTCATGAAACCGCAATAACTTCAAAACTGTGAAACTGCAATGATTAAAGTATTTAGCTGCCTTGCATATCACTAAATTTCCCGCCGCAACGTCTTAAAATATTTAGCTGCCTTGCATATCACTAAATACCATAAATAAATTAAGCCAAGAAAAGAGAATGATCACATGAGCTTTTGTTCTAAATTTAAAAGAGGCCATTTATTAGTTTTACTACCATACTCATATAATTAATAATACAAGGTGAAAATATAATCCTTGTGAAATAAAATACGCCATACAAATTATTTTTTGGAACATCTATTTACACATTTTAACAAACCCAAAGATGTACTCCGTATCATCAACTCTTATATGTTAGTTGTGTTGTCACACGTAATAACCAATAAGGTTAGATTTTGATGTTTGTGCTACTCATTATTATATGAATCTTTGATCAATGTTCGCCTAAACAAGAAATACTTCGACACTTCGTATGCAACTGTAAGCTTGTAATATTTCTCTGCACAAGACATCCATTTATTGGTACTACTATGTACAACTCACCGTAAAAAAAATATCTAAGCTACAATAACTTCTCTATAGGGATGTCAATGCGGCGGATATAAGTGGGTATCGTCTCGTACCCGCCCCAGTTGGGGTGGGGATGGGTACATGATTGGCGGGTGGTGGGGCGGGTATAAATATCAAAATTGTACTCGTCATGGATAATGGGGCAGAGGTGAATTTTACATACCCGTATAATACCCGCCTACCCACTTCATATTATCGTATTTTATATCATGAAATAATAATTTTATAGTATTTTTCAACTTTATTTAATGAATAGTTGTTCTAATAATTATATTATTAATCTAAACAAAGGTATTTTAAATTAATTTCATACTATTTTAATTTTAATAGTTTACCCGCCATGGGTAGTGGGGCCGGTACAAGTTTGGAAACTTCCACCCGCCATGGGTAGTGGGGCGGGTATGGGTATAGATTTTTTTGGGCGGGCACAGGTGTGGGGAACCTATATCCACCACCCTCCGTCCCACCGACATCCCTACTTCTCTATTTGTGTAGAGTTATTTAATTATCTAATTAGTTTTATTTTAGGTTAAACATTAATTGACGAGAGTTCGAGACGTTATCGTTCATGAAGAATTATGAACTCTTAACTCTTTTAAGGTCTTTCTTTGAAAACTCTCACATTTTGTAGAAATTATTTTTAAAAATCATCCACCTTTAAATTTATATGGTATTATTGTTGTAAATTCGCACAAATTTTTTTTTTTAATAAACCTTATCCACATCCCATGCCCTAATATCCGACGACAAGCTACATTTTACAAAACGACAAAGAAACACAACTAAAAAAAATATTCGCAAGAATAACAAATGTCGAATGAAAAAGTAGAAAGGCACATTCTAATGTGCATGTCATATGGCTATATACATGACCTAAAAACCTTATAACAAATCTAATACCTTTAGCCTTTGTTAACAAGAAAAAATTATTCCATGGCAAATTTGTTGGGACAACAATTATTTTAATCCCTTATACCCTAACAAATTAAGTCACATTATTTACCCTCTCTTTATATATAAGGGCACTTTAAGTAAACCCTATTAATCATGCAATGTACCCTCTACAAACTCCAAATTTTCTTGTATAAAATTAAGTGCTAAAAATAATATCGAGTTAGAGATTATATGAACTGAGGGCGATAATACTGGCGGTTATATGGTTATTGTATTATCGTAGATATATACAGCAAATATAGAGTTACAGATAGATGGGGAAGAATAATAAACATGGTAGGTATTCTTGCTTATCCATAATTTTCGACATTTTCAAAGGTCGATGGAGGTCTCGAGATATAGTCGTCGATGATTCAGGGGACGAGGCAATGAGCCTAAGACGGGCCAGATTGGTTGACGACGATTATTGGAGGACCGAGCCAGGCATAGATTGGAAGGCCTCCGCCTTCATTAGGAGGTTTCATGCCTCTCAACATGCTTAAGGAAGAAAACTAACTTATTAGATTGTTTATTATTGTTATTTTGCATGTTATTTTAGTTCTTTTGGTTGTGGTTTAAGATGCAAGTAAATTGCATGTGTTATTGTTCGTTGTTACCTCCTAAAGCTACTATTCACGTAGGATAATATGGACTTAAAAATTAGCATGTTGTATTATGCTTGCTTTACGTTTACCTATTTTTATCTTATAAAATAAAATTTCTGCTTTGCACTTTTGAGCCTTTAATTTTGTATCAATCTTTCTACATGCGAGTATTTGATCGGAGAACATTAAAATATACTCGTAATTCGTTTAGACCGGGAAGTTGTGATCGAACGAATCAACATTCGGGTGCAATGTTCATGTTCGAAAACTACTTTCGTGAACTTATTGACGTTGACTATAAGCTAGATCTAGCTTGATTTTGCTATCACTAAATTGCATTTAATCTAGTGATCAACGTAAAATTAAAACATCGATACAATAAATTAACACAAAAATCACAACGAACAAATATTATCCATCCTTTGTCAAGATATCATATTACAAGCACTAAGTATTCCATAAAACTGTATCATACCGTGAAACCTAAGACTGCTAGTACTCGAACTCAATTTCGAAGGTAACAAGAGAATATCACATTGTATACACTCATACATCAACAAATATTAAAACGATGAAATAAGTCATACCCTAGAATAAATGCAATCGTATTTTTCCAATGCCGAAAGTATAACGATTCACAGGTCACAAAACTAATATCATGAAGACCATTAAACAGGTTTACGACTCGACTTCTGCATCGGGCTCACATGGCTCGTTGGAATAAGCAATTATTCATCAAACGGCGGTCGTTATTTATTCATACTAAAAATCAATACTTCCAAAGTGAAGAAATAAGCAAAGATGACGATGAGTAAACATCGAGAATAATAACTTAGTCCAACAAGAAAGAAAACAAAATGCAGACGCTAACCATAAACGGTTGAGGATACAGTAGCGAAGATTTGTAAACATCAATGACTCAAGTCATCACCCCATTTGTCTTCAATTTGTTTTACAATGAGATCTACATGAAAAACAGGGGAGCTCCGGTTTCGTATATAGCTAACGCCTCTTGTGTCACGATAATTCAGCTTTCCTATATGCGTGCAGTTTCAGATCACAATCTTAGGCGCTGACTGCTCTGTTTTGGATGCAGTGTCATCTGCAAAACATAAAATGAGTTCCACGGTGAGGGGTTTGTGTTGACAATGCGTCAGTGCCTACAAACATTGCAATTAGATAATCTATATAACATCCACTATTTCAGAAACAAATGTCTCGTATAACGAGCACGAAGATGTCATCCAAAGCTACTAATAATATAAACACCCTACAAGGCTACAACATCTCTTATACACCCAAACAACTGGAAATCAATTCTGAGGTATGATATCCCACTACACAGACCTATATTCAAAGTAATATGTTGTTGTAATTTGAAAAGTAGAGATTGCAGCGTTTCTGCAAAAGCATAACAACTAACAAGCCGTCGACACAATCTCAAGACAGGCCACATCTTGTCATCACATAACTCGAAACCGCTATATCCAGAAAATAGAAATCATATCAATCTCGCCAATAATCAGGTAAATAATCTCAGCATTCACTTGCAGAAACAAGTAGAAAATATAGATGGTACCTGAAGGAGGTGGGGTGACGACGTCGCCATAGATGGCTTTGAGGCGAGAAAGGGGAACAACAGCAGAATCAGAAGAGGCTTCAGCGTATAGCTGCTGCTTCCAGTCCCACATCGTCTTACTGAGAGATTTGTTGGTGGACTGAACCCTTGTATTATCGGCCTCGAGTGCTTCGATCAGATCCTGCTGATGCCAAGACCTTAAACCCAGCACACTGAAGCATCCCACCAAACATATGTTTACGAATGTGTTGCTGTTTATCACTCTATTCACCACCTCAGCCACTTTTTCTGCCATTGTCGTCTCTACTATTCTGTCTCTCTTAACCTGATATAGACTAGGGTTATGAATGTTTGTGCTACGGAATTAGTTGAGAACAGAAGGGCAATGCAGATAATGACTGAGCCGTGACAAGTAACACGTGCTGGGATAATAAAAAAACATGTCGACTGCAAACCACTACATAAGTCGGTAAGGGAGTGCAATTAAGAGAAGAACAGATATTAGTTAAATCTAAAAACCACTACATCGACGACAACAACCACAACCACTCAACCAAACGTCCCCTTATTACAAGCCAAGGTCAAAATAAACCGCGATATAGAGCATAGACACTATGAAAAAACCGTAACCTCGATCTAATACTGTTTTTAAGGCACACTTGCACACAACCCCAAACAACGAACTTGATCCCGTTTCATAATCGTCTCGTCTCAGAAATTTACTACCATTACCTCCCCTAATCACCTTATCATTCCTTCAAATAATTCTTTTGCGATAATTCGATGTCACCACCCATTATAATTCAGCACAAGTAACCCTATTTCAACTCCAGCAAATCATACCACCGAAAACAGTGAAATAATTACAATCATACAATGAATACATTTACAATTAGCACACAGCAATAATCTAAATTATAAATAACAGCAATCTATAAACTGATTTGAAAGTAAGACAGTACAAACATATGATTTCATAGTAATTAAATTGAACCAAAAAAAAAAAAAAAAAAAAAAGTTCTGGAAATAAACGGAAAACTTACGAGAAGATGAATCGAACAAAGTGGAGGGTAATGTGGGGATTAAATGGTGGTGACAATGATCGTGATTGATGATCACAAAGTTATTATTATTGATGGTGTTGACAAATTTCGAAGATGGTAAATTGAAAAGGGGGTTTAGGGTTTCTCCGTTTTAATTGAGGGTTTATGGCCTTTGCATAATAACTAAGCTGAATAGCTAGCTGATAATCTGATACTCGAGCCTTGTTATCGGTCGGTCAAACCTCACTAGTCAATCTTTATTATACTAAATGACAGTTCTCGCTGACATCATCAATGCCACATGTCGCGATTTTGTGTATTTTTTTCCCGCCAAAATGCAATGCTGACATCATTCATTATACAATACGTTTTTAAGTCTAGATTCATTATCTATGATTATCACTTCTAAATATTAATGTTTACACTTATATATGTATCTGAAATTAATTACGAAGTATTTTTTTTTTTTTTTTAATATTTCACTTTTCATTATATATATATATTTATAATAAAATATAATAATAAGTAACTATTTCTAATATTTTGTTTATAACTCCAAATTAAAGTTCCAAATAAATATTTGAAATTGCTAATTAACTTTTTTAACAATTTTATTTATGCTGAATTCATTACCTACTTATTTTAATATTTATTGTATTTAATATTTTCTAATTGAAAATAAATGTTGAGCTATTTTACCTATAAAGTCGATAATACAAAATTTATGCAGGTCATTTATTTTAGCTATTTTATATAGAATATTTGGTTATTCATTACTTTATAAGTCTATATATGCATTGTAAAATATCAATAAAGTGATTATTGTGTTATTTTCCTATTGATATATAACTTATATTTGTATTAGATAAAAATAATATATATCTATAATAACCGTGCATCCATGCACGGGATCTAAGCTAGTTAGTCATTAAGTCACGACCAGACCGGGTCGGGCCCAACATGGGCCAATGGGCGGCGTCTGGTTTGCACAATCCGTAACTGGTCTATTCGGGTAGAGGGTTGGGTTTGGATCGGGTCGGGTTTCCAAATTAAGGCCTGAGGCCAGCCCATTAAGCGGGCTAGGCGGGGTAGACCGCACAAAGGGTCGCTATCAGTCACGACTATTGTGAGACTATTTTATATACAATCTTAATCTTAATTATTTTAAAGCAACTAGTACAACACTTGTTACTCTTGCCAAAAAAAAAAAAAAAAAAAGTACAACACCCGTTTAAACATGGCCCATGGGGTAATAAAACTATATTTAAATACTTTGATACACATCAAAAAATGAGACTAAGGGTAGCTTAGTCATTTAACCTTTTGTTTCTTATTTTCCAAGTCACTTAAGCTATATAAGGACATTAGTCCTCTTGTAACTTGTAATAATCAAGAATGAATTTTATGAATGAACTTATGAGATTTCTCTCATTTGTTATAATGGAATCTATGTGATTTTCTCACTACAATTGTATTATTGGGTAGCCTATTGATTCTCGTAATCGAACAGCTGCATTTTCTATCCTTTCGCTTTCCGTTTATTTTCCGATTGCATCATACTTCACCAATTCTGTTTTACTCCCTGCGTCCCAACCATTTGTTTATATTTTTTCTTTGAATTTATTGTCAAACACCACCTTTAAAAAACAAGTTTTGCGAAACACCACCTTTAAAAAGTAAACTTGTAAATTCATACCTTTAATTTTTTTTTTTTTGCCAACTACGACTTTTATGGCTTAAGTTGACTAAAGTCAATAAAAATCCGATAAGTTCCCTTCCCTGTAACTGCTCTCACGTGCCAAATATTTCCCTCCAACTTCTCCCTCCTTTTTTGTTTTCCCTCATTTACTTTTTAACTTTCCCTCCATTTTATTTTCCCTCTTATTTTCCCTTCTTGACTTTCCTTTTTATTCTTCTATCAATTTCTCTGTCATAACTTTCTCCTTATTCTTCCTCTTTCTTTTTCCTTGTACTTATTTATACATTTCTCTCCTTCTTTTATATTTACCTCCATTAAAGCAAAGTTCAAATGTCGTCCAACAGTAGCAATAGTTTCAATTCAACTTCGAACGAGGTTTTGAAATGTGGATGCGGTTTGCCTGCAACAATGAAGACGTCAATGGCAACGAAAAATCCTGGAAGGAGGTTCTTGGCATGCAAGTTTTATAATCCGGAAACATCAAGGCGTGGCTGCAACTATTTCAAGTGGATTGATGAACCGGTGACTGAAATGGGTTGGTTGAAGCTGGAACTTACCTCGCTAAAGGAGATGAAGGCAGCTTTAAACGAAAATGTTTCTCTTTGGAAATCCTTGCCCTCAACGAAAGTAAAAGAAGATGAAGTTGTATCTTAAAGTTGTGTTTGTACTAATGATTTTTCTATTTTATCGAGTAATGGTGTAATTGTAAGTTGTAAAAGTTGTTATCATGTAATCTGTTGTTGAAGTGGAAAATGTTGACATTGTTGAATGGATTAACTGTTAGATTTTTGTTCTAAAATGTCAATCCATTACCATATCATATGTGAAAAACGAAAACTGAACAGAGGTGGTCGAAGACGTATGTTTGTTAAATTTTTTTTTTTTGCTAAACACCACCTTGTTTAAAAAATTATTATGCCTAACACCACCTTATCAAATACTGTGTTTGTCAAACACCACCTTATAAAAAAAATTGTTTGTCAAACACTACCTTATCAGAATATGTGTTTGTTAAACACCACCTGCTATAAAATGTTTTTGCCACAAACAACACCTTATTAACACTATTTTTGCCAAACAACAAATGAATTAAAATTTCTCTTTCACATACAGCACCTTAATTAAACACAGTATGTCATTCACAACCTGATTGTAAATTGTAAATTGTCTTGGCAAATTACCATCTGATTACAAAAGTTCTTACAAAACACCATCTTAAATCTTAGGCAAAAGCAACACCTAATTCACATACGACTTAATATCCGAAAGCAAAGAGGTCACAAAGCCAACTGAAACACTAGTTTTGGACAAAATTAACAGTGGCTGCCATAATTATGACAAAATAAATTGAGCCATTCATTTCTTCTGAGCTCATATGGCTGCCCCATCTGTGGTTGCTCCTCCTCCATCTTGACTTGGTTGTGGTTGACTACTTGACGATGGCATCTCATCACATCCAACAGTAGCAGTTACCTTACAACACATAAAAGTGAAACTTAGATGAATTGAGTACAGAAGAATGTAGAAAATCAAACAAGACAAACATAAGATGGATTACACACTAATGTAAATTAAACCCTAGCTAACTTCAATAATTAGGGGAAAAAACATAAGTTATCAAGTAAAAAATCATACCTTGAAGTAATTCGAATGTGCCAAAATTGGGGAAATGAAACACTAATTTATGAACACAACACAGACTTGATGATTACAAAATCCAGATTATCATATTCAAATGGCGACGAAGATGAAGCAATCTGATGAAGATGAATGCAAAATGGGTCGACGAAAATTGAAGAGGGAATATGTGTGGAAGATGAAGAAATGTGTTGAAGAAGATTAAAAAATCAAAAGTTAAAAGTGAAATGAATTTTTAAAGAGGGAAAAGGGAGGGTTTAATATTTGGCACGTGAGAGCTGTTACAGGGGAGGGGACTTATCGGATTTTTATTGACTTTAGTCAACTTAAGCTAAAAAGGTTGTAGTTGGCAAATTTTTTTTTTTTAAAGGTATGAATTTACAAGTTTTTTTTTTAAAGGTGGTGTTTCACAAAACTTGTTTTTTAAAGGTGGTGTTTGACAATAAATCTTTTTTCTTTTTTGAAGTGTATCAATTATTTGTATACATTTCTTTTAGGTGTATCAATCATTTGTTTATCTTTTATTTTAAGAAAGGTTTTATTGAAAATTTTGGTTAACATGAGAATTTGAGGGGTATATATGTCATTTAAGAGATTTTTTTATTTTTGTGTCAAACTGAAAGATAAACAAATGAATAGAACGGATGGAGTGTATTTATATACATTTATCTTTTTTAGAACTATTCATATAAGTAAAAACAAGTTTCAATACAACTCTTAATATGTGATATACGGAGTATATAACATAGTAATGTGAGCTCTTGTTATTATTGTCTTGTCGAGTGCATTTATAATATAATATCAAATTTTTATAATTTTTAGTTATGCGTAACTAAATATATGAACAAAATAAATCGTGCATAAAACAACTGTATATAATTGAACGAAAGAAGGAAGTATTTTTTTAGGATTTTTTTACAAGAATCTTGATATCAGCGGACCGACTGAAATTTGAGGCATATCCATCGGGAAACTTTAGCTTCTTTAATTAACCAGTCACGGAACACCTTTCTTTGAGCTTTGTCAAGAGCGAAAATGGATTTGCACTAGTGTCGTTCTCTACGAATGTGTAATTGACGACGGTGACAAATTTTCGTAAGTTCTTTCTTGAACCTATGGTATCACAGATTTTTCGTTCTACATCAATCACCGTACATAGATCAATTGCTTAAACTTTTTTTCAATGTGCGTCGATCACATCCAATCTGTTTCTGATTAACATTGTTCTACCATACGACAACTCCCAAAAAGAATACTTCATTTATACCAACCTATGGTATCACAGGTGTTGTGTGAGTGGTTAACGAAATTGAAATTTCCTAATGGATATGCCTTAGATTTTGGTCGATGCGTTGATATTAAAAAATTAAAGTTGCAAGGGTTGAAAAATCAAGATGCCATAATTGTAGCAATCTCGATTATATTAAAGCAATTAATATAACACTTGTTTTCAATTGATTTATTTTGCTCTCAGGCGACTGATTTTGATCGATTTTTTCAGTCGCTTGAATCCTCTTTTCTTGTAATGGTATTAAGAGAGATAGAGTATTTCATCGTATAGTATGAAATCATTTTATATTATTACTCATTATACTTAGTTGTAAAAATATCTCCAATTTAAATTCGTTTACAATAGTTCGATTCAATTAATTTTGGTTCAATGTTAAAAGCCTCGAAAAATCATGACCTTGTTGTAACATGTGCTCACTTAATAAGATAACAAAATTTGGAAAGGATTAAGGTTGACAATGGATTCGAGTCATAACACTAAATCTATACTAAATATCCTCTATGTTACACCCGTTTTCATTTACATACTACAGAGTATCTTTATTCTACTAATTGACAGTTTTCGCTGACATCATCAATGCCACATGTCGCGATTCTGTGCGATTTTTTCCCGCCAAAACTCAATGCTTACATCATTCCTTATTTTATACTCCCTCCGTTTCATAGTGTTCTTCCCATTTCGATTTGGATCAAAAATTAAGAAAGGTAGATTGTGTGGGTGAGATTAAAGTAGAAAAATAATAAAGTGAATTGTGTGGATGAGATTAGTTAAAAGTTGACAAAAATAGAAATGGGAAGAAGATAGTGAAATTTCCTTTTTAGGAAAGTGGGAAGAAGATAGTGGAATGGAGGGAGTATGTTTTTAAGTCTACATTCGTTATCTATGTTTATTTTATGCATAAAAAATGTTGGTTTTTATTAACAATATAATATTTGTACTAAATTCATTACGTACTTATTTTAATATTTTACTTTTTATTTATTTCTATAATAAAAACGACAACTAAGTATCTTAATTAATTATTTCGTTTCCAACTAATTCTTAAAAATCCAAATAACTATTATATATATTTATTGTCCATTATTGTTCTTTAAATTTATAACTTACTGCAAACTACTAAATCTATTCAATATTTCCAAAAAAAAAATTAAGCAAAAATAAATGATAGGCATAAGCCACTACAAGAAAATCAAAATCGGGCGACTAAATTTGGCGACTAAACTTTATAGTCGCCAAATTGGCGACCACAAGAAAATCGGGCGACTAAATTTGGTCGCCAAATTTGGCGACTACACTAATTTCAATTTTTTTTATACGAGCCAATTTGGCGACCAAAAAAACAGATTTGGAGACTGAATTTTGGTCGCCAAATTTGGCGACTGAAATATGGGCGGTCGCCCTTTTTTTTTTTCAAATTTTAATTTACTTAGTTCCCTACCCTCTCCCCCTTTATTCTATTTTCCCAAAAACAAAAAAATAAGAAACCCCCAAATCGTCCTACCCCTCACCGCTGGTCAGCCTTGCCGCCCCGTCGCCGCCGGTCCTACCACCACCTTCTCTCCACCACCGCCGGTCATCCTCGCCGCCACGTTTCACCTCCTACTACCGTCACCTCTCTCCTCCCAAATCAATTTAGGTAATTTTTTTTTTTCAATATCAAAGTTTAAATTTGTTGAATTAGTTTTTAAAGTTGGTAGAAATGATTTTCCATTTGATTGTTGTTATAATGTTGTTTTTGTGTTAAATTAATTGATTTTATTTAGGGTTTTTAGTTGAATTATAATGTTAGGGTTTTAGTTGAATTAGTTGGTTGAATTGATTGGTTGTTATTTAAGTTGAATTATAATGTTGTTTTTTGTGTTAAATTAATTGGTTGTTATTTAAGTTGAATTAGTTGTAGTTGAATTGATTTAGTTGAAGTATAATGTTAGGGTTTTAGTGTTGATTTAGTTGAATTAGTTGTAATTGAATTATAGTGTTGATTTAGTTGAATTAGTTGTAGTTGAATTGATTTAGTTGAAGTATAATGTTAGGATTATAGTGTTGATTTAGTTGATTTAGTTGTAGTTAGTATGAATTGTAGTTGAATTGTTGTGAATTTAGTATGAATTGTTGTAAGGTTAGTTGAGTTTGGGTTTGTGTTTAATTTTTATTTGTGTTAGTATAAATTCAACTAACATAATGAATTTAGTATGAATTGTTAGTATGAATTTAGTATGAATTGTTA
This sequence comes from Dianthus caryophyllus, assembly GCA_023091065.1. Classification (NCBI taxonomy): domain Eukaryota; kingdom Viridiplantae; phylum Streptophyta; class Magnoliopsida; order Caryophyllales; family Caryophyllaceae; genus Dianthus; species Dianthus caryophyllus. The sequence goes on from CM041519.1 coordinate 35,097,172, forward strand.
GTTGGGTTTGGGTTTGTATTAGTTGGGTTTATGATTTTTTGTATGATTTTTTGTTTAATTTTTGTTTGTGTTAGTATAATTTTTGTTTGTGTTAGTTGGGTTTATGAATTGTATGAATTGTTAGTGTGAATTGTTAATTTGTTAGCATGAATTGTTAGTATGAATTTTTGTTTGTGTTAGTTGGGTTTATGAATTGTTGAATTTTTGTATAAATTACAATATATATGTTAACTTTTCATATCTATTACAATTAAATTCAATAAGCGGGGAGGAGACAAAGACGCGGTGGTGGAGCCGACACATTTCGGTGGTTCACAATCATTCAATTAGCGTGTACAAGTGTTGGTGAGTGGATGTTTAATTACGTTTTTAAGTTTAATAATTTGAATGGAAGTTTAGTATATACTCCGTATATTCTAATGCATGCATGACTTATTTTTTTTGAATCGTTGGCGGACAAGAAAGGCGGTGCCAACCGTGCCCGAACTCTTCCTTGAGACCAAGTCGAAATTGACTGATAAGGGTGATAGGAATTTTGTTACTCAAAAAGATGCCGACTTTTATGTAAGTTACTCCGTATATAAGTATTATTGATTTTACTTTGTCTATTTTTTAACTAAGTATATATGTTTAAAATTATTCGGTTTTAATAATGTAGGGAAAGTTCGAGGAGGCCGTCCAAAACAATCCCTCTACGAATCCTAATGAAATGCCGCCCGTGACGAGCAAATGCGACAAATGTAAGAGCAAATCTTCGTGATCCTAACAATGGAGGTGGTAGTGGCGCAGCGTCTAGTTTTATGGTGTCATAAACCTTTTAGTATTTAGTGACGGATATGTATATATAACAACAGTTTGAATGACTGTTTAACGGTATTTTCTTTGTGGACAAAGTAGTATGATGGTAAATGAAGCTACTATTATTATTATTGTTGTCGTGTTGGTTGAATTTTGATTGATAATGCAGGATTTGGTTGAATTTTAATTTATAACGCAGGATTTGGGGAGTGGAAAATACCACTTTTGTCATTATATAAACAGAAAAATGGCGACTGGAAATTGGGTTTGGAGACCAATTTTCAGTCGCCAAATAATAAAAAATTTACCAAAAAAAAAATTGTCAGAGTTTTGGCGACTGAAAATTGGGTTTGGAGACCAACTTTCAGTCGCCAAATTTGGAGACTGAACAATTTTGGTCGCCAAATTTTGTAAAAAAAAAAAAAAAAAGAGAGAGATTTTGGCGACTGAAAATTGGGTTTGGAGACCAACTTTCAGTCGCCAAATTTGGAGACTGATTTTGTGGTCGCCAAATTGGCGACTGTACTGTGGTCGCCAAATTTGGCGACTGATTCACCTTTAGTCGCCAAAGTCTATATTTGGCGACTAATTTCAGTCGCCAAATTTTGGCGACCAAATTTAGTCGCCCGAATTTTTTTTGGCGACTAAGCTGGGCGACTAATTTTTGGCGACTAAGTTCGGTCGCCTTTTGTATTTGGCGACTGAAAGTAGTCGCCAATTTTGGTCGCCCGATTACAGATTTCTTGTAGTGAGCTTTACAAACAAAGTTTGTAAAAATAAAATTTATACACTTTATATATTTTACTGTTTTTTTTTAAAATAAAATTTATACACTTTATAACTCATTGTTACATTAGAACTCCATTAACTTAATTATTATATTATTATCCTTCAATTAATTTATTACTTATGTATTTATTAATTAAAATAATATAATATCTTTAATAACCGTGCATTTATGCACGGGATTTAAGCTAGTTAGACTTAAATATGGAGTAATAATACATATGAGCACTTGGATATACTCCCTTTATTTCGGTCATTATTCATTTGTTTACCTCTCATTTTGGCATGAAGACCAAGAAAACGTATTGAAAGACACTTTAACCCGCTGTCCACGTAGATATATTACTTCCGTACTTTGGGATCCTATTTGTAAATATGTGTGTTAAAGAATAGGGGTAAGATTGTCCATTAGTGTTAAAAAGTCTTCTAAAATAGAAATATAAACAAATGAGTGATATACCTAAAATAGTATAGGCAAACAAATGATTGCAATGGATGGAGCAATAATTAAGACTTAAGAGTTGTTCATTCTTACTTAACCAGAGGTACGGTCTTGCGTTCAAGCATAATTAGAATAGCAGTTTTAAAACTCATAAATGATACTTTAATTCTATCGTTTTTTATGATCCTATCGTAAACCGAATATTATATAAAAACAAAATCAAAATAGTCAGCAACATTTGGTCGATTGCCAAACAATGGCCAAAGACCAAAAGCAATGTGAAACTAATAAATCTAATTTTAGAAAGACTTGGGCATGTATTAAGGTGAATAAACATTTAGCAAACAAAACATTGTTGCTTATGCCAAACATTATTGTTCTCCTGCCTAAACTATTTGATTATTGTGCACTGTCTACTTCTAAATACAACGGCTCAAATGGTGATAAAATTATTTATTAATATGATCACAACAGTTAAACTCATTTATGATGAAATCGAATAATGTTATCGGATAAGCTCCATGCAAAATGCTTATGAACTACGGAGTAATAAATAAATAAATAAATAAATAAAACTGAATATATAATCATTTATTCATATTATTTTTCTCTGATTTAATCATTAATTTACCTTTCTATCCATTTTAAAATGTAGCAATGTAATTATCACACCTAGCTAAGTAGCTAAGCTATTCTCCTTACATATTATCGATTTTCAGAGCAATCATCATGTTATAACTTTACGTAAGAAAATTGATCAAAATTAAACTTGCTCCCAAAATAGAATGATAAATACATGACAAATAAGAAAAAAAAAATACTCGTACAATATACTCCGTAATAATGAGGTTACTTATTATTGAAGTAGTATTCTCACATTTCATTAATCTTTGTACTAGCTAAAAGTATAAAGTTAAAAAAAATAAAATGAAATAATCAAACAAGTGAATCAAATCTTAATAATTTCATTTATACGTTTAATTATATAAACACACACCTCCTACATATAATTATCAAGAAAAAAGCAACTAATTAAAGAGATTTGGGGAGATGCACGATAATTATTGATGTATTTCTGTGATACGAAGTACGTACAACAACAATAATGTGATACACCAAACTAATTAAACTTTATATTATTATTATTATTATTATTATTATTATTATTATTATTATTATTATTATTATTATTATTAGGGTTAATTTATTATTATTATTATTATGAAGCGTACGTACGTACGTCCGTGGTTTCTTTTTAATTTGTAAGTTTAGATGCCTAAAAGTTAGACAGCTTGAAGGCACTGTTCTTGGAAGACAACATACACTTAGGATTTCCCATATCATTCAACTTTTCTAAGATTATTTCCCTACATATATAATGCCCACAGAATAATTATACGGACGGAGTATATCATAGTACGTTAGTTCCTCCTAGAGGCATTACTATATGGAATAATAACTGCACTTATAGAGGCTGTATCGAGTTTCAGTATTACTTAAAAAACAGTAAAAAAAAAAACTAAGGCCGCCAAAAAGAAAAAAAAAATCTGCATCCTAAATTAATTAATAATAGGAGGAGTGATCACCTAATTTATAAATACGTTATCTTACTATTAATCCGTCGAAATCCATCATATGTTATATATGCGAGTACTATATATATATTGGTCACCAATTATTTTCATCAAATCTATACAAGATTAAGAAATCAGTTCACGTTTGAATCAAGTATAAGTATTACGGAGTATTATTTTTAATCAATTTATTTAATTACTTGCATACATGCATTAAACATCTCACCTAAAAAGAAATTGTGATGGACAAATATATTTGACTCGTAGATCGAAATTACTCCGCACAAAAACCAAAAATTATATGAATTTACTATTTTAATATTTTTACGTTTACACAATAATTTTATTATAGTTGTCTCATCTTCAATTCTTTCTTGACGATTATTGTAAAGCCATAGGTCACATTTTATTGCTATTATGGCTACTTCTAATATATACATACGTATAAAATTGCATAAAGTTTAATTAAGAATAATCATAGTGAAATAAAATTAAACCACATCTTAGACTCGTTTTAAGTTAATAAGCAAAGGTGTTTGGCAAGAAACTAAATAAAGAAAACACTTGCTTAGAATCTATAAACTAGACATGTCTTAGTATTTAAGCATCTTTCATAACTTTATTTATTTATTTGTTTATTTATTTGTTTGTTTGTTTATTTTAATAGTTATTTTTTCACTTGAAAAGCAAGGTATGCACGTAGTTAATTGCTATACTTAGAAATTAATTTAATTATAATTAGGGATTTCATCGTAAAGATTATATTCTCATGCACGCACGTAGTCACGCATGGTTTTGTGTATAGCTGTAAATTAAAACTCATTGGTTCAGTAAAAAGCACTTTATTTTACTTTTTCTTTGTGAGTTATTTTTATATTTTATTATCGTTTCTTGCTTCCGAGCAAGTACGCAAATCACAAACTGCATTAAAGCAAAGATAAAGTACAAGTATGTACATCAAATTATCCATAATTAGCAACAATTTGTTTTTTCTAATTATTTATATCCTCCTCGTTGAATGAATACGGAGTATGTTTTAATTTTTACTAGAAAAAACGACCGTATGTAAACTTGAATTTTACAGGGTTAACTATAAAAAAAACTACCTTATAAATGAAATTTTTTAAAATTACCATTTTCCAAAATAAAAGTATTCAAACAATATTTCTTTTTAAAAAAAAAATATATATATTAAATTTTGCAACCAAAACATGTTTTTGGAAATTCTAAAGATAACTCTTTGGGTGATTTTGCTACAGAATACTTTTGGTAAAAACATCATTATCACCAAAATATTTTTCAAGCTAGACGAATTCTCTCACAAAGCATTCGGGTAATCAATTTTGTTACTATTAAAGATGGAGTTTGGTAGAAAATGTTGAACATATTACTTTAAAAGGTACGAGCAATAATTATAAAATTTATTTTTAAAAGGAATTTTGAAAATTTGATTTCACAAGGAGTTTTTACTAATTCACATTTTTTGTAAAACTTCTACTTTCTTAATTAGAATGACTTCAGTAAATTATGCACGATTTGTAATTGATAAAAATAGTTATTTATAAATTAAAAGATAACAAAATTGAATGGAAAAGAATAGTATTCGAAGTGTTCAAGTATGTGATTTTCATTTTAAAAGTATCTTCTAGCTTAGTCAATATCATATTGTTCGCCCTTGACAAAAGTGATATTATAGCTTTCGTCATAGGTTCTCTCTAGAAAAATAAACAATTGATAAAAAAAAAAAATGCTTCATTAACACAGATATATATATTTGTAAACACAGTTAATCTTTTTAATAACATAACAATTTAAACACAAACAAAATCACCAATCAATATATACAAATTTGTTTTTCTTCTATATAAAATACTAAGTAAAACATATAGTTAAATTCAATACTTAGTACACACAAAGATAGCCAATATACTAAGTACAATTATCTATTTTCTTTTATGTACATACATTAATCTTCACAAGTACAAAATTTCCATTTACAAAAAACTACCATTAATAAAACTTATAGCTATAAATTACTTAGCTAAGAATAAGTAGTAAACTATCGTACAAGAAATTAAAGTTAGTTGTCACAAACAAATTAAATATAGAAAAATAAAAAGTGATTAGCAATGCACTTAAATTAATTACATTTGCATGCCCCCTAGAGAAAGAGGTAACATACATACATAACGTGCAACCCTATTATAAGGGCATTTTAATCATATATTGACCGACTTTTTAGGTGAGTCAATTCCACAAAAGCAAGGGTTCTAAACACTTATGCTTCCTCAATTTTTTTACCACCATAGATCCCCCTCATTACCATGTCTTTTCATACCTCTTTGTCCATTCATTTTATATTAATCCTTGAATCTAATATACTCATCATTAATTCTCTACAATTTTTCATTTGAATTGATTGATTCATTTGCTTTTGTTTTATTCATTTGTATCTTAGTAAGTTTCTAAAACAAATGCACATAAAATTATAGTATAAGACTGCTGTTGTTTTTGGCTGATCGAATTGACTTCATTCTGATATAGTATTAGAAACTTGTAATCAGAGGTAATTGAGCTAAATTTGATCGATCGCAACTCTAGGCATTTGTGTTTGGGGATGCATATTTTAATCAAAAACTGATATTTGGGCCTCTGCCCATCAATTTAAACTTCTAGTTATTTATAATGCATAGTATGATTTAGGTTGCATCTTGAATGAATTGATGTGAGAATGAGAGTATTATTTAAAATTGTGGTTATAAAAGATGAGATTTAACAAATTACCCTATCAATAACTTTGATATTTATATTCTACTTGATTTTTTATTTTTATTTTTGAAAATTTGATCACAAATAAACATATGAAAATAAAATAATAAATAATGAATCAGAAGAAGTACTAATATTCACATGCAAACCAAGTGGTGGTTGCCAGGTGGAATTTGGGTTAACCTGGAAGTGTAACAAAGTGTGAGGTCCCAGGCTCAAATCCCACCTGGAACCAAAAAGAAAATAAAAAAACTAAAGCACACCACTTGGCCACCGCAGCCCCCGTCGGGGGTGACTTACATGGTACATGTGATGGTGCGGGAATGCATGTACCCGGGGACTCAACCCCTCGTCATCAAAAAAAAAAAAAAAAAAAAAATATTCACATGCATTATACCTTACCTTCCTCTCTATAAATACCATTTTGAGGTATCATACTCCTTAATACAACCACACTACAAATCACATCACATTTACTTCTTAAAACACCCACATTCATTCTCTTTCACTCCCTCTATCAAAGAAACATACATTATACATTCATTCACTTTTGCTTTATATAACTAATATCACAACATTACTAGCTTATAACTAAAAGTTCTCTTAAAAAGAAATGGCTAGACGACAAAGGAAGTCTTCGTCGTTCTTCGACATATTTAGGTCTTGCTGCTCAGGTGGACATAAGGAAGACGTTTCAGAAGAGCAAGCCGTCTACGGACGTAGAATATATGCAAGCGACGAGGATCGAGGTTATTGGGTTGGTGAACCAGGGATCGATCATAGAGCATCGGCATTCATTGCTAGGTTTTATGAATCTCGTCGTACTGACCCCGGAGCAGTCGTATACTAGTGTCATTTTAGTTTATTTTAATTTCTTCAATACAAATGGCTATTCAGGGACGAAACCAGCATTCAAAGCTTAAAAAAATTAGATGAACAATAATGCATTGTGTTTATTAATTTCGAACAAAAATTCTTCAATTGAAATTACTCTATCTCATTTTTATTTAATGGTTTAGGAAAAATCAAATGACCGCTTTTAGTAGCCCTCCAAATTATCGATCGATCGATATCAATTCATGCATGTTGTAAGTGTAATGAGTAAATATAAAAATAAAGTCTATTTTGCACACAATTTCATGTGTTAATTAATATACGAAGTATTGTTTTGGGTGATTTTTTCATACGATCAATTTCATTCGGTGGGTTAACTTATATTATCCTTAATAAACAAGCTAAGCTTTTATGGGATTTAGCGTTTGATGTGATTATGTATGAATAAAATGAATACTAGAACAAAACAATCAACACAATATTTGTTTGCGTGAGTAAAAGCCTATTGAATTAGGGAAAAATCACAGTCATCAAGTCAGGAGAGAATTTCGCTAGTGTCAGGACAGAGTTACTGGACAAGATTTACAAGACAAAGTTGCTAGACACAATTTCGAGATTGTTTGAGTATAAAATATGAGTGTTTTGTACACTAAATTATGTCATGCGTCTTCAACTGATTGTTGCTCCTTGCCTCCTTTCTTTTCTTGTCTACCTTGACTTGGGCTGATTTGTTTTGTACTTGCATATTTGGACTATTAGTATATTTTGGGCCGATTGACCTGACTTGATAAGGCTGACCTGAGGGCCGAGTCCTGAAAGAGACCCAATACTTACAACCCGAAACCCAAAAATTCCGACCCATAATGCCTTGGCCCGATACAAAATACTTTTGGTGACCTCAAATGATACAAAAATTGGTCTGACTTTGTGCTTGTAAAATAACTCAAGTGCGCACTTGCTTTTCAACGACATTTAATCAACTTATTAATGCCACCTCCGTTTAAAACATTTCATTATTTTTTATATGTTTAATTTATTTATTTGGAAAAATTCTATTTATTATGGTGAAGTACATTCATAAGAGCAAGTACAATGGGTGGTTTTTAGTCCTAGGTTTTTCAATAAGAACTTTAAAATATTAGAATTTGAGAGGGGGAAAATAACTCATAAAGAGAATTGTATTATTAATTGTAGTTATAATAACTTGTGAATACATAACATCAATTTATATAGTAATAAACTCTAACGTAAGTAATGGAAAACACAATATTACCTAAGTTGAACTTGGTAACAATCCAAGATATTATTCTAAATAACCTTACTATAATTATTCTAAACCTAAACATAATATCATTATAATATGGTATATTACCATATACCATAATATTCTAAGACCGAAACAAGAACAAACAAATTCTCCGATCTTTGATCTTCAATAATCTTCAATCTTCACAGGAACGCAAGTTTTTCGAACCTAAAATAACTCAAAGAAGACGGGGAAACCATCCGTCATTCATAATCAAACGGGAATGTTCAACTCTTTGAACCCACGTTGAATCATGCGTAACAACTCGCCAATAAATTTTGTTGCGTAACAACCCGCCGGTAAAACTTTCATTAGATCAAGACGGGAAAAACATCCGTCAATTTGATCACAAAGGGAATGTTAATTTATTCAACCCCTTGAAAACAATTTCACTTACGAGGGAATTTGGAACCACTCGATTATATTGTAGGAAAATTGAAAATAAAAAGGTAAATTTTAAATAAAAGAAAATAAAATTAGATCATTATTTGTGAAAATCCCGCCGGTGGGCGATACATAATTTTTTTTTAGCCCACCGGCAGGGCAGCGGAATTTTGTGGGTTTGTCCTCAGAAGCCTAATGGCTCTGATACCATATTAGAATTTGAGAGGGGATAATATTCCCTAATAGAGGATATTATGGTATATGATATTATACCATATTATAATGATATTATGTTTAGGTTTAAAATAATTATAATAAGGTTATTTAGAATAATATCTTGGATTGTTACCAAGTTCAACTTAGGTAATGTTGTGTTTTCCATATTACTTAGGTTAGAGATTATTATATAAACTGATGTTATGTATTCACAAGATATAACAACTACAATTAATAATATTGTTCTCTTTATGAATTCTCCCCCTCTCAAATTCTAATATGGTATCAGAGCCATTAGGCTTCTGAGGACAAACCCACAAAATTCCGCTGCCCTGCCGGTGGGCTGAAAAAAAAATTATGTATCGCCCACCGGCGGGATTTTCACAAATAATGATCCAATTTTATTTTCTTTTATTTAAAATTTACCTTTTTATTTTCAATTTTCCTACAATATAATCGAGTGGTTCCAAATTCCCTCGTAAGTGAAATTGCTTTCAAGGGGTTGAATAAATTAACATTCCCTTTGTGACCCGTCTTGATCTAATGAAAGTTTTACCGGCGGGTTGTTACGCAACAAAATTTACTGGCGAGTTGTTACGCATGATTCAATGTGGGTTCAAAGAGTTGAACATTCCCGTTTGATTATGAATGACGGATGGTTTCCCCGTCTTCTTTGAGTTATTTTAGGTTCGAAAAACTTGCGTTCCTGTGAAGATTGAAGATTATTGAAGATCAAAGATCGGAGAATTTGTTTGTTCTTGTTTCGGTCTTAGAATATTATGGTATATGGTAATATACCATATTATAATGATATTATGTTTAGGTTTAGAATAATTATAGTAAGGTTATTTAGAATAATATCTTGGATTGTTACCAAGTTCAACTTAGGTAATATTGTGTTTTCCATTACTTACGTTAGAGTTTACTATATAAATTGATGTTATGTATTCACAAGTTATTATAACTACAGTTAATAATATTGTTCTCTTTATGAATTCTCCCCTTCTCAAATTCTAATATAAAATAAAGTTCTTCCCATTGTAGAGTTTATTGAGTTCTTCAATTTAAGAACTAAGTTCTATTTTAAGAACCAAGTTCTTTAAAAAATCAAGAAACATTTTAATTACTTAACCAATCATTTATTTTAAATAATTTATATTTTCTTACGGATAAAAATTGATTAAAGTTTTTACATTGTGACAAAAAGTTTTTACTTCTTGAAATTGTTAAAAAATGACATGGTAAAAGAAGAACTTTATAAATAGTTCTTCCATTGCACTTGCTCTAAGATTCATTATATGTATTATTATAGAAGTTGGTGAATTGTTTATGTTTCTTCGAGTACATAATGTGTTGAATTTATTAAAATTTGAGAGAGGAAGAATTTAGAAATAGAATTGCTATTATTAATTTTAGTTGTTTCAAATACAAGAAAGAGTTAACACTACTGCACTATAGATAGTGTTTAATATAAATTAGACCTAAATCTTGAATATCATAGAAATAGGAAATCTAAATATTATTGTAATATTGTATAATACTATAATATAATATCAGTATATCACTACCATAATTCGGTACATTATCATGTACCGCAATATTTCCTAACAATTTTATTCATCTAAAGTCTTATCCTTCTTAATTTTATTTAGTAATTAATAGGTGAAATGCTCGTGCGTTGCTGTGGATACCCATATCCGTACCCTCCCGAACAAAACCCTGTGATGTATCACGGACTTTTATTACGCATGCTTTAACGTTGACTTAAACGGTTCTAACTAATGTCGAATTCATTTTGAGTCGTTTTAAATGCTAAAATGAGTAGGTCGCTTTACATCACATTTAAATAACGTTCATTTTGTCCATTTGGAGTCTAGCTAGGTCCTTGTCCCGCTTCATTTGGCATGAGCTTCGCATTTGCACTACAATTAGTCCTTTTACATTAACAAGGTCTGATTCAGCATTCCTAAATTCCTAAATTTAGGCCCTAGAGCAAAACCGCTATTTAGCCCCCTCTTACACAAAATACAACTTCACGTCTTACCCTATTTCACAAAAACTATGCAAATACACCCTTTTCATTTTTTCGGGTCTCGGGCCCGAAACCGAGCCCAAACCCAGCCTTTGGCCCGCACTCCAAAGCCCTAAGCATCACAAAATATCTCACAAATATCCCAGCACTTTTCTTGAGCTTCACGTTCGAGATTATCTCATGATCTTTCAAAGATTCAATGCATGAAACTTGGAAAGTAGACTAGAACCGACCCCCAATAGCATAACCTTATGCGGTTTGAGGTGAGAACCGCATAAGCTTATGCGGTTTCCCCAGGCAACCGCATAAGGCTATGCGGTTCCTAGGCTTGTTTTTATCCCCTTATTTCCTAATTTCTCCGAGGTTTTTAGTATATATACAGCCCTATACCTCGACATTCAAACACACTTTCAGATCATAATTTCACACATAATTCACAACACACAAGTTCTCTCATCTTACACTTTCACATCCACAAAAGCCTCAAGCACTCAAATCCTTGGGTTCAACACACCATCCCGTGTTGAATTCATCCTCCTTTCAAGTTCAAGAAGCGAAGCTCTGCCCAGATCTGAAGCGTCAGGACAAGGTAGGTACCGATCCACTTGGATCAAAGCTTTTTCTTATTTTCTATGGACTAACAAAGGGGTCTACACTTTAGCGCCCCCCCCGGCTTTGGCACCCGAGCGCGCTTGCCTTCCAAGTGTTCTTATTACTTCGGGTACACTCCATATCCGATGACACGCCAAAGTCGCATAAGCAACCGACCTTATAAAATAAACCAATGGACAATTGAACTTTATTTTATTTGCATGCATCTTGCACCCTTCTTATTTTGCATTAAATCAACTTAAACAATGAATTCGACCTTTAACTGAACCGTTTTCGTTAACAAGTTAAATATGCTAAACTGAGGGTTTTAATCAATCTTTTTGCATCTGCATTTGCATTCTTTTACATCCTTATCGCACTTGTACGTAGCGATAACATTAGCTCAAATATCATCTTACAAGGATTGTTCTAGGTCAGTAGAGGCTATTTTTACATAGGCTTTTCTAAAAGGTTTTCATAAATCATTATTTGAATTAACTCTTTTTCTAAAGTACCTCACTTGAATCCAATCTGGTTTCACAAGCCTTAGATCTAGGGGTGTCGGCGTGCTCCAAAATCTAGGACATGTTTTTAACTTAGAACATGGTAGCAGGTTCCTATTTTCCGCGATAAATAGGTGGCGACTCCATAACAGTTCTTAAAGGTTTTTCCAACTTAATCTTTTTTAACTTTAAAATCCGCCCTTAAGCAAGACGCCGAGCTGGGTCCGATCCCGGGTTCCACAGTTTGGCGACTCCGCTGGGGAGACCTTATTCTTTTAAAACTAAAAACTAGCTTTTTCTTTTTAAAAATAAAGAGGTGAAACTTGAAAGCCTTGAACAATCCAAGTACACATATTTGAGCTATGCACATTCGTTTAGAGTCCATTCCTTTTGGAATCTAGGCACCCTTTACACCCTTGAGAGGTGGTTCCAACACGCAGGCTTGTCCACTCGATAAAGCACGTGCAGGACTAACTTTCCTCTCTCCCCTCCACGGCTTGCCGTAAACGGCTATCTCGACCGCCCCAGTGCTCCCTTCAGAAAACCTATCGCCCCGGCGTAAGGAAATGAAGGGGTTAAGTATCTGCCAAAGCGTACTCGAGGTAGTTGGAGGTGTACCCGACTGACTCATTTTTCACCCTTTTTGAGTCATACGTACAAGTTCGAGGCTATGCACCCCATGGTCTTTCTTTTTTTCAAAACGAGCATATGCATTCATATCTTCGAAAACCCGCTTAAACGTTTCAAAGATAAATGAATCTAATAAACTAACACTTTTCCAAAACTATCGCGAATTTTTGAAATAAACTTTTTCAAAATTTCCTTTTTCACTAACAAGCAAAAACCCGAGCAAGGAATAAAACCCGAGCTCGCGGATTTCAATCCTCTAGGTCACACGGCCTAGTCTCTACATTTAACATCCTCGACTCGATTTGCTAATCGCTCTCGAGCCGAATCCTTCTTCTTTTCCACATCCGACTCGAGCTCACCTCGGAAAATCACCGATATCAGTTCGACGGGTGCAAAGCAAAACGTTTTAACATCGAGACGAGATGTGCGCACGCATCCTCGCCTCAAAAGCTTCCCTTAGCAAAAACTTTTTCGAAAACTTCCTTTTTCAAGCTTAAAAGGTCTTTCAAAACAATGAAATGAGCTAAAATGAATGCCTAAAATGAATATGAGTCTAGTGGGTCGAGTCGTGTCGCTAATGTACAAAGTGAAATGCAGGCCTCAGCTGGATACTCGTCGTACTAAGAACCGCCTAGTAATCCCTTACAAGAAACGAACCTACACCCGCAAATGGCGGCAGAATGACGGTTATCGTGACTCCGTGACCAAGTCACAAAGCTGACCGCTGACCTTGACAGGCTCCTGGCCACCCACACCACTGAGGTGGAACGTATGGAAGCCAAGATCAAGGAAGAGGCCGATAGGCACGCCAAGAAACTCCAAGCCATGGAAGAAAGGCTCTATGCCTCGAGCACTTACTCCATCCACAAGGAAAATGAAAACGTGCCTACTAGCATCAAGGATGAACTCCCTAACAAGCTCGCCCTTAGCGACCTTCCTGTCTTTCAAGGACATGAGAGCCCGATCATCCACATCCGAGCTTTCAAGTCCCAAATGGCCATCAAAGGAGTCGACGCTAAGCATTGGCTAACTCTCTTCCCGCACTCTCTAGCAGCAGTGCCCAAGACATGGTTCTACTCACTCGACCCACAACGGGTCCCCACCTTTGAAGAACTCACAGTCGAGTTCGACAGACAGTATCGAGACAATGAAGACACTCAAGTCTCGGTCGCACCTTAGAGGTCCTATCTCAAAAGGACAATGAAGGCTTCACCGACTATCTTACTCGTTGGAAGAAGCTGAGCGCACAAATCCCCAACCGTCCCCGCGAGGACGAGCTCGTACCGAAGTTCATAAATAACCTGCGACCCGTGTATCAATTTTACATGAGGTACAGCAACATTCAGAACTTCAAAGAACTAACTAAGGTCGGTACTCAAATCGAAGATGACCTTAGGACTGGCACCATGGCTAAATACACCGGTCATGCATATCAAGGGAGCTCCTCTAAGTCCTCCCGCGCGGTCAAGAACGACGAAAATCGTACCGTCGGTAACCTTGATGATGACACCCTCGACGCCTTCGCAACCACCTTCTCGCCGCCTCCTAAGGTCAAGAGAAACTTCGACCCTCTCTTTATGTCTTACTCCAAAGCATTTCAAAGGTTGGTCGAGAAAAACTATCTACAACCGATCGGGCCTACTAGCGAGCCGCCCGAAGACAAGAAGCCTAAATCTTGAAACCCCAATGCCTTCTGTGCATACCACCGAGGCAAGGGGTATGACACCAAGGCTGTTTTAGGCTCAAGAACGCTATCCAAGATCTAATTGATCAAGGGAAGCTCTGCAAGCCATCTCAACCCGCCAAGCCTTCAACCAACGAAAACCCGCTGGGAAACCATGCAAACTTCGTGGGATCAATCCCTATTTTAGACTGCTCCTACCTAATCACCCCCTCAAGCGACCAAGTTAATGCGGTCATCGGTGCGATGGCGAAGACGACGAATATCGGCTACGCAAGACGAAGTGATGAGTCACATCAATCGGCCGCAAAGACATCGATCACCTAAAAAATGCATCGCCGGCGGTCGAGCGTTTGGAACGTCGTGTCCAAAAAGAACTTAGCAACCCGTCTCGCCGACACCCTCGAAGCTTTTCGTCGGAAAGACAATGAAGGTTTCACAAACATCTTATACTGATGGAGGAAGTTACTTTCCGTCGAATCACCCACACGAAGATGAACTCATGTCCACTTTCCTCTTCAGCCTACGACCCGCCTGGCGATACTACTTTCACTTCTGCCACGCTCAGAACTTCGAACATCTCATCGAAATTGGCACTCGCATTGAAAAGGATCTCACGTCTAGCTATGAGGATCCCGCCTACCGAAACACCCTTCGAGAACGCACTCTTAAGGGACGAAAAACACACAACTCGCACGGCTCTACAAGGAACTTTGACAAACTCTACATGCCCTACGCTGTGGCATTACAAAAGTTGATCGCAAAAGACTACCTCACACCCATCGGACCTATTAGCGAGCCACCCATGAGAAAGAAATCAAAATCATGGGATCCCAGCGCCTTCTGTGCATACCACCGAGGCATGGGACATAGCACTCAAAGTTGTCTCAAACTCAAACACGCCATCCAAGATCTTATCGATCAAGGAAAAATCAAGAAACCTCGGAGGAAAACCACACCTTCCTCCAACAACGAAGCAATTTACATCACAACTCAAGCACCCCAAGCACCCCAAGCAACTCAAGCACCTCAAGCAGCTCAAGCAGCTCAAGCATCTCCAACGACACAGAAGACGATGAAGAAGAAGAAATTCTTTTAGATTCTAATGCTCTTAGTGTCGGGTCACCTGTCGACCCATCTATCCTAGATTCTAGCTTTAGTTTAGACTTTCTTTTTACGGAGGCTAGCTCCAAGCAATTTTCTGAATTGTCGAATAATTCTTCTCAAAACAATGAAATGAATAAATTTGCTTACGCCTTGTCTCAAGTTAAAACAAACAACAAAGTACAAACAAATAACAATCAACAAGCAACAAACAAGACACAAAACACTAACTCATGCGAAAGTGAATCATTAAACAAATACATTGCAAACCTTGTACACCCAAAAACACAAGACCCTATCATCGAGGAAACCATAACCATAAACGTGGGAACCCCCGAAGAACCAAGAGAACTACAACTAGGAACCTCACTAGACGAACACGAGCGCACCCAATTTACACAACTCCTAAGCGAATTCAAGGACGTATTCGCTTGGTCATACAAAGACATGCCCGGCATCGAACGAAGCATCGCCGAGCACCGCATCCCCATCAAACCCGGTTACAAACCCGTCAAGCAAAAGCTAAGAAGACTACGTCCCGAATGGTCTCTTATGGTCAAGGAAGAAATCGAAAAACAACTACAAGCCGGTTTCATCCAAGTCATCGAGTATCCTGAATGGGTCTCAAACATGGTCCCAGTCCTGAAAAAGAATGGCAAAATTCGAGTATGCGTTGACTTTCGTGACTTGAACAAAGCTAGTCCCAAAGATGACTTTCCATTACCTCATGTGGATGTCCTAGTCGACAACACCGCCGACCACGCCCTCCTATCCTTCATGGACGGCTACGCAGGCTACAATCAAATCAAAATGTCACTGGAAGACATGGCAAAAACGGCCTTCATTACACCGTGGGGGACATATCTTCATACGCTTATGCCCTTCGGCCTAATCAATGCTGGCGCTACATACCAACGCACCGCTACAACCCTTCTACACGACATGATGCACAAAGAAGTCGAAGTTTACGTCGACGATATGATCGTAAAGTCGAAGGAGAGAAGTGGCCACATCACTAACCTCCGCAAGTTCTTCACTCGCCTACGACAATACAAAATGCGCCTCAACCCCCAAAATGTACTTTTGGAGTCAAATCCAGAAACTACTAGGACACGTGGTGAGCCAAAGAGGCATCGAGGTCGACCCCTCAAAAGTCAAAGCAATCCTAGAAACGCGACCCAGGAGAACCTCGCCGACACTCGAAGTTTCTTGGGCCAAATCCAATACATCTCGCGCTTCATTAGCAAACTTACCATGATATGCGAACCAGTTTTCAAGAAACTCAGGAAAACCGACCACGTTGAATGGGATGAAGAATGTCAAAAAGCATTTGACAAGGTCAAGGAATTGCTAACTAACCCACCAGTTCTACGACCACCCCAAGCGGATTTACCACTATCCTTATACCTTACAACCACACCCATCGCCATGGGCGCCATGCTCGCCAAGAAATAAGCGGCGAAGAACACGCGATCTACTACATAAGCAAGAAATTTCTCGATTACGAAACTCGATATTCACCCGTCGAGAAGAGTTGTCTAGCCTTAGTGTGGTCATCCAAGAAACTCCGCCATTATATGCTAGCACACCAAACAAGGGTCTATTCCAAAATGGATCCCGTAAAGTACCTCTTCGAGAAACCTATACCTAACGGACGAATGGCCAGATGGACATTGCTCCTAGCCGAATTCGATCTTAAGTACGTACCCCTCAAAGCAATCAAGGGACGAGCAGTCTCCGATTTCCTAGCCGAAAACGCAATCACCGAGCAACCAATCATAGACACCACATCCCTTCCAGACGACGGGATCTACAACATCAACCAAGAACAATGGGAGTTATACTTCGATGGTTCATCCAACTATCGAGGTTGCGGAGTAGGAATACTTCTCATATCCCCGAATGGCGAACACACACCCTTATCCATTAAATTGGACTTCGACGTAACAAACAACGCCGCGGAATACGAAGCGTGCTTGCACGGTCTCCAAGCAGCGCTTGTACTCAACGCCCGCAACATAAGAGTCTATGGGGACTCCTCCCTCATAATCAACCAAGTGTCCGGAGCATGGAAGATACTTAACGAAAACCTAGCATTATACCAAAACAAAATACAAGAGCTCATAAACGAATTCTATCACGTAGAATTCATACACCTCCCACGCGAAGAAAAACCAATTCGCCGACGCATTATCCAAACTCGCGTCACTAATCAACATACCCCCGGGGATGGAAACGCTCCCCATTGTCGTGGAACGACGGAACGAACCCGCCTACATCTGTGACATTGAAACCGAGGAAGAACAAACCGACCCTTGGTACCAAGCAATCATCAACTACAAAACAAACGGTGAATACCCACCAAACATTGACAAACGAGCCAAACGCGCCCTACGCCTCTTATCATCACAATCCGTGATGGAAATGGGCAAACTACTCAAAAAGACACCCCAAGGCAAACTACTCTAAGGTGCCGATCACAAAAAGGGACAGGTTATTATGTCCCAAGTACCCGATGGCGAGTGCGGACAACACATGACCGCACGAGCCATGTGCAAACAGATCATAAGGCTAGGATGGTTCTGGACAACCATGGAAGCCGATCACAAGAAAATATGTCAAACATTGCCATAATTGTCAAATCTTCGCAAACGCATAACACATCCCTCCTTCACCACTATACGCTTTAACATCACCATGGCCCTTCTCCACATGGGGATCGGCGTCATAGGCAAAGTTCAACCCGTAGGAGCAGGAGGACATCGCTTCATCCTCGTGGCCATCGACTATTTCACCAAATGGGTCGGCCGCATCATACCGCACGCCAGGCACGAAAGAAGTTGCGAAATTCATACAAAACAACATCATTTGTCGCTACGGATACCCCACGAATTCATAAGCGACCAAGGCACACATTTCAAGGAGAAGTCGAACCACTCCTCCTCAAATACAAGATACAACGACACAAATCATCACCCTACCGACCACAAACTAACGGGCGCGGTCGAGGCAAAGAAACAAAACCGTCGATCAATCCTCAAAAATGATCGACACCGCCACGATCGCCCAACAAAATCCCATTTGCATTATGGGGATACCGCGACAACCATCCGCACACCCACAGCATGACACCCTATTTCCTAACCTACGGGATGGAAGCCGCTCAACTCAGAAGTCGAGATGCAATCCCTTCAATTCTCATGGAAGCGTATTCTCGAGGCCGACCGCACGCGAACGATACGAACAACTCATCATCTTAGACGAAAGACGGTTACATTCACTAAGCACACCGAATGTATCAATCTCGCCTACAACGCGCTTACAACAAGCGGGTCAAGCCACGAAACATCAAAGTGGGCGACCGAGTACTCAAATCACCCGAGCACCATTACCAGTCGACCCAAGAGGAAAATTCAAACCCAATTGGGCCGGACCGTACTTGGTCAAAGAAATCCTTCCCGGAGGAGCCGTGAAACTAACTGACCTTGACGGTCAAGACTTCCGATTACCAACAAATCTTGATCAACTCAAGAAATACTACCCCTAAAACACAAACGTTTCTGCAAAATTCCAAAACAAAACTCACTCTCGCATGAGTGAACTACGCTCGGTTTGATTCCACGCACTGTGGATACGTAGGCAGCTTTGCAAAGAGCTCAACCGAATCACACGAACTACGCCGGTTTGATTCTGTATTCAAAAGCAGATACGTAGGCAACTTGTCAAGAGTACAACCGAACTTTTTCCAGCACGCATGCCCAAAGCTTACAAAGGTCAAGGGCGTTGCACTCACAAAAAGACACGCTCAAAGCTTAAAAAAGTCGAGAGCACAGTCAACACAAAAACAAAACACAAATCCAAGTCCGAAGCTTAAAAAGGTCGAGGATTTAAGACAAAACAATTCAAAACGCACAAGTCCAAAGCTTAAAAAGGTCGAGGACTTAAAAACGGAACAAGTCAAACAAACAAGTCCAAAGCTTAAAAAGGTCGAGGATTTAAGACAAAGCAATTCAAAACGCACAAATCCAAAGCTTAAAAAGGTCGAGGATTTAAAGCAATTCAAAACGCACAAGTCCAAAGCTTAAAAAGGTCGAGGATTTGAGACAAAATACCAGTGTTCGAAGCTTAAAAAGGTCGAGAACATTTAAAAACAAACAAAAGAAGGCAACGAGACAAGGCAAAAGCAAATTAATTCTATTTTATTACTTTATTTAGAATTTTCCGCAACTTAGAAAGGAGCTAGGAACAAGCCTCCTTAGCCCTTTATTCGAATCTAAAACATATATTTAAATAAAGGAATCTTTCTAAACTAAGCAAAACAAACTACTCAAGTCCTTTTCTGACGCTTTGGGTTAACCTCTTCATCTCCAAGAGGCCGATCCGCCACAACTTTCGACCTAAGGACGGGAGTAGATCTCTCAAAACACAGGGCTCGGCCAGGATCCTCATCCCGCTTCAACTGGGCTCCTCGGTCCTCGCCCTGGCGATCTTTAACTGGCCACCTTCGCCCAAGCCTTTCCCGCACGGCCTCTCGAAGTAGAAGCACTGCATCAACAACACAGAGATCACCATAATCCCTCCCGCACGCACTACTGCAACAAGGAGGGCCTCGCCCATTTTTCTCTCTCCTCCTCCGATTCTCCGTTCACGAGAATCCTCGGAATGACACCAACGCCAGATAGAAATCCGTGACACGAGTAGACTCTATATGCTCGACACACCTCAAGTAACACGATCACCACCCTCGGATCCAAGCATCAATCATCCGGTTGTTTAGGACAACAACCCTCCAACCTCGCGTATCCCGATCAGGAATGGTTTGAGCAAGCCCAATTTGCCTCTTGGCGAAGAGGATGAATCCATACGCCTGCTCAAACCCGCACAACATCAACCCGCGAGCCGGCCGCCACCGACGGCGCCGCCGCTATCGTAATACCCCACCAAGACACGCATGCAACGAATGGTGTTCTCTTTACAAACCACCGGTAGTAGTTCAACGAACGCCCCGAGGGTTAGCCCAATCCATCTTCCGAGACGTCGTCCCGCCGCCTTGAAGACACCTCAGGGAAGAGCTCTATACACACTCGCCTCTCTCCATGAGCCAAGCGTTGAGAATCCTAGCGAACCTCGCACGAGCTCAGACGATCAAAGATAACTGGCCGTCTAAGCCCAAAGATGGTCTCCGCTTAGATCAACGCAGGCGATCATGTCCTCGCTTCCATCTCTTCGACAACACGAGCATACCTCGCGTTCCGAACACTCCATCGGCATGGACCCCGCAAAAGCATAACGATGAACCAAACAAAGCAAGGGCCCTCCGCCTAGAGCGGTCCGAAATACTAGTATCGACCTTATTCATATATCGTTGACACAAGAGAAGCATGTTTACCTTGCCTCCCTCAAACAAACTGCGGCAAAGATGAGCGCCCGTCATCCCAAGGAAGTTTCGCAGAACATCCGGGTTATAACAAAGCTCACTCTCACGACCACGGGAGTAGTCGCTTTTCGACCATCCCAAGAATGGCGAGAACTCCTCCATCAAAGGGCACACCTCTCCCGGAAACCTAAACACATGCAAGCTAGGATCCCGATAATCTAAGCACGAATCAAGGAAGTCTAGATCGACTTTCATTTGTGGCCGATAAATATACCCGCACCATCATCATACACCGCTTCTTCATCCAGAACTCAAGGAAGACGTCCACCTTCTTCAAAAGAGCATCAAAATGCTCCTCCATTTTCTTGGACACAAAAAAACTTTTATAAATATACCCTATATATTTGTGAAAGCAAAATCCTAAAGCTAAAGCACAAAGAAAGTGATTGTGAATGAAGATTAGGCACGCACTCTCTCCTTATATAGGAAAACAATATCAGAAATATGGAAATACAAATACTATGACCAGGCCAACAAACCGCATGGCTCTATGCGGTTTGCAGAAACCAAACCGCATAAGCCTATGCGTTTTCTCTGAACCGCATAAGCCTATGCGGTTTCAAGGGCTGGTTTTTCTTAAAATTTTCCTAATTTCGTCTTTCCTAGAACACTACAACCTACCTTGGGCTACGACATTCTTTCGTTATTCCCCATACATCAACATTACACTTCACTTTAGCAACTCCGATTCTTACCACGAGTCAACACATAACATTTTTCGCATTCATACGAGCTCATTTCGCATTTAAAATGAACTTTTCACAAAACATTTTCACAATCTAAAATGAACATCAACGCATCCCACTCGGGAATCATATCATTTCTTCAAAACAAGCCAACCGAACAGGTTTACCGACGAAGTCCAAGCTACAACAACAACGTTCACTAATCAAGCTACAACGACATGTACATAAAGGTTCATACAATCTTTAAATACACAAATTCACTCGGGGTGACGGCGCCGATACTCGTCAAACTCACGCCGAATCTGAGCCGTCTCACTGGCTCGACACAACCGAGTCTGCCTCAGCCCAAGCCATCCTCCACCTGTTGGCTATACGCCATAGCTTCTTATGCGCCTCCTTAGCCACCTGAAACACAACACAAACACAATTCACACTTTTCTCCATTTTGCCTTAATTTCACTCAAATTAAGTCAAACTTAGGGGGGAAATTTCAAAACGAACACAGTCAACCCCACTTTCCTTAATTTCACCCAAATTAAACCAAACTGGAGGGGGTAACACAAAAAACGACTCTCACAAGTTTGATCATCGATATACTTCATACCTCGATCAAACTGGGGGCTTATACACACACATACAACCACACAAGAACATACCTTCCTCACCTTGCTCGTCCAACTGTCCATGCCCGCATCAGTAGTCACCGGCAAGTACGTCGGCAGAACAAAGGTACGACGGACGCCCGAGTCATCATACTCGATGGTAGTAGGGAAGTCATCAGGCTGCTCCGCCATCTCGGGATCAAACTCCTGCAAAACAAATACAAAACGCACACGTCAGGGAAATTTTTCGCAAAAATTACCTTACGCACCCCCAAACACCGAAACACACATACCTCAATCGGCCCACAAGCAAGCCGAGACTGAGCAAAATGGGCATAATCTTCCCAGATGGAGGAGGCTCACTGACTCTCCTCTCCATACAACGCCACACGATCTTGGCGAAACCCCGCTCAAACAGGACCCTCGGCGGATCCCAGGCACCACCGGAGCCGCACTGCCTGAAAGTCCATACGCTCTCCAAGGTACCAAACCGATCCATACGGCGTCGCTATGTATAGGCGTTGGGTCTCTCGCACCGCAAACCTAGCCCCAATGCCCTCAGGAATACCCCTGTACTGGCCCCACGGGAACGGCACGAACTACAAAGCAAACAGAACACGCTCACAAATACAGATACAAAGTACAATCATTTTAAGTACACTCTATTTAAAATGATTCAGGCACAAACCTCATCAAACCGCATCCGGTTCAGACGATCCCTAACATCATCATACGACCAGTTGAGCGCGTGCGATTCTGCGTACCCCAATGCGTCTGCGCACGTACTCCCTCACAATCCTCACAGCATGCGGGGGGAGCAGAAAAGGGAAGTGGCTAAGAATCCACGACTGCACATACAAAAACAAGAAACAAAAACACGTTACAAAGACAACAAAAATGAACAACAATGCACCTGATACAAAAACAAAATCAATACGTACCTCCATCAAGAAGCCAGGCGCGACCAAGGACAGTCGCGAACCTCCATCCATGACCCGCGGTCTCACGGCATCCATACAGAAGCGGATACACAAGCCCAGAGACGGCGTCACCCAGTCAAACGTCCCAATTGCATCCCAATCCAGGAGATGCATAAGGACCGAGGTCGATGCCCGCTCACCCTTGTCGCCGAAGTACACGGCGCTCACAAACCACCACAACCACATACGAGCATTCTGCTCGTCGCTCCACTCCGAGGGGCCATACTCGGTCTTCCCCTCAAAATACTCCAAGATATAGCTCGTCTTGAAAGTGTAGGGGGGCGCGCCCTCACAAATCACCTCCAAACCACCGCCAACCGCGTTGGTCACAACCTCGTCCACAACGGACGGCGCAAAGTCAAAATCCATGTCGCGGTCCCCAAACGGTAACCCCGTCATGACAGCATACCCAGACAAGGTAATGCCGGCCTCAAAGCCGGGCATATGGAACGTCGTCGTGGTGTCCCAATACATCCGGAAGGCCACGATCAACATCGGGTTCGCCTCTGCTCCTTCCTCGCAATCTCCTCCAATGGCCAACCAACGGGCCAAAGCACTACGCAACACCCAAGCTTGCGCCCTCGTGAAGCTTCTCCTCAAAGGCACATCGCGGACGAGACGCCCGAGAAAGTTCTCATTGGGCCCTTATCCCAACCCATCGTCGCTCGATAGGAAACATGTCTCTCCGGAGCAAGCAGAAGGTTGTGGCCATCCCAACCCTTCGCGAAAGCCCTGTTCACACGTGATTTCCGCGGCCTAGAGCTACTTGCCCTAGGTGCAACCTCCTCAACCTCCTCAGCCTGCGCCTCAGCAACATCCATCTCAGCCTCCAACTCGTCTACAAACGCCTGAGCAAACGCATCCGCCTCCTCCTCAGGATCCCGCACAGGAACATTTCTCCCACGGCCCCTACCTCGTGATTGACCACGTCTCGTGGGCAGGTCCCGAGGATCAGCCTCCCTCTCGCTACGTGTACGCCTCAAGCTACTCGAGCTAGAGGCTCCCTCAGTCCTCGAGCTAGCACTCTTACGAGATCTTGATCTCGTAACACGACTAGAACCTTCACCTGCAACCAAATACAGCAAATACATACAGCTATAATGCATGCAAGTATACAACTTGGCATACACATACACAAATACACGCAAATAATACACACGTAATACAAATACATCCTTTAAACACATTGCACTATACACCCTACAGAGCATTTTTAGGCCTGATTCACAATTAAGCCGAAAACCGTTCTCTACATTTCAAAATTACAACTTTATGGTTTCTATGCGCCATAATAGTCCCCAACAACAACCCATTACAAGCAATTGCATTTTGGTCACCCCGATCAAAAACCCCTAATTCGCCTTAATTACTCCGTATAACTACGACTTAAGACGGCGATTTGAAAGCTTTAACTCGACTTTTTCGCAAAACTAACGATATAGGCATGCTATACTCACTATGGGCATCCTACACCGAAGTTTAATTGAAATTCCGGGTCGGAAATTCCGGGTTCGTTTTCGGGCCCGAAACCTAATTTGGACGTTTTTCACACAAAGACGGTCTAAATCACAATCAATTCACACACACATGCTAGCATGGCACAATGCAACACAATGACGTCAATTTCAAGCATTCAAACGGCAAATTTCAAGCAAAACTCGGGTTTTCATTCAAAACCCGTCTTTTCAACATTTCAAAGCAAAACTAGCTAATTACAACGACAAATAACGTAAAAGCAAGTTAAAATGGAGCAATACCTCGTTCCATAGCAAGGCAACGCAAGAAAAATGAGCAAAAACGGTTGAGAAATCGAAAAATGACGTTTTTATGATTTAGAAACCGAAAGTGATGAATGAAGCATACTCACGGCCTCACTCGTGCTATATAAGCCCCCAATAGCCAACAGGGGAAACCGCATAAGCTTATGCGGTTTGTCCCCTGAACCGCATAAGCTTATGCGGTTCCTGTCCTTGGCTTTTCTCGGTTTTTTCTCGTCTTACGCCTACTTTTTGATTCCTAATTCATTTTAGCCCCAATACAACTCCAAGTACGTCCTGCATTGGGTCGTATGCCACTCACAGCCCGCCATACGCGTATATTAAGCATTTAATGTACGGTACAGAAGCAGAAGCACGAACGCTCTTCACGAGCATTACATCACTTTTCTCCTCTACGGAAGGCAACCGTATGCAATTACAACTACATAGGCACTCCTCGGCGAGCCCAAGCACAAGCATTACACAGACGCTCTTTCACGAGACCTACACCTACACCTACCCAAACATCTTACAAGCATATGCACCCTGCACTCTAGCCCCTTATACACATGCAATACGAAGACATTACAAGCACGGCGCCAGGCATCAAGCGATACCAAGCATATCTGAAGGCAAACAAACGACAACAAGCACGACGAAGACATCCGGCGGGCGGCAGTTCTTATAGCATGCACGGACCGCCAAGTCCTAAAAAGGGCACGCCCCTCCCCGTTTAGCCCGGTTCGAAGTCCTCGTCTCACCCATGGACACATGCTTCGTTCCGCTGATCATATCGAGACTGTAATGGTCCGGATATGGTCGTGGAGTTTGACTAGCGCTCTAGTCCGAGCTCAGTCAAACTGGGGGCTCTGTGGATACCCATATCCGTACCCTCCCGAACAAAACCCTGTGATGTATCACGGACTTTTATTACGCATGCTTTAACGTTGACTTAAACGGTTCTAACTAATGTCGAATTCATTTTGAGTCGTTTTAAATGCTAAAATGAGTAGGTCGCTTTACATCACATTTAAATAACGTTCATTTTGTCCATTTGGAGTCTAGCTAGGTCCTTGTCCCGCTTCATTTGGCATGAGCTTCGCATTTGCACTACAATTAGTCCTTTTACATTAACAAGGTCTGATTCAGCATTCCTAAATTCCTAAATTTAGGCCCGGTAGCAAAAACCGCTATTTAGCCCCCTCTTACACAAAATACAACTTCACGTCTTACCCTATTTCACAAAAACTATGCAAATACACCCTTTTCATTTTTTCGGGTCTCGCCCAAACCGAAGCCTAAACCCACCTTTGGCCCGCACTCCAAAGCCCTAAGCATCACAAAATATCTCACAAATATCCCAAGCACTTTTCTTGAGCTTCACGTTCGAGATTATCTCATGATCTTTCAAAGATTCAATCTGGCCGAAACTTGGAAAGTAGACTGAACCAAACCCCAAACCGCATAACCTTATGCGGTTTGAGGAGAAACCGCATAAGCTTATGCGGTTTCCCAGCAACCGCATAAGGCTATGCGGTTCCTAGGCTTGTTTTTATCCCCTTATTTCCTAATTTCTCCGAGGTTTTTAGTATATATACAGCCCTATACCTCGACATTCAAACACACTTTCAGATCATAATTTCACACATAATTCACAACACACAAGTTCTCTCATCTTACACTTTCACATCCACAAAAGCCTCAAGCACTCAAATCCTTGGGTTCAACACACCATCCCGTGTTGAATTCATCCTCCTTTCAAGTTCAAGAAGCGAAGCTCTGCCCAGATCTGACGTCGAGGACAAGGTAGTGCACCGATCCACTTGGATCAAAGCTTTTCTTATTTTCTATGGACTAACAAAGGGGTCTACACTTTAGCGCCCCCCCCGGCTTTGGCACCCGAGCGCGCTTGCCTTCCAAGTGTTCTTATTACTTCGGGTACACTCCATATCCGATGACACGCCAAAGTCGCATAAGCAACCGACCTTATAAAATAAACCAATGGACAATTGAACTTTATTTTATTTGCATGCATCTTGCACCCTTCTTATTTTGCATTAAATCAACTTAAACAATGAATTCGACCTTTAACTGAACCGTTTTCGTTAACAAGTTAAATATGCTAAACTGAGGGTTTTAATCAATCTTTTTGCATCTGCATTTGCATTCTTTTACATCCTTATCGCACTTGTACGTAGCGATAACATTAGCTCAAATATCATCTTACAAGGATTGTTCTAGGTCAGTAGAGGCTATTTTTACATAGGCTTTTCTAAAAGGTTTTCATAAATCATTATTTGAATTAACTCTTTTTCTAAAGTACCCTCACCCCGAATCCAATCTGGTTTCACAAGCCTTAGATCTAGGGGTGTCGGCGTGCTCCAAAATCTAGGACATGTTTTTAACTTAGAACATGGTAGCAGGTTCCTATTTTCCGCGATAAATAGGTGGCGACTCCATAACAGTTCTTAAAGGTTTTTCCAACTTAATCTTTTTTAACTTTAAAATCCGCCCTTAAGCAAGACGCCGAGCTGGGTCCGATCCCGGGTTCCACAGTTGCACATATCTCTGTTACTTAAAACTAAATATAGTTCATTTTCCTCTATTATCTTTATTATTTCCACAATAATTAACGAAATTATAATTAAGTAACTAATTTCCAAATTCTGAAACAAAATAGTGTTTCTAAAAGAGGATCGGAGTATAATTAATAAGGTAGTATACATGTGTTAGGCCAAACTCTAGGACTTTCCAACTAGCACTAATTACACACTTTTGGACTTTTCAACTAGCACTAATTACAAAAGAGAATGGGCCTTGCGGCCCAAGTCTGTTACCCCCCCTCAAGATGGCGCGTACAAATTACGAACGCCCATCTTGCCAAGTAACGTGACGAACTGCGGAGAGCCAAGCGACTTAGTGAGGATATCAGCTAGCTGGGACGAAGTGGGGATGTAAGAAGGAGCAATCAGGCCATCCTTAATAGCATCGCGAACAAAGTGACAGTCGATTTCGATATGCTTCGTATGTTCGTGGAACACAGGGTTCTGAGCAATGTGCAACGCCGACTGGCTGTCGCAGGAAACCGGAATAGGCTGAGCAAGGTCAATACCCAAGGATCGTAACAAACCAACCAGCCATTTAATTTCGCAAGTAACAGCAGCTAAAGCGCGATACTCAGCCTCAGCAGAGGACCGGGCAACAGTAGGTTGCTTCTTGGTTTTCCATGAGATCGGAGACGAACCCAGGAATACTAACCAACCGGTGAGGGAGCGGCGCGTCTCAGGACACGCGGCCCAATCAGAATCACACCAACCCTCAAGCGTTAAACTCGCGTCTGAGCTGAAAAAAATACCCTGGCCTGGAGTACCTTTCAAATAACGTACCGTTCGCAGGGCTGCATCCCAATGACATTCCCGAGGAGCAGCCATGAACTGAGAAAGAATGTGCACGGTATAGGTAAGATCCGGTCGGGTCACGGCCAAGTAGACAAGGCGACCCACCAACCGACGATAGCGAGCTGGGTCAGGCAACAACGGGCTGTCAGAACGACCGAGACTGTGGTGTTGTTCCAACGGAGTAGCACACGGTTTACACCCGAGATACCCAACCTCCGAGATGATATTAAGCGCATACTTCCGTTGACACAAGAAAATACCGTCCGAATTACGCGCAACCTCAAGACCGAGGAAGTACTTGAGAACGCCGAGATCCTTCATGTGAAAGCAGGAGTGCAAATAATTTTTAAAGATAGAGATGGCCGTAAGATCATTACCCGAGATGATGAGATCGTCGACGTATATGAGAACATTCAACCGGACAGGACCTTTAACATACGTGAATAAGGAGTAATCAGAGTGGCTCTGCGTAAACCCGTACTGACGAAGAGATATGCCAAGTTTGGCGAACCAACACCGCGGAGCTTGCTTAAGACCATACAGGGACTTTCGGAGATGGCAGACCAGGCCGGGAACAGGGGACTGAAACCCAGGAGGTAAGCGCATATAGACCTCCTCCTCGAGATCACCATGGAGGAACGCGTTATGTACGTCCATCTGATGGAGGAGCCAATTTTTAGCCGCAGCAACAGCAAGGAAAGTACGGACTGTAGCCATCTTCGCAACTGGAGCAAATGTCTCATCGTAGTCAACACCTTCAGTTTGGTGATAGCCGAACACAACCAAACGAGCCTTGAGACGTTCAATCGTAGAGTCAGACTTGTATTTAATTTTATAAAGCCACTTGCTCCCGAGAGCCTTCTTACCGGGTGGAAGCGGCTCCAAAGTCCAGGTGTGGTTATCAATCAATGCAGTCATCTCGTCTTCCATGGCTTGACGCCAACCCGCATGTTGCACTACTTCATTAAAGGAGCGGGGCTCGGAAATAGCCGAGATAGCTGCCACGAAAGCGCGGTGTTCCACAGAAAACTTATCAGTAGAAACGTAATGAGCAAGAGGATAAGGTGTACCTGAGAGAGCCGGTGAGACAGGGACATGGGTGATAGCAGACGAACTAGGACGGCGACAGGGATCCTCCACAACATAACCAGATAACCGAGTATTAGGAATCTTAGTCCTGTGCCCGCGACCCAGCGCAACTGGAGACGAGGGGCTGGAAACCGAGGAGGCAGCGGGAGTTGCCTCGGTAGAGGCAACGAGGGTGCCTCGGTGAAGCGCGAGCGCACTTCGTTAGTGGCGCAAAGAAAGAATCGCCGGTGGATCGCGCAGCTCGGTGGTAGGGGAGACAAGCTGTTGAGGAGTGGGCAAATCAGGGACAGCCGTGTAGTCAGCATCCTCGTACTCAAGAGACGGCGAGGAAGATGTCGAAGCATCAACGTGAGTAGACGGCTGAGAGTCAAGGAACGGGAAGATTTCTTCATAGAATGTCACGTCACGTGAAACAAAGAATTCTTCAGTGTCAAGGTCGAACAAATACCACCCTTTCTTTCCCGAAGGATAGCCCAAGAAAACACATTTACGACTACGACTGGCGAATTTATCGCCTTTGGCGCGTTGATTGTGCGCAAAGCACAAGGAGCCAAAAACACGCAACATATCAAAGGACGGGGGAACAGCATACAGAACCTCATACGGAGTAATACCCCCGAGCAGGACAGACGGTATGCGATTAATAAGATAGGCTGCCGCTAGAGCGCATTCACCCCAAAATTTAATCGGGAGGCCGGCCTGAAAACGCAAGGCCCGAGCAACGTTAAGTATATGCTGATACTTGCGTTCAACCCGGCCATTCTGTTGAGGTGTGCCAACACAGGATGTTTGGAAAAGTATGCCGGTCTGCTGAAAATACGGCCTCAGAGAATTTAATTCGGTACCAGCTGCGGACAATCTTTATAACTGCGGAGAATTGACGTTGAATCATTGCGACAAAATGCAGAAACTTATCATACACATCCGTCTTAGCTGACAGAAGATATATCCAGACACCGCGGGAGCAGTCATCGACTATAGTGAAAAAATATTTCGCACCACTAGAAGCAGGAGGGTCATACGGCCCCCATAAATCACAATGGACGAGTTCAAAGATGCGAGAACTGTTATTATTACTTTTAGGAAAACTTTGACGTACATGTTTAGCGCAATGACAGACCTCACATGGTCGTGTCAGCTTATTCGTACTATGCTTAAGAAACGGAAGTAACTTTACAATTTTTTCGGACGGATGACCCAACCGATTATGCCACAAAGTAACAGACGACCCGACGTCAACAGCAGCCGTAGTAATGTGTGGATCCCTGCGCAAGTAGTAAAGTCCGTCGCGACAATCACCCTATCCAATCACCGTTCTCGTTTGTGAGTCCTGAATTGTACACAAGGAAGAATTAGTAATTAGTTCGCATTGTAGGGCGTCACTTAGCTGTGACGCAGAAATTAAATTGCAACGTAATTGAGGAACATAAAGCACGGGATCAAGAGTAATGGACGAGGTGAGCATCACTCGCCCCATTTGGTTAGCCGAGACATGAGTCCCATCAGGCAGGCCCACGATTCGACTCGGAACAGTACGTACATCATCAAGAAAGTCATATGTACCAGTCACATGGTGCGAACATCCGGTGTCAAGAAGCCACTGACCTGAATAGGTATGGTTTGGTGTCCCGTATACAGACACCACGGCATTAGCAGACTCACCATCGGTGGTAGTGACTACGGCATTCGAACTTTCAAGTTTGGAAGCGCCACTATTATCTCCACGAACGGAACCACTGCCACCCCCACGTGTAACACCAGGCCTACCACTGCCGTGAGCCCCCCCTCGAGACTGACCTCCACGGGTCGGTTTGGTGATACCCTTCAGGTCGTACCACCAATCAGGACGCTCATCCATTAAGTCAAAACACATAGTACGGTCATGACCCTTGCGATGACAGTGAGAGCAAACCAACTTGAGACGCTCTGACCGAGAGAGCGTAGAGGAAGGCCGAGAAGGCCGAGGGTTAGCGCGAACCGCAAAGCTGCCAATTTCATGGGTGGCGGTGGGTGTTTTGACATCATTACTAGTCACAAGTTCCTCCTGGGAAACGAGCTGAAAGGCACGAAGCAACGAGGGGAGGGGCTTTTGAGTGAGAATTTGGGACCGAATCGTACGATACCGAGAAGGAAGCAGCCCAAACAAAAACTGATGAAGACGATCAGAGTCGCGGCGCTCGACGTTCTGTTTATCAATTTCACACGTACAGAGGGAACAAGTACAAACAATGACGGGTTCGAGTTTGTCGAGATCGTCCCATAATTGAGATAGCTTCGCGTAATAGACAGCCACCGTCATGTTCTCGGTCTGACGGCACTCATACAGGCGAGCTTTAACTTGATAAATACGCGACCCGTCAACGACAGCGAATTGCGCCGCGAGATCGTCCCACAAACGTTGGGCACTATCATACTTAGGAAGAAGAGCACGTACCTCAGGACCAATCGTAAGCATCAACCACGAGACGAGCATACTTTGAAGCACCTCCCAATCTTCTTTTGTGCAAGGCGGCTGCGGTTTCGTATACGTACCGTCAACAAACCCAAACTTTCGACGAGCACGGAGGGCATGACGAATTGAATGGGCCCAATCATCATAGTTATCCAAGGCGAGACGAACATTAGTAATTGATTCTCCAGGTTTATCCTGAGGACCGATGTAATAGGGAGAAGAGGGGTCGATTTTGGCCGTACGATCGTCCCCTGACATGGTTGGAAGATGAAAGGGATTTTAGGGGTTATTGTGGGAATTTAATACCATATCAATTTAACTCAAATGCCAACTTGCTCTTTCATTGCTATTGAAACCGTATATATACATGTGTTAGGCCAAACTCTAGGACTTTCCAACTAGCACTAATTACACACTTTTGGACTTTTCAACTAGCACTAATTACAAAAGAGAATGGGCCTTGCGGCCCAAGTCTGTTAGTAGTTTTTGACAAAATACCAATCAAATTTTAATATTTTCATTAATAGTTAAATATCAATCATATTATCTTTTCTCATTAGTAATTATGGAAATGAGTATTTCCAAATCTTTGGATTTTCTAATTTTTTCTTATATCTAATTTGGATATATATCTTGTGCTTTAGTATGAATTACAAGGGAAAAAAAAATTGTCATCACATAATAACGAATTTTTAGATGTAAATGCATTTAAAAAAAATATTTATGCTTACGCTCTTATCATATTAGAAGATGCATGTGTTTAGGAATAATAATTTTGTGAAGGTAACACTTATACAGTATGGAGTACTATTATTACAAAATAAAATAAGATTATAAAAATTTTACACTGTGATTTGTTTCGCATAACTTTCATAATTAATAATGTAACATATTATGTATAATATATAGGCTCTTCTAGATAATATATGCAAAAACAATAACATCAAAACGAAACAAAGGAGAAAAAAAAAAAATCGTGTGTAACACCCGGTGTTGTTTGAGAGGTTATTCGGGTCGGGTACCCCGTTGAAAAGGTTCATGTAATAGCTCAAGTGACCTAGTGCTTAAAGGGATTATAAGTACTACTCATATCAACAAGATGTATCTTTTTTTTTCTGGTGGCTCATCTTAAGAACTCTTCAGTTAAGCGTGCTTGGTAGAGAACAATTTTTATTAGGATGGATGACCTCCTGAGAAGTTTTCCAGGATGCACACGAGTGAGGACAAAGTGCACTGCAAAGGACTCATGTTGGTTTGTGGGCGATGTACGCAGCCTGAAGAGTTACCGTGGGTGCCATTTCGACCTTTAGTTGGGGCCGGGGTGTTAGATCGTGAGTGATATTCATATGAATTAGTATGTACATGGACTCTTAAATTATAGATGCACGTTTAGCTATTAGCTAAGTTACACTTTAGCCTATCATTATACTACACCTCGTTGATTCTTTTTTTCACCTAATTTTTTTATGTTCTCCTACAAAATTGACATGAACAATTAGATCAAAACTTAATACGATGAAATTAACTATAAAATCAAGTATCATAAATTATACTCCCTCCATTTCAATGAGATAGGCTCATTGCTTTTTGCACAAGTATTAAGAAAAGTGGAAAAGTTAAGGGTAATATTAGTAGTTTAGTTTAGTGGGACCCTTTTTAGAAGATAAAGTATGTGGTATTTTGGTGAAATGGATATAAAGTAAGGGTAAAAATGATATTTTGATAGTTAAAGGTAACCAAAATTAGAAATGAGGCTAAATGAGTGAAATTACCGAAAAAGGGAAATTAGGCTAAATGAATAAAATGGAGGGAGTAAAATATTATTCTACAACCGCAACTAACAACTTGAGTTGAAAATAACATAATCAATATAAATTGAACTTCAAATATATTTATTATACAACCGTAACTAACGACTGTAAAATATTACTCCCTCCATTCAAGTCCAAACCAAACATTTGCCTTTTCGACACTATTCATATGTGTCGGTAATCTTTGAAATTCCCGACAATCTATAAGTGAAAATATAACCATGTGTGATCTTGTTTGATTCGTCTTTATGCGTACAATATTAATATCCAATTTTTAAATTTTTTTTATCGTGTGAAATTATAGATATTTCCGTTCCGACATTCGCCTCGACAAATGTGATAAAGCAACCGTAGTGTTTGGTCTTGAATGGAGGGAGTATTATACAACCATATCGCTTTTCCTTTTCACGTCACATATATTTATTAATTTTGCTATTTGTTTTGTAATAAAAAATTCAATGAAAATTTCAAATCCTGAACTTCAAATATAAATATGCAACATACATAGGGAAAAGAATCATCATAGAGATATGAATTTAATCAAGTTATGTTAAAATAACAAACATAGTAATTGAAAAATTAAATGTTCAAGCTCCGTGAATTAAGGAGAGCGCTCGAAAAAAAGTCTCTTTT
This sequence comes from Dianthus caryophyllus, assembly GCA_023091065.1. NCBI lineage: Eukaryota > Viridiplantae > Streptophyta > Magnoliopsida > Caryophyllales > Caryophyllaceae > Dianthus > Dianthus caryophyllus. Next base: position 35,131,667 of record CM041519.1, read on the forward strand.
ATATATATAGAGCGATTCTAAATTCATCAGTGTATGATGTATGAACAATTATTGTTACAGTTCTTTTATATTTTTTTTTATATTTAACCAGTGGCGGACCCAGGATTCAGAGGTAGGGGGGCACGTTTCCTATTGGCGGATCAAAAAAAAATTTACGACGGGTAAACCTGTCAAAATACGACCCAACCCGTAAATCCAACCTACTCTCATGCGGTTTTTGGGGTCAATACCTGTAAATTTCAACTCGTGACCGAAATGAATAGAGCTCGAAATCATCCACTATTACTGGGTCAAAACCCGATTCGACCCACTGAACAATTAAAAGCAAAATTTTTACATAGTGTAACCTTTTGAAACTTGAAAAATGAATAATTTTCTAATAGAAATATATAATTATTTGAACTTTAAGTTTATGAGAATATGAAAATTAAACTACTCCGTATATAATATGAAGTAGCATTATATATCTTTTATAACTTATTACGGATTAGAAAACTGATTAATCCGTATAAATATCAATATAACAAAAGAGCCTAATTTAGACATATGTTTTGTTTATTCATTTTAGGAAAGTATTAATAAAGTAATTTCATGAACATTTAATATTTATAAATTACTATTAAGAGTATAAAATAATCATACCAAAAAAAATAAAATTAAAATATAGGCCAATAAAATTGACCAAAAAACATAAAAATAAAAATGAAATAAAGGTCAAGAGAATTAACCCAAGAAACATACTAACTTCAAAAATGATAGTCATGGGAATTGAACCCATGACCAAAAAATTGACCAAAAAACATAAAAATAAAAATGAAATAAAGGTCAAGAGAATTAACCCAAGAAACATACTAACTTCAAAAATAATAGTCATGGGAATTGAACCCATGAGTCATGTCGGGTCAAAGTGTCTTTTCGGGTCGGGTTTGGGTCGGGTCAAGTCGGGTCAGTCGGGTCGGGTTTGGGTCAGTCGGGTCGGGTCAGTCGGGTCGGGTTTGGGTCGGGTCAGTCGGGTCGGGTTTGGGTCGGGTCAAGTCGGGTCGGGTCATGTCGGGTTCGGGTCATGTCGGGTCAAAGTGTCTTTTCGGGTCGAGTCGGGTTCGGTTCGGGTCGGGTCGTATCGGGTTAAATAGTGTATCGGGTCGGGTCGGGTTTGGGTCGGGTCATTATCGGGTCAGCGCGATTTTATCGAATTATTCCAATTTTTACCTACTAAAATAGGTATTTCGACCGTTATTTTATTTAATTATTTCATTACTAAGTTAAATATATCATTCTAAATAATAATTTGCTTTCAATCTAATCAAAATTAAGTTTAAAATTATCGAGTCGTCAATTTAGTCGAATCGATCTGGATCAGAAATCATCGGGTCGAGATGCAGGTCGGGTTAGATCCTTTGAATATCGGGTCATGTCGGGTTACGGGTCATGTCGGGTTACGGGTCATCATCGGGTCGGGTCGGGTCGGTTCTCGGGTCACATTATTTTCAGGTCAATCGGGTCGGTTTTTGCTCGGGTCACTCGGGTCGGGTCAGACTTGCCAGCTCTACCCATGACCCTTGCATGTGTAGTTAACAATTATACCACTTAAACAACTACAGATTTGATGATTCTACTTTTAGCTTTTAATACATATTTCATTTTTCAGAAAAAGAGTAGGGGGGCTCGTGCCATCCTTGCCCCCCCCCCCCCCCCCCCCCCCCGGGCCGCCCCTGTATTTAACAATTTAATAATCTAACAACGTCTGCTTTTTTTTTTCTTTTTTTTTTTTTTTGAGAGGAAAAACAATTTCATTAATTAAAAAGTCACAAGACATCTACAGTAAGCATTATATATCAACATACACGAATCTAAATGAATCAAACAAAGTAAATACTCCATAAAACAAAAAAATAACACTTGAGTGACGATGAGTTATAAATTACCGCAAGCGCACGGGTCAGTTGTAGCACTTACGAGTCAGTCTCAGGGAGGTCAGGGACTAAGTACTAGTGTCGTCTCGGATTACAAGTTATCTACGCAAATCATAATAAAAATATTTATCTTATCTAATAACAAGAAATATAAACCATAAACTGATAAAGACGCGATAAAACGATAAATATAAAGAACACTAGGGCGAAGGTATCATAACCCATATAAATTAGTCGACGCACTAACTCCGTTAACGACTTATCGAATTGTTTACCGGGGTTCTCTAAGACGGAATTTGACTCTCGTACACAATCCCGACAAACATAAATTAATTGAATCAATTGGGTTCATACAACAACTCAAAGTCAAAACCCGACTCTCGTACGCGATTTTAACAAAAGAATCATACAACCACAATCAACACAATCAACAATAACGCACAACCCAACAACAATTGAATAAGTCGGAGTCAATTTAACAACTAATTCATAATAAGTTCAACCAAACCCTAGTACAAATTACTATTCAATCATAAAATTAACCATAATTAATTTAACAAGCATAATAAACATAAATAAGAGAAAAGAAAGAAGAACTTAACTTTGATTGAAATTAAAAGATGAACAATGTATTGAAATGCAGATTGAAGCAGTAAAAACTTGTTCTAAAACCTAAAACCTAAAAAACTAAAAGAACATAAAAGAAGATGATCATCCCCCAGCAATAGAGTTGTTTTAGTGTTTTATTTTTAACTAGACTTATTTACAAAATTGGGCTTCATTATTTACTTAAGCTCGAGCCCACTTGTTTAATCTTTAGTAATATCGGGTCTTGTTGGTCTTTGAGCTCGTTGTTATTTTCCGGTGGCAATTTTCAGCACAAAATACTCCGTCCTGCAATAAATATAAAATATTCGTAGTAAACCGTACAAGAGAAAATTCAATACAAAATATAGCGAAAATGCCGAAAATATGTACAAAATGACAGGGAGCAAGTATATAAAATATGTGTAAAATATAGACTCATCAAGTGATATTGCCCTATTTTGCATACCCTTCATTATATCGTTATTTCGTATACAGCCTTCTATGATGGGATCCATTATTCTTTCCAAAGTTTTAAAAGTATATATCTTTCGCTTAACCAATAAAAATGTATACGATGAAATTTTCTTGCGCATTGCATCACCATACAAGACCTTGTGTGACCAACGATTTTTCGCATACTCTGCGCCACTAGAGGACAAACTAATAAGAAATGAATTCGCCAATAGGTGAGAACAACAAACTCACCAACAACGTCTGCTTCTTTATGTTACCTTATACATGTCATAAAAGTAATTGTGTATTACTTAGTAGTCCGTATTACTTTTCTATTGATATCGATCGCAAAAATACTTGCACCAAAGCAAACAATTTTAGTTCAAATGCAAAGACCGGTAATAGCGTAACACACGAAATTTTTGACATTTTCATTTTAGGAAATTCTAAGATATTAATTATCACAACTACATGCAAAAATGTTAATTCAGTGAGTGTCCTCGGAAAAAAAAATGTTAATGACAAGAAAACTAAGTTATATTAATTACGTACCAAGTACGTAACAATTATGGTATACATATTGAGACAATTTAATAAATACATATATAAAACAAAACGAAACAAAAAACACAAAACACATTATTTTTTTGAATACATGTAGTAAAGACGACACAAATAACACAATACACAGTTACACTTATTCAACTTGTTTCACATTAACACAATACAACACAAATAAAACACATAAAAAACTAGCTACACTGCTCCAACATATATACTCCCTTCGTTCTAGTGAATTGTTAACGTTTACTTTATTTTTTGAGGGGAAATAAAACAAATGTTAACAATTAACTGTAATAAAGGAAATATTATATTTGATACTATATGTTTATTATGAGGGTTGATACTTGATAATACTTAGTTATATTGAGGCATCCATGTCCGTTGGATTATTATAATTCTCATCATCAACATTGTTATGTGCCTCATACGGAAGACATAAAGCACCCTCCAACAACATAATACGATGTTGAAAAGACCTTATTTTGTCATCAAGTACCCACATTAAGTCCTTATAATCGGTAAATAGAACCTGCTCAACCGGTCTACCAGTCAAAATATCAGCTATGATATGCTCCATTTCCAATTCTATATTCCTCTTGCGCAATCTCTCCTCTCTTCTTATTAACTTTTCCTTAGCTTCTTTCAAGTACTCCTTTTGATTGAACTTTCTTTTTATTTTATCAAACCCATTAGTGCCCGTTTGGTTGTAGTTTAGGAGGACACGTGTCACCTCCTCCTTGGCCGGGGGCCAGATACGAGGGCCCTGTTCGTATCCACTATGAATAATAGTGCATACGTCAACACCGCATAGAATGCTGATTTCTTCGGATTTTTTCACTAGGGATTTTGCTCTTTTGAAAAAGGTTACTCTCCTTGCTGTATGATTCGCTATAAATTGAAGTTTCATCTTTCTTCTCGGCATTTTTTTTGAGAAATATTATTTTTATTGTTTTTTGAATTGGTGATTATAAGGGTTTATATTGTTGTTTATATAGGGTCACACAAAAATTTGTTGTGGACACTTTTGGGAACCAATTTTTGATACAATCTGATTTGATTGGCGACATCAGCTTAGGAATCATTACTAAAAATACGTTATAAAGATATGATATTTAGAATTTCTAGAAGATACAATACCTTTTAAGGACATTAATAAACGGATAAGGATGTGATGACAGAGTGAAGGTTTCGTATATTGTTCAGCACTGTTAATTAGCGATTCTAAAAGTTAATTAGAAAGTTTATACGCAAAAATAAATAAATAATTATATTAATTGTCAACGTTAAAAAAATGTACATCTTTCACAACGAGATTTTATATATCTTAATAAATAAGATATATACAAATCTAGTTCTAAAGATGAGGAATGATATTTCTCTAAAAATATAATTTTAAGCCAGAAAATAGTTTGCATAAAATATCACTTTGAAAATAATAAGTTAAGGTAAAAATATTTCAAAGAAGAAAACCGGTACAACACTAATGTTAGCGTGACATTGAACCGTGCTACAGTAACATTACTGTTGTAAGTCACAAGGCATCTACAATAAGCATCAAAGATCGACATGCACAAATCTAAATGAATCAAACAAAGTAAATATTCCATAAAACAAAATAATAACACTTGATTGATATTGTCCAATTTTGGATACCCTTCATTATATCGTTATTTTGTATACAGCGTTCAATGATGGGATTCATTGTTCTTTCAAAAGTTTTAAAAGTATATATCTTTCGCTTAACGAATAAAAATGTATACGATGAAATTTTCTTGCCAATTGGATCACTATACGAGACCTTGTGCAACCATCGATTTTAATTTTCGCATACTCTGCGCCACTAGAGGACAAACTAATAAGAAACAAATTCACCAATAGGTGAGAACAACAAACTCACCACCAACGTCTGCTTCTTTATGTTACCTTATACATGTCATAAAAGTAATTGTGTATTACTCAGTAGTCCGTATTACTTTTCTATTGATATCGATCGCAAAAATACTTGCACCAAAGCAAACAATTTTAGTTCAAATGCAAAGACCGGTAATAGCGTAACACACGAAATTTTTGACATTTTCATTTTAGGAAATTCTAAGATATTAATTATCACAACTACATGCAAGAATGTTAATTCAGTGAGTCTCCGTGTAAAAAAAATGGTATTGACAAGAAAACTAGGTTACATCAATTACGTACTAAGTACGTAACAATTAGGGTATTCATATTGAGTGAACTTAATTCGCTAACTACTATTATGAGTTCAATTATATTACCTTTCAATCATTAAATATTAAATATATAAAACTAAATTTAACGTCAAAATCATATGAAAACATAGCTTCACAATTGGATAGATGGAATTTTTATAAATAAGATTGGTATCATCCTAGTTTCCGAATAGTACTAGAGAACTGTTGAGGTGGATACCCGAAAAATGGACAAATTCCTTTTCTATCAATTCGGTTAAGGAGAAATTAACTCATTGTTTGTTATACGGCTATACGCTACAGACTGAAATGAATCATAACAAGGTGAAATCATTATAATCCACTAATTCTTGTGTAAGTCAGGCTTTACCATAAATTATTGTAAGTCCGCCTCATTTGTACCCGATTATATAGCTTTTGTACTATTTAAGTGATAATTATGATTAATTGTTACTAAATCTTTTTAGTATCCTGTTAGTGGCTTTAGTAGATTTGTTTCATATTTTTGTACCCCTTTAATTATAATTTGTACCTTAGTCTCACATTAATTTAATGTAAATTTAGTCTCACAGGAGAATTACTGATTATAATCATAACAAGGTGTTTTCATTGCTTTTTAAAGACCTGGTAAATGAATCGGCCATCTTAATTAACTGCGATATTGTGAGTATTCGTCTAGTATTAGTTTAATCTGTCGTTTATTTGTATCATCTGTTACTCACATGTACGGAGTAATTGCTAACGTACTGAGTAAATTATACTTGCATAATCTTTACCTTAAAAAGTACTTGTATTGAACAAAACCAAACAAAACACACGAAACACATTATTTTATTAATTAAACACATGTAATAAAGACGACACAAATACAGAGTACACGGTTACACTTCTTCAACTTGTTTCACATTGACACGATACAACACAAATAAAACACATAAAAAAGTACACTCCAACATATTTCTTCCAGTTCAGTGAATTGTTAACGTTTATTTTATTTTATGAAGGGAAAATAAAGCAAACGTTAACAATTGACAGTAATAGAAGAAGTATTATATTTGATACTATATGTTTATTACGAGGATTGATACTTGATAATACTTAGTTATATTGACGTATCCACGTCCGTTGGATTATTATTATTATTATTATTATTATTATTATTATTATTATTATTATTATTATTATTATTATTATTAGTATTATTATTATTATTATTAATTATTATTATTATTATCATCATCATCATCATCATCAACATTGTTATGTGCCTCATATGGAAGACATAAAGCACCCTCCAACAACATAATACGATGTTGAAAAGACCTTATTTTGTCATCAAGTACCCACATTAAGTCCTCATAATCGGTAAATGAAACCTGCTCAACCGGTCTACCGGTCAAAATATCAGCTATGATATGCTCCATTTCCAATTCTATATTCCTCTTGCGCAATCTCTCCTCTCTTCTTATTAACTTTTCCTTAGCTTCTTTCAAGTACTCCTTTTGATTGAATTTTCTTTTTGTTTGATCAAACCTATTTCTGCCCGTTTGATTGTACTTTAGGAGGACACGTGTCACCTCCTCTTTGGCTGGAGGCCAGAAACGAGGGCCCTGTTCGTATCCACTATGAATAATAGTGCATATGTCAACACCACATAGAATGCTGATTTCTTGGGATTTTTTCATTAGGGATTTTGCTCTTTTGAAAAAGGTTACTCTTCTTGCTGTATCATTCGCTAGGAATTGAAGTTTCACCTTTCTTCTCGCCATTTTTTTTTTTGAGAAATATTATTTTTATTGTTTTTTGAATTGGTGATAATAAGAGTTTATATTGTTGTTTATATAGGGTCACACATAAATTTGTTGTGGACACTTTTGGGAACCAATTTTTGACACAATCTGATTTGATTGGCGACATCAGCTTAGGAATCGTTACTAAAAATACCGTATAAAGATAAGATATTTAGAATTTCTAGAAGATACAATACCTTTTAAGGACATTAATAAACAGATTTAAAGGTGTGATGACGGAGTGAATGTTTTGTATATTGTTCACCACTGTTAATTATCGACTTTAAAAGTTAATTCGAAAGTTTTTACGCAAAAAAATAAATAATTATATTAATTGTCACCGTTCAATTAATTTTTTTGTTGCATCATTTGTGATAACGAGATCAAACTCTTGCGTAAAAAATGTACTTAATAATATTTTACAAATATTATAATTAGAATATATATCTTAGTACAGATTATAACCCAAATTAAAAAAAAAAAAAGGCCTTTTACCTTATATGGATGTTTAATTTTAGTACATGGGGCGAAAGAGCTCAAGATATAAATAACATACAAAAATTCCTTAAAAGTTTACGAAAAAATAAATAAATATTATAAAAATGATATACACCTCAAATTTTCTCAATCGAATATAAGAAATTATTAAAACGCACCGCGAATATAACTTAAATAATTGTGATATTTAACCTAGCTCGATAAAATGCTACTCCGTATATACTTATGTCAACTAACCAACTTAATCTGAAGGTTAAGCTAATTGTTAAGGTTCAGTGACTAATTACATGCTCTAACACGTCCTCTCATATTAATGACGTTTGGCCTTAAACTAACTTCAATTAATAAGTAGTTGGGAGGTGAATACATAACTCTCATATTTTATAACAACGATTTTGAAAACTCTCATCTTTTGTAAATATTTTTAAAAACCCTCACTTTTTATTTAGATATTTTAAAAACTCCCAGCAAAATACAAATTTTGTGAAAATGATTTATACTTCAACTATCCGTCACGAACACACTCTATCTTTCATCGAAACTCAAAATGTGAAAATAAAATAGATAGAGAATTTAATGTTCTCATGAGTCAAAACTAACGTTTCTTATGGTGAAAATGAGGTTTTCACGGTGGTAGCTTTTAAAGAAATGTTTAGAAGAGTGAGAATTTAAAAAAAATAAAAAAAAAAATAAAATAAAATAGGTGGTACCATGAGAGTTTTTAAAATTGTGTTTAGATTATGTGGTAATTAAGAATTATAAAAAAACGTAAATTCTTGTATGAGTCGGGCCTTACAATAAATTACTGTAAGTACAACTTATTTGATTAAGTGTCCTTAATTTTTTTAGTACCCTATAACTCTATAAGTGACTTTAATAGATTTATTTCATGTTATTGTTATTACTTCCTCCATTTCATTTGATTGTATACATTTGCTTTTTCGACACTACTCACTAGTAAAGAGAATTTTCGATATAACTTTTAATATATAAAATAAAAAATAGTTATGTCAGATCTTAGCTTGTTTTAATTGTCTTTTCGGGTGCATTATTAATATCAAATTTTTATAATTTTTCTTAATATGTAACTAAAGATATGAACAAAAGAAAATAAACATCGGTGTACTATTCACAAGTAAGGGAAATCTTCGATATAACTCCGTATCAATTTTTATTTTTATTTCAAATTAATGTTTATTGAGCTCACTCCTTTTATAATTTAAATATTTCTTGTGATAAAAGTAAATAAAATGTGGATAGCACAACGTTTTCTTCATTCATAATAACTAGCGTAACATCCGTGAAAAATCACGGGACTGTTTATAAAATTTTGTTTATAAATTTATAATATTAGAAGAAATAAATATCACTCGTACAAAGAATGTATATAGATATACATAATTTAATATAAACGCTTTATTCTAATAAGTAAAAAGACAAAAATAATTGAGAGCACTTATAAATCCAATTCCACCCCGACTTATTTATTATATTTTATAATTCATCTCAATAATATTCGTATTTCATTTCTTGCGATTTTCTCATTTTTGGCTCGAGAAAGTCGTTTCCTTAGCTTGCGTGTTGTGTTGTCGAGTTGAGGTTGCGTGGTTCGAGGTAGTTGTCGGGTGTGTGGTTGTGTAATGAGTTGGGTGAAGTGAGGGTTGGAGTGGTGAGCAAGGGTATAGTAGGATAGGTCGCCACTTACTCGCGGATTAGAGTGAAAAACATCCGAAATTGCAGAGCAGAACACGCGACCAAGGGGCGAGAAACGGGCGAGCGGGTGACGGGTCGAGAGCCGGCCGACCGGCAGCCGGTCTAGATCGGCCTGACCTTTTTTTTTTTTGATTTTTTTATTTGTTTTCCGGATTTCATACAATTTAATCTCCTAATTTTTCTAATTATTACTTAAGCTTTCCTAACCTAATTTCGTCATAATTATTCACCTAAAGCCATAATTCTCTCTTCTCTCTCCTAAACCTCCATTAATTCTCCTCTCAAAACTCCATTAATTTCATTAAAGTTCGCAGCTTTTCTACCATAATTTCATCCTAATCATTCTACTTCGGTATTCCTTCAAATTCTTATCGTTTTAGGTATAGTTTTATTAGTTTTTGAATTGTTATATGTGTCCTGTATTGTGTGCTTATATTTTGTATGATTTTATGTGTGTAATGACCAAAGCCGAAAGCGAGTTGAACGACGAGGACACGATAAACGTGGAGGATGACGAAGAATAGTTTGATTTCGCTTCGAATAAGGTAACTGGGTGTAGCCCTAGTGATATTTTGACATGTATGAGGCCCTAGTTGTTGTTTAGGTTGTTATTGTTGATTGTATGATTGTAAATTTGCGAGCTTTGGCATGTTTGACAATGAATTGTGCGATTGTGACTATATTTGGTGTCGGCCTCATAATCTTTTGAGTCTAAAGCATGTTTAGGCTACTTGATCATTTGAATATCGTTGCTTGTGTTATTGTGATGTTTAAAGTTACTACCTTGAGTTGATAAATGACTTAGTTATGATTATTATTAAATACATTGACAAATACTCCGTATATAGGTTATTATCACATTGTTAGCTATGAATGGTGCTGAGAATGATTATGATTCGGTTGTTATGATACCTTGAGCTATGAGATGGTTGTTTTGACATTGATTTCGAGTTGGTTTGATTGAGCTTGAGTTGGTTTGATTGAGCTTGAGTTAAGTGTGCGTGCGTGCACTGTTGGGCCCGTACGTGAGGAGATACAACGTCTTTTGTAGGACGTATACCGCCCTTAGGAGTTTTCAACCGTTTTTTTCGCGATTAGGGACTATGGTTTTTTATTATTATGTCGACACCGTTTTTGTCGCGGTGGGTTTGGCCGCCAAATTTTGACAATTTAAGGAGTTTTTGTCGTTCCGCCATAGGGTTAGGACTTTTGTCGTTCCGGGGTGATTCTAATTGTTTCACCCAGTCCTCTTTGCTTACTCTTGCTATTGTTTGAGTGATCGATTGGATTGTTATTGCCGTTGGTTTGAGCTTTTATTATGACCGATGTATGCTAGTGTTGTATGTTTTAAAGGTTGTTGTTATCGTTGTACTCTGATCATAGGCTGTAGGCCAGGTAAAGTAATTGTTGAGTTGTTGGTTACGTTTATGACGTTGAAATATGACTAGGGAGCACCTAGTTACTCTCCACTGATTGTGGCTGTTGCATGTTTTGCGGCAGGTATGCGCAGGGACGGGATTGAGTTGTGAGGTGCCGTGAGGATGACGACCCTGTAGCTAGCTTATTGATCAGACTTCGTTTAGACTATGCATTTGGATTAGACTTTATCGTGTTTCATACTTATATTTCATTTTTGGATTGTATGGGGTATTTACTCCACAGTACTAGGCCTCAAGGCCTACCTTTTATGTTTGTTTGATTGTTAGTGAGTGATGACTCGGATTACACGGTGATTCCGCTACCGTGGTTTCTTTTATTCCATTTTCTTTCGTAAAACCTTTTTAAAACCCATTTTATTTTATTTAAATAATTCGGGTTGTTACAACCCGTTTTCCCACAGTCAAAATTCGTACATCATAATTATGACCCTATTGATCTAGCACCAAAATAGCCCATTAGTTTACGGCTAAACACGTACGACATGTCTTGTTCGATTCGATAATTCAAGGATAAGACACTATAATTTAAGTATTTGAAATAATATTTTAAAAATTGCAAAATGTTATTTTGAATACTAAAACTACAAATGTAATTAGAAAATTAATTATGTATGAATTCTATATTATTCAATAAAAAGGATAACTATTTTATTTATAGTTGTCTATATATAAGTAAAGTAAGCAATAGATATAATGATAACACTAATATCTTATCTTATCTTATCAATTATAATTTGACACTATGATCTTTACTTGAATTATGACTTGTCTGATCGACCCAAAGAACTAAATTACAAACTTCAGCCCAATTTGATTTTATGTGATCGAGCGGCTGACCAAACTACAGAGCGGGTGAATGAAATATATATTCTGTAACATTTTAACTTGTGAGAATTAAACAATTTTATTTGTCTAATTATCTTACTTAAAGTGGAGTACTAATGAATATAATAATTCTGTTACTAACTAATCATCATTATATATATTTGAATTAAATTTTATAACGTTAATGAATTGTTTTTTAGTTTCGTTTTTAAATTTACTTAATAAATTGAATATTAAAAGTATTTTGGTCAATTTATATTGTTTTTTTTTTTTTTTTTAATTTCATTAAGGAATAAAATTTTAGTTTACTTGAAAGTTGTTTTCTTTTTACGAATTTCACTATATGTTTAGATATTGTGATTTTTATAAAGTAGATGCTATTATGGATGCATACAAGAGTGGTCATTGTGTGAAGCAGATTAGTGCAACAATGATTACCTTAATTCCAAAATGCACTAACCCAATGAATGTGTCTCAATTTAGACCCATTGCTTGTTGCAATGTGATCTATAAATGCTTATCCAAGTTGGTTTGTAACAGATTGGGTTTAATTCTCCCTACTTTAATTAGTAGGAATCAGGCTGGTTTTGTAAGGGGAAGGAGTATTATTGAAAATGTGTTGATCTGTCATGATTTGGTGAAACTGTACAGTCGGAAGTCTGTCTCCCCTAGATGTATGTTCAAGATGGACTTGATGAAGGCATATGATTCTGTTTCTTGGAGCTTTGTAGAACAAGTGCTTGAAGCTTTCAAGTTTCCAGAGACGTTCAAGAGTTTGATCATGTTCTGTGTCACCTCTGTGTCTTACTCTTTGGTTATAAATGGCTCTAGCTTTGGCTTTTTCAAGGGTGCAAGGGGGCTGAGACAAGGGGATCCACTTGTCTCTCTACTATTCACTCTTTGTATGGAGTATTTGAGTAGGGTTATCAAATGTGCTACTGACAAACTGTTTTTCAGATTCCATCCACTTTGTAAAGAGATTGGTCTTACTCATCTACTTTTCGCGGATGACTTATTGATGTTCAGTAAGGGAGATGCAGCATCTATTTTGGTTCTGTTGAGAGCTTTTGCTTCTTTTTCAGCTGCATCAGGTTTGAAGATGAATGCTTCTAAATCAAATGTGTACTTCAATGGTGTTAAAGCGGGTTTGAGGCAAGAGATTCTTGCTATTTCTGGATTTGTGGAGGGTCAAATGCCTTTCAAATATCTAGGGGTACCAATTACAGCCGGGAGATTGAAGAGGAAGGATTGCAATGTGCTTATTGAGAAGGTAGTGAGCAAGGTCAGGAGCATTGGAGCGCGAGCTCTGTCTTACGCAGGCAGATTAGTCCTGGTACAATCTATTTTTAGTACCTTATTTAACTATTGGGCCTCTATATTCATTCTTCCTACAAGTGTGTTGCACAGAATCTCGGCTATATGTAGAAATTTTTTGTGGGATGGAGAGCATGAACAGAGGAGAATTCCTACTATAGCATGGGAGAAAGTTTGCAAGCCTAAGAAGGAAGGTGGGTTAGGGCTTAAAGAGGAGATAAGGTGGAATAATGCGGCTGTGGGTAAACTTGTCTGGTGGTTGGTTAGCAAAGCGGATAGTCTATGGATTAAATGGGTCAACCATGTTTATATGAAAGGGGAGGATGTGCTGGAATGTGTGAGTAAAGCTGATGATTGTTGGTATTGGAAGAAGGTGTTGAAAGTGAGAAACGTTTTGAAGCCTGGATTTGCGGTGATGAATGAAATTTGTTGGTCGACCGAGTATACAATCAGAAGAGGGTATAAATGGCTGTCACCTGTTGGGGACTCGGTTCTTTGGTATAAGAAGTTGTGGAATAGCAAGGGCATCCCTAAACATATGTTGTTGCTATGGCGGTTTCATCTAGATGGGCTGCGAATGAATTAAGAGTACTCTGTGCAGATATGGCGTTGTAGCAGACCCGTTCTGCTGTATATGTGGATGTCAAGTTGAAGACAAGACGCATTTATTTCAGTTGTGTGTGTTTTCAATCCGCATCTGGCAGCTGCTAGCTGAATGGCTTGGATTTGCTTATGACGAGGGTGATAATCTTTGGGATATGAGGATGTCGAGAAGATGGCCAAGATTGAAGCGAAGGTTAGTTAACTTAGCTATTATGGCTGCGTATTATTCTATTTGGGAGCAACGTAACAAAGCGTGGATTGAATGTATAGTGGAGAGTCCGGTTTTTGTAGTAAGGCGTATTGTATCGACTCTCAAGACTCGTGTGAGTGTAGAGAAGTCGAGTGATTGGTCTATTTTGGATAGGGCGTGGTGGAATCGAGTGATGTAAAGAATTGATAATGTAATGATTACGATTTATATGACAAGCTTACATTTTAGCAAAAAAAAAAAAGATTTTTATAAAGTATATTTATATATTATACAGTCATGTTCTTTCTTGTTAATTTTCAACTCATTTCAGCTTAGTTCAGCTCTATTTAGTTTAGGTCTACCAAATTCAGTCCATTTTAATTATGCTCATCTTAAACTTAAATTTTTTAATTAATGTTATTTATTTATGAGTAATATATTTTATATTTTATTATTGTAATTATTATTATTTATTATATATCATCCTCATTATTGATATAATGAATATATCGATTATTAAAATAAATAACATTCATGTCAATATAATTTATATTTTTGCTAATATTACTATTAATATGAATAAAGAAACTAGCTGGTAATAATAATATTAATAAATTTTTTAATGTTGGTTATAATTGTTGGTGTAGTTTGTTTAAATTGTTCCACATCGATGGGATTAGAAGAAAATATTGAGTTGAATTACGTGACTCGGGCCCAATTAAATCCTCGTTTTTGGACAGACTAATTTTGGCGCCACATATGCTCTGTTTTGACAGACATATGTTTTCGTTCATGTCTCTTCATTCGTGGCCCTTCAACCCATTTATTCCTCCCAACTCATCTATAAATACATTATGAACGCAGGGATTCTAATCATCAGAAAATCATCTCAAACTACGATCTTTGTGAGGCTTTGACGCAGTATTGTATCCCAAAGGAAATTCCCGATTAATAGTGGGGGACATAATTTCCTTTCGGAAAGTTGTCGACGCCTCACTGCAAACACTTTATATTCATTAATTGTTCTAACAATCGAAAGGAAATTATTGTTTGTTAGCAATGGAGACCGATTTATCTGCCACAGTCAAGGCACAAATTCAAAGCGGCCAAATTCACGCAAACTCGAAGTTGGGTCGTTTTGATGAGACGAACTACACTCGGTGGAAGGACAAAATGGTGTTTCTACTCACTGCCCTCAAGATTCATTATGTTCTTGAGGCAGATCTCCCTGCCATTCCCGAACCAAAACCTGACGACACCGACGAAGTAAAGAAACAACGCAGCAAACGCAAGGAGGACGAATTGGTTTGTCGTGGCTACATTCTGAACTCTCTGACCGACCGCCTGTATGATTTATATCGAAACTTAAACTCGCCCAAGGAGATTTGGTCTGCGTTGGAGGCAAAATACAAAAACGAGAAAAGAGGTACAGATAAATTTCTAGCAATGAAGTATTTTGAATTCTTTATGACTGACGATAAGTCGACCATTATGGATCAAGTTCACGAACTTCAAATTCTTGTTTCACGCTTAAGCGAACTTGATATCAAAATTCCCGATGCACTCCAAATTGGAGCAATTCTGGCCAAGCTTCCTCCTTCGTGGAATGATTTTAGGAAGAAGTTTCTGCACTCAAATGAAAACACCAATATCGAACAGTTTCAGACCCACTTACAAATCGAGGCCGAAAATCGTGTTCGAGACTCTATTTATTTGAGTTCGAAAGTTAATCATGTGGCCGAAAGTTATAAAAAGAAGGGTTTTAATAATCTGAAAATGAAAACAAAGAAGTTTAAGAAAAGGCCTAACCCATATTCGAAAGAGAAAGGATGTTTTCACTGTGGAAAACCAGGCCATGTTATGAAAGATTGCAGATACAGAAATGGAGCGTGGAATTCTTCCGGAGACAGAGCCTCGGGTGCAGGGGCAAATAATAAAGCAAACGTGGTTGAAAATCAGACCCACGAATTAGTTGCTATGGTGTCTGATATGCATATTGGAATGATCACCGAACTTCACATGGCGGCTGTAACGACCACACCAGATTGGTGGCTCGATTCGGGTGCGACAATACATGTCTGCAATAATAAAGCCATGTTCAAAACGTACGAACCGGTGAAGGAACCAGAAGAGGTCTTGATGGGTAACCACGTGACCGCAAGGGTCGAAGGAAAAGGAAGCGTGGAGATAAACTTTACATCCGGGAAGAAGCTTACTTTGATAAATGTACTGCATGTTCCCGAATTAAGAAAAAATCTTGTATCAGCAAACTTGCTATGTAAATAAGGTTTTAAGATAGTCTTAGAGTCTGATAAGGTTATAATAACTAAGAATGGTATATATATAGGTAAGGGTTATAGTTGTGACGGTATGTTTAAACTAAGTATTAATGAAATAAATAATGTCGTTGCTTATGTTGTTGAGTCTTCTCCTTCTATTTGGCACTCTCGTTTAGCACACATTAATTTCCGTACTTTAAAGTTTATGTCTAAACATGGGTACATTGCGTGTAATGGAATTTTTCCCGAAAAATGCGAAATATGTGTACAAGCAAAAATGACTAAGAAACCATTCACTAAAATCGATCGTCAATCTAATTTATTAGACTTAATTCATTCCGACATTTGTGAATTTAATGGTGTTTTGTCAAGAGGAGGAAAACGATATTTTATCACCTTTATAGATGACTTTTCTCGTTTTACTTACATTTATTTGTTAAGGAGTAAAGATGAGGCCTTTGATAAGTTTAAGGAATTTAAGTCCTTAGTTGAAAATCAAAAGGAAAAACGAATTAAAATAATTCGTAGTGACAGAGGCGGTGAATATTTCCCGGCAACATTTGATAAGTATTGTGAAGATCACGGGATTGTTCACCAACGAACAGCTCCTTATAGCCCCCAACAAAATGGAGTGGCAGAAAGGAAAAACAGAACATATATTGATATGATCAACTCGTTACTGTTAAATGCGAGTTTGCCAAATTCTTTATGGGGCGAGGCATTAAATACCGCCTGTCTTATAGGCAATCGAATTCCAATGAAAAGAAATCAAATATCCCCATACGAATTATGGCATGGTCGAAAACCAAACTTGAATTACTTTAGAGTTTGGGGCTGCATAGCATATTATAAAATAATTGATCGACACATACAAAAGCTTGGACCGAAAGGAAAGAGAGGTGTGTTCGTTGGCTATGCAGAAAATTCTAAAGCCTACAGGGTCTTAGATTTAGACACAAATATAATCGTTGAATCTGTTCACGTTGAATTCTTCGAAAATAAGTTTATACGAGATCCTGTAGTCAGTGAACAAATGACAACAAATAATCAGGTCATTGATAAAGAAAACAGTGGCACTAACCCCAATTTGAGCAATAAAAGAAAACATATGCCGGAAATTATGGAACCTAGGAAAAGTCAAAGAATTAGAAAAGAAAAGAATTTTGGGTCAGACTTTATCACGGATGTATCAGAAATGTTCCTTGTAGAAGGAAACAGAGACAAAGTTCTGTGCAAAGTGCCAATTATTTTAAATACAGAAGATGACCCAAAGACATATGCAGAGGCCATAAACTCGCGAGATGCGGCCTTCTGGAAAGAAGCGATCAATGATGAATTTGATTCACTAATCGGTAATGGCACTTGGATTTTATCCGATTTACCATATGGCTCTAAACCCATTAAATGCAAATGGGTCTTTAGAAGAAAATATAATACTGATGGAACAGTTCAAACCTTTAAGGCAAGATTAGTTGCGAAAGGATTCACGCAAAAGGAAGGAATTGATTACTTCGATACGTATGCTCCAGTAGCAAGAATATCATCTATAAGGACACTAATAGCTCTAGCATCTATATATGATTTAAAAGTTCATCAAATGGACGTTAAAACAGCATTCTTGAATGGAGATCTGAACGAAGAAATATATATGGAGCAGCCCGAAGGTTTTGTCTTACCAGGGAATGAGAATAAAGTTTGCAAGCTTATAAAATCCCTGTATGGCCTAAAGCAGGCACCGAAACAATGGCATGAAAAATTTGACTATGCAATCCTAGCCAATGGATTTAAACATAATAATGCCGACAAATGTATATATTCGAAATGTACAAAGGAATACACAGTAATCATCAGTCTTTATGTTGATGATTTACTAATTTTTAGTACAAACATGATTGGTATACAAGAAACCAAGAAATACCTTACATCCGTTTTTCAGATGAAAGACCTTAATGAGGTTGATACTATTTTGGGAATCAAAATAAAGAAACATAGTTCTGGATATAGTCTGAACCAATCCCATTATATCAAGAAGTTGCTCACCAAGTTTCATTATCTTGGAATAAAAGAGGCAAACTCTCCGTTTGACTCAAGTTGTAAGTTACCGGATCACTGCGACAGAATAATTGCGCAAACAGACTATGCAAGTGTAATTGGCAGTCTAATGTACGCTATGCACTGTACTAGGCCAGATATTGCGTTTGCAGTTGGAAAATTGTCGAGATATACCTCAAGACCCGGTAAAGAACATTGGAAAGCAATAACAAGGATTCTTGGATACTTGAAGAAAACCATAGACTATGAGTTAGTCTATAGTAAACATCCTTCTGCATTAGAAGGATATTGTGATGCTAGTTGGATAACTAGCACAAATGACAATAAGTCAACCACAGGATGGATTTTTGTCCTAGGTGGTGGTGCTATTAGCTGGGCATCCAAGAAGCAAACATTAATAGCACATTCAACTATGGAGGCTGAATTTATAGCCTTAACAGCTGCAGGAAAGGAAGCTGAATGGCTAAGGGATTTATTACTTGATATAGAGTTGTGGCCACAACCAATGCCAGCTACTTCCTTATACTGTGATAGTCAATCAACCATGTGTAAAGCTTATAATAACGTATATAATGGAAAATCGAGACATATTGGTTTAAGGCATGCCTACATACGAGAGCTAATTACAAATGGAGTAATTACCATTGTATACGTTAAATCTAAAAGTAACCTTGCTGATCCTTTGACTAAAGCGCTGCCAAGGGATATGATAAGTATAACAACAAGAGAAATGGGGCTTAAACCCGTTAAAGAAACCAGCAATAGGAACCCAACTTTGAACGATATTTAAAGTTCAAGTTCAATGGGTAACAACAAGTTGCTGTTATGTTTCTAAGAAGTCACTTATTAGCCTCATTCAATATAAACAATGCAGAAGTGACAAAACTGTTACAAGTGTAAAGGATGAGCTCAGGCTCTTAATGGAGTTACGAGATGATTGAGTAACAGAATCAGTTATGACTCCACCTATATGAACATAGAAGTGGTGCCGCTTCATCAACAAGATAATAACGGGTATCATTGTTGTAAATGTTCATGAAAGGGATAAGAGCGCAAGGCCGTAAAAGCGCTAAAATTTTTAAAGCCTTACAAATGACGTAGAAGCATCATGTGCATCATGTCTTCGCCCTAGTATTGATAAGTTTTGGTTCAATCTTCGGACACCTAAAACTTCACTAGGATTTTTGATATGACTGCTAAGTGAAAGTTCAAATCGAGAGATACTTTCATAATGCATGATTGCCTGGTGAGATGACTGACAATTCTGCACAAACTAGTGGGGGAATGTTGGTGTAGTTTGTTTAAATTGTTCCACATCGATGGGAATAGAAGAAAATATTGAGTTGAATTACGTGACTCGGGCCCAATTAAATCCTCGTTTTTGGACAGACTAATTTTGGCGCCACATATGCTCTGTTTTGACAGACATATGTTTTCGTTCATGTCTCTTCATTCGTGGCCCTTCAACCCATTTATTCCTCCCAACTCATCTATAAATACATTATGAACGCAGGGATTCTAATCATCAGAAAATCATCTCAAACTACGATCTTTGTGAGGCTTTGACGCAGTGTTGTATCCCAAAGGAAATTCCCGATTAATAGTGGGGGACATAATTTCCTTTCGGAAAGTTGTCGACGCCTCACTGCAAACACTTTATATTCATTAATTGTTCTAACAATAATACTAATATTATTAATACTTAATTGGTTTTTCATATACGACGTTTACTCTTTCACATATAATTTTTTCAAAAACGGTCTATTTTGTATCATTTTCACCCAAAATTGAACCAACTAAACTCTTAAACTATGGAGTAATATTTTTCCTTGAACATAATTAAACTGCTCAAATGACTTAAAATTTAAAGATAAATCAATCTAATTATTAATTAAATTAATTAAAATTGAAAGATAAATCAATCTAATTGAACTTAATTAAATTAGTTTACTTGTATGTCAATTATTAATATTATTTGTCGAGTTTAATAAATCAATCTAATTTTTTTTTGTTCGGTAAAAATAAAATTAGGATCTGTTAATTTTAATTTATGTAATAATTTAAATTAGGATGTTGGTCATTCGTGGTGGTTAAGAATGATACACGGCTAAACTTTGAACAACACAATCTAGCAAATCGGTGCTTCATTAATACACCTAATTACATAGATGGTGTGTTGATCTTAGAGCAAGCACAATGGAATAACTTTATATAAAGTTCTTTATATTTTCAATTATTTTTCAACAATCTCAAAATTTAAGAACTTTTTATTGCAGTGGAAAAACTTTTACTTTGTTTTTAATTGGGACCCACAACTACTCTTCAACACTATCAAATTAATTTAATTTTATTGAAAATAATAAAGAACTTCGTTCTAAAATAAGAACCTAGTTCTTATTAGACATGAGAGAAAGAAAGAAATTAATTCTCAAATAATACAATCTTTTCACCAACACAAATTCTCAAATAATACAATCTTATTATTCCCCTTTGATAAATAACTTTTCTTAATTTCTTACTTTCTAACAGTAAAACGTTGCCTACTGATTTTCTAAGACCCTAATTCTATGTTTTACAGTCCTTAACTTATCTTCAATTACCCAAATCAAATCTTTAAAGTCGTTAATGTCAACTTCTTGAATTGATTTACCACTTACAAGGTCTCCAATAGTATTTTCCATCTCTAATTCTTGATTCCTTCTTCGCAGTCGTCGGAGTTTTTGTTCCGACTTAGTCGTACTTTGCGTAAGAAATTCCTTTTGGGTTAGTTTTCTTTCGGACTGAGCAATGCCGAGCATACGATTATACTTCACCATTGTATTTCGCACTTCAGCTTCACTCGCGGGCCACATTGGTGGTGTTTGGTCGTATGCGCTATAAACGATAGCGCAAGCGTCGACACCACATAGAATGCTCAATTCTTGAGTTTTTTTCAATAAACCATTCACTCTTTTTTTGTATGTTACTTTTCTTGCAGTATTGTTTTCTATAAATTGAAGTTTCACCTTTTTTCTCGCCATTTTGTAATTTTAATATAAGTGATTAATTAAAACTACAAAATAGATTTGTCATGAATACATTGGTGATGATGTCTACAAATCATTACATACATTTGTTTATATAGAGTTAATTTTAAAGTGGTAGATAGATATGTCATGAATATATTCAGAAATGAAGATTTTTCAAGTCTTTTAAGTTAATATTTGTATTAATTTGGTAATGATAACAAAAAAAATATGTTTTGCCATAAAAACATTTAGAAATACAATGTACGTATAGAATTCGAAAGACACATTACCTTTTAAGGAGTTCAAATCTGTGATTGAGTTGGTATTATTGGGGGTGTTCAAAAAGTGGTTTAAATGAGTACAGTGGATCGATCCGGACATTTTGGCTTGGTCAAAGTCGAATCAGATATATCTAAGTTTGGTCTACGGTCTATAAGGTGTTCAAAAAGTGGTTTAAATGAGTACAGTGGATCGATCCGGACATTTTGGTTTGGTCAAAGTCGAATCAGATATATTTAAGTTTGGTCTACGGTCCATAAACATACACATTTACTAAACAATGGAACGTATTACTTAAACATGGAACGCATTAAAAGCTTGAATGACATATTTAGTTAGTGAAATGATCATTTTACCTTTTATTGTTAGTGACATTGAAAGTGTGGTTGATTTAGTTATTTTATTTCTTGCATTTCATAATCTCACTAAAAATTTAAAATTTATTTTTGCATTTCATTATCTGATATGAGTCAGCATAGCCAATATCTTTTAAATTTCATAATCTCACTAACAACTGAATTTCACTTACATTTCATTATCTCACTAAAAATTGGATTTCATTTTAGTTGCTATCGGAGAAAGACCCTCGCTTTAAACCCCACTAAAAATATTGGTTATGCTGACTTAGATACCCTCAGCACCTCTTAGTCAAGGTCTACTTTTATCGGTGTTAAAACCTGTTCTTTCGGACTTTTTAGAATCGAATCGAATCAATCGAAATAATCGAATCGAATGTAATCGAATCGAATCAAATGAGCCGAATCGAATCGAATCAATCGAATGAATCGAATCAAATGAATGAAGTTCAATTAAATAATATAATGTGTTGGAATCGAATAAAGTGAATCGAATCGAAGTGGTGAATCGAATCGAAGTGGTGAATCAAATCTGAATTGAACTGAAGTGAACTGAAAATAAGTTGGAAAGAACATGTCCTTAGTTTCTCCCTGCCTAAGTGGCTGATGTTAGCGTGTTAGCCACTATAGCATTTCGTAGAACACATTTCTTTCGGACTTTTTAAGTAAAGCCCAGGCCCGAATCGAGCTTAACTAAATCGAATCGAATCGAATCGAATCGAATCGAATCGAATCGAATTTGAACTGAAATGAATGAATTTCAATCAAATAATATAGCTGTGTTGAACTGAATAAATTAAAGCTGAACTGAACTGAACTGAAGTGAAGTGAATTGAACTGAATGGAGCTGAGCTGAATTGAACTGAACTAAATTGAATGGAGTGCCAAGGCCCAGATTGAAATTTGAATCGAATCGAATGAAAATAAGTTGGAAAGAATAGGTCCGTAGTCCTTTCATAACTAATTTATTTAAAGAGGTTGGTTAAAGGTTCATCAACATATAGTCAAGAAACTTTTATCACAAAATTAATTACTTCCCCTGTCTCAGTCAATTGTTTTTTTTTTTTTTTTTTTTTTTTTTACAGACTATTTAAAAGATATAAGATTCATCTAAATTAATCTCAAATATACTTCCTCCATCCCAAATTAATTGTCCCCTTTAATCAAAATGCTAGATTTAAGAAATTTAGAAAAACGCCACAATTATCTCTTAATTTTCACAATATTTACCTATAATTCTAATTTTACCCTTATACTACTAATATGAGTGAGAGAGCTTGGTATAAACTATAAAGTAGTAGAGTAGCAATCAAGGAAATTGTAATTCCCACAATAGGTGAGCTAAGGGTAATTTAGTAATTTTTCTAAAGAGAACAATTAATTTGAAATTTTTCAAAAACCAAAAAGGGATAAGTAATTTGGGATGAAGGGAGTATCATATAAAATATAGTCACGTGATATACGCCTCCATTTTCACATTGACCATATCAAATTTTTACAAAATTTGCAATTACGTTACTCAAAATATTAATATGATAAAACGTGTGTTGGCAAAGTGTAAAAGACAAACATAAACAAATGACCGAAATGAAGGTGTAATATATATGAAACCATGAAAGGTACAACTCTTTAGCATTTAAACAATGCATTTCTATTTATTTCTAAGTAAGAGCTACATGTGAAATTTCTTCAATATCACTTAGATGAAGGTGCATAATAAAAGGAAAACATTGAACTGGCCAGCGAGACCCAACCAATTTAATAATACTCTTATTGCGAAAATATAACCTTTAACGATGATAGATGAATTTAATCCTAATACAGTAAGTCTCACGTGAAATTAGTCTTATATTAAATTAATGTGAGAACAGAGTATTAATTATTGTTAAAAGGGTACAAAAAAAATAAAACAAATCTACTAAAGTTATTTTTAGAAGTACTACAAAATTTAGTCACAATTAATACTCCCTCCGTCCCGGTCATTTGTTTACACTTTTCATTTTGGGGCATACGGGTCATTTGTTTACACTTTCCAAAAATGGTCATGCTTGAGTCTTGACCCAAGGGGGAGGTGGCCCCTACTCCCTCAACCAATTACATTTGATAATTTTAAGAAAACGGGACCCCCTTTGTACTTATTATTATTTTATTAGTTTTTTCTCAACCTCTCTCCTCACACCGATAAATGTGTATAAAGTAAACGTAAACAAATCACCGAAATGGAGAGAGTAATAGTTATCACTAAAATGGTACAAAAACTATATAATCGAGTACAAATGAGACTGATTTATAATACTCCCTCCATTCATTTCCATTAGCATCCCCTCTTTTTTGACACTATTCACATAGGTGAAGGATTTTCGGTATAACTCGTAATGTATAAATAAAAATATAGTCATTTGAGATATTGTTTTATTCGTTTTCATAAATACAACATTAATATCAAATTTTTATATTTTTATACAATTTAGAACTATAGATATTGTCGTTACAAAATGCGTCTCGGCAAATGTGAAAAAAGAAGGGATGTCAATGGATTTGAATAGAGGGAGTAACATATAGTGAGCCTTGACCCACACAAGAATTTTTATGTAATCCTAATTTGAAGGCATTAATTAGTTAAAATGTATTTTGACATTTAATTCAATTGATGGTTTGTTCATAAGAAAAATCGATACTAAAAAGACTAAAAAACTTACGTTAGTCCATGATTAATCGTGAAAATAATTTCGAATTATAAGCATATTTCACACTAAATAAGTGTTAATATTGCATGACAAATCAATATCAATATTTAATACGGAATATATAAAGTGAATCCAATACACAAACAAACGAAGAAAGTTGCAAATGTTGATTACGAGGCACCAAGTGATCAAACCATAAACAAAGAAAAGAAGAGAAGACCTAAACTTCAAATGTCCGAACAATCAATCAAATTGCCATCAATTAACTGCAAAAGGAAGAAAATAAGTATAAGTTGCAAATGAAATAAATACTCCGTAATAATAATTAGATAAATTAATTCAAATTCAAAGTCAATAAAAAAGAGACTATTTACATGATCACTTAGTCAAGACATAAACGGCATATATAATCCCAGGCAACCATCCAAAAAAGGTCAAGATCAGGCAAATCCAGAACTCTGCCTGCACAAAAACGAAAAGAAAGAAAATAACTATTGATGAGTTGAACTAATAAACTTCATTAAGATCAAAATACAACCGAAAATAAATCACAGATCAACCCAGGCTTAACATAGATAACCACAATTTGACCTAACTCAAAATTATTTAACCCAAAATTGATTCCAGCTAAATAACACGAAAATCTTATCTTTTTATTAATTATACGGATCCCACTACCGTTGAATAAGATTCCACTAACGTATAACGAATTTTATTGAATTAATCAATCATACAGAGCATAAATGAATAAAACTGATATTTTGGTGTAATTTTTGTTGGAAATTAAAATAAAGATTTAATTTCACTTAACTCAAAGTAATGGGGTCTAATCGCTACAGTTTAAAGTAAAGGGTATTAATTTCACAACAATTGATAAAAGTAATAAAGACTAATTACCACTTTCTCGCAATCTCAAAGTGTGAACAAGTTCTTTAACTCTATTGAAAATGAGAATTATAAAAAAAAATATAAAAAAAAAAATTAAAAAAAAAAAATTATAATTTTTAAGTTGCTTGATTTCAATTTTAGTGATATAATAATGTGGATGGTGTGAAAGACTCAAATTAAAGTTATGCAAATGGCTTTATGGTGGAAGTGTTGTGTAGGCCAACTAAACAATAAAATCCACATGCTAGAAGCCAAGAACAGGTCACTGAAAGCGACTTTTGCAAGATCCCAATTCAATTGTGAAACACTTGTAAGTTTGTAATAAGGTTAATTATGATTAAAAATGATGACAATTAATAATAAGCCTTAAAAAAAACGGTCTTTCACTATAAGAATGCGAAAGAATACTCTCCTAATGCTAAAAAAAATGATCATATATAGGCAAATAGTGACCACTGGTGAATATATCGTGACCATTGTTTTAAGGTATAAAAGTGATCGTCTAAAATTGTTACTTAAAGCTAAATGTGATCATTGAAAGCAAATGATAGTGAATATAGATATAATAATATTTTGACAATAAGATAATAATATATTTAGGAAATACTCGTAAAATATATCTAGGAATATTATGAGATAATAGATTTGATTACATTTTTTAGTTTAAATTATTATCATATTATCATAATATTATTATATCCTAAATATATTTTATTCCCTAAATATATTATTATCATATTATCATAATATTATTATTTCCTTATTCACTATCAGCAAATCTCAAGTTGAGAAACACGGGTAAAGTTTGTAATAGGTAAATTATGATTAAAAATGGTGACAATTTATTGAATATTATATTAATCACCCTTAAGGAAAATAACAATTCTAATTGCTTATATAGTTGGTATGTCTTGAAAGACCGTAACGCTAAAGAGTCATATCATATAGAGAAATTACTACCGTATAGAGTAATTTCTTCCAACTCAAAAACTTGTCAATATTATGACTTATAGAGTAAAGTATAGATGAATGATATAGGAAAATATCAAAAAGTGATGATTTGTGAAAAATGATACTCCGAAACAGCATTTATCGATGTGAGGAGAGAGGTTGAAAAAAAACTAATAAAATAATAATATAAGTACAAAGCGGCCCCGTTTGTTTAAAATTATCAAATGTAATTGGTTGAGGAGTAAAGTACCTCGTGGGTCAAGTGGCCAATTTTTGAAAAGTGTAAACAAATGACCCGTACGCCCCAAAATGGAAAGTGTAAACAAATGACCGAGACGGAGAGAGTACTATTATGTTCTTGTTATCTATTAATTATTTATATAATTTTTTTTTTGTGCAAATTGATGATTAAGTTACACCACATTAAAGGGAAAAGATGTCATGATTATCGATTTTATTAGGTAAGTTATAAACTGAGGTTAAATGAACGAAATCAGAGATCCAAATATCCAATAATTTTTTAAAATTCATATTTGGTATCCGATCAAAAATTTGAGATTTCTTTAATTCCAAATCGATCTAGTGCTCCAATACAAAGTTTTTAAATTAGTACGAATTTAGGACAAAATAAAATATAATATTATAGAAAAAAAATAATGATAAATAGAATGATATTGAAGAATAAAATGATTTTTTTATAATTTTATACTCTAATTATAAACATGTATTTTTGGATGACAAGTATATAAAAATTATAATATCATATCAAATACGATAACACTTTAACATATTCATATTTTTCTAATTAAGCAAAGGCTAATATAATTTCAATACTTATCTATATATGATCATTGATCAGTCTTATATGTCATATGATTATCGTGTCAACTTACTCAATAAACCCGTTTATAAATGGCTATGACATGTCGATCAAAACCCGTTAATATTATATCGTATTTTCGTGTCGTGTCAATATTTAACCGCTTATAAGTTAATAATTCACCAACAAAGCAGTTAAAAAAAGTGTTACCTCGCAACCAAACTTGAGGAAAACACCAAGAGGAGGGAGGAGAATGGCCAAGAGGATATCAATGAAGGTTGAAGTTGAGTCCGACATTCTTCTTTTTCTTTTGGAATTTGAATTTGAAGGAGATAAAAAGGATAGATAATATTATGCTCTTATTTAGTCTCTTTCTAATATATTATTGTGATAAGATGTATGAGGTGTAAATACTTGGTTATATAAAACAAATTTAACCGTTGTAGTTAATTATTTAATATTATTAATTTAATTTTGATTATTAATTGTTAATTGGGCTTTCTAACATGGGCTGTTAATATAGTACTAATTAAGAAATTATTTAGGTAAAAATATCATGAAAATTTGAAAGATAAACCGATAATTACTATATTTAAAGAATCATTTATGAAACGTGAGCTGTCATAGTTCAAGTTTGAAAACCATTACTCCTTTTACTCAGTCAAATAGTTAACATTTTACCAAATTGTGACTTGTGAGGGGATTTTTTGGTCAAATGTTAACTATTTGACCGATCAGAGGGAATATTAATTTTCAAGTGTTTCGTTTGGCTGCAAATTATTATTTTAGACCGATATATTTATTTTCATTTATAATGAATTAAATAGTTTGAACTAGTTTAGATCCCGTGCATCAATGCACGGTAACTATAGATATTATTGTTTTTAACTAATAAAATTATACTAAGTAATAAATCAACTGAAATATAAGAAAATTGTTAATTGTTATGATATTCAAGTGTAAATTTAGTAGCAAACAAAAGTAAATTCTAAATACAAACATATATGAAGTGCATACGGAGTATATTATAATAGAATGAAAAATAAAAAAATATTAAAATAAGTAAATAGAATAAAATATTATTTTTTTAACAGAATGAAAGAAAAAAAAAATATTAAAATTAGCAAATAGAATGAAAAGTAAAAAACATTTATTATTGTACAAAATTTCGGTATAACATTAATTTTTGATTAGAAAAAATAGAATGAAAAGTAAAAAATATTAAATTAGCAAATATTTAGCTTAGGATAAATATTTTTTTTAAAATCTAAAATAAATATTAAAGATATATAATAGAAATTAAAAGAGAACTAATATTAATATGGACATTTTTTTTTTTTTTTTTTTTGAAAAATCGTGTAAACATGATTATTGAGTAATGATAATTATAGATAATGAATATAGACTTAATAATATATAATAGGGTGGATGATGTAAGCATGAGGTTTTGGCGGGAAAAAAAACGCACAGAATCGCGACATGTGGCATTGATGATGTCAGCGATAACTGTGGTTTAGTATAATAAAGATATGACAAAAGTGAAGTACATAGATTAAAGGAAAATATCGGTTTTATATGTTAGAAAGGCACTCATTTTTTTTTTTTTGAAGTACTCCTTATTTGTGTTATGAGCAAGTTTAATTATAAATTCGTTTTACTTGTGATACGTCCAACAAAATTTCTTATTTTTAGTATTTGCGTTATTTAATGTATGTTGATGGCCTGATGGGTAGTGGCCTAGTGGTGTTAGGGGTGTACAAACCAATTCAAGTGTAACGTCCTACATTAAATCAATGTTTATATAATTTAAATGTTTTTTTCCTCTTTAACATTGGATGCACCTAATAAGAAATGTAGAAGTAAAATATTGTTGAAAATCTGTGTATTAAAGACGTAGGTACTACAATAATAATCATTTAATTTAATTAATCATAGAAGGAAAATATTTGGAAAAATTCAAAATATAAACAAGGATTTATTGCCAAACACCACCTTTGAAAAACAAGTTTTGCAAAACACCACCTTTTAAAAAAAAAACTTGTAAATTCATACCTTTAAAAAGGAAAATTTGCCAATTATGACCTTTTTCGGTTTCTTTGACTAAAGTCAAAGAAATTCCGATAAGTTGCCTAGTTTCTAAAGTTCACATGTGTTTCATTCCCTCCAACTTTTCCCTCCATTTTATTTTTTACTCTTTTTTCTTTCCACTCTTTTACTTCTTTTAAGTTTCCCCCATTTTATTTTTCCTCCTTATGTTTTCATTTTTATTTTTCCATTCATTTCACTTTGCTTTATTATTTTCTCCCTTCGCTTTTTTTTTCCTCCTCTACTTATTTATACAACAAAACATATGAAAATGGGTTTTTGGCATGCAAGTTTTATAATCCGGAAACATTGAAGCGTGAATTGCAAATATTTTTAAGTGGTTAGTTAAACCGGTGACTAAAATGAGTTGGTTGAAGTCGTAACTTGCCTCACAAATGGAGAAGAAGGTAGATTTAGATGAAAAAGGATAGAAGTTTAGTAATCTCTCTTTGAAAATCTTCGGAAAAGTAAAAGAAGTTGAATTTGTATCTTAAAGTTGTGTTATTACTATTAACTTTTCTATTTTTATCGAATAATGGTGTAATTGTAAATTGTTAAAGTTGGTATCATGTAATTAGTTGTTGGAATGTAAATGTTGTCATTGTTAGAGGGATTAACCGTCAATATTTGTTCTAAAATGTCAATCTATTAACTTGTCATATGTGGGAAACAAAATGTGAACAAAAATGGTCAAAAATGTTTGTCAAACACTACCTTACGAATAAATTATTATGTCAAACACCACCTTGGAGGGTATTGGGAACGTGCCAGCTGTTACAGGTGAGACAACTTATCGGAATTTAGTTGACTTTAGTCAAAGTAAGCGAAAAAGGTCATATATAATTGGCAAAAAAAAAATTTAAAAGGTATGAATTTGCAAGTTTTTTTTTAAAGGTGGTGTTTCGCAAAACTTGTTTTTCAAAGGTGATGTTTGACAATAAATCCTATAAACAATTCACTAAAACTGAGGGAGTATATTGCTAAATATTTTATCATGGGTAACTTTTTCCCAATTATGTTGATTAGAAATTTCAAATTTTTTTAATTAACATATATAATATGGAGTAAGAGTTATAAAGTTTGGAACTTTGAGTAGTTTACTATAAAACTGTTGTATCCATATAACGGTCTTATTTTAGCATTTGTCTATCAAATTAAAATAGTTTTATCTTAATAACCACTATCACACTTCGGCAAAATAAATGACTCAAATTTTAAAAGCCGTCTTTTTCATTTTATCAAGTTTATTTGATAAATTTTAAATTAATTGTTCTATTTTAATATGTAGTACAGTAGCAGTAATTAACAAATGATTTTTAATATTATGGAGTATTTTTCTTTTTTTTTATAAGTATACTTCTTATAGTAAATGTGTGTTTCCCCACCCCTTATGTACCCACTCGATTAGAGAATTTAGTTGTTAAAAAGAAAAGTTACAATTTTAAAAGTAAATTGCTCGATACTTTCTTAAAATTTGATAGATTTATGGCTAATTTTATTGTTGTGAAACAATTATATACATACATGCATTGTACAATTGATCGAATTACTCAATACATCATTTATTAGACAGTAAGTCTTAATAAAATACTGAATTATTTTATTTGTCATAATGTAATTTTAATATTCATGAAAGAATATAAGTTTGTAGAAGAGCAAGGTATGTCCAAGAATTCCAGCAAATAGAAGGAATTGTACTAAAAACTCAAGTATGTAGTATGTACCAATGGCTGGCTGTTTACATGTGTGAGTGTGATGTATACATACCTTGCTTAGTTGCTTCTACCTTCTTCTTGTCTTTGCCAGTACACACTAGACAGTAACGCTATTATTAATTGAATAATAACAAATATTGGAAATATTCGTTTATTAGAAACTGTCATCCCAGATGAAAATCACAAATTCTTATTTAAGACGGGTATATCAGTATTAAATTAAGACGGGTCAAGTATATTATGAATAAGACAAAATACAGGTGGATAGATTTGTTTTTTATGTGCAAGTGGGAGAGTATTTGACCCGTCTTAAAGTTAAGACGGATAACCCGTCTTAAGTAAGACTTATTGAATTAAAATTTTATCGTCTCTCTCATACGGAGTATTACGTATATATTTTATGAGACGATTGATATAACTAGACAGTTGATAGTAGATACAAAGTATGTTGTACTACGTAGTTACTAAAATATGAATAAAATGGACAACTCTCCTTTAAGACGGATCTACCCATTTTAAGGTTAAAACGATTAAAATATAACCTTTTTTTGACATAATGGTAACAAAATGTCAATAATATTAATTTGTACAAGTTTGAAAACATGTCACTATTAATTTGTTCTCATTTAGGGGCACTTTGTTCCCGATTGCTTAATTATCTACGAGATCGCAGCTAGTATAGTTTTCTTTATTTTGAACGACTATACGGGGGTCTCTTAATACTAGTGGTCTTTTTCTTAATAATGACTTTGAAGTTGGGTATCATCTCCCTATATGAAACATCTTAGTTACGTTAGACACTTAGATGGACCATGTACTGAGTTCTTTTGATAGCTATGGTTAGGAAATTTGTTGAAGGGCTCTCTTCACTCTATGTAATTTGTATGCGGAATTTCTTTGGTTGTTGGTATATTTGCTTTGTAGTTCGATCACCAAATGTAGTAATGAAGACATGACTTGTTGATATACTTCCCTCTTGTTTTACTCATGTACGGCGTAAGTCCAACATGTTTTTGTCACCCGATAGTTCAGATGATGGCATGAAGAAATTACTGGTGTAGATATATGGAATGTTGAAACTCGTGTCAGATCAGCCATTCTACACCCGCTTTTCTTTGATACTTGACGCTTCTTAATTAGCTTTTAGATGTCTTCATGCTTTATGTTTTATCTTGTACAGAGTAGAGTACGTTTTAATTTCATAGTTTGTAAGTTCGAGTTAGAGTGTCATACATATCCTCAGTTGAAGCCAAAATAAAAAAAGTAAAAATATAATCCTATAAAAAGAAATACTTCCTCCCTTTAATTTCCATTTGCATCAAAGATGAAAAAATCACTATTCATTCAGATAGAAATTATTTGAAGTTCTTAAAATGTTATGAATAAGCATAGTCCTATGAAATCTTATTTGATTCATTTTGACGAATACAATAAAGATATCAAATTTTTATAATTTTTAACGTAAATTGTACATATTAACTTCCTAACATTCGCATTGACAAACGTGAGAAAGAAAATGATGTGCATGCACTTGCGAGAGGCAAAATGGATCACATGTTCAATTTTCATGTTTCATTTGATGTTTTATTATTTGATATGATAATAGATCTAATTGATTGTAAATGAAAAAATAATTATATATAAAAGAGAATTTATTAGTAATAGTAATAATGGAACATCAAATAAAACAGAAGATCTGCTCTATTTGAGAGAAAATATTATTATAATAAAACTAAAATAACATATACACTCCCTGTATACAAACTCTACATCAAAATTGTAAATTCATAGTTGACTCGGAGTTGTAATAAATAGGAGGGGTTAGTAATGGCAGTCGCACCCTATAAACCAACAAAAAGATTGTAAATTTTATAGTCCGTAAGTAATATTCAATATTTATCGGAATTAATTTACTCAACCTAATTGTACGTTTTCCTTATAACTTTTCGCTTCTTCTTATACCAACACTTATAAAATTAAATAATACGGAGTACTCCGTAGAGAGTAATGGTGGTCAATAAAAAAAAAAGGTCAAAAATCATGTTACACCACGAGCAGGAGGTCCATGGCCACGAGTAAATGTGCGTTATACTCTTTGCAAGCTCATGGCTCACCTTTTCTAGTGGTTTCCACACTTTACAAGCTATACTCTTCCTCACGTGCCTCAGAACCCATGCATGTGCACATGGTATTTAGAGTTGGTCAAGAGTCAGGCCCGACCGTTTGAGGGACGGAGTTGCTTGACTTGACACGAGTTTGAATTATTTTATGTTGGAGATGGGTCCAGCCT
The DNA here is from genome assembly GCA_023091065.1 of Dianthus caryophyllus. Classification (NCBI taxonomy): domain Eukaryota; kingdom Viridiplantae; phylum Streptophyta; class Magnoliopsida; order Caryophyllales; family Caryophyllaceae; genus Dianthus; species Dianthus caryophyllus. The sequence goes on from CM041519.1 coordinate 35,165,174, forward strand.
AATATAAATTCTCACATTGCGATCCCACATTGGTTATGAGATGAGAGTTGATCTTGTTTATAAGGCCTAGGGGCTACTCCTCCTATTAGCGGACTCTCTCATACACTCGGGTGTGACCTAGGCCATGGAATTTAATATGGTATCAGAGTCCATGGTTGTATGACCTGAGACTCTCGTTAAACTGGGCCTTTGTGCAGCTGGAAGAGAGGGCAAATTTCCCCCCAGTTTGCCCTTATACTTCTAGAAGGGAGACCAGTTACCTCCCAGTCTGGTTTGAAAGTGGGCTCGCATGTGAAGGGGGCGTGTTGGAGATGGATTCGGCCTAATATAAATTCTCAATCCCACATCGGTTATGAGATGAGAGTTGATTTTGTTTATAAGGCCTAGGGGTTACTCCTCCTATTGCCAATTGGTTTTAGGATGGAACCTCCTAGACCTTATAAGCGGACTCTCTCATACACTCAGGTGTGGCTCAGGCCCATGCAATTTAATATTTTACGTAGTGGATTGGCCGAATTGGCTAAATTTATGATACGATTTATTTTTTATTTTATAAATAATGAAAAAAATAGACTTAAAAAGCGGCAAATTTAGATATTTACCAACGGCAATTTGTGTTTTTCACCTTTGGTAAAAACGTACTCTTACAATCACTATGCCAAAAATATAGATGCACATTATTGAAAATTATATATATATATATTACTAGTATTATAATTTACTGGTAATTAAAAGATAAACGTGGGAAGTGAAATTTAGAGGTGATCAATTGTAGCCTTGCAGGTTCAGATGGACATAGGCTAGACGTAACATGACTTTTTAGCCTGCGGAGAAATGGATAAGCGAGTTTCAAACAGGTTCGTGGGCGAAAATGTGTTGTTCGAACCCGTAGGCCGCATCTTTTGTCGGGTCGGACTAATTGGGCGGGTAGGCCTCTGGTGAAATTGGATTGGATGGGAGTACGTTGTTGGGATGTACACGTAAGTAGATGTGGGGAACAATTGGAGAGAAAAATGACCGACCATTTCCTAATAAACGCCAAAAAAAAGTTTGATTACAAATGGACACCCATCATTTGTTGTGTTTTTTTTTTTTTTGCGGTAAACATTTGTTGTGTTAATCAACGTGAATAATGTTGAAATACAACGAACCAATCTTCTTTGTCTTTTTGTGAAACAACTCCTGTGTACAGTTGACTAAAACAGTGCGTAACTTAAAATATTGTCGATTAATTTATCTTAGACAATACACTATTGGTATTTGTTTTAGGGTGAGTATCATAAGACGGTTTTATGGGAATAACGATTAATTTGTACTCTGTAACTAAAATTTGATCATTTTAAAATACTTTAATATTTAATGTGACTATTTTTTAAGATTTTAAAATGGTAAGCTTAAACACTAGACTAAACACATCAATGTTAAAGTGTTTACATTTTGGCCATAGACTATAGGTAGTCTGTTGTATACATGAAATCAACGTATTTGAGACTTTGCTTTGTTTTAGTGAATACTCGCTCTCGTCCCAATCAATAGTTATCAATTGCTTTTGGCACGAAGTTTAAGAAATTCAAAGAGAGTGTGAAATAGAATACCGGAGTAATTGTTTATATTATATGGTTCACTTGCACATGTGACTTTTTCATCAAAAGATTACTAAAAATGGAACCTGATAAAACTATTGACTGATACACCCTAAAATGAATACTGAGAACTACTGATTGGAGGGAGTACTTCGTACTCCGTAATTTAAGGTGTTGTTTGGTTACACCCATAATAATGGGGGAATTTAATTTTCCCATGGATTTGAAAAATGATGTTTGTTTACCCTCACAAAATGATGGGAATTTAACTTTCCCATGATCTCTAAATTCCTCAAAAATGGAGGAATTTAATTACCTAGGTCCCCCTAGGTAATTGTAGTTTCCCACATGAAATATTTTCCTGTATGCTAACCAAACGTCTTTTGAGCAAATCATGTGAATTTTTTAATTCCCGTGTTATTATAATTCATGGGAATTTAATTCCTATAGGCAACCAAACGACACCTAAATCTATTCTATTTATTTCACTAGAAGAAAAGTAAACTAAAACTAGAGACTACTCAATGAAACCGGAGTATTTTGTAAGGGTAATATTAGGCCTAATGTATAGGTGATCGGATGCGAGTTTGGGTGGAATACATATCGGGTTTACCATATTATTTGGCCCGTGGACAAGTGGGTTATCGAATTTAAAACCGATTTATGGGCTGGACCTTGCAAATTGTTGATATTTAAGCCTAAGGTAGAACCCAAGTTATATTGGAACATTTGCCTTCGCAAGAATCGAAATTGCTCGAAAACATAGCACATGAAGTAGACAAACAGATCATCAAATAGTAATTTTAACTATAAGAAGGTTATACACAAACGTAACATAGTGTGTTTGAAACACGATCATTTTAACGTTCATTCTGACCACTTTTCACGCTCATTGAGACAATATTTAAACCTCTTAAAAGGGCCACTTTTCACACAAATGGTCGTAATAATCATCACAATGATCACTTTTAAGTATAAACAGACTGTTGTAAGCATTTATTTTACTCCGTATCATTTGTGAAAATTGTTTGGAGGATGGCAGAACAAAAGTGGCCTTTGCTCAGGGAGGATATCCATGTTACAAGTCGAGACACAACTGTGGGGGTCTCCTATACCTCAATCATTCTTACAGTGGAATAACAATTGACTGTGATATATAAGCAGATGAATAAAACTGTGATATACCTGATCAGTATCGACAAAATGTTGGTGGTTGAAGTCTTACAGACAATTTGTTGATTCGGCAACCAAGAGCAGATTGTGATCGAAACCTGCAACAGCTTGAACAACTCTATGACATCCAATATCGACCAACGTTGGCTCTCGTTCATCATAAGAGCTCCCCAAACCGAGCCTACCATTTCTTCCGCAGCCCCAAGTCCACAACTCCCCATTGTCGGTCACAGCAAGTGAATGCACACGACCGCACGAAACTGCTTTCGGGATTTCGTCGAGAAAACTTTCAACGGCCAAGGGGTGGTTCTCTGGCCCCGATCTACCAAGCTGAGAACTCCCGTTCCATCCCCAAGAAAAAATTACTTTTCTAGGAATATTGGTGTCATCTGATGTTGGCATGTCACAGATTGCCAACGAGTGCCCTAGCCCACAAGCAACGATCTGAGGACGAATGTCTAGGTCGACTGGAAAAAGGCCGACATCTTGGTTCGCTCTACCTAATTGACCGTAGATATTGTTTCCACCACTTAGCATGGTCCAATCATCTGTTTGGATTTCGAAATGCGTGAGGTAAATCATCACGGAAGCACACATCAATTGTGTGAAAAAAGATATGATACCCTCCATTATAAACTCACCATGCTATTTTTACTTCGTTGGTCAGCCAGCGCCAAGTTTGATAGTTAATTTCTCAAGATTATATGCATGTTTACAGTTACAATATTGTAAATATTACTTCATTTGTCAGAGACTCAGAGTTCGTGTTGTAGACTTGGATAAAATTTGACAGTTTAACCGCTAAAGTCAAAAGTCAAAACTCAAAAGGACCTTTACAAATTGTACGGAGAGGGTATAAAAGTATGACTTACGGCAAAGGACCAGAGAATGATCTAGACCACAGGAAACATCGACCACTCCAATAGGCTGTAGCTCTTCGACCAATCGAGGTTCCCAAATGATCGGCATATCTTTTTCCTTGTCCATACTTTCAATGACAAGTTTCTCAGCAGCTTCAAGTGCTTCGGAAGAGTTCATTGTTTGTCTACAGGACAACTTTGAAAACGAGTTCAGTTCTGTTGTGCTGACGATTGCCCCCAATCTGCCTAGTCTTCCATCAGCTGAGTAACCCCAACCAAACAGCTTTCCGTCAGCAGTTTGTGCAAGTGCATGTCCCCATCCAAGTGACACCTAAGTGTACATCAAAATAAGGAACATTTCAAATGAATGAAAGGAGAAAGCGTGCGAGACAAAATTAAAAATTTAACCAAAAAAGTTATAAACTCGAAAATAAAAGAAAAGCGATAATAATAACAGCGGAAACATGTTATGACAGTCTAAGGCTTGAGGGTACTACCTTGACTATATTTTCCTCGGCAAGTGCTTCGACTCTAGAAGGAACAAGAGCCTCTAGAGCTCCTTTCCCATGTCCGAGCTGCCCACGTTTAGATCGTCCCCACGTCCAGACAGAGCCGTCATCTCCAACTGCAGCAGAAATTACGCCAGAAGCAAATGCAGCTCGAACTTTCACGTCCTTTAATCCTTCCATTGGCCTTGGTTCGTTCCAGGAATGTCTACAGACAGTAATTACAAGGGCAAAATTACATACGGAGTAGAACATAATCGACAATTGAACCTGCATTTGACTAAAATGTAAAGCAAAAGTAAGAGCAAATAGAAAAGAATGAGAACCCGTACAAAGAGATTCCATAAGACCTCTTGTGTAAACAAATGGATTCAGTTGGAGTGACGTAACAATGTAAATCTCAACCGATATAGCTAGAAATTCCAACCAATAAGAATCCTATCGAACCTATCAAAAGGATGAAGGTCCAGCTGATTTACATAGTGTTAGAATCGTGTAACGGGCCTGGCCAAACCCGAGTGGAAGAGAGAGCGAGTTCACTTTACGAGTCCAAGGGCAATCCACATTTCCCAAAACCAATTGGCCATGGGAGGAGGACCCTTGGACATTATAAAGCACATCAAACTCTTTTCCACCATCAATGTGAGAAACTCACATGTGGGTCCAACACATAGTTTACTAGAGCCTTTTATAAGTTCCATCCATAAACGTTCTAGAAAAACGACGACATTGAGAAATTAGAGCAATTGCTAAATTGAATCTCTTGTTTCCTATCCTTTTCAGTTTTTGTACCAGGGAAACAAAATGCAGCATGATCTACAGGAATATAAGAATATATGAAGCTTTAAAGTAACGAACCTAAGATAGTCCACATCGTGGTAGGACTGAAAGATACTGATTGAACTAGGAACGCAGCACATAATGGATCACATGTTTTTTACAGCTTATAGTAAGAATAACATAAAACATAAATGTTAAAATACACAACTACAATGAGTTGACCTCTAGTACCTTGAGATGAATACAAACATTCATTGTTTTCCCACAAAACTGAGTTACGGAGTATATGGCAGAAGAAATGCAGCAAAATTGATACAGTGGTTTGGTTATAAGGTTTACTTCAAGGTTAATCTAAACAATTCATGGAAAAGAGTAGGGCCGAGGATAATTGTGTCTTATACTCTTATGTAGAGAATTTAGAGAGGCGAAATGGGAGTACCAAAGAAGCAGACAACGAAGATCAAGGAACCAGGCAGAACCTTAAGTGTTTCAAACAAACCCCGACAAATACAAGTATACAACCCAAACTTATCGCCCATATGGTCATACAGTTGTAACCTTATAATCAACATATAATCTTATGTTTATTCATGAACTATATATAATTTCTGCCAAATCCAATAGCTTCACAATATGGTCAAGTGATTCGAGTTATCGCTCAATTCTAGATATATGTGAGCATAACAAAAATAACCATGCAAGGGGCCACCAAGAGAGTATTTTCTTCCTTAAATTTTTATGATTACCTAGAAAGTGTCTTCTTTTGTACTTAACAATGAACCGATTTCTCAGTCACAATAAGTACAAAGATCAAATTCACAAGCCACATATTGAAGTTCAACTAAAGGCAAATTCACTATAGACACAGAGATCGTCTAGGGCACAAGGCACACACAATGATTAGCAATGACACATCTATGACCATGACCAATAATTCATATGTTAGTGAGTCGCCATATCTGTCTTTTATAAATTAAAAGCTAGATATCTGCAGGTCAAGGTTAATACAGTGGTTAAGACTAGAGAAAACCTTCAGTCACCGGCCATCCTATACTATACGCCATGTACAATGCAGTTCCATGCAGGAATACATGGGAAAAAAGAACAACAAAATCGTAAATCTAGAGTTCTAAGCATACTGCATGCTGATACATAAAAGTTTAAGCAAGATAGAAACTGTATGGTTTAAATATATACTCCGTACTTCACTGATAGTTTCAAATTCAATGGCGACAATTTTGTTGAAATTCGGTTTCGGTGGCAAGTTTTAAACCCTTACATTAGTATTAATATATCAATCAGAATTCAGGAGCCACAACCCCACACACATGTTAAGAAAAATGAATGAGTTCGAGGAATAAGTGAACTGTGACAAAATTTGAGTCCAAGTTAAGGGAAAAAAACCTACTTAGTTCCTACAGTTTCCTCTTCAAGAAAATGTCGGTCGAGTATATGATTACATAAGCCAGCCATTGACTGAGAAATTTTCTAATAGAATCAAACAAGCACTAAGCACCACGGTCACATATCTTAATCATGCTCAAACACATCAGAACTGCGAAATTCTAATTATTTGTTTTGAATCTCATACATGGGTTATATACAACATGAAGTGAGTAAGTGACAGTTTCTACGGAACTATAAAGGTGGAAGTAAGTTTTTAGTTTATACTGTCATCCTCACGGTTAAGAACCAAAACTGCTGAAAGTAAGTGTATAGAATAGCTAAAGATTTTTCAATGTGTACGCACTGAAGCAAAGATTACGACTTATCAGAAAGATGCGTGTGAGTAGTAAGCCAGAAAACAGAAAACAGTTCGTGAATCAAATAAGCCCACATTAGCTCCAGCAACAGTCGAACATGCTCTTATATTCAGAGCCGAAAGAAAAGCTGCTAACAAGTGGCAAACTAAGGCTGGTATGGAGTGATGCAATTCCGCTTGTCAGGATAGTAAGTTGGTGTGGGAGGGAATGGAGGGAAGGTACTAAGCAAACGACTGCTTCAGTTGGGAATTTTATCATAAAGATTGGCCGACTTCTAAAAAGGAGATGAACAAATAGATTGGATCAACACGTTTCAAGATTTACATCTACACGACGCCGCATCTTCTTTGACAGACCAGATGGTGAGAAAAAATGGACTCTAGGGAATATGCCAAAAGAACTAATCTTACTAAACAAAGATCCTCCGATTTATCCCCCTCCTTCCTCTCGCACCCTCCCCCCTTCCATGTAAGTCCGTATTATATTATCCACACAAGACTCGAATCCCTATGAGACCACTGTACGTGTGCCACGGACAATTTTCCTAATGTGTCCGTTATCACAGTAACAGCGACCATTATCAAAAAAAAACTATTAGAGGTTTCGCAATAATGATCATTTTTCAATCCTAATTCCTAAATACCTTGTAAGCATCTAACAGTCTCAGAAGAGAATTTGTATACAAACCTTAAGCTTAAACAATGTTGATTCTACGAGATAAGACTGATACTTGAAAATGTCATACAGTAGTCAAAAAGAAAAACGACAGTGACAAACCTGGGTTCAAGTATACCTCTACCAAGCTGGCCTTCGTCGTTTCTACCCCAAGCCCACAACTCCCCTGTACGAGTTACGGCAAGAGAGTGATAATGCCCAGCAGACACGCTCACAACATCAGTCGGGAGCCCAGGCACTAAAGTCGGCTCATAAGCATCAGCACCTACGCCAAGCAGCGAAGACGGCAATCCCAGAGCTCCCTGGCTACCATCACCAAAGCTCATGACAGATAACGTCACGCTTTCATTGCTAGCACTGAAATATCTGCATCTCCAAAACCACGCAGTTGCTCCACCTTTCTTTTGAATAAATCTGAACATCACTATCGTTGGTGGCCCTTACGGCCTTCCCTTGCGTAAGTTAGTCGCACTATTGCACATTCCATTTCATCTCGTTTTCATCGTTGAGCAAAGCATTCGTGAAGGCAAAACTCATCAAACAATCTGTTTCAGCAATTACGCATTTTCAAACGCCAGCCTCAAATCATAAAATCAGCTCATTCCATATATAAGAGGTGACCAAGGGTCGAGCCTGGAGCTGAACCTTGTCTTGCTCGACCCAGAACCGACCCTTTTGGGTGGGGGCCGGGCTTGCCAATCTAAGCCCATGCCCGAGGTCCGGAAGGCCTGTCCCTCAAAACCACAGCCCAGGCACGGCTTATTACTTGGACGGGACGGGTCAGGTTGGGCCGACCCACATAATTGGCGTCGACGAGTCCAAATTAGATCATTAATTTCTTCAAATATAATACACAAAATTTGTCAAAGTTTGTCTTATCAAATTTAATTGTTTTCACAATAAGATTTTTCGAAAATCTTTGTAACTCAATCATTTCATGGACTAATCAAAAACATTTTCATAAATTCTACACAAAATTAATACCCAAAGTAAAATAAATAAAAAACAAACAAAATTCGTCGGCAAAATTCAGTAATATCAATCATTTTGAAGCGATAATGCACCTCTGTTATACTCTAGACGAACAAAAAAAATCCAGAAGTCGATCAACTTCACAATGTAGAAGTAATTTGATTTGATTTGATTGAATTAATCTCATGATTCAGTTACCGCGTATGTGATTACTCATGAATTAAAACACATAATACACACAAGAAAATAAATTGATAAAAAAGGGTGGTGTTGTGAGAGAAATGATAATACCTGTGAAGGTGGATTAATGATGAGTTTCAAATGTACAAGTTTAAACCCTAAATAAACCCTAATTTGTGGAAATTACTGCAATATAATACTCATCCATTAATTGTTCCCTTTCTAGTAAAGCATGATTTAAGGGGTGCTAATAAAAATGAGAAAATTTTGAAAATTATTTGTTAAAATATACGGAGTACTAAATATAGAAAGAGAATTTTACTAGAAAGGGGTCAATTAATTTGGAATTGAGGGAGTATAATGTCTCCAAACAATTGCGATCTTGACATGTTGTAGTCCTCAATCAATTTTTTAACTCTATCTTTATTATACTAAATCACAGTTATCGCTGACATTATCAATGCCACATGTCGCGATTCTGTGCGTTTTTTTCCCGCCAAAACCTCGTGCTGACATCATCCATCATATTATATATTTTTAAGTCTAGATTCATTATTTACATTTATCATTACTCAATAATCATATTCACTTTAATATTATGCATAAAATAATAAAATCTTAACTTTTAACAATATATTTATCCTAAATTTATTATTTATTATTTTAATATTTTATTTTTCGTTTAATTATGTATTAGAATTTCAAACTAGTCCGTAAGTACTTAATGTATGATTTCGCTATAACTCCACTTTTAATTTCGAATATGTGTATCTTTAATATTTAGTTTAGCTTTGTTAAAAAACTATTTTTCTTAAACTAAATATTTGCTTATTTTAACATTTTTTACTTTTCATTTTAAATTTTCTAATCAAAATTAAATGTTTTACCAAAATTTTGTACATAAAATTTTAGAAAAAAAAATTTATGCACTTCATATATGTTTGTTATTTAAAATATATGTTTATTGGTTACTAAATGTACACTTAAATATCATATAAATTTTACTATTTTTCAATTTTATTACTTATAATTTTATTAATTAAAAACAATAATATCTATAATTACCGTGCATTGATGCACGGGATCTAAACTAGTTTAACTCTATGTCAATGCTACTCTTTTTAAGATTTTTGGGAAAATTTTGAGGGACTTCACAATTTCGATCTTCCTTTTGAGTCGCATCTGAATTCTAGGAAAAGGAAAAGTGTAAGTATTGCAAGAGACTATCTTTTTTCTTAGACTAATGTTAGATTTTCAGGGGTTTCACAATTTAGTACTGCGTATTCATTTCGAGTCACACCCGAATTCAACGAAAAGAGTAGGTATTGTAATAGACGGTCGTTTTTTTATACCATTGTGTTAGATAAATATTACTAAATACTCTATATTGATAATCATACCCCTAAAGATGGGTGAAAAAAAAAAAAAAAAAAAAAAAAGAAAAAAAAAGAAGTGATCTAAAAAAAGACCGTCTTTTTTAAGACAAAGAGCTACGAAAATGATTTTGATATAATATTTTTTCGTGATTTATAAGAAATACTCCCTCTGTTCAAAAATATAAGTCATTCTCACTTTTCAAGGTGACAACTTCTCTCTTCGATATCTCCTAAAATATAAAAGATAACATGATGAAATTGGTACTCATATGAAAGCATTTTTCGTGAAGAATTTAATAGTATAATTTTTATAATTTTTCGACAAGTAACTTTTTGTAAAAATAAAAAATAAAGGCTTACATTGAAAAACGAAAACGACTTATATTTCTAAACAGAGGGAGTATATTATTATATTATGAAATGGTGTTGTTTAAATGTACCCGACTTTTACTCAGTTATACTAAAAAAAAGACCATGTTATCTATTTCATTTACTTCTCCCACATTTCGAAAATGAAAATTTCTCTCTTTATTATACTAGTTGTTGACCTCATATTTAGCGCGGCCAACGTCTGGTTTGTGTTGTTGAGGTCTTTGTTGCGATTAAATTTGTATGACATTGGATTCTTATTTGACAATTACAGTTAACACATGATGAATTGATGGATGATTTTGGTCGTGTAGCTTAAACTGGTGAACGACTCCTAATGTTGGAGTTTTCTATTCGACTGTCCATATAAGCATAACGTGTATGGTTGTGATTTAAATGTTTTATAATATTTACTCGTACTAGTATTCTTATTTCATTCTTGATTCTTCTTGCTACTCTTCCTCATCCATCTAAATTAAATCTAATGTCGACCTCTACTTTGATATTCTTATTTTTACTTATCCACATTTTTCTACCATTCTTATTCACTCTCCTCTTAAATTTTCTTTATTCAATCATCAACATATTTCTTCTCTTTTCCTCTCCTCTCCCCCCTAATTATCATCCCCTCATTCTCTTTCATTTTTCCAGTCATTATCATCATTTTGTCACCTTTTTTCTATGTAATGCTCATTTATCTCTCGAGTTCCATTAACTTTCACTTGTCTTTTTAATAAGTGCATATTTTACTTTTATTTTATATATTTATTATTCGTCATTTTAGGTTATACCTAGTTTGAATTCTTTTACTCACTCATACCTCATAATACTCTTATTTTCTTTAATCCTTTTGTTTTTTTGCTCGACATATTTCGTCTCAGCTCCGCTTATCTTACTCACCCTGTATTTCATCTTATTGTCCTCCCCTTCTTAATTACTCATTTCCCTTTTTTTTTTTGTCCGTCTCTTTTTTTCCTGATCCCTCATAAAACTCATTTTTGGGCATTTACTTCTATGCATCTTTGTTCCTACCCTCATAATACTCTTATTCGGACATTTTTGAAATATACGTTTGATTTATCTCTTATTCATTCTATTTTTCTTTCTTGGCATATTTCTCATCGCCTCTTACTCATTTTGCCTCTGTTTCATTTCATTCTCCTCAATTTCTATTTCTTTCTTTCCTCCATCACTTCTTATTTCATTACCCCTCATAATACTATTATTCACCTTTCTTCCTCAACGTATTTTTCCTTACGCTCTCATTTCTACTCTTTATCCCCTAATTTCTCTCAATCTCTTATTCTTAACAGAGTTTTTTTCGATTAGCGCTCTCATCCACCTTTTTTTTCTTTGCTCTTTAGAATACTCATATTCCCCTTAGTCTTCTTGTATTTCTTTTTCCACATTTTACTGCTCACCTTCTCTCCTTCTACTTAGTTTTCCTCCAATTTCTCGTCTCATCTTCTCTTGCTCATTTTCCATATTAGCTATTTAATTCTCATTTCAATTGTGACTCATCTTTTCTTACCCCTTATAATACTTTCTTTTTCCTTACTCATCTGTCTCTTTTTCCTTATATCTCTTAATACTCGTATTTCCCTTATTCCTTCTGTTTGGTTTCCTCGACTTATATCTCCTTGTCTCCACTCGTCTTTTTCAAATTTTTCTGATCCTCTACCCTATTCCTCTCCCTCCTCCTCCTCCTCCTCCTCCTCCTCCTCCATGTTACCCATTTTGTTCTTATTTTTCTTAGTCTCTTCTTTTCTTACCCCTCATAATACTATTTTTTTTACCGCTTACTCGTCTTTGTTTTCTTTCTTTATCGCTCAATTCAATACTCTTATTCCCCTTAGATTCTTTGTTTTCCTTTAACAACATTTTTTTTTTCTATCGAATCTTCTCCTCTTAGTCATTCTTCTTTGTTTCCTTCATTCTCCTTACTGTATATTCCCCCTGGGTTTGGCTAAATTATATTTGCGTAAATTTATTTGAACATGTAGTTTTATACAAAGAAAAGAGTGTATTTATGACGATATACAAAATAAAAAGGTAAATAAATGGTAATGCGCATAATTTTATTCGAACTAATCTATATAAGTATGAATTAAGAAATAACACCCAAATATCTCAGTTTTGCTGAGTAATTCAAATTTGAAATACTCGTTCTTTTAAGGAAATAAATGCTAGTGCGAATATTTTATGAAACCAAGTAAATATATAGTTAATATATTAAATTTATGTCCAATATAATACGGAGTAGAAGTAAAAAGAATTCGACTTCATACAATTTATATTTAGTACGAGTACTCTGTATCGTCTTTACAAAGTGTCAATAGTATAACCGTACACTAATAACACAATCATGTACATAAAGTACTTCCAGACTCACAATGCAAACATTTAGTAGTATTATTCATATTTCACATACATTTTTGTTACATATTCTGAGTCTTCTTTTGAAAGAACTAATTGGAAGATATTTGCCTTGTTTTGCCACCGACTTGCTCTTTTTCTGCCTATTCGGGCTACTAATCTGGTCTTTTCGAATAACCCTGAAAGAATTAAATTGTGTTTACTTAGTCGTTTATCATCTACTACAACTACTACTATGGATGAAATGTGAATGAAGAAGGATATCACGGGAAATTCTATCGAACCGGCATATCCAAAAATGAAATCTTAGCAGACATTCTAGGAATGTGATTGGAAACTAAATACAGGGTAGTTGGTAACAAAACATGTTAGGTAGGAGTACCTCTTCAAAGAATCAGACAAGCGATTTGTTGTGCACTCTTCCTGCAACCTTACAGCAAAGTGAAAATCAGAGTGTTCTCGCCTTTCGTGAACAAACTCAGGCGGTATTTCAATCCCACAAATGGAACATCTGTAATCATCCACCCATCGAAATTGAAGTTCCAAAGACAAGGAGGAAGGGACTGGATCGTCATTCTTTGCACTGCTACACCATGACGATGATGCATCAGCTTTTTTGTAATCAAGAACGTGCAAGTTGGTGTCTGATGACTGACAGGCATTGGAATCTTGTAACATTGCAACATGCTTAACTGATGTAGGTGCACTTTCCTGGCATAACAATGGTAGGACGCGTAAATACTATGTTACAGATCATTAGAAAACTAAAACTTCATGATTATGAAGTATATTAGGTAACTTAAAGCTAATTTGTCCGAAAAAAATCTGTAATTAGATACAGGGAAAATATTATTGTCGAGAGACATACTCCTGCTTCAATATTATCGATAGGGTCAATGTTTTCACCGAAATCAAACAACGGATTACAGGAGAAGGCATCAAGGTTTGCAGAATCATAACTATGATCACAAGTAGCAAGACCGTCGTCAATGTTATTTGCGACATCACTTTCCTTCAATCTTAAACCATCACTGCCATGGGTATTACTTACAGAAGCGTCCCCGAAAACCACAAAATGGTGATGGATTTCTGTGAAGGATCAGAAGGAACAATGCTATCTTCGCTAAACTGAGAAACTCGCAGACCATATATCTTTCAAATCAGTCACAAAGAAGGGATCAGCAAACACGCAGTTTCGAACGGAACCATATATCTTTCAAATCAGTCACATTGAATGGATCGGCAAACACGCAGTTTCGAAAAGGATATACAAAAATATACTTCTCTTTTTCTTAGTTCAGGTTTTTTCCTCTTCATATACTTAAGCATTTAACTACGAGATAAAATATCAGTTTACTGGATATAAATCTTGTCGAAGCCATTGCCTCCCTAGTCCCAAGCGAGTGTAACTTGATGTCAAAAGCACTTCAAACAATTCATCTAGCTCTAATCAAAAGCACTACAAAACACATAAAACAGTAAAAGTTGCGACAGTGATTACCGCCTCCATTAACTGCTGTATTTTGGGCTTTGTGAGTCGAGAACCCAGCCTTGCGAGGCCTACTCCTGCTTTTACTTCTTCCAGTGTGATTGTACCACTTCAATCGCTAGCAAAGTTGTTGAACATTTGTTTTAGACCTTTGATTTCTTTGTTTGGTAGATTCTCAGTCATTACTAGAATAGTAAAATGCATACCAATGGTCTTCAAAAGCAATGTCAAAGGCTAGAAAAGACTTTTTTTTTTAACTTAAAAAAAATGGGAGTAAAAAAATAGGAGTATATTATTACCTTGACAGCGAATTTTTTGAGTTTGTTCATTGCCCTAAACTGTGTCATCCTAATTAGGATTGCGTTGTCGATTGGCTTGTTAGACACTTCACCGCCTTCTTTGAGCCATGAAATCTAGGGCAGAGCACGGATCGGATATCCGATCCGAATGCCACTTTAGATCAGATATCCGTATCTGAAAATCTCCCTCTTTGATATCCGATATCCGATCCGAAAGGCATCGGATATCCGAAACTTCATATCCGATTTTTTTAGCACGGATATCCGGATATCCGATTGACGATCCGCTTGGTTACATTCTTTCAATTTTCAATTTCAATTCTAATTTCTAATTCGACTAGGCATTGGTTAGTGGTTACAGTACCCTTAATCAATAAAAATTTTGAATAAAAATTGGAATTTAACGACATCACATAAACTAAACACAATAATAATACAATATCTTATTCAATAATTGAAAAAATAAAGCAAAACACCATCTGCTTAAATGAATATATCAATATCTTATTGAAATAATTACAAAAATGAAGAATAACATCAAATAAAATGAAAATATCAACATTAAATCGAATCAATTGAAAAAAAAAATGAAAAATCAGTACATAGTACTACTACATAACCACAAGATTTCATTTGAAACAAAATAAAACAATTAACAACATTAAATAATATTATTAAAATAGGTAATAATTGAAATAAAAATTAACATTGAACTTATATGAGCGTGGGTCGGAGTTCGGGGAACGTGACGGAAAAGGTGACCGGAGTTGAACAGATGGTGATCGGAGTTTAGGAGATGGTGACCGTCACTGGCCGTGAGTGACAAATCTGGGAGATTGGGCGGCAGCTTTGAATGAGAAGAGAAAGAGAAATAGAGAATAAGAAACGGCAGTTGAAGGAGAATGAGAAAGAGAGAGTATAATGTTTTTAGGGTTTTAACTTTTTAGTCTTAGAACTTTAGTGTGTAGTGTAGACGTGTAGTTGTGTCTTAGTGTCTTGTGTAAGTTTGTTTTTACTTTTTATTTTGTTTTAGTTATCTTAAGTTTTTCGGATATCCGATATCCGTATCCGAAAATGTTCGGATATCGGATATCAGAAACTATAAATCTATATATCCGATGGATATCCGTATCCGGAAATTTTCGGATACGGGTATCCGAAATTTTCAAATTTATTTTCAAATTTTCGGATCGGGTATCCAAAAATTCGGATCGGTTATCGGATCGAAAAAATCGGATTTCGGATATTCGGATAATTTGCTCAGCCCTAATGAAATCTACTGTGAATTGACTCATTGAGATTAGTTTGTGGCATTTACACATCATGGCATTTACACATCTTTGGTTGTCGATGATGATACGATCACTACAACAAATTAACACTTGGGCCATGAATTATGTCACGGTAATTAGTGAAACGTGGCATAATTTAGTTTAGCCACGAAAAAATACTATTTTGACTGGCCACGGGAGAAATTTATGCCACGGAAAAAATATGTCGTGACAAATAATCACTTGCGCCACGGAAAAAGTTAAAATCGTGGCAAAAACATTTATTTAGCCACGATTATTACTTTTTCCGTGGCACAAGTGAGTATTTACCACGACATAAATTTTTTAGTGGCAAAACTTTAGTTATATTAGATTATAAATTGTACGTCACATAATTGAGTTAAAAAAAACCGATACACAATAATAAGAAACAAATGTGTAAAAGTATAAATTTCTTATTAAATCTATCATTTTATTTTATATGTGCATAAAAATATCAAGTTTTATTATATTTTTTTTATCAAAACAAAATAAATTTCATTAGTATGAACGTTAGATAACAATTAAAATTAACTTTCGTGTTAACAGAACTCAAATGTGCAAAATACATATATAATATTTTTTTTCTCATATGTGTTAAATAATCAAAAATTTATAATACGTTAATTGTGTAAGTGTTATATATTTAACCTTAAAAATTAAAGTGTATACAAATATCTAAGATAGAGACGAATATTTCTTGTTTTTGGTAAATTAAGGCATTTACTCTTAAATTATGTTTTAAGAATTTTTTTGGACAAAAAAATAATACGGAGTATATTCATCATATAAATCAAACAAAAAAAGGGCATAGTTAGTGCCTAGAAATAATTAAAAAACGAGGTCAATATAAAAGTAGTGAATAACATAATCTCATCCGTAAATATTAAGTGCAATTTTTCTCTAGTATGTTTATATATAACCTCATTTAATTTATTTAAAATAATATTGAGAAATTATTATATTTAAAAAAATTTACTTTTTCAAATTTAATAGTGTAAAATATAAATTTATAACTTCAAATATTATAGCTAAATCACTGTTGATACCCGTATCTGTCGATATGGAAATTTTTAGAGAACCCGACAAACACCCTATGATGATAGGACAACTTGTATTTCGTGTCATTTATTTGAGTTCGTTTTACGATGTAAGCCGGACGCCGTCGACAAAATGTTTTATTAATTTAAATGATATTTAAATTAATGATTAACAAGGTAAATTTATTTCTGTCAAAATTTATTTGCCGCAAGTATTTTATTGAAAATAAAGTATTTCGATTTGAAAAATCATTTTAAGTAATTCGATTTGAAAAATCGCTTTTATAAATTTGATATTTGACTTGAAAAGTCGTTTCTCATGCTTTTAAAACAGTTTATTAAATCGTATTCGACGAATTCGTTTTCTTAACAGCAAGTTTTAAAGCTCGTTTTAAGCTCGATTTTAAGAATGATTTTGAGCCCGTTTCAACACGAATTTCAAGGCCTTTTCTCCCACTTCCTTCCCCACATACCAAAGCTCATATCCAGTCTAAAACCACGTCTAAAATACAGCCCAAAGACCCGTCAAAAAACGTCCCAAACCCCCTTTCGTGCCCTGTTTTGACAACCCAAAAAGCGACCCAAAAACCCGACCCTCTTTATACCCACACTCTCCCTCGCATACCCGAGCCTAATCCATCCTAGAACCATGTCCTAAATTCACCAAAAGAGGCCAGAAAATGGCCCAAATAGCACGTCCTAACCCCACCACCGTGCTCTGTTTTGTGAGCAGCCCAAAACCCGTTTCTTGGCCACCAAACCCATACCCACAACCAAAAACCGATACCTGATCCACATACTCCGTTTACCCTTGCCTTAACCCTCAAGAAAACACTCAAAAAAACCTTAAAGCGAGCCTCCAACAGCAGCTCTCGAAGAGAGGGAACAAGCTGCTCTTTTCCCTCCTTAAAACCCTACTTTCAACCTTATAAATACTCACCATCCCCAAGCATTGAAGGGACACGAAATATACAACATACATACACAAGATCAAGCCACAAAAAGCCCTAAAAAAGCCTCAAAGAAGTCGAGATTTGCTGCACAAAAACAGAGCACGTTTTTTCAGCTTTTCATTCTGCTGTCACGTCTTCTACCCCGTTTTGCGTGTTGAAAACACCATAGTCTCTCTGATTTCTTTACAAAATCTTAAAGTTCACCTTACCACGATTCCAAAACATCTTTCGGTTCGAAATTTCGTTGAGAAACGAAGAAGTTACAAGCTTTTGAAAATTGTTGTCAGATTGGTACAAACTTACGGATTACAATTGGTTTTCGTCGACGACGGCCCCTCGGGATAAAATCTTACAATCGATTACGACTCGGATAATTGGTCAACGATACATGTAAGTTGAGGGTGCAAAATACTCACTTTACTTCGTTTAAATTAGTGTTTTTATCGCTTTTTATTGCTCTCTGTCGTTTTTTTATTACTCTCTGTCGCTTCGTTGTTTGTCATCGTATCTGTTACGTTCGTTGTTCGTTTTAGATTTATGTTCCTCACATGATTTTGATATGTATGTATAGATGAGTCGTGTCCCTTGCGTGCTTAGCATTCATACTCGATTTCCTTGTGCAATATGATCGTAGCTTTCTCGTAGGCTTGATTAGTTCGTTAACTTATTATGCAAGTAGACCTATTTCGTGTTAATTGTTTTTGTTTGTCTAAAGTCTGGTCCCTGATGTTTTTCTTTTTTTTTAGATTTATAATCTATGTTCAGATGTTAGTTCAAGTTTTGTAATCTTATTTCCTCGTTTGGCATTCGTGTGTTAGTTTAGTTTCGTTACTCGTGTAAACCCATGGACAGTTCTGCTAGTCGTTGGATGCGCTTTGTTTGTTAAGTCTCAAGTCATGTAGTTGAATTACATGTAAGGTTGTATAATTTGGTCTCTTGTACGTTGTGTTTTAATACCTACGCTATTTGCTTACGTTTGTGTATTTATCGGTTATATTGGATCATTTAGATACTTGTTTGTGTGACTGTTAATTGGTTATTATTTGTATCCGCATGTCTACCTGTCCACTTAGTTGTATTATATTCGATTATTAATTTGTGTGTTTATTTGTGTTTGCTTGTTACAGTTCACGTATGCTGACATGTTTATTAAAGTTGCATTTGATTATTAGTTTATAACGTTTGGTCGTGCTTGTTTATCGCTTCTTCATGTCCGTGTGCAGTATTTAATTATTTACGTTAATTAGTCGTTCACACTTGTTCATATATTAGGCGTGCTTGACTATTTTTATTCGTCTGCCGCTAACGTTTGTTAATCTATCTTATGCTGTCGGTAAGTATTTCTGCTTCCTTTTCTTTGTTTGCTAGAATAGTAAATGAACCCATGTTAAATAACTTCGACGAAATTATATGTGCATTAAACGACATAGAACGGATGTAATATGTTTAGGGTTTAAAACGTTGTTTGCATACTTGCATGTGTACTCATAATAGCCATGGTTTTACTTAGTAGAGACCGTCTTTACGACGGTCGGGGTTAGGCGTTAAAATTAATGAAATTCTATTAAACTTCCTAACACGTAAACTCACACGAACTCATTTTCTCTAAATTGGTTTCTAAATTCCACCTAAAAATTTAGTGGCGACTCTTTTCAAATTAAAAATGTTTTTGAAATAAAACATCGCGTGGATCAAAATCCCTTGTCCACAATCACAAAACTAGTAACCAGATTAAAGTTTAAGTAACTATTGATTGCATAATTAATCAATAATTTCTAAGTGGCACAATGGTTAATAAATCAACTAACAAGTGAGAGGTCAAGGGTTCAAAAAATTTTGTCGTGGCGCAAGTGACCAAATGTTGTAGTGGATATATTGACTCATTGAACGGACTTTACTAATCTACTGTGAATTGTCGAACCATGTTTGTTGTAATACGACCATCAAATCGATACTCAAAATTGAGTGAATCGCGAATACGAATTAATCAAGGTTATTACAAATCCATTAACCTTGATTCTAAGTAATCGAGTGCATAGATAACTCCGACTATTTAAAAGACCGAAACAACAATTTCTGTCTATATATATTCCAGAAGCTAAACATCTGTGTTATCCATACTGTTAATTTTGCGCTACCTACGCAAGAGGTTGACGAAACACAAACCTATTAGACAGAGATATCAAAGAGTTGCTCAAATACCTGTTTTGAATAATTATGTTATCTCTTGGCGTAAGAATGCAACAATATCTACAAGTTTCTCAATGATCTTCATTTTATAGATGATAACTGAGTTTCAACACGATATCACAACACCAACGACGTATATTAACTAAAAGCACACACTAAAAGACTAAGTCTTCTGCGGCAGTCATAGACGCTGATAGCTTATAACTAAAAGGTGTATCTTTAACGCGCAGGGTGATCACTCACCTTTAGCGTTAATTGGTCATTTTTTAGTAAAAAAGAGATGAATTTAATGTAATTCTCGATAGTCAGCAGAAAGTACCTCCTCTAACTTCCTCGGCCAAAGATATTTCTTTTTCATGCCCATCACGATCTTCTTCTGTTGCCGTAACTCATTGTTCAACATCATAAGATGCTCTCCTATAATTAAGAACCAAATGAAGTAGTTAGTAACATTATGAAACACATTGTTTAGTAGCATCGATCGACCGGAAACTGAGAAAAGAAGACCAAGTAAAAATTACTTGTTTATTTGCTAAAATTCAAGCAAGAAAGACTAACCTTGACGGGGTAGATTCAGGGACTTCATCTCAACTTTCTGCCTGTAATCCTGTTCAAATCTGTCGAAAGCATTCAGCTCGTAATATGTTTCTTAGTAGAAATATTTCAGCATATTAAAGATCTAGTGCTTGAAAGTGTAATAGCAGCTCATTATGTTAGCTCAGAGAAAAATCCAGTCGCACAGAGCAAATGAAAGCCACAACTAAAGGAAAAATGCAAAATTAAAGACGTTGAGGAGAAAAGTGACAGTAAGATCAATCAACCAAAAATGAGTAGCCGACTTACAGAATTGTACTCAGCTAGACCCATCAGATTAAACATTTTTCCTTCAGCTTGTTCTCTGTCTTGTCTATAAGCAACACCTTCAGAATCCAATCTGCAATGCGGTAACCAGTTCAAATATATTATTTCCGTTACAACGAATTAGTTGGATAATAGTCAGCTACACCTTCTTTTCTCTAACCGTCTTTAGTCACAACAATTCCCCAAACAAAATAGTGAGTACTTTCAGTTAATTCAACATAAATGCAACCACCTTCGCCAGCTTCTTTCTTCCATTGCCCAGATGCAAGGTGAAATGCCTTGTTTTCCTCCTCAGTTTGAAATCGGATAGTCAAGCCTGCGCATAAGACCCATGTTTAAAAACTACCGTCATTGTTTGCACTATGAAGCTCGCAAAAGGGCATACGAAGATTCATTCATCTACTAACAACAACAAAAACTTGCACCCAACAAAAAAACAAAAAAATAATTCGAGATAAAAAAAAAGGGGGGAAAACAAAATACTTAACAAATAAATCTTGTTATTTTGAGATCCTTTGCCCACGCAGATTGATTCAACTGAACTCAGCTTAAGTAACTGCAAAATTTGAATGCAAACCCAAAGTTAGTGTGACTGTAAACCCAAAATCAGTGAAAAGAATTTAGGGGGAGTAGGGAATGAAAGTAATATGTGAAGATTTAGGGGGAGTAGGAAATCAGGAAACTACTCTGTAGATGCATGTATCTCTGTATATATAGGCTGGTGGAACCTTCCATTCTTCTGATGTCACTCTGCAATTGGCATGAAACTGAAATAGTTAAGAACTCTAAAGGCAAACAGTAGGCTATGCTAACCAGAAACCCAAAAATGAGGAAGGGAGCACGTGTCATACAAGCTTACCAAACAAAGGAGTAAAAGGACGTGGCAGAGCCAAACTTAGGAGTAGAAGGAGGTGGAAGCTTTAAAGCCCCTCAACAATCGAATCACTGTTACTGCAATAGTAACACAACCTTCTCTTTTATAGGTTTAGGATTTAGGATTTAGGATTATGAAAGGGTGTTGTTTAAATGTATCTGACTTTTACTCAGTTATACTAAAAAAAAAGACCATGTTACCTATTTTTTCATTTACTCCTCCCACATTTTGAAAATGAAAATTTCTCTCTTTTCTATACATATTCAATCTCACCCACCACCTTCAAATCTCTCACCACCTTGAGTTACACCACCACCCTAACACCAAGCCCAACACCATGCGCCGCGTGCCAACACCGTCATGCGCCCACCAAAAATAATAATAATAATTAAAAAAACTAATCACCTGCCCCACCTGACCCACGGCCAAATCCGACTACCCCACCACCTAATCTGCGCCACTTGGCCTGGACCAACCACCCACCTGACCCACGGACAGCCCCGACCACCCACCTCACCCACGTACATCCACACTCCACCACCCTATACCTCATTCGCCCATCTTCCCTCTCTTTCTTCCTCAACCTTAACATTTCCTTGCCGCCCTCTCTAACCTCCAGCCACCCTCTCCCTGAGCCGCCACCGCTGTCGTCGTCTCTTACTCGCCCCACTATCCCTACCACCATCAATCACCTCAAACAATCATATAAAATCAATAAATTATATAAATAAAATATTTGATAAACTAATGAATAAGAATTAAAAAAAAAACAAGTGAATTAGATATGTCATTATTATTGTCCATAATCTAAATATTGAATGAATTGTGGGAGTAATTGATTGGTTAATGTATTGAATATGGAAAAGAGGGAATTTTGGGTTTAGCAAGGGCAAAGACTGGAAAAAATTATGAGTAAAAAGGTACAATTGAGTAAAAGTCGGGTACAGTTGAACAATAACGTTATGGAAAATGTCATTTTGTCAAAAATTACATTATTTATACATCTCTTTCCTAAATAGCTTTGATTTAAAAAAATTGAAAAGTACTCCGTATTACCTTAATTGTTTTTTATTTTAGAGTAACTATAAAAAGTCATTTTTCGGCAATTTTTCCAACAGCTACGCCTACGTAGTTGTTTACCTAAGCTCGTAATAACTTTTTTTTTTTTTAAAAAAAAAAGCTACTTAAAAGAAAAAGAAAGAACAATAAATTAAGATAAAGAGAGTATGTATATAGGGTAATTCTCCTGAAAGACGGGCCTAACGATAATTTAGTGTAAGTCACAAGTAAGAAAAGAAAAAAAACCTAACTAGTAACTACCTTGTGTGAGAGGACTTACGATAAATTTATCGTTAGGCCCGTCTTACACAAGAAATTGTCATGTATATATGAGTTTAATTGGGAACAAACCAACAAGGGGTGTGTTATTTAGAAAATAATTTGACATTGTTAGTGGAAACAAAGAAAGTTATTACGAGTCCATGTAAGCAGCCAAAATGCCAAATAAGCGTCAACGACGTAAAATAGACCTATATCTGCCGGAAAATGACTTTGGGTAGTTTTTTCCAAAATAAAAAACAATTAAGGTAGTATTTTTCAGTTAGGTAAAACAAAGGCAGTAATTTCGAAAAAAATGTATAAGTAAGGTTGTTTTTGACAAAATACCTTATAAAAATAAAATATGTATCTTACATATTTAATTGTAAACTACTTGATCTTATAATAGGTTAATACTCCGTATTAAATTTTAATTTTTTTTTTTAAATGTAAAAAACAAAAACTACTTGCTACATTTCGAGAGCATGGGCGTTTCAAACACATTATCAACGGGAATATGATATCAGGGAAGCAAAAGCTGTGGTAGAGAAGTTGGTTCTGAAGTCGGACTTCTTTTAATGGATAACCACGTTAAAATTTAGATAGTGTCAGAACTAGGGATGTTATTGGGGCGGGGCGGGGGAAGCATCTCCACCATCGCATCCACCAACAAAAACCCACCTCCACCTCCGCCCACCCGCCTGACGGGGAATTTTTTTAAACCCACCAACACCCCACCAACCGCCCCAGACCCGCCCCAGACCCGCCCCAGACCCGCCCCACCCGCCTCAAACCCGCCCCACCCGCCCATGAAATCGAATTATCGCTACGTAAATTTTAATATTTTTTTACCGCAAATTTTCTAATTACGACATAGCCACATAAACACATTTCAAATAACCAACCAAAGTATTGTGAGTACCAAATAAAAATACATACGACACACATTTAAAGTTTATGAATTAAATAAATAAAAATCAATCTGACACCCTAAACTAAATATAAACAAAAAAAATGTTGTATACTTCATTCATATTTGAAAATATAAAGAAAAGTTAAAAGTAAAAGTCTTCTCTAATTTATATTTCTATGAGTATGATTATATAAATTAGGTGGGTATAGACGGGGCGGGTATAGGCGGGGGCGGGGCAGGGGCGGGTAAGTAGGCGGGGCGGGGGCGGGGCGGTGTTTCGATGAAATCCACCACCGCTTCACGACCCGCGGCGGGGATCACTTTTAAAATCCACCACCGCTCCACGACCCGCTAAAGGGTCTCCTATCTCCACCCTAACTGGGGCGGGTGTGGGGCGGTATCCGCGTTGACCCGCCCCACTGATATCCCTAGTCAGAACAATTACTTTAATACTTTAATGGCTTGATGCTATTGCTCGCGACGCTTTAGATATAGCTTGTACTTTTCCTTCTTGCAATTTAGGTTCATTAAACGTAGAGGTAATATGGTGGCTCTTGTATGACACATTTAACGACTAGATGGGAGAAGGGTAGATGATGAAAACAATATGATAAAAAATAAAAATAAAAGTACAATTGAGTAAAATTCGGATACGATTGAGCACAAATGCATTTTAATACTGTAGTTATAAAAAACTATAATAATCGTGCATTTCAGTACAGGGTCTAAACTAGAGAGAATATGTCGTCAATTTGGTCAAAACGGATCATATTAACGGGTTTAGATCTCATGTATTTGAAATTCCATGCATTGTGAAGTTTACTATTATTGGGAAGAAAAATATATTTGGGTTATATTTATAGGTTAATTATTAAATGCAGTCATCTAAAAAGTCGGATTTATCAATTACAACCTTCTTAGATTTTTTTTATTTTTTTTTTATTTTATAGCCAAAAATGTCTATTTTTTTTTGTTTGACTTCATTCTTTTAATTCATTTACTTATTTCAATTATTCTTTTATTTCATTCACTTTATTTTTTATTTTATATTTTTTCAACCTTAATCTATAGTTTAACCTTTTATGTACCAAAATTAGTTTGTACTCTTACTCCACCACTGTTGTTTGAGTTGTTGGAAGATGGAATCACAAATTAAACATCAAACTTTTGTTATTGCATTATCATTGTTAAGTGTAGTGAAATTAGCTTCTCCAACAACAAATGTGAGGTTTTGAACTCACATTTGTCTTTCTTTTTCTCTAAATCCTAATTTTTTGGCGTTTACGAGTTGTATGTTGCGTGAAACGAATGCCATAAAAGGAAACCCTATTTTTTTCACTAACTGAACGAATATGGGGGGTTTGTGTTTGTCATTTCAGTTGGGCAATTAATGTGATCTTTAGTTATGTGTTTTTTGGAAGAAAGATGAACCCTAATTTTAATTTGGGTGTTGCTTTTTCACCCGCGTTATTTACTCAGACGTCAGCAAGATTTACCTTTATAGCCTTTTCATTTTATAATCATACATTCAATAACAAAACACAATCCTCTCTTTTCCTGAAATTTTAACCACCCAAAAACCTTAAACAACCTCGTGCCGCCATATCACTGTCGCCCTTGCCAGGGCCACGGCCACCACGGCAACCCAGTCCCCACCTTGCTGCCGCCCTCCCATGGACAGGCCTACCACCGGAGTCATCCCACCGACCCATGGCTTCCAACCCCCACCGCAACCACAACAACCATGACCCACCACGACCAGCCTAGCCTACCCTAGTGCCGCCCTGCCATGGCCAAGCCCACCACCGCAGCCAGCCCACTGCCTCATGGCGTCCCGGCCTAACTGCAACGAGTCCCACCCACCGTGTCAAACACACCATAACTATCACCAAAATCCACAACCTCGCCCCACCCACGCCCTACCCAGGCTGACAATCAACCGCCCCGCCGATCAACGCACCTCCCACGCTAGCCTACAAGGGCCACAACCGACATCACCACCAACTCCACCTCCACAACATTACTTATTAACAATTAAGTATTTAATTAATGAAAAAAAAACTTGAAATTAATTGCAAAATAAAAGTTTATTTGATTGATACAATAATATTGATCCATGGTTGAATTATTCAACAAATTTAACACAATTATTAATTTTTAATTGATTAGTTGTGATTTACAAAGAGAGAAAATATTGAGATTGATAATGTTGAATAGGGGTATGCTAAGGAAACCTAATGACAAAATGCGGGCGGCGTTGGAGTAAAATTTGCGGGTGAATGAGCAAATATGTTTAATTTAAGATTGAAAATAAAGCTTTATGAGAGTATATGAAATATTTGTAACTAACTATGAGGGAGAGCGACATTTTTGTCCTTTAATATAAAATTTGGGGTCCAAATTTGAATTTTTGGAAATTTCGTCATTTAAGTGCGTTGGAGCTTCGTTTTGGCTGCAAATTTTGAACGGAGCTTCATTTATGGCTGTAAAATATAAATTTTTTTTTAAGGTGATTGTGATGTCAAAATTTGAATTTTTATCCGTTTATTTTCAATAATATTAATTTTTTTTAATTTTTTTAATGGGCTTATATTGTTAAATAAGCTTGCCTCGTCAAACCATTAGTGTAACCCATCCGTAATTAAGGAGAACGAGCTGTTGAATTTATACTCGTAATTATCCACTCTATTTCTCTTTTCTCTGATATAATCAGACGTAATAACTTCACAATTTCAAATACAAACCCTCTCGTTTCTCCGCCGCCGCACCTCTTCGCCGCCTTCACCGCCGCCGTCTCCGCCACCGTAAGCCCACTCTCTCTGTCCTCTCTTTCGTTCTCTCTCTCTCTCTCTCTCTCTCTTTCTCTGTTATTTCATCCTTATAATGTTTCTGATTTCAGTTGACTATACTTTTTAATTTCGAATTTACGGTTACTATCATCACAATCATGTCGATATTACGTTGTAATTCGCGGTTAATTGATGAGTGTTTTGATTGAAATAATTGATATTAGACGAGTGAGATTGTGTATCATGGAGAAAGAAAGTTCAAGTATGGAGGTTTCTGTTGGAGATAAAGTTGTTCCGGAAGTAGTAAATGGTGAGACTTCTGAGGCTGTTGATGATCACGACGATGCCGCCGAAGTTTCGTCGGAGGTAAAAGCAGGTGAGAATGTTGTCTTCTTCTTGTTGTTCTTTATGCTGTGATGTTGATGTCGATGATGATGTTGATGATGATGTTGTTGATGATGATGATGAGTGTGTATGTTTTAAAGCTTTGTTACTTTACGGGTTAGGGTTGTATGGTTTCCGAGTGTTTTTTATCGTATTGACGACGGTGATGATGATGTTATATTGATGATGATTCTCTCTGCAGTGGAAATTGGGTTGTCTAGAAATTTGTGTTTCATAGAGACGACCATTGATTAGCTCCTTCTGATGAAAACGATGTTTACTCGAAGATTTGTTGCTAAGTTTATGTTGTTTGGGCTGCTGTTTGTTGTGTAGACATTTGTGGTTTATAGAGACAATCGTTGTTGAGCTTCTTGTGATGAGAAGAGTGTATTGACGGTTTTTTAGTTAAAAGGAATGAAAACCAAATATTTAATCTTTGTTAAAAGATTTGTTGGTACTACTTGTACTTGTTGTTTACGGTTTATGTTGTTCAGGCTGACGTTTGGACATTTTTAACCCATAGAGATGACGATGAGTTAGCTAATTTGGCACAACAAAGTAGGATGTTGGGTAAAAAGGAATAAAATTAAAGCAAACAAGGGTTTATGGTCTATCGAGTTGGCGATGCATTAGCTGTTGATGATGGAAAATGGGTTTTTGAAGGTTTCAAAAGTGGAACTGATAAAAGAGCTATGCTCTCAAACTTAGTTTTAAAAAGTGCCTTAGACGAGCAGAAGCCAAAGCACCTCTAGGCACCACTAGCGAGACACACTAAGCAATTTCCTTGCATCGAAAAGAAACAATTCTTTTTTTTTTTCTTGCCAAATGCCCGCTTTTGCCTAGCACCTCACCCTTTTCACAACGGTCCCTTGTTGCCTTTGTGGGCCTTCTTTAAACTAAGGCCTCAAAGTCAATAGAGATTAGCGAGTGATTTTGGTATTTTGTGGATTATTTCTTAGTTGTTACTCTACTTGAAATAGAAATGTAGTGAGTTTGCCTGAATGAACAAAAGGAAAGTGTGGTGCTGAGGGAGTTCTATTTCCTGGCAAACGACGATAGTTTCCGTGCTCCCAGTCACATTGCATAGTTTTTTTAGCTGGAGTATGTTGCTATTATGAATGACACTAATTCTGTGATTCTGCTTCTGGAATTTGTATGGCAGAAGCTGCAAAGAAGAAGAAAAAGAAAAATAAAAGCAAGTGAGGATTTTTTTCAGTTTCTTTGAATCCTTTTGAAACAATTTTGAGTTTCATTTTCACATGTTAGTTAAAAGAATAACCGGGTGGAATTTTTCTTTTTAGAAAGAAGAAAGACCCTCCCCAGCAAACAGATCCCCCATCCATTCCTGTGGCTGATCTTTTTCCATCTGGGGAATTTCCGGAAGGCGAAATTCAGCAGTACAAAGATGAGTGAGTAACCTTTTATTCTTTCGCAAATTTCAGATCTCAGTTTGCACAAATTATTGCCTTTAACAAGCTACACTTGTCATGTTATAGTCAAGATTCATGAGCATTGACGTGAAAATCCTATCAAATTGTGACAATGTGGATGTTTAGGCTGATATTTATTTTATTTGTGATAAAATTTTGCTGCAGTCGTGGCATTAAATAACAGTGTTCATGAAAAATTGTGGTGCCTTGATCTCGGTTGTTATGCCTTAATGTTACCAGTACCTTCTCAAAGTGTTGCCCCACATCTGTTACCTTTATTATCCGTATAACTTCCTATTTGTATAATAAAGTAATTGGCATAATCTAAGTGTTCAAGTATTTTTTTTTTTTTTGGCTGCTCTATACTTGGTTGTTTCCTGATCATTATGCTTGATTTTTCACGAAACTCCGTTGCCGTTGATACCGTAGTAACTTGTGGAGGGTGACATCTGAAGAAAAGAGAGATCTTGAGCGTTTACAAAAGCCTATATATAACTCTGTTCGCCAAGCTGCTGAAGTTCATCGACAGGTCTGTTGTTTGTTCTCCTTCTAGAGGAATTCTAATTTGTATTAGTATGTGATGCTTTGTATTTTGATCTTCGGTAATGTGATTAGGTTCGGAAATACATCAGAAGCATTGTGAAGCCTGGGATGTTGATGACTGATTTGTGTGAGACTTTGGAAAATACTGTCCGCAAATTGATATCTGAGAATGGGCTACAGGCTGGCATTGCATTCCCTACTGGTTGCTCTTTAAATTGGTAAATTTTCTGGGGTATACAGTTTATACGAGTACTAATAACTTTCTGTTAGCATATCTGTAATTTTTATTGCTTACTTTTCACCAGGGTTGCCGCTCACTGGACACCTAATTCTGGAGATAAAACTGTACTAGATTATAATGATGTGATGAAATTGGATTTTGGAACTCATATTGATGGTAATGACTGGAAGATTCAATTTTAGATAGGGCCTCTGCTGTCAATGTGAATCTCACTTATTTTACTTATGTGATTGGATTCATCATGTCGATTTTTCTACGTAACATGTTCCCTTTTGCTATCAACTTTGCAGGATACATAGTAGATTGCGCTTTCACTGTTGCATTTAATCCTATGTATGATCCACTATTGATGGCTACACGTGAAGCAACAAATACAGGGATCAAGGTACTTATGTTTATAAAACTTCATATTATTTTTGGCATTTGATAGCCGTTTAAATGTTTTCATGAGTTTGTTTGGATATGTGGCTGAGCTTGATTGCAATTTTCACTCCATATTTCACTAGGGTTTTGTTAATGGTTGACAGATCATTTGGATGGATAAGAATGACGTTAAAAAGGATTAGGAGTGATGGGTTCAAAAAGAGGACAATATATTTTCCAAGAAAGATGAATAACAGTGGAGATATACAAAAAAAATAAAAATTTCAACTTTCCTTACAACCCTTGTTTTATAGGTTTTCATGCTTAATAATGGCATCATAGGCACATAGAAAGGTCTAGTGCTTAGAAGCCTAAAATTAAGTTTAGTTTTTGG
Source organism: Dianthus caryophyllus (assembly GCA_023091065.1). NCBI lineage: Eukaryota > Viridiplantae > Streptophyta > Magnoliopsida > Caryophyllales > Caryophyllaceae > Dianthus > Dianthus caryophyllus. The sequence continues at coordinate 35,195,177 of CM041519.1, forward strand.
GAGTTCCGGCAAAGATATCCTGATAGCAAAGTTTGTAGTGTTGATGATGCCTTGGTAGGCTCATAAGTTGCATGTTGCTCAAACTTTTCATTTTGAAAAAACCGCTCTCTGATGATGTAATTTGAAGCAAAATTGAGGCTGACATATTTCTGAAACTGCCACAAAATACGGCCATAGTAACCTTTAAACCCTTTATAACATACCACGACTTATATTTACTGACTCAATTTATTGTCGTTGAATATTTTGGTCAACACTCCCTTGGAAGATTTTGGCTTTTATTTTTGTATAATGTGAATCCATGCTTCTCATTGAACTTCTTCATATGGAAAGGAACTACAATCTAATGTATCCCTTCTAGGTTCCAACTGGAACAATAGTTGACCACTGCCATACCATTCAGTCTTTAAAGTTATTGAAGGCGAACGTTCTGACAGCCTTTATAATGGTGATTCTACTTTGTTGACACGTGCCCTTCCTTATCACAACTTCGCCTAAGAGGGTTACCAGTTGATGCAGTGACCAATGTTAGCTAGCTGTCCTCCTATTGGCTTTTATTTACCGGCAACATTTTACACTGTTTCATTGATTAATGTCTCTGCTTGATTTTGATATCACCTGAAACAGCCAACATCTTTGTTGAAAGTGATGTGTTATTTGTGTTGCTATTAGGAATCTGGGATTGATGTGCGTCTCTGTGATGTTGGCGCTGCTATACAAGAAGTCATGGAATCGTATGAAGTTGAAATCAATGGAAAAGTCTTTCAAGGTAACATTTGTGAATGATTTTTAAACCCCTCTCCTCTAATCTGTACTTAGTCATGGTCGATTTTACAGCAAGTAGCACTTCCATAGGTTTAGCAATCATCCTTCTGCAACGCAAAAACTTTTTAGGTTTCTTGTGTGTATGCTGTTGCTTTATGCCATGACTTGATGATTTATGTACTTGAATTCTGTGAGTGCCGTTGGAGTCATCATGGCTTTGAAACAAGGTTGTGACATAGAACCTAATCGCTTCTGAAGATTGCCTTGACCTATCTTATTGTATTTTGAAGTTGTATTGGCTGAATTTATCGAAATTAGGTTTATAGTGTGACCTATATCGAGATTTAAAACTATGTAGTCATCTCTAAAGTTGGTGTGGAAAGAGAGATGCTCTTTCTTCAAGTCAATGGACATCGTTTGGTATCCATACTGCTCGCATGAATTCATTATTGCCATGAAGCCATGAACCCTATTATCCGTGTCAACAATAGCTGCTGTTCTACATTCTTTGTGAATTTGTCTGTGATGTGTTGTATTAGGTTTTACGGTACTTGGGGTTTTGTTTCCTTGTTTGGGGTATGTGAGCTGAGGAATATACTCCGTATGTTTTATCAAAACTCAAAAGTATCATACATTTTTCCAAAGCGTATATGTCTTGCATTGTATATGGTACGGACTACGGAGGTTCATTCTAGAAGTCTGACCTTGAGAGGGGTTTAGCATCTATCGTGCAATATTGATCAAGTTCTTGGTTTATACGGCAGTTAAAAGCATCCAGAATCTCAATGGACACAGCATTGGGCAATACCAGATACACGCTGGGAAATCAGTACCTATCGTAAAGGGTGGTGTGCAGACAAAGATGGAAGAGGGTGAATTTTATGCTATCGAAACTTTTGGTTCAACAGGTAAGGGATTCTCGCAGCTTCAAAATCCTTGGTATCCGGCTAATGCCTGTTTTTAATTGTTGTCTCGTATATAACATGCAGGTAAAGGATATGTCAGAGAAGATCTAGAATGCAGTCATTACATGAAAAACTTTGATGTCGGACATGTACCATTGCGGTTACCTAGAGCCAAGCAACTTTTGGCTACCATTAACAAAAACTTCTCCACGTTAGCTTTCTGCAGGCGATATTTAGACCGTCTTGGGGAGACTAAATATCTTATGGCACTGAAGAATTTGTGTGATGCTGGCATTGTTCAGGTAATTAGAAATCTATACTCTCGTGAACCTTTGACGGTATTATGTCTTGCTTTTCTGTGAAGTATGCATGCAGTATCTTGTGACTTATTCGCACATATAATTGTTGTTGGCAATGTTTTTTTTGATGATTAGTTTTAGCTAGCCCAAAAGTTTAAGAGTAACTCAGACTTACATATGACGTTTAGCGACTAATAAAGCTAGAATAAAAGTAAGACAAATTGTACGAAAGCTATCTCTCGAGTTGTGGATGTTCAACTATGGATTTGTAACGAAGTCTAACATGTTTTGAGCAGTCCGCTGCTTTGTTGTCTAGATTAATTTATTCTGTTTTTATTCTTATTCCTATGGCGATGATAGTTGGCCTCGTGAGAAGCTTGCGGTTTTCCTCCAGTATTTAGTTTACAGGAACATTTGCCTTGATTTGCTTGAGTTTGATTTCTGTAGCGATATATTTGTATGACATTGAAATGTGTTTATAACCCCGAAAATTAATGGTAGAATTTTTGGTGTCGCAGCCCTACCCGCCGCTATGTGACGTGAAAGGAAGTTATGTGTCTCAATTTGAGCATACAATCTTGCTACGCCCTACTTGCAAAGAAGTTATATCACGGGGTGACGATTATTGACGTCACAAACATTTGTATTTCCATATGCTTGCTTGACCGACTGACTGTAAACAAGTTTTTAAGATTGACATGCACCATTCCTGTTACGTTTTGGCCACGACAATTTTTCTATATTTTTAGTATTCGGGAAATGCCACAATTATTTTCCGTACTTGAGCAATGAGCACTTAATCATGTCTGTATGAATGTATGATGGATCCGGTGAACCTCAGTTTTACTGCTCAAACTCTGCAAATTTTGTACCGTAACATTCATAGATTTGCTGATTAGATGGATTGGACATGGGCGGTGGGAGAGGGGGTTTTAATGGCTGTAATTGAGCCCCCTAAAGCCTGAAATAAATATTTGGCAAAATTACCAAAAACTACCTTATAAAATTAACATTTTGCAAATAACTACTCCGTACCTTATATAATTTTTTTTTTGCAAATAACTACTTTATAACGTCTTTTTTATTCATAATGGTTTCACTTTGCCTGAAACTCCCATTTAACCCAAAAAAACATGTTTTTTTTGACTTGTTTGTTACTCATTATTTAGTTTCACCAACATAACCGAGATGTTTAGTAAGAGCAAACTGAGTATTTTAAACGTAAATTGGTCGAAAATTTTGAATTTTGGACCGTTTTCAGTTGTCTTGGTAGTGATATGCATAACATTTGTAACAGTTAGGTAGTGATCTGAATAAAAGAGCATTATAAGGTAGTTATTTGCAAAAAAAAATTATATAAGATAATTATTTGTAAAAAGCTGATTTTATAAGGTAGTTTTTTGTAATTTTGCCTAAATATTTTTACAGATAATAATTGTACATTAATTGTTTAGTAGCCTAATGGTTACAGACTTAATTGTGTGTTAATAAGTCATGTTGTAAATTATTTTTCTGCGAACTCAAACCATCTTAAGCGAAGCTCTAGATTCAATAAATATAATGAATAATGAATAGAAAATGAAAAACCAAATGTAAGTGAGAAAATTTCTTAACAAAAATAAGTCAAAAATGAGAATATGTAGAAAATTATGAAATTTCATTTTTTGTTGGACAAATGTAATGGTAAAATGAAAAGAGTACTATTTTCCGAACTGATGTGTAGTACAAGTGTACAACAATACTCATGGGGTCCATTTTTCGCCAGTAAAAAAAGGTAAGATGAAGTTAAATGAATAAAATGGGGAGCGTTGTATTGTACTCCGTAATATTGTTGGTCAAAGTCTAGGTTAGAGAAAAAGGGTATTATTGGGAAAATAAGAAAACAGAGGGTACAGTTAAAAAGAGGGCGAATTCTATCTCTTTTCATGTTCCATTAAGAAACCCCCAAAATTGATATAATAATAAATTTTTAGTTTATACAATTATTTTTTATTAATATTTTATAATTAATGAGATTTATTTTCATACGTAGCAATAATAAGTTACAAAATGGAACATGAAAATGAAACCGAGAATCCAGATTCCATTAAGAAACCCCCAAAATTGAAGCATTGAGACGCGGTATTGAATTAAAGTTAAGTGGTCATCAAAATTCCATGGGTTTACATCCAAATATGAAATATCCCGCCTTTTGAAGCTTCTTCATCAAACTCATGTCTACACTTTCATTCCTCTTACCTTTTGAGGTTTATATATCTCCTCTTTCTCTTTCTCTTTCTCTTTTTTCTTTTTATTTTGTTTTATCTAATTTTTGTTGCCGAATTTGTTTATAATACATAATACTCTGTTCGTCTTGGTGAGTTGTTCACAATTTTTATTATTAGATGTACGATATTTGTGTTCGTTTGGTTACCATGCAAGAATTGTACTACGTAATTACTCCGTAGCTAGGAAATTAGAATTCATGAAAATTAAAATGTTTGGTTGCCCTATGAAAAGTAAAAGTCGAGTGAGAATTTCCAATTTCATAGCCCCCTTTCGTCCAACGGAGGATTTACAATTTCTTAGTAATTCTCATTTCCTATGTTTTGTGGTAACTAAACACAACCACTAATTTATAATACCATCAATTTAATGGCTACAAACTAATATAATATGGAAATTGACAAAATGAATTATTTCCTTTATATAGAACTTAAATATACTCTCTCAGTCCAGTCAATCGTTAACGTTTGCTTTATTTTCCCTTCACAAAATAAAGTAAACGTTAACAATTCTCAATTCTGGGACGGAGGGAGTAATATTTTTGATTTTGATTTTGATTTTGGTTTTGGTTTTGCTTTATGCTTTGTAGGGGAACTTGGTTAAGAAATGACATTTTGGGGCTTTGGTTGGATTTTCTCACAAAGTGGTATTCATGGTATATTTACTTTTCCCTTTTTCTGTTCTTTTAATACATTTACCCAATTCTTCCCATTTTTTTGTGAATTAGAACTAGAATGTGATTGTTCTATTACTTTTTTTGTGATTAATATTGAGTAAAATGTGGTCAATTTGACTTAAAAATAGTCACAATTAGCCTTTACAATAAACATTCTAGGGTCAATATTAAATGTTTATTCCCAATTTCCTATTAGGGTCAATTTTATTTGTTTTTCCTCTTTCCGTTTTGGTCGAAATGGAGGAAGTACTTTGAAATATAATAAGAAACTTTTTTTATTATTAGAATTACTACTATAACCTGTTTTTGTTTTCGACCACAAGACTTACAGTTACAGTCCCCGATATCTCTGTCCTAATCATTAGACTAGGACATTTTCGATAATTGCTATCGTAACTTAAAAATTGAAGATGACTTATCGTTTAAAAATTGGAATCATCATAAGAAACTTAATACTCCGTAAATAATTAAAGAGGATTTGTACTTACTGTATTGTGAAGTAGTAGTTGGCCGATCTGTATTTAGAAGCAGTCGTTTGCTTGTGAATGTTTGTACATTTGGCCTCATAGTCAAGAGAACTGTTAATGGAATTCGTAATGTGGTTTTAATATAATGATTCCTACTTACAGAACCATGGGATGAACTACAAGATTTGGTAAATGAATATGCGTCTTCTCGCGACTGTACAGAGGATATAAATAAACGGAGTTACTATGAGAAGCTTTTGAAGGATTTGCAGCAAATGGAAACAGAAATCAATTGTTCTTTTCCGAAACTAAAGGACAAACTCAAAACCTTAAAGTTTGAAGTCAGGTACATCATGCCATATATGACATGTAATTGTATAACATGTCACGAAGCTTATGTGGAAACAAAAAGGCGTTTCAGAATTGAAGGACGACCAGAACGCTTGATCAAATTCGTAGAACACATGATTGAGCGAGCACTTCTCGTCAGGCCAGATGCTACCAAATTCTACCATGACACCCGTGACTGTAATTGGGTTGCTTTCACAGATTGTGTCCTGGATAATTTGAAGTATGCTCAGAGCCTAGATGACAGTATAACTAGTACAAAATCCATTGAAGAGAGCCTAAGGTTTGTAAGAAATTTTGTTATGGTAGTGAAGAAGTGGAACTTCGGGAAGTTGAACAGCATCCATGCTAAGATACTTGACATTTACAAGAGTATGGGTAGCGTTTCTCGAGATGCGGCACTTATTTACCAGTTGTTAATGGCAGAAAATTTTGACGGACTTAATGACGCAATGAATTTAAGGGTTTCGGAGGTGCAGAAAACAAGTAATGGTGTCTCTTTAGAAGCAGAGGAGGCCTACTATGATATCTTATCATTGCTGAAGTTGTATGCTCCAGATAGCTGTCCAGTTAAAAGTGAAACTCTTTACGGTTTGATTGACTCCCTGCAGAAGGACCTTATGATAGTTTTTACTGATCTCCAACATGTGAGATTATCTAAAGGGGAAGACATACCGGACCTGATAAACGAATTTGAGTTCTTGAAAAGTATTCTGAGTTGTTCGTTGGATGGTTTAGTTGACCGCGGGAAATTAAATGCGGTCGCTACGCATGTTCATGTCTTGGCATGTGAAGCTGGATCAGCTGTTTATGCTTCTGCAGGGAAGTTAGAGCTGGAAGATCACAAAACGCAAACCAAGTTTACAGGTTTAGTTGCAAAGATTAATCAGACAAAACATGAACTTAGACAGACTAATAAAAAGGATGAGAAGGCGGTTCATTGTTCGATAAAAGATTTCTTAAATGATGACTATTTTAGAAGTAGAGGAATGAGGTTTCAGAAGGATATGGAACACATATATCCTTTTCTGTTGGAGTTGGATTTTTATCAAACATTTTTCAGATGCACAAAAAAATGGTGTATTGACCATCCACATTTGCGAGTTATGAGGGTCCATACTGAAGAAGTTGTACGCTGCGCAGGGTGGGACATTCGGAGTCTCTCGTTCAGAAAGAATGTAATTGATGAAGAAGTCACCATTGAAAATATTGAAATCGTACTTTCTGACATGGTGCAAAGAATAAATTTGTACAGGCCAGATGTAGCGGAAATCTGTGCCAAGATTAGAGATTCAAAACCTTTATCACTGTGTCGTTTATGCAAGAAATTTGGGTTAGGTTTCGCTGATGTTCAATGTGAAATTCTTAGTAATATGCGGACTTGTGATGCGAAGCCAACTCTTCATGAGGAGAATAAGGTTCTTGACTTGGCAATACTCTTTAGAAGCTTACATCAGATAGCAGGAAATCTGCTCATCGGAAGGAAGAGCCTGAATGGTCTGTCGACATTTCTGGAAGATTTGATTGACAGGGCAGCATGTCTGTCCTATTTGCAGTTGGTCGACAAAGCAGATAGAACCGTTTCTTTGAAGGTGTTGCTGGATCATATTGAGGAACCAAAAGTTGTCGACTGCTCTCATGCATTGATTGAATGCACAATTTGGAACATGCGATATTCTTATGTACCCCGCCATATACAAATGTGGACACCTGTCAATCGTTTGATACGACTTCTTGGGGACGTAAAACGACCTGATGCTAGTGTTGCTACATCTATGAAGGATCATGTCGTCACTGATGACAGTATTGTCAAATCTATGAAGGATCATGTCGGGACTGTGCTAAGGGATCTCACTGTCTTGAGATGTATTCTCTATGATCCACTAATTGAATACTATGAGCAGCAAGAATACGATGAGCTTCTCACTGATATTGGAGCAGGAATTGTTGAAGCTGGTGTGTTTTTCTTGTTTGTCCTTGTGCATAAATCCAAAGTGAACATCTTTTTTAGGATGAAGGATGTTGTCCGGTGCTTCAACGCGACTGTCAGCCACGTGTATTTGAAATATACAAAGTTGTCGCCATCCAAGCTAACCGCTACCGAAATGGGATCTCTTAATATTCTTCTTGCAAATCTCAAGAAGATGAACAACTCTAGACAAATCCAAGAGCTGCACGAGGAATTACAGGTCTGTAACTCCTTTCTTGAAGACTCAGACATCTCGTCGAATCTAGATGAACTGGGGATGATAAAGTGCCTTAGGACTCGGATATCGAGCCTAGGCTGCAAATTGGCAAACACACTAGATACATTTGATGAAGTTCCTGACTGGTTTTTTGAGATGCGGATATCCGGCTTCCTAGAAGGGGTCAAGGTTATTACAGAGGATATCGAAGACACTAAATTACGACTATTCGCTGATCTTGATAGTTCAAATCAGATGAGTCCAAAGGTGGAGGCAAAGCCACTAAAATCTGAAGTTATTGGTTTCGAGGATGAGGAAGAGCAACTGATTAGGCAACTTACGACAGGCTCACGATTGCTCGAAGTTATCTCAATAGTTGGAATGCCTGGTTCGGGCAAGACAACTCTAGCCATGGAAGTTTATGAAGCAGTTGGTGGCTCCTTTCATTGTAGTGCTTGGTGCTACGTTTCTCAAAATTATCAAAAGAGAGGGTTGGTCCTACAAATCTTGAATGAAATTGAGGGACCAAGTGTGGAAATTAGAGAGCTCAGTGATGAAGATTTAGCGTTGAAGCTGTATCAATGTCTAATGAAAAAGAAGGATTATCTGATCATCTTAGACGATGTATGGGATATTGAAGCATGGAATGAGTTAATAATGTGTTTTCCACGAGGCAATGATCGGAATCGAATCTTGTTAACGAGCCGGTCCAAGGATGTTGGTTTGCATGCTGCTAGTTCTAATGACTCTTGCATCAGCCTGAATCTTCTTTCCACGGAGAACGGACGACTTCTGTTGGAGAACAAAATATTTGGGGCAAGGGGATTTCCTGACCATTTACGTGAAATTGGGATGGAAATTGCAGACAGATGTGGACGGCTACCACTGTCACTAGTGCTGATGGCTGGAGTTCTTAAGAACGTAGGTGAGAACAAACAAGAGTGGGAGCAAGTTGCGCAGAATCTAAATTCTTTGGTGCAAAGTCAAGACGGTGTCTTAAAAACACTGGAGCTAAGCTACAAACATCTACCTGATCATCTGAAACAATGCTTTCTATACTGTGGGGCACTGATGTCCATACCCATAAGTCGTGGTGAGATTCGCAGGTCAAAGTTGGTGCAATTGTGGGTTGCAGAGAGACTGATAGATGAAACGGATGAGCGCCGCAGTTTGGATTTAGAAGATGCAGCAGAGTATTGCCTGATGGACCTAATCAATCGAAGTTTGCTAATGGTTTCCAAAAAAGCAGCCGATGGTGAGATTCATTCATGCAGGGTCCATGATCTTCTGCTAGATTTCTGCATATGGAAAGGAGATGAGGAACAGTTTTTGCTCAGAAGGTATAATTAGCTTCATACTGTGGTTGAAAATTTATCATTTCATTGAAACGTTTTGTTACTGATTTTAGGCATTTTTCGTACAAATTGGATGCAAATTCTTGCTATTCTTTAAATTTTAATAAGAAAAAATTAACAAAAATAATTCATCCTATATGTAATCTTCTAAAAATAAATCATCGTGCATTTAATCCCGCAGTAAATCAAATTCTCATCAACCCCTCCCATAAAGTAGGAATTATGATTTATGAACACGGAATATAATGCAACTGAAGGAATTATATATGAACACGGATTGATTACTTTGTTATCTGTATCTTTTCTTATAGATTGGATGATTTGAAACCCTTTCCATGGCAACAGCGCCTAAGCATTTGTTTGTGCAAGCCTTGTAAGGTGAAACATCCTTTACAGTTGAGACTGCGTACACGCTCCTTGATATATTCGGAATGTTGTACTGAATGGATGAGTCACAATCGTGGTCGATATTCTTGCATTTTCGACTCGTTTCGGTTACTCAATGTACTAGACCTGGAAAGGGCCAATATGGGAGATGACTTCCCTCAAAGTATAATAGAGATGAATCAGTTGAGGTACTTGGCAATTGGTGGCTTCATGAATTGTATTCCTTCCTCAATTAATAAGCTCTCGAACCTTGAAACTCTAATCATCAGAGGTGGCAAGGATATAGTTCGGATTCCTGACACCAACATTGTGTTTGGTCTGAAGAATTTGCGACGCCTTAAGGTGAGTCCCCATATTCACTTCAACACTAAGAGCTTAAGCCCTTCAGATTGTCTACGGCTACAAAACTTAGAAACCATAATGTTTTGTTGTTGTGAAGCGTGTAAGGACGCGATCAGTAGGTTACCAAACCTTCGGAAGTTAAAATGCGTATTTCGTGGGTCCATAAGGTATGATGGATTTCCCTCTTTGGATTCCTTCAAATGCCTTGAATATGTAAAAGCGACTTATTCAGGCTTGTCACCGTTATTCTTCAAGTTTAGCCTTCCCTTCTTGCCCACGAATCTAAAAAAGATAACATTATCGAAATTTGAACTTCCTTGGTCCGAAATGGAAAAAATTGCCGCCTTGCCTCATGTGGAGTATCTAAAACTACAGAACGGTGCCTTCAGTGGGAAGAAATGGGTAACACAGTACGAGTTTCCAAGTTTAAAGTACTTGAGACTCGACAGTCTTGATTTCGAAGAATGGGAAGCATCTGATGATCACTTTCCATATCTAGAGCGATTAATTCTTCGAGGATGTAAGCGCCTCAAAGAGATCCCGCTTGAGTTCAGTGACGTTGGAACATTGTCATGCATCGAAATCGACCAGTGTGGTCGTTCTGTTGGAGAGTCAGCCGGCAAAATTGAGCATGAGCAAAGGAATTATTCAGGTAACAAGCAGTTCAAGGCCATTATTTGGCGCATTGAAGAAATGGTGTTCAACGAAGAACAAGCAAATAAGGAGTTTTATTTGCCGTGGGGAATTTTTCTGGCTTTTCAGTTTGTGCTTGTTATGACGATGCGGATCTGAAGTAGTCACTGAACTTCTCTACTCTGCTTTTCATCAAGTCATTGGACTTAAGCTTAGAGAATGCAGGCTCGATCACGGTTAGTATTTTCTGGAGATTTATGCGTGATAATGATACGTATCAGGTTTTGGATGATCAGATGTACTAGTGTACTAGCTCTCCTCTGTGATCTGTTTCACTTCCCCACATTTTTCTCGACTTTTATATTCCGCTACATGTTATTTACTTTTAATATTTGCCAAAAACAAAGTGAAAGAAGATAGAAAAGTACGATTAAAAGTCGCTAAATCGTACTTGTTTGGGCGTGAGTATGATTATACCCTTGTCTTGAAAATAAATTAGGCGTGAGTATGATTATACCCTTGTCTTGAATCTTGGTATTGGTCATGAACTCACGACGGTGTCGCTAAATCGTACTTGTTTGGGCGTTTGCGAATCGGGTTGCTTGTTATTGCGGCAAGAATTGGTTTCGACGACTTGAGTGATATTTAGGTGCCTTCAGCTGTTCAATTTCTAATTTGGATTAGGCTAGGTTCGTCAATCAATGTGACAGCTTTATGATTTTTATTTGGTACACATTTGATCACGGCGTGTATTCCACACTAGTAGTCGAATATCGTGTTCACCATTGCGTCTCTGGCAACACCAGATGTATCGGCTGAAATTTGAAAACTTGCAACAGAATTCAGGGATTTCTCCGAAAATTCAGCACAAATGGAAGATCAACAAAGGAATTCTTGAAGAATAGAAAGGAATTCGGTTGAAGATCGATTTATTAGCTTTCAATGATGTAATCTCAAGAATTACAAGTGTAGCTAATGTTGTAAGAGAGAAAATGAGAGAAAAGATTACAATGTAATTGTGTTTTTGCAAAATGTATGAATGAATGAAAGTAACAGACTTTTCCTACTTATATACAATTGTTTGTTACTCTCAACAAACTCATAACAGAGTTGTAACAAACTCTGTCACATCAATGATCCCCACTTCAGCCAGGTCATCAATCCTCGTTACAATCGTTCCCCCTTACATCAGACTTGTCCTCAAGTCAGCCTTTCACATTCAGTCCAAAGAGAAACCAGGAAAACGCTTCTCAATGTCATCATAAAGTTCCCAGGTTGCATCTTCCTTATTTGCTCTAGACCATTGAATCAACAAGTAGACCACAGTTTGGTTCCCGTTTTTCCCAATCTTCCTACATAAAATGGCCACTGGTTCAGCTCTCAACTGACCCATGTCATCCATAACAGGCAGCAGTGGAGTTTCAGGCATAGGACCATGGTGTTTCCTGAGTTGAGAAATGTGGAACACATGATGTATTTTGGACTCAACAGGAAGTTTGAGTCTGTAAGCCACACTTCCCACCCTTGCAAGTACTTCAAATGGACCAAAGTACTTTGGAGCAAGCTTGTTACAAGACCTGTACACCACTTATTGCTGTCTATAAGGCTGCAACTTGACATACACCATACTTCCCACATCAAACTCTTTATCAGTCCTATGTTTGTCACTCTGATTCTTCATTCTGCTCTGAGCTCTGGTCAAATGAAACTTGAGCATCCTAATACACTCCTCCCTTGCTGCGAGACTCCTATCCACCTCTGCTACCAAGCTGTCTCCAGACAAATAAGGTATGTGAACCCCTGGTGACTGTCCATAGACCACTTCATATGGTGTAGTTCCAAAAGAAGTGTGAAAATTAGTGTTATACCACCACTCAGCAAGAGGGATCCAACTGGCCCATTCTCTAGGCTTCTCCCCACTCATACACCTCAAGTATGTTTCTAGGCACTTGTTCACCACCTCAGATTGCCCATCAGTTTGAGGATGATAGGTTGAAGACATGAGTAAGTCCACCTTCTGCAGTTTAAACAATTCCTACCAAAATTTACTGAGAAAGATCTTGTCCCTGTCACTCACTATACTCTTGGGCATTACATGAAGTTTAAAGACATGCTCAAAGTATGATTTAGCCACAACTGATGCAGTGAAGGGTGTGACAGCAACAAGAAGTGAGCATACTTGCTAAGCCTGTCCACCACCACCAAAATTGTATCCTTTCCTTGGGACTTAGGAAGACCCTCAATAAAATCCATGGAAATGCTTACACATATGGACTCAGGAATGGGCAAGGGCTGCAATAAACCAGCAGGTGACTGTAAGAGTGGCTTATTTTGCTGACAAACAGTACAATTCCTCACCCAATTCCTCACCTCCCTTCCCAAGTGCTTCCAATAAAACAGTGATTTGATCCTTTGAGCAGTGACATGGACTCCTGAGTGACCCCAACCCTGAATTATGCATCAGAGTTAGTATCTTAGCTTTAGCTTCAGAATTAGGCCCCACTACTAGCCTACCCTTCCTTAGCAGCTGTCCATCCATCCAAGAGAATTTACTTCCCAAAACAGCTCCACTTTGTAACTGTTGTATGAGCTGGGTAATATCAGGGTCATTCTAGGAGTCTTTGATCAACTCCATCAATTCTTCACTGACCTGAGTCACTAAAATAGTTCTCAACTCAGCTCCAGGTACCCTAGAAAGGGCATCAGCTGCTGCATTCTCTTTCCCTCTCCTATACACCACTTCATAGTCTAACCCCAACAACTTTGGAAGACATTTACTCTGGAAGACATTGGTAATCTTCTGTTCCAACAAATACTTCAGGCTGAAGTGGTCAGTCCTGATGATGAAATGATGTCCCACCAAGTATGGTCTCCACTTCTCAATGGCCAAAACAACAGCCAATAACTCCTTCTCATAAGTGGAGTAAGATTTGTGTCTTTCAGAGAGAGCCTTGCTCAGGAAGGCTATGGGATGTCCCTTCTGAGAAAGAACAGCCCCAACTCCAACATCAGAGGCATCTGTTTCTACTTCAAAATTTTCAGAAAAGTTGGGAAGAGCCAAAACGGGTGCAGTGCTCATAGCCTTTTGCAAGGCATGAAAGGCTGTGGTGGCCTCATCAGTCCAATGGAACCCATTCTTCTTGAGAAGATTAGTAAGAGGTTTACTTATTATCCCATAACTCCTCACAAATTTTCTGTAGTAACCAGTTAGCCCCAAAAATCCTCTCAACTCCTTGACTGATTTAGGGATGGGCCATTCTAACATTGCCTTCACTTTGCTGGGATCAGTGGCCACTCCCTTCTCAGAAATTAGATGCCCAAGGTAGTCCACCTGCTGTACTCCAAAGGAACATTTGCTCAGCTTAGCATATAGAGTGTTCTCCCTGAGAATGTGCAATGTTTTCCTCAAATGCTCCACATGTAATTCCAATGTAGGACTATATATGAGGATATCATCAAAAAACACCGGGATAAACTTCCTCAGAAATGGTCTAAATACTGCATTAATCAGACTTTGGAATGTAGAGGGAGCATTGGTAAGTCCAAAGGGCATCACAAGGAACTCATAATGTCCTTCATGTGTCCTGAAAGCTGTCTTCTGTACATCATCATCATTCATTCTGATTTGCCAATAACCAGCCCTCATATCAATCTTTGAGAAGATTGGGGAACCATGCAACTCATCAAGTAATTCATCAATAACAGGAATGAGAAACTTATCCTTCACTGTATGCTTATTGAGTTCCCTATAGTCTACACACAACCTCCATGAATTGTCTTTCTTCTTCACAAGCACAACTGGAGAAGAGAAGGGACTCTGACTATGTCTCACAACACCACTTTCAAGCATCTCCTTGGTAATGAGCTCAATGGCATCCTTTTGTAGGGTAGGATACCTATATGGTCTTACATTGATAGGAGCAGTCCCAAGTATGAGATGAATTCTGTGATCATGACCCTTGTGGGGTGGCAAACTAGTGGGTTCAGCAAACACATCTTCAAATTCATCCAACACATTTTGGATTAGCCCAGGAACTACCACCTCAGTCTGTGCCTTGCTTGCAGCCTCAACAGGCTTCACTTGCAAAGTAAATAGGTGTGCAGAAGGTTGACCCTTCTGTGTAAGCATGTCACCCATCTTGTTCCCACTTATCCACTACAATTTTCCACTGGTAATTCCTCTCAAAGCTACTTTCTTCCCATTATACACAAAATCCATCCTCAATTTATAGAAGTCCCAACTCACAGGACCCAAAGAGGCCAACCATTGAATCCCTAATACCATTTCACAGCCCCCAAGAGGTACAATCATCACATCAGCACAAAACTCAACTCCATGTAGTCTCCACTTGAACTTTTTGCAAGTTTTAGTGGTCACCAAAGTGTCTCCATTAGCAACAGAAACCTCCAAAGGGTAGGTGTTGGACACCCTACAACCCAACTTCTTAGCCACATTAACATCCAAGAAATTGTGAGTGCTACCAGAGTCAATCAAAATGTGCACTCAATTCCCACCTAACTGACCTGTCACTCTCATGGTTTAATAACCATTGTGCCCAGAAATTGCATTCAAAGAAATTAAAGGTGGTTCATCCTCACTCACTTCAGTATACTCCTGCACACTCCCTTCTTCTTCCCCTTCTAACACATCAGAAATGGTGCAAGGCTCAGGTGTACTGTCATTCTCCAAAGGAATAATCTCAATGTTATATAACCTTGCACTACACTTATGCCTAGGAGTGTATTGCTCATCACAGTGAAAACAAAGATTCTTCCTCCTCCTCTCTTTTATATTCAAGGTATTAGGTTTCTTAGTGCTATCACCAGCACCTCCTTTTGATGCAGAGAAAGGGTTAGACCCTTGAATCAGAGATTTATTGTGAGAGAAATGTTGATTCTATCTGTTATTGTTAGAAGAAGGCTGCACAAAACTACTGTTTCTGACAAAACCAGATGGTTTGGGCAGTAAAGGTCTGTCAGTAACAGGTTTCACAGAAATTTTGGAAGCATTAATGGCTTCCTCTTGCAACCTAGCATACTCTACAGCCTCAGCCAAAGTAGTAGGTTTGAAAGCACGCACAAAGGGTTTGATCACAGGTTTCAAACCACCCACAAAACTATCAAGAAAGTATTGAGCAGGTAACAATGGATTCCTTTGCAACATCAAACCCTTCAAATGTTCAAAAGTATCCAAGTAATCATTCAATGATCCATGTTGTTGCAACTTATTAAACTCTTCTACCACATTACTACCAACATTTTCAGTGAATCTTGCACACAAATCAGCCACAAACTCTTCCCATTCAACATTCACATGCATAGACATATAGCTATGAACCCATGACTCAGCTCTACCAATCATGTACAGAGAAGCAAAATTAACACGTTGATTGTTGGGGATTCTACACAATTCAAAGTATCTTGAACATTTCTTAAGCCAAATTTTAGGGTTTGAACCATTAAAATTGGGAAATTCGATTTTAGGAGAAAACCCTAAATTGCGAGGTTGATTTTGATGATTACCTGCATTTTGCTCATTTTCCCCATTTCCGCCCAGATTAGGGTTATGAACGCCACCATTTAAGGCCTGAATCATAGCTTCCAACCTTCGATTTTGCTCCAATTGCTCACGCATCATACGCCCAAAATATCTTATTTGATCCTCCATGTTCTTCATTCGCTCCTCCATTTGAGCAGATAATTGCGCCACAGTGAGTTTAGCCAGCTTGAATTGAAGAGTTTTAATCAATGAAAAGATCGAAAACAGTGAAAATTGTGAATAAAATCAGTGAAATGTTGTCGGAAAATCGATGAAATAGTGAAAAAGTTTGATGAAACAGTGAAATTTGTGCCCAGATTTCGTCGAAAACTGTGCTCTGATGACCAATTGCAACGGAATTCAGGGATTTCTCCGGAAATTCAGCACAAATGGAAGATCAACAAAGGAATTCTTGAAGAATAGAAAGGAATTCGGTTGAAGATCGATTTATTAGCTTTCAATGATGTAATCTCAAGAATTACAAGTGTAGCTAATGTTGTAAGAGAGAAAATGAGAGAAAAGATTACAATGTAATTGTGTTTTTGCAAAATGTATGAATGAATGAAAGTAACAGATTTTTCCTACTTATATACAATTGTTTGTTACTCTCAACAAACTCATAACAGAGTTGTAACAAACTCCGCCACATCAATGATCCCCACTTCAGCCAGGTCATCAATCCTCGTTACAAAACTCCACTACTGCTATACGTCTATACATCTTTCAAGGTAGTATAAGATCTCAATACCACTTGTTGATGGTCTTTAGACGATCAATATAATATATTATTATTGCATTTTTTCGCATACAGTAAACGATTATTAATCTTTGTGATTGACGAGTGACGACACTGGTGTTCGTGTATAGAAGGAGGTTCGAATTTCTTTATAAATTACTCTTCCCTTTCTAGTCCCTCCGTCTCAGTGAATTCCTTTATAAACAAATGATTGAGACAAAGAGAGTATATTCATAACTATAATTCCTTTCATTTCACTTATCTTCTAAAGCTATCTCATTTTTTTTGGGTCAGATAGAAAGTACTGGGCCATTACAACGGGGGAGGGAGATTCGAACCCGAAACCTACTGCTCAGGGTACCTCAGTTGTGACCACTAAGCCATGACATTCTCGTTAATGATGTTATCTCATTGAAAAGGAGGGATTAAAGGAAATGAAAAAGTTGAGATGTACTCCCTCTATCTCAGTCGTTTGTTTACACTTCTCTTAAATTCTCTCACAAAAAAGGTCAAAATGTAAACAATTCATTGAACGAGAGTAATAATTTTGGTTTGGTTAGAGTGAGATTTATTTTTCATCCCATAAATTAAACATTTGGAAAGAAAATCCCCTACCTTCACCTCATTTCTCCTTTATTTTTCAAATCCAAAAACCACCGTTGGCACCGTAAATGAATATTTCCTCCATTTCATTCATTGAGTCCCATTTTTCATTTCCAAAAATTTCACTCATTTTAGTCCCATTACTATCTGTGATACCTTTACACAATTAAAATAACACTTTTATCCCTATTAATATATTCATTTTACCAAAATAACATACATTTATCTTCTATAATAGACCCCACTTTATCAAAATATCAATGCTAATTTTAACTTTTCAATTTTTTAAAAAATTGTGCAATGGACTATTTCATTGGAATGGAAGAAGTAAAATGGAGGGAGTAGTATGGTGGTCCACAAATTCTTATTTAAAACGGGTATATCAGTCTTAAATTAAGACGAGTCAAGTATTACGAATAAGACATAAGACAAGTGGATATAAACGATGTAATATATTTGTCTTTTATGTGCAAGTGGGAGAGTACTTAAACCGTTTTAAGTTTAAGACAGATAACTCGTCTTAACCATTAAAAGAAAAGAGAGGGTACCGTTAAGAAGCTCCCAAAATTGAAGTATTTACACGCGGTATTGAATTAAGTGGTCATCAGGTTTCTATGGGTTTACATCCAAATATCCCGCCTTTTGAAGCTTCTTCATCAAACTTAGTGTTCACACTATCACTCCTCTTCTTTTGATGCCCAACTTCTGAGGTTTATATATCTTTTTTTTTTTTTGTTTGTTTGTTTTATATCTTTTTTTTTCTTGCCGAATTTGTTAATACATATTCCATTCGTTTTGGTGAGTTGTTCACTTGAATCGTTCACATTTTTTTATTCTTAGATATACGGATACTTTGTCTACTTTGTGTTCGTTTGGTTACCGTGTAAGAATTGTATTATTCAAGAAATTAGAATTCACGTGAATTAAGAGATCACATGAATGAGTAGGAAAGTGTTTGGTTACACCATGAAAAGTAAAAGTCGGGTGAGAATTTTCAATTACCTAACCCCGGAATTACAACTTCGTAGTGATTCTCATTTTACGTTTTGTGGTAACCATACAAGACCAAGAATCTATAATACGTAGGAAATTAGAAATACCATCAATTCAATTGGTAATCAAACAAGTACTTTGTTTTGAGGATGGGCATACACTGGCTCGATTTTTTGAACTTTTGCAATTAGATGTAGGAGGGGTCTCTTGGCCTCGTGTTCTTACTTTTTACGCTTTCTAGTTTTGTAGTTTAAACGGGTTCTTCCCGCCTTCATTTTCACCAAAAAAAGGCCATGTTGGGAATGGGTTATGGATTTTTTTTGTACTTCATAGTATTATTGGATTATTTGTTGAATATTTTCATTACGTCTCTTCTCATATAAATATTTGTGCAAGGGAAGGAACAACTCAATGAAAGAGATGAAATACTTCATCTCATTCATTAGAATCGCAACATTTGCAAAAAACAGCTCATTTACTGAAATAACAACATTTTATAAATACCTCTCACAAAACACATTATACCCCACCACTTTTTCCCTCTCTTTACACATAGTTAATCATTTCCTTAATATCTGTGCCATATGAAAATGTAGCATTTCCAATGAACAGGAGGGACTACATTTTTATTATTATGGTAATTGACAAAATCAATCAGTTCCTTTATATAAAACTAAAATTTAATATTTTTGATTTTGCTTTATGCTTTGTACTTTGTAGGGGAACTTGGTTAAGAAATGACATTTTGGGGCTTTGGTTGGATTTTCTCACAAAGTGGTATTGACGGTATATTTACTTTTCTCTTTTTTCTTACATTTACCCAATTCATTCTATTTTTTGTGAATTAAAACTAGAATGTGATCGCTCTATTACTTTTTGTGATTAATATTGAGTAAAATGTGGCCAATTGGACTTAAAAATAGTCACAATTAGCCGTAACAATAAACATTCAAGGGTCAATTTTAGATGTTATTGGGAAAATGGGGTCGATTTTATTTGTTCTATCCCATTCTCTTTTGGTTGAGACGGAGGAAGTACTTTGCAAATTGCAATATAATAAGAAACATTTTTATTATTAGAATTGCTTCTATAACTTGTTTTTGGTTCATTACAACTTGAGAAAGGAGTTTCGACCACAAGACTTACAGTCCATGATATCTCCGTCCTAATCATTCACATCTTCGATAATTGCTTCCGTAACTAAAAAACTGACAGTGACTTTTCATTTAAAATTGGAATCATCATAAGAAACTAAATACTCCGTAAATAATATAAGGTTGCGTTTGGGAACTTGGAATTGATTTGAAATACTAGAATTGAATTGTAGGATTTGAAATGTTGTATTTCAATTCTAAATCCAATTCCTTGATGATGTTTGGCTACTCATGGGATTGGAATTGGAATTGACAACTTTATATATAAAATTTTGTTAAAAACTTTGAAAAAAATGAAATTTAATAAATATTGTACCAACTTTTAAAAAAAAAATTATTTTGAAATTTTGAAATTTTTAGTCGTAAGTGTAAAAAAAAAAAAAAGAAAAAAAAAAAAAAAAAAAAAAAAAAAAATTGAATGAGGAATTCAAATGACTACCTCTTACCTAGAATTTGAGAAGGCCCTAAAATGAACTAGCTTGGAATTGGGATGGAATTGAGCCAATTCCAATTCCAATTCCTAAAGCTTCCCAAACATGGGAATTGGCTCAATTCCGGAATTGAATTCCAATTCCATGTTCCCAAACACACCATGAGGATTTATACTTATCATATTGTGAAGCAGTAGTTGGCTGATCTGTATTTAGAAGCAGTCTTTTGCTTGTGATTGTTCGTACATTTGGCCTCATTGTCAAGAAAACCGTTAATGCAATGTGTAATGTGGTTTTAATATAATGATTCCTACTTACAGAACCATGGGATGAACTACAAGATTTGGTAAATGAATTTGAGTCTTCTGGCGAATGTACAGAGGATATATATAAACTGAGTTACTATGAGAAGCTTTTGGAGGATTTGCAGCAAATGGAAACAGAAATCAATTGTTCTTTTCCGAAACTAAAGGACAAAATCACAACCTTAAATTTTGAAGTCAGGTACATTATGCCGTATATGACATGTAATCGTGTAACAAGTCACGAAGCTTACGAGGAATCAAAAAGGCGTTTCAGAATTGAAGGACGACCAAAACGCTTGATCAAATTCGTTGAATACATGATTGAACAAACACTTCTCGACAAGCCAGATGCTACCAATTTCTATGATGGCACTCGTATAGGTGAGTGTAATTGGGTTGCATTCACAGATTGTGTCCTGGATAATTTGAAGTATGCTCAGAGCCTAGATGACAGTAAAGCTAGTACAAAATCCATTGAAGAGAGCCTAAGGTTTGTAAGAAATTTTGTGATGTTTGTGGAAAAGTGGAACTTTTGGAAGTTAAACATCGGTGCCAAGAAAGATGACATATACAACAGTATGGTTAGTGTTTCACGGGATGCAGCACTTCTCCTTCAGTTGTTTATGGCGGAACAGTTTGACGGACTTAATGATGCACTGAATTTAAGAATTTCTGAGGTGCAGGAAAAGAGTAATGGTGCTTCTTTAAAAGCAGAGGAGGCCTACTTTGATATCTTATCATTGCTGAAGTTGTATGCTCCAGATAGTCGCCCAGTGAAAATTGAAACTCTTTACGGTTTGATTGACTCCCTGCAGAAGGACCTTATGGTGGTTTTTACCGATCTTTATCATGTGAGATTACCTATAGGGGAAGACATCATACGGGACATGATAAACAAAATGGAGTTCTTGAAAAGTATTCTGAGTTGTTCGTCAGAGGGTTTAATTGACCGCGGGAAGTTAAATGCCATCGCTACGCATGTTGATGTCTTGGCCGGTGAGGCCGGATCTGCTGTTAATGTTTCTGCAGGGGAGTTAGAGCTGGACGATCGCAAAATGCACACCAAATTTACAAGTTTAGTTGCAAAGATTAATCAGACAAATCATGAACTTAGACAGACTAATGAAATGGCGGCTCATTGTTCAATAGAAGATTTCTTAAATGATGAATATTTTACATGTCAGAAGGATATAGCACATATATATCGTTTTATATTGGAGTTGGATTTTTATCAGACATTTTTTAGATGCACGGAAAAATGGTTTATTGACCATCCACGTTTGCAAGATATAAGGATCCATACTGAAGATGTTATACGCTGCGCAGGGTGGGAAATTCGTAGTCTCACATTCAGAAAGAATATTACTGCCGAAGAAGTCACCCGTGAAAAGATTGAATTCCTACTTTCTGACATGGTGCAAAAACTAACATTGCACAGGCCAGATGTTGAGGAAATCTGCGCTAAGATTAGATATTTGAAACCTTCATCATCATCATCATCTCGTTTATGCGAGGAATTTGGGTTAGATTTCGCTGATGTTCAATGTACGTTTCTTAGTAAAATGCGGACTTGTGAACCCGAGCCAACTTTTCGAGAGGAGACTGTGGTTTATGACTTTGCAATACTCTTTAGAAGCTTAAATCAGATAGCAGGAAATCTGCTCATCGGAAGGAAAAGCCTGAATGGTATGTCGACATTTCTGGAAGAGTCGATATATCTGGAAGATTTGATTGACAGGGCAGCATGTCTTTCCTTTTTGCAGTTGGTCGACAAAGCTGTTAAAACCGATTCTTTGAAGGTGTTGCTGGATCACATTGAGGACCCAAAAGTTATAAAGAATGTTGAGGCATTGCTTGACTGTACAGTTTGGAATGTGCGATATTCTACTGAACCCCACCATGTAGGAATGCTCACAACTTCTTGAGGGCGATGCTGTTACATCTATGAAGGATCATGTTGGAACTGATGCCAGTGTTCCTGCATTTATAATGGATCATGTCGAAACTGTGCTAAGGGATCTCACTGTCTTGAAATGTATTCTCAGTGATCCACTAATCGAATACTATGAGCAACAAGAATATGATGAGCTTCTCACTGATATTGGAGCAGGGCTCGCTGAAGCTGGTGTGTTTTTCTTCTTTAGCCGTGTGCATAAATCTAAAGTGAACATCTTTTTTCGAATGAAGGATGTTGTCCAGTGCGTCAGCGCGACCGTCAGGCAAGTATATTTGAAATATGCAAAGCTCTCGCCAGATAAGCTACCCACTGCTGAAATGGGATCTCTGATTATTCTTCTTGCAAATCTCAAGAAGATGATGAACAAATGTAGACAAATCCGAGAGCTGCACGAGGATTTACAGGTCTGTAATTCCTTTCTTGAAGACTCAGACATCTTATCGAATCAAGATGAACTGGGGATGATAAAGTGCCTTAGGACTCGGATATTAAGCCTGGGTTGCAAATTAGCAAATGCTCTAGTTACATTTGATGAGGTTCCTGACTGGTTTTTTAAGATGCGGATATCCAGCTTCATAGAAGGGGTCAAGGTTATTACTGAGGATATCAAAGACGCTAAATTACGACTAATAGCTGATGTGATGAATCCAAAGGTGGAGGCCAAGCCGCTAAAATCCGAAGTTATTGGTTTCGAGGATGAGGAAGAGCAACTGATTAGGCAACTTATGACAGGCTCACGAGTGCTCGAAGTTATGTCAATAGTTGGAATGCCTGGTTTGGGCAAGACAACTCTAGCCATGAAAGTTTAAGAAGCAGTTGCTGGCTCCTTTCACTGTAGTGCTTGGTGCTACGTTTCTCAAAATTATGAAAAGAAAGGGTTGCTCCTACAAATCTTGAATGAAATTGAGGGAATCAAAGAGCTCAGTTATGAAGATTTAGCATCGAAACTAAATCAATGTCTAAAAAAAAAGAAGAATTATGTTATCGTCTTAGATGATGTCTGGGATATTAAAACATGGAATGAGTTAAGAATGTGTTTTCCACGAGGCAAAGATGAAAATCGAATCTTGTTAACAAGCCGGTACAAGGATGTTGGTTTGCATGCTTCTAGTTCTGATGACTCTTGCATGGGCCTTAATCTTCTTTCCACGAAGAACAGCCGACTTCTGTTGGAGAGCAAAATATTTGGGGCTAGGGGATTTCCTGAGCATTTACGTGAAATTGGGACGGAAATTGCAGACGAATGCGGACGGCTACCACTTTCAGTAGTGCTGATGGCAGGAGTTCTTAAGAATATAGATGAAATCAAACACGAGTGGCAGCAAGTTGCGCAGAATCTAAATTCTTTGGTGCAAAGTCAAGATGGCGTTTCAAATACACTGGAGCTAAGCTACAAACATCTACCTGATCATCTGAAACAATGCTTTCTATACTGTGGGGCACTGATGTCCAGATTTAAACGTCGTGGTGAGATTCATAGGTCAAAGTTGGTGCAGTTGTGGATTGCAGAGAGATTTATAGATGAAACGGATGAGCACTGCAGTTTGGATTTAGAAGAGGCAGCAGAGTGTTGCATGATGGACCTAATCAGTCGAAGTTTGCTAATAGTTTCCAAAAAAGCGACTAATGGTCAAATTCATTCATGCAGGGTTCACGATCTTCTGCGAGATTTCTGCCTACGGAAAGGACTTCAGCAACATTTTTTTCTCACAAGGTATAA
The DNA here is from genome assembly GCA_023091065.1 of Dianthus caryophyllus. Taxonomy (NCBI): domain Eukaryota; kingdom Viridiplantae; phylum Streptophyta; class Magnoliopsida; order Caryophyllales; family Caryophyllaceae; genus Dianthus; species Dianthus caryophyllus. Next base: position 35,219,243 of record CM041519.1, read on the forward strand.
TCAGCTTCATATTACGGTTGAAAATTGATCATTTTATTGAAACGTTTTTTTTAATGAAATTAGGGATTTTCATACAAATTGGAGGGAAGTTCTTGCTATTCTTTAAATTTCAAATATGAGATGTGACGTAAAAACTGATATGGATCGCTAAATTGTGCGCGCTTCTCATGTTACTAAATATGGAGTAACAGACAGTCCCATGTTTGTTACAATGATGCAAAGTAGACCCGACAAACCTGACCTGATCCGATAAACCTGACTCGAGACCCGAAAATGATCTGAAAAATGTATCCCGAAATGACCCGACCCGACCCAAAACTTGTTGGCCCAAAATTGACCCAATTCAAATTTATTTCTTCATCAAACAACCTTTAATTACAAAAATCATACCTATTAACCAGTTTCAATAAAAGTGATTGACCCAAAAATGACCCAACCCAAATTGACCCGAGACCTGACCCAGACCCAACTTGATCAGAGAAATTCGTCAGACCCGACCCTATAAACCCGTTTGCCAGGTCTACTAGTGACTCTTTAAAAGGAGTTTGCTTCTTTTGTCGAATTGAGCATTGATAATTTATTTTTTTCTTATAGTTTGTGTATCTCGGAACCCTTTCCAAACTGGCAACAGCGCGTAAGCATTTGTTTGCACGGGCTTTCTATGGTGGAATATCCTAAATGGTTGAGAGTACGTACACGCTCCTTGATACATCCTGGCTGTACTAGTGGATGCATTCATCACAGTCATGGTGATTTCTCTTACATTTTGGACAAGTTTCGTTTACTCAATGTACTAGACCTTGAAAGGGCCAATATGGGACATACATTCCCTGAAAGTATAATACAGATGAGCCAGTTGAGATACCTGGCAATTCGTGGTTTGATGGATTGTATTCCTTCCTCAATTAATAAGCTCTCGAGCCTTGAAACTCTAATCATCAAAGGTGGCAAGGATGCAGTTTGGATTCTCGACGCTGTTTTTGGTCTGAAGAAATTGCGGCACCTTACGGTGAGTCCGCATATTCACTTCACCACTAAGAGCTTAAGCCCTTCAGATTGTCTACAGCTACAAACCTTAGAAACCGTCATGTTTTGTCGTTGTGAAGCGTGCAAGGATGCGATCAATAGGTTAACAAACCTTCGGAAGTTAAAATGCGTATTTCGTGGGTCCATGTCCATAAGTTATGATGGATTTCCAGCTTTGGATTCTCTCAATTGTCTTGAATTTTTGAAAGCGTCTTATTCGGACTTGTCACCCTTATTTTTCAAGTTTAGCTTTCCCATTTTGCCCACCAGCCTAGAAAAGATAACATTATCAAAATTTGAGCTTCCTTGGTCTGAAATGGAAAAAATTGCCGCATTGCCTTGTGTGGAGTATCTCAAACTACGGAATGGTGCCTTCAGCGGGAAGAAGTGGGTAACACAGTACGAGTTTCCAAGTTTAAAATACTTGATACTCGATAATCTTGATATCGAAGAATGGGAAGCTTCTGATGATTACTTTCCATGTCTAGAACGGTTAATTGTTCGAGGATGCAAGCGTCTCAAAGAGATCCCACCTGAGTTCAGTGATGTTGGAACATTGTCATGCATTGAAATCGACCAATGTGGTCGCTCTGTTGGAGTTTCAGCCAGTGAAATTGAGGAAAAACAAAGGAATTTTTCAGGTAACCCGCAGTTCAGGGCCATTATTTACCGCATTGAAGAAATGGTGTTCAATGAAGAACAGGCAAATAAGGAGCGTTATTCGTCGTGGGGAGTTTTTCTGGCTTTTCAGTTTGTGCTCTTTATGTCGATGGAAATCTGAAGTAGTCGCTAAACTTCTCTACTTTGCTTTTCGTCGAATCAGTGGACTTGAGCTAAGTGAATGCAGGCTTGATCACGGTTTGTATTTTAGTAAGATTTATGCGTGAAAATGATCACGGTTTTGGATGATCAGATGTACTACCTATCCTCTGTCATCTTTCACCCCCCCTCCATTTTTCTCTTATTTTCCGCTACATGTTATTTACTTTTAATATCTGTTAAAAATAAGGTGAAAGAAGATAAAGAAGAGAAAAAAATAATAAAATATAATATATAATAAAATAATGAGTTATACGAAGTAATTTGTTCTTGTATGATAAAATAAAAAATAATTTAGTACAACACGAATGATATAGTTTAGTACAGTGCAGTATAGTATTGTATTACTGCGTATATAGTTTGATTATAATATATGATATACTTTCTTCGTTCTATTCAATTTTTTACATTTCACCCTTTTAACCACTACACATAATACTTTATCTGATTGGTCAGATTATTAACATTTGATCAAAATCCCTCATAAAAGTGGTGAAATGTTAACAGTTTGACGGATTGATGGGCGTAATAATAAGATGTGTTGAAAACTTGAAATGAATTAAAACTGAATTAAAGGAGTCACCTTTTAGTCAATGACTATTATTAGTGGTATGTGGAAGACGTTCACCCACTACTCTTATCGTATAACTAACTTGTTTGTTTGACTTGTCAGAAGCTCACTCATCAGATATTTGGAGTCTCAGCTATTACAGGTAACCACTGCTACCTCTGCTTGATTATATGTTTGTTTCTTTTCATCTACTGTCTTCATTTCACCGCCGCATCCGCCATCTTCAATTATGTTTCTGCAGAGGTAATTCAAATTTGTGCTGCGTTTTGGGTCCTACGACTGATAATGAATTTTTTTGGGTCCTACAGTAATTTTGGGTTGCGACTGATAATGGATTTTTTTGGGTCCTACAGTTAAAGTTTGTGTTGCGACTGATATTGAATTTTTGGGTTCTGCAGTAATTTTAGGTTGCGACTGATAATGGATTTTTTTGGGTCCTACAGTTAAAGATTGTGTTGCGACTGATATTGAATTTTTGGGTTCTGCAGTAATTTTGGGTTGCGACTGTTAATGGATTTTTTTGGGTCCTACAGTTAAAGTTTGTGTTGCGACTGATATTGAATTTTTGGGTTCTGCAGTAATTTTGGGTTGCGACTGTTAATGGATTTTTTTGGGTCCTACAGTTAAAGTTTGTGTTGCGACTGATATTGAATTGTTGGGCTCTGCAGTAATTTTGGGTTGCGACTGTTATGACGTGTTAGGATCCTACCGTAAAAGTTTGTGTTGCGACTTCTAATGAATTTTTACCTACAGATGGCGGATGCTGCGGTGGGTGTTTTCCTAGGGTTAGCCAAGGATCTAATAACATATAACTACAACTTAATAAGTGGTGTGAAGGATGATTTTGAAATCATTCATGAGGATATCAAAGGGTTCAAAGCATTCCTTCACGACACGACAGGTTGGCGTGACTTTGCCAGCATGACAGACCTCAGTACAAGGATAAGGGACGTGACGTATGAAGCTGAGGACGCTATCGAAACGTATGTCATACTCAAGTATGGCAAGGGTACGTTGGAGAGACTATGGGATTCCAACAAAATCCGCAATGTAGCTGGCGATTTCAAAAGCATCAAGGACCGAGTAAAGCGGATTAAGGAGGATAAAGTGCATGTTGTTCAGACGTTGCAACGGTTGGATGATCCTAGGAGGTTCACTACTGGCTCGACAGTAACACTCTTCACTTCTACCATTAATCGCCTTTTTAAATAAAATTTCTGAGTACTGTGCATGTCAAATTGATCAGTTCCATTGTAATTGACCGTGTTTATATGTTGAAAAATGAAGGGAGTATTAGGGTTGGCTCAAGGAGATGAAGTAGTCGGCCTCGAGAATGAGACTCGACAACTTATTGAACTATTAACTGTAGATTCTGATGAGAGGAAGGTGGTGTCAATTGCCGGAATGCCTGGACTTGGGAAGACAACCCTGGCAAATAAAGTATTTGTTGATCCTCATATTGAATTGAAGTTCATGTATCGTGTTTGGGTTCGTGTTTCACAGCAATACAACAGACGGGAAGTGCTCCTTACCATCTGGCATAAGGTTGGTGATGGATCCTTGTCTGACCCGAACAACATTTCTGAGGACGAGCTGTCCGACAAAGTCCGAGAACATCTTGCAGAAAAGCACTGTCTGATTACTTTGGATGATGTTTGGACGGATGAAGCCTGGAATGAGTTACAAAATGCCTTCCCAAGAGAGAATAGTAAATTGCGGATTCTTGTTACAACTCGAGAAAACTCACTTGCTTTTCGTGCCCAAGAAGGTAAACTCAAACTGTTATCCCTTGGAATCATAATTGAAGACCATGTAAACTTTGCTAAGGCTGGTCTTTGACTACTTGCAGGTGAACCCTTTCCACTGAATTTACTAGATACGGTAAAGAGTTTCCTTCTCTTGGAGAAGAGAGTTTTCCGGAAGCAAAAATGCCCTGACCATCTCAGACCTCTCGGGGAAGAAATATCCAAAAAGTGTGGTGGACTTCCGCTTGCTATCGTGATAATTGCTGGAATTCTGCTACAGTCTCGAACTGACAAGAAGTGGTGGGAAGATATCTCGAAAAGGGTGACTGAGAATGTTGCGCAGGAGGACAAATGTAGAGAGATCGTCCGCCTAAGTTATGATAACTTACCATATCATTTAAGAGCGTGTTTTCTATACTTCGGCATCTTTCCACAGAGTTTTCAAGTGCCAGTTTCCAAGCTAAGTTCCCTGTGGATTGCGGAGGGATTAGTTATCCCGGAAGAGGGAAAAGAACATGAGGAACAAGCCACAAAGTATCTTCAAGAACTTGTTGACAGGAATCTTGTAATGGTTGAGAAAACCAACTGTACCAACAAGATCAAACTTTGTAGGGTCCATGATGTTCTCCACGACTTATGTATAAAAGAAGCCAGACAAGAGAACATGATTAACCAAATTAGGGATCTTGATCACTTTATTAGGAGTTCTCGGGATTGGGACACCCATCGACGTCTTTCAATCCACAATTCTGTTTTAGAATACCTAACGTTGAAGGCTTCAGGTGCACGGGTGCGCTCATTCTTGGCATTAGGGTCGGAAACTGTCCTTCCTATCTCTGATATCAAGCATTTCCCTGGTGCTTTTCAGCTGCTCAGGGTACTGGACGTGTCATCGATTCTGCTGCAACGTTTCCCCAAACTGTTGCCTAAACTGGTTCACCTTAGGTATGTAGCTATGTACATTGATTTCGATGTGCTTTCCCCTGATGTGAGCAAGCTCTCGAAGATGCAGGTTCTTATTGTCAAAGTGAAGAAGGCTGATCGTCTTCAAATTGGGGCTAATATCTGGGAGATGTATCAGCTACGACATTTGGAAACTAATGTGCCTGTTTGCTTCACATTCCCTTTGACAACACTTCGGCGACGTATGTAATTTTTCTTTTTCGTCTCGTTTTGTTTTCAATGATACTACCTCGTCATTTCAAGATGTCTCAGCCACGAATAGAGTCAAATACTTGTTATGTCTTGGTTCTGGATGTAGTTGAATTAAGCAAAATCTCTCACTAAACTTCTTGCACTCAATTATCGACGCAATCTTCACCTTGGGTCATTTGGAAACATCTCTGCAGGGTAATGTTTGTTGTGTTAAATTAAGATTTAAGAGAATGGTTTTATTAGCTTTAGAATTGCATTATAATCAGAATATTGCTACTTTAGGAGCAGTTTAAGAAGCTATTTACGCCATTGAATGAAGTGTCTACATCTGTGTGTCAAAGAAAACATAATGTTAACTAATTTCTTTGCGTGCAGGTGCGACGTCTCCAATCAGAACACTGGGTTTATTATCCCCGGAAACCTGCACAGCTGAGTTCTTGGCCACAATTCCAAGAGTTAAGAAGCTGGGTGTCCATGGTGATCTACATAATCTGCCAGACATCCATGGCGGAGAAGTTGAATTCGAGGGCTTTTCGAGACTAAGCTACCTCCAGATTTTAAAAATCAACAATGAACCAAGGGGACCTTCTCCAATAAGCTTCCTCGCTACACAAAGCTGTTTTCCGCGCAGTATTAGGCAGTTGACTCTATCAAAGACGTACCTAGACTGGCAGAAGCATATGCAGACCCTCGAAAATTTGCCTAATCTTGTAGTTCTTAAACTGAAAGACAATGCATTTATCGGTAAGTGTTGGAAGCCCAAAAATGGGGGGTTCCTAAATTTGGAAGTGTTTCACGTGAAGGGCACAGACTTGGAGATTTGGGATGCTTCCAGTGATCACTTCCCTGCACTAACGACGATCGCTCTCAAATACTGTGACGCACTGAAATGTATTCCATCTGATCTCGCAAACATTTCAAACTTGCAGACATTGGTACTTCACTGCACCAACCGTGATGTGGCTGCTTCTGCCAGGGAGATTCAGCGAGCAAAACTCGAACAGAACCCTGATGTCATGTTTAAGCTATCGGTTTTCCCTGAGTCGGTTTATTTCGAGACATAAGTTGTATTCATTTGTAATTTTTGGTTTCTGCAATTATTTCAAACCCTTAAGCATCAAACAAGGATTGTTATTTTGTGAAGATTGTTTGAGTTGTTCATTATTCATGTTGTAGACTGGATTTTTGTATCCCTTGGTTGTAGAATTGTACTTAATCAGTGTCGTACGTACTTGCACGATTCATGTTAAACACTTTGGCTTGAATGATGGGTCAAATCGATCCATTATTTTGGTAATTTGAACCGGAAAAACCATCGTTAACAATTCTATTTAGATTCAATCAACACCTGAATCGAACCATTAACGAACACCCCTTAGTGTATACTGACCCGAGATGGTCAACCCTAACCTGACTACTTAGACTATGTTCTCTTAGTTTAATTTCAATCTTATAAGTTCATTCAACTCTAATAAGTTTGACTCCTATAAGTTCAACTCTACTAACTTTTGCTTTTATAAGTTCAGCTCTTATAAGTTTAATTTTCAATTCGGTTTAGTTAATTTAAGTTCACATCAAATCAATTTTATCATATCATAGGCGAAAGTGGTAATTAAGCCCCCCTACTTTGCTTAATTGTGAAATTAAACCCCACAAGTTTAAAATGGTGTAATTAAGCCCCATAAGTAAACTATATAGTGAGATATAACCCCAATTGCATTTCATTGAAAATCTCCTATCTCATTTAATTTCACCCTTTCAAAATATCATGATACAAGGAAATTCATTTCAAAATATCGCGATAAATTAAAATTCCCACCTCCACAATTTGATTTTCATTTTGTTTTTGTTTTTACTTCGTGTAAACTTGCTGTAAACTTTCATTCTTCCAATTTTTTCTCTAGAATTTTTATGTCCCACCCATTCTCTTACCACCCTTTTTTCTTTTCATTGTATTTTAAATAATGAAACACCATTTACAATATTTATATTATTTTTGTTATTAATTTTTTTAAATTTACTGACTTTGCTATAAAATTAATTTTAAAAATAAAAATTATATTCATAGTATAAGTAATCAAAGTTACCTGCAAAAAAATATTGAAGCTTAAATTGAAGGTGTAGATTTATCTTACATGCATTAATGGAGCAGAAAATCAAGAGATGTATGGAGCTTACTTGAATTTGATCCAAAAAGATAGATGAAGAAATTCAAAAAGGTATTATTTCGGAAGAAGCAAATGTGACGATCGGAAGTGAAGCAGCAAGGCGTACCCTTTCAATAGAGCAAAGTGATTGCAACTGAATATGTATTATACACCGTAATATTTTTGGCATAATTCTTATATGTATTAGGTCAGAAATTTTGAGTGATGAGATCATGAAGAGATAATGAACAGATATTGAATTAGGGTTATATCTCACTATATGGCTTAGTTATGGGGCTTAATTACACCCTTTTAAACTTGTGGGGTTTAATTTCACAATTAAGCAAAGTAGTGGGGCTTAATTACCACTTTCGCCCTGATCATATCAATTCAGTTCAGTTCAATTTAACTCAATCAATTCTGTTCAGTTTAGTCACTAACACAAAGTCAAGCCATTGACCACATCATAAACTACTCAACCATTTTCCCCCGTCAAAAACTGAGAATTAGATAAAAAAAAAGAAAAAAAAAAAAAAAAAACTCCCAGAAATGGCAACTAACCACCTTCTCAAATGCGGCACCACTCTTCTCCTTTCCTCCTACCACCGCACCCTCACCGCCGCCGCCGCACCAACCACCGTCAAGTTCTTGCCTCTCTCTCTTCCCCGCCGCGCGCCGCAGTCTCCGGCGACACTGCACCGTCTCCGACGCCTCCGTCGCGGCGGAGGCACCTCCGACGCCTCCGGTGGCGCCGGAGCCGCCGTCTAAGGAGGCGGTGAGGGAGGCGGCGGGGTTGCTGGATATTAGGGTTGGGAAGGTGGTGAAGGCGTGGCGACACCCCGACGCCGACACGTTGTATGTTGAGGAGGTTGATATTGGAGAGAATGAACTTCGAACTATTTGTAGTGGTCTTGTTAAATTTGTTCCGATTGATCTTCTTCAGGTTGAATTCAATTTCTTCGATTTTTATCGTCTTTCGCTTTGTTTTTAATGTTGTGGTGATTGTGTTTTTGTTTGTGATTTGTGTTAAATGTTGTGGTCAATTTATGTCAGATGAAATTATCGTTGAAGTCGAATGATGACAATGTATTTGCGATGAAGAAAGCGGTTTTTTGTTTTTGTTTTTGATGTTTATGGTGATTGATTGTATCTGTGATTGTATTTTTTTAGCTATATAACCGAGTGTTGTTGACAGCCATTTGGGGAAAAAGATTTCCTTGGTCCGAATTGAAGTGTCGGAAATGAGACACGGTATCAAATTAAAGTGTAAAGCTAATGAATTAATGAACGGTGTTCGTGATAATGTACGAATTAATGAACATTGTTCGTGATTGTTTCTGTTTGCGTAGGCTAACTTCTAGTTTACAATAGGAATACTGTACATACTGAGTTTATGGCCTGTTGAGTAGGAGGAGGAAGTTATTTCGGGAGCGTAATTGAAAATTGTTTATAAAACGAGGGAAGAGCTATGAGTATGAGTGTACAGGACCTGTTCTTTTCGGTTTATAAGAGCTGAACTGAACTTATATGAGCTGAACTTATTTCTTTTGTGTTTAAATTTGTGCTTGTAATATCAGAGCTGAACTTATTGGAGCTAAGTTGAACTTATAAGAGCTGAACTGAACTTATAAGAGTTGAAATTAAGCTGGAAAGAACGGGTCCTGAGTGCACGAGTATCTGATCACCTAGGGTGGAAGGTGTCTTTGTTCAGATACATGACCTTGTTGAGGAATAAGTGTCTTTGTTGCGAAATTTGCTTGGAATTCCATGCTCCCATCTTTTACTCGAAGTGAAGAGTATTAAGTTTTTAAGCCTTCTTCCACATTGGTTTTACCCTTTTACTTCTCGTGTGTAATTCCTTAGTAGCAGATTCAAAATACAAACTTTCTTGCAGAGTCATGGTTTTTCAATCGACCTTCTGCAGATTCACACACTATGATTTTCTGTCGTCAGCTCCCCATATAGCTTATACATCGATGGTTACGGGGCTTCTCTGCCAATCTTAAACCAAGGAATATGCGGGGCGTCAAGTCTTCCGGCATGCTCATGGCTGCTTCAGATGCAGCGCATGAAAACGTCGAGCTTCTTGTACCACCTGAGGATTCAGTCCCCGGTGAAAGAATATGGTTTGGCCCAGATGACGAAAAGGAAAATCAACCTGAAGCAGCATCTGCCAATCAGGTATGATTTACATTTTCCTTGGCTTTTCTCGCTTTTATTTCGAGAGGTGTTCCCTGGATACTTAAGTGTGTAAGGACAATTTTAGACTAGATCCGAGTCACGTAATAGAGCAGGATCTAACTGCTTCCTTGTTCCATAAAAAATGATCACTTATCGATTTCAGCTCACGTGGAAAACTGTCGAATGTTCTCCACAATGATGTTGTCAAACTTTTGTGGACGTACGATATTAGGCTGTGATATACAAGTACATCGATGAGTTCTGTTTGTGTGTGTTCGATCGAGAGTGTATTTGCTCATGTTAGTCTCCACGCCTCAACTTCGTATCACTTCTCTTATTAAGTGTGATTTGTCGACTGCCAACTATTTGCAGATTCAGAAGAAAAAAGTTTGGGAACTTGTTCAACCGCATCTCAAAACAGACGCCTCTCGCGTGGCAATGCTTGATGGGAATTACATGATGACTTCCGCAGGTCCCGTGGTTTCAACATCCTTGACAAATGCAAATATATCTTAACCATCACATCATTTTTCTTAGATTGTCGCTTGTATATTTTGAGCTTTTTCTTTCAATTGATGGACAAATAGTTTTGTTCATTCCATTATGTCTTCTTACATTTATGGACAAATTTTGAAAGAGATGATTACGCGAGTTATATATATTTTTTTTTTTCCTCCAAATATTACAGTTTTCGCTTTTTAAATACCCAAATTAATCACTGTAGAACTCTGCCTTGAAATGTAGAGTTGAGTCTATTCCTAGTATTTTTGAAGACAACTATATATCTCGAAATAAATCGGAGCTAAATTTGCAATAATAAGCTTAATGGATAATAAAATGTTCAAATGACAATTTTCAAGTGGATTATCGCGAACAATTGAAGACTCACCTGATACAAACGCAATTCATTGTCGTCCCGTGTTATGCAAGTATGTATGACACTTGATCAAGTACATTACACAACTAATGGATACAAGGTATCCAGTCTACAGCATGAAACTTGAACAACTCAAATGTTCTTCACAAAATACCAAAAATTACAAATGAATACAACTTACGACTCAACATATACCGACTTAGGGATAAATTGAGAGCTTAAACACGACATCAGGTTTCTCTTTGAGTTTTACTCGTTGAATCTCCCTGGCGGAAGCAGCCATATTGCTGTTGGTGCAGTGAAGTACCAATGTCTGCAAATTTGGAATATTTGCGAGATCAGATGGAATACATTTCAGTGCGTCACAGTACTTGAGAGCGATTGTCGTACGTGCAGGGAAGTGATCAGTGGAAGCATCCCATATCTCCAAGTCTGTGTGCCCTTTACGTGAAACACTTTTAGATTTAGGAACCCGCCATTTTCAGGCTTCCAATACTTACTGACGAATGCACTGTCTTTCAGTTTAACAACCACGAGATTAGGCAAGTTTTCATGGGTTTCCATATGGTTCTGCCAGTCTAGGTACGTTTTTGATAGAGACAACTGCCCTAATACTGCGCGGAAAACAGCTTCGCATAGCGAAAGCTTGTCTGAGATGGTCCCCTTGGTTCGTTCTTAATCTTTAAAATCTCAAGGAGTTTAATCTCGAAAAACCCTCGAATTCAACTTCTCCTCCGTGGATGTCTGGCAGATTTTGTAGATCACCATGGACATCCAGCTTCTTAACTCTTAGAATTGTGGCCAAGAACTCGACTGTGAAGGTTTCCGAGGATACTAAACTTAGTGATCTGATTGGAGATGTGGCACCTGCAGGCAAAGAAAATAATAGTAATCATATGTATTTTGAAACACAGACGTATACTCCTCAATGGCAACAACTCCTAAAATTAGTCCCAAAGTAGCAATATCGTTGTTAAAATGTCAACGTTTCCTATCATATATCATGCGAAAACAGCGTGTCTGTACAAAAAAAGTGTATATCTGGTTTAATACCACAAAATAAGGAGCGTACATCCGACCCCCCCCCCCCCCCCCTCTATATCGTGACATGGTATTAGGGTGATTGATGGTATATATGCACAGGTCAAATGAAAAGGAAATGGCGAAGGCCGAACGGGTATCATTAAAAAAACAAAACGAGACAGAAAAAATAAAAGCATAGATCGCCGAAGTTTTGTCAAAGATATTGCGAAGCAAGCAGGCACATTAATCTCCAAATGTCATACCTGATACATCTCCCAGATATTAGCCCCGATTCGAAGACGATCTCCCTTGTTCACTTTGACAATAAGAACCTGCATCTTCGACAGCTAGCACACATCTGGGGAAAGCACATCGAAATCAACGTTCATAGCTACATACCTAAGATGAACCAGTTTGGGCAAATTCTACTTTAAAGTGGGGTCAAAAGTGATATTTTGTGTAAAAATTAAGTAAAAAGTTGAGTAAATAAGGAAAGTGGTAGTGTGGATTTGAATGGAGGGAGTATGTTAGTTTACATTTGATTAATACTAGTTGTTGAATTTGTCTTGTTGGCCTTGATAGTCACGTCGAGTTATTTTGTTGGTGGATGTTTATTTTATCGAATTAGAGGGGTTGTAGGCGTAAGATTTTAATTAATCACTTAAGATGTTTAAGAGGTTGTTCCTTCAGTAGTTGGGGAACCCAGTAACGACTAATACTTTGTCCGTTGATCGAAGCTTCACCTTTACTCATACTTCTCTTACTCCATTTCTCTTTACATTTTTTAATTTCGTTTTTCTTTCTCTATATTTTTTTTCCCTCGCCTCTTCTCCTTTTAAGTAGTTTGCTCCCATTTACCTTCGTTATCTCCACTTTCTATTCCGCTTTTATTTCCCTATCACCTCCTACTTCCTTAGCACTTATATACTCTTCCATTTGCTTACTCCTCCGTTTTTTATTTTCTTACTCGTCATAATACTATTATTCCCTTTATTAATTCATTTTTCCTTCCTCAGTGTATTTCACCTTGTTTATTTGTTTCCTACTCTTTATTCCCTCATTTTTCCTTTACCTTCCTCCTAATATTCCTTTGCAGACATTTGCTTATTACTCCGACTCTTTCTTCTTTAGTCCTCATAATACTCATATTCCCGTTATTCTTTCTACTTGTGTTGCTAAACATCTTACACCGTATCTTATCTCTTTTCACTCCACTCCGCTCCATTTCCTTTCGTCTTCATGTCCCCTACCAATTTCCTAATGTTTCTCCTCTTCCTCCCTACTTACCATTTCCCTTTCATTAATAATCGTTATTTATTTTTTTATCCCTTATAATAACACAAACTCCTTCTCGACCTCTTTCCTTACTCCTTATACTATTACTATTCCCCTATTTTTTGGATTTTTTCTTTCTTAATATATTTTTCTCGTCTTCTGTACTACAGTATTACTTATTTTCCCCCATTTTCTCACCTAGTCTCCTCTAACTCATTTCCGCACTACCTATTACCTTATCACACCTCCTTCGCCTGATCATTCATTATCCCTTGTAATACTCTTTTTTCATTTCTTAATAAACTTTTGTCATAATACTTCTTACTCCTTTTCCTTTTCCTTGACATACTTCTTATTAACTCGTAGATATTAATTCACGTCTTTCGTGGTTATGCAATGCTAACGAAAGGAAGTCTCTTTCTCTTTATCCTCTTTCCCTTTATGTACATTCTATGTCTTTCATTTTCAGCATATTACTACTCATTACATTTTTTTCTTCTTTTGCTACTTATCCTCATCTTCCAGCTTTTGTTCTAAAACTAAACTCTCCACCTCCTTATTACCTCCTTATTATCATCTTCTTTTGAACCATTTATCCTTCAACTACCACTTCCTTCTACTCATTTATCCTTCTCTATTCCTCTTGCTACTCATCCTTGTTTTTCTATTTTAAATTTAATGTTAGACCTCTAATTCTTATCATTTTTCTTTTCCTTATCCACCTTTTTCACCCTTCTCATTCCCCCTCCTCTTAAATTTCCCTTATCCCTTTTATTTTTGGAAAAATTAACATTTAACCGACTCAAACAGGTACAAAAGAAGGTTAAACTGATTTTAGGTTGCGTTTGGAAATTTGAAATTAATTTCAAATTCTTGAATTCAAATGTGAAATTTGAACTGTTGCATTTCAATTCTAAATCCAATTCCATAGTGATGTTTGGTGGCGCATGGAATTGGAATTGGAATTGACTACTTTAATATAAAAATTTTGTTAAAAATTTATAACAAAATGAAATTTAAGACTATTGTATCGACTTTAAAAATAATATTTTACTCATTTTTAAGTCATACGGAGTAAGTGTGAAAAAACCTAAAGGATGACAAATTCAAATGACCACCTAAACCATAGGAATTGAGATGCACCCAGGATGAAATTGAGCAAATTCCAATTCCAATTCTTGGAGTTCCCCAAACATTGGAATTGGCTCAATTCCGGAATTGAATTCCATTTCCGGGTTGCCAAACATGCCATAAAATTATTTTGAATTGAGATTATTTTTTGAAAATAGGTGTTAGTTGAGGATATTCTTGTGAATCTTTCCTTTATTTTTTACCATCGGCATATTTCTCCTCTCCTCCTCTCCTCCTCCCCCCTAACTATCACCCCTCATTCTCTCTCGTTCTCTTCCTTAGTATCCCCTTTACCTCTAAACCTCTTTAATTTCTATCCCTCCACCTTTAAGGGAATGAGATTGTTTTCCCCTCCAACTCGCTTTCTCACCCACCATCATTATCACTCACCACCACAAAATTAAGTGATTACGACCACCAACATAACAACCACCACATTGTCAGCCCGCCGCCTTCCGGTGGTCGGTCGAGTCGGGTAAAATAGGCCCATATTTGAGTTCTGGTATTCCTTTTAATAAAACAACCAAACAACAAACTAAATTTGGGTAATCTCATTATTTTCCTAATATCCCACTGCCTCTTCCTCTCTCTCTTCCTAATAACCCGCCGCCTCTTCTCCCAACGTCCGAACCTGGGGTGTCTATCCCATAAAGTAGATTGTGTTGATGAATTAATAAATTAGTTTAAAAAACAACCAAACAACAAACTAAATTTGGGTAACCTCATTATTTTCCTAATATCCCACTGTCTCTTCCTCTCTCTCTTCCTAATAACCTGCCGCCTCTTCTCCCAACGTCCGAACCTGGGTTGTCTATCCCATAAAGTAGATTGTGTTGATGAATTAATAAATTAGTTAAAAAATTAACATACATATTTGAGTTTTGGTATTCCTTTTGATAAAACAACCAAACAACAAGCTAAATTTGGGTAACCTCATTATTTTCCTAATATTTCACTGCCTCTTCCTCTCTCTCTTCCTAATAACCCGCCGCCTCTTCTCCCAACGTCCGAACCTGGGGTGCTTATCCCATAAAGTAGATTGTGTTGATGAATTAATAAATTAGTTAAAAAAACAACCAAACAACAAACTAAATTTGGGTAACCTCATTATTTTCCTAATATCCCACTGCCTCTTCCTCTCTCTCTTCCTAATAACCCGCAGTCTCTTCTCCCAACGTCCGAACCTGGGTTGTCTATCCCATAAAGTAGATTGTGTTGATGAATTAATAAATTAGTTAAAAAATTAACATAAATGAGATTTTAAAAAAAAAATGAAAATTTCAAATAAATCTAATATGAAAATTAATATGCATAGAAAACATAATTGCAACTTGTTTGGTGTAAGAATTAAGATACGTAAAATAGTTAAATTTGACGTTTTTCAATCATATACACCAATAACACCATAGTGTCTGATACAGGTAAAGAATGAATTTTTTTTTTTCATAAAAACATATGAGACTATAATTCGTATAGAAAACTACGAAAATGTACCACACGAAGTAGTATGTAAAATCGTATGAATCGCCTATTATGGCATACAAAATTTTACCGCATGCAAGTGCTCAAACCAAAAGAAAAAAAAACAATCAAATAAATGATGCTTATTACAACATTATGTCAAAATCAAATGTGATTGATATGGATTACAATTACACTGGGTACAACATCGGTAGATAAAATCTGACATCAATTCAATGATATTGGTCATATAAAGGATAATTATTTGGTTGAAGAAATGGTTGGTAGAAGATCGAAGTTGCGGCGACATGAAAGTGTTTTTTGTAATAAAATTTGAAAAACTAATAAGTACATAATTCACATTGTTATTACAATGCATTTATGAAGTTATGCTAATAAGAAAACATTTGAAATATTGTTTAGATGATTTCATATAATACAACAGCAGATGCCCAACGATTATATATCACACACATTAGAAGCAGATGTTTTTAATTGATTTAAGTTGTTTTGATAATGAATATCGAATGAGAGATGACTATACTCTATTTATTTCATTTTCTCCTGAAAAATGAATTATGTTGTGTATAAGCACTGTTCTATAGTAGCTTATGTGCATCTAAACAGAATGACCGGCGAGTTATTATACAATCTAATAGTTAGTTGAAAATCAATTACAAGAACAGATTGTTGCCCAAGATTAATTTTATACTCTAGTAATTTATTTTTTCGCATAGTTGTTCTCAATCGTCCCCTTATGCTCTGATGGCTGGAGGCCCAAGATCGGTAATTTATTTTTTCGCATAGTTGTTCTCGATCTTCCATTTATCCTATTTTCCCATTCTTGCTACTCTTTTTCGTCCCCTTATGCTCTGATGGCTGGAGGCCCAAGATCGGTCTAATTCTCTCCAACAGTCCCCTCACACGAATGGTCATTCAGCTTGAAGTGTAGACGCAACTACAATCCCACCATACCTGGTGCGAAATAATCCACTTTTGAAATTAAGGGGTGGTGAGAATCGAACCAGTGACCTCTAAACACAATGCTTTGATACCATGTTAGGAACCAACTCTACCAAAAGCTGAAGTTAATGGTTGGAGGCCCAAGATCGGTTTAATTCTCTCAAAATCTTGTTTGCCTTTTTTTATCTTTCAGATTCTCCTTCATATGATGTATTCTTCACTCTTTTTGTTTTTCATTGTCATCTTATTCATCCAATCTTCCTTTTGTTTTATCATCATCCCCTTTTTTCCTCTTGTGTTCCCCTATTTCTCCTCCTTTTGTTGGCTCTCCCTTATGTACCTCATCTTGCCTTACACTCCCATAACTCATTTTTTTGTTTCCAAACCATATAAGGTGGACACTAATGCTATTTTATATTTTATTTTATTTTTTGGTTTAATTTTGTCTTTGACTTTTGCAAAGCATTTCTAAGTTTTGCAAATTGATGAATTGACCGTTTGTTGATCGATAATAAGGGTATCGATGATTTGAGTGGTTTTTAGGCATTATACTAAAGTATTGAAAATTGATTATTAACTTTTAAACATTATACTAAGTAACTGACACGATTTAAAAACATCTACTTGAACGTCCAACTTATATGGTTGTGTATTTTAAAAAGAGTTATAGAGAAGTAATACAGGGGAGGTGGAGAAGAATAGGGAGAGCAATAAGTAGTTCATACAGAATAGGCATAAAATCGATTTTAAAGTAGTGTAAACAAATTTTTGTGAAAAAATTCGTTGACTGTCGCATTTTCATATTTTACTTGACTTAATCTTTTTTCTTTTTTTGTTCTTCTTTTAGTTTTCTTATTTAGTTGTTTTCGTGTTTAGTGGGGTTGTAACGTGAAGTGTTAGTAGTAGTATAACTACATAAGGTAAACTTCACAAATTAGATTCTAAATTTTAAGATTATAACAATAAAGAAAGAAAATATATAAATAAATAAATAAATAACTAAATAAATGACAAGAACAAAATGCTTAAAGATGGAGTATTGATGTTGTAGATAGTGTATATTGTCGTTGTCTCATTGACAATTGACAATGTGTCTTGTCGTCTAATTTTTTCTTTAATTTAAAATGCGTCTTACTCAAATTTTTCTTTTAATTTACAATAATTGAAGAGTGAGGAAAATAATGGAGAAAAACACCACCCTAAAATTTATCATTATGAATTATCCTCTCCTCAAATTCTATTAAATTCTATTAAATTGTTAAAAAATAATAATCTTGAAAAATCTAGTAGGCTAATTTCTAGAATAATCTAGCAAAATAATTTATGTGCTTAGTTACTAGATTAGTCTACATAAATCATGAACTAAATATCTAGAACAAAATCTCTAGAGTAATCCGCATATGTCGGTTAAGGCTTGTATAACCGACATACACTCCTATAAATACCTATTGTATGCAACTCAAGTATGTATGTTTCCAATAACAAAACATTATCCACTTCCATTGTCTCCAAAACCCACTAACTCCTTAGCTAATTGTTTAACAATACAAACACAAACACCTTGCCAATATTTCACGAAAATAATTTTCTAACAAACTATACTCTAACAGTGGTATCAGAGGGAGAGGCTTTCATACACAAGAGAGCCAAGTAAACAATCAATCAGGGCCTTACTGTAACTTGTGTAAGAAAAATGGCCATAATACAAATGATTGTCGGTTTAAATGTAAGAGGTGTAAAAAGCACACTCACTTTGAAAAGGATTGTTGGTTCCGACTAAGAGGTGAGGCAAATTTTATTGAAACGAGCGAATCCACTAGTCAATTATTTTACTCATGTCTGAACATACAACAAGAAAGTACAGATATTTGGTACTTAGACAGTGGATGCTCCAACCATATGACTGGCAATAAAAATTCTTTTGTCAGTCTAAATGAGGATGTAAAATCCCAAATTACTCTTGGTGATGGAAGAAGCCAAGATGTTGCAGGAAAAGGGACAATAGCCGTCAAAACTAAAGACGGTTCATTAAAATTTATTCATGATGTTTTATATGTCCCTGGCCTAGCCCAAAATCTCCTAAGTGTTGGGCAGTTGATTCAAAGAGGATATATGGTAAAATTTGACGATAACAAATGCCTCATCTATGATAAGAAAAATGGCCAATTAATTGCCTCTATACAAATGGCCCTGAATAAAATTTTCCCATTACGAATGACATTGGAACAAAATTTGGCTCTCTGTTCAATGGAGGATGAATCCACATTATGGCATCTTAGATTCGGGCATCTAAATTTTAACAGCTTAAAATTGCTAAAACAAAAAGAAATGGTAACTGGTCTCCCTAAAATAAATATTGAAAAGAAAATCTGTGAGGGCTGTATCTACGGCAAAATGCACAGATTACCATTTAAAACTTCAACTTGGAGAGCAAAAACTCCGTTGGAGTTAGTTCACGCAGATGTTTGGGGACCGACCAAAAATATTTCTCTTGGAGGACGAAGATATTTTCTCCTATTTGTTGATGATTATTCCCGCATGATGTGGGTATATTTTTTGAAACATAAATCAGAGGCATTCTCATATTTCAAACAATTCAAAGCCTTCGCTGAGAATCAAAGTGGGCATTCTCTAAAAATTTTAAGAACAGATCGTGGGGGAGAATTCACAAGTAAAGAATTTAATCATTTCTGCAAAACTCATGGAATTAAAAGAGAATTGACAGTAAGGCGAACCCCTCAACAAAATGGTGTCGCCGAAAGGAAAAACAGAACAATTGCAGAAATGGCACGAAGTATGATGCAAAGCAAGAATCTGCCCAAATATTTTTGGGCAGAAGCCGTCCATACGGCTATATATTTATTAAACAGGTCTCCCACGAAGGCAATTATGGACAAGACACCATATGAAATGTGGCACAAGAGGAAGCCAATTGTTGAGCACCTTAAAATATTCGGGTGCACTGCATATGCCCACATTCCGAAGGAAAATCGAGAAAAGTTGGATGAAAAAGGAGAAAAATGTATCTTCATTGGATACAGTGATGAGTCAAAAGGATACCGCCTCTATGAGCCCGAGTCTAAAAAGCTCATCATATCAAGAGATGTGGTATTTGATGAAAGATCAGAATGGAGGTGGGAACAAAACACTGAACAAGAATCACTTGATCAAATCTCTCCATTTGAAATCTCTCCAAACACATATGAACCAAACACACAAGAAACCACTCCTCCAACCTCACCTAGATCACCACATACACCCCAAAACTCCGCAAGATCACCAAACTCTACACCACAATTAAATCAACCTAGATCCCAAAACCCAATTACACAACAACCAATTCGTCATTCTGTACGAGAAAGACGCCCTCCATTCTGGACTAATGACTACCAATGTAGTCAAGCAATCATGGCACTCATGGCCAGTGAACCATCGAGTTTCCAAGAAGCAGCAAAAGATGAAAAATGGATCGAAGCTATGAATGAAGAAATCAAGATGATCGAGAAGAATCATACATGGGAGCTTGTTGACAAACCACAAGACAAAGACGTAATTGGTCTTAAATGGGTATACAAGATCAAGTTCAACGAAGATGGCTCCATCCAGAAATACAAGGCAAGGCTTGTTGCTAAAGGTTACTCTCAACAACCAGGTATCGATTTCAACGAAACTTTTGCTCCAGTGGTTCGCATGGAGACCATCAGGTTAGTTCTAGCTCTCGCTGCTCAACTAAAATTACAAGTTTTTCAATTAGACGTCAAATCCGCATTTTTAAATGGAGAGCTAGACGAAGAAGTATATGTGGAGCAACCACAAGGATACATCGTTGAAGGTAAAGAAAATAAGGTATATCGCCTCAAGAAAGCATTATATGGTCTTAAACAAGCTCCTAGAGCTTGGAACAGCAAAATCGATGGTTACCTATTGCAAAATGGGTTTATCAAAAGTCCGAGTGTGCCATCACTCTACATTAAGTCTCAAGGTCCGCATGATTTCCTCATACTTTGCTTGTATGTAGATGACCTCATCTATACAAGCACTAATCCAAGGATGATTGAAGAATTTAAGAAGGCGATGATGTCCAAGTTCGAAATGACTGACCTTGGACTTATGAAATACTTTCTGGGCATGCAAGTCAAACAAAGCCCAGGATGTATATTTCTCTCTCAAGAAAAATATGCTGAAGATCTGCTGAAAAAGTTCAAGATGTAAGAATAATTTTATACGGTATTGTATTTAATTATTATTACGTTATTTTGGACCTATAGTTAATCTTAAGTTAATGCGGTAATTAGCTAAATATAATAGTTGGGCTTTTCAGTGGGAGTAGCCCAGTTAATTTAATTGTTGACGGACCGATTAAATTAATTAGGTTAAGAAGCCCGGTCCTCCTCTCGCCCTTATTAATGTGCTAAACCGTTATTAGCTCATATCAATAATTGTAAAAACACAAATTAAGGGATTAAAGGGAAAAGAGAGGAGAAACCAGAGCTTCTCATCACTCCACCGTGAAACAACCTCACGCACCACCATCGCCGTGCCGCCGCCAACGCCGCCCATAACCGCCGTTTTTCGACGCCGTCTCGCCGCTCTCGATCATGTCGGACCAAGGTACGTAATTCTCCATGTGATTTGTTTCTAATCGAAGGTCCTGTGAACGAATTAAGTTTGTATCGTTCGTAACTAGGTTATTATCGTTTGTACCTAGTTTACATGTGGTATCAGAGCCTTGTTGTGATTAGAAACTTATCCATAATTATCGGACTCGTTTATGATTATCGGACTCGTTTTTGGGGTCAATTTTGGTCGTTTAAAGTTGCTGATTTTGGGTCTGTTTTGGTCTGTTTTGGCCAAGTTTTTGGGTCTGTTTTGGCTCGGTTTAATTTGTGATTGGTCGGTTTTTAGGTCGGCAATTTTTGGTGGTTGTTTTGGTGAAAATTTCATAGTGTATGGTTGATTTTAATGGTTTTGTTTATGGATATTTGGATTAAGTTGCACGTAATGATGATGATGTGTGTTAATGGAGTTTCTTTTTATTTAAATGGTGTAATGGTGGATCTTTGTATTCTTTGTGCTTTGTCGTTGTTTTATACGGAGTATTGATTTAATTTTTGGTAATGATGATCTCATACGCACTTGTGTTTTGTACTGTTTTTGGTGTGTGTTACTCCGTATGTATAGCAAGTACATCTCTTGTTATTTATGCCTTTTCTTTTATTTTTATACGGAGTATTATGGTATGGTTAATGTTTGGTTCATTTTTATATACTCTGTATATAATATTATCGGATTAAAGAATTATTTGGGGTTTTCTGTGGGGCTTTCCCGTACACTTCCGCTGCGCTCTTTTATAGTCGATATAATTGTTTGAAATATCTCAGTAAGTTTGTTTGGTTGCACACACAGTCGCTTCCATTCATAAGAGATTGAAATTTCAGTAAAGAATTATTACACTATGAATGAGTGAAATCATTATTAAGTTGAGTTGAGTTACACCGCAGTGGACCATCTCATGTTCTTTGATTTCATTAAAGTTTAAATAAGCCTCAGACATTCACATTAAGCTTGAGTTACACCACAGTGGACTCAATTAAGACAGTGAAGGTCAGAATAAGCAAGTATTGAGGATAAATTACTAGCCCTTAGGTCTTACCCGCAGGTGGACCGGCGTATATTAGTGACTTATCCATAAAAGTGTAGAACACTTAATTAATTGAGATTAGACTGGTATAGGTTATCCGCAGATGCCGTACTTGGTTTAATCAAAATTATTAGGTTTCTCAATTATTGCACAAGTCTTATTCATTATTGCTAATTGTGTGTTTACTCAAAGACTAATGGTTGAGCATGTTTTCCAACTATGAAGTTGCTCAAAATAAGCTGCTATTTTATTGTCTCTCTCATTGCTTTCTTACTTTGGATCTAACTACATTTGAATGGATTGAGATTGTAACTTTCTCTATGTCCATGTTAAGTTTATTGATTGTTTGAAGGAGGGCCAGTCTTCTTTGTACTAAGTCGATGAGAAAGATTTGCGATGCCAAAGGCGTATAAGGATTGGAAAGACAAGGATGGTAACTGTCTTTCCTTTTTGCGTCTAGTCACTGCTGTGGACATTAAGAACTCAATTACAGAGGCTGAATGTGACACAACTAAGAAATATCTTGCAAAATTTAAGGAGAAGTTTGAGCCTTCTAACAAGGCATTAATTGGAAAGTTTCTCACTGAACTGTCTCATTGTAAGTATGATGAAAAGAAAATGGACATGGCTAAGCATATAATGCATATGCACAGCTTAGCCACTAAGTTGTTCAAATTGGGACTTAAAGTTGAGGATCCCATATTAACGCATTTCATCTTTGAAGGACTTCCTAAAGAGTTTGAGGCATTCCATGTCAGCTACAATGCTATAAAGGAGACATGGACAGTGGATGAACTTGCTAATAAACTTGTTCAGGAAGCCACGCGCCTAAGTAATGCTCAAGGGCATAATGTACCTCAAGCGCACTTTGTGCATAAAGGTGAGGGCTCTAAGGGAAAGGGACAGTCCAAAAGGAAGGGTGACGAAGCGATAAGTCAAGCTCATCCAGTATGCCAGGTCTATCAGGCAATAAGACTCTGGTGCTAATGTACACGTTTCTAACTTATTATTGGGCTTAAGTTCGACCCGAACCATAAAAGAAAATGAAAGAAACCTACTCATGGGAAATAAGTCTGAAGCATCCATTAAATTAAAGTTATAGGATGTTTTGGTTTAGAATTAAGTAGTGGATTTAAATTACTTTAAGAGGATACATTTTTTTGTTCCATCAATGTCTAGTAATTTAATCTCATTATCTAAACTGGACAGTATTGATTTTTCTGTGACTTTTGGAAACGGTTCTTTCAGTTTATTTAAAGATAATAGTATTGTTGGTGTGAAACGTGTAAGGTCGAATGAGAACTCAGCGTTCTTGTGGCATAAAAGGTTGGCCCATATTTCGAGGGAAAGAATGATGTTGTTAGTAAAAGACAACATTCTTCCTTCTCTTGATTTTACTGATTTTGGGACGTGTGTGGAATGCATTAAAGGCAAGCAAACCAAACAAATTAAAAGGGGCGCCACAAGGAGCACTGCTCTTTTAGAGATCATTCATACAGACATATGTGGTCCATTTGATGTTCCCTCCTTTTCTGGAGAGAAGTATTTCATCACCTTTATAGATGATTATTCACGGTATTGCTATATTTACATGTTGCATGAAAAGTCTCAATCAGTAAATGCCGTAGAGCTTTACATTAAGGAGGTTGAGCGGCAACTTGGAAAGAAAGTGAAAATCATCAGATCTGATAGAGGTGGAGAATTTTATGTTAGATATGATGAATCAGGACAACATCCTGGTCCATTTGCTAAACTTCTAGAAAGCTTGGGTATTGTCGCTCAGTACACAATGCCAGGTTCACCCTGGATGAACGGTATCGCTGAAAGACGTAACAGAATCCTATTAGAGGCTGTAAGGGCAATGATGAGTATGACAGACTTACCCAAATCATTGTGGATGCACGCACTTATGACTGCAGTGTATGTCGCAAATCGGGTTCCTAGTAAGGCAGTTTCAAAGACTCCATTTGAACTGTGGAAAGGATGGAAACCGAGCTTGAGACATTTACACATTTGGGGTTGCCCCGCAGAAGCACGCATCTACAATCCTCAGGAGAAGAAACTCGATTCTAAAACCATTAGCGGGTTTTTCATCGGGTATACTTCTAAATCAAAGGGGTATAAGTTTTACTGTCCTAAACACAGCACTAGAATAATAGAGACTGGAAATGCCAAATTCCTAGAGGATGGCGAAGTCAGTGGGAGAATTGATGAGGTCATCATCAATTAGATTAGAGAGGAAACTTCGGTTCCTATTTCTGTACCTCTAATCTCTAATCATGGCGTTCTAATCGACGATGTCGATGCAAGGGAACAATATAAGGATGATGAACCTCAACCCATCAATGTGACTCCTGCCATTCCTGAAGTCATTAAAGTGGCAGATACACCTATAGCTGAGGCTCCTGTAAGGAGGTCCACAAGACCTCGTAGGTCGGCTATCTCAGATGACTATGAGGTTTATATGCTCTGACATGAGTTTGACATAGGATTGGATAAAGATCGGTGGCGTTTTCCTGGCCGTAAAAGGCAATGATTCTGATAAATGGATTGATGCCATGCATGAGGAATTGAAATCTATGACTACAAATAAAGTATGGGAATTAGTTGCTCTACCTAAAGGGCATAAGGCAGTCGACAGTAAATGGGTCTTTAAGACCAAGCGCGACTCCCTTGGCCAAATAGAGTGACATAAAGCCCGCCTTGTAGCTAAAGGTTTCAACCAGAAAGAAGGCATCGATTACAATGAAACCTTCTCTCCAGTTTCGAAGAAGGATTCATTAAGAATCATTTTGGCGTTAGTAGCTCATTTTGATCTAGAGCTATATCAAATGGATGTGAAAACGGCATTTCTGAATGGAAGTTTAGAGGAAGAAGTCTACATGTCTCAACCTGAAGGTTTTGTTGAAGACGGTAAAGAGGACCTAGTCTGTTTATTAAAGAAGTCAATATATGGACTTATGCTAGCCTCTCGGCAATGGTATATTAAGTTTCATGATACCATAACTGCCTTCGGTTTTACGGAAAACATTGTTGATCAATGTATATACCTGAAGGTCAGTGGGAGTAAGTTTGCCTTTTTAGTCTTATATGTTGACGATATTTTGATCGCCAGCAGTGTTCTAAGCTTACTTAAGGAGACCAAGAGTTTCTTATCAAGTAACTTTGAGATGAATGATATGGGTGAGGCGTCCTATGTGATAGGGATAGAAATATCCCGTGAAAGGTCACAAAGGACATTAGGCCTGTCTCAGAAGGCATATATCTCAAAGGTACTAGAGAGATTCAGTATGACTGGATGCAATTCCAGTATAGTTTCTATTCAGAAGGGCGATAAGCTTAACTTGAAGCAATGTCCCAAATCTGATGAGGAACGTAAGAGAATGCAAGATATCCCTTATGCTTCAATAGTTTGAAGCCTTATGTATGCCCAAGTCTGTACCAGACCGGACATCAGTTTTGCAGTAGGTGTGCTGGGTCGCTATCATAGCAACCCTGGTATGGAACACTAGAAGGCTGCGAAAAAAGGTGTTAAGGTACTTACAAAGGACTAAGAGTCACATGCTCACTTATAGGCATTCTGATCAGCTTGAAGTGATTGGCTACACTGATTCAGATTTTGGTGGATGTGAGGATAGCCGAAAGAGCACCTCAGGTTACGTGTTTGTCTTAGCGGGAGGAGCCATCTCCTGGAAAAGTGCTAAGCAAACTATTATTGCATCATCCACTATGGAGGCCGAGTTTGTAGCGTGCTTTGAGGCTACAAATCAAGGATTATGGTTACGGAACTTAATTTCGGGGTTGAACGTTCTGAGCTCGATCGTAAGACCGCTGAAAATCTTCTGTGACAATGCTGCGGCCGTGTTCTTTTCGAAGAACGATAGGTATTCTAAGGGTATAAAACACATGGAAATGAAATACCTATCAGTTAAAGAGGAAGTTCGGAAGAGAGCAGTATCTGTGGAGCACATTTCGGCCAGTGCTAATATAGCAGATCCACTCATTAAGGGGCTATTACCCAAGACATTATTGATGCATGCTAGCCTTATGGGTCTTGAGAATAGCACTTAGTATTATGTTATGTGGATTGCTAGTGTTTTGAAAAGATACTGTGTTTGATCAACCTTATGTTATGAATATTCCGAATTATTCTGTTTTCACATTATTGTTTTATGTGTACACATGATTGGTGGTTGAAAACAGAAATAGTCTTTTCCTAGAGACATTAAAGGGACCATTATGCTTACTCCTCTATACGGATCGTTTGTCATGAGACAGCATTCAGTAGTAGATGGAAGGAACCATGTTGAGTAGATAATGTGGAACCGCCATTACTCTATTGTTGTTTCAGAACTCTCGAGGTAATTAAGATAAAGCCATTAAGTTGATTTAGCGCCCTTTGCAAACTTATGTTTACCTGCATATAACAGTAAGAAGATGTACCTATGGTCCAAGTGGGAGAATGTAAGAATAATTTTATACGGTATTGTATTTAATTATTATTACGTTATTTTGGACCTATAGTTAATCTTAAGTTAATGCGGTAATTAGCTAAATATAATAGTTGGGCTTTTCAGTGGGAGTAGCCCAGTTAATTTAATTGTTGACGGACCGATTAAATTAATTAGGTTAAGAAGCCCGGTCCTCCTCTCGCCCTTATTAATGTGCTAAACCGTTATTAGCTCATATCAATAATTGTAAAAACACAAATTAAGGGATTAAAGGGAAAAGAGAGGAGAAACCAGAGCTTCTCATCACTCCACCGTGAAACAACCTCACGCACCACCACTGTCGGCTGCCGCCCAACGCCGCCGCCCATAACCGCCGTTTTTCGACGCCGTCTCGCCGCTCTCGATCATGTCGGACCAAGGTACGTAATTCTCCATGTGATTTGTTTCTAATCGAAGGTCCTGTGAACGAATTAAGTTTGTATCGTTCGTAACTAGGTTATTATCGTTTGTACCTAGTTTACACAAGATGGTTGATTGCAAGCCAGTAACAACACCAATGACCACCAATGAGAAATTATCCAAGAATGATGGACAAGAAAAGGTGGATGGATCAACATACAGAAGTTTAGTTGGATCACTGATCTACCTTACAAACACAAGGCCCGACATAGTCAATTCAGTAAGCGTCGTCTCTCGGTTCATGAGTGAACCTAGCAAGGCTCATTTCATGGCAGCAAAAAGAATTCTTAGATACATTAAGGGTACAACAAATTATGGGATTATGTACAAGGCAGAAGATGATTGCAAGCTTAAAGGATTCACAGACAGTGATTGGGCAGGAAGTGTCGACGACAGAAAAAGTACAAGCGGGTACGTGTTCCAACTTGGATCAAAAACAATTTCTTGGTCATCTAAGAAGCAAGCTACAGTTGCCCTATCATCAGCAGAAGCAGAATACATATCAGCTACAAGTGCAGCATGTGAAGCAATTTGGCTAAGGAGAATTCTAAGTGATCTCCAACAAGATCTGACAGACTCAACAACAATCCATTGTGATAACATGTCTGCAATCGCAATGACCAAGAATCCAGTATTCCACAGCCGCTCAAAGCATATCGAGATACGACATCACTTTATTCGAGAGCTCGTGGAAAGTCAAGAGATCGTGTTACAATTTTGCAAGACGGGAGAGCAACTAGCAGATATTTTCACAAAAGCACTTCCAGCTGAAAAATTCATCGAGTTTAGACAACAACTCGGCGTACAAGATTTTTCAGATTAGGGGGAGTGTTAAAAAATAATAATCTTGAAAAATCTAGTAGGCTAATTTCTAGAATAATCTAGCAAAATAATTTATGTGCTTAGTTACTAGATTAGTCTACATAAATCATGAACTAAATATCTAGAACAAAATCTCTAGAGTAATCCGCATATGTCGGTTAAGGCTTGTATAACCGACATACACTCCTATAAATACCTATTGTATGCAACTCAAGTATGTATGTTTCCAATAACAAAACATTATCCACTTCCATTGTCTCCAAAACCCACTAACTCCTTAGCTAATTGTTTAACAATACAAACACAAACACCTTGCCAATATTTCACGAAAATAATTTTCTAACAAACTATACTCTAACATAAATTGAGTTCCTGTAGAAGAAACATTAACAAACAAAGGAGTAATTCTTAGAACTTTTGTAACTCAAAAAAATATTATTCGTAATTATAATATAAAATGGGTTTACAAGTGAAAATATCAATAACCAATTAATTAACAACAATTGAAAAAGAAAAAAGCACAAAAAAAAATTTACAAATTAAATAGAAGACAAAATATGAAATTTTATGTTTTGAAAACTGAAAACTGAAATAAAATAAAAAAGGTGAAACGGAGAGGATACAACTTTCCGGTCAAGGTGGTTCAGACAACACTACGCGTAGAATTGAGAAAATGAAAATTAACGACAATGCCCCAACAAATACAAACTATTGAACTAAAGAAATTAGGACATAACACAGCTCTAAACATATCTAATAATTTCACACTCAAACCAGAATAGTTTTTCTCGCCCATGTGTTTTAAGTTCACTTTCGATTCAATTACTCTATGCGGGAATGATGGCAAGCAGAATGCCGCTGGAGGAATCTGAAAAAAAGGAAAACAGATGAGAACTCGAATAGTGAACTGGTGAGTCAATTAGAGGCTGTACGAAACGTTACAGGAGCAGTACCAAACAACATACCTCAGAGTTGTAGAATTTCAAAGGACGCCTGCTGTTCATTTGGTCCTCGGATTTGTCAATGGGGTTCACCGGGTGCTTGAAATTAACCGCTGGACCCTCAGTGGAGCAAAAGCATAAATCCGATAACACCACTGAAATTCATGTAACATAAAATATGTTTAACACGCTTTCCTCATCTTATTAATTACTTCAGAAAACTTCGAAATACTTAAAGGAACATTAATCTTCAAACTACTAAGTATTGGGGAAGGAGAGAACATATGCCTTGGGTACGTAGGAACGGTAGTCCATGCATAGTTGACGGAACCCTTGAAAATCTGGGACAGTTTGAAACATTGTCCTCAACGATATGCATGTGAAGCCAAATACTTTACGGCTGCGTGCACTGCAACTCCACGCGGTCGAAGTGCCTTTGCGGCCAGGCTGAAAACGGCTTCTCAAAAAGCTCCTGCGCAGGACTTCTCAAACAATGGACGTGAGTTTTAAGAACTCAATCGATGACTGACATTTGTATATTTATTTGTATATTTATTCTCAGAGACGGGAAGGCTAACCTATTGGAACATGATGAATCGACAATGACAACGTCGTAAGTTCCCTCTGGAGCCGCCTTTAAGAATGCAACTCCTGTGAAATTTCAAACAATAATCAGCCAGTCGCTTTAGAAAGCAAGGTAACGACTATTTACGGATTAAGGAAAGAACGATAATTACCATCACCGATATGCAAATAAACTCGAGGGTCCTCGTATCCAACAGTTAAGTCAGGGAAAAATTCCTTTGAGACCTACACGTTTAAACACATAAATGAAAAAGATGTAGACAAAAATGAAGACGGCTGAAAATCTGAAAAACCTTTTTGGGATTAGGGATCGAACAGATAGGTAGGTGAGTAGTTTTACATTATAGCAGGCATACGCTCCTCATTGACTACATACTCTAAAGCTCACAAACAATACATGAAGCGGCTTGTATCTCGAATAGCGCCCTAAAACATTTATAATGTCATTCAATTTCATGGCTTGGATCTATCAACTTCGGAGCATCTACCAAAAATATTGACCACCTCCAAGTTAATGTACGATTAATCAAACTGAAATCCGTTTTATGAGCATCAAAATATAGAATGATGCGGAGAGAGTACAGGCAGCAAAACTCAAAATAGGTAACCAAGAAGAAAATTTTATTACAAAGGAGTTTGATTAATGTTAAACTACCTCCTTAAGGAGCCGCCTCATTTAATTTTGAAGCAAGTCAATGCATGCTTGAATTTATAAGTTTTGCCAAATTATGCATGTTAACATTTCTTGCAACAACTCAAAGTTAGGTACTTAGGTTGCGTATTAGAAAATAAGAATTGTTTTGGATAGGACGTAAAAAACTTCTAAATTAAATGACTGTTGCCTACTTAGGTTGCGTATTAGTATCTCAAACCTACAAAAACACGTAAAAAACTGAGGACGAAGCCCGAGCAGGCGGGTAGTTTAAGTGCTTAAAATGATACTGGCAGTGAAACATGTACAACGAATTATGGCACCTCAATTTATTTGGACCTGCTGCTGTCAATTAACAGCTGAATTAAAATCACCAAAGATTGAATCTTGAAACTCAAACATAAATAATAATTCACACTATAAGCTCAAAAACTCATAAATTCAATTAAAAAAAAAACCCACGTTGTAACTTGTAACTAAATAAAAGAAAAGGCAGAAACTTTTGGCATACCAATAATAAACAGTCCTACAAGCGGAGCACTGCCGATTCGTCTTCACCACAGCTAGTCTTGTCGCTTGACTCAGATTCTTTGTCCACGTTCACCACAGCCACTCTTGTCACCTTCTTGTCTGGCTTTTTACCGACTAATATTTGAGAAATCTAGCAAGCGAGACAACAAATGAAACCAAAATTAAGAAATCTAACAACCGAGCGAATAAATGAAACCAAACATTACAATCTATTAATAAGATTCAAGCTAAGCAGTGTAATCCAAACTAAGAGTTAAAAGATCGTTTGGGATTCCCATGAATTTTCCAAAGCGATCCTCTAATGCATTTCAACAAACACCTTGTGCGCATGGAGAAAGCACTTATATAAATCAAACACAACACACAAACTCATCAACCATAAACCTCAATAGAGCACATGATTGCAACAATCACAAAATCAACACACAAAAAACAATTAAATAGGAAAAACCTAAAAAGCGAGAAACAAAGGTGAAATGGGAAAATGATTACCATATCCGCCGCGGTGTTTGAGTTCAGCAAGGATGATCGTGTTAAAGATGAAAGCAGAAGGCTCACGAATTTCGTCGAGAAGCCGATCAAAAGGCGGATGGAGGATAGAAGTTTCTGTTTGCTTCATTTTTTTTGGGCGAGGCTATTAATAGGAAAGGGGAAAAATAGTTCAAAGTACAACCTCCCATTCTTGTGATGTCATCTTCAATTAATTGCAAACAGTATATAGTTAAGAAGTTAGGAAAATTGCTTGGAATGAAACTGCAAACAGGCATCTTGGTTAGCAGAACACGTGGTAACAGTAGAAGGAGGTAGAAGGGAAAGGAGGTTTGACGAAGTTTAAAGTTCTAGAAGACCAAACATTGGAAGGAGTTTATGTTGTGTAGGCCACTGTGACTGTAATAGGAACATCATCAACTTGCAAGAACCACAGCTCCCTTGAAAAGGGGGATGCCTCCACGTGGCAAACTACAGTGGTACACAGTCACTGTAAGAGTAACATTATCAACTTGCAACAACCACAACTCCCTTGAAAAGGGGGAGTCTTCCACGTGGCATCCCACACGTGCTCAACAACACTGTAAGAGGCAGATGCAAGAGGAAGCTTCAAACCGGGTGGGTAAAAGGTTAGGCAAAGTTGGTAATTCTAGAAGACACATCATGGCAAGAGGTTTTTTGGCAAAACGTACTGTTACTGCAATAGTTCATGTATCCTTCTCTTTTATAGAGTTAGGATTAGGATTAGGATATAGTGTGATGATGACTTGCAGAAGTAGTGTTAATAGCACAAACTGAAAAGTCTGAAAAACACCACACAACAAATAAAGCTTCTTGCTTGGTTGTTCTTCATTGAACACCATTTTTTCAATGCGGTACAAAATGGCCTTTAACTGCTTGTTACCAGAATTCTTTTGTTGCTTCTCAATTTCAATGGCTGAATCTCCAACAGAGCGACCACATTGGTCAATTTCGATGCATGACAATGTCACAACGTCACTGAACTCAGGCGGAATCTCTTTGAGGCGCTTACATCCTCGAACGATTAACCTCTCTAGACATGGAAAGTGATCATCAGATGCTTCCCATTCTTCGACATCAAGACTTTCGAGTATCAAGTATTTTAGACTTGGAAACTCGTACTGTGTTACCCATTTCTTCCCAGTGAAGGCACCGTTCTGTAGTTTTAGATACTCCACATGAGGCAAGGCAACAATTTTTTCCATTTCGGACCATGGAAGTACAAATTTCGATAACGATATCTTTTTTAGGCTGGTGGGCAAAATGGGAAGGCTAATCTTGAAGGATAAGGGTGACAAGCCCAAATAAGAGGCTTCCAAAACTTCAAGACAATTGAGAGAATCCAAAGCAAGAAATCCATCTGAACTTTTGGGCACGCAAAGTATGCATTTTAACTTCCGGAGGTTTGGTAACCTATTGATCGCGTCCTTGCACACTTCACAGCGACAAAACTTGACAGTTTTTAAGGTTTGTAGCTGAATACAATCTGAAGGGCTTAAGCTCTTAGCGTTGAAGTAAATATGGGGACTCACCGTAAGGTGTCGCAATTTCTTCAGACCAAAAAAAGTGTCAGGAATCCCAATTCGAGCTGCATCCTTGCCACCTTTGATGATTAGAGTTTCAAGGTTCGAGAGCTTATTAATTGTGGAAGGAATACAATTCGTCAAGCCACCAATTGCCAAGTACCTCAAATGGCTCATCTTTATTATACTTTCAGGGAAGCTATCTCCCATATTGGCCCTTTCCAGGTCCAGTACATTGAGTAACCGGAAATGTCTCAAGATGGAGGAGGCTTCACCATAATTGATAGACATGCATGAGATACAACACTCCGAATGTATCAAGGAGCGTGTACGTGGTATCGATGATATGGGTTTTGCCAGCAAAAACTTGTGGAAGCAAACGTGTAAGCGCTGTTGCAAATTTGGAAAGTGTTTCGAGTCGTCCAATCTGTAAGAAAAGAGACAGATAACAAAGTGATCAGTCGGTGTTCGTAATGCCTACAGTGGCATTGTACTGACCATTAGACTCAGACTGAACATACAATATTTAAAAAAAAAAACAAAAAAAAAAACATCTAAAATTCGAAACTATACGAAGGCCAGATAGTGAACACTCCCTCTGATTCAGTCATTTGTTTTCCTTTTTATTTTATGAAGGGGCCCAAATTGACGGTTTCTTCGTAAAAATTATCTTTCAATACATTAAAATTGATTACACGGGAAGAGAATGGTCGTACCCCGTCAAAAATGATTTTAAGTTATATAAAATGTTGATATTTGCTCATTTCCAAAACAATGATTGAATCAGAGGGCTGAACAAAATCCAATTACGTCTGCTTGTTATATTTCACATTTCAACTGCTTGTTATTTAGTAAATACATGATAAATTATTAACCATATTATGAAGCTGATTATACCTTGTGAGCATAAACTGTTCCTGATCTCCTTTCCATATGCAGAACTCTCGCAGAAGATCATGCATCCTGCATGAACGAGTCTGACCATCGGTCCCTTTTTTGGAAATTATTAGCAAACTTCGACTGATTAGGTCCTTCAGGTAACCTTCCGCTGCCTTTTCTATTAAATCTAAACTGAGGTGCTCGTTCGTTTTATCTATAAATCTCTCAGCAACCCACAACTGTACTAACTTTGACCTACGAATCTCACCGCGACGTATGGGTGTGGGTGTGGACATCAATGCCCCACAGTATAGAAAGCACTGTTTCAGATGATCAGGTAGATGTTTGTAGCTTAGCTCCAGTGTTTTTAAGACGCCGTCTTGACTTTGCACCAAAGAATTTAGATTCTGCGCAACTTGCTCCCACTCTTGTTTGTTCTCATTTACGTTCTTAAGAACTCCAGCCATCAGCACTAGTGACAGTGGTAGCCGTCTGCTTCTGTCTGCAATTTCCATCCCAATTTCACGTAAATGCTCAGGAAATCCATTAGACCCAAATATATTGTTCTCCAACAGAAGTCGGCTGTTCTTCGTGGAAAGAAGATTAAGACCAATGCAAGAGGCATCAGAACTAGAAGCATGCAAACCAACATCCTTGTACCGGCTTGTTAACAAGATTCGATTCTGATCATTGCCTTGTGGAAAACACACTCTTAACTCATTCCATGCTTTAATATTCCATACATCATCTAAGACGATCAGATAATTCTTCTTTTTCATTAGACATTGACGTAGCTTCGATGCTAAATCGTCATCATTGAGCTCTTTGATATCCTCACATGGTCCCTCAATTTCATTCAAGATTTGTAGGAGCAACCCTCTCTTTTGATAATTTTGAGAAACGTAGCACCAAGCACTACAATGAAAGGAGCCAGCAACTGCTTCATAAACTTTCATGGCTAGAGTTGTCTTGCCCAAACCAGGCATTCCAACTATTGAGATAACTTCACGCACTCGTGAGCCCGTCGTAAGTTGCTTAATCAGTTGCTCTTCCACATCCTCGAAACCAATAACTTTGGCTTTTAGTGGCTTGGCCTCCACCTTTGGACTTATTGTATTTGAACTATCACCATCAGCTAATAGTCGTAACTTAGTGGATTTGATATCCTCTCTGATAACCTTGACCCCTTCTAAGAAGCTGGATATCCACTTCTCAAAAAACCAGTCAGGAACTTTATCATCCCCTTCTAAGGTATCCAGGGCATTTGCCAATTTGCAGCCTAGGCTCGATATCCGAGTCCTAAGGCACTTTATCATCCTCAGTTCATCTTGATTCGACGAGATGTCTGATTCTTCGAGAAAGGAATTGCAAACGTCTAAATCATCGTGCAGCTCTCGGATTTGGCTACGGTTGTTCATCTTCTTGAGATTTGCAAGAAGAATATTAAGAGATCCCATTTCAGTAGTGGGTAGCTTGGATGGCGATAGCTTTGTATATTTCAAATATACTTGCCTGACAGTCGCGCTGATGCACTGGACAACCTCCTTCAGTTGAAAAAAGATGCTCACTTCCGATTTATGCACATGACTAACGAAGAAAAACACACCAGCTTCAGCAATCCCTGCTCCAATATCAGTGAGAAGCTCATCGTATTCTTGCTGCTCATAGTACTCCATAAGTGGATCAGTGAGAATACATTTCAAAACAGTGAGATCCCTTAGCACAGTTCCCACATGATCCTTCGTAGATGAAACAACACTGGCATCAGTTCTTATGACTCCCCCGAGAAAGTGTATTAACACTTTGACGGGTGCCAGCATTTGCACATGGCGGGTTACAACACAATGTCGCACGTTCCAAACTGTGCAGCCAAGCAATGCCTCAAAATTTATGATAACTTTTGGTTCCCGAATATGATCCAGCAACAACTTCAAAGGAACGGTTTTATCAGCTTTGTCGACCAACTGCAAAAAGGATAGACATGATGCCCTGTCAATCAACTCTTCCAGAAATGCTGACTCTTCCAAAAATGTCAACAAACCATTCAGGCTTTTCCTTCCGATGAGCAGATTTCCTGCTATCTGATGTAAGCTTCTAAAGAGTATTGCTGATTCATAAACCACATTCTCCTCTCGAAAATTTGGCTTGGGTTCACAAGTCCGCATATTACTAAGAATTTCACATTGAAAATCAGCGAAATCTAACCCAAATTCCTTGCTTAAACGAGATAATGACGACGGTTTTGAATCTCTAATTTTAGCACAGATTTCCTCAACATCTAGCCTGTACATTGTTAGTTTTTGCACCATGTCAGAAAGTAGGAATTCAATCTTTTCACCAGTGACTTCTTCGCCAATAAAATTCTTTCTGAATGAGAAACACCGAATGTCCCACCCTGCGCAGCGTACCACATCTTCAATATGGATCCTTATAACACGCAAACGTGGATTCTCAATACACCAATTTTTCGTGCATCTAAAAAATGATATATAAAAATCCAGTTCCAAAATAATGGGATATACATGTGCTATATCCTTGTGACACTGACATCCATTTCTTCCATTTCTGAAATACTCATCATTTATGAAATCTTGAATTGAACAATGAACCACCATCTCATCCTTTTTATTAGTCTGTATAAGTTGATGTTTTATCTGATTAATCTTCGCAACTAAACTTGTAAACTTGGTCCCTGCAGAAGCATCAACAGCAGATCCAGCTTCCCACGCCAAGACATTAACATGCGTAGAAACTGCATTTAGTTTCCCGCGGTCAATCAAACCATCTGACGAACGTCTCAAAATATTTTTCAAGAACTCCATTTCATTTATCACGTCCGTTATGTCTTCCCCTCTAGCTAATCCCAAAAGATGTCGATCAGTTAAAACCTCCATGAGGTCCTTCTGCAGGGAGTCAATCAAACCGTAAAGAGTTTCACTTTTCACTGGGCAACTATCTGGAGCACACAACTTCAGCAATGATAAGATATGATAGTAGGCCTCCTCTGCTTTCAAAGCAACACCTATACTCTTTTCCTGTAGCTCAGAAATCCTTAAATTCATTACGTCATCAAAATTTTCCGCCGTAAATAACTGGAGGATAAGTGCTGTGTTAAAATTCACCGACTACTTTGCGTCATCACTTACCTCACTACATTTCGGCTTCACCAAGTTTACACGATGAAGTATGACTTTGCGTTACCGTCCTACTCTAGTTTTAAGTTGTATGTTTTTGACAAAATGTGTTTTGAGCAGTTTTCATACAGTGTCTTTAGTAGTATAAATAGGAGTGTAATATTATGTTTGTAGCATGCAGAAAATAAGAAAAACAAAGTGTGAGAAGTAGAGTGCAGAGAAAGCAAAACAAACACATAAATAGAGAAGTGTAAGAGTGAAAAGAATAGTGTTGTAATAGTAGCTTATTAATTGTTTTGTTGTGCAAGTGCAAAATCTCAGCAAACATTATTCGTATCATTGAGCATTTTAGTTTTTGGTGCTATTATACTTTTTACTCTTACAAATTGTTCATTTTCTGTGTCAATCCACTTATAAAACCCCATATATTCTTTACATGCTGCGGCATCTCGAGAAACACTAGCCATACTGTTGTAAATGTCACGTATCTTAGCATCAATGTCGTTCAACTTCCCAAAGTTCCATTTTTTCACTAGCATAACAAAATTTCTGACAAAGCTTAGGCTCTCTTGAATGGATTTTGCAATATCTGTATCGTCATCCAAGCGCTGAGCATAATTCCGTAAACAATTGACTACAGTTTTCATTTGCTGTAAATATTCCAAAAACTCCTCATACAAAATCGGTTTGAAGTTATCCTCTAAACGGTCGCAAGACGACGACTGACATTCATTTACCAAATCTTGTGGTTCGTCCCATGGTTTTGTGAAAAATATGTAAAAAATAAAGACAAAAAAGGAGAAGGTAAGAAAAATAGCATAAATACCAGTTTGTGAACAAATCCATTGAAAGCCCCAAAATGTCATTGAGAATTGAGAATTGAGAATTAAGTATTGAGAATTGAGAATTGAGAATTGAGAATTGAGTATTCAATTATTCATATTCATATTGGATGTAAACCCATGGAAATTTGATGACCACTTATTTCAATACCGCGTGAGTAATAGAGCCTCCAATCGGGTCAGTCGAGTCGGGTTTAGATCGGGTTGGTTTGGGTCTTATCGGCTCAAAATACTCTTTCGAGTGGAGTTTGGATTGTTGTCGGGTCGGGTCATGTCGGGTTAAATAGTGTATCTGGTCAGGTTGGGTCATCATTGGGTTTGCGATTTTATCGAATTATATTTAGCCGCTAAAACAAGTTTTTCGACCATTATTTGATTTAATTCTTTCATTATTAAGTCAAATGTATAAACTAAATACTAATATTCTTTCGATTTAATCAATGCTAAGCTTAATAATTACCGAGTCATCAATTTAATCGGGTCGGGTCCGGGTTGGATTCGAGCCGTTGATTATCGGGTTATGTCCGGTTGCAGATCATCAATTGATTATCGGGTCGTGTTGGGTTGCGGGTCTTTGTCGGGCCAGGCCGGGTCGGTTTCAGGTCACAATATTTTCGTCTATTGGGTCGGATTTCGCTCGGGTTCGAGTCGGGTCAGCCTTGCCAGCTCTAGTGAAAACAATCTCATTTGTACTTGATTATATAGTTTTTGTACTATTTTAGTGATAATTATAATGAGTAAGTCTAGCATAAAATCGTTTCACACATGCGACGAAATTCTTATGACTAAATGTGATTACAAGTATTATAATGTTTAAAGTGACCACTTTAACGCTTAACGTGACCACTTTAAAACTCTATAAAATGGTCACTTTAAACGTTAAAATAATCACTTTAGACTTTATAGTAGACACATTTTAGTTGCAAATATTCCGCCGCAAGCGTGAGACGATTTTATGTAAACAATAACCGTAAATGAAAAAAGAGAGAAAAAATAAAAAAGCCCTAAACGCGAGATTAATAACCGTAAATGAAAATAAATCCCCTAAACGCGAGAGTAATAATACCTGTAAACTTCAAGCCAAAAGATTAGAGGTGGCAAACGGGTCATTTCGATCGGTTTCGGATCAGTTTGTTTCGGATCGACTTCATTTGGTTTATCTGTGTTTTCGATTTCAATTCAGTTCAATTCAGTTTTGTTTCGATTACGAGTCTCAATCGGTTATAGATAATTTTTGATCAATTCGGGTTCAAGTCGGGCTAATGTCAGATCAGTTGATAATCGAGTCGAGTTATATTCAAATCAGATATTATTTAGAATCGGGTCATGTTCAGATAAGATATGAAAGAGTTGTATCCTCGATTTTGATTTCATTTTGAATTCACTTACGTGCTTCTAAATTTTCCGCATATGAAATTATGGGAAGTGATAAATATATTGCGAAATACAGGATAAAAATTTAAAAGTCTTACATTTTATATTATTTTAAAGATTTCGTTTTTGATGATTTTATTTGTCTCTTATTAAATTATAAGATTACTCTTAAAATGCGACTTTAACTTGGAATACTCTTACTTTATTGTTTGTCCCACATCGAAAGATTAATGTAAATGTGGTGAATTTTGTTGATATAAAGAGTTTCAATATCCCACATCGATAGAATAGCTAGAGATGAAGAGATATTATAGTTATAAATACTAGTTATCTTCATTATATTCAATTATCAAATCAATTAATACTCTTAAACATTTAGTTAAAGAGTTAACACGTTGATTTTAAACTACTCCGTAGTATATATGACTCTTGTTATGTAAACTAGCTTAGACAATAATATATATATTTATATTTATGTTTATATATGGTTAAATAATTCTTTTGGTTTGGTATAATCAATTATTTTTCAGTTCAATTTTCTTCGGGTTCGGGTGAAATAAATTCGGATTCAAAACAGCTCGAGTTTATTCGACTGTGGGTCTTTTCAGACATGTGTTGAATTTCGTTCAGTTTCAGTTCAAGTCATATCAGGTTACGGATTATGTTCAAGTTAAACTTTTCAGATGTTCGATTGGATGTCGATTCCAACAATTTCAGTCGGTTTATCGGGTTCGGTTTTATTTTGCCAGGTCTACAAAAGATCATAGTCAACAAATTTTTTTTTTTCTGAAAATGTCAAAAATACAAAAGATGATATTTCAAATAGTCGTAATTTTTTAAGGTGATGTAAGACAATAAAACCTTCTAAAAAAAAGAATTTGTATTGGTAAATTTTAAACACAAGCTTTGCTTACTTGCACCAAAATCACACAAATCCAAAAACTCATGTACTTCTATTGACACTTGACAGTAAAATAGGGAGCATAAATTTCTCACTAAAATCATTATAACGTTCATGGATTAACAATGTCAAAGTAAGTGTGCAAAGGTTGATGCTTAAGGGTCAATAATACCTGCAGAAACCAAAGAGCTTAAACATGACATCCGGTTTCTCTTCGAGTTTTACTCGCTGAATCTCCCCTGCTGAAGCAGCTATAACGCGGTTGGTGCAGAATAGTATCAATGTCTGCAACTCTGCAAGTTTGGAAGGTTTCCGAGATCATATGGAATACATTTCAGTGTGTCATAGTGATAGAATATACGTAAATATATGTATGGTATCAGAGCTAGGAATCCTACACAATGGGAACTAAATATTTCGTAACTATAAATAGGCTAGATAGATAATTACAGATTATGGTAACTAATCAAACTAATGACATAGTAAATAAATTACATATATTTACGTATATTCTATCACATAGCATCCATGAAAGACCTCCAGATTTACGAACCCGCCATTTTTGGGCTTCCAGTAGTTACCGACAAATGCATTGTCTTTCAGTTTAAGAACCACCAAACTAGGCAAGTTTTCGAGGGTTTCCATATGCTTCTGCCAGAATGCGTACGTCTTTGGTAGAGTCAACTGCCTGATGCTGCGCTGAAAACAGCTTTGCGTTGCAAGGAAGCTTATCTGAGAAGATCCCCTTGGTTCACTCTTTAATCTTTAAAATCTCCAGGTAGTTCAATCTTGAATAGTCCTCGAATTCTGCTTCTCCTAGGTAGATGTCTGGCAGATTCTTCGGATTGCCATGGATAAGAACTCCGCTATGCAGGTTTTTTTACACATGCATGAAAGAACTTGGAATATCAGCAACAGACGTCAAAACTTATTGCAATAGCAGGCAACCCCGTTTGCAATGGCCGAGACAAGAACCAAGAATAAGGCGGTACCCGTAGCTGTCATCCACGGTTTCAAATTTCGGCCGATGCTTCTAGTGTTGCCAGAGACGCCTTGGTATAGACAACATTTGATCAGAGATGTATAACGTGAATGAAAAATTCCAAAACTCAAACAAAATGTCCAAGACTGAATTATAATGCGTATCGACTACTTGTGTGAAATAAAACCCGTGTTATAATGTGGACTACTTACCAAATTTTTCAAATACAACATTTAGATATTGTGTGAACTGGTCACATTGATTATTGAACCTACATCTAATCTTAACTAGATACTCCACATTGGATAACCGACAATCCAGTCCACAATGGCCGAACCAAGTACGATTTATCGACATTATCATGACCAATATAAGACAATGGTGAAACTTAGTGTCATCCAATAACAACACATCGTCATTTTACCATAAACATAAACATACTACTTAAATAACGTGTAGCGGAACATAAAAGTCGAGAATATGTAGGGAGGTGAGGAAGGAGAGGGGAATACATCTGATCATCCAAAACCTGAAAAAATATCATTTTCAGGCATACATCTTAACAAAAGAGTACAAACCGTGATCAGACCTGCGTTCTCTAAGTTTGAGTCCGCCGACATGATGAAAAGCAGAGTAGAGGAGTTCACTGACTAGTTCGCATTCCCATTGACATAAAGAGCACAAACTGAAAAGCCAGAAAAACCCCCATGGACAAATAAAACTTCTTATTTGCTTGTTCTTCATTGAACACCATTTCTTTAATGCGAATAATAATGGCCTTGAACCTTTTATTACCTAAATAATTCTTTTGTTCATACTTAATTTTTTTGGCTGAATCTCCAACAGAGCGACCACACTTATAGATTCTGATGCAAGACAACGTTCCAACATCGCTGAACTCAGGCGGGATCTCTTTGAGGCGCTTACATCGTTGGACAATTAACTGCTCTAGACATGGAAAATGATCATCAGATGCTTCCCATTCTTCGACATCAAGATTTTCGAGTCTCAAGTATTTTAGACTTGGAAACTCGTTCTGTGTTGTCCATTTCTTCCCGCTGAAGGCGCAGTTGTATAGATTAAGATACTCGACACAAGGCAAGGCAGTAATTTTTTCCATTTCGGACCACGGAAGTTCAAATTTTGATAATGATAAAATTTTTAGGCTGGTGGGCAAGATGGGAAAGATAAATTTGAAAAATAAGGGTGACAAGCCCGAATAAGACGCTTCTACAGATTCAAGACAATTGAGAGAATCCAAAGCTGGAAATCCATTGTACCGTATGGACCCGCGAAATATGCATCTTAACTTCCGGAGGTTTGGTAACCTATTGACTGCATCCTTGCACGCTTCACAATGACAAATGATGACGATTGATAAGGTTTGTAGCTGTAGACAATCTGAAGGGCTTAAGCTGGTAGTGGTGAAGTGAACATGGGGCGTCACTGTAAGGTGTCGCAATTTCTTCAAACCAAACACAGTGTTAGGAATCCGAACTCCATCCTTGCCACCTTTGATGATTAGAGTTTCAAGGTCCGAGAGCTTATTAATTGAGGAAGGAATACAATCCATGAAGCCACGAATTGCCAAGTATCTCAACTGGGTCATCTCTAATATACTTTTAGGAAAGGTATCTCCCATATTAGCCCTTCCCAGGTCTAGTACATTGGTGCGTGTACGCAGTAGCGACCATACATGATATTTTGACTTACAAAGCACGTGCAAGCAAATGTGTAGGCGCTGTTGCAAGTTTGGAAAGGGTTTCGAGACATCCAATCTATAAGAAAAGAGACAGATAACAAAGTAATCAGTCGGTGTTCATAATGCCTACAATGGCATTATACTAACAACTAGACTCAAACTGAAAAAATAAACAATATTCCATTTCAGTTTTTCCGTCACATTTCATATTTGAGATTTACAAAATACCAAGTATTTGCCTCCCATTTGTATGAAAATGCCAAAAAGGCTTTAGGAAAACGTTTCAATAAAATGACAAATTTAAACCGTAGTATGAAGCCGATTATACCTTGTGAGCAAAAACTGTTCCTCCTTTCCTTTGCGTACGCAGTAATCTTGCAGGAGATCATGGACCCTGCATGAATAAATCTGACCATAAATCATTTTTTTGGAAACTATTAGCAAACTTCGATTGATTAGGTCCATAAGGCAATACTCTGCTATCTTTACTAAATCCAAACTCCGGTGCTCATCTGGTTCACCTATCAATCTCTCAGCAACCCACAACCGCACCAGCTTTGAACTACTAATCTCACGACGTGTGGATCTGGACATGAATGCCCCACAGTATAGAAAGCATTGTTTCAGATGATCAGGTAGATGATTGTAGCTTAGATCCAGTGTATTCAAAACGCCATCTTGACTTTGCACCAAAGAGTTTATATTCTGCGCAACTTGCTTCCACTCTTCTTTGTTTTCACCAATATTCTTAAGAACTCCTGCCATCAGCACTAGAGATAGTGGTAGCCGTCCACATAGGTCTGCAATTTCCGTCCCAATTTCACGTAAATGCTCAGGAAATCGCCTACGCCCAAATATATTTTTCGCCAACAGAAGTCGGCTGTTTTTCGCGGAAAGAAGACTAAGGCTGATGCAAGACTCATCAGAACTAGCAGCATGCAAACCAACAACCTTGGATCGGCTTGTTAACAAGATTCGATTCCTATCATTGCCTCGTGGAAAACATATTCTTAACTCATTCCATGTTTTAATATCCCAGACATCATCTAAGACGATAAGATAATTCTTCTTCTTCATCAGAC
Organism: Dianthus caryophyllus; assembly: GCA_023091065.1. NCBI lineage: Eukaryota > Viridiplantae > Streptophyta > Magnoliopsida > Caryophyllales > Caryophyllaceae > Dianthus > Dianthus caryophyllus. The sequence goes on from CM041519.1 coordinate 35,262,628, forward strand.
ATTGATATAGCTTCAACGCTAAATCTTCATCACTGAGCTCTTTGATTTCTTCACTAGGTCCTTCAATTTCATTCAAAATTTGTTGGAGCAACCCTTTCTTTTGATAACTTTGAGAAACGTAGCACCAAGCACTACAATGAAAGGAGGCAGCAACTGATTCATAAACTTTCATGGCTAGAGTTGTCTTCCCCAAACCAGGCATTCCAACTATTGAGATAACTTCGAGCAATCGTGAGCCTGTCGTAAGTTGCTTAATCACTTGCTCTTCCACATCCTCGAAACCAATAATTTTGACTTTTAGTGGCTTGGCCTTCACCTTCGGACTGTTTTTGATGTTGACTATAATACGGTTGACCTCTTCTTTGAAGCTGGATATCCGCATCTCGAAAAACCAATCAGGTACCTCATCAAATATAACTAGAGTGTTTTTGATGTTGACTATAATACGGTCCTTGATCATCCTCAGTTCGTCTTGATTCGATGAGTTGTTTGAGTCTTCAAGAAAGGAATTACAGACCTGTAAATCCTCGTGCAGCTCTTGGATCTGTCCACATTTGTTCATCATCTTCTTGAGATTTGCAAGAAGATTATTAAGAGACATCATTTCAGTAATGGGTGCCTTCATTTCAGTAATGGGTGCCTTGGATGGCGGCCATAGTGTATATTTCAAATATACTTGCCCGACGATTGCGCTGACGCGCTGTACAACATCCTTCGCTCGAATAAAGATGTTCACTTTCGGTTCATGCACAAGGCAAAAGAAGAAAAACACACCAGCTTCAGCGATCCCTGCTCCAATATCTATGAAAAGCTCATCATATCCTTTCTGCTCATAGTGACCCATTAGTGGATCAGTGAGAATACATTTCAAGACAGCGAGATGCCTTCGCACAACTTTGGCATGACCCTTCATAAATGTAACAAAACTGGCATCACTTCTTATCACGCCCTCAAGAAGTCGTCTCAAAACATTGACGGGTGTCAGCATTCCTACACGGTGGGGTAAAGCAGAATATCGCATGTTCCAAACTGTGCAGTCAAGCAATGCCTCAAAATTGTTGATAACTTTTGGTTCCTCAATATTATGATCCAGCAACACCTTCAAAGAAACGTTTTTATCTGCTTTGTCAACCAACTGCAAATAGGATAGACATGCTGCCCTGTCAATCAAATCTTCCAGAAATGTCGACAGACCATCCATGATTTCTCTTCCGATGGGCCGATGTTCTTCTATCCGATGTAAGCTTCTAAAGAGTATTGCCAAGTCACAAACCACAGTCTCTCGAAAATATGGCTCGGGTTCACAAGTACGCATATTCCAAAGAAATTTACATTGAACATCAGCGAAGTCTAACCCAAATTGGTTGCATAAACTAGATGGTGATGAAGGTTTTGAATCTCTAATCTTAGTGCATATTTCCTCAACATCTGGCCTGTACAATGTTAGTTTTTGCACCATGTCAGAAACTAGGAATTCAATCATTTCACTGGTGACTTCTTCGACTTCTTCGACAATAATATGCTTTCTGAACCAGAGACTCCGAATGTCCCACCCTGCGCAGCGTACAACATCTTCAGTATGGATCCTTATATCTTGCAAACGTGGATGGTCAATAAACCATTTTTCTGTGCATCTAAAAAATGTCTGATAAAAATCCAACTCCAATATAAAACGATATATATGTGCTATATCTTTCTGACATGTAAAATAGTCATCATTTAAGAAATCTTCTATTGAACAATGAACCGCCATCTCATCCTTTTTATTAGTCTGCCTCAGTTCATTTTTTGTCTCATTAATCTTTATAGCTAAACTTGTAAACTTGGCGTGCGTTTTGTGATCATCCAGCTCTAACTTCTTCGCAGAAGCATAAACAGCAACACCAGCTTCAGAGGCCAAGACATCAACATGCGTAGCCACGGCATTTAATTTCCCGCGGTCAATGAAACCATCCGACGAACAACTCAGAATACTTTTCAAGAACTCAATATCGGTTATCATGTCCGGTATGTGTTCCTCTTCAGATAATCTCACATGTTGGAGATCAGTAAAAACTACCATAAGGTCCTTGTGCAGGGAGTCAATCAAACCGTAAAGAGTTTCACTTTTAACTGGGCAACTATCTGGAGCATACAACTTCAGCAATGATAAGATATCAAAGTAGGCCTCCTTTGCTTGTAAAGAAGCACCATTACTCTTTTCCTGCACCTCAGAAATCCTTAAATTCATTGCATCATTAAGTCCGTCAAACTGTTCCGCCATTAACAAATGAAGGAGAAGTGCTGCATCCCGTGAAACACTAACCATACTGTTGTATATGTCATCTTTCTTAGCACCGATGTTTGACTTCCAAAAGTTCCACTTTTCCGCAAACATAACAAAATTTCTTACAAACCTTAGGCTCTCTTCAATGGATTTTGTACTAGCTTTACTGTCATCTAGGCTCTGAGCATACTTCAAATTATCCAGGACACAATCTGTGAAAGCAATCCAATTACAGTCACCTACACGAGTGTCATGATAGAAGCTGGTAGCATCTGGCCTGACGAGAAGTGTTTGTACAATCATGTGTTCTACGAATTTGATCAAGCATTCTGGTCGTCCTTCAATTCTGAAACGCCTTTTTGTTTCCTCATAAGCTTCGTGACTTCTTACACGATAACATGTCATATACGGCATGATGTACCTGACTTCAAAATTTAAGGTTTTGATTTTGTCCTTTAGTTTCGGAAAACAACAATTGATTACCGTTTCCATTTGCTGCAAATCCTCCAAAAGCTTCTCATAGTAACTCAATTTATATATATCCTCTGTACAGTCGCGAGAAGACGCATATTCATTTACCAAATCTTGTAGTTCATCCCATGGTTCTGTAAGTAGGAATCATTATATTAAAACCACATTACGAATTCCATTAACAGTTCTCTTGACTATGAGGCCAAATGTACGAACATTCACAAGCAAACGACTGCTTCTAAATACAGATCGGCCAACTACTGCTTCACAATACGGTAAGCATAAATCCTCTTAAATTATTTACGGAGTATTTAGTTTTTTATGATGATTCCAATTTTCAAAAGATAAGTCATCTTCAATTTTTAAGTTACGATAGCAATTATCGAAGATGTCCTAGTCTAATAATTAGGACAGAGATATCGGGGACTGTAACTGTAAGTCTTGTGGTCGAATCTCCTTTCTCGAGTTGTAATGACTTTGTGCCTCCTTATGAACCAAAAACAGGTTATAGTAGCAATTCTAATAATAAAAATGTTTCTTATTATATTGCAAAGTACTTCCTCCATTTCGACCAAAAGGGAAAGGGGAGACAAATAAAATTGACCCTAATAGGAAATTGGGAATAAACATTTAATATTGACCCTAGAATGTTAATTGTTAAGGCTAATTGTGACTATTTTTAAGTCAAATTGACCACTTTTTACTCGATATTAATGACAAAAATTAATAGAACGATCTCATTCTAGTGCTAATTGTTAGGAGGAATGAACTAGTAATTAGTGTATATTGGTACAATGTATTAGTATTAATTACGGGCTTGTTAGTATTCCCGAGTTAACTACTCGGTTTTCTCCCCTACTCTATATATTGTATGGTTTACTAATGAAATGGCAACACAAATCCCTACTTAATATTATCTTCTTCCTTAATTCATATACTAGCTTAACACCCGTGAAAAATCACGGGGTTGCTTTAATTTTTCTTATAAGTTTATTATATAATTTATAAATAGATTGTGTTCAATGTGAATAATACATAATATATTGTAAACACGTGATTTGATAATTAATCAATCAAAAAGATAATACGGAGTAATGGTTTATTCATTGAGTATATGTGGTCATATGGATATGTTTAAATTAAGTTCACACTAATTTGTAAACCCATCCCACACATTATCTCCTAAATTAAAAATCCGTTAATCATGACAGGAAATCATGCTAATGACATGTCAATTTAGGGTTAAAATGGCGGATCAATTTGACAAAATCAAATGAGACACTAATATAATTTAGGAGAACTCCGTAGTGTCGAATTTATGCTATAGAACTCCAATAGTACTCCGTAATATTATGGTATAAAAGCCCAAAACCCAACTAAACCCACCATTGAAATTAGAAATAGGATGAGGAAGACACAAAACCCTACATATTACTTCTTCAATCTTCACTTCTTCAGCCTTTCAATGTGAGTGAGAAAAAAAAAAAAAAAAAAAAAAAGGGAAAACATATCTCTCAATTTCTACATATAATACAGAGCACCTATTCATATTTTATAGGATGAATTAACTATGTTACTAATTGCAAAATAAAAGTAAGTTTTTCAAATTTTCAGTTTACTGTAGAATTAATTATCTTTTTTAAAGATTTTTTATGATTGAAAATTAGCTTATTTTATTTAAATTTAAATTTTCTCCATGGAACAAAAAATTTAAACAATTGCATGAAACTTCTGGAGTTGTGGATGATGGAATTAATTAATTAGTTGTTTTAAAACTTTTTTTTATGTATTGTGAGTCATTATTATGAATAATTTTATTAGTACTCAGTAGGTAAATTACTCCGTAGTAAATTGGTACCCTTAAAAAAAAAATTACTTTCTATTTATTCTAGACAGTTGTCTCAGGAAAAAAAAGACTTGCATTGATTGTTGTGTTAGTATAATAATAGATGGACAACTTACCCTTTGCTATACAACTGAAAAGCTACTTGACTAATTTTGGTGGACTATTTTGCCCTTTTAATGAGAGGGCTGGAAATTGCAAATGCTGAAATATTAGGCTGCCACATCAGCTTTGCAAAACTCTTCTTTAATATAATATATAGAATATAGATAGATAGATTCTTATCACTAATTAACCAAAAAAAAAAAAAAAAAAAAAAATTAAAATAAAATAAAATAAATTTTGGAAGAATAGGGTAAATGTATTAATTACAAGAAAAGAAAAAGGCAAAAGTAAATATACCATGAATACCACTTTGTGAGAAAATCCAATCGAAGCCCCAAAATGTCATTTCTTAACCAAGTTCCCCTACAAAGCATAAAGCAAAACAAAAGCCAAATCAAAAATATTACGGAGTATATTAAATGTCATTTGCTTTTTGCACAAAATTTTAGGTGGGACAAAAATATGTGGGGTGAGGAATGAAATGACTAAAATGTCCTTCCACTTGTTTAAGGTGAGTAGGTGGGTGTTAATAAAGTGAGGATAATTTAGTCTTTTTATTTGATAAAGTATGGAATAAATTGGAAATGTATACAAATGAATGGAATTGTCAAAAAAAAAAATGTATAAAATCAATTGGAATGGAGGAAGTATAAAGGAAGTGATTCATTTTGTCAATTTCCATATTATATTAGTTTGTACTCCGTAACCATTAAGCAGTATTCTTTTGAACAATTTTAGTTCTTAAAATTCAGCTCAACTCTTATAAATTTAGCTAAACTTATAAACGTCTACGGAGTATAAGTTTAGCTGCCATAAGCTCACTGCCATGTTCTCGACTAAGCTTTAATTAACACTGATTTTAGCTCAAGTTCAGCTCAACTCTTATAAGTTCAACTTCAAAATGCCCAAAAGAACAGGATCTAAATTGATGGTATTATAAATTAGTGGTCTTGTTTAGTTACCACAAAAACATAAGAAATGAGAATTACTAAGAAATCGTAAATCTTCCGTTGGAGGAAAGGGGGCTACGAAATTGAAAATTCTCACCCGACTTTTACTCTCCATAGGGCAACTAAACATTTGTGTTAATTCACATGCATTCTAATTTCCTAAGTACGGAGTAATTATGTAGTACAATTCTTACTTGGTAACCAAACGAACACAAATATTGTACATCTAAGAATAAAAATTGTGAACAACTCACCGAGACGAACAGAGTAAATGTATTATTAACAAATTCGGCAACAAAAATTAGATAAAACAAAATAAAATAAAAAAAGAATAAAGAGAAAGAGGAGATATATAAACCTGAAAAGGAGTTTGGGCATCAAAAGAAGAGGAGTGATATGAAAGTGTAGACATGAGTTTGATCAACGAGCTTCCAAAAGGCGGGCTATTTCATATTTGGATGCTTAATTCAATACCGCGTCTAAATGCTTAACTTAATTCAATTTTGGGGGTTTCCCTGTTAACTTAATTCAATACCGCGTCTAAATGCTTCAATTTTGGGGGTTTCCCTGTTCCATTTTTATATTTCATTTGGTGTTTTATTACTATATATTGTAATAAATCTCCTTAATTATAAAATATTAATAAAAAAATATTTGTATAAACAAGAAAAATGTATTACCATATGTAATAATATGACACTAAATGGAACAGAAATGAAATAGAAAATTCGCTCTCTTTGTTAACGGTACCCTCTGTTTTCTTATTTTCTCAGTAATACACTTTTTCTCTAAAATAAACTTTGACCAACAATATTACGAAATGCGGAGTACAATTCTACGCTCTCCATTTTATTCATTTAACTTCATCCGACTTTTTTTTTCCTCGCGAAAGATAGACCCATGAGTATTATTGTACTACACATAAGCTCGAAAAAAGGAAGTAAAATGGAGGGAGTAGTATGGTGGTCCATAAATTATTATTTATAACAGGTATATCAGTCTTAAATAAAGACGAGTCAAGTATTACGAATAAGATAAAAGACAAGTGAATATGAAAGATGTAATATATTTGTCTTTTATGTACAAGTGAAAGAATAATTAACCCGTTTTAAGTTTAAGGCAGATAATTCGTCTTAAGTAAGACTTATTGTTGTTGGTCAAAGTTTATTTTAGTGAAAAAAGGTCTTCTACTATTGAGAAAATAAGAAAAGAAAAGAGAGGGTACAAAGAAGCTCCCAAAATAGAAGTATTTACACGCGGTATTGAATTAAGTGGTCATCAATTTCCTATGGGTTTACATCCAAATATCCCGCCTTTTGAAGCTTCTTCATCAAACTTTCGCTTCTTTTGTGTTTACACTTTCACTCCTCTTCTTTTGATGCCCAACTTTTAAGGTATATATATATTTTTATTTTTATTTTTATTTATTTTTAATCTATTTTTTCTTGCCGAATTTGTGAATACATATTCTGTTCGTTTTGGTGAGTTGTTTACATTTTTTTATTCTTAGATACATGGATACTTTGTCTACTTTGTGTTCGTTTGGTTACCGTGTAAGAATTGTGTTACTTAGGAAATTCACAAATACTTGCATAAAACCGTCTTATGCGTGCGACGAAATATTTTTAATTAAAATATACGTAGGTTTAAAGTGACTATTTCAACGTTTAAAGTGACAATTTTATGGAGTTTTAAGGTGGTCACATTTAGTGTTAAAATGGTCACTTTGAACATTAAAATAGTCACATTTTACTCATAACAAGTCCGTTGCACGTGTGAAACTATTTTATGCAAGACTTGGTCAAAAGTCAGGCGAGAATTTCTAATTACCTAGCCCCATTTCCTCCATTGGAGGAATTACATTTTCTTAGTGATTCTCATTTTACGTTTTGTGGTAACCAATATAACCATACAAGACCAATAATCTATAATCCCTAGGAAATTAGAAATACCATCAAGTCAATGGGTAATCAAACAAGTACTTTGTTTTGAGGACATGCATACACCGACTCGACTTTTAGAACTTTTGCGACTTGACTTTTAGAACTTTTGCAATTAGATGTAGGAGGGGTCTCTTGGCCTCGTGTTCTTTCTTTTTACGCTTTCTAGTTTTGTCGTTTAAACGGGTTCTTCCCGCCTTCGTCTTCACAAAAAAAAAGTCATGTGGGGTGAGCCAAATGGGTTATGGACTTTTTTTTTTTTTTTACTATATAAGTATTATTGGAGTATTTGTTGAATATTTTCATTACGTCTTTCCTCATATAAATATTTGTGCAAGAGAAAGAACAACTCAATCAAAGAGATGAAATAGTTCATCTCATTCATTAGAATCGCAACATTTGCAAAAAACAACTCATTCACTGAAGTAACAACATTCTATAAATACCTCTCACAAAACACATAGTTAACCATTTCCTTAATATCTGTGCCATATGAAAATGTAGCATTTCCAATGAACGGGAGGGACTACATTTTTATTATGGTAATTGACAAAATGAATCATTTCCTTTATATAAAACTAAAATTTAATATTTTTGATTTTGCTTTGTACTTTGTAGAGGAACTTGGTTAAGAAATGACATTTTGGGGCTTTGGTTGGATTTTCTCACAAAGTGGTATTGATGGTATATTTACTTTTCTCTTTTTCTTACATTTACCCTATTCTTCCTATTTTTTTGTGAATTAAAACTAGAATGTGATCGCTCTATTACTTTTTGTGATTAATATCGAGTAAAATGTGGCCAATTGGACTTAAAAATAATCACAATTAGCCGTAACAATAAACATTCAAGGGGTAATTTTAGATGTTATTCGGAAAACGGGGTCGATTTTATTTGTTCTATCCCTTTCTCTTTTGGTTGAAAGACAACAAAGGAAGTCCTTAATTGCAATATAATAAGAAACATTTTTATTATTAGAATTGCTTCTATAACTTGTTTTTGGTTCATAAGGAGGCACAAAATCATTACAACTTGAGAAATCAGAACTAGCAGCATGCAAACCAACAACCTTGGATCGGCTTGTTAACAAGATTCGATTCCTATCATTGCCTCGTGGAAAACATATTCTTAACTCATTCCATGTTTTAATATCCCAGACATCATCTAAGACGATAAGATAATTCTTCTTCTTCATCAGACATTGATATAGCTTCAACGCTAAATCTTCATCACTGAGCTCTTTGATTTCTTCACTAGGTCCTTCAATTTCATTCAAAATTTGTTGGAGCAACCCTTTCTTTTGATAACTTTGAGAAACGTAGCACCAAGCACTACAATGAAAGGAGGCAGCAACTGATTCATAAACTTTCATGGCTAGAGTTGTCTTCCCCAAACCAGGCATTCCAACTATTGAGATAACTTCGAGCAATCGTGAGCCTGTCGTAAGTTGCTTAATCACTTGCTCTTCCACATCCTCGAAACCAATAATTTCGACTTTTAGTGGCTTGGCCTTCACCTTCGGACTGTGAACATCAGCTAATAGTCGTAATTTATATATATACTCTGTACAGTCGCGAGAAGACGCATATTCATTTACCAAATCTTGTAGTTCATCCCATGGTTCTGTAAGTAGGAATCATTATATTAAAACCACATTACGAATTCCATTAACAGTTCTCTTGACTATGAGGCCAAATGTACGAACATTCACAAGCAAACGACTGCTTCTAAATACAGATCGGCCAACTACTGCTTCACAATACGGTAAGCATAAATCCTCTTAAATTATTTACGGAGTATTTAGTTTTTTATGATGATTCCAATTTTCAAAAGATAAGTCATCTTCAATTTTTAAGTTACGATAGCAATTATCGAAGATGTCCTAGTCTAATGATTAGGACAGAGATATCGGGGACTGTAACTGTAAGTCTTGTGGTCGAATCTCCTTTCTCGAGTTGTAATGACTTTGTGCCTCCTTATGAACCAAAAACAGGTTATAGTAGCAATTCTAATAATAAAAATGTTTCTTATTATATTGCAAAGTACTTCCTCCATTTCAACCAAAAGGGAAAGGGGAGAACAAATAAAATTGACCCTAATAGGAAATTGGGAATAAACATTTAATATTGACCCTAGAATGTTAATTGTTAAGGCTAATTGTGACTATTTTTAAGTCAAATTGACCACTTTTTACTCGATATTAATGACAAAAATTAATAGAACGATCTCATTCTAGTGCTAATTGTTAGGAGGAATGAACTAGTAATGGTGTTTGGTTTGGTGAATTAGAATGGAATGGAATGGATTGAAGTGATTCAAGTGTTTGTTTAGGTTAATTTGGAATGGAGTTGGAATCTTGATGGATTCTAACTCCATTCCAACCCCCTTCAATCCCATTCTCCCCTCTCCCCATAAGTATCCAACTCCATACCCACATATATAATTATACAAAATGTAAATTTTATGTTTTTTTTTTTTTCGTAAATTACATAGAACATTTAATTGTTTTTGTTAATTATTTTATTTGGTACTTGTTTTAAATAATATTTTTCATGTATTTATTTAATAAAAATTTTAATTGTACGGATCAACATACGATAACTTATAAAAAAACTATTATACACCCATAAACCTATAATGGTTTTGTAAAAAAAACGTTATTGTATAATTTTATTAATTAACTATATTTTCATAGTGTATCAGGTGGATTTTCTTATCAAATTTTTATGTTTTTATACTATATGTGAGTTTTTAGTGATATATTTTTATTTATTTAAATAAAATTTAATAATTTAGTTTAAGTTAAAAAATAACTTAGATGAACTTTTTTTCATCATTTTATATTAGTTAGATAATCATTTTAATTATTTGGTTGTGTGAAAATTAATTAAAAATAATAAAAGTTATTAATAAGTAAATCCTAAATCTTAATTCCATTCCCATGATGAACCAAACAAGTTTGATCAAGTATGGGTTTTTGAATTCATACCACCATGGTATCATATTCTAATCCATTCCATTCCACACTACTGAACCAAACGGCCCTTAGTGTATATTGGTACAATATATTAGTATTAATTACGGGCTTGTTTGTATTCCCGAGTTAACTACTCGGTTTTCTCCCCTACTCTATATATTGTATGATTTACTAATGAAATGGCAACACAAATCCCTACTTAATATTATCTTTTTCCTTAATTCATATATTCTTATCACTAATTAACAAAAAAAAAAAAAAAAAAAAAAAAAAAAAATAAAATAAAATAAATTTTGGAAGAATAGGGTAAATGTATTAATTACAAGAAAAGAAAAAGGCAAAAGTAAATATACCATGAATACCACTTTGTGAGAAAATCCAATCAAAGCCCCAAAATGTCATTTCTTAACCAAGTTCCCCTACAAAGCATAAAGCAAAACAAAAGCCAAATCAAAAATATTACGGAGTATATTAAATGTCATTTGCTTTTTGCACAAAATTTTAGGTGGGACAAAAATATGTGGGGTGAGGAATGAAATGACTAAAATGTCCTTCCACTTGTTTAAGGTGAGTAGGTGGGTGTTAATAAAGTGAGGATAATTTAGTCTTTTTATTTGATAAAGTATGGAATAAATTGGAAATGTATACAAATGAATGGAATTGTCAAAAAAAAAAATGTATAAAATCAATTGGAATGGAGGAAGTATAAAGGAAGTGATTCATTTTGTCAATTTCCATATTATATTAGTTTGTACTCCGTAACCATTAAGACCATGTTCTTTTCAGCTTAATTTTAGTTCTTAAAATTCAGCTCAACTCTTATAAATTTAGCTAAACTTATAAACGTCTACGGAGTATAAGTTTAGCTGCCATAAGTTCAGCTGCTACAAGCCCGACTAAGCTTTAATTAACACTGATTTTAGCTCAAGTTCAGCTCAACTCTTATAAGTTCAACTTCAAAATGCCCAAAAGAACAGGATCTAAATTGATGGTATTATAAATTAGTGGTCTTGTTTAGTTACCACAAAAACATAGGAAATGAGAATTACTAAGAAATCGTAAATCTTCCGTTGGAGGAAAGGGGGCTACGAAATTGAAAATTCTCACCCGACTTTTACTCTCCATAGGGCAACTAAACATTTGTGTTAATTCACATGCATTCTAATTTCCTAAGTACGGAGTAATTATGTAGTACAATTCTTACTTGGTAACCAAACGAACACAAATATTGTACATCTAAGAATAAAAATTGTGAACAACTCACCGAGACGAACAGAGTAAATGTATTATTAACAAATTCGGCAACAAAAATTAGATAAAACAAAATAAAATAAAAAAAGAATAAAGAGAAAGAGGAGATATATAAACCTGAAAAGGAGTTTGGGCATCAAAAGAAGAGGAGTGATATGAAAGTGTAGACATGAGTTTGATCAACGAGCTTCCAAAAGGCGGGCTATTTCATATTTGGATGCTTAATTCAATACCGCGTCTAAATGCTTAACTTAATTCAATTTTGGGGGTTTCCCTGTTAACTTAATTCAATACCGCGTCTAAATGCTTCAATTTTGGGGGTTTCCCTGTTCCATTTTTATATTTCATTTGGTGTTTTATTACTATATATTGTAATAAATCTCCTTAATTATAAAATATTAATAAAAAAATATTTGTATAAACAAGAAAAATGTATTACCATATGTAATAATATGACACTAAATGGAACAGAAATGAAATAGAAAATTCGCTCTCTTTGTTAACGGTACCCTCTGTTTTCTTATTTTCTCAGTAATACACTTTTTCTCTAAAATAAACTTTGACCAACAATATTACGGAATGCGGAGTACAATTCTACGCTCTCCATTTTATTCATTTAACTTCATCCGACTTTTTTTTTCCTCGCGAAAGATAGACCCATGAGTATTATTGTACTACACATAAGCTCGAAAAAAGGAAGTAAAATGGAGGGAGTAGTATGGTGGTCCATAAATTATTATTTATAACAGGTATATCAGTCTTAAATAAAGACGAGTCAAGTATTACGAATAAGATAAAAGACAAGTGAATATGAAAGATGTAATATATTTGTCTTTTATGTACAAGTGAGAGAGTAATTAACCCGTTTTAAGTTTAAGGCAGATAATTCGTCTTAAGTAAGACTTATTGTTGTTGGTCAAAGTTTATTTTAGTGAAAAAAGGTCTTCTACTATTGAGAAAATAAGAAAAGAAAAGAGAGGGTACCCTTTAAGAAGCTCCCAAAATAGAAGTATTTACACGCGGTATTGAATTAAGTGGTCATCAAGTTTCTATGGGTTTACATCCAAATATCCCGCCTTTTCAACCTTCTTCATCAAAATTTCGCTTCTTTTGTGTTTACACTTTCACTCCTCTTCTTTTGATGCCCAACTTTTAAGGTATATATATTTTTTTATTTTTATTTTTTTTTTAATCTATTTTTTTTGCCGAATTTGTGAATACATATTCTGTTCGTTTTGGTGAGTTGTTTACATTTTTTTTATTCTTAGATACATGGATACTTTGTCTACTTTGTGTTCGTTTGGTTACCGTGTAAGAATTGTGTTACTTAGGAAATTCACAAATACTTGCATAAAACCGTCTTATGCGTGCGACGAAATATTTTTAATTAAAATATACGTAGGTTTAAAGTGACTATTTCAACGTTTAAAGTGACAATTTTATGGAGTTTTAAGGTGGTCACATTTAGTGTTAAAATGGTCACTTTGAGCATTAAAATAGTCACATTTTACTCATAAGAAGTCCGTTGCACGCGTGAAACTATTTTATGCAAGACTTGGTCAAAAGTCAGGCGAGAATTTCTAATTACCTAGCCCCATTTCCTCCATTGGAGGAATTACAATTTCTTAGTGATTCTCATTTTACGTTTTGTGGTAACCAATATAACCATACAAGACCAATAATCTATAATCCCTAGGAAATTAGAAATACCATCAAGTCAATGGGTAATCAAACAAGTACTTTGTTTTGAGGACATGCATACACCGACTCGACTTTTAGAACTTTTGCGACTTGACTTTTAGAACTTTTGCAATTAGATGTAGGAGGGGTCTCTTGGCCTCGTGTTCTTTCTTTTTACGCTTTCTAGTTTTGTCGTTTAAACGGGTTCTTCCCGCCTTCGTCTTCACAAAAAAAAATTCATGTGGGGTGAGCCAAATGGGTTATGGATTTTTTTTTTTTTTTTTTACTATATAAGTATTATTGGAGTATTTGTTGAATATTTTCATTACGTCTTTCCTCATATAAATATTTGTGCAAGAGAAAGAACAACTCAATCAAAGAGATGAAATAGTTCATCTCATTCATTAGAATCGCAACATTTGCAAAAAACAACTCATTCACTGAAGTAACAACATTCTATAAATACCTCTCACAAAACACATAGTTAACCATTTCCTTAATATCTGTGCCATATGAAAATGTAGCATTTCCAATGAACGGGAGGGACTACATTTTTATTATGGTAATTGACAAAATGAATCAGTTCCTTTATATAAAACTAAAATTTAATATTTTTGATTTTGCTTTGTACTTTGTAGGGGAACTTGGTTAAGAAATGACATTTTGGGGCTTTGGTTGGATTTTCTCACAAAGTGGTATTGATGGTATATTTACTTTTCTCTTTTTCTTACATTTACCCTATTCTTCCTATTTTTTGTGAATTAAAACTAGAATGTGATCGCTCTATTACTTTTTGTGATTAATATCGAGTAAAATGTGGCCAATTGGACTTAAAAATAATCACAATTAGCCGTAACAATAAACATTCAAGGGGTAATTTTAGATGTTATTCGGAAAACGGGGTCGATTTTATTTGCTCTATCCCTTTCTCTTTTGGTTGAAAGACAACAAAGGAAGTCCTTAATTGCAATATAATAAGAAACATTTTTATTATTAGAATTGCTTCTATAACTTGTTTTTGGTTCATAAGGAGGCACAAAATCATTACAACTTGAGAAAGGAGTTTCGACCACAAGACTTAAGTCCACGATATCTCCATCCTAATCATTCACATCTTCGATAATTGCTTCCGTAACTAAAAAACTCATAATGACTTTTCATTTAAAAGTGGAATCATCATAAGAAACTAAATACTCCGTAAATAATATAAGAGGATTTATACTTACCGTATTGTGAAGCAGTAGTTGGCTGATCTTTAGAAGCAGTCTTTTACTTGTGATTGTTTGTACATTTGGCCTCATTGTCAAGAAAACCGTTAATGCAATGTGTAATGTGGTTTTAATATAATGATTCCTACTTACAGAACCATGGGATGAACTACAAGATTTGGTAAATGAATTTGAGTCTTCTGGCGAATGTACAGAGGGTATACATAAACTGAGTTACTATGAGAAGCTTTTGGAGGATTTGCAGCAAATGGAAACAGAAATCAATTGTTCTTTTCCGAAACTAAAGGACAAAATCAAAACCTTAAATTTTGAAGTCAGGTACATTATGCCGTATATGACGTGTAATCGTGTAACAAGTCACGAAGCTTACGAGGAAACAAAACAGCGTTTCAGAATTGAAGGACGACCAAAACGCTTGATCAAATTCGTTGAATACATGATTGAACAAACACTTCTCGACAAGCCAGATGCTACCAACTTCTATGATGGCACTTGTATAGGTAAGTGTAATTGGGTTGCATTCACAGATTGTGTCCTGGATAATTTGAAGTATGCTCAGAGCCTAGATGACAGTAAAGCTAGTACAAAATCCATTGAAGAGAGCCTAAGGTTTTTAAGAAATTTTGAGATGTTTGTGGAAAAGTGGAACTTTTGGAAGTTAAACATCGGTGCTAAGAAAGTTGACATATACAACAGTATGGTTAGTGTTTCACGGGATGCAGCACTTCTCCTTCAGTTTTTTATGGCGGAACAGTTTGACGGACTTAATGATGCAATGAATTTAAGAATTTCCGAGGTGCAGGAAAAAAGTAATGGTGCTTCTTTACAAGCAGAGGAGGCCTACTTTGATATCTTATCATTGTTGAAGTTGTATGCTCCAGATAGTCGCCCAGTAGAAATTGAAACTCTTTACGGTTTGATTGATTGCTTGCAGAAGGACCTTATGGTGGTTTTTACTGATCTTTATCATGTGAGATTACCTATAGGGGAAGACATCATACGGGACATGATAAACGAAATGGAGTTCTTGGAAAGTATTCTGAGTTGTTCGTCAGAGGGTTTAATTGACCGCGGGAAATTAAATGCCATCGCTACGCATGTTGCTGTCTTGGCCTGTGAAGATGGATCTGCTGTTAATGCTTCTGCAGGGAAGTTAGAGCTGGATGATCGCAAATCGCACACCAAATTTACAAGTTTAGTTGCAAAGATTAATCAGACAAATCATGAACTTAGACAGACTAATGAAATGGCGGTTCATTGTTCAATAGAAGATTTCTTAAATGATGATTATTTTACATGTCAGAAGGATATCGCACATATATATCGTTTTATATTGGAGTTGGATTTTTATCAGACATTTTTTAGATGCACGGAAAAATGGTTTATTGACCATCCACGTTTGCAAGATATAAGGATCCATACTGAAGATGTTGTACGCTGCGCTGGGTGGGAAATTCGTAGTCTCGCATTCAGAAAGAATAGTACTGCCGAAGAAGTCACCCGTGAAAAGATTGAATTCCTAGTTTCTGACATGGTGCAAAAACTAACATTGTACAGGCCAGATGTTGAGGAAATCTGCGCTAAGATTAGATATTTGAAACCTTCATCATCATCTCGTTTATGCGAGGAATTTGGGTTAGATTTCGCTGATGTTCAACGTACATTTCTTAGTAAAATGTGGACTTGTGAACCCGAGCCAACTTTTCGAGAGGAGACTGTGGTTTATGACTTGGCAATACTCTTTAGAAGCTTACATCAGATCGCAGGAAATCTGCTCATTGGAAGGAAAAGCCTGAATGGTATGTCGACATTTCTGGAAGAGTCGATATATCTGGAAGATTTGATTGACAGGGCAGCATGTCTTTCCTTTTTGCAGTTGGTCGACAAAGCTGATAAAACCGATTCTTTGAAGCTGTTGCTGGATCACATTGAGGACCCAAAAGTTATGAAGAATGTTGAGGCATTGCTTGACTGTACAGTTTGGAACGTGCGATATTCTACTGAACCCCACCATGTAGGAATGCTCACACCTGTCAGTATTTTGATACGACTTCTTGAGGGCAATGTTGTTACATCTATGAAGGATCATGTTGGAACTGATGCCAGTGTTCCTGAATTTATAATGGATCATGTCAAAACTGTGCTAAGGGATCTCACTGTCTTGAAATGTATTCTCAGTGATCCACTAATCGAATACTATGAGCAGCAAGAATATGATGAGCTTCTCACTGATATTGGAGCAGGGCTCGCTGAAGCTGGTGTGTTTTTCTTCTTTAGCTGTGTGCATAAATCTAAAGTGAACATCTTTTTTCGAATGAAGGATGTTGTCCAGTGCGTCAGCGCGATCGTCAGGCAAGTATATTTGAAATATGCAATGCTCTCGCCATATAAGCTACCCACTGCTGAAATGGGATCTCTTAATATTCTTCTTGCAAATCTCAAGAAGATGAGGAGTAAATGTAGACAAATCCGAGAGCTGCACGAGGATTTACGGGTCTGTAATTCCTTTCTTGAAGACTCAGACATCTTATCGAATCAAGATGAACTGGGGATGATAAAGTCCCTTAGGACTCGGATATTAAGCCTGGGTTGCAAATTAGCAAATGCACTAGTTACATTTGATGAGGTTCCAGACTGGTTTTTTAAGATGCGGATATCCAGCTTCATAGAAGGGGTCAAGGATATTACTAAGGATATCAAAGACGCTAAACGACTATTAGCTGATGTGATGAATCCAAAGCTGGAGGCCAAGCCACTAAAATCTGAAGTTATTGGTTTCGAGGATGAGGAAGAGCAACTGATTAGGCAACTTATGACAGGCTCACGAGTGCTTGAAGTTATGTCAATAGTTGGAATGCCTGGTTTGGGCAAGACAACTCTAGCCATGAAAGTTTATGAAGCAGTTGCTGGCTCCTTTCACTGTAGTGCTTGGTGCTACGTTTCTCAAAATTATGAAAAGAAAGGGTTGCTCCTACAAATCTTGAATGAAATTGAGGGATCTTGTGAGGGAATCAAAGAGCTCAGTTATGAAGATTTAGCATCGAAACTAAATCAATGTCTAAAAAAAAAAGAAGAATTATGTTATCGTCTTAGATGATGTCTGGGATATTAAAACATGGAATGAGTTAAGAATGTGTTTTCCACAAGGCAAAGATGGAAATCGAATCTTGTTAACAAGCCGGTACAAGGATGTTGGTTTGCATGCTTCTAGTTCTGATGACTCTTGCATGGGCCTTAATCTTCTTTCCACGAAGAACAGCCGACTTCTGTTGGAGAGCAAAATATTTGGGGCTCTGGGATTTCCTGAGCATTTACGTGAAATTGGGACGGAAATTGCAGACGAGTGCGGACGGCTACCACTATCACTAGTGCTGATGGCAGGAGTTCTTAAGAATATACATGAAAAACACGAGTGGCAACAAGTTGCGCAGAATCTAAATTCTTTGGTGCAAAGTCAAGATGGCGTTTCAAATACACTGGAGCTAAGCTATAAACATCTACCCGATCATCTGAAACAATGCTTTCTATACTGTGGGGCACTGATGTCCAGATTTAAACGTCGTGGTGAGATTCGCAGGTCAAAGTTGGTGCAGTTGTGGGTTGCAGAGAGATTTATAGATGAAACGGATGAGCACTGCAGTTTGGATTTAGAAGAGGCAGCAGAGTGTTGCATGATGGACCTAATCAGTCAAAGTTTGCTAATAGTTTCCAAAAAAGAGACTGACGGTCAAATTCATTCATGCAGGGTCCACGATCTTCTGCGAGATTTCTGCCTACGGAAAGGACTCCAGCAATATTTTTTTCTCACAAGGTATAATCAGCTTCATATTACGGTTGAAAATTGATTATTTTATTGAGTCATTTTTTTTAATGATATTAGGGATATTCATACAAATTGGAGGCAAGTTCTTGCTATTCTTTAAATTTCAAATATGAGATGTGACGTAAAAACTGATATGGATCGCTAAATTGTGTGCGCTTCTCATGTTACTAAATATGGAGTAACAGACAGTCCCATGTTTGTTACAATGATGCAAAGTAGACCTTACAAACCTGACCAATACCGATAAGCCTGACTCGAGGCCCGAAAATGATCTGAAAAATGTATCCCGAAATGACCCGACCTGACCCAAAACTTTTTGACCCAAAATTGACCCAATTCAAATTTATTTCTTCATCAAACAACTTTTAATTACAAAAATCATACTTATTAACCAGTTTTAATAAAAGTGATTGACCCAAAAATGACCCAACCCAAATTGACCCGAGACCTGACCCAGACCCTACGTGACCAGCGATATTCGTCAGACCCGACCCTATAGAGTATAGACCCGTTTGCCATTGCCAGGTCTACTAGTGACTCTTTAAAAGGAGTTTGCTTCTTTTGTCAAATTGAGCATTGATAATTTATTTTTTTCTTATAGTTTGTGTATCTCGGAACCCTTTCCAAACTGGCAACAGCGCGTAAGCATTTGCTTGCACAGACTTTCTAAGGTGGAATATCCTAAATGGTCGAGAGTACGTACACGCTCCTTGATACATCCTGGCTGTACTAGTGGATGCATTTTTCACAATCATGTTGATTTCTCTTACATTTTGGACAAGTTTCGATTACTCAATGTACTAGACCTGGAAAGGGCCAATATGGGACATACATTCCCTGAAAGTATAATACAGATGAGCCAGTTGAGATACCTGGCAATTCATGGTTTGATGGATTGTATTCCTTCCTCAATTAATAAGCTCTCGAGCCTTGAAACTCTCATCATCAAAGGTGGCAAGGATGCAGTTTGGATTCTCGACACTGTGTTTGGTCTGAAGAAATTGCGACACCTTACGGTGAGTCCGCATATTCACTTCACCACTAAGAGCTTAAGCCCTTCAGATTGTCTACAGCTACAAACCTTAGAAACCGTCATGTTTTGTCGTTGTGAAGCGTGCAAGGACGCTATCAATAGGGTAACAAACCTTCGGAAGTTAAAATGCGTATTTCGTGGGTCCATGTCCATAAGTTATGATGGATTTCCAGCTTTGGATTCTCTCAATTGTCTTGAATTTTTGAAAGCGTCTTATTCGGGCTTGTCCCCCTTATTTTTCAAGTTCAGCTTTCCCATCTTCCCCAAGAGCCTAAAAAAGATAACATTATCAAAATTTGAGCTTCCTTGGTCTGAAATGGAAAAAATTGCCGCATTGCCTTGTGTGGAGTATCTCAAATTACGGAATGGTGCCTTCAGTGGGAAGAAATGGGTAACACAGGACGAGTTTCCAAGTTTAAAATACTTGATACTCGATAATCTTGATATCGAAGAATGGGAAGCTTCTGATGATTACTTTCCTTGTCTAGAACGGTTAATTGTTCGAGGATGCAAGCGTCTCAAAGAGATCCCACCCGAGTTCAGTGATGTTGGAACATTGTCATGCATTGAAATCGACCAATGTGGTCGCTCTGTTGGAGTTTCAGCCAGTGAAATTGAGGAACAACAAAGGAATTTTTCAGGTAACTCGCAGTTCAGGGCCATTATTTACCGCATTGAAGAAATGGTGTTCAATGAAGAACAGGCAAATAAGGAGCGTTATTCGTCGTGGAGAGTTTTTCTGGCTTTTCAGTTTGTGCTCTTTATGTCGATGGAAATATGAAGTAGTCGCTGAACTTCTCTACTCTGGTTTTCGTTGAATTAGTGGACTTAAGCTTAAAGAATGCAGGCTTGATCATGGTTTGTATTTTAGTAAGATTTATGCGTGAAAATGATCACGGTTTTGGATGATCAGATGTACTACCTATCCTCTGTCATCTTTCACCCCCCTTCCATTTTTCTCGATTTTTATTTTCCGCTACATGTTATTTACTTTTAATATCTGTTTAAAAGAAGGTGAAAGAAGATAGAGAAGAGAAAAAAATAATAAAATATAATATATAATGAAAAATACATGTTATTTACTTTTAATATCTGTTTTGGAAATACGAAGTAATTTGTTGTTGTATGATAAAATAAAAAATAATTTAGTACAACACGAATGATATGAAAAATTAATACCCTTATAATATGATATACTTTCTTCGTTATATTCAATTTTTTACATTTCACCCTTTTAACCACTACATATAATACTTTATCTAATTGGTCAGATTGTTAACATTTGACCAAAATTTTCCTCATAAAAGTGGTCAAATGTTAACAGTTTGATGGATTAGTCAACGAAATAATAAGTTGTGTTGAAAACTTGAAATGAATTAAAACAGAATTAAAGGAGTCACCTTTTAGTCAATGATTGGTGGTATGTGGAAGACGTTCACCCACAAGCCACTACTCTTATCGTATAACTAACTTGTTTGTTTGACTTGTCAGAAGCTCTCACTCATCAGATATTTGGAGTCTCAGCTATTACAGGTAACCACTGCTACCTCTGCTTGATTATATGTTTGTTTCTTTTCATCTACTGTCTTCATTTCACCGCCGCATCCGCCATCCTCAAGTATGTTTCTGCAGAAGTAATTCAAATTTGTGCTGCATTTTGGGTCCTACGACTGATAATGAATTTTTTTGGGTCCTACAGTAATTTTGGGTTGCGACTGATAATGGATTTTTTTGGGTCCTACAGTTAAAGTTTGTGTTGCGACTGATATTGAATTTTTGGGTTTTGCAGTAATTTTGGGTTGCGACTGTTAATGGATTTTTCGGGTCCTACAGTTAAAGTTTGTGTTGCGACTGATATTGAATTTTTGGGTTCTGCAGTAATTTTGGGTTGCGACTGTTAGTGAAGTTTTAGGATCCTACCGTAAAAGTTTGCGTTACGACTGCTAATGAATTTTTACCTACAGATGGCGGATGCTGCGGTGGGTGTTTTCCTAGGGTTAGCCAAGGATCTAATAACATATAATTACAACTTAATAAGTGGTGTGAAGGATGATTTTGAAATCATTCATGAGGATATCAAAGGGTTCAAAGCATTCCTTCATGACACGACAGGTTGGCGTGACTTTGCCAGCATGACAGACCTCAGTACAAGGATAAGGGACGTGACGTATGAAGCTGAGGACGCTATCGAAACGTATGTCATACTCAAGTATGGCAAGGGTACGTTGGAGAGACTATGGGATTCCAACAAAATCCGCAATGTAGCTGGCGATTTCAAAAGCATCAAGGACCGACTAAAGCGGATTAAGGAGGATAAAGTGCATGTTGTTCAGACGTTGCAACGGTTGGATGATCCTAGGAGGTTCACTACTGGCTCGACAGTAACACTCTTCACTTCTACCATTAATCGCCTTTTTAAATAAAATTTCTGAGTACTGTGCATGTCAAATTGATCAGTTCCATTGTAATTGACCGTGTTTATATGTTGAACAATGAAGGGAGTATTAGGGTTGGCACAAGGAGATGAAGTTGTTGGCCTCGAGAATGAGACACGACAACTTATTGAACTATTAACTGTAGATTCCGATGAGAGGAAGGTGGTGGCAATTGCCGGAATGCCTGGACTTGGGAAGACAACCCTGGCAAATAAAGTATTTGTTGACCCTCATATTGAATTGAAGTTCATGTATCGTGTTTGGGTTCGTGTTTCACAGCAATACAACAGACGGGAAGTGCTCCTTACCATCTGGCATAAGATTGGTGATGGATCCTTGTCTGACCCGAACAACATTTCTGAGGACGAGCTGTCCGACAAAGTCCGGGAACATCTTGCAGAAAAGCACTGTCTGATTACCTTGGATGATGTTTGGACCGATGAAGCCTGGAATGAGTTACAAAATGCCTTCCCAAGAGAGAATAAAAAACTGCGGATTCTTGTTACAACTCGAGAAAACTCACTTGCTTTTCGTGCTCAAGAAGGTAAACTCAGACTGTTATCCCTTGGAATCATAGTTGAAGACCAAGTAAACTTTGCTAAGGCTGGTCTTTGACTACTTGCAGGTGAACCCTTTCCACTGAATTTACTAGATACAGTAAAGAGTTTCCTTCTCTTGGAGAAGAGAGTTTTCCGGAAGCAAAAATGCCCTGACCATCTCAGACCTCTCGGGGAAGAAATATCCGAAAAGTGTGGTGGACTTCCGCTTGCTATCGTGATAATTGCTGGAATTCTGCTACAGTCTCGAACTGACAAGAAGTGGTGGGAAGATATCTCGAAAAGGGTGACTGAGAATGTTGCGCAGGAGGACAAATGTAGAGAGATCGTCCGCCTAAGTTATGATAACTTACCATATCATTTAAGAGCGTGTTTTCTATACTTCGGCATCTTTCCACAGAGTTTTCAAGTGCCAGTTTCCAAGCTAAGTTCCCTGTGGATTGCGGAGGGATTAGTTATCCCGGAAGAGGGAAAAGAACATGAGGAACAAGCCACAAAGTATCTTCAAGAACTTGTTGACAGGAATCTTGTAATGGTAGAGAAAACCGATTGTACCAACAAGATTAAACTTTGTAGGGTCCATGATGTCCTCCACGACTTATGTATCAAGGAAGCCAGACAAGAGAACATGATTAACCAAATTAGGGATCTTGATCACTTTATTAGGAGTTCTCGGGATTGGGACACCCATCGACGTCTTTCAATCCACAATTCTGTTTTAGAATACCTAACGTTGAAGGCTTTAGGTGCACGGGTGCGCTCATTCTTGTCATTAGGGTCGGAAACTGTCCTTCCTATATCTGATATCAAGCATTTCCCTGGCGCTTTTCAGCTGCTCAGGGTACTGGACGTGTCATCGATTTTGCTGCAACGTTTCCCCAAACTGTTGCCTAAACTGGTTCACCTTAGGTATGTAGCTATGTACATTGATTTCGATGTGCTTTCCCCAGATGTGAGCAAGCTCTCGAAGATGCAGGTTCTTATTGTCAAAGTGAAGAAGGCTGATCGTCTTCAAATTGGGGCTAATATCTGGGAGATGTATCAGCTACGACATTTGGAAACTAATGTGCCTGCTTGCTTCACATTCCCTTTGACAACACTTCGGCGACGTATGTATTTTTTCTTTTTCGTCCTGTTTTGTTTTCAATGATACTACCTTGTCATTTCAAGATGTCTCAGTCACGAATAGAATCAAATACTTGTTATGTCTTGGTTCTGGATGTAGTGGAATTAAACAAAATCGCGCACTAAACTTATTGCACTTATTTTATTGTGGAGTAATTTTATTCAATTATCGACGCAATCTTCACCTTGGGTCATTTGGAAACATCTCTGTGTTAAACAATGCAGGGTAATGTTTGTTGTTCTGTGTTAAACAATGCAGACGTAATCTTCGCCATCAATCATATTCATTCCCTTGCACAAGCTAGGGGGGTCGGACAATATTTTAATCAGAATATTGCTACTTTAGGAGCAATTTAAGAAGCTATTTACGCCATTGAATGAAGTGTCTACATCTGTGTGTCAAAGAAAACGTAATGTTAACTAATTTCTTTGCGTGCAGGTGCGACTTCTCCAATCAGAACACTGGGTTTATTATCCCCGGAAACCTGCACAGCTGAGTTCTTGGCCACAATTCCAAGAGTTAAGAAGCTGGGTGTCCATGGTGATCTACATAATCTGCCAGACATCCATGGCGGAGAAGTTGAATTCGAGGGCTTTTCGAGACTAAGCTACCTCGAGATTTTGAAAATCAAGAACGAACCGAGGGGACCTTCTCCGATAAGCTTCCTCGCTACACAAAGCTGTTTTCCGCGCAGTATTAGGCAGTTGACTCTATCAAAGACGCACCTAGACTGGCAGAAGCATATGCAGACTCTCGAAAATTTGCCTAATCTCGTGGTTCTTAAACTGAAAGACAATGCATTTATCGGTAAGTATTGGAAGCCCAAAAATGGGGGGTTCCTAAATCTGGAAGTGTTTCACGTGAAGGGCACAGACTTGGAGATTTGGGATGCTTCCAGTAATGACTTCCCTGCACTTACGACGATTGCTCTCAAATACTGTGACGCACTGAAATGTATTCCATCTGATCTCGCAAACATTCCAAACTTGCAGACATTGGTACTTCACTGCACCAACCGCGATGTGGCTGCTTCTGCCAGGGAGATTCAACAAGCAAAACTCGAACAGAAACCTGATGTAATGTTTAAGCTCTCGGTTTTCCCTGAGTCGGTTTATTTCGAGACATAAGTTGTATTCATTTGTAATCTTTGGTTTCCGCAATTATTTCAAACCCTTTAAGCATCAAACTAGGATTGTTATTTTGTGAAGATTGTTTGAGTTGTTATTTTCTGCAATTTGCTTGTCAACGGCACCGATTTGATGTGCTTATGTTGACGATTTGTCTTCACTTGATACTAGATGAATTTTGTGTGAATTCTCTTAGTAAACTTGAGTATCAGCTTTCTCCAAATGAATTTTTTTTTTCTCCCTTTAAAATGAAGGCATAAGCTCACAGAAAATGTTTTCACTCCTTTTTTTTTTTTTTTTTTTTTTTTTAAGTTGGGCCTATTTTACTGTTACAGTTCATTTTATGTAGTTTAGTCCCTCTTTTATTTTATTGGACTTTACTTCGATTACAGAGATCGTCTTATTCTCTGTACCCAATCAGTCCATTTGATTAAATATGGCCCAAATTGTCTTCTGGTTGGGTTTATGACCCGACACTCATTTCTTGTATCAAAGCAACCCATTTTATTTATTTATTTATTTCGGAAGCAAAAGATGTTAAATTGAGCTAAAATTTGTATTAACTCAAATTAACCGACTTAATTTATTTATTCGACTCTTACAACAAATAATTTTTTAGTTTCTACCCAAATCAAACCATTATTAACCAAAAAAAAAAAAAAAAAAGATAAACCAAAAAAAAAAAAAAAAAAAAAACTCACAAAAATGGCAACTAATCACCTTCTCAAATGCGGCGCTACTCTTCTCCTCTCCTCCTGCCACCGCACTCTCGCCGCCGCCGCCTCCGCCGCACCAACCACCGTCAAATTCCTCCCCGCCGCGCGCCGCAGTCTTCGGCGACATTGTACCGCCTCCGACGCCTCCGTTGCGGCGGCGCCACCGCCGCCACCGCCGCCCCCTCCGGTGGCGCCGGAGCCGCCGTCGAAGGAGGCTGTGAGGGAGGCGGCGGGGTTGCTGGATATTAGGGTTGGGAAGGTGGTGAAGGCGTGGCGACACCCCGACGCTGATACACTGTATGTTGAGGAGGTTGATATTGGAGAGAATGAACCTCGAACTATTTGTAGTGGTCTTGTTAAATTTGTTCCGATTGATCTTCTTCAGGTTGAATTCAATTTCTTCGATTTTTATCCTCTTTCGTTTTGTTTATGGTGTTGTGTTGTGGTGATTGTGTTTTTGTTTGTGATTTGTGTTAAATGTTGTGGTCAATTTGTGTCGGATGAAATTATCGTTGAAGTCGAATGATGACAATGTATTTGCGATGAAGAAAGCGGTTTTTTTGTTTTTGTTTTTGATGTTTATGGTGATTGATTGTATCTGTGATTGTATTTTTAAGCTATATAACCGAGTGTTGGAGACAGCCATTTGGGGAAAAAGATTTCCTTGGTCCGAATTGAAGTGTCGGAAATGAGACACCGTATCAAATTAAAGTGTAAAGCTGCTAATGAATTAATGAACGCTGTTCGTGATGATGTACGAATTAATGAACATTGTTCGTGATTGTTTCTGTTTGCGTAGGCTAACTTCTAGTTTACAATAGGAATACTGTTCATACTGAGTTTATGGCCTGTTGAGTAGGAGGAGGAAGTTATTTACGGAGCATAATTGAAAACTGTTTATAAAGCGAGGGAAGAGCTATGTGTATGACTGCACGAGTTACGAGTATCTGATCACCTAGGGTGGAAGGTGTCTTTGTTCAGATACATGACCTTGTTGAGGAGTAAGTGTCT
Source organism: Dianthus caryophyllus (assembly GCA_023091065.1). Classification (NCBI taxonomy): domain Eukaryota; kingdom Viridiplantae; phylum Streptophyta; class Magnoliopsida; order Caryophyllales; family Caryophyllaceae; genus Dianthus; species Dianthus caryophyllus. The sequence goes on from CM041519.1 coordinate 35,289,168, forward strand.
TTGTTGCAAAATTTGCTTGGAATTCCGTGCTCCCTATCTTTTACTCGAAGTGAACAGAGTACTACTCCGACCAAATTTGCTTCCTTTGCACGCTCTGCATTGTTAGGGGGCTTCTCTGCGGCCCTTTTCACTATTCAGTGTGAAAATGAGCTCTCTATATAGCATTGATTCAAAACCTTTCTCCGTCATGTTTCTCCTGTCGAAAAATTAAGTTAGGGATCAAAATTTCGTTTAATTGACTGCAGGATAAAAAGGTGGTAGTTCTTGCCAATCTTAAACCAAGGAATATGCGGGGCGTCAAGTCTTCCGGCATGCTCATGGCTGCTTCAGATGCAGCGCATGAAAACGTCGAGCTTCTTGTACCACCCGAGGATTCAGTCCCCGGTGAAAGAATATGGTTTGGTCCAGATGACGAAAAGGAAAATCAACCTGAAGCAGCATCTGCCAATCAGGTGTGATTTACATTTTCCTTGGCTTTTCTCGCTTTTATTTCGAGAAGTGTTCCCCGGATACTTAAGTGTGTAAGGACAATTTTAGACTAGATCCCAATTACGTAATTGAGCAGGATCTAAATGCTTCCTTGTTCCATAAAAAATGATCACATATCGATTTCAGCTCGCGTAGAAAACTGTCGAATGTTCTCCACAATGATGTTGTCAAACTTTTGTGGACGTACGATATTAGGCTGTGATATACAAGTACATCTGATGAGTTTTGTTTGTGTGTGGAATCTAAGTTGGTAATTTCTGTTTTATGTTTCGCTTAATTCGATCGAGAGTGTATTTGCTCATGTTAGTCTCCACTCCTCAACTTCGTATCACTTCTCTTATTAAGTGTGATTTGTCGACTGCCAACTATTTGCAGATTCAGAAGAAAAAAGTTTGGGAATTAGTTCAACCGCATCTCAAAACAGACGCCTCTCGCGTGGCAATGCTTGACGGGAATTACATGATGACTTCCGCAGGTCCCGTGGTTTCAACATCCTTGACAAATGCAAATATATCTTAACCATTACATCATTTTTCTTAGATCGTCTCTTGTATATTTTGAGCTTTTTCTTTTAATTGATGGACAAATAGTTTTTTTTTTTTTTTTTTTTTTTTGAAAGTGATGGACAAATAGTTTTGTTCATTCCATTATTTTTTCTTACAGTTATGCACAAAAATTGAAAGAGATGATTACGCGAGTTATATATTATATTTTTTTCTCGAAATATTACAGTTTTCACTTTTTAAGTACCCAAATTAATCTCTGTAGAATTCTGCCTTGAAATGTAGAGTTGAGTTTATTCCAAGTATTTTTGAAGACAACTATATAAACCTGTTCTTTCGGACTTTTTAGAAATTGAGTTGAATGAAATTTGAAATGAGCTAAATCGAATCAATCGAATGAATCAATCGAATGAAGTTCAATTAAATAACATAATTATCTTGAATCGAATCAAGTGAAAGTGAAATTTGAATTGAGCGAAATGAAATTTGAAAATAAGTTGGAAAGAACAGGTCCTATATCTCGAAATAAATCGGAGCTAACTTTGCAATAATAAGCATAATGGATAATAAAATGTTCAAATGACAATTTTCGAGTGGATTATCGCGAACAATTGAAGACTCACCTGATACAAACGCAACTCATTGTCGTCCCGTGTTATGCAACTATGTATGACACTTGATTAAGTACATTACACAACTAATGGATACAACTTACAAGGTATCCAGTCTACAGCATGAAACTTGAACAACTCAAATGTTCTTCACAAAATACCAAAAATTACAAATGAATACAACTTACGACTCAACATATACTGACTTAGGGATAAATTGAGAGCTTAAACACGACATCAGGTTTCTCTTCGAGTTTTACTCGTTGAATCTCCCTGGCGGAAGCAGCCATATTGCTGTTGGTGCAGTGAAGTACCAATGTCTGCAAATTTGGAATATTTGCGAGATCAGATGGAATACATTTCAGTGCGTCACAGTATTTGAGAGCGATTGTCGTAAGTGCAGGGAAGTGATCAGTGGAAGCATCCCATATCTCCAAGTCTGTGTGCCCTTTACGTGAAACACTTTTAGATTTAGGAACCCGCCATTTTCAGGCTTCCAATACTTACCGACGAATGCACTGTCTTTCAGTTTAACAACCACGAGATTAGGCAAGTTTTCATGGATTTCCATATGGTTCTGCCAGTCTAGGTACGTTTTTGATAGAGACAACTGCCTAATACTGCGCAAAAAACAGCTTCGCATAGCGAAAGCTTGTCTGAGATGGTCCCCTTGGTTCGTTCTTATTCTTTAAAATCTCAAGGAGTTTAATCTCGAAAAACCCTCGAATTCAACTTCTCCTCCGTGGATGTCTGGCAGATTTTGTAGATCACCATGGACATCCAGCTTCTTAACTCTTAGAATTGTGGCCAAGAACTCGACTGTGAAGGTTTCCGAGGATACTAACCTTAGTGATCTGATTGGAGATGTGGCACCTGCAGGCAAAGAAAATAATAGTAATCATATGTATTTTGAAACACAGACGTATACTCCTCAATGGCAACAACTCGTAAAATTAGTCCCAAAGTAACAATATCCTGATTAAAACGTCAACGTTTTCTATCATGTCATGCGAAAACAGCGTGTCTGTAATAAAAAGTGTATATCTGGTTTAATACCACAAAATAAGGAGCGTACATCCGACCCCTCCTATATCGTGACATGGTATTAGGGTGATTGATGGTATATATGCACAAATCAATTGAAAAGGAAATGGCGAAGGCCGAACAGGTATCATTAAAAAAACAAAACGAGACAGAAAAAATAAAAGCATAGATCGTCGAAGTTTTGTTAAAGATATAGTGTGATGATGAGTTGCAGCAGTAGTGTTAATAGCAGCCCAAACTGAAAAGTCTGAAAAACTCCCCATGACAAATAAAGCTTCTTGTTTGCTTGTTCTTCATTGAACACCATTTCTTCAATGCGGTACAAAATGGCCTTGAACTGCGTGTTACCAGAATTCTTTTGTTGCTTCTCAATTTGAATGGCTGAATCTCCAACAGAGCGACCACATTGGTCGATTTCGATGCATGACAATGTCACAATGTCACTGAACTCAGGCGGAATCTCTTTGAGGCGCTTACATCCTCGAATGATTAACCTCTCTAGACATGGAAAGTGATCATCAGATGCTTCCCATTCTTCGACATCAAGCCTTTCGAGTATCAAGTATTTTAGACTCGGAAACTCGTCCTGTGTTACCCATTTCTTCCCACTGAAGGCACCGTTCTGTAGTTTTAGATACTCCACGTGAGGCAATGCGGCAATTTTTTCCATTTCGGACCAAGGAAGTACAAATTTCGATAACGATATCTTTTTTAGGCTGGTGGGCAAAATGGGAAGGCTAAACTTGAAGGATAAGGGTGACAAGCCCAAATAAGAGGCTTTCAAAATTTCAAGACAATTGAGAGAATCCAAAGCAGGAAATCCATCTGAACTTCTGGGCACGCAAAATAGGCATTTTAACTTCCGGAGGTTTGGTAACCTATTGATCGCGTCCATGCACACTTCACAGCGACAAAACTTGACAGTTTTTAAGGTTTGTAGCTGAATACAATCTGAAGGGCCTAAGCTCTTAGCGTTGAAGTAAATATGGGGACTCACCGTAAGGTGTCGCAATTTCTTCAGACCAAAAAAAGTGTCAGGAATCCCAAATCGAGCTGCATCCTTGCCACCTTTGATGATTAGAGTTTCAAGGTTCGAGAGCTTATTAATTGTGGAAGGAATACAATTCGTCAAGCCACCAATTGCCAGGTATCTCAAATGGCTCATCTTTATTATACTTTCAGGGAAGGTATCTCCCATATTGGCCTTTTGCAGGTCCAGTACATTGAGTAACCGGAAATGTTCCAAGATGGAGGAGACTGTACCATAATTGCTAAACATGCACGAGATAACACACTCTGAATGTATCAAGGAGCGTGTACGTGGTATCGATGATATGGGTTCTGACAGCAAAAACTTGTGGAAGCAAACGTGTAAGCGCTGTTGCAAATTTGGAAAGTGCTCCGAGACGTCCAATCTGTAAGAAGAGAGACAGATAACAAAGTGATCAGTCGGTGTTCGTAATGCCTACAGTGGCATTATACTGACCATTAGACTCAAACTGAACATACAATATTTAAAAAAAAAAAAAACATGTAAAATTGATTCAGTCGTTTGTTTACCTTTTTATTTTATAGAGGGCGCAAATTGATGGTTTCTTCGTAAATTATCTTTCAATACATTAAAATTGATTACACGGAAAGAGAGTGGTCGAACCCCGTCAAAAATTATTTTAAGTTATATAAAAAGTTGATATCTGCTCATTTCCAAAACAATGATTGAATCAGAGGGTTGAACAAAACCCAATTACGACTGCTTGTTATATTATACCTTGTGAGCATAAACTGTTCCTGATCTCCTTTCCATATGCAGAAATCTCGCAGAAGATCATGCATCCTGCATGAACGAGTCTGACCATCGGTCCCTTTTTTGGAAATTATTAGCAAACTTCGACTGATTAGGTCCTTCAGGTAACCTTCTGCTGCCTTTTCTATTAAATCTAAACTGAGGTGCTCGTTCGTTTCATCTATAAATCTCTCAGCAACCCACAACTGTACTAACTTTGACCTACGAATCTCACCACGATGTATGGGTGTGGGTGTGGACATCAATGCCCCACAGTATAGAAAGCACTGTTTCAGATGATCAGGTAGATGTTTGTAGCTTAGCTCCAGTGTTTTTAAGACGCCGTCTTGACTTTGCACCAAAGAATTTAGATTCTGCGAAACTTGCTCCCACTCTTGTTTGTTCTCATCTACGTTCTTAAGAACTCCAGCCATCAGCACTAGTGACAGTGGTAGCCGTCCACATCTGTCTGCAATTTCCATACCAATTTCACATAAATGGTCAGGAAATCCCCTTGCCCCAAATATTTTGTTCTCCAACAGAAGTCGACCGTTCTCCGTGGAAAGAAGATTCAGGCTGATGCATGAGTCATCAGAAATAGCGGCATGCAAACCAACATCCTTGGACCGGCTTGTTAGCAAGATTCGATTCTGATCATTGCCTTCTGGAAAACACCTGCTTAACTGATTCCATGCTTCAATATCCCATACATCGTCTAGGACGACCAGATAATTCTTCTTTTTCATTAGACATTGACGTAGCTTCGATGCTAAATCTTCATCATTGAGCTTTTTGATATCCTCACTTGGTCCCTCAATTTCATTCAAGATTTGTAGGAGCAACCCTCTCTTTTGATAATTTTGAGAAACGTAGCACCAAGCACTACAATGAAAGGAGGCAGCAACTGCTTCATAAACTTTCATGGCTAGAGTTGTCTTGCCCAAACCAGGCATTCCAACTATTGAGATAACTTCGAGCACTCGTGAGCCTGTCGTAAGTTGCTTAACTAGTTGCTCTTCCACATCCTCGAAACCAATAACTTTGGCTTTTAGTGGCTTGACCTCCACCTTTGGACTTATTGTATTTGAACTATCACCATCAGCTAATAGTCGTAACTTAGTGGATTTGATTTCCTCTGTGATAACCTTGACCCCTTCTAAGAAGCTGGATATCCACTTCTCAAAAAACCAGTCAGGAACTTTATCATCCCCTTCTAAGGTATCTAGGGCATTTGCCAATTTGCTGCCTATGCTCGATATCCGAGTCCTAAGGCACTTTATCATCCCCAGTTCATCTTGAATCGACGAGATGTCTGAGTCTTCAAGAAAGGAATTGCAAACCTGTAAATCCTCATATAGCTCTCGGATTTGTCTACAGTTGATCATCTTCTTGAGATCTGCGAGAAGAATATTAAGAGATCCCATTTCAGTAGTGGGTAGCTTGGATGGCGACAGCTTTGTATATTTCAAATATACTTGGCTGACGGTTGCGCTGAAAAAAGATGTTCCCTTCTGATTTATGCACATGACTAACGAAGAAAAACACACCAGCTTCAGCAATCCCTGCTCCAATATCAGTGAGAAGCTCATCGTATTCTTGCTGCTCATAGTACTCCATTAGTGGATCAGTGAGAATACATTTCAAAACAGTGAGATCCTCTAGCACAGTTCTGATATGATCCTTCATAGATTCAACAACACTGGCATGAGTTCTTATCACTTCCCCAATAAATTGTATTAACATTTTGACGGGTGCCAGCATTTGTACATGGCGGGTTACAACACAATGTCGCACATTCCAAACTGTGCAGCCAAGCAATGCTTCAAAATTGTTGACAATTTTAGGTTCCTCGATATGATCCAGCAACACCTTCAAAGCAACGGTTTTATCAGCTTTGTCGACCAACTGCAAAAAGGATAGACATGCTGCCCTGTCAATCAAATCTTCCAGAAATGTCGACTCTTCCAAAAATGTCGACATACCATTCTGGCTTTTCCTTCCGATGAGCAGATTTCCTGCTATCTGATGTAAGCTTCTAAAGAGTATTGCCAAGCCATAAACCGCACCCTCCTTTCGAAAAGTTGGCTTGGGTTCACAGGTCCTCATATTACTAAGAGTTTTACATTGAGCATCAGCAAAATCTAACCTAAATTCCCTGTATAAACGAGATGGTGACGACGGTTTTGAATCTCTAATCTTAGCGCAGATTTCCTCAACATCTAGCCTGTACATTGTTAGTTTTTGCACCATGTCAGAAAGTAGGAATTCAATCTTTTCACCAGTGACTTCTTTGCCAATAATATTCTTTCTGAATGAGAAACACCGAATGTCCCACCCTGCGCAGCGTACCACATCTTCAGTATAGATCCTTATAACATGCAAACGTGGATGATCAATACACCAATTCTTCGTGCATCTAAAAAATCCAGTTCCAATAAAATGGGATATACATGTGCTATATCCTTGTGACACTGACATCCATTTCTTCCATTTCTAAAATACTCATCATTTATGAAATCTTTAATCGAACAATGAACCGCCATCTCATCCTTTTTATTAGTCTGTATAAGTTCATGTTTTATCTTATTAATATTCGCAACTAGACTTGTAAACTTTCCCGCAGAAGCATAAACAGCAGATCCGGCTTCCCACGCCAAGACATTAACATGCGTAGAAACGGCAGTTAATTTCCCGCGGTCAATCAAACCATCTGACGAACATCTCAAAATACTTTTCACGAACTCCATTTCATTTATCATGTCCGTTATGTCGTCCCCTCTAGATAATCCCACAAGATGTCGATCAGTTAAAACCTCCATGAGGTCCTTCTGCAGGGAGTCAATCAAACCGTAAAGAGTTTCACTTTTCACTGGGCAACTATCTGGAGCACACAACTTCAGCAATGATAAGATATCATAGTAGCCCTCCTCTGCTTTCAAAGCAACACCTATACTCTTTTCCTGCAGCTCAGAAATCCTTAAATTCATTGCGTCATCAAGTCCATCAAAACTTTCCGCCATAAATAACTGGAGGATAAGTGCTGCATCTCGAGAAACACTAGCCATACTGTTGTAAATGTCACGTATCTTAGGATCGATTTTTTTCAACTTCCCAAAGTTCCACTTTTTCACTAGCATAACAAAGTTTCTGACAAACCCGACGCTCTCTTCAATGGATTTTGCAATATCTCTATCGTCATCCAAGTTCTGAGCATGCTTGCGAAAACAACTGATTAGTGTATTCATTTGCTTGAAGTCTTCCAAACACTCGTCATAGGAACTCGGTTTGCTATCCTCTAAACGGTCGCAAGAGGACTCATATTCATTTCCCAAATCTTGTAGTTCATCCAATGGTTCTGTAGGTAGGAATCAGTATATTAAAACCACGTTACGCATTGCATTTAGTGGTTCTCTCAACTATGAGGTCAAATGTACACATTCACAAGACGAAAATCGCTTCAAATACAGATTTAGCCAACTACTGCTTCACAATTCAATTAAGTATAAATCCTCTTATGGCATGTTTGGCAACCCGGAATCGGAATTCAATTCCGGAATTGAGCCAATTCCAATGTTTGGGGAACTCCAAGAATTGGAATTGAAATTGGCTCAATTCCATCCCAATTCCATGGTAGTTCAAATTTAGTTCATCTCAATTTCTATGGTTTGGGTAGTCATTTGAATTCCTCCTCCTTTTAGTTATGTCACACTTATTACTCCGTATGACCTAAAAATGAGTAAAATCTTAAAATGTTATTTTAAAAGTTGATACAATAGTCTTAAATTTCATTTTGTTATAAATTTTTAACAAAATTTTTATATTAAAGTTTGTCAATTCCAATTCCAATTCCATTCGCCACCAAACATTACTATGGAATTGGATTTAGAATTGAAAAATATCATTAATACCAGTTCGTGAATAAATCCAATGAAAGCCCCAAAATGTCATTTCCTAAGCAAGTTCCTCCTCTGCCTCCTGCATGGACGATTCTAGAAGTTTCACAAGGTGGGTGCCGACTACACTTAACAAACCGGTTCGTCAAGTTATATGAGTAGAGAAAAAAATATCAGCTGTATAATATGTATGAGTCAGATAGAAGTTAAAATTTGGGTCGAAATGAGCTTTTAACGCCTTATTTTTTTTTGGAATGATTTAGGTTTGGGTTGAAAATAAAACTACCAAAAATTATGGGGTGTATGTAGACACCGATTTTGGCCTCCTGTCAAGTAGGATTCATAGTGTGAAACGGTCTTAGAGAAAATGGTACATATTAACGAGAGCGGATCCTCTGTCCTAGTTCATATTCCATTTAGTATCTCATTACTTCATACGGAGTAGTAATAAATCCCTAGTTTGTAGAATTATTTTTTCATTAATCTTTTATAATCAATGAGATTTATTACCCTATATAGTAATGAGACACCAAGTGGAATATAAAAATGGGACAGAAAATCCGCTTTCCATATTAAGAATTCGGAAACAACTTAAAAAAGAAAAACAAGAGAGAAAACCGATGAATAATACCTGAAAAGAAGTTGGGGGCATGAAAGTGTAGAATTGAGTATTGGACATTGATCATCAGGCCGCTTAAGAAGGCGTGGGTATTCATATTGGATGTAAACCCATCGAAATTTCATGACCACTTATTTCAATACCGCGTGTAAATTGTAAAATATACGGAGTATAATTTAGGGTCTTTCTTAACAGTACCCTATGTTTTTTAGGACAAGTCTTAAAAATACATGTCTTTAAGGACCCTGTATTACGTAAAAAATGATCACATTTAGATTAATTAGAATGATGGGATATTTCTTGTAATATAACCCCTTATATGTTATTTTTATAACATAACCCCTTTTAAGACACTTTGCTTCAAATTTAAAACCAAAGTCGAATTTTTTTACTTAAAAATGACAATTAAATACATTATAAGGTATGCCCCTTTCCAGTTACAACCACCAATGTTTAAAATATGTCGAAATCTTTTGAGAAATCTCTATTTAAGGGTGTGAAAAAAAGTATTACATATAAGGGGTTATTTTGAACAAAAAAAAATGTTATAAAAGGGGTTATATTCAATTAACCCTTTCTATTTTGTAGGCTATTTCATTATGCATGTACCCATTTAGGTCTTCTCGACCTATCCTTGAACCAATTGATTTAGTGATTGAAAAGACACTACGAGATCTTCGTCGAGTCATTGGTGAGCCGTCTAAACCCAGAGATATTGTCTTCGAGTTGGATCACGAAGCAGGAATCATAGACAACATCGAAGGTTCCATAACATCTTTGCCATACCCGAAGAACCTCAACCTCTAAACATGGAGGAACCGGAGAACCGCACCCTTAAGCAACTCACCGCTCCCAATCTCACTCAACAACCCTTGTGCATCACCTTCCTTCCCATGAAAGATGGACACAATTATGCTTTGAAATCGGGGATAATCCATCACTTGCTAAACTTCCATGGGCGAGCCGAAGACGACCCAAACCGTCACTTAACCGAATTCCATGTCGTTTGCTACTCCATGAAACCCGAAGACATAACCGAGGAACAACTTAAGCTCCGTGCATTCCCCTTTACACTCAAGGATGCCGCGAGAGATTGGTTGTATTACTTGCCTCCTAACACCATCACTACTTGGCAAATGATGAAACAAGCGTTCCTCACGAAGTATTTTCCCGCTTCGCAAAGCTCTCTCCTCAAGAAGCAAATTTCAAACATTGAGCCACACGAGGGAGAGACAATGTATGAGTATTGGGAGAGATTTACGAGGATTTGTGCTAATTGAGCAGGATCTAATGCTTCCTTGTTCCGTAAAAATTGTATCAAATAATTTCGGCTCACACGGATAACTGTCGAAATTGCCCCACATTAATGAAGTTGTCAAACTTTTGTGGACGGAGGAGATGTATTTTGAAAGTTGGTCATGAATAGAACGCAGCTTCAAGGATGCTTAGTCGCTCGTATCGTATATTATTCATGTCTAAATTGTCTATGTTAAAAGGTAGGATATTCGGCTGTGATATACAAGTACATTTGATCTGATGAGATTTGTTTGTGTGTGAAATCTAAGTTAGTGATTTCTGTTTTATGTTTCGCTTAATTCGATCGAGAGTGTATTTGCTCATGTTAGTCTCCATGCTTCAACTTCGTGTCACTTCCCTAACTAAGTGTGATATGTCGACGACCAACTATTTGCAGATTCAGAAGAAAAAAGTTTGGGAACTAGTTCAACCGCTTCTCAAAACAGACGCCTCTCGTGTGGCAATGCTCGACGGGAGTTACACGATGACTTCCGCAGGTCCTGTGGTTTCAACATCCTTGACAAATGCAAATATATCCTAACCAATTACATCATTTTTCTTAGATCGTCGCCCGTATATTTTGAGCTTTTCCTATTAACCGATGGACAAATACTTATGTTCATTCTGAAATGTCTTCTAGCATTTACGCACAAATTATCGCGAACAATTGAAGACTCACATGATGCAAACTCAGTTCATTGTCATCCAGTGTCATGCAAGTATGTATGACACCTGATTAAGTAAATTCTACAACCATTGGATACAACATACAAGTATCCAGTCTACAAAATGAAAGTTGAACAACTCGAACGTTCTTCACAAAACGCCAAAAAGTACAAATGCGTGCAGCTTATGTCTCAAAATACTGACTCAGGGAAAAATTGAGAGCTTAAACACGACATCAGGTTTCTGTTCGACTTTTACTTGCTGAATTTCCCTGGCGGAAGCAGCCACATCCCGGTTGGTGCAGTGAAGTACCAATGTCTGCAAGTTTGGAATGTTTGCGAGATCAGATGGAATACATTTCAGTGCGTCGCAGTATTTGAGAGCGATAGTCGTAAGTGCAGGGAAGTGATCACTGGAACCATCCCAAGTCTCCAAGTCTGTGCCCTTCACATGAAAGACCTCCAAATTTAGGAACCCGCCATTGTTGGGCTTCCAATACTTCCCGATGAATGCATTGTCTTTCAGTTTAAGAACCACTAGATTAGGCAAGTTTTCGAGGGTTTCCATATCCTTCTGCCAGTCTAGGTACGTCTTTGATAGAGTCAACTGCCTAATGCTGCGTGGAAAACAGCTTTGCGCAGCGAGGAAGTTTATCGGAGAAGATCCCCTTGGTTCATTCTTAATCTTTAAAATCTCGAGGTAATTCAATTTCGAAAAGCCCTTGAATTCAACTTCTCCTCCGTGGATGTCTGGCAGATTTTGTAGATCACCACGGACACCCAGCTTCTTGACTCTTGGAATTGTGGCCAAGAACTCAGCTGTGCATGTTTCTGGAGATAATAAACCCAGTGTTCTGATCGGAGAGGTCACACCTGCAGGCAAATAAATTAATCGTCACACAGAGTGTTTTCAATGGCTTTAGTAAGTAACCCCTTAAACTGGTCTCAAAGTAGCAATATTCTGATTAAAACGTCATCCGATCCCCCTTCGATTGTGCAAGGGAATTAATGAGATTGATGGTACAGATATGCACAGGACAAACGAAAAGGAAATGACGAGTGGGTACATACATCGCCGAAGTGTTGTCGAAGGGATTGTGAAGCAAGCAGGTACATTAGTCTCCAATTGTCTTAGCTGATACATACCCCAGATATTAGCCCCCATTTGAAGACGATCTGCCTTCTTCACTTTGACAACAAGAACCTGCATCTTCGACAGCTTGCTCACATCAGGGGAAAGCACATCGAAATCAATGTACATAGCTACATACCTAAGATGAACCAGTTTCGGCAACAGTTTAGGAAAACGTTGCAGCAGAATTGATGACACGTCCAATACTCTGAGCAGTTGAAAAGCGCCAGGGAAGTGCTTGATATCACAGACAGGTAGGACAGTTTCCAAACCTAATGACAAGAATGAGCGAACCCGTGCACCTGAAGCCTTCAAAGCTAGGTACTCTAAAACAGAATTGTGGATTGAAAGACGTCGATGGGTGTCCCAATCCCGGGAACTCCTGCTGAAGTGATCAAGATCCCTAATTTGGTTAATCATGTTCTCTTGTCTGGCTTCCTTGATACATAAGTCGTGGAGGACATCATGGACCCTACAAAGTTTGATCTTGTTGGTACAGTCGGTTTTTTCTACCAGTACTAGATTCCTGTCAACGAGTTCTTGAAGATATTTTGTGGCTTGTTCCTCAGGTTCTGTGCCCTCTTCCGGAATAACTAATCCCTCCGCAATCCACAGGGAACTTAGCTTGGAAACTGGCACTTGAAAACTCTGCGGAAAGATGCCAAAGTAGAGAAAACACGCTCTTAGATGATATGGCAAGTTATCATAACTAAGGCGGACGATCTCTCTACATTTGTCCTCCTGCACAACATTCTCGGTCACCCTTTTCGAGATATCTTCCCACCATTTCTTCTCGGTTCTAGACTGTAACAGAATACCAGCAATTATCACAATAGCAAGCGGAAGTCCACCACACTTTTTGGATATTTCTTCCCCGAGAGTTCTGAGATGGTCAGGGCATTTTTGCTTCTGGAAAACTTTTTTTTCTAAGAGAAGGAAACTCTTCTCTGTGTCTAGTAAATTCAGTGGAAAGGGTTTACCTGCAAGTAGTCAAAGACCAACCTTAACAAAGGTTACATAAAAAATGTAATCATTACTCAAGTCAACTTTGTGCCAAAAAATATTAAGCACTTCATTTTCGAAACATCTAAATCCCGGATTGAGTGATTTGAAGGGAGAGGGAGCGGCAACTTCTCTGTTTCAGCCTGGTTATAATTCAATTCGAGTTTACCTTCTTGGGCACGAAGAGCAAGTAAGTTTTCCCTAGTTGTAACAAGAATCCGCAGATTTTTATTCTCTCTTGGGAAGGCATTTTGTAATTCATTCCAGGCTTTATCGGTCCAAACATCATCCAACACAATCAGACAGTGCTTTTCTGCAAGATGTTCTCGAACTTTGTCGGACAGCTCGTCCTCAGAAAGGCTATTCGGGTCAGTTAAGGATCCATCAGCAACCTTGTGCCAGATGGTACTGAGCACTTCCCTTCTATTGTAGTGCTGTGAAACACGAACCCAAACACAATACATGAACTTCAGGTCAATATGACCGTCATTGAATACTTTGTTTGCCAGGGTTGTCTTCCCAAGTCCAGGCATTCCAGCAATTGCCACCACCTTCCTCTCATCGGAATCTACAGTTAATTGTTCAATGAGTTGTCGGGTTTCATTGTCGAGGCCGACCACTTCATCTCCTCGTGCCAAGCCTAATACTCCCTTCATTGTTCAACATATAAACACTGTCAATTACAATGGAACTGATATATTTGACAGTGTAAATTTGGACAGTACTCAGAAATAATGGATGCAAAAATTCAAATTTATTGAATGTGATTAATTGAATATGATTTAAAGACTTTGCTTTTCCCTACTTTTACTTTACTGCTTCTTTAACAAACACTAGATTAGATAGAAAGGTGAACAACTGGTTGATATGCGGAGACTCTGAAAACCAGAACACCATGTATCTGAAAAGGAGATTAATAATAGAAGAGACGAGTGTTACCGTCGAACCAGTAGTGAACCTCCTCGGATCATCCAACCGTTGCAGCGTCTGAACAACATGGACTTTATCCTCCTTAATTCGCTTTAGTCGGTCCTTGATGCTTTTGAAGTCTTCAGCTACATTGTGGAGTTTTTTGGACTCCCATAGTCTCTCCAATGTACCCTTGCCATACTTGAGTATGACATACGTTTCGATAGCGTCCTCAGCCTCATACGTCACGTCCCTTATCCTTGCACTGAGGTCTGTCATGCTGGCAAAGTCACGCCAACCTGTCGTGTCGTGAAGGAATGCTTTGAACCCTTTGATGTCCTCATGAATGATTTCAAAATCATCTTTCACACCACTTATTAAGTTGTAGTTATACGTTACTAGGTCCTTGGCTAACCCTAGGAAAACACCCACCGCAGAACCCGCCATCTGTAGGTAAAAATATGATGCATATAAATTAACAAAGTTTGACAGTTGCTTGTTAGATCTATCTAACAGGGATAAAGTAGCACCCAAAAAGATTCATTCTCAGTTACAGCATATAATTTTACAGTAGGAAATCTAAAAATGTACCACTACAGAATGACGATGATTCTATTGATACAAAAAAAACAAACAAACATATAAATAAATAAATTACACGCAGAGGTAGTAGTATTTACCTGTAACAGCAGAGACTCCGAAGATCTGATGAATGAGCTTGTGAAAAATAGCTCTCATGTGCGAAGGTCTTAATGGGTACAACGAATAGCTAGTGACTAAAAGGTGAGCGCTTTAACGTGTAAAATGACCACTGTAATGCTTGTTGTGAATTGTGATTGTATTAAAAACTCCGGAATAGTTACATATTACCCAAACATGGCCACGGAAAGCATTAAATTAACTCTTAAATTAATAATTTTTCCGTCACTGTGGTCTTTGTACACATATTACAGTCTCATGTGAACATTTGGGAAACGACAAAACTAGACAAGATCATGGAAATCGGGGAAACTTTTTACACATGCTTGTAAGTACTCGGAAACTAGTGGCAATTAATAAAATATAGAACCAAGGACAAGAATCCTAGATGATAGTACTCAGAATAAAAAAATAAAAAGAAATAAAGAAAAAAAAAACTATTGAAATAGTGAATAATATACTAATACTCCTACGTCTGTAACTTCTTGTGTTGCCAATATTTGACGCGAGATGTATCAGGTAAATTAAAGAATCAAAAAATCAGACACAACGTCCTAGACTGAGTTATAATGTGAATCGACGACTAGTGTGAACTGTGACATACAGCCCATCTTATAATGTGTACCAACCAAACTTGACAGTCGCTTGTTACATCCATCAAACAGGGATAACGTAACATACCGAAACATACTTGACGATGATTCTATTAATACACGTTCATAACTTCATTCAAATTACAGTTTTGTTATTTTGGAAATAAAGACGATACGTGAAAAGAAACAAACATATAAATCAAATAACACATAGATGTAGTTCTTACCGGTAACAACTGAGCCTCCGACAACCTGATGGATGAACTTGTGAAAACTGACAAGTTAAACAAACAAATTAGTTAGACGACAAGAGTAGCTCTCTTGTGTCAAGGTCTTACGCATACAACGTATACTGGTGACTTAAAGGTGACAATTTACGCTTGTGATTATTTTAAAACCTCTAAAGTAGTCACATTTTACCCAATAATGGTCACAACAAGAATTGAAGTGGTCACTTTTTCGTCACAATTGATACCTTTGTACACGCTCCAATCTCACAAGAGCATCTGTGAAACGACAAAACGAGACAAGATCATGGAGATTAGGGAAATTTTTACACATGCACATAAGAACTTGGAAACTAGTGACATTTTATAAGATATAGAACCAATGGTTACAAGATTCCTAGATGATAGTACCTATAAATTATTGAATAATAGACTAATAGTACATATAAGCATGATTAATTGCAACCCTTTGAGCACTTTTTTTAATGTTATAGAACATTAACATTAAAGAGAAGCATCGGTAGAGACTATTAGTCTATTATTGAATAATAGACTAATAGACTAATAATGGGTACTATAGTGCCATGAATAGTGGTGGAACGAAAAAGACTAATAGTACTATTAGTCTATTATTTACTCCCTCCATTCCACAATGTTCTTCCCATTTCAATTTAGATTAAAAATTAAGGAGGGTGAATTGTGTGGGTGAGATTAAAGTAGATAAATAATAAAGTAGATTGTGTGGATGTGATTAGTTAAAAATTGACAAAAATAGAAATGGGAAGAAAATTGTGGAATTTCCTTTTTGGGAAAGTGAGAAGAACATTGTGGAATGGAGGGAGTAGTACCTAGGCATGATTACGACTAGGCCATTTTATTATAGAACATTAACATGAGATCCTATAGTGCCATGAATAGTGGTGGAACGAAAAAGAGAAGCATCGGTAGAGACGATATTTGACACCGGGATGTATCAGGTAAACTACTAGTGTGGAATACAACTTATGTTATAATGTGTACCAACCTAACTTTTCAAGGAAAACATTTGGAAATTGTATACTGGTCGCATTGATTATTGAACCTAAGTGTAATCTCAATTAGATCAAGGTATCTAATTGATCTAATAGACGAAGACACCTAAATATCAACAAAACTCGTCAAAACCATATCTTGTCACAATGACAGGCAACCCAGTCCGTGATGGCCGAGATAAGAACTATAAAAACGAATGTGGCATTAAGCATTGCATGGGTATGGGATGATGAAACTTAGTATCATCCAATAACAGCACATCGATGTTTTACCATAAACATATTTCTTCAATGTTCCTCCGTTCTCTTCTCTATCTTCTTTTCACTTAGTCTTTGCAAAATATTAAAAAGTAAATAACATGTAGCGGAAAATAAGAGTTGAGAAAAATGAGGGGACGAGAAAAAAATCTCAGAGAAGGAGAAGTACTTCTAAATATCTGATCATCCAAAACCTGAAAAAATATATGTTCACGCATAAATCTTAATAAAATACAAACCGTGATCATGCCTGCATTATCTGAGCTTAAGTCCACTGACTTGATGAAAAGCAGAGTAGAGAGTTCGGTGACTACTTTGGATTTCCATCGACATAATGAGCACAAACTGAAAAGCCAGAAAAATTCCCCACGACAAATAAAACTCCTTATTTGCTTGTTCTTCGATGAACACCATTTCTTCAATGCGGCAAATAATGGCCTTGAACTGCTTGTTACCAGAATAATTCCTTTGTTCATACTCAATTTTGATGGCTGAATCTCCAACAGAACGACCACACTGGTCGATTTCGATGCACGACAATGTTCCAACGTCACTGAACTCAGGTGGAATCTCTTTGAGGCGCTTACACTCTCGAACAATTAACCACTCTAGACAAGGAAAGTAATCATCAGATGCTTCCCATTCTTCGATATCAAGACTATCGAGTATCAAGTATTTTAGACTTGGAAACACATTTTGTGTTACCCATTTCTTCCCGCCGAAGGCGCCGTTCTGTAGTTTAAGATACTCCACACAAGGCAGGGCAGCAATTTCTTCTATTTCGGACCACGGAAGTTCAAATTTTGATAATGTTATCTTTTTTAGGCTGAACTTGAAAAATAAAGGAGACAAGCCGGAATAGGACGCTTTTATAGATTCAAGGCAAGTGAGAGAATCCAAAGCTGGAAATCCATCATGCCTTATGGACCCGCAAAATATGCATTTTAACTTCTGGAGGTTTGGTAACCTATTGATCGCATCCTTGCACGCTTCACAACGACAAAACATGATGGTTTCTAAGGTTTGTAGCCGTAGACAATCTGAAGGGCTTAAGCTCTTAGTGGTGAAGTGAATATGGGGACTCACCGTAAGGTGACGCAATTTCTTCAGACCAAACACAGTGTCAGGAATCCGAACTGCATCCTTGCCACCTTTGATGATTAAAGTCCGAGAGCTTAATAATTGAGGAAGGAATACGATCCATCAAGCCACCAATTGCCAAATATCGCAACTGGCTCAACTTTATTATACTATTAGGGAAGGCATCTCCCATATTGGCCCTTTCCATGTCTAATACATTGAGTAACTGAAACTTGGCCAAAATGTAAGAGCATTCACCATGATTGTGACTCATGCATACATTAGAACATTCTGAATGTATCAAGGAGTTGTACGTAGTCTCGACCATGGATGTTTCGCCGTAGAAAGCATGCGCAAGCAAATGCTTAGGCGCTGTTGCCAGTCTGGAAAGGGTTTAGACAAATCCAATCTATAAGAAAAGAGACAGATAACAAAGTAATCAGTCGGTATTCACAATGCCTACAGCGGCATTATACTGACCACTAGAATTAAACTAAAAAAAAATAAAAATAAACAAAGCTCACTTTGACAATCTCGCCTATGATGTGACAAAAGGAATTCAAATGTACGTAGCTCTAGTAAATCCAGAGACTATTGAGACATTGTTTCTTGAATAATCATAATAAAAATTGTTGCGATTTATAGTGACAGGCATCATTGTAACAAAGATGGGATTGTTTTTCCGTCCCATTTCATATTTGAAATTTAAAGAACAGCAAATATTTGTCTTCAATTTGTATGAAAATGCCCAAAATCTTTTGCTAAACGTTTCAATAAATTGACAGATTTTCAACAATAGCATGAAGCTGATTATACCTTGTGAGCAAAAACTGTTCCTCATTTCCTTTCCTTATGCAGAAATCTCGCAGAAGATCATGGACCCTGCATGAATGAATATGACCATCGGTCGTTTTTCTGGAAACTATTAGCAAACTTCGACTAATTAGATCCATCAGGTAGCTATCTGCTGCTTCTTCTAAATCATAACTGCGGTGTTCATCTGTTTCATCTATCAATCTCCCTGCAACCCACAACTGCACCAACTTTAACCTACGAATCTCACCACGACGCATGGGTGTGGACATCAATGCCCCACAGTATAGAAAGCATTGTTTCAGATGATCAGGTAGATGTTTGTAGCTTAGCTCCAGGGTGTTTGAAACGCGATCTTGATTTTGCACCAAAGAATTCAGATTCTTTGCAACTTTCTCCCACTCTTCTTTGTTTTCATCTATATTCTTAAGAACTCCTGCCATCAGCACTAGAGATAGTGGTAACCGTCCGCATTGGTCTGCAATTTCAGTCCCAATTTCACGTAAATGCTCAGGAAATCCCCTTGCACCAAATATATTGTTCTCCAACAGAAGTCGGCTGTTCTCCGCGGAAATAAGATTAAGGCTCATGCAAGAGTCATCGGAACTAGCAGAATGCAAACCAACATCCTTGTAACGGCTTGTTAACAAGATTCGATTCCAATAATTGCCTTGTGGAAAGCACATTCTTAAGTCATTCCATGCTTCAATATGCCAGACATCGTCTAAGACGATCAAATAATCCTTCTTTATCATTAGACATTGATATAGCTTCGTAGCTAATTCTTCATCCTTGAGCTCTTCGATTCCCTCACTAGATCCCTCAATTTCATTCAAGATTTGCAGGAGCAACCCTTTCTTTTGATAATTTTGAGAAACGTAGCACCAAGCACTACAATGAAAGGAGCCAGCAACTGCTTCATAAACTTTCATGGCTAGAGTTGTCTTGCCCGCACCAGGCATTCAAATTATTGAGATAACTTCGAGCACTCGTGAGCCTGTCGTAAGTTGCCTAATCAGTTGCTCTTCCTCATCCTCGAAACCAATAACTTCGGATTTCAGTGGCTTGGCCTCCACCTTTGGACTCATCACATCAGCTAATAGTCATAATTTAATGTCTTTGATATCCTCTGTAATAACCTTGACCTCTTCTGTGAAGCTGGATATCCGCATCTCAAAAAACCAGTCAGGAACCTCATCAAATGTAACCAGAGCGTTTGCCAATTTGCAGCCCAGGCTTAATATCCATGTCCTAAGGCACTTTATCATCCCCAGTTCATCTTGATTTGATGAGATATCTGACTCTTCGAGAAAGGAATTACACACCCGTAAATCCTCATGCAGCTCTCGGATTCGTCTACAGTTATTCATCTTCTTGAGATTTGCAAGAAGAATGTTAAGAGACCCCATTTTAGTAGTGGGTAGCTTGGATGGCGACAACTTTGTATATTTCAAATATACGTGCCTGACAGTCGCGCTGAGGCACCGGACAACATCCTTCAATCTAAAAAATATGTTCATTTTCGATTTACGCACAAGGATAAAGAAGAAAAACACCCCAGCTTCAGAGATCCCAGCCCCAATATCAGTGAGAAGCTCATCAAATTCTTGCTGCTCGTAGTACTCCATTAGTGGATCAGTGAGAATACATTTCAAGACAATGAGATCCCTTACCACAGTTCCGACATGATACTTCATAGATGTAAAACCACTGTCATCAGTTCCAACAAGATCCTTCATAGATGTATCAACACTGGCATCAGTTCCTATCACGTCCGCAAGAAGTCGTATCAAAAGACTGACGGGTGCCAGCATTGGTGCATGGCGGGGTATATCTGAATATCGCACGTTCGAAATTGTGCATTCCATCAATGAATGAAAACTGTTGACAACTTTTGGTTTCTCAATATGATCCAGCAACACCTTCAGAGAAATGGTTCTATCTGCTTTGTCAACCAACTGTAAATAGGACAGACATGCTGCCCTGTCAATCAAATCTTCCAGAAATGTCGACAGACCATTTAGGATTTCACGTCCAATGATCAGATTTCCTGCTATCCGATGTAAGCTTCTAAAGAGCACTGCCAATTCACAAACCACAGTCCCCTTTCGAAAAGTTGAATCGGGTTCACAAGTCTGAATATCACTTAGAAATTTACATAGAACATCAGCCAAACCTAGCCCAAATTTCTGACATAAACGACAAGTTGTTGAAGGTTTCAAATCTCTAATCTTAGCGCAGATTTCCTCAACATCTGGCCTGTACAATGTTAGTTTTTGAACCATATCAGAAAGTAGGAATTCAATCTTTTCACTGGTGACTTCTTTGCCAATAATGTTCTTTCTAAATAAGAGACTCCGAATGTCCCACCCTGCGCAGCATACCACATCTTCAGTATGGATGCTCATAACTTGGAAATGTGGATAGTCAACACGCCACTTTTTTGCGCATCTAAAAAATATTTGATAAAAATCCAACTCCAATATAAAAGGATATATATGTGCTATATTCTTATGACATCTACTAAATCTATTTCTAAAATAGACATCATTTAAGAAATCTTCTATCGAAGAATGAACCGCCATCTCATCCTTTTTATTAGTCTGTCTAAGTTCATCTTTTGTCTGATCAATCTTTGCAGCTAAACTTGTAAACTTGGTGAACATTTTGTGATCATCCAGCTCTTCTAACTTCCCAGCATAAGCATTAACCACAGATCCAGCTTCACAGGCCAAGACGTCAACATGCGTTGCGATGGCATTTAATTTCCCACGGTCAATCAAACCATCTGATGAACAACTCAGCATACTTTTCACAAACTCCATTTCGTTTATCATGCCCAGTATGTCTACCTCTCTAGATAATTTCATAAGATGGAGATCAGTTAAAACCTCCATGAGGTCCTTCTGCAGGGAGTCAATCAAACCGTACAGAGTTTCACTTTTCACGGGGCAACCATCTGGAGCATACAGCTCCAGCAATGATAAAATATCATAGTAGGCCTCCTTTGCTTCTAGAGAAGCACCATTACTCTTGTCCTGCACCTCTGAAATCCTTAAATTCATTGCGTCATTAGGTTCGTCAACCTTTTCCGCCATAAACAAGTGAAGGATAAGTGCTGCATCTCGAGAAACATTGACCATACTGTAGTGAATACGACGTATCTTAGCATCGATGTTGTTCAACTTCCCAAAGTTCCGCTTTTCCACTAGCATAACAAGATTTCGGACAAACCTTAGGCTCTCTTCAATGGATTTTGCAACATCTTTATTGTCATCCAGGCTCTGAGCATACTTCAAATTTTCCAGAACACAATCTGTGAATGCATCCCAATTAGAACCACATGCACAGGTACCATGATAGAAGTCGGTAGCATCTGGGCTGTCGAGAAGTGTTTGTTCAATCATGTGTTCTACAAATTCGATCAAACGCTCTGGGTGTCCTTCAATTCTGAAACGCCTTTTTGTTTCTTTGTAAGCTTCAAGACTTGTAACAACATTACATGACATATATGGCATGATGTACCTGACTTGAAAGTTTAAGGCTTTGATTTTGTCCTTTAGTTTCGGAAAAGAACAATTGATTTCCGTTTCCATTTGCTGCAAATCTTCCAAAAGCTTCTCATAGTAACTCAGTTTATTGTCATCCTCTAAACAGTCGTATTCATTTACCAAATCTAGTAGTTCATCCCATGGGTCTGTAAATAGAAATCAGTCTATCAGAACCACGTTACCCATTGCCTCAACGGTTATCTATTCTCTAACCGAGAATGTCTTGGCCTAGTGGTTAAGTTTGAGGTACCAGTGACGATAGGTCACAGGTTCGAATCCCCCTCCCCTGTTGTATTGCCCTTGCGGCTCATATTGGACCAAGAAAAACGGTTATCTATTCTCTCGACTATCTAGTCGAATTTACGTACATTCACATGACGAAAACTGCTTTGAAAAATTGATTATCTATTATACCTCAAAAGTCAGTATTAACCATTTCATTTTCCCTGAATCCTAACCATTTACTTGCTCCCAAAGTCTCATTTGAGTCAACTTAAGTTTCATGTGAAGAAAAATAGCTTAGGTTTTGTAGTTTGTAGTTAAGTTTGAATAAGTGTGATTTTTGCTGGGAAAAAAATGTGATTAAAACAGTATGAGTTGTTTTCTTGCGAGACTGTCTCAAATTCATATTCAATGAGCGATCTTTCACGGGACGTGGTTACTAAAAAGCAGTGGCGTTTTAGGATTTTAATTATGGGGTTCGAGTGAACATTTTTCATTTAGTTACTATGGTAATTTTTAAAATAAAATAAAAAAGTTAACAGAATTACTAGAAAAGAAAAGGAAAAAGGTAAGAAAAATACCATTGATACCAGTTTGTGAGCAAATCCAATTAAAACCCCAAAATGTCATTCTTCTTCCTAAAGCAAGTTCCTCCTAAAAACCAATTTCACAAAATATTGATGAACTTCTATAGTAATAATATACTCCATATTAACAATTCGAATAAAAATATTAGATTTAAAAAATAAAAAAAAAAAAAAAAAGGTTTTTTCTTAACTGTACCCCTGTACTATTGGATTTTTCCAACTGTACCCCTGCGTATATCGTATTCCCACCCCTGAGTTTCTTAATTACTCCCAACTGTACCCCTGAGTTTCTTTAATTTACCCAAAATCATACCTGAAATTGAACAGAGGAAGGAAGGATTACAAAAGTTCAACGATGAAGATGTTGCAACGACGATGAACTGCAAAAGTTCAATAGCAAAAGGAAGGAGATGAAGAGAACAGAGCAAGAAAGGTGAAAAGGTTTCAAAGGGTTTTAAAAAAAATTGAATCAAAAGAAAGAGATGACGGTTAATAAATTGACTCAACTTCTAATTTACAACTAATCCTTCCACGTAGTAAATTAGGCCCCATCGTGAAAGAAATTACGATCCTAATTGGCATTTAACGGTGATAATCGACTACTAAGATAATTAGTTATGGTTGGGAGTAATTAAGAAACTCAGAATGCAGTTGGGAATACGATATCTGAGAATGCAGTTGGAAAAAACCGATAAATGCGAAGTGCAGTTGGGAAAAATCCAAAAAAAAAAAAAAAAAAAAAAAGGAGAAAAATGAACCTTAAAATAAAGTTAGGCATCAAAAGAAGAAGATAAATAGAGTAGACATGAGTTTGATAATGAAGCTTCAAAAGGCGGAGTATTGAATCAAAACCCATGGAAAACTAACATTGCAATGCTCAAGGTTTCACACCACTTCCACTTGATTAATTAATTAATTAATTAATTAATTACTGTGTAGTGTAGTATAGGGTTTTGGACATAAAAGGTGTTAATTTGAACTAATAAGTTGAAGGGTTAATTGAGGGTGGTACAATATACCGCCGCAAAAAAAACTAAAATACCGCCGTATTTTTTTGCCACTTTTCTCTTTTGCCCTTATTAGTTAGAGTAGTTATGTTTTAGTTAGTTGTAATTGCTTGACCCAAAATTAGTCAAAAAATTGTCAACCACCGGCGATGATGATTTTAATGACGGCGATTATGAGGGTGATGATCAATCCGATTTGGGTGATGATAATATAATTTTAGTTTTCTTCATATTATTTCGAGACCTACATTAATAGAAATTCAAAGAAAAATTAGAAAATTAGGGGTACACAATTTCAAATAAATAAAAGATATAATTAAATAAATTATTGTAATGACAAATTTTTAAAACAAATAGACAAAGTTTAATTAACAAAAAATAAAACAAAAAAAAATTAGAACGTTTAATTAACAAAAAATTAAAAAAAAAATAATAATAAATAAATAAATTATAACGTGGTCCATTCGAGTGAAATACTCGAATGGATCTGTTCCATTCGTGTATTTCACACGAATGGATCAGTTCCATTCGTGAATTTCACTCGAAAGAATTCACGAATGGAACTGATCCATTCGTGTGAAATACACGAATGGAACAGATCCATTCGAGTATTTCACTCGAATGGACCACGTTCTAATTTTTTTTTTTTTTTTTTTTTTTTTTTTTTTTTCAATTCAAATCGACATATTGTAATATGAATTAATTAGAATTAATGTGGTTGAAATTTTAATTAAAATTAACTGAAAGATGGTTAATTAAGGGGATAAATTAATTAGGGTTAAATGTAATTAGAGTAGGGGTATAGTGGGAACTTCACACAAAAATTGCGGCGGTATCGAACTTATTTGCGGCGGCGTATTGTAATATGCTTAATTGATTATAACACTTTTTTTTTTTAAATAACTTCTTTTATATTTTTTTTTCAACTTAATCCCCTTTTAGGACGATTTTGTTTTTAAATCACCCCTTTGTATATTTCCGACCAAATTTAAATTATTTGACCGATTTACCCCTCTTAGTAAGTTGTGAGTTGTGACCCTTGAGTCCTACTTCCTTCCCAAAATTGATTTACACAACATGCAAAACACCCAAATAATAAAGATCAACAAATCCCAAAATTTTCACCCAAAAACCCAAATTACTCCCTCCAAAATTCCGTCATACTCTTCAAATTCTTCATCTTCATTAGTTGGTCGCACAAGTTTCAATTTTAATTTTGTGTTGTAATTGTTTTAATTTTGTTTACATGTGGATGAATTGACCCTAATTTTAGTTTGAAGTAATTATTTGGCACATTATAAGATTAATAAATTAGTGTTTGTTGTATTTCATTCAGGAATGAACATGACAAAACTTTTTCATGTTAATATTCGGTTTTTTTTTTTTTTTTTTATAATGGGGGTTTAGTTGATTCGAATCTGCTTACGGCATACAAAGGAGGTAATTTGTCATTGGAGCATGACATTTTGTCGAGCACAATATCAGTGGCGTGGTTGAGGGATAGGGCGAGGGAGCTTACTGGGAAGAAAGACTTAGAAATTTGGTATAAAAAACCCGACACATTAGGGAAGAAAATGGTGATCGATGTGAGTGATATCCCAGAAATTTTGAGAGGATATGATTACCTGAAATTTGGTATAAAAAATCCGACACATCAGGGGTGTAAATATGCTTACCTATTCTATATGATACTGTATTAGGCAACAAAAAATGTCAGTCAAGAAAGAGGAAGAGAGAGTTTAATGGTGAAAAGAGGAAAAGAGAGTTTGAGAATGAAAAGAGAGATAGATTGGTTTTAAAAAGATCAAATAGGCATTAAAGAGAAATAGGAAAATGGTAAAATACGAATTAAAGAAAGAAAAAACGTTCAAATTTTGAATTTGGCTGGAATATGTCTTTTTCAGGTGACTTATTCCGATATTGGGGGTGATTTAAAAACAAAATCATCTTAAAAGAGGATTAAGTTGAAAAAAAACATAGATATGATTTTAAAATATAGAAGGGAGTTATAATCAATTAACCCTTTAATTAATGAACAAAACTTATGTTCGTTTCTAAATGTCTTCTAGCATTTATAAACAAATTGTGAAAGAGGTGATTTTTTTTTTTTTTTTTTTGATGACGAGGGGTTTAGTCCCCCCGGGCCCAGGTATTCCGGCGTCACCACTAGAATGCAAGTACTTTGGTGAGAGAGGTGATTACATGAGTTATATCTTCCTTTTTTCCCCCAAATAAATCAGAACTTTGCTTGAAATGGAGGCTTGTTTCGATTCCTAGGATGTTTGAAGACAACTATCAAAATCATTATCATTTGCAACAATAAGCTTAATGAATAACAGATGTTCAAATTACAATTTCAAACGTCGTTCTTCACAAAATACCAAAGATTACAAATGAACACACCTCAAATGTTTCAACATGTACCAACTTAGGGAAAAATTGAGAGCTTAAACATGACATCAGGTTTCTCTTTGAGTTTCACTCGCTGAATCTCCCTGGCGGAATCAGCCACCTCACTGTTGGTGCAGTAAAGTACTAATGTCTGCAAGTTTGGAATGTTTGCAAAATCAGATGGAATACATGTCAGCATGTCACAGTATTTGAGAGAGATTGTCGTAAGTGCAGGGAAGTGATCACTGGAAGCCTCCCAAATCTTCAAGTCTGTGCCCTTCACGTGAAACACTTCCAGATTTAGGAATCCACCATTTTTGGGCTCCCAATACTTACCGACGAATGCATTGTCTTTCAGTTTAAGAACCACGAGATTAGGCAAGTTTTCAAGAGTTTCCATATGTTTCTGCCAGTTTAGGTATGTCTTTGATAAAGTCAATTGCCTGATGCTGTGTGGAAAACAGCTTTGCGCAGCGAGGAAGCTCATCGGAGTAGTGTCCCTTGGTTCGTTCTTAATCTTTAAAATCTCGAGGTAGTTCAATTTCGAAAAGCCCTCAAATTCAACATCTTCTCCGTGAATGACAGGCAGATTCAGTAGATCGCCACGGACACACAGCTTCTTGACTCTTGGAATTTTGGCAAAGAACTTAGCTGAGCATGTTTCCGGGGATAATAAACCAAGTGTTCTGATCGGAGAGGTCGCACCTGCAGGCAAAAAATTAATCGTAAACTTTATATTCTTTGACACACAGAGTCACAGACGTAGACTGTTCATTCAATGGCTTAAGTAAGTAACTCCTTAAATTGGCCTCAAAATAGCAATATTCTGATTATAACGTCATCTGATCCCCCTAGATTATGCAAGGTAATTAATGTGATTGATTGTACAGATACGCACCAAGACAAACGAAAAGGAAATGACGAGGGAGTACATACATCGCTGAAGTGTTGTCAAAGGGATCGTGAAGCAAGTAGGCAAATTAGTCTCCAAATGTCGTAGCTGATACATCTCCCAGATATTAGCACCGATTTGAAGACGATCTCCACTTTTCACTTTGACAATAAGGACCTGCATCTTCGAGAGCTTGCACACATCAGGGGAAAGCACATCGAAATCAATGTACATAGCTACATACCTAAGGTGAACCAGTTTAGGCAACAGTTTGGGGAAACGTGGCAACAGAATCGATGACACGTCCAGCACCCTGAGCAGCTGAAAAGCGCCAGGGAAGTGCTTGATATCAGAGACAGGTAGGACAGTTTCTGAACCTAATGACAAGAATGAGCGCACCCGTGCACCTGAGGCCTTCAAAGCTAGGTACTCTAAAACAGAATTGTGGATTGAAAGACGTCGATGGTTGTCCCAATCATGAGAACTCCTAACAAAGTGATCAAGATCTCTAATTTGATTAATCATGTTCTCTTGTCTGGCTTCCTTGATACATAGGTCGTGGAGGACATCATGTACCCGACAAAGTTTGATTTTGTTGGTACAGTCGGTTTTCTCTACCAATACGAGATTCCTGTCAACGAGTTCTTGAAGATACTTTGTGGCTTATTCCTCATGTTCTGTTCCCTCGTCTGGAATAACTAATCCTTCCGCAATCCACAGGGAACATAGCTTGGAAACTGGAACATGAAAGCTCTGTGGAAAGATGCCAAAGTAGAGAAAACATGCTCGTAGACGATATGGTAAGTTATCATAACTTAGGCGCACAATCTCTCTACATATGTCCTCCTGCACAACATTCTCGGTCACCCTTTCCGAGATGTCTTCCCACCATTTCTTCTCTTTATGTAACGGAAACAAAATGCCAGCAATTATCACTATAGCAACGGGAAGTCCACCACATTTTCTAGATATTTCTTCCCCGAGAGCTCTGAGATGTTCAGGGCATTTTTGCTTCCGGAATACTCTCTTCTCCAAGAGAAGGAAACTCTTTTCTGCGTCTAGTAAATTCAGTGGGAAGGGTTTACCTGCAAGTAGTCAAAGACCAACCTTAGCGAAGTTTACTTGTTTCACCGTGAAAAAGTTATCACTACTCATGTGAGTTCATATCCTCTACTATGATTATAACTTCAGCCTGGTATAATTCAATTCGAGTTTACCTTCTTGGGCACGAAATGCAAGTGAATTTTCTCGAGTTGTAACAAGAATCCGCAGGTTACTATTCTTTCTTGGAAAGGCATTTTGTAACTCATTCCAGGCTTTTTCCGTCCAAACATCATCCAAGACAATCAGACAGTGCTTTTGATCAGCTAGACGTTCTCGGACTTTGGCGGACAGCTCGTCCTCAGAAATGTTATTCGGGTCAGATAATGATCCATCATCAACCTTGTGCCAGATGGCGCGGAGCACTTCCCTTCTGTTGTATAGCTGTGAAACATGAACCCAAACACGATACATGAACCTAAATTCAATACGAGGGTTAGTGAATACTTTGTTTGCTAGGGTTGTCTTCCCAAGTCCAGGCATTCCTGCAATTGCCACCATTTTCCTCTCATCGGAATCGACAGTTAATTGTTCAATAAGTTGTTGAGTCTCATCGTCGAGGCCGACTACTTCATCTCCTTGTGCCAAGCCTAATACTCCCTTCATTGTTCGACATATAAACGCCGTCAATTTCAATGGAACTGATCAGTTTGACACTACAATCTTGCATAGTACTCGGAAACAATGGATGCTAAAATTCCATGTATTTGAAAAGGGGATTAATGGTAGAAGATAAGAGTCTTACCGTCAAGCCAGTAGTGATTCTCGTAGTATCATCCAATCGCTGCAACGTCTGAACAACATGAAACTTATCCTCTTTAATCCGCTTTAGTCGATCCTTGATGCTTTTGAAATCTTCAGCTACATTGTTGAGTTTATTGAACTCCAATAATCTCTCCAGTGTACCCTTGCCATACATGAGTATGACATAAGTGTCATACATGAGTATGACACTCCAAACACCCAAGGCTGTTTAATTATGTTTCTACCCTTACTACTTTTACCCTATTTTATTTATTAAAAAAAAAAAAAAAAAAAAAAAAGAGGTTTAGTTGCCGCACAACATTACCACTCCCAACACAATCAAAAACTTCCATTTCAACTTTTTCCTCTCAAACTTCATTTTTCACCCTAAATCAACCAAAACCTACCTTTAATTTTATGGTTTTTCTACGGTGTACCCTCCAACTTTTTTGTTTTCTATCGTATACCCCTGTTTTTTTTCAGTTACACGGTGTACCCTCAAACTTCATTATCCATTCTCAACCGTGACCTAAAGTTACTTAACCGTTAATTAAACACTAACACCGTTACATTAAGCTCTCATTTCTCCCTCTTTTTAATATTTCCTTCTAAATTTATGAATTTCAAATATTCATGATTATTTTACGATAAAGTAAATCAATAAAGTTTATGACTTTTAACAACAATTTTAAAAAAAATTATATACTATAGAAAAAAAAATGAATAAGGATGAAAAATAGTGGAAAATTAGAAAAAAGAAGGGGATATTTCATAATTTTGAAGGGAAAACATAAAAAATAGAAAAAATAGGAGTTTATTCTAACGGTGTTAGTATTTAGTTAACAGTTTAGTGACTTTAGGTCATCTTATAGAATGAGTAATGAAGTTCAAGGGTACACGGTATAAGGAAAAAAAAAATAGGGGTACACGATAGAAAACCAAAAACTTGGAGGGTACACCGTAGAAAAACCCTTAATTATTATTTGTAAAAATATTCAATGAAAACACATGCAAGAAAAAATCGGTGAGTTTTAATTTTGTCTTTTTGGTTGTTTCTGTGTTATTTTCGATTTTTTTTATTTTAATGTTGAATATTATTTCGGTAGTTTTTATGGTTTTTATTATCATTCTTGTTTTATTTGTTTTAGGGTTATGAATTTGACAATGTTTTTATTTGATAATTGTGAAAAAGGTTGATTATTAAGTTAGAGTTAATATGTTAGGTTTATGAATATAATTGGGCAAATATTCATTTTTTTTTTTTCAAATTATGAGTCAAAAGTAGTAGATTGACATTTTTTCGGAAATAGACACTTAGTATCGATTTTTTGAATATGAATTCATTAATTTTGAGTAATTTTTTTTAATGAATATATATAGTGTTTTAGTATTGAATATGTATGTTTTAGAAATGATGTATGTTTAGGAAATGAATATATAGTGTTTTAGAAATGAATATCTATGTTTCTGAAAAAAATATATAGTATTTTAGAAATGAATATACTGGTATATAAATGAATATATATGTGTTTCAGAAATGAATTTACTGAAATGAATATATAGTGAAAACATTGTGTTTTGTAAATGAATATATAGTGTTTTATAAATGAATATATAGTGTTTTATAAATGACTATATATGTGTTTTAGAAATGAATTTATTGAAACGAATATATAGTAAATATATTGTGTTTTGTAAATGAATATATAGTGTTTTATAAATGAATATATAGTGTTTTTATAAATGAATATATAGTGTTTTAAAAATGAATATATAGTGATTTAAAAGTGAATATATAGTATTTTAAAAATGAATATATAGTGTTT
The DNA here is from genome assembly GCA_023091065.1 of Dianthus caryophyllus. Lineage (NCBI taxonomy): Eukaryota > Viridiplantae > Streptophyta > Magnoliopsida > Caryophyllales > Caryophyllaceae > Dianthus > Dianthus caryophyllus. The sequence continues at coordinate 35,320,136 of CM041519.1, forward strand.
TATAAATGAATATATATTGTTTTAGAAATGAATATATATAGTGTTTTACAAAAGGATATATAGTGTTTTATAAATGAATATGTAGTGTTTTAAAAATGAATGTGTATTTGTTAGAAATGAATGTGTAGTGTTTTAGAAATGAATATATAGTGTTTTCTAATTATTGATTTTTTTGTAATCTTTTAAAATATAAATATTCATATTATGGATGCTAAATTTTTGAAATATTTTACTTCTAGTGCATCTAAATTTGTTAATGTTTATTTTTTTTAATGATTTGTAGCAGTGGTCGTAAGGGCACCGAAGGAGATTCAACAAATGAACACCACCTAATAAGAGCGAAAAGAGATATTGCGAAAACATTTGGTGAAGGAACAAGTCGGCAAAACATACATGGCTCAACTATTCCAACAATATTGAGACTATGGTCTTAGAAATGAATATATGACTTTTTAGAAGTGAATATGTATTTTCTGAAAATGAATATGTATGTTTTATAAATGAATATGTTGATAAGAATATGTTGTTGAATTTGAGAAGAACATGTTATTTTCTAGAAATAAATATGTCTATATTAAAAATGTATATGATTGTATAAAAATAATGTAGGTTGCTAATTCTTCTTCCATGTTCACTGAAACCAAAAAAATTGATTGAAATTAAAAACTAAAATGACTATGTGAGAACAGTAAAAATATTAATTTTTAGATGGAAGTTGTAAAATACAATCAATCAAAAGATATAAAAAAATAAAAAAGTAAATCCTTAAAAGAGAGTAACAACTAACATATATATGTATTTGATATGAACTTTTAAGGTTTTAGATAATAAAGTACAAAATAGTAAATTTAATAGGTTGAGTGTTTGGAGTAACATACACTAGTGTGTATGTTATAATTTACCAGTTTCAATAGCGTCCTCAGCCTCATACGTCACGTCTCTTATCCTTGTAGCGAGGTCAGTCATACTGGCAAAGTCACGCCAACTTGTCGTGTCGTGAAGGAATGCTTTGAACCCTTTGATGTCCTCATGAATGACTTCAAAATCATCCTTCACACCACTTATTAAGTAGTAGTTATATGTTATAAGGTCCTTGGCTAACCCTAGGAAAACACCCACCGCAGCATCGGCCATCTATAGGTAAACGAAGTTTGACACTCGCATGTTACATATATCAGACGAGGATAAAGTAGCACTCAATAAAATTCATTCTTAGTAGCAGCACAAACTTTTGTAGTAGGAACTATAAAAATGTGATACTACAGAAATGTATTGACGATGTATCTATTGATAAACGTTCATAACTTAACTGAAAACACGAATTTGTTCTTTGAGAAAAAAAAAACAGTACATGAAAGAAAACAAACATATAATAAAAATACGCTTGTACTATTTATCGCACTCTCATTTACTATTTTACGCCCCAAAATGACCACAGTACCCTCATATTAAAATAAAATAAAAAATCAAAAAAAAAAAAAAAAAACTTGCTGCTTTCCACTAAACCCAGAAAAACCCAATTCTACCTCCCCTAAAACCCAAAAATCCCAGATCTTCATTTCCCTTAAACATAATAATTATGCAATGTAAGAAAACATATGAACTTTGTGAAGAACCAAGTGATGGAGTCATCAAAAAATCAACATGCCCAGATGGATTTCTCGTGTTTTGTCTAACAAGGGCACAGTCGATGACCAAAACCACAGTTGAAAGTCACCCCTTCGTGCACCACCATCATCCACTACCATCAACACCACGGCACCACCTCAAGTATAAGGCAACCTTTAAAAAAAAAAAAAAAAAAAAAAAAAAAAAAAAAAAATGAGAATCGGGTGAGTTACCCGACTTACCACATGGCGACTCGGGTTGGGGATCCGACTATACCATTGGTAAGTCGGTTTCTTCACCCGACTACACCTATGGTCAATCGGATTTTTCACCTGATTGGCCTCTTTTCACTTAGAGCATCCACATCAATGGGGCTCCCCAAAACTTCTCTCTCCTACTTTCATCAACTTTTTACTTAACCTCCCCATTTCATTTACATGTTTCCACATCAATGGGGCTCCCCATTTTCACTTTTTCATGGTCCACCATATTTATTTTTACCCTTTTTTAAATTATAACATTGATTAATTACTTATATTATGACATTAATTTTAATTAACACAAAGATGCATAATTTATATTATAACACAAAGATGGATAATCTATATTATATTATGACATTAATTTTAATTGAACTTGAAATAACACATGACCCAAGTTAAAAAAAAAAAAAAAAAAAAAAAATACACTAAGTTATACTAAGTTTCATCGTCACAAAACTTGTGACGATTTTGCCATATGTTTTCAACTAAATCCCTCTGCAACAATTTAAAAAATTTGCAACAATTTAAAAAATATTGTTTAAAAATTTGCAACAATTTATTGATTAAAAATTTACTACCATTACTACGTCTACTACCACTACTACGTAACTTTTTTTTTTTAATTAATAAAAAATATTTTTTTTTTAACAATTTTTTCCGAAAACTTACTTACTAATTTTTTTTCAATTTAAAAAAAAATTAATTAAAGAAAACATACATTATAATTTGCACTAGTTGAAAAGTGGTTAGTAAGTAATTAATTAGATGATAAAATAATTAATTGATTTTAATCAACTAATAATAAATAAAATAAATAAAATTTACAAATGGGAACCCTCCCAATGTAGAGGGGCTCCCCAAATTTTGGGTCACAAACCCAAAATTTGGGACACCTCCCACATTGGTTGACCTCCCCACAAGTGTATATTTGGCACTTTTGGGTCACTTAGTGACCCATTGATGTGGATGCTCTTAATTTTTACACTTTTTTTTGTCATTTTCAATGAAATATTGAAATTTTGGAAATCAACAAACCTTAGGATAAAAAAATCTTAAATGTTCATAGCCATTTCAGTTCACTTCCTATTTTCGATATTACACGGCCAGTTTTAGTGAAAGTCAAAGAAAATTATTTTAAATGTCTAAATGTACAGCCTAAGACTATCCACAATGGTTCTAATTTTTTCATCTTCTACTTTCATTTTTTAATCTAAATATTCATTTATCTTTTCTTTATATTTATAATCTTCTTCTTTTTCATCGCACTACAAAATATTCTACATTCATTTCATCTTCTACTTTCACTTTTTCTCCTATTCATCACACATTTACATATTAACATTCCACAACAATCCAATATTTCATATTTACATCATATTTCATATAACTAATCTTTTTTTCATCACTACTCCGTATCACATACTTAATATTTTCTAAATCAATTTTGTTTTACTCAAATAAATTATAATTTTAAACTTTTTTCCTTTTTCTTTTTATTTTCCTATTTGCTTATCTGGTACTACATATATATCTAAAATTACTTTGTAGATGTTAAAGTTACTTATTATTCTCTCTATCAAAAAATTAATCGTAAAATTTAATAATTAAAAATAAAAACTGTTGCATAAATATTAAAAACAATAAAATTAGGGTATTGCTCTTTCACCCGCAAATTTTACTCAAACGCCCGCAAAAATTACAATTTTAGCCTTCTCATTTAACCCCTAAATTTCATTAATCTTCTCCATTACTCCCACTCTCAAACCCCGGCCCTCAAACTCATCATCATCCTCATTTTCATCCTCATCATCACTATCACTGTTATCATCCTCATCAGTCATCAATAACAACCATAATAATAACAAAAAGTTGTCTTTTTTAATAATAATAATAATAATGATGATGATAATAATAATAATAATAATAATAATAATAATAATAATAATAATAATAATAATAATAATAATAAAAGGAAAAAAACAATAAAAATAAAAGAAGAGAAACAATTCGCACAAAGCACCATTGCACCACCACCCCAATTTTGGACCAGGCCCGAGCCCACTACCGCAGACGCCCCACCTCCGACGTTCGAGCCACCAGTGTGTCTGGCCACCACCTCCATTGACGACGACAGCCATGGCTACTGCCTCTTTGTTCCACACATACACAAACCCTAATTAAAAATAATTTAATTAATATAAAAATAAACATACAACTAATCATCAAAGAACTTACGGAGTATTTGCTTAATTCATAATTGATTCTTATTTTATTATTTGATCAATTTGAAGATAAATTGATTGTATTTTCTGATTCACTTTGTAGGTATTAGAGAAAAAAAAAAGTTGAAAATGATAAGAGTGTGTAAGGGTATGACTTGGAAATTTTATGAGAAAAATGTGGGTATTAGAGTAAAAGGCGCGGGTAATTGAGCAAATACGTAAAATTAAATACAATTTGGAGGGTTAACTACAAAGAAATGTAAACTAAATTCTCCAATGTGTCATGTCTCCACACAAAACAACCCTCTCTCCACCCTTTTCTGCTTTTCAACTTCCTTTTTCTGCTTTTCAACAAGTTGAAAAATTATTTTCATTTCAACTTCATCTTCTATTGTTTCAACTAATGCAAAATCATTTCATCTTCTTCTTATATTGTTTTCCTAACCTTTTACTTTTCATCTTCTTCATTTTCACCCATTGTGGGTGCTCAATAACACTAATTTTATAGGTTTTTTTTAATCTAAAAAAAAAAAAATTATGTTTTAAAATATAAGGGTATTTTTGTCTTTTCACTTAAAATGAGGGGGCGAAAAATAACAAAAAAGGGGCGTAAAATAACAACTCCCAAAAAATAACATGTAGAGGTAGTATCGTAGACCCATAGGCCGTGACATCCTTAGTATTAATGTAATAACTTTTGTTGTCACAATGAGACTTTTGTAATAATGCTTCCATGTCAATCTTTTCTTCTCATTTTGGCTAAAATCGAATAACATTTCTATCTTTCCATTTGACTTTTAAATTTTTATTTTATTTACTAATTTTTTTTCATGACTTTAAAACGTATTTTGTCAAAAACTAACTTATTTATACACTTCTTTCAGAAATATTACATTTATTTTAAAATTTTGGAAAGTACTACCTTAATTTTTTTTTTTTTTATTTTGCAAAAAACTACCAAAAGTCATTTTCCAGCAAATTTGATAACTTTTCCGACGATTAACCCTACATACTGCTTACCTGGACTCGTAATAATTTTTTATTTTTGCTAAACGCTACCGAAAGAGGAATAAGAAGCATTAATTGAGAGAAAGAGAGTACAGATGAATTTAATTGGGAATAAGGGGTTGTAATTTAGAGAGTAATTTGACATTTTATTACGAGTCCATGTAAGCACCCATATAGGCGTCATCGTCAGAATATCGTTCAATATAACTGGAAAATGAATTTTGTTATTTTTTTCTAGAATAAAATAATTAAGATTATACTTTCCAAATTTTAGAAATAAATATAGTGTTTCTAAAACAGGGGTACAAATTTTGAAAGCATTTTGTTTCAATTTAAAGATAATTTTATAAACGAACAATTGAACAAAAATTATCACTTTTGACTGTTTTGAGCTCGCAACAAAGAATTATCACCACTCAATTTTTGTTTTCCTATAAATGTTTGATTGATTGTACCTAATACCACAAGTTTTGAAAATTGCAAATTTAATCAAAAATAGAAGATGTCGTTAATATGATAAATTTAGGAAACAAGATCATTATTTATGAAACTCGTATCTATGAATTATCAGAAGTCAACCTAACAACAGAAGGAGTGTACCGTAGAAAACAATCCAAGATACTTCTCTTGTTGCCAAGACAATCTGTATAAACAACTTCGATCCAAGATGTATCAGGTAAATTAGAGAATAAAAAAAAAATCAAGACACCATGTCCTAGGCTGAGTTACAACGTGTATCGAAACACAAACTTGTACGGTCGAAAATGTAAAAATTCGCCATTACTTAAACATATTTGACGATCAATCTATCAATACACGTTCATGACTAATTCAAATCACAGTTTTGTTATATCAAAAATAAAAACAGTATACATGGAAAGAAACAAACATATAAATAAAGGTTAATTGGATATAACCCCTTTTATAACACTTTTTTTTAAATAACCCCTTTTATGTTTTTTTTTTCTATTTAACCCCCTTTTAAGACGATTTTGTTTTTAAATCACCCCCTTGTTGGAAAAAGTCACCTTAAAATGAGATATTCCTGCCAAATTCAAATTTTGAATGTTTTTTTCTTTCTTTAATCTCTATTTTACCCTTCCCTATTTCTCTTTAATGTTTATTTCAACTTTAAAAGTTGAATAAAAAATTTGATAGATTGGTTTTTAAAGTTGAAATAAGCATTAAAGAGAAATATGGAAGGGTAAAATAGGGATTAAAGAAAGAAAAAAACATTCAAAATTTGAATTTGGCCGGAATATCTCATTTTAAGGTGACTTTTTCCGACAGGGGGTGATTTAAAAACAAAATCGTCTTAAAAGGGGGTTAAGTAGAAAAAAAAAAACATAAAAAGAGATTATTTCAAAAAAAAAAAAAAGTGTTATAAAAGGGGTTATATCCAATTAACCCTATAAATAAAAATAACATACAGAAACAGAGGTAGTTCTTACTTGTAACAAACCTGAGACTCCAACAATCTGAAATAGAACCAAGAACAAGAATCGTAGCTGGCAATTTATAAGATATACTCCGTATAAACAAGCACAAATAAAAACAATTGAATAATAGACAAATGGTAGATTTAATCATACTTTATTGTAACTCTGTCACCACTTACTATTACTGTTATTGGTGCAACTTCAAGACTAGTTCAAATAAGGAGATCACACCCGAGTTGATACTGGTCTTGCCATTCAAGAACTATTTGGTGATATGTAGAAATTGGGGTGGTTAACAATAAATAATGAGAGAGATCGATCCGAGTAAATTGATTCTGACTCAAAAATGTACTACATACTCTTCAAGATAACTGTACAAGAAAACCAATATTCTATCGTTCTGAAAAAATCCAATAACTTACACATAAGTCTTAACAATGTACAAACCATGATCACACCTGCATTCTCTAAGCTTAAGTCCACTGACATAATGAAAAGCAGAATAAAAGAGTTCAGTGACTACTTCGGATTCCCATCGACATGAAGAGCACAAACTGAAAAGCCAGAAATACTCCCCATGACAAATAAAGCTCCTTGTTTGCTTGTTCTTCATTGAACGCCATTTTTTCAATGCTGTACAAAACGGCCTTGAACTGCGCGTTACCAGAATCCTTTTGTTGCTTCTCAATTTCAACGGCTGAATCTCCAACAGAGCGACCACATTGATTGATTTCGATGAATGACAATGTCACAACGTCACTGAACTCAGGCGGGATCTCTTTGAGGCGCTTACATCCTCGAACAATTAACTGTTCTAGACATGGAAAGTGATCATCAGATGCTTCCCATTCTTCGACATCAAGACTATCGAGTCTCAAGTATTTTAGACTTGGAAACTCGTATTGTGTTACCCAGTTCTTCCCGCTGAAGGCTCCGTTCTGTAGTTTGAGATACTCCACATGAGGCAAGGCGGCAATATTTTCCATTTCAGACCACGGAAGTTCAAATTTTGATAACGTTATCTTTTTTAGGCTCTTGGGCAAGATGGGAAAGCTGAACTTGAAAAATAAGGGTGACAAGCCGGAATAAGATGCTTTAATAGATTCAAGGCAACTGAGATAATCCAATGCTGGAAATCCGTCGTACCTTATGGACCCGCTAAATATGCAATTTAACTTCCTGAGGTTTGGTAACCTATTGATTGCATCTTTGCACACTTCACAATGACAAATGATGACGATTGCTAAGGTTCGTAGCTCTAGACAATCTGAAGGGCTTAAGCTGGTAGTGGTGAAGTGAATATGGGGCCTCACATTAAGGTGCCGCAATTTCTTCAGACCAAACACGGTGTCAGGAATCCGAACTGCATCCTTGCCACCTTTGATGATTACAGTTTCAAGATCTAAGAGCTTGTCAATTGAGGAAGGAATACAATTCATCAAGCCACCAACTGCCAAGTATCTCAACTTTCTCATCTTTATTATACTTTCAGGAAAGTTATCTCCCATAATGGCCCCCTCCAGGTCTAGTACATTGAGTAACGGAAACGCGTCCAAAACGTGAGAGACTCTACTGTGATTTTGACGCAAGCATACAATATCACATTCCGAATGTATCACTGAGCGTGTACGTACTCTCGACCATGGAGATATCACCTTAGAAAGCATGCCAAAGCAAATGCTTAGGCGCTTTTGCCAGTTTGGAAATGGTTTCGAGACATCCAATCTGTAATAAAAGAGACAGATAACAAAGTAATCACTTGGTGTTCATAATGTCGTCAGTGGCATTATACTGAGCACAAGACTCAAACTAAAAAAAAATAAAGAATGTTCACTTTGACAATCTCGCCTATGATGTGACAAAAGGAATTCAAACGTATGTAGCTTGGATAAATCCAAAACAATCGGAATGAAAATTGTTTGGATTTATCACGACAAAAGAAGCACACAATTTAGCGATCCATCACATTTCATATTTGAAATTTATAGAATAGCAAGTTGCCTCCAATTTGTATGAAAATGACTAAAATCTTTAACAAAACGTTTCAATGAAATGACAGATTTCCAACCGTACTATGAAGCTAATTATACCTTGTGAGCAAAAATTGTTCCCCATTTCCTTTCCATATGCAGAAATCTCGCAGAAGATCATGGATCCTGCATGAATGAATCTGACCATCGGTTGCTATTTTGGAAACTATTAGTAAACTTCGACTGATAAGGTCCATCAGGCAACACTCTGCTGCCTCTTCCAAATCCAAACTGCGATGCTCATTTGTTTCATCTATAAATCTCTCTGCAACCCATAACTGCACTAACTTTGAGCTACGAATCTCACCACGAAGTAATCTGGACATCAGTGCTCCACAGTATAGAAAGCATTGTTTTAGCTGATCAGGTAGATGTTTGTAGCTTAGCTCCAGTGTATTTGAAACGCCCTCTTGACTTTGCACCAAAGAATTTAGATTCTCCGCAACTTGCTGCCACTCTTCTTTGTTTTCATCTGTATTCTTAAGAACTCCAGCCACCAGCACTAGTGACAGTGGTAGCTGTCCGCATCTGTCTGCAATTTTCGTCCCAATTTCACGTAAATGCTCAGGAAATCCCCTAGCCCCAAATATTGTGCTCTCCAACAGAAGTCGGCTGTTCTTCGTGGAAAGAAGATTAAGGCTCATGCAAGAGTCATCAGAACTGAAAGCATGTGAACCAACAACCTTGGACCGGCTTGTTAGCAAGATTCGATTTCCATCTTTGCCTCGTGGAAAACACATTCTTAACTCATTCCATGTTTTAATATCCCAGACATCATCTAAGACGATCAAATAATTTTTCTTTTTCTTTAGACATTGATTTAGTTTCGATGCTAAATCTTCATAACTGAGCTCTTTGATTCCCTCACTAGATCCCTCAATTTCATTCAAGATTTGTAGGAGCAACCCTTTCTTTTCATAATTTTGAGAAACGTAGCACCAAGCACTACAGTGAAAGGAGCCAGCAACTGCTTCATAAACTTTCATGGCTAGAGTTGTCTTGCCCAAACCAGGCATTCCAACTATTGAGATAACTTTGAGCAATGGTGAGCCTGTCGTAAGTTGCCTACTCAATTGCTCTTCCTCATCCACGAAACCAATAACTTTGGATAATAGTGGTTTGGCCTCCACTTTTGGATTCATTTGATTTGAACTATCAACCTCAGCTAATAGTCGTAATGTAACGTCTTTGACATCCTCAGTAATAACCTTAACCCCTTCTGTGAAACTGGATATCCGCATCACAAAAAACCAGTCAGGAACCTCTTCAAATGTAACTAGAGTGTTTGCCAATTTACAGCCCACATGTAATATTCGAGTCCTAAGGCAATTTATCATCCCCAATTCATCTTGATTCGATAAGATGTCTGAGTCTTCAAGAAAGGAATTACAGACCTGTAAATCCTCGTGCAGCTCTCGGATTTGTCTACATTTGTTCATTATCTTCTTGAGATTTGCAAGAAGATTATTAAGAGATCCCATTTCAGTAGTGGGTAGCTTGGATAGCGATAACTTTGTATATTTGAAATATACTTGTTTGACGGTCGCACTGAGACACCAGGCAACATCCTTCACTCCAAAAAAGATGTTCTCTTTTGATTGAGGCACAACCATAAAGAAGAAAAACAAACCAGCTTCAATGATCCCTGCTCCAATATCAGTAAGAAGCTCATCAAATTCTTGCTGCTCATAGTATTCAATTAGTGGATCGCTGAGAATACATCTCAAGACAGTGAGATCCCTTAGCACAGTTTCGATATGATCCTTTATAAATGCAGCAACAGTGGCATCAGCTCCGACATGATCCTTCATAGATGTAACAACATTGCCCTCAAGAAGTCGTATCAAAATATTGACAGGTGTGAGCATTCCTACATGGTAGGGTTCAGCAGAAAATTTGACAATACTGCCATCAGTTAAGACTTGATCCTTCATAGATGTAACAAGTAGTGGTTCCTCAATTATCTTCGATCCACTAGCATCAAAATCTATACAGCCCTGAATAAATTGTTGCAAAGTCTTGACAGGTACCAGCATTCGTACATGGCGGGGTAAAGCAAAATTAGTTACTATCAGGCCATTAATCATGTTCCAAACTGTGCAGTCAAGCAATGCCTCAAATCTTTTAACAAGTAGTGGTTCCTCAATACGATCCAATAACACCTTCAAAGAAACAGTTTTATCTGCTTTGTTGACCAATTGCAAATAGGATAGACATGCTGCCCTGTCAATCAAATCTTCCAGAAATATCGACAGACCATTCAGGCTTTTACTTCCAATGAGCAGATTTCCTGCTATCCACTGTAAGTGTCTAGAGAGCTCAAAAATTGACTCGGGTTTACAAATCTCTATATTACGAATAAGTTTACATTTAACATCAGCGAAAACTAGCCCAAATATTTTAGATAAACGACATGGTGATGAAGGTTTCAAATCCCTAATCTTAGTGCAAATTTCCTCAACTTCTGGCCTGTGCAATGTTAGTTTTTGCACCGTGTCAGAAAGTAGGAATTCAATCTTTTCACCGGTGACTTTTTTCCCAATAATATTCTTTCTGAATGAGAGACTCCGAATGTCCCACCCTGCGCAGCGTACAACATCTTCAGTATGGATCCTTATAACTCGCAGACGTGGATGGTCAATACACCATTTTTCAGTGCATCTAAACAATGTTTGATACAAATCCAACTCCAATGTAATGGATTTTGAATAGGTACCTGTTCTAAAATACTCATCTTTTATGAAATCTTGTATCAAACAATGAACCACCATCTCATCCTTTTTATTAGTCTGTCTAAGTTCATGCTTTGTCTGATTAATCTTTGCAACTAAACTTGTAACCTTGGTGTGCGTTTTTTGATCATTCAACCCTTCTAACTCCGCTGCAGAAGCATTAACAGCAGATCCAGCTTCACAGGCCAAGACGTCAACATGCGTAGCGATTGCCTTTAATTTCATGCGGTCAATCAAACCATCTGATGGACAACTCAGAATACTTTTCAAGAACTCCATTTCGTTTATCATCTCCCGTATGGCTAGCTCTCTAGATAATTTGACAAGATGGAGATCGTTTAAAACCTCCCAGAGGTCCTTCTGCAGGGAGTTAATCAAACCGTAAAGAGTTTCACTTTTCACTGAGGAAGAGCAACTATGTGGAGCATGCAACGTCAGCAACGATAAAATAGCATAGTAGGCCCCCTCTGCTACTAGAAAAGCACGATTACTCATTTTCTGCACCTTAGAAATTTTTGAATTCATTGCGTCATTAGGTTCGTCTAACTTTTCCGCCATAAACAAGTGAAAAATAAGTGCCGCATCTTGAGAAATACTACTGACCATAGTCTTGCAAAAGTCATGTTTCTTAGCAATGTTGTTGTTCAACCTCATAAAGTTTCGCTTTTCCACAAGCATAACAAAATTTCGGACAAACCTTAGGCTTTCTTCAATTGATTTTGCAACATCTTTATTGTCATCCAGTCTTTGAGCGTACTTCAAATTATCCAAGACACAATCTGTGAATGCACCCCAATTAATGTCACCTTCATAAATACCCTGGTAGAAGTCGGTAGCATCTGGCGTGATGAGAAGTGCTTGTACAATCATGTGTTCTACAAATTCGATCAAGCGCTCTGGGCATCCTTCAATTCTGAAACGCCTTTTTGTTTCCTGGTAAGCTTTGTGTCTTGGTACACAATTACATTTCACAAATGGCATGATGTACCTGACTTCACAATTCAAGGTTTTCATTTTGTCCTTTAGTTTCGGAAAACAACAATTGATTTCCATTTGCTGCAAATCTTCCAAAAGCTCCTCGTAGTAACTCGGGTTATTGTCATTCTCTAAATGGAGATGGTGAGCAACAATAATCTGTTGTTCTTCCATGGGTCTGTAAGTAGGAATCAGTATATTAAAACCACATTACGCATTGCATTAACGGTTCTCTCGACTACGCGGTTCAAATGTACATACATTCACAAGACAAAAACTGCTTCGAAATAAGACCGGCCAACTACTGCTTCCACTGCAAGAAGTATAAAATCGTCTGAAACAATTTATTTTCGTTTTTTACAATACGGAGTAATTCACATCTATATAAAACCTAAAAACTAAATCACTGATTTGCATGATTGAATTCAACTAAAGTCGACAAATCAATAATCCAGAAGTGGAAAAATGGATCATCCAAATCATGCAATTGTTGATTAATTTTATAAAAAAAAAAGTAATTTATTTACGTGGCTCACCAAAATAAAGTCATATATTTACCATTTGAAAGTAAACATCAAATTTAAAACACAATAAGAAACGAAAAAAGAAAAGGGAGATAAATAAACCTCAAAAATTGGGCATCAAAAGAAGACGAGTAATTGTGTAGACATGTAGGGCTGAGCAAACCCGTATATACGATACGGATACGATACGATTTCCCTATATATGGTTTTCAAAAAAAAAAATTGATACGGATACGATACGAAACAAACCGTATATACGGATTTTTCATATATACGAAACCGTATATACGGTATACGGTTTAATTTTTATTTTTTTTATTTATTTTTTATTTTTTATTATTTTTTTTAATTTTCAAATTTATTGTTACCAAATAGGCAAATACCAATGTCTACGAAATAATCCGACATTACAAAATGTCCAAAATACCAAGTACAAAACATAAAAAAGTCTTTCAAAACAAAAACTAAATGTTCCCAGATACAAGTTATCGTCTTCAAAGATCAAACAAAATGAATAATCAATTAGCAACGCCTTCAAGTCGTTAAGCATCCACTTCATCTATTAAAAAAAAAAACGAAATAACAGAAATCAAATGTAAAAATATTAAAATATTTTAAAAAAAAAATCTATTAAAAAAAATCTATTAAAAAAAAACCAAATGTAAAAATATTTTAAGAAAAACGAAATAACAGAAATTAAAAAAAAAAAAAACGAAATAACAGTAAATAAAAAAACGAAAAAACCAAAAATAAAATACAAAAATACAAAAAAAAAAAAAACCAGAAATTAAAAAAAAAATATAAAAAACAGAAAACACATAAATTAAATACAAAAATATAAAAAAAAAAAACGAAAAAAAAACAGAAATTAAAAAAAAAAAACGAAATTTTTATAAATTTGAAATCTAAAAATATAAAAAACGAAAAAAAAATTAAAAAAGAGAAAAAAAAAAACTAGAAAAAAATGAACAAATTCGAATTATGACATGAACAATTTTTTTAATCAACCAAAAAATTATCTAAATCAACCTAAAAATTGTTATAAAACGATTATAAAAACAATAAAACATAAAAAACAAAACGAAATTTGAAAAAAAAAAAAAAAAAACCAATTACCTTGAGATTTGAGATGGTTGAATTAAAATGGTGAATTTAATTAAAGTATTGATGAGGAAGAAAGATTAGTAGAGATTAAAATGGTAGAAGATCAAAAAATGGTAAGTTTTTTAGATCTAAAAATTGTAGATCTAAAAATTGGGGTTGAGAAAATTTTAGGATTTTGTGTGGTATAGCGTATGTGACTAGGTGAGTCAAGTGTTTTGTGTATTGTGTCTTTGTGTGTGAACAGTCTGAACACCTGCGTGGCTGCGTGCAACTTCTTTTTTTTTTTTTTTTTTTTTTTTTTTATCTTTTTTTTTTTAAAACCGTATCAAACCGTATATACGAATTTTTAAAAATACCGATACGAATACGACACGGTTTGAACTGTATATACGGAATCCGTATATACGAAATAGGCCTGATACGAAATTTCGTATATTTAAAACCGTATATCGTATCGTATTCATATTTTAAAACCGTATCGTATCATTTTGCTCAGCCCTATAGGCTATAGACATGAGCTTGAACATCAAGCTTCAAATGCCGTGATATTCAATGTCAACCCACTAAAAAATGATAGACAACTTATTAATGAATACCGTGTAAATATAACTTAGGGATTTTGTGAACGATAACCTCATACTTTTCAATTTCCTCCATTCCAAAGTTCCAATTAGACTTGGTAAAAGGTTCAATTGAATTAGGTCTGGGTCGGGTCAATTCGGGTCGAGTTATGTTGGGTCTAAATGATGTAACAGGTCGGGTCAGGTTATTTCAGGTATCAATTTATTTGGATTGGCTTTTATCGGATCATTTCGGATTTGGGTCAAATTGGCTCGAGTCTCTTCCTGGTCAAAACGCAAAATTCTAATAGACAAAGGACGATTTTTGTCTAAATGTTAATTTTTCAGGATAATTAATTACACAATATCAAATAAATTATTTTCAAGTCACCAAGCCTATTTTGAATAGGGTCAATTCAGGTTTCATGTTAATTTTGGGTTAAAAGAAATTGTGGGTCGGGTCATTTCGGGTTTCGGATCACTCTTGGATCGTGATTATCAAATCAATTTCGAGTCTCAGGTCAACTTCTCATATCAGGTAAGTTTTGTCAGATCTGCCTGAAAATATAGTTGTGTTAAAAGTCATGAGGTTCAGCAGGCTCAAATTCGAACTAAAATCGAATGTTATACAACAACAAAAAAATTCTACAAATTATTTTACAGAATTACAGAGTTTTGGGTAATAATGCGGTATTACCTCTATTCTTCTACTGACAAAGTCTAAATTTTACACGACGTTGGTATACAACGACCAAAACAATTACTCAACACCTCATATAATGTAGTACATAAATGATGTGTTGACTAATTTTATTGGGTTTGTACTTATATAATAGTCTCACAATAAAATTACACAGTTGGTTCAGGGTGTTGATTAATTCTTAAGTCTATAAATGTGGCGTTGGTAAATTTGATAAAAAAAAAAAAAAAAAGAAAAAAAAAAATAGTCCAATGGGGTTATCTTGTCAATTATGGTCATTTTGGGTCGGGTCTGTCTCGGTCAGACCATTTGGTGTCATATCGTTTCAGTTCGAGTCAATGTCATGTTTCGTTGACTTCTACTCGCTTCTGGGTTGAATCGTGTCACATTCGTGTGTTTTAAGTCACGCCAATTGGGTTGTACGGAGTATAAGTTTTGCTTTGCTTAATACCTTAACATTGAAGAACTAATAACGATAACTGGTAAACTCGCGGGTTTACAATCAGTAGATCAACGACTCCTGGAGTTAAAACGGAAGTTTGTCGAGGTATGCAACAAGGAAAAGCTAGATGATATTTATAAAACGACGGATAGAGTGATACGGGAAACCGCGTACTTCTTCAGATTATATACGGTAGAGAATATCGATGCCGAGACAGCTCAACAAATGAATGTTGAGTGTGCCAATTTGGCGCAGAAGAAATATGATTGCCTGCTCAAAGCAAAGTTGGTGTACTTCGAAATTATGGAATCGTTGGGCTTAACTTCACTGAGTACTTGTCCTGTAGAGTGTGAAATTCTCTATGACTCCGTTGCATCCTTGGAAAATATTCTGATGGAAGTGTCAAAGTGTCGTTGTCCGTTGATGGATTCGAAGGAGGGTGAAACACAAAATATTTTATCAGTGTCTGTCGAGCACAAACAGCTGAATGCTGTCCCAACACATATTGATGCCTTGGCCCATGAGATCGAATCTACTTTTCTAAAATGAAGAGACAGCTGGATGATGAGCTTACGTTCTTAGGATATTTACGTGAAGTAACTGCAACAGTGTGTAGCGATGACAAAAGCCGTACTGATCTACTGATCCATTTTGAAGATTTGACTGAGAGAGCGGCACGTCTCTCTTATTTACAGCTAATCGATGAGGAAGATCGAGCAATATCTATCAGGGAGTTTTTATTACAGAACGAGGAACCAGAACCCAAGATCTTTCTTAGATTTCTCGATATTCCGATTTGGGTGCTGGTTGATGCTTCAGGCAGTCAAATTTCTGATACTTAACTTCACGAAGCTGATAAATTCTGAGAATCATGCTGAAAGTTTGGAGAAAGAGTTGTCATGAGGTGTATTCTTATCGATCCCTTTCTGCTGCATTACGAGCAGAATGGGTTAGATGAACTTTTCAAGGAAATTGCGGGCGAGATCTGTGAATTAGGAAAAATATTCTGTTACTTCTCTGTGAAAAAATATGACGAGAGTTTTCAGAACAGTTTGTTGGAAAGATTCTACTGCTTGAAGGGATCAGTTAGAAAATCGTATCTGAAGTTTGCTAAATTGTCGCCGTCCATGCTTCCTAGGTCAGTTGGGACTGTTGGAGATTCTTCTAACAAATCTGACGGGTTTCAAGAAAGATAAACATGATTTTGCAGAGTCGAATAGGCATCTAATTGAAGAACTTTACGCTGGATTAACCATCTGCTGTTCATTTATTCGGGATAACCAGAACAATTACAATGAGCAAGATGAGAAACTAAAGGATCTGAACATGCTGATCACGAACGTGAGTCGCAAAATCAAAAACATCATGCACACATCTGACGAAGTCCCTGAATGGTATTTTTAAATGCAGTTGACTGATGTCTCTTCATAGAGAAGAGCTGGCATTTGTTGGAGAAGGCGGTATTTGGTTTAAGGAGATGTCCTCTGATTTTACGCGAAGTTGGAGAGAAAAATCACGAAAAAGTGTGCAGGCTTGCCGCTTTCAATCATGGTCATAGAAGGACTGCTTGAGAGGGTAGAAGACACGGAAGAAAAGTGGAAGCAAGTCGAAGAGGGTCTAACTTCGATTGTTGAAGACCAAGTTGGTATTTTCGACAAACTAGAACTTAGTTACAACTTACAACCACTTACCGGTTTGTTTGAAGCAGTGCTTTCTATACTGTGGAGTATTCTTGAGAGGAAAAGAGATGCCTAGGTCAAGATTAGCGAGGCTGTGGGTTGCGGAAAGGTTTATAGAAGAAACTCATAAGCAATCGAGTCTTGGGGATGCAGCAGACCGCTGCCTGAGAGACCTGGTTGATCGAAGCTTGTTGATGGTAGCAAAGACAGGTTCAGGTGGCCACATTCAAAGTTGTAGAATGCATGACTTGTTACGGGATTTCTGTGTACAGAAGGCCGAAGAGGAGACGTTTCTACATATAGTGCACAGGTATGATCTGTCGGTAATTGTCTCGGCTCTTTCATTCACTTTCTGTGTACATATAATGCACTTTTTGGTGCTCAAAAGTGTAAAGTCTTAAAAAAAAAGTTATGTACAGTCTTGTATAAAACGATCAAACCGATGAAATCATGAAGCCGTTAATAATTCGTCGTGCGTCTTGTTTACAGATGGGATCCTTTTCCAAGGTGGCATCGACGCATATGCTTTCGTCGCCCTATGCTATAAAATCGTTTCAACAGTACCTTGTCGACCACAGCACCCACCTGTTCTTTGATATTAATACCCTATTTTGATGAAATCGTGTCCATTATCGCTTTGAATTATCACATCTCCAATTTCGAGAATTTCAAACTGCTCAAAGTGTTGGACATGGAATGCATCGACTTCTTAAAAACAATTCCCGAGAGTATAACCCAGCTGATGTTGCTGAGATACTTGGCAATACGGGATGAAGTAGAACACATACCGTCTTTCATAGGTAACCTCTTGAACCTCAAAACACTCATTTTCAGACAGACATCAGGGAAGATAGTTCATGTTCCCGACACTGTCTTTGATCTGAAGAACTCAAAAACTTACGGAATTTGTTAGTATATGACTGCCAAAATAACCAGCAACGACAACTCCAGTTCATTACCTCGTCTGCAAACCCTCGCAACTCCAGTCTTTAGCAGCTGTGCCACGTGCGACAACACTATAGCCAGGTTGCCAAATCTTCGAAAGCTAAAGTGCGTGTTGGAAGAACGTTCAGGCAAGTCTAGCAACGGCAATACATTCCCTGACCTGCGCAGTCTCGGACGTCTAGAAATTTTTAAAGTTGATTTACTCAGGCGACTATCTACATCCGTGTCAGTTACCTTGCCCTCGGGCCTCGACTGTAAGGAACGCCGTAAGTGATACTCCTTTCACGCATATCTATTTACACATGACATCATAGTACAACAATTAAGAAATTGATAAATACATCCTCTCTTTGATTCATCCTTTTGTTAACCTTTTGATTTTAAACCAATTAAAATATAAGTTGTCCGTACATTCGAGTTAGGGTAGTGACAACTACGTTTAGTTTAACGCGGTTAGGGTAATGTACGAACAACTTATATTTACTAATTTACTAAACGTAATGATTTTAATATGTACATTTTAAAACCAAACAAAATAAAGACGAGTTGTCAAATCATAAATAATGCTAATGCTAATGTATTTGAAAATATAAGTTGTTCGTGATAGAATTAAGGAGAGTAAGAAAGGTTTTATTAAGTTTATAATTGCATTGTATTATATTGATTGAATGTATTACAGTATATACATACATAGAGATAGCTAATTAGGGCTACTTAATGTGGATATACAACTTACTGTATTTACAGTATGAACACAGTATTAATCCTAATATGAACACAACTTTAATTACATGATTTAAGGAGGTAATTGATTTTCTATTCCTCTTGATTGATTTGTAGTAATCTTGCTAATAGTTCGTACATTTTGAGACGTAATTCCTCTGCCAATTTGTAAATTAGTAAATATAAATGACAACTACGTTTAGTTTAACGTTGATCGACTACATTTATCATTACACAATATGAGAGAGAGATTTGAACTAGATACCTATCCAGCTATCCATAATACGCCATACATCCTAATCACTAGACTAAAATATCTTCGATATAATAGAACTTATAGTAATACCGCGGAGGTGACTTTAGGACAGATATAGATTACCTCATAATATTTAGTTAGTTATTTAGCAAATCATATTGGCCAAAACTTTTATAATGATCGATACATCTATAAATGATGGCCATGAATGACCACTCATGAAGCGGTTTATCTATCTAGAATTTAGATAATATCTTGAGTAATCAATTGTGATTTATATTGATTAGTCTTATTTTATGCATTAATAAATGCAAAGAAAATACTAATATCCATATTTTAATTAAAATTACTCCGTACCAATAACAATTTGTTTGCGGAACTGATATAGACATATATACGACGCCATTTTATATAAATCTTTTAGTTATTATAATAATTATGTTCAATTAAACACTATTATTTTTGTAGTTAATTTGAAAGCATTATTTGCAATTACCAAAATGATAATATGACATAAATATACTCCTCCATTGCTTTTTTGATGAATAATGAGTAATGACTATGACTTGGTATTTAATAGAGAGGCTCACGCAAAGGCACACAATATTCATAAGTCACCAATTAACATCAACATTATTTTCGTTTGATGTGTCTCTATAATTCTATAAATCAAATACGAAAAGAAAAACAATAATTAAATATATGCATGTGACTATATTATCTTCACTTGAATATTCACAATCTTACAATCTTTTGTGAGAACATTAATTTGTAATATGTGTAGCTCAAAGTAGTCATATAGACAAAGGCCAATTCAAGGAGTTCAAAGCAGTACACTTATATTTTAGAAAATCGAAAATAATACGGACTATTAATATGTATCCGTATCCATATCCGTATTAATTATTAAAGTAATTTACAAATTAGAACGGTTACTTGTATAGTAAAGGATGTGGGTTTAATTTTGTCACGAGCATTTTTTTTTTTTTTGATGACGAGGGGGTTGAGTCAAGACACGATTCATGCAGCATGTCTTATGTAAGCCACCGACGCTAAGTGGCCAAGTGGGGAAATTGGTTCCAGGTGGAATTTGAGCCTGGGACCTCACACAATTTGTTGCACTTTCGAGGTTAACCCAAATTCCACCTGGACAACCACCACTTGGTTAGAGCATTTTTTTTATTATTTACTCTTTTAGTCTTTTGTATTGGTCAAATAACATTCAAAATTAACTGTTTATTAAATTAATTTTATAAATTATATTTATGCGTACTATTTTTTTATACATGTCACACATAAAAAAAAAAAAAAAAAAGAAAAAGAAAAAAAAAACAATTCAGTATTTTAATAGCAAAATTAATGAATTTGTATTAGGAAATATTGTTGAGTTAGCTTTTAATAATTTAATTACATTCCACTTCATATAATTATCGCATAACTTATTTCTCTCCCAAAAAGAATTTTAAAATACAAGTTAATTTAATGGTCAAAACGAAAGTATTCAGGGACGGACAGTGGATACCAAGTACGAATAATTTCCCTTCTTAATGGCCTTGTGCCCTCTTTCAAACACAAACAAATTAATTACTATGTCCGTCTCAGTAATTTGTTTAAACTTTTTCTATTTTGTGAGGAAAAAAAAATGTAAACAAATGACTGAATCAGATAGAAGCATAAAATCATAGTCAATCGACCTTTACGAACAATCACACAAAATTCCGGCGGAATTTCGTTCGTGAGGATGTACTTTTTGTTGATAATTTAAGTGTAATTACCGGTTCATTTAGCGTAACTCGGATTTGGTTCATTGATGGGTAAATTCGATATAATATAATGTAAGTTTGGGAAGTACGGAGTGTACGCTTATATATAATTATTTACGAGTTTACGGTATAATTTATCGTTTTGGATGACTATGACATGAGTAAATGTGACAGAATATACTACTGAAGAGTCATAACTCTTCAGGAAAAGGTTTCATTGTTTTACTTTACTTCTATTTATATAGAAGTGGGATTAGGAGATGGGATATACAGTGAAAATAATCACGTTCATTCCCTGCATCAATGAACGCATAATAAAATACACATAAAAACTTCTGAATTACATCTCTATTCTCTTGTGCCTGAAAACAGAGGACACCGTCTTATCTCAATAGAAAATTCGGTATAACCCTGACACTAATATAGGGTCGAATAATTGTTCTATTAGAAAAGCGTAAGTCGATTCGGTGTGGTTGATTATCATCAATTTCCATTCGTTTGTATACCAATTTCTAACACTTTTTATAAGAAAAACAAAATAAAAAAACCTACAAACATAACATTATTTTGTGAAGTGTGTGGCTCAAAGTCTCAAAGTACTGATATTGATGGCAAATAGGGTAACAAATAAAGTCCACCATTTGTTCATCAGATTTTTATTTTTTTTTCCACCTTCATTCTCATGCAACTTGAACCAATTAATTACTTTAGCAAAAGTTTTCTAGAAGTCATTTCATTTAATTTCTTTTGCATCTTTTACTTTCCTTCATTTATTAATTTTTTGGATGATGAAAATGAAAGCCTTTGTTTGTACCAAAATGGGTCACTACACTCACACTAGAGGAGATTTTTCTTAAATTTCTTTTGTGTGGTGGATTAATGGGTTAAGGTTCACTTCTGAATGAGATATTTCAATTTATTATTTAAAAATTTTGAAATATTATTTATCAATGAGAGGATTCTAATTGTAATTTTAATTCAAGTTTGTTATATTTTATTTGAGTTAATAATTTTATGTATGCGTGCTTATCTCTAGCGATTATACATATGACACAAGCAAGCAAACAAGCAATCAATCAATCCTACTAGAGTCTAAAAAACTTAAAATTTCTTTGAATAATTAAACATATATGGTCAAGGATTAAATGAAAATATGGTCAAACATAATATCAACATGTCTTAGATAAATCAATTCACAAACATTAATATTCAAAGAATATGAGAGCTAAAAAAATTACAAAACCATGAAAAAAGAGAGAAAATTAATTAATAAAAGTTAAATTATATTATTAAAATATAATGTGTCTCATATTATTAATTCTATATTGTTCAAAGTTAATTTAATTTGGCAGATGATTTGTTTTAGTATAATGAAATGAGTTGTTCAATGCACTTATTAGGTAATGTTTTATGTATATTATGTATTTAGAATTTATACATTGTATTTCTCTTGGCAAATTTGTATACTCAATCTCTAAAAATTATCTCATTTAATTTTGTTACAAAAAATGATTAGACTAAAACTAAAATTGTTTAAAATATAGGGAAAACTAATGAATGATCTGAAAATTTAAGATATAATAATGGAAAAATATCGTGATATTTTAACATCGTCTTATATAGTGAATGTACTACAGAAAAGAACTTCTGAAGAAATACTGTAGCTAGTGTTTAAAAACAAATGCGCATAAATAAACCGAATAAAGAAAGTAACGTTATTAGACAATCTAAACAAAATTTTACGTCACTATCTTCTACTCTGTATATCATTCGATTATTTGTACGAAATTCTACTGCTCTTTATTATTTCTCCATCACTATAATTCTTACTTTCTAAACCATTATTATAGTAACAGTATCAATATCATGATCATAGTACACTCTATACAATGATATTTCAAAAAGTTTGCGTATAAAACTATAAATGAATTCACACGTAATTAAATTAATCAACCCACATTCAGAGTATTACGAGTACCCCGTAGTCCGTACATGATAGATTGATAGGGGACTAATAACCAATGTTCATGTTTAATTAACTCCTTCAATGTCACATTATTTCACACATTCGCAACTTGAATGTCACACGCTAATATCTTACACTTTTTACGCTAATAATTAACACGAAAAATCTCAATTATTCCCCGTCCCTTTCAAAAATAATCTCAATTCAAAATAATCATAATTATTAAAAAATCATTCTAATAATATTCTCTAACCGATTTTAACCATCTTTAACTTTAATGAGTAAAAAAAGAAGGTAAACCGATTTTTATTTTATTTTAAATAAGAGAAAGGAAAAGTTAAAATCTGTTTAACCTTATTTTTTACCCGTTGTTCGGGGTGATTTTCTCACACGGTTCGTTTTAGTGATTGTGGATCTACTAGTACTATCCCTTAGGCTGCTTTTAGTGGTGATTTATGTGATTGATTTTAAAGGTACGAAAGATAACAAAAAATGGTACAAGACACACGATATGTTACGTGGGAAAAACCCTTAAATGTTAAGGGAAAAACCACGGGCGCCAAGCCAGGAGAGGATCTTCACTAGTTCAGGAAAATTAGAGTGCAGTGCAGGCCAAGTGGTCTGAGGATACAAAAATGGCGAGAAAAATATAAAGTGTTTGGTTGCTTGTCAATTGCTTAGAGTGTTGAGTGCTTTTGTTGTATGATAATTTCTGATCCCCTTCTCTTCTGAGTTCTCTTGCTTTTATAGTCCCTTGAGCCCAACGTTCGCTTCCCAAAATGTAGGTAACTTCTTCCTCTGATTTCTCCAGTAGTTGCTATTTCCATGGCCCTATTTCTGCTGCCTTGACTTGGTCTCTACAACGTGTTTCTCTAGGGTTGCTGCTGGGTCCTGGGCTTTCTTCTTTGTTTGTTTATTTCTTTCGTTGGGCTTGGCCCACCTTGGGTTTTCCTCTCCTGACCTGCACCTTTGTTTTATGCATCTTGGTGATGCATCTGTGCATCATTCTGTGCTAACTATGGACCCTCGTGATCCGTCTTGCTTTGGCAGGGTTCTGGACTAGCCTGGGTTTTTGGTCCCAACACCCGTTAAAATCGGTTAAAATTAATCATTGTATATTATTATAATAATTTTTCAATACTAATTGAAATTCTTTTGACTTGAGATTATTATTAGAGATTAGTTGAACTTATCCCGAAAAATTTTTTCCTTTTTTTTTTAACTATATATAATACCCCCAATCACCCCATCTCACAAGTAACACCTCATCCAACATTCTACATATAAAAAATACTCTTGAAACAAAAATCAATTCCCAAATCCTATATTTATCCCAAAAATAATTAAATTATAATGGCGGAAATTATTAAGAAAAGTCATACCAACGAACAAAACGAATTAATCCCAGGATTACCATACGAGATTGCCTTAGAATGTATTCTAAGGGTGCCCGTTACTTGCCACCCTACCCTACGTTCGGTTTCGCGTTCCTGGCGAACCACCCTGTTTACCCCGTCTTTCTACTCCCTCCGCCGACAATCTCGCATGGCTGAACGCCTCGTGTTCCTCGTCCAGCCGTCGTCACCGTCTCCGCAGCAGCAACTGCGTGGTGGCAAAGACGACGTGGACGAGTCGGGTTTTAAAGAAACAGATGGCATGCTCTGTTATGGTCTTAGTGTGTACAATTGTACACGCCACGAGTGGCGGAGTTTGGCTGATGTGGTGATTCCTGCCTTCGCGCAATGTGTGGCGGTTCCTGAGGTGGGGAAAGTGGTGGTTCTTGGTGGGTGGGACCCGGTCACGCTAGTTCCCGAGACGCGAGTTTTGGTTATTGATTTTGTCGCTGGAGTTTGGAAGGAGGGTTCGCCCATGCCCATTGCGCGGTCGTTTTTCGCCTGCGCTGCCGTGGGGTCCGGTGATGTGTACGTCGCTGGTGGGCACGACGGGCGGAAGAACGCGCTTCGCACGGCGGAGGTGTACGACGTGGAATCCAACACGTGGCGGGTATTACCAGAAATGGCAGAGGAGAGGGACGAGTGCCATGGGATAACATTTGGGTCCAAGTTTTGGGTCGTAAGCGGGTACGGGACTGAATCGCAAGGACGATTCAGACCCGACACTGAAGCTTACGACCCGAAAAGTAATTCTTGGACTCGAATTGAGGGGGTGTGGCCATTTCCAAGCCACACCCCGAAATCCACAGTGGACGCTGCTGCCCATACGCATCAGCGTCCACGGTGGTGGTGTATGATTAACAAGGAAATAAAAGAATTCGACTTTCAAGACAAATCGTGGGAGAATTTGAAAATGGGTCGGGTCCCGGAGAGTGTAAACGGGTCGACGGTGAATTGTTTGGTGGATATGGGAGATGGGAGGGTAATGGTGATGAGTAATGGACAAAAATGTGATGAGAATTGTAAGGATGAAGCAATGTGTGGTGGTGAAGGAGTTTTTATGGTGCAAACAACTAATAATGATAGTAATAGTAGAAATAATAAAAATTGGAATTGGGAACATGTTCATACCCCATCTAGTTACCTAGGATTGCCATTTTCTTCTTGCCATCTTATTATCTAAAAATTCGAAAACATCCTAGTCTAGGTTAGGACGGAGGTATCGTGTCGTAAGTTTGAATTTCAATTTCTCTTTTTGCTTCAATTGTAATGAACTTGTGTCTTCTTATGAATAAAATTATCATTGTATTTAAAAACGAATTTCAGTTCTTTTCATTAGAATTGTTGAGGTCTCTTCTCATATGTGTATGAGGAGCATTGTCCCACATTGGTTGAATTATAGGGAAGAGACTTGTTTATAAGTAAATGTGAGCTACTCCTTCTATCACTAATTGATTTTAGGATAGAACATCACTTGTGGGCCGGTCTGGTGCATCTAATTCTATCTATAAGCTTGCTAGGGAGGACTCAACAAGTGGTATTTGTAGTTCGGCTTGAGACGGCAAGGTGCAATGTGGTGATGGTGCACGAGTTGGCGGGGAACAGCCTTGTGGTTGCAGAGTAGCATCGTCGTTGAACTCTCTCCCTTGGTTGACCAGAGATGCGGAGTAGCATCGTGCGAAGTAATTTGGTCAGCCCAAAAGCTAGGCTTTTGGGAATTCTTTTTGTTTTTAGGGTTTTGTTTAATTTAGGGAATTTGCGGGGTTAAGGTTATTTTAGTACTCCCTCCATCCCAAATTAATTGTCCCATTTTATCAAAATACTAGATTTAAGAAATTTAGAAAAAAAAAGTCACCATCATCTCTTAATTTTTACAATATTTACCTATAATTCCAATTTTCGCCTTATACTACTAATATGGGTGGAAGGACTTGTTAGAAAGTAGAAGAATAGCAATCAAGTAAATTGCAATTTCCACAATAAGTGAGTCAAGGGTAATTTAGTAATTTTTTCCAAGGGGGCAATTAATTTGAGATTTTTCAAAAACAAAAAAGGGCCAAGAAATTTGGGATGGAAGGAGTATTAACCAACTCAACCGATTTAGCAACTTAATTAATTAGCAACTGAGCTTATCGTGACCATCAAAAATTAGTCGTCAATTGGTCGCGAAATCCATTTTGCAACTAGTTATTGGCCCCTTTAGCGATCAATTCAATTGGGTTGATTGTAAAAAGGCAATATTTTTTCTTGTTGTGTATTTGTATAGTAACTAGTTCTGTGTCCCGTGAGATTCACGGATTCGTTATAATATTTTTGGCATATTTAATTTGTATATCAATTTAAATGTTAGTAGTCTTAGTAAATGAAGTATAGATTATAAGTTTATAACATTGATTTATTTTCATACATATATGAAAATGATCTAACTGAGAAATATGGGGCAATTTTGTTGATAGTAAAAATATTGGCAAAACAACATGGTATTGTTGATTGTTTTCATATTTCAAAACACATACGATTTTTTCGGCAAGATAAACATATAATTTTAGTACCAATATTAATTAATGTTGTATATTCTTAATAACTTAATTATTTTGTTTTCAAATGTTATATATGTTTTATGTATTCAGTAATCAGGGGCGTAGGGAGGGGGGGTTCTGTGGGTTCTATGGAACCCCCTCCCATTTGGCAAAAAATTAAAAAATAATAATAATAATAATAATAATAAATTAAAAAAATAATAAAATTTAAAAATCGACGTAATCTTTTACTCCCACGCGCCATTTGAATGATGATGTAATTTAGATCATGATGATGTAATTTAGACCAAAGTATTAAACCTTGAAGACTTTAACAATGGAGAATGATTTGGTTTTTTCCAGATTTTAGTTTTTGGGTGGGAAGTGAGAGAAGAATATTAAAATATTAATATTAATAAACAAAAAAGGAGATGGGAGAAACAGGAAAGACCAAAGGACGAGGTGTATAGTTGTAGAGTATTTTTTTATAATTATTTTGAGGACTCCAAAAATTCTACCTAGAAAATCTAACTCTCTAAAGTAACTTTTCTACGGAGTATGTTTTAGTGTATTTTATTTACTTCAACCTTATTTTTCAAAACTTTTAATTTATATGGGAACTCCCTTATGACTTATGAGTCTTTGTGTACTCTGTCGAATCGGGTTCACTATAGACTCCGATCTCCGAACTCGAATTGCGAATTCGAATCGAACCGAACCCCAAACTGTGTAACCTTGATTTAGATTATTGGAAATATTTTGTAATGTATAATATATATATAAATGTTTTTAGTTTCGAAAAAAATTTCGAACCCCCTATCTGAGAACTCTGGATTCGCCACTGTCAGTAATACTTTTATGTTTCATTACCTTACCGTTTTCAACTTGATGAAAAGATTATTAAAGAGACATCACAATTAAAATGTATAAAATACTTTTTGTCTTAAATCTCCAATGTTAATATATGTGTGTTGTTCGTCGTACATGATGTAAAAACATATGTAACTCTATTTTTACATTTAGATTGTGTTTAACACTTGATAATACTATCAATATGTATTTTTTTTCAATCTTTATCTTTTATTCAATTTGTTGAATATTTAAATATTTGAGCAAACTTATATTGTTTTAATTATTTTTGATCGATTAAATGTAGAAATATGTAACGTGATCATGAATGTACTTATATTGATGTAATTACACAATGTCACTTTTATTTTCTCGAATTAATAAAATGTGTTTATGAATGCAACTACATTGACTGGTTAAAGTTATTATATCATTATTTATTCTATATCTTTAAATAAATTATATATTTAAAAACAAAAATAAACCGTAAGTTAAAATTAGTTTTTAGTAATTACTGAGTATAAAACTATGTTTAATTTATTAAAATGAAAATGCGATTTAGTTTAAGTATTGATGATAAAAGTTACTTCATAATAAATTGTCATCAATCATTATATTAAACTATTAAATCAAAAGTTATAATGTAAAATGAAAAGATATATGAAAAAGTGTCATTATAAATCACATTTAATTATATTTTTTATTTTTATTTTTAATTTAAAGTTAATATTTATTATTGTGACATATGGCTCAATAAAAAGGGATTTTTTAGCAAATGATGAGATGTGGTTGCTTAATAATTTAATGAAGTTGTTCAAGTTGCTTTTTATATAGATATACTAGTTTAGATCCCGTGCATCAATGCACGGTAACTATAGATATTATTGTTTATAATTAAAAAAAATTATAAGTAATAAAATTGTTAATTTGTATGATATTTAAGTGTACATTTAGTGACGAACAAACAAAGATTCTATATACAATAATACAAACATATATGAGGTGCATATATTTTATTTTCTTAGACTTTATGTACAAAATTTCGGTAAAACATTTATTTTGATTAGAAAATATAGAATGAAAAGTAAAAAATATTAAAATAAGCAGATATTTAGTTTAGGATAAACATTTTCTTGACAAAACTAAAATAAATATTAAATATACATATTTGAAATTAAACGTAGAGTTATAGCAAAATAATACATTAAATATTTAGTTTTTAATTTTAATCTAATATAGAATTAAATGAAAAGTAAAATATTAAAAAAAATGAATTTAGGATAAATATATTGTTAAAAGCTAATTTTTTTTTTTATTTTATGCATAATATTAATGTGAACATAATTATTGAGTAATGTAATTATAGGTAATTAATGAATCTAGACTTAATAATATATAATAGGATGGATGATGTCATCGTGAGGTTTTGGCGGGAAAAAATACACAGAATCGTGACATGTGGCATTGATGATGTCAGCGATAACTGTGTTTTAGTATAATAAAGATAGATTATAAGACCTAATTCATTTTTACTTGGCGTTGGTAAGACTCTTGCAACTTAACATGCATGGAAATTAAAGGCATGTTTCGTGTAGTTGAAGATCAACGCGTGAACTTTGCAATTTTAATGTAACTTACGTCTGAAATATGTCACTTTAGATACCAAAAATGGCCGTATTATACGGCTGGACGGCTGCTTCATGAACATGATCTCTTATGCATAAGTAGTAGCAAATCAAATCGAATTAGTTTTTACTCGATACGATTCTCCGACTTAAATTTCTTCTGATATTCCAAGGATATATTCAAATTTAAGTACTCCCTCTGTCCCGGTCATTTGTTTACACTTTCTATTTTGAGGGGTACGGGTCATTTATTTACACTTTTCATAAATGATCATGGATGACTCATGTGGGAGGTGGACCCCTACTCCCTTAACCAATTACATTTCATAATTTTAAGCAAGCGGGACCCCTTTTGTACTTATATAATTATTTTATTAGTTTTTTCTCTACCTCTCTCTTCACATCGATAAATGTGTATAAAGTAAACGTAAACAAATCACCGAAACGGAGGGAGTATCATCAATTGAAAGGTAAAAATAGTTTTATTTTGGATTAATTACAAAACACAACCTTTAAAACCGAGTTTTTGTCAAACATCACCTTTAAAAAAAAGTTGCTAACTACTATCTTTAAAAAGAAAAAAAAATTGTCGACTACCACCTTTTGGTCTGAGTTGACTAAATTCCGACGTTGACTTACCGGATTGACGTCTTTTCTTCATTTTCATGTTCTTAAGTCCCTCAAATTCGAACTTCATCCTTCAAAACTCAAAATACACCATCTCAAACCAAGAATTTCACCACTAAAACCTAGAAATTCGTCCTTTCAACTTATAAATAAAAGTGCTCCGGTGACCAAAATGTCGGAATTTAGTTGATTTAATTAAGTCAAACTCAGGGTAAAAGGTCGTGTTTGACAAAAATTATTTTTCAAAGGTGATAATTGACAACTTTTATTTTAAATATGGTGTTTGACAAAGTGTGTTTTTTAAAGGTTGT
Source organism: Dianthus caryophyllus (assembly GCA_023091065.1). Lineage (NCBI taxonomy): Eukaryota > Viridiplantae > Streptophyta > Magnoliopsida > Caryophyllales > Caryophyllaceae > Dianthus > Dianthus caryophyllus. The sequence continues at coordinate 35,350,400 of CM041519.1, forward strand.
GTTTAACAATTAATCTTTTTTTTTAACCTTGTACGTAACGTTGAAGTTTTATATATGCACATTACTTACTATTATTGTTTATTTTGTAGACAAATTTGCTAATGTTTAGTATGGAGGTGAAACTGCTAATTGTGAGCCTTAGGCCGGCGCTTTATGGTTTTGTTGATGTTATATTTTGGTCTTATTATGATATAACTGTTATGTTGAGTTTTGATGTTAATTGTAATAGTGAAATTCGTCAAATTCTTTGCAAGGGAATGAAAGAGGAAGAAATTGAAAAACAAGTTAGACACACAAATCCGGTGACTCAGTAAAGAAAATCACTGAAATGATATAAAAGACTTTTGAAGACTACACTTTTTACTATCCTTTTCGAGTGAAAAACGAACAACACACTTGAGTACTATTTTTGCAAATTGTTTTGAACTTAATCTTTTATTTTGCAAAACTGATTTTCACGAAAAAGGCAAACAAGTTTTCGCTCATTTAAGCTTTTATCTTAACTTGCGCTAGAACACGTCTCAAATCTAGTCTACTTAAGAGCAGAGGCGGAGCTTGGTTGGTGTTGGAGGGGGCCCGGCCCCCCCTGGGATTTTAAATAATTATTAATAACAGCAAGTAGAATCAATTAAATAGCAGTGGTGTAGTGGCAAGTGACTTGAATAGTGCAATAAAGGTCACGGGTTCAAGCCCTTGCAATCTCTTGTATTTTTTTTTTCTTTTGCATTTTCCCAACATCAATATATACCCATGCATTTCAATTTATTTTTTTTAAAACCACGCCTTTCAAGTTTTTCAAAATCCTTACATTATTATTTCAACGCGGTATTTTATTAATGAAATACCGAGTTAAGTTTATTGCCAAAGATATATGCAAGTATTACATAAGCATTCAAAATTGTACTCGTAATTGGTAACTAAGTTTCACTCTACATCATAGTCCGTATTAATTACGAAGTAATCCGTTTATAATGTTTTGGCCCCCCTAAACAAAATTGTCAAGATCCGCCACTGCTTAAGAGAACAATTATTGTTTGAGACAAATCGTGCTTTCATTGTACTTAGAAAGCAAATTGTGCAACATTAGTAAGTTGTAGTGTGATTATTTGTTTTGTAATCCAGACTAGGTACTAAAACGAATAATAAGATAATAGTGGATGTAGGTTTCAAGGTGTGAGACCGAACAACTACAAAAATTCCGTTGGGTACTCGTACTTACATTCACTAATTAATGAATGCCATTAAAAGTCTCATAAAAAAGAATAATGACTTGTTTTTTTATTTCTTTTTTGAAAAAATCCCATTAGGTAGTGACTTGATTAGTCGATTTATTTATATACAAACTTCAAATTTAACCTACACAGGATGATCAACATGCTAGATGAAAAAACAATTGGAATACAATTTTTTTCTAAAACTATCTAATTATTGTAGAGTATAATAATATAATATACAGAATAAATAATTACTATATATAAAACTTTATTTTTATTGAAGTTGGGATGATAAAACCATCTTCAATAAGCACACGCATAATCATAAAAGGTCTCGATATACAAATTAAAAATACATCTATGTCGTTCGACTTAATAGGTAGCATATCATAAGTTCATAACACATAATATAATTTTTGCAATATACTTCTTCTATACATACCAATTATATATATACTTATTATTATTTAAATACTCGTCACATGAGAATAAAATGTACGGAAGTAACATATATCTTCATCGGAAACGAACTCATGCATGTCTTCTATTTCTTGCTTCACATATTACTAGCCTTCGATTGTTCCACAACTTCACCCTTTTCAGTTTCGGCTAACTTTTTTATATTCATTTCCCTCTTCAGTTTTATCATTTTTCAATGACTCTTTATTTGCATTATCATAAACCCAATAGTTAGCCCACGGATTTAAATGACCGATAAACGATTTATCCTCCTTGTTCAAAGTTTCTAGCTCGAATTGTTTTTCGTTTACATTTTTGGGTGACTTTTTATTTGCATTATCATAAACCCAATAGTTAGCCCACGGATTCAAGTGACCAACAAATGATTTATCCTCGGATTTCATTATAAGATCTTTCATCATTGTTTCAAATTTAGATCGATTCATATCTACATTTTCTTCCACATCATTTACATCTTTAGACGACTTTTTATTTGCATTATCATAAACCCAGTAGTTAGCCCATGGATTCAAGTGACCGACATGAAGAGCCCAAAGTGGTGCTCGATAACAACACCACAACCCACAAGGATCAAACTTCAAGACAATCAACCAACAAGGAACCGACAAAAAACCAAATCACCAACAATAATAAACCAAGCAATCAAACAAGCTAAAATAGGGCAGCTATAATAAGCAAATGCGGAAGCGTAAATCGCAAACAACACACACGATTTATACGTGGGAAAAACCCCCTCGATGTGAGGAGTAAAACCACGGGACTTGTAAGGAGTCCACCCTCTTCTTCTCTTCTTATTATGAATAAATTGAGGGCAAAAGAAACTCAAATCAGTTTACAAAGGTTTCACAAACCCACCAACAACGTCAACAATAAGAATCAACAATCGAGAGACAAAAGTGAAGAAATCACCAAAACGTAGGTCTTCTGTCCAGACGCGATAACAGACGATCCAGAGCTCCAAATCAAAAACTGAACGGTCAAAAGATAGCCCCAAGAGCCACGAACAGGCTGACAAAATTTCAACAAAATCGGACGGTGGGATCTCCGGCGATCTTCAGTTTAGTGAAGCTGGGTCTGAAAAATCCGAACTTGACACTCTCTCTCAAACTCTCTCTTTTTGTGGTTTTGTGTTTTTGTTGTGCTAGCTTAAGTTAGGCAGAAAAATTAACCCTAGAAAAGCTTATATAGTCACACCAAAGCTTATAAAATAAGCCACACATATATCCACAATATTTGGGCCTTTCCATAAGCACAAATAATCCGATACTTGTGCAACAAGTGGGCTGAACCCACAACAATCTCCCCCTTCAGCCCATCACGGGGAAGACGTGATCGTTCACGATCACTTGAACTTCAAACCGGCAAGCTTGCTACAAGTCACAAGCTTACCTCCAGGAACTCCTTTCGTTAGCATATCAGAAGCATTCTTATCGGTGTGGACTTTCTTCAGCTTCAACTGTTTGTCTTCAATCACATCCCGTAACCAATGATACCTCACGTCAATATGCTTGGTACGAGCATGATACATAGTGTTTTTGCTCAAATCCAAGGCACTCTGACTGTCACAGAAAACGACAAACTCATGTTGCTTCAAACCCAACTCTCGAAGGAACCGTTTAAGCCATAACATCTCTTTACTTGCTTCCACGGCCGCAATATACTCTGCCTCAGTCGTCGACAAAGCTACACATTTTTGTAGCTTGGATTGCCATGAAATGGCTCCCCCTGAAAATGTAAACATATAACCTGAGGTGGACTTTCTGCTATCAAGGTCACCCGCCATGTCTGCGTCCGTATAGCCTTCAAGAATTGGTTTACCACCTCCATAGCACAAGCTCAACTTGGAGGTACCCGCAAATATCTGAAGATCCACTTAACTGCTTCCCAATGAACCTTACCCGGATTGGATAAGTATCTGCTCACTAAACCCACGGCATGCGCAATATCCGGTCTCGTACACACCATAGCATACATCAATGAACCCACGGCTGATGAGTAAGGAATAGTCGACATGCTTTCCTTCTCCTTTTCTGTCGTCGGACAATCTTGCTTACTAAGCTTAAAGTGAGTTGCTAGTGGTGTACTCACAGGTTTAGCATTCTTCATATTGAACCTCTCAAGCACCCGTTCAATATACTTTTCTTGTGATAGCCACAATTTCTTGGCTTTCCTATCACGAGAAATTTTCATACCCAAGATTTGCCTTGCAGGACCCAAGTCCTTCATGTCAAACGATTTGGACAAGTCTTTCTTCAAGCATTGAATCAACTTTGCATCTTGTCCAACAATGAGCATATCATCAACATATAAAAGAAGGATAATGAAATTACCTGTAGGGAACCTTTTAAAATAGACACAAGGATCCGCCGAAGTCCGTTTATAACCATTACTAGTCATAAACGAATCAAATTTACGATACCATTGCCTCGGCGCTTGTTTAAGCCCATAAAGACTCTTCTTTAGCTTACAAACAAGCTTTTCCTTCCCTTTCTCTTCAAATCCTTCAGGTTGCTCCATATATATCTCCTCATGCAAATCTCCATGTAAGAAAGCGGTTTTCACATCAAGCTGCTCAAGCTCAAGATCAAGGCTTGCAGCTAATCCCAGAACGGTCCTGATAGAAGTCATCTTGACAACGGGAGAAAAGATTTCATCGAAATCAATACCCTTCTTCTGATTGCATCCTTTGACCACCAATCTGGCTTTCCGTTTCACAATTTTATCACCGTCTTTCTTGTTCTTGAAAACCCATCTGTTTCTCAAGACTTTCTTGCCTTTAGGAGGCTCCACAAGCTCATAAGTTTCATTCTTCTTCAAAGAATCCATCTCCTCTTGCATAGCATCGAGCCACACATTTTTCTCATCAAGACTTAACACTTCTTGATAATTCTCGGGCTCGCCTTCATCGGTAACAAGAAGATACTCCGAACTAGAATACCTCGTCGAAGGAATGCGCCCTCTAATAGACCTTCTAACATGGGTATCCTCAACTTGAGGGGTAGGATGCTCCCCCTGCTCAAGAACCTCTTCACCATGATTATCATCTTCAAGTTGTTCGGGCTCATGATCTTCTTCTTCATCAGATGATGACTCATCAATATCATCATCGGCATCATGTACAATGTCATCAACGGGCACATCACCAACTTCATAAGGTTGTACCTCGTCATCATTGGGCACCTCGACATTCTCATCATTAGGCTGATCAACAGGAATAGGCACAGGAGAAGACACATCATCAGTGGTATCAAACGACAAATCTGAGGTAGAAGAGTACCTCGTACTCAAAAGATTAGCACCCCGTTCATGCTCAAAGAATACCACATCTCTACTTCTCACCACCTTCTTCTTTTCCACATCATAAAGCCTAAAACCATACTCTTCATCACCATACCCAACAAAGACACAAGGGTTGGTCTTCGAATCAAGCTTTGATCTTTGTTCTTTAGGCACATGCATAAATGCCTTACATCCAAAGACTCGAAGATGAGAGTATACAGGATCACACCCTTTCCAGGCTCTCTCGGGAATGTCGAGACCAAGAGGAATCGAAGGAGCTCGATTAATCAAATACACAGCAGAATTTACCGCTTCACCCCAGAATGTCTTAGGAAGATCAGACATTCTAAGCATACACCTTACCTTCTCCACAATGGTTCTGTTCATCCTTTCTGCAACTCCATTATGTTGAGGTGTCCCGGGCTCCGTCCTCTCGTGTCGAATGCCATGTTGTGCGCAATAAGTTTTGAACTCACGTGACGTGTACTCGCCACCATTGTCGTAATCAAGACGCTTCAATTTCTTTTCCGACTCGCGTTCCACCATGACATGGAACTTCTTGAAAATCTCGAAAACTTGGCTTTTTGTCTTCATCATATACACCCAAGTCTTCCGAGTAACATCATCAATAAAAGTGACAAAGTATCGATTGCCACCAAGAGACTCAACTTCAATGGGACCACAAACATCGGAGTGTACCAACTCCAACTTAACTTGCTTTCGAGTAGACTTCTTAGAAAATGAAGCACGATGTTGCTTTCCAGCTAAACAATAATCACAAGGGTCAAGAGAAACCGTCTTATCAACAGGAATAAGTGATTTACCGGCCAAAAGCTTTATCCCCTTGTCACTCATATGTCCCAATCGTCGATGCCACAAGTTAGGAGAATTCTTATCTTCAACTGCATTCACTTCACCCGAACATATGCTCAAATATGTTTTATACAATGAGCAACACAACTCGCCTCGAGCAACTGTCATCGAACCCTTTGAAAGTTTCCACTTACCATCACCAAAGGTATGTCTAAAGCCCTCTTGATCAAGGACGCCATAGATAACAAATTCAGACGTAGATCAGGAATATGACGCACATTCTTCAAAGTAAGAATGCATCCAACACTAGTCTTCACACGTATGTCGCCAAGGCCAACAATGCTAGCGGAGCTTTGATTACCCATCTTGACGCTACCAAAATCACCCGCTTGGTAATTCAAGAAATACTCTCGCCTAGGAACACAGTGATACGAAGCTCCCGTATCTACCAACCACTCTGAATCTGAAGAATCGACATGATGACACTCACTAGTTGCACAAATCAAGGCGACATCATCACCACTTTTAGAAGCGACGGCTGCAGTATTCTTATCATCTCCATCATTTTGTGAGTTTCGCTTCTTTCCTTGCTCTTTCTTACGACGATAACAATACTTTAGAATATGACCAGGCTTGTTGCAATAATTACATGTCCTAGTCTCTTTCACATCTCTAGACTTGGACCTTTCCCTTGAGTTACCGCGGCCTTTAGGACCCTTACTCTTGCTTCTTCCTCGATTTTCAACAACAAGAGCATGTGAATTGTCGACCCCCATCTCCTTTCTTCTAATCTCTTCATTAAACATGCTTTCTTTGATCACATCCAAAGATAACACACCATTAGGAGCGGAGTTACTAATCGTCACAACCAAGGTCTCCCAACTATCCGGCAAAGAACTCAACAAAAACAACGCCTGAAGTTCATCGTCAAGAACAATCTTCATAGTAGTCAACTTGTTAATAACATCTTGGAAGTCACTAAGATGCTCGGACACGGACTTTCCACCTTTAAGTTTCAAATTAACAAGTTTTTTAATCAACGAAGCTTTGTTATGAGCGGTCTTTCTTTCATAAAGACCTTCCAATTTCTTCCACAGAGCATAAGGGTCGGACTCTTGAGACACATGGTTAAAGATGCTAATATCAACCCATTGTCGAATAGTCCCCAAAGTCTTTCTTTTCATCTTTGCCCATTCTTTATCATCAATTTTCTCTGGTTTAGAAGGTTTGGTTACACTACCATCGGTATTAGTAGTTGCATCAATCGGGTCATACAAATCCTTGCAATACAACAAGTCTTCCATCATCGGTCTCCACAACGAGTAATTAGTTGATGTCAATTTCACCATGGAATTCCCACTACTAGACTCCATAGATAATACCTCAAATTAACCAAAAGCTCTGAGGCCAAATGAAGAGCCCAAAGTGGTGCTCGATAACAACACCACAACCCACAAGGATCAAACTTCAAGACAATCAACCAACAAGGAACCGACAAAAAACCAAATCACCAACAATAATAAACCAAGCAATCAAACAAGCTAAAATAGGGCAGCTATAATAAGCAAATGCGGAAGCGTAAATCGCAAACAACACACACGATTTATACGTGGGAAAAACCCCCTCGATGTGAGGAGTAAAACCACGGGACTTGTAAGGAGTCCACCCTCTTCTTCTCTTCTTATTATGAATAAATTGAGGGCAAAAGAAACCCAAATCAGTTTACAAAGGTTTCACAAACCCACCAACAACGTCAACAATAAGAATCAACAATCGAGAGACAAAAGTGAAGAAATCACCAAAACGTAGGTCTTCTGTCCAGACGCGATAACAGACGATCCAGAGCTCCAAATCAAAAACTGAACGGTCAAAAGATAGCCCCAAGAGCCACGAACAGGCTGACAAAATTTCAGCAAAATCGGACGGTGGGATCTCCGGCGATCTTCAGTTTAGTGAAGCTGGGTCTGAAAAATCCGAACTTGACACTCTCTCTCAAACTCTCTCTTTTTGTGGTTTTGTGTTTTTGTTGTGCTAGCTTAAGTTAGGCAGAAAAATTAACCCTAGAAAAGCTTATATAGTCACACCAAAGCTTATAAAATAAGCCACACATATATCCACAATATTTGGGCCTTTCCATAAGCACAAATAATCCGATACTTGTGCAACAAGTGGGCTGAACCCACAACACGACAAACGATTTATCCTCTGATTTTATGAGATTTTTCATCATTTCTTCAAATTTAGATTGATTCGAATCTACATTTTCTTCCACATCATTTTTAGTTGTTTTAGACGACTTTTTATTTGCATTATCATAAACCCAGTAATTAGCCCACGGATTTAAATGCCCAACGAACGATTTATCCTCCGTTTTTATAAGATTTTTCATCATTTTTTCAAATTTAGATTGCTTTAAATCGTCGACGTTATTTTTCATTTCATTTACCTCATTAGATGACTTTTCATTTGCATTATCATACACCCAATAGTTTGCCCATGGATTTAAGTGGCTAATAAAAGATTTATCGAATGGATTCGAATGAGAAGTTGAAGACGTATCGCCTTGGATCGATAGTTCTTCGATTGAATCAGATACGGACCCTTCTTTCGATTCTCTTTTGGGAATTTCTTCTAAGATTTTTCTTCCATTGATCGGGGTAGCTAGCTGTTAAAGTGTAAGAAAATAAAAACACACATTATTATATACTTTCTCCGTTCCACGATGATAGTCCCGCTTTGACTTTACGCGGTCTCCAACGCTCCTCTTCGACCATGTTTTTCATCGCTTATATACGATTTTTTTTGTTGAAAATTAAATTTTGTGAAAGATATTTTGACAACAAATGTTAATATCTTATTATCGTATAACGATTATTTACCTATTTTAAGTTATTTACGGTCAAAGTTTTAAAATTTTGACTTTCTAAAAGTGAAACGGGACTATCATTGTGGAACGGAGGAAGTAGTACACAAAATAATAATTTTAAAATAAACATTTTAGAAAAATCTCAAACAAATATAATTAAAATATTTTATACTTCCTCCATTCCAATCAATTCTATACATTTACTTTTTGTACACTATTCAAAAGTGAGGAGAATCTTCGATATATCGTCTAATATATGAAATAAAAAATAGTCATGTAAGATCTTGTTTTAATTGTCTTTTCAAGAGCATTATTAATATTCAAATTTCATATTTTTCAGAATTATGTAACTAAAGATATAAGCAAAAGAAAACGTGCATCGATGTACGTGCAAAAAGTAAATGTATAGAATTGATTGGAATGGAGGAAGTAGTTTTTACTGAGCTTTTTTTAAAAATAACGTTCAAAAATAAATAAATTAACATTATTTCTAATAATTAGTTTTGATTCAACCCTATGATGTTAATATTTTTATTTTTGAGCATTATTTTTAAAAAAAGCTCGTTTTTATTTACTTGTGTCAATTAATGAATCTTTAACTGTTTACGGAGTAGGTGCTAGAATATGCATTTTAAAATTATTAATGTGGACGTGGTAACCCACATTAAAAATTTGCAAATTTGAGAAAGTTTATCATGGGTTGAGATATCTGCAGCGAATTCTACTAGTTGCTTCACACGTGATATCGTCTCATTTTAGAATTTACTATAAACTTACTAGTCAAGTTTCACATGGCTAACACAAAATGCTACGGAGTAACACAAAATGATGATTTTATAGTTCAAACGGAATAGTTGCTTAACGTTATTATAAGATGATGAATAAACCTTTTTGTAATTATAATAGAATTTGGTTAATTAACAGTCTAGTGTACGTTTAATAATTAGTACTAAATTTTGTTCCGAAGGTTAGAGTTCGAATCCCTTCATATACAATTTGATTTTAGCCTTCTTTAAAGAAAATACTACTACTCTCTCCGTCCCAGTAAATTGTTAATGTTTACTTTATTTTGTGAGGGAAAAATAAAACAAATGTTAACAATTGACTGAAACCGAAGAAGTAATAACAAAAACTCGAGATAGAAAAGGCATTAGAGAGTAGACGTCGTTTACATACCAAGGAAAGTGAGAGTAGTGAAAGGATAAAACATGCAATAATGTTGTACTCCATTTCTCTCTTTAAATGAACTATTATTGTGATTTGTGTTTGAGTTTCTATTTTTAGTATCCAATAATCTTACTTATTTATAGCCATTATAGGACCAGGACTCGTACACCGTTACACTTGCTTGAATGGTTGTGATCGATCATGCACTTTAACTAGCACAAATTTACTGGATAATATTCACCATGTACTTTATAACTTTAAACTTATAAACAAAATACTCCGTATATATTAACGGATTACTATTCTAGGTAAAAATTTTAAAGTTTGACGGTTGCTTTTTAAAGTGATTGTCTTAACGGCATATCTGATTTCATAAATTATTGTTACATTTTAAACATAAGTGTTAGAGTATATAATCGATCTTGAGCCTCCAACCATTAGATTAAACTTTCCGAGTTCTGGTCTCACACAGACGTTCTCATGACTAAAGGTCTAAGCAGTTCAGATTAAGGCCCACGCTTCAAGTCCAAAGGACATTTGCGTGAGGGGGCGTGTTAGAGTATATAATCGATCTTGGGCCTCCAACCATTAGCTTAAACTTTTGGTTGAGTTGGTTCCTGACAATAAGCATAAGTTTTGATCAGTTTAACTTTTTCATATATATTTGCAAAGAATCCAGCTAATTTTATATCATATTCCCTCTACTCGAATTCGTTGTAAACTCTGTCACAAATGAGTGTTTTGATTGTTCAGTGACGGTTTTTCCCGTCATAAAATGCATGTTTTATTTGTTGTGTTACTCATAATATAATTGTCTTTATAATATATAAGCAACCGTTGAGGCATTTCATGTTAGATAATTTCTTTATTTTTCGGTGTCACTTTGTTAAGATTTAGAATATATAGAACCATGATAATATTATTATGAATTGAGTTATCTCATTCTTCAACATAATGAGACGTATTTATACAAGAGAAGATGGCAACCCAAAAGTCGACCATAAATTACACAATACTTAATACTACTAATACATTAATACCTAGACTTAATTATAAGTCCGTTCATATTACTAATAATAGTCCTAATACCCCACTCAAACTCATGGTAATTTAATCAAAATTTCCATGAGTTTGCACAAAATAAAATAAAAGTATGTCTTCATCGTCGATCTTCATCTTCATCTTGGCAATAGTGGTAAAATAAGTGCGTATAGGACTCGCCAGACAATCTTTAAAATGCGTATAGGACTCGCCAGACAACAATAATGCGTAACTCGCCAGTATATAAGAGGGTAACAACCTACCCAATACGTGCGTATAGGACTCGCCAGACAATACTTAGATGCGTAACTCCCCAGTAAATCTTTTGTTGCGTAACTCGCCAGTAAATCTTTTCAGTGCGTAACTCGCCAGTAAATTAATGTAATACCGCCTTAACGAAGATGAAAATTTTAAATGAAGACAAAAATAGTTAATTTGGAACTTGGGGGTTTTTATTCAATGAGGTAGATCAAACTAAGAGAGCTTCAAGAAGATAGTCATCGAAACAACTGTAGTCATCGCAATGGTCTTCATAATCGTCAGAATAACCAAAAAAGACATCATCATAATCATCATAACTTGCATGGATTATGAACTCCATTGACTACACCACGTAGTAATTAAGTGAAGTGATACAAAATTTGCCGGTAAGAAAAGACAGATATTGTAAACGGAAATCATCGAACTATGGAATCCTGCCGGTGGGCGTCAAACACTAAAGCCCACCGGCAGGCAGCGGAAATTTAAAAGTTCGGTCCTCAGAAGCCGTATGGCTTTGATACCATGTTAAGATTTAGAATATATAGAACCATGATAATATTATTATGAATTGAGTTATCTCGTTCTTCAACATAATGAGACGTATTTATACAAGAGAAGATGGCAACCCAAAAATCAACCATAAATTACACAATACTTAATACTACTAATACATTAATACCTAGACTTAATTATAAGTCCGTTCATATTACTAATAATAGTCCTAATACTTCGAACAATCTATCATGAGGGTCTCACTAGGAATTGTTTAATTGAGGCTTCATATGATGTTTTGAGTTAGGGTATAGCGTGTGAGATAAATTTACCCTTTTAATCAGTTTTTTATTTGAAAAATCTCTTATATATATTTTTTCTCTTTCTTTCACTCAAGTGCGCTGTTGCACATATTATATCATTACATTATATTTTACCGAGGATGTCATGGCCTAGTGGTCAGGACTGAGGTACCCTGAGCAGTAAGTCTTAGGTTTGATTCCCCCCTTTCCCGTTGTAATGGCCTAGTGCCTCCTATTTGACAAAAAAAAAAAATTATATTTTGAATTTGATTTTTTTTTCCCCCCTCAATATCATGAAACATTTATCCTTTCGCCAGTGGACGCAATGACAGAGCTATGAGTAAGCTAACAGGGTCTTGGCTCGGGTGCCTTTCTTGATAATTAGTTTTTAGCTGCTACGGAGTATTATTGCTCATATAAGTATGTACTCCGTATATGGTAGCAGAGATACGTCGTCTCATACCACCTCAAATAATGTTGATACACAGTTACAGAGTATTTTTGTTGCAAATAAATATATAATATTGATTTATGAAAACAATTATTTTCGTCTCATCTATTTCTTTTACCTTATTCTTTATGTTTTTCCTTATATTTATTTTTTGCTTTGTTATAACATCTCATTTATACCTTATTGTCGCGATTTATAATATGATGTTTGTAACTTCTATAATGGCAACCATGCATACACAATATTGTTGCACCCGGTTTCATGATGTTTGTAATAAGTTAATCAATCATATAACCACTTTTGTCGAGTAAAACTATTTTAATAGTTCAAATATTTTTTTTTGATTTTTCTGATAATCCTTTTATTCTAAAATTTAAAATGATTTCGTACTAATTGTTTTTATAGTCTTAGAGTATAATAATAGTTCATCCGTCTTAAAATGGTGTGTCCATACTTTAACGTTTTAGGTCAACGTTTAAAACTATAACCATTAATCAATTAAAAACGTACTCCCTCCTGTCAAATTCAAAATGCATGTTTCTAAATTGTACACTATTCACATTTAGACCTTCAATTTTAATTTTTTCTCTCAATACATAAGTGTTAATATATTCATATGTGATCTTGTTTGATTCGTCTTTATGAGTAGATAATTAAAATCTAATTTTTACATTTTTTTGAATAAATGTAGCTAACGATATTTAACATACAAAAAGCGCGTTGTCAAGTGTGAAAAAAGTAAACATGCAATTTGGAGTTGAATGGGGGGTATCATATTTAAAATCCTACGTCATTGTTCCTTATCTAGATTTACTGGAACCATTAATTAATCAAAAACATATCTTATTATAAATCAAGATTTTATAAACCATACTACACTAACTTTCACAATCAATGTAGGGTTTTCACATGTGGATAATAATACTCCAACACGACTCATTGAAAAATTTCTGCTGAATCAAAGTGCAATGTAAATTTATCGTCTATTATTGATCTTATTATAAATTTTGTCGTTATAACATATGGTTTGCATGTCCACGATAAGAAGGAATTAATTGTATAGATATATGATTGGGGGCTTTGAGGACCATAATAATGGTTCAACCGTGAATTCGTCCCCGAAATAATAGTACACCCACCCAAGCCTGGTCTAGTCTTTTCAATCAATGGACCATTTTCGCCCTCATCATACCATTCATACCCAATTTAATTTGCATGTCCAATTACTGCACCATTAATTTTTATGACATTTAAATCTTTTTTTTATTTAAAAATATCTTTCAATTCGCAACCATTCTTAATTAAAATGATACCACAAATGCGATAAAAATAAGATATCGATGTTGTTATTTGAGTGTGAGGAAAGTTATTGTCCTTCATTTAAGTGAAAATTTTTCTGAATATTTTTTTGGCAATATATTGCCGAAGTTATTGTTATTTGTTTGATTCAGTCTTTGTCTACCTTTCGATTTTGGAGCTAAAATTGATGTTTTATTTTTAACCCTATACTTAGCAAAATTACCAAGCTAGAATTATTATCTTCTTGTGATGGATTTTCAAAATGTAAAAATGACCACCTTAATTTACACTTATTTCTAAAATAAAAAGATAAATAAATGATCAAATCAGAAGAAGTATGTCTCAACGTGAACAATAACAAATAAGAATATCAAATCTTTACACTCTTATCAATTGTTAATAATGTAGTTATGTTTATAAAAGTACATATAGTCGATGGATTTAAAAGAGAATAATACGGAGTAGTAGACTAATAATTGTAAATCGCCAGACAACTTGAATTGTATAGATAATGGATAACCGATCCTTATGATGAAACTTATTTTCTATATATGAATCATAGTCTTGCATGTTTATTAATTTGGGACTCAAGTCATATATAGTGTCATTGACTTAGAACCTCTTTTAGCCCTTGACAAACACTCCAATGTCAACAATTTCATCAATGCGCGGCTCTGTGCTAAACCTTTCTAGTCCCGGACGTACACTATTATGTCAGCGTTGTCGTCCAAAATGTGGAAGTGTAGTACTACGTTGTGGGTAGTTGTAATACCATATAAATAATAAATAATCAACCCTAAAAATTTGTTCAAAAACAACTATGCTCAGATTAAATTAAAACGACTATATCCGCCTTGAACGAGAATTTGTGAAAGTAAATTGTCGAGCGTAATGAAGGGAGTAAGAGAATAGGGAGTATTGAAAATAGGTACCACTCCATTATTGGGGGAAAGATTCGATAAAACTACATTGCATCCCCTTTGTCCACGTATAGCTTTCATTCATGAATTAAAAGAACTTCTTATTTTGGCAAAGGTGTAGGTTGATCATTCATTGCTATATTTAGTATGTTTTCTTGGTCAATTTGTGGGGTACCTTAGAGTTTGTTAGCTAGATTAATGCCTCGGATTTGGGCTGCACTGGTAGAGAGTTTAATATTTATAAGACAAAGAGATTTTACTTTTAAAATCAATTGACAATTAGAGGAGTAATCTGTTGTCTTTTAAAATATTCAACTCTTTTTAGCTTGATTGATGTGAGAGCGATATTTTTAGTTAGTTAAAATGAGCGCCACTCTTTTTGAACCTGTAGTTCGGATCGTCACATGGGAATGTCGTAGCTTTTCGAACCTGTTGCATAAGAACGCCATTTTTTTGAACTCAGCTCGTCAATAAGTTGGCCTAGTTCGTGTTTCATCTACCCCAGGTCACGCAACCATAAGCTTTGAGATACCTTGTTAGATTCATGCATCGAGTTTTGGCCCGTCGAGAGAGTTGAGCACTTCGTAAAATAAAGAGGTATCATCCAAAATTAATTGACAATTACCTTATTAGATTCACTCTTTTTTTCACCGGAAAAACAATTTAAAAAGAAAATGACATTTGTAGCTGTAAAATATTAAAATTTTGGGTTTTTCTATAAGGTAACCCTGAACTTTTTCAAATCCCACAAGGTAACCCTGCAAATTAAAAAATATCTTTGGTAACCCTGTACTTAATTAATACCTATCAGCGTGACCCTGAACTTGTATTCCGACAATTTTTCCGTTAAATAGTTAACGGAAAGTGTTGTGCTGGATTTAATATGTCGAATTTTCTTACTTTTGTTTTAAAATCACCCCCAATGTCGAGTTTTCTTACATAAAAATAGAAATTCAAAACATTATAGCGTATGTCCCTTCCTAGTTACAACCACCAATGTCTAAAATATGTCGACACCTCTTAAGAAATTCTCATTTAAGGGTGTGAATATTCCATTTTTAAGTAGCATATTTCAACGTTGGGAGTGATTTAGAAACAAAAATGTCTTAAAAGGGGTTATGTTATAAAAATAACATATAAGGGAGTTATTAATCTATCAAATGTAAGGATAAGAGTTTTTCCTTATTTTTAAATGTTAAATTATGTTTATTTATTATGATTTTGTGTTTTTTATGGTTTAATTTACGAAAGTTACAATCTTTTTTGCTTTTCTGGGGTTATTTGCGGACCCATAAGTTTTGATGACCACGTTATGTACAAATATAAGGTTATTATGTAAAAAAATTTTAAATCACAGGGGTACCATATAGAAAAAACACAAAATTAAATCCAGCACAACACTTTCCGTTAAAAATTGACGGAATACAAGTTCAGGGTCACGCTGATAGGTATTAATTAAGTACAGGGTTACCAAAGATGTTTTTTAATTTGCAGGGTTACCTTGTGGGATTTGAAAAAGTTCAGGGTTGCCTTATAGAAAAACCCTAAAATTTTTTAAGATATAATTAATAAATTCTTTTTAAATAGCTGTATTTAATAATTACCCCTAATAATTTTTTAAATCTCTAAAATTGATCATGTTAGAGTGTATAAAACCGATCTTGGGCCTCCAACCATCAGCTTAAGCTTTTGGTTGAGTTGGTTCCAAACATGGTATCAAAGTCTTGTGACAAGAGGTAACGGGTTCGAATATCACCACCCCTCTCTTTCAAAGTGGATTATTTCGCACTGCGATGGCTCAGTTAAGGCTCCACACTTGCCTCAAAGGGCATTCGTGTGAGGGGGCGTATTAGAGGTTATAAAACCGATCTTGGGCCTCCAACCATCAGCTTAAGCTTTTGGTTGAGTTGGTTCCAAACAGATCACATTACTTCGACTTAAGCGTACAACGGTACAAGCAAACAAAAATTTATGATATTGAGGCCTAGCTAGCTATAGCTTCCATAAATATACATTCTCATCTTCTCATCTAACTAAACTACCAAAAATATCACTTCATCATGCATTATTTCAATTTCATTTCTTGGATGTTGGCCTTATGTTTGCTTCTTTCACTTGTATGTCACTACTATTACTATTTCTCCATAGTGTTCAATACAACTATTTATATTGTATTTCCATTTCTCTTCACCATTGATTTTAACTCTTGACATAATTTTCTTCATGTTTTTATGTAGATGAGTGAGTTGATGGAGGCTAAACCTTCAAAGGAGAGCCATCATATTCAAAGCAATCCACCGTCCGTAGCGGCTCCCGACCACGTCGATCACTCAGAATTCGTCTTTTTCACCTTTAAAGACCTTACCAAAGGAAACATCATCCCGATTTATCAGTTAGGCATAAATCCATCAACTTCTCCTCATTTTCTCCCTAGGGAAATTGCCGAGTCAATACCCTTTTCGCTCTCAAAACTACCCTATCTCCTAAAACTGTTTGGCTGGCCTCGAGATTCTCCCGAGGCCAGAACCATAGAAACAACTTTAAGACAATGTGAAACTCCACCCCTAAAAGGGGAGACCAAATATTGTGCCACTTCCCTAGAATCTATGCTAGATTTTGTGCACAAAACTTTTGGACCCATGAAATTTAAACCTCTAGGAACACAACACGTGGCGAGAACAGGTAATTATTTGCAAAATTATACCATTGTTGATAAACCAAAAAGGGTATTTGCCCCTAAAATGATAGCATGTCATACTACAAGGTACCCTTATTTGGTGTACATATGCCATTATTTTGTGGGTGATAATCAAGTTTTTAAGGTCAAAATAAAGAGTGAAGAGACCCAAATTGAATTAGAAGCAATTGCTACTTGTCATATGGATACCTCTCAATGGAGCCCCGAACAACCATTTCTTAAGGCCTATGGAATTAAACCGGGTTCAATTCCGGTTTGCCATTTCTTTCCGACTGATAATGTCGTATGGGTTGGTATCACCGATGGTGGTCAAGGTTTAGGAAATAAAATTTCACAAATATGAGTGTAAAATTTTATTTCGATTGGTGTGAAATTGTCGGATATTGTAAGATATATTATCCGGCCAAGAAATTCGTAAACAAAAGTAAAATAAAGTTTATGTTTTCGTGTTGAAATCTCATCACGGTTTGTATTTTTTTTTTTTTTTTATATGTATAAAGTATGAAGTCTACATGTATGTTTCTATAGGATTAACAAACATATTATCGAGTTTGATTGGATCAAATATAGTTATATATGTTATTTTGGGTGTGAAATGTGGATCTACACTTAGGACTTGTTCATTTTATTAATATTTGAAATTATCAGAAATTTTTGGGTGTGAAATTATCAGAAATTATCAGAAATTTTTTATTAATATTTGAAATAATTTTAAATTAAGTTAGGTAAGTTGATATCAAAACTTCATCATTTTATTTTTTAACTATCAATCAAAGAGTGACTTTTAATCTATTTTGAATTATTGTTTAATTGAAAATAATTCCTTTTATTCATTCAAATAATCATAGATAAAAGAAAAAATAATACGGAGTATAACCATTCAAGTGATCGAAAGAGTACGTATACCCTCACAATACTTAATTTATGTTAAAATGCTATTGTAATAAATTAAAGGTGACATTTTCAATGTATTACTTCCTCTATTCCAATTAACTGTTAACGTTTGTTTTATTTCTCCTCATAAAATAAATTAAACGTTAACAATTTATTGGGATAGAGGGAGTAGTAAAAATATTTTCTTACTCTAGAAAGTGTACAATTCAAGACAAAAGACGTCAGACATCATAATGATAGAAAATCATAGCAATTGATGACAAGTAAATGGGGTTCATCAATTATTAGAGAAAATGACACAAGACATTAGGGGATGATCAGGCCTTCTTAAATGATGAAATTTGTAGACTCATAAAAGAGTTTAATTAATATATTCTTGTATCTCAAATTTAATTACTACTCCGTTTCTCAATAATTAATTTTTATTTTAGCAAAATCTAAAAATTAGTGTTAGAAAATGAAGATGATAGGGAAAAACTTTTAATTTGTTAATCATTACTATAAATAAAAATTAAACAAGACTAAGTAATTTGGAGAAAATTAGAATGGAAATTTTGTTTGTTTAATCGAACCGCGCTAAGTCACATTACAATAAGGAAAAAGGGGTTTCGAATCTAAGACCTGTTGCTCAGAATACCTCAGTTTTTATCACTAGGCTAATATATTTTCATTCGTACTGGGATTCTACTTTGATCTTGCCAAGAGGGTTACGTTATCGAGAAAATGCAGCATTGTGCATGAATTACTTTTGGGGCGATAGTGAGAAATTTTATAAATGCTTCAGTTTTAACTTGATTATTGTGGTGTTTGCTTGTACATGAGCCATTTCTTACTTGCCATGGAAATGGATCATGAATTGTCATCGATCAACACTTGTTTATTTAGTACTACAAGGCGATAGAGAGTGTGTTTCAAAGGATGGTCATGTTTTGTACTTTGAGCGATGTACTACCATGTATGGCACCGGAGTGACTGCATCTCGACACTTCCAACGACTGTATGGCTTCCATTCTGTAGGTGAGGAAGTACAGTGTCATGCCAGTAGGGGTGCAAATCGTAGTGCGATAGGCAGAATATACATGAATATGTTGATTGTTGAACATCTTGGTCGATTGTTTTTGGACTTACAAAGGAGCTTATGCTGTCTTAAGAGTTCATTCAGATAATAGAGAATGCATGATTGGAAACAAGGGGCCTACCGTTAGTTGATCATGCAGGGCTCTTATTTTTGTCCATATTGTAAAGTTTTCTTTTTGTTATGTGCTATATTAATACATGCTTACATTCCAATTAAAAAAAAATTGGTAAATCGAGGATTAATTAGGAAACTGGTAAGAAAAATATAAACCTGTATAATGGTAAATGAGTAAAGACGAAATTTCAGTTAACATATACAGTAGTTTGGCGAGTCGTGAAGATGATCCAATCTCATGCACGATCTTGATGACATAGTACAAAATATTTGGCCGATATTACCTAAAACGGTAGGTTATATACCACAAGTGTCTAAAACTAATCAATACGACACAAGTGTTTAAAACTAATCAATACGACAACCTAATTAATTAGGCTTCCTCTCACGTTATATAACGATCGGTGATAAGTAAATTTAATCACATGGGTGGCATCACTAAAAAACAATAGCATGCCAATAGCAGAATGACCCATCTAATTATCTATATATGTAAAACAAGTTAAGTTTAGACTAAATACGAGACACAATTAGATATAATATGGTTGAATTGCATCTTAAATATCAAAACAATGCTACAGACAGTCTCTTTTAAATAGTCTCTAATTTTCTTTTCTCACAATATAATCAAATAATAATCTATATACTTTTGTCATTTGCACATACCATGATTTTAATAAAAATAAATGTTGGAGTACTTAGTAAATTTATATATTTAAGTAATTGTCTATAGAAATTTTCTTAATTTTAAGATGGATGAAGAGGAAAGAGGGAGAGTCGCAAATAGTCGAACACATGATTGAAATCCAAAAGGGGGTGAGTTGGTGACCATACCCAATACTACAAAGTACGGGCTATGGAGTACCAAGTTGTTAGTTGTGAGCCCCTTATGTTGGAACTTACTTTTCTTTTGGTGACTCAATAATCATTTTTATAATAAAGTTTTATCTAATTCAATTATTAATTTACCTACGTAATTTTTAATTTAACACTCAAGCAAAACTATGTAGTTACAGCCTACAAGCCTACAATTTTTGTCTGTCTAATCGATTTTAATGTATAGAAAGATAATTTTAGAGAAATAGTAGCACTTTATAATAATTTATATGCATCTACAATATAAAAAGGTAAACTAATGACTGAATTACGAGATCGAGTAGTATGTGGTATAATATGTTGCCAATTTACTTTCACTAAATAAGCTAAGCCATTTGCATATTTATAATTTTTTTTACATGTAATGAAAAAGAAAATATAGAGAAAGAAATTCATTTACCTATTGACATTCATGTACATAATTTACAATTTATGCGACTATATACATTGAGTTTTGACAGCTGCTTTAAAGTAATTTGGGTTTTTAACCTGCACTCAGATTATTGGATTTTTCTAATCTGCACTGCGTATATCGTAATTCCAACTGTACCCCTGAGTTTCCTTAATTACTCTCAACCATAACTATTTACGCTAGTTCGCCAATTATCACCGTTAAATGCCAATTAGGATGCGTAATTTGCCTACGTGGAGCGCCTAATTTGCCTACGTGGAAGGATTAGTTGTAAATTAGAAGTTGAGTCAATTTATTAACCGTCATTTGTTTCTTTTGCTATTGAACTTTTGCAGTTCATCGTCGTTGCAACATCTTCATCGTTGAACTTTTGCAGTCCTTCCTTCCTCTGTTCAATTTCAGGTATGATTTCAGGTATGATTTTGGGTTATTTAAAGAAACTCAGGGGTACAGTTGGAGTTATTAAAGAAACTCAGAATGCGATTGCGAATACGATATACAGAATGCAGTTAGAAAACCCAATAAGATCTGAGAAGTGCAATTTGGGAAAAACCCAAGTAATTTTGAATAATGAAACCAAATTACTTTGTTTAAGATATTTATTTATATGAGTATTTATGTATTTTTAAGATATTTATACGAGTAAGAATTAGTCAACACATTTATGTATTTTTAAGATATTTATACGAGTATATGATTATACACAGTAAGACACTACATTATTAAGATATAAGAATATACGTGAAAAGGATAGTAATAATTTTAGATTATGTTTAATGCTTCATGTTAGAATAATCAACTCAATCAAAAATATAAAATGATGATGAAGGCTTATCAATTGTTCTTATGTCACTAGCTAATTTATTTTTATGGTTGTTGTAGTTAAAATAACTAAATGCTAGTAATACATTGACATTTGCACTTTTTAGCTTATATACTCTGTATTGATTACACGTTTTATTTTGGTATACTGTAATCAATAAGTCTCTCTTAAAACGGATTATCCGTTTTAAGCTTAAAACGGGTCAAGTATCTCTCCACTTGCACACATAAAACAAAACACTCTACTTTTTCCTACACTATTTACTTTTGTCTTATCCTATTTATTTGACCCGTTTTAAACTTAAAACGGGTTACCCGTTTTATATGAGAATTTGTGTACTTTAATACTCCGTATGAGTATAATAATTAGGATTACAGAAATAACATAAACCGTACAATCGGGCATAATCCGATATTACTAAATTATAATTATACTCGTATTATAATATTTAATTCTTTTTTTTTTTTTTTTTTTTTTTTTTTTTTTTTTTTTTTTTGAAAGTCCCCAAGGGGATTAAGATTCCATAATCGGTAAATCAAGGACAACCAAAGGACGGATATGCGGAAGAGTCTCCGAGTTCCAGCTACGACTACCATTCACCCATGGTTGCGTGTGGGCAATCGCACATGTACTGCATTGTTTTTCCAGTTGATCAATTGGTAATTTGATTTCAATCAATTGTTTACATTTGTTTGATTCATCCTTCATAATAAGGTGTAAAGAACTTACTGGTAGCCCCGTACAGAGAGACTACTAACTTACTAACTAGTGGAATAAAATCGTATAAAAGCATCTTACTATTTGAAATATATTTCTTTTATGTTTAATTTACTTTTTCTTGCCTTTATTATTATGCTTACATTACGTTCAAAACATATTCAATTGCAGCGATAAATATCCATATCAAACGAATTATATAAAACGATTTTACGAAAAATTTGTCGGATTGTAGTATCCAACTATCGATGATCATTGTAATCATGAGAATCAAATTTTAAAAAAATTAAAAAATAATTTATTAAATTTATGCAATTATTAATTTGTTTTTGATACTCCATTATTTAAGAGAATAATAAGAGCACATTAAAATGAGCGACTCTTTGGGGTTTTTGACAGCCATCATTTGTCTCTCTCCTCTTCTTTGCCAATCAATTTGCAAGGTTTGTGACTTCATCCCCCCCAAATTAATTTTAATTTCTTCTTTTTTACTTCAATTTTCTGCATTTTATTGCTTCCAATTTACACTATTATTTCTTGCTATTTCATCAATTACTGTAGTTAATTAAACTGTTAATTCTGGGCATTACTTGTTGAACATGATTGATTTTACTGCTTTTACATGTCTAATCATTCATGATTTTTTTAATTTATTTGTTCTGTTGAAGTTAAAATTTCTGGGTTTTTTTTTTCTTTAGGTTGTGATGGATCTATGAAAACTACAATAAAAATGGTGGAAGTTTGATGGGTGACACTCTACTCCAGGGTTTACTGTGATGGTACACTGCTATGTTAATATCTTATTATTTGATTGATTTTGGGTTGATTAAGCTTGTTTAATTTGATTGGTTTTGATTGTTTTTATGGTGTGATGTTGCACAAGATTTTTCTGGTGATTTCATGTGGAGAGCATTGATATGACTTGCATCTGATTTTTTATCATTTTTTTGGGCATGAAGTTGGTGTAATTGAATGGGTTATGATTGGTTTTGCTTACGATTTTGGTTGGTTGTAATTAGCGTCGCGCACTATCGATTGGGGTTGAAGAGTTGGGTAATGGAAGCTTGATTATTCTTCGACGGATAATCATTAGGAAAGATTTATGGGGTTTTTTCGTCGTTCTTTGATGTGCCTCAAATAGAGCTTTTGAATAGTGTATGGGGATTTTGTTTATTTTTTTATGAAAGGTTGCTGGTTGTTCGACATTTTGGGCAGCACGAGGATGTTTGGTTGGGGTAAGTAAAATGGAGAATGATACAGAGAGGGAAACATTTAATATTAAGTTTGAGCCTTACGACAGTGAGCAGATGGCTTCTGACATGGAAATTGATCAAAGTGGAATTGAAAGGAAATTTCCGGAGCTAGGTGAGGGAAGTAACGTAGTGTTTCCGAGAGAGGCACCATTTTGTCATGAGGGATCCCGGACGTTCAAGGTCGGTTGTTTAGAGGCTAAGAAGTTGGTAGGGACAAAGGGAAATATGGAATACGAGAGGAAAGTCAGTAGACGAGATAGGATTGAGCTGGGAAAACTGTTTGAAAGTTACTTGACTTATCATGAGTGGGACTCAGCGGAAAGCTTGATATTGTTGGCAGATCCTCAGATTCTCAATGATTTTCTTTGCATATCTTTGGATTCAATCTGGTTTCTTTGCACTCATGAGGAATTTCGTGCTATTAGTGGAGTTGTTAAGACGGTAATTGCTAATGGAGCGTATGATTTCACTAGAGCAGCTCTTCGAACTTCGTTCCTTGCATCTTGTGTGTCTGCTTGCCAGAGTCGAACAATGAGCCTTGCAGATACTGTGACTCTTATGGCACAGAGGTACTCTTGAAGCTGTTTAAATTTGTATAATCGATAACTTTGTCTATGGGTTTTAATGGCGGAACTTATATATGACTTTGATTTTGACCCTTTTGTTTTGTGAAGGTTACGTGAACGGCTTGAGGAATGCAATGGTAATGACGTTTTGAAGGCAGACGCTGGTGCCAAGGTGCAAAAATTTACAGAATGGGCTTTTAAATGCATCGGTTTTCATTCTCAGTGTGATGAGAACAGGGATAAAATGCATCATGACTCAGCTGTTGAGATTCAACTTCAGTTGTCTGCATTTAAAGTATTTCTTGATCTTGCTGGAAATAATCTTACAGGGAAGGACTTTACGGAAGCCTTTGACGCAGCTTGCTTTCCTCTAACGCTATTTAGTAGTTCGTTTGATCCCGGATGGTCCGCTGGAACTTCACCGTCTGCTATTCAAGGGCTTCTTGGTATCCTAGTCGAAGGTGGTGCTGATAATGTGAACCAGTGCTTCCTTGAAGCCTCTCGTTTTGGTAGCACAGAGTTAGTTCGCATCCTTTTGCAGGTACTGCATTTCTTTCCTTTGTCATCAACTATTTTTGTGTCATGATAATTTCTTCTGCTGGCTAATATAAGTGAAGAAAGGAGAGATTCTAGTTTAAGTAGAATTTAGTGCAAATTACTACAAGCTGTAGTTTTGTTTTTTTTTTTTGTTTTTTTGTTTTTTATTTTTTCCGTATGAAATACGTAGTACTTTTGATTTTGTCCTATTAGATCCTCGGAGTGGTGTTTGCTTCTGTAAGCTAATTTCTTGTGGTTTCGCGTCATCCTCCTTGCCTCTCAACTAAGTTTAAAAATGTGTTCCTCAGTACGCCTTAAATGTGTCTTTCTTTTTGCCACATTACCCCCTAGTGTCTACACCCTTACATGTTAACCGTCTTTGAAGTTCTATAAACTAATGCTTTGAAGGAAAATTTATTTTTGAAAATCAAATGTGTTTAGAAACTGTGTGCCTCATATTTATGAGGCGCGTGCCTGTGCTTTGTCCAGTCACTAGTTTGTGCACTTTCAGCATGAATATTGAATGGTGCGAATCTTGAGAACCGTTCTTTTTTGTTTTGCGGTTTTCGCCACTTGACCCATATGTCTGCAGTCTCTCTAGTCTGAAATGCGGCCTCGTGCATTTTGTCAGAGCACTTGAAGACTGCTCTAAATCACTCATTGAGGCTCCTAGCCACTTTACGCTTGAAATTCCCCCTCTCCCGTGCACTGTCGCTCTTAATCTCTGTTGCGACTGTTAAAAATGTTAAAATTGTGTTTTATCTCGATCCTCGCTTATAGCTGAGTGAATAAGAAAAAGAGAGCATTTTTGTTCACACTGTACAAGTTATATGTTTGAATAGGCGTAGACTATTAGATTAACTGGGAACTTAGGGAATAAACCTAAAACATAGAATCCTAATACTGGCATGTATGTAAATGTTACTCCAGATTGCCCAGCGAAATAGTTTGGACGTCGACGTAGACCTGGCTTTAGGATTTGCTGCACACTATTGCAAAATCGAGACGATGGAATGTTTAGTCGAAGAGGGTAATGCCTTAGCATTCTTAGGACCTTTGCTGAGAGCAGCCGAGAGAGGATGCTTGCGTGTCGTCGAGTGGTTTGTTGGTCGAGGTTGCCATGACATGGAGCTATGCCTCGCCCTTACAACCGCCACATCGAGGAGCCAACTCGAGGTTGTCGCCTACCTTCTTACTCAAGTTTCTCAGCAAGTCCTTGCGACACATAGCATCGAAATCCTTAAAGTTGCTGGCGAGCGGAGCAATGGATGCCTCGAAGGTGTAGCGTTTCTTCTCCGGTCAAACTTCTTAGGCGACCCCACCTTGACTTATTCAGTTGCCGACAGTATTGCGCAATCAGACAACGACGACTCTGTCGCCCCAGAGCTACGTCTGTTTCTCAAGCGCGATTGGTCGGAGGCCGCTCTCGCAGAAGGTTTATTAGAAGGCCAAGAAATTTTTGTGAACATAGCTAGGGTTGTAAGTCGAGGGGAGAGTCGTCTAGCATTACGGGATCTTCCCGTGCCATTAAGGGTGGCTATAGCGTACTTGCGTCTGTACAGAGAATGTGTCCAGTCAGGCGGCTGTTTGCTGTCGCAGAAGCTGAGAGGTCAGCTTATTGAAGCCGTTAGAAGGCTCGGAGGAGGGTTCCTAGGTGAACCAAGCCAAACTCCGGAACTTTTGGCAGTTTTAGAGCACCATCTGCTGCCATTTTTGCCCAACATTCGCTCGCGCTCAGCATCCTAGAGTCAGCACTACGCACTCGACTTATTCAACATACAGGGTTGTGGTCGTTGCTTTACTGCTCTCTCCCTTTTGGCTCATACCATAGAGAAATAAGAATCACGTTGTTGCAACTTTTTGAGGGCACCGACATATTTGCTTCCGACATAATCTGTTAGCATACGCTGAAGAGAAGGTGGCGGATGTTAGTGCAAAAGTTTAAGGCAAAGATTTTAAACTTTAAAATATCCACTGATCATTCACGAGTGCAGTGATCGTAGGAAGCAATTCGAGGAGCAACCTTAAACAAAAGCAAATCGAGTAATTGTAACGAGATGGTGCAGTATGCGTGCGCATGCTGAGATGTAATGCATGATGAATAAGAGGGAAGAGTCACATGAAAATGGAGTACAAAGATTGCAACTCTTTGCCTTCGAGTTCAAATTTTACTGGTATTCTTACCTTTGATTTGTAATGGGGTTCAAGAATTGGCTCACCGTTGGCTGTTACGCTGACATGATCTACGATACGAATTGGCACAACTTGGGTACTAATATAAGGCCATAAATTTTTGTATGAGACGATTTTACAATAAACTTGTTGTGAGACGTTTCACATAAAGGCATTTACCCTTTAATTTTTTTTTTTTGTTAAATTTGTTAAGGTGTGAGATTCAGAGACGTCCTTACGATGTCCATCTAAATATGACCCAAATCGGAATTGACTAAATTGAAGTAGATTGGACCCTGGTCCCTAATGAAGGCGAACTTCAATCGGCTCGACTCAAAATGACCTGATTCATATAACCGAATTTATGATTAAGGTATTTGATGTAGTTGTCATTAGTGTTAATCAAGATGTAACATCTTTTAATTTCAGCCACATTAATGATATGCATAATGACGTGTGGATTGAAATTTGGACGGTGTAGTACCTTTATACGTACTCTAAGTAAGGTTTTGCTTAATTTTTCAAAATGTTTTTGTAATTTCAATTACATTAGTAATATGCTCATATAAACAGTTGTTTGATTAATTAATATTTTGATGATATTACACATACGATCACGATACATGACGACGAAGCCATCAAAGTGAAGTTGGGGAAAACGAGTGGTATTGTTATCAAATTTTATTAATAGCGGACCGTTGCTACAGTTATCTTAAAAGAACTACGGAGTACTTCATATTTGTATATTGGCTAACAATCATCGATAATAAAACCAATATTCAATAGGCATAATATGTCCTTAGGTTCATAACTTTTAAATTTCAAAAAAGAGTAAATTAAGTTTAACTGATCGAGTATAACAATACACAAATTCTTGTATACGACGAGATTGATCGAATCGAATCAATAAAAGAAAGAACTTATACATGAATTTACAAACCTTAAACCACAAATAAATAAATCAATATGTATTGTGTTATACTCCGTAGTTATGCTCCAAAGATTTCCATTAACAACATTATTCAATAAAGTTTTCGGTACCATCTAAGGCAAAATCAGATACTTATGTTTGAGGTAGTAAAAATATTTTGAAACATTATAAATTTTTCTCTTCAAAAATGTTAGAATACGCAATCTGAAGTAGAAAAAAATAATATTTTATCCGTTTTCTCTATCTATCCTTTGTTTCTACGTAACCTCTCATGTAGATACTACGATAAATTGTTATTGAATACTACGTAGTACTATATTCAATGTCTCAAATATTACATTACAATATTACATGCTTCTATAAGTGTAAGTCAAGTCTCTAACATTACAAGGCATAAAAGCCAAGACCATAAGTAAACCAAATATGGCAATCGGTAGCAAAAGTAGCGGGAATGGTGGCGGCGGCAACGGTGGCAGTACTATCGGAAGTATCAAAAGCGAGGCGGCTAAGAACACGAGCAACACCATCGATTCAAACCCAAAGTACGTCGACGACGATCCTCCTATCGACTTCTTAGAGTTTCCTAGGGAGAATGAACGCTTGTATTTGTCATACGACAACTCCTCGTCTCTTGGATCGATATTTGGTTCCATGAGGACGACACTCGCATATCATTGATATATATTAACCAAAGATAGGCAAGGGTTTTTATGAAATAAAAATAATGATTATTATTTGAGGGGGGAAAATGACAAATTCAATGAACTTAGAAGGATGAATTGATGTAAGGTTTTATGTTTTGGAAGTTATAGAATAAATTAAAGGGTTTGCTTACAATCAAATTGATTTTGTGAAAGTGAAAGGTTTTTGGAGAAAATGAAATTAGGGAGAATGAAGTTGGATTGTAGGAGGTTTATATAAGGAATGATATGAGGGATGGTATGATTTGTTACTCCTATGAGACAAAAGTGACGGACTAGAAAAGACGGTTTAAAAGAGACTGTTTGTAACAATACTTATAAAAAAAATAGAGGTTGAACATATTAATACGAAAAAAACGACGGTATTATTTTTATAATTATTCTATAATTTAAACTGTCTTAAATTTAAAATGAGTAATCTGTTTTAAGTGAGATCAACTAATTTAAAAATATGTAATAGAAACAGGAAATTTATTGAAATTGTGAAGTTGGGTATTTGAGTTGGGGAGATATGTTGGGCAAAGAGGGTGAATGAGAGTGATATGTAGAGGTTGGGTGCAATGAACCTTATGATTTAAGCTACTTGATTGCTTTTTTTTTTTTTTTATTATTTTTTTTAATTATTTATGGAGGTGAATAAAAAAGAGTGATTTTTGATTGTTTTCTAAGGGTTCTTTTCACTTGGATTAACATTATTATCTCCCGAAAAGATAAGAATATTTTAACAATAGCTTGAATAGAGGGGTATTACTGTACCTAAAACAAAACATCTAAAATGAATAAAATGTTTATTATATTTGTATTCATCACTTTCTCAATTTTCCATTAAATTAGAATGGCATGCTATTTTTATTTTTAAACGTAAATTTCAAATTTTTTAATTTTATAGAACAACATCATTACCCCAATGTCATAATAGTTTCCGCAAATTGCAAGGGGGTTACCATATTCGTCTTAATTTAAGACTGATCAAACAGTAAAAGTAAGATAAAAACATAGTGAAATTGAAAAAGTAAAAGTTGTTACGGAGTATATGCTATCAATGGTATCATATTCAACTCGTTTTTAAGCTTAAGATACAAATATCTATTTGAGATGGAAATTTACGCCGTTTAAGAGAGGGTCTTAGAGCAAGTCCAATGGAGAACTCAAAAAAAAAGTTCTTCCATGTGATATCATAATTTATCATTTTTTATTTTTAAAGAACTTTTTGATGTAATGGAAGAACTTTTTTTATTGTTCTTAAGTGGGTCCTTAACTAATTTTTCTCTCTTATAATTTATTTTACATTTAAAAAAAAAATATGAAGAACTTGGTTCTTAAACAAGAACTTAGTTCTTATTTTTAAGAACTCAAGACAACTTGCAATGGAAGAACTTTATAAATAAAGTTCTTTTTGACAAATTCAAGGCTAAGAACCTTGCATTTACACAACTTACAAGTAAACTTGATCATGGACCTACCCACCCATTTAGCCTGACCCGCAAAAAAAAGCGGGTACGGACAATACATTTTCAAGAATTTACAAATATTCAACCCACTCGAACTCACTAACCTGCTTGGTCCGTGGGCCAAAAATCATGTTCAACCCATATCCGACCCGAACCCGCATCTAATCACCTCTATTTCAAGCACCGGTGCGGTCAACAAACAGAATGGTCAACATTAGGAGTAGCAAAAATTAAGAAAAATGTAGTGGACTAGTAGAGCATTAGATAGATCTAATAAACGTGGAAAAAACCATATTAGTTGATCCAAGAAATCAAAGCTACTATTTGTAGTACTACTTTATCGTACGACTACATCTTTTTATTTTTCTTGGATTTGCGGCTTTTACTTTGACCCAAAGCCCCAAACAAATATTGTTTCACTCACGTAATTGCATGATGATTTTATACGTAAAACGATTAATAAATTATTCTTTTGTTCATGAAGATGAAATGTCATTGAAAATTTGAATTGACCATTTAACCGTCTCACTTGTAAAATAGTCTTATTTTAAAAAAATTTATGCTAAAATGTTAAGTGGGAAGGATGAGAATATGCATTGCAGATCACTGAGTATTTAAAAAAAAAAAAAAACATACTATGTTGAAGGAGTATTTCATATTATATGAATAAAGTGTGCATGTCCGTTGAAAATAACTCGAAAAATTAAAATCGTTGTATCCGTGATCGACTATATAATATGGTATTCTTCCGAGGGCAATGGTGAGTGAGTCAATTGTGTGAGAGAAAAAAAAAACCAAACATTCAAATTCAAGAACATGGGCAAATGCAACTCATTTTAATAGCTTTAGTTCACGCGTTGAATTTTACCATTTGTGTTGAACTTTCAATGTGATTTCATTTGACAATCTCAGCCCGAAAAATGGACCGACTTAAATCGACCTGAAATGATTTGAACTGCCGAAAACTTAATTTGTACGGAGTATTAGTTATGGTCCTGAAGTAGCTAGGCGAAACCCAAGAGACTCGACATGACCCGGTTTGAAGTCCATGATATACCCAAATGACCGACTTCGTCCGAGTTTATTAAGTACTAAAATTATCCGACGTAAATTTCCTTAACCTAACCAGACCTATTGACCCGTTTGGCAAGTCTAATTACCGTAACCAAGAACCTTCAAAACTTTGGAGCAACAACTCCAAATCCTAGCAACCAACAAATACTAGATGCAGTTATGTTTTTGTAATAGGACTTAATGTCGATTATTATGTATTTGTTTGTAGTTTATGCTGTATTTGTATAGTGTTTGTAATACCTGATTTTGACGGTCAGGAACAATTATCGTAATGCAAATACTCTACTCTTGCCAAAAAAAAAAAAAAAAAAAAAAAACCAAAGACCTACGATATGATTTCAATTTATTATTCCATTATTCATTTTCATACTATAATATGAAAAGTTTAATACTCGAGAAGTTAGATAGAACACGGACGAAGGACGAAACAGTATCCGAAACAAACTTCACACGCTAGTGTTCATAATGTAGATCATAAAATGAATATCGAGAGTGCATAAGCTGCATACTAAGCAAGCTGATGCTTGCTATGAAGTCTCATCGCACGAAACAATCACTAAATTGAACTCACTGTCATGTACCCGACAGATGGCTGCATATATCTTGTCTTCCCATCTAGTCCTGCAATTGCGAGAAGAAGGCGGGTTACGAAACAATCACTAAATTGAACTCACAATAACCGAGTGCACACATAGACGTGTACTCCACATGTATCAATTTTATGAACGATATCATATAATCATGTCAACTCCAAAGTGACGGACACTTCATCTGTATATTAAAGGGCACCGGTCTTCAGACAGACCGTTGATCAGAACAATGCCGGGAAAAAGGGCACAAACAAGACTAATCCCAAAACCAATGGATAAGACCAAAAGGAGTATCCGAGAGCATATGTCCGTTGATACTTCACATTTCGTGGTCTTTACTCGAACCATGACGACCATCCAAGAGTACATATCTACTTATACTCTACATTTCTTAATTCTTACATGAACCATCAACTTTGTTATAACACGTTCTAATCACCTTGAGCTATACGTCGGAGATTTGGAAAGTAGCTTATCGCTTCTTTTTACTGTGCTTTTTCGCTTCCCTAGATTACCCACAGATTATATCCAAAGAAGCAAGCATTCTTCCTAATTCTTTTTGTTTTTTGCGAGTGTGAAAGGATGCATTACATTAGTCGTGCATTATGGAGGAGACGGGACTCGAGACCTAATATTCACAGACCTTCACAGTCTTTACCGCTAGTTACTAGGCCAACCGATAACTGATCGATAGGTAAAGTAAATACTTTTCTATGTGATTTATCCACAAAAGTATTTTTGTTGTTTCAATTTTCATGAGTTGTCATTATAGCATCTAACATTCATAGAGTGAGAAATTATCGCTGAAAGTTGAATTTAGTTGACTGCCAAAGTCAAATGGGAACAGTATAAATGGAGACGAGGCATTTGAACCGGAAAATCAGAAAGCAAACAATGAGATATACTTACCTCGTCATCGTCGCTTCCACCATCTTCCTTCTTTTTCTTAAGTCGAGTAGTACCTCCCTCCTTGCTTATAGGAAGTTTCATAACTCCAAACGGGGTGTCGACATTAATATGCCCTTTCATGGAATAACCAGTTCCTCGTCCCCTAATCATGTCCCAAAGGGCGGAACCAAAATCCTTCGGCCTAAACGAGACAGGAAGATTGATAAACGTGACACCTTTTTTCTCGATATTGGCAGATTTCTCGAGTTCAGTGCTTCCGATGTTCACGTCACCAAGCCATACTTCATAGTCTAAAGCCTTAAGGCCCAAGTCAAAATCATTCATATTCTCCAACTTGAGATGGAGTGTTGCTCGAGTTTCTTCAAGAGAGAATTTCTCGAATTTGATCTTCTCAATATCGATGTCGGGCTTGTAGGGTATAGGAATCTCATCGGTTTTCTCAAGGGGTATAGTGATTCTACCGAAAACTGGAACGTCTATGATAAGTTCAACCCTAACTTTGTATGGAATTATGCTCCCCGGCTTAATATCATGATATGTTTTCTTTATGTCCTCGTAAATTAGGGTCATAGGGATTTTGACAGTTTCCGACCCATGAGCACGAATTGTTCCAGTGTCGGGAATCATCCCCGACACCAGCTTCCTTCCGTCACTCTCAATCAAGTAGTTTATGTCGATGAGTGGGATCGGTACTGGGTTTGGATTTTTCACAAGGACATCGATGACAAGGTCGGCCTTGCGAAGGTTGATTTCCGGGATATGAATGGCCTTAACATCTGCAGTAGGCTTTCCAAACCCGATTGCTCCCTCAATCTTTTCACCAATATCATGGATGAAATCTTTCACCGTCTCTAAAAATCCACCCTTTTCCTCCTCTTTTTCTTCCTCTTTTTCTTCTTCTTTCTTGTGACTCCTCTCTTTGACGATTCTTTCAACGAACTCCGGGTTATCAGATGATGCCATATCGAAACAGAGGGCAAAGTGTCACTGCAAAATGAGAACCAGCAACTCGTCAAATTATAAAATAGAACTAAACATAACAGAAAAGGGCATCGAAACTTTGGTGCCATATTTGACAAAATCAAGTATTGTTCAGGTAATAAAACAGTAAGCAGTTTTTCCGATTCGTGATTATATGGACTATAGTATGGTCAGTGAATGCTAATCTACAATATAGATGATTAGATTCAAGAGGTACGAGTAAGTAATTAAACATGAAACAACTTTGCTTGTTTAGGTTCTCGCTAACACGGATTTATTAAAGGCTCCAGGAGAAAGAAAAATGTCGAATTTCACATGCTTAGGAGGCTATATTCATAAATGAAAGTTATAAATTTTGTATGACGCAAACTGTGAACATTAAGGCCGTAGATAACAAATTTACGACCCAAACACCGCCTACAGAAGTGGCTTTACTCAAGTATTCAGTCAGACATTGAAGTACACCAACAAGTTACAGCAATTTAGTTGCGTGAACTTTTGTCAAATTTGGTAACAGGCATTTTCCATCTAACATTCATTAAAATGATGATTACATTCCCCTATTGACTAGAGGAGACTGAATACTACCAAGTGTTTCATAGACATCTACAATTTTTAGTGAGCACCATGACATTGATCTCACGGATGAACCCCGCATTATTCTTACGATATAGAAAAAAAGCATGACACTGAAACACACACCACTGATGACACGGATGAATTCCGTGTTTTCAGATGCTTTTATATTTCTAACGGAACACCATGACACTGATCATAAAGTGTGAGACTGAAGAAGCAGCAGCGAGCCAGGAAAATGCTGATCATCTAAGTAGTTCTTATAATTAAACAGATCAATTGATGATGTGAAGATAGCAATGTATCGAATAACCGAAATTTGCTATATTACACCATTGATGTAGCAGTCACTACCTCCAATGTATGATGAATTACACTATATGCTAGTATGCTACATTGATCTGAAACCGGTGCATGTCTAATATGCTGAAAATCGTAATATGCTAGTATGCTACATTGACTGTCGAGTGTCCAACATTGGTGCATTATGGAAAACCAATTACAAAAACAAAGTCGTTTTTAGTCCAAAAATCAACTAGTGTCGTCTAACATGAATCGAATTATATACCGAGTTTTCATTTTGGCTACAACTTAAATGTAGATCAACTAGATCCACAAAACAACATCAACAAAAAGAAAAAAAAGAAAAAAAAAACACAAATAAATAAAAACTGTCTACACATTCAATAACCAGTTAAACCCTGCAAAAAAGTTAGATTATCAGAATTCAGATCAATGATTACAAACAACCCAAATCATTTCCCATCAAATTACATCTAAACTAGTAAAAAGTAAAAACATCAGCAATTTAGAGTTGAAATCTTCACTGGGTTTTCACAATTATTTTACAGTCTGAGGTTGATCTACACACTTGACTAAAAATTATGCATGTCAGTATTAAGCAAACATGAAATCCAGTTAAAAGTCATTACAGTAAAAAATTATCACATGTTAACTAGTACAGTAAAAAAAACAACAACTATTACAACAACAACAAAAAAAAAAAAAAGTTGAAATCTTTATTAAGTTTTCACAAGTACTACAGTTTGAGATTGATCCACACATTTGACTAAAAATTAACCATGTCATAAAAATCAAACAAGAAACCCAGTAACAAAAATCCAAACCCACTAAAGTCAAATTAGAATGATCAACTATATTAATTAAAATTAAATTGCAAAGATGAATGGGTAAATTATTTTAGTTGGACCAACTTACCAAAGCAAAAAATGGAGAAGAGTTTTTAGAGCAAAAACAAAGTTTTTTAAAGAGTTGTGGTGTGGAAAACTGACAGAGAAACTAATTATCTGATGATTTTAATTTATTTGTCACCAAAATTGCAAAGAATTGTTTGGTTTTTGGTGGGTTCACATTTAATACTAATATCAATCAATCAATCAATTATTTAATTGGTAGATGTGATCTTCACAATTCCAAAGGTGTCAATTTTTTAAAATTTCCTGGTTTTTTCCACCTACCATGTTTGTTTTTTTTAAGGATATAAAAGTCGATCATTTGAGATCAATTTATTTCAATTGTTTTTTGTGTGTGTGAACAAAACACAAGATCATTATAATGGTAGGAGGAATTTTGAACCTGAGACCTTTAGGTCATAATATATTCGGTAAAATGGATAAGTGAGTAAAATGGGAGTCGAATGCTTTCAACTCACTTTGAGGCAGAAGACGTGAAAGTCCTAAATTGTTATATAGACAGCGATTTTATTGGCCTCCAAAAATAATGATTATAAGTTGTAATTGAGATTCTTATTATAAGAAAGTTCAATTTTAATATTTTTAATCTCATATGAGACTTTCTAACGTTTTCAAACTCAAATTTGATTTAAGATCTAGAATTTAAAATTAAACATTTAAAATATAAGTTTTAAAGTCAAATCACTATTTGTGTAAGTTCGCAAGAGTGTCATTTAATGTTAACTAATTTTTTTAATGGATGATTTGAGTTGGATATGACTTAAATACAAATCTAATTTCTTCAAGTTACCATACACCTAATTTAGACCAAATTGAACATTTCAAATGAAATATTCGTTCCCAAACGCACCATTAGTTAGTTAATGAAATCTCCGTTGTCGAGTGTCCACCTAACACGCGTAGCTACTCAATGACTTTCAAGATCGACATCGATCATTCTAACACATGCAAATGATGCACTTAACTTACCAATTTGTGTAAGTCTATTCACTATTGTACGATGATATTATAGAGCTGATAATAATCGGGTCAGTTAGGTCGGGTTTAGGTTGAGTAAAGTCGGGTCGGGTCAAAATATCATATCGGGTCGAGTTGGGTTCGGTTCAGCTGGTCTTTATGGGTTAAATAGTGTATCGAGTTGGGTTTAGGGCTGGTCATTATCGAGTATGCGCGATTTTATCAGAGTACTTTAATTTTTATCCCCTAAAATAAATATTTCAACCATTATTTGATTTAGTTACTTCATTATTAGGTCAAATGTTTCAAACTAAAAATTATTTTGCTTTTAATCTAATCAATGTTAAGTTTAATAATAATTGGGTCATCTATTTAGTCGAGTCTGGTCATTATCGGTTCGTGTTGAGTTATGGATCATTGTTGAGTCAAGTTAGGTCATTATCTGGTCGTGTCGACTTATGGATCATTGTCGAGTCAGGTCGGGTCAGTCTTGGGTCACAATATTTCCGGGTATTATCGAGTTGGGTCACACTTGTCAGCTCTACTATATTACACGTGTAAATAACTATTTTGAGTAAAATGTAAAATCACAGTGACAAATATTCTTGTTATTTAGTCGAAAATATAGAATCATAATGACGATAAGTCACAAAAATAATATAGGTTATAGAATAAGAAAAACATAAAATATAATTTGCTATAGCCACAATCGAAATATTTTTATCGTCAAGAACAGCGGTATACTTTTTTCATACCATTCATTTTGTTACATTTACTTTATGCACGTGTATCAATTTACATTTTATTTTGTTCAAATTTTTAATTACCTAAGACAATTAAAACAAAATCTCACATGACTTAAAGAGATAAAATTATCACTTGAGCGGTTATTCTTTTAGTACCCCTTATATAGTACTACCTCCATTCCACTATCTTCTTCCCATTTTCCCAAAAAGTAAATTACATCATCTTCTTCTCATTTCTATTTTTGTTAATTTTCAACTAATCTCATCCCGACAATTTACTTTATTATTTTTTTACTTTAATCTCACCTACACAATCTATCTATCTAAATTTTTGAGCCATATTGAAATGAGAAGAACAAGTTTAGATGTATTTTTTTTATTTGATAAATAACCGGCTAAGCAGATAGCCTTGAACCTGGTATATTTTAGGAAGATTAGGTAAATAGTTGGATTTATTTCTAGACTAAATGAAATTTGAATTATCATGTGGATACCACCTGATAATTGTGATTACTCGTGTGAATTTCCAAACAATGATTGATTGTCTAACACCACCTTTGAAAATTGACTTTTGTGAAACACCATCTTTAAAAATATTTATTTGCAGGCAAAAAAAAAAAAAAAAAAAAAAAAAAAAAAGATTTATTGTCATTTAACACCTTTAATTTATTTTGATCGAATTATGACCTTTTTGCCTAAATTGACTAAATTCCGATGTTGACTTATCGGAGCAAGCGAGTTCTCTTCTTCTTCTTCTTCTTCTTCTTCTTCTTCTTCTTCTTCTTAACCCATTCAAACCCAAAGTCCATCCCTCAAATCTAAAAACACACCCCTCAAACCACGAAATGCATACCTTAAAGTTAAAAATTCATCCCTCAAACTTAACATCTTTCAAATCAAGTCAATAATTATATCCAAAACAAAAATTACATCCCTAAAACTCCAATACATTACCTAACCATTTACTACTCCATTTTTTTTCCTATTTGATCCCCTCTCCCTTTTCACCATTTTAGAAAAAGTGAAAAAATGTGGGGTATGATGAAAAAAAGGTATTCTCTTCATTTTAATGAGTTATTTACAGTTACCGTTTACACAATTATCAATATAAAAAGGGAAAAAATGTGGGGTATGAAGAAGTTGAAAAAATAATATTATAAATATAAAAAAAGAATCCACTTGATATAAATTAAACGAAAATCAAAAAATATGATTGGTTGTAACAAATATAGAAGTGTAAGCAAATGATATAAATTAAACGAAAATCAAAAACATTCACATGGATAAAACATACCAAATATAGAAGTGTAAGCAAATGATAAGTGCATCCCGAAATAGAAAGTGTAAACAAATGACCGGGACGAAATGAGTAGTACTCCCTCCATTCAACTTCATTCACTACATTTGCTTTATTGACACTATTTAACTATGTCGGGAATCTTTGAAATTCCCGACAATCTATAAATGAAAATATAGTCGTGTGTGATCTTGTTTGATTCGTCTTTATGGGTACAATATTATATCCAATTTTTAGATTTTTTTATCGAGTGAAATTGTAGATATTTTCGTTCCGACATTTGCCTCGACAAATGTGAAAAAGTGAAATGTTGTGAATGGAATTGAATGGAGGGAGTATAGTTTAATAATAAAAAATTAGTTGTGAGTGAGAAAAAATAGGTTTGTGTTAGAAAGTAGAATATGTGAGAGAAAAAATTACTAAAAAGAGAAATAAAACTAATTGAAAAAAATTTCTATAAAAAGGATATGTGGCTAAATGAAAAAAATGAAGGGAATATTAATTTATGAAATGATTCCAAAATCTCCACATTTTTAGCTATTTAAAAATTGGGTTTTTAAATACTGCTTATCTTATTGGGTTTTCCTAACTGCATTCTCACAGATATCGTTTTCCAAATGTACCCAGTTCTTTAATTACTCCCAACCTGCATTCTCGAGTTTCTTTAATTTACCCAAAATTATACCCAAATCATACCAAATTGAGCAGAGGAAGGAAAATCGCAAAGTTCAACGATGAAGATGTTGCAGAACGACGATTTAGCGCAAAAGTTCAATAACAAAAGGAAGGAGATGAAGAGAACAGAGGAAGGAAGGTGAAAGGGTTTCAAAGGGTTTTAAAAAAAATCGAATCAAAAGAAAGAAATGACGGTTAATAAATTGACTAAACTTCTAATTTACAATTAATCCTTCCACGTAGGCAAATTAGGCGCTCCACGTAGGCAAATTACGCATCCTAATTGGCATTTAACGGTGATAATTGACGGCTTAAGCATAATTAGTTATGGTTGGGAGTAATTAAGAAACTGGGAATACAGTTGGGAATACGATATACGCAAAGAGTTAGGAAAAACCCAATAAGACAGTAAGACAGTTGGGAAAAATCCTTAAAAATTTTAATGAATACTCTTATCAATTTTTCCATTTTCATCATGAAAATATGCTTAATTTTCAAACTTTTTCATTAAAAACTTCTGCTTTTTTTAGTAAATGAAAGGAATAAGAAAGAGAAGAAAAAATTGGGAAATTTGTACTCCCTCCATTTTTTCCACTTGACTTCTTTCACTTTTTTCACAATTTTCAAAAATAGTGAAAAAGTGTGATAGCATGAAGAAAAAGTATAATAGTTTAATAATAAAAAATTGGTTATGAGTGAAAATATAGTTTTGTGTGGAAAAAAATACGGAGTAGTTGTGTGAGAGAGAGAGAGAAAAAGTAAGACAATGAGAAAAATTTACTTAAAATAAAGTATATGAGGCTAAATGAAAAAAATAAAAGCCTAGGAAATTATGAGAAATTTGGGGAAAATTTGAATTTGAGGGATTTGAGGGAGCGAAGAATAAGAAGAAATAGAAATTACAAGCATCTGATTAGTTAAAGAGTAATTCTCATGTGAGACGGGACTCACAATAAGAGTTAAATATCAGAATTTACTCAAATATAGTCAAATTCTGGCCAAAAAGTTATATTCTATAATTTTTTTTAAAGGATTAATTGTCAGCAATAATTCAAATTGATCCTCTTATTTCATAAAATAATCCGAATTTAATTAATTTACGAATAATCTCAACTATTTAAAAATCATTCCACTATACTCTGACCAATTTTAACAAAGTGAGATAAAGTTACGGTCGGTTTCACCGGGTTAGAGTTTGATTGAAATTGGCAAAATATTTTTCAATATTTGAGATTATTCGTGAATTAATACGACTTCGGAATAAAACTTGCGATAAATCGTCATCATCGTCGTCGTCAACCCAACTAATAACAAAGAAAGAGTAAACAACAATGGAGAATCGAGGAGATTTGAGATCAATTTTAGAATATCTTCCATTGAAGCAGCTTGAATCATCGTCAACCCTAGCATGGCCTAACGCTGTAATTGAAGCCCTAATTGCTCTCTCCAAAGGTCCGAGTCACAGCCGAGTTGACTCAGGCGAGGTCTTCTTCCTCGCTGTTTCCGATCTTCGCAACTCCCTTTCTCTCTCCTCTCACCCCTTTCACTCCTCTGCTTCTCACGGTTTTGCTCTCTTCTTCGACGAGGTCTTCTCCCCTTTTTTCTTCGCTGTGTTCGATTTTAATGCTTTTTGTGATCATTTTTTTTTATCGCGGTTAACTTCAATGGCGGAACAATCTAACCGTCTTACGGCTACAATGGTGGAATTTATCTTTTATGCATACAATGTCTCAGCATCTAAGTATAATGTGACCGTCGTTCAGAGGTTTAAAAGTGGTCACGTTTTAGTCAACAATGAGTACAATCAACCTACATGTGGTCACCTTTATGTATAGAAGAACTTAGGGAAAGACGGTCTTTCACAAGCCGACGCCTGTGAAAAGGTCCTTTTTTTGCGAAACATATAATCAGGAGGCAGGCGCTGCGCTGCAGGGCCTTTCCAAGGTTCGTTCTGTGGTGTGGTGTTTGTTCTAATTTGAGTGTCGTATCGAATTTTGTGGTTGGAACTTGTTGACTTTGGCTCTAGTTCATACTATTAGATACTTGAATGAACACGATAAGATAGATCAGTTTGATATCCCGACTTAATATGATGGAGTTGTGGATGCCTCCATTTCCATGGATTGATGACCACAAGTGTGAACTTTGGACGATCAATTTTGGGACAGAAACCATGGTTTTGTTTTAGTCATTTTTGTTTTCGGAAGTGATGCATAGGGGAATGAAATTAGTTGGCTCAATTAATTATGATTTGTGGCTACATTATGTCAAAAAAAGCTGGTTACTTTACTGATAGAGTATTAATTACACATCTGCGATGGAGTATTTTTTTTGGCAGATATCTGATTTATGTAATTGTTACTCCGTATATGTTGTAGGGGAGAAGGAAGGGTACAAATTTTCTGAGTCTTACGTTTGAGTGTCACATTTTGGCAGTTTTTGTCTAGGTCTGAAGCAGCTAAATGGTTCGGAGAGGTTGTTCCCGAGATGGCAAACTTGCTATTACGGTTACCTACGCTTCTGGAATCTCACTATCAGTATTCAGACATAATCATTGTTGGGGTCGATACTGGTCTTCGCTTGTTAGAATCTCAGCAAGCAGGCATTGTTTTCCTCAGCCAGGTACCTACGTTTGTTTACCTTTCTGTTTTATCCTTAAGGTACCTCGATTATTTTGATGCAATAGTAGCGTAGGTTCTAAATATTACATTGATTGCAAACATTATAAACTTATATAGTTGTCATAGAAAGCAAAGTAGCAGTTGATGGTATGAGATCCTTGTTAAACGAATACAAATGCCGGCTTTGATTTTTGACTTGGGTTAGTTTTGGACACATGTACATATCCTAGTTTGAGACTATCCATAAGCCAAAGTTTGAGACACAAAGACT
Source organism: Dianthus caryophyllus (assembly GCA_023091065.1). Taxonomy (NCBI): domain Eukaryota; kingdom Viridiplantae; phylum Streptophyta; class Magnoliopsida; order Caryophyllales; family Caryophyllaceae; genus Dianthus; species Dianthus caryophyllus. The sequence continues at coordinate 35,392,119 of CM041519.1, forward strand.
TTGTTCTAAAATAAGGATATGGGTGTGACTGTGTGAGGACATGTCCTCTACACAAAATTGGTCCAATAGTATGATATCATGCTACATGTGCTAAATAAGAGTCATTTCCTCTGCTTTGCCTCACCTTTGATCGTGGCTAGTCAAGTGTCAAATTAATTAGTGTATCTGAAACCATACATCCAATGGTACCTGTGTCACTCACTCACACCCACATATGGCCCCAGAAGTTTGAAGTATCGAAAGTAGGTAGGCGCAAAGTTCAATTTTTAGAAGAATTAGATCTCCTTTAAAGGCACAGCTTTAATCCACATGAAAGCTATAAATTGAATTTGTTATATTAGGAGGTTTCACTTTTCTGATTGTCATTTTATTATGCTGCTGTGTAGGAGGTTATTGCTGCTCTGCTGTCATGTTCGTTGTTTTGCTTATTTCCGACTGCTAATAGAGGTGCCAAACATCTACCGATGATCAACTTTGATTACTTATTTGCGTATGTTATCACCTTTCCTATGTTGAATGATGTTGGAGTGTTTTTTGAAAGGGTTTGTTGGACACTGCAAAAACCGTCCTGAACCTATATTCCGTTTTTTCTTGTTTCATTTTCAATTCTCTTTTTCCCAGTTATTTATGTGCCTTATTATAACACCACAAATCTCATGACTCTTGTGGTAGACTTGGAGGGCTTAGATTTGCTCAGTGAGGAGAGATAAACTAAGACATCAACTTGAGATGGTAAGGAAGGACAATTAACGTTGAAAATTGGGATTGCATGAGAACATTAGCTTCTCAACAGTATAGTTGATGATATTCTTGGGAATTTTTTGTCTGAAATTATGGAGATTCATAAGTCAACTTAAGATGATCACCAAACTTGGGCAACCTTTTAGTTGGTGCTACTCATGGGAGCAATGAGGTGGACTTGACAGCTAGGATGCTATGATGATCACCAAATTAGAGAACCTTGTAGCTGGGGCTACAATGCTACTGTTGGAGTAATAAGGTGGATTTTATGTCTATTCTTGTCGCTATAGTTTTTTTTTTTAAACATTCCACGTACTCAGTCAGAAAACACACAAAATCAAACCCAACTGCTTCCAATAGTAGGGGAAAGGGTTGTAGGAGATTAGAAAACCTGTAAATGATTATATTTTGGCCCTTTAGCAAGGGCTTCCTAGTTAGGAGTCGAAAACCCCTACTCCCTTTATTCAAATAGCCTGTTCTCAGTTTTAGATTCATCCTCACACAATCTTGGTAAATGTGATCAGATGAAGGGAGTATCAGTTATGGTACTTATAAATCTAATGGTTGTGGCTTTATACGGGCTTCCTAGTTTGGGATATTCTCGCAAGAAGCCTTTTGATTAATTATCACGATGTGGAGTGTTCTATTTTGCTTATAAACATTTCTGTTTTTAGAAAATGCTTGAATGTAAAATAAAGCTTAAATCATCTTGTTTTGAGTTCCAACAAAATTTGCTCTCTAACCATATGAGATTGCTGTAGTGCGAGGTTGTGGCCCACAACTATCCAGATCAAAATGTTTGCTTGATGTATAAGCCGGAAACCGTGTTAGATAACTTACAATTGTTAAGAAGTTAATTTTTTTTTTTTTTTTTTTTTGGTTTAAAGTGGGCCTGATTCTGGACCTTGATGTATCAAGATGCTAAATGGTCTATTAGACCCCAAACCATAATGAACTCCCTCTTATCTTCCCATTTTTTTTGAGTTTTCCTGTTTATTATGTGACCATTTTAGGTATATGTCATTATGTCTCTGTTTTAGGTAAAATTTTTTTTCTACTGTTCAAAATAAAGACTACTCTTAACCCACTTGCATGTGCTCTCCCGTAAACACCGATCGAAAAGTAAAGTAATGAAGAGTGGATCAAACGGTTTTGAGCTAGTTATAGTTTTCATTCTTAGGATGAAATCATCATCACTAATCGCTATGGCAACTTTAATCAATAGGTAGGTGTAAAAAAATTTCTTATTGCTGTTAATAAAAAAAAATGTTTCACCCTTTAGTAAAGGGAGAGGGATAAGTGATGGGTGGGGGCAAGAGGAGTTCACACTGAGGAATCTCAACATCTGATTTTTAACTATTGAATTGTGGATTTTTGTTTTAGGGTTAGAGATATCATTCCTATCCACTGAATTGGATCCTCTTCTAATCGTGATAATTTTTTATTGAGCGACTCTTATTCCTCTCGACACTTCATTTGCATTTCTTTCTTTTTGCTTATGATTGATTCATCTGCCAGTTCACCTTATTGGCTGTGTCTCTTTAGGTGGTATTTATGATACATTATAAATCCTCAGGAATCTTTATGAAAGCTATCACGAAAATCACGAAAACAAAATCAAGTGCCTGATACACTATTTCGAGAGAATTAGTTCGTGTACACCAACGGGTTTTGTTTCCTTCGAGAGGAAAGTTCTTCCTATGGAGCCTAATTTACCTCTTATTTCGTATCCTGATGCAAATATGTGGACCAATTCACGAGTTTCCCTATGTTCTTTTGAGGTATAGTTGAGAAGATTTCCTTTTTGGTGCATACATATAGTGTGACTAACTGACTACTTCTAAAGTTCATTTTTGATATTGTTTTTCCTACTGAAGGTATGCTCTTCAGGATTGATAGAGGACCAATTTAGAGGAGCTCTAGAAGTCGATTTTGCAAATATGTATCTAGGAGGAGGTGCTCTGTCCAGAGGATGCGTTCAGGTAAGCTAAACAAGTACCGTCTTTAAAGTATAATTTGTGAACTTTGCTTGAATTATTATTAGTAGAGAAATAGTTTCATATGTTTTAACACGATCTGATATTTTTGGGCTGTATGCTATGCGCAGATCATGTAGAAATGAAGTTGAATATCTATCTATATCTACTATTTTGATTTGCAAATAGACGTAGAATACTGATTTCCCTCAGAAGTTAAAACCCATTGAATTGCTTCTTACGTGTTTCGTATCTCTTTACAACATACATAACTTTTTCGTAAACATAAATCATATTTTGATGTTACAAGTGTGTACAATGCATACATAGTGTATTCATACCGGAGAGTACTATGAATTATAGGTAACCAACAGTTCCTATGAATCTTATATACTTATGTGTGATTTGAATAAGAATCTTATTCAGGCATGTAGATCTATGCCTTGACGGTCCTTCATCTTGCTTCTTGAGTATATGCTGTGCTGTTTAGCTTTTATTGTGCATTGATCCTTGTCCATTCTAGTATTGTCTTTACAATGTGTATTTTTTTTCTCTCCAATTGACTGCTAGCTTCTACTTAGAGGGAGGAGGAGGCACTTTTGTTTGGAAAATAATAGTCGATATCAATTAATGGACGCCGCGGGGGTGATTTCACTTGCATGGAATGAGACATCTGCCTAATTTGTTTCACGCTATTGCGTTCCAATGTGGATACTTATCTTCTGCTGTTTAATCTTTCTATGCTTCGTTGAGTTTTTGGCTTTTTTTTTTTGGTTGTGCCATGATTGAACTTAAGAATGCTTGGTTAATCTTTTGAGAAACAACTAGGTTCATCTTCAGTCTTTTTGTAGGAGGAAATCCGATTCATGATCAACCCTGAACTGATTGCTGGCATGCTTTTTTTACCATGCATGTCAGACAATGAGGCGATTGAAATTGTCGGTGCAGAGCGGTTCTCGAATTACTCTGGGTTAGTGCTGTTGGGATTTCCAAAACTTTTGAAATTTACATGCATTGCTGAGTAATCCTCAAAAAATTTCAGTGCTGATGGGTCAAGGAAACTGGAAAATTAGGAGGAAAAAAACAATTTTTTCCAAAGCAAAATAAATACCTATTTCCGTGGAAAAAGGCTGTCAGTGATTTCTTTGAAATTGGATATTACATCTAGCTGGGTGTGTATATATTAGTCAAACTTATTTAATTATTGGATAATATAAACTTGTGATCGATATCTACATTCTGGACTGTAATCATGCTTTTCATATCAGTTAACTAGGCTGCTTTCAATTGTTGCATGTCCGTGATGCACAATATCTAACGCTTCTTATGATTTGTTGTAGATATGCCTCCACCTTCCGTTACGCTGGTGATCATGTGGACAGAAGGGAGGTAGATTTTCTGGGAAGACGTAATACACGGATTGTGGCAATAGATGCATTGTGCAGTCCGGGATCGAGACAATACAGAGTTGACTACCTCTTGAGGTTGTTTTTCTTGTGCGTTTGGATGAACTTAGCAGATTCTAAATTCGCTAAGATGGTATTTGGAAACCTAAATTTCATTTCAAAATTTGGATTTAAAATCAGACATTTGAAATTGAGATTTTTGAAATCAAATTATTAGTTTTATAAGTTGGATCTGTAAATGGCAGGAATAGGGTGTCATTTGATGTATGTTAGTTTTGTGAAGGGTTTGATTTCTTTTGGATTTGGGTCAAATTCATATCCAAATTTTTGAAATTTCCCCAGACATAAATTTTGCACAAATTAGTTTCAGAATTCCCAAATGCACTCTAATTCTCTAAACCTGTTTGGATTTTCTAATTGCCATTTCCTGCAATATTTAACTTCAAATGCATTAATTCATCGAAGTATTAAATAGATTTATGTCGTTCTGGGATGCATTTCCAGTGCTACACTGCTACTCTAGCAAATTTCACATAATGTAGTATTTTTGCTACCAGTTACAAATGCGGCCATTTCTGTGACACATCCTTGGCTGCAATTGTCCCTGAATTTTCTAAGTATGGAGTATGGACATTCATTTTGGTCCCACAGTCCATATCATAGTGCTCATCATGCATTTGTTTGCTTATGTATGATGATGTAAATTTTCATATATGTGACCTAAGATTTAAGCGCAGGAAGATATTTTAAATACCAACATCAAACTTCGCTGCATCTTTCAATTTTGACATTATCATGTCTGTAATTGGGGCTTTTTTCGGTGGAAAGTACCTAAAAAGTGAATCACATTAAGTTGCAGAAGTGGATAACTGTCATACCTGGGTGAACCCTGGCCATCTATGTACCAGGGCATGAACTTATGAGATGTGATTGTGGAATATGAAGTGTCTATGTGAACCCATTTTTTGCTTTGAGACTCTTAGGATTGTGCTGGCAAAAAATGGTGAAATGCTTGCCTTTGAATTGATATTATGTTATTGTACGTTGACATAGCAAACTGATTGATGTTGCCAGGGAGGCTAACAAGGCATTTTGTGGTTTCCTGGATTCGTCAAAATATCCGCAGTATCAGATCCTGTTGGAACATATCGCTTCTCATGAAGATCTGTCAGGAGGCGACACTATGGATACTGTTGACACCTCTGAAAGCTCATCAGCAGTAAGGATGCCATCTTCTTTTCTTTAGTTTTGTTCGTCCATTTGAGGAATCAGGCTTTGCGCTGATTAGTGCTAGATACTTCCAGCCTATGCCTGCATTGACTTCTTCTATCAAATTAGATCATTATTTCAACGTAAAAGTTCTTCAAAATGTTTCTTTGTTTGTTTGCAGTTGATCGAAGGCTGTACAATTTCAGAAATGCTCGAACGAAGACTTAATCCGACAAAAGCGAGACCAGAAAGGGTCGATAATATGGAGGTTGATCATATAGATGTTGGTATTGCAACCGGAAATTGGGGCTGTGGTGCTTTTGGTGGAGATCCTCAAGTGAAGGCTGTGATACAGTGGCTGGCTGCATCTCAGGTTAGCCTCAGTGCCAACGTTGTTCCCAATTGTGTCTACTCTGGATGTTTGAAATAGATAGGTGACAATATACTTTTCGATGGAACATACTCTGCTAAATTTTATGATAAACCTATATATAAACCTCAATGCCGTGAATTATTACTGACTTTGGTGTTCTGGTAGTGGATAATGTTTATTGCGATTGTTATTCCTTGTTCTTTGTCGTCAATTATGTAGAAGTTTGATTCTCATATGGCAGAAGAACTCTGTATATAATTACTAGTGCAGCTAATTTTGGTCTTTTGGTGTCAGTTATCGTGCACTCTTTCCATTTGCTCATAACTTCCCTCTAAATTGGCAATAGCGTTTTTAAGATTTCATACTGTGTCGCTATTTCTCAAGCACCTCCTACTTAATATGCCGTCTATTTCCATCCGTTTTTTTAGTTTCTCTCATGTCTAATCTTCTGTCATTGATGTTTAACTTTTCAGGCTTTAAGACCTTTCATTTCATATTATACGTTTGAATTGAAGGAGTTGCAAAATTTGGAGCGGGTATATTTCTAAAACATTTTTTTATTAGTCTCTTCTTTCTGATCTATCTCATATTATCCAGTCATAGATGGCTGAATGGCTCTACTCGCTCTTGACCTTTACAAATAATTGGATTGATAATATAACTAAATTTGGCTCGACTTACTCCAGCTTTTGTTGGTCTTTTCTGACTGACTACGTCTCAGTCTAGCTCTGTCATTCAAAAGAAATATCAAATTTCGCTTCATACGTACAATTCTTGGTCTCTACACTGGTAAATCGACCGTTGAATTGAGAATCTAGTCTTTATTGACTTTTAGGCAATGTTTCTTATTGTCAGAATGATTTTGATTTGGTTTGTTGGAGGGACAAATGGACGTCTCTCCGTACCCAATTCACATCTATCCGACAGTCCGATCCTCTTTCCCCTATTTGCTTTAGATCCCTTCATCCGATGAAGACGTAGAATTTTGTTCACATCTCGAATTAGTTATTCTTGCGAGAAATTCGGCCACTTAATTTGTCAGTGACAGAATTTGACTTTGACGCAGGTGTGTGAATGGATTTTGGTGCATAAATGGACGGTTGGGGATTTATGGACCATGCTAGTCGATTACTGTACCAAGCGGAGAAAAGGCGAGACAAAGCTTGGTTTTCTTTCGTGGCTGGTTCCGACAATCTCTCAGTAGTGGTGTCGCGTCAATGCCTGATTATTATCTGTCGTGTAATTTTGTTCCACTTGCATATAGAACAGGTTCAAGTTTAAGATTATTGCCTTGGTAATCTTATTGATTCAACGCCCGCAAGATCATCTCACTTGTTTTTTTTTTTTTTTTTTTTTTTTTTTTTTCGCATTTCGGCCTATTTTTTTTTTCAATTATAACATGGCTAGTTTATGCTTTATCATGAATGTACCAAGGCGATGATACTGAGAGTTTCTCGACTTCTGGGCTTTATTGGATAGCTTGCTGCTTGTATAATCATAAATCCGTTAACAATAATGTATTGATATGACACTATATATGGAATGTGAACGACGAGTCTATTAACTAGCCTTTGTAATTCGGGTCATAGTTTGGTTTGAACTCGGTTAAACTGATGTCTAGTTTGTTTCAATTTGTGCATGTTTCGATCTCACTAAGCATCACGTCGAAAGTCTTGTTTGTGCATATTTTTATCACCAAATTAAAGTGCATACGGAGTATTTATCATTTGATAAGAATGTGCTGAATTTTATTATCAACAAGTTAATGTTAAATTGTTAATGATAATGTTGATTGGTATTCTTTATATATTTTTTTTTGTTGTGGAATCATGTTTACTTATTACTCCGTAATTGGATGTATATTTTATAAACGTAGTTGACCCCCTTCCGATATTTAAAAGATGCAAGTCAAATGTGATTTTGTGATATCGATCACTATCGTTTGAATTCGAGTTCTCGAAAATTTGGATATCAAAAACTGTTGAAATGTTCAAATTGAGGCAAACTAATACTTGTTCAAAAACACACAATCATGCATATAAATGCGAGTTTTATAATTAAACCCATATTTCTTGATGTTGGACGTTTGATTATTATGTTAAAGAGTAGTTGGTGACAAGTTTACATCTCATAATATAATATTGCTACAACTATTGGGCTCAATGAAATCGATATCTAAAACTTAAATTTAATTGAAATTCAAATGTAGTTAGTAAATTGTGACCATTGTATTCCGATGAGTGCTATGACCTAATAATTATATAACTAAAACTCACCTAATCAATTATATTTTATAGTGACATTTGTGACTAGATTTGTACCAATCACTGCTTGAAGTACAATTTCATATACGATAAATTATGATTATATAAAGATCAGATTTAACCAACGACTTAAAACAGTAATCAATAAATGCAGATTATATTAACTTCACAATAAAGTAGATGGTAAAAGGTCGTCAATATTTCATACAAGAAATCAAATCATTTAATTTGATCCTAAAATTACACAAAACTTGACACAAAAGCTTGTGTATACATTAAAAGTCGAGACTACTGGTGATGTTAGAAGAGTTTCCCACCCGTTAATGTAAGTGTTCATTTGTAAAACCTAGTCTAAAGAATACGGAGTATAAAATATTGTTGAAAAGTACTCCGTATATATCTAATTACCAAATTAATTGCTTTATCAACAAAATTCTACCACGTAAGTAATTCAAAAGGTGCCACTTCTAGTAAAAAAAAAAAATAAACTTTTGTACTACGTGCCTTTTGATTTCACGGACGTTTATTCATAACTTTCTTTGTACAACAGCGTTATCACCTAATCCCTCTGTCCCAATGAATTATTAACGTTTACTTTATTTGTGAGCGAAAATAAAGTAAACGTTAACAATTGACTGGAACAGAGGGAGTAACAATCAATCCGAAACAATCTATTTGAAGGTAAAAACAATTATGTACAATTGCAAACCACCTAATTAATCTATAGTTATACATTAATACACTATAAATGAAATTTCACCAACACCTATCTAACTTTGTTATATTGCATATAAATGGAGTTTTCTTTTATTTTAGAACTCAGCATATTGAACTCGGTATCACCTGATGACGTTCTGCAAAACCGATGCTTAGGCTTCGCCGGTAATGCAAGAAAACATCCTATGACTTGTATACCTCTTAAGTTGTCTAGGACTAGGGTTACTAGTCTCATGACCATTATGATTATTATAGTTGAAGTTATAACCACTTTTCATTTCATAATCTCCCATTGATCCAAACCTTCTATGACCCTTACTATGCCCTTCTTCATCGAACCCGCCACGTGTCTCAATTGGACGGTCGTGGTTTTTATCGACATGTCGAGTTTCATCGACACGGTCGTACAACAATTGATCATAGGATTGTGACATTCCTGTTGAAAGACATCTATATTGTCTTCTTACATTGTTCCTTTTAATTGCCTTAAAAACCATTGGTATTAAACCCTCCATTATATATATATATATTTTTTTTATGTAATAATGAATAAGTTTAATTTGTGTTGGATAATATATATATATAGATGAAGAAGTTTGTTTCTTAAGAAAATTAATAATTTTTTGGTGTTTAGATTGAAGAATAAAATGTGGAAAAAGTTGATAAGCTTAGAGGTTAAGAGTTTGAGCTTGCTTTTACTTCTTCATTCTTGTTGGGGTTGGTATATATGTATGTATTTTGTAGGGTTAGTCTTTTATTTTAAGGTCACTTTTGACTTAACATTTTAGGGAAGGTATCACCTTGGGAAGTGACTAATAATTGTTTTAACAAATGATACCTTCAAAATCAAGTCTTTGGCATTATCTAACAAAATAAACAATTTGACAAATATATATCTATTTTAGTTATTTATTACTCCGTATAAAAAAGTATATGTAAAACTATTACTCCATCTGTCTCAGTCATTTGTTTACCTTCTCTCAAAGCCCTCTTATAAAAAAGTCAAACTGTAAACAATTCACTGAAACGGAGGGGGTATATTTTTCTTCACACTAAAATATAATTTTTACTCAGTGTTATCAATGAGTGAACTATAGAGAAAGAGTTTAAAGGAAAATAAGTATGTCAAAAACACTGTTTTTACGATTAATTGATTTTAATTGATTTAAAACCTAGTAACCTACGAAATGTTAAAATTATATTAAACCCGACTTAATTGAATTATGAACTAAGGAAAAGAAAAATTTATAAGTCAAAGGTGTGAGCCGTCGGGATATATATCGTTATAACTTATAAGAATGTTCTACCTTAGAAGAATATGTTACGTAGGCAACTTTTGCATACAAATATTGAACACTTGGTATAAAGATATAGTCTTTGACACAATTCAATTGAAAATGAGATGAGTTTTGTTCTACATACTTATCTTTATCTTTTTATGTCTTCAGTGAATTATTCAACTGTTATTCTTATTCTTATTGTGGGCAAAAAAAATGTCACTCTTATTGACTTGGAATTTTATTATTTGACATACTTTAATATTAATATGTGAAGTGAAATTTTGTGGTCCACATATTTGGAAATAATAGTTAACATAGGATAGAATATGCAAGTATAAAACTAATGTTAAAAACAATGATAAAAATTGTTCAATTTAGATAGCCGTAAAATTGAATCTACAAATTTATGTTGACCTCAACAAAAACAATTGAAATCGATTTAATCAATGACTCGTTTATGAAGGGTAAAGGTAAACTACTTTCATCTCGAAACTCACTTTAACCCAAATCACATTTGAAGTGAAACTTGCAATATTCATACAAGTTCAAAACTATATTAGACAAGAATAGAAGAGATTTTGTTTATAATACGGATACGGATAAGCAAGGGATACAACAAAATTAAATCCGCTTAGATGACCAAATTCCATAAATTATGGACCCTACTAAGATTGGTTTATGAACATTTACCCTAAAATTAATCTAATTCTTTTGTATACTCACCTTAATTTTTTGGCGTAACATGAGGCATAAGGTCAAAGCAATGAGAGAGAGAACGTAACAGGTCATAGCTCAGTTACCGACTATTAGAACAGAACATTCGATAATTTTACGCTAGATTTAAGATCCATAAATGACTCATAATGTTGGCCTAGTCGATAAGGACAAGGACGTGCCAACTAAAAAGTAGCTACAAATCAAACCAAGTGCCAAAAATTCTACTCAATTTGGCACACTTATTTCATTTGTTTGGTATTATTATTTGAGCATTTAAAATTATTTTTAATTTTAATGGGCATAACTCATGCAACAATTGACAGAAAATGAAGAAATGTTAGCTGGAAGTGGACTTTGTCATACTGATTTACACGACCAACTTGGCAACTACGCAGTTTATTACTTCCTCCATTCCATTTGATTCTATACATATTCCTTTTTCGAAAATTCCAATCAATTCTATACATTTCTATTTTAGTCTCTACTTTATTAAACTAAAAGACCAATATACCCTTCACTAATACCCACTCAACCCACTTGCAAACAATAAAGTAGGGGTATTTAAGTAATTACATTATCTACCCCACTTGATTTTCTTCTACCTTAATTACCGTGTTTTGGTCAAACGTATAGAATCAAACGGAATGGAGGAAGTATTTTAAACTATTTTTATGTCAATCATGAGCTAGTGAACCAATATGTTATCTTCCCAGAAATTAGATATATTCAAATAGTACTCGCTCTATACTAGTGAATTGTTTACACTTTGATTTTTTTTGTGAGGAAATTTAAGAGAAGTGTAAATGATTGAAACAGATGGAGTATACAAGATGGTCCTGAGACAAATTATAAAAAAATTGTTTCATTTATAATTTATTACAAGTATTTATATGATTTGGTATAAATGGTAATTGAAAATTGTACTATTTCAATCGTTTAATGCGATTAACCATAGTACTGAATACTGAGTTACTTACTAATCTGAATCTCGTACTAATATGCGAGGTGGGACTGTCAACACCTTCGATCATCAGTTGGTATGATATTGTTCGCTCTGATAAGCTCGCCTAGTTTTTGGTCTTCAGACTTATCGACGGTAACTTTCAAAGATAAACGAGTATTATGTGTGAAGGAGTTCCAAGAGTAATGTCTTTATACCATGTAGAATCGTAGAGGAGAGTGGAACGCTTTATAGAACCAACAGGCTGCTTTTATTGCCAATTGATTTCTACACCGTAAAAAGAAGACAAAAAAAAAAAGATCGAATCGTTTAATTGACGAAAAAGTTATCTTCCTACAGGCTATAACTAATACAAGAGGATGTATGCTCTTCGGAACACCTTCGTGTATGTACAGACTGAAGTTACGACAACAACTACACAGATGCTTTACTTATGTCAAACTAACAGAAAACAAGTCGGAAACATTACTCGCGACGATCAGCAGCGTCAGAAGTATTATCATGTCGTTGACTGTCCGACCTTTGCTGAGTAGCGCCGCTGTTTCCCTTTCTGGAGCTGTTTGTTCTCGACTCTATACGGAATGTCTTGGATGAGTAGCAATGTCGGATGTAAACTTGATGCTTTCGTGTCTCCGTCGAGCTACTGCAGTGAACTTGAACGGCCAATACCACGGCTTTATCTCGAGTATCTTCATTCCACCAGTTTTGTGGAACGCCGCCGCCATCCACAAGGTCTCCCAGCGTATGGAATTCTGTGTGGCGCACCGTTACTTCCATTGTCTGTCCCGGACTAATTACTCCACATGCTGGCATAACCTGCATTATTAGTAGTATTCCTTTAGTAATAATCCGACAACGTGAGTCAAACCAATTAGAATTTGTTTTCTTGTATTTTGATCTCAAAGACAAGATCCAGTTCCTGATTCTTTACACTGTCAAAGGATCCAGATCTGACATGGATCCACCAGGTCCTAACATGTGGATCCAATTCTATACCGTTAGTTAGACCTGGCATATGGGTCGGGTGAATTTGTGTTGGGACCGTCAGTGTCGGAATTACCATAATTTGGGTCAAGTTGGGCCGGATCATTTCGGGATCAAGTAATTTTTGGGTTGGTTATTATCAGCTTTTTCATTGATAGTGGACTAGTGGTAGATAATACGGAGTAACAAACATTCGGGTTAAACCAAATAGGGTCAAGTCAATTTGGGTTCTGAGTCGAGCTTGGGTCCTTAGTTAGGGTGTTAGGTTAGATACGGGTCAGGTTATAAAGGCCAGATCATTTGATAAGGTCAATTTTTCCACATCGATCGTTAATAATGGGTGTAACTGCGTAAGATTTGTTGCCATCACTAGGCACGAAAATGCATACGAGTGACTAAAAAAGTATTGAATATGAAATATATATACAAAAATGGGTACGGAGGAAGTTATCGAATTTGAAAAATATATATGAAAATTTGGCACGGAGGAAGTTATCCAATATGAAAAGTTCTTATTTAAATGGGTACGGAGGAAGTTAGATCGTTAGCATAAACAGAAGTTACCTCGAGCCAGCTAGGGAAGCCGAAGGAGCCTCTAGGACGAATCTCGGGCACCTCTCCATTGTCATCGACAGGGGACTGACCTTCACATATGATACGAATCGCTGCAGCGTCTCTATCACTTTTGTTACTGATATGGAGACTCTGAGTTTCCTGGTTTTGGAGAGTTATACTGTCTGTGCTAACAGATATTTCCGGTACCCTGGAATATTCCTTAAGCAAAGTTTTCACTTCTTCGCTAGTATTCATAATCTCTCCAAACTCTCTTCTCCGAACTGATCTATCTACACGAGCTAAACGCACACTTAGTTTACACCGCACAGGTTTGTGATCGCTGTCTGTAACGTCCATGCACGCTTCATACCTGAGTAAAGTAAAATGTCAAAAACATGGATGATGACGACATTTTGTTTCAATTTAAACACCGTACACTAACGTACATTTGGATTGAGCCTAAAACCGGACAATTTAAACTGCACTCAGATACCGGGCCTGTTCGACAATCACGATATATTACCCTGTCACACCACGCAGGAATTCGCTTCTTTTCTCCAGAGTCATAACCTGCAGAAGACAGATAAAAACTAATCATTAGGGTTCATCACTTAATCGCTAAAATGACTTTCTAGGTTAAATTTCAGAGAATAATTAAAGCAAATTGCCTTCATTAATTACCTCCCAATCCCGGTACATGTTTTTCGAATTTGTATGTCGGAGGAAATTTGATGACAGCCTCGCGCATACCCTGGAAAACTTTCCCAGCTTTCATTTCGGCTCTCAGCTGATCCTTCTCTCTTAGCCAATCGAAACTTCGTTGAGAAACAAGATCTCTTGCTTCATCATAAGATATTCCAAAGAGTCGATAATTAAAATCGCCACAAAATACAACCATGTCCGACTCAGATAAATCAGTTCTTCCTTCGTCAGAATTTCCACCGCCACCCTACAACAAACACCCGTCAAAATGTACTCTCTAGCACATTAATTAATCATCAGAAAAAAATAGAATATCGACGACATACATTTGCTCGAAGTGCTTGAGAACCAGAAGAAGCTGCAGCTGCAAGAGACAGTAGCCATGGGAAGCCAGAAGAGCTAAGCAGCCAAAATATAAATATACACAATGCTAAACAGCAATACAAAATCAGGTATCGCATACCAGCAGCGACATTTAGCAAGTGAGACTGTCGAGAGAAAACCATTGTCCGGAAGATGTGGTCAAAGTCTGCATTTCGACGGTTTACTGCCTCCAAATGTGCAGCTAAGTGACAGTTTACGAAACAAATTATTCTATCATGGACTCTCAACCTTACGCCTACACCTCCCTGCACAAGTATATTCATAGTGCATCAAAATTAACGGCGTTTCACATAAACATCGTAGAAATAAAGATTTCGTTTTAAATGCATCATTGTTTTTACTATTGTGTAAGCTTTTTTACCTTGTTACCAATTGTTCGGCCAAATCCACAAGCAACAGCTCCAACATCGAGGTCTCCGACATGGGTTCTTATATTCTTTCTTACCCTGTACCAGATACGTAAGAATTTTTACACCAGAGTAACATGCATCGCAATACACATGGCACAACTATCAAGTTAAATGGAACTTTTTGGAAGACGAGATTACCATATAGCTATCAGCAAGGCCGCTAGTTGTCGTGAACCTACACGTTCAAAGAGTGGACCTTCCTCCAAGACCTTTCCGATTGCATCTTGCCAAATTTGCCCTAGGGCACTCCCTTCTAGTCCTACCTGTACATGCAAGACAATCAATAACAAGAAATTTGAGACTTTATACAATGATTTTGAGGAAAAAAAAGTACTGTTAAAGAATATTTATCTCACAGTTTCTTTAGCCGCCGACATTGCAAGGAAGCCAGCACCCATCTCAACTTCCTGCAATCCAACCACAACGATACCAACGTCCGATACAGCAGAACCTAGCCACGACTTAAGTCCTTCGGGATTGGGTTTTCCCTGACCTACATTCCACGTCCCAACCAAAATCTTCACACTTTCTTTTCTCGTGTACAACAGCTCCTTAGCTGAAAGACCTGTACGTATAATGTTGTCGATTGGCCCAGGAGACGTAATGTGCCATCCACGAATACCTCCGTGAATACCCATACTAAAGATGTACCCTCCACCTATTGCCATCTTAATCACTGGACTAGTATGGGCAACCCAACTTGTTATAAGATTTCCGTCGAGGTCTAATATCTGCACGACACCACTAGCATACCCGACCCATAGTCGAGACCCAAGGGTGCAAAAGCATAAAACGGCTGTAGCATGGTGATGAAACTCTTGTGAGCGATTTCCGTTAGAATCCCACTGCACGAGAAACCCGGTTGAGAATCCGGTCCAAACTGTACCGTCTGAAGTTAGAATCATTGCCTCGGTTTTCTTATTGTCCTCGTTGAAAGCACCGGACCCTCTTGCTACTCGACGGACAGCATCTGCTGCTCCCATTATAGCGTTACGTGAGCGTTGTAGAAAGCCTTGGGATTTTTCCTTCTTTGATTGGGAGACAAATTTTACTTTCGCCTCATCCTGCTCTGTTGGTTGATCCTGTGGTACGGGCATTTCTGCTCGATTTTCAATGTGGCCATCGACATTAAACACTTTTATGAGTTCCTTGGTACGGGCATCCCTGTGCAGCAAATCGAGAAGTTTTCAAAACAAGGCCAAATTTTGACAAAAACCGTCTTGAAATTACCAAAATACATGGTCCAAGGATTCAAAGGTTTCACTGGTAATAACTCAAAAACTCATCTCAAGTCCATAAAAGTTCACCACGTCAGATGGTCAAGATGTTGATACGATAAAAGTAATGTAAACAGCGACTGCAAGTGAAAAACTTTTATATTCCGATATTATGAAATTGAGAGCCGAAAAGTACCATAATGAGAAGGAGAGGGAAGTGGCACACCAAACTTTGGCTCTAGCATGATCAGAAAGTATGACCTTAACATCTGAAGACGAGATGTTACAGACACCATTCACAGTAACCTGGCTTCTCAGGTCAATGTTGGCTCTCTCGACTAGCAATGCAGCCATGTGTTTTTCTTCCGCAGACAGAGAAAGTGATTTCTCGATCGACTCCCAAGGCCATATCTTAATCACACCACCTTCTCCACCAGACCATATGTCACCTACCAATCCACGAATTCCAAAAAATATTCAGATGTAGTAGCATATATACAACGAAAAAAGACATTTTCAGAAGACACATAAATCATATTTGTTCCACAGTACACTACTCCCTACAAAGAATTAATGATAACAGTTGAAGTTGACTACAGCAAACAATGCTGTCTAAAACAGTTGGGGTATAAGAACCGTTCATGAAACTCCAACCATCATCTTAAACTATAAGTTAAATTGATTTCTTAACATGGTATCAAATCTATGCGACCAAAAGGTCACGGGGGTCCAAATTTCACTACCCATCATTTGTAATGTAGAAAATCAAAGCACATTCGTGTGACGGTACACGTTACAAATATTAAAAAGTCACTCCTCAAACTCCAACCATCAATTTAAACTTCTGATCGATTTAATTTCTCAACACTTACAATGCAATTCCGAAAATAGGATGTCTCTTACAAAATATTTGCAAGACCCACAATATACACACAAGAACCATCATCAAACACAATCAAAGATAACATAAAAACTTTAAAATAATTCTCAAAAATAATAAAAAAAGTGTGATGAAAAATAGTTACTACCATAACAAGAGATGGCCAAGGAAAGAACAGGCCCCTTATGAGCACTCCAAGAAAGACCTTCCCTAAACGGCGTCGTACCTTCTTCACCACCACCACCACCACCACCACCATTACTAGTATTCCCCCCATTACAATGTTGATCCATTTTCCATGACCTTATTTTACCATCTTTATGTCCACTCCACACCAACCTATTCCCATGGTCAACCACCATACAATACGTCGGCGACGAGTTCGCCGACTCTATGAACGGGGCGGCCTCTTCGTCGCCTCGCCTCACCCTCCCCCCGAGGCCTCCCCCAGCCTCATACGCGTCTCGAATATTCCAAAACCGTACCCCGTTCTCCTGCCCTGCCCACAGCTGGCTTTCCGTGCACGCGATTGTTCGGAGGAATTTTCCGACTTGCGTCTCCCGCAACGGGTGCGGCCGGAGCTCCAGCGCCGGCGGCCGCGTCGGGTGGACCGCCGACCTCGTCGGAGTTTTGAAGATCCCGACGCCGCCGCTCGCCATGAACTCCGGCATTGCTTGGCGGAGGTCGTCGTTCTCGTCGGTGGCGAGTGTTCCGGCGGAGGGGAGGGAAACGGAGTGGTCGTAGCGGACGGCGGTAGGGGAGGTGGCGCCGCTGGCGGCGGCGGCGATGACGGAGGCGGAGATTATGGTGGAGATGCGGTCGTCGTCGAGACTTTGGTTGCGGTTACGGTGGCGAGTGTGATGGCGGTTTTGAGATGAGTTCGACGGAGCATCACCGTGTCGAAGCGAATACGCCTTTCGATTAGGGAGAGCATTGATGGAGGCGTCTCGATCATCGTCGTCGAAGCGATCATCCATCGCATTTGATCGCTGACAAAATTAGGGTTTGAAATTGAGTAAAAACGATCAAAATTCTTCAATCAAATTACCAAATTGAATAACATGAAATAAAACAAAAATTCCTTTTTTTTTTTTTTTTTTTTATCAAAGATGAATTAATTGATTAAAATTGAACAAGTTTTTGGAAATCGATGATGGAAGATTGAACTGAAATTTGAGGTAAAGTGAGAGGAAGAAGAGGGAAAAGAGTGAGTGGAAACGCGGGAAAATAGGGCTCGTTAACGGTCAGGAATACTTTTAGTTATTTTTTTATTACTGAATTTTTTTTTTCAATTTTTTTTTTATAAATTTATTTATACAATGTTAACTAACTTAAACATGAAAACTTCTTGTAAATTTATAGTAATAATAAGATCACTTTTTTAATGATTTATGATGACCAAATTGGTAGTATTTTTTAGTGTTATTTGCAATTATTTTTTATAGTTTCATAAGCATTTTAACCATTTCAATACTTTAATCCACACTAGTTCCCTTTTGATATTTTGTAATCACTAACATTAAATCTAAATAGTAAAATGTCCTTATACCTAGTTAGTATAATAAGATCATCTTTATGTAACTTACAATAAAAAAAAAAAAAAAAAAAATACAATTGTCAAATACTAAATTTGTTACTACTTTTTCGGGTCAAAAATAGTGATCTCACATGTAATGTGACATATATCAAAATATCGTGAAAATTATCCTGACTTTTTAGTTTTCTTTTTGGAAAAAAATCATAATGGAAAATTTCATTACAACTTTTAAAAAGAATTGTAAAGCAAGGGAAGATGATTAGGTTACCCTTAGGGTAACAAACACTTGTTACCCTTCCAATAAAAAATGGCCATGTGTAATTATAATTAGTTTTTTTTTTTTTTTAAATTAATTTAAGGTGTTAGCATAATTATGGGAAGTTTATTTGAATGGGATGTTGATTATTTGTGTCCTTTATTTTGCCTAATTTTCTCAACTTTATTATTATTATTATTATTTTTTTTTTTTTTTTTTTTTTTTTTTTTTGCCTCAACTTTTTATTATTATTATTATTATTATTATTATTATTATTTTTTTTTTTTTTTATTATAAACCGCAGCCGTTGTTATTATTATGAAAGAAAAAGGTTACATCATTTACACAAAATTGGTGGGGAGCCGAGATACAATCTGGGCCCCCACCCCCTTTGCTATCGCAAAGCCTAGACGAATAAAAATATAAGCGGACACCCGAGCCCCTGCATCATGGGAGGCAGAGAAGTTCTGAACCCGCTTGAGTAAAGCTATGGCCGCTGAATCCAGCTCCCCCAACGTAGAGAAGGAGAACGGGAGGAAACCATAACCAGCCGCTGCACAGGAATCCATGTACTTAGCACATTTGCGCTGAGCTGCATCAGCAACAACCCTGCCAGACTCGAAGTCGGCCAACCCAGTCTGAGTCAAGGGGGAGGAACCCGTGAGGTCCACACAAACATCCCGCCCCCTGTCCCAAGAGTATAGAAGCAAATCCGCAGGACGAAGGGATCCGCCATGCCCATCAACCAGACCAATGTCGACCTCCTTCCCCGCCGAGATACCAGCCCTGTAGCAGATATCCAGTAAGGTGTCGCGGACAAGGTTATGCCGATGCTTAACCCCAACAGTCCCAGTACACGAGACCGCATGATCTCCGTACACATCACCAACGAAAACCCGAGAACAAAGTGTATCAGGCCGAGACAATCGTGAAATAATCTAACACCAAGCGGTGAACTAAGCACACTACGGTAAGTCCTCCCATTCATAGTGCCCTAACTTGGAAATAGGTCTGCATGTATGACGGTCAGATGAATGGGCACCCTGCTGAGACCTCCATAAGGCGATCTGTCGCGGGGAGAGGGAGAAAGCAGATTCCGCAGAACCAGCAACCTTTGAGAAAAAATGATTAGGTTATACTCGACTAAAAGATTATATTATTATTATTATTATTATTATTATTATTATTATTATTATTATTATTATTATTATTATTATTATTATTATTTCTAAATATACTCGACTAAAAGATTATATTATTCTTCCAAAATAAAATATTTTTAACATTTTATTTTCTTTAAAAAAAAAAATCTAACTTTTTTATTAAAAAAATATTAGGTTATATTTATTTCTTCCAAAAAAATTGTAATGTTTTCATAATTTTCAGAAATTCTAAAAAAAAATGTTAAATTTTGATTTGAACGAGTATTTTAATAAAGAAAGCACAAATGAAATCGTAGACGAGAATTTTTAAGTTAAATTTTAATTTGAACGAGTATTTTAATAAATCTATATAAGTAACCTATAATTTTTTTTAAGTTAAATTTATCAATAACAATACTTCATGATCAATGTTCATTAATTTGGAAAATATTTTTACCTAAATAAAATATTTCATTCCTTAAATAAGGGAGCCAATAACCCCAACAAACCCGCGCGTGAAGCAGTAAACAAAAAATAGGAAGGACTTCTAGTGCCACATGGAGGATTATTATTAGTAGGGTAATGAGATTTTGTTACCCTAAGGGCTAAGGGTAATGATAGCCTTTTCGGTAAGGGAACAGAAGTGAATATATCAATTTGTACAATTGTCTTTATTTGTGTTAAAAGTTTTTATGACATTTCATCTTTCCTCGAGAAAATATCATCCTTAGCTAGAGAAGATCAGATGTGTGAACCAACCCGGATTGTCTCCCATGTCTAGAGGTGGTCAAAAACCAGTTTTTTTTTTTTTTTTTCTTTTCTAATTTGCTCGACCTAGACCTGACCAAATCTAAATGTGATTCCAACCCCAGCCCTTTAAAGGTAGGGTTGTAGCAGCATGCATGGTTGGCCACCTCTACTTTAACCCCAACCATCCAACTCCCAAACCCTAAGCCGATCCTCACCTGACCCACCTAATTGGGTGAGGACATGGCGTGTACCAATCCCCAACGCCCCAGCCCAAAATCTAACTCGAGCTTGATTCAAGGTTCACCTTAAACCTTAACTGTGAACCCAAAATCTAACTCAGGCTTGACTCAACACTATCGTAATCCATGTCGAGCCTCCCATCAATGAAGCCTTAATCTACCATCTCCCCGTAATACAAGAGCTTAGCGTCTCCTTTCACACAAAACGATGAAAGCAAAAACACCGAAAGGAACTACTAACAAAACGAATCTCGATTTGAAAAAAGAATTTAAATCGGATCAATGCAGGGGATCAATATTTTAAGAAAATGTTTAGACGAGAACGATCACCAGATATTGTTGGCTATACAATCTATGTATCAAATTTTCTAATATAGATAGAAGCAAATAGGCTCCTCAAATTGTACTAAAGTTGGGGCAATGACAAAACATTATAACTACTCTACAAACAATGTTAAGCCGGTCGCCATCGTCCCGGAAATCAATGCTACAGAGTAGCGAGCGTGCACTTGCTTCATCTCATCTCGTCACCCCCCCGAAGGATCTTCGTTCCTACCTTGGAAACCCAATCTATACACGGACAAAAGAATGCGATGTTCAATCTACCGAACCTCAGTCTAAGTAAAAGAGAGTTACAATCTTCCGGAGGTTCTTTGCTTCTTGACACGTCTCCATTAGTAACCTGCTATCGTGAAATGCAAAACAGATGATCTGCTGCACGTGCGATATTATGTCCATGTTACATAACCTGTAATTCAACGGTATCTCGCTCGTTAGAAAGAAGACATTTACTTGAGGCATTTTGGTTATCACACACCATGGTGACCATTGACTGAGGCATATTTATTCAAACTTGAGGGAGTAACAAGAATGTAAATGTGAAGTCGAAGATTTTAAGCCTGGCCAAAGACGCATCAGCTCTGATTAATGTGTAATTTCCTAAATCCTAAACGAATCTGTTAAGCTTTTTTTTTTCTATGAATACCTGCTTGCTTCTAACAGAGGTAAGTGATCATTATGGGGCTTCTCGACGACATTCTTTACCTGCAAGCCAAGACACAACGTATTAGTCGAGAAACTGAAAGGTATAGGGTTTCCGTAGAAGAAAGCCATCAAAGTACTGACTAATGATCATCCTTTCTCCCCATTCGAAACAACATGACCTTAAACTCTTAAAGCGAGGAACTAAGTTTCAGAACCACCGGAAAAAAATATATATATATTAATGGATGTTCCACTTTTCTTTCCAAAAACAGTTGCAAAAGAAGCCATAACTAACAGACATTCGTCGAATAAACTTTGTTGAACTGATTACAATTTAACCCTTGCCATGCTAAACCAAAAAGCAGAAGGGCAAAGAAAGAAAAATAAACGTGTCACTAGTGAAAAGATTGGCAGCCTCCACCCGAAAACAAAAAGATGAACAAACATGTCATAAAACAAGCAGCGAGATTCAGCTTTCACGTTATTTAAAGACTGATTACCAAACACAGTTGGAAAATAAGATCCTACACAACCCCTCAACAAAACCGATTTGTCCAAATGGCAATCCCATTAATTATGCTATGCTCCCCTTTGCACATGGGGATTCAAAGTGCAGAACGAGATATTCACCGAAGGGAAAAGGAGGTCAGTGACTCAGTGTGGTAGTAGGCGCCTAGGCGGTAGTTGATGATATGGGTGGACTGTGGTAATATCAGTGATAATTAATACGGAGTATTAAGCACTACCACTATTATATATTTAACGCCTGCTGATTATAGTGGTATCATTTATTTCAAACATAACGCAAAGCTCAGTCAATTGTGTTTGTATTAATGAACCTATAACCTCCCTAATATCGCTCCTCCAATCCAACACGCAGAAGAATGAATCAAAAAGTGTGCATTTTGTAATCAAAACAAACTACTGTGAGAAAGTGAAGTCTTACTTTAGTTAACAACTCTTGGCTTTCTGGGGACTGCTTTTTTAAACTTTGAGGCAGGATCACAGTAAGAAGTTCGGGTTTCTCAGCTCTCAATGCACCTCGAATAACTGCTGCATTAGTCCCAGAGGCACCAGAAGTATAAATGTGATTGTTCTGCACAAGCCGCAAACTATGTTATGAATGTAAAAGGAAACAATGCAGGCAAAAAAGGAGAAAATTAATTAGACGTACAGTAATGACCATAGCATAGCTAAGAATCTCAATTAGCTCTTGGTGCATGAAGCCCATATTCCTGGTTCCGAAAAACCCTATTGATCTTGGCCCTTGTTGCTGGATGGCCAACAATTCCTGCAGAATATTGCAAGGACGATAAAATAAAGACGATCCACAGTATGAACCACAAACTGCTATACTGCCCAGTTCTGTATAAAACATCTCATATAAGCGCAAAGTGAAAGGACAATTGCCGGTTGAATATTGCTATGACGAAGATATGAGTATCACTCACAACATACTTAGACTTAATACTAATCGAATGTGGTAAATAACATGTGGCAAAAGTACCGTGATAGATGTTCAGTAGACACCTAATGATCATGTTTACAAATCTCGCCAACTGATTTTTAATGCACGTTATCGACTTGGTATGAAGCAATCACGGAAATTCAAAAAGTAGAATCTCCATAACAGCTGTCTTTCATAAAGCATTTCTACACAAAGTATGTATTAGATTAAAGAAAAAATACTGAACCTGAATGTAATCAACATCACGAATAGGTTTATACTCGGACACCATTACGGAGTTTGATCCTTCGACAATAGATTGAGCTTGGGTTGGAATTTTAGTGCCAGACTCTTCATCAGATCCAAACATACCAGTGACATCGTCCATGCCTGTCCTTCCTTTGTCCATGTTCTCAGGGTTCTTCAGATTCGCAACGATCCGCTATACCAGATTATCATGTACATAAAAAACAGTCCCTGGTAGTAAATTATTAGTGAAGACCAAATGCCATTATGTAAGATGACAAATGAACTCAAGCTAATATGACCATGACAGCTAAGGATCGCGTCATCATTCATAGCGTATACTTTCTCTTTTAACGTCAACTCATTACAAAAGATGATAAGAACTACTGAACTAGCCTTTATTTTAAAACTCAATACTTTTTCAGTACTAGTCCTCAGACCATGAATGAATTCAATGGTTGCTTGAGCATTAGTAAGGATCATAAGACAGTTTGGTGGAAAAAGCAAGTGGGAAAAGAAGCGGAATTTATAATCCTTGATGTCGAAAAACAACGTAAAAAAGGATAGTTTTAAGGTAGCAAGTATAACTGTGGTAGGCTAAAAAAACAAAAAAAAAAAAAAAAAAAGTTAATTCATGGTTGGAGGACAGAGTGAGTACCTTCGAAACATTTATATCAGAACCATTGTGTTTTAACTTTGTGTATATTTGGCGTTAAGTGAAAACAAATACAGAAAAGGTAAATATCAAAAAAAAAAAAAGTTAGTAGGCGCTTAAAGGGGAAATATCAGTATCAAACACTTCCAACAGTCATCATATTTCAGGCTATCTAGTTGCGTTTTCTTCAGTTTAGCAGTAAAGCTTTACGTTATTGTAAAGTAGTGTCTATAACTCAATGCAATACCAAGTTTAATTTCAATACCCATTTAATACATCATTGTTGGGACACTCAATTAGCTGAATCTAGGCATTTATTGATATCTCTTTTGAGAAGGGCCATTTTATGGCAGCGTTTGCATCGTTGCTCAAGTTCACTTTCACTCTCATGTTTCACGTGATACAGTAAAAAGAAGCATAACGCATGCATAAATCAGTTACTTCAGGGAAATTTCGATTAGATAGTTAGAGCCTCCCGACAACAGCAGAATAAGAACACGTCAAATTCACAAGCATGATTAGTCCATTTAGAAAGTGTATTCATTATTAACAATGAACTATTAAGGGGCTTTACAGATCAAACAATAAATTATAGAATCTTCAAAGCATATATCATACCGATGAGTCAAGCGCGATGTCTTAAACAAGCAGTAGCAGTTGTGAAAGTTCTTTCATAATGAAACTTTATTCAACTAAATTACGGATATGGTATCATATTCCCCAACACTAATTAAATCTTATCTCATGAAATTAAAAGATACCCCAAAGTCGATACACTGAGAGCATTAAGTTGACCTAACGACCCCAAAAAGAAAAAAACTTATTAGTGGGAAGAGATCCTTTCTCTCAACTTTAACTCAGTATCCAAACAGTCAACGAACACAGTACACTTAAGAGAAGTTATATGCCTTTCATATTACACTACCAAATTTTTCCCCAACAACAAATAACAATTTGTGCCACCCTGATTTCCCGATGGCTACGAAGTATCCGGATATTAACATACAAACAACTCCCAGTAAATTCAAAGAATCGGATTCGCAAGTAAAAGTCCAACAAAAGACGGAGATGCAAGGTATTCCGCCCAAAAAATATAATTCCTTCTAATCAGAGTTTCGCTACCCGCCGATGATTGATGCATAACGCATTGTCACTAACATGACTAGATAATCGAAAAGGTCTTCACCTGATTGTAGGCTCAAATCTCTATCCCTAACATTGTATCGGCGTAGTGCATAATATTGCACCAGAAAAACTAACATCACCCAAGAACACTCGCTTGTTATGAACTTACAATGTTAAAAAATTATTCAACCAACATACAAACACACGACAACATCACCGTAAATGGCATTATCAATCATATGATGAAGTTATATGGACCAAAACCAGGGATCCAACTAAACATGTCACTTCTAACATACAAATTATCCAATAAGATCATCGTATACATACAACTACGACGAGGGTATTTTTAACTAAAAAGGGACCAACATTGTAATCATTACTCCCCAAATAAAATGCCACCAAAATGCCTAAAATCCCACTAACAAAATCCATAAAACAATAAACTTTTACTCTCCAGCGAAAACCGTTGTACAATGTATTATAAGATCGTTATATACGTACGAAATTCCAATTCTATTATCCAGTAAACAACACCTTTACAACCCAATTTTACTTCTTTTTTTCACTTTCTAGCAAAAAAAATTAAAAATTAAAAATAATCAACAACAAAACAACAAAAACCCACATCAAAACAACAACTATAGCAAACAGACCCAATCACCCTTCATCCTAGAACAAAAACACCAAAGAAATCACACAAATTCCACCCAAAAAAAACACATAACAGAACAAAACAAAAAAAAACAGCAGAAATGAGTACTATTAAAAGGTGCAAATGAATGATGCACAACAAAACAAAAACTAAAAAAAGATGATACCTTTGAAGAGAAAGATGATTTTTTGGGGAGAACCCATTTGCTATGGAATGAAGAAGAACCAAAAGATGAAGATGATGAAGAAGAAGAAGAAGGAGGAAATGGAGGAGAATTAAAGGGTGTGGAGAACAACAGCAGAAATGAAGAAGAAGTGGTTGACATTATTTTACTTTGATTTGATTAAATTTTTTTTTTTTTTCTGATGATTAATTTGGGTGAGTAGGGTAGTAGAGTATAATACTTTACACTGTTGCATTCAGTTTTATAAATAAAACCTAGCTTTCTGATTTTTAAGGAAAGTTTTGTAAAAATCACATTTTTTTAAAAAAAAAATTGATGATTTTGGAACCCCACCTTATTGTTTAATGGTGTTTTTGGGTGGTTTAACATTAAGACCATATTTCCGCTAATTTTTTGGGTGAAATGGTCTCAGAATATCGTTATTATGAGACCTCTAACAAAGTGACTTCCTAAGTTGGTTAGGAAATAGTAGGTCTCACAATATAAGACGATTTCATAGAAGACTTACGGCCAATTTACGGATTCAAAAATTATTTGTGCAACGGTTAGTTAATGAATTACGGAGGTATTTCAAACTTTTATTGTAATTATTCTTTAAGCTTTCATTGCTCTTTAAACTTCAACCGTGATAATATATACTCACCCCATTTTAATTGTTTATCCCGGTTATTAAATACTCCTTACGTACAAGGAAAAAGTAGGGAAACAAAAAAAAAATAGAAGAGAGTAAAACTTGTGTACCAAAAATCACTAACTTTTTGACAAATCGTCTCATAAAAAATGTACTTCACCGCACTGGGCATTTTGGCTAAATTAAAAGTGAAATTAATCATGTTTCTAGAAAACAATTGATGAAATGAGAGATGAACATGAACCTCTCTTCAAATCAAATCATCCATTATAAATTAACACGAAAGGTCAAGTTTTCTTAATTCAAGCTCATTTTTCTTAATTAATACCAGTAACTCATTAATTAACCAGTCATTAAATTCGGAATTAGTAGCAATAACATACAAAATCAACAGCTAATAAGTTCACTTATAGTTGTTCGACGTTCTGTAAATTAAGACCACCTGTAAAATTCACCGTCGTTACCCTACAAATTCAAAACCATGTGAACCAGACACTAGTTCAAATCCAGCTTCGCACAACGTCGCTTTTATCATCATTGACAAATCACAACATCAATTTAGACGGTACAACTACAGAACTACAAACCGCCACCAAAGCTCAAGACATGGATCACGCCCAAAATGAAGCATGAAAACAGCAAGTCTCACCTCGACATACGCTTTTATGTTATGTGTTAGAGACGGAAGATGGTGAGACGGATAATTCATTCTCATCCTCCGCCGATAAAATGATGTCGAAAGGAAAGAAGTGAGCATGATTATTACAGTTAGTATATACACAATTTGAAGGCCAGCACCGAATCATAACTGAATATATACCGAGATCTCGAGATTTCCTACAAGAGTTCAGCCTACAATTCCGGAAGAAATACAACTCGGCAACATCAAGTCAAGGTCATATATCCCACCTCTTCTTCACTCGGAACATCAAAACGGAAGATTTTATGTCATCTTGAGGTACTTGGAGCATGAACTGAACTTTCATCTTCATTGGCGCGGTTTTGGTTTTTCCGCCTTCATCTCCGAGCTGAAAGAGGGAATTAAAGAGATTAAAATTTAAAACCCATCTAATTTCTAAGCATTATTTATTATCTTCCGTGTGTCTTGAAATTCGAAACAAACTTTGCGAGAGAAAGAGTTGAGTGATGCATGGAATACACTGGATCGTGACACTGCAGCACACCAAAATGTAAGACAAGAGAGTTATGTGAACGATGCCAAAGCAGTCCGCGCAAAAGAACACCTCGCTCAAACTCACAAAATACAACATAGATGACAGATGACGCGCAGAAGTACTATTTTTAGGGCTTCTCATCATACAGTCAAACACATTACGAGAATTGCAATAAAGTTGGTCCAAACAATTAAAGTTACGGAGTACTTCATGAATCTCACAACCAATTGAAAATTGTTCATAGTGGTAAAAAAAGGCAAAGTAACAAGTTGATCATGTAAAGCTCACAATTGAGAAATGGCTTCCGTAATTTTTCAGCACAGGTGGGGTTACAAAGCAGGACAACATGTTGCCTCTTGATAGTAGAGATTTTACAGTTATTAAGTGATAAATCGGCACAAGAATATAAGTTAAATTAATTACCCAAAGCGATGCCCAACTTAGTCGGATCTCCGAGTCATATCCAGCTTTGAACTTATAATCCTTGCCACGTGTATGCTTGTACACGGTACTCCAATAGTTGGAGTCGAAGTTGTACCAATAACTGGAAACGCCAAATTCAGGGCAAACTTCAGAATTTGGTATAGCCCTTAAATGTGTTTTAAACAGATTGAAGTCGACATTTCTCTCGGTGAATAAGAAACAAACCTTAATTTGTCTGAGGGACTAAGTTGTCGTTTAAATGCAAATGACACTGCATTTGTAGGTAAGGAAATGCTCGGTATAAATGACATCTCATTATCCTGCATAGATATTAAAAAGAAAATCTAACTCAGCGCTCATATTACGTTTAACTGGAAAAATATCCGCCAACAAGATCACTTTAGCTACAAGTCCGCGGGTATAACTGAAGATACTAGAAAGCATACCTTATAAGCGTATCTCAGATTCAAGTTTTGATCGTCGTACAGTGCCGTGCAAAGCCCATTGAGAATAGAACCTTTTGCAATTCCACTAACTGACAATATTTTCTTCACTTCTTCGTCCTCTTTCTCCTCTACCGACACTTGACCACATGGAAATTTTAACGTTGCCTTTGGCTACAAAGCATGAGCATGGCGAAGAACTCAGCATGACATGAATACAGCATAAAACTAAAAGTAAAAGAACGTAAAGGAGTTCCGTTCTCCCAACATTTCCCGGGGTTTGAGAAGGGACATAATGTATCGCTAGAAATTCCAGTAAACTAATCCAAGAAACAAATTCTATATTACAATCAAAATCAGCCACATTATAGAAAAG
The DNA here is from genome assembly GCA_023091065.1 of Dianthus caryophyllus. Lineage (NCBI taxonomy): Eukaryota > Viridiplantae > Streptophyta > Magnoliopsida > Caryophyllales > Caryophyllaceae > Dianthus > Dianthus caryophyllus. Next base: position 35,421,163 of record CM041519.1, read on the forward strand.
AAAGCATTTGGGTAAGCGACGAATATCATGAGAAATGAAGATTGGATAAAACTTCAAGATACAAAGTAAACGTCAACAATTTATGTGTGGGTCACCATGCTAAAACCACACAGGGAGAAAACTAGAACGAGAAACTCACCAAACCGATAGATGGAACAGCTGATGCCAGCTCAACTTGGTATCCAGGATCAGAAAGATTTGCGGCCAACTTTACTTCTCCCTGTTGCGCCTGAATAATAGAATAACTGTTCAGTAAGCAACTTATAAAACAAATATATATCGATGAAATCTCAGAAATTAGTAAACAGATATACATACTCTGAAACACAGCAAGAAAAATACGTAGTAACTTTTCAATTGATTTTCAGTCACATAGAGCACTAATCATCTTTTCTTCTCGCACTCCAGGGAGGAACACAAATTCAAATAATTAACAAATGCATCTAAGACAATATGAGAAACATATATATAACTTTTGAGATAAAGCCACCTTATTGAATAAGACCACTTAAAAATTCAACTTCTTTTACTAAACAGTCAAACTGAAAAAATTCATTCCCAACCCATTTCTAGCCAGTGAAAATTCATCCCAAATTGGGAAAATTTAACCCAACACAGTCGATGCCAAACCTCTCACTGGATCAGATGGCGAACATAGAGTGCCATCCGTTGCCACCACTAGATCAATTACACAATCACTACCTTAGCCGTCTTCTCAGACCTTTTGCTTTCATTTCATCCTTCGATAACAATACTCCCAAAATTTACATTTGATGCCAATAAAAACCAAATATTTGTCAAATGTACTCTACAAAATTTACTCAAGAATACAATAGAAAAGAAAATTATCTCAAGTCAAAAGCAACGTTGACTTAATGCAAAAGTAACTCCATTATTATTCAGAAATGTCCAGCAATAAATATAGAAAATAAGTTGAGTTACCTTTGATGATGATATGGCTACGTTTCAAATATAGTATGATAACGTGAATTTAAGGAGATGAAAGTCAATCGTGAACCAATGTCAACAAACAAGTGATAATGAAATGGTAGAAGAGATAAGGTCGGGATGGTGAGATTGCTTGAAATGTCACAAGATATGATGAGGAGGGGTCGAGGGGGGCGATTTGAAAATCATTGATAGTTAAACAGTGGAAGGGCCTTAGGTAGTGGTTATTTTCTGGAGGTTTGAGTGTCTGACGTTGCACTCGAGTCATAAATGTTGTCAGAGAAAGTCGGAGAGGAGACATTGACCGGAGTTGATGATGCTCAAATGAGGGAATGTAAGAAAGAATGAGATGTGATTATAATTAAATGCACGTAAGAAACATAACAAAAACAAAAGGAAAGGATTATGAAGTCTAATTATAGGAGTCAGTCTCATCATAGAATTTAACATTTAATCCAATGACCCCGCTAACTTTTGGTGCCCAACGAAGAATATGAAAGAGACCGACACCTTTGTATCACGGCCAACTCTGAGATGCAATCTTGAACTAACATGAACCAAACCAATGACCAGTATATTCTTCTCTTTAAAATAATATTGCACAGAGAAGTTCCTTGTGAACAGCCCAACCTGGGGTCTGTAGGTTTCATTCTTCTCGCTATTCTGGTTTGATTAGCACAAATGGTTTGTCAAATGACTGGAGAACTCAAAGAAGACATCGTACTACAGCACTTAAATTAGGCAATTGCATTTTGTCCGTCAACTTTTATGTTTTCAAAGCATTTTGTCCTAAAATACTCTTATTCCCATTGACGCCTAACATACTCTTATTCCCTTGGACACCTACATTCAAGACTTCACGTATTACACTCTCTAAAACGCCATCTTTAGACATTATTTTAGCACATCAACAATCAAATATCATGTGACATCAATACTCTTCGGCCACCTTTTTCTTCTATCTCACCAAGTCACCACAGACGCAAAGAAAACACCACTACATTCACCATTTAACGTACTTTCAAGTTCCAAGTGTTTAAGCTAATAGAAATGCTCCAAAAAAAAATATCTCCAAACTATGTCAAAAACCCTAGGTGTATTATAAATTAATCACAAAGACTTTATGAAATAAATCCTACAAATCTAAAATGATGATGAAGCGCATCGATCTTCGCATAATTAACCCACGAAACAAGATCGATTGATGACTATGCAACAGGTGGATTTAAATCAAACAAACACATACCAACGAAACTAGAACATATTTCATTTCCAAATCCTAACAAACTAAAAGCACCATCATTATAACATCAATTACATCACAAACAAACTCAAAACGTCATCCAAATTTAGGGTTCAACACCATTTTATACAAAAATCGATCGGAAACAATAACTTTAGGGTTGAACGCCATTTTATTATGCATTCCCAGCAATAAACGGATAAGAACATAAACTCTCTGCGCAAAAACTTCAATCAAATTCCAACCATTTACAATGCAATTAAATTAATTATGCCCAAACTGTGTCCAATACCCCAGGGTTGTGTACTAAATTGAAATGCAGCAAAATCTGCATTATAAAACCGAAACATGCAACAATTGGAAATATATCAAACAAAAACATATCGAATGAACATAATTCATCCATGCAGTCTTAAATCCTATCGAACTAACATCATAACATCAATTGAACCGCAACAAATCGAAAATATAAAATGCATCTGAATTTCAATCAATAATTCAATCTAACATGAAACGCAAAAATTCAGCAAAATTAAACCACACAGCATGAAATTGCTACTTATGCAACAATTACGCAACAAGTAAAACATAATTCATACATGAATTCCTAAACCTTTTCAAATTAAGCAGTAACAAATCTAAAACATAAACTGCATTCAAATAATAAATCAAACTCAAACATCCTCAGTTACATTCAGAACAACAAAAAATTCCTCAAAACCTAAACAGGAAACGGAGATAAACCTTAAGATCATGAGCGGCATTGAGCTTCAAATTAGGGCCGACATCGACGAAACCACGAAAGAGAGCGTTACGATCACCGACATCGTAATCGACGGAGAAATTCTTGGAAACAAAGGAGAGCTGAGGATCAGCGACATCACCAGTGGAAGAATTGGTGAAAGAGAGCTTCAGTTTAGCGAGGCCATCGAAGAGCTTAGACGACACCTTGTTGAAGAACACCGAGCTGTCGCTGTCGAATTCGGTGGTTAGACGGACCTTCGGCCGGTTTCGGAGGGAGAACGCCGACGCCGGCGCCGGCGGAGTTTGCGGCGGTTGTTGCGGTGGTGAGGGGTGAGGTTGGAAGGAGGATGGACCGGGGAAGAGGATGAGTGGTTGAGTTGACGGCGGTGACTCGGTGGTTGCCATGGCGGAGAGAGTAAAGGAAAAAGGGTGGGGTTTCTTTATTTGTGGTGGAAATTGCTTTAAGACGGTTGGTGAATGGTGACTTGAGTGAGAGAGTAGTGTTTTGAGGTTGTTATTAATTTTGGAAATGGTTAAAAATAATAAAAGAAAAAGTAACTAAATTTGGCCTATGCAGGTCTCGAACCTGCGACCTTCGCGTTATTAGCACGACGCTCTAACCAACTGAGCTAATAGGCCTTTGTTGACTGTCTAATGAACAGAATATATATTTAATTTATTTTACGGCAAATGAAGTGTTAAGAAATTTTAGGGAAATTCTCATCTCTACCCCTCAAGGAATGACTTTTCTCACTTGTACCCATGCAATTACCACAATTCTAGTTATACCCTTGACGTTTATTAGTGAAGGTCAAACATGACCAAAATTGGTTTAGACGTTGATTGGAGCTGTTAAGTGTCACCTTGGGATCCAATTAATTTTTGCAAAAATGAGAGAGATAGTTAAAAAAAACGAGTTTTTTAACTGTTGGAGCATAATTGGGATCTATGTCATGTGCTTAATCTGTGTATGTGACACTTAACTAACACTAATTAACGTCTAAATCAATTTTGATCATGTTTGACATTTACTAATAAAGGTCAAGGGTATAATTGAGATTATGAGCATTGCAGGGTACATGTAAGAAAAGTCATTCATTTAAGGGCATAGGTGAGAAATTCCCGAAATTTTGTTAGCTCGTTTCACTTAAGTATTCTATTTTGAAATATTGTTGCGGATGGTATAGGCCTTTCATATCAAGAATTTAAGGCAGAGTAGCCTTAGAAAACAAACATCGATAGTAGATTATAATAATTACGGACATTTTTTTTATATGGGAACTTTTAACGTTAATATAACTAGTTTTAATCATCAAATGTCAACCTGTTAAATCATACTTCGTATGTTTGAGAAAATAGATACTCCGTACAGTAATTCTCCGGTAAGGTTGAACTTACACTAAGTTAATGTGAGATTAAAGTACAAATTGCAGTTAAAGGAGTACAAAAACATAAAACAAATATACTAAAGTCACTAACAGAGGTACTAAAAAGATTTAGTAACAATTAATCATAATTATTACTTAAATAGTACAAAAGCTATATAATCGGGTACAAATAAGGCGGACTTACAATAATTTATTGTAAGTCCTGACTTACACAAGAATTAGTGTACTCCGTATAAGTGAATATGTTGAACTCGTTCTCTCGTAGGTGTTGCTTCCTTCTAGTTGGTTTCATTAATGTAAAACTAGTGTAGCTCCCGTGAATGCACGGTTTTTATAGTTTTTGTATATTTAGGAATATAGAAATTCAATATAATTATGTTGCCGATTTCTTTTTTTTTTTTTTTTTTTTTTTCAATGAAGTTAGTTTTCTATTCATCCATAAAGGAAAAAATAGAATTTTCTTACAAAAATAAGCACCACTTAAAGAGATTAAGAATTAAGACTAATCAAAACATCATAAACCCCTCTATCCTTTGACCCACTTATGTTGCCGATTACGGAGTACTCCGTATTAGTTTTAAAGACAATTATTTTTTATTTTGTTACTTATTTTTTATTCATGTTGTAATTATAAATATACTAAAATTTAAATGATATTTAAATTTGATTGTAAAAGAACGTAGATTAATATTTCGAAAACTAAAATTGAATTAAAACTAAAATTAAGAATAGACTACTTAATATGCGGTATCTTTATTATGAGAGACATGCATAATAAAAAAAATCATATATAACAGTTTTTAAGGATAACTATTTTTTTATTAACTAATAAACTAATTTTCTTTTTTAAATTATATATAATAATTTATACATTGATTAATTTTACTCCATATTTTGAATAAAATTTTAATAATATATAATTTAAAAAAATAAAATTATTCTATTATACAATAATTAGATTTTCTGACAAGTAAAACACAAAGAAAATAAGAAAAAAAAAGGTATTTTAATTAGTGATGTCATTGAAAAAAAATCTCTTTTTCATTGAAAAATATAATTTTAGTGCTCTATTAAAAGTATTGTTATAGTTATACTAAAAGCTTTTTTTGAAGATTAAAAGTATAAAGTATTTTTTAAGTTTAATAAAAAAATATATATATAATATTGTACATGTAATACTTAAATTTTCTGTACAAGTAAGACATTGTAAGAAAAAAAAAAATAGAATTTAATTTCCACAAATAGTGAAATCTTAAAAAGAGTATAATATGATATAAGATATGTATGTTAAAAAAAAAAAAAACGTATAAGAGTATTTTTCTAGTTTTAATAAAAATTTAATCAAGTAACGAATGTTTTAGATTATTTTCATAAATAGCGTAATTATTTTCTAGGAAAAGTTGGTTGAGTGTTTTCTAATTTAAGTAGAATACATAACGATACGATATGATGTAATTTGACATTGTGAATTATTGAATTCCATTTTTTTCCTAAAACATACATGTTTTTTTTTTTTTTCAAAGATATATTGTAACTTTTTCCAAAAATTCATCATATTTTGACATAATTGTGCATATGTAGTCCTAATTTGGAGAAATTAAATTTGGTTTTCTAAATTGTTTATTAATTTCTTAAATTATTTATTCTGATTTTCTAAATTATAATTTCCTATTTTTTTTTGGAGCACAATTGGTGAGGATAGAGAGGAAGTTTCATGAAAGGTAATTGGAGAATTGGAGGATTTGGGGTTAAATTTGGGCCAATAGGATTTTAGTTATAAATTTGCTATTTCTTTATCACAGTTCCCGGAATTAAGTTGAGCGGGAAAATTTTAAGAGGTGGTGTTTGTTTTAATATAATTAAGATTTTGATTCAAATAGATAGATTATTATAAATAAATTTATATACAGAGTAAACTATCTTTGTGTTCGAGATACGAAAAATCATTTCCGTTGGTTAACCTTCTTCACTAAAGCCAAACTTTACGAGCTTGTTCTGCCGTTTTCTTTTTAAGCACACATTCAGTGCAAGCGAATGCCTCTCGGTAGCTCAATCATGTCGATAACCAGTAAAACTTTGAAATATTTTGGAGGATCAAACTAATACCCAATGCGTCATACTTCAAATAACACACTTCCAATAACCAAATGCAATTTGTTACCCGACAGTTTCAACTTCATGTAAAAACGAGTTTCTCTTTCAGTAAGTAAAAGTGTTTCAAACGTAAAATTGCAAATATGAAAGGACCCAAATTACAAACACGAAACGAGAGATCTCAGTTAGAATGGAAAGGTTTACAAGCAAGATTATACAAAGATTTGCATTTCATTGTCGAGGTCCGTTCACATATCTCTACATTGTATGAAATCCGAGTTTCATCATCGACTTTCTACATTTTTTTTTTTACCTTACCTTTTCTCACAAAGGCAAGGGTATTTCACCATAAAAATATGTTCTGATACATTTTCGATACCTTTTCTGGGAAATGGATAACACGACAACATTGAAGCATGCACCACATAACTAACAGAACACAGTTTTTCTCACGAGAAGCACTTGCAACACAGGCACACGATGACTCCGTAATCACACAACTTTTGAAAGATACGAGCAACCAACCAAACGTGCAAAAACTTTAAGACTTTATTTTTAGGTAGTGTTAACTGCAACTGCAATGGGCTTCCCTCGACCCATGGAGAATCCTCGGGTACCATCGGGCATTCGAGGACCAGGAGGCGGCTGTTTGGCTACACCTGGTTGTTCACCGTTAATTGGCGAGTGATTTCCCCTGTTCATCTGCTGGTGATGATTATGATTGTTGTTGTTGTTGTGACCCCTTCCACGCCCTTTGCCCTTGCCTCGACTGCGGTTCTTTTTCTGACCACCTTCTTTCTCCAAACTTTGATCTTCTCCCTGCAAATTAGTTGCAAAAGTTCTACTGTCAGGACGACATTGAAGAAGCACATATTTCACAGAGAGGCGTATGATGAACACCTTGTGGAAATGGGGAGACACAGAAAAGACCGTTTAAAGAAAAATTATACACATGAAAAACCAGTATTCCATGGCTCAATGTCCATTTCAGTTTGGAGAAAGGGTTTGAGCACAAGGAACCATGGTTTTAGAAAGCCATGACACCAAAACACAACCGTCTCATAGAATTTTAGAAGTTCAGCATGACCAAATTTTGCCACATCACAAGCCATGTTGACCAAAGTTGGGTTGGATATAAGCATCGCCATGACTGTGACTGACTGACCGTGACCGTGACCAAGTTTAATACTTTACCCAAAACATTACTGAGATCATATCTAAAGAACTGCATTCCACTACTGAAGCTTGGTTTAAGGATCGGCCAATGGGGAGACGGGATTGACAAATAGTTAGAAAACACGGTCTTACCATAAATAAATGGTAAGACTAATCCAACAAGTAAAAACAGCCCCAAAGAAAATTACTCCCTTATCCCTTTAATGAGTATAATTATCGGGCTTTAACTTATACTAGACACATCTTACACCATAAAGTGGTCTTCCAGGAAAGTAGTTTTGACAAACAATGAAAACTTTGACCTTGAAAAAATTTAGGTGTGATAATAATTACGATTAGATTAGATATCTACATCTGTGATCAAATATTATTTCACAAAACTCAAATTCCTGACAATAAAAACATATGGAAGATCATGCAAATAGTAAATGAGAGGGACAACGAGAATCTTGAGTAGGAAGGAACATTATATTGCTTCGTATAATTATAGTACTAAAGCACGTACATGTTCATGAGTTTGGGCATCAGGCTCAGCAGCAACATTTTCTGATAGTTTGTCATGCTCTGAAGTGGAAACAGATACTTCTTCAGAATTTACTTCACCGTCATTGCCTGGCTTCTTCGCTCGTCCGGGGGAAGCCTTCATCTGGACAAAAAAAAAAAGCCATAAAGGGAAACAAGGATTTAGACGCGTCTAAAAATAAGCACAAGGGCTAGGTGTTCGGTGCTACACAAATGTAGGATACAAAGGTACATTATTCATCCATCATAGTCATAACGGAACATATGTATTCATATATAATTGAATTATTTATCTACAGTGGATTAAAATATACTGAGTAGATGAATGGAGCAGAACACAACCACAACTCTTACTTTCCTTAAATCACATTAATCCATTTAGTGTGTAATTACTTGTCATTACAAAATTTCGAGGATTTTCCACTGACATACAATACCTCGTCACTTAAATCTAGATGAATGATTCCGTCCACCAGAGTAAATACATTTTAATCAGTATGATATACGGAGTAATGAGTATGATACTGAGTTCAAGTATGCCTCTGTTCTCACTATGGCTATAGCCCAAAACCCCCAAACCTACGATGAAAGGGTACACCACAAAAACAAAAGCCTTCTAAGAGAATAGATAAATACAAGTAGATAATTAAGTTGATAGAGAATGGATACCACTGGTTTCTGCAATGGACGAACTCGGAGGCCATTTCTCCAGCTATCCTCACCATTCAGCTCCACAAGCTGAAAGATAAACCAAAATTATTCGGACTCCACATGCTATTGTGGGCGAAAAAATTTACCGAGTAAAATATGCAATATCAGAAATGCATAGGGAAGCCAACGACATACCGCCTTCTCAGCTAGCTCAACTGATTCATATTCGACAAAAGCATGTAACTGCACAACAGAAAAAACAGCGGTTAATCACACAGGACTTAAGTTAAAAGCTGTCGTTACATCCGCAATCTAAGTTTAACCACGAATTTAACAGTATTGGATGAAAACTAAAAATGCTCAGCATCCTTAATCACACTACTCCTCAGCTTCCGGTTTGCTCAGGTGATGAAGGATAATACTACTTAGAATAGTTTTTGCAGCCAAATAAAAACCAGAGCACTACTTATGTGAGTTCTTTAGCTGAGAGCTCCACATCTCCAATAAATACATCATTTCATCAATTTCTTGTTAAGTAGAACTGAGCGTTCAAAGGAAAATGTAGTCAAATGTTTCTTGTGCACCAAAAACTTCACCTGTTACAGATAACTATGTGTTTATTAACACACTCGACAGCTATCAATCCTATCATAGCGGAGAGAAACACTCACAAAAGTAAACAATAAGACCCTAACCGCCCCTGGAAAAAGATGAGCACCCCGTTATAGTACTACAGCTAAGCAACAGCTCAATATAACAATGAAAAACTACACACAAGTGATTTCACCAGCGAAGTAACCTCCAAGGCCTTTACTTACCTTATTGTTGTAATGGTAATTATCATTTTTTGATGACCTAGAAGCTGAAGACGCTCCATTGTTGGAAGGCTGGGGCTGACAGGTGCGGATCGAATTCACACTGGAGAACACAAGAGGTGAAAAGCTCAATTATATGCGCAATGCATAGCAAACCAAGCACCAATAACAGTAGACTCTAGATGCACGATAAAAGGTCTATTCCTTTACCCAGATTCTTTATATTTTTTTTCAAGCTTTTTCACTGTCAAAATCTCTACTGATTTCTGGCTTGCTGGGTTCATGGGCAAGTAATGAATCGACATCCTAATTGTGATAGAATATACAAGAGCTCAACTCATTCAGAATTAAACTATACTAGACGTGCGATAACAGACAAACAGTACCTCCCAACAGCTGAGAAAATTTTCATCAGATTCTGGTGGCAATGATCATCTGGCAAATTTTCGGCTACAATAATGCGAGCCTACACAATCAAGCGAAAACAAATGTCAGCATGGCGTGCATATAGTATCAGTTTTTCTTAAAAGCCAAACATTTGAATGGGAGATGTGGGTAACAACAAAGACGTGAAAACAGAAGAAAAGCACAATTACATACTAGCAACTCTTCCATGTCAGAGGCAGTAAGAGGATTTATGCGCTTCACTTTCTTCCCATCTTCACTAACTGCCTGAGATGAACACCCAAAAAGATTCATGAGCCAGAAGCATTCTAGACAACCAAAGAACATAGCATGAAAAAAATATACGATGGAATGGTGATATGAAGAATGCACAACCACATCTCTAGAGCAACTATTAAGAGACTAACAACATTGCAAATAAAGAGGAATCTCAAGATGCACTTACTAGCTTTGTTGAGTTTCTTAGTACAGCTGCAAGCTGAGAATTACTGCTTATCAAAGCCTTAATCTTCTTAAATGAGGCAACAACTGATATTGGCACTGCATATACAGCCACACAGAAGTCATAAAACAGGTATATGATGCTTCCAAAGCAAAAACACGTAAGAAATCAACCACGAGCAATTCCCATATTAGCTAGCAACAACTAGTAACTTAGTAAGCTAGCTAAAAGTTGATAAAATAGGTGACAACTGAGAAATGCTAAACTGGAGGAGTTTACTAGAAAAGGTTTGGTGACACTAGCACATTATCAACAACAATAACAACAACAACAACAACATTACCCCAGTGCCTAAATGGCTCACGCAAATTGCGAGGTAATGGGGGGTCTGTTGTACGCAGCCTTACCCCCGCGTTATTCAACACGGAGAGACTGTTTTCGAATGATCCAAGATGAAGATTGCATTGATAATTCAATAGAATGACTATACTTACCAATAAAAGAAGTGCAGTCAGTGTAGTGAGCCAATTTGCTTTATTCCACTATATCTAGAACCAAAACATAGCAAGTACATGGATCTCTCCTCAATGATACTCGCACATAAGTAAGCTAAACTCATTCAATTACCCTAAGTCTCCCGCCAACAGAAGAAATCAGATGTACACAGCCTTACTAAAACTTGTGTTGAAACATAAGATTAGAATTCAGATTATCTGTGACGAAACTGGGCCGAGATAGGATGCCATCAAACAGAGCCTAAACATTTTGTAACTATGAATATAAATTAATATATAACCATGATTAGCATATATATTACTACTGGCTCTATTCCAATTCTGTTGTTCTAATTTTTTTATTAATTTTTTCCAAATTAAATCTCCTATTTCTATTTATAGTAAGCCTAAACAAAATGTTTTTCAATATCACCTCCATCTTCAATGCTATTTCATAAATATTCCCAAAATAGTAACTAGTACAATAACTTTGGGATGGAGAGAGTAGTAGACAAAAACATTTAGAAAGGATGCCGCACTAACCAAAACGGTTCGTCACATAAAGCCCTATTGTTTCCAAAGAAAACGTTGTCAAGAGCTGGCTCTGTACATAAAATAACAAAATATGAAGGTTTCATAACCATACCAAATCCTTCGGGGTCCTTGAAGATGAACTTTATAAGATGGTCCGTAGTAGCCAAGTTCACGTCACTGAAGTAGTACTCCACCTAAAAGTATCATCATTTGTTAGGTCGTAAGTAAAAGTTGCCAAAAATCATATGATCTTATCATAGTACTACGTATTATGCTGCAACAAATAACAAATAAACAAGTACATTGCCATGGTATCTCAATGGCTTCAACGGCCACAGCAAGGAGTTTGGATGCATACAAACGATTTATCGGGTAATTTGGGTTTTCTGAGGGTCACCACGACAAGTCGTCAATAATTTTCCATATCAGCCGAGATTAGACAAGCCATTTCCAAGATCAAGTAACGAGCCAATATTCAATGTCGTTGAAATAAATCAATAGTATGAAGTCTACCGACAATGAAATCGCTAACATAAGACTTGTTTGGTAATCACAGACTTTTGAGAGAGGTACAGTCCAGCAACATACACATGACAAAACTCGCCTTCTTTCTTATCAATTCCATATCTATTCCACTAAACTAACTACAAAGGCAAATACCCGATTGGTGGTACATCGGTACCACAATATAGAACATAAAAAGTTTACTTAAAAGTTAAAAATTTTAAAAAAGAAAAAAAAAAAAAAAAGTGTATTTGTTAGAAGCGATCTCTTATCAATTCATAGAAATCCCTTAAAATTTCGACTTGATTCATAATTCAAGCAAAAATACGCAGTCAAATACGACAATAACCACCACCAATCTCCTTCATTATGAAACCAAATGAATTACCATCCTAATTCATACGCCCATCGGTTCCACTTTCGACAAACTTAGCAACAAAAACTTGGATCACCATTTAGCCAAACGAACACTAGTCGAAAATCCACGACGAAATAAATCAAACACAGTGATCAATCAATCAATCAATCAGTCAGTCATACTATGAATCATTGAACAAGTCAGCTCAACATACATATCACACAAAACCAAAAGAACAACCATCGTAACAAACGAAAAACGACGAGAAAAACACGAACCTGATTGATCAATTTCTGAGCAGCCTCATCAGATAATCCATTATTATTATTACTACTACTACTGTTAGTCTGATTTCCATGATCTTTATCACTCAGCTCCTTACTACCATGCTTCTTAAGATGCCGATCATTATTACTATTATTATTCGTCCGATGTTGATCATGAAGTTGTTGCTGCTGCTGAAAATGGTGGTGCACATGCGGCGGGTGATGATGATGAATACCACGTGCTGGAATCGGAGCGAAAACATGAACCAACGGCGGCGGAGGCGGCGGGGGGACGATGACCACCGTACTCAGCGGCGGCGGCGGTGACGGCGACGGCGACGGCGATATTGTCGGCTTCATGGGGACGAACTCCGGCGCCTTAGCGTTCAACTTGCTAAACGACGAGTTTCGCGACAACGGCGGTTGATCGGAATCAACCACGGCGGCGGCGGAAACAGATGTAGTAGTAGCAGTTGCAGTAGATGAAGAAGAAGAAGAAGAGGAAGAAGAAGAATTTAGGGTTTTGAGGGGAGGTTGATCGGACATTTTAATGGAGAAATGATTTGAAAAGGTAAGAGTGATTGAGATTTCTAGGGTTTAATTTAATTGAAAAAAAAGGGGGGGTGGAGAAAGTGGAGGAGATGATCTCGGAAGAGAGAAACAGTCGCGGTGGAAAAATTAAAAGTGTGGAGGAGTTGTAAGGTGGTGAATGGGGGAGATATTATTTTTCACTCTCACTATTGATCATTGATTGATGTTCAACTCATCATCATGATTGAGATGGGGTTTTTGTTCTTTAATTATTTTTAATTTTTAATATTTTTATTTATTTTTAGTTTGATTCGATCTAAATTTAAGAAAATTCCATTTTTTACTTTTGAAGATTTGATCCGATTGGAAATGAATTTAATGTGCTTGGTTTAGGTACATTTACGTCGGTTAGGTTTTCGTGTTTTCTTGTTTTGGGTGGTTCATCCTTTCATTAACACCTGAATTTTCACGTAGGTATTTTTCTTCTCGTTTTCCTTCTTTGGTTTTCCTCAAATTACGTAAGAAATCATCTTGCATTCATTTAATCTGATCAAGTGATTCACATTAATGACTTTCGCAAACTGTCGTTCCCAATCGTCATCATAGATGGCAATGGGACCGGATCTGAATCGTATCCTATAGGATCCATATACCGAACATTGGATCCAAATCAAATTCAAATCCAGTGCATCCTAAATTTCAAGCTGGGGTTTGTGTTCTTTTATTATTTTTAGGAATAATTATCAATAACTGGTTAAAAACCCAAATTTTGAAATTACAGACACATAAAAGTTTTTTAATATTTTACAGCAAAAAACGGAGCTCTGTTTAAAATTTTGAAGTCAAAACAGAGCGCTGACACACTTAAGTGAATAAAGAAACTCAGAAATTCAAAATTGAAGCCCAAATCTAATGTGAACAGACGAAAATGTCCCTCCCTCCAATATTACATCAAACTAGTGGATACATTTGCTCATAAAGTTGATTTTCAATCTCAAATCAAAATTTAGGGTTTTAGACCACATGCAACTCCAAAATCGTCAGACAATTAGAGTTTTATGGAACTCAAAAGCCAAATGTGTATTCACGAAAACATAGATAAGAAAACGTGACCTTTGTTAGATATATGCCTTGAATTTGTCTGTTGCCACTTCGAGTGACTATTCAGGGGTCCAAACGGTATCTCTCATCTGATATTGAGTTAGGGTTTTGTCTGGGCCTTAATCAGGTCAAATTTGTATTAGGGTTTAGAGAGTATTATATAAACTCTTTAACCCTCACCCTAGTTTCATATGCTTATCATACCTTCTGAATCTGTAATATGAAAACTCCTCTCAAATTAATAAAACTCTCTCCGTTCCGCCCTGTATACGTGGCTAACACATCGTTAGTGAACCACGTAAATCTGTGCGTTCTTTCTTTGTTGTTCGTTTTTCTCTTTATTATTTGCTTATGTTATAACAACCTTTTATGTTGGAGATGCTACTTATACTTTAATTATCAACGATGATGGAGCAACAAAGCTTTTATGGAGTTTTATTTTTTGGTTTTTATGTTCCAAAAGATAAAGCTCTGTGATGAGAATACGACGTAGGTGAGAATGACTGAAAAAGTGAGGTTTGAATGAAAATGAGAAAATAAGAAGGAAGAGATGAAAGAGAAAAGTGAATAAAACGAGAATGAAAGAATGCGAATAAAACGAGAACGAAGGAATGCGAAACAAATGAAGACCTTAACTTAAATAAATAAATAAATAAATAAATAAAGTAAAAAAAGGGAAGTCAAACAGTTAATGGTTACCACTTAAATGAAGGGAAAAACGGTCAGTTCACCCTTTTTCGCATGAAAATGAAATCGGATGCAATTTAAAAATAAAAAATAAAGATTTTTGTGGCTGTAAAATATTAATTTTTTAAATTTGATTGTAATTGATAAATTCGACTGTTTATATTGCTGTAATTGATAATTAACCTTTATTTTTATTAGGGAAATTCTCATCTATCCCCTTGAAAGAATGACTTTTATCAATTTTACTCCAGCAATCCCCATAATTTCAGTTATACCCTTTGACCTTTATTAGTGAAGGTCAAACATGACTAAAATTGGTTTACACGTTAAATGAAGCTGTTAAGTGTCACAATGACACATGATTAATTTTGACAATATAAGGGTATATTCGGTTAATTTTGACATAAAGGCCTCACTTACTTAAAAGTTTTCAGAAATAAATGATTAATTTTAAATTCAAATAATGGTCGAAATACTAATTTTAATTGCTAAAAACTGAAATGATTCGAGAAAATCACCCAAACCCAATAAAAACCCAACCCGAACCCAAAATGTCATCTAACCCAATATTACCCTACTCAATAACAATCCGAACCAAATCCAAACATATCCGAAAAATAGACTGACCCGTATGATCCGAACCCGACATGATCCGATCAATCGCAACAATGATTCTCCCATTAATAACGTGATGTTTGAATGTTTCTACACTCGAACTAAAGCTTTTAAACCAAGTTAATAAGAAATGAAGAGAATTGAAGGAGTGATTTTGGATTCATCAGTTCTTCTAATCAATCGCAACAATGCTGTTTCTGCTCCATCTACTCTTGATTTCCTCTTCAGGGCACTTCATTTTTCCCAACTTCCCAAGGTCTTTTCTTTTTTTTTTTTTTTTTTTTTGGGTATTTATAATCATAATAATTTGCAGCAACTTGAATTTATTAATTTGGTTTCGAAATTCAAGCTGCTAATAATAGCCACAATATTAAAATCCGTCTGCATGTTTCGAAATTTGGTTGAATTTATTACATGCAATTGCATCAGATTGTTGCTATAAAAATGGTCTGGTGATATCCATAATTTGTTGTAATAATTGATTTGGGAGGAGATGAGTTAGAAATTAATTGGGTTGTTTTTTTTTTTTTTTTTTTTTTGGTCAGTCGAAGCGCGCACTAAGGCGCATTACAATAAGGGGAGGGGGGATTCGAACCTGGGACCTAGTGCCCAGAATACCTTGGTCTCAACCACGAGGCTAAGACCTTTTCGGTTGTAAATGTTATTGTTCTGCTTTGTTTTATTTAGTTTCGGTTTTTGAATTGGGTGTTCTTTTTTTGGCAGGGAATTCATTTTGGAGAGGACCTTTCTGATGATGAGGTTTGTTTTTCTCGTTTACTGCTACATATCTTCTCGTACGAAGCACTGTGTTCGTTCAAAACGCGCCATAACATCATGATTCAGCGCAACTGTAATCGTAATCTTTGATTTGTTGAGCAACAAAAGCCTATGTCTTTCACTATCTACCATGTCGTACTCTATAAAGTTGATGCTCTTAAGGAGCTACCATGAACGGAGAATGGCTGTCCTTACGACTACATTGTATGCGCAAACGAGTCTTTTATAATTGTGCTTGAAGTTTAAGTAGTTCATGTATTCATTAACTTGTATGCGAATTGTTTGTTCTTGACAATAGCTTTGATTTGAAATGTTAGCGTCTGTTGGTTCGGTTTGTCTCCTGGAATGTTTAAAGTAAGGTAGTAAAACAAAAGTCTTTAATATGCTTGTCATCCTCTGAAGTCCTCTAATAATCCATTAACTTCTCGTGTTTTGATGTGCAAGGTCAATCATCTAGAAATGATAGCAAAAGAATACACTTTTACTTGTTTCCACTTCAGTGAGTCCACTGTGGAGCTTTTGATGAGTGAGATTGCCGTAGCTTGGGGTGATGTGGGACTGAGAACTTTGTACGTTGTTTCTCATCACAGGAAGGATTTGTTTCTTAAACTATCTGACTATGGATTATTGCTAAGCGTACTTGGTATGTACGTCTCTACTCTTACAAAGATATGTTCTTTGACACCAACTGTTGCTGTACTGACTACTGAGCAACTTTGATGGTGTCAAGAAATACGAGTCATTTGTTTTAATAATTAAATACCCCATATTTGGATATGAGTGGAAAAGCAAGAGACATTTCTATTGGATTATATAGCGGCGGTGTAGTACTAGATTGGCGACATGATCATTTGTGTAAAATACGTGAGCACTTGTTTACACTGTTTTAAGTACTTTGGACGCAAAATTGTGTCTTACGTATAGTCCTATAGCTAGCTAACTATTTTTTGAGATACCACTTGTATATCTACGGTCAATTTCCACTATTTATGTTGAATTCGAAACTATCTGAGTGAATATTGGAGTAGGGTGCTAGACAGTCATTTCTGTTTGTTTTGAGCTTCGTAAGAGTCACTGCCCATAATTTTTAACGGTTCATTTGTCATGGCTTTACAAACTATTACGTTATTCTCTTTTGTTATTTTTCAAGTACTGTTGTGTTGAATGGTGTTACCTTAATCACCAGACATGGTTTCCTCAGGCAGCCATAACATGTTAAAAATTTCCAACAGATAGCGACTCTGCTGAAGACACAAACACGCATCCCAGTATAGAGCACATCAAGAAATTGGAAGAGATACCTTTGAGTATTTGCCGCCATAATAAAAAGGTTTGGCAAATGTCATTTTAGCTAGATGTGGACTTTTTGTTTGTTAATGCTCCGTCTTCTTCATTTTTTGTATTAATGTCATAAAGTATACGGAGTATAATGCATAGTTGAGGTAACGATTGTGATCTGCCTGTGTTACTGTTTACTTGGACACATAAGATTATCGGGGAGATTATATCTGTGTGTGTTTGTTCACTGTTGACTTTAATCCCTGCTTTGCTAGGCTTTATTTGAGTTCTGCTTTGAACTTCATTCAAATATCTGAGTCGAGTGTAGGATTTCAACTAGTTCTAACAAACTTTTTAGGGATTCTAGTTGAAAAATAAATACTGATGGTTTATACAATTATACCTGTCCATTGTCCACTCCTGTGTGATTTTTCTCTATTATCTCGTAAGCTCTTTTTTGTATGGTCTTCAGAACTTCAAAACAACGGACACCATGTCTGTATCTATCGTCTGTAGGTTCTTGTTCCTATAATTCTAGCTGCCGCATTCTTAAATGGATATTGTGATCCACGATTCCTCGTGCAATGTCATTTCAGTCAATTGAAAGAATAGTTGTTATCCTATTATGATTCATTTTTGTTAGCATATCATTTATGCAAAGAATGTTGTGCTGATTTTTTCTTTAATACGAAATACGGAGTATCTATTTAGTTTATTTTATGGTGGAATTATGAAATAACTTTATTACATGACGAACATTGAGCAGGTAGCTGGAAATGAATTCATCGTAGTTGGCTACAACATGAAACCTTCTCGCCAGCAAGATTTCGCCAAGGTTAGCTAAAGTAAAGTTCTGCTTGTTTTAGAGCAGCTATCCTACTGCATAACCTAATTACCTCTTGTTATGAACAAATAAATAGTTTGAGTGTCAGTCTTGTAAAACTGAAGGTCTCATGCAACCAAGAGCCTTAATCGTTCCCCTACTTGTAATTTTATTCACGATGCTAATAATTTGACTTAAAAGGCAAATGTATACTAAGGTTCTACGGTACTTCTACCATGACAGTAGTTAATTTAATGATTGTCAGGAATTTGCTCTTATTTTATAAAGGAGTCATTTATAGCTAGATTAAGTTAATTGGGCCGATACTGACCTATGCGTTACATATATCGAGATAGAGATATGATGCTGTAACTGCATTGCATCTGCTGTTAAATCCAGAAAGAGAAGTAAACCTCAATATACTTCAGTGTAACGACCCAACTAAATGCCTCTTCGATTCTAGTATGCACATGAGGAGGAGGAAACTGTAGAGACAGTAACGTTTTACTCGTATTAATTTGGTGACTTCAAGTATTGGTGTTGACATGTTGGGTTCGTAGCTTTGTACTCTTAAGTTCTTCATACTATTTTCTCCAATCATACTAAGTGAATCGCATATGTTCGATTTGGCAGAGGGGTGCATTTCCATTGTGTTCTTTCGAACAGGAATTGATGTTTGTGCCTATTACATTTGAGTTGCCTATGTCATTGCAATTGCAACAAATGGATGTGATCCTCCACAAAGTAACAGATGACATCGTCTCTATAGAGTTGAACACGTCTACACCTTCCCCTAAAATCGCTTACACAGATGGAATGGAGAGGTTGAGAAGGTATTGATTCATTTGCAGCTTCTTTCTCGTGTCTTTCAAGGTTGAACATGTGCTACTGGAATACGTGAATTAGAAAATTTCCGAAAAAAAGTGAGATTCTTCTATTGTGAAGGGGGCGCGAGCGCACTTGCTAGCCCCCCTAACTCAGCTCTTGACATCACATTTCACGACAAGAGATTTAGCGACAAGAGATATCTGAAAATCATATTTTTTTTGATGTGATTTTCATATTATCTGTATAATTTCACTTTTCACCAGGCCACATACTTTTGTGATATTATGATGATTTATTCATTCAGGAGAGGTGGAAGCTTGATTGTACTTTAACTGATGTTTTATTTGCGAAACTTGTGGGAAGAATGAAGGTTGTTTCTGCGGTGTAAAACGTTACTATCTTTCTATGTATCTGGTTGGACTTGGGTACAGATCTGTCGACTTTTTCAGGGAAAAACGTTATGTGGAGCATATTTGCGATGGTTTTTTTCCCCCCTTTTCTCTAGTGCCTTTTCTGGCAAAAACTGCATTTCAATAGCATCTATTGAAAAAAAAAAAAAAAAAAACGTTTGAATATGCATTTTCAGATCCTAAACTTTGTTCCACATCAGGGTACACTGTTGGAATTTCACAGTAACGATCTTGACATTCACAGGGCCAACTGCCTCAAAATAAATATCTAACGATTTCCTTGAACATGTTTTACGAAAGTGTTCTGCATGTACAAATGATTCCTTTGGGCTTATGACCTTAAAAGTGTGGCGGATCACTTATGATTCTACCATGCTAATGTCAGGAGTCTAGAAGACCATCCGCAGTGCTGTGTGATTGACCCGTTTGATAACATTTATCCGGTTATGGACCGGTTAAGAATCCAAGACGTTCTACTGGGTTTGGAGGGTCTAGCCAAAGAAGGTCGCTCCATCATCCGTGGAGCGCATTTCCTCAAGGTATTTTCACTTTTCCATTCACTAACCTCATCTTATGTTGTGCTCCGTATTTTCCGAAATGAATACACTGTCGACTTGTAGCAACTCAAGTAATATCACAAATAACTGAACCCGATTCTTTCTAATGTACTCATTTATTAGTAATATTACAAATCGTTTGTTTAAGGTGAATTTCAGTCTCAGTTTGTGACTATAATTTGGTGTTTACGATCCCTTGCTTATAATTCTCTCATTTGTTGAATAAAATCGTTGCCTTATTATTTTCCATCTCATGCTCTTTGACTCATCACCTCTGTGCAAGTAGGTGCACGACTGTGCTCGAAACAAACTGATTAGGATTCAGAATCTGTATTTTTATGGTCGCATGTGAAGTTCTAACTAGTTTCTAGGTTTTGTCGTAATTACTCATTTCTTCCCACTGAATTTCGCAGGTTGACACTTTCAATGATCTTAATTTGGCGGAAAAACTGGTGGAAGCCGAGCTATCTTTTCCGAGCATTGTAAAACCTCAAGTCGCATGTGGCGTATCTAATGCTCACAGTATGGTATTGATCTATTTATATGTCCTGTCCAGAAATTTTATTCCGATGTATACCGTCCCTATTTAACTTAAAATAAGGACGTTAGAAATGAGGTCGAGATAGTCTTGAATAAATTCTTTTAACGTCCAAGCTATCTTGCTTTTATTTATTATGCGTGAGTTACATACATTTTATATTAGGTTTTTACAAATTTTTCAGGCGATTGTTTTTAGATTGGAAAATTACAAGGACCTTCCCGTGCCCCTACCAGCCATCATTCAGGTAATCTAAATTGCTAAAGTGAAAGATGATCGACTTTGTTCTTGATTCTTGAGTCTGTATCACTGCATTTTCCTTTATCTCCGTAGACCCCCTTTCTACAATCTTGAGAGTGAAGTGTGCTTTACGCACCTACTTAGTCATATATGGTACAGAAATGGCGAAAAGATTTTACATCTACGATCTTGAGAGTGAAGTGTGCTATATGTAATCACAGGAGTACGTGGATCACTCTTCGACTCTGTTCAAATTCTACGTCTTAGGCGAGAAAGTTTACCACGCAGTCAAGAAGTCTGTACCTAATGCAAACGTTCTCATGGAATTGTCCCAAGGAAGTCATCTTAAGCCTCTGGTGTTCGATAGGTATACTTGTATTTGGTTTAGAGATGGGAACTCGCCTCATGAGAGCTCAAATCCATGTTTATACTGACTGTCTCTTGTTTTCAGCTTAAAATCACTACCGACTGCGGATATGAATCAATTTGGAGAAGAAGCCGTTGATCTTGAGCTAGTGAAAGATGCAGCTAATTGGCTCCGTAAAAAGCTCGATCTCACCATATTTGGTTTTGACGTAGTTGTAAGTATTTGATAAAATATCTCTGTTTTGTTCACGCGCAGTGAAACCGAAATTATGAGTTCTGATCTACTTTACAGGTTCAAGATTGTACAGGCGACCACGTGATCGTTGATGTGAACTACCTGCCATCTTTCAAGGAAGTACCCGATGATGTTGCAATTCCTGCATTCTGGGAAGCGATAAAAAACAAGTATAGGGAGAGACGACAGACGAAAACTGATCATTAGCACGTCATCACGGTCAACTCTCAAATCTATATTATCCATCAGCGGGTGTTAATTCTGAGTTCATGGAACCGAGGTGTTCATATCGGTTTTGGTAGGAGGGATGTTTAAAGTGTTGCCGACGTCGGTGATACATTTACTAACCGAGAAAGTTTTCAATGTCTTCCACGGGGAAGCATAAAGTTTATTAAAAGTGAAAAACTTAGCTTCTGATTTTATGACTCGTTTGCTATATGATGTAATAAGTTTCTAGGGATATTTTTTACGGTATCCCTGAGTTTTGCAATTTTCCTCGTAATACCCTTTGTTCCGCCGAAAAAACTTCAATTGACTCTAACTTGTATTTACGAATCTAGAATTCAACCATTCTTTTTTCAGAATTCAACCATTCTTTTTTCCAAATTAGTCTTCTTTTCAAGCTCTTCGATTTGATATAAAATATTGTCATGTTCAAAACGCGTGGTTTCAAGTTTTAATTTGTCAAAGTTATTTTGACGAAAAAAATTTGACCAACCATATGTACTAGTCATGAGTTGCGAATTTGGTAAAGTTAATGTTCAAATTGATCGCCTTAACGAGATATACAACTTGGGAAAAACGTTTGTCAATTTTTAAACTCGTAGCAACAAGGAATGATCAGTTAAAGTTTGTTTGCTTGAAAAGAGGGGTATCATGAGTAAAATGACAAACCTTGAGGATACCATGAAAAATATTCCACGTTTTTTTTTTGCATTTTTTTAGTGATTCTATAAAACCAAATTGTCTTGACACACAAATTTAGGAACTTTTTCTCAAAATGGTGTTATTCGCAAAAGTATTTAACGAAATAAGGTTCACTTAAAACTTATTACGCTCTATGGGTCCACGTCACATATTAATTATTCCTCCGATTTTTTTTCTTGAAAACGCTGTCCCCCACAGCGTTTTCCATTCCCCTAATTTCCCCAACCCTTTTCTTCATAAACAACATAAAACCCCCTTTTTTGTTGTAATTTGGAGAGGCTAAACCCAATTGTGGAGGTGGTATAGCAATTATACCCATGTTTAACTTGTAATTTGTGAGATACTCCGTATTAGTTTATGGTGAGGTCAAAATAAATAAAGATAAAAGCTTTGATTGAAGTTGATTTTTTTTTTTTTTTTTTTTTAAACTCTTGATATTGATACAAAGTAGGTTTTTGTAGACTATTAGGATTTAGGAGAGAAGAATAGAGAAATTTTTTTAAGGTGGAAGGGATGAAGAAGAGGGAGAAAACTAAGAAGCAATTAAATGAAGAAAAGGGTTGGGGAAATTAGGGGAATGGAAAACGCTGTGGGGGACAGCGTTTTCAAGAAAAAAAATCGGAGGAATAATTAATATGTGACGTGGACCCATAGAGCGTAATAAGTTTTAAGTGAACCTTATTTCGTTAAATACTTTTGCGAATAACACCATTTTGAGAAAAAGTTCCAAATTTAGGTTCTAAACATGTTTTAGAAATTTGTTAATCGTTCTTTTTAGAAATTAGACTAACTACCTAGCAAGTGAAAAAAAAATTACAAAAAACCAATTTATAATAACTAATTAATAGAAAAAAAAAAAGAGAGAAAAATAAATAAAATAAAATAATAACTAACGAACCTAAAATAGGAGTGAGAAAAATTTAATTTAGGGTTATTATTGTGATTTTGTTAGTCTTATTTTGTACTCGTAAGTAGTTAATCTTATTGTGTGCATTTCATGCACACAATAGAAAAACCCATTACTCAAGAAAATATATCTTATATTGTGACACCGTTCGATCTTACCAAGAAAATAGTCTGTGATTTATAAATATAAGTATATAACTACAGAGCTACTCCGTAATACTTTGTTATGCATGGTAAAAGCTAAGACTTCCTAAATATTTTCTACTCCCTCTGATTCAATAGGTTCTTAACATTTGACCATTTTGTGAGGAGAATTTTGGTCAAACGTTAAGAAACTGTTAAATCGAAGGGAGTACTTTTTAATGTAGTTATGATTTCAGTCTCTTATATAATCAATAATCGTCTACAACATACAGTACATTATTACTCAACATATCGCCGGCCTCTTATAAAAAATACAATTAATATAAATAAGTAATTTTCTAATAAGACAACGTTGTATTCTAAAATCAATATCAAATTCATGCACACACGTTTGTCGATTCCTACCAAAATTCTTTTCATTTGATTGTCCTCTGATTTTGATTCAATGAAATAGACGCTACGGTCGTTAAATTCTATAAAATTTGATACGATAAAATGATAAATCGACTATAACAGCGACTCGAACACTAAAATAATACTCGATGGAAGTTTATATCGTATATCATTGGGAAAAATATAATTATTTTAACTTTTATAAATTTTGAAACGATCAAACAATGGTAGTTAGGGTACTCAATAATAGTTAAAGAAAAATTAGTAGTGACATGCAACTCACAATAATCATTAATTTAATCGTATTTAATGCAATAAAATTTTGTATAATAACGGTTTAAAATAAATATTTGCAATAAATTTCAAATACAATTTTGTTAAATTAGTTCCCTCGTCATCCAAAACTCACAAAAATTCTTCTTCTTCATCTTCCACATGCAGAAAAACATACATATTACTCTTTATTCTTCTATAACTAACAAAATTCCGAAAAATGTAACGTATAAAATGACCATTATAACCCTACTTTTATGGCTGTTGATCAGCTTTAGAGAACAAAAAAGACTAACATGTCCCGACGTAGTCGTCGAAAGGCACATTTACAATGTACAATCCCTAGGGGCTAGACCGGACGGAAAAACTGACTCGACTAACGCATTTAAGGCGGCTTGGGCTGCGGCATGTGACACAATGGACTGGTCCACCATTGTGGTCCCCACGGGTCGGTTTTTGGTCCAAAATCCTATTATATTTTCAGGGAATGGGTGTAAGAATAATAAAACCGTATTTGCTATTAATGGTCTTATTTTGGGCCCGACGGATTACAGGGTTCTCGGGAATTCGACAATGTGGTTGTCGTTCGAGGATGTAGACGGTCTTACCGTCTCCGGTGGGGTGCTTGATGGCCAAGGTGCAGAGGTGTGGGCTTGTAAGAGGTCTGGTTACGGTGGCTGTCCACTTGGTCTCAGGGTAAGTCGATCGAGTACATAAATTTTACGGAGTACTTTTATAATGCGTCAAATATAATTATAAACACTACTCTCTCTATTCTCTCTATTCAATAGTACTCCGTATTTTTATTTATTTTTTTTTTTTATTTTTTTTTTTTTTTTTTGGGTAGAAGGTAAGTTATATTTAGGGTAGTCATAAATTTACGGTCAAAATATACTTAGCCACGGGAATACACTCTTTGTTGAAGAATGGGTCTCACTTTTTTTTTTTGTCCCCCCTTTATTTTTCCGTGGAAGAGGACGTTTATGTCGTGGCATAATAGTAAACGTCGTGGCATAATAGTTGCCCTATATTTAGCTTAGGGATGTCACTGGGGCGGGGCGGGGGTGGAGGAATTGAAGGGTCCCCCGTCTCTGTATCCACGAACTAATTAAAATGCGACATAAGACTAGGGTTTGAGGGGAGGATAATTGTTAGCATGCAAACCCAAGTTCCACATTAATTGAGAAAAGATGAAAGCTCATCTATATAAGTGTTCATCAAATATAATACGGAGTAGTATGATGTCTTTTGGGAAAGAGCCCATGAGTAAATCCGTGAGGGTTTTGATCAAAATGGACAATATTATACTACTCCGTATTATGAACCGTAGACACGAATGCAACACTGACCCAATATTAATCGTCAGTGCTTCTGTTAAATGTCATACATTAGAGAAGTGAGGGTTTTGATCAAAATGGACAATATTATACTATTATGAACCGTAGACACGAATGAAACGCTGACCCAATATTAATCGTCAGTGCTTCTGTTAAATGTCATACATTAGAGAAGTGAGGGTTTTGATCAAAATGGAGAATATTATACTATTATGAACCGTAGACACGAATGCAACACTGACCCAATATTAATCGTCAGTGCTTCTGTTAAATGTCATACATTAGAGAATTGAGGGCGTATTTATACTCAGTAGGATAAATATTACTCCCTCTGTGCCATAATGTTAGTCCCGCTTTGACTTTACGCGGTCTCCAACGCACCTCTTCAACCATATTTTCCATCGCTTATATGCAAATTTTTTTCATTGAAAATAAAATATTATGAAAGATAATTTAATAACGAATGTAAATATCTTATTTTTGTATAACAATTTTGTGTAGATTTTATGTTGTAGACGGTCAAAGTTACGAAACTTTGACTTTCAAAAAGGTAAATGGGACTAATATTATAGAACGGAGGGAGTATCAGATAGGAATCATGTAAGACGTACGTACATGTGTGTTAACGGGCATTTTTCTAGTTACGTAAGGAAAGCATATATAAGAGGTAAATTGGAATTTAGACCAATTCTATGATGAACGTTGATATTAATATATTCACAAAAGTACTCTCACGACGTACTTCGTATAATTAAAATGCCGTCTTATACAATATTTTATGTCAAAAGTGACCAATGTTGGCCTCTTTATCAAATTATTTCAGAATATATGATTATTAGTACATGCATACCATTAATGTGATTATGTGAAGTGAGTCATTATCAAATTATTTTAGAATATATTTTGTAGGTAGATAAAATATTTGACGATACTATATTGAAAGGAATATCAATTCAACTAGAATATTCAAATATGTAATCTTTAATTACAAGGCTTCAATGATACCGTGTTTACTTGTTAAAATATCAACTCAACCAGTTTAAAAAAAAAACATTTCAACCAAAACCTCATAATCAAGGTACCATATCAAGTTCATAAAACAAGAGGGACCTAATATATTACAGTCGCATGCATACAACGGCGAGTAAATTTAAAGAACAAGTCATTAATGTGATTATATTTACAACAATCTAACCACAAAACTGTTGCATATATAAAATGATGAACCAAACAACTCGATCAATACCGCGTGTCAAACCTAAATTCTTCAAGCACGTATTCGCTCTTACAAAGTCGATCTCTATGATTATAATTTGATAGATTTTTAGTACTCCTTCCGTTTCAGTGAATTGTTTACAGTTTGACTTTTTTGTGAGGGAAAAAAAGTCAAACTCTAAACAAACGACTGAGACAGAGGGAGTACTCAATCTCTAATTGATGTTCATTACGCAGTCGATCTCTATGATTATAATTTGAAAGGTACAATAGTAAGTCAAATAAAAGAGTTTGATGTATTGTAGGGAGTAAGATATATACGGTGTATATTTTATTGAAATAGGGATGATTTGCAACATTACTACGGAGTATATACTTAGTATTTAATGACTAGAGTTGTATGTTATCTTGTATTTATATTATGATGTGCATTGCGTATCGTACTTTTACGTACAATATTGTTCTTTCAAATAAAGTGTAATCATTTAATTATTTATGAATTATAATGTTGCTGTAATATGGTGGTATACACAGTCACTAAACTTCATGAGATCAACCAACATTGTACTTGACGGGTTAACAGCACTAAACAGTCCATTATACCATATCGTGATCTATGGTTGCAACAACGTGAAAGTACACGGTGTCACGATCTCAGCCCCAGGCACCAGTCCTAACACAGACGGTATTCATGTCCAAAGGTCGACCAATGTCACCATCTTGAACTCGAAAATTAGCACAGGAGATGATTGCATCTCAATAGGCGCTGGTACTAGCAACCTATGGATTGAAGGGATCCACTGCGGCCCTGGACATGGCGTCAGGTATGCACTATTTTTATATTAAAAGATTATTGATAATATCAAACGAGAAAATTGACAAAAACCACCGTACCGTTTATGTTATTCGCCTTAAAATTAATACCGTAGACTAATAACAACACTTAAAGAATTTTCATTCTTCAAAATTAATACCCTGATACGACTCTAACAAAAAAAAAATAAAAAAATAAAATATGAAAATCTATATACTCGATCTTTTACAATATAATTTGAAATGTTCATATGTGGTACTTAATATTATACTTCGAAAGTGAGGGTGGTGAGATTTAAACCGTGACCTTTGGTTAACAAGGTTCTAATGATACATACTATGTCTTGTTAGAGACTCAAAATCGATTTTATACTCTAACAGTCTAACAGTTCAAAACTTTACCTTAATTAGTCGAACGATAAAATGGAATTCACCTATTTGGTTTTACACAAATTCTTAACTAGAAATTCAGTAAGAGAATCAATTTTGTAAGGAAAAAAACTGCATAAAGAGTAGTCATTTGTGACAAAAAATTTACATTATACTTTTAATTTTGAATATGATCTCATGAATAATATAAATAGTGTTATATCAATTAAACTTTATCGATTTCTTAGATTTCATCGTAATGCTTAATTACTTATCGGCCCTAATGAATTATTTTGGAAATCTACAGTATAGGGAGCTTAGGGAGAAGGCGAAAAGAGGACGGAGTACAAAATGTGACGGTCAAAACATCGACGTTTACAAATGCACAAAATGGAGTTAGAATAAAGACATGGGCAAAACCAAGTAATGGATTTGTTAGAAACGTTCTTTTCCAAAATTTAACCATGGTTAACTCTAAACATCCAATTATTATCATCCAAAACTATTGCCCTCATCACAAAAATTGTCCTAAACCTGAACAGGTATTGTAATACATGTCTCAATCTTTAAATTCATATGCGTTAAATTCAATTCATTTCAGTTCATTTCATTTTAAACTTTTTTATCTGAGCATATTATATTACGGTTAAAATTTTGTTATCTAATCTAATACATATAAAAACACAAACTTGGTGGAGTAACTAGATGCATTGAAATGTTGAACACCTCTCGTCACGCCACGTAGGAAAATTGTGATGTTTATAGCGCCACATGTCAACTTCTTATTTACCCCACCAATAAATATAACCTCTCTCATATTAAGTATTAATATTATTAACATCTCAACTTACATATTATCTAAAATTTATTAGTTGAACCTATTTGTTAAGCGGTATACGAAAAGTCTACTACTAGATACCTTGCATTTCGATTAGAGAATATTATCAATTTGTTTTTGTCGTCCTCACAAAAACGGAAGGAAAAAGTTATAAAAAAAACCGAATATAACATGTATCTTATTATTTGATATAAAACAATGTCATAAATAAGTGTCTTATTCAACAATATTAATATAAATAATTTCTTAAATTAAGCTAATTAAACTATGCAATATACTAGAACCAATGTTATAATAACTTTAATTATGAAAACCTAATTAAATGTTGATTTTATAACAAAAACAATATGTATCCTATTAATTACTGAGATAGATAAAACTTAAAAAAGTCGAGAATTGACGGATGTAATTTACATTTACAAAAGTTTTAAAATAAGGTAAATTAAACATAACTTCCTTTTATACTATTTTTTTTCAAATAACCCCCTATTTGTTTTTGTTTTTTTTTTATAACATAACCACTTTTAAGATATTTTTGTTTCAAAAGCACCCTATCACCAATATATTGTACTTAAAAATTAAATAATTACACCCTTACATAAAGATTTCTCAAGGGGTGTCGACATATTTTAGGTATTGATGGTTGCAAATTGGAAGGGGCGTATCCCAACATGTGTTTGATTGCCATTTATTTCAAATAACAATTTTTGGTGCTGGGAGTGATTTTGAAAAAAAAAAAAAAAAAAGTGTCTTAAAAGGAAAATATGTTGTAAAAAAAATATATCAGAAATTATTTTGAAAAAATAATTATAAAAAACGGTTAGTTAATTAACCCTTTTAAATATTGTATTGTTTTTACGTTCAGTAAAACATGAAAAAAAAAATGATAGGAGATTAAATGTAGTTAGAATTTTGAGATCGATATGATATTGATGTAGAATTAAGTTAGAAGATTTTGAGCAATTTTGATTTTTGTGTAAATTAAAATTATGTGTAAATTATTTTTGATCGTATTGAACAAACTACAATTAAAGCGCTCTGTATGTTGTACGGGAATTAATACTAGTTTATGTATAGAATTTGAAAGTTTTAATTTACTCCACATTTATGATCATGAATGACCAAATTACAATCGTAACAAAATTAAAATAACCCGTATATATGATTGATTAACTACGGAGTAATAATGAACAGGTATCTGGTGTAAAAATTAGTAACGTGACGTACCAAGATATTCATGGAACATCCAGTAGACGAGTCGCGGTGACTTTAAAATGTAGCTCAATGCACCGCTGCACCGGAATAAAACTACAAAATGTGCAACTCACCTACGGCAAGAAACTGGCATCAACATTTTGCATCAACGCAATTGGATCGGTTTCTGGTTCGGTTCAGGCTAAAGGTTGCTTGTGAAATTATTCACCTTCAAATTTCCAAGTACCATATTCGTCAAAATAAATAGAAGATGATACGATTACACTTAGTGTATGAAATCTTCTGTACAACACAAATTATATTCTTACAGTGTCAGAATCTAGCTAGTTATAATTAATTATGTTAGTAAGATGGAAATTAGGAGGGGGAAAGATTGGTAATTTTAATTTTACTTTTAATCATTATTTTTTTTTCCTATTCCATAATACGTTACCAATTTTTTTATGTTGAATATAAAGACCCCAATTTAACCGTACCCAATGTTACAAAACTGAACATATCGATATAGGCATATACAAATTATTGTACGGACTACGGAGTATATGTTATTCCTACAACTTTTATACATTAACAAGTAGTTTCGTGAATGGAGTTAAATAAATTTTGTGAATAGTGTTATGTTATAAATTAGATTGAAGGAAAATAGTACGGAGTATAATTTTATCGCGGGCATTATTATATCAGCGTCATAATGAACTACGGAGTAATTTTTCTGTTAACAAGGCTCTTTTAATACTCTAATAAAGACAAATTTTCGTATGCAATACCTAAGCAAGAAGACAAACAACAAATATAGTTGAGATAAATAGCATAATTTCACAAGATTCATTATATTCAGGACATTTTTGTTGGAAATAATTTCATCCAATTGAATTGAATTGCGAACAATGTCGCAACAAGTTTGCTTGGTTGGAGGATCAAATGGACAAAGTCTGTCCCCAAAATTTCTTCAGTAGCGAAGATAATTTTTAGAGCATAATAATCAAAATAATAGTCCCTTTGATTCAGTTATTTATTTATTTGCCTTTCTATTTTGGGTAGAGATACAAATTGATGATTTTCTTTGTATAAAATTATTTTTCAATTATTCGAAATTGGTTAAAAGAGAAGATAATAGTTGTATCTATCTTAATTTGCTGAAATAATTGATCAAAAATTGTTTAAGCTGTATACAAACGTTGATATAAATTCCGTCCCAATATAGAAAGGTAAACAAATGACTAAAACAGATAGAATATGTATTATAGGGGTAACAAACATAGTATGCTTTTGTAGATTTTTCTTGAGTTTTGAATAATATATGTTACCCTTTGAACCTATTTGTTAATTACTACGTAGCTTTAGTATGGGGCCACCATATGAAAATCAATTAAAATGATCAGTGTTATAAAGAAAAACATCTTTTATATTATGGATTTTAATTTCTAACCTATGCCCATATTGGACATAGGTTAAGCACATCAATTTTGCTATAACTACCTTGATTAATGAAAAAAAAAAATTACATACATACATTATTTTAGTGTTAATTATTTTGGGTAGAGTTAAATTTAATTAAAGAACAATTGAGCAAGATATATCGGAAGGCCCATACACCCTACTTCATGGTGATAATGTTGGGATTTGCATGAAAATTGGGACGTTAATTAGAAGCAACCTAAAGGAAGTTGGATAACGCCATTTACTTGTACATGTAAGCAACTAAAATGTACTTCCTCCATTTTTCTGGATTCTATACATTTGTTTTTTGCACGTACGTCGATGCACGTTTTCTTTTGTTTATATCTTTAGTTACATAATTCCAAAAATTATAAAATTTAAATATTAATAATGCTCTCGGAAATGCAATTAAAACAAGATCTCACATGACTATTTTTTATTTCATATATTAGACGATATATCGAAGATTCTCCTCACTTGTGAATAGTGTCCAAAAAGCAAATGTATAGAATCCAGAAAAATGGAGGAAGTATATATGATGTCAATAATTCAACTTAATCCATACAAAAAAACAAAAAAAAAAGATACACATGTTGACAAACAACCGAAACTTATGATCACATAATTGTTTCGATATTTTAATTCATTTTATGTTAGTTAGTTTTTGTGCGTAAACGGGTTAACGGTTCCAGTGATGTCTTACCGTGAGAAATCTAGTCAAGACTACTTTCCCATGATATCATATGTCTATATGCCGAGATACATTTTGCAACGTTAATATACGTAGTTATATATTGTTACAAATTATTTAATTGGATATTTATTATACTTCATTTAATATAAGACAAATCAAATAAATACGCTCATTACTATATTCTCGCTTATATATTTCATACAATCATAAAAATTATACATCCTTTTTTTTTTTTTTTGAGCAAGATAAAAATTATACATCCTTTTAAATAATGTTAAGTAGTGTTATAAGGGAGTTGACTTGAATAGAGAGTAGTTAATTTAAAACCAATCACACAAATAATTTAGTAATTACTCATTTTGTGCGAGTGAATTATTTACAAATGTTTCAACAAAGAATTTGTGGTGTGTGAATAATGTGTAAGGATCCTCTCCATTTGTTGAAAAGAAATGGACATCCATTTCTTTTCAATGGTGGAGATCGGATCTTGGAAAAATCTAAGGGTTGTAATTATTTGGTAAAAATAATGTTTTAATGAAGGAGAGAGAAAATATATTAAAATATTGATGTATTAGAGAGAAAATGGAGAGAAAGAAATGGAGAGGATCCAAATTGGTGAATAATGTATTTTTTTTTTTTACATTAATAATGTCTTTACGTTTATTTTGTAGATTTAAAAATATATCAATTACAAGAATGAGACATATTAAAATTCTTTTTTAATACGGAGTACTTACTAGCTATAAATGAAAACGAAACGTTAGTTTAATTATATTTGAGAAAAGT
The DNA here is from genome assembly GCA_023091065.1 of Dianthus caryophyllus. Classification (NCBI taxonomy): domain Eukaryota; kingdom Viridiplantae; phylum Streptophyta; class Magnoliopsida; order Caryophyllales; family Caryophyllaceae; genus Dianthus; species Dianthus caryophyllus. Next base: position 35,454,083 of record CM041519.1, read on the forward strand.
TAAGAAGAAAACAGAGACATTTAAATTGAATTGGAATGAGGAAAGTACGATATGTCAAAGTTTTTAAATTAGCTCGAAATAAATTCCACAAAAATGATAATTCTCGAGAGTACCGTAAAATATATTCCAATCTTATTTTATGATTTCAGGTTTACAATGAGAAATTGAGAATTAACCTACCCATACGGGTAGTTCATTATCAACTAATTTTTAATAAGTGCTAATTCACCCATCAAATTAGTAGTAGTCTTCAACTTAAATAAATTATGGGTTTGTTTACGACTTTTACTTTGATACAAACAACTTATATTAGGCGTCTATCTCTTATGTTTGGTTAGTTATACTTGTACGTACGATCTATATGTCATGGGAGCATAATTTTTTTATGTTCTAATGCATTTTTAACATGTCGATTTGACTTTGTTTATTTTAGAATACTCGAAGACTAAGACCAAACATAAAAGCCGAGTTGGATCAGAACTAATTACGAATAAAAGAAAAGTTCAATTTCAGATCAGAAGTTTTGCCATGAGGTAATTTTCCTGTAAGGCACAACTTACATAAAATTAATGTGAGACCAAAGTACAAATTGCAGTTAAAAGGGTACAAAATCATGAAACAAATCTACTAAAGTCACTTACAGAGTTACAGGGGTACTAAAATAAATTTAGTAACAATTAATCATAATTATCACTTAAATAGTACAGAAGCTAAATATAAACGAGTACAAATGAGGTGGACTTACAATAACTTAATGTAAGTCTTGACTTACACAAGAATTTGTGGGTTAATTATTATTATTGCATTTGAATTGGGTTAGAAACTTAGAATAGCTTAGGTGAACTTCGAATCTGTTTGTTCAACAGTCATCTTTTGTACTCCCTCCATTCCACTTTACTTGTCCCCTTTTATTAAAATGTTAGATTTAAGAAACTTAGAAAAAAGCCACAATCAACCCTTAATTTTCATAACATTTACATATAATTCCAAATTTACCCTTATACACTAATATGGGTGGGAGACTTCAAATGTAGCCTTCAAATAAAAACACAACTGCATTTCTTGGGCGAGTTAATCTGAGGGTAATTTAGTCATTTTTTCAAAGGGGACAATTAAATTGGAATTTTTTTAAAACCAAAAGGGGACAAGTAAAGTGGAATGGAGGGAGTAGTTCCTAATCACGTACTACTTCAATAATTTGAATGATCAAATTCAGGTCGATCAAACTAATCAATATAATAGTTTCAATTGTATAATTTTATAAACTTGATTTTTCTTTAGATCGTATTAAATCTCAAGAATATTATCGTGAATAACTTTTTTACGAGGTTTTACCATAACACAACCGTAGAAAAATAAATAAAATAATAAGGATTGAGAGAAGGGGAATGAAATTGGGCGATAATCAAGCAAATGTCACGTAACATTCCATTAATTCCCACGTTCCACCAAATGACTTTGATCATTATTACTACTCCGTACTGTATTACATATATTTACAATTTCTCTGTCTTTATATTTCAACTCCTATAATGTCAATATGTCATGTTGTTATTAGTTGATCATCCTCCTTAATTATTATTCTATGGACTTCTGCCAATTTTTTTATTATTTTTATGGTCAATTTTAATGCAATTTGCTATAAATTATCATTAATTATTCCTCTTTCACATTCTTCGTACGTACTTGGAACATCTTTGTACGTACTTCTAATAGAGCAGTATACTTTGAATATCGATTTAAGCTTTTTTTTTTATTTGTTTCTTCCGTCTCATTGATTTGTTATGTTTACTTTATACACATTTATCAATGTAGGTAAAAAAAGTAGAAGCAAAAATAAAATAATAATATAAGTATAATGAAGGTCCCACTAGATCAAATTTAATCAATGTAATTGATTGAGAAAGTAAGGGTCCACTTTCCACATGGCTTAATAAAGGTCTTTTATAAAAATGTAAACAAATGACGCGTACACTCCAAAATGAAAAAGGTAAACAAATGAGCGAAACGGATGGAGTATATACATATATAGAACTAAATTTATAGGAGCTGAAATCACGTTTCGTGTGTAAATTCTTTTGTGTGTAAAATCATGTTTGTCTTTTTTTATTTTTTATTTTTTATTTTTTTTAGAGCTGAATACAAAATGAGCTAAACTTATAAAAATTGAAATTAAATTCAAAGAACATGCATTGTCCTAAAAAAAAATTAAAAAATAAATAACATGCACTGTCTTACTATTTTAATTTTAAAAACTTAGAAGTTAGTAACTAGTGTATCAAAACTCCTTCGTACTCCGTATATCTTAACCTAATTTTTTTTTTTTTTACATCAACAGTTATCTAAAATGTACCTTAAGAACATATGTAATGTTTAAACAATATCAACAAGGTAACTAGTGTATTCAACTTTTTTTTTGTATCATATCTATTCAACTTTAATTTGTAATTGTTAAACAATTCAGTTAACTATTCTTTTCAAGTACTCCGTACTTTTTTACTAGTTTTAATAATTTTAGTACGTAACTTTTATCAAAAATATTTTTATTCTATACGGTCATAATTATTGGATTCACCAAAATAACTTATTTAATAATGTTTGTTTATATATACAGTTGTCAATACCTAAGTTTTTGTTGTACATATACTATAGTTGTATTTTACAACTATTTTACCCCGAGTCTATACCAATGGTTAATGGAGTTCGAATTATCTGTTCTATTTTAATCTATTATCTTGTATCCAACTTAATTAACCATAATGGTATCACATAAATGTTTGTACTGTTGGAAAAATATATAATGAAAGGTACAATGTGCTAGGCAATTAATGAGAATGACTCCAATGAGATACTGAAATTTAAGTTTTTTAAGACCAACATCCAAAAAACCTATGTTTCGAGGTAGGTCAATATTGTATTGTTTTAGACACTTATACTTGTATTGTATGTAAATTTTTAGTTTATTGAGAGATTGTTCTAGCTAATAAAATAGACTAAATATGACTTTATATTAAAAAAAAAAAAAAAAAAAAAAAAAACCTTCAAAGATTAATACTTTTTTTTATAAATAAAAATATAATGCATTATCCTTTTTCATATCTACGAAAAGCCTAATTATCAAGGATGTCTTAGCCTAATGGTTAAGGTTGAGGTATTAGTGACGATAAGCTAGTCACACACACGTTCAAAGCCCTCTTCCCCGTTGTATTGCCCTCTTAACTCATATTAGACCAAAAAAAAAACACTATGAAAAACCTAATTACCAAGGGTTTCTATACAATTATTATATACGCCGTATAATATAATAGGATTAATTGTGAACTTTCACTTTTTCTAAACATGATATTTATTGAAAGCTCTCACTTGTTCAATTTTTTTTTTTTTTTTGAAAAATGTCCCATCTTTTGTGAACAATTTTTTAAAAACTCCTACTAGAACCTCATTTTTACCAGGCCATAATAAACGACTATTTTGACTCATGAAAAAATCAACTTCTCGCTTTATGTTTTCATATCTTGAGTTTCCGTGGACTCATGAAAACAATCTTCATATTCACAAAAAATAGCATTTTAGTCGGAGTTTTTATAAAAATGTTTATAAAAGGTGAAATTTTTTAAAAATAATTATAAAATGTGAGAGTTTTCGAAATCTTGGTTATAAAAGGTGGGAAATATCAAATTACCCCATATAATAATACTAGTAGCAATATTTTTGATACCTCATTTAAATAGTGATAGTTATTAAATAGATAATAATAATAATAATAATAATAATAATAATAATAATAATAATAATAATAATAATAATAATAATAATAATAATAATAATAATAATCATCAAGCTTTATGGTTAAAATGTTTGATACTATAAGACAATTATTAAACACTATACAAAGTTCTAATAATTACCACACTCAAATAAATAAATAAAAAAAGACAAAAACACAAATGCCAACATAATGGTAATTTATTATTTCGCTAAAATAGTTTATACTTTCCGTATTTCTCACCTTTTAATTATCGTTTTTAAAATATCGTGATTACAATAATAACTTAAAATGTAATCTAATCGCACCATTATTCGAAAGTAACCAACAATAAAATTTATGATGATTGATTCAGTTACTCTCCTGTGAGGATACTCACATTAAATAACTGTGAGATCAAAGTACAAAATGCAATTAAAAGAGTACAAAAGTATGAAATAAATCTACCGAAATCACTTACAGGGGTACTAAAAAATTCAATGACAGTTAATCGGAATTATCACTTAAATAATACGGAGTATAAAACTATACTCCGTATAATCAAGTATAAATGAGACGGACTTACAATAACTTATTGTAAGTCTTGACTCACAAAAATTGGTGTGATTGTATAGTTTCTTTTGTGAATAGTAGTGTTTCTATTTAAATATAATATAAGCAAAAGGTCTCATGAAACACCGTCGATCTGGCACTTAAATTGTATGAGATTAACCACCCCAACATTAAAAAAAAATAAAAATAAAAAAAAAAAAAATTATACTCCGTAATTAAAAGAAAAAAAATAACTTTTTGTGAGAAGTTTCACGATAACATTATCGTGAGACCTTCTCACACAAATAATTACATTTGAATATAATAATACGGAGTAGTAGATTATCATGCCAACATCACTTGCTCGGCGATGATTGATTGTTAGGGGTTTGGATCCAAATGTACTAATCCCTCGTCTCACTCAATTGTTTACATGTGAATTTTGAACATTATTTAGAACTGATAAGAACTGTTCAAGTAATTTCATACGGAGTATATATTACGCAAAATATAGTCATATCATGTGATATATTGTTAGATTCGCCTCTATTTGCAGTTCGCACATTAACACTATCAAATTTCTGTAAAATTTGTAATTACGTAACTCAAAGTATTCAGTATAGCAAAACTTATGTTAACAAATGTGTAGAAGGCAAATTTAAATAATTGACCGGGACGGAGGGAGTAATTTACAAGGTAAAATTAAATGAATTTCATTTTAGTAATTGAAACGAATTAGAGATCGATCACCTTAAATCCCGGTTACTTTACATTTATCGTTTTGCACTAAATCGGTCTCGACCGATTCAGTTTCTCAATCCGGGCTAATTTTTGTTCACTCTCAATTTATTATGGGACATGATATTATAAGATTTATTTTTTCTGATTAAAAGACATCCAACTTTTCAACTTTTATTTAATTATAAAGTATAATTATTATTTATTATAAATGACATCAAAAGGAAACCAAAGTGCGTTATAAAAATGGTTCATCTTAACCTCCAATTAACTTGATGTTCACGTTGGAAATACGTATTTGGGGAATAAAGACAAAATAAGAGAACGTACAATTCTTGTGTACAAAGCAAGTTCTTATAACATGGAAAAAACAGTATACAACATACTTTATTTTACTTTCATAACCTTTTTTTTATTTTTTTTTTTTTATTTTTTTTTTTTTAATCTTTTCATTTCATTTTTTTTGCGATCTTTTTACGTCATTCGACTCATTTCCACTTCTCTTCTCTCCCATTCTTGCTACAAAATGGACTATGTAACATTTTGTGTTTAATTTAAATGATATTGCTATTTTTTTTTTTTTATTATTATTTTTTTAATATGAATCTACTTGCTAGACATGTATTAAGGACATAGGGATTAACATTTTTAAAAAAAAATTCATATTGAGTTTCTTGCTTGTAACCATTTAGTACATATGCATATTGTGATTATATTCTATAACAGCCCGTATGCGTATAAGATACAACGATTAATAAAATTATTCAACAACTTATTTGATGATACCTCATAAATACTTCTATCAATCCTTTAATTTGATATAAATCATCATACACATATAGTGCGTGGTTGTATGTTTAACTTAGGCTTATATTATAGGTAAATTCATAACTTATACTTACTTTATAACCACATTTCATGACTTATACCTACGTAATTTTTGCTCCATATCTTATACCTAATTGACTATTTTCATTCATAATCTATACCATTAATGAATTTCGACAAAAAAAAAGACACGAACTTCCCGATTTGCCTTTCTTTAATGACGTTGGTATTTCTACCCACTTCCTTCCCTTCCTTCACATTCTACCAAACTAGCCTCCAAATTCCCTTCAAAAAATTACTCTGAAAATTTCCCCACAAATTAATTTCCTTTTAATTTGTTCATGTTTCCCTACTTTTTGTTGAAAACTGTGAAGAGTCCCTTATGATTCCCACATGTAAGTCCCACATCGGTTGTGGAGATGAGAAATGTGCACCTTATAAAGCTTAAGGGTTACTCCTCATATTGCTAATTGGTTTTAGGATGGAACCCCTTGGGCCTAAGAGGCCGGTGGGCTTTCTCTCTACCACTAGTGGGTGTGACCGGGCCCGTCTCTGATTTCACATGGTATCAGAGCCCATGGTTATATCCTGGGTCTCTTTGATATGAAATCGGGTCAATTATATGCCGCTGGATTAAATGGGTTACACGTTATCTCGTGTTTGTTAATATAAAAATCACCCGTTTGGGCTCCACTATAAGGCTTATTAATGGGATTACATGTGTGGGGGGAGTGTGAAGAGTTCCTTATGATTCCCACATGTAAGTTCCACATCGGTTGTGGAGATGAGAAATGCGCACCTTATAAAGCTTAAGGGTTACTCCTCCTATTGCCAATTGGTTTTAGGATGGAACCACTAGTGGAAAAAGCCCCAATAGTGGCGGTTTGAAGTACCCTATTGTGGCGGTTTTGGTACGACGTATACAGGGGGGACGTATATATTATTCGTGTCGGTTTTAGTTAGAAACGACACTATATATTGAACATACAATGGCGGTTTTTTTAAAAACCGACACCAAAAATGTCAAATAAAATGGCTGTTTTAGTTAAACCCGCCACTATAGATCTAATGAAAGTTGTCTATTGTGTCGCTTTTGGCTTAGAACCGCCACAAGGGATTTTTTTTTTAAAAATATATTTAATTATTTCGTTGCCTATATTCGTAATTCCTACAAACATCAACACAATATCCAAACAATAAAATGCAAACATATATAACCACAATCTCCCAAAGTACTAATATAAATGATAAGGATACGTCAAAGCTCAATGTAGGTCAAATACACATAAATAATAGTGTAACTATCACAAAAACAAGTTAGATGAATTAACTAAGCCATTTCTATTACGCTACACCTACAAACAACCTGGTTTGAGCTGGTTAAACTCTTTAAAATCACCTACACATATCGTCACCTTGGGTATAATATAATGCACCTGCAAAAAGTTTAAATGAGATCATGTAAGAAATTGCAAGCGGGCAATTTTAAATTTAAAAAAAGAATTAAATGTAACAAGAGGAATACGATAGCACAATAATTTAGAAAATAACTTAAGACCAACCACCAAGAGCACCCATTGTACTGCAAAATGCACGTCAGAAACACATATCATGATCAACAAGTATACATACGAAAAGCGAAGAAGCAGAAAATACAAATCAAACTAATGTGCAATACTTCCAAGATGTTCATCAGAAATATATGCTAAACAATTTTCCAATTCCGATGAAGACAGGTCTAATAGAACTGTTAACAAATAATCAAATGCTAACTCAAGGAAGACAATTGAGTTTGATGTATAACTTTACCTTACTGTTGACCCGTCTTTTTATCAGTAAGAAGAACAACCTCAACAACGTTTCCAAACTCTTCAAACACATGATACACCTAAGCATCACATAAGAGGGGAAAAAAAAAGATGATAACAAATCAGCACATAAAACATCATTCTTGAGGAGATGCTGAGAGTAATTTCTTAACCAAACAAAGAAATCTGAGAAGTGTTACATTGTTACTGACTTCCAACACAAGAAAGATAAAAGAGACGCAACAACATCATACGATAAGAATGAGTAATGAGGTAAACGAAAAACTTCATATCCCTTACTATTGTTGTAATAAAGTCAAGCTCTTGCAAAGTTAAAACCGCTAAATTTCAGACATCAACCACTATATTAAGCGTAGCCAACATCTAGCAACATGTAATGTGCAATATACGTGGAGCAAATCAGAGAACAGTTCAATTCTACAACCTCAACAACGAGGAATGATTTGCCTCGGTAAAGAACTTATAATACTTTGAATTCTCAATACCCAAAGAATCGACAAGAATCTTTGTTTCACATTCACCATATCATACTCCCTCTTTCCTACTATTTTCGTCCAGGCGACACTTTATCCAGTATAATTTTTTAATCTGTGAAAGAGATCTATACTTTCAAATACAAAAATTTGAACGACATTTGTGAGAAGGATCCTGAATCAAAATTGGGTCGATAATTTGCATAATGTCGTCAAAGGATCCTGAATCCCGTCAGTGGCACGTGTAGGTTTATATCCGTATATAGACCATTAAATTCACAGGATTATAATGAAAACTTTTATAAGATTAATGGTCATAAAACAAAATTGCATAACGTAATAAAGAGATTAAGAATCAACCTTTAATCCTTGCAAAAAGGCCTAAGAATAATACCAAAATTATGGTATCTCCTAATACTCTCACCCAAGATGTATTTGTGATATGCCCTTTAGTTGCTAGAATAATTAGAGAGAAAACAGTTTTCTTTTCTTGAGATTTTGTGTTGTGTATGAATGAATGAATTAGGAAGAAAATTAGAGTAGAAATAGAAAGCAAATATACTCCTAATTACACTCCTAATGGCCGGCCAAAACAAGGGTATTTGGGGAGATTAAAAACTCCTCAAATATCTATCTTATTGACCAAGAAATTTTATCTAGATAAAAATAAATCTAGACCCTTACATTTTTGGTCAACTTAGCTTATAATATAATGCAATTCATTAATAGTGTCATCTGTATGGACCGACTATAATATGTTATAAATATCCTTATATTTATAATTTACTAATTAATTATAACGGTTTATATTTAATTAGCTTGCATTATATATGACAATTAAATATAACATTTTATATTCAATTCACGAATTACATTTAACTCGTCTCAGCTAATATTATTTAATCTGTATTAAATAGCCGTACCATCATTTTACTGACTAACATTTTAGTCAGTAATATCATCACTCTTGACTAACATTTTAGTCACATTTGACTAACCTTTTAGTCAACAACACTAACTATTGTTTAGTCATTAAGTAAGGCATCAATATGATCATTTTCTCAAAAATCATATTTCTCAAACACATCCTTTAGGTGTGACTCTTAGGGACGATTGATCACCGCCATCTGTATGACAATAACGTCAAACTTATCTAGCAAGCCAACCGTTATTGGTAAACGTTAATCAGCGATTAAATACAAAATGTACCTGTGTACCTTTAGAGATTTATTTATGTTATTGCACTCACTTTGTGGAGGACACTAACCCCAACAATCTCCCACTTGTCCGCATACAAGTGTAGGTGCGATAACCGATTCTCATATCCATAATAAATTTCTCCCACTCAATGTAAACCAATTTGCAAAGTCCGTACTTTCAAAGGTCGTAGTTCATGGCGATCGAGAATCAAGAGTGGTTTCCCAGGCTAGAGTAACTCAACCGATAAGCGAATCAACATTCGAGCATGGCCATGCATTTTCGATTCTGACTCCTCGAGTGGCCACGAGAATAAATATTATAACTCGATAGAAGTTTGGATATTTCCCTCAACTCGAATCCTGCGGATGTAGCGCGACATGAAATGACCAGTGAAAATCGCAGCGCTTTATTACGATCGTAGTGAGAAAGAAACCAAAGTCACCCAAAATCGCCTTAATCTCGAGGCGGTCGATAGTCAAAAGAATCGACTCTAGGAACACTATGGATGTCCTATCCACGACCAGGCACCTAATGTTCTGAAACATTTAGGACTCCATGTAGTCGTCACAAAAATTTGTCCTGCGCGATGTCAGTAAACCCGCATCTGTGATCGATCAGTCAACAGTTTGACTTATGGCTCGTTGAACCCACCATCAATCGACGTCACAAAATGATTGCCAGAGTTATCAGCTCATGTAGGCAAGCACGGACCAAAACAAAATATAAAGCGATTGATTCACTTTGAGGTGTTCAACGTTATGCCTGACAACCTCATGAAAAACAATATATATAACAAAACGATGATTTTATTAGAAGTTTTGGAAATACAAGTGTCAAATCCATACAAACAACTAATACAACTCAGGAACACGCTTAATTCCCATGGATTTAACGTGCCCTTCATGCTTATCTTGTCTCAACGGCTTAGTGAGAGGATCTGCTATGTTATCATCCGTAGCAATCTTGTCAATCACTATCTCCTTCTGCTCCACGTAATCTCGGATCATGTGAGCCTTCCTTTGCACGCGTCTGAGACTTGTTCTTTGGACTTTGGCTCCTTCGCTTGGAAGATGGCACCACTATTGTCGCAATAGATGGTGATCGGGTCATTCGAACTTGGAACTACAGTTAGTCCTTGTAAGAACTGACGCATCCATATAACTTCCTTCGCAGCCTCTGAAGCAGCATAGTACTCGGACTCAGTCGTGGAATCTGCTATAACTGTTTGTTTGGAGCTTTTCCAGCTGACCGCAGCGCCATTAAGAGTAAAAACGAATCCAGATTGAGATTTCGAGTCATCTCGATCCGTTTGGAAACTAGCATCTGCGTAACCGATTGCGCGATAGCTCGATGTGTCTCCTCCATAAGTCAATACCCAATCTTTAGTCCTCCGTAGGTACTTAAGAATGTTCTTTCTGACCATCGATTGTGTTTCACTGGATTGCCTTAGTATCGACTCGTCATACTCGATGCATATGCCACGCGTCGGACGTGTGCATATCATGGCATACATGATCGATCCTATTGAAGCATATGGAATCCGACTCATGCGCTCGACCTCTTCCGATGTCTTTGGTGCTTGAGCTTTACTCAAATGCACCCTCGAGATCATTGGAAGGTTCCCTCTTGGAGTTGGTCATCTTGAACTTTGTCAAGAATCTTATCTATATAAGACTCTGGTGAGGGATAACATCCGTCGTGATCTATCTCTATAGAATCTGAAGCCCCAAAATACGTTGTGCCTCACCCGGATCTTTCATCAGGAAATGGTTCTTTAACCATACTTTTACCGAAGTTAAGAGAGGTATGTCATTCCCAATCAAGAGTATGTCATCGACGTCTGATTAGGAAGACAATCTTGCTCCCACTCGACTTGATATATAGGCATGGTTCCTCGGCCGATCGAGTGAATCCATTCTCCTTTATCACTTGGTCGGCGATGATTCCAACTCGTGAAGCTTGCTTAAGTCCATAAATGGAGCGCAAAGCTTGCAAACTTTCTTAGGATTTTTAGGATCAATGTAACCTTCGGGTTGTACCATGTACAACTCCTCCTCCAAATAACCGTTTAAGAAGGCGGTTTTCACATCCATTTGCCAAATTTCATAGTCATGAAATGCGGCGATCGCTAAGAGAATCCGAATGGAACGAAGCATGACTACGGGTGCAAAGATCTCATCATAGTGCAACCCTTGCACTTGAGTGAAACCCTTTGCCACTAGTCGTGCCTTGTATATATCTGGTTGTCCTTCTACAGATCGCTTTATCTTGTAAAGCCATTTGCACTGAAGAGGCCTAGCCTTATCAGGTAAGTCAACCAGATCCCATACATGGTTCTCGTACATCGAGTCCATCTCGGATTGCATGGCTTCTTGCCAAAGCTTTGAGTCAGAACACGTCATGGCACCTTTATAGGTTACGGGTTCGTTACTCTCAAGTAGTAAAACGTCGTCTCTCCCATTCTCCTCGACTATACCGATATATCGATCTGGAGGAATGGATAGTCTACCCGACCACGGGTTCCAAAGGGACATTAACCGGCCAGGCGTAGAAGGAGCGACTTCCTCCATTGGTTGCTCGGTTGGTTCAGAATCTCAGACGGATCGAAGGTTCTATTACCTCTCTCTTGTCTTGAGAAACTCTTTCTTTAAGAACGTCGCACTAGCCGCAACAAAAACTTCGGTGTTCGGTGGCGAATAGAAGTAATGACCAAACATTCCTTTTGGATAACCAATAAAGTATGTCTTGGCCGATCGCGGGCGAGCTTATCCTCGTGTCTCCACTTGACATAAGCTTCGCCCCCATAGAATAAAGGACAAGTTAGGGACCGTTCCTTCCATAACTCGTATGGAGTCTTGTCTACGACTTTAGGCGGACTTGATTAAGTATAAGAGCGGTGACAAAAGAGCATAGCCCCACGATGAGTCGGTACTACCGTGTGACTCATCATGGATCGAACCATATCAAGTAATGTTCGATTCCTGCGTTCGGACACACCATTCAGTTGTGGTGTTCCGGGTGGAGTTAACTGTAATACTATCCCGCCGTCTTTCAGGTGCTGGTCAAACTCATCTGACAGATATTCGCCACCACGATCCGAGCGTAGTGCTTTTATCTTTCTATCGGTTGGTTCTCAACCTTATTACGGAATTCCTTGAACTTGTCAAAGGACTCACTTTTATGCTTCATTAAGTAGACATGTCCATATCTACTCAAATCGTCCGTGAAAGTGATAAAATACCTATAGCCGTCTCTGGCGTTGATTGACATAGGTCCGCACATCGGTATGTATGAGTCCTAATAGGTCGGCCAGCGCATTTCAACACCTATGAAGAAATTTCGAGACGTTTTGCCTATAAGACATGATTCGCACGTGCCAAGAGTTTCATAGTCAAATGGGGCTATTGTCCCACTGTCAATGAGCTTTTTCACGCGTTTCTCATTTATGTGTCCCATACGGCAATGCCATAAATACGTTTGATCTTTGTCACCAACCTTTGCTTTCTTGTTACTCACATGCATGATTTACGTGGTTTGATCTAAAACATAAATTAGTTCATGGAAACTTGACTTTACCATAAATCATATCGCTTCAATGAGAAAATACAATATTATTCTTAATTGAAAATGAAAATCTTTCTTTATCAAGAACGGATACGAAATAATGTTTTAGATAAACTAGGTACATAATGTGATTATTGAAATAACTCAAATCCACTTGGGAGTTGAATTACATATGTCCCTACTGAAATGGCAGCAACTCTTGCTCCATTCCCCACTCGCAGGTCTACATCACCTCTTGCCAGAGTTCTGATGCTTCTTAGGCCCTGCAAATGATTGCCTGAGATGAGAACCACAACCCGATTATCAAGTACCCAAGTTCCAAACTTGCATGGTTAATCTCAATCATATGAATAAAAGAAGACATACCAACAGAGCCGACGCGGCTGATTTTATGTCCTCAAAGATACACGGGACGATTCGCCTCCAATGCCCAGACATGTGGCAATGGTGGCACTCCCTGCTCTGCTTTGCTCTTGCCTTGCCTTGTGAGCTACCGCTAGACTCACCAGGCCCACTCTTAGTAACCATCGGCTTCTTGAATTTCGGCTTCCCTACGGTTAGGTTAGCGGAGTCTTACCACTACCCTTCTTGTTCCCAATCATGAGAACATCTTGCTTCGCGTGCTCCCACTCAACTTCGATCACTCCGCCTGCACGAGGTGAATGTAGTTCATGCGCACTTTCTCGCATGTCATTCATGTAATAGTTTGCCCTAAAGAGGCATACCCATCATGAAGAGAGTGAAGCACTCGATCAATGATGATCTTCTCATCGATCGTGCAACCAAGCTCCTCCAATTTCTCAACGTTCGATCATGGCGAGAAGGTGTGGACCAACCGGTTGGCCCTTTTCGAGTCTAGCTTCAAAGAAGCGAGTAGTATACTCGTAACTCTTAATTCTCTGAGCTTTCGAGAATTCCTTAGTAAGTGGTGAAAACCTTGTTTGCACCTTGGGTAATGAAACGTCTTTGCAAATTGGGTTCCATTGCATAGATGAGTGCGTTCAGAACGCACCCGCTTCCATCATGAAATCGTTGTAAGCAAAAGTTTGACCTTCTTACGCATCGGGGTGGTAGAGCGGCGGTGGCTCGGTCAAGTACTTGAGCTTCACGTCGGCAATGGCAAGATTCGTAACGCGACCTCCCAATCGAAAAATTTGACCCATCACTTTTCGGTCGAGTTGGTGATTCATGGTGCCCATGAAAATTCTAAGCCATGATTCTCGCAGAGTGTGGCACTTGGCATTGGTTAAATGTCTGCGGACGACCATTTGTTATAGTAGTTATATCTGTATATAACGATTCGAAGCTGTGAAAAGAAAGAAGAAGAGAAAAGATTAGAAATCATGGTTTTAAAAGTTTAAGTCATAAAACAATAACGATTTAATGCAATGACTCGTGCACTTATATAATCGACCTCCCTCGAGAATTACATAAGCGATCCCAAGACTCAATTTCTTTAAATTGATAAGCCAACTGCTTAGCTAATTCTCTTTGTTAGAATTCTTGGTCGATAGATTTCAGTAAATCCTATCTATTAGTCCACCATACCTTCGAGATATTACTCGAACCACAATGTTGAGATAAACTAAGTCGACAGCCACTACTTACCCAACGTAGAAGGGGTCATATTATGCCTACCGACGAAGAAGGGATTCATAGTGGTTCGACTTATAAAGACTAATTCTCAATTTCAGTTTTAGAGGAAGATCCCATCAACTCATTTTAATTCATTTTAAGTGAACTAATATCTAGCATTATCGTGAATGATTAAATTGAGGTGATAGCCCTAAACGAATGACATCCGTATGTCAATGATCTAGGATGCAACTATATGATCCATTTTCATGCATATTAGGTGGTTTGGTTTAGTTTAGGCGGAATATGATGCTACTATCTAACGTGAATGCAATAAAAACGGTTAAGCAAAACGCAAAAATGGAAAAACACCTAGTGTGGCCTATCCCTATGAAAATAAAGACAATACAAAGTGGAATCCAACCAAGGACCCTAAGCAGTCTTCATTCTTCATCTTGGGCTTCAAGTGGGAGTCCATCTTGAATCTTCATCTTGAATCTTCTTAAAATTACATTTTTAAATTACAAAATAAACCTATTTACATTCTAATTCAAAATATGCCAAAATTAAAAATATTACAAGATGGGAGATTCGAGATCTCAAAAATACAACCAAAATTGTGTTTCCTTCATTACGAAAACACAACTTTCTAAGGCCACACTAGTAAATTACAACCGATTGTACAATTTTAATGCGTAAAATAAACCATTCAAACCATTCAAACACAAAATATAGCATCAACTAAACAAATTAAAAACAATGCATACGAATTGATTTTAATCCAAACCACCCTTTTAAATGATTAAAATTATGCAACAATTCCTTAATTGTTCATAATATCTTTTAATCAAAAATAATCCAAAACCAATTTATATTATCCTTATAACATAAATTAGATCAAAAATATCTTAAACCTTTTTAAAATATTAGGTATCATAATTATTGTGAACTGCTTCACAATAACACAAAATTATATTATCTTAATAATATAACAAAATAATTTCCAAAAATAAAATTTCCAAAAAATTAAATAGGAAAACCGAAATTAATAAAAAAAAACAATATTACGGCCAAAAATTACAATTGCCGAATTAATAATTTTTTTTTTTTTTTTTAATTTTCAATAATTGGTTTCGGCCAATTTAATTAAAAACAACAAAACAAAATTTTAATGAATTAATTTCGGCCAAAACATGTAAAAATTGAATTAAACTGTTTTAATTCGATTAAGCTAATAATTAGATCAATCCTAACTCAATTTTAATCCGTATTAAACATTGATTTAAGAAATTCAAACTAACCTTTTAGATTAAACATCTTAAACTGATAGATCTAATGATTAACTTCAAGATATGTTCATTAACATACAAATTTTGATCCTTTTATGTTTTAATTCAATCAGTATTGAAACAAAACTAATACAAATTCATATGAGATAATTTTAACAACTTAAAACATCGATAATTATGAATAAAATAAAAAAAATCAAAACAAGCCTTAACAAAAAAAAACACACACGGCCAAATTAAAAATAGAATTAATCAATTCGGCCATCATAGATTAAAATTGCAATGAGTTCTTCCAAAATCAAGTCAAGTTAATTAAACAAATCATTAAATTTTATGGCCCATGAAACAAATTGCAACCATACGGTCAACATATAACAAAACATACGGCCTACTATTATAAACAAAACATACGGCCTACTATTATAAACAAACCATACGGCCATCTTTTATAAATTTGTTTATAATTTACACAAAATCGATTTTTATGAAAACCTTATAAAAATTTCATGTGCCCTAAGTCTCTGATACCACTTGTAGGTTTATATCCGTATATAGACCATTAAATTCACAGGATTATAATGAAAACTTTTATAAGATTAATGGTCATAAAACAAAATTGCATAACGTAATAAAGAGATTAAGAATCAACCTTTAATCCTTGCAAAAAGGCCTAAGAATAATACCAAAATTATGGTATCTCCTAATACTCTCACCCAAGATGTATTTGTGATATGCCCTTTAGTTGCTAGAATAATTAGAGAGAAAACAGTTTTCTTTTCTTGAGATTTTGTGTTGTGTATGAATGAATGAATTAGGAAGAGAATTAGAGTAGAAATAGAAAGCAAATATACTCCTAATTACACTCCTAATGGCCATTAAAACAAGGGTATTTGGGGAGATTAAAAACTCCTCAAATATCTATCTTATTGACCAAGAAATTTTATCTAGACTAAAATAAATCTAGACCCTTCTGTTTTGGTCAACTTAGCTTATAATAATTAATAAATCTGTAATTTAATTATAATATGTTATAAATATCCTTATATTTATAATTTACTAATTAATTATAACGGTTTATATTTAATTAGCTTGCATTATATATGACAATTAAATATAACATTTTATATTCAATTCACGAATTACATTTAACTCGTCTCAGCTAATATTATTTAATCTGTATTAAATAGCCGTACCATCATTTTACTGACTAACATTTTAGTCAGTAATATCATCACTCTTGACTAACATTTTAGTCACATTTGACTAACCTTTTAGTCAACAACACTAACTAACTGTTTAGTCATTAAGTAAGGCATCAATATGATCATTTTCTCAAAAATCATATTTCTCAAACACATCCTTTAGGTGTGACTCTTAGGGACCAGTTGATCACCGCCATCTGTATGACAATAACGTCAAACTTATCTAGCAAGCCAACCGTTATTGGTAAACGTTAATCAACGGATTAAATACAAAATGTACCCTGTGTACCTTTAGAGATTTATATATGTTATTGCACTCACTGTGGAGGACACTAACCCCAACAGCACGACAAGGAATAATCATATGTCTGCAAGCTTTTGTTACGATATAACCCACATTAAAATTGGGTCGATAATTTGCATTGATGGACAGCTACTCAAAAGTGCATTTTACTGAGATACGTTGCTTTATTATGTGAGAAATTTATACCTCTTTACCACTGCGCACACTCCAAGCATATACACTACCATCCCCTGAACCTGTGGTGCCGAAAAATGGTCAGTCAGTAAGTAATCAGAGATCAGAGAAGCATACCCGAACGAAGAAAAGAGTCTTTTATAAGAAACAGCAACATTAGAGGTCAACTGTCCACAGCCAGCACTAGCAGACTATATAGATCCTACTGATCAAATGAACTTCGTCCAAACATTCCAAGATAACAAGATCCATGTTGCTTAAGCAGTAACCCGCACTTTGCATAATCCCAACATAAACTCAATGGTCGAATTACCTGATATGACAAACATTCCGTCTGGACTAAATGAGGCTTCGAGCGTTGAATTAGGAGAAATTGGTTTTACTTTGTATGACCACAGCTGAAGCAAAGTCAAAAGAGAATGAAAAAGGCTCATTAGAAAGTGAATATAAAGAGTAACAGATTCCTCAATACTAAGGTCAGTACGATACTGAACGGAAAAAGAGCTCACAAGAGTTCCATGAAAGGAATCCAGCACATGGATAAATCCACCAGTTGTCGTCAAAAGCATAAGTCTGCCGTCACTGCTGAATTTGACTACATTCGCATCTGTGAAATCCCCACCAACAGGATATATTTCGAAAGGTCCCTGTACAACTCAAATACAGTAAGGTACAACATAAGTGAATGCTGATTATTCTGCACAGATACAAAGCTCTATGAATCTTAGTATATTTTGTGAGAAATACAGTAAGGTACAACCCTCCTCGTTGCTTTATTATGTGAGAAATTTTCTGCAAAAACAGAAGAAAAAAAAAAAGGGACAGAAAATGGTGAGAAAAACAGCCCCCAAATTTGGACTTGTGGATTATGTATGCATCAGACTAATCCAACAAATCAGTAGTACAAATTCCACAGCTTTATTCTAAGATATTCAAAAAAACGAAACTTCCATCATGTGAAGTCAATTGGGCATGAATTCTGGAAAATTACCTCATTTTTGAAAATTTTGATTAATTTTTTATCAACCGTAAAATCCATTAAATTGTCGCCTCATATCAATCGTACTTCAACAAAACAAGAAAGTTAACTCATGAATTTATCAACTGTAAAATATCCATCTCAGCCCAATTAATTTATCAACCGTACACGCTAAACAAGATAGACACAAATAATCCGTCTCAGCCAAATAATCGAATATGAAACGTTTATATGAAACGCTGTCGTTTTTTATCCTAGTTGAGTATTTGAACACTCTTTGTCGAGGTAGAAAGGTCGCTAATGTTTGCATAAGAGTTTGTATGCGAAGCCAACGTTGTTGAGATAGTTATTTCGTCATTAAGAATGGCCGAGTTAATAAGTACAATATTAATCTTAAGGAACTGTTAACGTCTTTGTCTACTCTTTGATGACGTTATTGATCTGTTTTTTGGAAGAGTTGGTCTTTAAAAACAATTCTATCAGAGTCTATGGTGTTTCACTCACGTCAATGTTCTCTGTGATGTGAATCGTAATGGTTTGTGTTTGGTTCGTGAAAATTTAGGTCACAGCCAAAAAACACACAAGTTCAATCAGACAAATCGAAATTGACATCAACAGACATTAAAAAGAAATACCCAAATCAAATTACTAAGAAGCAGAACAAACTAAACGAATATCGAGTTCAAAAACACACTAATTAATTCCACCTACATATCACCAAAGATTGAACTTTGTTCCTAATTTACAACATTAAGCGACATTATAACCCAATTAACATACAAAATTCATCCCTACAAACAATCAAAATTCGTAATATTTACTTAAAAATCGATTATTTGGCCAATTCAACAGACAAAAAAATAACATAAAGCACCCAATTCAGCCAAAATAGAAAGCTAAACAAAAGACGGAAACTTGATAATCGATACCTCGAGACGATTCGAAAGAGGGGCACCCTGAAACCGACGCAGCAGCTCGAGAACCAATCCTAATAAAAAATGTTTCAATTGAACACACAAACAAACCCTAATTTAGAAATTTGTTTTCAATTGAGTCGAAAACAAACCCTAATTCAATTGAGTCGAAATCAAACCCAAATAAACCCTAATTCAATTGAGTCGAAATCAAACCCAAACAAACCCTAATTCAATTGAGTCGAAAACAAACACTAATTTACCTGTATGCAAAACGCGAGACCGTGACGTTGAGATGGTGGCCGGAGACGTGCGGTGGTTGAGAGTGATTGAGGTGGTGGCCGGAGACGTGCGCTGGTGGCCGAAGACCTATGACGTGCGTTTTGTTGAGGGTTTTGTTGAGAGGGTTTGTTTCAGCTGGTTTTGTTGAGTGTTTGAGTGTTTGAGAGAGAGAGAATTAAAGCGCGCCCAAGTGTCTTTTTTTTTTTTTTTTGTTAGGGACTATAGTGTCGGTTTCATTTAAAACCGCCACCATATGTGAAACATATAATGTCGGTTTTACATAAAACCGCCACCATATGTTTGTGTGTTTTTTTTTTTGAGGAGGTAGAATTAAAGCGCGCAGGAGCTGAGGACTATAGTGTCGGTTTCATTTAAAACCGCCACCATATGTTATAACATATAATGTCGGTTTGACTTACAACCGCCACCATATGTTCAACTTAATGTGTCGGTTTTTTTAAAACCGCCACCAAAACATCTATTGTGGCGGTTTATTTTAAAACCGCCACAAATACACTAACTTTTTGTGTCGTTTCTACCATAAACCGACACCATATGTGTTCATTTCAACTTTTAGTGTCATTTCATTTAGAACCGACACTATTGCAGCGACACTATTGGGCTTTTTTCTAGTAGTGAACCCCTTGGGCCTATGAGGTGAGCTTTCTCTCTACCACTAGTGGGTGTGGTCGGACCCGTCTCTGATTTCACAAAAACTTTCTCTCCAAATCATCGATGTAACTTATAATCGCCATCGTCGTCAAGATTAGAGCAAGTATGTACTTTTACTTGAACTCAAAATTAATTTCATTGAAGCTTAATTGAAATTAGGGTTTTAATTTTCCTCTTTTGATTCAAAAATCGTGTAAATCACCCTAACTTAAGTTAAATTCTTCATATCGGTAGAGTATTTACACCTTCAAGTTCGCCATTTCTTCTTCCACTTGTAAATTCGAACCCTTTAAAATGTTGTTCTCACATTGTAGCGAATTTTTCTGCAATAACAACTGATTAATTACATCCCTTTGCCAATCAGTTTGTTATTCATCCACCCACTTGAAAAAGCGACAAAATCAAAACTTGCAAGTTATATATGAACCTCCTCCCCGGATTGTCAGTGGTCCACGACTTAAACAATGCCGCAGGAACACTACAATTACATTTAATTGGATTTCGGGATGACGATGAAGTACTAATTGTCGACATTTCTGCACAAAATTCGAAACCCTAATTAAGCAGGGGAACGATTTTGTTTCAAGGAAACATTAAAAAAAGAGTAAATTAGAGTATAAATTCATCAAATAATTAAAGAAATTTAAAATTTAAGGGGAAAAAAAAAACCATGGATACCTGGAGAGAGGGGGCAAACACATTGAGCAAGAACGAAAAATTGAGAAGTGAGGGGAATTGATTTTGAATGAGAGAGGTAAGGGAGTTTATAAGTATAAAGTAAGAGGGGTAAAATAAGAATTTCATTAATTAATTAGGGAGAGATTCAAATATTCAGGCAATAACGGTCGTTTTTTTGCCCGGAATTCATTAATGGTATAGATTATGAATGAAAATAGCCAACTAGGTATAAGATTTGAAGAAAAATTTATATAGGTATAAGTCATGAAATGTGGTTATAAAGTAGGTATAAGTTATGAATTTACTCTATATTATAACATATATCATTATGATAACACATGTTAAGGTACTAATTAAAGTAAACTCTACTCGTGAATATATCATGAGAAAGTGGAAAACGAACTTGTAATGATCCCACTTAGAGGAATAAATTATTCACCTGTCATATGTAGTGAGGAGGGTACGGGTTTGAAAACTTATCCCGCTCATGGTTGATGGGGCAGGTATAGATAGAGTTTTTTTAATGGCATGTACGGGAATGGGGGAACCTAGATCCACCATCGTCTCTCATCAACAACATCACTTTTGTACCGTAAAAAGGTACAATATTATGTTAAGATAATGTGAGACAATAGTCTCAAATATAAGGATAATCTACAAAAAGAAAAAAAAAAAATTAATGATACGTAGTATCTTTTTGTGCTATAATGTTAGTCTTGCTTCACTTTTACGTGATCTTAGCTTCAATGTTCTTCTTTGACTATGTTTTTCTTTGTTTAAATACAATTTTTTTGTCGAAAATACATAATTTTGTGAAAGATATTTGAAGCATTTGGTAAAATGGAGTTCTGACTAAAACTATTTAGCGTTTTGGATCGGGAATAAAAATATTTAGTGTTTTGAGGTCCACGTAGGCTCGGATAATTCAGACCAAAAAACGCCGTAACGGATGGCGTTTTAAGTAGATTTTAGCTGAAAAAAAAAAGTTAAAAAAAAGGGGTGGAGAGCCTAAAACGCCACCATCTGAGATGGCGTTTTCAGAAATCAGAGTGAAAAACCCACTATTTTGCAGAAAACCTAAATTACATAAAACGCCATTCGAGATGGCGTTTTAATGTTTAAAACGCCACTCCAACTCCAGATGGCGTTTTAGGAGGCTAGATTTTTCAGGGGCACATAAAACGCCATCCGCTATGGCTTTTTTTGGTTTAAATTGTCCGACCCTACGTGAACCACAAAACACTAAATATTTTTATTCCCGACCTAAAACGCTAAATATTTTTCCCTAAAACACCATTTTACCAAATGCTTCAAAATATTTTGATAATATATGTAAATATCTTATTATCGTATAATAATTATTTATATATTTTAAATTATATAAAATTAAAATTATAAAATTTTAACTTTCAACAGGTAAAATAAAACTAACAATGTATAAAGAAAAAGTATGTTTCATCACAACGTGAAAAGTCTCACTCTCTTAGGTTCTGTTCTTTTTAGCTTAATTTCAGCTCTTGTAATTCAGCTCAACTCTTATAAATTCAGCTGAACTCCTATAAGTTCAACTTTTATAAGTTCAACTCTTAAAAGCCGAAAAAGAAGAGGACCTTACTATATACTATTGTAAAATGATCTTGGCGTAGTGGACACATGACCATATATTAGTGAAATTCTCTTCGTTTGATTATCCCCTAATTTTAGTTTTAATACAAGTAAAATTGCGGCCATACTCTTGATTGTCAAACCTTTTTAAATTCCTTTATAACAACTATAACTGCAACTCGAACATTATAAATACCCTTCCTCACCTCCTTAGCTCCCTCATCCAAAACAAACTCAAACATATTTTTCCTCTTCATCTTTCACATACCTACATAATAAATTTAATTTAATTTACTCTTAAAATACTCGCAACAAAAATATTCATTATTCATTCAATAAAAATAATTCTTCATCCCATTATTTCCTAAATTCCACGATAAAATGACGTTCAAAATTACCAGTATATCCCTACTTTTACAGCTGTTGATCAGTCTGATAGTACTTACTAGTGCCAAAGGGGGTGCACAAGTTTACAATGTGCAATCCCTAGGGGCTAGACCGGACGGAAAAACCGACTCAACTAACGCTTTCAAGGCGGCTTGGGCTGCGGCTTGTGGCTCAACGGGCCGGTCCACAATTGTGGTCCCTACGGGCCAGTTTTTGGTCCGAAACAAAATTATATTTTCAGGGAATGGGTGTAAAAATAGTAGAATTGTGTTTTCTATTATGGGCACTATTTTGGCCCCAACCGATTACCGTGTTCTCGGGAATTCGGGCATGTGGTTCTCGTTCGAGAATGTCAACGGTGTTACCATCTCCGGTGGTGTGTTTGATGGCCAAGGTGCCGGGTTGTGGGCTTGTAAAAGGTTCAAGAATGGTGGATGTCCAAGTGGTCTCACGGTAAATACTCCGATAAATAATTTTTATTTTACGGTTTTATAAATGCTGACGGATTTTGAATACAAGTGTTTATAGTAGTTAGGTGTTTCATTTTCTCGTGACTTTAAGAGTTTAAGTATTTATGTTAAGTGACAAATGGAATTAAAGTTTAATTCTCCGTATTTTGTGATACGAAGTATCATTAAAACTTAAAAGGTGGATATAATTAAATAAACCTTTGGCTTATTAATGTGAAATGTCACGGAGTATTTCTATCAACGTAACTATGGATGTATGAAAATGTAAATTTGTAAATAATCGTTGAAAAAATTTCCTTTAATTGTCTTACGTGTAAAACAGTCTCATAAATAAACTTAGTTGTTTTGTTATGAATTATTTTGTTGGATTATTTGAGTGCGTCTGTTGAGCACAAATAACATCATGCAATTGCTTGTAAGATAAAAAAATCATGTGAGAAACAAATCGATTAAATTTGGAATCTTAGAAATCACATGCAAAAGGGTAAACATGTAAATGTGTATTATGGGCATTCCTTAAGTTACGTAAGGGAAACATGAGAAGGGTGTCACCCTTAAAATCATGAATTTTGTATAGTAATTTAATTTGCTATATATAATAAACATTTATATTGTGGTTATAAATATATAAAAAGACTACTCCGCACTAGTATTTAACAAATTATTAATTTTAAATACGTCTTTTATAGAAATAAATAAACTGAATAATAATACTCATACTCCATATAGTATAAGTCAAATGAGTGGAAATATTACTTTTTTTC
Organism: Dianthus caryophyllus; assembly: GCA_023091065.1. Classification (NCBI taxonomy): domain Eukaryota; kingdom Viridiplantae; phylum Streptophyta; class Magnoliopsida; order Caryophyllales; family Caryophyllaceae; genus Dianthus; species Dianthus caryophyllus. Next base: position 35,478,307 of record CM041519.1, read on the forward strand.
TATTATTATATAAACTATAATATGTTTTAATTTTAAACTTAGTTGTAACAAATTTTGAACGCTTTTGTTTATTGCCATTTTTCCCCTTTAAAAATAGTCAAAATTAGCTAAGAAAGCAACAATAATAATATAAGTCAACGTAAGTAGAGTTCCACTACTAATGGATAGATAACAATTACCCGATCAATCAATCTTTGACCATACGGCCATATATACCATAATACCATATACTTATACTGTGGTATACTTGTTGTGCATCATGCCTAATTTTAATTGTACTTGAGTCATTTTTAACAATAAGTAACATAGTATTTTATGTGTTCATGAATTATGTATTTTATTTTTAATATATATGACGTTTTTGTTTATGAACATGCAGACACTTGGCTTCACAAACTCAATGAACATCGTAGTTAGCGGTGTAACCTCACTAAATAGTCAACTATACCATATCGTCTTCAACGGTTGCAAGAACGTGAAAGTACAAGGCGTCACAGTCACGGCTTCAGGCACTAGTCCTAACACAGACGGTATTCATGTCCAAATGTCGACTGGTGTCACCATTTTGAACACAAAAATTGGCACCGGTGACGATTGTATCTCAATTGGTGCTGGTACTAACAACTTGTGGATTGAAGGGATCCACTGCGGCCCTGGCCATGGCGTCAGGTAATAAAAAATTTTATATGTTTTCTTTACTGTTTTACCTAAATAAAATTACTTATTGACGGAAATGAATTATTATGGGAATTTTACAGCATAGGGAGCTTGGGAAAAGAGCAAAATGAACCAGGAGTGCAAAATGTAACGGTCAAAACATCGACGTTTACAAATACACAAAACGGAGTTAGAATAAAGTCATGGGGAAGACCAAGTAATGGTTATGTTAGAAATGTCGTTTTCCAACATTTGACCATGGTTAACTCTCAAAATCCAATTATCATTGACCAAAATTATTGCCCAGGCAACAAAAATTGTCCCGGACAGGTAATTATTAATTACTCGTCGATCTTATAATTTTCAAATGAGACGACTATATACGTTTAAGTAATAGATAACGACTAAAAAAAGCAATTATTTTTACATATTGTGATATAATATCGTAAAATACGCCTACTTTCACAACAGTAACGGATTTTTAACTTATTGTATACAAGAAACAAACCGGTTCATATATACACTGTTATAGGTTACATTCATCGAACATAATTAATGTAGTAATTTACAACAACTATTTACTTTCTTTAAGGTATTAAATTATATCATGATGAATCTAATTAAAAATTTGTCCTATAACATTTATTAAGTTACTAACAAAAGTTTGTTGATTATTTAAAAACAGGTGTCAGGTGTAAGAATTAGTGGCGTGACATACCAAGATATACATGGAACATCAGCTACACCAATCGCAGTAAAATTAGACTGTAGCTCAAAATATCACTGCGCTGGTATAAAATTACAAGACGTACAATTAACCTTCGGTAGTAAACCGGCTTCGGCTTTTTGCACCAATGCAATCGGTTCGGTTTCCGGTTCAGTTCTACCTAAAGGTTGCTTGTGAAGCTTCTACGTACGTACGTAAAAGCCATGCATTATTTAGTGCAAATCAAAAGTTCATTGATTGTTTACGTACAATAATAGGGGTTATTATTGTGATGGTTAATTAGATACGTGTATTATTATTGAATTAATTAATTGCATGTTTAAGTTTTAGATTTAATTGTAACATGTTCATGATTATTGAACATGGATTGTAATGATTTGCATGGTGCCAGACCCTTTTAATTATAATCGGTGTTTGGGTGCATGCTTATACTTGTAAGATAATGAAATGAAAAAAATATACTTATATATATATGTTGGTGTCATTTTTATACATTGACTATAATCTTTTTAGTCATGTTTTTGTCGTAGTTATTTGAAGAACTATCATCATCATCATATTACTTATTAATTTAGAGCCCAAAATTGACACGTGGCAACACAGGAATACAACATAGCTGACGTGTCAGCTTCAGAGAAAAACTTGATAAATATAGCTAAATAGCTAATATTGTCTTTTTTAAAATTAAAAGAAAATAGTGAATTCTGAAAGAATTAAATTATGGCAGATTTAACAACGTATAAAAGGAAACAAAAAATAGTATAATTAAAATATAAATATTAGCGTAAACTATTCAATGTATAAATGGAAACAATTGTTAAATTCTTAAATAAAGCATGTGAAGGTATACATAGAAAAGGGTCGTTGTGTGAACATAATTAAGGAAATTATTAATTATGATTATGATCATGCTCATGCTCAAAAATATCAATCAACGTTGAAATGGTACATTAGTCAACATATAAATGGAAACAAATCAATAATTGTCCAATGCTCAAGGTAAATTAGTAAATTAGTGAGAGTATAAATGGAAACAATTGTAATGCTTAATTTTTATGGTTAGAAAAGATGATAGAAAATTAGAAACAACGTATGAGGCAATAATATATCATTTGACTAAAAAATATACCATATAATTATATTTACACATTGAAATATTTAAATGGTCAAAATATATACTATAGTTTTTAGATAATATTTAAATGATACTCCGTAAATATTAAACAACAAATCAATATAAACTCAAATTCTTAAATTAAACGACTTCACGATTAATACAGTTATCAATAATTGAGTTATGTATACAATAATGTTCAAAGTATTCATTAGTGGCGGTGATTTATATAGTATCTGATAGGTTTCACATATGAGGCAGTCTTTACAATAGACCTACGACATACTTAAGTAATACTCACATAATTGCAAGTTATGACTTGATAAAATATTAGAGAAAAAAATGACTCTAATATGTCATTTATTAAATACGGAGTACTAATCTACAAAATATATAATTTATAAAAATCAAAATAAATAAGTCTTAAATCTCTCTAATATTTCTTAATTAAATCAATAAAACTATATATTTGAAATTAGTTCACCTAAATACATGTTCACATGCTCAGAGTAAAATTTCAAGTTCACAAATTCTAATTCACGGACATATAATTGTTCTAAGAATTACCTGTTATATTATAATTATAATTATTTACATAATTGTGTTATGTAAATTTGTTAAACAATTACGTAAAATCAAAACCAATTTATATTAACGGGTTGTTAGATATTTCTTACAAATCAACACAACTTTAAATTAGTTCACTCAAATCAAAACCAATTTATAGTAATGTGTTGTTAGATATTAACGGGTTGTTAGATATTTCTTACAATGAGACCGTCTTACAATATAAGACAATGAATGGATGATTACTTTTGAAGAATAATGGGTTACATTTCATATGTAATGTAATTATATTTGATCAGAGTAATTGTAGTTGACGGTGATTTAAAGATAATGGGTAACAAAAATATGGTCAAACATAATATCGACATATGTTTGATAAAATCATGTCACAAACATTGATTGGTCAAAGAATATGTGAAGGATTTTTTTTACAAAATTTAAAAAAAAAAAAAGAAAAAAAAAAAAAAAAAAAAAAAAAAAGTTTTTTTTTTTTTTTTTTTTTTTTTTTTTTTAAGTTAAGTGGTTACAAGGGTTTTTTTGAAAAAAATAAGTTAAGCTAGAGTTTATGATATTATTGAAATAGTGTGTGTCTCATACTATGGATTAACCTTATAGTAGTATCACTCATAAAAAAATAAGTTAAGTGGTTTTTATTTTTTTTTATTTTTTCTTTTTCCATAAAACAATAACCATGTCCTTTTACGTCAATTATTATATTTCAGTTTGTTTTACCATACAATTTAATTAGTTTAAGTTAACTTATTATTTTATTTTCAATTGTTGGTATCCATTAAGTTATCTATTCAGCTTTAGCTACTTTTTGAGATTTCAACTAGCCGAAAAGATTTTGAAATTGAAAAACTAACTGAATAGGCAAGTGAGACTATTTATTAAGCAAATTTTCACATGTATTATTTTACTAATCAATTATGTCACCGTGTATATACAACTATATTAGTGTAAAATAACATTTTGCATATAAACCAAAATACACATACACAATAATTACCTCTTCAAAGACAATTATTTATCACAGAAACCCGTGAAGTTCACGGGTTACAACCTAGTTTGTTATATAATTTAATACTTCCTCTGTTCCACAATGATAGTCTCGTTTCACTTTTAGAAAGTCAAAATTTTAAAACTTTGACCGTAAATAACTTAAAATATGTAAATAATCGTTATACGATAATAAGATATTTACATTTGTTGTCAAAATATCTTTCACAAAATTTAATTTCCAACCAAAAAAAATCGTATATAAGCGATGAAAAACATGGTTGAAGAGGAGCGTTGGAAACCGCGTAAAGTCAAAGCGGGACTATCATTGTGGAACGGAGGAAGTATTTAGTGATATTAAAATGATATTTTATTTGAGATTATTTTGTTTTACAAATATGGAGTTTATATTGTCGTGTTTACAAATTAAAATCACATGTACGGAGTATTCAACAATACCCATAGCATTCAAAGAAATTTAGCTAGCTAGAATTTTGTAAAGTACGGAGTATATAAGTATATTATACACGTACTGACGTACAATATAACTATTCAAAACACTCTACCAGACCACATATATACTTATACGATGATGTCAAAAATACTAATAGTACCGATACAATTGTACTCATTACTATTATTTTGAATTATTACACCTTAACTATACTCATTACAATTATTCATAGTGAACGGAAGTTAAATAATTTTACAGTTGATAGAATAGTACGGAATACACCGTAGAAAGAATTTTTGTACTTCTTTTCTTTTAGGGTTAATTGATAATAACCCATTTTAAAACACTTTTTTTTATTAACCCCCTTATATGTTTGCTTTTCAACATAAACCCCTTTTAAGACGTTTTTGTTTTTAAATCACTTTCAATTGAAGTTTCCAACCAAATTATTGTTGAATGACGGTTTTGCCCTTATTATTTTGTTGTCAGCCTTAATCCCCTTTGTGTATTAATTTCTTCATTCAACATTCTCATTTAATTGAGAAAACCCCCAAAATTACAAACAACATCAAATTTTCCCAAATGAACAACGAAAACCCTAATTTTTGAGCCAAAATTTTAGACTTTTCTAATTATACTCGTCCTCTTTAATTATTCAAGCTACACATTATTTCAAGAGATGGGGAAAGGTGAGATTCAAAATTAATTTTGTGTGCTAATTGTATTGATTAAGTTTGCATGTGGATGAATTATCCCCTAATTTCATTTTTATCTTGTTTAAAATTGTCTAAGGTAATTGTGTTATACAATATAATATTATTAAACTATTGTTTCAATTCTTCAAAATTGGCTAGGAATTGACATGAGTAAACTCTTTCAGTTTAATATTCGGTTTTACTATGAAGGCGGTTTAGTTGATTATATTCGAATTTGGTACGACATGCAAAGGAAAATACGCATACCTCTTCGTAAATACGATGTAATCAGTCACAAGGAATCTCAGTGAAGAATTTTGGGTGAGCACAAACTTATTTAATGAGAATGAAGGAGGAAGACAAAGAGATTGAAAGATGAACTAAAAAAAAGTCTGGTATTTGTAAGGCAGATTTAAATAATAACAGAGGAAATGGCAAAATTATCATTAAAGTAAAAAAAATGTTCAAAAATTGAATTATGGAGGAATATTCCTTTGTAAGTGACATTTCCAATGTTGGGGGTGATATGAAAACAAAAACGTCTTAAAATGGGTAATGTTAAAAAACAAATATATAAGAGGATTATTTTTAAAACTTATTTTTAAAAAAAAAAAAAAGTGTTTTAAAAGGATATTATTATCAATTAAACTTTTCTTTGATCTCATAATCCAACATTATTTGGGGCACTACTTTACATAATCACTATATTAAGCTAAACTGAGTCGTTAATTAAGGCTTTAAGATAGATCTCTTTTGCAAAACTGAAGCAAATTCATATAATGGATCACATGTACATAGCACAATTAGTGTTTAATGAGCACGTTACATCACATGGACTTGCAATCATATTTTGGTGATTATATAATGAACATCAGAAAAATTAATGACTGATATCATTAGTCGATTAACATCATGGTAAGGAGTCATATAATGACGTACAACGGTACACATATATTATTAGATAATCATTTATATGTCTACAAGAGTTGATTATATAAGGAGTACATTGTTTGTGTTTCGGGTGTACTACTCATGTTATCATTTTTTTTTTTTTTTTGCTAAAATGTAAGCGTTATATTAAATCTCAAAAGGTATAGCAAATTTACATCATCGATTTAGCTAACCACCATTCCTTATCTACTTCTTTCCATTTCTCTTTACTAATTACATTTACTCTATCTCGAATACAAAACTTGATATGAGTGATAACCGTCCTGGGTAACTCAACAAAGCCAAAAAGCCATGCATTGTTACGTTGAAAAATTATCATGTATGTATGAAAAATTATCTAATTTAATATTTTTTCCGTTCTAATGAATTATTTACACTTCGACTTTTTTGTGAGGGGGTTTTAAGAGAAATATACATAAACAAATGAGTGAGACAGAGGAGTACTTATAATAGATACGGAGTACAAAATTTAAATTTATGCTACTCCATACAATTTAATTTAGTACGGAATATAAACTTGATATTGAGCCTCTAACTATCAATTTAAACTTTTGATTTAGTTAGTTCTTAACATTGCATTAGAGTCTTGAAATCAGACGTCACATGTTCGAATTTCGCAACCTCTCACTTTTAAAGTAAAATATAAAACACCAGATCAAGTAGGTGAGCATTGTAATAAGGGTTATTTGATATTTCCCACCTTTTATAATCAACAATTTAAAATTTCTCACCTTTTGTAACTTTTCTTAAAATTTCCCACCTTTTATAAGTTTTTTCTTAAAAATTCCCACCAAAGTTCAATTTTTTGTGAAAATTAAAGAACTTTTTTAAAATATTTTCAATTTTTCATTACTAATGAAATTTATCGTGCACCGAAACCCAAAATATGAAAAAATAAAAAATTCTCACTTGTACCCCTTAACTTTTTCGTTTTCTCACAAATACCCCTCTTTTTCTAAGAAAAAACTTTGACCAACAATAATTTTTTCTTATCACTTTAAAAACCGATAATTTTTGTTTTTCATTGTACATCTTTATGAGATCTTTTATTTGGAAAAAAAAAATAGAATTAATGAAATTTTTATTAGGGAGATATGACCGGTCAAAGTCGTTTGACAAAATAAACTTTGACCGGCTAAAACTATCGCGTACAATTTCCAAAATCGATGATTATTTTCCCAAATCAAAGATCTCGTCAAGACTTACGATAGAACAAAAAATTACACTTTTATGAAATCGTAACTAAGAGTTATCGCCGGTCAAAGTTTTTTTTCAAAAAAAGAGGGATATTTGTGAGAAAACAAAAAAGTTTAAGGGTACAAGTGAGAATTTCCATGGTAAAAATGGGGTTTTAGTGGGAAATTTTGAGAAAATGTTTATAAAAGGTGAGAAATTTTAAAAAAAGTTAGAAAAGGTGGGAAATTTTAAAGATGTATTTAGAAAAGGTGGGAATTAACAATAAATCCTTGTAATAATTGTCTCTATCCTATAAGTCCAAAGGTCATTCGTGGGGGCATGTTATTGAGTATAAAATCGATCTTAGGTATCAAACTATCAGCTTAATGTCTTAGTACTTGGTAGTTGAGTTTTTTTAGCACCAAACTCAACTACCATTCAAAGTAAATACTTAGGTCGCTCAACAAGTTTAGCTAGTTCCAACATAAGTCAATCCATCTCTAATCCAGTATCGCCCGATTGACAAGCTCGAGTCCAAGTCAAGCCAAATTTAACCTAGATCAAGCCAAATGACTATAGCTTGACCACACTCAAAATCTATTTACGAGTACGACAATCATAATCATCAGTTTCCAAAAACAACTTATCTAAAACTCAAATTTAATCCAATTAATGTTACTCGTAATTGACCTAAATTAAAAATTAACCAAACTCATATCAGACGTAATTCAAACTTATTAATTAACTCAATATCAAACAGAAAAAAAAAAATCAATTTTAATCGAAACAATTTGATCATAAAATTTCATATAACGATTAAATTTAAAATTACCCGATCAAATCTAAACCCGAACTAAACCTATCCAAAAAAGAGTCCAAAGAAAAGACAAACAGGACATGAGAAAAATGGGCCAAGTAAATAAAGTGAGACCAAAAATATTCCCGAAGTTGTAGGATAGACACATAAGCTAGAGCATCATCAATTAAGTGAATATGACTAATTGACTATGACTAGCGTTGTTGATGTGGTGAACCACTATTGTAGTCTTCTTTGATCGTCTCTCCACTTTCTTCTCCACTTCTTCCTTCTTCCATTAACTCTACATTATTTCCCTCTTTTTTCTTTTTAAGGTATTCTCTTATACACTCTTCATCTCTTTGCTTACTCAATTTTCCTTTTTTTTTTTTTACTTGTTTTCTTCTTTTGTTGTGTTGTTAGTTTTTTTTTTTTTTTTTTTTTTTTTTGATTGATTTCTCTGGTGATTAGAAGGATTATTCAGTTTCAATTTTGTTTTTGTTTCTGATTATTTTTGGAGGAGAATGAAGCAAAGTTTGTGCTGATGGTTACTTCGAATGATTTCTAGTATGTTAATTCACGAATAAAAGAAGCGCAATTAGTTTAGTTAGGTGTTTTGCTTTTTTCCGTAATACTAGTAATTTGAAGTTTTGAACACAGTTATCGGTAAGTTTCATTGGATGGAAATTCTATGTAATTTTTGGGATGCAAAACCGATCAATTTGGCAAAAGCCTGAAATAAGATGGTTTTACACTTACGGCGGGATACTGGTCGGCAAAACGTGACCACTTTAACGTTTAATGTGCCCAATCTAATGTTGAAATTTAAAACCACAAAAAATTGGTCTCATTTAGGGTATGTTTAGATTGACTGTAATGAGAGGAAATGAAGGGTAAGGAAAGGGAGAGCTTCCAATTCCTTTGTTTGAATACAAAAGTTTGAAAGGGAGGAAACGAAAGGATAGGAATTTGGAGACATTCATTTTCCCTCCTCTAAGCTTAACCAAAATCTCTCCCCAGTAGGAAACATTTGGAGGGAAAATGTTATCCAAACACCTTCATTCCATACACCCTCTCGTTCCCTTCCCTCCCATCCCCTTCCTTACTTTCCCCTCCCTTCCCGCTCCCTCTACTTTTTCTATCCAAACACACACTAAGGTGTGTTTGGATAACAAAATAAGAAGGAAAGGGAGGGGAAGGCAAATGAGGGAAAGGAAGGGGAGGGAGAACGAAATGTTGGTGTTTTGATAGATTTTCTCTCCAAATCTTTCCAGTTGTGGAGAGATTTTGATTACACTTGGAGGAAAGAAAATGGGTCCCTCAAAATCCCTCCCCTCCCTTCCTTTCTCTTCATTTCCCTCCCCTCCCCTTCCTTTCTCTTCATTTCCCTCAATCCAAACACTGTAGGATTGGAGGGAAATGAAAGGAAGAGAAATGGTGGAATTTAGTTTCCTTCGTTTGGTTACGATATATGATGGGAAAGAAATGCATGAGGGATCCATTTTCCCTCCTTCAAATATAATCAAAATCACTCCTCAATAGGCAAGATTTGGAGGGAAATGGTATCCAAACATCAACAATTCATTCCCCCTCCCCTTCCTTCCCCTTTGATCCCCTTCCCTTCTTTTCCTTCCCCTCCCTTTCCCTCCACTTTTACTATCCAAACACGCCTAAGTTATAGAAGTTGTCATTTAAGGGTATGATTGGATTGATGGAATTGGAGGGAAATGAAATGGATGAATGTAATTTTCATCGTGTGGTTAGCATTTTAAAGTGAAAGAATTAAAGGGGGAGGAATTTATTTCCCCTCCTCGAAGCAAATCAAAATCTCTCCAAAAGAGAAGAGATTTGGAAGGAAATTGTCATAGTTTTCCTCCCCTATCTCCCCTCCTTAACACACACACGTGCGCACACACACTTTTTTCGGTATCCATATGTTAAAGTGGTCACATTTTAGTGACAGACAGCTTATCGTATGCATGGAAACCTCTTACTATAGACTTACTCAATCACTTTAGGTCAGTTTACTGTTCTAAGTTGTTAAAGTGTGGAATTTTTTAAAGTTTGGTTGATTTTAAATAATTGAATTCTTAAACTTTTCTACAGTTATTGAAGTTTTCTTAAGTTTTTTTTTTTTTCTTTAAAAAAAAAAGCAAAAATAAAATAAGTGAGTAAGTTTGATTAATTTCATCTTAAATCAAAACCAAAGAATAACAAGTTTTTGGCTTCGTTGGGAGTGTAAATCCATGGAGAAATATGCTCCGACCCAAAACTTGGGTGTCACACGTAAGTATTCCACATTAGAGAAAATGGAGGAAATTATCTATTTTATGAACCAATGAACTACTTAATGGGTGGCTAAAATTGGAAGGACCTCTTTCTCCTACTTGTGAGTATGAAGTGGACTCTTTCTCCTCCTTGTGAGTATGGCTTAGGCCTATGTGATTAAAAAGGTTATGGGTTCAAATGACTTTTGTTCCACAATAAAGGAAGTGGGTTGTGTTTGGTGAGTCTTTTGCTTTATACAATCTTGACTCATTTCCAATGAAGGCTCGACCGGAGATGGTAATCCTTTGTGATTAACGCATTGGGTTCAAATGACCTATATGCATCACAATAAAAAGTAGTTGTATAGTGAGTCATTTTGTTGTTTTCATCATGATTAAAAATTAGTAGAATAATTAGTTTTTGCCTTTCTTATATTGAAATCCTATGTGATTTAGATTTTTGGTTGAGGTGGCTCTCGCATAATTGAAAATGTGTTTAATAAGAAGTTACAGTAAAGTTAATTAGTTATATACTTGGACGTGACATTTTTCCTCTATTTAAGTGGACGACATTTGCTTGTTAGATATGATGGCCACTCAGTATGCGTCTGGAACTATTTTGCTTGTCTTTTTCGAAAAGATGAGAATACTTTGTCATATATATGGTACTAAGCAGAGGTTCTATGTTGTATCTGCGTTTGGCATGTAATTCACCGATATATGATATTTTATTCCTATCCTAGGATTCGTGTGTTGTGATTACATAAAATATTTGTACATTGTATTAACACGATGTTCTCGCATGGTATGTATGTACAATTCCTGTATTAGTCTTCTAAATGGGCGAAGATCCACCTGGGTTTGAATCACCTCGGCCACGATCAGGCCTACTAAGGGATCAAGTACGATTAGTCAAAAGGAAGGACTGTGATCGCTATGAGATTGTTCCAATAGACGGGCGTTTGTCGTATGAGAAGGGATTCTTTGTAGTCCTCCGTGCTTGTCAACTGTTAGCTCAGAAGAACGATGGAATAATATTTGTGGGGATAGCTGGTCCATCAGGTGCTGGGAAGACTGTTTTTACAGAAAAGATGCTCAACTTTATGCCTAGTATTGCTGTCATATCAATGGACAACTATAATGATGCCAGTCGTATCATCGACGGGAATTTCGATGGTGAGACTTGACATTAATTTATGTAGTTCTGGCATCATATGCTAGATTTTGGATTATCTGTGCATTTCCTGTTTCGCCATGTCATTTCTGTTCGCATATCAGATTAGATTATTGCAATAACTTAATGATCTATGATTTTCTATATGTAAGATTTCCAAAAATGATTATCATGTTTAATATGGTCTGAATGTTTTTATACGTGCATTCATATGTCATGAAGAATATCCAGCTTTCCGTTTTCTGGTTAGTAGGAACTCCATATTCACACCAGCTTCAAATAACCATGACATGAGTAAAGTACTCGAAGATACCATGGTTTTAAATAACCTCCAATTATATCATGATACCTTTCGTGTCATTTACTCCATAATTGTTTAGACAGTTTACATTATAGTACGATAACTGGAAAGGGCTACTCTATAAACACGCTCTCATGTCTCAAACTCTTAACTTGTGGATGGGTACATTTTTGAGAATCTTAGCTTGTTATTATGAAGTCTTTAAATTTGTTTTATTATTCTATTAAGATCGTCTCAAAGTCATTCGTTTTCATCTTTTGGGCTTAGATTCATTCATTATAAAGCAACAGTTCTTCTAGAGTAGCTGACCAGTAGGAATTCCCTGCTGTTTTCATCATTATTATTGCGCACCAGCTTTTGATATGTAAGTTTTAAAGATTCTAACGTACGCCTATTTTGTCATAGATCCTCGGCTGACAGATTACGACACTCTGCTCGAGAATATAGGTGATCTTAAAGCAGGAAAGGCTACTCAAGTTCCGATTTATGATTTCAAGTCTAGCTCTCGGGCAGGCTACAGGTGCACATATTGTATGCGTATTGTGTAAAAGATTTTTGTAAATTTCTTTCCTTCCTTGTTTGACCTTTTTTGTTTTACGGTGATTATATGTTCTATACTGTGATTATCTGTTCTATACTCTTTTTTCCTACTTTGTGTGTATATATAAAGGTCTTAATCTTGCTTTTTCACAATGATATGTTCATAAAGTATACACAATAGTTTGGATTATTTTGAGTTAAACAGAATTTGAATTAAAACGAGAAGATGGATCTTATTTTGGATTATTCTCATGAAATAATCCTATAAAGTATATGCCTTATTTCTGCAGGACAGTTGAAGTACCTAGCTCTCGCATTGTGATCATTGAAGGTATCTATGCCTTGAGCGAGAAATTAAGGCCTTTGCTGGATCTTCGTGTGTCAGTCACAGGCGGGGTACATTTTGACCTAGTAAAACGTGTTTTACGGGACATTCAACGTGCTGGGCAAGAGCCGGAAGAAATTATTCATCAGATCTCTGAAACGGTTAATTTCAGTCACTTTTATTGGTCTTTTTTGTGAGCTGTCATGGATTGGGGGCTGTGAACTTTCTATATTCAGGGAATGATGTATGTGGTTTCTTTCATTCTATGACAGGTATATCCGATGTACAAGGCATTTATTGAGCCGGATCTTGAAACAGCCCATGTAAAGATTAGCAACAAATTCAATCCATTTACTGGCTTTCAAAATCCTACTTACATCTTGAAGGTTGAGCGTTTTATTATAATTTTGACCAAGTTTTCATATCCTGAAGTGCTCTAAACTAATGGTTTCATCTTCCCTACCTCTAGAGCTGAGAGGTTTCTTGTATTGTAGTCAAGAAGAAATGTTACGGAGGATCAAATAAAGGTGGTACTCTTAGAGCAGTATAAGGAAACTAAAGAGGAGACATATGACATATACCTTCTACCACCAGGTGAAGATCCTGAAGCCTGTCAGTCGTATCTCAGGATGAGGAACAGAGATGGCAAATACAATCTCATGTTCGAGGTATACATGGTCTTTGTCTAACATATTCTGACTTAGATTATAATCCCTTTAATAATACCGACCAAAAGACTGATTCAGTCACGAGAGTAGGATTTGCAAGCAAGAGAAACATAAAATTGGGTATTATTTGTACTTAAATAGACTTTTCTTTTATATTGTTTCTAAAAGATTTAGGAGTGTGCACGACTGCATGTAGAACCAGGATAATATACAATCTAAAGAAGCAATTAGCGAATATGCTGCGGAAATTTCAGAGGCTCTCTAGCCAGTTTGACTATGGAACATTGGAACGTATTAAACAATGAGATGTTCAGTGTTTTTTTTTTTTTTTTTTTTTTTTTTTTTTTTCTCTCTGAAGTGACGAATTATTTGCATTTGGGGATAATGCCTTTTTCTTGTAAGCTGACCTAAATGCTGGTTGCAGGAGTGGGTCACCGATAGTCCATTTATAATATCACCTAGAATAACGTTTGAAGTCAGTGTCCGACTCCTTGGTGGTTTAATGGCATTGGGATATACGATAGCCACTATCTTGAAAAGACGCAGTCATATCTTTGCTGATGACAGGGTTATCGTGAAAATCGACTGGCTTGAACAGCTAAACCGTCAGTATGTACAGGTATTGACATCTGGAGTTATTTTTTCTGTTCCTGGTCATATATTTCTGTATTTTGTTAATTAATTTTCTGATGGAGGGTTTTCTCAACTGAACTTAGAGCAGTCTACAAAATTTCCTTTGTTTGATAATATATCCAGCTATGCTAAAATTCTCATGGGTTTTGGATGTTTGCGATTGTCTTCAATGGGCGTTTGGATTCTTTCTGCTCAACAGACTAACTTTTGTAGGTGTATGATGTGTGCCCATTTTTCTAAGGAAGCTTTGCAAAAGGCCTGCTTAGATGTCCTGTTGCCTTCGATCGTTATCAGTTTTAGGCGTTTAATGATAGACGTGCTTATAGACTTGCCCTTTTTGTGTAGGTTCAAGGAAAAGATCGCTCATATGTCATGTTTGTAGCGGAACAGCTGGGTTTAGATGGCTCATATGTTCCAAGAACATACATTGAGCAAATTCAGCTGGAGAAGCTTGTAAATGATGTCATGGTATGAGTTCCTGCTGCAGAATGTGTTGCCTCTTTACTTATTATAATCTTCTTCAAGTATAATATGTCCACTTACCACAGGCATTGCCAGAAGATTTGAAGACAAAGCTCAGCATAGATGACGAGGTCGCTTCTAGTCCAAAAGAAGCACTTTCTCGAGCTTCAGCTGACCGAAGGGTCAAATATCTGAACCGGTACTATATTTTTTCATCTTGTTGTAGTTTGTATCTGATGTGGTAACAAATTTATTGTCGTTATGTGATTTTGGTGATTAAGAAATGTGAAACCATTGATTTCATGTTTCATTCATTTGAACAACTATTTTAAATATCATTTTTAAAAAGACAGTAGTTTTATGCTTTGAAAAAACTATAGTTGAAGTTGACATTGTTTGACCATCCAAATCAAATAGGGTCAATATGAATTGGAGGGAGAGATGTTAATAGTCCCATTTTGTCTCGTTGTCTTTGTGACCTTCAACCATAATAGTTGACTTATGTGGGCATATCATCTTTTTGAAATCCTGCTCATATGTGTCATGATTCATGAATGGTTTTGTGCAGTTTGAGAAATGACTTAAGATTTATCTTTGTTGGATATGGTGGTTGCATTTCTATGTAACTTCATTTATTAGGAAAATATGTGTACAAGGCTCTAGCAGAAAAAGGAAAAAAAAACGCAAGAGTCCAATAGAGGCCTTTGTACAAAAAAGCTATACATGTAAAATAACCAATAGTTCAACATTGTTCAGGACTTCAGGCTTAGTTTCCTTCTTCATAACTTGAGCAATATTTATAATCTATTAGACAAATCTCAACGGTTATGAAAGAAATTTTGGAAGGAGAGGGAATAGATGTAGAGAGGATGGAAAGAGAGGGGTGAAGGAGGAAAGTGAAGCGCTGAGGTTCTCCTTCTAAATTTTTCCTGTGTTGGAAAGGTATAACCGTATAAGTTTCCTTCTCTCATGGAGCCAAACCCCTAATATTTTGGCTGTGGTGGAATAAAGTAAAATGACTCACCAAACTAGCTAGTAGCTACACTAGTTATTGTCATGAAATGACCGTTACTCGAACTTGATCCAGTGTTTGATACAATTTTCAGTTAGGTCGTTTGGAGATGGCTTCTTAGGGATATATGTCGTATGTGAATATGTGATCCCCTTTTACCTCTCTAGTTCGGGAGGAGGGGCATTTGAGGCATAAGGGTAATGTTGTTACTGCTATTGGAATGGTATACTGTGAAATTTGTCTCCCTCCCGTGACCACCCCTGTTGAATCCGTCCATAGAAATAATGTGGTAAGCTTTGTCTAAACGTATCATGATTCGTTTTCATGCAGTAATATGTCTCGTTCATTTTCAACACATCGTGATAATCATCTGGCGAAGCTGACAAAGCTTTCTATTGATACAAGAAATCTTAATGGAATATCCCCTCGTTCACCAGCTGGGGTTGCAAATCAAGTTAGTAATTTACGAGTTCTCTTTCTTCGAAAGCAACTCTATCATCATCAGATATGTAACTATGTCTTGATTGTTTTTGCTTAGGGAGCCGTAAATCAACTTTCAGATCAAATTTCAACGCTGAATGAGAGGATGGATGAGTTCACATCTCGTATTGAAGAACTGAATTCCAAGTTCTCTGTCGATAGACTCTCTGCTAGCCGACAAAACTTGGCTGTACAAACCGAAGGCTGTAATGGCTCCGTAACTCCCCTTATAGTTACTGGATTAACCAATGGTCCAATGACGGGTTCATTGTTACCTCATTCTTCATCGTCTTCTCAATTAATGGACTCCCAACTTATGGAAGAGGTAAAAATTCATTTACTATCTTCATAGTTGTATTCATAACATATGGGCTCACATTTTCCCCTTTCCTTAATCCTTCAACCATTGCTTTTGCATAATCCATTTCTTTTTGTACATAACATTATATGTAGAACTGGCGAAGAGGTGAATTGTAGAGTACGTGTCTAGTGACTTTGGGTCGGGCCATATACGGGTATAATTTGGGTTTGGAGCTGCTTTAGTGCGATCAAGGTTTCAATTATCGGTCACGATGTAACAATATCGGACTTAATCTGCTTGTCACTGTCCAAGTAGCGACCATCGCGGTCATAATTAAATTTGGAATAAAAAAAAAGAAGTTGAGATTTATATACTTTAAAAACATTTAAACTAATATACTCTGTAATAATTAGTTAAATGTATACTGTTGGATGGAATGGAGGAAGTATGTTTTATTTGAAAACCCAATATCTTTGAAAGTCTAAGTATACCGATACTTGGCAATTGAATAGGCCGATATATGCGAGTGCTTGCATGCGTAGAAATGCATGAGGGTCGAACACTGTGGTTGTCACGTGTTGTCAACTCTTGGTGATGTATCATGGCTGGAGGAAGGAGTAGTAGACTAGTAGTCACGATTATGAATTTATGATGTTTTTGTAGGAGAGTTGATGGGAGTTATGAGACTTTATTAGGAGAGAGTTGATGTAGCATGAATGAAGAGATGGAGGCCTTTGTTCCACGAATGACGGCTCGTGAGAGATGAGTAATAGGTTTTTTGTTTTGAAACCCTGGTGTCCCCTATTCGTGTACAGATCCGGTAATTTTGATGTGATTTCTCGAGTAGCATCAGTATTGCCAAGTTGCGTCCTCAATTCGACCGTCAGCGTAAGGTTTTGGTTGAGCCAACTTCAATGATTTGCAGTCAAAATGACTGATAAATTGATGCTTACGCAGTACACTTTGGCACTTCATTTGTAATGTAATTCATCAGTGTTTAGTCCAGAACGATGTTTCTGCTTCTTGTTGCTTTACAGTATATTTACTGGCTGTTTACATCACTGCTAACGAAATTCGCGTAATGTAATTTTGTTGCAGCAGATACTGATTGTCTCACGAGGACAGCGACAAATCATGCATCAGCTGGACATTCTCAGCAATCTTCTGCACGAGTATTTCGGGGACAAATCACGCCATGACAGAACCGAAAGGACCGTCACTCTACTTGATTCCGCATCAATGATCATTCCTCTGGCTATAACCGTTGCAGTCGGGGGTATACTTCTATTGCGTAAGTACTAATTAGTATTTCTCGTGTACTAATCGCCGTCAATTTTTAACACAGAATATCCGGTATACTTTATACATGTACCACATACTTTTCACAATTCCTATACATTGAATACTTGAGGAAATTGTTATAGGTGATATACATAGAATGCTGTAGTTCAGTTATGTCATAATAATGTAATACTCTTTTTATACTGTGTTAAAAAAAAAATTGTAAATTTACTGTCTGTTTTTTTTTTTTTTTTTTTTTTTTTTACTATTCTCAACCATGCATATTGATTTGATAAGGTATGGTAGATTTCACCTAAAAGAGATTATTGAAAAGAAAAATACTCTTTTAATTTGACAATATTAATATTAATATTAATACTCCGCATGTCATAAGATCTAGTGATTAAAAGCAATAACATGAGAGTATCCAACATTAAATTAGAAAAACGTGAACTTAGATTTAAGCTACCTCAAAATATTTTATTTTAAATGAATAATAATTTTTCAATTTGTTATAAAATGTTTTTGTTACGCGCAAAATTGAATGTAATATTTAACGTTTAAACAATGCTTAAAAAAAATATTGTAATTGCTTCATCGATAATATTAGTAATCGTTTTAATAGGTGCAATAATTTTCTTTGTCACAAAACGAAAATCTAATAATGAAACTGGTGAAACTTGGCCAAAAGGCCCGACCGAACCAAAGACTGAACCGGGGACTGAACCAGGGAAGTCCATCGATGTGTCGGCCCTAGGTGGCGATCCGTCGGGAAAATCCGACTCCTCAAAAGCCGTGTTAGCGGCTTGGAAAAAGGCGTGTATGTCGCAGGGAAAATCGACCATTTACTTTCCCCAAGGACAATACATGATCAGTTCTACTGTCGATTTTAGTGGAGAACGATGTAAAGGTAGGCAAATTAATTTTGATGTTACGAAGGCGACATTAGTAGCCCCTAGCTATAAGGACTTGGGTGACGTTAAGGATTGGATGGCGTTTGACGGTGTCGACGGAGTTACGATAACCGGTGGTGTTTTCGATGGTCGGGGTAGTGGGTTGTGGGAGTGTAAGAAGTCCGGTGATGACTGTCCTAGGGGAGCTACGGTATATTCTTGCACGCTAGTCTACTGTCTTTTTCGTAATTTCATTTTATTTGATTTCGTTTTAGTCAATTTCTACGAATTACTTTTCTTTTATATACTCCGTAGTATTTATTTTCGCATTAAAAGTGTAGACAAATTCATCGAAGCAAAAGAGATTAAAAATGAAGTAAAGATGTTGAAAATGGTGTGCAGAGCCTAAGGTTTTCGGATTCATCAAACATAGAGCTAAACGGCGTAAAATCAGTAAACAGCCAATTGTACCACATTGTATTTCATAGTTGTAAGAAGGTCAAATTGGATGGCGTAACCATCACAGCCGACGGGGACAGTCCTAACACTGACGGAATTCACGTACAACTCTCCTCCGATGTCACCATCTTGCACTCGACTGTCGGTACTGGGGATGATTGTGTCTCGGTGGGTCCTGGCACCACCCGGTTATGGATTGAGGACATGGCTTGTGGACCCGGGCACGGCGTTAGGTTCGTTAGTTAGCCTTTGTTAAAACCATTTTTACTAATATTAGTTCGACTCTTATCATTATCTCGTGATATTCATATCTGTCACTATAACACATGAATTTATTCGAGTTACAAATCTATCACTATAAGAAACGACACAAATCGACACGATTCATACTCATCAGAAACTGACATGATCAAACCTGAATTGACCTCGTACATACCCTAAGTGATAACTTACACATCCAAAACAACCATGGCCCGACCCAAATCGAACATAATTATACATTTAAAAAATTGTAAGAAATTTATGTTTTTTAACTTGAAATGAAATTTTACATGCAGCATTGGAAGTCTAGGGAAAGAAAAGGATGAAGAAGGTGTAGAAGATGTGACGGTAAAAAGTGTAAAATTTAGTGGCACACAAAATGGCGTAAGAATAAAGTCATGGGCAAGGTCAAGTACGGGTTTTGTAAAGAACGTACTATTTCAACATATTACTATGCATAATTCTATGAATCCTATTATTATCGATCAAAATTATTGCCCTCATCACGAAAATTGCCCTGGAGGGGTACGGTATTTTCAAAATTACTTTCTCTATTTCAGTTAATAATAATCAGTCTTGTAGTAGTTGATATAGAGGGTTTAGTGTGTTTATCGATTGTAAATGTGCATATTGTAATAATGTTGATTTTTAGGTGTCGGGAATAAAGATCAGTGACGTGACGTATCAAGATATTCATGGGACGTCTGCTTCGGAAGTTGGAATAAAATTTGATTGTAGTTCGAAAATTCCTTGTCAAAACATTAAGCTAGATGATGTAGATATTTCTTATAATGGTGAAAAAGCACAATCAATTTGTAACAATGTTGAAGACTTACCTTCAGATGAATGTTAGCTTGTATATATGGGATATATACAATTAACGGTCGATAAGTTATCGTTTTCCTTGTTTATTACGAGTATAGCTTTTTCTTGTACTCGAAGATCATCAAACCCCAAAATAAGCCCAAAAATAACTCATAGTGTCTATTTCATTCAAACTGAACTGAATGGTTCTCGCTAGAAAATTTTCTCAAAAAGAATCACTACCCACCGTTATAAGTTATGAGCTTTTTAATACAGTTCCCTAGAGTAGAGCACCGCGTTAAATCGAAACTCCAAAATTTAGAAATGTTAAATGAATGGATGGATTAACATGCTAATCATGGTGATTAAATGCCTAGTAGTAGTACATTTTAAGGAAAGTTAAATTCCAAGCAAAGGTTATATACCAATTAGTATGCATAACTCACTATTAATTCATATAAACCTTGTAATAGTAATTTAATTTAATGTAATCAAGTAATTAACCAAACCTCCTAACTTCCTATGATTAATAATTCCGTCTAAATTGATTTCATCCCATGATTTCTCCATAAAATTGGATTTTTTAGTTTAGCTCAATTATTTATATATTTTATTTAACTAACAAAAGTATATGGATACTATAACCATATTATTATCATCACTAATTTTCTTCATATTTCCTACATTAATCAAAGGCAATTGGTACAACGTGATCGACTTTGGAGCAGACCGTGAAACTACAATCGATTCGTCGAATTCATTTTTACGTGCATGGGAGGCGGCATGCAACGAGACCTCAAATTGGTTCGATGAGCCGCCAACTATATATGTGCCTCAAGGACAATACTTAATTGCAAGTGCCCTTATTTTTTCAGGTCGTGGTTGTAGGCCCATGGTCGATAATAAGGGCATTATCCTTAAAATTGATGGTACCTTACTCGCCCCAGAGGACTACATGGCCCTAGGAGATATGGTTGGTGCTTGGATCACTTTTGAGTCGGTTTTTCGATTAACCATTTTCGGTGGGTTGCTCGACGGGAAAGGTGCCGGTTTGTGGGCTTGCAAGGCTAATGAAGGGAGTATGTGTCCCCGTGGTGCTACGGTGAGTGAGCTTGTGAGAAATTTGTGTTTACGAAGTTAATTTGAATTAATCAGAAATTTCGATTTAAGAATATCATAAGAATAGTTTCCGATAAAAATTTCTTCGGACCAAAAAAACAATATATCTTTCATTCCGAGCTTTTAAGCAAGACAGTCATAGGGTAACCTTTGACTAGTTTTACTTTCGTCATCTACGAATTAGTTTGTTATGTAACTAATAAATTCCATTGTTTGTGTCCCCTCCATGTAGACATTATCCGTGATAAAGTCGAGAGATATAACAATAAGCGGACTAACATCGGTGAACAGCCAATTATACCACATCGTTGTCAATCGTTGCGTGAATGTCCTATTGCAAGGCTTATTAATTCTAGCTTCCGAAACCAGCCCTAATACCGATGGTATTCATGTACAACGATCAAATCATGTTATGATCACGAATTCCAAGATCGGAACTGGTGACGACTGTATCTCGATTGGAGCAGGAACAATTGACTTATCGATCGATAGTATCGTTTGTGGCCCTGGTCATGGCATTAGGTATTATTCATTTTCATTATCACTCTTTGAACGATACAAAAATGGCCGACCTCGTGAAATTGTCATGAAAATCTAATGGAAAAACGAAAATTTGTGACCGCTTGAAACTAAACCTAGACAAAAATACAAAATCAATCCAGCCCAAAACTCAATCTAAATTGACTCAACCCAATTTCACTTGCGCCAAATAAAGAACCCAATATGACCTGAAATTTGAATTGACTTGACCCAACTAAATTTGACGAGTATAATTTTGACTTGTAATCGACTAAATATTATCCCCGACTAATTAGGACGCCAAAGCGACCCGACACCAATTTGATCATATGGGTCGAGTGGTCTACCGACATTGATCTCAGTATTTAGTCTAAATGAGCCGTTCATTAGCTCTACTTGAAGCAATCGAAAAAAATCAATTAGTTGCAAATTTACGGGACCAATCTTTTCCGTTTTGCACCTTTTGAAGTTCATTTTGCATCGGTTAACTATTTGACCATCTTTTAAGACATGTAATGCGTGATCGTGTGGTCATGTTTTTTTACGCAGCATCGGTAGCTTAGGAAAGGACTTGAATGAACCAGGAGTAGAGGGAGTGAGCGTGACAAGGGTTATGTTTACGGGCACACGAAATGGCGTGCGGATCAAGTCATGGGGAAGACCAAGCAATGGTTTTGCAAGGAACGTCATCTTCCGAGATATCTTTATGGACCAAGTTCGAAACCCTATCGTTATTGATCAAAATTATTGCCCTAACCATCTTAATTGCCCAGGCCAGGTATAATATTACTCGTCTTTCTAATTTTCGAGATGAAAATGTGACCGTGTTAATTTTTCTTTTACCTGTAAAGGAATCAGGAGTTGAAGTTAGCGACGTGACATACGAAAACATTCATGGGTCCTCGGCTACACATGTTGCAGTGAAATTCGATTGCAGTCCTAAAATTCCATGTAATCGCTTAAGAATGTTTGACGTATATCTTACGTACATGGGCCAGTTAGCCGATGCATTTTGTGCCAATGCAGCAGGCATGATTCAGCCGATAAGTTGCACAGCACCATAAGTACTGATCAAGCGACAAAGCAAAAGGCGTAAGGAGACCTCATGTCATAAACACAAAACTTGATAAAAAAAATTCATGTATTAGCAATTTTACGCGTGTTACTCAATGACTTTATTTCTCTTAACGATAATGCTGACACAAGAGCCATTTCGAGATTATAGAGGGAGATCATCAGAGATAAGCTCCACTTATTTGTACAGTATGACAAAATCTGGAATATATTGATGATACTTTAAGAGATGTATGGAACTCGCAAACCGGGTTCAAAACCCCGTTAGCATAAAAATGCCCTGATGGCCTCGTAACCCTATTTACACCGGAAAGAAAAAATAACATTAACGGACACGTTAGCAGAGGCTAACAGTTACTATCGACAAAACCAGCAGTGGCAAAGCTCAGCTCGTGCACCTACGCCTAAAAACGTCAGGCACGAATTTCAAGCAGACGACTGGCCATTCTCAAACCGGCCTAATCTCATTTTGAAATGGAGCGCACCAAGCATACACAAAGCCAATATAATGTATTAAATCATCGCATCGACATCAATGTACGAACCTTTCGGTCTCTTTCAGCCTTTTTAGCGGCTGGAGTTTTCTCAACTTTTTCTTGCTCCTCTACCCAAACCTGTCTCACTGTATCGATTGAGTTTAGAAGTCGCTTCTCTGGGGTCATGGATTCTGAGTCTCCCGCAATCTCGTCTTTTACATCGCTGTCTAAAATTTTTACAGGAATCGTGGGTGTTGGAGTCGGTATGTTGGTTTCGTTCTCAGGTTGAGAACTCGATGCAGCACTTGATTCAGGTACAGATGTTTCTCGTCTCTGTTCTTGAAGTTCGGCTCTTCTCCTCTCTATTGCCTGTGTAGAAGTAGATTCATACATCGATTAATTCCTCCATTTCATTCAATTGTATACTTAATTTTTCATATGAAAAAAATAATCTTTTAATTGAAGTTTCAATGATTTTGGATCATTCTTCAACATATGATTGCTAAATAATGCAATTTTACAATGTTTTGAAGTAGAAGGTAATAAAATGACCGACACAAAAAGAGTAATTTGTTTAATTATCCAAAATCATTAACGCGAACCAACCTCCTTAATATTGATCAAAAAACCGAAACACGAATAAAAGTTGATGTTGCAACATAGATCCTAAGGACTACATCCCAGATGAAAAAACAACAAGAAATGCAGAATTCAGGAGAATACACAAAATTCAGGTGATTAGGTTATCAGCAACTGACAATCTTGGGACAAAGAAGGAAATAATATTTAGTACGGAGTATAATAGTAGCTTTGTTATACTAGTATTTTATACCTTTGAATCATGTACTAATATATTATTGCACTATTGAAACATACTCATTTCCATGTGCACATACCCATTGGAGGCAATGAATAACTATTTTTTGACTTCCTAATATGATGTCCCATAGACATGACCCCACCGTACTTAATATTCTGTTCGATTCAATTCACTACATTTCAACTGTATATCTGTATGAAGGATATTCGATCAAATATAACGTAAAAATATACCAAATGGACAAGGTATTTGGTACTTCGTTGCAATATAAAAATTTGTCAAGTTAGATGTTACGTTTGGGGTTTGACATTTAACTCGTAGAACTAGTACGACACCACAACACTTCATTTTATGCAGAATATATATGATGTTCTTCTTCACAAAACGACATTATTAGGCATCGCAAAAAAACTATTATTATTATTATACACATTTTTAGTCATGTCTAAGTAAACATAAGATATAGATGAGGGAGCATGAGGGAGTAGGGGTAATATTGTGTTGTTTAATAACTTAACATATGAATACAAGATATAATATTCCTAATAAAGATACCCATGATCTAGTCAAACCATATAACATAGTCAAGCAAATACAAAACAAACAACACACCTATAAAACAATTAAACAAAAAAACACCACTCAGAAACCCTGAGTGCAGCAGGTCTCAAGTTCGAATCCCCCTACCCGTTGTAATGGTTTTGTACCTCCTCTCAGATCCCTTCATTTCTTTACGTTTATTTTAGATCGGCCTTTTCGAAGAGACTATAATATTTATCTAAAACCACATACACATCCTCTCAGTGAAATAAAAAGGTAAAGAAACAGATGGATAATAAGTAGGAATGAGAAAAAAGATGAAGAAGTTGGATTCATTACCCTAGCAATGGCAGTAATATCCCTAAGAGGCGTTCGCGGGTGCCAAGAAGGTAAGACACTCCGTCTACCTTGTACATTCCGTAAACCCACAGGTGTCCGATTTTCTTGGTCAGGAGGCAACCTAGCCAAGTACCGTTGTTGTCTCAATCGCGCTCTATATTGACTGCTGCGTCTGCGCAGCCTGCTAGCGCTACCACTAGGTTTACTGATGGACGCATTTAGCGACGATAGTCCCCTAAGTCGCAACCCTGGTTCATCTACTACAAGATTAACTCGGCGCTGTGCATTTGGTAGTAGGCTCGATATGTCTACCGGTCTCGACAATCTATCCCTGGATACCGGCATTACTCTGCTACAAATTCTACCGGTTTTTCAACTGCAATTCGTCAAATGAAAACAATTTAGTCACCTAAGTCACACTGATTCACCTAAATTTCTCCGACACACTACTTCTGTTTCGGACCATTTCACTACATTATTCAAAATCTTCCTCACAAATTTCGGACCAGTTCACTAGTTTGGTTGCAAGTACTTTTGTAATCAAAGTTCAACATTAAAAGCCTAAAAATTATACCTAATTAATTTGCTGAAATTGAACTAACAATTAAACTAACAGCTTATCAAACTAATCATTACTGACTAAAGTGTAAAGCTGTATGCAAGTAAGCATTCACTAGTGTTAAAGTATTACTAAAATTTATGATAAATTTACTAAGAAATACAAATACTGCATCTAAGATAAGATTTGCTCATTATAGTCTTCATAATACAATGTTTACATCAAGCAACCAGTTTAAAAAAATCGTAATTATCCAATGAAACCGTCATATGCACTACAACAGCCTTACAATAGCTTCTATAAACCGTTTTATGCATACAACAATCTTACGGTATAATCTGTAACTAAAAAAACATCCATAAATAATTTGAAGTAAAATTAACTAACAAAGTGTAACACTATCAGCAAAATTAATAACAAAAACACAAAACAAATGTGATTAACAAAAAAAAAGGTCGAAACTTTTATCAAATTAAACGAAACAAAAAGCAACCCAGATGAAAAACAATGCTATATGTAATTCACAAACACAAATGTAATACAATTGACAAAAAAAAAAGGTCGAAGCTTTCATCAAATTTTGACGAAACAAAAAGCAACCCAAATGAAAAACAAAGCTAAATGAGTAAAATAGAACTTACCCAGATCAAATTTCTGAGTGAATAAACTGAATAAATGGGGGGAATTAGGAGAGGAAAGTGATTAATAAAAGAGATTAATAATAAAAATGGTGCGATTAAAAGGGGAAGAAAAGAAAGGAGTTTATAATGGTGTAAAAGGGTGTGTCAGGTGTGTGTGTAATGTAGTGCTCAAGAGATGGTCACATGGCTCTAAATTTTAATGTGTTTTTTAAATTTTTGAATTTTCACCCCCAAATATATTTTCAACGTTGAAATTTTTTTCATTTTTTTTGAAGAAGAGCGGGATTTTGAACTTGGTTTGAAAAATTAGGTTTTTTGGGGTGAACATTTTTGGGGATTTTCAATTTTCATTTTTTTGGTTTGGTTTGGTTTGCGTTTTTTGATTTTGGGCTTTCCCCGCTTATTGGTTGACATTTGAGAGTCATTATTGAATACTAATCCCGACTACAATTATTCGAACTGATCCTCTTATTTTATAAATAATGCGAACTCGAATTAATTTACGAATAATCCCAACAATTGAAAAATCATTCCGATAATATACTTTGGTCAATTTCAATCGACTCTGACATGTAAAAAACATGGTGAAACCGATTATAACTTTACCTCACTCTTATTTTAAATAAATTCAAACTAATTTCACCTCTTTTTTCATCGATTAAAGCAGACTAAAATTGGCTAAAGTGCATTGTTTGAATGGTTTTTCAATAGTTGGGATTTTCGTGGATTAATTCGAGTTCGAATTATTATGGAATAAAATGATCAGTTTAGATTATTCCTGACAATTAATCTTTATTTAGATCTGTCAAACCTTATTGGTTGAAATTTGAGGGTCATGTGTGGTTGGGTTCGGATTTGGGTTTGGGTTATACGGTTCGGGATAAATCTGGGTCTGTTGCTTGGTGCAATAATATGATTTTGTCGGATTAGGGACAAAATACAGATTCAAATTATTTTATACTTCGTATGTAAGAACCTGTTCTTTCGTACTTTTTAGAGCTAAACTGAACTAAACTGAATTGAGCTGAACTGAACTGAACTGAATAGAGCTAAACTGAATTGAAATAATAATAATAATAATATTGTGTGTTGAATTTAATATAACTGAGCTAAATTGAATGAAACTGCACTGAACTGAACTAAACTGAAATGTGTTAAACTAGACCTGGCAAACAGGTCGTGTCATGTCGTCTTCGTGTCACATATAAATGGGTCATTAGCCCTTCAACCTAAACCTGACCCATTTACATAAACAGGTCATTAGTATTTGACCCAAACCCAACCCGTTTATATTTTAAATGACCTGACCTGACTCGTTTAACCCATTTAATTTAATAGGTTAAAATTTGACCTGCTAAACTATTGTTTAACCCATTAGACCTGTATGACCTATATAACTAATTAAAGCATAGTCAGATTGAAAACAACACATAAACACATCTATACCAAAAACGATAACTAAAAGTTAATATTTATCTAATAATAATAGGTTATGTCGGCAAAGCCAACAAAACAAAAGTAGTACTAATCAATATATATAAGTAAAAGAGGCTTTTTTTTAGCCCTCTCCTTAATTCAAGGAATTTAAGCCAATCATAAAATTACATTAAGAAAATAAATTAAATTGTGAAAAAATAATAATTTGGAAAGAAATAATTACATGAGAAATAATTCCCTTATTTAATTATGAAACATTAGAAATTTTTTAGCTAAGTCTTTGATTATTATGTTTCATAAAATGTATCTGTCGAAAAAATATAAAAATAACATCATTAGTTTCGAAACGAAAAATGCTATCAAATGAGTATAAATATCAAAGTATTTCATTCACTAAAAAAATTCATTTGAAAAATAGATTAAATAATTTGCATTCAATAAAATAAAAAATTGGAAAGAAACAATTATATGACACATAATTTGCATTCAATAAAATAAAAAATTGGAAAGAAACAATTATATGACACATAATTTATTTGTTTAATTATGATACATAAGATATTTTTTTTAGGTAAGTCTTCAAACCTCATTTGTGTGTATATATATCAAAAGCTGTAGCTTTGTCTTCCAAGGTGCAGGGTTAAATAGTTTTAGTTTATTATGTTTTAATTATGATTACGATTTGTGTTATTTTTATTTTTTTACGTGTATTTGATTTGATATGTGTATTAATTTTGAAAAGTTTTATTTCTTAATTATCATGTTTGTTATTTAACCATAGCTTGATTGAATTCATAATGACTTATTCCTTTGTATATTCTTGATTTATATTTTAAGTTCAAGATCCGAGTCTTCATTGGATAAACTTGATTACAAAATCAATCGAATACGTATCGTGAAAGGTATACATGATCTACTGATTATCTTATTTTCATATCAAATCATTATTTATTGTTGTATAATAATATTTACTATTCATCATACTTGATCTTTTAGTTAGTTTCATCGTATTAAGTTTTGATTTAATTGTTCATGTCAATTTTGTATGATAATATCTGAAAATTAGGTATAAAAAGAATCAACATGGTGTATTATAATAATACGGTAAAGTTTAGTTTGATGATAAAATTTCAAATTTTTACTATTCCGTTTTAAAGTATTTCTTTTAATTCTATTATAAATTAGAAATCAAACTATATATTTCATATCTATATACATCTACATAAAAGAGAGTTTTGCTAAGTGTTTTTAGAGTGCCCACATCATAATTTATTCAATTTGTATATACATTTTTATTGATGATTAAAAATATTAAAAATGTTTTTATTACTTATTAATATAAGTGAACAACACTTACAATGATTATTTTATAATCTAATAAAAATAATTATTTGATAATTTAATAAATTCAAAATAATTAGTTTTGCATAAAATTAAAAGAAAAAATCTTCTAGAAATAAATTCAATTAAAAGCAATTAACTTTCACTAAAATTTAAAGAACAAAAAGTAAGCTAAAAATATTGAGACCAAAGTTTATCCTATTATTATAATACTAACCTTTAGCCTTTTTCCTAATGTTTTCAAAATATTTTAGTTCTCTGTAATATTTAATTAAAAACTTACTTAAAAAATATTAAGCCTTACATTTGAAAAAATAGTATTTTATTTTAATTTCCATAAGATACACTTACATTTTCATAAAAATTGGAGAACTCATGAATAACACTTACCATACTTATTTGATATTTTAATAAAAATAATATCTTGATAATCTAATAAAATTCAAAGAAATTAGTTCTCTATAAAATTAAAAGAAAATCTCTCCTACAAAAGAAATTTAATTTAAAGTAATTACTCCGTATTTTTCTATATAACTTAAACAAAAACTTACCTAAAAAAAAAAAAATTAAGACTAGGAAATAAAAAAAAAATCAAAAACTTAGCTAAAAAAATATTAAGACTAACCTTTTTTTTAAGTTTTATAAGACTAAAAAAATAATCTACAAAATTTCCTTATTTAGTTATCATACATTACATGATTTTTAGGTATGTCTTAACCCTTTTTATATATAAAAATAGGATCATGTAAGTCCACCCTATCTTTTCAATCCTACATCTAAATTTGAACAGTAGGATCTTAAAGATCAATTTGCTCAAATTAAATCTCGCTAATAATATACATAAAAAAAAACCATTTGCTTGATCTTCCTAAGTACTTCGTACTACGTTAATAGTTTAAGTTTAGTATGTTTTAATTATGATTACGATTTGTGTTATTTCTATTTTTTACGGTGTATTTGATTTGATAAAAGTATATAATTTTGAACTGTTTTATTTTTTAATTACCATGTTTGTTATTTAAACATAGCTCGATTGAATTGGTGATGATCCTTTTTTCCGTTGTATATGTTTTAGATTTATATTTTAAGTTCCAGATTTTTTGTTCTCATTGAGTAAATTTGATTACAAAACCAGTAGCGATACTAATGAATATGTAACATGAAAGGTTAAAAAGATAAACAAGACTTATTAATTGTCTTATTTTCAAATAAAGTCATTTATCGTTATATGATAAATTTTTATAATTTATAATGTTTGATCTTTTAGTTAGTTTCTTCGTGTTAAGTTTTGATTTAATAGTTAATGTCAATGTCAATTTTGTAGGAGAGCATCCGAAAATTATGGAAAAAAAACTAATCTTTATGGTGTAGATGGATGTTGGTAGTTTTTTTTTCCAAAATAAAAATAATTAAGGTAATATTTTCCATTTTTTAAAAATAAATGTAGCATATATAAGGTAATTTTGGAAAAAATACCCAAATTTCACATTCAAAAGTATTAAAAAAAAAAAGTATTAAGTTGAAAATATACTATTATATTATGCATATAATTTATATATAAATTTTCATATAAAGCGATCTGATCTTATGATAAGATTATTTTATTTTCAAAATTATTTTTACGTTTTATAATAGATTTTAGTTACTTTATTGTAGATCTCACATGTGAAATGGTTACACGTGAGACATATGCTAATATTCATATCCCGAGATAAAGGACTAATCATATAAATATTAGTCATGTATGATAATTTTCGTCGAGCAATGGACTTGAGCACACATGCAAATATTAGAATCAAATATGTAAAGTTTCAAATTAGATGACAATTGAATTATCGACAAATTTCATTGGATTTAGTCAAAATCCGTTGGTTTTAATTTTAAATTGAATAGAAAAATAAAAAATAGTCATAAATTGCTAAGGAAATGATGTATTTTTATTGACAAATTTCATTTACA
Source organism: Dianthus caryophyllus (assembly GCA_023091065.1). Taxonomy (NCBI): domain Eukaryota; kingdom Viridiplantae; phylum Streptophyta; class Magnoliopsida; order Caryophyllales; family Caryophyllaceae; genus Dianthus; species Dianthus caryophyllus. The sequence goes on from CM041519.1 coordinate 35,509,128, forward strand.
TTATTTTATCAAAAAAAGATAAATCATTCATTATTAAATATAACTTACTCATTAAAAAAAAAAAAAATCATTCATTATTAAATACACATTATTAAAACCCGTGCATCGCACGGGCTTTAAAACTAGTAAACAATATTTTAAGAAGCATTGTGATCTTCTATTTTAAAATGGGTTATTGTGTTAATCTACATGTTTAACTCATTTAGTTAAATAGGTCTTTCGTGCCATATTCGTGTCTCGAAATCTTGACCCGAACACAACCCATTTGTATTTCACGTCGTGTTCGTGTCGTGACCCAAACCCATTAATTTCGTGTCGTGTTCGTGTCGTGTTTTCGTGTCGTGTCACTTTTTGCCAGCTCTATGTTAAACTGAACTGAAATGTGCTGAAAATAAGTTGGAAAGAACAGGTTCTAAGTTGTCATCTACCAGATTTAATTCAAGTAATATATGTTTAATGTGAATTTTAGTTTAATGTTATTTTACCTTAGTACTCCACAAAAATTATGTTTTGTATGTGTATGTATTTATAATATTGAAATTTAATTTTAATCATTATTTAATTTGTAAGATGATAATAAAAATTTAGAAATGTTATTCTAATATTTTAGTCATCATTGTTTATATAATTTTAATTTGATATTTAAGCCTAGTAGTTTAAAGTTAAATTAATTACTAACATTAGAAGATTGTTAGTTTACGATATGTATTCATTTTGTAGGTTTAAATAAGTTATTTTGCGGTGAAATTTTGTTTGTTTATTGGGTTAATTGGTAATGGTCAGGTTCAGTCTTGACCATAAATTGGTAAGTTATTTCAAGTTCGCTTGTTTGGGGTCACGAGTTGAAATTAACCCTAAAAATTGGGTCGAGTTAGTTGCAGGTTCTGTTGTATTGGACAGGTATAGTAACTCTTATACACCACCGTTTATAGTTAAGACGAGTCTAATCGAACGAAAAATTATTTTACATTAAATTTTGTCCGCTCATTGGTTTATCCTGTTGAATTTGGTCGTGAACTCGTGACCCTCAAATAAATTAATTGAAGGCGCAAGTCTATTGTACAATGTGATGGTTTTGTTAAATAAAGTACAGTAAACGGAAAATAAAACAGTAAAATCAACACCGAATCGCTACGCTGTCCTTATAGAACAATTCGACCCGTATATTTGTGCCCGGGTTGTACCGAATTTTCTACAGAGATAAGACGGTGTTCCTCGGTTTTGTGCACGAAAAACCAGAGATATAATTTCAGAGTATTTGTGAGTATAATGTTTTTGTGTTCAATGACAAATAACGTAAATCAGTATTTCAATATATTTTCTGATTTCATTCCTCTTTATTTATAGATAAAGAAGGGGAGGGAATACAGGGAATCAGAATTCTTGAAGAGGTATAACTCTTCAGAATTTAGCCCGCCAAAATTCGTTATTATTCGGGAAATGACCCCCGCATAGTCGTTCGTAAGGTAACTATACTGCGAACTCGTAAACAAATAAACGAGTGTACACTCCGTACTTCCCGAACTCGCTTTATTATTTATAAGTTCGCCTGTCTTTGAACCAAACCCAAAAAACGCAAAAATGAACCGGTAATTACACTTAAATTACCAACAGGTTTCACACGTGTGACATGTTATTTATGAGTAAACGATGACCACTTTAATGATTACAGTGATTACTTTTACGATTGATGTGACCACCTTTTAAGGTTCTAAAGTAATTATTATTCTAAATATTAATATGGAGTATTAAAGTGACACATTAAGCATTATAGTGGTCACATGTTAATCAGAGGTAGTCTATCATACTCGTGTAACTGTCTTATTTTAGACTTAGTGTAAAATTTTAGTGGACTAATATTAACAAGATGTGAAGTTTGAATTGGCTAGGGTAGATTCCAATGGCTCGTTTGATTGGCAAGGGCCAAGGGCTCATTATGGGCTTCAATGTGGTAAGATAAAATTTGGAAGGTTATATGATAAAAAAAAAAAAATTTACTTTGTACTCCGTATATGTTTTAGCCTTTTACTCTTTTAGGCATAGTTCTTTTAGATTTGGGACCATCAATTTAAACATATATTCAATTTATTTACAATGAATTACTCTGTACTATTTTTTATTTAACCGTTCACAACGATTTAGGAGGTTCGAAGGAATTTGAAATATTGGAATTTGGTTGAACCGTTTATCAATCAAATATACATAGTATGAAGTAATTATTTGTTAGCAAAATACTCCGTAGCAACTACATATTGACTTTGAAGAAGTTAAGGATTTTACGGATGAAATCAAATACAAGAAAATCTTCCCTCCTTTGGGGCTTTGTATGTGAAGTAGGAATTTGAGCTATAATTTCTATGCGCATAGGTAGATGTGGTTATGCTAAAAATCATCTATAATATGAATATTTGAAATATTATGTTAAACTAGTATTATAGTACATTTCTTAGTGATTTTATCGGAGGCTAATAGTTAGAAATGATTGAGTTAGTGCAATAATCATCGCGTTGAACCTATCAACCTGCATCATCTTATCGGATTAGTTTATTATTATAAACATCCGATTTTGTGCATGCTTAACAAGTATCAACATTTGTACTTATTAAGCAAGTATCTACATTTGTGCATGTGCGACAAGTGTCAACATTTATCCATGCAGTTTTTTTTATTACAAATAATGTAAATCATAACAAAACTTATCAAACATAAATGCATAAATATCATCGTACATAAATGTACGATGGTGAATCATTCTTTAATCATTGTTCGTGCGGATTAAAATATAGATAGCTCAATTATATATTCTAATATTTAAGAATGTTAAATTATAAAATAAGAAACTATAAGTGTGATAAACTTCATGACTCCACTAAAAAGAATTATAGGTAAACTTAAAATATTTGTTTGTACTCCATGTTCGACAATTTTCAAAAATATGATTATATCATCATCATTATAGAGAACATTGTCGTCTTACAACACCACATTGCAATCACTCGTACAAGACTAGGGACTTAACCAGAGTCTGGGGTTTATTTGTGGTTAGTAGGCATACATGATTGTATGAACACAACATCGTCGTGCCGGACTCTCAAATTTTAGTTTATTGTAAAGACCAAGCTAAGTATTCGAGTGAGTCATGAGCATGTGTGACAAGTGTCAATAGTTGTTCCTATGAGACATGCATTTGCACTTATGCATGCAAGACACATGTCGACACTTAGCTTATTTATACAAATTTCTCAATTATTGTAAAAAAAAAAAAAAAAAATCTCTATTATTATTAGCACATACTCCGTATATGTCATTAATTTTGATTCATACCCTAACTCGGTATATATCATCGTGCATATACAAAATGTACATATACTATTCCTAATCATTGTATGTGTGAATTAGATTTAGGTATTTAAATCGTATTTTCTTCCAATATTCAAGTATTCTTTATCATGGACACTTAGGAAAATTCAAATATATTGAAATTTGACAAACCCAATATAATAATTTTTTTAAATAACCCTAACATTTTTTACCGTTTATACTAGATATTTCGAAAATAAAACTGTTTAAAACCAGTACCATAACAAACAATACCAAAATTATTCCGTATGATAAATTTTGGATATGTGTACCAACATAAATAGCAAACATATATGTAGTGCTTTAAAATTAAAGTTAAGAACGAATCATAATAGCTACTCGTATCACATTACGAGTTCAAGACCACCTATACTATACGTCTATACATGTTCACAATCATTTTGAAAAACATATTTATATTATTATATATGAAAATATATCATTATATTTTATACAGAGAATGAATTATAAATGAAAACGAAGTACACATACCGGCATACCGCACATGAAAAATTGTTTAGATATATATTTCATGATTGTATGAATTATGAGGTACAAATTCTTTACATAGTACTATAGTAGTTTTTAATTTTTTATTCGTGCTAAAGCGATTAGTAACTAGTACGGAGTAAGTTATACTCCGTATGATACGAATAGTACGTTGTGAGTCCTATGTTACAACATATTGTGGGCATGTTACCTCAAACAATGAACCGTGTTGGTTTGTAAGTTGCTCAAACTATGTTTTGATAAACACAAATTCTTGTGTGAGACGGGCCTAACGATAAATTTATCGTTAGTCCTCTCACACAAGGGTAGTTATTAGTTAGGTTTTTTTTTTTCCTTGCTTGTGTCTTACGATAATTATCGTTAGGCCCGTCTTTCAGGAGAACTACTGTTTAATAAATGGCAAATCCTAGATTACAATAATTTAACACGTACAGTCGGACGAGCCGGCTAACTATGATAAAATTGTGATTATTTTAACATTTTGTATGTTCACTACTTTAATGTTTACAGGGGCGAAGCCAGAAAAATAATTTAGGGGTAACACAAATTTATTTATCTCAAAAGAAAATTTTGGACGATATATGACGTGGTAAATTTTAATTTAGTAATTCTACTTTTTATTTTGGAAATAAAATAACAAGCAAATTTCAACATGTACAAAATGAATAAAAATAAATTATCATGTGCATTGCTCTTCATGGGGTTTGAACCTTAGCCATTTGTGCAAAAGTTTAACTAAGATACCACCATGCAACTTACAACTTGGGGTAACATACTCTAATCTTTTTGGTAATTATTCTAAATAATGGGGTAACATTTGCCACCCCTTGTTACAAGGTGGCTTCGCCACTGAATGTTTATAATGACCATTTTAAACAACTTCAAAATAGTTATTTGGGAAAATGAACGTTATTTATTTTTTGGTCTGAGGTACTAGGCCACTACAACTGGGAGGAGGGAATCGAACCTAAGACCTACTGCTTAGGATATCTCCGTTCTAACCATTAGGCCAAAACATCTTCGATGGAAAATAAACGTAAATGGGCGATTTCCTTCTAAATTTGCACAAAATGTATTTTGATTGGTTATCGTTTAAAATTCTTGGTTTAGAAAATCATTTCTATTTGTATGTTGTGTTTGGTATATATGGATTGGATCAAACCCATAGACAATCAAATATTTCATAAAGTTTGGGCATTTTGAGTGACACCTCATATCAGGTTATTTCAAAAAAGTTCATTTTAAATGTAAGTTCATTTTAAAAGTTCATTTTTGAGTGACACCTCATATCAGGTTAATTTGACATTTAAATTTTAAAATGAAATGTAAGTTCTTGAACGCCGCTGACTGATTTTTATAGCTACATATCAAACTACATTTCATATGAAGAAAAATAGAAAATGATTGATTTAGATTGATTGATGTCAATTACTAAATTAAAAAGTTATATATACAAATGGACCGAGAAATAGGATATAACATACGGAGTACATAAAATTGTAATGTAATTTAGAAAAATAATTTGAAAAATTAAGAGGATGGTTCCAAAGAGAGAAAGCAATACACCCGACCTTAGATCATAGATAAATCAAAGAATATACAGAGTACATATCGTAATTCTACTTCTAACTTTACAATCCTCATTCGAAGTATAAATTTATTTATTCCATACAAAGTATTTTACAATTTTTTCTAGGTGCAAGACAATCTCATTAATTCAATATAAATTAAAATTGAAGATAACATTAGGCCTATATTCTATCTAATTAACTCCATTCATTCATACACATTGCAATTTAGTGACAAACTCCCCAATATTTTTATCGGAAGTACCACCTTCTAACATAGTTGCTTTAGCAAGTTGTTTCAACTTATTTGCATTACCTCTAATTTCTTTGCCAAATTCACCTTCCATAACTTGACAAATACACAATTCAATAGCATCCCTTGTAGCAAAACCATCATCATTGGTCTTCACTCTATCACCAACTCTCCAAAAATCCTTGATACACTTGGCATTAGTGAATTGGTCCGACCATTGCGGAAATGCCACCATGGGCACTCCCAAGCTTATGGCCTCCAGTGTCGAGTTCCAGCCACAATGCGTCACAAAACAGCCAATGGCTGGGTGAGCCAGTACCTGTAGCTGGGGGCACCAGTTGACGACCAGACCTTTTTCTGACGTCTCTTCCCTGAAATTAGACGGGATTTTAGTCTCTTCTGACGTCCGGACCACCCAGAGGAAAAAGTTGTTGGACTTCTGCAAGGCCCTAGCGATTTCCTCCATTTGTTCGGGTTCAGGAGATGCCATGCTCCCCATTGATACGTACACGACCGTGCCATTATCCCTTGAATCAAGCCATTGTATGCAAGCATTGGTCTCTGGTTCGAAGAGGCTAAGGCCGTAGTCGTTGTCAACCGGTATGCGATTGTCTAAGTACCTTGAGGGGATACATGGTCCTATTGTCTTCACAGGGCAAATGTTTTCCATTTGATTTATCACCTAAAGTTCATCAAAATTGATTCATTAAGACGTGATTTTTTTTCGTGTTCATCTAGAGCTCGAACCCAATGTCTCTCATATCATACCGAGCTTATCATCAATTGATCTAAGTATACGAATATAAAACCAATGAACCGAACATCAAACGTTGATGAACCAAGCAGACGTTATGTAATCCGCCGAATGAATTAACTTACTAAACGACCTTAAATGTTCCCCGTACTCAGAGGCGCAGTAAATCATAACCATTACAATAATAATAATTGTGACGGAAATTCTTTGAAATTATTACCGTTAACTCGTTACACACATATAACGATCTTAAATTTGAGAAATGACATACCTCAATCTCAAGATCATCCAAGGTATTAACAAACAAACAACAAGCTTTCTCCACATTCAAAAATTGATCAAACACCAAATTAAGCACAGTAACAGGGTACAATTGTCCATGAGGAGTCACAAAACTGGGCAAATCCTTGATCCTCAGCAACGATCCAATTCCCGGGATCGACACGAGATCGACACCTGTCACCGGAACCCTTAACGTCCCGACCTTCACCTGATAATAAACCCAATTCACGACACACGGCTGCGTAAAAAATGGCGCCCCTTCTAACCCACATTGCTTCACTGTGTCCAAAACCCACGGCATTAACGAATCATATATCACCATTTTCGGCGTGTGACTAAATTTTCTGTCGTTTGCCCTGTAACGGTCTAGAATGTCACGTAAACTTTGGGTGATTGAAGCCTTTAGACGCCTTAGGTATGCGTCCAGGTCGCTCTTATCGGGTTTTTGTTCGTAGCCATCGTATATTGTTACAAAGTCGAGGTCGAAAGACGTCTGTGTAGTTTGAAGCGACGTTGTCTGACTTTTGACGCTGGAGGGTACGAGGACCGTGACCTTAAGACCTTTGAAGGTGAGACGTTTTGCGAATTGGAGAATCGGGTTAATATGGCCTTGTAGAGGATATGGTAGAACAAGAACATTGGCTTCTTTTGTGATATTGATTTCCATTGATCATCTGTGTTTTTTCTATAATTTTTTTTGACAAGTTTTTTTTTGTTTATCCTTTTTATTTTCGTTTAGGATGTTTGTTATGGAGTTGATGTTTACCTTTGTGATAGTTGTGGTTGTTATATATGTGTGTGTATAAAACACGAAACTTATGGTTAGAAATAGAGGTTGCCAAGGGCGGGGCCTGAGACGGGTTGGCCTTTAGCGGGTTAGGCCTTGTTTTACCCGATTCAGGTTAACCGACGTTTTAGAATGGCAGGCCGAGTGGGTCCAATCCTTTGAGGGCACGGTAGGCCGGTTTGGCTAGCCCGTGTCAGGTTAGTGAAAATGTGGCTTGATTGAGGGATTGGGCCGAACAGTTAGATGCCTCTAGTGTTTTCTTAATTACCTGGAATCTAATACGGAGTACGGTGTACAGAGTACTCGTCAATTTCCTTAAGTATCTAATTCATTTTTTTCACAATATCATTTTAAGTTGAAGAATGTATGAAACCGTTTATTCCTTAAAATTTAACACATTTTATGTAATTCTAGCAATATTTTAGACCAAAAGACTTTAAAAAAAAACTAAATTTATTATGAAACTGTTTCATGCAAATGTGTGAAAAAGACCCTTATAAGACTTCACATATAAGTCCCACATCGGTTGTGGAGAGGTGAAATGTTCACCTTATAACCCTAAGGGTTACTCCTCCTATTGCCAATTGGTTTTAGGATGGAACCCCTTGGGCCTATGAGGTGGACTTTCTCTCTACCACTTGTGGATGTGGCCCGGGCCCGTCTCTGATTTCACAAAATGAATTGGATATCATAATAATTTAGAAAAACAAGATAGAGGCAGAGTATTTGTGAATGAATTGGATACTTGATTCATCGACATCAGCCTCACATATATACAATTTATTCTTTTGACCATTTTACCAATAAAATGATTCATTTTTAGAATTTTGACTTTACGAATTGACTAGTTAAAATCAAAGTGTCCTACTTGAATACTTCTTATTTTTCGGTGCAATATGTAGTTTGCATCATGTGAATGAAATTAGGTTGTCTTTCACGTCCCATTTTTACATTCGAGTATAAAAAAGATGGCTGAAAATTAGGTGACCATGTGTGTTGGTTGTCCGGTGGAGGAGAATTACAATACGCAAATTTAATTGCTAGAAAACTGCCTTAAGTAAAGTAGGCACACGTTACTAATATGGAAAACGAGAGCACGTAAATAAAAGAGTTTTCATTCCATTTCAATTTTAGTAGCTCATCACATGCTAGAAAGACGTTATTAAATATTGCATCTCACGTCCTAGTAATAAATACTATATACATACGACGAGTTATTTGTAACTAAAATATTATCACTTTAACGTACGTTAAATGGACTGTTTTAGGGTGTGTTTGGATAGCAAAATAGGAGGGAAAGGGAGGGGAGGGGAAATGAGGGAAGGGGAAGGAAGGGGAGGGGAGGGGAAATGGTGGTGTTTGGATACCATTTTCCCTCCAAATCTTGCCTATTTTGGAAGGATTCCAATTAGGCTTAGAGGAGGGAAAATGGATCCCTCCAATTCCCTCCCTTCCATTTCCCTCCTTCCATTTTTTATAACCAAACGACGGAAACTCAATCCCTCCCTTTCCCTCCCCTTCCTTTCCCTTCATTTCCCTCAATCCAAACACACCCTTAATGTTTATTGTGACTATTTTTTTACGTTTTAAAGCGGTCACCTTAACATCAAAATGGACCTATAAAACGCTAAAGTGATCACAATTTTTGCCATAGGTAACTCGTCATCGCGTGAAATCGTCTAATCTAAACTTTGCCCCTAGATAATAAAGTAGTTGCACATGCTTTGGCGGAGTAATAAAAATATCAATTAAGAGTTTAATTATCGTATATCTTTGTTATTTCTGGTCCTTAAGTTTGGGTTGTTGCTTATCCGTTTGATGTGCTCCCATAGTTTGGTCTAGTTTTGAAGGAATCTCACATGTAAAGGGAATGTTCAGAGTTGAAATATAACTACATGGCTTATGTATGTTCTCCTCTAAATACCAACTGATCATACCCATTTTTGTGGTTTAATAATTTGCGGTCATTCAACCTATGAGCACTTAGATTAATTGGTGGGTAGTTGTTCTAACTTAACCAAATGTCTCGAGTTCAAGCCCCGAGAACAGTGGCGGACCTAGGATTCCCTGGGGGACACCATACCAACAAAAAATTGCAAGACAAAAATTGATTGCGGTTAGGAAAAAAATTGTAATCGGTCTTTAAAATCATCCAAATCAACGTAATCGGCATAGATATATTTTCTTTATCAAGAGATCAAAAGTAACTAAAAAATTAGGTATAACTTATTTTTTGTTCATTTATTTAGGAAAAATATTTGATAAAGTTTTCAAATAAACCGATTTTCATAAATTAGTGTTAAAAGTCTAGAAAATTAAACGAAAAATGAATAGCCAGTCATAGGTGTAGTATCGTCATTGTGTATTGGTCTTGAATGAGAAGCTTAGTTTGAACGTAATTTTGGTCCTTTTTTGGAAAAATTATTGATAAAGTAGTTAAATGAGCTCCAATTTTTATAAATTAATTCTAATATGTTAGGGAAATCAAAAAAACCAAAAACAAAAATATAATAAAAAGCTTTATTTGAACATAATTTTAGTTCATTTTTTTAAGAAAAGAATTGATAAAGCATTTAAATGAGCTACGATAATTATAATTTTTTTTTAAATATGTTAAGTAAACAATAAAAAGGGCAAAATGGGTGAAACACATGAGTGAAATTTTCATGGGTCTCAAGTTCAATTTCCTAGCTCCAAGAACAATCTTGTGGGGAATGTTAGAAACTTGAAGCTATGCCTAATAGATCACGAGCCTGTCGTCTTGGTAAAAAGGGTGGCTGACCTGACGTGTCTGATTTGCAGGTTATCATGCACGCTCGGGGGGTTTACCCAATGCGCACCTAAGGTAGTGGCTGCAGGTTCCCCACGTTATCCAAAAAAATTAAATAAAAAAGGGCAAAATTCAAACCCCAAACCTTCAACCTGAAATGAAGAGGCCCAACCAACTAAGCTACTACAACTTCATATCTAGTACGGAGTATTTGTCAATATTTGTACTTATTAAATTTTTCAGAAAAGGAGTGGGTGGGCACGGGCCCCCTGGGTCCGCCATTGTCCGAGAACGCACTTGTGTTAAAACTCATGACATAGAGCTTTACTGCCCTTTGTGGTCCTACACGACTTGAATCCAATATAAACCAAATGATATAAAAAAAAAAAAAAAAAAAAAATTACGCTCATTCAAAATCTTGATCATTTACTTTAATCTTGAGATATCACTCGTTCAATGCAATTGGAAATACTCCCTTACCTTTCATCTTTCTTTTTTTTTTTTTACCCAAAAAAAAAAAAAAAAAAAAAAAAAAACCTTATTTTTATCATGGGTTAAATTTTTGATTTAAATACTCCTTTCCTCTTAAATCCAATCAAAAATGTCACAATTTGATGGTTAGTACACGATTACACTAATGATTAATGACCTTGCATCTTCTCTTCGACGAACAAAAAAACCCTCTCGATTTTTTTCCCCCCAAATTTAATTTACAAACCCACATTCAAGGTATGACCGCATATATCCAAGTATCGAAAAAATTTTGGGTAACAAACCCGTGAATATTTGTTACTCGTATGATTTAGATCAAATTTTCACTGTTGAGGTGAAATTACAGTACATTCTAGAGTATATTATTGCAAACTTTGCTGATAATCTTTTCTGTTGATTAGAATATTAGATTGAATTCTTGCTGTTCATATTCACTACATTCTACAAGATTGTTATTGCCGGCCGATTGATTAGTGTATGAATTTGATGAGAATTGTGTAATTCGCAATTCACTCCTTCCGTTTTTCCGTTTTCTTTCCACATTTCAAAATCCGCTCACTTATTCGTTCCCTTGAATACTTTCAGAAATGGACTCGTATTATTGGTGAATTCCACTGTTGAATAACGAGCATTTTGTGATCTAGTTATACACATTACTTTTGAGAATTGAGATCCTATGTTATTGGCGCGATTAATAGCGTCTGCTTCGCTTGTTCTTTTGTTTGATACGACGTACTGTATCACGACTGTTCGACTATACCACATTACCACGTTGATTATGTTACTCAATACACTTTTGCTGAGTCGCGTATTAGACACGATATCTGACAGGACACTTAGACACTTTACTTTAGAACTAAAAAAACTGAATTTTGCACAAAATAGCTGTGTTGGGCATTCTGACACGTGCCAGACACGACACTGTGTCAGAGAGTCTGAGTTACATGGTTGATTGCTTCTTGTTGCGGGCCTTGTGACGTTCATTATTTGGTGCATCAGTGTAGTGTTAAGCCTGCTTACTCGACATTGATATTGAATTAGATATCTGTCACGGTTGCAGCATCAGCTGTATGTACGACGAATGTTGCTTCATAATGCGGGTGGTCTTACTAATTTTTGAAAACCTTTGCAATATGACTGTGTTTTAGAATTATTGCCTTTGATAAAACCATGACGGATTTTGTCCACGCGATTCTCTCTAAATGTCGATCTGGATTTTGATACGGACTGTTGGATACATTCGGTGATCACCCATGGAGATGCAGCTGGGAGATTTACAGTATTCACAAGGTGCCTATTATTTCATTACATCACTCAGATGACCACATATAGTTAATAGAAAAAATCTCGACGATATTTGGACATAGTTTGAGAGTTGAGACTGCGAGTTTGAGTTCTCCTTCACCACCTCTATTTCCTATGCCCGTTTTTTGAACTTCCGAGGCTTTTGTCGGATGGAGATTGGAGGGATTCGGAGCGAAAAGATGTAATTTTCTTTTGTTTGTCGAGATACAGAGGAAATGAAAGTGAGATTTCATTTTTTTCCCCTACGAGGAAAACTAAAACCCGTCTATCAAGGGAATGATTTGGAAGAGGAACCCTCATGGTGAATATTCTTCCCGATTGACAAACCTGCTGACAGCAGATTATCGTAAATTCGTAACAAGTTTCAGTTTTGTGGCTTGCGATCCAGAGACCCGAGAATACCCTCCTATAAAAGAAAATTGCCAGAACTTCTTTGTCTATGTATCGGTAGCTATATATTGAAGTGTGGGCAGTTGTTTATCTGCCAGTAGATGCTTTTCTGCGGAGTTTTGTAATTTGTCAGCTGCAAGCCACGGTATAGGAATGTTCATGGTCTTTTTGGTGCTAATTTTCTGATATGTAAAGCTAATGAACTTGCTGGAGCAGCATATTGTTTCGTCGAAGTTGATCATGGTGATCTTGTGAATCTTGTAAGCTACGACCTTATTCGTTCATCATCTAATCTCTTTTTGATTTTCCTGTTATATTTACATTTAAGTATTCCATATTCGTCTGAACCAAACTATAGTTAGAACAGTTCTAGTTCTAAGCAAGTTATCTCTACTTGGCAGGTGTTTCATCAATACATGGGTGAAAACAAAAATGCGACTGATCTTCAGAATAATTTTAATGGGATGACCAAGCAACGAAGCTCGATGAAGATCGATTTCAAGGATGAGGTGAGAGCATTAATCTTGTTATTTACTGTACTGTACTTATCGGAGAACTTATTAGTTGGATACTTATATACATAGGAGCAATAGAGAACGTAGGTGGTCTAATTCGGAGGAGGGGAGGATTTGAACCTGAGACCTATAGCCTGACCATTAGGCCATGACATATTCGATAGGGGTAAGAATATAATGAGGAGGGATATTCATGAGTCCTTTTGATTCAGTGTGAGATGTTTCGTAGGAGATCTAAGTCACTAGGTAAAGGACACCCCTCATGATTATTGCGGTGATTTTAGTCATATTATGAGGGTTTGTCTAAAGTTAAAGAAGAGCCAACAACATGGTAGTCATGATGATAATACTACTAGTATGCAACATGTTCGATCAGAGAATGAGAGCGAACTTTTCATGGTAAAGATTGATGAAGGTTACGAGTCTATGATTTTGGGTATGATTGCATTTTTTTTTCATATTTAAAGCCACTCTCCGAGTTGTTAGTGAAATGTAAAACTAAACCTCGTACTTAATGGGTGGTAAATTTCAGAATATTGGAGGCCGTTAATATTAAAATATAGGTATCAGTTACGGTCGCGGTGTCGTCTGTCACGGCGTTATATTGCCAAATAAGGCCAGTATCGGCACAAAAATGTGAAATACGGTCGAGGCGATCTTGGGAACTTTAATAATCTGATTGTATATGAGTGTAACGACCTTTATTTAAAACCATGGGCGTATTAGATACAACATTTGATAAAGTAATTGAAGACATTACAATAGTCACTCACTGGTGGAACTAGTGAATGCCAATTTTTTTTTTTCTGTGGTTTTTTTAGTCAGTGTTCAATGTTTGACTATCCTTATCCTATTTTGGAAAGCAAAATTATTCACTTCCTATTGGCTGGCTTGACTGTCCTATACTGAGTACTGTGACTAACATATACTCCGTACTATATGTATCTTCATTTTTCAATACAATTTTACCAAAAAAAATAATATACGGAGTAATAAGCAAAACAAAATGAAACCATCAAACACAAAACGGATCTCCTTCCCCTGTATATATCTACAAGCTATTTCACTTTTCCTCGCCATGTTGGTGCAGCAACTTACGACCACTGAAGCCGTCAATCATATTATTTTACGGTCAGAGAAACAAACAGACTCATTTACGCTAATGCGCATAAAGAATGAGATTGTTGGTAGTTCTGTTCAGGATGTTTTGAGCTCGTGGAACGGCTCACTTCATCACTGTACCTGGGAGGGGGTTACTTGTGAACGCGGAACTGATAGGGTAAGTGCATTGGACTTGAGTTCAAAAGGCTTAAAAGGTACTATATCTCCCTTTATAGGAAACTTGACCTTTCTAAATAGTATTTTGCTTTCCAATAACAGTTTGAAAGGTGAAATTCCGAATGAGCTGGGCCGTTTAGTCAGACTGAGGGACCTAGAACTTGACAGTAATACACTTAGCGGAGGGATTCCAAGAAATTTATCTGCTTGTACTAATCTTGAAACTCTCATGATTAGTTACAATAAGCTAGAGGGGAATTTGCCTTTGGAGTTCAAATCATTATCAAAACTCAATATTCTAACTATGTATGAGAATTTCCTCACCGGCCCAGTTTTTGACATCATAGCTAACCTAACCTCGTTAAGAGTAGTCTCTTGCAGCTCCAATGCATTTTCGGGCACAATTCCTGATAATATCGGAAGCATGCTAAACCTTAATTTCTTAGTAATTGGTGAAAATAGACTTTCTGGAGTAGTTCCCTCTTCCTTTTACAATCTTTCATCCCTCCAGATATTAGATTTAGGTGGCAACCTACTTCATGGAGAAATCCCAACCGACATAGGCCTCAAACTTCCTCGGATATCATTTCTCAGCCTTGCCGATAACAATTTTTCTGGTTTGATTCCCAACTCCCTATCAAATCTGACCAGTCTCGACACCCTTGAGTTAATCTCTAATAATTTCACCGGGAGAGTGCCACGTAATTTGGGGTATCTTCAGAATCTGACTGTGTTATTTTTTGACTTGAACTCTCTAGTTGATGACATAAACTTTATTAGCTCACTAGTAAATTGTACCCAACTAACAAAACTTGGCATGTCAGGAAACCATTTCACAGGAAGTTTACCTCCTGATGTGGCCAATCTATCCACCGCTTTAATACAGCTATTTGTAGCTGAAAATTCAATAAGTGGAACAATTCCAACAGGTATAGCTAATCTTATAAACCTCGAGCTGTTATATATGGAGAGTTGTGAACTCAGTGGACCGATTCCCTTTGAATTTGGAAGGCTTAGAAACCTGCAACAGTTAGATTTGAGCTACAATAGGCTAACTGGGACAATTCCAAGCTCTGTGGGAAACATGACCCGCCTAAGCCAACTCTACTTATTTGATAACCAATTGCAAGGGAGCATACCCTCAACCTTAAGTGCTTGTGAATACATGTTGGATGTGTATCTTTCCAACAACCACCTCACAGGAGCTTTGCCCGAAGGGCTTTTTGCGGGGCCTGCTAAATTCATTTCGCTAAATTTCTCTGGTAATCATTTAGAAGGTACCATACCCTTGGAGATCAGTACACAAGTAAATCTGCAATACTTCGATGTTTCTAGAAATAAGTTGACGGGGGTACTTCCAAGTGGGCTGAGTTATTGCCCTTCTCTTGAGCTCTTGGATCTGAAAGATAATATGTTGCATGGCAATATTCCTCCGTCATTTAGCTCTTTGCGTAGCCTTGTATCTGTTGACCTTTCTAGAAACAATTTTTCAGGCACAGTCCCAATTTACTTCGCCAAATTACCAATGGTTCATTTAAACCTGGCCGATAATAATTTTGAGGGTGATGTCCCGAAAACTGGCGTTTATGCAAATCTAAGTGCAGTTTCACTTTCTGGAAACAGTAGACTCTGTGGTGGAATCTCTAAGTTGCATTTACCAAAATGCATCCTGCCGAAGGAACTACAGAAGAGACAAAAGACTAGACGTAAAATGTCTCGTGCTCTCCAATTGATAGTTCCTATAATATGTTCAGTTGTTGGAGTTCTGATCTTGACAACAGTGTTGTACTGTACTTGTCTCAAAAAGAAAAAGAGTCCTGCTTCGTTAGTTTCAGTGTTGGTGGAAGGAAAAGAAACTTTTTTAAAAGTATCATATAGCACGCTGTTCAAAGCGACAGACAATTTCTCTGAGAGGAACTTGCTTGGAACGGGTAGTTTTGGGTCTGTGTTTAAAGGGACACTCACTGGACAGACGGTTGCGGTAAAAGTTTTCAATTTGCTACATCGGGGTGGGTCAAAGAGTTTCCTAACAGAGTGCAACGCCTTAAAAAATATCCGCCATAGGAATTTGCTTGGAATTATAACAGCTTGCTCTAGTATTGATTCCCGGGGAAATGATTTCAAGGCCCTAGTTTACGAGTTGATGCCCAATGGAAGTCTTGAAAGATGGCTACATGGACCCGAAAACCTTAGCCTTCTCCAAATAGTCGATGTTGCAGTCGATGTTGCTTATGCAATCAACTATCTTCATCATGAGTGCGAAGTTCAAGTTGTACACTGCGATTTGAAACCAAGTAACATACTGTTAGACAATGACATGGTAGCTCATGTTGGTGATTTTGGACTAGCCAAGTTTCTTGCTCAACCTGATACCCCCCATCAAAGTAGTACATCAAGCGTTCGAGGAACTGTTGGATATGCTGCTCCTGGTAAAAGTCTAGATACTTCTTTTTGTTTATCAATATATGCAAGTGTTATTTTGCATGCTTGACAGTTTATGAGTAGCCTTTAAAAACGTAACTGATCATTTCACGTTTGTTTTTGCTCAGGCAAGTATGAGGCATTTCGAGTGCATGTAATCAGGTTTTGAAGGTCTTTTTGGTTTCTAAATCAGTCATATTATATTTTTCCTTTGCATTTTCAAGCTAGTCTTGGATGAGTTCAATCTGGGTTTTAGTCGATTTGAGTTGTACTTTTGGGGTTATGCTGGATTAATTTTTGGCAAGCTGTTATGCGACAGACTGTTCTTTGGTTTGGTTGATCATAGATCCAAATAAATTAACTGACCTATTATTGGAGTATGCTGCTTCTTAAGAAGAGTCATTTGTCGCAGTTGTTGACCCAAATTCTGTTGTTATTCGGGAATCAGTTTTTGATAGAACAATAGAGGCAATTTTGTTACTTGTTAATCAACTGCTGTTGGAGTATGGTGGCATGTGTCTAATATGACATGTTTTTCACAGTTTCACTCATCAGGCTTCGATTTGAATTTATCAACGTAACCGTTGACTATTTAAATATAGGGTTTGACCAAATTATTTTAAGCGTCAATATGCTGTTATACATCAGCTAGACAATGGTTTGTTTTCACCGTCATAGAGAGTTTTGTGACTAATGCTTGTTATTTTGCCATCAGAATATGGACTAGGGAGTGAAGCATCGACAGACGGTGATATCTACAGCTACGGAATACTTCTACTTGAGCTCGTGACCGGAAAGAAACCCACAGACAGTCTTTTCACGGACGGCTTGAACATTCATCTTTACGCAGAGGCAGCTTTACCTGATCAAGTGCTGCATATTTTAGACCAAACTCTTCTTGGAAACGATGAAGTCATTGTCGTCAAAGAAATTGTTGCTTCTGTTACGCAGGTTGGAGTTGCCTGTTCAAACCATGCACCTGAAGATCGAATGAGGATAACCGAGGTTATAAGCAAGTTGCGAGCTGCTAGGGATAACCTTGTAAATGCTCAACGACACCGTGATTTTTACAGAGGTAAACTAAAACAGCTTCTTTGTCATTGAAATTTTTTTCTGTTTTAGATTTCTATTTTTTCTGACTTTCGAGTATACATGTATATGCAATTACAATAAATCATTTAGATGAAATTTTGTGAGGTAAATTCTGATTTTATGACTTCGAAAATACTAGGGGAATGAAGTTTATGCTCTTCTGAAACAAGAGCTGATAAAAGCACATCACAAGCTTTGGATCATCCAACTCATATCAGACTCCTAAAAGTCGTCCCTGGCTTCTTTTTGTGGCCGTATGTGTCTGTAATAAACTAGGTACACTTCTTTTTATTGTAAAATCTTCGTCACTTGATACATTGTTTGATGTTATTCTCATTTTTGATCGTGGAGATTTAGTCTACGTATTATATTCGACCCTTGCGGAAGCCCTTAAAACGATGGGGTAATAACGTAATGTTGAAGTTGTTACGACCAAACTTTCTCCATGCAAATACCTTATTTGAATGTAATTCGAGTTATCCAAAATTTCCTTTAAATAGTAACCTGAACCAAATTCTGGGGGTGCTCGTCTGCTGGAGAAATGTTTTGGACTTTTTTTTGACAAATTTTACAAAACTAATACGACGCTTTAAATATTGTTGTAAATTGCTGATAATCTTTTCTGTTGATTTGAATATTAGATCGAATTTTTGCTGTTCATGCTCAGTACATTCATAAAAATTGCTGCTATTCATGATTGATTACTGTATGAATTTGATGAGAAATGTATAATTCGTAATTCACTCCTTCCGTTGTCTGCTTTCTTTTCACTTTTCAAATTTCGCTCACGTATTCGTATTGCGTGAATACTTTCAGAAATCAACGTGTAATTTTGACGGCTGTTGAATAATGAGCATTTTGTGATCTATTTACACGCTAGTCTGCGCAATTTTCACAGTTTAAATGCTTGCTTTTGAGGTCCTATGTTTTGGCCGCAATTTAGTACTGTCTGATTTGTTTGTCTATTTGCTAGATATAATAACTGTGCTACGATTGTTTGACTATACCACATTGATTACCTCTATGTTACTCCGACACCATATCTGCCACGCCTCTTTGACACTTTACTTTAGACCTAAAAAATTGAAAATTTCACACAAAATAGCCGTGTTTGACGCTGCGACATGTGTCAGATATGACATTGTGTCAGAGAGTCTGAGTTGCATAGTTGATTGCTTGTTGTTGCGAGCCTTGTTACGTTTCATTAGTTGGTGCATGAATGTAGTAGTTACACATGGCTTCACCCTTGTTCTTATTACTGTAACTTTCGGCGAACGATTCATAACATTAAATTAGATATCTGCCACGGTTGCAGCATCAGCTGTATGTATGGCCAATGTTGTTTCATAATGTCGTAAATATGGTCTCACTGATTGTTAAAGCTGATACAATAGAATCGTGTTTCAGAATTATTGCATTTGATTAAACCATGACGGATTTTGTCAATAGGATTCTCTCTGAACGTCGATCTGAATACTGATCCTAAATGGTTATGACATAATTGCTTTTGGTAGGGACTGTTGCATATATTCGGCGACCACCCATGGAGATGCAGCTGGAAGAATTACTGTACTCACAAGGTGCTAATTTTTTCATCATGTCACTCAGCTGATCATATGCAGTTATTAGAAAACAAAGTCGACGATATAGGGATATACGATTTGAGTTCTCCTTCACCACTTCTATATTCAATTTGTCCCCAACGAGGAAAACTAAAACCCTCTGTCAAAGGAATGATTTGGAGAAGGAACGCTCATGTTGGATATTCATCCCGGTTAACCAATCTGACAGCAAATTATTGTAACAAGTTTCAAATTTGCGGCTTCTGATTTAGAGTCTGGAGAATACTGTCAATACTCCCATGAATTTTGTAACCTACGACCTTCTTCGTTCATCATCTCTTCTCTTTTTGATTTTTCTGTTGTTGCATTTGAGTTCTATTAACGCATAAGTATTCCGTGCTCGTCTGAACCAAACTATAGACTCTATAGTTAGAGACTTAGAACAGTTCTAGTTATAACTTCTAAGCAGGATAATCTCTACATGGCAGGTGTTTCATCAATAGAAGGGTGAAAAAATAACAGCGTGACTGATCATGAGAATAATTTTTATGGGTTCACCAAGCAACGGAACTTGATAAAGATCGATTTTAAAGATGAGGTGAGAGCATTAATCTCTTTATTTACTTACTGTGATTATTATTAGTTGGATACTTACATTAACACAAATATTATGAGGAGGGATATTCATGAGTTCTTCGAATTCAATGTGAGATGTTTCGTAGGAGATCTAAGTCACTAGGTAAAGGACACCCCACATGATTATTGTGGCGATTTTAGTCATATTATGAGGGATTGTCTAAAGTTAAAAAGAAACCAACGACATGGTAAACCTGATGAGTGATGATGATAATATTACTAGTCTGCAACATGTTCAGGAAATGAAGGCGATCTTTTTGTGGTAAATAAAGATTGGTGAAGTCACGAGTCTAAGATATTGTTATATGATTTCACGTTTTTTTTCATATGCAAAGCCATTTTTTGAGTGTGTTAGTGAAAGGTAAAAAGTAAACCACTTACTTAAAGGGTGGTAAATTTCAGAATATTGGACGTCATTTGTATAAAATCTAAAGATAAGTCCCGGTGATTTTTGAAACTTTTATAATATGGTCGCGTATCTGTCATAACTAACTTATGTCACGCCTTTTGATGGAGATTCCGGGACAAGGAATGAAACATTGTGCTCCAATCACTCACTGCTGCAACTGGTGAATACCATTGTGGGTTGGTCCATTATTTTTTTCCTTTTTTGTCATTTCTTACAATAGGGTAGTAATGTAGTAGTATTATTGTTCAGTGCTAATTGTTTGACCGTTTTGTACTGAGTACTGTGGGTAGTATATATATATATAGATATATATATATATATCTTCATTTTTCTATACAAACTTACCCAAAAAATAAATAAAAATAAGCACAACAAAATGAAACCATCAAACATAAAACCGCTCTCCTACCCCTGTTTATATCTACAAGCTATTTCACTTTTCCTGGCCGTGCTGGTGCAACAACTTACGACCACTGAAGCCGTCAATCATATTAACTTATCGCCAGAGAAACAAACAGACTCATTTACGCTAATGCACATAAAGAATGAGCTAGTTGGTAGTTCTGCTCGGGATGTTTTGAGCTCGTGGAACGGCTCACTTCATCATTGTACCTGGGAGGGTATTACTTGTGAACGCGGAAACAATAGAGTGAGTGCAATAGACTTGCATTCAAAAGGCTTACGAGGTACTCTATCTCCCTTCATAGGAAACTTGACCTTTCTAAATAGTATTTGGCTTTCCGATAACAGTTTGAAAGGCGAAATCCCAAATGAGCTGGGTCGTTTAGTTAGGCTCACAGACCTCGAACTTGCCAATAACACACTTAGTGGAGAAATTCCGAGAAATTTATCTTCTTGTATCAACCTAGAAACTCTCTCCCTAGGTTTCAATAAGCTAGAGGGGATTTTTCCTTTGGAGTTCAAATCACTGTCAAAACTCAATGTTTTAGATTTGTATATGAATTTCCTCAGTGGCCCACTTTTTGAAGTCGTAGCAAACCTTACCTCCTTAGAAACAGTCTCTTGCAGCTACAATGCATTTACAGGTACTATTCCTGATAGTATCAGAAATATGCTAAACCTTAATGTTTTAGCACTTTCGCAGAATCGACTTTCTGGAGTAGTTCCCGCTTCCCTTTACAATCTGTCCTCCCTTTATGCATTAGATCTTGGTGGCAACCAACTTCATGGACAAATCCCAACCGACATAGGCCAAAACCTTCCTCTTATTTCGTTTCTCAGCCTTGGCCAGAACAACTTTTCAGGTTCGATTCCCAACTCCCTTTCAAATTTGACCAGTCTCGGGACCCTTGAACTATATTCTAATAATTTCACGGGGAGAGTGCCGCGTCATTTGGGGTATCTCCAGAATCTATCTGTGTTACTAATTGACGACAACTATCTAGTTGATGACATAAACTTTATTAGTTCGCTAGTAAATTGTAGCCAACTGGGAAAACTGGATATGTCAGCAAATGATTTCACAGGAATCTTACCTACTGTTGTGGCCAATCTATCCATCGCTTTAATATGGCTTAAAATTGGAGAAAATCCAATAAGTGGAACAATTCCAACAGGTATATCTAATCTTATAAACCTCGAGCTGTTACTTATGGATAGTTGTGAACTCTATGGACCCGTTCCCTCTGACTTCGGAAAGCTTAGAAAGTTGGAACAGTTAGATTTGAGCTCCAATAGGCTTACTGGGATAATTCCTAGCTCTCTGGGAAACATGACACGCTTAAGCCGGCTGCTATTAGATCAGAACCATTTGGAAGGGAGCATACCATCCAGCTTAAGCGCCTGTGAAAACATGTTGTATTTGAGTCTTTCCAACAACCGCCTCACTGGAGCTTTGCCCGGAGGGCTGTTTACGGGGCCTGCTAAATTCATTTCATTAAATTTCTCTGGTAATCATCTAGAAGGTTCCATACCTATGGAGATCGGTGCCCAACTAAACCTGGTAGACTTCGATGTTTCTAGAAATAAGTTGACGGGGGAACTCCCAAGTCGGCTTAGTTACTGCGTTTCTCTTGGGACATTGTATTTGAAAGATAATCTTATCCATGGAAATGTTCCTCCTTCATTCAGCTCTTTGCACAGCCTTGTAGGTCTTGACCTTTCTCGCAACAATTTTTCTGGCAAAATCCCAAACTACTTTACCGTATTACCTATGGTTTATCTAAACCTATCTAACAACAATTTCGAGGGTAATGTTCCGACAACAGGTATTTATGCAAATGTAAGTGTAGTTTTTCTTTCAGGAAATAGTAGGCTATGCGGGGGAATGTCTGATTTGCACTTACCAAAATGCATCCAGCAGAAGGAACCAAAGAAGAGACAAAAAACGAGACGTAAAATGTCTCGTGCTCTTCAGTTGATAGTTCCTATAATATGTTCATTAGTTGGAGTTATGATCTTGACAACAGTGATGTACTTGACCTGTCTTAGGAAGAAAAAGAGATCTACTTTGTCCAGTACAGTGTTGATGGATGGAAAAGAAGCTTTCTTAAAAGTATCCTATAACACACTGCTCAAAGCGACAAACAATTTCTCCACGGAGGATATGCTTGGGACAGGTAGTTTTGGCTCCGTGTTTAAAGGAACACTGACGGGAAAGATGGTTGCCGTAAAAGTTTTCAACTTGCTACATCGGGGTGGATCTAAGAGTTTCCTAGCTGAGTGCAACGCCTTAAAAAATATCCGCCATAGGAATTTGCTAGGAATAATAACAGCTTGCTCAAGTATTGATTCACGGGGAAATGATTTTAAGGCTTTAGTTTACGAGTTAATGCCCAATGGAAGTCTTGAAAGATGGCTATCTGGACCAGGAAATCTTAGCCTTCTCCAAAGAGTTGATGTTGCTGTCGATGTGGCTCATGCAATCAACTATCTTCACCATGACTGCGAAGTTCAAGTTGTACACTGCGATTTGAAACCAAGTAACATACTGTTAGACAACGATATGGTTGCTCATGTTGGCGATTTTGGACTTGCCAAGTTCCTTGCTCAACCGCAAAACTCTCATCAAAGTAGTACAACTGGAGTTCGAGGAACAGTCGGCTATGCTGCTCCGGGTAAAAATCTAAAAACTCTGTTTTGTTTACCACTCTTTCTTTAGTTTTATTTTGCATACATAATAGTTTGAGGCTTTTGAGGCAATTTCGGGCTTTTGTTTGCTTAGGCCATCACGAGTTTGAGGCAATTTCGGTGCCATAACTCGGGTTTTGGAGGTCTATTATACATCTAGTGATATTATTCATTCCATGGCATATTCTGGCTACTTTGTTTTGATCAGGGCAATCTGGGGTCGAGTCAATTTGAGTTGTACTTTTGCGGTTAAGGTAGTATAATTTTTGGCAGTCCTTATGCGACTTACTGGGGATTATGATGGAGCGAAACTAGATGCTTTGTAACTCACTAACTTGGGTTCTTTTTTCTGGTTGAGAGTCATTTGATTCAGTTTTGACCCAAGTTTCTGTTATTCGGGAATAGTCTCTCTGTTTTTGCCAAAAATAGAGTAGCAAGTCGTTACTGACCTTGTTGGCGTATGGTGCCATAATGGTATGTGCGACACTTCTGTGTTTCACGAATTCTCTTATCAGGCTTGGATTTAAATTTATCAACGTAATATTTCACTGCTTAAAAATATGTATCACTTCAGTTTTAGCGTCCAACTTTAAGCGTCAATATGCTGCTACACGTCACCTATAAAATGATATGTTTCCGCAGCCATTGCAAGTTTTGTGACTAATGTTTTTGTCATCTTGCCATAAGAATATGGCCTAGGGAGTGAAGCGTCAACAGACGGCGACATGTACAGCTACGGAATTCTGCTGCTTGAGCTCATGACTGGAAAGAAACCCACAGACAGTATTTTCACGGACGGCTTGAACCTTCATCTTTACGCAGAGGCAGCTCTACCTGATCAAGTGCTGCGTATTTTAGACCAAACTCTTCTTGGAAACGATGAAGTCATTGTCGTCAAAGAAATTGTTGCTTCTGTTATGCAGGTTGGAGTTACCTGTTCCAACCATGCGCCTGAAGATCGAATGAGGATAACCGAGGTTATAAGCAAGTTGCGAGCTGCTAGAGACAACCTCGTAAATGCTCAACGACATCGTGATTTTTACAGAGGTAAACTAAAACGGCTTCTTTGTCATTGAAATTTCTTACTGCTTTGGATTTCTATTTTTTCTGACGTTGGAAGTATATCTATATATGCACTTACAAGAAATCATTTAGATGAGATTTTGTGAGGTAAATTCTGATTTTATGACTGTCGAAAATACCAGGGGACTGAAGTTTATGCTCTTCTGAAACAAAGAGTTGACAAAAGCACATCAGAAGCTTTGGATCATCCAACTCATATCAGATCAGACTGCTAAAAGTCGTCTCTGGCTTCTTTTTTGTGGCCGTATGTAAAATCTTCATCACTTGATACATTGTTTGATGCTATTCTCATTTTTGATTATGTGGAGATTCAGTCTACGTATTAAGGATGGAGTAAGGCTACATATATTCGACTTTGGCATTTGCACGACGAATCATGAAGCAAAATAAGCAAATAAAAATATGAAAAAGTGAAAGCATTTTCCTTTTGGAATGATGATATTTGTGAAGGTAACAGAATAAAGGCTCTCCTATAATAAAAACTTCGTGAAAAACGTATCACAAGATTTTCAGGAAGTCCTTACTATGTCTGCTCTACAGTCTACAGCACACACACATTCATGCATTATTCTTGAACGATGGAATAGTTACGTAACGATAATACGTCCTTCAACTAATCTTTTAAAGCTTAGAATATCCAGCGCGGAATTGAATAGACAATATCATACTCAGGCGATCGGCTTGAGTATATACATCTTGCATGTGTGGGAGTCCAACATCATTGTCAACTTTCCGACAAAATTTTGTTCAAGGGTTTTATGCTGCATGACAAAGCGATTTGATTAGCTTAAAAATTATATAAGCAGAAGCAATGATGGTGTCATCGTGAACAATAAAGGCGAGTAATACCTTCCAAAGATCCCTGGCCTTAACTATGCTGTGCGCGGGGATGCCAAGATCGTCCCAGTGTGCTGTTATAGGGTGTCTATCTCCACCTCTATTAACCAGAAGTACCGCCACCCTATAGTGTGTCAGAGGCCCTGCCCATACCTGTGCATCTCACACCCGTTAGACACCGTATATTGTGCAAACTACTACTTGTCAACTATCTGATGGAGGCAGTTAGGTATATGTTACCTCCCAATCACCCTCCATCCTGACTCTCTTAGCCTGAATTCCAAGAGCATCTGTACGTAATACGTTAGCAAGTTCGCAATGCGCATATTAAAGAAAATCAGTTTGGAGTATTAGTATTATTATTACCTTGGTTTACGGCAATAACTTCCTTGTTGCGGATGATTTCCATTGTCTCCTTCGTCATATGTCTCACATCACATCCAATAAGAAGTGGAGCCTGCAGTATGTCTGAGGTGATTAGACGAACGATAACCAGATGACATTTGTATTTTAGACTAAGTTATGAGAATTTTAGTTTACTTTGGAAATAGCCCATATGCTGAAATGGACTATGTACTCGTTTTTAGTCATCCCTCCATTTCCCACCTCAAGCATGTCTGGATCTGCTCCGATGATGAAAGAGTTGTTGTCAGCGTACGGGCTAAGAAGGTATTTCCCACTAAAAGAATTAAATCTTTTGGAATACGAGTGAATATTTTACCATTCCAGCCGCCTGGCCTAGCAAGCTCAGCGTAAGCCTCATTCATGTCAGCTCTCGACACCATGCTGTTTCAATCATTTACATTTACATTTAGCGTTTAATTTAATAATAGTCTCACCTAAGAACATCCAATTCCCAGTTATTACCTATTCCAGTTGTCGGAGATGTCGTTGGTCGTCCTCCAGCTATTTCCCACCTGATAACCCCACAGAGCAGGATGCATGTCCCCCCTACATTGTGAGATCAATATTTTCCTTTAATCGTTCTACGTACTCTAGTATTTATTTTGTTATCTATTCTTGGGATGGTCTTACCATTCACATAGTGAAAAGAATATTGGGCGACGAGAGTTCATGAGCGCTCTTGTCATCACAGGGTACCTAAAGATTGGCTTTGAACCATCATTATTACAGTTGTCGTACTTTAAGTAATCAATACCCTGCAAAAAATCAGCGGTTTGTCACACCAATTCTTTTGATGTCGATAACAGGAGTACCATATTTGTAAAGGGAGATTATAAATACCCAAGCGGCAAATGTTTTAGCATCCTGCTCCTCGTGCCCTAGCGACCCTGGCATTTGTTTGCTGCAAGTGTAGAACCTGTCCACGTTGACAACATTCATTCGTTCACACAAAAGATTACACTTGTCGTACAAAGCATCACTATTCACTATCGAGAATGAGTTGTAATACTCCAAGCGAAAGGAGGTTGTGAATATACCCTGCGTCTGAATAAATTCCAATCTTCAGGCCTTTTCCATGGACATAATCTGCAAGAGCTTTGATACCCGAGGGAAAAGTTGATCTTTTGGGTACCAGATGGCCGTTGCGGTCACGATTTAATTCCGCCCAGCAATCATCTATTAATGGGAAATGCGCCAGTTAGGATATCAACC
The DNA here is from genome assembly GCA_023091065.1 of Dianthus caryophyllus. NCBI lineage: Eukaryota > Viridiplantae > Streptophyta > Magnoliopsida > Caryophyllales > Caryophyllaceae > Dianthus > Dianthus caryophyllus. Next base: position 35,536,139 of record CM041519.1, read on the forward strand.
ATCTATTTTACAAACGAAGCTTCAATAATTGATACACGTATAGGACACAGTATGTATACCTATGTTGACGTACTTGTACCCGAGCTTAGAGAGACCAGTTGAAACCAACGCATCAGCTGTCAAAGAGTGGATTATAATTCCATCAACATTTTACTAGAAATACATTCAATCAGCTAGAACATAAGAGTAGCAAGCTAGCTAAAGCTGGAAACCTCACCAGTTTCTCTTATGATCTTCTCCGTGACATTGCAGTTGAAGTGATTCCAGCTGTTCCATCTGTGAGACGATTTAAACGTGAAACGTGCTTTACTGTGAGGTTTAATGTAGTCTGATATTTGATATCTTTGCCAGAAATCAAGGTTTTCGCAACTTAATTCAGCAATAAGGATATAGCATTGTTTGGTGTAGTAAGTTGTTAATTAGTGTTAAGTGTATGTAGTGCTGTTAATTAGGCTGACTTAGCAGTTCGAAGTTTTAATTAGGGCTAGTTCTTTTCGAAAGCCTGTAATTTTCTTAAGTTATTCAGTGTATTTTTCTTGAAGTTTTCAAAAGTGTTTGATACGATAAGCGAAGTAAAAATAAGATGACAAGAACAACTGAACAAGATCGACATAATATCTTAGGATTGTTATAGAGTTAGAGTTTTCTCAATGTTAATTGTAACTATATATATATATCATTCATTATTCAATAATAAACAAGTCAAATATTATCAAAGTCATTCAATTCTTTACATGTGTGAGGGATTGAGGGGTAACAACCTACCCCTCATGTAACTCATAATCATGTCGTACAACATACTTAACCAATACTGTTAGAGTATATAAAACCGATCTTGGACCTCCAATCATCAGCTTAAACTTTTGGTTCCTAACAAATACCCTCGTCTCATGACATGGGGAGAGACGAACGAACAATAACAAGATCCATGTATTAGATCTCGTACTTTTTTTTTTTACTTTTGTAAAATTGAAATTACAAATTAAGAAAATAATTTTGTACGTTAACAACAAATCCCGCCGGTAGGCTAGGCCATCAATAATATGCCCACCGGCAGGGTGGTGGGATTTCAAGATCGGTCAATAGAAGCCAAATGACTCTAATACTATGATAAGATATATAATTAATAGGGCTCGAATAATATAATATCATGGGCTTGGCCCATATACCAACTCTTCCCTATACTTGTGTACTATGTATAAATATTGATCATGCTTATGAATAAGAAGATGGATCATTCTCCGATACTCATTCTTACGGAGTAATATGGTATCAAAGCCGGTACTAAACAAAATAATAATAAACAACACATACTTCAATAAATGCATAACCAAGCAAACCTTCACACAGAGGAATACTAATCATTTTTTTTCCTCTTCCTCTCCCTTACGTTATCTCTTTCACCATGGCCGGAGATGACTCTTCCACAAAACTTGACCCCACCTCCCCATATTACGTTAGCATCCAGGATCGTTCTACCGATCTGATCACCACGGTTCGACTCGAATTGGGCAATTTTGATGACTGGTCTCACGCTATTCGGCATGCTTTCCGTTCTCGCCGCAAATTCGGATTTCTCGATGGTACGTACACTGAACCCAAGCCACCGTGTACGACAGACGATTGGGATACTCTACAAAGTCTTCTCGTCACGTGGCTGAACAATACGATCTCCACTGAGGTACGCTCCCTCCTCTCGAAATATGAAAATGCAAAAACTATGTGGGATGACATCAACGCACGGTTTAATCAAACTGATGGTCCTCGCATTTATCAACTTAAAGCCAATCTCTATGAGTGTCGTCAAACTGAAGGTATGTCGGTTGCCAAATACTTTGGTCGTTTATGTCAATTATGGGATGAGTTGGATAAGCACGAGCCAATTATTACTTCTAAATTGGATCCCAACGTGGGTAAGGAGCATTTGGCTCGTCGCAATTCGGATCGTCTTAATCAGTTTCTGTTTGGTTTGCTGCCCTCTTATCATAATCTGCGTTCTGTCATCCTCACTCAAACGCCCCCACCCGAAGTTTCTGCTGCGTTTCGTCTGATGTCACAAGAGGAAGGTGCCCGAGGTATAGGACAATCCTCTACTGCGTCCCCTGCCCTTGCCAGCTTTGCAGTTCGGGCATCGACCCGTCCTACTCCTCGCTCTTCCTCGACTCTTTCGCGTACGGAGCGTCGTAATCTCGTTTGTACCCACTGTTCTCGAAAGGGCCATGATCGTAGTATGTGCTTCGAGCTCCTTGACGAGATTCCCGATTGGTGGTATGAGTTGAAAGGCGTAAAGAAACCATCGAAGGGTGCTCAGGCTCGTGGTGGTGGGCAGCATGCGTTAAGGGGGGGTCGTGGCGGTGGCAGGGGCTCCTCTGCTACGCTTGCTTCTGCTTCTCCTAATATTGAGAGCACTAATGCTATCCACACGTCACCTAATGAGATTGAATCGAACGCAGTTACCGTCTATGGTGTTTCTAATCATACTTTCTCGGGTAAGTGGCTCCTCGACACCGGGTGTTCGCATCACGTCACCGGTGATTTATCCACGCTCCTTGATGTTCATACTGTACAGGATCGTGAAGTGGGTCTGCCGGATGGTACCCGAGTTTACGCGTCCCAGATGGGTCGTATAGCACTCACCTCTGGACTTATTTTATCTTCTGTTTTTTTTGTCCCACGGTTACAGTGCAATTTAATTTCTATTTCTCAATTGTGCGATGATTTGGGCTGTGAACTTGTGACTAATGCTGACGGTTGTACCATTCAGGACCGACATACGAGGGAGGTGATTGGACTGGGTGACCGTGCGGATGGACTCTATTACCTTCGTCAAGATCAATCCATTGTTACCAGTGCAGTGTCTGTTGGGTCGTCTATTTCGTTATGGCACCGTCGTCTTGGTCATCCCTCCGAGGACGTTGTCAAACTACTTCCTTTTCTTTCAACTAGTAAAGCTCCACTTCCACGTCCGTGTGAAACTTGTCATCGCGCGAAACATGTGCGCAGTAGCTTCCCGTTAAGTACTAATAAAAGTTCGTGTATCTTTGAGTTGGTACATTGTGCTTTATGGGGGCCATATGACCTCCCCGCTTCCTGTGGAGCGCGTTATTTTTTTACTATTGTCGATGACTATTCTCGGGCTGTGTGGATATTTTTGCTAATAAATAAAACTGAAGTTCCTACGAAATTTGTTCAGTTTGTTGCCATGATCTCTCGACAATTCTCTGCGGTTGTTAAAATTGTCCGGAGTGATAACGGCACCGAGTTGCAGCCTTTGTATCCTTACTTTGCTTCCCATGGGATTTTATTTCAATCATCTTGTGTAGGTACCCCCCAACAGAATGGACGTGTTGAGCGAAAACACCGTCACCTTCTCAATGTTGCTCGTGCCTTGCGTTTTCAAGCCAATCTTCCTCTTCGTTTTTGGGGAGAATGTGCTATGGCCGCGGCTTACCTCATCAACCGTACTCCGTCGTCAGTCCTTGGTGGTCGTACTCCATATGAATTGCTGTTTGGTTCCCCTCCTTCGCTCACCGGGCTCCGTGTTTTTGGCTCCTTATGTTTCGCTCATAATCAACGTTCCAAAGGTGATAAGTTCGCAAGCCGAAGCCGTAAATGTGTGTTTATGGGTTATCCTTCTGGCAAGAAAGGTTGGTATTTATTCGACCTTGAGACCGAGGTTTTTTTTGTTTCTCGTGATGTGATTTTCTACGAGGATGTATTTCCGTTTGATGATGCTGTCCCACCTCCTGCTCCCTCCTCGTGCTCTCCATCTGCTCCTGCTCCTTTATGCCTCGATTGGGACCTCCTCTCGGATGCCGCGGCCCAGAAAAACCAGCCTGCTACTTCTGCCCAAAACGACCAGCCTATTTCTGCTGCTCCTCCCAGTCCAGAGCAGCCTGGTGTCGCTGCCACTCTTCCTGAGACGTCTGCTGCTGCTTCTCCACCCACGGTAGCCCCCTTGGTGGACACTACCTCCTCGGCTGCCATTGGTTCTTCGTCCCCAAGTGTGGTGCCTGACCTTGGTCGTGGTCAACGACTTAAATTTCCTAACTCTAGACTCCGTGATTTTGTTGTGGAGAGTACTACATCAGGTGCTAGTCCTTCCCAAGTCACTCACGTCCAAGTCTCCTCCGCTCTCTCCGGTACATCATACCCTTTAAGTAAGTATGTCACTTCCGCTGCTTTCTCCCAACAGCATCGCGCTTTTATTGCTGCTCTTACTGTTCATCGTGAACCACGGTCCTTTAACGAAGCTGTCCAAGACGCAGCTTGGCGTCGCGCCATGGAATCTGAAATGAATGCCCTTATCGCAAATAATACGTGGTCTCTTGAGCCACTTCCTCCCGGTAAGAAGGCCCTTGGTAGTAAATGGTTGTACAAGATTAAATACAAATCGGATTCCTCCATTGAACGCTTTAAGGCTCGGTTGGTTGTTTTTGGCAACCATCAGACTGAGGGTGTCGATTATGATGAAACTTTTGCCCCTGTTGCCAAAATGACTACTGTTCGCGTGTTTTTAGCTGTTGCGGCTACCCAAAAGTGGCATTTACACCAGATGGATGTCCATAACGCTTTTCTTCATGGCGACTTGGAGGAGGAAGTCTACATGCGCTTGCCACCTGGTTTTGAATCTCCGACCCCAGGTTTGGTCTGTCGCCTTCGTAAGTCTCTTTATGGTCTCAAACAAGCGCCTCGCTGTTGGTTTGCTAAGCTTGGTGTTGCCCTGCGTTCCTACGGTTTCACTCAAAGCCCTTCTGATTATTCTTTATTTACTTACACGAAGGGGACCATTTGTCTGCACGTTCTCATTTATGTTGATGACTTGATTATTTCCGGCAATGATGAGACTGCCATCTCTATTTTTAAGAAGTATCTTCACTCCTGTTTTCACATGAAGGATCTAGGCCACTTAAAATATTTCCTTGGCTTGGAGGTTGCTCGTAGCGATGCGGGTATTTATGTTTGTCAGCGTAAGTACACTCTTGACATTATATCTGAAGTTGGGTATTTAGGCTGTCGCCCGTCCCCCACACCGATGGAGCAGCATCATCGGCTGGGCTCTCAAGACAGTCCTCTATTTGCTGATCCTGCGCAGTATCGTCGTCTGGTTGGCCGCTTAGTATACCTTGTCGTTACCCGGCCTGACCTCGCTTACTCGGTTCACATATTATCCCAGTACATGCATGAGCCCAGGGATTGTCATTGGGACGCCGCCTTGCGCGTTGTCCGTTATTTGAAGGGTGCCCCAGGTCAGGGTTTGTTTTTTCGATCAGACTCTCATCTGTCACTTTCTGGCTGGTGTGACTCTGATTGGGCGGCGTGTCCCGATACTCGCCGTTCCCTCTCTGGCTGGCTTGTTTTCCTTGGCTCCTCGTTAGTCTCCTGGAAGACTAAGAAACAACCTACCGTGTCTCGCTCGTCTGCCGAGGCCGAGTATCGCTCGATGGCTGCTCTCACGTGCGAGCTTAAATGGCTCATTGGCCTCCTCGCTTGCTTTGGGGTACAACAATCGTCTCCTGTACCCATCTCGTGTGACAGTCAGTCTGCACTTCATATTGCACAGAACCCGGTCTTTCATGAGCGCACCAAACACATTGAGATCGATTGCCACTTCGTCCGTGACGCAATTAAAGATGCTCTTATTGCTCCCTCCTACGTTCCTACTTCCACTCAGTTAGCCGATATTCTTACCAAGTCTCTTGGAACAGCTCAGTTTCAAACCTTACTTAGCAAGATGGGCATTTCTGATCTATATGCTCCATCTTGAGGGGGGGTAATAGGGCTCGAATAATATAATATCATGGGCTTGGCCCATATACCAACTCTTCCCTATACTTGTGTACTATGTATAAATATTGATCATGCTTATGAATAAGAAGATGGATCATTCTCCGATACTCATTCTTACGGAGTAATAATAATTGAAAAGAATATCATAAAGAGAATTTATTAGTAATAAATGGTGTGTTGAATTACATAATTAGTGTGAGCTATTTATAATAACTCGATATTCAAACTTATTCTAATATATATCCTAACTTATATGATATCTTTTCTGTTCCATGAGATAAATTTCACTTCTACTTTTCTCCTCACAAAAAGCCCATACAGGGTTATCTCAACAGTATGGAAACAGATTCTAATAATATACTACGGAGTGCCCCGTAATATTTATTTCTTCATTAATATATGGGTTAGGCACTTAGGCTGGTGTCAACATCATAATCATATTCACGCGTGGTTAAGTGGTTAAGTGGTGCCATGTTTAGTTTTGTACTAATAACGGTGTGCACTAGCTTGTCACGCGCGTGGTTATAGTGGTTAAGTGGTGCCATGTTTAGTTGTACTTAAGCCTGTTCTCTTCGTCTGAAGTTTTCTGAACCAATCTTAAGTTTTCTGAAGTTTTCTGAAGTTATCTGAAATAATCTGAAATTTTCTGAAATTGTCTGAAGTTATCTGAAGTTATCTGAAATTTTATGAAGTTTTTTTTGAAATAATATGAAATTGTAATTATTATTATTATAATTGTTATTATTATAATAATAATAATAGTAATAATAATAATAATAATTATTATTATTATTATTATTATTGGTATTATTATTAATATTATTATGGTAATTGTAATTGTTATTATATTTGCTACTTTTATTTATTTATTTTTAACGAGTTTCGCCTAAATTTATCTTCTTTTAGAATTATTAGTTTAACTTTTTGTTTCATTTACGATAAACTTTGAGGATAATATTTGTAGTACCAAGAATATTCAAATCTTTATATGCATGCGCTTTTTTCACTAATATTTAAATACTAGAAAAATTTAGCAAACAATGTATAATAATAATAATAAATTTTAGCATTTATTATCATTAATATTTGATAAGTATTTATGAAAATTTTATTAACAGTCTATATATTTAATTTGAACTAATTTTAATTTATGATTTGCTATAAAATGGTTTTGAATTGGTCTTATTTTTATTCAAATTATTATCAATATTATTATAATTATTATTCTTAATAATATTATTATCACTATTATTAATAACATTAATGTTATATACTCCCTCCTACCCATATCTATTGTCCCTTTTGCCCCAATTTCTTACCCATCAAAATGTCCCTTTTGCTTTTCCCCATGAATTATTTATTATTATCTACCCCCAACTCACCCAACTATTTACCCACTACCCATTACTTTTTATTATTCTATTCAACCCTCTCTCCTATTATCTTACCCCTACCCATTACTTTTTATTATTCTATTCAACCCCATAAATTTTCTACTTTATCCCAAAAGGGACAATAGATATGGGTAGGAGGGAGTATAACTTAGGTGTTATTATTATTATTATTATTATTATTATTATTATTATAAAAACCCGCAATTTTATTAAAGAATTTTATTATTATTATTATTATTATTATTAGGTAATTTATTTATTTAAAAATCTGAAGTTTTCTTAAGTAATCTGAAGTTTTCTGAAGTTGTCTGAAGTAATCTGAAGTTTTCTGAAATTATCTGAAGTTTTCTTAAGTTATCTGAAGTTATCTGAAGTTTTCTTAAGTTATCTGAAGTTTTCTGAACCAGAGAAAAACTTAAGATGAGGAGAACATGTCCTTATAACGGTGTGCACTAGCTTGTCAAAAGCCCACCTCATGGGGTTGAAAAAGGAATAACCATCAAGTTGGAAATTGAAAAAAGTTACATGTACACCTAAATTTCAATCTTAACTAAAACATTAAGTTTTAAAATAAAAAAATAAATATAAATTGGCACGTATAGAAGTTTATCTACAGCTGGTGTGTGTGGTGACAATTGTGCTGATATTTTCAAATTTGCAACTCACTCACATTTTAACACCACAAATTCTTGTATAAGTCAGGACTTACAATAAGTTATTATAAATTTATCTCATTTGTACATGTTTATATAGTTTTTGTACTATTTAAGTGATAATTATGATTCATTGTTACTAAATTTTTTTTAAGTACCCCGTAAGTGACTTTAGTAGATTTGTTTCATGATTTTGTACCCTTTTAACTGCAATTTGTACTTTGGTTTCACTTTAATTTTATGTGAATTGTGCCTTACAGGAGAATTACTGAACAGCACAAACCACACATATATATAAGGATAAATAAATAAATAATATACCGACTGTGTTTAGTAGTTCCAATAAGTAACCCCTCTCATAATTTTCTTTTCGCAAATTAAAGGTTCCGTTTTGATTTATAGTACTTCCTTTAACCCAATTAAGTGTCCCTTCAACCGTTCAACTCAAATTAAGTGTCCTTTAAGTGGAGTTTAAAAACTCAAATTTGATTTTAAATTTAGCATTTAGAATTAGACATTTAAGATAAAGGTTTTTAAATCAAATCACTACTTATTTGAGTTACAATTTGAAAGTGACTTTAGGGCGTCAGTTGATGTTAGCTACTTTTAGGGATGAATTTGTATTGAATTTAACTCAAATACAAATCCAAATTTTTCTAGTTTCTAAACACTTAATTTAGACTAAATTCGACATTTCAAATAAAATTCATGTTTTCTAATGCATCATTAGTATTTTGGATTGATTAAAGAGATGTTAATGAAAATGATTTTTTTTTTTTTTAATACTTTGTTAAAACTTAAATAATTAGAAAGAGATACTTAAATTAGGAGAAAATTAAATATAAATGAAACACGTATTATGAAGGGTTAAATTTTAACAAAAGTTTTTAAAAAATAAAATTTATTTATTATTTCTTCCATTCCAATAGATTATATACATTTATTTGCTTTATGCACGTACATCAATACTCGTTTTGTTTCGTTCATATATTTGGTTTCATATTCTCAAAAATTTTAAAATTTTGACATTAATAATGTGCTCGATAAGACAATTAAAACAAGATCACACATGACTGTTTTTTATTTTGTATGTTAAAAGTTATATCGAAATTCTATACACTTATAAATAGTGTCCAAAAAGTGAAACGTATACAACTTATTGGAATGGATGAAGTATTTATTATTTACTTCCTCCATTCCATTTGATTCTATACATATTCCTTTTTCGGAAATTCCAATTAATTCTATACATTTCTATTTTGGTCCGTACTATATTAAACTAAAAGACTAATATACCCTTCATTAATACCCCACCCAACCCACTTGCAATGTCCTTTTTTAAAGAATAAAGTAGGGGTAGTTTGGTAATTCTATTGTCTACCTCACTTGATTTTTTTCTACCTTAATTACCGTGTTTTGGTCAAATGTATAGAACCAAACGGAATGGAGGAAGTATTTATAAGATACTTATGGACATTGACGTTGGAGTTGGTGACCTGAGTTTATCAACTACGGAGACGGAGTTGGACAAACCGTGTTATTTGATGTGCCCGCAAATCATGGCCTACTTTCCCCTTTTTAGTTATTAAAACTCATTAAATCATTATTTAAGCAATTTTAAATGTAATTTTAAAATATTTAATATACTCCGCAACATATGCCATCAAACACATATTGAAAAACACGATTTTTATTAAAATCTTAGTATCAAATTTGAAAGTGAAATTTTTAAGAGGATAATTTCACAATAATAATCTAGACTATTAACTACTCCGTATTTATTCAAAATATTTTATTTAAACCGTCTCAATTATTTGTTTACCTTTCATTTTGGCGCAAACACCATTTGAAGTCCACAAAAGACACATATGCTCATTGGATGGTATAAGATATGAATATTGATGAAGGGCATTTAAACAATGGGGTTGGAGAGCTAGTTGGTTAATTTGTACGATAAATTTTTGCTAAAAAGAAAACGTAAACAAATGAGTAATACTCAATTGTGAAATAGATAAACAAATGATTAGAACAGACGGAATATTGAATATTACTCCCTCCATTTTATTCATTTAGCCCCATTTCCCTTTTTTGTAAATTTCACTCATTTAGCCTTATTTTTAATTTTGGTTACCTTTAATAATAAAAAAATCATTTTTACCCTTACTTTATATCCATTTTACCAAAATACCACATACTTTATCTTTTAAAATGGGTCCCACTAAACTAAACTACCAATATTACCCTTAACTTTTCCACTTTTCTTAATATTTGTTCAAAAAAACAATGGATATCTCACTTAACTTTTCCACTTTTCTTAATATTTGTTCAAAAAACAATGGATATCTCATTAAAATGGAGGGAGTATTTATTATGAGACGATTAATGTTAAGGTTGAGATTAAGTTAAATAGGTGGTAAATAGTTTCAATTATTCACTTGAAATATATTACGGAGTATTCTTTAAATGTAATTAAAGAATGAGAAAGAGAGAAGAAGAGGGGGTAGTAGCGTACCCCATGGGAGGAGTGAGGGCAAGTCCATTAGAAAGCAAGAATCTGCGATATGCCTCCACATGCTGCGCTGTTGACGACGACAACGACGACGACGACGACGACGATGATGCATTATGTGAGTGTGAATGTGAGTGTGAGCAGCTGACATAATGCAGGAGGGACGATGTTAGTATTAGTAGTACTACTCCACTCATTGATAACATCCCTTGGCTTATCTTACCACTTTCCTTCCTCTCCATTACTTAATTAATTGATGTATGTATGTATGTATGTATGTATTATGTTGTTTTGTTGTTTATCAATTTTGAATTCAAATACAATACTCCCACTCTTGAAGATTTTTTCTTCTGTTTTTTCACACTCTCAATCTCTGCTTTTTGTATGCTCCACTATTTTATGCCATTTGCTATTCGTCGTCGACAAATTACTTTGTGCAGTCGGCTTTTCTTTTCACTAATTATACTTAGTGAATTACATAATTATTTTTTATTTTTTTTTAGTAATATTATTTATAATGTTTTGAATTACAAATTTATAAAATCGGTTAATTTTTTTATCGTTATTTTTAGGTGATTGTTTAATTTTTTTGAGTTACTCTTAAGAATAATTCATTACTTGATTTAATTTAGTCGATTTAACAAAAGTTATAATTTAAAAAAAAAAAAGTAAGGATTAATAAAAAACGATTTTATGCCCATAAAATGTAAGGTTAAAATAAAATATAAAAAAAAAAAAAAAAAAGTAAAAGTGGAGATGGCGAGGCTATCTAAGATCTGCAGATGGCAAGAAACTCTCCTCACATTCATGCGGATGGCAAAGCTCCTTTTGCATCTGCATGGATCTTGAGGAGCTCTTTCTGCATGTAGATGTGAGGAGCTCGCCATCTCCACTTTTACTTTTTTTTTTTTTTTTTTTTTTTTTTTTTTTTTTTTTTTTTAATTTTTTTTAACTTTCGATAATTTATATATCTATAATAGACGGTTTTTTTTTAAAAAGTTCAAATAATCATTAAAAAGTAGAGAAATAATACTAATAGTAGATAAGGGTAAATGAGTGGTGGATTTTTACTATTTTCTTAATACCGTGTTAAAAATTCAACGATTTTTCATAAAAAATTTAAAATTTTTAAAAGTGATAATTTCAAACTTAATAATAGATAATAATAACTAAATAAATAATTATTCATTAAAATTCTTAAGTGTAATTAGTAAAAAGATAAGCCGACTGCGCAAAGTAATTTGTCGACGACGAATAGCACATCCCTATTTTATACCCACTTCTGACTTCTCCACCCCACTTTTGTCGTCAAATTATTATTCACTCTATCCAACTCCATATGACTTTTTTCTACATTTCTTTTTTCTACCTTATTTATGAGTTTCGAGAATCTTTGAAATTTCATATAATATATAAGTAAAAATATAATCATGAGTCAGGGGCGGAGTCAGGAATTTAATACGACTAGGGCCAAATTTACAATCATACGAGACGATTTTTTTTGCCATTTCCTTGAAATATATAGTATTGGGATGAATCGCCACGTTTTCGATATTATCAATGACTAGATGTCTTAGAGAATAAAATATAATTAACTACTTTGTACATTTTAATATGGTTAAAAAAAACTGGTATTTGCAAGAGTGTAAAAAACATAGCCATATTAAATAGAGTATCTTATTGTCTTTGCATTATTAGTAAGGCCTAAAACAAGCACTAAAACAACAAAGCTTTGGTCCAAAAATTATTTAGGGTCCACTAAATATAGTTATGCCTAGAAGAGTAACGTAAAAGCATTGCGTGCATGTTTAAAATTGCTTTAAGTAAAAAAAATAGCATACAATTTTAACTTACTCATTATTTATTGAGTAGTTCTTGTGTAAGTCGGGACTGACGTTAATATAAACGTAAGACAATACATGAGGAGTTATTAAAAAAAAAGTAAAATAAAATTAAATAACAAGTAACCACCCTTATGTGAGAGGTCTTACAATAAACTTATTGTAAGACTTGTCTCACATGAGAATTAATTTTATTTATGGTGATAATATAGAGAGATTTTCAAAGATGAAAATACAAGTTGACTTAATCAAAAATTTTAAGTCATTAAATTGGGAATTTTGTGTTTGTCAAATTTAAAATGAAATTTTAATTTAGATTTAATGTAAAAAGTTAGCGAACAATAAAATAGAACTTTGTGTTATTATAATTTTGGAAAACAGCTTCTTAACTTCACATAAGAGATATTTAAAAAATTAAAAGATAAACGAGGTAAAATGCGAACTCAATCCACAAACTAAAAATTACGAAAAACAAAATCTTAAATTATCAGCAAGATTAAAACTAAAATGAAAAATAGCCACAATAAAATAAAATAAATTAATGTTTAACACACAAAGAAGACCATTTTTTGAATAATTGGGGCCATTTTAAAAGAAATAAAAAGTAGCAAAAATTGACACAAATAGGTCTTGAACCCATGACCTCAAGAAAAAAAACACTCACTCCAACCACTGCACTACTAGAGATTAATGGACTTATTCCCTACAAAAAATAATTTAGCCTAAAATTGCATTGGGCCAAGGCCCATACGGCCCTAGCACTGGGTCCGCCCCTGATCATGAGTAATATTATTTTGTTCGTCTACTTATATGCAATATTTATATCAAATTTTTATAGATTTGAAAATGTGTAACTAAACATATTATCGTTGCAAAAGGCTTATCAGGCAAATGTGAAAAAACATATGCAGAAAATAGAGTTGAATGAAGGGAGTACATCGGTGCACATCGTCCATTCAACCTCCTATAAATCCACTTAACAGTATTTATTGGTCATTTTTTAGTACCACTAATTATTGGGTGAGACGGTTTCACACAAAATTTATTGTGAGGCGTTTTAGTGAAAGTGGTTACTTTCAATTTTATTTTCTATTTTCCTTTTAATTTTAATAATTTTAGGGTTTTATTTTTATTGTCTTAAGCTAAATTGTTGTAAGACGGTCTTTTAGAATACTTTTTTTTTTTGTTTTTTATTTTGTAATGGGTTGTAACGGTTACATAGCGGGAAAAAAAAAAACAATTTTTTGGTTGTTGACCTTATAAGAATGAGTTTTTTGAGAAACTCCAAACGATTCGTTAAAGGAAGGAAAGATGGGGGTAAATATATATTAAAATAAGGGGTCGTTTGGTTCGATGTAGGAAAATAAATTACTCAGGAACTTTAAAATCACGTGAATTGAAAAATCACGGGAAATGCAAAAAATTGTTTTATTGGCATGGTGGAAGTAACTTCATGTAGAAAGTTCTACTTACCTAGGGGGTGTTGGTAAGTGAATTCCTACGTACATAATGGTGGAATTCACTTCGCATGAAAAGTTTCAATTCCCATGAAATGGACAACCAAACAAGCGGAGCATTTGTCACTTCATGGGAATTTTAACTTTCCATGAATTTATGGGTAATCAAACGACCCCTAATACTCTATTCATCCCAAAATAAGAGTGTTATTTTCATCATAATTTTTCTCAAATTAAGTTTTCTATTTTATTATAGTAAATTTTAATAAGGGTAATTCTTGTGTAAGACCGGACTTACACTAATTTAGTATAAGTCCTCTCACTCAACCCCTTAAAAAAAATAAAAAACAAAAAAAAAAATATACAAATAACTACCCCTCATGTGAGAGGACTTACATAAATTTATTGTAAATCCCGTCTCACATTAGAATTAATGTTTTAACAAAGTATTTTCAAATGTTTCTCGTTTTTAGTAACTCTTTCAAAATAGAAATGAGACAATTAATTTGGAATGTAAAGAGTAAATTATAGTTATGATATGAATTGAGGTGGTTGCAGATAAATAATATAAAAAGTTAAGTAATAAAAATAGAGAATTGTGGGTTTTGGATTTTGGAATTTGGAATTTTGATGAATAAAAAATTAATTTTTTATTTATTTGAATTGGGTAGTAGAAAAAGTTAAGAATAAACTCTTTGGCCCTATTTGGTTGCACAAATCAGCTAGCTTATTTGACCAGCTAGTTGGTTTGACTAAAATTTCAGCCCCCTATTTTACCAGGAAGTGTTTGGTGAGGGTTGACTGGAAATAATTTTAGCTAGCTGAAATAAAAAAAACGACTTAAGGTAGCTTATTAAAAAATAAGCTAGTTGGTTACAAGATGTTTACTATTATACCCTTATAACTTCATCCATAAAATAAAAATCATGTCCTTTTATGTCAAATAATTTATTTCAGTTATTATTTCAGCTTGTTTTACCAAACAATATAATAATTTCAGCTACCTTATCAGTCTGTTAATTTCATCTACCTTTTCAGCTACTTATTCTGCTAGCTTTTCAGTTTCAGCTACCTTTTCAACTTTCAGCTAGCTTTTCAGCTTTCAATTACCTTTTTAGCTAGTTTTTCCAAACAGAGCCTTTGTTGATTCTGAACTTTCTTCGCGAATGAACCCGACTTTCGACGAGTCAACTCTTTTTGACGCGTCGGTTTACCCTAAAAGGCAAATGAGCTTTGCTCTTTAGGCCGCGAGAAGGAAGAAAGACTCATCCTTCATTGTATTTGGGACGAGATGATAAAGATTAGATGAACGATATTTCTTTCGTTTAATCGTTGTCTATTCATCATTTGATTTTGACACAATAGCTAAGTTATTGAACGATTAAAAATGAATATAAACATTGCAAAATAATATATCAAACAATTAAAAAGTCAAGTGCAAGTAGGTACAACAATTGTTAAAAAAAAATTGTAAATGAAAATCACGAAATTAATTTATAGAGAACAAAATAGTGACAAAATAAGGATAGTATTTGTGTCAGTATCCTTTAGAGTTACTTTATAACTCTACACCGTAGACCGTAGAGTTTCGGTTTTTGAACTAGATAATCATAAAAAATTTATTCAATTTTGATATTTCTCTTATACAAATACCCTCACATGCGTTCCTCATCAATTTTACCCTTTTCCGGGACGTTCCGGCAGTTTCGCCGCCGAATCCGAATCAAAAGATACCCTACATAAAATTGGTGAACCCGTTTGAGTGATTGATGATTTTTTTGGGTTCTACGCAAGTAATGTGAAGAAAATGGAGTAACTCTACTGGTAAAGTTACTCTAGAGGATCTCTGCACTATTTGTGATATGATTGTCCGGAACGAAATCTCATCGCATCTTGTATAATATTCGAGAAAAATGCAGAGAAAGTTATCTGGTAGATTTTAGAAATTTAAGGTCTTACGAGTACTTAGGACTTCTGTACAATAAGTCTCAGACGTGTATATCGGCTTAAAGTACTCTTAAACTTTTGGTAAAATAGGGTTGAAAGAAATAAGTTATTAGCGTTTTGGGTTTGTTTGAAGAATATTTAGGAAAATAGGGTTCACGTAGGCTTAGAAAATTACTGACAGAAAAACGTCATTGCGGATGACATTTTCTTCTTTTACGTGAAATTTGAAAATTCAAAAAAAAAAAAAAAAAGAAAAAAAAAAAAGACCAAAATCGCCATCTTTAGATGGCGTTTTTAGTAAAACCGCCACCCCAGAGGACATTTTCCCTCAGAAGTGATACTGGAAACTAAGCAAAGGGAGGTGAAATAAAGAGGAAGAAATCGCCATGAACATTGCCGTTTTTACTAAAAGAATAAAAAATAAAAATGATACTCCCTCCATTCTTTCCATTTAGCCCCATATACCTTTTATAGAATTTTTTTTCATTTAGCCCTATTTCCCTTTTTAGTAATATTTTCTTTCACATACCCTACTTTTTCTCTTACATACCCCACTTTTTCTCACTTAATACTAATTTTTTTATTATTAAACTATCATCCTTTTTCTCCATCTTACCCCACTTTTTCTTAATAATTGTGAAAAAATGAAGGGGGCCAAATGGAAAAAATGGAGGGAGTAATAACATAGTAACAAAGCTTCTCTTTTGGTATGTTAGTATTCTATTACGGAGTATTTTTTAATTTTTTTTAAATATAATCGTCATGCTAAATGGCGTTTTACCTCCCCAATACCTTGTTTTGCTTTGTTTCTTGTGTAAAAATGCTATCTGGGGTGACAATTTTGTGTAAAACGCCACTCTAGATGGCGATTTTGGGTCAATTTTTTTTTTTTTTTTATTTTATTTTTTTCCAAATATTACGTTAGACGGTTAAGACAATAAAACGCCATTCACAATGATGTTTTTTTGAGCTATGTATAACTTATTTGTAAATGTAACATCTTTAAGTATTTTTATTATTATCATTATTTGTTTTTTATTTACGATAATAAGTCATGAATCTAATATAATATGTTACGGAGTAGAGTTTTTGTCAATTTTGTTAATCATCTCTTCAACTCTATACACATCACTTGTTTTTTCACATTGTCAATGTAAATGTTGGGATGTAAATAGGTAGAGTTTAACTTTTCAAAATTATACGAGGTGAAAATTTTTATATCCTTATTGTTGTATTAATTAAGATGTACGGAAGTATGAAATAAAATCTCACATAACTACATTTCTTCCAGCATTTTTAGTAATTTTTTTTGGTTATTCTACATGGTAAACCTTTGCTTTTTCCATATTTTACGAGGTAACTCTATTTTCAGAAAGATACACATAATAATCCTCTATCTAATTAATACCTATCCGCGTGACCCTTTGTATTCCGTCAATTTTTCAGTTAAGTAGTTAACGGAAAGTGAAATGGTGAACTTAATTTCGTATTTTTCTATATGGTAACTTCATGAGTTAAAAAATTCGCATGATAACCTTATTATTATTATTATTATTATTATTATTAGAGTAATTTGACAGTTACACCCATTCATTAGTGTGTTTTTCAAACTTACACCCACATCGTTTTCGATTTTAAAACTACTACCAAATTTATTGGTTCGGTTAATGGCTACTACCATTTTTAATCCGAACCTAAAAAAGACATATGAAATTACTAAAATATCCTTAATTTAAGTTACCCTCCTTTTGATTTCTTTCTTAACTTACCTATTGTGTTTTGACTCTTCAAATTACTTAGTTTAATTTTTTTTTTTTTTACTGATGTTCTTTGACTCATGAAATTAACTCCCTTTACTTAGGGTTTTTTTTTACTCTTCACATCAAATTTACTAAAGCTCCAAAAATTCGTCTTCTTCCTCGAGTTCATCACGTTGCGAAGCTATCGACGCCGTCATCACGTTGCTTTCCCCTAATTGAGGTTGTAAATTTTCGGATTTACTGAAGCAATTGAATTGGGGGTTTCATTGAAATCGATTTTTTATTTGAATTTGGTTAAACCCTACTTTTTTTGTTTGTTCATTTGTGTTCTTAATAACTTTAATTTTCGTTTTAATTAGTGGGATTAACTTCTTATAGTATGTAATTATCAATTGTATGAAATTTTCCCAAATTACCCAAAAACCCTAAAATTTCGAATTTGAATTTGTCTTTTATTAAGCTTGTGTAATTAACGAATGTAGGGTTTGAGCACGGAATTGATGCATGGTTTGAATCCAGTGTTTGAGCACGGAATTGATGCAGGGTTTGAATCCAAAAACAAAAATGAGGCCTATATTTTCAAAGGTGATAAGTGTGGTGTTATTAACTATGGGCGTCCAGCCCCAAAATTGGTTGGTGCAATTGGTCGAATATCAGAAGGGTTTCCAGGGCTGAGAAACACCGTCTTTGAGGGTGGAATTGAAGCAACATTTGCTTGTCACCGCAAAGACGAGGCCTATGTTTTCAAAGGAGACTCATTTGCAGTCATCAATGTTGGTTCTAAAGGATCAGTTATGGATGGTATCAAGAAAATTGTCTCAGAATGGTCCTCTTTGCATCCTATTTTGCCTTACCATATTGTGTCTTACGATTAAATCACCACAATATTATTACTCCGTACTATGTATGGTGTGTTTTGATGTTTGATTGCTGTTTTAATAAAGGTGTGTTCTTACCTGTGTAGTACGAGTACTCCGTAACAATAAGTCTTTCTTAAAACGGGTTATCCGTTTTAAAACTAAAAGCCAAGATCTATCCACTTTGCACATAAAACAAAACACTCTACTTTTTCCTACACTATTTACTTTTGTCTTATCCTAATTATTTGACCCGTTTTAAGCTTAAAACGGGTTACCCGTTTTATATGAGAATTTGTGACTCCGTAATGAATTATATTGGTGTTTAATACAGAGCTACAACTATAGTTGAATAAGTAACCCTTGGTGTTGGGTTCACTGGTTGTGTATTTGTTCAATAAAGTTTGCTGTTTTATACTCCACTTGTGTTTCACTCTAAATAGCTTCTTTTTGTAGTCACCTTTCTCTAATATGCAAATCATCCATTGGATATATTTGATACGGAGTAAAACTGTACGTAGTAACGCTGCCGTACATGTCAAAGGTTAATTGATAATTTGACATTGACGATGCTCTACAGTTGTGCTTAATTGTAAACATATATTTTACGTTGTTAATATTTTTACTGTGAGGATCAATAATACAATGTTATCATGAAATAAATACGATTTATATATCAAAGCAAAATGTTATCACCGAAACCAACACAACACAAAAAACGACGACCCGGATTGCAAAGAGTCCACGAAGTCTCCATCGCAACGTCATCACCACAAAAGCATTTCCTCGACCCGCAAGAAGAATTTGAACCACTAATGTTCGACATTCACTACAACATCAAAAACGACCAACTTCAATCATTTCAAAATAAATCGAAAAATTTGTCATTATTTCAAATATCATAGAAAACTGAAAATTTGAATTCAATCACACATAAACCCTAATTTGAAAGTGAATGCCCAAAAATTTCAAAATTTTGCCCAAAATTTACGTACAAATTTCAAACTAAAACTACCCCAAAGCAACGAAATTGTGACAGAAATTACAAAAAGTTAGGGTCTTTATGATTTAAAACACCAAATTTAACAAAATAGTAAAGATTTTTATGATTTCAAACCCAAAAATAACGATTTTGTACCACAAAATCCTAGAAGTATACATAATTTGGACAACGAAAACCAAAAAATTCATAAAGAAAAAGCCCTAATTTACAATATCTGGGTTTGACTCAGCATAAATTCTAATATTACTTACCACGTCTGAGTAAACGAAAGAGATGAAGATGACGACAATGGAGGATAGACTGAAATAAGTGACTTTGAGCTTGCTTTTAATGGAGGGAATGGTGAAATAAGTTATCTTTAGCTCTGCTTCTAATTAAATAAAGGGGATGAAAATAAATAACTTTGACAAAATAATTAAGTCCACAAAGTTTAAGTAAATAAATGATAGTATTTTAAGTTTAATAAGGGGAATTAGTGGAAAAAGGGGGGAAATATTAAACAAATAAACAAAATCATAGTGAAGGGTCAAAGTAGGGGTAAAATGGGAAAATTTTTTGTCAACAATCTCTCAAAATCAAGATCAACGGCCAAGATCTAAAGTTGGTAGGTTCGGATCTGTACATGGTAGTAGTCATTAACCGAACCAATACATTTGGTAGTAGTTACAAAGTCGAAAACGATATGGGTGTAAGTTTGAAAAACACACTAATGAGTGGGTGTAATTATCAAATTACTCTTATTATTATTATTATTTTACAAAACACACACGCTTGAAAAAAATATTCATTAAATTAATCATTTTTTTATCTCATTTTTCACTATATTATACTCCCTCCATCCCAAATTAATTATCCCCTTTCTATTTTGGGATAATTTAAGGGATGGTAATGAAAATGAGAAAATTTTGAAAATCATTTGTTAAAACATACTAAAAATAGAAAGAGGACAAGTAGTTTGGGAAAAAATTTAGTGGAAAGGGGACAAGTAAATTGGGATGGAGGGAGTAATATTTTTTTTTTCTGTATTTTGGAGTTGAGGACATGCTAACGGATTGTTTCCAACGCCTATCCCTTTGATGTTATAGATTGCATTATTAATTCTTTCCAACAACCGACCAATAGATTATTCGCCTCTTCCCAAATAAAAATATGTACAAAGTGAGTCGTCCAAAGAAAAATAATTTAATCAAACAAATTCTTTTGATGTGTTTCACATAAGCGAGATTAAAATGCCTTCTTAACAACTTCGTCTAATTAACGTGTTAAAATAGTTCATATTTAATTGTCTTATTCTTAAAACGGATAGATTCTGTTTGGATAATTGTGAAAGGCAGCTAGTGAATTAAAGTGTGAACTGTGAAGTGAAGTTAAATGACCGGGCATTAAGATGTTAATATCAGAAATCTGTCGTACTTATTAGGGTAGAAGTATCACACATATTATTAGCTGCCATGGTAATTTTAGGGTTTTTTCTGGATAAAATTTGGGGATTTTTCTGGGTAATTAATGATGATGGAAAAATACGATAAACAGAGTAATACCTAAAGAAAGAAGAAATTTCTCGAATAATGTAAGTGAGTAATGAAGAGAATTGGAATTGGAATTCAAATGCAGTTATCCTGCGGTAGTGATTCCATGAAAAATCTCCATTGAAGATGTTTCAAACAAAACACAAATTCAAGTTTGTTGATCGAATTGATTTGTAAACAGAGTACTCCGTATTAATTACTCAGTGAAGATCGATTTTCAAACGGAGGTATAAACATTATTTTTGTTATTTTTATTTACATAGAAATTCATTTTATTTACATACTACTTTGATTCGTATGTATATAAAAATTCATTGATTTTATTTAGAACTCAAATTAGAGAAGGTATGTGATTGATTATATGTGAGGGATGATGAAATTATCATGGGAAACGATAATTTTGTAGGAAATCTGAGTTGCTGTGTCGAGGAGCCTCGACGATTTTACATGATTATTGTTGTTATTTTGGTCATAATATTATGTGTTGGTTTCTTGCTTCCTTCAATTCGACCTTTGATTTCGAACAATTTGTTAATTGAAGTTTGAAGAAGAACTAGTCTTAACCTTGTTATTCCGATTTCAAACCAAAATGTCTCTTATGCGCAGATTATTTTACCTATAAATAGGCGAAACACGATTCTCTCTAAATGTCGATCTGGATACTGATCCTAAATGTTCATGACATCTTTGCTTTTGATAGGGATTGCTATATATATTTGGCGACCACCCATGGAGACGCAGCTGGAAGAATTACGGTATTCACAAGGTGCTAATCATTTCACTATGTGACTTAGCTGATCACACATAGTTATTAGAAAACAAAATCGATGATATTGGAGCGAATGGATGTAATTTTCTTCACAATTGGGCAGGTGTTTCTTCTATAGACGGGTGAAAGAATACCATTGTGACTGATCATGAAAGTAATTCTAATGGGATGGATCACCAAGCAACGAAGCTCGATTTCAAAGATGAGGTGAGAGCATTAATCTTGTTATTTACTGTACTTTGCTTGTTAATTAGTTGAATAATGAATTCTTATATGAACATAAATAATAGTTTGTTACAACAAAAGAAGGTCAAACTAGAGAAGGTATGGGGAATGAGGGCGATCTTTTCGTGGTAAATAAAGATTGAAGTCAGAATTTGAGATTTTGTTTTATGATCTCACGTTATATTAATATGCAAAGCCATTTTCTGAGTTTGTTAGTAAAAGGCAAAAGTAAACGGCTTACTTAGTAGGTCGTAAAATTCGGAATATTGGACGCCATTGGTATTAAATCTGGGTAAGTCGCGGTGATTTTTGAAACCCTTACAATATTGTCGTGTATTTGCGTAACGACCTTTATTTAAAACCATGGATGTCATAGTTTGACCTTGCTAAGAGTAAAAGGGAGAAAAAATATATCACGGTCATCTTAAATATGAATTAAAATCATTAATTAGTAGATGGTGGGACTTAGAATTAAAATCATTAATTTTCAAGGTGATGTTTAAGAAGGTCATAAAAGAAGATTATACTGAGTACTGTGGGTATCATAAATATCTTCATTTTTCAAAAGAATAAGCACAACAAAATGAAATCATCAATAACAAAACAGTTTGCCTTCCCCTGTATATATCAGCAAGCTCTTTCACTTCTCTTCGCCATGTTGCTGCAACAACTTATGATCACTAAAGCCGTCGTTCATATGAAATTATCTCCAGAGAAACAGACAGACTCATTTACGCTAATGAACATAAAGAGTGATATAGTTGGTAGTTCTGATCAGGATGTTTTGAGCTCATGGAATGGCTCACTTCATCATTGTACCTGGGAGGGAGTTACTTGTGAACGCGGAAATGATTGGGTAAGGGCATTAGACTTGAGTTCAAAAGGCTTACAAGGTACTATATCTCCCTTCATAGGTAACTTGAGCTTTCTAAATACTATTTTGCTTTTCAATAACAGTCTGAAGGGTAAAATTCCGAGTGAGCTTGGTCGTTTAGTCAGGCTCAGGAACCTCCAACTTGACAATAATACGCTTAGCGGAGGAATACCGAAAAATTTATCAGCTTGTACTAACCTTGAAATTCTTACCATTGCTTTTAATAAGCTAGAGGGGAATTTGCCCTTGGAGTTCCAATCACTGTCAAAACTCTATTATCTAACTATGCATGAGAATTTTCTCACTGGCCATCTTTTCGACGTCATTGCAAACCTTACCTTCTTAAGAACTGTTTCTTGCGGTGGCAATGCATTTACGGGCACTATTCCTGAAAGCATTGGGATGCTAAACCTAAATGCCTTAGGGATTGGGGAGAATCGACTTTCAGGTATAGTTCCCATGTCTCTTTACAACCTTTCATCCCTTCATGTATTAGATTTAATTGGCAACCAATTTCATGGACAAATCCCAATAGATATAGGCCACCAAATTCCTCAGATTTCATATCTCAGCCTTTCCCAGAACAATTTTTCAGGACCGATTCCCAAATCCATATCCAACCTTACCAGCCTCACTACGCTTAGCCTAGATTATAATGAGTTCACGGGGAGGGTGCCGAGTGATTTGGGTTATCTACATAATTTGAATGTGTTATTATTGGACTACAACTATCTAGTTGACGACATAAACATTATCAGTTCACTCGTAAATTGTACCCAACTGAGATACCTGGACCTGTCAGAAAATAACTTCACGGGAAGTTTACCTACTGCTGTGGCTAATCTGTCCAATGCTCTAATATGGCTAGCAGTAGAAACAAATCCAATTGCTGGAACAATTCCAAAAGGTATATCGAATCTTATAAACCTCGAGAATTTGTATCTGGATAATTGTGAATTCATTGGAACCATTCCCTTCGAATTTGGTAAGCTTAGAAACCTGGAATTGTTACTTCTGGGCTCCAATAGGATAACTGGGTTTATCCCCAGCTCTCTCGGAAACATAACATACCTAAGCAGGCTTGAGTTAAATATGAACCGATTGCAGGGGAGCATACCTTCAAGCTTAAGCGCTTGTAAATACCTGTTGACAGTGGATCTATACAACAACAACCTCACTAGAGCTTTGCCCGGAGGGCTTTTTACGGGGCCTGCTAAATTCATTTCGCTCAATTTCTCTGGTAATCATTTAGAAGGGTCCATACCTATGGAGATCAGTGCACAACAAAATCTAGTAGAGTTTGATGTTTCTAGAAATAAGTTGACAGGAGTACTTCCAAGTGAGCTTAGTTACTGCCCTTCTCTTCAGCTTTTGAATCTCAAAGATAATATGTTGCATGGAAACATTCCTCCGTCATTCAGCTCTTTGAAAAGCCTTATAAGTATTGATCTTTCTCAAAACAATTTTTCTGGCACAATTCCAAATTACATCTCCAGATTTCCTTTGGTTTATCTAAACCTAGCCGACAACAATTTTGAGGGAAATGTTCCGACAACGGGCGTTTATGCGAATCTAAGCGGCGTTTCACTTTCTGGGAACAGTGGACTCTGCGGAGGAGTTCCTGATTTGCACTTACCAAAATGCAATCAGCGGAAGGAACTAAAGACGAGGCGTAAAACGTCTCGTGCTCTTCAATTGATAGTTCCTATAATATGTTCAGTCGTTGGAGTGGTGATCTTGATAATAGTATTGTACTTAACCTGTTTCAGAAAGGAAAAAAGATCTGCTTCGTCAGGTTCTGAGCTAATGGAAGGTAAAGAAGCTTTCTTAAAAGTGTCCTATAACACGTTGTTCAAAGCGACAGACGGTTTCTCTATGGATAACCTGCTTGGAACGGGTAGTTTTGGCTCTGTGTTTAAAGGGACACTGGGTGGAAAGATGGTTGCCATAAAAGTTTTCAACTTGCTACATCGGGGTGGATCAAAGAGTTTCGTAGCAGAGTGCAACGCCTTAAGAAATATACGTCATAGGAATTTACTAGGAATAATAACTGCTTGCTCAAGTATTGATTCCAGGGGAAATGATTTCAAGGCCCTAGTTTACTAGTTAATGCCCAATGGAAGTCTTGAAAATTGGCTATCTGGACCCGGAAGTCTTAGCCTTCTCCAAAGAGTTGATTTTGCAGTCGATGTGGCTCATGCAATCAACTATCTTCACCATGACTGCGAAATTGCAGTTGTACACTGCGATTTGAAACCAAGTAACATACTGTTAGACGACGACATGGTTGCTCGTGTTGGTGATTTTGGACTTGCCAAATTCCTTGATCAACCTGAAAATCCTCATCAAAGTAGTACAACAGGAGTTCGAGGAACTATTGGCTATGCTGCTCCAGGTATAAGTCTAGACACCCCTTTTTGTTTATCTATCTACATAAGTTTATTTTGCAATTTTGACAGTTTACGAGTAGAGTTGAAAAACGTAACAGATCATTTTAGGTTTGTGTTTGCTCAGGTCATCATGAGTTTGAGGTATTTTGGGTGCTCTGTATCAGGTTTTGGATGTCTTTTTTGTTTCTAATGAGTTATATTAAATCGATCATCTGTATTTTCCAGCTAGTTTGTCTTGGATGAGGTCAATTTGGGTTCTAGTCGATTTAAATTGTTCTTATTTTTTTTACAAAGATTGAAGTTGAACTTTTGGGTATAGGGTGGGGTAATTTCAGTAGTCCATTATGCAATTTACTGTTCTTTGGTTTGGATTATGATGGAGCAAAACAAAACAACTCGCTATGGTGGTTACTTTTTTTTTTTTCTTTTGAAGAGTCGTCTTGATTCAGTTTTGACCCAAATTTCTGTTATTCGGGAATAGTCTCTCTGGTTTTGCTAAAACAATGGAGGCAATGTTGTTTGTGTCATTTTCCTACTGTTAAGAGTGTGGTTGTTTCCACAGCCATTGCGAGTTAGTTGACTAATGTTTGTGTCATTTTGCTACAAGAATATGGCCTAGGGAGTGACGCGTCGACAGACGGCGATATTTACAGCTATGGAATACTGTTACTGGAGCTCATGACTGGAAAGAAACCCACAGACAGTATTTTTACGGACGGCTTGAACCTTCATCTTTTCGCAGAGGCAGCTCTACCTGATCAAGTGCTGCATGTTTTAGACGAAACTCTTCTTGAAAATGCCCAAGTCATCGCCGTCCAAGAAATAATTACTTCTGTTCTGCATATTGGCGTCGCCTGCTCCAACCATGCGCCTGAAGATCGAATGAGGTTAGCCGAGGTTATAAGCAAGTTGCGAGCTGCTAGGGGCAACCTCGTCAATGCTCAAAGGCATCACGATTTTTACGGAGGTAGAACAAGACAGCTTCTTTGTCACTAAAATTTCTTTCTGCTTTAGATTTCTATTTGTTTCGATATAGGAGTATTTCTATCTGTAGATGATATTTTGTAAGATAAATTCTGATTTTATGATTCAAATATTGCAGGGAAATGAGGTCTAGTGCTCTTCTGAAACATGAGCTGACAAATGAACATCACAAGCTTTGGATTATCCGATTTTATATCAGACCCCTAAAGTCGTCTTTGTCTTCTTTTTCATGGGGTATTAAACTAGGTGCACTTTTCTTTATTGTATCAGTTGCGCAAATATTCTTTACTCCCTGAATTTCAATTTAAATGTTTTAATTTTGTATTCAGTTCTTCCCGAATTAATTGTCCTGTTATATTTGTATTTGGGATTATCGCACTGATTGCTATTGTTGATTTAGATCAAATTTTCGCTGTTCAAATTCAAGTTCAGTACCAAATTTGTTGCACATTTCTGATAATTTTACGGTAATGATATGATCATAGTAATGTTTGTTATGATCATAATTTGATTAGATCAAATTTAATGGAACATTACATTTTACAAGATGGCAGTTGGTGACTAATTTATGAATATTCTAACACATAAAGGGGACTACTTTAAAGTTTATAAAGTTGAAGATAACCACTTTAAAATCTCGAAAAGTGTCACTTAGCCTAAAATCAACAACATGGTGGTTGTGATGATGATACTGCTACTTTGTTTTTTTAAATGTAGTCAATATGAGTTCATGTGTTATACTCTTTGTTTTGGATTATGATGGAGAAAATAAATTAAGTCGGTTGTTTTTATTTATTTTATGAGTGAAGTATTAGTAGTTTAATGCCGTTTTTGCTGCAATTTTCTTTTGTTATTTAGGAATAGTCTCTCTGTTTTTGCTGATGCGTGTGAGGCATTGAGGTAACGTTGCTACTGTTGGAATATGGTAGCATGGATTTTAATTTACGATTGACATAACTAGTTCATGGTCCGACATGTTAAAATTTTAAGCATGCACGAGGAATATGTAATACTGCTACTTGAGCTGATGACCGAAAAGAAGTACACAGACAGTAACTCATGGCGGGCTTGAACTTTTATCTTTACGCAAAGGCAACTCTATCTGAAAACGATGAGGTCATATTCGTCCAGGAAATCACTGTTTCTGTTATTCAGCTTGGAGTCACGTGCTCAAACCATATCATTTGCCAGAAAAACGAATGAGGATATCTGAGGTTATAATCAAGCTCCAAGCTGCAAGAGACAACCTTATGAAATAGGTCATATTGGTGGTGATTTTCGGATACCTAATTAAAGCTTATAAACTTGCTGGAGAAGGACACCGT
The DNA here is from genome assembly GCA_023091065.1 of Dianthus caryophyllus. NCBI lineage: Eukaryota > Viridiplantae > Streptophyta > Magnoliopsida > Caryophyllales > Caryophyllaceae > Dianthus > Dianthus caryophyllus. The sequence goes on from CM041519.1 coordinate 35,563,446, forward strand.
TTCATTGAAGTTGACCATTGGCGATCCCATGAATTTTGTAAGTTGCGACCATTGTCGTTCGTCATGTCTTCTCTTTTTGATTTTTCTGTTGTTGCATTTGAGTTCTATTAACATTTAGGTATTCCACATTCTTCTGAATTACCAAACTGTAGTTAGAATAGTACTAGTTTTAAGCAAGATATCTCTACTTGATGGGTGTTTTCCGGTGAAAGAATAACAGTGTGAATGATGAGGTGAGAGCATAATGCATTCATCTTGTTATTTACTGTACTGTACTTATTATTGTGGTGATTTAGTCATATTATGAGTTATTGTCTGTAGTTATAGAACAACCAACAACATAGTACTCATGATGATGATGATACTGCAACATGTTAATTAGGGAATGAAGGCGATCATTTCGTGGTAAATAAAGATTGATATATGATTTCACGAGTCGAAGATTTTGTTATATGATTTCACATTTTTTTTTTCATATGCAAAGTCATTTTTTGAGTTTGTATCGATGAAATTAGTGGAAATTTGACAACAATAGAAGTGAGAAGAAAAAAGTGAAATTTGGTTTCAAGGAAAGTAAGAAGGAAAAAGAGTGGAATGGAGGGAGCATCAACTAAGAATGAAACTGGTGATTGCCATTTTTGGCATATCTTACAATTGGGTGATATTATTGTATTTTAATTAGTTGCTCACAGTTTGACTATGCTCTTCCTATTTGGTGGCTTGACTTTCTATACTGAGTACCGTGAGTAGCATACTATATTATATCTTCATTTTTCAATAGAATTTACCAAAAAAAGAAATAACCACAACAAAATGAAACCATCAAACACAAAACTGCACTCCTTCCCCTGTCTACAAGCTGTTTCACTTTTCTTTGCTGTGTTGGTGCAACAACTTTCGACCACTAAAGCCGTCAATCATATTAACTTACGGTCAGAGAAACAGACAGACTCATTTACGCTTATGCGCATAAAGAATGAGATAGTCGGTAGTTCTGATCACGATGTTTTGAGCTCGTGGAATGGCTCACTTCATCATTGTACCTGGGAGGGCGTTACTTGTGAACGGGGAAGTGATAGAGTAAGTGCATTACACTTGAGTTCTAAAGGCTTACAAGGTTCAATTCCCAATTCCCTATCAAATCTGACCAGCCTCAAGACCTTTGACCTAGATTCTAATAGTTTCACCGGGAGAGTGCCGCGTCATTTAAGTTATCTCAAGAATTTGACTGGATTACATTTGTCCAACAACTTACTTGTTGATGACATAAACTTTATTAGTTCACTAGTTAATTGTACCCAACTTAGAGCACTGGAAGTTTCACGAAATGATTTCACAGGAGTTTTACCTCATGCTGTGGCCAATCTATCCACCACTTTAATAGGGCTAATTTTAGATCAAAATCCGATACGAGGAACAATTCCAACAGGTATATCCAATCTTATAAACCTTAAGCTATTATATATGGAGGATTGTGAATACAGTGGACCTATTCCCTACGAATTCGGAAAGCTTAGAAACCTCGAACAGTTATATTTGAACTTCAATAGGCTAACCGGGATAATTCCAAACTCTCTTGGAAACATAACACGCCTAAGCAAACTGTACTTAGGTGGGAACCAATTGCAGGGGAGCATACCATCCACCTTGATCGCCTGCGAAAACATGTTAGAAATGTTTCTAGACAACAACCACCTCACTGGAGCTTTGCTCGAGGGGCTTTTTACAGGGCCTGCTAAATTCATTTATTTAAATTTCTCTGGTAATCATTTTGAAGGGTCCATACCTTCGGAGATAAGTAAACAAGTAAATCTGGTAGTCTTTGATGTTTCGAGAAATAAGTTAACAGGGGCACTTCCAAGTGGGCTTAGTTACTGCCTTTCTCTTGAGATATTGAATTTGAATGACAATATGCTGCATGGAAACATTCCTCCATCATTCAGCTCTTTGCTCAGCCTTTTAGATGTTGACCTTTCTCAAAACAATTTTTCTGGCACAATTGCAAACTACTTTGCCAGATTACCTATGACTTATTTAAACCTGTCTAACAACAATTTTGAGGGCAATGTTCCGACAAAGGGTGTTTATGCAAATCTAAGTGTCGTTGCACTTTCTGGAAACAGTAGGCTATGCGGAGGAATTCCTGAGCTGCACTTACCAAAATGCATCCCCCTGAAGGAACCAAAGAAGAGACGTAGAATGTCCCGTGCTCTTATGTTGATAGTTCCTATAATATGTTCAATTGTTGGAGTGGTGATCTTGACAACAGTGTTGTTTGTAACCTGTCTCAGAAAGAAAAAGAGATCGGTTTCGTCAGGTTTAGAACTGATGGAAGGAACGGAAGTTTTCTTAAAAGTATCCTATAACACACTGTTCAAAGCGACTGATGGTTTCTCCGCAGAGAACATGCTTGGAACGGGTGGCTTTGGCTCTGTGTTTAAAGGGACACTGATGGGAAAGATGGTTGCCGTGAAAGTTTTCAACTTGCTACAACGAGGTGGATCAAAGAGTTTCCTAGCGGAGTGCAACGCCTTAAAAAATATCCGCCATAGGAATTTGTTAGGAATAACAACAGCTTGCTCAAGTATTGATTCCCAGGGAAACGATTTCAAGGCGCTAGTTTACGAGTTAATGCCCAATGGAAGTCTTGAAAGATGGCTATCTGGAAATCTTAGCCTTCTCCAAAGAGTTGATGTTGCAATCGATGTGGCTCATGCAATCAACTATCTTCACCTTGAGTGTGAAGTTCCAGTTGTACACTGCGATTTGAAACCAAGTAACATATTGTTAGATGATGACATGGTTGCTCATGTTGGTGATTTCGGACTGGCCAAGTTCCTTGCTCAAACTCAAGGCCCCTATCAAAGTAGTTCGACCGTAGTTAGAGGAACTGTCGGACCTATTCACGTTTTAAGGATGCAATATTCTAGACATCAGCTAGTTTGTAGTATGTTTCTCAGTCATTTTGGCTAATCATTATGTCATTTTTGCCATAAGAATATGGCCTAGGGAGTGAAGCATCGACAGACGGCGATATCTACAGCTACGGAATTCTGCTACTTGAGCTTATGACAGGAAAGAAACCCACAGATAGTATTTTCACGGACGGCGTGAACCTTCACCTTTATGCAGAGGCAGCTCTACCTGATCAAGTGCTGCATATTCTAGACCAGACTTTACTTGAAAATGCCCAAGTCAATATCATTGAAGAAATCATTGCTTCTGTTGTGCAGGTTGGAGTCGCCTGCTCCAACCACCTGCCTGAAGACCGAATGAAGATAACCGAAGTTATAAGCAAGTTGAAAGCTGCTAGGAACAACCTTATTAATGCTCGATGAAGATAACCGAGGTCGTCTAGAACATCTTTTTCATTGATTTTGCTATCTACTTTGAGTATTTAGAATTTTTTTCCTTTGCTAGAAAATTCTGGTTTGCCTCGTAAGAGTGAAATCGACTAATCCAGTTCCGTATTACCTTTGTTTCTCCCAACTGTCCACGTAAATCTCTTTTAAAGTTCCTCACAGATGATTTTATGATCGAAGGGGGTTAATAGTTTTGGACGCTTTCTTTTCAATGTTCTTCTCTCATAAACTGATAAACTATTATTCGTATTTGTTTCTCACTAACATTTGCAATCAATATATACAAAATATATTCTGTTTTATCTGTTATGTGAGAATAAGGTTGCAGTCAAGGCCTTAGCACAAGTTCCGACGAGAGAACGTCCCTGGTCCTATTGGCGGTGATTTAATGAAGGTTTTCGGTTAACTTTTTCGTCCATATCATTTCTCATTTTATTTTTCATTTGTAGCATTCTAGTATTGTTTCATCGATCTTAGGTTTTTATTTGGAAAACTTTTGAGCGGAAGCTGCGGAACACATGACTTAGAGAAAGCACTCGTCTGAACCAAACTATATCTGGAAAGCTTCTGACCAAGATGTTTCTTATGCACAGATTGTTTCATTTATCAATGGGCGAGAAAAGAGTGTCTGATGATGATGATGATTTTAATGGGATCACGAGGCAAGTCGGCAACTAAGCTCAGCAATTATCAGTTTCAAATATGAGGTGAGAGCATTAATTTTCTCTTTTTTTTCTTTTTTTTTTTTTTTTTTCTTTTTTTTTTTTTCGTCGTACAAAGTAGTTAATTGCGAAATTGAAAGGTAAAAGTAAACTACCTAAATGCTTTGTTAAAGTTAGTGGTCTTGATCAATGGCGGTACTATTTTTGACCACCTTTATGATTTCGTCAGTTCAATTTCGCCAGAACAGAGATAAGAACAACAAAAATGAAGCTATCAAAAACAAAACTGCTCTCTTTCCCCTGTATGTATTTACAAGCCCTATTATTTTTCCTCGCCCAGTTGGTGAAACAACTTACGACCACTAAAGCAGTCAATCATAATAACTTACTGCCTGAGAAACAGACAGACTCATTTACGCTAATGCGTATAAAGAATGATCTAGTAGGTCGTTTTGATCAGGATGTTTTGAGCTCGTGGAACGGCTCACTTCATCATTGTACATGGGAAGGGGTTACTTGTGAACGGGGAAGTGATAGAGTAAGTGCATTAGACTTGAGTTCTAAAGGCTTCATCGGAAACTTGACCTTCCTTGTTAGGATTCGGCTTTTCAATAACAGTCTGAAAGGCGAAATCCCAAATGATTTGGGTCGTTTAGTTAGGCTCGTGAACGTTCAACTTAACAACAACACACTTTGTGGAAAAATTCCCGAGAAATTTATCTGCTTGTACCAACCTTGAGATTCTCTCTTTTGCTTCCAGTGAGCTAGAGGGGAATATGCCTTTGGAGTTTAAATCACGGTCAAAACTCTAAACTCTATATACGTATATGAATTTTTTCACAGGCCCACTTTTTGACGTCATAGCAAATCTTACCTCTTTAGAAGTAGTCTACTGCAACAACAATGCATTTACGGGTACTATTCCTGATAGTATCGGTAACACGGTAAACCTTAATCTCTTAGAAATTTGGGTGAGTCGACTTTCTGGAGATGTTCCCTCTTCCCTTTACAATCTTTCCTCCCTCCAGATATTAAAATTAGGTAGCAATCTACTTCGTGGACAAATAATGCCGACCGACATACTTCCTCGGATTTCATTTCTCAGCCCAAAACTATTTTTCAGGTTTGAATCCCGACTCCCTTTCAAATATGACCAGTCTCGACTCTCAACGTGCTTCAACTATATTTTTTTTTTTTTTTTTTTGGGTCAAAGAGGAGGCACTATATTCTAATAACTTGACAGGGAGAGTGCCATGCACTGCCCCTCTCTTTTTTCCAACTCAAATGATTCGACCCTAAAATCACCTGTAATCGTCTAATACCAATCAAAAACTTAAATTCATTGAATTTTAAAATTATGAGTTGAAATAACAATATTTTCAAGTAATTCAATCGTAGTTTCTATTTTCATTGAATTAACTATATAGCTTTATCCTTATACTAATACCTCATTATATAACACTCGGAAAAAAGTTGGTGTTGCTGGGTGGGGACGTCGACGGTTGTTCAGGGAGAGGGGCGGTGGACCGGTGGTGGTTGGGTCGGGGCGGCAGGGTTAGGGTTTGAATGCTGGTGGTGGTTGGGTCGGGCCCGCGGGTTAGGGTAGGGGCTAGGGGATGTTTGTGCGTAAAGTTTCATCATTTTAGGCAAATTTGTTAAGTTTACACTACTATTTAGACAAATCAACGTTTCTTAACAACAATAAAATTGTACAGAACAAATTCTTTGTTAAGTTTTTCTTCTAAATCTTGTCTACCTTATAAACATCTTAATTTGCCTATTAAAACCGAAAATGATCTCCCATTATCTTCCGCCGTGCATATACCTCTATAGCGCGAATCACCATCAAACAAGGGATTACATTAGTTGTTCTTTAAATGTAAACGGTCATTAAATGTAAGCTTAACTTTTTTGTACTCCATTCTTGTTTTCAAAGTAAGACTATTCTCTTCTCTTTGCTACCTTCAGTATCCTCTATTGACCAGCAAATAATATACTCCGTATATATACCTTGTTTCGTCAGTTCAATTTCACGCAAACAGAAATAAGAAGTGCAAAAAAATGAAACCATCACAAACGAAATTGCTCTCCTTCACTTACATGTACCTGCAAACCTTTTCTTTTATCTTTGTCGTGCAGGTGCTACAACTAACGACCACAATTGCCATCGAAAACCAGACAGATGCGTTCACTCTTTTGCGTATCAAGAATGAGCTACTTGGTAGCTCTGACTACGACATTTTGAGCTCTTGGAACGTCTCACTTCATCATTGTACCTGGGAGGGTATTACTTGTGAACGCGGAAGTGATAGAGTGAGTACGTTAAATTTGAGTTCAAAAGGCTTACAAGGTACTATTTCTCCCTTCATAGGAAACTTGACCTTTCTAAATAGTATTTGGCTTTACAATAACAGTCTGAAAGGTGAAATTCCAAATGAGCTGGGTTGTTTAATTAAGCTCAGGGACCTCCATCTTAACCATAACACACTTAGCGGAGAAATACCAAGAAATTTATCTGCTTGTTCCAACCTGGAAATTCTCAACATAGGTTACAATAAGCTAGAGGGGAATTTGCCTTTGGAGTTTAAGTCACTGTCAAAGCTCAATTATCTAAATACAAATATTAATTTACTCACTGGCCCAATTTTTGACGTCATAGCAAACCTTACCTCTTTAGTAACAGTCTATTGCAGCTTGAATGCATTTACAGGTACTATTCCTGATAATATCGGGAAGATGAGAAACCTTAGTGTCTTAGCACTTGGGGGGAATAAACTTTCAGGAGTAATTCCCTCTTCCCTTTACAATCTTTCCTCCCTCCAACAATTAGATTTAGGTTATAACCAACTTCATGGACAAATCCCAACCGACATAGGCATCAAATTTCCTCTTATTTGGTTCAGCCTTGTCAATAACAATTTTTCGGGTTCGATTCCCAACTCCCTTTCAAATATGACCAGCCTCGAGTATCTTCAACTAAATTCTAATAATTTCACAGGAAGAGTGCCGCTTCATTTGGGGTATTTGAAGAATCTGACTAACTTAATTTTAGGCGGCAACAATCTAGTTGATGACATAAACTTTATTAGTTCACTTGTAAATTGTACCCAACTGAGAAAACTGATCGTGGGGGAAAACGATTTCACAGGAATCTTACCTGCTGCTATTGTCAATCTATCCACCACTTTAGATGTACTAATAATTGGAGAAAATCCAATAAGAGGAACAATTCCAACTGGTATATCTAATCTTATAAACCTCGAGGAGTTAGTAATGGATAGTTGTGAATTTACTGGACAAATTCCCTATGAATTCGGAAATCTTAGAAACCTGGAAAGGTTAGATTTGCGCTCCAATAAGCTGACCGGAACAATTCCAAGCTCTCTGGGAAACATGACACGCCTAAGCATTCTGTACTTAAATAATAACCAATTGCAGGGGAGCATACCCTCAAGCTTGAGCGCCTGTGAAAACAAATTGGATGTGAATCTTGCCAACAACCACCTCACTGGAGCTTTGCCCGAAGGGCTTTTTACGGGGGTTGCTAAATTCGTTTGGATAAAATTATGGGGTAATCATTTAGAAGAGTCCATACCTATCGATATCGAGCAACAAAATCTGGTAGAATTTGATGTGTCTAAAAATAAGTTGACGGGGTTACTTCCAATTGGGCTTAGTAAGTGCCCTTCTCTTGGGCTCTTAAATGTGAAAGATAATATGTTGCATGGAAATATTCCTCCGTCATTCAGCTCTTTGCGCAGCCTTATATTTGTTGACCTTTCACAAAATAATTTTTCTGGCACAATCCCAAACTACTTCGACAGATTACCTTTGGTTTAATTAAACATGTCCATCAACAATTTTGAGGGCAATGTTCCGACAACGGGTGTTTATGCAAATTTAAGTGTAGTTTCACTTTCTGGAAACAGTAGGCTATGCGGAGGAATTCCTGAGCTGCACTTACAAAAATGCATCCCGCAGAAGAAAACAAAGAAGAGACAGAGAATGTCTCGTGCTCTTCAGTTGATAGTTTCTATAATATGTTCATTTGTTGGAGTGGTGTTCTTGACAATAGTGTTATACATAACCTGTCTCCAAAAGAAAAAGAGATTGGTTTCGTCAGGCTTTGAACAGATGGAAGGAACGAAAGCTTTCTTACAAGTATCCTATAACACACTATTCAAAGCGACTAACGGTTTCTCAATGGAGAACCTCCTTGGAGTTGGTAATTTTGGCTCTGTGTTTAAAGGGACACTGATGGGAAAGATGGCTGCTGTAAAAGTTTTTAACTTGCTACAACGGGGTGGATCAAAGAGTTTCTTAGCGGAGTGCAAAGCCTTGAAAGATATCCGCCATCGGAATTTGCTACGAATAATAACAGCTTGCTCAAGTATTGATTCCCGGGGAAATGATTTCAAGGCTCTAGTATACGAGTTTATGCCCAATGGAAGTCTTGATAGTTGGTTGTGTGGACCCGGAAATCTTAGTCTTCTCCAAAGAGTTGATGTTGCAGTCGATGTGGCTCACGCAATCAGCTATCTTCATCATGACGGCGAAATTGAAATTGTGCACTGTGATTTGAAACCAAGTAACATACTATTAGACAATGACATGGTTGCTCATGTTGGTGATTTCGGACTTAGCAAGTTTCTGGTTCAAGCTGAAAATCCTCATCAAAGTAGTACAACAGGCGTTCGAGGAACTATTGGCTATGTCGGTCCAGGTAAAAGTCTAGTCACTCGCTTTAGTTTGATACATAGGTAAGTTTTTAATTTGCAAACTTGACAGTTTATAAATAGACTTGATAAACATAAAAGATCATTTCAGGTTTTTGGTTGCTCAGGTCCTCACGAGTTTGAGGCATTTTCGGTTCACTGTATCGGGGTTTTTGGATGTCATTTTTGTTTCTGGTTTTTGGGAATTCATTTTGTTTTTAATGAGTTACATTTAGTCGTTCATCTGCACTTTCCAGCTAGTTTGTTTTGGATGAGGTCAATTCGGGTTTTAATCGATTTGTGCTGCTAGATGTCACCTATAAAATTATAGGTTTCCGCAGGCATTGCAAGTTTTGTGACTAATGTTTGTGTCATCTTGCCATAAGAATATGGCCTAGGGAGTGATGCATCGACAGAAGGTGATATCTATAGCTACGGTATATTGCTGCTTGAGCTCATGACTGGAAAGAAACCCACAGACAGTATTTTCACGAACAGCTTGAACCTTCATCTTTACGTAGAGGCAGCTCTACCTGATCAAGTGCTGCGTATTTTAGACCAAACTGTTCTTGGAAACGATGAAGTCATTGTAGTCGAAGAAATTTTTGCTTCTATTATGCAGGTTGGAGTTGCCTGTTCCAACCATGTGCCCGAAGATCGAATGAAGATAACCGAGTTTATAAGCAAGTTGCGAGCTGCGAAGGACAACCTCATCAATGCTCAACGTCATCGTGAATTTTATGGAGGTATATCTGTTTATGCATTTACAATATACAGAGTAACATTCATATGAAATTTTGTACTCCGTAAGATAAATTTTGATTTTATGACTTAAATATCATGTTGTAGGGGAATGAGGTCTAATGTTCTTCTTAAAGAAGTGCTGACAAAAGCACATCACAAGCTTCGAGTATGGATCATCCGACTCATATCAGACTCCTATTAGTCTTCTTTGGCTTCTTTTTCATGGTTGTAACTTGTATGTAGTTGTGATATAAACTAGTTGCACTTCTTTTTATTGTGAAATAATCGTCACTCGATACATTATTCGATGTTGTTTTCACTTTCGATTATGTGGAAGTATAGTATATGTATTAACGATGGAGTAAGACTACAAATATTCAACCTTGTGGAAGCTCTTAAAACGATGGGGTGATGACGTAACCTCGTTGTAGTTGTGATTTGTGACAAACAAACATTCTCCTGGAAACAACTCATGCAATCCATTGTTTGAATGTTATTTGAGGTATCGAAAATTTTTCTTAAACGGTGACCCGTTCTAAATTCACGGGTGCTCGTCTACCCGAGAAATGTTTTTAAAAAGAATGCCCACCTTTTTCAATCTTCTTTTACCGTTAATATAATTCTCTGTATATGTTTGGTCATTTATATTTGCCAATCATAGGTCAATGTAAACAAAAATCAAATTTTACAATCCTGCCCATTATTTCAAAATTTAAGCGAAAAGTATCACGAATTTTTAAAATAAGTTAAATTGTTACTCAAAAGTATTAATTTAAGACAGTTGTTTTTTTAAATTACTTTTTTTCCACCCATGTTTTGGTGTATGGTGATTAATATTATTGAGTATTTAGTGACACTTGTTTAACATCTAAAAGAAAAACGTCTGTCACAAAGAGTTACTCCGTATACAAGATTTTATGGACTAAATTCTTCGATCTTACAATAATTTACCGTAAACAGGGTAAAACCCGCAATGAAAAAGTAATTACACAATTGAAAAGCCGTAAAATGTTGAAGTGAAACTAATTTGGGCCGAAATTATTTACTCCGTAGAATTTAAAACTAGGTGGAAGTATCATACGTATTGGTAACAGACTAACAGACATAATAAAATTAGGGTTTTCTGGGTAACATTTGGGGAATTTTCTGGGTAAAAAAAAGTAGGAAATACAGAGTAATAGATGAAGTAAGAAGATTGTCACATAATGTAAGAGATTAATGAGTGGAACTGTTAATCTCCATGAAAATCTTTACGCAGAGGCAGCTCTACCTGATCAAGTGTTGGGTATTTTAGACCAAACTCTTCTTGGAAATGATGAAGTCATTGTAGTCGAAGAAATTGTTGCTTCTGATATGCAGGTTGGAGTTGCCTGTTCCAACCATGTGCCAGAAGATCGAATGAGGATTACCGAGGTTATAAGCAAGTTGCGAGCTGCTAGGAACAACCTCATCAATGCTCAACGCCTTCGTGAATTTTATGGAGGTATATCTGTTTATGCATTTACAATATACGGAGTATTTTATTATAGATAAATGTAACATCATTTCACTATCTAGATTTAAAAGTATCACGAATTATCAAAATGGTTACTCGATAGAATTAATTTAAAACTGTAAAACTGATGACGGAAATAAATGGCTATGACCCAATGAGGGTGAAGTATCAAACGTATTGTAAGCAGCCATGATAAAACTAGGGATTTCTGAGTAAAATTTGGGGATTTTTCTGGGTTAACAAAGTAATAGCTGGAAGAAAGAAGAAAATCCTCAAAGAATTTAAGTGAGTAATGAAAATAACTGCAAATCGGAAGCAATTTTCTGCTCGGATTCCATGAAAAATCTCCATTGAAGTTGTAACAAACAAAACTCAAAACGAAGATTGTTGATCTTATTGATTTGTAGACAGAGTATTGCTGAATGAGTTTCTGCATTGAAATGAATGAATAATGTCGTACATACACATTTGTTGAATATGATTCAGAGACTGCAAAAACAGCTCCTAAATTCGATATACGAGACAATGTGTGAGCAATAACTTGACAGAAAGAGCATTCTCATAAGAGACGCTTGCTGCAGAGTTTCATAATTTGTAAGCCATAAGCCACAACGATGGATCAATCATGAGAAATAATTGTTTTCATGTCTTAGTTCTCAGGCACCTCAAACTTGACCATAACACACTTAGTGGAAAAAGTGCGCAATACAGTACTTTTGTAAACTGAATACATCTAAGCGATTTATTTACAATGCGCAGAAGGATGACAAAAAGTCGATGACTAATCATGAGAAATATTAATGGGATCACGAGAACACTACGCTCGGTGAAGATTTATTTTCATATTGAGGTAAGAGCATTACTTACTGTTGTTTCTTTTACATAGTAGTTGAATACGTATGTGCATAGAATTCATAGGCTTTTTAGGACAAGTAAAGTTTAAACTCAAGACGGTAGGTGATCGAATTTTATGTGAGGCATAAGAATATTATGAGAAGGGTCATTTATGAGTTGTAAGCCAAACTTTTCATGTCTTAGTGTTCACTGTTCAGGCACCTCAAACTTGACCATAACACACTTAGTGGAAAAATTCTGAGAAATCTATGTACTAACATACTTAGTGGAATACTAATGTAAACAGAATTAATAATTTGTGTTGACAAATTTTAAGCTCAAATTAGAGAAGTTACATAATCTTATTTTGCTCACATTATTAGGGACTGTCCAAAGTAAAAGAAGACGCGACAACATGGTAGTATATGATAAATTTGTGTTGAGAAAACGGACATCATAGTTTAATTTGGACTTCGACTGGAGTATGCAGGTGTTAACTTATGTCCTTAAATTTAAGGGTTAATTGAATATAACTCACATTTTTTTTTTCAAAATAACCCCTTATATGTTTATTTTATAACATTATCCCCTTTTAAGACACTTTTATTTCTAAATTACCCCCAACGTCGAAATATGCTACTTAAAATGGAGTGTTCACATCCTTAAATAGGGATTTCTCAAGAAGTGTCAACATATTTTAGACATTGGTGGTTGTAAGTTTCTAACTTGAAGGGCATACCCAATAATGTTTTAAATTGCCATTTTTAAGTAAGAAAATTCGACGTTGGGGGTGATTTTGAAACAAAAGTGTCTTAAAAGGAGTTATGTTATAAAAATAACATATATATAAGGGGGTTATTTTGAAAAAAAAAAATGTTATAAAAGAGGGTTATATTTAATTTACCCTAAATTTAATATGAGTTGATATACTACTCCGTAGATAGCAAGGCCTTCCGAAGGAGGCTTCGGAAAAGTTATTAATCAATAATAGCAAATAATGTGTGTATTAAATTAGAATATTAGATGTTTTCTTAGATTAGTGTGGGTCATTTAATAATAGCAAACAATACTAGTTGGGTACTGATGACTCCTGGTTTGTTGTTTGACTATAAATATTTTCTATGAGCAGAGAAATCCCACTCAAAGGAATTAATCATATCTTTCAATCAATATTAACAGTACTGATGTCGTTGCAAGTCGTTTAATCAAGTCAATGCAATCTTCTTGACTAGTCTCAACTTATTTTGTAAATCAATTTCATCAGTTCAATTTCACCAAACAGAAATAACAACTAAAATGGAACCATCAAAAACAAAACTGCTCTTCTTCCCCTATATGTACCTGCAAGGGCTGCAACCCATTTCACTTTTCCTCGCCATGTTGGTGCAACAAATTACAATCACAACTGCCATAAAACAACAAACAGATACGTTCACTCTTTTGCGCATCAAGACTGACCTAGTTGGTAGTTCTGGTCAGGATGTTTTGAGCTCGTGGAACAGCTCACTTCATCATTGTTCCTGGGAGGGTATTACTTGTGAACGCGGAAGTGATAGAGTGAGTGCGTTAAACTTGAGTTCAAAAGGCTTACAAGGTACTATTTCTCCCTTCTTCGGAAACTTGACCTTTCTAAATACTATTTGGCTTTCCAATAACTTTCTGAAAGGCAAAATCCCAAATGAGTTGGGTCATTTAGCTAGGCTCACGAAGCTCCACCTTTCCAATAACAGACTTAGCGGAGAAATTCCGAGAAATTTATCTGCTTGTACCAACCTTGAATATCTCATCATAGGTTCCAATAAGCTAGAGGGGAATTTGCCTTTGGAGTTCAAATCACTGTCAAATCTCAACTATCTAGGGGTTAAGAAGAATTCCCTTACTGGCCCAGTTTTTAACGTCATAGCAAACCTTACCTCGTTAAGAGGAGTTGATTGCAGCTTCAATTCATTTACGGGTACTATTCCTGATAGTATCGGGAACATGCTAAACCTTAATGACTTAGTACTTTATATGAATCAATTTTCAGGAGATGTTCCTGCTGCCCTTTACAATGTTTCCTCCCTCCAGAATTTAGATTTAACTAGCAACCAGTTTCATGGACAAATCCCAATTGACATTGGCCTAAAACTTCCTCGGATTTCATACTTCAGCCTTGCCGGAAACAAATTTTCAGGGTCGATTCCCGACACAATATCGAATCTGACCAGTCTCAACGAACTTGAACTAGATGATAATAATTTCACAGGGAGAGTGCCACGTCATCTGGGGTATCTCCAGAATCTGACTAGGTTATTTTTTGACTACAATTCCCTAGCTGATGACATAAAGTTTATTAGTTCACTAGTAAATTGTACCCAACTCACAGATCTGCAGTTGTCAGGAAATCATTTCACAGGAATTTTACCTCCTGTTGTAGCGAATCTATCTATTGCTTTAGTGGGACTATTAATAGAAGAAAATCCGATAACAGGAACAGTTCCGACAGGTATATCCAACCTTATAAACCTCGAGCAGTTATATATGGATAGTTGTGAATTCACTGGGCCCATTCCCTTTGAATTCGGAAAGCTTAGAAAGCTGGAACAGTTAGATTTGAGCTACAATAAGCTAACTGGGATAATTCCAAGCTCTCTGGGAAACATAACACACCTAAGCCAGTTGTACTTATATAATAACCAATTGAAGGGGAGCATACCCTCCACATTAAGCTCATGTGAATACATGTTGGGTCTGTATCTAGACAACAACCACCTCACTGGACCTTTACCCGAGGGGCTTTTTTCGGGGCTTGCTAAATTCATTTGGCTATATTTCCCTAATAATCATCTAGAAGGGTCCATACCTTTGGCGATTAGTGCACAACTAAGTCTGGTAGAATTTGATGTTTCAAGAAATAAGTTGACGGGGGTACTTCCAAGTGGACTTAGTTACATCCTAAATCTTCAGCACTTGGATCTGAAAGATAATATGCTGCATGGATTTATTCCTCCGTCATTCAGCTCTTTGAGCAATTTTTTATATATTGACCTTTCTCGAAACAATTTTTCCGGCACAATCCCAACCTACTTTGCCAGATTACCTATGGTTTATTTAAACCTGTCCAACAACAATTTTGAGGGCAGTGTTCCAACGACGGGAGTATATGCGAATCTAACTGCGGTTTCACTTTCTGGAAACAATGGGCTTTGTGGAGGGATTCCTCAGCTGCATTTACCAAGATGCATCCCGCAGAAGGAACCAAAGAAGAGACAAAAGACGAGACGTAAAATGTCTCGTGCTCTTGAGCTGATAGTTCCTATAATATGTTCAGTTGTTGGAGTTGTGATCTTGACTATAGTGTTGTACTTAACATGTCTCAGAAAGAAAAAGAGATATGCTTTGTCAAGTTCACTGTCAGTGGAAGGAAACAAAGCTTTCTTGAAAGTGTCCTACAACACGTTGTTCGAAGCGACAAACGGTTTCTCCACGGAGAACATGCTCGGAATGGGTGGTTTTGGCTGTGTGTTTAAAGGGACACTGATGGGAAAGATGGTTGCTGTAAAGGTGTTCAACTTGCAACATCGGGGTGGATCAAAGAGTTTCCTTGCAGAGTGCAACACCTTAAAAAATATCCGCCATAGGAATTTGTTAGGAATAATAACAGCTTGCTCAAGTATTGATTCACGGGGAAATGATTTCAAGGCTCTAGTTTACGAGTTTATGCCAAATGGAAGTCTTGAAAATTGGTTATGTGGACCCGGAAACCTTAGCCTTCTCCAAAGAGTTGATGTGGCAATTGATGTGGCTCATGCGTTTAACTACCTTCACCATGAGTGCGAAGTTCAAGTTGTACACTGCGATTTGAAGCCAAGTAACATATTGTTAGACAACGACATGGTTGCTCGTGTTGGTGATTTTGGACTTGCCAAGTTCCTTGCTCAACCTGAAAACCCTCATCAAAGTAGTACAACAGGTGTTCGAGGAACTGTTGGCTATGCCGCTCCAGGTAAAAGTCTAAGCACTCGCTTTTGTATATTAACTTTGGCAAGTTTTTATTTTGCAAACTTGAAAAACATAACAGATCATTTCAGGTTTGTGTTTGCTCAGGTCATCACGAGTTTGAGGCATTTTGGGTGCACTGTATTGGGTTTTTGGAAGTCATTTTGTTTCTAATGAGTTACATTTAGTCCCTGACCTGCATTTTCAGTAATTTGTTTTGGATGAGGTCATTTCGAGTTTTAATTGATTTATGCTGCTAGACATCACCTATAAAATGGATATGCTTATTCCGCAGCCATTGTGAGTTTTGTGACTAATGTTTTTTTCATCTCGTCATAAGAATATGGCCTAGGGAGTGAAGCATCGACAGACGGCGATATCTACAGCTACGGAATACTGCTACTTGAGCTCATGACTGGAAAGAAACCCACAGACAGTGTTTTCAGAGACGGCTTGAACCTTCACCTTTATTCCGAGGCAGCTCTGCCTGATCAAGTGATGCATATTTTAGACCAAACTCTGCTTGAAAACGCTCAAGTTATTGTCGTCGAAGAAATTGTTGCTACTGTTGTGCAGGTTGGAGTCGCTTGCTCCAACCATGTGCCTGAAGATCGAATGAGGATAACCGAGGTTATAAGCAAGCTGCGAGCTGCTAGGGACAACCTTACCAATGCTCAACATCGTCTTGAATTTTATGGAGGTACACTACAACTACTTCTTTTGGCTTTGAATTTTTATTACCTTTGACGTAGAAGTATATATGTATATGCAATTATACTGAAACATTTATAAATGATATTTTGTATAATAAGTTCTGATTTCTTGATTGAAATATTGCAGGGGAATGAGTTGTAATGTTATTCTGAAACAAGAGCCGACAAAAACACATCACAAGCTTTGGGTTATATGACTCATATCAAATTCCTGAAAGTCATCTTTGGCTTCTTTTTCCTGGTTGTTCTCATTTCCAATTATGTGGAAATATAGTTTATGAGTTACGGAGTATATCCGACCTTACGGAAGATTTTAAGGCGATGGGGTACCAGCGTAACGTTGTCGTAGTTGTATGAACAAACATTCTCCGCTAATAAATGATTTAAATACATGTATTATTTTCCCTGAATATATTATTCTCGGACCTTGGTGCTTAGTCGTGAAATTTTTATTACCGCTTAGTGTTTCCGATTGGATTTAATATGATCCACAACGAACGTTTGTGTTTTTGTGGACACTCTAAATCTACTCTAGATCCAAAATCAAAAGCTCCAAAACTCGTTACTTGATCAATAGATATTAGGATATGTCCATATATCTAAAATGCAACTAGAACGATTGGTTGAAGGCGGTAGCAACAACTTTAGGATGGAGATGACAAGGACATAACCGTTTTTATTGAGTACGATTAAACAATTTTGAATACGACTGAACAACATCTTTTTTATGTATGGATTATTTAATGAGAATGGTTTCGTTTGTTTTTTTTTTTAGCTAAAGTCAATTTTAGAAAGTGGATCAACAGTCAAAAGTGTGCAAAGAACATGGGCATAATGGTCATTATAGTGATCAAGTTATCGGTTGTTAGTTAAGCTATCCATTTTTTAAAACAAATCAATTATACAAATTCAAAACCGATCTACAAAAAGTCCAAGACGAACTAGCAATGTAGTTATGAGGTGCTACGGCACATTCAAGAAACGAGGTTTATATTTTGGTGGTAAGTGTTGAAAATTTTATGGAGTCTTGAATGTTAGATATGATTATATATTTCACACCGTAACAAAACATTTTTGCAAGTTCGTGGGTCAGAGATATTCTAAACGACTTGCTCGATAAGTGGTAAATTTGCAGTAATCATGAGAAAGTGGGATGTCACCGTTTGGACCGTGGCTGGCGGCCTACCGTGAGTGGGAGTGAATTAAATATGTGGTGACTTACTATATAACGAGACCTTTAGAAGGAGTTTTCAAAAACGTCATTGAAAGACGCTGATTGTAGAAAAATGAACATTGCACGCCAATCATTTACGATCCAAATTGGTGAATCTCGTTAAATATGTGTATACCCTTTAATGTTTGAATTTATCAATTGTCACTATTATTATGTGTATAGCAAACTTGTTGAACTGTTTTCTTCTGCCCTTTATTCATGCCAAATTGCTACTAGTTTCTTTATGGTATGTGTCCCTAACTGATCTAAGTTCTGCACAAAATTTTCTCTTACGCTCATTAAACCGATACAACTTTTTTCCCCCTGAAATCTAATGCTTTGTTTTTTTCAGATGGAGTTTACACAGCTGATCCCTATGACCCTATCATCTCCCGTCAGGTGATACTTTTAGTCATCAGAGTCTCTTCAAAGATTGATGGAACTGAATTCAAACCTTGGTGTCGTGCAATTTGTACGTCGTTAATTGCCAAGAACAGATAAGGTAAGAGCATTAATTTTATCATTTTCTTTACTTAGTAGTTGGATAACTTATTACTAATGTCAATAGAATTAAAATAATTTGATAAGACAAAATAAGTTTAAATTAGAGAAGTTTAATGATGTAATGCAAATACAAATAATATTTTGTTAAGGCAAAATAAGCTCAAATTGGAAAGTCGTTTAATCAAGTCAATGCAAAGTGAAATTTTGTGGATTTGAGCTCAATGTTGAAAGTCGTTTAATCAAGTCAATGCAAAGTCGTTTAGTCGTTTAATAATTTCAACTTATTTTGTAAGCTATACTTTTTTTGTTCTCCAAACTTATTTTGTGGATTTGAGCTCAATGCTTGACTAATTTCAACTTATTTTGTAAGCTATACTTTTTTTGTTCTCCAAACTTATTTTGTGGATTTGAGCCCATGTTGTCCACATCTGTCATTTTCATTCTGTCTTTTAGCTCAACTTATTTTGTAAGCTAGACTTTTTTATTGCCATTTTACAATGTAGTCTGCGCATGTTTAGTTTTTCATCTTATGTTTTGGTCGCGGTCATTAGTTTCTGCTTCTTTAGTTGTCGGCGATTACAATTGCAAGTGAACTTGTACGACATTTGAGCATCTGAAGTAGCAAGCACGCAGCGGTTTATCCACGTCGTTTAGTTTTCATATGCTCTTTTCCAAGTGACTCATCATTCGCTTACCAGGGCCTTGACAGTGCTGAAGAGACTTCTAGTCTGATACGCATAATTATTAGCTAAGCTAGCTATAATTGTGGTACGACTTTTCGACTGTACCACGTTGATTGCTTGTTGCTGCAAGCCTAGTGACGTTCATTATTTGGTGTATCAGTATTGTGTTAAGCCTGTTAACTAGACTGATTCATAGCAGTGTTATTTTCCGGCGACTGATTCATAATATTAAATTAAATTTCTGCCACTGCTGCGGTATCAGCTTCTATGTACGGCTAATGTTGCTTCAAAGTGTACTAATTATTTCATTTGCCAGAACTACTTTATTTATACGTCAATAGCCTTGAGTGAAAGTATCAGTGTACTTAAAGGGTTAAAATGGATCTATGTTGCTCATATAATTATGTTTCAGTTGCTTGCTTGCTTGCTTGCTTCAATTGAAAATTTCGATTTCCGGCACTTTGTTAGTAGAAGTTTTGTTGGAAATACCAAAATTTGAAAAAGCACTCGTCTTAAACAAATTATTCAGACCAAAATGCTCTTTGAAGAAGATATTAAAATGAGGTAAGTAAGAGCATTATTTTTGTCATTCTCTACACGACATGGTTATTTTGCTGATTTTGGTCAAATTACGAGGAATTGCCCAAGCTAAAGAAGAAGCGACATCATGGTACTCATGAATTGCGACGACAATAGTATACTGCTAATCGGCAACATGTTCTGTAAATGAGTCCTCTTATCGTGGTAAATATCGAAGATCTTATGAAGCTTTGAGTGAGTGGACACAGCAATTCTTGATATTCATAGCCTCATATCATAGGTGAAAGGGAAAGTAAATCGGACGTCATATTTTGGACATCTGACGGTACGTAGTGTGTGGGAGGTAATGCCCGTAGAACCAGGTCATCAATCGATATTAACAGTAGGTTGTGCTAAAAACCAAAGTTGCAAGTCGTTTAATCAAGTCAATGCACTTTCATATGTTACTGCTCAATCCTCTTGATTAGTCTTAACTTATTTTGGTACTTTTTTTTTTGGAAAGTAAGACTATTCTCTTCTCTTTGTTACCTTGAGTATTCTCTATTGAGTAGCATATATATCTTGTTTCTTCACTTCAATTTCACCAAAACATAAATAAGAACAACAAAAATGAAACCGTCAAAAACAAAAACACTCTCCTTCCCATACATGTATCTGCAAGCCCTTTTACTTTTCCTCTCTGTGTTGGTGCTACAACTTACGACCACATCTGCCATTGAAAAACAGACAGATGCATTCACACTTTTGCGCATCAAGAATGATCTACTCGGTAGTTCTGATCACGATGTTTTGAGCTCTTGGAATGGCTCACTTCATCATTGTACCTGGGAAGGTATTACTTGTAAACGCGGAAGTGATAGAGTAAGTGCGTTAAACTTAACTTCAAAAGGCTTACAAGGTACTATTTCTCCCTTCATAGGAAACTTGACCTTTCTAAATACTATTTGGCTTATCAGTAACAATTTGAAAGGTGAAATTCCGAATGAGCTGGGTCGTTTAATCAAGCTCAGGAACCTCCGACTTGCCAATAACACACTTAGCGGAGAAATACCGAGAAATTTATCTTCTTGTTCCAACCTGGAAATTCTCGACATAGGTTACAATAAGCTAGAGGGGAATTTGCCTTTGGAGTTTAAGTCATTGTCAAAACTTAATCATCTAATTACAAATACTAATTTACTCACTGGCCCAATTTTTGACGTCATAGCAAACCTTACCTCTTTAAGAAAAGTCTATTGCGACTACAATGCATTTACAGGTAGTATTCCTGATAATATCGGGAAGATGAGAAACCTTAGTCACTTACGACTTTGGGGGAATAAACTTTCAGGAGTAATTCCCTCTTCCCTTTACAATCTTTCCTCCCTCCAGATATTAGATTTAGCTTACAATAACCAACTTCATGGACAAATCCCAACCGACATAGGCCTCAAACTTCCTCAAATTTTGTTTCTCAACCTTGCCGAAAACAGTTTTTCAGGTTCAATTCCTAACTCCCTATCAAATATGACCTGTCTCAAGACTCTTGAACTATTTTCTAATAATTTCACAGGAAGAGTGCCACTTCATTTGGGGTATTTGAAGAATCTGACTAACTTAATGTTAGGTGGCAACAATCTAGTTGATGACATAAACTTTATTAGTTCACTTGTAAATTGTACCCAACTGACAACACTGGACATGGATGATAACGATTTCACAGGAATCTTACCTGCTGCTATTGTCAATCTATCCACCACTTTATTAAGGCTAGGTATTGGAGAAAATCCGATAACAGGAACAGTTCCGACAGGTATATCCAACCTTATAAACATCGAGCAGTTAGTAATGGATAGTTGTGAATTCACTGGGCCCATTCCCTTTGAATTCGGAAAGCTTAGAAATATGGAACAGTTAGATTTGAGCTACAATAAGCTAACTGGGATAATTCCAAGCTCTCTGGGAAACATAACACACCTAACCTTGCTATACTTAGATAATAACCAATTGCAGGGGAGCATACCCTCCACATTAAGCACCTGTGAATACATGTTGGGTCTATATCTAGACAACAACCACCTCACTGGACCTTTGCCTGAGGGCCTTTTTTCGGGGCTTGCTAAATTCATTTGGCTATATTTCCATAATAATCATCTA
Organism: Dianthus caryophyllus; assembly: GCA_023091065.1. Lineage (NCBI taxonomy): Eukaryota > Viridiplantae > Streptophyta > Magnoliopsida > Caryophyllales > Caryophyllaceae > Dianthus > Dianthus caryophyllus. The sequence goes on from CM041519.1 coordinate 35,585,025, forward strand.
GACGGGTCCATACCTTTGGCGATTAGTGCACAACTAAATCTGGTAGAATTTGGTGTTTCAAGAAATAAGTTGACGGGGGTACTTCCAGATGGACTTAGCTACATCCTAAATCTTCAGCACTTGAATCTGAAAGATAATATGTTGCATGGATTTATTCCTCCGTCATTCAGCTCTTTGCGCAATTTTATATATATTGACCTTTCTCGAAACAATTTTTCCGGCACAATCCCAATCTACTTTGCCAGATTACCTATGGTTTATTTAAACCTGTCCAACAACAATTTTGAAGGCAGTGTTCCAACGACGGGAGTATATGCGAATCTAACTGCGGTTTCACTTTCTGGAAACAATGGGCTTTGTGGAGGGATTCCTCAGCTGCATTTACCAAGATGCATCCCGCAGAAGGAACCAAAGAAGAGACAAAAGACGAGACGTAAAATGTCTCGTGCTCTTGAGCTGATAGTTCCTGTAATATGTTCAGTTGTTGGAGTTGTGATCTTGACTGTAGTGTTGTACTTAACATGTCTTCGAAAGAAAAAGAGATATGCTTCGTCAAGTTCAGCGTCAGTGGAAGGAAAAGAAGCTTTCTTGAAAGTGTCCTACAACACATTGTTCAAAGCGACAAACGGTTTCTCCACGGTGAACATGCTCGGAATGGGTGGTTTTGGCTCTGTGTTTAAAGGGACACTAATGGAAATGATTGTTGCTGTAAAGGTGTTCAACTTGCAACATCGGGGTGGATCAAAGAGTTTCCTTGCAGAGTGCAACGCCTTAAAAAATATCCGCCATCGGAATTTGTTAGGAATAATAACAGCTTGCTCAAGTATTGATTCACGGGGAAATGATTTCAAGGCTCTAGTTTACGAGTTTATGCCCAATGGAAGTCTTGAAAAATGGTTATGTGGACCCGGAAACCTTAGCCTTCTCCAAAGAGTTGATATGGCAATTGATGTGGCTCATGCAATTAACTATCTTCACCATGAGTGCGAAGTTCAAGTTGTACACTGCGATTTGAAGCCAAGTAACATACTGTTAGACAACGACATGGTTGCTCGTGTTGGTGATTTTGGACTTGCCAAGTTCCTTGCTCAACCTGAAAACCCTCATCAAAGTAGTACAACAGGTTTTCGAGGAACTGTTGGCTATGCCGCTCCAGGTAAAAGTATAGGCACTCGCTTTTGTATATCAACTTTGGCAAGTTTTTATTTTGCAAACTTGAAAAACATAACAGTTCATTTCAGGTTTGTGTTTGCTCAGGTCATCACGAGTTTGAGGCGTTTTGGGTGCACTGTATTCGATTTTTGGAAGTCATTTTTGTTTCTAATGAGTTACATTTAGTCCTTCATCTGCATCTCCCATCTAGTTTGTTTTGGATTAGGTCAATTCGAGTTTTAGTTGATTTATGCTGCTAGACATCACCTATAAAATGGATATGCTTCCGCAGCCATTGCGAGTTTTCTGACTAATGTTTTTCTCATCTCGTCATAAGAATATGGCCTAGGGAGTGAAGCATCGACAGACGGCGATATATACAGCTACGGAATACTGCTGCTTGAGCTCATGACTGGAAAGAAACCCACAGACAGTATTTTCACAGACGGCTTGAACCTTCACCTTTATGCGGAGGCAGCTCTGCCTGATGAAGTTCTGCATATTATAGACCAAACTCTTCTGGAAAACGCTCAAGTTACTGTCATCGAAGAAATCGTTGCTACTGTTGTGCAGGTTGGAGTTGCCTGCTCCAACCATGTACCTGAAGATCGAATGAGGATCACCGAGGTTATAAGCAAGCTGCGAACTGCAAGGGACAATCTCATCAATGCTCAACGTCGTCATGAATTTTACAGAGGTATATCTGTTTATGTATTTACAATAAAACATTCAGATGATATTTTGTACTCGACGAATTCTGATTTTATGACTTAAATATTGCAGGGGAATGAGGTCTATATATGTTCTTGCGGACAAAAGCACATCACAAGCTTTGAATCGTCCGACTCATATCAGACTCCTAAAAGTCGTCTCTGTCTTCTTTTTATTGTGAAATATTCGTCACTTGATGCAATGTTCGATGTCGTTCTCATATTTCGGTTATCCGGAAATATAGTCTTCTATGTATTAACGCAGGATTTAAACAATGGCAGTACGTTGTTGTAATCGTAGTTTATATGTCCTGCAAGATGAAATTGTTTTTATGATTATGTTTGTACTCTCATTATATTAATCATGTCAAATCAAATAAAATAATAACTACAATCGTAGTAAATTACTGCCATGATATCTCAAAAGTTTTTTGCATTTCTTTTCATTTTGTTTCAACTTTTTAGTAATCCATAAATAAACTAGTTTTAACTTTTATGTAATTTCGGTAATTTTATAATACGTACTATTATATGTTGGTTGTCTTTGATATATTCCCTTCATTTTAAATAAGTGTTCTTATTTCTATATTTCATAGATTTAAGAATTGGTTATACCGTAATAATATAATGAGTTAATATTTGAATTTCTTGTTGATATTTGTACTTAGTATAAATAGAATGGGAGCACTTAATTTGGAAAAAAAAAATCATTAAAATTGTATTCCATAATACTTAATTTTGGATGAAAAGAGTATAATGTTTTCTTAAAAATTTACCTACTAATGGAGTTATATTTATTTTACATTCACAAATTTTATAATCATCAATTGTGAGTGAGTTGATATAATTACATTTTAGTTATTAAGTGAAATTGTGAAATTAAAAACAAAATTATAAATTCAAAAACTTCAAAAATACAAAAGCAAATGGAGTAGTCAATTAGTCATAACTAAAATTCGATAAGTATTAACAAAACCCTAGCCTCTTTTTTCTCTCTTCTCTCTCCTCCCTCCTCTGAAAAACCCTAAAATTTCTTTGTTTTGGGGCTTACCACCATTAATGGTGGTAAGCCCTAATTTCTCCTAATTATTATCTATCTATTACTATATCATATATTTTGTTGGAGTGTTATTGCCCACATGTGAGAAGTCCCACATTGATTGTGGAAGAGAGTTTGGTGTGGTTTATAAAGCCTAAGGGAACTCCTCTCATTGCCAATTGGTTTGGAGAAATGTGGATACCCTTGGACTTGTAAACCGGGCTCGCTCTCTCTTCCACTCGGGTTTGGCCAGGCCCGTTACATGATTCTAACATGGTATCAAAGCCCGGGTTCGCCCTGGGTTCGATAAGTTTAAAAACTGGCCCTTGAAAAATTATGCCACCGGAGGAGGTCCTCTTTGAGGGTTTGCCGCTCCGATTGGGTTCGGGTTATTTCCGCCCTCGTGAGTTCGGGTTGTTTATACCACTCCGGTGTGCTCCCATGGTTTCGCCCTAGGTTTCCGAGGGACCTCACATGTGAGGGGGAGTGTTGGAGTATTATTGCCCACGTGTGAGAAGTCCCACATTGATTGTGGAAGAGAGTTTGGTGTGGTTTATAAAGCATAAGGGAACTCCTCTCATTGCCAATTGGTTTGGAAAAATGTGGATACCCTTGGACTAGTAAACCGGGCTCGCTCTCTCTTCCACTCGGGTTTGGCCAGGCCCGTTACATGATTCTAACATATTTTTAGTTTCTCAATAATAATCTCCCTTTATTTAGTCTCTCTTCATGGGAGTTTTGTTCCCACCTATTGATGGGTTTGTTTCCATCTTTTGGTGGGTTTGTTCCCTTTATGGGTGTTCTCTTATGAGTCAGAAGATGCGGAAGATCAGCATTGTTATTGATCGTTATATGATTATACAAATATTGTCCGATTCATGGCTACACTTAATCACGTCAGAAGAAATCGATACTCGTCAAGGAAGATTCGGAGACCCTCTTATGGTTGAAAGACGTCTTATGGATGAAGGCCTGTTGAGGCCAACCGATGATTGAGATGCGGAAGATCAGCATTGTTATTGATCGTTATATGATTATACAAATATTGTCCGATTCATGGCTACACTTAATCACGTCAGAAGAAATCGATACTCGTCAAGGAAGATTCGGAGACCCTCTTATGGTTGAAAGACGTCTTATGGATGAAGGCCTGTTGAGGCCAACCGATGATGGAGACTCTGTTGAAGTGGATCAGTCTTTGAACAAGAATTTATTTTCTATGATTGTAATCGAGTTGTATCCGTTTGAGTTTGACATATGTTGTAGATGTCGTATGACTTTTTATTAATGATAACGATCTTTTCTCAAAAAAAAAAAAAAAAAATCGATGAGTATTCATAAAGTGTGTAATTTCATAATACTAGTACTTTACTATGCAACTCAACTTATTTTTTTGTTTGATATAAGAAAATTAATGTTGATAAAAAAAAAAAATAACCATCATATTCTAAAACTGTCTCCTACAAGAATTTGTATTCCTAAAAGTATAATTAAACCAACTTATTATGTTGGTTGAGGATGACCAATACATCTATGGACATGTTCTTTCCCGCTAAATTTCAACTCTTATAAGTTATGCTTAGCTCTTATAAGTTCAGCTCAATTCCTATAAGTTCAGCTCTGACACAAGCACAAATTTACACAAAATAAAATAATAATAAAATAAAATAGTTCAGCTCTTATAAGTTCAGCTCAACTTTTATAAGTTTAGCTCTTATAAGCCTAAAAGAACGTGATTTCACCATCCCGGATTTCTGCTTGTAAATACGCAAAAACTTCATCCCTAGAAATAGTTGATGTACAGTTAATTTGTATTATAAATAAAGCAAAAATTCAAAACATGAAATATACAGAAATATAATTCGCATTCTCTAATCTTTAATTTTTTTTTCTCTAATCTTTAATTCTCGACACGTCTTATGCTCTTTGTTAACAAAAAGAAAAAGAAAAGTGAGGCTTTTCATGCACGTAGGATATGCAAAGAATGCAATAATGGATATTCTTCCCCAATTAAATTAAATTGGCTTTATCTAAATAGTTTGCTGCTTTTTCTACCTTTGCTTTTTTGGGTTTTCAAAACTCAAGGAACAACCTTTGTTTGTGGATGCTTCGAGTTAAAAAATTTTACTTAGTAAATAAATGGTCCGTAGTAGGAGTAGCTAAATTCATATGCTTTTGTAGTACGTACAGCTTTTGCAAAGCAAAATAATCATAAATTAATTGAGTACTTTTACCTCCAATAAGTGTGATAATGTTATTATTATTATTATTATTATTATTATTATTATTATTATTATTGTTGTTGTTGTTGTTTGACCTACTTTTTTTGTGTACAAATTTAATTAATTATTAAGTAAACAATTTGAATATTTTTTTTTTTTTTGAAACCGAAACAATTTGAATATTTTAATTAAACTTGTTACAAATCTAATAGAGTCAGGGCTGATTCTTTGGGTGTGCGATTTGGCTCCCAAAACAGGGCCCTAAAAAAATAATAAAACTAATACGGAGTAATATGTTAATGGTTAAAAATTAACGGCAACAAAATGTAATGTAGTGGTGTAGTAGTTAAAACTGTGACTATTATACAAGCCACGAAGGTGCTATTTTCGTTTATTTTTTAAATCGAACATATTCAAACAGTTCTATACAATTTTTCAACCAAATAAATTACCGCCAATAGGGCCTCCAAAATTTATGGGCCAGTGTGAATAGACTCAATATGAAGAAAGTAAACTCGTGTTCGATTTGAATACAACAACAATCATAAATTGATGAATCATGTCTATATGAAAGGAGTTCCTTGGGCTGAATATCAGCCTACAGGGGACATCAGCTGGTACGTAAAGAAAGTGTGTGGCGTCAAGGACAGGTTGCTTCCTGTTATCACAAATGGGGTTTGGTCTGCTTCACCTGGTACTTTCTCTGTGAAATCGTGTTACAAGTGGCTTTGCGGCCAGCATAGTTCCATCTCGTGGCACAAGGCTGTTTGGCATCCGTTCGTCATTCCCAAGCATAGTTTTGTGGGCTGGATGGTTGCGCATAGGAGTCTCAAGACTAAGGAGAAGTTGTATGCAATGGGTGTTTGTGCTGATGATCTCTGCTATTTATGTGGTATGCATTCCGAAACTCTATCTCATTTGTTAGTTGATTGTATTTTTACTACGAAGCTGGTTGCCTTGGTGAATGAATGGTTATCCGTAAGGATTTCTGGGGCTGAATTGCTTGATGGTATTCTAGCTAGACGATGGTCTCGAACTAAAAAGGTTGTTGTGAATGCTGTTCGGTTGGCTACCATATATGCGATATGGATGCAGCGTAATGAGACTTGGCAACTTCATGTTGTGGCTCTTCCTGAGTGTGTGTTGAAGAAGATTAAGAGTTGGATCATGGGGCGACTTCGGTTTTCTAACCATGGTTGTAATTTGTTAGATCATAATTGGTTGTCTAGTATTGGTCTTTAATTTGTCGTTTGAATGTTTGTAAGGTGGCGTAATTGTAATGTCTGAGGAGTCCCAAATGATGTATTTGTTCATTGGTTGATATTAATACAAATCTTACATTCTACCAAAAAAAAAAAAAAAAAAAAACAACAATCATAAATGAGTTTTAACATCTATGGTGAAATATATTTAGATTTATCAGAAACCGCATATTGATTGATACGGAGTACAATATAATTATTAGCAATGTGTCAATGTTTGAGTAGTTCGATATAGATTTTTCATTCCACTTTTGTGTTTTATCTTGTATCTCATATATTCATTCTTTTGACATATAATTGAAGAGATAGAGACGAATAGAATTGTTATAAATTCATGATAAGTATTTAAGGTATGATTATAATTTCAGTAAAAGAAGACAATAACAAAAAGAAATCCATAGAAAAAAAGTCTCGCTAATTATTGAAATTGAGTTGAACTTGAAGCCGGTAGGCAAAAACAATTGGTAAAAAAAGTGTGTCATGTTGTAAGATTTGAAAGGTATCCAACCCACTTCATTTTACTGGCCACCAATAAAGAAAGCAAAAGATTTTTAGGTGCACACATTAAGTAATCCTCTCATACAAATACAAGTAGTTTAAATCTTCCCTTGTACATTTTCACTTTCCATGTTTTATACTCACCTTAATTCATATTTTAATGTGAGCTTTGATATTTTTCTATTCAAGAATCGAGTAAGTTCTCATCAGTCAGGTTTAAGTAAATTTGTTAATATTATATTCAATAGTTAAGTTTTTGATTAGAAAAATGGCATACCGGACACATAAACATCAAGTTTATGGATACTATATGAACGAACCTGCTCAGACATGAAATTTTGTAAGTAGTTTGACAAAGTTTAAAGATACCATAGAAAATATCATTTGTTCTAAATATTAGAACATGAATAATAAGTTTGAGGTTTGAATTCTCCTATTATAATGGTTTATTGTGGTGTTTAATGAAGATTTGGTAGGTGTAGGGGTTTAATTAGAGACTTTAGAATGATCTTTGAATGCTAATTTATCGTTTTTCTATATAAAGGTAAGTAAGGATTTATCGTAATATTAATAGATCTAAGATTTAATTTGAGTGATAGTTACTCCGTAAATGTTACTCCGTAAATGTTACTCCGTATTAGTCAATTTGTTTATTCCGTCTCAAATACAACAAAGAATATTTCTCATGGTATCTCTGAATTTTATCAGTACCACATGGTACCCCTTGTACTCCGTATTATGTTTCTTATTGTGGTACCCTGAATTTTGTAAAAATCTACGTACAATACAAACACTTTAATGGCCAAAAAAATACTTGATAGATAAATTTTCCAAAAGCAGACAGTTCACTATACAAAATCAGCCACAGAAGCTCCGGCAATCCGACATACGCTGTCTTCATTTTACATCCGATATATCCCCCATCTGAAAAACACAACAAATCGTCTTTGATCATATAAACAAGATTAATATTTCTAATATATGTTTCTGCGGTTGAATATTGTACATATAGTCGTTACATGTACTTGAAAAATCCAACGAATGCTTTAAGAATGGGTTACGCCTTCATTTTCCGAAGAACCATCTTCATCTGCAGCGCCTAACTCTGGAAATGGAGGAAGAACTGTTGGATTTGATGTCGTTGGAAACTGTCGAACTGTGCTCATGATTGTTCGTTCGTTGATTTTTCCAACTTCCTTGCATACTTGATCGAGAACACCGAGGAAATCTCGTACCACTGTGAATGTCCTAAATGGATGAACTTCTTCTTTCGACAAATTACCGTGGAAGTACTCTGTCAAAGCTTTCACTTTACTGAAAGCGCTACTCTCTTGAGATTGAATCCGAATAATTTCCATCTCCGCCTTCTTTAGGAACGCGTTCATGGAGTCTGAAAACCGCTTGTTACTCTTGATGATTTGATTTTCTTCGTTGAGCTTAAGAACTTCGTTAATTTTGGTGATTCCACGAGCGAGCTTCCCAACATCGGTGCTTAGCGTATCAGAGTCCATAGCCGCCGCCTTTTTCACGTTCATCAGCTCCCCTCCAAGGCTAGAGACAACTTCAAGTCCACGTTTTCTAGACTCGATATCATCTGGTGTAGCGGGTTGGGAATGGGATCCCGGTTTCAGGTCATGACCCGTTTGTGAACCACGGGAACCCTCAGCTTTTATGATCTCTTGCACTACAAAGTGTAGGAGCGTGGTTTTCCCGTCCCGTCCCTTAACGTCAACAAGCTTGAGGAGCGTATCAAGCTTAAAGGCCCCAGCATCACCCCGATTCGTCCCTACGTTCATCCGGTTTCCGGTCTTGAGGACCGCTTCTAAGAGTTTCAGGAAAATTCGGCTGTTCTTAAGTTGTTCGCACGCTGCCTATAAAAAAATATATGATTAAAAGACAAATTTGTAATGCGCGCTTCACGATAATCCACTTTTAAGTCTAGTCTAGTTACGATAAGATGAATAAAAATTACCTCCAAGGTGCCAAACGCTTTCTGAAGATACTCAACTTCGGAATCAAAGGACGTCATATAGAGCATTGCATCAATGCGTTTAAAAGCGAAAGGTACATCGAGTAGCGCCCTGAGAAACTTTTCTGCAGGACCAAGCTTTATCGGAGATTCATCTTTGTACTCGAGGAGTTTCCTTTCTTCTTCTTTGGATGGAGCCATTTTAAGTAAACTTTCATGTAGTTCTGCCCCAAGGGCATCCGCATTACCTACAATACGATAGAAAATTTCAAATTGCATCGAAATGAGCAATAACTACGTCATGATATAAAAATCGAAAGCTAAGCTGGCCATCTTGAAAACTATTTAAAAGTCGGACATAATTGCCAACTTCGACATCATTTCCCCATATAAAATACTCCGTAGTTATTACCGAGATGGTATCGTCCCCATGATTAGCAGTCCAATGCAATCAACAAAAACAGGACAAACATTAAACAACGAAAAAGAACAAGAAGCAACGTCGTACGACACAATAATGTCAGTTTTTTTTTTATTTCTTCGAAAATCTGTGAGTGGAATATGTACTCCGTAAATGTTAATTAAGTTTGGTCAAAAAGCGACGACTCTAGATTACTCGAATCCAGCAAATATACTACACACGCTTATTATACTACGAAATACTTCATAATAATTAATACAAACACTTTAAAATAAAATCAATTAATACGGTCATCAACACGTAATAACACATTATGTAATACCTTCGTAAAGCGCCTCGCAAACCTCTTTCTCGGTGACGCTAAGCGCCTTCAACAAAATAGCAATGTTCTGAGACTTCTTAGGATCAAGCACACGATACTCCTGGTTCATCAACGCAAACTGTGTTCGTCTACCACCGTCTTTTGCACCGTTGTTTGCAGTAAACAACGTCTCTATCATCTCCTCATTTAACCTGTACCATAATTTTCATTCATTACCTCTCCAATTATTGCACCCCTATTAAATGCCCCAAATCTGTCCGATATTTTCTCATAAAAATATACTCAATAGTGATCCTTTTCAGGAAATTAAAACTCGCTAACTTCGTGTCATTCGATTTAACAACATCTATACTATTTCTTCAACAATCTACATTTTGCTCATTATACAATATCTTTTTGAAATGTAAAGTTACGAACTTTATATCATTCCGTTAAAGTTGACATTATTTGACCACTAATATTTCAAAAGAACAGCAAATAAAGTAATTTAAACCAAAGTAAAAAATTACTTGAAAGAGCGAGGGTGAAGTTGATCCCAAACAGTAACTCTATCAGAACTAGCCCTAACTTTATCCCAAATACGAAAAATTTGACTAAATTTGTAATAATAAAACGCTAGAAATGCATATACACAAATGAAAAAGATGAAGTTTAATTTGAGTAAAAAAATAAAACGCTAGAACTGCAAAGTAATTTCAGGGTTTTAAATACACAAACTTAAAATAACGGTACTTAGACAAAAATGTTATATATAAATCTTTAAACAACGGTTTCAATCAAAACCGTTATAAATAAGAGTTTTAATAACGGTTTTTAAAAAAAATCGTTGAATATTTGTTTCAACAACGGTTTTTATAAAAACCATGATATATTAATTTTAATAACGGTTTTATACAAAAAACCGTTAAAAAAAATTATACTCCCTCCGTTTCACTCATTTAGCCCCAGTTTCCTTTTTCGGAAATTTCACTCATTTAGCCCCATTACTATGTATGGTACTCCCTCCATTCACATCTAAAGGCATCATTTGCCTTTTGACACTATTCATATGTGTCGGTAATCTTTGAAATTCCCGACAATCTATAAGTGAAAATATAATCGTGTGTGATCTTGTTTTATTCGTCTTTATGCGTACTATATCATATCCAATTTTTAGATTTTTTTATCGTGTGAAATTATAGATATTTCCGTTCCGACATTCGTCTCGACAAATGTGATAAAGCAACCGATGCCTTTGGATGTGAATGGAGGGAGTAACTTTTAATAATGTAAATAACACTTTTACCCCTACAATTACACTCATTTCACTAAAATACCACTCACTTTATCTTTAAAAGTGGGACCACTTAACCAAACTACCAATATTACCCTCAACTTTTTCCACTTTCTTAAAATTTGTGAAAAAGCTAATGGGGCTATCTCAATGAAATGAAGGGAGTACAATTTATTGAAAAAAACCGTTGTATATATCCTATATATATAACGGTTTTGGGTAATAAAACCGTTGTTTTTATGAACTTTTAAATAACGGAGACCCTCTTATGGATGAAAGCCTGTTGCTGGCGCCAAATGATGGCACTACATTGCAGTGGATCAGTCTTTGAACAAGAATTTATTTTCTATGATTGTAATCGATTTGTATCCGTTTGAGTTTGACATATGTTGTAGATGTCGTATGACTTTTTATTAATGATAATGATCTTTTCTCAAAAAAAAAAAAAATAACGGTTTTATTCAGAAACCGTTATATTTTGTAAAACCGTTATTTTTGTAGAAATTGCGTTGTTTTTTTTTTTGACGAGTTTGATTTGGCGGCCTTACTTTTAACAGCGGATATTTATTGTTCGTTGTTTATAATATTATAAACAACGCAAATCCATAATTTGTGTTGTTTCTTTCACAAGGCTTTGCTCATTTGTAGTAGTGTAACAGTAGGCGAAAGACGGATCGGATATCCGATCCGAATTGTACTTTCGGATCGGATATCCGAATCTCAAATTTCAATATTTCAATATCTGATATCCGATCCGATTTAATTCGGATATCCGAAATTTTGATCCGATTGGATATCCGAAATATTCGGATCGGATACGGATATATCCGAAATTTCAAATGCTTATTTTTTCCAGTTGGGTTTTAAGTGGATTTCTTCTCTTAATGGAAAGAAATGGAGTAAAATAATAAATTTAATTACAAAAAGTATAGTTTCAACTTTCAATACATCATCTAATTACCAAAAATACATCTCTTATTTCTTCAAAATGTTGACACCGCAACTCATTGTGTATACACTACACTTGACAACAAAAATTTAGGTGGTGATATATGCATGATGAATGAATTTGCAGTAACTCAACAAAAAAAAATGAATGAATTTGCAGTAAAGAATAGTAAGTGGAGGAAAAAAAATCAAAGAAAAACAAAATAAAATAAAAAAGAAAGGAGAGAGAGAAACAAAAAGTGAGCGGCAGAGTGAATGAAAAATTGCAAGGGGTATTAGGTTTATGTGATTGATGAAGCATTGAAGCCCATGGGCCGTAAATAAACAACCCTATTTCAAAAAATTGAGAAAGTTTGTTTTTCGGATCGGATACGGATATCCGAAAATTTAGATATTGATATCCGTATCCGATCCGATATCCGAAAGTTTCGGATACGGATATCCGATCCGAATTTTTTTTCGGATCGGATATCCAAATTTTCGGATCGGATTCGAATCGAATATCGGATCGGTTTGGATAATTGGATATTTTGCTCAGCCCTAGTAACAACACCAAAAAAAATGAGACAAACCAAACCCAACATCCCTCAAAACCAGCGCCTATACACCATAAAACCATGCACAAATTCCGTGACATCTTGACAACTGACTTTCCATCCAAACCAAAATTTTGAGAAAACTTGAAAACAATTTTTTTCTCTTTCTCTTTTAAAAGAACATTTTTTTAACCTTCTCTGAGAAATTTTGATCTTTTCTCAAAAAAAAAAATTCAAAAATGTTTTCTCAAATGTTACTTTGTAGACTTTAGAAATTTAAGGTCTTACGAGTAATTAGGACTATGAGTGCAGTTAGTCTCTTGAGACATGTTGTAATGCCCGAGATTGTCCGAATACGTTATTCGGCTCGGGTACCCCGTTGAAGAGGTCTATATGTTAGCTCAAGTGACATAGTGCTTAAAAGGGTTAAATATGCTACTCATACCGACGAGATGCATCTTCTTTTCTGGCGACTCATCTTAAGAACTCTTCAGTTAAGCGTACTTGGTGGAGAGTAGTCTTGGGATGTGTGACCTCCTGGGAAGTTTCCAGGATGCGCACGATTGAGTACAAAGTGAGTTGGAAAGAACTCGTGTTGGTTTGTGGGCGATGTACGCAGCCTGACGAGCTACAGTGAATAGTATTTCGGCCTTTGGTTAGGGCCGAGGTGTAACACGTGTATATCGGCTTAAGTACTCTTCTATTTGTACACATAAGATAAATATTCTTTTTTCTTAAACATTTTACTTCTGTCTTATTCAAATTACTTAACCCGTCTTAACTTAAAACAGATATACCCATTTCATAATAATAATTTTGTGTACTTAATATGGATATAGCCGTTTTTAATTTAGACAGGACAAATATGACCCATTTTAATTTGGCCCATTAAACCCCTATTATTTTTATTTATTTTTCTCGAATTTATTTTTCAAGACTTAATTTTTCTTTTCTAGAAAACTTGACTCAAATAATGGAAAAATACAAATAAATGGAAAGTCTAAAATGGTAATAAAATTGACAAAAATGATTACATATTATATTATTATATATTAGATTGATGACATAATCTCAAACATAGAAAAAATAACATATGCTACGGATGATGTAAATAAATTATATTTGGATTATAATATATTATGTTAACATTTATTAATGAATTGTTATCAAATTGTTGAATATGAAAAATGCGATTAACAAATATGTTTATATTTTCTTGTAATATGTTAACTAGTACTATTGACCAATTTGAAAAATATAAACACGGTAATCAAATTGCGATAATTAACAAATGTGATTTTTTTTTATTTTTTTTTTGGTTTTTGATAAGATTTAGTAAGAAATGCATTTTAGAGAAATACGAATTGTATTATTATTGAGTTGAGTTGTCATTTCATCAGTGAACCATACAATATATAGAGTAATAAAGGAAACCGAGTAGGTAAATCGGGATTACTAACAAGCGCGTAATTAATAATAATACATTGCACCAATAAACACTAATTACTAGTCCCTGCTAACACCCCCTCTCAAACCCATGAAAACAAGGAAAATTTTCATGGGTTTGCGGTTTGCCCAGATGAGAGAGAACAACATATATTCAGAATTCATCAGTCTTATTTGGTATTTGTAGTTGATAGAATGTAGATCTGGCAAACAGGTCGTGTCGTGTCGTGTTCGTGTTCGTGTCACGTATAAATGGGTCACTCACCCCTTAACCCAAACCCGACCCAATTAATAAATAGGTCATTAGTGCTTGACCCAAACCCAACCCGTTTATATTTTAAATGACCTGACTTGACCTGTTTAACCCATTTAAATAAATAGGTTAAATTTTTACCCGCTCGACCTGTTTGAACTATTAAACCTGTATAACCCATTAAAAATTTTTAAGCATTAAAACACCACAAATAACTCTATAGTCAAAATCAAAATTTTAAAGAAGAAATATTTTGTTACTCCATAATCTTTTATTTTGATTTTTGAATTTCAGAGGAAAAAAAAAGTATAATAGTATTATATATGGGTTAAATGGGTTATCGGGTTAACCTACCCGTTTAACCCATTTAATTAAATAGGTCTTTCGTGTCAGATTCGTGTCTGGAAAGCTTGACCCAAATCCAACCCATTTATATTTCGTGTCGGGTTCGTGTCAACCCACTTACTTAAATGGGTCATCACATAGTGACCCAAACCCATTTATTTCGTGTCGGGTTCGTGTCGTGTATTCGTGTCGTGTCACTTTTTGCCAGCTCTAATAGAATGTAAATATTCGTAAATATTTTTAATAAGGCAACTACTGTATTTTAGTAAATATTGTAATTAGGAAATATTCTTGTAGACAAACTCTATTTATATGAGGAATATCACAATCACCCGAGACAGGGGATTATTCATCTTTTAGAAACATAAATTTAAGTGAAAAAAAAAAAAAATATTTACGAATATTTACATTCTATCAGTAGTTTTCTTCAATTTAATTCTTATCTATTGAATGTGGTAAAAGAAACGAGTAAAGACTTGTCAAACGAAATCGAACAAGAACGCTGAGCTTTTCGGACATGTTGAATGAAACGTCACGACTATTAATCGATTCGGTAAAACGTCAAAAACACTAATTGAACCTGATAAATATAATAAAACGGAACATTATCCGTCAAAATTCAATTGTGGAGAACGCTAAGTTTTTCGAAGTCCAATTTAAGTGCGTAACAACTCGCCAGTAAATATCGTACCGCCTTTACAAAGTTGAAGAAGTTAATTGAAGAAAGAAACAATTTGGGATTCATAATTTCTAATCAAGTGTATTTTATGTGCCCACTTGATCATTTTACAAAAAACAAAATGCAGTAAAAGGAAGTTGAGGATGTGTGTATGTGGCGAATGTATCACAGCTATTATAATAATGCAAAACAAGACAAATTACCCTTATTAAGAGAAAATCAATCCGAAATCCTTTCATATATTTGAAATTAAAATTGACTGGTTTTTTTCTTTTAACATGAATGCTTGGAAATGGAATCCCACCGGTGAGCAACACTCACTGCCATGAAAGCGAAAGCGTTTCGAGAGACCTTAGGAATGAAGCTTTGATACCATGATAAAATTTAGGAGGAAATGCATTTCAGAGAAATACGAATTGTATTATTATTGAGTTGAGTTGTCATTTCATCAGTGAACCATACAATATATAGAGTAATAGAGGAAACCGAGTAGTTAACTCGGGAATACTAACAAGCACGTTATTAATACTAATGCATTGCACCAATAAACACTAATTACTACATTCCTTCTAATAGTTTTCTATGTTTCCTACTAACAAGCACGTAATTAATACTAATACATAATGTGTAATAACCCGAATTATTTAAACAAAATAAAATATGAAAATAAAGGTTTTATAGTGAAAATATAAAGAAAAGCAAGCCACGGTGGTGGAAACACCATGGAATCTGGATCGCCACTCACTAAAAACAAACAAACGAAAGGTCTAGACTTCAAAGTTTGAACAAGCGGGAATAAATACCCTTACAAAGTATACCGAAATCGAAATAAAAGTCTAAACAAACTGAACAAGTCTAAAGAAACAATGTCTAATAAAATTCATGCTAGCTACGGGGTCATCTCACACAGCTTCTCACTTCACAACCCGTCCCCGCGCATACCTGCTGCAAAGAATGTAACAACCACAGTCAATAGGGATTAACTAGGTGTTCTCCATTCATATTTCAACGTAACAAATATAAACAACCACGCATCATACAACTCATCTGGCCTACGGCCTATAATCAGAGTACAATCAACCAACAAACATTTAACTCGTACAACCTAGTAAACCAATTCATTTTAGTTAAACTCAGCTCAAAAGTCAACAACAAGATGACAAACGACAGTCAACAAACGTATGAGTAAGCACAGAACACTGGGTGAAACAACATGAATCACCCCGGATGAAGCAACAAAAATCATCCAAACCCTATGGCGGAACAACAAGAAGAAGTTCTAAAACAACCGTCTAAATTTGGTCATATCCCACCGAGCAACAAGAACGGTGACGACATAATAATCAGTATAACCATAGTCTTTAACCGCTACAAAACAATTGAGAACCCAGAGGAGCTTTAATCCAGAACAACAAGAACTGCCGAGGGTCCAAAGGGCAGTATACGTCCTAGAGGGACATCGTAGCTCCTCACGTACGTGCCAAACAATATCCGTACACACGCTTATCTTAAGCATATTATCAAGCTAATTCAAACATGAACCAACTGATAAACAACATCATATTAATTATCCTTTTACTCAAAATATCATGACAATCCATTACAACCATTTTCATCATACATGATAGTTAACGTGTAGTAATAAGCTTAATACGGAGTATTTAACAATGTAACTCTTTCTTAGCCAACTTAGAGTCAACAAACTAACTCAAGATTACACCTTTAAGCATCACAGCAACAGGACAAACATCACATAAATGATCACACAACCTAGAACATGCTTCTAGACTCAAAAGTATGAGGTCGACTTCATATTCACTTACAAGCAATCATAATTCAACCAAACAAGGCAAAGTTCGCATCTTTACATCCATACAATCAATAACAACAACTTAAACAATTACTAGCTAGCGTCTCATACAAATCAAAATATGGTTAGTGCTACTGGGCTACACTCAGTTACCTTATTCAAGCACCAAAATATATCTAGCCTTCCTCCTCGTCGATATAGATGGTGTTCTCGTTTAGCTCTTCTTCTCCTTTGATTATGAACACAAAACAAGCATAGAATATAAGCACACAAATCCTAACACATAAAATAATAAACAAACTATTAAAATTATGCCAAGAATGACATAGGAATGAAGAATTACCGAAGAAGATTGAAATGAATAGAACTAGGGTTGGAAATGATGAAATTTAATGGAGTTTTTAAGAGAGAATTAATGGAGAATTAAGAGAGAAGAAAGGGTTTTAGTTTAGGGTGAAGAATTATGAGAGTTATGAGAGATTAGGGCCTAAATTAAACTCTTAAAACTGTAAAAATCAAGTCCTAAACTATCACAAAATCGCACGGAGCAAAACAGTACACGCGGGAACTGCTCGCCCCTCGCTCGCGCGCGGGTCGCGCCCTTGTCGCCTCTAGCCCGCGACTTTCGTTCTGTCCACCTTGGAAGCTTCTTTCTTCTCCCCGCGAACACCTGCCGAGTGACCTCTCGCCCCAGCTCGCCAACACCTCCAACACACTACTACCAAACATCAAACACCTCCTCACACCTACCACTCGATTCTAACCTCGATAAACGTGAGTCACGGCTAACCAACTTGACACATAAGCTTAAGAAATGATTTTCTCTAGCTAAAAATGAGAAAATCGCATGAAATGAAATATAAATATACGTGAAACGAATTATAAAAATGTATGAATTGAGTCGGGGTGTTACATTCTGACTAATGTTTGTCATTCTGCCATAAGAAGATGGCCTAGGGAGCGAAGCATCAACAGACGGGGGTATCTACAACTACGGACTACTCCTACTCGAGTTCATGACCGGAAAGAAATCCACAGACAGTCTTTTCAGGGACGGCTTGAACATTCACCTTTATGCAGAGGCAGCTATACCTGATCAAGTGCTGTATATTGTAGGCCAAACTCTTCTTGAAAATACTCAAGTTATTGTCGTTGAAGAAATTGTTGCTACTGTTGTGCAGGTTGGAGTATCCTGCTCCAACCATCTGCCAGAAGAGAGAATGAGGATAACCACGGTTATAAGCAAGCTGCAAGCCGCAAGGGACAACCTCATCAATGCTCAGCATACTATTACTACTACTGCTGTTTCATCTCTTTTTCGCTCTGCTTTGAATTCTGATTAGCTCTGACATAGAAGTATATCTGTATTGCTGTATATGCGATTACAATAGTAAAATATTTAGATGATATTATTGTAAGGTAAATTCTGATTTGATGACTTAAATATTGCAGGGGAATGAGGTCTAATAATGGGCTACTGAAACAAGAGCTGACAAAAAGCACATCACAAGTTTTGGATCCGTAAGACTTGTATCAGATTCCTTAAAAGTAATATTTGGCTTCTTTGTTCTAGTTGTGATATATTTGTCGTGTACGAGTATAATTTTGTACGGGTATTATTTTATGATCCGTCTTAAATTTGAAATAAAAAATTCGATACGCGATAATATTCTAGATGACGACGCCTTTTGATGAAGGTTTGGGGAAGTTGCCTGTGCGACCGATGATGAAAAGTCGGAGAATATTATAATATTTTTGACAACGTTTACAATAGAAATCCTTAGTTAATTGTCAGTGGTTTTGAACAACTATTCTGAAATTATTTAGTAAAACACGCTTTATTTGTACTTTAACTTTTCTCTATCGAGTAGCATAAGTATCTGATTTCGTCAGTACGGATTATACAGCAACAGAAATAAGAACAACAACAAATATGAACCCATCAAAAACAAAACTGCTCCCCTTCCCGTACATGTATTCACAAGCCCTATCATTTTTTCTCGCCCTGTTGGTGCAACAACTTACAACCACTGAAGCCGTCAATCATATGAACTTACGGTCAGAGAAACAAACAGACTCATTTACGCTAATGCAGATAAAGAGTGATCTAGTCGGTAGTTCTGATCAGGATGTTTTAAGCTCATGGAACGGCTCACTTCATCATTGTGCCTGGGAGGGGGTTACTTGTGAACGCGGAAGTGATAGAGTAAGTGCATTAGACTTGCGTTCAAAAGGCTTACGAGGTACTATATCTCCCTTCATCGGAAACTTGACCTTCCTAGTTAGGCTTTGGCTTTTTAATAACACTCTGAAAGGCGAAATTCCACAAGATATAGGTCGTTTAGTCAGGCTCATGGACCTCCAACTTGACAATAACACACTTAGCGGAAAACTTCCGACAAACTTATCTGCTTGTACTAACCTTGAGACTCTCTCTTTTGCTTCTAATAAGCTAGAGGGGAATATCCCTTTGGAGTTTAAATCACTGTCAAAACTCAAATGGCTAGATACGTATAACAATTTCCTCACTGGCCCACTTTTTGACGTCATAGCAAACTTTACCTCTTTAGAAACAATCTCAATGCATTTACAGGTACTATTCCTGATAGTATTGGGAAGATGAGAAACCTTAGTGTCTTAGAACTTGCGAGGAATCGACTTTCTGGAGATGTTCCCTCTTCCCTTTACAATCTTTCCTCCCTCCAAAAATTAGAGTTAAGTAGCAACCAGCTTCATGGACAAATCCCAACCGACATAGGCCTCAAACTTCCTCTGATTTCGTTTCTCAACTTTGCTGAGAACTATTTTTCAGGTTCAATTCCTGACTCCCTATCAAATATGACCAATCTCAACTTCCTTCAACTATATTCTAATAATTTCATGGGGAGAGTGCCACGTCATCTGGGGTATCTCCGAAAGCTGAGAGTGTTACTATTTTACGACAACAATCTAGTTGATGACATAAACTTTATTAGTTCACTAGTAAACTGTACCCAACTGACAGAACTTGATCTGTCAAGAAATGATTTTACAGGAATTTTACCTCCTGCTATCGCCAATCTATCTACCAGTTTAAAGGGGCTAATACTATATGAAAATTCGATAAACGGAACAATTCCATCAGCTATATGGCCTATATCCAATCTTATAAAGCTCGAGAGGATAGTTATGTATAGTTGTGAATTCGGAATTCGGAAATCTTAGAAACCTGGAATTGTTAATCCTGAACTCCAATAGGCTGACTGGGACAATTCCAAGCTCTCTGGGAAACATAACACTCCTAAGCAGCCTGCACTTAGATAATAACCAATTGCAGGGGAGCATACCCTCAAGCTTGAGCGCGTGTAACTACATGATGGATATTCATCTAGGCAACAACAACCTCAGCGGAGCTTTCCCTGTGGAGCTTTTTACTGGGCTTGCTAAATTCCTTTCACTAACTTTTTCTGGTAATAATCTAGAAGGGTCTGTACCTCTGGAGATAAGTACACAACTAAATCTGGAAGTCTTTGATGTTTCGTATAATAAGTTAACGGGAGTACTTCCAAGTGGGCTTAGTTACTGCCTTTCTCTTGAGATCTTGTATTTGAATGATAATATGCTGCATGGAACAATTCCTCCGTCATTCAGCTCTTTAAACGGCCTTAAATATTTTGACCTTTCTCAAAATAACTTTTCTGGCTCAATCGAAAATTACTTTCCCATCTTTCGCACAACAATTTTGAGGGACATGTTCCAACAACGGGTATTTATGCTAATCTAAGTGCAGTTTCACTTTATGGAAACAGTAGGCTGTGCGGAGGAATTCCTGAGTTGCACTTACCAGAATGCTTCCCGAAAAAGGAACCAAAGAAGAGACATAAAATGTCCCGTGCTCTTAAATTCATAGTTCTCTTAATATGTTCATTTGTTGGAGTGGTGATTTTGACAACAGTATTGTACATATCTTGTCTCAAAAAGAAACAAAGACCAGTTTCTTCAGGTTCAATGGAAGGTATGGGAGGTTTCCTAAAAGTATCTTATAACACGCTGTTCAAAGCGACAAATGGTTTCTCTATGGAGAACCTGCTTGGAACAGGCAGTTTTGGGTCTGTGTTTAAAGGGACATTGACGGGAAAGATGGTTGCCGTGAAAGTTTTCAACTTGCTACATCGTGGTGGATCAAAGAGTTTCCTTGCAGAGTGCAATGCCTTAAAAAATATCCGCCACAGGAATTTGTTAGGAATAATAACAGCTTGCTCAAGTATTGATTCCCGGGGAAATGATTTCAAGGCTCTAATATACGAGTTTATGCCCAATGGAAGTCTTGAAAAATGGCTATCTGGATCCGGAAATCTTAGCCTTCTCCAAAGAGTTGACGTTGCCATTGATGTGGCTCATGCAATTAACTATCTTCACCATGAGTGCGAAATTGAAGTTGTACACTGTGATTTGAAACCAAGTAATATATTGTTAGACAATGACATGGTTGCTCATGTTGGTGATTTCGGAATTGCTAAGTTTCTTGGTCAATCTCAGGACCCTCGTCAAAGTAGTACAACTGGAGTTCGAGGAACTGTCGGCTATGCGGCTCCAGGTAAAAATCTAAAACCTCCATTTTGTTTACCACTCTTTACATTTTTTTTTTTTTTTTCAACCATAGGAGTTTATGAGTAGAGGTTGTAAATATAACACATCATTTCAGGGTTTTGTTCGCTTAGGCCATCACGAGTTTGGGGCAATCTCGGTAAACTGAATTGTGTTATGGAGGTCTTTATACAACAAGTCATATTTAGTCATTCGTCGACATATTTAGCTAGTTTGTTTCGGATAAGGTCATACAACTGATTTTGAATTTATCAACTTAGTAGTTCAATATTTACACATACAGGTGTCACTTCAAAATTAGTGTTTTGCCAAAGTAGTTTAAGCGTCAATATGCTGCTAGACTACACCCAGGGTTCAAAATCTCGGCCGTTACGTCTCGTCTCGGCCGATAAGTATCGGACTCGGACGCCGGCGAGACGAGATTGGCCGAGATTTCACGGGTACTTTCAAAAGAAGCCAAAATCGGCCGAGTTCACCGAGTCAACTCGGGAATCGGTAGTCTCGTCCGATTTGAACACACATCTCGGTGATTTGCGTTTTACTTTTGACAATTTTTCTCTGAAATTTAGTTGGTTTTTGTTTTTTTTTTTTTGGTGAGAGGTTGGGGATGAAGTGGGGATTTGCCTTTTTTTTTTTTATTTTTTTTGTGGCTGTTACAACTTACTCCGTACAATGACCACGTGACTTTATGTGTGTTGATTTTTTTTCTTTTTTATTTTATTGATTTTTGTGTGTTTTATTTAGCTACCCCACTACTAACAATTAAAAACTATTGTTTTGATTATCTGTGGCTTATTACTCCGTAATTTTTACTCTATTTTATTATCAAACTAATCAAATAAAATTATTTTTTGTTTATTAATTAATTTTACATAATATAATTTGGGCCAATTCAAAGTACTTTTTTCTTTTGATTTTCATAAGGAGTCAACTATTCCAATTTATATCCTCTCACCGTTTGAACGTCTGAACACATATATCCAATCGAATTTGAGATTTTCATTACACTCTTAAAAATATTGTTTTGTCCATATTTAGACATAATATAACATCATGAATATATTTTTATATTAATATTGCTAAAAAAGCTTCTAAAACAAAAATCAACCGCGACGAACGAGTTATAGTCCGAGACAAGCGGTTCAGGCCCGATACCGAGACACCGCGACCGCAACCGCGATCGCGACCGATACCGATATTTAAAACCCTGTCTACACCTATAAAATTGCGGAGTATATGTTTCTGCAGACATTGCAATTTTTGTGACTAATGTTTGTGTCATTTTGCCATAAGAATATGGCCTAGGGAGTGAAGCGTCGACAGATGGTGATATGTACAGCTACGGAATACTGCTACTTGAGCTCATGACTGGAAAGAAACCCACAGACAGTCTTTTCACGGATGGCTTGAACCTTCATCTTTACGCGGAAGCAGCTCTACCTGATCAAGTGCTACATATTTTAGACCAAACTCTGCTGCAAAGTTCCCAAGTCATGGTCGTCGAAGAAATCATTACTTCTATTTTGCAGATTGGAGTCGCATGCTCCAACGATGTGCCTGAAGACCGAATGAAGATAACCGCGGTTATAAGCAAGTTGCGAGCTGCGAAAGACAACCTTATCAATGCTGCTCGACGAAAACGTGGTTTTGAAATAGGTAGACTGCAACTTCATTGATTAGAACAGAACATTTGGATGAATTTTTGTATAATAAGTGCTTTTTTATGACCCAAAAATTGCAGGGAATGACGTCTGTGTTCATCTGAAACAAGAACTGACACAGCACACAACCACCTCGGAACATTGTACGAGTATTATACAAGGGTTCTGAAAGTCGTTTTTATCTTCTATTTCGTCATTTCGTGGGAATATATATGTAGCGGAAATAATGAACCACTAATATGTAATTCCTTGTTTGGATGGTGATTTGCCCATTGATGGATATGTACCGCGAAAAATGGAGATCGTTTTCGGTCTTAATAGGCAAAAGTAAAGTGTTAGTAACGTAGACTAGATTTAGAAAAGAACTCAACAAATCAGTAAAGTGTTAGCAACGTAGGCAAGATTTAGAAAAGAACTCAGCAAATGATTTTTTCTCTACAATTTTATCGTAGTTGGAAAACATTAATTTCCCTTGTCATTCCGGGAACCCAAAATGATTGTACGATCAATTGATGAGTGGAAAGGAATAGGTTAATGTGCTTGGTTCAAATTATTATAATATCAATTTGGATGCTTACGTATCTCGAAAGAATAAAAGTCCACGTAATTTGTTACTTACATGACTTACTCGACTTATCTATTTGGATGATAATTGTGGTAAGAGCATGGAAAGATTAAACCTCCGACCAGAAGCTCTAGATGACGATTCGGTTGGCATGTACATCAACCACAAATTATCTTTCAATTCGATTGGCTTCAGTTTGATTGGGTTGGGTACGACTAGGCTGGGCTGAGTTGAATTGGACTGAGCTATCGTGGGTCTCGAGTTGAAAAAAACCAAAATCGAGCCAGCCCATAATAAGGATGTAAGTTGGTGTAGAGTCCAAGGGCCCAACAATACTCTAGAGGGGGGTGAATAGAGGATTGTACCTCTTAAAAATTTTACGAAAATATTAAATGCGGAAATGTAAATTGCGTAAAGTAAATAACACAAGGATTTAACGTGGTTCTACCAATCAAAAGCCTACATCCACTTTCTTCTTCTTATTAATTATTTATCAAGAAAGACCTACCACTACCAGCTTACAACAAATAATTAACAAACACTAGAGATCTACCCCGACCTTAGTGTGAAGCCTTTTTCTTTTAAACTCGAGAAATTAATCTCTAACAAGGTGATTATTCTTCTCGTTACAAGTCTCTCAATAAATTGAAAATACAATTCAATTGTCTAGAGAGTCTTATCGTAACTATGCACTTTTAGAAAATAGGATTTAAGAACAAAAGTACAAAGTTAAAAAGCTTTCAAAAATCAAAGTAAATGTTTTGCAAAAGTCGAATGAAGACCACGGTTCAAGTAGAACAAAAAGTATTTTGCAAAAATGAAATTAAGATTGTTTTGAAAGTCTTTGATTAAAAATGCTTTGGAAGTATTTAATTCAATTGTATTGTGTTGGATGATTTTTAATCAAAAGATAGAAGAGTACTTATAGTACTCGTGTGACTTGATGTCACAAGTCAAAGATATTATTTTTCTTTTACTTATCAAACAAGTAGATAATAATATTAAAGTATTAGTGTTTGATAAAACTTCCTTATAAAAATATTTAGCTAGTTGTCAAAATATATTTAGGAAGATGTTTGAAGTTACTTGCTCTCCAAGAACGAATCTAGACATTTAATTCAACTAGGAGATGCAAGATATTATTAGATATTAGAAGATAATATTTTAGAAATCTATCTTTAAAATATATTGTACACAACCAAAATATGGTCATATACTTATCAAATATTTCGGCCATAATATAAAGATAGTAGATATGATTTTTCCAAAATATATTATCTTATAAAATCAACTTAGAAGAGAAGAATTATCATAAAAGATATTTTGTGGAATCATAATATATTACAAATACTTTGCACATCTTTTACAACTAGATTCTCATATATTTTACTAAGTAAAATATACTCAAATCTAATTTTAAGATGAGTAAAGATATTCTCATATATCATAATAGAAATATAGAAAACTTTTAGCACAAGATAATTCTTTAGAAAATATTTAGAAAAATATTTATAAAACGTTTTTAGGAAAACTGCTACAGCACTGATGTTAGAGTAACATGTAATCATGTTAGGGTAACATTACTGCTGAGCTACAATTTTATAGTGCATAGCTTCGTTAAGTCACTTTACATGTTTCGTTCCTATAGTCTTGACTTGATACGAAGCTTGTCTTTGACGTTTCATGTCCTCTTCTTCTTTTCACTTCTTTTCGAGCTTGGATACCTACGCATTATGAAAACAAACACGCAAACGAGTAGCATACGATAGAAATAAATAACTTGACAATATCAAAACTAATCGTGGAGTCAACAGTTGGGTTGAAACCGTCCCACAAGTTGTCGAGTCGGGTTGTTCACGGTCCACAAGCCAAGTTGGGCCACGGTAGGTTGGATCGGCCCGCACTTTTGGCCAAGTGCTTAAATAGTTACTTGATATTTGCTAATAATAGTAGCGGTTTTTCTATTCTATGCACACTAGATATAGGATAATAATCATTTCAACAATGCAACAACCATACGGACATGTGTCAGCCTGTGGTTGTTTGTTGACCAGTCAAAGTAGGGCCCCCTATTTCTCTTTCATAATTTAATTTCAATGTTACACTTAAACAAACTCACCCAGTAATCTATGACTATAAATTTATTTTTTATTTTTTTAAATTGTGATTTTTTTTTTTTTACCTTTTGTGATCTGTTTTTTCTCGATTAAAACACTAAAACACAAAATAATTTACATAAAATTACATAATTTAACCTAAGGATTAAAAAAAATATAAATTACACCATTATTCATGTTTAATTAAAAAATAAATATACATTACAATGATAATGATAATTAATATTACAAAATACAATTAAAATTTTAATAAACTAAAAAAAAAAACTAAATTGAACATAAAATAAAAATAGAAAATTAATTAAGAATTTTAATTAGATTTCAAAACAATGAACAATTTTAAAACAAAATTAATTTAATAAATCAAATTATAAGATATAAGTATAAAATATAAAATTATGAAATCAAAATCTAATAAATGTCATTATAATATTTTTAAAACGTGAAAGCACCAAAAAGTTATAATTTTTTCCCCAACAAAAAAAGGAATTAAAATTTGCAATTGAAAGAGAACAAAATTTCAACTCAAAATTAATGAACAAAGAAAAGAAAAATTAAGAAAAACCAGGTTAAGTTAAACTCACACCAAATAAAAATCCACATTACATTTCAAAAATATGTGAAAAGTAAATCAATCAGAACCTCTTAAATTTGCTAAAAAAATCTATTGAACTGGAAAATAATTATACAGATTTTTTTTTTTTTTTTTTTAAAAAAAAAAAAACAAGCAAAAACGAGATAAATTAAATTCACCTAAAATAAAACACAATAAATTCATGTCGGTCGGTAATTTTGCCCTTTTCCTGTATTTTCCCATTAATTCTAATGGATTAATTTCATGTGTAATTAAGATGATTTTATGTGATGGGTGTAAGTCAGATTTTGATTTTGATTTTATGGGGTTTTTAAAAGAGAGAAAAATTGGGGGAAGATTAGACCTGTCAAACGGGTCGGGTTCGGATTATACGGGTCGGATCAAAATACGAGTCGGGTCGGGTTTGGGTCGGGTCGGTTTCGGGTCAAAAATACGTTTTTTGCGCCTTTTTATTTTTATTTTTTCAATTATAAATAATTTTTTTATTGTTATTTTACATTGTCTACAATTTTATTTGTACATATGTAATATTAAAATTTATATTTATTAATTCTTGTAATTTATAAAATTAAAATAGTCTATCTATGAATATAATTATAATATTTCAATCTTAATTTTCAATATCATTTTAATATTCCAACTTTGAATATTGAGGTTGTAATAATTATTAATATTACTTTTTTTTTTTTTTTTTTTATGAAATATTAACTTATAGGTTCAAAAAGGCTTTTCACATGAAATTACACTTGACCCATTTGGTCGAACGGGTCGGGTCGGGTCTTGACCATAAATTAACGGGTCATTTCGGGTTCGGGTCACGGGTCAAAATTTACGGGTCTTGACCCTAAAAAAAAGGGTCGATTCGGATCGGGTTTGCGGGTCGGGTCGAGTTTTGACATGGGTCTAGCGTAGACCTGGCAAACGGGTCAACCGGGTCGGGTTTGGGTCGGGTCAATTTGGGTCGGGTCATTTCGGGTTTGTTATACCAGATGGATCGGGTCGGGTCGGGTCGGGTCATTTTCGGGTTCGGGTGTATTTCGGGTCTACTATTCTCGGGTCACTTCGGGTATGGGTCAATTCGGGTATGGGTCAATTCGGGTCGGGTCATTTTTGGGTCGGGTCATTTTCGGGTTCGGGTGTAATTCGGGTCTACTATTATCGGGTCACTTCGGGTATGGGTCAATTCGGGTATGGGTCAATTCGGGTCGGGTCATTTTTGGGTCTGCGATCTGTTTCAAGTCTCTTATTATCGGGTCATTTTAGGTATAAGACAATTTGACATGGGTCATTTTAGGTTTGGTCGTTTTGGGTTCGGTAATTTTTTGTTAAAGGGTCTTGGTCTTATTAATCTTATTAACGTGTTCAACTCAAACGTCTGTAAATTTTTGAGAGAAAATTATTAGAATATTAAGGCTGTCTAAATTTATAGTCAAAAGACTCTAACGTACGTTCACAGTGGAGTTGATAAATCTTGTGTCAAACGGGTTTAGCTACTTCAACATTTTTAACGGTAGTGTTAAGTTATACGTTATAAAAACTCAAAAAGGTTATTATTGTTGTACGCCAATATTTATACTTTGTTATACGTATCTGAAAAAATTGAATTTGATGTACGATTTAGTAAAATTCAATGAATGAATTAGACAATTGAATTATTTCAACAAAATTTTAAATATAATACGAACTTAAATAAGGAAATTGATAGGTTCATAACTTTATTTAGAGATTAGAATTGATTTTTGAAGCATTCATATTAATATACTCCCTCCGATTCTCGGATTCTTAACATTTGTTTTTGGCACAATAATTAAGGTGGACCAAAAAAATGGGTGGACAAGTGGGAAAACAAGTGGGGTAGTATTTAATTGTGAGATAAAAAACTTTCCCAAAAGGGAAATGTTAAGAAATGGAAAATCACCCCAATAAAGAAAATGTTAAGAATCTGGTGAATCAGAGGGAGTATTACTCTACTTGTCTTAGTAAGTTAGTACGGAGTACTTGATAGTCTATCTACTACAAAGAGTTTGGCGCAATCCTATCATAAATTAAGCGCCAAAATTGTATGATTAGACACTAAGTCACAAATCACAATCACAATCACAAGAAAAAATTTATTTTATCAAGCAAATGGCGCCAAAATAGTATAGAGTATAGACTATAGACTATAGTGTACAGAACTTGTAGAGTTGTATGCTTAATTGTCAAATACGAGGTACATCATAATAACTCATGAAGTCATGAGTTAATAGAGTTATAGGCTTAGAGTTAATAGAGCTTTATCCCCTTTTCATGTCTCACTTGATGTCTCAGTATTACTTATGGTAATAAATTAAATCTCATTGGTATAAAATATTAATAAAAAAATAATTGTATAAATTAAAGATTTATTCCCTTATTAAATAATGGGACACCAAATAGGATATGAAATGGGACAGGGGATACGCTCTCCTCATAAACTTAAATAATTTGGTTCACTTAAAAAAAACATGTAATTCGGGTCATTTCGGGTCGTTATAAGTCGGGTCATTTGTGGGTCGGGTCATTTGTGGGTCGGGTCATTCGTGGGTCGGGTCATATCGGGTCGGGTCAATAGTGGGTCAAGGAACTTTTGGGTCGGGTCTAGGTCGGGTCGGGTCATTTCGGGTTCGGGTCAATTTCGGGTTTGTTATTGTCGGGTCACTTTCGGGTCTCGGGTCAGCCTTATCGGGTCGGGTCAATCGGGTCGGGTCTGTTTTGCCAGGTCTAGGTCTAGGGAAGATTGAGTCAGGATGGAAATGATTTCTGTTAGAATAATTTAGATTTTTAATTTATTGTGAGAAGGAGGAAAATTTGTTGGGGAGCGTATGTTGTTTTCCAAACAACAACTTCCTCTAAAATTACTATTTTTAATTAGTTTAACTATTTTTCTCTTAAAAAAAAAAAATTAAGTTAAATACTTTTGCTATTGCCTTAAATATGTGTCTGTAGTTGGGTCGTTCGTGTTTGGTATGTGGACTCATTCGAGTATA
This sequence comes from Dianthus caryophyllus, assembly GCA_023091065.1. NCBI lineage: Eukaryota > Viridiplantae > Streptophyta > Magnoliopsida > Caryophyllales > Caryophyllaceae > Dianthus > Dianthus caryophyllus. Next base: position 35,614,443 of record CM041519.1, read on the forward strand.
TTATACGGTCTCGAGTCTGGTTATTATTGTATTGAAAGTTAAAATCTAATTTTAACACCTTTTTTTTTAAAGGTAACTTATGCCCAATGGGCATAGGTTAAACAGCTAAAACTACCAATAACTTCTCCTAATTCATAAAAAAAAAAAAATAATAAGTATTTTATTAAAAAATATATTTTAATCATTAAAAAATATATTTTATTAAAAAATAACATTCTATTGTCATTTTAATCATTCGACTAATTGACTTGAGGTAAATAACATTTATCAGTATTTAATAAAATAATAAAACTTTCTTCTAAAATTAGACTTGTCGAAAGAGTCGGCGGGTCGGATCAATAGGGGTTCACCTTAAATACGGATCGGGTCGGGTTCGGGTCGAGTCGGTTTCGGGTCAAAAATACTTTTTTCGCGCCTTTTTATTTAGCACATTTTTATTAAAATAATGATTTTATTGTATATATATTATGTACATATGTAATTCTAAAATTAATATTTATTTAAATTTGTAATTTAAGAAAATTTAAATAATATATTTATAAATATCATCATAACATATCAATCTTCATTTTGGATATCATTTTCATATTTCAGCTAATATGATTATAGTTAAATAATAATTAATACTAAATTATTACGTTTTTCATAATATATTTATTTATAGGTTCATAAAGATTTTGTACACGAAGTTACATTTGACCCAACAGGTCGAACGGGTCGGGTCGGGTCGAGTCTTGACCCTAAACTAACGGGTCAAACGGGTTCGGGTCATTTCAGGTCACGAATCAAAAATTACGGGTCATCAACCCTAAAATATCAGGTCGGGTCGTGTTTTGACAAGTTTAAGTCTACACTCTACAATTGCATGAATTAATACCGAAGATGTTCTGCCTTAATGGTTAGGACGGATGTACCCTTAGGTCTCAAGTTCGAATCTCCCTCCCCCGTTGTAATGGCCTTGTGCCTCTCTAAGACCCAAAAAATAGAGAAAAAAAAAAAACCAATTGCATGAATTAATAATCTTTCTACTACAGTTGAACATGTACAAATTGGAAAGGTTATGCCAAAATTTTAAAAGCAATTTATAATAAACTTTCTACTACAGTTGCACGGATATAAATTGGATGAGTTCACATTATCAATGTTTTATAGATGAGTAATTCGTTATATTGTTTTGCTTAGCTAAATGAGTAATTATTGTTTAAAATAGGATATCATGGCATATGTTATTGCAATTTGCACGGGCATAAAACTTATATCCATGTAAAATACAACAAACTCTTTACATAAAAATCACTTAGATATGCAAAAGGATATAGCGAATTACTCGACTAATTGGCCCTAATATATTATATTATTTACGCTAATTGCAAATAAAATTTATTGATTTCTTGTAGTGTAAACATTTAAACATGACTTTAATTTATATTGCTTACCAAATTAAAAAGTCAAAAGTTTATACTACTTTAATTTAAAATTTTATCTATAAAAGTAGTTAAAAGATTATAATTAATGCATGTTAAAAGTTTCCTAAAGTGCAAATTTTAAACAATATAAACGAGCAAAAAAACTGATCTAAAATAGAATAAATAACGTAATTTATAAAAAAAGTGTTTTTGGAAATTATAATACCGTGTATCATCTTATCGTTGTATTATGTCCTTTTATAATAAACCTATTATACAACGACTTTATTATTTATAAATTTTTACTTGAACTTCATAAAAAACATACCCGTGCAATTTGCACGGGCATAGTGATAAATGAATAAAATTCATTTAAATTAATGTAACTGCTTTTATTTTTTTGTCTTTAACTTATCTAAATGGCTAGTATTTATTTTTTATTTTATTTTTTCATAATTAATGAATCTAAATCATATACAAGTGAATCAGACTCACAATAATTTATTGTAAACAAGAATTCTCCAACTCACACAAGAATTTGTGATTATCCAAACAAAAATTTCCATAAGTCAGATCTATATTTAGGGCAATTATACTGCCACTCTATTATGGCTAAATCCACTCGAAAATATGGGTAAAATAAAAGTGTTTACTTGTGGGCCCCATAAAAAAGGAAAATGATTTTGCCAGAGGTTGAATATCCTCTTCCACGGGCATTGTGAGTAAACTTTTGACCCACAAAAAACTTGGCAATATTGTTTTCCCGTGGTTCCATACAAAAAGGCCGTGAAAATCCACGTACCCATAAACAGGGCCGTCTCGTAAAATTTGGAGGCCCTGTTCTATATATTTACGTTGGGGCCCTTAGTTGAATAAGATGATGGAATGTTATTATCAATATAATTCTTCTACTGGAAGACAATCTCACGCGTGAGACGAGTGATTAAATTACTCAACAATCATTTTTCAAGAGTATTAATTGAATTGTTATTTGTTAGTAAATTCTAGTGGTCAACACGCACATGAAACGATCGTATATTTGAATTTACTTTATTAATTTTATACCATCTTTTCATAATGTAAATTTAAACTTATCTTAAACTTTTCTTTGCCAATTTCACTCCAGCAAGCCTCACTTTTTCTTTATCAATTTTTTTTTGGAAAAAGGATCTGATTATATTTCACTTCCAATTCCAAAGAGATTACATTACAGTTAGCTCGAAAGCAATGTCATCCTCACTTACTCTCGTCTCACTAGCATACAATCTCACACAGACGTGAGATTGAATAGATCGAAGTATTTCATTCAATATATATGCAATTTCATTCAATAAGTCGAAGTATTTCCTAATATAATCGACATTTTCTACAAGGGAGTATCTTTACCCTTATCAATATATATGCAATTTTGCCAAAGTACTAATACTACTACTATATACTCCGTATGTAATTTATTACAGTATTTAAAATGAACCCCGTTTTAACAATTAGCGATATCTTTTAGAGTATTTACATCTACGCGTAAAATTTTTGTGAGTTTTTTCATTGTAAATAAGGGAGTGTTTTCTAGTCTTGCTTCCTCAATTTGATTTTTCAATTACTAAATACTTCCTCCATTCCATTTGATTCTATACATATTCCTTTTTCGGAAATTCCAATCAATTCTATACATTTCTATTTTGGTCCGTACTTTATTAAACTAAAAGACCAATATACATTCATTAATACCCACCCAACCCACTTGCAATGTCCTTTTTTAAAGAATAAAGTAGGGGTAGTTTGGTAATTCTATTATCTACCCCACTTGATTTTCTTCTACCTTAATTACCGTGTTTTGGTCAAATGTATAGAACCAAACGGAATGGAGGAAGTATGTTACATATTTGGGACGAAATATATAAAACAGTCTTGTAGGAGTAAAAAATTTATTGTTGTGGACTTTTTACGGTATTTGTTCGATATAAAAATAGCCTTGTGATATATTTTTTTTAAAAAAAAATAAAAATAATATCATTAAATTGTTGTCACAATAGACTAACAATTAAAACCAAGAAAATGGTGGAGCACTATCAATTACTTTGTGAAAGGAAAAAAAAAAAAAAAAAAAGGAAAAAAAAACCTAAGTAAAAAGATGGCGTCCGTGGGTAGACATTAAAAAAGACCAAAAAATACAGCAAGGGGGAATTGAACACGGGTGGGGCTTAGAAAAAAATTACCTTGCCAACCAACTAAGCTACTAGGCCAGACATTATGAAGTAGCGCCATAATGTATATATTTATTGTAAGTGTATGCAACGAAATGAGGCCCTCCCATTTTGGAGGCCCAGTTCCGACGCCCCTACAGGCCGGGGTGTTAGACGGCCCTGCCCATAAAAAATGGATTGGTAAATTAGAGTGGCTTAGCCAAAATACTAATGGAGATAGGTGTGCCCTATATTTAGACGGATTAAATATTACTCGTACTCCGTAAAAGTTTTGACTTCAGGAGTCGGGCTTACCATAAACTACTCGTATTAGAAGTTCGCTTCATTTGTACTATCACATAATTTTTGTACCATTTTAATATTCATTGAGTAAATTAGTAGATTTGTTTAATATTTTTTATCATTTTTAACTGCAATTTGTATTTTTTTTTTTCACAAGAGACTTACATTCTTTTCTTTATTTTTATCTCGATTCGATTTAGTTCGATTCGATTGCCTCAACTCCATTCGATTCGATCGATTCGATTCATTCAACTCACTTCGATTCGATTCAATTATATTATTTAATTGTACTTCATTCTGCTCGATTCGATTCGATTCATTCGATTGATTCTAATTCAATTCATTTGATTCAATTTCGATTGATTGATTGATTCAGCTCTAAAAAATCCGAAATTCCGAAATAACGTGTTCTTAAATGTTACTCCGTATAATTTATCTAAGGCAGTGAATTAAGGTGCGAAGTGAAGTGATGTGACGTTGAATGACATGCAATAGGATGTTAATAGCAAAAATCTGTCGTAGTTTGCTGCCATGGTAATTTTAGGGTTTTTCTGGGTAAAATTTGGGGGTTTTTTGGTTAAATGATGATGGAAAAGTATGATAAACAGAGTAATACCTAAAAGAAAGAAGAAAATTCTCAAAGAATTGTAAGTGAGTAATGAAGAAAATTGGAATTCAAAAGCATTTATCCTGCGGTAGTGATTCCATGAAAAATCTCCTCCATTGAAGATGTTACAAACAAAACACAAATCCAAGTTTGTTGATCGAATTGATTTGTAAACAGAGTATTACTCAGTGAAGATCGATTTTCAAACGGAGGCTAAAACATTATTTTTGTTATTTTTATTTATTTATTCGTATGTATATAAAAAGTCATTGATTTTATTTAGAACCACTTGAGCTCAAATTAGAAAAGGTATGTGATTGATTATATGTAAGGGATGATGAAATTATCTTGAGAAATGATAATTTTATAGGAAATCTGAGTTGCTGTTTCGAGGAGCCTCGACGTATACTACATTATGTCGTTATTTTGGTTATAATATTATGTGTTGGCTGCTTCCTTCCTTCAATTCAACCTTTTATTTCCAACAATTTGTTAATTGAAGTTTGAAGAAGAACTTGTCTTAACCTTGTAATAGTTTCTTGAGACAAAATTTGATGATGATACTACTAGTTGACAAAATGTTCAGAGAATGAGAGTGATTTTTATGGAGGTACTTAAGTTATTGTCGTTGAAGAAATCATTGCTACTATTGTGCAGGTTGGAGTCGCCTGCTCCAACCATGTGCCAGAGGAACGAATGATGATAACCGAGGTTATAAGCAAGCTGCGAGGTGCAAGGGACAACCTCTTCAATGCTCATCATCGTCGTGATTTTTATGGAGGTACACTACTACTGTTTCATCTCTTTTTCTCTCTGCTTTGAATTCTGATTAGCTCTGACATAGAAGTATATCTGTATTGCTGTATATGCAATTATAATAGTAAAACATTTAGATATAAACATGCATTCTATCTTGTACATGGGAAACCACAGATGTAACCGCTTGTTCTAGTTCTAGTTGTGATATAAAAATGCATTCTATCTTATCTATTCTCGTGAGGAGAAGGTTATAGCCGAGGCCTTAGCACACAAGCCATAATGACAGAACGTCCCTGGTGTTATTGACGGTGATTTTCTAATACATAAATCTTTTGAATTTGCTTGAGCAGCACGTTATTTCATTGACGTTGATCATGGTGATCTAATGAAGATTGTAAGCTAACCACCTTTTTGGTCCCTCATCTTATGTTTATTTTTCATTTGTAGCATTCTAGTACTATTTCGTCAAACATAGGTTTTGTTCGGAAAAGTTTTGAGCCGAACAGCGAACTTAGAGAAAGCACTCGCCTGAAGTCCTGAACCAAACCATATCTGAAATAATTCTTCTAACCAAGATATATTTCTTCTGCACAAATTGTTTCATCTATCAGTGGGTGAGAAAAGAGCGACGGATCGTTCGTCAGGATGATTTTAATGGGATCACGAGGCGATGGAGCTCAGCAAGGATCATTTTTGAAGATGAGGTAAGAGCACTAATTTTATCGTTTTCTCTATTTCGTATGAAGTAGTTAATTGCTAATTGAATAGATATAGAAGTTTATAAATATAAACAAAGCTGTAAAATCATTCAATACGCGGTAATATTCTAGATGACGACGCCTTTTGATGGAGGTTTGGGGAAGTTGCCTTTGCACTGATGATGAAAAGTCGGAGAATATTATAATATTTTTGACCACGTTTACAATACAAATGCTTAGTTAATTGTCAGTGGTTTTGAACAACTATTCTGAATTTATTTAGTAAAACACGCTTTTTTTGTACTTTAACTATTCTCTATCGTTAGCATAAGTATCTGATTTCGGCAGTACGATTTTACAGCAACAGAAATAAGAAAAACAACAAATATGAAGCAGTCAAAAACAAAACTGCTCCCCTTCCCGTACATGTATTCACAAGCCGTATCATTTTTCCTCGCCCGTTAGTGCAACAATTGACCACCACTGAAGCCGTCAGTCATATGAACTTACGGTCAGAGAAACAAACAGACTCGTTTACGTTAATGCGCATAAAGAATGATCTAGTCGGTAGTTCTGATCATGATGTTTTAAGCTCATGGAACGGCTCACTTCATCATTGTATCTGGGAGGGGGTTACTTGTGAACGCGGAAGTGATAGAGTAAGTGCATTAGACTTGAGTTCAAAAGGCTTACAAGGTACTATTTCTCCCTTCATCGGAAACTTGACCTTCCTAGTTAGGATTTGGCTTTTTAATAACACTCTAAAAGGCGAAATTCCACAAGATATAGGTCGTTTAGTCAGGCTCATGGACCTCCAACTTGACTATAACGCACTTTGTGGAAAACTTCCGAGAAACTTATCTGCTTGTACTAACCTTGAGACTCTCTCTTTTTCTTCTAATAAGCTAGAGGGGAATATGCCTTTGGAGTTTAAATCACTGTCAAAACTCAAATCTCTAGATACGGATGAGAATTTCCTCACTGGCCCACTTCTTGACGTCATAACAAATCTTACCTCTTTAGAAGGAGTCTACTGCAACAACAATGCATTTAAAGGTACTATTCCTGATAGCATCGGGAACTTGCTAAACCTTAATCTCTTAGAACTTTCGGGGAATCGACTTTCTGGAGATGTTCCCTCTTCCCTTTACAATCGTTCCTCCCTCCAAACATTAGATTTAAGTAGCAACCAACTTCATGGACAAATCTCAACCGACATAGGCCTCAAACTTCCTCGGATTTCGTTTCTCAACTTTGCTGACAACTATTTTTCAGGTTCAATTCCTGACTCCCTATCAAATATGACCAGCCTAAAGACCCTTGAACTAGATCATAATAATTTCACCGGGAGAGTGCCGCGTCATTTTAGTTATCTCAAGAATTTGACTGGATTATATTTGTCCATCAACTATCTTGTTGATGACATAAACTTTATTAGTTCACTAGTTAATTGTACCCAACTTAGAGCACTGGACGTGTCACAAAATGATTTCACGGGAGTTTTGCCTCATGCTGTGGCCAATCTATCCACCACTTTAGAAGGGCTATTTGTAGCTCAAATTCCGATAAGAGGAACAATTCCAGCAGGTATATCCAATCTTATAAACCTTAGGCTATTATATATGGAGGATTGTGAATACAGTGGACCCATTCCCTACGAATTTGGAAAGCTTAGAAACCTCGAAAAGTTATATTTGAACTACAATAGGCTAAACGGGATAATTCCAAACTCTCTTGGAAACATAACACGCCTAAGCTGGCTGTACATAGGTGGGAACCAATTGCAGGGGAGCATACCATCCACCTTGATCGCCTGCGAAAACATGTTAGGTTTGTTTCTAGACAACAACCACCTCACTGGAGCTTTGGTCGAGGGGCTTTTTACAGGGCCTGCTAAATTCATTTCGCTAAATTTCTCTGGTAACAACTTTGAAGGGTCCATACCTTTGGAGATAAGTAAACAAGTAAATCTGGTCGTCTTTGATGTTTCGAGAAATAAGTTAACAGGGGCACTTCCAAGTGGGCTTAGTTACTGCCTTGATCTTGAGATATTGTATTTGAATGACAATATGTTGCACGGAAACATTCCTCCATCATTCAGCTCTTTGCTCAGCCTTTTAAATGTTGACCTTTCTCAAAACAATTTTTCTGGCACAATCGAAAACTACTTCGTCATATTACCTATGGTTTATTTAAACCTATCCAACAACAATTTTGAGGGCAATGTTCCGACAACAGGTGTTTATGCAAATCTAAGTGCCGCTTCACTTTCTGGAAACAGTAGGCTATGCGGAGGAATTCCTGAGCTGCACTTACCAAAATGCATCCCCCAAAAGGAACCAAAGAAGAGACGTAGAATGTTCCGTACTCTTCTGTTGATAGTTCCTATAATATGTTCAATTGTTGGAGTGGTGATCTTGACAACAGTGTTGTTTATAACCTGTCTCAGAAAGAAAAAGAAATCGGTTTCTTTACGTTTAGAACTGATGGAAGGAACGGAAGTTTTCTTAAAAGTATCCTATAACACACTGTTCAAAGCGACTGACGGTTTCTCAGCAGAGAACATGCTTGGAACGGGTGGCTTTGGCTCTGTGTTTAAAGGAACACTGATGGGACAGATGGTTGCCGTGAAAGTTTTCAACTTGCTACAACGGGGTGGATCAAAGAGTTTCCTAGCGGAGTGCAACGCCTTAAAAAATATCCGCCACAGGAATTTGTTAGGAATAATAACAGCTTGCTCAAGTATAGATTCCCGGGGAAACGATTTCAAGGCACTAGTTTACGAGTTAATGCCCAATGGAAGTCTTTAAAGATGGCTATCTGGAAAGCTTAGCCTTCTCCAAAGGGTTGATGTCGCAATCGATGTGGCTCATGCAATCAACTATCTTCACCATGAGTGTGAAGTTCCAGTTGTACACTGCGATTTGAAACCAAGTAACATATTGTTAGATGATGACATGGTTGCTCATGTTGGTGATTTCGGACTAGCCAAGTTCCTTGCTCAAACTCAAGGCCCCTATCAAAGTAGTTCGACCATAGTTAGAGGAACTGTGGGCTATGCTGCTCCTGGTAAAAATCTATAAACTCCTTTTTGTTTATTAATTTGACATTCTTTTATTTTGCAAACATGGTTAATTATGAGAGACTTGGAAAGCAAAGCAAAACAGATCATGTCAGTTGATTTTTTGGTCGTCCTATGTTGGGTTATGTAATTTATTTTTTAATTTTTCCAAATTAGTCATTCTCGTCATTCTGTGTCGTTATTAAAGATAGATTCGTACTTCAGATGCATCACTTCAATTTTACTGTTGGACCTATTGACGTTTTAAGGATGCAATATTCTAGACACCAGCTAGTTAGTAGTATGTTTCTCAGTCATTTTGGCTAATCATTATGTCCTTTGTGCCATAAGAATATGGCCTAGGGAGTGAAGCATCGACAGACGGCGATATCTACAGCTACGGAATTCTGCTACTTGAGCTTATGACAGGAAAGAAACCCACAGATAGTCTTTTCACGAACGGCTTGAACCTTCACCTTTATGCAGAGGCAGCTCTACCTGATCAAGTGCAGCATATTCTAGACCAGACTTTACTTGAAAATGCCCAAGTCAATACCATTGAAGAAATCATTGCTTCTGTTGTGCAGGTTGGAGTCGCCTGCTCCAACCATCTGCCTGAAGACCGAATGAAGATAACCGAGGTTATAAGCAAGCTGAAAGCTGCTAGGAACAACCTTATTAATGCTCGATGAAGACGTGGTTTTGAAAGAGGTCGTCTAGAACACCTTTTCCATTGATTTTGCTATCTACTTTGAATATTTCGTTGGTTCTGATAGGAATATGTAATTTAGAATTTTTTCCTTTTCTTGAAAGTTCTGATTTGCCTCGTAAGAGTGGAATCAACTAATCCAGTTCCGTATTACTTCTGTTTCTCCCAATTGTCCTCGTAAATCACATTTAAAGTTCCTCACAGATGATTTTATGATCAAAGAGGGTTTTGGACGCTTTCTTTTCAATCTCTTCTCTCATAAACTGATAAACTATTATTCGTATTTGTTTCTCACTAATATTTACAATCAATATATACAAAATATATTCTGTTTTATCTGTTATGTGAGGAGAAGGTTGTAGTCAAGGCCTTAGCATAAATCCCAACGACAGAACGTCCCTGGTCCTATTGGCGGTGATTTTCTAATGCATAAATCTTTTGAATTTGCTCGAGCAGCATGCCATTCATTGGACGTTGATCATGGTGATCTAATGATGGTTTTCAGTTAACTTTTTCGTCCCTCATTTCTCATTTTATTTTTCAGTTAACTGTTTCATCGATCTTAGGTTTTTATTTGGAAAAGTTTTGAGCGGAACGCAAGACTTAGAGAAAGCACTCGTCTGAACCAAACTATATCCGGAATGCTTCTGACCAAGATGTCTCTTATGCACAGATTGTTTCATTTATCAATGGACTGATGATGATGATGATGATGATGATGATGATGATGATGATGATGATGATGATGATTATTTTAATGGGATCAGGAGGCAAGTCGGCAACTAGGCTCAGCAATGATCAGTTTCACATATGAGGTGAGAGCATTAATTTTGTCGTTTTATTTACGTCGTACCAAGTAGTTAATTGCGAAATTGAAAGGTAAAGTAAACTACCTAAATGCTTTGTTAAAGTTAGTGGTCTTGATCAATGACGGTACTATTTTTGACCACCAGAACAGAGATAAGAACAACAAAAATGAAGCCATCAAAAACAAAACTGCTCTCTTTCCCCTGTATGTATTTACAAGCCCTATTATTTTTCCTCGCCCAGTTGGTGGAACAACTTACGACCACTAAAGCAGTCAATCATATTAACTTACTGCACGAGAAACAGACAGACTCATTTACGCTAATGCGTATAAAGAATGATCTAGTAGGTCGTTTTGATCAGGATGTTTTGAGCTCGTGGAACGGCTCACTTCATCATTGTACATGGGAGGGGGTTACTTGTGAACGGGGAAGTGATAGAGGAGGTGCATTAGACTTGAGTTCTAAAGGCTTCATCGGAAACTTGATCTTCCTTGTTAGGATTCGGCTTTTTAATAACAGGCTGAAAGGCGAAATCCCAAATGATTTGGGTCGTTTAGTTAGGCTCATGAACGTCCAACTTAACAACAACACACTTAATGGAAAAATTCCGAGAAATTTATCTGCGAGTACCAATTTGCAACCTTGAGATTCTCTCTTTTGCTTCCAGTGAGCTAGAGGGGAATATGCCTTTGGAGTTTAAATCACGGTCAAAACTCTAAACTGTTTAAACTCCAAACTCTAGATACGTATATGAATTTTCTCACAGGCCCACTTTTTGACGTCATAGCAAATCTTACCTCTTTAGAAGTAGTCTACTGCAACAACAATGCATTTACGGGTACTATTCCTGATAGTATCGGTAACACGGTAAACCTTAATCTCTTAGAAATTTGGGGGAGTCGACTTTCTGGAGATGTTCCCTCTTCCCTTTACAATCTTTCCTCCCTCCAGATATTAAAATTAGGTAGCAATCTACTTCATGGACAAATAATACCGACCGACATACTTCCTCGGATTTCATTTCTCAGCCCAAAACTATTTTTCAGGTTTGATTCCCGACTCCCTTTCAAATATGACCAGTCTCAACGTCCTTCAACTATATTTTTGTCATTTTTTTGGTCAAAGAGGAGGCACTATATTCTAATAACTTGACAGGGAGAGTGCCATGCACTGCCCCTCTCTTTTTCCAACTCAAATGATTCAACCCTAAAATCACCTCTAATCGTCTAAAACCAATCAAAAACTTAAATTCATTGAATTTTAAAATTATGAGTTGAAATAACAATATTTTCAAGTAATTCAATCGTAGTTTCTATTTTCATTGAATTAACTATATAGCTTTATCCTTATACTAATACCTCATTATATAACACTCGGAAAAAGTTGGTGTTGCTGGGTGGGGACGTCGACGGTTGTTCAGGGAGAGGGGCGGTGGTGTAGCCGGTGGCCGGTGAAAGAGATGTCGACAAGGGGATGGGCGCGCAGACACATAGGGTTTACGTCAAGGCTGTGGCGGTGGTGGTTGGGTCGGGGCGGCAGGGTTAGGGTTTGAATGCTGGTGGTGGTTGGGTCGGGCCCGCAGGTTAGGGTAGGGGCTAGGGGATGTATGTGCGTGAAGTTTCAACATTTTAGGCAAATTTGTTAAGTTTACACAACTATTTAGACAAATCAACGTTTTTTAACAACGATAAAATTGTACAGAACAAATTCTTTGTTAAGTTTTTCTTCTAAATCTTGTCTACCTTATAAACATCTTAATTTGCCTATTAAAACCGAAAATGATCTCCCATTATCTTCCGCCGTGCATATACCTCTATAACGCGAATCACCATCAAACAAGGGATTACATTAGTTGTTCCGGGGATTGTTATGTACTTTGTCAACCTCTTATCTCAGATGAACATTAAACACTGACCTCATTCGCCTGCAATTTTTGGGTCATAGATCAGTACTTGCTTATAAGTTATAACCTCAGTTATCTTCATTTGGTGAAAGTTTGAAAAGTTATTGGGTCATAGATCAGTACTATTGGGAACTTATTTTGTAAGCCGGACTTTTCTGTGAAAGTATGAAAAGTTAGCCAATGTAAAAATTAGATTGAACAATAACCATTAATGTTACTATCATTTTCTTTACTTTGTTGTTCTATACTAATATATATAGAAATTACTAAATACTCGTAAGATTTTATGGGGTCTAAATGTAAACGGTCATTAACTGATGTTAACAGTAGCCATGTTGTACACATCTGTTGTTTTCATCATGCAGTCATGCTTGACTTGTCATTAACTGTAAACGGTCATTAAATGTTGTACACATCTGTACTCCATTCTTGTTTTCAAAGTAAGACTATTCTCTTCTCTTTGCTACCTTCATTATCCTCTATTGACCAGCAAATAATATACTCCGTACTCCGTATATATATACCTTGTTTCGTCAGTTCAATTTCACTCAAACAGAAATAAGAAGTGCAAAAAAATGAAACCATCACAAACAAAATTGCTCTCCTTCACTTACATGTACCTGCAAACCTTTTCTTTTATCCTTGTCGTGCTGGTGCTACAACTAACGACCACAATTGCCATCCAAAACCAGACAGATGCATTCACTCTTTTGCGTATCAAGAATGAGCTACTTGGTAGCTCTGACTACGACATTTTGAGCTCTTGGAACAACGTCTCACTTCATCATTGTACCTGGGAGGGTATAACTTGTGAACGCGGAAGTGATAGAGTGAGTACGTTAAATTTGACTTCAAAAGGCTTACAAGGTACTATTTCTCCCTTCATAGGAAACTTGACCTTTCTAAATACTATTTGGCTTATCAGTAACAATTTGAAAGGTGAAATTCCGAATGAGCTGGGTCGTTTAATCAAGCTCAGGAACCTCCGACTTGCCAATAACACACTTAGCGGAGAAATACCGAGAAATTTATCTTCTTGTTCCAACCTGGAAATTCTCGACATAGGTTACAATAAGCTAGAGGGAAATTTGCCTTTGGAGTTTAAGTCACTGTCAAAACTCCATAGTCTAATTACAAATATTAATTTACTCAGTGGCCCAATTTTTGACGTCATAGCAAACCTTACCTCTTTAGTAGAAGTCTATTGCGACTACAATGCATTTACAGGTACTATTCCTGATAATATCGGGAAGATGAGAAACCTTAGTGTCTTATCACTTGGGGGGAATAAACTTTCAGGAGTAATTCCCTCTTCCCTTTACAATCTTTCCTCCCTCCAGATATTAGATTTAGCTTACAATAACCAACTTCATGGACAAATCCCAACCGACATAGGCCTCAAACTTCCTAAGATTTTGTTTCTCAACCTTGCCGAAAACAGTTTTTCAGGTTCAATTCCTAACTCCCTATCAAATATGACCAGCCTCGAGACTCTTGAACTATATGCTAATAATTTCACAGGAAGAGTGCCGCTTCATTTGGGGTATTTGAAGAATCTGACTAAGTTAATGTTAGGTGGCAACAATCTAGTTGATGACATAAACTTTATTAGTTCACTTGTAAATTGTACCCAACTGACAACACTGAACGTGTTGGGAAACGATTTCACAGGAATCTTACCTGCTGCTATTGTTAATCTATCCACCACTTTAGAAAGGCTAGTAATTGGAAAAAATCCAATAAGAGGAACAATTCCAACTGGTATATCTAATCTTATAAACCTCGAGGAGTTAGTAATGGATAGTTGTGAATTTACTGGACAAATTCCCTATGAATTCGGAAATCTTAGAAACCTGGAATGGTTATATTTGAACTCCAATAAGCTGACCGGAACAATTCCAAGCTCTCTGGGAAACATGACACTCCTAAGCATTCTGCAATTAGATGATAACCAATTGCAGGGGATCATACCCTCAAGCTTGAGCGCCTGTGAAAACATTTTGAATGTGAATCTTTCCAACAACCACCTCACAGGAGCATTGCCCGGAGGGCTTTTTACGGGGCCTGCTAAATTCATTTGGATATATTTATCGGGTAATCATTTAGAAGGGTCCATACCTATCGATATCATTGAGCAACAAAAACTGGTAGAATTTGATGTGTCTAAAAATAAGTTGACGGGGGTACTTCCAAGTGGGCTTAGTTCTTGCCTTTCTCTAGAGGTATTGTATTTGTATGATAATATGTTGCATGGAAATATTCCTCCGTCATTCAGCTCTTTGCGCAGTCTTATAAATGTTGACTTATCTCAAAACAATTTTTCTGGCACAATCCCAAACTACTTCGACATATTACCTATGGTTTATTTAAACCTGTCCAACAACAATTTTGAGGGCAATGTTCCAACAACGGGTGTTTATGCAAATCTAAGTGTAGTTTCACTTTCTGGAAACAGTAGGCTATGCGGAGGAATTCCTCAGCTGCACTTACCAAAATGCATCCCGCAGAAGAATACAAAGAAGAGACATAGAATATCTCGAGCTCTTCAGTTGATAGTTCCTATAATATGTTCATTTGTTGGAGTGGTAATCTTGACAACAGTGTTTTACATAACCTGTCTCAAAAAGAAAAAGAGATTGGTTTCGTCAGCCTTTGAACTGATGGAAGGAACGGAAGGTTTCCTAAAAGTATCCTATAACACACTATTCAAAGCGACTAACGGTTTCACTATGGAGAACCTCCTTGGAGTTGGTAATTTTGGCTCTGTGTTTAAAGGGACACTGATGGGAAAGATGGTTGCTGTAAAAGTTTTTAACTTGCTACATCGGGGTGGATCAAAGAGTTTCTTAGCGGAGTGCAACGCCTTGAAAAATATCCGCCATAGGAATTTGCTAGGAATAATAACAGCTTGCTCAAGTATTGATTCCCAAGGAAATGATTTCAAGGCTCTAGTATACGAGTTTATGCCCAATGGAAGTCTTGATAGTTGGTTGTGTGGACCCGGAAATCTTAGCCTTCTCCAAACAGTTGATGTATCAATCGATGTGGCTCATGCAATCAACTATCTTCACCATGAGTGTGAAATTTCAGTTGTACACTGTGATTTGAAACCAAGTAACATACTATTAGACGACGACATGGTTGCTCATGTTGGTGATTTCGGACTTAGCAAGTTTCTTGTTCAAGCTGAAAACCCTCATCAAAGTAGTACAACAGGCGTTCGAGGAACTATTGGCTATGCCGCTCCAGGTAAAAGTCTAGGCACTCGCGTTAGTTCGTCAACCTAGGTAAGTTTTTAATTTGCAAACTTGACAGTTTATAAGTAAACTTGAAAAACATAAAAGATCATTTCAGGTTTGTAGTTGCTCAGGTCATCACGAGTTTGAGGCATTTTTGGTGCACTGTATCGGGTTTTTGGAAGTCATTTTTGTTTCTGGTTTTTGGGAATTCATTTTTGTTTTTAATGAGTTACATTTAGTCGTTCATCTGCATTTTCAGCTAGTTTGTTTTGGATGAGGTCAATTCGTGTTTTATTCGACTTGTGCTGCTAGACGTCACCTATAAAATTATAGGTTTCTGCAGGCATTGCAAATTCTGTGACTAATGTTTGTGTCATCTTGCCATAAGAATATGGCCTAGGAAGTGACGCATCGACAGACGGCGATATCTATAGCTACGGTATATTGCTGCTTGAGCTCATGACTGGAAAGAAACCCACAGACAGTATTTTTACCGACGGCTTGAACCTTCATTCATCTTTACGTAGAGGCTGCTCTACCTGATCAAGTGCTACGTATTTTAGACCAAACTCTTCTTGGTAACGATGAAGTCATTGTAGTCGAAGAAATTGTTGCTACAGTTATGCAGGTTGGAGTCGCTTGCTCCAACCATGTGCCTGATGATCGAATGAGGATAACCGAGGTTATAAACAAGTTGCGAGCTGCTAGGGACAAACTTACCAATGCTCAACATCGTCGTGAATTTTATGGAGGTATATCTGTTTATGCATTTACAATATACGGAGTAACATTCATATGAAATTTTGTACTCCGTAAGATAAATTCTGATTTTATGACTTAAATGTTGTAGGGGAATGAGGTGTAATGTTCTTCTGAAACAAGTGCTGAGTGCTGACAAAAGCACATCACAAGCTTCGAGTTTGGATCATCCGACTCATATCAGACTCCTAAAAGTCTTTTTTGGCTTCTTTTTCGTGGTTGTAACTTATATGTAGTTGTGATATAAACTAGTTGAACTTCTTTTTATTATGAAATAATCGACACTCGATACAATATTCGATGTTGTTTTCACTTTCGATTATGTGGAAATATAGTATATGTAGTAACGATGGAGTAAGACTACATATATTCAACCTTGTGGAAGCTCTTAAAACGATGGGGTGATGACGTAACCTCGTTGTAGTTGTGATTTGTGACAAACAAATATTCTACTGGAAACAACTCATGCAATCCATTGTTTGAAAGTTATTTGAGGTATCGAAAATTTTTCTTAGCAGCGACCCGTTACAAATTCATGGGTGCTCGTCTACCCAATAAATGTTTTTAAAAAGAATGCTCACCTTTTCCAATCTTCTTTTACCGTTAATATAATTCTCTGTATATGTTTGGTCATTTATATTTGCCAATCATAGGTCAATGTAAACAAAAATCAAATTTTACAATCCTACCCATTATTTCAAAATTTAAACGAAAAGTATCACGAATTTTTAAAATAAGTTAAATTGTTATTCAAAAGTATTAATTTAAGACTGTCGTTTTTGTAAATTACTTTTTTTTTCCACCCACATTTAGGTGTATGGTGATCAATATTATTGAGTATTTAGTGACACTTGTTTAACATGTAAAAGAAAAATGTCTGTCACAAAGAGTTACTCCGTATACAAGATTTTATGGACTAAGTTCTTCGGTCTTACAATAATTTACCGTAAACAGGGTAAAACCCGCAATGAAAAAGTAATTACACAATTGAATAGCCGTAAAAAGTTAAAGTGAAACTAATTTGGGCCGAAATTATTTAGATTTTAAAACTAGGTGGAAGTATCATACGTATTAGTAACAGACATAATAAAATTAGGGTTTTCTGGGTAACATTTGGGGAATTTTCTGGGTAAAAAAGTAGGAAATACAGATTAATAGATGAAGTAAGAAGATTGTCACATAATGTAAGAGATTAATGAGTGGAACTGGAAATCTCCATGAAAATCTAATTGATTTGTAAATAGAGTATTGGGTGAAAGGCAGCTCTACCTGATCAAGTGCTGCGTATTTTAGACAAACAAGCATACCTGATCAAACAACCAGTCAAGCATACCTGATCATCCTCAACAAAATGGAGTGGTATAACGCAAACACAGACACTTGCTAGAGGTTAGTAGAGCCCTGAGATTTCAGGCTGGTCTATCCCTAGGCTATTGGGGAGATTGTGTGCTGACTGCAGCATATATAATCAATAGACTTCCTTCTCCTGTGATTCAAAACAAAACTCCTTATGAAATGCTACATGGAAGTGCACAAGACTATAAACAGATGAAGTCCTTTGGTTGTCTGGTGATGGCTTACAACCCAGACAGGACTAAGGACAAATTCAAACCCAGGAGTGTACCATGTATTTTTCTGGGGTATGCTAGTACTCAAAAGGGTTACAAAGTGGAAGATATCTCTAGTGGAAGAAGGTTTGTCTCTAGGGATACAAGATTCTATGAACACATATATCCTTGCAGGAAGGAAGTAGAGAAGATTTCAAGAAGAAATATCTGAATGAGGGAACTGGAATCCTGGTCCAAGGAGTAATCACAGGAGTCAGAAGTGTAGAAGAGGATGAAAATCAGGAGGAGAATAATGTTCCTGAAGACACTAATGAGGCTAATCATGAAGAAGAGAGGGAAGAAAATGAAGTTTAAGTAGAAGAAGAGAATGTTTTTCACAATAATCAAGAAGCAAGTGAAGATGGAGGAGATGAACACAGGAGACCTGTCAGGGAAAGGAGAGAACCAAGGTGGCTAAATGACTATGTAGTCAGTAAAAGGCACAGAAGAATGAATGCAGCTGAGATAGTCAGAGTGGCAGGAGAACAGGTGGAAGATTCTTTTGCTAATCTGGTAAATACCATTGAAGCTATTAGTAATCCAAGCTCATTCAATGAAGCTGTCAAAAACAAGGATTGGGTTCAAGCCATGAACCAAGAACTTGAAGCCTTAAAGCTCAACAAAACTTGGGAAGTGACTAAGTTACCACCTGGAAGAAGGGCAATTGGATGCAAGTGGATATATAAATTGAAATTCAGGCCTGATGGATCTCTTGAAAGACATAAGGCTAGATTGGTAATCCAAGGATTTAGACAAAGAGAGGGGATAGACTACAAAGAAACCTTTGCACCTGTGGCCAAGATGACTACAGTCAGGTCATTGTTGGCTGTGATAGCAATGGAAAATTGGGAAGCATGTCAAATGGGTGTAACTAATGCCTTTCTTCATGGAGATTTACAAGAGGAAGTATATATGGAAATGCGCTATGGTTATGAAGAAATGGGGAATAGAATGAAGACAACACAAGATGAAGTAAGGAAGTATGAGGGTCAAATGGTCTGCAAATTGAAGAAAGCATTATATGGTTTAAAACAAGCTCCAAGACAGTGGTTTGCAAAACTCTCACACACACTGTTGGAATCAGGTTTTGCACAGTCACAAGCAGACCATTCCTTGTTCACCAAGATCAAGGGAGTCCAGATTACTGCTGTCCTGATTTACGTGGATGATATGGTTATAACAGGTAATGACTCAGTGGAGATTGAGAAGCTCAAGAGTGCTTTGAGTGCAGAGTTCCACATGAAGGACCTGGGCAATCTCTCCTACTTCTTGGGACTGGAAATTACGAACACAGACCATGGTCTGTTTGTTTCTCAGAAAAAGTACATCAAAGATATGCTGAATGAGTTCAACATTCACAAGGAAAAGCCATTGAGGATACCCTTGGATGCTCATAGCAAGTTGGAGCCTAAAAGAGGAACACCTCTCATTGATCCTGACAAATACAGAAGATTAGTGGGGAAGTTGATTTATCTCATAATAATAAGACCTAACATCTCCTATTCAGTGCAACTGTTAAGTCAGTTTGTTCAGAAACCTATTTCAGATCATTGGCAATCAGCTAGGAGAGTGTTAAGGTATCTAAAAGGAGCTTCAGAACAAGGGATCCTTCTTGCTAATCAATCTAAGGTTCAATTAACAGCATATTGCGACTCTGATTGGGCTGTTTGTCCTTATACAAGGAGATCCACAACTAGTTTTTGTGTTATGCTCGGTGACTCCTCTGTTTCATGGAAATCAAAGAAACAGACAGTGGTTGCAAGGTCGTCTACGGAGGCTGAATACAGGGCTATGGCTCTTACAACATGTGAAGTGACTTGGATACGAAGTCTCTTGAAAGATTTAGGTCTGAAAAAGTTGCCAACTACTGTTCTGCATTGTGACAAAGAGCTGCTCTGTCAATAGCAGTGAACCCAGTATACCATGAAAGAACCAAGCACATAGAGGTTGATTGTCATTTTATAAGGGAGAAAGTGATGAAGGGAGAAATTCAACCATCGTTTGTGCCTACCTATAGACAACTGGTTGACGTCTTTACCAAGCCTCTCCAAACATCAACACACTACAAGATGTTAAGCAAGATGGGAGTAATGAAGAAGCCATACTCCCAACTTGAAGAGGAGTGTAGAAAAAAAGGGGTGAAGTCTGATGGGCTAAGCAATGCACAAGTCCAAAGCAAAGTTGTGGCCTGCTCAAGTAAAAGAGAGGAAGGATGTGATTTGGGCCAAAACAAGCAAACAAATGAACAGGCCCAAGATGATGTGGATTGGAGAAGGAAGGCTGAGGCCTTTTGAAAATAACAGACAACAATATAGGGCACTGTAGCCAAGAGAACAAAAGCAAGAGAATGCAGTGGGCATTATACACTTGTCGTTTAGTAGAAATCACCCTAGGGTTTCGAGCCTTTAAATAGAGAATTGTATCCCTCATATAATGTAAGACAAAAAATCTGATTAAAACCATCAAATACAACGGCAACTAAAGGAGCCAACTTTGAGGTAAAAAGGTTCAAACTTTCATCTTAAAATGCAACAATGGTGTCTATCTTGTTCAAAATTAAGCAAATCTTGAAGATGAAAAGTATCACGAACTATTAAAATAAGTAAAATTGTTATTCAAAAGTATTAATTTTAGACTGTCGTTTTTTTGAATTACTTTTTTTCCATCCACGTTTAGGTGAATGGTGATCAATATTATTGAGTATTTAGTGACACTTGCTTAACACTGGTCTAAAAGAAAAACATGTATCACAAAGAGTTACTCCGTATTCAAGATTTTATGGACTAAATTCTTCGGTCTTACAATAATTTACCGTAAACAGGGTAAAACCCGCAATGAAAAAGTAATTACACAATTGAATAGCCGTAAAAAGTTAAAGTGAAACTAATTTGGGCCGAAATTATTTAGATTTTAAAACTAGGTGGAAGTATCATACGTATTGGTAACAGACATAATAAAATCAGGGTTTTCTGGGTAACATTTGGGGAATTTTCTGGGTAAAAAAGTAGGAAATACAGATTAATAGATGAAGTAAGAAGATTGTCACATAATGTAAGAGATTAATGAGTGGAACTGGAAATCTCCATGAAAATCTAATTGATTTGTAAATAGAGTATTGGGTGAAAGGCAGCTCTACCTGATCAAGTGCTGCGTATTTTAGACCAAACTCTTCTTGGAGACGATGAAGTCATTGTAGTCGAAGAAATTGTTGCTTCTGTTATGCAGGTTGGAGTTGCCTGAAGATCGAATGAGGATTACCGAGGTTATAAGCAAGTTACGAGCTGCTAGGAACAACCTCATCAATGCTCAACGCCGTCGTGAATTTTATGTAACATCATTTTACTATCTAGACTTAAAAAGTATCACGAATTATCAAAATGGTTACTCGATAGAATTAGTTTAAAACTGATGACGGTAATAAATGGCTATGACCCAAGGAGTGTGAAGTGCCGGTACAAAAATTATATTGTCGATAAAGTATTACGGAGTATTTACTGATAAGTGATTTTGTTACAAGCTTGTAGTTGGACGTCTCATCTCTATTTTCTTTACAATCAAACATATGGAGTACAATATTTTGAGTTTTTTCGCAAGATGTTATGCTTATAAATCAATTTTTATAAGGGTAAATGTGTTTTAATGAGGGTGAAGTATCAGACGTATTGTAAGCAGCCATGATAAAACTAGAGGTTTCTGGGTAAAATTTAGGGATTTTTCTGGGTAAACAAAGTAGTCGCTGGAAGAAAGAAGAAAATCCTCAAAGAATTTAAGTGAGTAATGAAAAGAACTGCAAATCGGAAGCAATTTCCTGCTCTGATTCCATGAAAAATCTCCATTGAAGTTGTAACAAACAAAACTCAAAACGAAGATTGTTGATCGAATTGATTTGTAGACAGAGTATTGCTGAATGAGTTTCTGCATTGAAATGAATGAATAATGTCGTACATACACACGCATATGTTGCTGAAATCGGTAATAAGTTTCACATTTGTTGAATATGATTCAGAGACACTGCAAAAACAGCTCCTAAATTAAATAAGACGATGTGTGAGCAATAAATTGACAGAAACAGCATTCTTATAAGAGATGCTTTCTGCAGAGTTCCGTAATTTGTGAGCCATAAGCCACAACGATGGATCAATCATGACCGTGTTGTTGGTGGTTTTCTGATGCGTGAAGCTTGTGGTTGTATTTTAGCAGCACGATGCGTTGAAGCTAGGATTTGTTACGAAAAGTTTGGTGCGGAATACAGTACTTTTGTAAACTGAATACATCTAAGCGATATGTTTACAATGCGCAGAAGGGCGACAAAGACGATGACTGATCATGAGAAATATTAATGGGATCACAAGGCCACTAAAGCTCGGTGAAGATTTATTTTCAAATTGAGGTAAGAGCATTACTTATTGTTGTTTCCTTTCCATAGTAGTTGAATACGTATGTGCATAGAATACATTTAGGGAACTTGAGTGATATTGTCGAAGATTTAATGGAGTCTTGGGTGTTAGATATGGTTATATATTTGAAGCTTAAAGAAAACATTTTTGCAAGTTTGTAAGTGAGAGAAGTACTCAACGGCTTACTTAATTACTTCAAGGTCGATAAATTTGTGGCAGTTACGTGAAAATTGGGCGTCATATTTTGGACCTCGACTGACGTACGCGGGGAGGTAACGCCTTACGTAGAAGGTTGGGGAAAAGTCATTTATCGATGTTAACAGTAGCTTGTGGAAAAAACCAAAGTGGAAAGCCGTTTAATCAAGTCATTACAACATCAGTTGTTTTCATGTCTTAGTGCTCAATGCTTGACTAGTCTCAACTTATTTTGTAAGCCAAACTTTTCATGTCTTAATTCTCAGGGACCTCAAACTTGACAATAACACACTTAACGGAAATCTATGTACTAACATACTTAGTGGGATACAAATTAAGCTAAAATTAGAGAAGTTACAGAATCTTATTTTACGCTACATGGTTGCTGTCGCCATTTTGCTAACGTTATTAGGGACTGTCCAAAGCTAAAGAAGACGCGACAACATGGTTGTAAATGATAATGTGTGGTACTTAATAGAAAACCGACATCATAGTTTGGACCTCGACTGGAGTATGCAGGTGCTAGCTTATGTCCTTAAATTTAATATGAGTTGATATACTTGATAGCAAGGCCTTCCGAAAAGTTATTAATCAATATTAACAGTTTCTTGTCCTAAAAACCAAAGTTGCAAGTCGTTTAATCAAGTCAATGTAATGTGAAATTTTGTGGATTTGTTTTCATGTGTTTGTGCTCAATCCTCTTGACTAGTCTCAACTTAATGAACAAACCGTACCCGATGATCAAGCAGTTCGGATTTGAGTTGAGTCGAAGTTAAATTATTCAGACCGAGATGTCTCCTATACGCAGTTTTCATCTGTATATGTGCGAAACACCAAACAGTACGTGGCTGTTCATGATATCGAATTTCATCTGTATAAGCTCGGTGAAGATCAATTTTAATATGAGCATTAATTTTTTTCATTTTCAAATTTTCAAGTAGTTGGATACTAATGTAAATAAACTTGAAAAAAATAAGCTCAAAATAAGATCTTATGGAGTCTTGAGTGTACACGGCCATTCTAGGAGTTCACAGCCTTATAGATGAAAGGTAAACTAAATCACTTACTTAATTGCTTAATAAATGGATGATAAATTTGTGGTAATCCTGAAAAAATCGGACGTCGTATTTTGGACGTCGACTGTAGTGTGTGGGAGGTAATGCCCTCCGAAGTAGGTTTCGAAAAACTCATCAATCGATGTTTACAGTAGCTTGCTTTTACTAAAAACCAAAGCGGAAAGTCGTTTAATCATCAATGCAATGTGAAATTTTGTGGATATGAGCCCATGTTGTACACATATGTTGCTTTCATGTCTTAGTACTCAACCCTCTTGACCGACTCGTCTCAACTTATTTCGTACGCGAGAGCGATACCTTTTTTGTACTTGTTTTTGGAAAGTACGACTGTTCTCTTCTCTTTTTCACCTTGAGTATTCCGAATCTTTTGGTAAAATAGTGTTGGAAATAAAATATTAGCGTATTGGGCGGTTTTAAAAGTAATTTGAGAAATAGGATCCAAGTAGGATTGGATTATTGCCGACCATAAAACGCCTTTTCATGCGGCGTTTTCTAGTAAAAGTGAATTTTAATATGTTTAATAGAAGTGAAAATCGAGTTATTTATTTACATCAAACTCGACGTCAGCCTTTTTTGTCGATTAATTACCGGGTATGTTTCTAGTTAATTTCAATAGCTTTGTTGTTAGAAGAGAAAAAGACAAATTTGTAACAAACTCGTAACTAGCTCTTACGAAGTATTCCGTAATAAACTTTTGCGAGTTCTTTTTTAGAAATACCTAAGGACACTTCATTACGGCTAAAGACATTTGTTTTCGCAAAATTCTTCATACTCTTTTCATTTAAAGCTTTGTTAGCGGCTAACGACATATCTGCTCCTCCAAATACAAATTTACACATGACTGGAGGAGATGGAGGGTTACATTGCTAATCCCTATCGTCGTTCTTCGAAGAATGATGGAGCTTAATTCAAACCTTGGTGTCGTGCAACTTGTACATCGTTAATTGCTAAGAACATATCTGTTTTCGTCTGCTAGCAAAAAAAAAAAAATGTTTTTGTCAGTGGAGTTCTTGCGAAACCTGCTGTTACGCACACTCAAATTATTAGAAATTGGGCGCCATAGTTTGGACCTCGACTGAAAGTATGTGGGAGGTAACGATTTCGAATGAGGTTTTGGAAATGTCAAAGGTTATTAATCAATATGAAATTTGTGGATATGAACCATGTTAGTTGTACGCATCTGTTCGTTTTCATGATGTATTTCAGCTCAATCAATATATATATACTCCTTTTTCTGAAAGTCTAATACTGTGAAACTTCAACTCAACGCTCACGAAACTCTAACGCTAATACATTTTTTTTTAAATTTGATCTCATGGCTACAAATGCGCCTTTGTATCTTTTTTGTAACCATCGTCACAACAATTTTTCATATAGTCATAAAAAATGTGTGTTTTTTTTAATTTTTGTTGCAATAACTACGCTTTTTGTTACCACGAACAAGCAGTATTTAATACTGCTATAAATTAGTTAGTAAAACTTTTAAAGTCAAAATATATACTCTGTATATTCTACCACCAATATAAAAACACATTGCTTCCTTCACAAACCACCCTTCATTTCAGAGTTCTGTTTTAACAATTTCAATAACTATTGGAGATGATGTAAAGCGTCTGGAAAATAAAATTGTAATTAAATTTCTCACCTAAATTTTTGTTGTCTATCTCAACGAGGGATCTTGTGTTTTTTCGACCTTGTTTAGGGGCAGGAATTCCCATCTCCGGAACGACTTCAACCTGCGCACCAGATTTTTTCTTAACTTTTACCGGTTTCGGCAAAAGGTATACCCAATGATAAATTTTGAGGGAAATTTCAATGGTAAAGAAGAAAATTTTACAATTAGGGTTTTAACTTTTAAAGGAAGAAGAAAATATTTTATATTTTACAATAGGGATATTCTATATGGTACTCCCGTATTTATTCGAATTCTACATGGTACTCTTAGTTTTTAGAAAATGTCAATGATACCCCCGAGCTTAACAAAATGTTTACAAAATACACAAATTACTAAAAATGAAGTTTTTTAAAAGGTCAAATTTGTGAAGGAAATATGTTTAAATTTGTGTAAAAGGTACTTACGTTAATGGCATGTACTGTCATAAAATGAATAAAAAATGCAAAATGAAATATTCAACAAAAGCGGATTAGACCTTTTTGGGTATTTTATGATATTTTCATTAAACTCAAAGGTACCACTGATATCTTTGAAAAATGAGGGGTACCACGTAAAATTCGAGAAAACATGATGGTATCATGTAGAATATTCCTTTACAATATTTGGGAGAGAGATAGGCAGAAAGAATTTTGGGATTTTTTTTAATAGAGATAATTTTGGGATGGGTTAAAATAGGAGAGAGAGAGAGTTAATTTAGAAAATATAAATTTTGGGATTTTTTTTAATAGAGATAATTTTGGGATGGGTTAAAATAGGAGAGAGAGAGAGTTAATTTAGAAAATATAAAATTAAAAAGAGGTTATTGATTTTTCATATACGGATTTTACTATACTTTTTTCATTATTTTATTCAACCCTACCCTTTTTTACTCCAAATATATACAAAATTCCCTCTTTCTAGTTTTCTAACTAATCTTAAATCAAATTTATTCAATTTTTTAACTTTTTATCATGAATTCCGATAATAAATTGAATGATTTAAGGCCAATGTTAAAATTGTACTCCGTAGTAATTTGTGGTTTTAGTGAAGTAAGGCCAATATTGAAATTGTTACATGAACTCAAGTTACACGAACTCTGGTCATGTGGCTGTTAAAGCTGAACAAGAAACCGAGCAAAATTTGCAGAAAGTTCTACCCAAAGAGTGATTAGAATGTCGACAAGGGAAAGGCTATATTGTATCACAAGTTGATGTAGGAAAAAGTCCGCTAGCCAAGAAACCGGCCACCATAAGCCACCCACCACTAACCCCAAACTGGCCGCCCCACCCACCTACACCGCCGCGGACATGACCCACGCTGGAACTGCCCCATACCGCCGCCGGCAGTCACCTGTCGCCGCCGTAATCACTCCTTCACAAACCCTAATTATAAATTATACTCCCTCCGTTCTATTGAATTGTTTAAAGTTTGATTTTTTTTGTGAAGGGGATTTCAAAGAAGTGTAAACAAATGACTGAGACAGAGGGAGTACTTAAATTTACTAAACTTTAATAAAATTCAATAATTTAAACACAAAATGTCCGCAAGGGTGTGGTTTAGTGGTTAAAACATAGGTGAAATTCCCATGGGTCTCAGGTTCAATTCCTTCCAAGAGCAATCTTGTGGGGAATGTTAGAAACTTGAGGCTATGCCTAATTAGATCACGAGTCTGTCGCCCTGGTAATAAGGGTGGCTAACCTAGCGTGTATGGTTTGCAGGCTATCACCCACGCTTGGTGGGTTTACCCAGTGCGCACCAAAGGTAGCGGCTGCGGGTTCTCCACGTTATCCAAAAAAAAAAAAAAAAATTTAAACACATAATTAAAGTTAGAAAATTGAATAAATTTGATTTAAAATTAATTAGAAAATTAAAAAGAGAGAATTTTGTATATTTTTGGAGTAAAAAATGGTAGGGTGAGAAAAACTAATGGAAAAAAGTGGAGTATATAACTTGAGCAAAATTCGTATATGAAAAATCAATTACGATTAAATGTAAAGAATTAAATGACTTGATAATAATTGACTTGTTTTATTATTATTGATAAGTGACGATATATATAGTACATTTCATAACCCTAGGTTTCAAATAGTCCTAGGATATTACACTAACATGAATAAAAGATTTATGTGTGATTATATTTATTCTCTAATAGTAAATTCATAATCCGTTTTATGAATAAAACGGGTATTATTCTTTTTAAGAGAAAATTACTGATTAGAGAACTAATAATTTGTTAACACCAAATAAGCTCAAATTAGAGAAGTTACACGATCTAATTCTACACAACATGATTATTTTGCTGATTTTGGTCAAATTACGAGGAATTGCCCAAGCTATAGAAGAAGCGACATCATGGTACTCATGAATTGCGACGACAATAGTATACTGCTAATCGTCAACATGTCTTGTAAATGAGTCATCTTATCGTGGTAAATATCGAAGATCTTATGAAGCTTTGAGTGAGTGGACACCGCAATTTTTGATATTCGTAGCCTCAGATCATAGGTGAAACGGAAATTAAGTAAACCGGACGTCATATTTTGGACATCGACTGTAGTGTGTGGGAGGTAATGCCCTCCGAACCAGGTCATCAATCGATGTTAACAGTAGGTTATACTAAAAACCAAAGCGGCAAGTCGTTTAATCAAGTCAATGCACTGAATTTTTGTGGATATGAGCCATGTTATACACATCTGTTACTTTCATGTGTTACAACTCAATCCTCTTGATTAGTCTCAACTTATTTTGTAAGCTAGACTTTTTTTTAGTACTTTGTTTGAAAAGTAAGACTATTCTCTTCTCTTTGTTACCTTGAGTATTCTCTATTGAGTAGCATATATATCTTGTTTCTTCACTTGAATTTCACCAAAACATAAATAAGAACAACAAAATGAAACCATCAAAAACAAAAACACTCTCCTTCCCATACATGTACCTGCAAGCCCTTTTACTTTTCCTTGCTGTGTTGGTGCTACAACTTACGACCACATCTGCCATCGAAAAACAGACAGATGCGTTCACACTCTTGCGCATCAAGAATGATCTACTCGGTAGTTCTGATCACGATGTTTTGAGCTCTTGGAATGGCTCACTTCATCATTGTACCTGGGATGGTATTACTTGTAAACGCGGAAGTGATAGAGTAAGTGTGTTAAACTTGACTGCAAAAGGCTTACAAGGTACTATTTCTCCCTTCATAGGAAACTTGACCTTCCTCACTCAAATTTGGCTGAAGAGTAACACTCTGAAAGGCAAAATCCCGAATGAGTTGGGTCATTTAGCTATGCTCACAGAGCTCCACCTTAGCAATAATACACTTAGTGGAGAAATTCCAAGAAATTTATCTGCTTGTATCAATCTGGAATTTCTCTCCTTTGGTTACAATAAGCTAGAGGGGAATTTGCCTTTGGAGTTTAAGTCACTGTCAAAACTCAAATTTCTAAATACAAATATTAATTTACTCACTGGCCCACTCTTTGATGTCATAGCAAACCTTACCTCTTTAGTAACAGTCAATTGCAGCTACAATGCATTTACAGGTACTGTTCCTGAGAGTATTGGGAAGATGAGAAACCTTAGTGTCTTAGCACTTGGGAGGAATAAACTTTCTGGAGTAGTTCCCTCTTCCCTTTACAATCTCTCATCCCTCCAAACATTAGATTTAGGTAGCAACCAATTTACAGGTACTATTCCTGATAGTATTGGGAAGATGAGAAACCTTAGTGTCTTAGCACTTGGGTGGAATAAACTTTCTGGAGTAATTCCCTCTTCCCTTTACAATCTCTCATCCCTCCAAACATTAGATTTAGGTAGCAACCAATTTACAGGTACTATTCCTGATAGTATTGGGAAGATGAGAAACCTTAGTGTCTTAGCACTTGGGTGGAATAAACTTTCTGGAGTAATTCCCTCTTCCCTTTACAATCTCTCATCCCTCCAAACATTAGATTTAGGTAGCAACCAATTTACAGGTACTATTCCTGATAGTATTGGGAAGATGAGAAACCTT
Organism: Dianthus caryophyllus; assembly: GCA_023091065.1. Classification (NCBI taxonomy): domain Eukaryota; kingdom Viridiplantae; phylum Streptophyta; class Magnoliopsida; order Caryophyllales; family Caryophyllaceae; genus Dianthus; species Dianthus caryophyllus. Next base: position 35,643,817 of record CM041519.1, read on the forward strand.
AGTGTCTTAGCACTTGGGTGGAATAAACTTTCTGGAGTAATTCCCTCTTCCCTTTACAATCTCTCATCCCTCCAAACATTAGATTTAGGTAGCAACCAATTTACAGGTACTATTCCTGATAGTATTGGGAAGATGAGAAACCTTAGTGTCTTAGCACTTGGGTGGAATAAACTTTCTGGAGTAATTCCCTCTTCCCTTTACAATCTCTCATCCCTCCAAAGATTAGATTTAGGTGGCAACCAATTTACAGGTACTATTCCTGATAGTATTGGGAAGATGAGAAACCTTAGTGTCTTAGCACTTGGGTGGAATAAACTTTCTGGAGTAATTCCCTCTTCCCTTTACAATCTCTCATCCCTCCAAACATTAGATTTAGGTAGCAACCAATTTACAGGTACTATTCCTGATAGTATTGGGAAGATGAGAAACCTTAGTGTCTTAGCACTTGGGTGGAATAAACTTTCTGGAGTAATTCCCTCTTCCCTTTACAATCTCTCATCCCTCCAAACATTAGATTTAGGTAGCAACCAATTTATAGGTACTGTTTTGGTAAAAACTTCACAAGATAGAAAAAATAGAGAAAAATGGATCAACTAGTACTATTTGCGGAACAGAACAGAATTGATCAGAACTGAGCTATATGGGACAGAACTAAGGACACAGGGATTTGATGACGCAGAAGCCCCGAGAAGAAGATGGGGAAAACTGCGGGCTACCAAGCCAGGAGTACTTTTATTAATATCAGAGTTGGGGGTTACAGAGTACAACTGTGTAAGTGACCACTTCTGTAGTTACTTGTACAGAACTGACTGTAAATTACCGTAGTATGTTGTAGTGTATTTTCTAGTGCTTAAGTATGCTAATGAGAGTAAAAAGATCCATGAAAATGTACAAATGAGCCTCTATATATAGGCAAAGCTAGCTGCAAAATTAGTTCCTATTTTCTAGGGCACGTTCTCCATGATCTCCACTACCTTTGGCGGTTAAATAACTTCCATTGACTCCACTTCTGCTCAGCTGTAACTTCTTCCATTATCCCATGACTTTTGTAACCGTCATAGTTGACCTTTCTGACCATAACTGCCATGCCTCTTCTGATCTGTTCTGGGTTATAACTGCTGTTGCTCTTTTATCCTGCTCTGTACCATATTTATGTCGTCTGTCCAGAACTGCCAGTTCTGGGTGGTGTAAAATCTGGTCATAACAAATGCCCCTTGTTTTCTCAAGTGCAGCGTTCAGCAATCTTGAGGAAACAATCCTGTACAAATACTTCTATACAGAACAGACTAGAGCAGAAACAACGGCTATAAATTCGAATAACAACTATGTACTTACCCAGACTTGCGCACAATATTCAAAGAGATAATGAGGGAATCAGAAGTAGTTGAGAATTTAAACCTGATTTGACATCCTGAATAGTAGCAACGGCTAATTCTGGGGTGTTTTGAATTTTACCAACGGTAAAGTCCTAATCCCACTTGAACTCTTTTAACCTCGAGTATAAATAGGAGCCTTCAGTAAATTTTCGAGAAAACTCACCTTGCCAACTTTATCTTTTACCTTCTACTGTTCATCATCTTCTTCCTTTGTCATCTTTTTCGATCATCAATTCAAATCAAACCAAAATCATCTGAAAATCATGGCTGAACAAGACACTGATCTTGAAATCATCGAGATTAATGAAATCTTGTATGGGGATCACAAATTCATCAAAGGCGACTCTTTTGATGACGAAACCAAAAACAGCCTTTCTCAAACAATCATTAAACACCTGAAAGATCACCAAATCGTGCCTGAATCTGCTGAAATTTTCGTTCCCCGAGACGATTATGTTACAGCTTCTTGGACCTGTCCTGGATGGGTCTGCATCTATGAGTTCCCTTTCAGGGCTGGTCTGAGGATCCCCTGTAATTCTTGGATTAGTGGGGTACTCTCTTCGATGAAGCTTGCGCCTTGTCAAATAATGCCAAGCATGTGGAAGATTATCTGTCTGGTTGATAAACTCTGCACAAAGTTCAGATTACAATTGACAGTGCAAGATCTGAAAAACGTTTATTCTGTAAGGACCCAGGGCCGTGGAAGATTCATCTTCAGAATCAGGAAGGGCCAGAGCAATCTTGTGGAGCATCCTGATACTGGGGATGATAAAGACTGGAAGACAGGCTTCCTTTTCCTGAAAAGCGATACTCTGGGGAATAGCGGCTGTTTGGACTACCCTATTGGTGAAAGAGGTTAGTCACTTCTGACTCAGATCTGTTATTTCTAGCTTTTCTATTCTGGGTAGGTCTGAAGGTTTCTTATGTTCTGTGTTCCCAGCGGATTCTTGGCAGCCTGTGCCAAGCGAGGATTCTAAGGCTAGGATTGCTGCGTTCATGGCCTTGCCTCTTGGGGAGAGGACTTGGTCTGAGGGGGATAACAAGACGTGTTTTCCTACTTTCTGTAGGCCACCAAGCAGGGCTGTAAAGGTTCACGTGCCTATGGTTTCTGCCATCAAGGGTAAGTTTCTCTACTGTTTCAAGATTGGTCAAGTCTGGTCTGGATCAGTGATTCTAAATCAAGTGTGGTCTTATGCTAGGTGAAACCTCTAGGCCACATACTAGGGGCAGGCTGAATCCTACTCTTCTGCAAGAGAAGATGGATGCTATCTTGGCTGGGGGTCCAGATGTGAAGCCACTGTTTGTTCCTACTGGTATTCCTACTCCAGGGTTCAAGGCGTTGAAAGTTGAAGAACCTAAGGTGAAGGTTCAGGTTGAGCCAGAGAAGAGTACACCAGACAAGAAAACAAAGAAGAGGAAGATAGAAGAAATTGAAGGTTTGTCATTACCAGGAACATCTCTGTCCAGCACGCCATCAACAGGCGTGGAGAACATTATCCAACAAGCAGCTAAAAGGTTCGACCCAGATCTGACTGGGATCGATACTACAGAACTGGCGTTCAGAGCCACTCACTCTGCCTTTCAGGTATTAGTCCTGACTTACTCCTAGTACAAATGCTCATGATAATTCTACCACTATTGTACCTTACACCATAAAATTCGCAGACTCTTGACTGTATAGCAAGTTTGGGGCACATTTTATCCACTTCTGGGAACCGTGTGACTGCGCTGGAGGACAAGCTTGCTCTGAAAGAGCAGGCTTATGCAGACTCGGAGAAGGCTTTGGACAACATGAAGGAGGTGGCCGAAAAAGCCAAAACTGCTGCTGCCAAATCTGAGGAGAGCCTGGCCTCATTGAGGTCAGAAAGCGAGGGTCTCCAGGCGCGTGTTCGGGAGCTTGAAAGCCAAGTCCAGAACCAAGAGACTGATCTGGCGCTGTTTTACACAGCCCAGACCAGAATTCAAATGATGCGTGCTCCAGAGTCCGAGCGTAGTGAGTGGGACTTAGATGCTGCTGTGGAGAAATTCAAACAGCTCTTCCCAGGTGTGCCAGTTCCAGGAGAGGAAAGTGCTGGCACTGATCAGGAAGAACCCTCTGCGTCTGGTGATGGTGGTGCTGGCGAAGATGCCCAAGCTGATGACAACCCTTCTGAAGAAGAAGAAGAGTGAAAAACAATTACTTCTGTGAACATTTTGTGTAAATTCAAACAATTTGCTATCTGTGGTCTGGCCTGGACTTGTATGTCCAGGTCTGTAATTATTCTGTGAACTTCTGTCTGTTGCTACTGTGAAACTTTTGTTTGGTCTGCAGAGCATGACATTTTTCTAGTCTGCTCTGACGGACTCGGTTGCTTAGTATTTAGTCAGCCTTGGTGGTCCAAGGACTTAACTACTATCGTTCTGTTGCTTCTATTGCTGCTATTGTTCTGTGAATGTACTAACCTCGCAGGTGTACACCCCAGACTTACGTATGCATGATCATGGCTCACCTTAAGGGATATTATAGGACTCTCTTAACGGCGGTCAAGCCCTGGTCCGTCAATCCGAGGACGCATCCTCACAGCAGGACTGGCTGCTCTGCAGGACTGGCTGCACTGTGGACTGGAGGAAAATCTCCACTGCAGGACTGGCTGCTCAAGGCTGAGGACTAAGCTCAAATCTGGAAGACAAGTTCCTTAGAAGCTGGGGACCAAGCCCAGAACTGGAGGTTTCACTCCTAAGTAGAACTGGAGGATGAACTCCTAAACAAGTCTGGAGGATAAACTCCTTTATTTGTAATATGTAGCGTACTATATTTACTTTGTTTTTATTTGTGGTAGAAAATATTTACTTCTGAACCAAAGATGTAATCTGCAAAACTTAGAAATAAAGTTAAACTACACCATTGGAGTTCAATGGTTTTTATTGAATGGAATTTGCAATATTTACATAAAACAATTAAAGAGTGCAGAATTGAAATTACAGAATTGAAAGTACAGAATTGAAAATACCGTATTAACAAAGATAGAGTTTGAGGTTGGTTGCATTCCATGCTCTAGGAATTAACTCTCCCTCCAGAGTTGCCAATCTATAAGCTCCTTGGCCCACAACTGAATCAATCCTGTATGGTCCTTCCCAGACTGGGGCCAGCTTCCCTGCAGACTTCTCTTTTGTATTCTCGAATACCTTCCTCAGAACCAAATCTCCTTCTCTGAATACTCTGGCCTTGACATGCTTGTTGAAAGTCCTGGCCACATTTTGCTGGTAAGCTGCTAATCTTATCTTGGCTGCATCCTCAGTTCTTCTGCAAAATCAAGACTGGAAGACAACAAATCTGGGTTAGTTTCTAAACTGTTCAGACCATACCTCGCTGTTGGAACAGACACTTCTGCTGGAATCACCGCTTCACAACCATACACCAAAGAGAATGGAGTCTGTCCTGTGGAATTCTTTGGTGTAGTTCTGTCAGCCCACAGAACTAATGGTAACTCTTCTGCCCATCTCCCTCGTCGTTCCTTCAGCTTCTTTTTCAGGTTTTTGATGATGATCTTGTTGCTAGATTCTGCCTGACCATTACACTGGGGATATCTCGGTGCAGAAGTAAGCAGTTCAATATTCCAGGTTGCACAGAACTGCCTAGTCTTGTTTCCTACGAACTGTGTACCATTGTCACACACAATCTGGCTTGGAATTCCAAATCTGCAAATGATGTTCCTCTTGATAAACGAGATAACTTCTTTTTCTGTTACACTTCTGAATGCTTGACCTCTATCCACTTCGAAAAGTAACTGTCATTGCCAACATAAACACCCTCCGTCACTGGAGCCATTGGGAGCTTTCAACTATGTCCATGCCCCACTTCATGAAAGGCCATGGTGCAGAAATAGGATGCAGAACCTCAGCTGGCTGGTGGATCATTGGAGAATGCTTTTGACATGCTTCACATTTGCTTGCGTACTCCACAGCCTCTTTCCTCATAGTTGGCCAGAAGTAACCAAATCTCAGAGCTCTGCTGGCTAGACTTCTCCCAGCACTGTGGTTGCCACAATCTCCTTCATGTAATTCTTCCAGAACAGTTCTGGCTTCAGCTGGTTCCAAGCAACGCAAATATGGACCTGACATGGATTTCTTATACAGAAGATCATTAATCAAGACATACCTCGAGGCTTTAAGCCGAAAAGCTCTGGCCTCAAGTCTGTCTGGGGGCAAAACACCATCTCTAAGAAAAGAATAAAAAGGTGCAGTCCAAGAGAGAGGAGTGGGGGTAGACAGGTTCAGAACAGGATCAGACTTCTCTATAGAAGGTCTGAGGAGGTGTACTATGGGAATCCTGTCCAGGTCTGCAGGTTTGAAGCTAGAGCCAAGACTAGCTAGAGAGTCTGCCTGTGAGTTCTGGTCTCTGGGGATCTGATCAATCCTAAACTGGTCAAACTTCAAAACCAAGGACCTAACCTTCTCTAGGTATAGCAACATCTTAGAATCTTTGGCCGCAAAAGAACCATTAATCTGATTAACAATAAGTAAAGAGTCGCTACCTCCAAATTCTTGACACCAAGACCAATACAGACCATCAAACCTGCGATTAAAGCTTCATATTCCGCCTCATTGTTGGTGGTACGAAATTCACAACTGACAGCCTGGGCTAGTATGTCCCCTTGTGGCGATTTCAGGACAATGCCCAGACCAGAACCTCTGACATTGGCTGCTCCATCGGTATACAGCACCCAAGTCTCTCCTTTTCTGCCCTGTGTAAGCTTCAGCACCTCCATAGCGCTACTCTCTTCCAGGGCTGGACTGAAATCAGCCACAAAATCTGCCAAGGCTTGTGACTTTATCGCTGTTCTGGGTTCATAACTGATGTCATATGTACTGAGCTGCACAGACCACTTAGCCATTCTCCCAGACAGTTCAGGCTTTCTCAAGACTGACTTAACTGGAAGGTTAGTTCTAACACAGATATGATGACTCTCAAAATAAGGTCGAAGCTTAGTAGTTGACATTATTAAAGCGAGAACATACCTTTCCAGAAGAGAATACCTGGTTTCGGCATCTAACAAGCTCTTACTCACATAATAAATGGGACGCTGCAAACCATCTTCTTCCCTGACCAGAACTGCGCTTACTGAATGCTCCGTAACTGATAGGTACAGACTTAACGGTTCTCCCTCTTCTGGTCTGGACAGCAGCGGTGGAGTTGACAGGTAACTCTTCAGATCCTGGAATGCTTCCTCGTGCTTCTCACTCCATTGGAACTCTTTGTCCTTCTTCAACATGTCATAGAAGGGCTTGCATCTTTCTGAGGATCTGGAAATAAACCTGTTCAGAGCAGCTACTCTCCCTGTCAACTTCTGGATATCTTTCACAGATCTGGGGGGTTCCAGATCTAGGATTGCTTTTATCTGTTCTGGACTTGCTTCAATGCCTCTTCTAGTCACCAAGTAGCCTAGGAACTTCCCAGAAGACACTCCAAAATTACACTTTGTAGGATTCAGCTTCATATTGAACTTGTCCAGAATTGCAAACGCTTGCTCTAGGTGCTTCACATGATCTTTGGCATCTTTAGACTTTACCACCATATCATCGATATAAACCTCCATTGTGTCCCCAATTAGATCTTTGAACATCATGTTGACCAGCCTTTGGTAGGTGGCACCAGCATTTCTGAGTCCAAAGGGCATGGCGGTGTAGCAATAGATACCACGGTCTGTCATGAATGACGTTCCTTCCTGGTCTGGAGGGTACATCTTGATCTGGTTAAAACCACTTGAGGCGTCCATGAAAGTCAGAACTTCATGGCCAGCAGTCTTGTCCACCATGGCATCAATGTGAGGAAGAGGGAAAGGATCCTTGGGACATGCCTTGTTCAGATCTGTGTAGTCTACACAGACTCTCCACTTTCCATTCTTCTTCTGCACAACAACCACATTAGCTAACCAGTCAGGATACATTACCTCTCTTACCATGTTCATGTCTAGCAACTTCTGGACTTCCTCATTGATGATAACATTTCTCTCTGGCGCAAACTTCCTGCGTTTCTGGTGCACTGGTCTGTACTGAGGATCAACGTTGAGCTTGTGCGTGATAATGTCAGGACTGATTCCAGTCATGTCAAAGTGGCTCCATGCAAAACTTGATTTCTTAGACTTCAGGAAACCGATCAGATCAGATCTGATACTGGATGGTACATCACTGCCTACTAGCACTTTCTTTTCTGGGCAGCTCTGGTCTACACTGATCTGGTCCATTTCCAATCCTGACTTTTCTGGTTCCACTACTGACTTGACTGGTTTCTGTAATTGCTATGCGAGAGATTTGTTGGTGACTGGGGGCTTCAAGGCTGCTCTGTAGCACTCCTGCGCAGTCTGCCTTTCTCCCTTGATCACCAGAACTCCCCATTGAGTTGGGACCTTCACACATTGATGGTAAGTAGACGCCACAGCCTTGAGATTGTGGATCCAAGGCCTGCCTAACAAAACATTATACGAAGTCATAGAATCAATAACATTAAACTTCTCAAAAGAAGAAACTCCCTGGGCATAGGTTGGAAGTGAGATCTCTCCCAAGGTGTGCTTGGTCTCGCCACTGAATCCTACCAGAACATTAGAGTTCTTGGTCAGCTTGTCCTGGCCTATACCCATCTCCTTCAATGCGTCCAGCATGATCAGGTTCACAGAACTGCCCCCATCAATCAGAACTCGACGTACAAGGGTGCTTCCAATCTGCAACTTGATCACTAGGCTGTCATGATGCAGGACTGGGATGCCTTCACAATCTTCATGATCAAAAGTGACAACTTCCCAATTCTTCTCTACTCTGGTTGGAGGTTGCATCTTTTCTTGCTTTGCTATCCTCTTGGCTGCAGAATAAGTCAAACCACAGATATCAGAACCACCATTAATAAATTTTACCTCGTGTGTGTAGGGTGGAGGATTTGGCGGCTTTTCTGACTCTTGTCCCTGGAGTCCTGGGATCTGGCGCTTTCAGTCCTGGGCTGGTTCCTCTGGACTGGTCTGATGATATCCTTCAGACGTCCAGTTCTGAGCTGGTAGGATATCTCCTTCTTGAAGGCATAGCAGTCTTCTGTGCTGTGGCCGATGTCTCCATGGTATTCACAATACTTGTTTGGATTCCTGTTTGGGTTTGGATTGTCATTCCTCTTGGGCCATCTTGCAGCATTCCCAAAGCTCTCCAACTTTGCTATCAACTGTGGAACCTCCACACCGAGACTGCTGATATCAAGGGAGTCATCAGAGTTGACTGTCTCAGAACTGACGGCATGGACTTGTGTTCTGGGTGGCCTGCTGTAGGGTGCTGGCCTACTCTGGGTGCGTCCACTATCAGACTTCCTGTTCACCTTCTCGTACCCAGAACTATCCTGCCTACTGAAAGCATTTTCTTCAAGTCTGATCTGGGCCAAGGTCTTTGCCTGCACATCCTCAAAAGTAACACAAGGATATTTGGTTAGCTCACGATAAAGCTCAGAATTGACTACCAAACCTTGCCTATAAGCCTGGATAGCAGTTGCAACGTCACAGTTGGGGATAGAGATCTTCTCCTTGTTGAATCTCTGGAGATAATCTCGTAGAGACTCATCTTTCTTACAATACAGTGCATGCAGGTCACTTGTTTGCTTCTCTAACTTCCTGCCGCTAGCAAACTGGGCAACAAAGACATTCACAAGATTAGCAAACGATTTAATAGTACCATTAGGAATATTGACAAACCATTGCAGAGCTGGTCCAGCTGTAGTAGAACCAAAGCCCTTGCACATGCAGGCTTCTCTGTACTCCTTTGGGGACTGGGACCGTGTACATCCTTTGCTTGTCTTGGGCAACATGGTCCTGTGGATCTCCTGTACCATCATACGCTTTCATCCCTGGAACATCGAACTTCTTTGGGATGTCTGCATAGTTATGGCCTCATTGAATGGTGAATCTGCATAACACTCTTGGGAAGCCTCCTCAATTGGTCTTTGGAACTCCTGGAATCTTTGCAACCTTGTCATGTAACTTCGGAGTTCTTGCATCATCATGAGGGTAAAGTTGAACTTCTTCTTGCCCTTCCTCTTGTCAGCATTCTCGGATGATTCTTCCTCATCTTCACCACCCAGGAGTTGGTCTTCGAGATCCTCATCTTCATCCAGATTAGAGAAGTCTATTCTCTTGATTATAGAACTCAAAGATGCCCAGTGTCGATCTTTGATGTATCGCTCTTAGCGAGAATCCAACTTAGTCTTCGTAACGCACTGCTTTCCTTCGCCTTGCATTCTCTTCTCGAGATTTCTTTGAATCTTAGATTGCGCATCTTGTAACTCCTTGGACAATTCCTCCAAAGTTCTATCAGCCATTTTGAGTATAGAAAGGGTGATTTTTGTGAGATTTTTGTGAGAAAAGTTACGCAAATTAATAAACTAGTTGCCCCACGGTGGGCGCCAATTTGTTTTGGTAAAAACTTCACAAGATAGAAAAAATAGAGAAAAATGGATCAACTAGTACTATTTGCGGAACAGAACAGAATTGATCAGAACTGAGCTATATGGGACAGAACTAAGGACACAGGGATTTGATGACGCAGAAGCCCGAGAAGAAGATGGGGAAAACTGCGGGCTACCAAGCCAGGAGTACTTTTATTAATATCAGAGTTGAGGTTACAGAGTACAACTGTGTAAGTGACCACTTCTGTAGTTACTTGTACAGAACTGACTGTAAATTACCGTAGTATGTTGTAGTGTATTTTCTAGTGCTTAAGTATGCTAATGAGAGTAAAAAGATCCATGAAAATGTACAAATGAGCCTCTATATATAGGCAAAGCTAGCTGCAAAATTAGTTCCTATTTTCTAGGGCACGTTCTCCATGATCTCCACTACCTTTGGCGGTTAAATAACTTCCATTGACTCCACTTCTGCTCAGCTGTAACTTCTTCCATTATCCCATGACTTTTGTAACCGTCATAGTTGACCTTTCTGACCATAACTGCCATGCCTCTTCTGATCTGTTCTGGGTTATAACTGCTGTTGCTCTTTTATCCTGCTCTGTACCATATTTATGTCGTCTGTCCAGAACTGCCAGTTCTGGGTGGTGTAAAATCTGGTCATAACAGGTACTATTCCTGATAGTATTGGGAAGATGAGAAACCTTAGTGTCTTAGCACTTGGGTGGAATAAACTTTCTGGAGTAATTCCCTCTTCCCTTTACAATCTCTCATCCCTCCAAAGATTAGATTTAGGTGGCAACCAATTTACAGGTACTATTCCTGATAGTATTGGGAAGATGAGAAACCTTAGTGTCTTAGCACTTGGGTGGAATAAACTTTCTGGAGTAATTCCCTCTTCCCTTTACAATCTCTCATCCCTCCAAAGATTAGATTTAGGTAGCAACCAATTTACAGGTACTATTCCTGATAGTATTGGGAAGATGAGAAACCTTAGTGTCTTAGCACTTGGGTGGAATAAACTTTCTGGAGTAATTCCCTCTTCCCTTTACAATCTCTCATCCCTCCAAACATTAGATTTAGGTAGCAACCAATTTACAGGTACTATTGCTGATAGTATTGGGAAGATGAGAAACCTTAGTGTCTTAACACTTGGGTGGAATAAACTTTCTGGAGTAATTCCCTCTTCCCTTTACAATCTTTCCTCCCTCCAGATATTAGTTTTAGGTTATAACCAACTTCATGGACAAATCCCAACCGACATAGGCCTCAAACTTCCTAAGATTTTGTTTCTCAACCTTGCCCAAAACAGTTTTTCAGGTTCGATTCCTAACTCCCTATCAAATATGACCAGCCTTGAAGATCTTCAACTAAATGCTAATAATTTCACAGGAAGAGTGCCGCTTCATTTGGGGTATTTGAAGAATCTGACTAAGTTAATGTTAGGTGGCAACAATCTAGTTGATGACATAAACTTTATTAGTTCGCTAGTAAACTGTACCCGACTGAGATACCTGGAATTGTCAAACAATCATTTCACAGGAGTCTTACCTACTGCTATTGTCAATCTATCCACCACTTTAGAAACGCTAATAATTGGAGAAAATCCAATAAGAGGAACAATTCCAACTGGTATATCTAATCTTATAAACCTCGAGGACTTAGATATGGATAATTGTGAATTTACTGGACAAATTCCCTATGAATTCGGAAATCTTAGAAACCTGGAAAGGTTAGATTTGAGCTCCAATAAGCTGACCGGAACAATTCCAAGCTCTCTGGGAAACATGACACACCTAAGCATTCTGTGGTTAGATAATAACCAATTGCAGGGGAGCATACCCTCAAGCTTGAGCGCCTGTGAAAACATTTTGGGTGTGGTTCTTTCCAACAACCACCTCACAGGAGCTTTGCCCGGAGGGCTTTTTACGGGGCCTGCTAAATTCATTTGGATAGATTTTTCGGGTAATCATTTAGAAGGGTCCATACCTATAGATATCGAGCAACAAAATCTGGTACAATTTGATGTGTCTAAAAATAACATGACGGGGTTACTTCCAAGTGGGCTTAGTAAGTGCTTTTCTCTTGAGCTCTTAAATGTGAAAGATAATATGTTGTATGGAAATATTCCTCCGTCATTCAACTCTTTGCTCAGCCTTACATCTGTTGACCTTTCACAAAACAAATTTTCTGGCACAATCCCAAACTACTTCGACAGATTACCTATGGTTTATTTAAACCTGTCCAACAACAATTTTGAGGGAAATGTTCCAACAACAGGTGTTTATGCAAATCTAAGTGCCGTTTCACTTTCTGGAAATAGTGCATTATGCGGAGGAATACCTGAGCTGCACTTACAAAAATGCATCCCCCAGACAGAACCAAAGAAGAGACGTAGAATGTCACGTGCTCTTCTGTTGATAGTTCCTATAATATGTTCATTTGTAGGAGTGGTGATTTTGACAACAGTATTGTACATAATCTGTCTCAGAAAGAAAAAGAGATCGGTTTCGTCGGGTTTAGAACTGATGGAAGGAACAGAAGCTTTCTTAAAAGTATCTTATAACACATTGTCCAAAGCGACTGACGGTTTCTCTATGGAGAACCTCATTGGAATGGGTAATTTTGGCTCTGTGTTTAAAGGGACACTGATGGGAAAGATGGTTGCCGTGAAAGTTTTCAACTTGCTACAACGGGGTGGATCAAAGAGTTTCGTAGCTGAGTGCAACGCCTTAAAAAATATCCGCCATAGGAATTTGTTGGGAATAATAACAGCTTGCTCAAGTATTGATTCACGAGGAAACGATTTCAAGGCTCTAGTTTACGAGTTTATGCCCAATGGAAGTCTTGAAAGTTGGTTATGTGGACCCGGAAACCTTAGCCTTCTCCAAAGAGTTGATGTGGCAATCAACGTGGCTCACGCAATTAACTATCTTCACCACGAGTGCGACGTTCAAGTTGTACACTGTGATTTGAAACCAAGTAACATACTGTTGGACAACGACATGGTTGCTCGTGTAGGTGATTTTGGACTTGCCAAGTTCCTTGCTCAACCTCAAAACCCTCATCAAAGTAGTACAACAGGAGTTCGAGGAACTGTTGGCTATGCCGCTCCAGGTAAAAGTCTAGGCACTCACTTGTGTTCATCAACCTAGGTAAGTTATTATTTTGCAAACTTGATACAATGATACTCTATGAGTAAACTTAAAAAACATAACAAATCATTTCAGGTTTGTATCTGTTCAGGTCGTCAAGAGTTTGAGCCATTTTGGGTGCACTGTATCGGGTTTTAGTAGTCTTTATTGTTTTTGATGAGTTTATATTAAGTCGTTATCTGCATTTGTGCTGTACTTTTGGGGTAATTTTAACAGTCTATCATGCAACTTACTGTTATTAGGAGTAATAAACTCATTAAGTTGTTGGTTGCCTTTTTTTCATGAACTCACCTGCGTTTCACAATTTCTCTTATCTGGCTTCGATTTTAGTTTATCTACATAACACTTCACAGTTCAAATTAGTTTGTGTCAATATGCTGCTAGACATTACCTAGAAAATGATGTTTCTATCAGAGACTAACTCAACCAAGATCGGTTTTATACTCTCGTAGTTACCATGGTTATGGAGCGTTTTTTTTTTTTTATTTTTTTTTTTTACTAATGTTTGTGTCATCTTTCCATAAGAATATGGCCTAGGGAGTGACGCGTCGACAGACGGCGATATCTACAGCTACGGAATACTGCTGCTTGAGCTCATGACTGGAAAGAAACCCACAGATAGTATTTTCACAGACGGCATGAACCTTCACCTTTATGCGGAGGCAGCTCTGCCTGATGAAGCTCTGCATATTTTAGACCAAACTCTGCTTGAAAACACTCAAGGTATCATCATCGAAGAAATTGTTGCTACTGTTGTGCAGGTTGGAGTCGCTTGCTCCAACCATGTGCCTGAAGACCGAATGAGGATAACCGAGGTCATAAGCAAGCTGCGAGCTGCTAGGGTCAACCTCACCAATGCTCAACATCGCCGTGAATTTTATGGAGGTAGACTACAACTACTTCTTTTTCATCCATTTCTTCTTTTGGCTTTGAATTTTTATTACCTTTGACGTAGAAGTACATCTGTATATGCAATTATAATGAAACATTTAAATGATATTTTGTGTAATAAGTTCTGATTTCTTGACTTAAATATTGCAGGGGAATGAGTTGTTACGTTATTCTGAAACAAGAGCCGACAAAAGCACATCACAAGCTTTGGATCATATGACTCGTATCAAATTCCTCAAAGTCATCTTTGGCTTCTTTTTCTTGGTTGTTCTCACTTTCAATTATGTGGAAATATAGTTTATGAATTATAATGATGGGGTACCAACGTAACGTTGTCGTCATTGTAATGAACAAACATTCTCCTGTAATAAATGAATTAAATATGTGTATTATTTTCCATGAATATATGAATTAATTACGTGTATTATTTTCTACGAATATATTATTCTCAGACCTTGGTGCTTACTTCTTAAATTTACCTTAATGCTTATTGTTTCCGATTGGATTTAATATGATCCACAACAAACGTTCGTTTTTGTGGACTCTTTAAAATCAACACAAGATCCAAAATCAAAAGCTCCAAAACTCATATACTTGATCAATAGAAATTAGGATATTAGGATATGTCCATCTATCTAAAATGCAACTAGAACTATTGGTTGAATGCGGTACAGATGACAAGGGCATAACCGTTTTTATGTATGGATACGACTGAACAACATCCTCATTTTTATGTATGGATTATTTAATTAGAAATAGAATGGTTTCGTTTGGTTTTTTTTAACTAAAGTCAATTTAAGAAAGTGGATCAACAGTGCAAATAACATGGGCATAACTGTCATTATAGTTAACTCATCTGAAAAACATAATTCAAAAAGACAAATTCTCATGTGAGACAGTCTCACAATAAATTCAGTCTCACATAAGAGTCAGGTAGAACATGTAGTTTTGAAATTTTTACTTATAATCACTTGGTCTCGCATTGTAAAACGTCTCGCAGAAGACCTAGTGATCCAATAATTAATGTGTAAACTTTAAATCACAAACATTAAGTACACCACCTGCGTGAAAACAAAAATTAGAACAAAATAAATCAGAAATTAGGATGAGGTCGAGTAATTGTGGGTCTTTTAATCATTAATTCAAGGTATGACATCTTATCTTATTTTATGGAAAACAATTTCACTAACAATTTTCCGAATATTTGTTACTCCCTCTATTTCAACTTGATTGTCTGAATTTAATTTTTAGTTTTAATTTTAATTATCAAATTAATTGTCGTGTTGTACTTATAGTGAGTATTTTAACGCTTAAAAGTGATTAACTAAAAGCTTATGGTACATTCTCAAAAATGATCACCTAAACCCTAAAAATCTAAAATAGTCACCTTAAGCATTGCTGTGGGCACTTTTTCGTTACAAAGAGGTTGACGCACGCGTGAGACGGTATCAAATGGAATAAGTATTTGTGTACTTCCGAAAATCACCTAATAACATCTGTAACACTGTTGTACACAAACGATGGTTAATGAGTATTCGATTTACGGAATACTTAATGTGACCTTTGTAATGCGCGTTTTAACAACTTTTAGACCTCTGAAAGTGGTCCTAATAAGTATTTCAGTGTCCTTATTTTAGTCTAATTTATCAGAAGTATGCAGTCTCATGGGAGATTTTGTGAATTGTAATGGTATCCAGAGAAATTAAATAAAGGTGGTCTGACACGCAATTTTACGATGTAGTCTGCGCATGTTTCGCCATTTTAATACTTACTTTGTGATCTTTTGTTTTGGTCGCGGTTAGTAGTTTCTGCTTCTTTAGTCATCGGCGATTAGAATTGCAAGTGAACTTGTACAAAATTTGAGCATTTGCAATAGCAACCTTGCATCGGTATATCCAGGCCGTATAGGTTTCATATGATTTTTTTCAGAGCGACTTATCATTCGCTTACCATGGTCTTGACAGTGAGACACAGAGCTTATAGTCTGGTACACATGATTATTAGCTAGCTATAACTGTAGTACTACTATTCGACTGTACCACATTTATTGCTTATTGTTGCGAGCCTTGTGACGTTCATTATTTGGTGCATCAGTGTAGTATTAGGCCTATTAACTGGTCTATGGTCTGATTATTGCTTCTTTTGCAGGTTGGAGTTGCCTGCTCCAATCATCTGCTAGAAGACCGAATGAAGATACCCGAGGTTATAAGCAAGTTGGGAGCTGCAAGAGACAACCTTTTCTTCTTGTGAGACTCTGAAACCTCGTCTTCCTTCTTTCCTCCTTTTCTTCTTTTGCTATTTCCTTTTGGGCATATTTAACCGAATAGCAAACCACATGATCAAAATCAACAATGATCAAACCACGTAATTGGCTTAGTAGTTAGTACTAGTGTCTCGTTCGTGTATACACGGCAATGATCAAGTTATCGGTTGGTGGTTAAACTATCCATTTTTTAAAACAAATCAATTTTACAAATTCAAAATCGATGTTAAAAAATCTCCAAAATTAGCGTGCACAAAATTAGTTTAGAAAAAGTAATAGTTTTTAGGAGTCCTTTGGAGTTTGGAGTCAACGTGAAATGTTTTATAGGAAATCTAAGTTGGTAGGTTGAGGAGGCCCGACGTGTTTGTTGTTGTGATTTTGGTCATATTACGAGAGCTTGTCTAAAGTCCAAGACGAACTAGCATTGTAGTTATGAGGTGCTACGGCACATTCAAGGAACGTGGTGATATTTTGGTGGCAAGTGTTGAAAATTTGATGGAGTCTTGAATGTTAGATATGATTATATATTTCACGCCGTAACAAAACATTTTTGCAAGTTCGTGAGTCAGAGATATTCTAAACGACTTGCTCGATAAGCGGTAAATTTGCAGTAATCATGAGAAAGTGGGATGTCACTGTTTGGACGGTGGCTGGTGGCCTGGCGTGATTGGGAGTGAATTAAATATGTGGTGACTTTAACTTATATAACGAGACCTTTAGAAGGAGTTTTCAAAAACGTCATTGAAAGACGCTGATAGTAGAAAAATGAACATTGCACGTACGCCAATCATTTACGATCCAAATTGGTGAATCTCGTTAAATATGTGTATACCCTTTAATGTTTGAATTTATCAATTGTCACTATTATTATGTGTATAGCAAACTTGTTGAACTGTTTTCTTCTGCGCTTTATTCATGCCAAATTGCTACTAGTTTCTTTATGGTATGTGTCCCTAACTGATCTAAGTTCTGCACAAAATTTTCTCTTACGCTCATTAAACCGATACAACTTTTTTCCCCCTGAAATCTAATGCTTTGTTTTTTTCGGATGGAGTTTACACAGCTGATCCCTATGACCCTATCATCTCCCGTCAGGTGATACTTTTAGTCATCAGAGTCTCTTCAAAGATTGATGGAACTGAATTCAAACCTTGGTGTCGTGCAATTTGTACGTCGTTAATTGCCAAGAACAGATGAGGTAAGAGCATTAATTTTATCATTTTCTTTACTTAGTAGTTGGATAATTTATTACTAATGTCAATAGAATTAATAATTTGATAAGACAAAATAAGTTTAAATTAGAGAAGTTTAATGATGTAATGCAAATACAAATAATATTTTGTTAAGGCAAAATAAGCTCAAATTGGAAAGTCGTTTAATCAAGTCAATGCAAAGTGAAATTTTGTGGATTTGAGCTCAATGCTTGACTAATTTCAACTTATTTTGTAAGCTATACTTTTTTTGTTCTCCAAACTTATTTTGTGGATTTGAGCTCAATGTTGAAAGTCGTTTAATCAAGTCAATGCAAAGTCGTTTAGTCGTTTAATAATTTCAACTTATTTTGTAAGCTATACTTTTTTTGTTCTCCAAACTTATTTTGTGGATTTGAGCTCAATGCTTGACTAATTTCAACTTATTTTGTAAGCTATACTTTTTTTGTTCTCCAAACTTATTTTGTGGATTTGAGCCCATGTTGTCCACATCTGTCATTTTCATTCTGTCTTTTAGCTCAACTTATTTTGTAAGCTAGACTTTTTTATTGCCATTTTACAATGTAGTCTGCGCATGTTTAGTTTTTCATCTTATGTTTTGGTCGCAGTCATTAGTTTCTGCTTCTTTAGTTGTCGGCTATTACAATTGCAAGTGAACTTGTACGACATTTGAGCATTTGAAGTAGCAAGCACGCAGCGGTTTATCCACGTCGTTTAGTTTTCATATGCTCTTTTCCAAGTGACTCATCATTCACTTACCAGGGCCTTGACAGTGCTGAAGAGACTTCTAGTCTGATACGCATAATTATTAGCTAAGCTAGCTATAATTGTGGTACGACTTTTCGACGGTACCACGTTGATTGCTTGTTGCTGCAAGCTTAGTGACTTTCATTATTTGGTGCATCAGTGTTGTGTTAAGCCTGTTAACTAGACTGATTCATACTAGTGTTATTTTCGGGCGACTGATTCATAGTATTAAATTAGATATCTGCCACTGCTGTGGTATCAGCTTCTATGTACGGCTAAAGTTGCTTCAAAGTGTACTAATTATTTCATTGTCAGCTGACCACTTATAGAGTGATTAGAAAATCCTCGACGATATCGGATATTCATCCCGGTTTACAAACCAGCTAACAGCAGACTATTGCAAACAAGTTTCAAAACTGCGGCTTATGATCCGTAGACCGGAGAATACCGTCCTATATTTGAGAATTTGCCACAACTACTTTATTTATACATCAATAGCCTTGAGTGAAAGTACTATCAGTGTACTATAAGGGTTTAAATGGATCTATTGTTACGGTTATAATTAACCTCTCACGCAAGCGCAACGCGGTCGTAGTAGTATGAGAGGGTCGAATCCACGGGGATGGGTAATTAGACTTTAAGTTTTGTTTTCGTTCTTGTTTAGTCGATAAAAATATGCTTTGGGGATTTCTAAACTAAACAATATAAAATACAAAATGAGTAATAGAAAATATAAATAAAAGATTTAATCGATAGGAAAAAGAAATTAGGGTCCGATTTTTCCACTAGCACGCCTAAAACAAGTCAACGGATCGCAAATTCGGGGGATAACACCGATGAAGCTATCAAATACTCCTCTCCCGAGTTTGTACGGTTGCACCCTAAATTACCCAACACTTCCCTCCCGGGTTTGTGTAATGACTCCTTAACTCACATAAAAGCTCACTCCCATGACACCCTATATGAGTCAAGTGAATAAAATGGTGTCTAAAATTCCGACTTTTCTCTCCCACTCCCATGGTAAGAGTCTCGGTCCTACCAAGGCGCTCAAAAGGCCGCTTTCTCCCGAGTTTAACCCAAATTAGCGAACAAAAACCCCCTTAATAAACCCAAATATCGCAACTCGATAACTTGTCTAAAGAAATTCAATCAAGGGATTAAACCATACTAGAGATTAATCAAACCTTAAAAATACAACTACTCACTAATCATAATCAAATCAACACTAATCATAATGATAAAAGACTCAAACATGATAATACGAGTAAATTAACAATAAAGATCAAAACTTTAACTAAAGAATATTATAAACAATTAAAACATAAGAGTCAAAATAAAAGACATTAATTGAAATGAAATGGATCAAATCTTAACACAATTTGTAAATTAAACTATTAAACTAATGATTAAAAACTAAATCTAACTAAATCTAATTAAAAGAGAGAAGAAAATACTAAATAAAATGGAGGAAATTGTGCGTCGTGTTCTCGTACACTACTCCGTAATCTACTGCTACGCTCTACTGCTACTCGCTGCTACGCTGTCTTCTTGCTTCACCTTCTCTCCTTTCTTTCTCTCTTCCTTCTCACGTGCCTCTTCTCCCCTTATTTTCTTCTCTTTTTTGTTTGCTGCCTTCAACTTTTGTTTTTCTGGGCTTCCCTTTTCTTTTCCTCCTTTTATTGTTTTGGGCCAAGTTGATTTGTGGGTGTTGTTTGATCCATTTGATTCCGCTCCATTTAATTGTCTCGACCCAAAGTATTTTATCGTCTTTTACAACTCATCTTACTTTCATCTCAAATCGGTACCTGTAAAAATATAATAACCAAAAGCAGTACCATTTTCTCGACAAAATAGATAGAGTACGATAAAAATATGACCGAACTCACTTATTTGTAATTGACTACAAGTTGAGCTATTCAAGTAATTAAGACCGCAAAACGGATTACATAAGAGTTATAATGTGGGTATAAAATCAGTAAAAATATCGCTTATCAGAGGTATATCTGTTTATGCATTTACAATATACGGAGTATTTTATTATAGATAAATGTAACATCATTTCACTATCTAGGTTTAAAAGTATCACGAATTATCAAAATGGTTACTCGATAGAATTACTTTAAAACTGTAAAACTGATGACGGTAATAAATGGCTATGACCCAATGAGTGTGAAGTGCCAGTACAAAAATTAGACTGCAAAAACAGCTCCTAAATTCAATATACGAGACGATGTGTGAGCAATAAATTGACAGAAACAGCATTCTTATAAGAGATGCTTTCTGCAGAGTTTCGTAATTTGTAAGCCATAAGCCACATCGATGGATCAATCATGACCGTGTTGTTGGTGGTTTTTTTGATGTGTGAAGATTTTGGTTGTATTTTAGCAGCACGATGCGTTGAAGCTAGGATTTGTTACGAAAAGTTTGGTGCGGAATACAGTACTTTTGTAAACTGAATTCATCTAAGCGATATATTTACAATGCGCAGAAGGGTGACAAAGACGATGACTGATCATGAGAAATATTAATGGGATCACGAGGACACTAAGCTCGGTGAAGATTTATTTTCATACTGAGGTAAGAGCATTACTTACTGTTGTTTCATTTACATAGTAGTTGAATACGTATGTGCATAGAACTCATAGGCTTTTTAGGACAAGTAAAGTTTAAACTCGAGATGGTAGGTGATCGAATTTTATGTGAGGGATAAGAATATTATGAGAAGGGTCATTTTATGAGTTCTTTGGAGTCAACATGAGATGTTTTATAGGAGATCTAAGTCACTAGTTGAGGAGACACGACATGGTTATTTAATGGAGTCTTGGGTGTTAGATATGGTTATATATTTGAAGCTTAAGGAAAACACTTTTGCAAGTTTGTAGGTGAGAGATGTACTAAACGGCTTACTAAGTACTTCATGGACGATAAATTTGTGGCAGTTATGTGAAATTTGGACGTCATATTTTGGACCTCGACTGACGTACGTTGGAAGTAACGCCTTACGAAGAAGGTTGCGGAAAAGTCATTTATCGATGTTAACAGTAGCTTGTGGAAAAAACCAAAGTGGAAAGTCATTTAATCAAGTCATTACAACATCAGTTGTTTTCATGTCTTAGTGCTCAATGCTCGACTTGTCTCAACTTAATTTGTAAGCCAAACTTTTCATGTCTTAGTTCTCAGGGACCTCAAACTTGACAATAACACACGTAGCGGAAATCTATGTACTAACATACTTAGTGGGATACAACAATCTTATTTTACGCTACATGGTTGGTGTCGCCATTTTACTCACATTATTAGGGACTGTCCAAAGCTAAAGAAGACGCGACAACATGGTTGTAAATGATAAATTTCTGTGTTACTTATGAGAAAACCGACATCATAGTTTGGACCTCGACTGGAGTATGCAGGTTATGTCCTTAAATTTAATATGAGTTGATATACTTGATAGCAAGGCCTTCCGAAAAGTTAATCAATATTAACAGTTTCTTGTCCTAAAAACCAAAGTTGCAAGTCGTTTAATCAAGTCAATGTAATGTGAAATTTTGTGGATTTGTTTTCATGTGTTTGTGCTCAATCCTCTTGACTAGTCTCAACTTAATGAACAAACCATACCCGATGATGAAGCAGTTCAGATTTGAGTTGAGTCGAAGTTAAATTATTCAGACCGAGATGTCTCTCCTATATATACGCAGTTTTCATCTGTATATGTGCGAAACACCAAACAGTACGTGGCTGTTCATGATATCGAATTTCATCTGTATAAGCTCGGTGAAGATCAATTTTAAGTTGAGAGTATGACACTTATGAGCATTAATTTTTTTCATTTTCAATTTTTCAAGTAGTTGGATACTAATGTAAATAAAACTTGAAAAAAATAAGCTCAAAATAAGATCTTATGGAGTCTTGAGTGTACACGGCCATTCTAGGAGTTCATAGCCTTATAGATGAAAGGTAAAGTAAATCACTTACTTAATCGCTTAATAAATGGATGATAAATTTGTGGTAATCCTGAAAAAATGGGACGTCGTATTTTGGACGTCGACTGTAGTGTGTGGGAGGTAATGCCCTCCGAAGTAGGTTTCGAAAAACTCATCAATCGATGTTTACAGTAGCTTGCTTTTACTAAAAACCAAAGCTGAAAGTCGTTTAATCGTCAATGCAATGTGAATTTTTGTGGATATGAGCCCATGTTGTACACATATGTTGCTTTCATGTCTTAGTACTCAACCCTCTTGACCGACTTATTTCGTACGCGAGAGTGATACCTTTTTTGTACTTGTTTTTGGAAAGTACGACTGTTCTCTTCTCTTTTTCACCTTGAGTATTCCGAATCTTTTGGTAAAATAGTGTTGGAAAAAAAAATATTAGCGTATTGGGAGGTTTTAAAAGTAATTAGAGAAATAGGATCCAAGTAGGATTGGATTATTGCCGACCACAAAACGCCTTTTCATGTGGCGTTTTCCAGTAAAAAGTGAATTGTAATATGTTTAATAGAAGTGAAAATCGAGTTATTTATTTACATCAAACTCGACGTCAGCCTTTTTTGTCAATTAATTACAGGGTATGTTTCTAGTTAATTTCAATAGCTTTGTTGTTAGAAGAGAAAAAGACAAATTTGTAACAAACTCGTAACTAGCTCTTACGAAGTATTCCGTAATAAACTTTTGCGAGTTCTTTTTTAGAA
The DNA here is from genome assembly GCA_023091065.1 of Dianthus caryophyllus. Taxonomy (NCBI): domain Eukaryota; kingdom Viridiplantae; phylum Streptophyta; class Magnoliopsida; order Caryophyllales; family Caryophyllaceae; genus Dianthus; species Dianthus caryophyllus. Next base: position 35,666,557 of record CM041519.1, read on the forward strand.
ATACCTAAGGACACTTCATTACGGCTAAAGACATTTGTTTTCGCAAAATTCTTCGTACTCTTTTCATTTTAAAGCTTTGTTAGCGGCTAACGACATATCTGCTCCTCCAAATACAAATTTACACATGACTGGAGGAGATGAAGCTTTGTCAGTGGAGTGCTTGCGAAACCTGCTGTTACGCACACTCAAATTATCAGAAATTGGGCGTCATAGTTTGGACCTCGACTGAAAGTATGTGGGAGGTAACGATTTCGAATGAGGTTTTGGAAAGGTCAAAGGTTATTAATCAATATGAAATTTGTGGATATGAACCATGTTACTTGTACGCATCTGTTCGTTTTCATGATGTCTTTCATCTCAATCAATATATATATATATAAATAAAAGTAGGTTCAAATAATTTTAAGCCTTTTTCTGAAACTCTAATACTGTGAAACTTCAACTCAACGCTCACAAAACTTGTAACGCTAATACATTTTTTTTTTAATTTGATCTTATGGCTACAAATGCGCCTTTGTATCTTTTTTGTAACCATCGTCACAACAATTTTTCATATATATAGTCATAAAAAATGTGTTTTTTTTAATTTTTGTTGCAATAACTACGCTTTTTGTTACCACGAACAAGCAGTATTGTTACTGCTATAAATTAGTTAGTAAAACTTTTAAAGTCAAAATATATACTCTGTATATTCTACCACCAATATAAAAACACATTGCTTCCTTCACAAACCACCCTTCATTTCAGAGTTATGTTTTAACAATTTCAATACCTATTGGAGATGATGTAAAGCGTCTGGAAAATAAAATTGTAATTAAATTTCTCACCTAAATTTTTGTTGTATATCTCAACGAGGGATCTTGTGTTTTTTCGACCTTGTTTAGAGGCGAGAATTCCCATCTCCTAACGACTTCAACCTCAAGACTTTTGATTTTTCTTAACTTTTATGGTTTCGGCAAAAGGTATACACAATGATAAATTTTGAGGGAAATTTCAATGGTAAAGAAGAAAATTTTACAATTAGGGTTTTAACTTTTAAAGGAAGAAGAACATATTTTATATTTTACACTAGGGATATTCTATATGGTACTCCCGTATTTATTCGAATTCTACATGGTACTCTTAGTTTTTAGAAAGGGTGTTGATCAACTGTACCCGACTTTTTCTCAATTGTACCCTTTTTTGTCATTTGTTTTCCATCCCCTACCCTTGGCTGTATTTTTTTTTTCTCTCTTTTCCTTCAACCCAAAAAACTCTAAAACAATCTTAAATCAACCAATTTGTTTTTCAATTATTTCAATTACTCATACGATTAATTCAATTCTTAATATATGGATCCTTGTGACGATATATTTCAAGTAATTTACTTTTTTTTTCCATTAATTTAATTTGTTCTCATTAGATTGGTTTATGTTTGTTTGTTTTTGTTTTTGTTTTCGTTTTTTATTTTTATTTTTTAATGGATTATATGTGGTGGTAGAGGGGTCGGCGGGTTGGGGTGGGGGTGGTTGTGGCGGCGGCGGCCGTGGTGGGTGTGGGCTTGGCGGCAGGCGGTGGTTACTTGTTTTGGTTTATTTTTTTATTTTTTATTTTTTTTATGAATTAGGGTTTAGGGTGGTTGATGGTGGGGAAGAGGTCGGCGAGCGGCTGTGGTGGGGGTGGCTGCGGCGGCGGCCGTGGTGGGTGTGGGCTTGGCGGCAGGCGGTGGTGGCACTGGTGGTGGCTGCCTCTTGTTTTTTTTTTTGTTTTTTTTTTTTTATAATAATAATAATAATAATAATTAAAAAAAAAAAGGAAAAAGGTGGACGGTGGGTGGTGGCTGGGTGGTGGCTGGGTGGCGGCAGGTCATGGTGGCTTGGGTGGTGGTCGGTCGGTTTAGTTGGTGGTGGTGGGTGGGTTGGTTTAGTTGGTGGCAGTGGGTTGGTCGGTTCAGTTGGTGGTGGTGGGTGGGCAGGCGACGACGGTGGACGGTGGGGTTGGTCGGTTTAGTGGGTGGTGGTGGGTGGGTAGGCAGGCGATGGAGGGTGGGCAGGCGAGATAGGTGGTCGGTGGTGGTGGGAGAGGCGGTGGTGGGTGGTGGTGGTTTAATAGAGGAGAGGGTTTAATGAGGATGAAGAGAGGAGTGAGAAGAGAGAAAAGTTAGGTTTACAAATATGTGGGGAAGGAAATGAAAAGGGCATTGATGTCTTTTTTGGGTACAACTGAGAAAAAGCCGGGTACAGTTGATCAATTACGTTTAGAAAATGTCAATGATACCCCCGAGCTTAACAAAATGTTTACAAAATACACAAATTACTAAAAATAAAGTTTTTTAAAAGGTCAAATTTGTGAAGGAAATATGTTTAAATTTGTGTAAAAGGTACTTACGTTAATGGCATGTCAAATTACTGTCATAAAATGAATAAAAAATGCAAAAATGAAATATTCAACAAAAGCGGATTAGACCTTTTTGGGTATTTTATGATATTTTCATTATACTCAAGGGTACCACTGATATCTTTGAAAAATGAGAGGTACCACGTAAAATTCGAGAAAACACGGAGGTATCCTGTAGAATATTCCTTTACAATATTTGGGAGAGAGATAGGCAGAAAGAATTTTGGGATTTTTTTTTAATAGAGATAATTTTGGGATGGGTTAAAATAGGAGAGAGAGAGTTAATTTAGAAAATTTAAAATTAAAAAGAGGTTATTGATTTTTCATATACGGATTTTACTCAAGTTATATACTTTTTTCATTATTTTTTTCAACCTGCCCTTTTTACTCCAAATATATACAAAATTCCCTCTTTCTAGTTTTCTAACTAATCTTAAATCAAATTTATTCAATTTTCTAACTTTTTATCATGAATTCCGATAATAAATTGAATGATTTAAGGCCAATGTTAAAATTGTACTCCGTAGTAATTTGTGGTTTTAGTGAAGTAAGGCTAGTATTGAAATTGTTACATGAACTCAAGTTACACGAACTCTGGTCATGTGGCTGTTAAAGCTGAACAAGAAACCGAGCAAAATTTGCAGAAAGTTCTAACCAAGAGTGATTAGAATGTGGACAAGGGAAAGGCTATTGTATCACAAGTTGATGTAGGAAAAAGTCCGCTAGCCAAGAAACCGGCCACCATAAACCACCCACCACTAACCCCAAACTGGCCGCCCCACCCACCTACACCGCCGCCGACATGACCCACGCTAGAACCGACCCATACCGCCGCCGGCAGTCACCTGTCGCCGCCGTAATCACTCCTTCACAAACCCTAATTATAAATCATACTCCCTCTGTTCTATTAAATTGTTTACAGTTTGACTTTTTTGTGAAGGAGATTTCAAAGAAGTGTAAACAAATGACTGAGACAGAGGGAGTACTTAAATTTAATAAAATTCAATAATTTAAACACAAAATGCCCGCAAGGGTGTGGTTTAGTTGTGAAAACATACGTGAAATTCCCATGGGTCTCAGGTTCAATTCCTTCCAAGAGCAATCTTGTGGGGAATGTTAGAAACTTGAGGCTATGCCTAATTAGATCACGAGTCTGTCGCCCTGGTAATAAGGGTGGCTAACCTGGCGTGTATGGTTTGCAGGCTATCATGCACGCTTGGTGGGTTTACCCAGTGCGCACCAAAGGTAGCGGCTGCGGGTTCTCCACGTTATCCAAAAAAAAATAAAATTAAAACACATAATTAAAGTTAGAAAATTGAATAAATTTGATTTCAAATTTAAACACATAATTAAAATTAAAATTAAGAGAAAATTACTAATTAGAGAACTAATAATTTGTTAAGACCAAATAAGCTCAAATTAGAGAAGTTACACGATCTAATTCTACACAACATATATGATTATTTTGCTGATTTTGGTCAAATTACGAGGAATTGCCCAAGCTAAAGAAGAAGCGACATCATGGTACTCATGAATTGCGACGACAATAGTATACTGCTAATCGGCAACATGTCTTGTAAATGAGTCATCTTATCGTGGTAAATATCGAAGATCTTATGAAGCTTTGAGTGAGTGGACAGAGCAATTCTTGATATTCATAGCCTCATATCATAGGTGAAAGGGAAAGTAAATCGGACGTCATATTTTCGACATCTGATGGTAGTGTGTGGGAGGTAATGCCCTTAGAACCAGGTCATCAATCGATGCTAACAGTAGGTTGTGCTAAAAACCAAAGTTGCAAGTCGTTTAATCAAGTCAATGCACTGAAAATTTTTGTGGATATGAGCCATGTTATACACATCTGTTACTTTCATGTGTTACAACTCAATCCTCTTGATTAGTCTCAACTTATTTTGTAAGCTAGACTTTTTTTTGGTACTTTGTTTGAAAAGTAAGACTATTCTCTTCTCTTTGTTAGCTCGAGTATTCTCTATTGAGTAGCATATATATCTTGTTTCTTCACTTCAATTTCACCAAAACATAAATAAGAACAACAAAATGAAACCATCAAAAACAAAAACACTCTCCTTCCCATACATGTATCTGCAAGCCCTTTTACTTTTCCTCGCTGTGTTGGTGCTACAACTTACGACCACATCTGCCATTGAAAAACAGACAGATGCGTTCACACTTTTGCACATCAAGAATGATCTACTCGGTAGTTCTGATCACGATGTTTTGAGCTCTTGGAATGGCTCACTTCATCATTGTACCTGGGATGGTATTACTTGTAAACGCGGAAGTGATAGAGTAAGTGCGTTAAACTTGAATGCAAAAGGCTTACAAGGTACTATTTCTCCCTTCATAGGAAACTTGACCTTCCTCACTCAAATTTGGCTGAAGAATAACACTCTGAAAGGCAAAATCCCGAATGAGTTGGGTCATTTAGCTATGCTCACAGAGCTCCGCCTTTACAATAATACATTTAGTGGAAAAATTCCAAGAAATTTATCTGCTTGTATCAACCTGGAATTTCTCTCCATTAGTTACAATAAGCTAGAGGGGAATTTGCCTTTGGAGTTTAAGTCACTGTCAAAACTCAAATTTCTATTTACGCATAATAATTTTCTCACTGGCCCACTTTTTGACGTCATAGCAAACCTTACCTCTTTAGTAGAAGTCTATTGCTACTGCAATGCATTTACAGGTACTATTCCTGATAGTATCAGGAAGATGACAAACCTTAGTGTCTTATCACTTTGGGGGAATAAACTTTCAGGAGTAATTCCCTCTTCCCTTTACAATCTCTCATCCCTCCAGAAATTAGATTTAGGTAGCAACCAATTTACGGGTACTATTCCAGATAGTATCGGGAAGATGAAAAACCTTAGTCTCTTAGCCCTTTGGGGGAATAAACTTTCTGGAGTAGTTCCCTCTTCCCTTTACAATCTCTCATCCCTCCAAACATTAAGTTTAGGTAGCAACCAACTTCATGGACAAATCTTAACTAACATAGGTCTCAAACTTCCTCTGATTTCTTACCTCAACCTTAGCAACAACCAATTTACGGGTACTATTCCAGATAGTATCGGGAAGATGAAAAACCTTAGTATCTTAGCACTTAGGGGGAATAAACTTTCTGGAGTAGTTCCCTCTTCCCTTTACAATCTCTCATCCCTCCAAACATTAGATTTAGGTGACAACCAACTTCATGGACAAATCCCAAACGACATAGGCCTCAAATTTCCTCTGATTTCTTACCTCAACCTTGACATCAACCAATTTACAGGTACTATTCCTGATAGTATTGGGAAGATGAGAAACCTTAGTGTCTTAGTACTTTGGGGGAATAAACTTTCTGGAGTAATTCCCTCTTCCCTTTACAATCTTTCATCCCTCCAACAATTATATTTAGGTTATAACCAACTTCATGGACAAATCCCAACCGACATAGGCCTCAAACTTCCTCTGATTTCTTACCTCAACCTTGCCAATAACAATTTTTCAGGTTCAATTCCCAACTCCCTATCAAATATGACCAATCTCGAGCTTCTTCAACTATATAATAATAATTTCACAGGAAGAGTGCCGCTTCATTTGGGGTATTTGAAGAATCTGACTATGTTAATGTTAGGTGGCAACAATCTAGTTGATGACATAAACTTTATTAGTTCACTTGTAAATTGTACCCAACTGACAAAACTGAACGTGTGGGATAACGATTTCACAGGAATCTTACCTGCTGCTATTGTCAATCTATCCACCACTTTAGAAGTGTTAGAAATAGGAGAAAATCCAATAAGAGGAACAATTCCAACTGGTATATCTAATCTTATAAACCTCGAGCAGTTGTGAATTTACTGGACAAATTCCCTATGAATTCGGAAAGCTTAGAAACCTTGAAAGGTTAAGTTTGATCTTCAATAAGCTGACCGGAACAATTCCAACCTCTCTGGGAAACATGACACGCCTAAGCTTGCTATACTTATATAATAACCAATTGCAGGGGAGCATACCCTCAAGCTTGAGCGCCTGTGAATACATTTTGGAGGTGGATCTTACCAACAACCACCTCACAGGAGCTTTGCCCGGAGGGCTTTTTACGGGGCCTGCTAAATTCATTTGGATATATTTATCGGGTAATCATTTAGAAGGGTCCATACCTATCGATATCGAGCAACAAAATCTGGTAGAATTTGATGTGTCTAAAAATAAGTTGACGGGGTACTTCCAAGTGGGCTTAGTAAGTGCTTTTCTCTTGAGATCTTAAATGTGTACGATAATATGTTGCATGGAAATATTCCTCCGTCATTCAGCTCTTTGCGCAGCCTTACGTCCGTTGACCTTTCACAAAATAATTTTTCTGGCACAATCCCAAACTACTTCGACAGATTACCTTTGGTTTATTTAAACCTGTCCATCAACAATTTTGAGGGCAATGTTCCGACAACGGGTGTTTATGCAAATTTAAGTGTAGTTTCACTTTCTGAAAACAGTAGGCTATGTGGAGGAATTCCTGAGCTGCACTTACAAAAATGCATCCCGCAGAAGAAAACAAAGAAGAGACATAGAATGTCTCGTGCTCTTCAGTTGATAGTTTCTATAATAAGTTCATTTGTTGGAGTGGTGTTCTTGACAACAGTGTTGTACATAACCTGTATCAAAAAGAAAAAGAGACTGGTTTCGTCAGGCTTAGAACTGATGGAAGGAGCGAAGCATTCTTAAAAGTATCCTATAACACACTGTTCAAAGCGACTAACGATTTCTCTATGGAGAACCTCCTTGGAGTTGGTAATTTTGGCTCTGTGTTTAAAGGGACACTGATGGGAAAGATGGTTGCTATAAAAGTTTTTAACTTGCTACAACGGCGTGGATCAAAGAGTTTCATAGCGGAGTGCAAAGCCTTGAAAGATATCCGCCATCGGAATTTGCTACGAATAATAACAGCTTGCTCAAGTATTGATTCTTGGGGAAATGATTTCAAGGCTCTAGTATACGAGTTTATGCCCAATGGAAGTCTTGAATGTTGGTTGTGTGGTGCCGGAAGTCTTAGCCTTCTCCAAAGAATTGATGTTGCAATCGATGTGGCTCATGCAATCAGCTATCTTCACCATGACTACGAAATTGAAATTGTACACTGTGATTTGAAACCAAGTAACATACTTTTAGACAACGACATGGTTGCTCATGTTGGTGATTTCGGACTTAGCAAGTTTCTTGTTCAAGCTGAAAACCCTCATCAAAGTAGTACAACAGGTGTTCGAGGAACTATTGGCTATGCCGCTCCAGGTAAAATTCTAGGCACTTGCTTTAGTTCGTTAACGTACGTAAGTTTTTAATTTGCAAACTTGACAGTCTATAAGTAGACTCGAAAAACATAAAAGATTATTTCAGGTTTGTGGTTGCTCAGGTCCTCACGAGTTTGAGGCATTTTCGGTGCACTGTATCGGGTTTTTGGAACTCATTTTTGTTTTTAATGAGTTACATTTAGTCGTTCATCTGCATTTTCCAGCTAGTTTTGTGACTAATGTTTGTGTCATCTTGCCATAAGAATATGGCCTAGGGAGTGACGCATCGACAGACGGTGATATCTACAGCTACGGTATATTGCTGCTTGAGCTCATGTCCGGAAAGAAACCCACAGACAGTATTTTCACCGATGGCTTGAACCTTCATCTTTACGTAGAGGCAGCTCTACCTGATCAAGTGCTACGTATTTTAGACCAAACTCTTCTTGGAAATGATGAAGTCAATGTAGTCGAAGAAATTGTTGCTATACATTATGCAGGTTGGAGTTGCCTGTTCCAACCATGTGCCTGAAGATCGAATGAAGATAACCGAGGTTATAAGCAAGTTGCGAGCTGCGAAGGACAACCTCATCAATGCTCAACATCATCGTGAATTTTATGGAGGTATATCTGTTTATGGATTTACAATATACGGAGTAACATTCATATGAAATTTTGAACTCCGTAAGATAAATTCTGATTTTATGACTTAAATGTTGTAGGGAATGAGGTGTAACGGTCTTCAAACAAGTGCTGAGTGCTGACAAAAGCACATCACAAGCTTCAATTTGGATCATGAGACTCATATCAGGACTCCTAAAAGTCTTCTTTGGCTTCTTTTTCATGGTTGTAACTTGTATGTAGTTGTGATATAAACTAGTTGCACTTCTTTTTATTGTGAAATAATCGTCACTTGATACAATATTCGATGTTGTTTTCACTTTCGATTATGTGGAAATATAGTATATGTATTAACGATGGAGTAAGACTACATATATTCAACCTTGTGGAGGCTCTTAAAGCGATGGGGTGATAGCGTAACCTCGTTATAGTTGTGATTTGTGACAAACAAAAATTCTCTTGAAACGAATCATGCCATCCATTGTTTGAATGTTATTTGAGGTATTGAAAATTTTTCTTAAACGGTGACCTGTTCTAAATTCACGGGTGGTCGTCTACCCGAGAAATGTTTTTAAAAAGAATGACCACCTTTTCCAATCTTCTTTTCTCGTTAATATAGTTCTCTGTATATGTTTTGGTCATTTATATTTGCCAATCATGGGTCAATATACACAAAAATCAAATTTGTCTGAACTTAAATTCTATAAGCCAAGACTTCTTTTGGAGAGTATCCTCTCTATTGAGTAGCTGGCACAAAAGAAAAACAAAAAATGAAACTATCAAAAACAAAAACGCTCTTCTTTCCGTACATGTATCTGCAAGATCATTCACTTTTCCTTGCCATGTCGATGCTACAACTTACGACCACAACGGCCATCGAAAAACAAACAGATGAGTCCACTCTGTTGCGCATTAAGAATGATCTAGTCTGTACTTCTGATCATGATGTTTTAAGCTCATGGAACAGCTCACTTCATCATTGTACCTGGGAGGGGGTTACTTGTGAACGCGGAAACAATAGAGTGACTGCGTTAAACTTAAATTCAAAAGGCTTACAAGGTACTATATCTCCTTTCGTAGGAAACTTGACCTTCCTTGCTCAGATTAGGCTTTCCCGTAACAGTTTGAAAGGCAAAATCCCGAATGAGCTTGGTCGTTTAGTCAGGCTCACAGACCTCGAACTTGACCATAACACACTTAGCGGAGTTATTCCGAGAATTTTATCTGCTTGTATCAACCTGGAAATTCTATCGATAGGTTACAATAAGCTAAAGGGGATTTTGCCTTCGGAGTTCAAATCACTGTCGAAACTCAAGTTACTAGATTTGTATGAGAATTTCCTCACTGGCCCACTTTTCGACGTCGTAGCAAACCTTAACTCCTTAGAAACAGTCCCTTGCAGCTACAATGCATTCTAAAAGTCATCTCATATCAGATCAAACTCCTAAAGGTCGTCTCTGGCTTCTTTTTTGTGGCCGTATGTGGCTGTAATAAGCTAGATGCGTGCACTCCTTTTTATTGTAAAATCTTCGTCACTTGATATAATGTTTGATGCTATTCTCATTTTTGATTATGTGGAGATTTACTCTACATATTAAGGATGGAGTAAAATTACATATATTCAACCTTGCCGAAGCCGTTAAAACTATGGGGTAATAACATAATGTTGTAGTTGTTACGACCAAACTTTCTCGTAGAAACCACTTATTGAGTTATCTGAAATTTCCTTAAATAGTAACCTGGTCCAAGTTCCGGGGGTGCTCGTCTGCTGGAGAAATGTTTTGGTCCTTTTTTAGACAAATTTCACAAAACTAATCTGACGTTTTAAATATTGTTGTAAATTGCTGATAATCTTTTCTGGTGATTTGAATATTAGATCGAATTTTTGCTGTTCATGCTCAGTATATTGAACAAAGATTGTTTATTCATGATTGATTATTGTATGAATTTTACGAGAACTGAATAATTCGTAACTTTCTCCGTCCGTTTTTCCGTTTTCTTACCACATTTCAAATTTCGCTCATGTATACGTATCACGTGAATACTTTCAGAAATCGACACGTAGATAAGTAATTTTGACGAAATGTGCTGTTGAATAATGAGCATTTTGTGGTCTATTTATACACTGTAGTCTGCCCAGTTTTCACAGTTTTATTGTACACTGTAGTCTGCCCAGTTTTCACAGTTTTATTGCTTGCTTTTGAGATCCTATGTTTTGGCTGCAATTAGTACTGCTTCGCTTGTCCATTTGCTAGATTACCTAGATGTAACGGTGCTAGGATTGTTTGGCTATACAACATTGATTGCCTATGTTACTCCTACACGATTGCCTTGCCGCATGTCCGAATCGATATCTGACACGCCACTTTGACACTTTACTTTAGGCCTTGAAAATTTTGCACAAAGTAGCCGGACGCTCCGACATGTGTCAGATACGAACACTATGTCAGAGAGTCTGAGTTGCATAGTTGATTGCTTGTTGTTGCGAGCCTTGTTACGTTTCATTAGTTGGTGCATGAATGTAGTGTTAAGACTGTAAAGTAGACAGACCGTGGTTTGATTATTGTAATAGTTACACATGGCTTCACCTTGTTCTTATTACTGTAACCTACGGCGAATGATCCATAATATTATATTAGATATCTGCCACGGTTGCAGCATCAGCTGTATGTACAGCCAATATTGTTTCATATTGCGGTAAATATGGTCTTACTGATTGTCAAAGCTGATACAATAGAATCGTGTTTCAGAGTAATTGTGTTTAGTAAAACCATGACGGATTTAAGATTTTGTGGTTAGGATTCTCTCTAAATGTCGATCTGGATACTGATCCTAAATGTTCATGACATCTTTGCTTTTGATAGGGATTGTTGTATATATTTGGCGACCACCAATGGAAATGCAGCTGGAAGAATTACGGTATTCACAAGGTGCTAATCAATTCACTATGTGACTCAGCTGATCACACATAGTTATTAGAAAACAAAATCGATGATATTGGAGCGAATGGATGTAATTTTCTTCACAATTGGGCAGGTGTTTCATCTATAGACGGGTGAAAGAATACCATTGTGACTGATCATGAAAGTAATTCTAATGGGATGGATCACCAAGCAACGAAGCTCGATGAAGATCGATTTCAAAGATGAGGTGAGAGCATTAATCTTGTTAATTAGTTAAATAATAGTTTGTTACAACAAAAAGAAGGTCAAACTAGAGAAGGTATGGGGAATGAGGGCGATCTTTTCGTGGTAAATAAAGATTGAAGTCAGAATTTGAGATTTTGTTTTATGATTTCACGTTTTTTAAATTTGCAAAGCCATTTTCTGAGTTTGTTAGTATAAGGCAAAAGTAAACGGCTTACTTATTACGAGTAGGTCGTAAAATTCGGAATATTGGACGCCATTGGTATTAAATAGGTAAGTCGCGGTGATTTTTGAAACCCTTACAATATTGTCGTGTATTTGCGTAACGACCTTTATTTAAAACCATGGATGTCATAGTTTGACCTTGCTAAGAGTAAAAGGGAGCTAACATATATCACGGTCATCTTAAATATGAATTAAAATCATTAATTAGTAGATGGTGGGACTTAGAATGAAACATTGTGCTCCAATAGGATAACTGGGTTTATCCCCAGCTCTCTCGGAAACATAACATACCTAAGCAGGCTTGAGTTAAATATGAACCGATTGCAGGGGAGCATACCTTCAAGCTTAAGCGCTTGTAAATACCTGTTGACAGTGGATCTATACAACAACAACCTCACTAGAGCTTTGCCCGGAGGGCTTTTTACGGGGCCTGCTAAATTCATTTCGCTCAATTTCTCTGGTAATCATTTAGAAGGGTCCATACCTATGGAGATCAGTACACAACAAAATCTAGTAGAGTTTGATGTTTCTAGAAATAAGTTGACAGGAGTACTTTCAAGTGAGCTTAGTTACTGCCCTTCTCTTCAGCTTTTGAATCTCAAAGATAATATGTTGCATGGAAACATTCCTCCGTCATTCAGCTCTTTGAAAAGCCTTATAAGTATTGATCTTTCTCGAAACAATTTTTCTGGCACAATTCCAAACTACATCTCCAGATTCCCTTTGGTTTATCTAAACCTAGCCGACAACAATTTTGAGGGAAATGTTCCGACAACGGGCGTTTATGCGAATCTAAGCGGCGTTTCACTTTCTGGGAACAGTGGACTCTGCGGAGGAGTTCCTGATTTGCACTTACCAAAATGCAATCAGCGGAAGGAACTAAAGACGAGGCGTAAAATGTCTCATGCTCTTCAATTGATTGTTCCTATAATATGTTCAGTCGTTGGAGTGGTGATCTTGATAATAGTATTGTACTTAACCTGTTTCAGAAAGGAAAAAAGATCTGCTTCGTCAGGTTCTGAGCTAATGGAAGGTAAAGAAGCTTTCTTAAAAGTGTCCTATAACACGTTGTTCAAAGCGACAGACGGTTTCTCTATGGATAACCTGCTTGGAACGGGTAGTTTTGGCTCTGTGTTTAAAGGGACACTGGGTGGAAAGATGGTTGCCATAAAAGTTTTCAACTTGCTACATCGGGGTGGATCAAAGAGTTTCGTAGCAGAGTGCAACGCCTTAAGAAATATACGTCATAGGAATTTACTAGGAATAATAACTGCTTGCTCAAGTATTGATTCCAGGGGAAATGATTTCAAGGCCCTAGTTTACGAGTTAATGCCCAATGGAAGTCTTGAAAATTGGCTATCTGGACCCGGAAGTCTTACCCTTCTCCAAAGAGTTGATTTTGCAGTCGATGTGGCTCATGCAATCAACTATCTTCACCATGACTGCGAAATTGCAGTTGTACACTGCGATTTGAAACCAAGTAACATACTGTTAGACGACGACATGGTTGCTCGTGTTGGTGATTTTGGACTTGCCAAGTTCCTTGCTCAACCTGAAAATCCTCATCAAAGTAGTACAACAGGAGTTCGAGGAACTATCGGCTATGCTGCTCCAGGTATATGTCTAGACACTCCTTTTTATCTACATAAGTTTATTTTGCAATTTTGACAGTTTACGAGTAGAGTTGAAAAAACGTAACAGATCATTTTAGGTTTGTGTTTGCTCAGCTCATCACGAGTTTGAGGCATTTTGGGTGCACTGTATCAGGTTTTGGATGTCTTTTTTGTTTCTAATGAGTTATATTAAATCGATCATCCGTATTTTCCAGCTAGTTTGTCTTGGATAAGGTCAATTTGGGTTCTAGTCGATTTAAATAGTTCTTATTTTTTATTGAAGTTGAACTTTTGGGGATAGGGTGGGGGTAATTTCAGTAGTCCATTATGCAACTTACTGTTCTTTGGTTTGGATTATGATGGAGCAAAACAAAACAACTCGCTATGGTGGTTACTTTTTTTTTTTTTGAAGAGCCGTCTTGATTCAGTTTTGGCCCAAATTTCTGTTATTCGGGAATAGTCTCTCTGGTTTTGCTAAAACAATGGAGGCAATGTTGTTTGTGTCATTTTCCTACTGTTAGAGTGTGGTTGTTTCCACAGCCATTGCGAGTTAGTTGACTAATGTTTGTGTCATTTTGCTACAAGAATATGGCCTAGGGAGTGACGCGTCGACAGACGGCGATATTTACAGCTATGGAATACTGTTACTGGAGCTCATGACTGGAAAGAAACCCACAGACAGTATTTTTACGGACGGCTTGAACCTTCATCTTTTCGCAGAGGCAGCTCTACCTGATCAAGTGGTGCATGTTTTAGACGAAACTCTTCTTGAAAATGCCCAAGTCATCGCCGTCCAAGAAATCATTGCTTCTGTTCTGCATATTGGAGTCGCCTGCTCCAACCTTGTGCCTGAAGATCGAATGAGGATAGCCGAGGTTATAAGCAAGTTGCGAGCTGCTAGGGACAACCTCGGCAATGCTCAAAGGCATCACGATTTTTACGGAGGTAGAACAAGACAGCTTCTTTGTCACTAAAATTTCTTTCTGCTTTAGATTTCTATTTGTTTCGATATAGGAGTATTTCTATCTGTAGATGATATTTTGTAAGATAAATTCTGATTTTATGATTCAAATATTGCAGGGAAATGAGGTCTAGTGCTCTTCTGAAACATGAGCTGATAAATGCACATCACAAGCTTTGGATTATCCGATTTTATATCAGACCCCTAAAGTCGTCTTTGTCTTCTTTTTCATGGGGTATTAAACTAGGTGCACTTTTCTTTATTGTATCAGTTGCGCAAATATTTTTTACTCCCTGAATTTCAATTTAAATGTTTTAATTTTGTATTCAGTTCTTCCCGAATTAATTGTCCTGTTATATTTGTATTTGGGATTATCGCAGCGATTGCTTTTGTTGATTTAGATCAAATTTTCGCTGTTCAAATTCAAGTTCAGTACCAAATTTGTTGCACATTTCTGATAATTTTACGGTAATGATATGATCAAATTTAATGGAACATTACATTTTACAAGATGGCAGTTGGTGACTAATATATGAATATTCTAACGCATAAAGGGGACTACTACTTTGTCTACTTTAAAGTTTATAAAGTTGAAAAGTGTCACTTAGCCTAAAATCAACAACATGGTGGTTGTGATGATGATACTGCTACTTTGTTTTTTTTTTTTTTCTTAAATGTAGTCAATATGAGTTCATGTGTTATACTCTTTGTTTTGGATTATGATGGAGAAAATAAATTAAGTCGGTTGTTTTTATTTATTTTATGAGTGAAGTATTAGTAGTTTAATGCCCTTTTTGCTGCAATTTTCTTTTGTTATTTAGGAATAGTCTCTCTGTTTTTGCTGATGCGTGTGAGGCATTGAGGTAACCTTGCTACTGTTGGAATATGGCAGCATGGATTTTAATTTACGATTGACATAACAAGTTCATGGTCTGACATTTTAAAATTTTAAGCATGCACGAGGAATATGTAATACTGCTACTTGAGCTGATGACCGAAAAGAAGTACACAGACAGTAACTCAATGGCGGGCTTGAACTTTTATCTTTACGCAAAGGCAACTCTACCTGAAAACGATGAGGTCATATTCGTCAAGGAAATCACTGTTTCTGTTATTCAGCTTGGAGTCACGTGCTCAAACCATTTGCCAGAAAAACGAATGAGGATATCTGAGGTTATAATCAAGCTCCAAGCTGCAAGAGACAACCTTATGAAATGATCGACAGTCGACAGAGTCATGCTTTTGAAATACGTGGCCTCGTATACATACCTTGTTTTTCATTGATTTTGCATCTGCTTTCTATTTTCTTTAGTTCTGACCGACATAGGAGTATCTGCAAATATTATATAATAAACATTTGGTTGATTTTTAACATAATTGCTGATTTATGCTCATTAAAAACATGACCTGACATAGCACATAACAGGCTTTGATCACCAGACTCATATTTAGCTGAATTAAACCACAAGATTCATTAACAGTGAAGATCACAAACAAATTCCATGAGAAACCACCAATGTAATCCCGTCTCCTTGAACCAAACTATAGTCGAAATGCTTCTAACCAAGATGTTTCTTATGCACAGGTTGTTTCATCTATAAATGGATCACAAGGCAACTATGCGCAGCAAAGATCGATTTTAAAGATGAGGTATAAGCATTAACTTTTTTTTTTTCTAAATTTCTTAACTTAGACAATCTAATGAAGTCATTAGTATTAGATTGAGTTATATGATTCCATATTTGAAAGGTAAATTAAAGTTTCTATATAATGATGGTGAATTTGGCCAATATGAGAAAATTGGACGCGCGCTATAATTTTGAACCTTGAGTGGAGTAAGTGGGAGATAAGTTAAGTAATACTGAGTAACGTTCTAGATGACGACGCCTTTTTAACGATGTTCTGGGAACTGGGAAGTAGCTTGTGGGACTGAGGATGAAACATTATATCATAATATGTTTGACCACCTTTATTACACAAATTCTTTGTTAAAGAGTGATGTTAAGCAGCAATGGTAGAATTTCTATGGTAATCATGATTTCATAGTGCTCAATGCTTGACTATTGGGAACTTATTTTGCAAGCCCGACTTTTTTTGTGAAAGTTAGTTTGAAAAGTAAGACTATTCTCTTCGTCTTTGTTAACTTTACTATTCCCTATCGAGTAGCGTATCAGAGCCTTGTGACTAAAGGTCACGGGTTCGAATCTCACCACCCCTCACTTTCAAAGTGGTATATTTCGCACCAGGTAGGCGGGCCTGTAGTTGCGTCCACGCTTCAAGCCCAAAGGGCATTCACGTGAGGGGGCGTGTTAAGAGTATATAATTGATCTTGGGCCTGCAACCATTAGCTTAAGCTTTTGGTTGAGTTGGTTCCTGCCAGTAGTCATATGCTTGTCTCAAAGATTAAGCCATGCATGTGTAAGTATGAACTAATTCAGACTGTGAAACTGCGAATGACTCATTAAATCAGTTATAGTTTGTTTGATGGAACCTCCTAAACCTTATAAGCGGACTCTCTCATACTCTCGGGTGTGGCCCAGGCCCGTGGAATTTAACATGGTACCAGAGCCCATGGTTGTGTGACCAGGGACTCTCGTTAAACTAAGCCCTATGTGCAGCTGGAAGAGAGGACAATTTCCCCCCAGTTTGCGTTGTACAGCTGGAAGAGAGGCCAATTGCCCCCAGTCTGGTTTGAAAGTGGGCTCGCATGTGAGGGGGCGTGTTGGAGATGGATCCAGCCTAATATAAATTCCCACATTGTGATCCCTCATCGGTTATGAGATGAGAGTTGGTCTTGTTTATAAGGCCTAGGGGCTACTCCTCCTATTGCCAATTGGTTTTAGGATGGAACCTCCTAAACCTTATAAGCGGACTCTCTCATACTCTCAGGTGTGGCCCAGGCCCGTGGAATTTAACAGGTTTAAATTGATTTTAACAAATCACTGGTTACAAATATATGTGTCAGTTCAAATTAGTGGCCACACTAATTCAAGTTTTAAGTATGTGATTTGCTGCTAGACATGGTTAGATAATTGTATGTTTTTGCGGTCGTTGTGACTAATCTTTGTTGTTCCGTCATAAGAATATGGCCTAAGGAGTGAAGCATCGACAGACGGCGACATATACAGCTACGGAATACTGCTACTTGAGCTCATGGTGGAAAGAAACCCACGCAGGCAGTCTTTTCACGGATGGCACGAACCTTCATCTTTACGCAGAGGCGACTCTACACGATCAAGTCTTTGCACATTTTAGACCAAACTCTGATGGAAAACGCCCAAGTCATTGTCAGCGAAGAAATCATTACTTCAGTTGTGCAGATTGGAGTCGCATGTTCCAACCATGTGCCTGAAGACCGAATGAAGATAGCCGAGGTTATAAGCAAGTTACGAGCTGCAAGAGACAACCTTATCAATGCTGCTCGACGAAGACGAGGTGTTGAAAGAGGTAGACTACAACTTCCATCGATTTTGATATCTGCTTTAAGTTTAATTAATTCCATCTGACACAAGAATATTTGCAATTAGAACATAACATTTAGATGAAATTTTGTATGACAAGTGCTGATTTATGACCCAAAAATTGCAGGGGAATGACGTTTGTGTTCATCTGAAACAAGGGTGAACAGAGCACACAACAACCTCGGATCATCATACTATAATATAAGGTTTCTGAAAGTCGTCTTTATCTTCTATTTCATGGGAATATGTAACGGAAATAACGAACAAATGGTGAAAAGCATAGTTTTGGACGTCCCCCTTCTTTTTCTCATCAAATTTTCGCGAGAAGACTCAAAAGTACTTTAGAGTTTAGATCATATAATACCCAAAGAACATGTTCATAGTGAAAAAATTTCCGCCAAAAACCATTTTACTTTGGACAACAAAAACGGTTTTGGTAATTTGATGTAACAACAATGGCCTTAAACTTAGATGAATAAATTTCTAATAAGACGGTTTTATAATAGCTAAATGTAACATCCTTAGACAATCTACACTTAGAAGTAGCATGAATCAGTAAAGAACTTAAATGGTTACTCAATAGAATTAGGTTAAAACGGTCATAAAACTATATAAATGATGACGATAATAAATGGCTACGGCTCTATCACTCATCCTAAAAATGTTACTCGTATAAAATTGTACGCTAATTCTTGGGTGGAACGGTCTTATATTAAATTATTGTAAAAATCATTTTATTTATACTCATTTATAAAGTCTTTGTATCCTTTCCAATGATAATTGTGATACCATATTTTTGAACATTCTTTATACGGAGTATTATTTGTAGTCCTTTCATTGTTTAGTGTAATAATGTATTTCAGTTGATTTATTTTATGATTTCATAGTTACTGAACTGTAATTTGTATGGTTTGACTCATTTAAATCAGTATAAGACCGTCTCACAGCAGACTTATTCAAAAATATATTTTGTTACAACCTTATTTAGACGGTCTCGTCACTATTTTTTTAATACAACTCTAACATAGTACTGGTTTATAAATATTTTGTGTCACTCTCTCTGTTTCACTGGATGTTACTCCCTCTCTTTTACTCATATAGCTTCACTCTCTTTTCGGCAATTTCACTGATTTCGCCTCATTTTTATCTATGACAATTCTTTACAATGAAAATAACCTTTTTACCGTTACTAATATATTCATTTGCCCAAAATAGAACCTCCTTTATCTTCCAAAGTAGGGCCTATTAACCAAAAATACCAACACTAGCCAATGGGGGTATGTTTGGTAAGAGATTTAAAACAAAGAGAAAGAGAATCAAATTCGATGATTCACTTTGTTAGTGTTTGTTTGTGACAAACGAAAGGAATCAAATACCCTCCTTTAACATCAAACTCCCCTAATTTCTATCCCTAACCTCCAAAGGAATGACATTTTTTTCCCTCCAACTCACTTTCTCACCCACCGTCACCACCTAAGTGATTATGACCACCATCGTAACAACCACCACGTTGTCAGTTGTCACCTCACCGCCTCCCAGTAATGGGTCGGATCAGGTAAAATGGACCCATATTTAAGTTTTGATATTTCTTTTAATTAGCCAAACAACAAAGTAATTTGAGATAATCTCGATCTTTTCATTCTGTTCCCTTTCTTAATTTCATTCTGTTTGTCTTATACGAGCGAAACGCCCCCTTAATGGAATAGAGATTAGAGAGTGTAAGGTTTATAAATCAAATTTGATGAGGGTGGTAGATAACGGGTAGAAATATGTTATAATGATGTATTGTAACCAGCCTTTATCAGATTAGGGTTTTCCTGGGTTAAATTTGGGGATTTTTCTGGGTAAATGATGGGAAAGTACGATAAACTAAGTATTAGCTGGAAGAAAGTAGAAAATCCTCCTCAATGAATTTAAGTAAACTACGGTAATTCCATGAAAATCACCATCGGAGAGATGAAAGTACAAAACACAGAACGAAAATTGTTCAGTTAATTGATTTGTAAACAGAGTATTGGTGAATGAGTTTCAATACTTAAATGAATGAATAATATCGCACATGCACACTCATACAAAACAACTTTCACATTTGTTGGTTATGATTCAGACACTGCAAATACAGCTCCTAAATTCGGTATAAGAGACGAGGCGCGGGCAATAAATTGACAGAAACCGAATTATTATAAGAGACGCTTTCTGCATGGTTTCGTAATTTGGTAAGCAACAAGCCACAATGATGGATCAATCGTGGCCGTGTTGTTGGTGGTTTTCTGATATATAAAGCTTGTCGCTGTATTTTAGCAGCACATTGCGTTGAAGGTAGGATTTGTTACGAAAAGTTTGGTGCAGGTACTTCTCTAAACTGAATATATCTGATCGATTCATTTACAACTCGCAGATTGTTTCATCTATGACAGTGACGATCATGAAAATAATATTAATGGGATCACGAGGCAACTAAGCTCAGTGAAGATCGATTTTCATACTGAGGTAAGAGCATTACTTTTTGTTGTTTCTTTTACAAGTAGTTGAATAACTATGTATATTGAATTCATAGTTTTTTTAGGACAAGTAAAGCTCTAAATAGATAAGTTATGTGATCAATGTATGAGTCCTTTGGAGTCAACGTGAGACGTTTTATGTGAAATCTAAGTGACTAATTAAGGAGACTCGACGTGGTTGTTGTCGTGATTTATAGGAAATCTAAGTGTCGAAGATTTAATGGAGTCTTGGATATCAGATATGCAAGCGAATGATAAATGTGTGGTAATTATGAGAAAATTGTACGTCATAGTTTGGACCTCGACTGGAGTGTGTGGAAGGTAAAGCCTTCCGAAGGGGGTTTCGGAAATGTCATTAACCGATTTTAGTAGTTGCTTGTGGAAGAAAAACAAATCGGAAAGTTGTTTAGTCAAGTCATTACGCAATAATTGTTTTCATGTCTTAGTGCTCAATGCTTGACTAATCTCAACTTACTTTGTAAGCCAAACTTTTCATGTCTTAGTGCTCAGGGACCTCAAACTTGACCATAAGTCCATAACACACTTAGTGGAAAACTTCTGAGAAATCTATGCACTAAAACATAAATATATATTGATTAGCATATATATCTTGTTTCTTCAGTTCAGTTTCACCTAAACATAAAAAAGAACAACTAAAATGAAACCATCAAAAACAAAAACACTCTCCTTCTCATACATGTATCTGCATGCCCCTTTACTTTTCCTCGCTGTGTTGGTGCTACAACTTACGACCATATCTGCCATCGAAAACCAGACAGATGCGTTCACTCTTTTGCGCATCAAGAATGATCTACTCGGTAGTTCTGATCACGATGTTTTGAGCTCTTGGAATGGCTCACTTCATCATTGTACCTGGGAGGGTATTACATGTAAACGCGGAAGTGATAGAGTAAGTGCGTTAAACTTGAGTGCAAAACGCTTACAAGGTACTATTTCTCCCTTCATCGGAAACTTAACCTTCCTCACTCAAATTTGGCTGAACAATAACACTCTGAAAGGCAAAATCCCGAATGAGTTGGGTCATTTAGCTATGCTCACAGAACTCCACCTTACCAATAATACACTTAGTGGAAAAATTCCAAGAAATTTATCTGCTTGTATCAACCTGGTAATTCTCACCATAGGTTTCAATAAGCTAGAGGGGAATTTGCCTTTGGAGTTTAAGTCACTGTCAAAACTCAATTTTCTAAGTACATATAATAATTTACTCACTGGCCCAATTTTTGACGTCATAGCAAACCTTACCTCTTTAGTAGAAGTCTATTGCGATGAAAATGCATTTACAGGTACTATTCCTGATAGTATTGGGAAGATGAGAAACCTTAGTGTCTTAGCACTTGGGAAGAATAATCTTTCTGGAGTAATTCCCTCTTCCCTTTACAATCTTTCCTCCCTCCAAACATTAGATTTAGCTGTCAACCAACTTCATGGACAAATCCCAGCCGACATAGGCCTCAAACTTCCTCTGATTTGGTTCAGCCTTTACAATAACACTTTTTCGGGTTCGATTCCCAACTCCCTTTCAAATCTTACGAGTCTCAAGGTCCTTGATCTATCTTCTAATGATTTTACAGGGAGATTGCCTCGTCATTTGGGGTATCTTCAGAAACTAACTGACTTAGATTTCTACAACAACTATCTAGTTGATGACGTAAACTTTATCAGTTCACTTTAGAAGTGTTAAAAATTGGAGAAAATCCGATACGAGGAACAATTCCAACTGGTATATCTAATCTTATAAACCTTGAGTTGTTATCTATGGATACTTGTGAACTTAATGGACCCATTCCCTCTGACTTCGGAGAGCTTAAAAAGTTGGAACAATTAGATTTGAGCTTCAATAGGCTTACCGGGATAATTCCAAACTCTCTAGGAAACATAACACGCCTAAGCAATCTGTTCTTATATAATAACCAATTGCAGGGGAGCATACCCTCAAGCTTGAGCGCCTGTGAAAACATTTTGGAGGTGTATCTTTCCAACAACCACCTTACAGGAGCTTTACCCAGAGGGCTTTTTATGGGGCCTGCTAAATTCATTTGGATATATTTATCGGGTAATCATTTAGAAGGATCCATACCTATTGAAATCATTGAGCAACAAAATCTGGTAGAATTTGATGTGTCTAAAAATAAGTTGACGGGGTTACTTCCAAGTGGGCTTAGTAAGTGCTTTTCTCTTGAGCTCTTAAATGTGACAGATAATTTGTTGCATGGAAACATTCCTCCGTCATTTAGCTCTTTGCACAGTCTTATATATGTTGACTTATCTGGAAACAATTTTTCTGGCGCAATTCCCAACTACTTCGACAGATTACCTATGGTTTATTTAAACCTGTCTAACAACAATTTTGAGGGCAATGTTCCGACAACGGGTGTTTATGCAAATCAAAGTGTAGTTTCACTTTTTGGAAACAGTAGGCTATGCGGAGGAATTTCAGAGCTGCACTTACCAAAATGCATCCAGCGAAAGGAACTAAAGAAAAGACGTAAAATGTCTTGTGTTCTTGAGTTGATAGTTCCTATAATATGTTCATTTGTTGGAGTGGTGATCTTGACAACAGTGTTTTACATAACCTGTCTCAGGAAGAGAAAGAGATCAGTATTGTCAGGTTTAGAACTGATGGAAGGAACGGCAGCTTTCTTAAAAGTATCCTATAACACACTACTCAAAGCGACTGACGGTTTCTCTTTGGAGAACCTCATTGGAACGGGTAATTTTGGCTCTGTGTTTAAAGGGACACTGATGGGAAAGATGGTTGCCGTGAAAGTTTTCAACTTGTTACAACGGGGTGGATCAAAGAGTTTCCTAGCGGAGTGCAACGCCTTAAAAAATATCCGCCATAGGAATTTGCTACGAATAATAACAACTTGCTCAAGTATTGATTCCCGGGGAAATGATTTCAAGGCTCTATTATACGAGTTTATGCCCAATGGAAGTCTTGAAAGATGGCTGTCTGGACCCCGAAACCTTAGCCTTCTCCAACGAGTTGATGTTGCAATTGATGTGGCTCATGCAATCAACTATCTTCACCATGATTGCGAAATTCCTGTTGTACACTGTGATTTGAAACCAAGTAACATACTGTTGGACAACGACATGGTTGCTTGTGTTGGTGATTTTGGACTTGCCAAGTTCCTTGCTCAACCTGAAAACCCTCATCAAAGTAGTACAACAGGAGTTCGAGGTACTGTTGGCTATGCCGCTCCAGGTAAAAGTCTAGGCACTCACTTTTGTTCGTTAGTCTAGTTGAGTTTTTATTTTGCAGACTTGATACTCTATGAGTAAACTTAAAAACCATAACAGATAATTTCAGGTTTGTATTTGCTCATATCGTCACGAGTTTGAGCCATTTTGGGTGGACTGTATTGGGTTATGGAAGTCTTTGTTGTTTTTGATGAGTTATATTAAGTCGTTCATCTGCATTTCTGCTGTACTTTTGGGGTAATTTTGACAGTCCATCATGCAACTCATTAAGTTGGTTGCCTTTTTTTTTTTTTTTTTTTTTTTTTTTTCGTGAACTCACCTGCGTTTCACAATTTCTCTTATCTGGCTTCGATTTTAGTTTATCTACGTAACACTTCACAGTTCAAATTAGTTTAAGTATCAATATGCTCCTAGACATTACCTAGAAAATGATGTTTCTATCAGAGACTAACTCAACCAAGATCTGTTTTATACTCTCGTAGTTTCCGTGATCATGGAGCGGTTTTTTTTGTTTTACTAATGTTTGTGTCATCTTTCCATAAGAATATGGGCTAGGGAGTGACGCATCGACAGACGGGGATATCTACAGCTACGGAATACTGCTGCTTGAGCTCATGACTGGAAAGAAACCCACAGACAGTGTTTTCACAGACGGCTTGAACCTTCACCTTTATGCGGAGGCAGCTCTGCCTGATCAAGTGCTGCGTATTTTAGACCAAACTCTGCTTGAAAACGCTGAAGTTATTGTCGTCGAAGAAATTGTTGCTACTGTTGTGCAGGTTGGAGTCGCTTGCTCTAACCATGTGCCTGAAGATCGAATGAGGATAACTGAGGTTATAAGCAAGGTGCGAGCTGCTAGGGACAACCTTACCAATGCTCAACGTCATCGTGAATTCTATGGAGGTATATCTGTTTATGCATTTACAATATACGGAGTAACATTCATATGAAATTTTGTACTCCGTAAGATAAATTCTGATATTATGACTTAAATGTTGTAGGGGAATGAGGTGTAATGTTCTAAAACAAGTGCTGAGTGCTGACAAAAGCACATCACAAGCTTCGAGTTTGGATCATCCGACTCATATCAGACTCCTATAAGTCTTCTTTGGCTT
The DNA here is from genome assembly GCA_023091065.1 of Dianthus caryophyllus. NCBI lineage: Eukaryota > Viridiplantae > Streptophyta > Magnoliopsida > Caryophyllales > Caryophyllaceae > Dianthus > Dianthus caryophyllus. The sequence continues at coordinate 35,691,092 of CM041519.1, forward strand.
CTTTTTCATGGTTGTAACTTGTATGTAGTTGTGATATAAACTAGTTGCACTTCTTTTTATTGTGAAATAATCATCAGTCGATACAATATTCGATGTTGTTTTCACTTTCGATTATGTGGAAATATAGTACTTCCTCCATTCCGTTTGATTCTATACGTTTGACCAAAACACGGTAATTAAGGTAGAAGAAAATCAAGTGGGGTAGATAATGGAATTACTTAAATACCCCTACTTTATTGTTTGCAAGTGGGTTGAGTGGGTATTAATGAAGAGTATATTGGTCTTTTAATTTAATAAAGTAGAGACTAAAATAGAAATGTATAGAATTAATTGAAATTTCCGAAAAAGGAATATGTATAGAATCAAATGGAATGGAGGAAGTATATGTATTAACGATGGAGTAAGACTACATATATTCAACCTTGTGGTGGCTCTTAAAACGATGGGGTGATGACGTAACCTCGTTGTAGTTGTGATTTGACAAACAAAAATTCTCCTGGAAACGGATCATGACCACCTTTTCCAATCTTCTTTTCTCGTTAATATAGTTCTCTGTATATGTTTGGTCATTTTGCCCATTATAGGTCAATATAAACAAAAATCAAATATTACAATCCTGCCCAATATTTCAAAATTTAGACAAAAGGTATCATGAACTATTAAAATAAGTAAAATTGTTATTCAAAAGTATTAATTTAAGACGGTCGTTTTTTTAAATTACTTTTTTTCCACCCATGTTTTGGTGTATGGTGATTAATATTATTGAGTATTTAGTGACACGTGTTTAACATCTAAAAGAAAAACGTTTGTCACAAAGAGTTACTCCGTATACAAGATTTTATGGACTAAATTCTTCGGTCTTACAATAATTTACCGTAAACAGGGTAAAACTCGCAATGAAAAAGTAATTACACAATTGAATAGCCGTAAAAAGTTAAAGTGAAAGTAATTTGGGCCGAAATTATTTAGATTTTAAAACTAGGTGGAAGTATCATACGTATTGGTAACAGACATAATAAAATTAGGGTTTTGTGGGTAACATTTGGGGAATTTTCTGGGTAAAAAAGTAGGAAATACAGAGTAAAAGATGAAGTAAGAAGATTGTCACATAATGTAAGAGATTAATGAGTGGAACTGGAAATCTCCATGAAAATCTAATTGATTTGTAAATAGAGTATTGGGTGAAAGGCAGCTCTACCTGATCAAGTGATGCGTATTTTAGACCAAACTCTTTTTGGAGACGATGAAGTCATGGTCGTCAAAGAAATTGTTGCTTCTGTTATGCAGGTTGGAGTTGCTTGTTCCAACCATGTGCCTGAAGATCGAATGAGGATTACATTTTATGGAGGTATATCTATTTATGCATTTCCAATATATGGTGTATTTTATTTATTATAGATAAATGTAACATCTTTTCACTATCTAGACTTAAAAGTATCACGAACTATCAAAATGGTTACTCGATAGAATTAGTTGAATACGTATGTGCATAGAATTCATAGTATTTTAGGACATGTAAAGTTTAAACTTGAGACGGTAGGTGATCAAATTTTTATGTGAGGCATAAGAATATTATGAGAAGGGTCATTTATGAGTTCTTTGGAGTCAACATGAGATGTTTTACGTAATTGCTCAACTGTACCCGACTTTTACTCAGTTGTACCCTTTTTACCTATTAAATTTCCATCCACTACCCTTGTAGCACCCAACTTTCTCTCTTTTTCACCAAATTGAAACTTAACAAAAGTTAATTCAAAATTACTCAAATTGTTCTTGAATTCTTCAAAATTGTTATAGATTGAATATGAGTAACATTGAACTAATTTTATGTTATTTAAGTAATTAAATGTTAAGAATTAGGGTTCAAGTTTATTAATTTAATTAATTAAAATTTAAGAATTAGGGTTTGAAGTTGATGTTTTTTGGTGGTGGCCGGAGAGAGGGGGAAGGAGGTTGGGCGGCCGGGAGAGGGGCGGTGCGGGATGGGGCGACGAACAGGTGGAGAGGGCGTCGGTGCCGGCGACAATTCAAGTTGTGCTTTTTTTTTTTTTTTTTTCTTTTTAGATTTTCATTTTTTAAACAATAATACTCCATAGTTGTTATAATTGTTGTTGTTGATGTCAATATTTATCAATTCTAATTATTTCTTTTCTTTTTTTTGTTGTATTTAAATTTTTTTGGTAATTTTGAAGGTATTTTTATGGTGGTTCTTGGTTCTTGGTTTTGAATAACAAAGGGAGAATAAGAAAGAGAGAAGAAGAAAGGTGAAATTGTGAGATGAAATGACAAGGGTAAGATGGTAAATTTTGGGTACAAGTGAGTAAAATTCGGGTACAGTTGAGCAATACCCATGTTTTATAGGAGATCTAAGTCACTAATTGAGGACACACGATATGGATATGGTTATCGTCGTGACTTTGGTCATATTACGAGAGGTTGTAGTTACGAGCTGCTACAATACATTTAGGGAATGTGAGTGATATTGTCGAAGATTTAATGGAGTCTTGGGTGTTAGATATGGTTATATATTTGAAGCTTAAAGAAAACACTTTTGCAAGTTCGTACGTACGTGAGAGAGATCGATGTACTAAACGGCTTACTAATTACGGAGTACTTCATGGACGATAAATGTGTGGTAATTATTAGAAAATTGTACGTCAACATGAGATGTTTTATAGGAGATCTAAGTCACTAATTGAGGAGACACGACATGGATATGGTTATCGTCGTGATTTTGGTCATATTACGAGAGGTTGTAGTTACGAGGTGCTACGATACATTTAGGGAATGTGAGTGATATTGTCGAAGATTTAATGGAGTCTTGGGTGTTAGATATGGTTATATATTTGATGCTTAAAGAAAACACTTTTGCAAGTTCGTACGTACGTGAGAGAGATCGATGTACTAAATGGCTTACTAATTACGGAGTACTTCATGGACGATAAATGTGTGGTAATTATGAGAAAATTGTACGTCATAGTTTGGACCTCGACTGGAGTGTGTGGGGAGGTAACGCCTTCCAAAGGAGGTTTCGGAAATGTCATTAACCGATTTTAATACTCCGTAGTTGCTTGTGGGAAAAACCAAATTGGAAAGTTGTTTAATCAAGTCATTACGCAATAGTTGTTTTCATGTCTAAGTGCTCAATGCTTGACTAATCTCAACTTATTTGTAAGCCAAACTTTTCATGTCTATGTGTTGAGGCACCTCAAACTTGACCATAACACACTTAGTGGAAAAATTCTGAGAAATCTATGTACTAACATACTTAGTGGGATACTAATTAATGGAAAAAAATTCGACGTTGAGGGTGATTTTGAAGCAAAAGTGTCTTAAAAGAGTTATGTTATTAAAATAACATATAAGAGGGTTATTTTGAAAAAAAAAAAAAAAAGTGTTATAAAAGAAGGTTATATTTAATTTACCCTAAATTTAATACTCCGTATGAGTTGATATACTAGATAGCAAGGCCTTCCGAAGGAGGCTTCGGAAAAGTTATTAATCAATAATAGCAAATATTGTGTATTAAATTAGATGTTTTCTTAGATTAGTGTGGGTGATTTAATAATAGCAAATAATACTAGTTGGGTACTGATGACTCCTGGTTTGTTCTTTGACTATTAACAGTACTGATGTCGTTGTAAGTCGTTTAATCAAAGGAATTAATCATATCTTTCAATCAATATTAACAGTACTGATGTCGTTGCAAGTAGTTTAATCAAGTCAATGCAATCTTCTTGACTAGTCTCAACTTATTTTGTAAATCAATTTCATCAGTTCAATTTCACCAAACAGAAATAACAACTAAAATGGAACCATCAAAAACAAAACCGCTCTTCTTCCCCTATATGTACCTGCAACCCATTTCACTTTTCCTCGCCGTGTTGGTGCAACAAATTACAATCACAACTGCCATAAAACAACAAACAGATACGTTCACTCTTTTGCGCATCAAGACTGACCTACTCGGTAGTTCTGGTCATGATGTTTTGAGCTCGTGGAACGGCTCACTTCATCATTGTTCCTGGGAGGGTATTACTTGTGAACGTGGAAGTGATAGAGTGAGTGTGTTAAACTTGAGTTCAAAAGGCTTACAAGGTACTATATCTCCCTTCTTCGGAAACTTGACCTTTCTAAATACTATTTGGCTTTCCAATAACTTTCTGAAAGGCAAAATCCCAAATGAGTTGGGTCATTTAGCTAGGCTCACGAAGCTCTACCTTTCCAATAACAGACTTAGCGGAGAAATTCCGAGAAATTTATCTGCTTGTACCAACCTTGAATATCTCATCATAGGTTCCAATAAGCTAGAGGGGAATTTGCCTTTGGAGTTCAAATCACTGTCAAATCTCCACTATTTAGGGGTTAAGAAGAATTCCCTTACTGGCCCAGTTTTTAACGTCATAGCAAACCTTACCTCGTTAAGAGGAGTTGATTGCGACTTCAATTCATTTACTGGTACTATTCCCGATAGTATCGGGAACATGCTAAACTTGAATGACTTAGTAATTTGGATGAATCAATTTTCAGGAGATGTTCCTCACGCCCTTTACAATGTTTCCTCCTCCGAATTTAGATTTAACTAACAACCAGTTTCATGGACAAATCCCAATAGACATTGGCCTAAAACTTCCTCGGATTTCATACTTCAGCCTTGCCGGGAACAAATTTTCAGGGTCGATTCCTGACACAATATCGAATCTGACCAGTGTCAACGAACTTGAACTAGATGATAATAATTTCACAGGGAGAGTGCCACGTCATCTGGGGTATCTCCAGAATCTGACTGACTTATTTTTTTTACTACAATTCCCTAGCTGATGACATAAAGTTTATTAGTTCACTAGTAAATTGTACCAAACTGACACGCCTGCAGTTGTCAGGAAATCATTTCACAGGAATTTTACCTCCTGATGTTGCGAATCTATCTATTGCTTTAGTGGGGCTATATATGGAAGAAAATCTGATAACAGGAACAATTCCGACAGGTATATCCAACCTTATAAACCTCGAGTTAACAAAACACAAATTTTGTAATCTGCAAACACAAATTTTGTAATCTGCAAAATTAATTAACAAAACACAAAATAAATGCGAACAAAACAATAATTTTATTAATTTGAATTTGGGTTACAATTTCATGTATCCACTGATTCGATTTCCACACTAGTTCTTGAATTCGACTTGACTTCGAAAGAGGGTCTTGAAAGACTTGGTTCTCCTTCTTCTGTCTTCTGTCTTCTTTTCCTTTAAAACTTGACTGCACTTGAATGTTTGACGTCGGATTTTAAAGAATGAGTTTTCTCTTTTAATTGTGAGAATTAAAAGAGTTTTGATTTCTCTTTTTAAAAAGAGGGTTTTGGAGTTTATCTTTAAGAGGTTTTGAGTTTAAGAGAATTTTGTTTTCAGAAAGTTTTGTGTTTCTGTTTTGCAAGTGATTTTCTGATTTATGACACTCTAACCCCTTCAAATGAGTGAGGAGAAGTATATTTATAGGAAAAATGTGGGCTTTGTAGGCTTGGGCTTATGAACTTGTGTTTTATTTATTTTGGCTCGAGAAATGACCCATTAAAATGGTGCTCCATTTATCGTTATTAAAATGGTCGGGTTTGACTTTGACCAAAAATAAATAATTTATATCATAGACATTTTTTTATGTCTACACAAGTACTTTTTCCTCCAATAAGTGTGATCAATTCGAATTCTTCAGCTAGTTTGTTAATTGTTTTGGATGAGATCAATTCGAATTCCTGTCGAGTTAAGTTGTACTTTTTTTTTACAAAGATTTGAGTCGTACTTTCGGGGAACTTTTGGCAGTCCATTAGGTAAGTTAGCGTTCTTTGTTCTAGATTACAATGGAGCAAACCAAAAGAAACTCAGTTGGTTGGTCGCATTTTTTTTTTTTTTTGGGTGAAGAGTCGGCTTGATGCAGTTTTGACCCAAATTATGTTATATGCGAATAATTTCTCGGCTAAAATGAGAGAGACAATGTTGTTATTGACCTAATGTTGGGAGTATAGTGGTATGAGTCTGATACAACCTGCGTTTGACAATTTCTCTTATCTGGCTTCAATTTTAGTTTATCGACGTAAAACTTCACAGTATAAAAATGTAATCATCTTTTTTATTTTAGGGTCTGTCCAAATTAGTTTAAGCGTCAATATGCTGCTAGACATCACGTCATCACTTAAGCTGATGGTTGATTGGTTGGAGGCCTAAGATTGGGTTTATACTCTTAACAGTTTCAGCAGTCACTGTGCGTTTTGTGACTAATGTTTGTGTCGTTTTGCCATAAGAATATGGCCTTGGGAGTGATGCATCGACAAACGGCGATATTTACAGCTACGGAATACTGCTGCTTGAGCTCATGACTGGAAAGAAACCCACAGACAGTATTTTCACTGACGGCTTGAACCTTCACCTTTACGCGGAGGCAGCTCTACCTGATCAAGTGCTTCATATTTTAGACCAAACTCTGCTTGAAAATGCTCAAGTTACTATCGTCAAAGAAATTGTTGCTACTGTTGTGCAGGTTGGAGTCGTCTGCTCCAACCATGTGCCGGAAGATCGAATGAGGATAACCGAGGTTATAAGCAAGTTGCGAGCTGCTAGGAACAACCTAATCAATGCTGAACATCGTCGCAATTTCTATGGAGGTAGACTACAACTACTTTTTCATCCATTTTTCTTTCTGCTTTTAATTTTCATTAGCTTTGACATAGGAGTATATCTCTGTTATTCATGCAATTACAATAAAACATTTAGATGATATTTTGTAAGATAATTTTTGATTTTATGACTTGAATATTGCAGGAGAATGAGGTCTAATGTTCTTCTGAAACAAGAGTTGACAAAAGTCATCTTTGGTTTCTTTTTCCTGGTTGTGATATATTTGTCACTCGATACAATTGTTCGATGCTATTCACATATTCAATTATGTGGAAATATAGTCTATGAACCATATTCGACCTTACGGAAGAAAGTAAAACGATGGGGTAACGATGTAACGTTGTTGTAGTCATTATAAACAAACGTGTGATTATATTACTTGCAAGTGTAACCGTTAGACATAAATCGCTAAAAGGAATTGAAGATGGTCGAAATTCAAATCCTCCAGTGCTCGAGTGCCTTGAGAAATGTTTTGGACCTTTTTTATCCAATTTTTTTCTAATCTTTTCCTGTATTCAGGTGTCAAAAAAACACTCTGAATATGTTTGGTCACTTACATTTGCCAATCAAATCAATATAAACAAAAGGGTATACATAACTAATCGTCGGTTTCTAAGGAAAAAGTTGGCGTGAAGACTGAAACAAATTATTCTCGGACCTCGATTCTTAGTCCTTAGATTTTCCTCCTTAATGGTTAGTGTTTCTGATTAGATTTAATATGATCCACAACAAATGTGTTTCTGCTTCTTTAGTTGTCGGCAATTAGAATTGCAAGTGAACTTGTACGACATTTGGGCATTTGAAGTAGCAAGCACGCAACAGTTTATCCAGGTCGTTTAGGTTTCATATGCTCTTTTCCAAGTGACTCATCATTCGCTTACCACGGTCTTGACAGTGCTGAAGAGAGCTTCTAGTCTGATACGCATAACTATTAGCTAAGCTAGCTATAATTGTGGTACGACTTTTCGACTGTAACACGTTGATTGCTTGTTGCTGCAAGCCTAGTGACGTTCATTATTTGGGGCATCAGTGTTGTGTTAAGCCTGTTAACTAGACTGATTCATAGTAGTGTAATTTTCGGGCGACTGATTCATAATATTAAATTAGATATCTGCCACTGCGGTGGTATCAGCTTTTATGTACGGTTAAAGTTGCTTCAAAGTGTACTAATTATTTCATTGTCAGCTGACAACTTATAGAGTTATTAGAAAACCCTCGACAATATCGGATATTCATCCCGGTTTACAAACCATCTAACAGCAGACTTGTAAACAAGTTTAAAAACTGCGGCTCATGATCCATAGACCGGAGAATACCGTCCTATATTTGAGAATTTGCCAGAACTACTTTATTTATAAGAGTTAAAATGGATCTATGTTGCTCATATAATTATGTTTCAGTTGCTTGCTTGCTTGAATTGAAAATTTCGATTTCCGGCACTTTGTTAGGAGAAGTGTTGTTGGAAATACCAAAGTTCGAAAAAGCACTCGTCTTAAACAAATTATTCAGACCAAAATGCTCTTTGAAGAACGATGTTAAAATAAGGTGAGAGCATTATTTTTGTAATTTTCTGTACTTAATAGATTGATACTGATGTAAATAGAACTAATAATTTGTTAAGACCAAATAAGCTCAAATTAGAGAAGTTACACGATCTAATTCTACACGACGGTTATTTTGCTGATTTTGGTCAAATTACGGGGAATTGCCCAAGCTAAACAAGTAGCGACATCATGGTACTCATGAATTGCGACGACAATAGTATATTTCTAATCAGCAACATGTTTTGTAAATGAGTCCTCTTATCGTGGTAAATATCGAAGATCTTATGAAGTTTTGAGTGAGTGGACACAGCAATTTTTGATATTCATAGCCTCATATCATAGGTGAAAGGGAAAGTAAATCGGACGTTATATTTTGGACATCGACTGTAGTGTGTGGGAGGTAATGCTCTCCGAACCAGGTCATCAATCGATGTTAACAGTAGGTTGTGCTAAAAACCAAAGTTGCAAGTCGTTTAATCAAGTCAATGCACTGAAAATTTTTGTGGATATGAGCCATGTTTTTTTTTTTTTTTTTTTTTTTTTTGATGACAAGGGGTTGAGTCCCCCCGGGCACATGCATTCCCGCACCACCACATGTACCATGTAAGCCACCCCCAATGGGGGCTGCGGTGGCCAAGTGGGGAAATTGGTTCCAGGTGGGATTTGAGCCTGGGACCTCACACAATTTGTTGCACCTTCCAGATTAACCCAAATTCCACCTGGACAACCACCACTTGGTTTGGATATGAGCCATGTTATACACATTTGTTACTTTCATGTGTTACTGCTCAATCCTCTTGATTAGTCTCAACTTATTTTGTACGCTCGGCTTTTTTTGGTACTTTGTTTGAAAAGTAAGACTATTCTCTTCTCTTTGTTACCTTGAGTATTCTCTATTGAGTAGCATATATATCTTGTTTCTTCACTTCAATTTCAGCAAAACATAAATAAGAACAACAAAATGAAACCATCAAAAACAAAAACACTCTCCTTCCCATACATGTATCTGCAAGCCCTTTTACTTTTCCTAGCTATGTTGGTGCTACAACTTACAACCACATCTGCGTGCCATCGAAAACCAGACAGATGCGTTCACACTTTTGCGCATCAAGAATGATCTACTCGGTAGTTCTGATCACGATGTTTTGAGCTCTTGGAATGGCTCACTTCATCATTGTACTTGGGATGGTATTACTTGTAAACGCGGAAGTGATAGAGTAAGTGCGTTAAACTTGAGTGAAAAAGGCTTACAAGGTACTATTTCTCCCTTCATCGGAAACTTGACCTTCCTCACTCAAATTTTGATGTACAATAACACTCTGAAAGGCAAAATCCCGAATGAGTTGGGTCGTTTAGCTATGCTCACAGAGCTTCACCTTGGCAGTAATACACTTAGTGGAGAAATTCCAAGAAATTTATCTGCTTGTATCAACCTGGAAATTCTCAACATAGGTAACAATAAGCTAGAGGGGAATTTGCCTTTGGAGTTTAAGTCACTGTCAAAACTCAATTATCTAAATACAAATATTAATTTACTCACTGGCCCAATTTTTGACGTTATAGCAAACCTTACCTCTATGGCAGCTACAATGCAATTACAGGTACTATTCCTGATAATATCGGGAAGATGAGAAACCTTAGTGTCTTATCACTTGGGGAGAATAAACTTTCAGGAGTAGTTCCCTCTTCCCTTTACAATCTTTCCTCCCTCCAGATATTAGAGTTAGGTTACAATAACCAACTTCATGGACAAATCCCAACCGACATAGGCCTCAAACTTCCTCTTATTTGGTTCAGCCTTGCCGATAACAATTTTTCGGGTTCAATTCCCAACTCCCTTTCAAATATGACCAGACTCAAGATTCTTGAACTACATTCTAATAATTTCACAGGAAGAGTGCCGCTTCATTTGGGGTATTTGATGAATCTGACTATGTTAATGTTAGGTGGCAACAATCTAGTTGATGACATAAACTTTATTAGTTCCCTTGTAAATTGTACCCAACTGACAAAACTGAACGTGTGGGGAAACGATTTCACAGGAATCTTACCTGCTGCTATTGTCAATCTATCCACCACTTTAGAAAGGCTACTAATTGGAGTAAATCCAATAATAGGAACAATTCCAACTGGTATATCTAATCTTATAAACCTCGAGGAGTTAGTAATGGATAGTTGTGAATTTACTGGACAAATTCCCTATGAATTCGGAAAGCTTAGAAACCTGGAAAAAATATTTTTGAGCTCCAATAAGCTGACCGGAACAATTCCAAGCTCTCTGGGAAACATGACACGCCTAAGCGTTCTGCACTTAGATAATAACCAATTGCAGGGGAAAATACCTGTTAGCTTGAGAATTACCGCCCTTTTACTGCATTGCCAAACTTTTTTTCGTTTACTTTCATGCGCATAAGTCATAGTTTAGGCTCGTTTTTGTCGTTTTCGCTCGTTTCCCGTCTTTTCGCTTTGAATTTCCGCTTTTGGACGAGGTACTGCTCTATATTGGTTGTATGCAGGTACTCGGAAGCACACACGACGAATTAGAGCAAAAGAAGCAAGGAGGAATCGAAAAGGAAGCAAGAATATCAAGTTTGGAGAGCAAGTGGGCGACACAGCATCAGTAGGGACGACAGGTCGCCCACAGGGCGAGATGTCGCCCACAGGGCGAGATGTCGCCCACCGGGCGAGTCAGGCCGCCAGATCACCTTCATGTCGCCCAGTTTGGCCCTGTTTCACGCGACTTATTTTGGCTTTATTTTGGAGCGACTATATATATACTCTAAACCCTCATTTTTCATTCCTAAGTAATTTCTAAGTAATAAAAAGTCATTTTAGAGGAGATTATTTAGGGTTTTCATGGTTTTCTTCTTCCTCAAGTTGTAATTTGGGTTAATTGTTCATCAAATTCTTCTATTATTATTCTAATTTCTTCATCTAAAATTAAGGGTACAATTTCTCTTCTCTTTCTATTTTAGTTGTTATTTAGTTTGAATGTTGGTAGTTGAATGTTTGTAGTTTGATTAATTTGTTGGATGTTTATTATTATTATATAATTCTCTTGATTTAAGTTTAGATTTATATTTCTAGTTGTTATCTCTCTCTTTAATTGCAATTTACTCATCAAAGATTGAAACTTTGAGTATGAGCTTTGCTTGGATGATGAGTATTTGCTTGATTATTGTCGATTTTGGTATGATTAGTGAGTAGTCTCTTAACTAGGGGTCGATTACATTCTCCATGTTGAACTTTTGTGATTAATCTTGCGAAACATTGTGATTGTGGAATGTGGGTTCATCGAGGGGGTGATTTTCATGGTTAGTTCGGGAGTTGTGACGATATTTCCGACAACCCTTGACCGTCAATGGGAATTGGCTAGGTTTAGGATGACTTACACACCGACTAATGGGCTTTTGGGTTAAACTCGGGAGAGGAAACACAATAGAGCACTTCTTGATGATCTTGACCATGGGAATGAAGGAGAGGACGATTCATTATTTATTTGCCGTTCTTAATGCCTTGGATTGGATGAAAATTACCATGGGAGTGGGGATTTGGTCGAGTCCAAGAGTCTTATTTCAAACTCGGGAGGGGAGTCTTAAGTGAAATAGAGGCATGTCCACCCTTGTTCCACGATTATAATGTACAAGCGAGACGAAATCACATTAGCGAGACTATAAGGACGATCAATCGATCCCTAGGCCTTTCTTTATTGAACTATCTCCGTTTTATTTCTCTAGTTAGCTTTTGTAGTTGATTGTAGTAGTTTGTTAGTTTTGGTAGAACCGTTTAGTAGATTTAATATCATCATTTCCATCGGTCTAGATAAACGTATAAACGAATACACTCATAACCATCTTACTCCCTTGGATCGACCCTCTCAACGCTACAACGACCACGTATACTTGCGTGAGAGGTTATTATTTAAAACCGTAACAATACCCTTAAGCTTGAGCGCCTGTGAAAACATTTTGGATGTGGATCTTTCCAACAACCACCTCACAGGAGCTTTGCCCAGAGGGCTTTTTACGGGGCCTGCTAAATTCATTTGGATAGATTTTGCGGGTAATCATTTAGAAGGGTCCATACCTATAGATATCGAGCAACAAAATCTGGTAGAATTTGACGTGTCTAAAAATAACTTGACGGGGTTACTTCCAATGGGGCTTAGTAAGTGCCCTTCTCTTGAGCTCTTAAATGTGTACAATAATATGTTGCATGGAAATATTCCTCCGTCATTCAGCTCTTTGCTCAGCCTTACGTCCGTTGACCTTTCACAAAATAATTTTTCTGGCAGAATTCCAAACTACTTCGACAGATTACCTTTGGTTTATTTAAACCTGTCCATCAACAATTTTGAGGGCAATGTTCCGACAACGGGTGTTTATGCAAATATAAGTGTAGTTTCACTTTCTGGAAACAGTAGGCTATGCGGAGGAATTCCTGAGCTGCACTTACCAAAATGCATCCCCCAGACGGAACCAAAGAAGAGACGTAGAATGTCACGTGCTCTTCTGTTGATAGTTCCTATAATATGTTCATTTGTTGGAGTGGTGATTTTGACAACAGTATTGTACATAACCTGTCTCAGAAAGAAAAAGAGATCGGTTTCGTCGGGTTTAGAACTGATGGAAGGAACGGAAGCTTTCTTAAAAGTATCCTATAACACACTGTTCAAAGTGACTGACGGTTTCTCTTTGGAGAACCTCCTTGGAATGGGTAATTTTGGCTCTGTGTATAAGGGGACACTGGCGGGAAAGATGGTTGCCGTGAAAGTTTTCAACTTGCTACAACGGGGTGGATCAAAGAGTTTCCTAGCGGAGTGCAACGCCTTAAAAAATATCCGCCATAGAAATTTGTTAGGAATAATAACAGCTTGTTCCAGTATTGATTCACGGAGAACTGATTTCAAGGCTCTAGTTTACGATTTTATGCCTAATGGAAGTCTTGAAAGATGGCTATCTGGACCCGGAAACCTTAGCCTTCTCCAACGAGTTGATGTTGCAGTCGACGTGGCTCATGCAATCAACTATCTTCACCATGAGTGCGAAATTTCAGTTGTACACTGTGATTTGATACCAAGTAACATACTGTTAGACAATGACATGGTTGCTCGTGTTGGTGATTTTGGACTTGCCAAGTTCCTTGCTCAACCTGAAAACCCAAAGTAGTACAATAGGATTTCGAGGAACTGTTGGCTATGTTGCTCCAGGTAAATGTAGGCAATTGCTTTAGTTCGTCAACCTATGTATTTGTTTTTTTTTTTTTGTTTTCTTTTTTTTGCAAACTTGACAGTTTATGAGTAGACTTGATAAACATAACAGATCAAATCAGGTTTGTGTTTGCTCTCGGGTCATTAGGAGCTTGAGGCATTTTGGGTAGGTGCAATGTATCGGGTTTTTGAAAGTCAATTTTGTTTCTGGTTGGTGGAAGTCATTTTTGTTTCTACTGAGTTACATTTATTCCTTCATCTGCATTTTCCAGCTACTTTGTTTTGGATGAGGTCAATTCGGGTTTTAATCGAATTATGCTGGTAGACGTTACCTATAAAATTATATATTTCTGCAGACATTGCAAGTTTTGTGACTAATGTTTGTGTCATCTTTCCATAAGAATATGGCCTAGGGTGTGACGCATCAAGAGACGGCGATATCTACAGCTACTGAATATTGTTGCTTGAGCTCATGACTGGAAAGAAACCCACCGACAGTATTTTCACGGATGGGTTGAACCTTCATCTTTACGCAGAGGCAGCTCTACCTGATCAAGTGCTGCGTATTTTAGACCAAACTCTTCTTGGAGATGATGAAGTCATGGTCATCGAAGAAATTGTTGCTTCTGTTATGCAGGTTGGAGTTGCCTGTTCCAACCATGTGCCTAAAGATCGAATGAGGATTGCTGAGGTTATAAGCAAGTTGCGAACTGCTAGGAACAACCTCATCAATGCTCAACGCCTTCGTGAAATTAATGGAGGTATATCTGTTTATGCATTTCCAATATATGGTGTATTTATTATAGATAAATGTAACATCTTTTCACTATCTAGACTTAAAAGTATCACGAATTATCAAAATGGTTACTCGATAGAATTAGTTTTAAACTGTAAAAATGATGACGGTAATAAATGGCTATGGCCCAATGAGTTTGAAGTGCCAGTACAAGAATTATATTGTCGATAAAGTATTACGGAGTATTTATTAATAAGTGATTTTATTACAAGCTTGTAGTTGGCTGTCTCATCTCTATTTTCTTTACAATCTAACATATAGAGTACAATATTTTGAGTTTTTTCGCAAGATGTTATGCTTATAAATCAATTTTTATAAGGGTGGAATACTATAAATATGTTTTAATGAGGGTAAGCAGCCATGATTAAACTAGGAGTTTCTGGGTAAAATTTGGGGATTTTTCTGGAAGAATCCTACAAGAATTTAAGTGAGTAATGAAAAGAACTGCAAATCGGAAGCAATTTCCTGCTCTGATTCCATGAAAAGAACTCAAAATGAAGATTGTTGATCTAATTGATTTGTAGACAGAGTATTGCTGAAATGAGTTTCTGCATTGAAATGAATGAATAATGTCGTACATACACACGCATATGTTGCTGAAATTGGTAACAAGTTTCACATATGTTGCTGAAATTGGTGACAAGTTTCACATTTGTTGAAACGATGTAGACAGAGACTGCAAAAACAGCTCCTAAATTCGATATAAGAAACGATGTGTGAGCAATAAATTGACAGAAACGGCATTCTTATAAGAGACGCTTTCTGCAGAGTTTCATAATTTGTAAGCCATAAGCCACAACAATGGATCAATCATGACCGTGTTGTTGGTGGTTTTCTGATGTGTGAAGCTTGTGGTTGTATTTTAGCAGCACGATGCGTTGAAGCTAGGATTTGTAAGCCAAACTTTTCATGTCTTAGTTCTCAGGGACCTCAAACTTGACAATAACACACTTAGCGGAAATCTATGTACTAACATACTTAGTGGGATACAAATTAAGCTCAATTACAGAATCTTATTTTACGCTACATGGTTGCTGTCGCCATTTTGCTCACGTTATTAGGGACTGTCCAAAGCTAAAGAAGACGCGACAACATGGTACTTATGAGAAAACCGACATCATAGTTTGGACCTCGACTTGAGTATGCAGGTGCTAGCTTATGTCCTTAAATTTAATACGAGTTGATATACTAGATAGCAAGGCCTTCCGAAAAGTTATTAATCAATATTAACAGTTTCTTGTCCTAAAAACCAAAGTTGCAAGTCGTTTAATCAAGTCAATTTAATGTGAAATTTTGTGGATTTGAGCCATTTGTACGACACCTGTTGTTTTCATGTGTTTGTGCTCAATCCTCTAGACTAGTCTCAACTTAATGAACAAACCATACCCGATGATGAAGCAGTTCGGATTTGAGTTGAGTCGAAGTTAAATTATTCAGACCGAGATGTCTCCTATATATACGCAGTTTTCATCTGTATATGTGCGAAACACCAACAGTACGTGGCTGTTCATGATATCGAATTTCATCTGTATAACCTCGGTGAAGATCAATTTTAAGATGAGGTATGACACTTATGAGCATTAATTTTTTTCATTTTCAATTTTTCAAGTAGTTGGATACTAACGTAAATAAAACTTGAAAAAAATAAGCACAAAATAAGATCTTATGGAGTCTTGAGTGTACACGGCCATTCTAGGAGTTCATAGCCTTATAGATGATAAATTTGTGGTAATCCTGAAAAAATGGGACGTCGTATTTTGGACGTCGACTGTAGTGTGTGGGAGGTAATGCCCTCCGAAGTAGGTTTCGAAAAACTCATCAATCGATGTTAACAGTAGCTTGCTTTTACTAAAAACCAAAGCGGAAAGTCGTTTAATCGTCAATGCAATGTGAATTTTTGTGGATATGAGCCCATGTTGTACACATATGTTGCTTTCATGTCTTAGTACTCAACCCTCTTGACCGACTTATTTCGTACGCGAGAGTGATACCTTTTTTGTACTTGTTTTTGGAAAGTACGACTGTTCTCTTCTCTTTTTCACCTTGAGTATTCCGAATCTTTTGGTAAAATAGTGTTGGAAAAAAAAATATTAGCGTATTGGGAGGTTTTAAAAGTAATTAGAGAAATAGGATCCAAGTAGGATTGGATTATTGCCGACCACAAAACGCCTTTTCATGTGGCGTTTTCCAGTAAAAAGTGAATTGTAATATGTTTAATAGAAGTGAAAATCGAGTTATTTATTTACATCAAACTCGACGTCAGCCTTTTTTGTCAATTAATTACAGGGTATGTTTCTAGTTAATTTCAATAGCTTTGTTGTTAGAAGAGAAAAAGACAAATTTGTAACAAACTCGTAACTAGCTCTTACGAAGTATTCCGTAATAAACTTTTGCGAGTTCTTTTTTAGAAATACCTAAGGACACTTCATTACGGCTAAAGACATTTGTTTTCGCAAAATTCTTCGTACTCTTTTCATTTTAAAGCTTTGTTAGCGGCTAACGACATATCTGCTCCTCCAAATACAAATTTACAAATGACTGGAGGAGATGAAGCTTTGTCAGTGGAGTGCTTATAAACTCCATTACGCACACTCAAATTATCAGAAATTGGGCGTCATAGTTTGGACCTCGACTGAAAGTATGTGGGAGGTAACGATTTCGAATGAGGTTTTGGAAAGGTCAAAGGTTATTAATCAATATGAAATTTGTGGATATGAACCATGTTACTTGTACGCATCTGTTCGTTTTCATGATGTCTTTCATCTCAATCAATATATATATATATAAATAAAAGTAGGTTCAAATAATTTTAAGCCTTTTTCTGAAACTCTAATACTGTGAAACTTCAACTCAACGCTCACAAAACTGTAACGCTAATACATTTTTTTTTTAATTTGATCTTATGGCTACAAATGCGCCTTTGTATCTTTTTTGTAACCATCGTCACAACAATTTTTCATATATATAGTCATAAAAAATGTGTTTTTTTTTTATTTTTGTTGCAATAACTACGCTTTTTGTTACCACGAACAAGCAGTATTGTTACTGCTATAAATTAGTTAGTAAAACTTTTAAAGTCAAAATATATACTCTGTATATTCTACCACCAATATAAAAACACATTGCTTCCTTCACAAACCACCCTTCATTTCAGAGTTATGTTTTAACAATTTCAATACCTATTGGAGATGATGTAAAGCGTCTGGAAAATAAAATTGTAATTAAATTTCTCACCTAAATTTTTGTTGTATATCTCAACGAGGGATCTTGTGTTTTTTCGACCTTGTTTAGGGGCAGGAATTCCCATCTCCGGAACGACTTCAACCTGCGCACCAGATTTTTTCTTAACTTTTACCGGTTTCGGCAAAAGGTATACACAATGATAAATTTTGAGGGAAATTTCAATGGTAAAGAAGAAAATTTTACAATTAGGGTTTTAACTTTTAAAGGAAGAAGAACATATTTTATATTTTACACTAGGGATATTCTATATGGTACTCCCGTATTTATTCGAATTCTACATGGTACTCTTAGTTTTTAGAAAGGGTGTTGATCAACTGTACCCGACTTTTTCTCAATTGTACCCTTTTTTGTCATTTGTTTTCCATCCCCTACCCTTGGCTGTATTTTTTTTTTCTCTCTTTTCCTTCAACCCAAAAAACTCTAAAACAATCTTAAATCAACCAATTTGTTTTTCAATTAATTCAATTACTCATACGATTAATTCAATTCTTAATATATGGATCCTTGTGACGATATATTTCAAGTAATTTACTTTTTTTTTCCATTAATTTAATTTGTTCTCATTAGATTGGTTTATGTTTGTTTGTTTTTGTTTTTGTTTTCGTTTTTTATTTTTATTTTTTAATGGATTATATGTGGTGGTAGAGGGGTCGGCGGGTTGGGGTGGGGGTGGCTGTGGCGGCGGCGGCCGTGGTGGGTGTGGGCTTGGCGGCAGGCGGTGGTTACTTGTTTTGGTTTATTTTTTTATTTTTTATTTTTTTTATGAATTAGGGTTTAGGGTGGTTGATGGTGGGGAAGAGGTCGGCGAGCGGCTGTGGTGGGGGTGGCTGCGGCGGCGGCCGTGGTGGGTGTGGGCTTGGCGGCAGGCGGTGGTGGCACTGGTGGTGGCTGCCTCTTGTTTTTTTTTTTGTTTTTTTTTTTTATAATAATAATAATAATAATAATTAAAAAAAAAGGAAAAAGGTGGACGGTGGGTGGTGGCTGGGTGGACGGTTGGTGGTGGCTGGGTGGCGGCAGGTCATGGTGGCTTGGGTGGTGGTCGGTCGGTTTAGTTGGTGGTGGTGGGTGGGTTGGTTTAGTTGGTGGCAGTGGGTTGGTCGTCGGTTCATTTGGTGGTGGTGGGTGGGCAGGCGACGACGGTGGACGGTGGGGTTGGTCGGTTTAGTGGGTGGTGGTGGGTGGGTAGGCAGGCGGTGGAGGGTGGGCAGGCGAGATAGGTGGTCGGTGGTGGTGGGAGAGGCGCTGGTGGGTGGTGGTTGGTGGTGGTTTAATAGAGGAGAGGGTTTAATGAGGATGAAGAGAGGAGAGAGAAGAGAGAAAAGTTAGGTTTACAAATATGTGAGGAAGGAAATGAAAAGGGCATTGATGTCTTTTTTGGGTACAACTGAGAAAAAGCCGGGTACAGTTGATCAATTACGTTTAGAAAATGTCAATGATACCCCCGAGCTTAACAAAATGTTTACAAAATACACAAATTACTAAAAATAAAGTTTTTTAAAAGGTCAAATTTGTGAAGGAAATATGTTTAAATTTGTGTAAAAGGTACTTACGTTAATGGCATGTCAAATTACTGTCATAAAATGAATAAAAAATGCAAAAATGAAATATTCAACAAAAGCGGATTAGACCTTTTTGGGTATTTTATGATATTTTCATTATACTCAAGGGTACCACTGATATCTTTGAAAAATGAGAGGTACCACGTAAAATTCGAGAAAACACGGAGGTATCCTGTAGAATATTCCTTTACAATATTTGGGAGAGAGATAGGCAGAAAGAATTTTGGGATTTTTTTTTAATAGAGATAATTTTGGGATGGGTTAAAATAGGAGAGAGAGAGTTAATTTAGAAAATTTAAAATTAAAAAGAGGTTATTGATTTTTCATATACGGATTTTACTCAAGTTATATACTTTTTTCATTATTTTTTTCAACCCTGCCCTTTTTTACTCCAAATATATACAAAATTCCCTCTTTCTAGTTTTCTAACTAATCTTAAATCAAATTTATTCAATTTTCTAACTTTTTATCATGAATTCCGATAATAAATTGAATGATTTAAGGCCAATGTTAAAATTGTACTCCGTAGTAATTTGTGGTTTTAGTGAAGTAAGGCTAGTATTGAAATTGTTACATGAACTCAAGTTACACGAACTCTGGTCATGTGGCTGTTAAAGCTGAACAAGAAACCGAGCAAAATTTGCAGAAAGTTCTAACCAAGAGTGATTAGAATGTGGACAAGGGAAAGGCTATTGTATCACAAGTTGATGTAGGAAAAAGTCCGCTAGCCAAGAAACCGGCCACCATAAACCACCCACCACTAACCCCAAACTGGCCGCCCCACCCACCTACACCGCCGCCGACATGACCCACGCTAGAACCGACCCATACCGCCGCCGGCAGTCACCTGTCGCCGCCGTAATCACTCCTTCACAAACCCTAATTATAAATTATACTCCCTCTGTTCTATTAAATTGTTTACAGTTTGACTTTTTTGTGAAGGAGATTTCAAAGAAGTGTAAACAAATGACTGAGACAGAGGGAGTACTTAAATTTAATAAAATTCAATAATTTAAACACAAAATGCCCGCAAGGGTGTGGTTTAGTTGTGAAAACATACGTGAAATTCCCATGGGTCTCAGGTTCAATTTCTTCCAAGAGCAATCTTGTGGGGAATGTTAGAAACTTGAGGCTATGCCTAATTAGATCACGAGTCTGTCGCCCTGGTAATAAGGGTGGCTAACCTGGCGTGTATGGTTTGCAGGCTATCATGCACGCTTGGTGGGTTTACCCAGTGCGCACCAAAGGTAGCGGCTGCGGGTTCTCCACGTTATCCAAAAAAAATAAAATTAAAACACATAATTAAAGTTAGAAAATTGAATAAATTTGATTTAAATTTGATTTCAAATTTAAACACATAATTAAAATTAAAATTAAGAGAAAATTACTGATTAGAGAACTAATAATTTGTTAAGACCAAATAAGCTCAAATTAGAGAAGTTACACGATCTAATTCTACACAACATATATGATTATTTTGCTGATTTTGGTCAAATTACGAGGAATTGCCCAAGCTAAAGAAGAAGCGACATCATGGTACTCATGAATTGCGACGACAATAGTATACTGCTAATCGGCAACATGTCTTGTAAATGAGTCATCTTATCGTGGTAAATATCGAAGATCTTATGAAGCTTTGAGTGAGTGGACAGAGCAATTCTTGATATTCATAGCCTCATATCATAGGTGAAAGGGAAAGTAAATCGGACGTCATATTTTCGACATCTGATGGTAGTGTGTGGGAGGTAATGCCCTTAGAACCAGGTCATCAATCGATGCTAACGATGAGGTTGTGCTAAAAACCAAAGTTGCAAGTCGTTTAATCAAGTCAATGCACTGAAAATTTTTGTGGATATGAGCCATGTTATACACATCTTACTTTCATGTGTAACTACTCAATCCTCTTGATTAGTCTCAACTTATTTTGTAAGCTAGACTTTTTTTTGGTACTTTGTTTGAAAAGTAAGACTATTCTCTTCTCTTTGTTAGCTCGAGTATTCTCAATTGAGTAGCATATATATCTTGTTTCTTCACTTCAATTTCACCAAAACATAAATAAGAACAACAAAATGAAACCATCAAAAACAAAAACACTCTCCTTCCCATACATGTATCTGCAAGCCCTTTTACTTTTCCTCGCTGTGTTGGTGCTACAACTTACGACCACATCTGCCATTGAAAAACAGACAGATGCGTTCACACTTTTGCACATCAAGAATGATCTACTCGGTAGTTCTGATCACGATGTTTTGAGCTCTTGGAATGGCTCACTTCATCATTGTACCTGGGATGGTATTACTTGTAAACGCGGAAGTGATAGAGTAAGTGCGTTAAACTTGAATGCAAAAGGCTTACAAGGTACTATTTCTCCCCTCATAGGAAACTTGACCTTCCTCACTCAAATTTGGCTGAAGAATAACACTCTGAAAGGCAAAATCCCGAATGAGTTGGGTCATTTAGCTATGCTCACAGAGCTCCGCCTTTACAATAATACATTTAGTGGAAAAATTCCAAGAAATTTATCTGCTTGTATCAACCTGGAATTTCTCTCCATTAGTTACAATAAGCTAGAGGGGAATTTGCCTTTGGAGTTTAAGTCACTGTCAAAACTCAAATTTCTATTTACGCATAATAATTTTCTCACTGGCCCACTTTTTGACGTCATAGCAAACCTTACCTCTTTAGTAGAAGTCTATTGCTACTGCAATGCATTTACAGGTACTATTCCTGATAGTATCAGGAAGATGACAAACCTTAGTGTCTTATCACTTTGGGGGAATAAACTTTCAGGAGTAATTCCCTCTTCCCTTTACAATCTCTCATCCCTCCAGAAATTAGATTTAGGTAGCAACCAATTTACGGGTACTATTCCAGATAGTATCGGGAAGATGAAAAACCTTAGTCTCTTAGCCCTTTGGGGGAATAAACTTTCTAGAGTAGTTCCCTCTTCCCTTTACAATCTCTCATCCCTCCAAACATTAAGTTTAGGTAGCAACCAACTTCATGGACAAATCTTAACTAACATAGGTCTCAAACTTCCTCTGATTTCTTACCTCAACCTTAGCAACAACCAATTTACGGGTACTATTCCAGATAGTATCGGGAAGATGAAAAACCTTAGTGTCTTATCACTTTGGGGGAATAAACTTTCTGGAGTAGTTCCCTCTTCCCTTTACAATCTCTCATCCCTCCAAACATTAAGTTTAGGTAGCAACCAATTTACGGGTACTATTCCAGATAGTATCGGGATGATGAAAAACCTTAGTCTCTTAGCACTTTGGGGGAATAAACTTTCTGGAGTAGTTCCCTCTTCCCTTTATAATCTCTCATCCCTCCAAACATTAAGTTTAGGTAGCAACCAACTTCATGGACAAATCTTAACTAACATAGGTCTCAAACTTCCTCTGATTTCTTACCTCAACCTTAGCAACAACCAATTTACGGGTACTATTCCAGATAGTATCGGGAAGATGAAAAACCTTAGTATCTTAGCACTTAGGGGGAATAAACTTTCTGGAGTAGTTCCCTCTTCCCTTTACAATCTCTCATCCCTCCAAACATTAGATTTAGGTGACAACCAACTTCATGGACAAATCCCAAACGACATAGGCCTCAAATTTCCTCTGATTTCTTACCTCAACCTTGACATCAACCAATTTACAGGTACTATTCCTGATAGTATTGGGAAGATGAGAAACCTTAGTGTCTTAGTACTTTGGGGGAATAAACTTTCTGGAGTAATTCCCTCTTCCCTTTACAATCTTTCATCCCTCCAACAATTATATTTAGGTTATAACCAACTTCATGGACAAATCCCAACCGATATAGGCCTCAAACTTCCTCTGATTTCTTACCTCAACCTTAGCAACAACCAAATCTGACCAGCCTCAAGAACCTTGAACTATATAATAATAATTTCACAGGAAGAGTGCCGCTTCATTTGGGGTATTTGAAGAATCTGACATAAACTTTATTAGTTCCCTAGTAAATTCACAGGAATCTTACCTGCTGCTATTGTCAATCTGTCCACCACTTTAGTAATGCTATATATTGCAGATAATCCAATAAGAGGAACAATTCCAACTGGTATATCTAATCTTATAAACCTCGAGCAGTTAGATATGGATAATTGTGAATTTACTGGACAAATTCCCTATGAATTCGGAAATCTTAGAAACCTGGAAAGGGTAGATTTGAGCTCCAATAAGCTGACCGGAACAATTCCAAGCTCTCTGGGAAACATGACACACCTAAGCTTGCTATACTTAGATAATAACCAATTGCAGGGGAGCATACCCTCAAGCTTGAGCGCCTGTGAATACATTTGGATAGATTTTTCGGGTAATCATTTAGAAGGGTCCATACCTATCGATATCGAGCAACAAAATCTGGTAGAATTTGATGTGTCCAGAAATAACTTGACGGGGTTACTTCCAAGTGGGCTTAGTAAGTGCTTTTCTCTTGAGATCTTAAATGTGTACGATAATATGTTGCATGGAAATATTCCTCCGTCATTCAGCTCTTTGCGCAGCCTTACGTCCGTTGACCTTTCACAAAATAATTTTTCTGGCACAATCCCAAACTACTTCGACAGATTACCTTTGGTTTATTTAAACCTGTCCATCAACAATTTTGAGGGCAATGTTCCGACAACGGGTGTTTATGCAAATTTAAGTGTAGTTTCACTTTCTGAAAACAGTAGGCTATGTGGAGGAATTCCTGAGCTGCACTTACAAAAATGCATCCCGCAGAAGAAAACAAAGAAGAGACATAGAATGTCTCGTGCTCTTCAGTTGATAGTTTCTATAATAAGTTCATTTGTTGGAGTGGTGTTCTTGACAACAGTGTTGTACATAACCTGTATCAAAAAGAAAAAGAGACTGGTTTCGTCAGGCTTAGAACTGATGGAAGGAACAGAAGCATTCTTAAAAGTATCCTATAACACACTGTTCAAAGCGACTAACGATTTCTCTATGGAGAACCTCCTTGGAGTTGGTAATTTTGGCTCTGTGTTTAAAGGGACACTGATGGGAAAGATGGTTGCTATAAAAGTTTTTAACTTGCTACAACGGCGTGGATCAAAGAGTTTCATAGCGGAGTGCAAAGCCTTGAAAGATATCCGCCATCGGAATTTGCTACGAATAATAACAGCTTGCTCAAGTATTGATTCTTGGGGAAATGATTTCAAGGCTCTAGTATACGAGTTTATGCCCAATGGAAGTCTTGAATGTTGGTTGTGTGGAGCCGGAAGTCTTAGCCTTCTCCAAAGAGTTGATGTTGCAATCGATGTGGCTCATGCAATCAGCTATCTTCACCATGACTACGAAATTGAAATTGTACACTGTGATTTGAAACCAAGTAACATACTTTTAGACAACGACATGGTTGCTCATGTTGGTGATTTCGGACTTAGCAAGTTTCTTGTTCAAGCTGAAAACCCTCATCAAAGTAGTACAACAGGTGTTCGAGGAACTATTGGCTATGCCGCTCCAGGTAAAATTCTAGGCACTTGCTTTAGTTCGTTAACGTACGTAAGTTTTTAATTTGCAAACTTGACAGTCTATAAGTAGACTCGAAAAACATAAAAGATTATTTCAGGTTTGTGGTTGCTCAGGTCCTCACGAGTTTGAGGCATTTTCGGTGCACTGTATCGGGTTTTTGGAACTCATTTTTGTTTTTAATGAGTTACATTTAGTCGTTCATCTGCATTTTCCAGCTAGTTTTGTGACTAATGTTTGTGTCATCTTGCCATAAGAATATGGCCTAGGGAGTGACGCATCGACAGACGGTGATATCTACAGCTACGGTATATTGCTGCTTGAGCTCATGACTGGAAAGAAACCCACAGACAGTATTTTCACCGATGGCTTGAACCTTCATCTTTACGTAGAGGCAGCTCTACCTGATCAAGTGCTACGTATTTTAGACCAAACTCTTCTTGGAAATGATGAAGTCAATGTAGTCGAAGAAATTGTTGCTTCTGTTATGCAGGTTGGAGTTGCCTGTTCCAACCATGTGCCTGAAGATCGAATGAAGATAACCGAGGTTATAAGCAAGTTGCGAGCTGCGAAGGACAACCTCATCAATGCTCAACGTCATCGTGAATTTTATGGAGGTATATCTGTTTATGGATTTACAATATACGGAGTAACATTCATATGAAATTTTGAACTCCGTAAGATAAATTCTGATTTTATGACTTAAATGTTGTAGGGGAATGAGGTGTAACGGTCTTCTGAAACAAGTGCTGAGTGCTGACAAAAGCACATCACAAGCTTCGAATTTGGATCATGAGACTCATATCAGACTCCTAAAAGTCTTCTTTGGCTTCTTTTTCATGGTTGTAACTTGTATGTAGTTGTGATATAAACTAGTTGCACTTCTTTTTATTGTGAAATAATCGTCACTTGATACAATATTCGATGTTGTTTTCACTTTCGATTATGTGGAAATATAGTATATGTATTAACGATGGAGTAAGACTACATATATTCAACCTTGTGGAGGCTCTTAAAACGATGGGGTGATGACGTAACCTCGTTATAGTTGTGATTTGTGACAAACAAAAATTCTCTTGGAAACGAATCATGCCATCCATTGTTTGAATGTTATTTGAGGTATTGAAAATTTTTCTTAAACGGTGACCTGTTCTAAATTCACGGGTGGTCGTCTACCCGAGAAATGTTTTTAAAAAGAATGACCACCTTTTCCAATCTTCTTTTCTCGTTAATATAGTTCTCTGTATATGTTTTGGTCATTTATATTTGCCAATCATGGGTCAATATACACAAAAATCAAATTTGTCTGAACTTAAATTCTATAAGCCAAGACTTCTTTTGGAGAGTATCCTCTCTATTGAGTAGCTGGCACAAAAGAAAAACAAAAAATGAAACTATCAAAAACAAAAACGCTCTTCTTTCCGTACATGTATCTGCAAGATCATTCACTTTTCCTTGCCATGTCGATGCTACAACTTACGACCACAACGGCCATCGAAAAACAAATGATGAGTCCACTCAAGCGCATTAAGAATGATCTAGTCCGTACTGATCATGATGTTTTAAGCTCATGGAACAGCTCACTTCATCATTGTACCTGGGAGGGGGTTACTTGTGAACGCGGAAACAATAGAGTGACTGCGTTAAACTTAAATTCAAAAGGCTTACAAGGTACTATATCTCCTTTCGTAGGAAACTTGACCTTCCTTGCTCAGATTAGGCTTCCCCGTAACAGTTTGAAAGGCAAAATCCCGAATGAGCTTGGTCGTTTAGTCAGGCTCACAGACCTCGAACTTGACCATAACACACTTAGCGGAGTTATTCCGAGAATTTTATCTGCTTGTATCAACCTGGATATTCTATCGATAGGTTACAATAAGCTAAAGGGGATTTTGCCTTCGGAGTTCAAATCACTGTCGAAACTCAAGTTACTAGATTTGTATGAGAATTTCCTCACTGGCCCACTTTTTGACGTCGTAGCAAACCTTAACTCCTTAGAAACAGTCCCTTGCAGCTACAATGCATTCTAAAAGTCATCTCATATCAGATCAAACTCCTAAAGGTCGTCTCTGGCTTCTTTTTTGTGGCCGTATGTGGCTGTAATAAGCTAGATGCGTGCACTCCTTTTTATTGTAAAATCTTCGTCACTTGATATAATGTTTGATGCTATTCTCATTTTTGATTATGTGGAGATTTACTCTACATATTAAGGATGGAGTAAAATTACATATATTCAACCTTGCCGAAGCCGTTAAAACTATGGGGTAATAACATAATGTTGTAGTTGTTACGACCAAACTTTCTCGTAGAAACCACTTATTGAGTTATCTGAAATTTCCTTAAATAGTAACCTGGTCCAAGTTCCGGGGGTGCTCGTCTGCTGGAGAAATGTTTTGGTCCTTTTTTAGACAAATTTCACAAAACTAATCTGACGTTTTAAATATTGTTGTAAATTGCTGATAATCTTTTCTGGTGATTTGAATATTAGATCGAATTTTTGCTGTTCATGCTCAGTATATTGAACAAAGATTGTTTATTCATGATTGATTATTGTATGAATTTTACGAGAACTGAATAATTCGTAACTTTCTCCGTCCGTTTTTCCGTTTTCTTACCACATTTCAAATTTCGCTCATGTATACGTATCACGTGAATACTTTCAGAAATCGACACGTAGATAAGTAATTTTGACGAAATGTGCTGTTGAATAATGAGCATTTTGTGGTCTATTTATACACTGTAGTCTGCCCAGTTTTCACAGTTTTATTGTACACTGTAGTCTGCCCAGTTTTCACAGTTTTATTGCTTGCTTTTGAGATACTATGTTTTGGCCGCAATTAGTATTGCTTCGCTTGTCCATTTGCTAGATTACCTAGATGTAACGGTGCTAGGATTGTTTGGCTATACAACATTGATTGCCTATGTTACTCCTACACGATTGCCTTGCCGCATGTCCGACACGATATCTGACACGCCACTTTGACACTTTACTTTAGGCCTTGAAAATTTTGCCCAAGGTAGCTGGACGCTCCGACATGTGTCAGATACGAACTCTATGTCAGAGAGTCTGAGTTGCATAGTTGATTGCTTGTTGTTGCGAGCCTTGTTAGGTTTCATTAGTTGGTGCATGAATGTAGTGTTAAGACTGTAAAGTAGACAGACCGTGGTTTGATTATTGTAATAGTTACACATGGCTTCACCTTGTTCATATTACTGTAATTTACGGCGAATGATCCATAATATTATATTAGATATCTGCCACGGTTGCAGCATCAGCTGTATGTACAGCCAATATTGTTTCATATTGCGGTTTATATGGTCTTACCGATTGTCAACGCTGATACAATAGAATCGTGTTTCAGAGTAATTGTGGTTAGGATTCTCTCTAAATGTCGATCTGGATACTGATCCTAAATGTTCATGACATCTTTGCTTTTGATAGGGATTGCTATATATATTTGGCGACCACACCATGGAGACGCAGCTGGAAGAATTACGGTCTTCACAAGGTGCTAATCATTTCACTATGTGACTCAGCTGATCACACATAGTTATTAGAAAACAAAATCGATGATATTGGAGCGAATGATGTAATTTTCTTCAAAATTGGGCAGGTGTTTCTTCTATAGACGGGTGAAAGAATACCTTTGTGACCGATCATGAAAGTAATTCTAATGGGATGGATCACCAAGCAACGAAGCTGGATGAAGATCGATTTCAAAGATGAGGTGAGAGCATTAATCTTGTTATTTACTGTACTTTGCTTATTAATTAGTTGAATAATGAATTCTTATATGAACATAAATAATTGTTTGTTACAACAAAAGAAGGTCAAACTAGAGAAGGTATGGGGAATGAAGGCGATTTTTTCGTGGTAAATAAAGATTGAAGTCAGAATTTGAGATCTTGTTTTATGATTTCACGTTTTTTAAATTTGCAAAGCCATTTTCTGAGTTTGTTAGTATAAGGCAAAAGTAAACGGCTTACTTATTACGAGTAGGTCGTAAAATTCGGAATATTGGACGCCATCGGTATTAAATCTAGGTAAGTCGCGGTGATTTTTGAAACCCTTACAATATTGTCGTGTAAAATTCGGAATATTGGATGTCATAGTTTGAAAGATAGTAGATGGTGGGACTTAGAATGAAACATTGTGCACCAATATGATACCCACTTAGAATGAAATATGAATTAAAATCATTAATTAGTAGATGGTGGGACTTAGAATTAAAATCATTAATTTTCAAGGTGATGTTTAAGAAGGTCATAAAAGAAGATTATACTGAGTACTGTGGGTATCATAAATATCTTCATTTTTCAAAAGAATAAGCACAACAAAATGAAATCATCAAATACAAAACAGTTTGCCTTCCCCTGTATATATCAGCAACCTCTTTCACTTCTCTTCGCCGTGTTGCTGCAACAACTTATGATCACTAAAGCCGTCGTTCATATGAAATTATCTCCAGAGAAACAGACAGACTCATTTACGCTAATAAACATAAAGAGTGAGATAGTTGGTAGTTCTGATCAGGATGTTTTGAGCTCATGGAACGGCTCACTTCATCATTGTACTTGGGAGGGGGTTACTTGTGAACGCGGAAATGATAGGGTAAGTGCATTAGACTTGAGTTCAAAAGGCTTACAAGGTACTATATCTCCCTTCATAGGTAACTTGAGCTTTCTAAATACTATTTTGCTTTTCAATAACAGTCTGAAGGGTAAAATTCCGAGTGAGCTTGGTCATTTAGTCAGGCTCAGGAACCTCCAACTTGACAATAATACGCTTAGCGGAGGAATACCGAAAAATTTATCAGCTTGTACTAGCCTTGAAATTCTTACCATTGCTTATAATAAGCTAGAGGGGAATTTGCCCTTGGAGTTCCAATCACTGTCAAAACTCTATTATCTAACTATGCATGAGAATTTTCTCACTGGCCATCTTTCCGACGTCATTGCAAACCTTACCTTCTTAAGAACTGTTTCTTGCGGTGGCAATGCATTTACGGGCACTATTCCTGAAAGCATTGGAAAGATGCTAAACCTAAATGCCTTAGGGATTGGGGAGAATCGACTTTCAGGTATAGTTCCCATGTCTCTTTACAACCTTTCATCCCTTCATGTATTAGATTTAATTGGCAACCAATTTCATGGACAAATTCCAATAGATATAGGCCACCAAATTCCTCAGATTTCATATCTCAGCCTTTCCCAGAACAATTTTTCAGGACCGATTCCCAAATCCATATCGAACCTTACCAGCCTCACTACGCTTAGCCTAGATTATAATGAGTTCACGGGGAGCGTGCCGAGTGATTTGGGTTATCTTCATAATTTGAATGTGTTATTATTGGACTACAACTATCTAGTTGACGACATAAACATTATCAGTTCACTCGTAAATTGTACCCAACTGAGATACCTGGACCTGTCAGAAAATAACTTCACGGGAAGTTTACCTACTGCTGTGGCTAATCTGTCCAATGCTCTAATATGGCTAGCAGTAGAAACAAATCCAATTGCTGGAACAATTCCAAAAGGTATATCGAATCTTATAAACCTCGAGAATTTGTATCTGGATAATTGTGAATTCATTGGAACCATTCCCTTCGAATTTGGTAAGCTTAGAAACCTGGAATTGTTACTTCTGGGCTCCAATAGGATAACTGGGTTTATCCCCAGCTCTCTCGGAAACATAACATACCTAAGCAGGCTTGAGTTAAATATGAACCGATTGCAGGGGAGCATACCTTCAAGCTTAAGCGCTTGTAAATACCTGTTGACAGTGGATCTATACAACAACCACCTCACTAGAGCTTTGCCCGGAGGGCTTTTTACGGGGCCTGCTAAATTCATTTCGCTAAATTTCTCTGGTAATCATTTAGAAGGGTCCATACCTATGGAGATCAGTGCACAACAAAATCTAGTAGAGTTTGATGTTTCTAGAAATAAGTTGACAGGAGTACTTCCAAGTGAGCTTAGTTACTGCCCTTCTCTTCAGCTTTTGAATCTCAAAGATAATATGTTGCATGGAAACATTCCTCCGTCATTCAGCTCTTTGAAAAGCCTTATACGAAACAATTTTTCTGGCTCAATTCCAAATTACATCTCCAGATTTCCTTTGGTTTATCTAAACTTAGCCGACAACAATTTTGAGGGAAATGTTCCGACAACGGGCGTTTATGCGAATCTAAGAGGCGTTTCACTTTCTGGGAACAGTGGACTCTGCGGAGGAGTTCCTGATTTGCACTTACCAAAATGCAATCAGCGGAAGGAACTAAAGACGAGGCGTAAAATGTCTCGTGCTCTTCAATTGATAGTTCCTATAATATGTTCAGTCGTTGGAGTGGTGATAGATCTTGATAATAGTATTGTACTTAACCTGTTTCAGAAAGGAAAAAAGATCTGCTTCGTCAGGTTCTGAGCTAACACGTTGTTTAAAGCGACCGACGGTTTCTCTATGGATAACCTGCTTGGAACAGGTAGTTTTGGCTCTGTGTTTAAAGCGACAGACAGTATTTTTACGGACGGCTTGAACCTTCATCTTTACGCAGAGGTAGCTCTACCTGATCAAGTGCTGCATGTTTTAGACGAAACTCTTCTTGAAAATGCCCAAGTCATCGCTGTCCAAGAAATCATTGCTTCTGTTCTGCATATTGGAGTCGCCTGCTCCAACCATGTGCCCGAAGATCGAATGAGGTTAACCGAGGTTATAAGCAAGTTGCAAGCTGCTAGGGACAACCTCATCAATGCTCAACGGCATCACGATTTTCACGGAGGTAGAACAAGACAGCTTCTTTGTCACTGAAATTTCTTTCTGCTTTAGATTTCTATTTGTTTCGACATAGGAGTATTTCTATCTGTAGATGATATTTTGTAAGATAAATTCTGCTTTTATTACTCTAATATTGCAGGGGTATGAGGTCTAGTGCTCTTCTGATGACAAATGCACATCTCAAGCTTTGGATTATCCGATTTTATATCGGACCCCTAAAAGTCGTCTTTGTCTTCTTTTTCGTGGCCGCCAGTGGCTGTATTAAACTAGGTGCACTTCTCTTTATTGTATCAGTTGCGCAAATATTTTTTACTCTCTGAATTTCAATTAAATGTTTTAAGTTTATATTCAGATATTCCCGAATTAATTATCTTGTTATAATTTTATTTGGGATTATCGCAGTGATTGCTTTTGTTGATTTAGATCAAATTTTCTCTGTTCAAATTCAAGTTCAGTACCAAATTTGTTGCACATTTCTGATAATGTTACGGTAATGATATGATCATATTAATGTTCGTTACGATTAACTTAATACCTGTGCTGATTAGATCAAATTTAATGGACATTACATTCTACAAGATGGCAGTTGGTGACTAATATATGAATATTCTAACGCATAAAAGTGACTACTTTAAAATTTAAAGTTAAAAATGACCAATTTAAAATCTCGAAAAGTGTCTTAACCTAAAATTGTCACCTTAAGTGCAGTTTGTTTTTTTTTAAATGCAGATACTGCTAGTTTTTTTTTTTTAAATGCAGTCAATGAGTTCATGTGTTATACTGTTATACTCTTTGTTTTGGATTATGATGGAGAAAATAAATTAAGTCGGTTGTTTTTCTTTTATTTTATCAGTGAAGTATTAGTAATTCAATGCCGTTTTTGCAGCAATTTTCTTTTGTTATTTGGGAAAGTCTCTCTGTTTTTGCTGATGCGTGTGAAGCAATGAGGTAACGTTGCTACTGTTGGAATATGGCAGCATGGATTTTAATTTACGATTGACATAACAAGTTCATGGTCCGACATGTAATACTGCTACTTGAGCTCATGACCGGAAAGAAGTACACAGACGGTAATTCATGGCGGGCTTGAACTTATATCTTTACGCAAAGGCAGCTCTACCTGATCAAGTGCTGCATATTTTAGACTAAATTCTACCTGAAAACGATGAGGTCATATTCGTCAAGGAAATCACTGTTCAGCTTGGAGTCACGTGCTCAAACCATTTGCCAAAGTCATTAACCGATGTTAACAGTAGCTTATCGAAAAAACCAAAGTGAGACAGTCGTTTAATCAGGTCCATGCAATGCGAAACTTTGTGGATAAGAGCCATGTTGTACACATATGTTGTTTTCATCATGCTTGACTTGTCTCAACTTATTTTGTAAGCTAAACTTTTTTGTACTCCATTCTTGTTTGTAAAGTAAGACTATTCTCATCTCTTTGCTACCTTCAGTATCCTCTATTGAGCAGCAAATAATATATATATACATATCTTGTTTCCTTAGTTCAATTTCACGTAAACAGAAATAAGAATTGCAAAAAAATGAAACCATCAAAAAGAAAATTGCTCTCCTTCACTTACATGTACCTGCAAACCTTTTTTTTTTTTTTTTTTATCCTTGTCGTGCTGGTGCTACAATTAACAACCACAATTGCCATCGAAAACCAGACAGATGCGTTCACTCTTTTGCGTATCAAGAATGAGCTACTTGGTAGCTCTGATAACGACGTTTTGAGCTCTTGGAACAACGTCTCGCTTCATCATTGTACCTGGGAGGGTATTACTTGTGAACGCGGAAGTGATAGAGTGAGTACGTTGAATTTGAGTTCAATAGGCTTACAAGGTACTATATCTCCCTTC
The DNA here is from genome assembly GCA_023091065.1 of Dianthus caryophyllus. Lineage (NCBI taxonomy): Eukaryota > Viridiplantae > Streptophyta > Magnoliopsida > Caryophyllales > Caryophyllaceae > Dianthus > Dianthus caryophyllus. The sequence goes on from CM041519.1 coordinate 35,724,247, forward strand.
ATAGGAAACTTGACCTTCCTCTCTCAAATTTGGATGAACAATAACAGCCTGAAAGGCATTATCCCAAATGAGTTGGGTCATTTAGCTAGGCTCACAAAGCTCCACCTTAAAAATAACACACTTAGCGGAGAAATTCCAAAAAATTTATCTGCTTGTACTAACCTTGAAATACTCTCCCTTAGTCACAATATGCTAGAGAGACAATTGCCTATGGAGTTCAAGTCACTGTCAAAACTCACTGTTCTAGGTCTAGGACATAATTTTCTCACGGGCCCCATTTTCGACATTGTTGCAAACCTTACTGCTTTACATTCTGTCTCTTTCGACTCCAATGCATTTACGGGCAGTATTCCTGATAGTATCGGGAAGATGAAAAACCTTACTCTCTTAACACTTTGGGGAAATAAACTTTCTGGAGTAGTTCCCTCTTCTCTTTACAATCTTTCCTCCCTCCAAAAATTAGATTTAAGAAGCAACCAACTTCATGGACAAATCCCAAACGACATAGGCCTCAAACTTCCTCAGATTTCGTTTCTCAACGTGGGCAACAACAGTTTTTCAGGTTCAATTCCTAACTCCCTATCAAATATGACCAGCCTCGAGACCCTTGAACTATCTTGTAATAATTTCACAGGAAGAGTGCCGCTTCATTTGGGGTATCTGAAGAATCTAACTATCTTAAATTTTAACGGCAACAATATAGTTGATGACATAAACTTTATTACTTCCCTAGTAAATTGTACCCAACTGAGAAAACTGATCGTGGGGGGTAACGATTTCACAGGTATCTTACCTGCTGCTATTGTCAATCTATCCACCACTTTAGAAAGGCTAATAATTGGAGATAATCCAATAAGAGGAACAATTCCAACTGGTATATCTAATCTTATAAACCTCGAGTTGTTATATATGGATAGTTGTGAATTTATTGGACCAATTCCCTATGAATTCGGAAAGCTTAGAAACCTGGAACAGTTAAAGTTGAGCTCCAATAAGCTGACCGGAACAATTCCAAGCTCTATGGGAAACATGACACACCTAAGCTTGCTATACTTAGATAATAACCAATTGCAGGGGAGCATACCCTCAAGCTTGAGCACCTGTGAATACATTTTGTATGTGTATCTTTCCAACAACCACCTCACTGGAGCTTTGCCCAAAGGGCTTTTTACGGGAGTTGCTAAATTCATTGAAATATATTTATCGGGTAATCATTTAGAAGGGTCCATACCTATCGATATCGAGCAACAAAATCTGGTAGATTTTGATGTGTCTGAAAATAAGTTGACGGGGTTACTTCCAAGTGGGCTTAGTAAGTGCTTTTCTCTTGAGCTCTTAAATATGTACGATAATATGTTGCATGGAAATATTCCTCCGTCATTCAGCTCTTTGCGCAGCCTTACATCTGTTGACCTTTCACAAAACAATTTTTCTGGCACAATCCCAAACTACTTCGATAGATTACCTATGGATTATTTAAACCTGTCCTTCAACAATTTTGAGGGCAATGTTCCGACAATGGGTGTTTATGGAAATCTAAGTGTAGTTTCACTTTCTGGAAACACTAGGCTATGCGGAGGAATTCCTGAACTGCACTTTCAAAAATGCATCCCACAAAAGAAAACAAAGAAGAGACATAGAATGTCTCGTGCTCTTCAGTTGATAGTTTCTATAATATGTTCATTTGTTGGAATGGTGTTCTTGACAACAGTGTTGTATATGACCTGTCTCAAAAAGAAAAACAGATTGGTTTCATCAGCCTTTGAACTGATGGAAGGAATGGAAGTTTTCTTCAAAGTATCCTATAACACACTGTTCAAAGCGACTAACGGTTTCTCTTTGGAGAACCTCATTGGTACGGGTAATTTTGGCTCGGTGTTTAAAGGGACACTGATGGGAAAGATGGTTGCCGTGAAAGTTTTCAACTTGCTACAACGGGGTGGATCAAAGAGTTTCCTTGCGGAGTGCAACGCCTTAAAAAATATCCGCCATAGGAATTTGTTAGGAATAATAACAGCTTGCTCAAGCATTGATTCCCGGGGAAATGATTTCAAGGCTCTAGTTTACGAGTTTATGCCCAATGGAAGTCTTGAAAGATGGCTGTCTGGACCCCGAAACCTTAGCCTTCTCCAACGAGTTGATGTTGCAATCGATGTGGCTCATGCAATCAACTATCTCCACCATGATTGCGAAATTCCTGTTGTACACTGTGATTTGAAACCAAGTAACATACTATTAGACAACGACATGGTTGCTTGTGTTGGTGATTTTGGACTTGCCAAGTTCCTTGCTCAACCTGAAAACCCTCATCAAAGTAGTACAACAGGAGTTCGAGGTACTGTTGGCTACGCCGCTCCAGGTAAAAGTCTAGGCAGTCACTTTTGTTCTTCAACCTAGTTGAGTTTTTATTTTGCAGACTTGATACTCTTATGAGTGAACTTAAAAACCATAACAGATCATTTTCAGGTTTGTATTTGTTCAGGTCATCACGAGTTTGAGCCATTTTGGGTGCACTGTATCGGGTTTTGGAAGTCTTTATTGTTTTTGATGAGTTATATTAAGTCGTTCATCTGCATTTCTGCTGTACTTTTGGCTAATTTTGACAGTCCATCATACAACTTACTGTTATTAGGGGTAATAAACTCATTAAGTTGGTCGCCTTTTTTTCATGAACTCACCTGCGTTTTACAATTTCTCTTATCTGGCTTCGATTTTAGTTTATCTACGCAACACTTCACAGTTCAAATTAGTTTAAGTGTCAATATACTCCTAGACATTACCTAGAAAATGATGTTTCTATCAGAGACTAAATCAACCAAGATCGGTTTTATACTCTCGTAATTTCAGTGATCATGGAGCGGTTTTTTTTTACTAATGTTTGTGTCATCTTTCCATAAGAATATGGCCTAGGGAGTGATGCATCGACAGACGGGGATATCTACAGCTACGGAATACTGCTGCTTGAGCTCATGACTGGAAAGAAACCCACAGACAATGTTTTCATAGACGGCTTGAACCTTCACCTTTATGCGGAGGCAGCTCTGCCTGATCAAGTGCTGCGTATTTTAGACCAAACTCTGCTTGAAAACGCTGAAGTTATTGTTGTCGAAGAAATTGTTGCTTCTGTTATGCAGGTTGGAGTTGCCTGTTCCAACCATGTGCCTCAAGATCGAATGAAGATAACCGAGGTTATAAGCAAGTTGCGAGCTGCCAAGGACAACCTTATCAATGCTCAACGTCATCGTAAATTTTATGTAGGTATATACGTTTATGCATTTATAATATACGGAGTAACATTTATATGAAATTTTGTACTCCGTAAGATAAATTCTGATTTTATGACTTAAATGTTAATTGTAGGGGAATGACGTGTAATGTTCTTCTGAAACAAGTGCTGACAAAAGCACATCACAAGCTTTGAATTTGGATCATCGAACGCATATCAGACTCCTAAAAGTCTTCTTTGGCTTCTTTTAAACTTGTATGTAGTTGTGATTTAAACTAGTTGCACTTCTTTTTATTGTGAAGTAACTGTCACTCGATACAATATTAGATGCTGTTCTCATTTATCGATTATGTGGAAATATAGTACTGTATATGTATTAACGATGGAGTAGGACTACATATATTCAACCTTGTGGAAGCTCTTAAAACGATGGGGTGACGACGTAACCTCATTGTAATTGTGATTTGTGACAAACAAATATTCTCCTGGAAACGACTCATGCAATCCATTGTTTGAATGTTATTTGAGGTATCGAAAATTTCCTTAAACGGTGACTCGTTCCAAATTCACGGGTGCTCGTCTTCCTGAGAAATGTTTTGGACCTTTTCTTTTTAAAAAGAGTACCCACCTTTTCCAATCTTCTTTTCTCTTTAATATAATTCTCTGTATATGTTTGGTCATTTATATTTGCCCATCATACGCTGTACAAGTAAACGAGTTAGGACAAATTGACTACTCGAAAACAAACGTGAGGTCCTGGACTTGGAAAGGGATTCGCTGGGGCTTTCAACTTATTAATTCACAGATTGCGTGGATGGGAAAATTCCCATTCCAGTGGCCGGAAATGAGAACACTGATCATAACGCTATTGAGGACTGGGTCGTAGGTAAGGTACATAAGGAAGGAAAATAATGGGACCAAGAGCTTTTAGAACAGGTGTTTGATTCAGAATCGGTGAAGGCTATTATGTCTATTCCCATGTCTTTGGAACATTCAATGGATCACTTTTATTGGACAAAATCTATCTCGGGAGGGAGATTATGATGTAAAGAGTGGGTATGGTACTGCGATAGAAAAACACTTCCAGTCGAAAGCGTCCTTCAGGGATATTCAAAGAGCTAGTGGATCGGAGCTCACGTGTCCGTCTGCAAGGATATATGGCGGTTATCGGGTCCGGCAAAATGGAAAGTGCTGCTTTGGAAAATCTTAAATAAATGCCTACCTATTGGGGAAGAGTTTTATAGAAGGAATATGGATGGAAATCAGGTCTGTCAACTGTGTAAAGATAGGAGTCAGTTGGAAACTTACTCCCACATCTTTAGGGAATGTGAAATAGCAAGAAAGATCTGGTTTGGCAGTGATCTAGGTATCAGATGTACGGATGCTGACTATATTGGAGTCGAGGAATGGATCTGCAAGTGGTTGCGTTATCTGGGCAATCGAAATAGGGAAGACATAGCGTCAAGACGCCACACTCAAGCAAAATTCTTATGTGTCCTATGGACACTTTGGATTGGTAGAAATGATGCGGTTTACAATGATAATAGCCCAACGCCTACAAGTATGATGTTCTTGCTGAAGGCTTTGGAGAAGGATTGTATCTTGGAAGAGAAGCTCGGTCAAAGAAGATGTTCGTGTTAGAAAACCCCTTAGATCGGTACCGTGTGAATCGTTAAGAATAAATTAAACTGAATACGGAAGCGTACCTGAAAGATTCATAGTGCCCCTTTAAGATCTGATCTTCCTTTGAGACACACCCTTCACTTCTCTTATGGTTGATGGGAGACCAAAAGAAAACCCTTAATTACTGTATTTTGTATTTGTGTGGATGGTGTGTTCAATGGGGACCAAACCTATATTTATAGAGTGAGACCCTTATAGGGTTTTCACATAAGCTGCCAAATATCTACCCTCATTGATATGGGCTGCTACCTTGTTTTACACATTAAGTCCATGACCAATATTTCCTTATTACCCAATACCAATATTACCTTATTGATCACTTTATTTAATCGGTTTATATTTTATAATAGTGCAACACATATTTAATTACATTAGTGGCCCATATCCGTACGAATATATAAATATATTCTAACAATCTCCCACTGGGACACACATGTAATTATATGTGTATAACCTTAGCGCGCAACTGAAATGCACTATTATAACCGTAGGGTATTCCTCAACAATCTCGTCCATTAATCATACTAATGTAGGATCAAAGCGGCTTTCGTCACAATTAGCGTAACTAAACCTTCCTTGGTCACATAAACCAATACAACTAAATGACATAGATCAATCATGGATGTGTAAGTCGGAAATTACACGCAATGTGATCTGACATGCCTATTTCCAACTGGTCCAACTTTAACTTTAATTGAGATCAAACAATGTAAAAGCATCACCTTTCAGAGTGGATAAAACTTTAAACTTTAAACCTTAAACTTTAAACTTTATTTCTGCAGAATATCTGTATACGAAGTACACAAGGGAAAAATAAATACATACGGAACAAGTACTCCCACTAAACCATAATATCCTGACTTGATATGACTCCCATATGAGCAGTATGCTCTACAACCTTATTTGGAGGCAATCCCTTAGTCAGCGGATCCACAATCATGGAGTTTGTTCCTATACGTTCAATTGAAACCGTACCACTCTGTATTCATTCCTTTACGATTAGGAACTTTCTTTCAATATGCCTGGATTTATTCGAGCTTCTATATAAAATAGCTACTCGATTATCACAATAAAACTTTAATGGTCTTTCGATACTATTCACAACACTTAAACCAGCAACAAAATTTCGCAATCATATGCCCTGAAGTGTTGCTTGGTGACAAGTTATGAATTTTGTCTCCATAGTGGAATCAACAATAATAAAATGATTCTCACTTTACCATAAAATGGCTCATCCAGCCATTAGAAAGACACAACCTGAAGTGGACATTCGAGTGTCCAGGCATTCATCAAATCGGAGTCTGAATAACCAATGATCTCCAGAAATATCAGACTTCCGATTAATGAGCATGCTAACCTTAGTCCTTTGGGATATCTAAGACCCCTTTTACTATATCTGGTCTTTTATAAACCTGAGCATACATAAGACTCCCTATAGATCATATGCATAAGGAATCTCCTGCATTTCTCTAATCGTTAAGGGTACCTTAAGGGCACTTTATTCGAGACTAATTAAACTTGTCTCCTTTAACGATCGGAGTATACCATGGTTTACAGTCTTGCATGCGAAACTTTTTAGTACCTTATATGGCAAGCAAGGTGTCATCCACACATAAAACCATAAATATAAACTTTCTCCCACTAAACTGGTGATACCTTTGACGAGAAGCCTGTTTGAGCTCACAGATGGATTTCCTTAGTTTGCAAACCATATTCTTTGGGTCTCCTGACACAAAGTTTTCTGGTTGCACCATATAAATCGTTTCATCGATGTCGCCATTAAGAAACGCTGTCTTTACATCCATCTGATGTAACTCAAGATCAAAATGTGCAACAAACGCCATGATTACTCTAAAGGAATCCTTAGTAGAAACAGGAGAAAATATTTCTTTATAATCTATACCTTCTTTTTGAGTAAAACCTTTAGCTACAAGACGCGCATTAAATCTTTCCACATTACCCTTCGAATCCTTCTTGGTTTTAAATATCCATTTACAACCAATAGGCTTCGCACCTTTAGGTAATTGAGTAAGATCCCAAACTTTATTGTCTTGCATAGACTTTAAATTCCTCATTTATGGCGTCAATCCACTTTTGAGCATTAGAACTTTTCATGGCCCGCTGGAAGTTGATTGGATCATCTTCCAACATTTCACTAGAATCCTCATGTTCTTGGAGATATACCTCAAAATCATCCGAAATGGCACTTCTCCTTACTCTAGTGGATCTCCTTAAATCTTGAGCTTGTTGAGTTTGAATTTCTGGGATCTCGTTCTAAATGACGGGTTGTTCTTGTGGAACAAACAAATCATCTTGAACGGGAACAATATTGACATTGTCCTGACGAGGTTCCTCATTTGCTTCTCCGATAGTAGTGACAGGTAAAGGAACCTGCACATCATCGGGAGCAACCATAGGAATCGAAATCGATTCTTCCTCAAATACAATGTCATTAACCTTATTTCTCCCCCCAAACTCAACATCCTCAAAAAATGTTGCAGTTCTCGTCTCAAATATATTCTTTACAGCGAGATCATAAAACTTGAAACCCCTTGATCGCTCCGAATAACCAATAAAGTAACTGCTCACCATTTTGGAGTCCAGTTTATTTTCATGCGGCCTATAAGGTCGCGCCTCAGCTGGACATCCCCATACATGAAAATGCTTAAGACTAGGCTTTTGACCCGTCCAAAGCTCATAAGGTGTCTTGGCAGCTGCTTTAGTTGGTACCCTATTTAGAATATAGGCTGCAGTCTTTAGTGCTTCTCCCCAGAGTGATATAGGTAAGGTAGAATGACTGATCATACTCCTTACCATGTCCTTAAGAGTTCGGTTTCCTCTCTCAGCAACACCGTTCATGCTAGGTGAACCCGGCATAGTGTACTGAGGGACTATTCCACACTCCTCTAGGTACTTAGAAAATGGTCCTGGACGTTGTTCACCTGAACCGTCATATCTACCGTAGTATTCACCACCACGATCAGATTTGACTACTTTAATCCTTTTGTTGAACTGAAGCTCAACCTCGGCTTTAAAAGCCTTGAACACGTCCAAAGACACTGATTTCTCATGAATTAGGTAAAGGTAGCCATAACGAGAGTAATCGTCTATGAATGATATAAAATACCGTTGACCATTCCACGAAGCCGTAGGAAATGGCCCACAGATGTCCGTATGTGTCAATTCTAAGACGTCCGTAGCTTAGTTGGCTCCTAACCTCATTACTTTGGTTTGTTTTCCCTTAATACAACTTACACAAACATTAAGGTCTGGGAAGTCAAGCGAATCTAGAACGCCATCAGACACAAGCCTTTGAATTCTCTCTTTCGAGACATGACCTAACCTTTTGTGCCATAATGACGATGAATTTTCCTGATTAAATTTACGCTTAGTACCACGTGATTCCACGTGCAGGTTTTCACTGTATGATGCAATATTATCAAGCATGTAAAGATTATCGAAACCACATAAAGAACCACTTCCAACAACGTTTGAATTTAAAGACAACACAAATTTTCTGTCCGCAAATGAACAATAATAACCGGATTTGTCCAAAAGTGATACAGAAATTAAATTCCGTCTAAAAGACGGTACAACAAAAGTGTCTTTCAAATCCAAATAAAAACCAGTCCTTAATAATAATAATCTAAACGTGCCAATAGCATCAACTTCCAACGACTTTCCATCTCCCACGTAGATGTATCTTTCTCCTTCACTTGGCTTTCGGTGTGCTAGGCAACCCTTTCTTTGCTCGGTTAGCGAGCCAAGCCTGATATCTTAGACAATTCTTCTTTATGTGTCCTGGCTTTCCGCAAAAGTAACAACCAGTTGGTTCATCACCTTTATCCTGCTCATCAGGACCCTTAGTTGCAGCCTTAGATTTAAACTTTCTTTTCTTGCTATTTCCTTTAGAGGTACTAGCCAAGAGAGCAACATCAACCTTATCTTGCTTCAACCTCTCTTCCTCTTGCACACTATAAGAAATGAGCTCATTTAGAGTCCACTTCTCCTTTTGACAGTTGTAACTAACTTTAAACTGTCCAAATTGTGTAGGGAGAGATAACAATACTAAATGAACGAGCAAGTCATCCGACAAGTCGAGCTTTAGTGCCTTAAGTTTTGAAGCAATATGAGACATCTCCATGATGTACTCCCTTATATTTCCCTTACTGAATTGATATTTCCTTGAAATCAAGTGCTGCAATAGCGTACTTGTTTCTGCCTTATCGTTTTTAACAAAACGCTTTTCAATTTCAGCAAGAAATTCCTTGGCATTGGTAATCTTATCAGACACCGCACCTCTAAAAGCCTCTGGAATGCCGCGCTTTATGATCATAAGACTCATGCGATTGGATTTCTCCCACTTCTCAAATTCTCTCTTTTCATCGGGAGAACTTGCATCCGTAAGAGGAGTGGGAGAATCCATCCTGAGAGCAAGGTCTAGATCCATGCAGCCAAGAACAATTAACATGTTCTCTTTCCAATCCTTGAAATTTGTCCCATTTAGCATGGGAATAGAGTTTAAATTGCCAGAAATAGTAGCAGCAGACATATTAACTAAATAAAACAAACAACTTTAATAAGAAACATGCTCTTAAACCGTATTTAAAATTTAAATTCAAATAAAAGGTATATTTCTCATCTCAAGACACCGGTAACAACATTAGTGTCAAGTCTTTGGACAGTAACACTAACTGTTATTGGTAATCTTGTCGTAGTGATCAAACATTGACAATAATCATGTAAATACAGCCTTCCTTTGGGCCGACTTGTATTCACACTTAATAAACCATATAATTGTCACATGTTCACCACCACAAGTGTTGTGTGTATTTCTGCCAAATATGAGCCTTCCTTTGGGCCGAGTCACACCCGCACGAAAATACACACCCCACAATATCCAATGTTCTCAATAAATTAATCATTACAAGACTAGCCTTCCTTTGGGCCGACATAGTCCTACCGATTAATTTATCTCAAATCATTAGACCCAAAATTTTATACCAATTACTTGAATTAAATTTTCCTCAATATTTCAATATAAAGAAAACCGTCATTGAAATATATAATAACCGTATAAACTTTCAAAGCATCGATTAGAACAAGTAAAATCAACGCATATGAAAAACATAGACATAACATCACGATGCCAATTATATATATGATTAAGTAAAATAACTTGCTACACCAGAAACTGAAGAAATCAATATATAATACGGAGTACTACGCAGCGCAGCAAAAGACGTGAAGATAAATACCAAAAAACCCTCCGTAAAACATTGATGGCCGAATAACAAGAAATAGCAGCAAAATAGTAATAAAAGAAAAGACATAATCATTACTAAATCACTTAATCAAAATCAAGACTTACAAAGAAACACCGACTTAACGACAGATGCATCAAAAGGAAAGAAACCAATGACTCATCACAAGTTAACCATCATCATGATGAAAAACTCACAGAAACTATGCTTCATAGTGCAACTTTAAAAAAACGATACTGTAGGATCGTGCGATTCATACAGGAAACAAATCGCACAACGAAGAAAAAAAAAACTTAGGGTCGACAATAATTAGACGGCTATTCTTAACGATCTACACGATATCGCTCTGATACCAATTGTTAGAAAACCCCTTAGATCGGTACCGTGTGAATCGTTAAGAATAAATTAAACTGAATACGGAAGCGTACCTGAAAGATTCATAGTGCCCCTTTAAGATCTGATCTTCCTTTGAGAGACACCCTTCACTTCTCTTATGGTTGATGGGAGACCAAAAGAAAACCCTTAATTACTGTATTTTGTATTTGTGTGGATGGTGTGTTCAATGGGGACCAAACCTATATTTATAGAGTGAGACCCTTATAGGGTTTTCACATAAGCTGCCAAATATCTACCCTCATTGATATGGGCTGCTACCTTGTTTTACACATTAAGTCCATGACCAATATTTCCTTATTACCCAATACCAATATTACCTTATTGATCACTTTATTTAATCGGTTTATATTTTATAATAGTGCAACACATATTTAATTACATTAGTGGCCCATATCCGTACGAATATATAAATATATTCTAACATTTCGCAGATTGGTGATGATAACAAGGATGGCCTTAGTGTATTTGAAGTTGAATTGACAGGAATACAAGCTTGTGAATCACGGTTGACTTTGCTTGTCGATGCTGCGTGGAAAAAGGATGGAGGGGTTGCAGCTGGATGGATTCTCTTTCATGGAACAAGACGGATAGGACAAGGGAGCACTCCTCTAAACGCTCAAACGGCCACTCAAGCGGAAGCTCTTGGCATGAGAGAAGCACTGATATGGGCAAAGAAGAATCGCTTTATATACATCTCTATTTTGACTGATTGTTTGCAAGTGGTCCACTACCTTAAAGGAGTACGTAGACCGTGCCATTACTCAAATTCGACTGTTGAAGATATTTTTAGTTTAGTTAGTTCTTTTCATTGTTTGAGTATCTGTTATGTACCAAGGTCTCGGGTTATGCTAGCCCACAACCTGGCAAAAAAGGTTAGGGCTACTTAGACTCTAGGCCTTCCAGCTGTCAAATTTTACAATTCACAACTTGACAAAACAATTCAATACAATAAACAAAATTAGCTAGAGATTAATCGAACCCTAAACACAAATTACTCACTAATCATAATTAAACCGACACTAATTATAATAATAATAAAGAACTCAAACATGATAATATGAGTAAATTAACAATAAAGATCAAAACTTTAACTAAATAAAATCATAAACAAATAAAACATAAGAGTCAAATAAAAGACATTAATTAAAATGAAATAGATCAAATCTTAACATAAATTGTAAATTAAACTAATAAACTAAAGATTAAAGACTAAATTAAATTAAATCTAAGTAAAAAAAGAAACAAGTTAAATTGTTACTCGAAAGTATTAGTTATAAAAACTGTAGAAAAAAAAATCTAAAATAAATGGCCGAATGCCACTATAAATGGTACACAACACTAACAATGGTCTAAAAAAAAAACTGTCACAAGAGTTATTCCGTACCCAAAATCTTATGGACTAAATTCTTCGGTCTTACAACAATTTACCGTAAATGGAGTAAAACCCGCAATGAAAAAGTAATTACACAATTGAATAACCGTAAAAAGTTAAAGTGAAACTAATTTGGGCCGAAATTATTTAGATTTTATAAGGGTGATGGAAAATTAGGTGGAAGTATCATACGTGATACGTATTGGTAGCAGCCATAATAAAATTAGGGTTTTCTGGGTAAAAAAGTAGGAAATACAGATTAATAGATGAAGAAAGAAGATTCTCACATAATGTAAGAGAGTAATGAGTGGAACTAGAAATCAGAAACAGTTTCCTGCGGTGATTCCATGAAAATCCTTATTGAAGACGAAACAAACAAAACGCAAAACTAAGATTATTAATCTAATTGATTCGTAAACAGAGTATTGGTGAAAGTGTTTCTATACTGAAATGTATTAATAATGTCGGTTATGATGATGCACGGATAATAAATTGACACATATGTTGATGAAAATTGTAACAAGTTTCACATTTGTCGGTTATGATCCAGAGACTGCAAAAAAAAAAAAAAAAAACAGCTCGGAAATTCGATATAAGAGACGATGCACGGGTAATAAATTGACAGAAGCAGCATTCTTGTAAGAGACGCTTTCTGATGCGTATTTCGTTAGCTGCCAGAACACAACGATATGAAACATTCACGGCCGTATCGTCAAATTTAGCAGCGCATTCTGTCAGGAAGAGTTAAAAGTACGACGATTATGTTGATAATGATCAGGAGAATTACATCAATGGGATCACGAGGCAATTATGCTTAGCGAAGATCGATTATCAAAAAGTGGTAAGACCATTACTTTTTATTATTTTCTTTACATAGTTCTTGAATACGTATGTATATTGAATTCATGGGTTTTTTTTAAGGACAAGTAAAGCTCAAATTAGACAAGGTTTGTGATCGTATTTTATGAGTACTTTGGTGTGATTTTGTTCATATTACGAAAAGGGGTCTAAAGTCCAAGAAGAAATAGCATTGTAGGTTGAAAAGAGAACAGGGCCTCAGTAGTTAGATATTAATGTAAATGTTCATAGCATCTTAGGTGAATCGTAAAGTACATCACTTACTCAATGGATGATAAATTTGTGGTAGTTATGAGAAAATCAGACATCATATTTTGGATCTGACTGGAGTAAGTAAGAGGTAACGCCTTCAGAAGAAGGTTTCTGAAAAGTCATTCATCGATGTTGACAATAGCCTGTGCTAAAAACAAAAAATGAAACTATCAAATACAAAAACGCTCTCCTTTCCGTACATGTATCTGCAAGCCCTTTCACTTTTCCTAGCCATGTTGGGGCTACAACTTACGACCACAACTGCCAACGAAAAACAGACAGATGCGTCCACTCTTTTGCGCATTAAGAATGATCTAGTCGGTAGATCTGATCATGATGTTTTAAGCTCATGGAACGGTTCACTTCATCATTGTACCTGGGAGGGGGTTACTTGTGAACGTGAAAACAATAGAGTGACTGCAATAAACTTAAATTCAAAAGGCTTACAAGGTACTATATCTCCTTTCGTAGGAAACTTGACCTTCCTTGCTCAGATTAGGCTTTCCCATAACAGTTTGAAAGGCAAAATCATATCCCGAATGAGCTTGGTCGTTTAGTTAGGCTCACAGACCTCGAACTTGACCATAACACACTTAGCGGAGATATTCCGAGAAATTTATCTGGTTGTATCAACTGGAAATTCTCTCGATAGGTTACAATAAGCTAAAGGGGATTTTGCCTTCGGAGTTCAAATTACTGTCGAAACTCAAGTTACTTGATTTGCATGAGAATTTCCTCACTGACCCACTTTTTGAAGTCGTAGCAAACCTTACCTCCTTAGAAACAGTCCCTTGCAGCTACAATGCATTTACGGGTACTATTCCTGATAGTATCAGAAACATGCTAAACCTTACTGTCTTAGCACTTTGGGGGAATCGAATTTATGGAGATATTCCTGCTTCCCTTTACAATCTTTCCTCCCTTTATGTATTAGTCTAGTAGATCTTAGTGGCAACCAACTTCATGGACAAATCCCAACTGACATAGGTCTCAAACTTCCTCTGATTTGCTGGGAATAATAACAGCTTGCTCAATCATTTAGATGAGATTTTGTGGGGTAAATTCTGATTTTATGACTTCGAAAATACCAGGGGAGTGAAGTTTATGCTCTTCTGAAACGAGAGTTGACAAAAGCACATCACAAGCTTTGGATCATCCAACTCATATCAGATCAAACTCCTAAAAGTCGTCTCTGGCTTCTTTTTTGTGGCCGTATGTGGCTGTAATAAGCTAGGTGCACTCCTTTTTATTGTAAAATCTTCGTCACTTGATACAATGTTTGATGCTATTCTCATTTTTGATTATGTGGAGATTTACTCTACATAAGGATGGAGTAAAATTACATATATTCAACCTTGCGGAAGCCCTTAAAACTATGGGGTAATAACATAATGTTGTAGTTGTTACGACCAAACTTTCTCGTAGAAACCACTTATTTAGTTATCTGAAATTTCCTTAAATAGTAACCCGGTCCAAGTTCCGGGGGTGCTCGTCTGCTGGAGAAATGTTTTGGTCCTTTTTTTAGACAAATTTCACAAAACTAATCTAACGTTTTAAATATTGTTGTAAATTGCTGATAATCTTTTCTGGTGATTTGAATATTAGATCGAATTTTTGCTGTTCATGCTCAGTATATTCTACAAAGATTGTTTATTCATGATTGATTATTGTATGAATTTTACGAGAACTGAATAATTCGTAACTTTCTCCGTCCGTTTGTCCGTTTTCTTACCACATTTCAAATTTCGCTCATGTATACGTATCACGTGAATACTTTCAGAAATCGACACGCAGATACGTAATTTTGACGAAATGTGCTGTTGAATAATGAGCATTTTGTGGTCTATTTATACACTGTAGTCTGCCCAATTTTCACAGTTTTATTGCTTGCTTTTGAGATCCTATGTTTTGGCCGCAATTAGTACTGCTTCGCTTGTCCATTTGCTAGATTACCTAGATGTAACGGTGCTAGGATTGTTTGACTATACAACATTGATTGGCTATGTTACTCCTACACGATTGCCTTGCCGCATGTCCGACACGATATCTGACACGCCACTTTGACACTTTACTTTAGGCCTTGAAAATTTTGCACAAAGTAGCCGGACGCTCCGACATGTGTCAGATACGAACACTGTGTCAGAGAGTCTGAGTTGCATAGTTGATTGCTTGTTGTTGCGAGCTGTGTTACGTTTCATTAGTTGGTGCATGAATGTAGTGTTAAGACTGTAAAGTAGACAGACCGTGGTTTGATTATTGTAATAGTTACACATGGCTTCACCTTGTTCTTATTACTGTAACTTACGGCGAATGATCCATAATATTATATTAGATATCTGCCACGGTTGCAGCATCAGCTGTATGTACAGCCAATATTGTTTCATATTGCAGTTTATATGGTCTTACTGATTGTCAAAGCTGATACAATAGAATCGTGTTTCAGAGTAATTGTGTTTGGTAATACCATGACGGATTTTGTGGTTAGGATTCTTTCTAAATGTCGATCTGGATACTGATCCTAAATGTTCATGACATCTTTGCTTTTGATAGGGATTGCTATATATATTTGGCGACCACCCATGGAGACGCAGCTGGAAGAATTACGGTATTCACTATTAGCCATATCAGTTCAGATTAGGAAATATTACTTACCTCTCAATCAAGCAATCAACTCATCAATATAATTGTGTTCACATTGTAATTAGGAAGTAAATAAAATCATATCTTTAATTAGAGATTTTATTCTAGCTAAGATTTATCATGTACACCTATATATATGTATCATCTGTTGATATTGTAACCATGCAATTCTGAATTTAATAAAACCTTTCTTACTCTTCCATTATTCTATCATTCACAAGGTGCTAATCAATTCACTATGTGACTCAGCTGATCACACATAGTTATTAGAAAACAAAATCGATGATATTGGAGCGAATGGATGTAATTTTCTTCAAAATTGGGCAGGTGTTTCTTCTATAGACGGGTGAAAGAATACCATTGTGACTGATCATGAAAGTAATTCTAATGGGATGGATCACCAAGCAACGAAGCTCGATTTCAAAGATGAGGTGAGAGCATAAATCTTGTTATTTACTGTACTTTGCTTATTAATTAGTTGAATAATGAATTCTTATATGAACATAAATAATTGTTTGTTACAACAAAAGAAGGTCAAACTAGAGAAGGTATGGGGAATGAGGGCGATCCTTTCGTGGTAAATAAAGATTGAAGTCAGAATTTGAGATTTTGTTTTATGATTTCACGTTTTTTAAATTTGCAAAGCCATTTTCTGAGTTTGTTAGTATAAGGCAAAAGTAAACGGCTTACTTATTAGGTCGTAAAATTTGGAATATTGGACGCCACTGGTATTAAATCTAGGTAAGTCGCGGTGATTTTTGAAACCCTTACAATATTGTCGTGTATTTGCGTAACGACCTTTATTTAAAAACCATGGATGTCATAGTTTGACCTTGCTAAGAGTAAAAGGGAGAAAAAATATATCACGGTCATCTTAAATATGAATTAAAATCATTAATTAGTAGATGGTGGGACTTAGAATGAAATATGAATTAAAATCATTAATTTTCAAGGTGATGTTTAAGAAGGTCATAAGAGAAGATTATACTGAGTACTGTGGTATCATAAATATCTTCATTTTTCAAAAGAATAAGCACAACAAAATGAAATCATCAATAACAAAACAGTTTGCCTTCCCCTGTATATATCAGCAAGCTCTTTCACTTCTCTTCGCCGTGTTGCTGCAACAACTTATGATCACTAAAGCCGTCGTTCATATGAAATTATCTCCAGAGAAACAGACAGACTCATTTACGCTAATGAACATAAAGAGTGATATAGTTGGTAGTTCTGATCAGGATGTTTTGAGCTCATGGAACGGCTCACTTCATCATTGTACCTGGGAGGGAGTTACTTGTGAACGCGGAAATGATAGGGTAAGTTCATTAGACTTGAGTTCAAAAGGCTTACATGGTACTCTATCACCCTTCATAGGTAACTTGAGCTTTCTAAATACTATTTTGCTTTTCAATAACAATCTGAAGGGTGAAATTCCGAGTGAGCTTGGTCGTTTAGTCAGGCTCAGGAACCTCCAACTTGACAATAATACGCTTAGCGGAGGAATACCGAAAAATTTATCAGCTTGTACTAGCCTTGAAATTCTTACCATTGCTTTTAATAAGCTAGAGGGGAATTTGCCCTTGGAGTTCCAATCACTGTCAAAACTCTATTATCTAACTATGCATGAGAATTTTCTCACTGGCCATCTTTTCGACGTCATTGCAAACCTTACCTTCTTAAGAACTGTTTCTTGCGGTGGCAATGCATTTACGGGCACTATTCCTGAAAGCATTGGAAAGATGCTAAACCTAAATGCCTTAGGGATTGGGGAGAATCGACTTTCAGGTATAGTTCCCATGTCTCTTTACAACCTTTCATCCCTTCATGTATTAGATTTAATTGGCAACCAATTTCATGGACAAATCCCAATAGATATAGGCCACCAAATTCCTCAGATTTCATATCTCAGCCTTTCCCAGAACAATTTTTCAGGATCGATTCCCAAATCTATATCAAACCTTACCAGCCTCACTACGCTTAGCCTAGATTATAATGAGTTCACGGAGAGCGTGCCGAGTGATTTGGGTTATCTACATAATTTGAATGTGTTATTATTGGACTACAACTATCTAGTTGACGACATAAATATTATCAGCTCACTCGTAAATTGTACCCAACTTAGATACCTGGACCTGTCAGAAAATAACTTCACGGGAAGTTTACCTAATGCTGTGGCTAATCTGTCCAATGCTCTAATATGGCTAGCAGTAGAAACAAATCCAATTGCTGGAACAATTCCAAAAGGTATATCGAATCTTATAAACCTCGAGAATTTGTATCTGGATAATTGTGAATTCACTGGAACCATTCTGTTGGAATTTTGGCAGCGGAAGTATTTTGTGTTGTGGCCCCGTAATTCCCGAACATGGTTTTTATATATTGAACGTTTAATTTATTTGATACATGAGGGGGAGAGGCTGAGACCTAGAAACTCCACAATGGGAGTTATGGACTACTATAGGAACTGATAACAATGAACAATGAACAAGAGAAGGTTTTTGTGAATGAATCTTCTGTGTTGTATTACGTAAAGAGTCAAGATATATACACCCCTAAGATGCTAGAAACTAGGAGACTAATTAGCTAATTTCCTAAACAAGCTTCCGTAAATTAGTAATACAAATATTGACATAATCAAAATATAATATTCTAACGATTCGTAATATTCGGAGAATATTACGCTAACACCCCCCCTCAAGTTGGAGCATGGGGGTTCGCGATGCCCAACTTGCCTAACAGCCGATGAAATTGGACACGCCCGAGAGCCTTTGTGAGTATGTCAGCCAATTGTGTACTCGTATGGACATAAGATGTTAGGATGGTACCCCGCAAAATTTCGTCACGAACGAAATGACAATCAATCTCAATGTGCTTGGTTCTTTCGTGAAACACGGGATTATTTGAGATATGGATAGCAGCCTCACTATCACAATGAAGCGTGATAGCCCCTTGATGGTCAAAACCCATACTTCGAAGTAAACCTTTCAACCAAAGTATCTCACATGTAGCGGAAGCCATGGCACGGTATTCAGATTCAGCAGAAGAGCGAGACACGGTAGCCTGTTTCTTAGTCTTCCAAGATATGGGAGAACCTCCGAGAGTAACGAAGTATGCAGTCAAAGAACGGCGACTGATCGGACAACTACCATAATCAGCATCACAATAAGCCTCAAGCACCATAGGAGTGTCAGCTCGTAATAATATACCCTGTCCCGGATTTCCTTTCAGATACCGAACCACACGAACAACAGCGTCCCAATGGGCCTGAGACGGACTGTGCATGAATTGGGACAAAATATGAACTGAATAAGTAATCTCGGGACGAGTAAGAGTCAGATAAATCAACTTGCCAACAAGACGACGATACTTGGTAGGCTCAGCAAATAACGGCTCCACTTTTAGAGCAAGCTCGTGCTTCTCCTCCATAGGAGTAGGAGCGGGTTTAGAACCCAAAAGACCTGTTTCTGCCAACAAGTCGAGGGTATATTTTCGTTGACAAACAAATATACCGCTGAAATTCCGTGCTACTTCGAGGCCCAAAAAGTACTTTAATTTACCCAAGTCTTTCATACGAAAGCAACTACTTAGATAACTTTTAAAATCAGTAATAGCAACACTACTATTTCCAGCAATTTTCAAGTCGTCAACATACACAAGAATATTAAGCACTATGTCACCTATATGGTATCAAAGCAGGTTATTTTCCTGTTTCAAATCGTTTTTTTTTCTTTTCACCATCCACCATGGTTGATGACACAAATGATTTTGATTCTTCACCCAACTGTGAGTATTGCTCTAAGTGTGATTTGCAAAGCGTTTTGCGTAAACGTCGCAAGGCTGATCAGGTACGAGGTTTCCTTATGGGCGTTGACTCCTTTTCTACTCCTCTACGTTCAAATCCAATGGCCTGTGCCGTGAATAGCAGGCAGCAGCAGCGGAGTGACGGCTCGACTCGACCTCGTTACAAGTGCAGCGTGTGTAACCAGGATGGGCATACTGCCAGTCGCTGTTGGGAGAAGATAGGCTTCCCTGTTGGACACCCGCGTAATTCTGCTCGGACAGGGGACTCGGCAGCAGCTTCTACATCTAATCCCAAAGGTAATGCGGTTCTGGGTGAGGCTTCTCATGTTGCTACTATGGTGAGATTAAATGGTAAGAATTCTTTGACATGGATTATTGATACGGGTGCGTCGACCCACGTTTGCTATAATGAAGCGTTGTTTATTTCATGTGAAAGCATTGCTCCAATAAATATCGGTCTCCCAAATGGCACTAATTTGATTGCTCGAAAGGCTGGAACAGTCCGACTCAATGACAGATTGTCAATTCCTAATGTTTTACTGGTTCCGTCTTTCCAATGCAACCTTTTATCTGTCTCACAACTTTTGTCCACTCAAAATCTTTTTGTACAATTTTCTAATTCGCAATGTGTGATACAGGACCATGCCTCGACGACGATTGGAGTGGGTCATCTTTTGGATGGGCTATTCTACCTGTTGATGGAGGAACCATGTCGTGTTAATGTTGTGACCGGACAAGATGATATAGAGTTATGGCATAGGCGAATGGGACATCCTTCCTCTCGGGTTATGAAGCACCTCCCTTCTATTTCTCGTTTTAATAATTCTCAGTTGGATTCCTGTGATATTTGCTTTCGAGCTAAACAGACACGTACTCCGTTTCCTCTAAGTGACAATAAAGCCGATAATTTGTTTGATTTAATTCATTGTGACGTTTGGGGTCCTTATCAACCTAACCGTGCTTGTGCTTCCCGTTTTTTTTTATCTATTGTTGATGATTATTCTCGTTGTGTTTGGGTTTATTTGATGAAAACCAAGGATGAGGTCCCTAAATTACTTCGGGAATTCTTTTCTCTAATTGACCGTCAATTTAATTGCAAGGTGAAAGTTGTACGGAGTGACAATGGGACGGAGTTTCGGGGTATTCTTCCTTATTTTCGCGAACATGGGATTTTATTTCAAACCTCAATGGTTAAAACACCCCAACAAAATGCTCGCGTAGAGCGAAAACATAGGCACATATTAAATGTCGCACGGGCTTTGCGTTTTCAAGGGTCGTTACCTGTTGATTTTTGGGGGGAATGTGTGTTGACAGCGGCCCATTTAATTAATCGAACCCCTACGCGAATTTTGGAAAATAAAACCCCTTTTGAATTATTATTTGGCAAAGCTCCGGATATGAGTTTGATTCGTGTTTTCGGGTGCCTTTGTTATGCTAAGAATAGCTATTCCCGTGATAAGTTTGATTCCCGAAGCCGTCGTTGCATTTTTCTCGGATACCCATTTGGTAAGAAAGGGTGGCATTTATATGACCTTGAGACGGGAGACTATTTTCAGTCACGAGATGTTCGATTTATTGAAGACAAATTCCCTTTTGCTTTGTCGGATAGCGGGTTGCACAACACTCACACTGATCGTATTGATCCTATAGATGACGGGTCTGATGGTGTGCTCTTTGGTGATGCTACACCAGTGGGTAAAGCTAAGCACGGTAATCAGGGAGGGCACAATGCAACAGCGCCAGAACAGCGCAATGCAGCAGCTGCAGAGCAGCCCTCTGTGGCGGGCACAGAAAATTACACGCAAACAGAACAGCAGCCCATGCAACAAATATCACTTGACATTCCAGAGGACACAGGTGCACAACCTGTACAGGACCCTCCGACGAATACAATGGCCCCGGATCAGAATATTGCTCGAGATAACAGTGATGGGAACGAGACTGCTGATGACGAGGATTCTAGTGCTAGTGTTGATAACAGCGCAATAACTGGTGACGAAATGGGTCGAGGAAAACGAATAAAATTCGATAATCCTCATCACAAAGACTTTGTGCACTGGGATAAGCTCAAGCAACACATTAACACGACTTTGGTTCCTTCAAACCCGTCACCCACTCCGGCGTCTGTCACAGGTACTTTGTATCCTATTGCTAATTATGTTAATTGTCAAAAAATTTCCTCTGCCCATCAACATTTTCTCGCAGCTATTACAAATGACACGGAACCCACTTCCTTTAAAGAAGCCTTCCGTGATTCAAAATGGAAGAAAGCAATGGAAGAGGAAATTGAAGCGTTAGAAACTAACGAAACTTGGTCCATAGTGGATTTACCACCCGAGAAAACCGCCATTGGATGTATTTGGGTTTATAAAATAAAGCGAAAATCAGACGGCTCAATTGAACGGTATAAAGCAAGACTTGTCGTGCTTGGCAACCATCAAAAAGAAGGGATTGATTTTGCTGAAACTTTTGCACCTACAGTGAAAATGGTTACCGTCCGAACTTTTCTTGCTGTCGCCGCCATCAACAATTGGGAGTTGCACCAAATGGATGTTCAAAATGCATTCCTTCATGGTGATTTACAAGAAGAAGTTTACATGCGGCTTCCACCCGGCTTTAGTCATGGGCTACAAGGAAAAGTCTGCCGTCTCCACAAATCCTTATATGGGTTACGACAATCTCCACGATGCTGGTATGCTAAGCTTGCCTCGGCCTTGTGTGAGTATGGTTCCTAAATGATGCTAGAAACTAGGAGACTAATTAGCTAATTTCCTAAACAAGCTTCCGTAAATTAGTAATACAAATATTGACATAATCAAAATATAATATTCTAACGATTCGTAATATTCGGAGAATATTACGCTAACAACTACACACCTCTAAATGAGGTTTACACCCATATTTATAGTTGTACATGGATAATTCTAGATATTAACCAAAAGTCTCTATTTTTCTAGATTAATCTTGTAGTTTGCTAGATTTCTAAGCTATACAAGAATTTTCTAGATTACTATTTCTAACACTCCCCCTTAATCTGAAAATTATTGAATATCGAATTTGAACTTTGTTAGAAATTGTTCTCCTTTAGATCTTCGACTATTTTGAGTTCTTCAATTCGTACTTGAATCTTTTGTAATGATGTCACTCCCCCTTGATCTTGAATGTCTTCTCCTGAACTTGATATTGCACGCACCTTCTTGATGATTTTCTTGTTCGTCTTTGTTTCCCATTTTGATTGACTTTTCTTCCCAGGATTTGTTTAGTGCCTCTTGCTTGAACTTTGGATCTTCGTCCCAAATTCTTAGGATCATCCGCTCGATCCCTTTCTTGTTTTGTTTGTTAGGGTATATGCCCTTTGTTTTCGGGGTCTTCTTGCTTCGCCCCATGATTCTTTTGGGTTGACATTCTTTCATTTTTTTTGTCACCCTTTGTTTGATTTTGGGTTAGCCCCATGTGCTACCCTCATCGGATTAGCTTCTCGCTATCCGGACCTTTGTTTTGGTTGCCCTCGTCGGGTCTTTTATTTGGTTGCCCTCGTCGGGTCTTTTTTTTTGTTGCCCTCATCGGGTCTTTCTTTTTGTTTGGGAAGAGTATTTTTTGGTAAAGTAATATAAGAAACAAAGAACTTATTTGAGGTAATATCATCGCCCAGATTTGATAACCATGGGCTCTGATACCATGTTGAAATTTTGGCAGCGGAAGTATTTTGTGTTATGGACCCATAATTCCTGAACATGGTTTTTATATTATTGAATATATTTTTGTGTACATATGAGGGGGAGAGGGTGAGACCTAGACTCCACAATAGGAGTCCTAAGACTACACATCTCTAAATGAGGTTTACACCCATATTACTCTAGAAATAGTAATCTAGAAAATTCTTGTATAGCTTAGAAATCTAGCAAACTACAAGATTAATCTAGAAAAATAGAGACTTTTGGTTAATATCTAGAATTATCCATTCCCTTCGAATTTGGTAAGCTTAGAAACCTGGAATTGTTACTTCTGGGCTCCAATAGAATAACTGGGTTTATCCCCAGCTCTCTTGGAAACATAACATACCTAAGCAGGCTTGAGTTAAATATGAACCGATTGCAGGGGAGCATACCTTCAAGCTTAAGCGCTTGTAAATACCTGTTGACAGTGGATCTATACAACAACCACCTCACTAGAGCTTTGCCCGGAGGGCTTTTTACGGGGCCTGCTAAATTCATTTCGCTCAATTTCTCTGGTAATCATTTAGAAGGGTCCATACCTATGGAGATCAGTGCACAACAAAATCTAGTAGAGTTTGATGTTTCTAGAAATAAGTTGACAGGAGTACTTCCAAGTGAGCTTAGTTACTGCCCTTCTCTTCAGCTTTTGAATCTCAAAGATAATATGTTGCATGGAAACATTCCTCCGTCATTCAGCTCTTTGAAAAGCCTTATAAGTATTGATCTTTCTCGAAACAATTTTTCTGGCACAATTCCAAATTACATCTCCAGATTTCCTTTGGTTTATCTAAACCTAGCCGACAACAATTTTGAGGGAAATGTTCCGACAACGGGCGTTTATGCGAATCTAAGCGGCATTTCACTTTCTGGGAACAGTGGACTCTGCGGAGAAGTTCCTGATTTGCACTTACCAAAATGCAATCAGCGGAAGGAACTAAAGACGAGGCGTAAAATGTCTCGTGCTCTTCAATTGATAGTTCCTATAATATGTTCAGTCGTTGGAGTGGTGATCTTGATAATAGTATTGTACTTAACCTGTTTCAGAAAGGAAAAAAGATCTGCTTCGTCAGGTTCTGAGCTAATGGAAGGTAAAGAAGCTTTCTTGATAATAGTATTGTACTTAACACGTTGTTCAAAGCGACAGACGGTTTCTCTATGGATAACCTGCTTGGAACGGGTAGTTTTGGCTCTGTGTTTAAAGGGACACTGGGTGGAAAGATGGTTGCCATAAAAGTTTTCAACTTGCTACATCGGGGTGGATCAAAGAGTTTCGTAGCAGAGTGCAACGCCTTAAGAAATATACGGCATAGGAATTTACTAGGAATAATAACAGCTTGCTCAAGTATTGATTCCAGGGGAAATGATTTCAAGGCCCTAGTTTACGAGTTAATGCCCAATGGAAGTCTTGAAAATTGGCTATCTGGACCCGGAAGTCTTAGCCTTCTCCAAAGAGTTGATTTTGCAGTCGATGTGGCTCATGCAATCAATTATCTTCACCATGACTGCGAAATTGCAGTTGTACACTGCGATTTGAAACCAAGTAACATACTGTTAGACGACGACATGGTTGCTCCTGTTGGTGATTTTGGACTTGCCAAGTTCCTTGCTCAACCTGAAAATCCTCATCAAAGTAGTACAACAGGAGTTCGAGGAACTATTGGCTATGCTGCTCCAGGTATAAGTCTAGACACTCCTTTTTGTTTATCTATCTACATAAGTTTATTTTGCAATTTTGACAGTTTACGAGTAGAGTTGAAAAACGTAAAAGATCATTTTAGGTTTGTGTTTGCTCAGGTCATCATGAGTTTGAGGTATTTTGGGTGCTCTGTATCAGGTTTTGGATGTCTTTTTTGTTTCTAATGAGTTATATTAAATCAATCATCTGTATTTTCCAGCTAGTTTGTCTTGGATGAGGTCAATTTGGGTTCTAGTCGATTTAAATTGTTCTTATTTTTTGTACAAAGATTGAAGTTGAACTTTTGGGGATAGGGTGGGGTAATTTCAGTAGTCCATTATGCAACTTACTGTTCTTTGGTTTGGATTATGATGGAGCAAAACAAAACAACTCGCTATGGTGGTTACTGTTTTTTTTCTTTTGAAGAGTCGTCTTGATTCAGTTTTGACCCAAATTTCTGTTATTCAGGAATAGTCTCTCTGGTTTTGCTAAAACAATGGAGGCAATGTTGTTTGTGTCATTTTCCACAGCCATTGCGAGTTAGTTGACTAACGTTTGTGTCATTTTGCTACAAGAATATGGCCTAGGGAGTGACGCGTCGACAGACGGCGATATTTACAGCTATGGAATACTGTTACTGGAGCTCATGACTGGAAAGAAACCCACAGACAGTATTTTTACGGACGGCTTAAACCTTCATCTTTTCGCAGAGGCAGCTCTACCTGATCAACTGCTGCAAGTTTTAGACGAAACTCTTCTTGAAAATGCCCAAGTCATCGCCGTCCAAGAAATCATTGCTTCTGTTCTGCATATTGGCGTCGCCTGCTCCAACCATGCGCCTGAAGATCGAATGAGGTTAGCCGAGGTTATAAGCAAGTTGCGAGCTGCTAGGGACAACCTCATCAATGCACAACGGTATCACGATTTTTACGGAGGTAGAACAAGACAGCTTCTTTGTCACTGAAATTTCTTTCTGCTTTAGATTTCTATTTGTTTCGATATAGGAGTATTTCTATCTGTAGATGATATTTTGTAAGATAAATTCTGATTTTATGATTCAAATATTGCAGGGAAATGAGGTCTAGTGCTCTTCTGAAACATGAGCTGACAAATGCACATCACAAGCTTTGGATTATCCGATTTTATATCAGAGCCCTAAAGTCGTCTTTGTCTTCTTTTTCATGGGGTATTAAACTAGGTGCACTTTTCTTTATTGTATCAGTTGCGCAAATATTTTTTACTCCCTGAATTTCAATTTAAATGTTTTAATTTTGTATTCAGTTCTTCCCGAATTAATTGTCCTGTTATATTTGTATTTGGGATTATCGCAGTGATTGCTTTTGTTGATTTAGATCAAATTTTCGCTGTTCAAATTCAAGTTCAGTACCAAATTTGTTGCACATTTCTGATAATTTTACGGTAATGATATGATCAAATTTAATGGAACATTACATTTTACAAGATGGCAGTTGGTGACTAATTTATGAATATTCTAACACATAAAGGGGACTACTTTAAAGTTTATAAAGTTGAAGATAACCACTTTAAAATCTCAAAAAGTGTCACTTAGCCTAAAATCAACAACATGGTGGTTGTGATGATGATACTGCTACTTTGTTTTTTTAAATGTAGTCAATATGATTTCATGTGTTATACTCTTTGTTTTGGATTATGATGGAGAAATTAAATTAAGTCGGTTGTTTTTATTTATTTTATCAGTGAAGTATTATTAGTAGTTTAATGCCGTTTTTGTTGCAATTTTCTTTTGTTATTTGGGAATAGTCTCTCTGTTTTTGCTGATGCCGTGTGTGAGGCATTGAGGTAACGTTGCTACTGTTGGAATATGGTAGCATGGATTTTAATTTACGATTGACATAACTAGTTCATGGTCCGACATGTTAAAATTTTAAGCATGCACGAGGAATATGTAATACTGCTACTTGAGCTGATGACCGAAAAGAAGTACACAGACAGTAACTCATGGCGGGCTTGAACTTTTTATCTTTACGCAAAGGCAACTCTACCTGAAAACGATGAGGTCATATTCGTCAAGGAAATCACTGTTTCTGTTATTCAGCTTGGAGTCACGTGCTCAAACCATTTGCCAGAAAAACGAATGAGGATATATGAGGTTATAATCAAGCTCCAAGCTGCAAGAGACAACCTTATGAAATGATCGACAGTCGACAGAGTCATGCTTTTGAAATAGGTGGCCTCGTATACATACCTTGTTTTTCATTGATTTTGCATTTGCTTTCTATTTTCTTTAGTTCTGACCGACATAGGAGTATCTGCAAATATTATATAATAAACATTTGGTTGATGATTTATGTTCATCAGAAACACGACCTGACATAGCACATAACAAGCTTTGATCACCAGACTCATATGTAGCTGAAATAACAAACCACAAGATTCATTAACAGTGAAGATGACAAACATATTCCACGAGAAACCACCAATGTAATCCCTTCTCCTCGAACCAAATTATAGTCGAAATGCTTCTAACCAAGATGTTTCTTATGCACAAGTTGTTTCATCTATAAATGGATCACAAGGCAACTATGCGCAGCAAAGATCGATTTTAAAGATGAGGTATAAGCATTAACTTTTTTTTTTTTTCTAAATTTCTTAACTTAGACAATCTAATGAAGTCATTAGTGTTAGATTGAGTTATATGATTCCATATTTGGAAGGTAAATTAAACTATGTATATAATGATGGTGAATTTGGGTAATTATGAGAAAATTGGACGCGCGCTATAATTTTGAACCTTGAGTGGAGTGAGTGGAGTAAGTGGGAGCTAACTTAAGTAATAACGTTCTAGATGACGACACCTTTTTAACGATGTTCTGGGAAGTAGCTTGTGGGACTGAGGATGAAACATTATATCATAATATTTTTGACCACCTTTATTACACAAATTCTTTGTTAAAGTTAGTGGTGTTAAGCAGCAATGGTAGAATTTCTATGGTAATCATGATTTCATAGTGCTCAATGCTTGACTATTGGGAACTTATTTTGTAAGCCCGACTTTTTTTTGTGAAAGTTAGTTTGAAAAGTAAGACTATTCCCTATCGAGTAGCGTATCAGAGCCTTGTGACTAAAGGTCACGGGTTCGAATCTCACCACCCCTCACTTTTAAAGTGGTATATTTCGCATCAGGTAGGCGGGCCTGTAGTTGCGTCCACGCTTCAAGCCCAAAGGGCATTCACGTGAGGGGGCGTGTTAGAGTATATAATTGATCTTGGGCCTGCAACCATTAGCTTAAGCTTTTGGTTGAGTTGGTTCTTGCCAGTAGTAATATGCTTGTCTCAAAGATTAAGCCATGCATGTGTAAGTATGAACTAATTCAGACTGTGAAACTGCGAATGGCTCATTAAATCAGTTATAGTTTGTTTGATGGAACCTCCTAAACCTTATAAGCGGACTCTCTCATACTCTCGGGTGTGGCCCAGGTCCGTGGAATTTAACATGGTATCAGAGCCCATGGTTGTGTGACCAGGGACTCTCGTTAAACTAGGCCCTATGTGCAGCTGGAAGAGAGGACAATTTCCCCCCAGTTTGCGTTGTACAGCTGGAAGAGAGGCCAATTGCCCCCCAGTCTGGTTTGAAAGTGGGCTCGCATGTGAGGGGGCGTGTTGGAGATGGATCCAGCCTAATATAAATTCCCACATTGTGATCCCTCATCGGTTATGAGATGAGAGTTGGTCTTGTTTATAAGGCCTAGGGGCTACTCCTCCTATTGCCAATTGGTTTTAGGATGGAACCTCCTAAACCTTATAAGCGGACTCTCTCATACTCTCGGTTGTGGCCCAGGCCCGTGAAATTTAACAGGTTTAAATTGATTTTAACAAATCACTGGTTACAAATATATGTGTCAGTTCAAATTAGTGGCCACACTAATTCAAGTTTCAAGTATGTGATTTGCTGCTAGACATGGTTAGATAATTGTATGTTTTTGCGGTCGTTGTGACTAATCTTTGTTGTTCCGTCATAAGAATATGGCCTAAGGAGTGAAGCATCGACAGACGGCGACATATACAGCTACGGAATACTGCTACTTGAGCTCATGACTGGAAAGAAACCCACAGACAGTCTTTTCACGGATGGCCTGAACCTTCATCTTTACGCAGAGGCAGCTCTACCAGATCAAGTGCTGCACATTTTAGACCAAACTCTGATGGAGAACGCCCAAGTCATTGTCAGCGAAGAAATCATTACTTCTGTTGTGCAGATTGGAGTCACATGTTCCAACCATGTGCCTGAAGACCGAATGAAGATAGCCGAGGTTATAAGCAAGTTACGAGCTGCAAGAGACAACCTTATCAATGCTGCTCGACGAAGACGAGGTGTTGAAAGAGGTAGAGTACAACTTCCATTGATTTTTATATCTGCTTTAAGTTTAATTAATTCCATCTGTCACAAGAACATTTGCAATTAGAACGTAACATTTGGATGAATTTTTGTATGACAAGTACTGATTTATGACCCAAAAATTGCAGGGGAATGACGTTTGTGTTCATCTGAAACAAGGGTTAACAGAGCACACAACAACCTCGGATCATCATACTATAACATAAGGTTTCTGAAAGTCGTCTTTATCTTCTATTTCATGGGAATATGTAACGGAAATAACGAACAAATGGTGAAAAGCATAGTTTTGGACGTCCCCCTTCTTTTTCTCATCAAATTTTCGCGAGAAGACTCAAAAGTACTGTAGAGTTTAGATCATATAATACCCAAAGAACATGTTCATAGTGAAAAAATTTCCGCCAAAAACCATTTTACTTTGGACAACAAAAACGGTTTTGGTAATTTGATGTAACAACAATGGCCTTAAACTTAGATGAATAAATTTCTAATAAGACGGTTTCATAATAGCTAAATGTAACATCCTTAGACAATCTACACTTAGAAGTAGCATGAATCAGTAAAGAACTTAAATGGTTACTCAATAGAATTAGGTTAAAACGGTCATAAAACTATATAAATGATGACGATAATAAATGGCTACGGCTCTATCACTCATCCTAAAAATGTTACTCGTATAAAATTGTACGCTAATTCTTGGGTGGAACGGTCTTATATTAAATTATTGTAAAAATCATTTTATTTATACTCATTTATAAAGTCTTTGTATCCTTTCCAATGATAATTGTGATACCATATTTTTGAACATTCTTTATACTCCGTATTATTTGTAGTCCTTTCATTGTTTAGTGTAATAATGTATTTCAGTTGATTTATTTTATGATTTCATAGTTATTGAACTGTAATTTGTATGGTTTGACTCATTTAAATCAGTATAAGACCGTCTCACAGCAGACTTATTCAAAAATATATTTTGTTACAACCTTATTTAGACGGTCTCGTCTCTATTTTTTTAATACAACTCTAACATAGTACTGGTTTATAAATATTTTGTGTCACTCTCTCTGTTTCACTGGATGTTACTCCCTCTCTTTTACTCATATAGCTTCACTCTCTTTTCGGCAATTTCACTGATTTCGCCTCATTTTTATCTATGACAATTCTTTACAATGAAAATAACTTTTTTACCGTTACTAATATATTCATTTGCCCAAAATAGAACCTCATTTATCTTCCAAAGTGGGGCCTATTAAACAAAAATACCAACACTAGCCAATGGGGTATGTTTGGTAAGAGATTTAAAACAAAGACAAAGAGAATCAAAGTCGATGATTCCCTTTGTTAGTGTTTGTTTGTGACAAACGAAAGGAATCAAATACCCTCCTTTAACATTAAACTCCCCTAATTTCTATCCCTAACCTCCAAAGGAATGACATTTTTTTCCCTCCAACTCACTTTCTCACCCACCGTCACCACCTAAGTGATTATGACCACCATCGTAACAACCACCACGTTGCCACCCCGCCGCGTCCCAATAGTGGGTCGGGTCAGGTAAAATGGACCCATATTTAAGTTTTGATATTTCTTTTAATTAAATAGCCAAACAACAAAGTAATTTGAGATAATCTCGATCTTTTCATTCTGTTCCCTTTCTTAATTTCATTATGTTTGTCTTATACGAGCGAAACGCCCCCTTAATGGAATAGAGATTAGAGAGTGTAAGGTTTATAAATCAAATTTGATGAGGGTGGTAGATAACGGGTAGAAATATGTTATAATGATGTATTGTAACCAGCCTTTATCAGATTAGGGTTTTCCTGGGTTAAATTTGGGGATTTTTCTGGGTAAATGATGGGAAAGTACGATAAACTAAGTATTAGCTGGAAGAAAGTAGAAAATCCTCCTCAATGAATTTAAGTAAACTACGGTAATTCCATGAAAATCACCATCGGAGAGATGAAAGTACAAAACACAGAACGAAAATTGTTCAGTTAATTGATTTGTAAACAGAGTATTGGTGAATGAGTTTCAATACTTAAATGAATGAATAATATCGCACATGCACACACATACAAAACAACTTTCACATTTGTTGGTTATGATTCAGACACTGCAAATACAGCTCCTAAATTCGGTATAAGAGACGAGACGCGGGCAATAAATTGACAGAAACCGAATTATTATAAGAGACGCTTTCTGCATGGTTTCGTAATTTGGTAAGCAACAAGCCACAATGATGGATCAATCGTGGCCGTGTTGTTGGTGGTTTTCTGATGTATAAAGCTTGTCGCTGTATTTTAGCAGCACATTGCGTTCAAGGTAGGATTTGTTACGAAAAGTTTGGTTCAGGTACTTTTCTAAACTGAATACATCTGATCGATTCGTTTACAACTTGCAGATTGTTTCATCGATGACAGTGACGACCATGAGAATAATATTAATGGGATCACGAGGCAACTAAGGTCAGTGAAGATCGATTTTCATACTGAGGTATGGATATTGAATTCATAGTTTTTTTAGGACAAGTAAAGCTCTAACTAGAGAAGTTATGTACAGTAATCAATTTATGAGTCCTTTGGAATCAACGTGAGACGTTTTATTGGTAATCTCAGTGACTAATTGAGGAGACTCGATGTGGTTGTTGTTGTGATTTATAGAAAATCTAAGTGTTGATCGAAGATTTAATGGAGTCTTGGATTCTAGATATGGTTATATATTTCACGCTTAAATAAAACACTTTTGCAAGCGGATGATAAATGTGTGGTAATTATGAGAAAATTGTACGTCATAGTTTGGACCTCGACTGGAGTGTGCGGAAGGTAACGCCTTCCGAAGGAGGTTTCGGAAATGTCATTAACCGATGTTAATAGTTGGTTGTGAAAAAAACCAAATTGGAAAGTTGTTTAGTCAAGTCATTACGCAATAATTGTTTTCATGTCTAAGTGCTCAATGCTTGACTAATCTCAACTTACTTTGTAAGCCAAACTTTTCATGTCTTAGTGTTCACTGTTCAGGCACCTCAAACTTGACCATAACACACTTAGTGGAAAACTTCTGAGAAATCTATGTATATTGATTAGCATATATATCTTGTTTCTTCAGTTCAGTTTCACCAAAACATAAAAAAGAACAACTAAAATGAAACCATCGAAAACAAAAACGCTCTTCTTCCCTTACATGTATCTGCAAACCCTTCCATTTTTCCTCGCCATGTTGGTGCTACAACTTACAACCACAACTGCCATAAAAAAACAGACAGATGCGTTCACTCTTTTGCGTATCAAGAATGAGCTTGTTGGTAGTTCTGACCAGGATGTTTTAAACTCATGGAACGGCTCACTTCATCATTGTGCATGGGAGGGTATTACTTCTGAACGCAGATGGGATAGAGTGAGTGCGTTAAACTTAAGTTCAAAAGGCTTGCGAGGTACTATATCTCCCTTCATAGGAAACTTGACCTTCCTTGCTCAAATTCAGCTTTCTAATAACAGTCTAAAAGGCGCAATCCCAAATGAGCTGGGTCGTTTAGTCAGGCTTACTGACCTCCATCTTAACAATAACACACTTAGCGGAGAAATTCCGAGAAATTTATCAGCTTGCATTAACCTTAAAAAACTCGCCCTAGGTTTCAATAAGCTAGAGGGAAATTTGCCTTTGGAGTTCAAATCACTGTCAAAGCTCAATTTTCTAGCTGTACCTGAAAATTTTCTCACGGGCTCCCTTTTCAACGTTATTGCAAACCTTACTGCTTTACGAATTGTGTCTTGTGCCTTCAATGCATTTACGGGTACTATTCCTATTAGTATCGGGAAGATGAAAAACCTTAATATCTTAGCAGTTGCTGACAATCAACTTTCTGGAGTAGTCCCCTCCTCCCTGTACAACCTATCCTCCCTTCAGGAATTAGATTTAGCTATGAATCACCTTTACGGACAAATCCCGACCGACATAGGCCTCAAACTTCCTCAGATTTTACTTCTCAGCCTAGGCCAAAACAATTTTTCAGGTTCAATCCCCAACTCCTTATTAAATCTGACCAGTCTCGAGACCCTAAACCTATATTTGAATGGTTTCACAGGGAGAGTGCCACGTCATTTGGGGTATCTCCGGAAACTGACGAACTTATTCTTGGGCTTGAACTATTTAGTTGACGACATAAACTTTATTAGTTTATTAGTAAATTGTACCCAACTGGAAATCTTGGACGTCGCAGGAAATAATTTCACAGGAAATTTACCTACTGCTGTGGCCAATCTATCCACCACGTTAGTATGGCTAATAGTTGCAGCAAATCCGATTAGTGGAACAATTCCAGCAGGTATATCTAATTTAATAAACCTCCAAGCGTTAAATATGGCTGGTTGTGAATTCCGTGGACCAATTCCCTCTGGATTCGGAAAGCTTGGAAATCTGGAAAGTTTACTTTTGAACTCTAATATGCTTACCGGGATAATTCCAAGCTCTCTCGGAAACATAACACGTCTAAGTTTGCTCCACTTAGAACAGAACCAATTGCAGGGGAGCATACCCTCCACCTTAAGCACCTGTAGATACATGTTGGATGTTTATC
The DNA here is from genome assembly GCA_023091065.1 of Dianthus caryophyllus. Lineage (NCBI taxonomy): Eukaryota > Viridiplantae > Streptophyta > Magnoliopsida > Caryophyllales > Caryophyllaceae > Dianthus > Dianthus caryophyllus. The sequence goes on from CM041519.1 coordinate 35,758,074, forward strand.
TACATGAAAACCATCTCACTGGAACTTTTCCTATAGGGCTTTTATGGGGCCTGCTAGATTCGTTTTGCTAAATTTCTCCGGTAATCGTTTAGAAGGGTCCATACCTATGGAGATTAGTTCACAACTAAATCTGGTAAAATTTGATGTTTCGATAAATAAGTTGACAGGGGTACTTCCAAGTGAGCTTAGTCACTGCCCTTCTCTTCAACTTTTGAACCTAAAAGGTAATTTGTTGCATGGAAATATTCCTCCGACATTCAGCTCTTTGCAAAGCCTTACAACTATTGATCTTTCTCGAAACAATTTTTCTGGCACAATTCCAAATTACTTCTCCAGATTTCCTTTGGTTTTTCTAAACCTGGCCAACAACAATTTTGAGGGAAATGTTCCGACAACGGGTATTTATGCGAATCTAAGCGGAGTTTCACTTTCCGGAAACCGTAGACTCTGCGGAGGAATTCCTGATTTGCACTTACCAAAATGCATCCCGCAGAAGGAACCAAAGAAGAGATGTAAAATGTCTCGTGCTCTTCAGTTGATAGTTCCTATATTATGTTCATTTTTTGGAATGGTGATCTTGACGACACTGTTGTACCTAACCTGTCTTAGAAAGAAAAAGAGATCTGCTTTGTTAGGTTCAGAGCTATTGGAAGGAAAACAAGCTTTCTTAAAAGTATCCTACACCATGTTGTTCAAAGCAACAAACGGTTTCTCTATGGAGAACCTGCTTGGAAAGGGTAGTTTTGGCTCCGTGTTTGAAGGGACACTGACGGGAAAAATGGTTGCGGTAAAAGTTTTCAACTTGCTACATCGGGGTGCATCGAAGAGTTTTCTAGCAGAGTGCAACGCCTTAAAAAACATCCGTCATAGGAATTTGTTAGGAATAATAACAGCTTGCTCAAGTATTGATTCACGGGGAAATGATTTCAAGGCTCTAGTTTACGAATTTATGCCCAATGGAAGCCTTGAAAGATGGTTATCTGGACCCGCAAATTTTAGCCTGCTCCAAAGAGTTAATGTTGCAATCAATGTGGCTCATGCAATCAACTATCTTCACCATGAGTGCGAAATTGAAGTTGTACACTGCGATTTGAAGCCAAGTAATATACTCTTAGATAACGATATGGTTGCTCATGTTGGTGATTTTGGACTTGCCAAGTTCCTTGCTGCTCAACAGCAAAACTCACATCAAAGTAGTACAACAGGAGTTCGAGGAACTATTGGCTATGCTGCTCCAGGTAAAAGTCTAGACACTTGCTTTTGTTCATCAATCGTGGTAAGTTATTATTTTGCAAACTTGATAGTTTATGAGTAGACTTTAAAAAACATAACAGATCATTTCAGGTTTGTGATTTGGTTTAGGTCAACACAAGTTTGAGCCATTTCGGTTGCACTGAATCGGGTTTTGGAAGTCTTTGTTTTTTCGCATGAGTTATATTAAGTCGTTCCTCTCCGCATTCTTCGGCTAGTCTGTTAATTGTTTTGGATGAAATCAATTCGAATTCCTGTCGAGTTAAGTTGCACTACAAAGTTTTGAGTTGTACTTTCGGGGAACTTTTGGCAGTCCATTAGGTAAGTAGCGTTAGTTCTTTGTTTTAGATTACAATGGAGCAAACCAAAAGAAACTCAGTAAGTTGGTGGCATTTTTTTTTTTTTTTTTGTTTTTTTTTTTTTTGTTTTTTTGTGAAGAGTCGGCTTGATGCAGTTTTATCGACGTAACACTTCACAGTATAAAAATATATTCATCTTTTTTATTTTAGGGTCCGTCCAAATTAGTTTAAGCGTCAATATGCTGCTAGACATCACGTCATCACTTAAGCTGATGGTTGATTGGTTGGAGGCCCAAGATTGGGTTTATACTCTTAACAGTTTCAGCAGTCACTGTGCGTTTTGTGACTAATGTTTGTGTCGTTTTGCCATAAGAATATGGCCTAGGGAGTGACGCATCGACAAACGGCGATATCTACAGCTACGGAATACTGCTGCTTGAGCTCATGACTGGAAAGAAACCCACAGACAGTATTTTCACTGATGGCTTGAACCTTCACCTTTACGCGGAGGCAGCTCTACCTGATCAAGTGCTTCATATTTTAGACCAAACTCTGCTTGAAAATGCTCAAGTTACTGTCGTCGAAGAAATTGTTGCTACTGTTGTGCAAGTTGGAGTCGTGTGCTCCAACCATGTGCCGGAAGATCGAATGAGGATAACCGAGGTTATAAGCAAGTTGCGAGCTGCTAGGAACAACCTCATCAATGCTGAACATCATCGCGATTTCTATGGAGGTAGACTACAACTACTTTTTCATCCATTTTTCTTTCTGCTTTTAATTTTTATTAGCTCTGACGTAGGAGTATATCTACATTATTCATGCAATTACAATAAAACATTTAGATGATATTTTGTAAAATAATTTTTGATTTTATGACTTGAATATTGCAGGAGAATGAGGTCTAATGTTCTTCTGAAACAAGAGCTGACAAAACTCGTACCCGATACAATTGTTAGTCATCTTTGGTTTCTTTTTCCTGGTTGTGATATATTTGTCACTCAATACAATTGTTCGATGCTATTCTCATATTCAATTATGTGGAAATATAGTCCATGAACCATATTCGACCTTACGGAAGATAGTAAAACGATGGGGTAACGATGTAACGTTGTTGTAGTCATAATAAACAAACGTGTGATTACTTGCAAGTGTAACCGTTAAGACATAAACCGCTAAAAGGAATTGAAGAGGGTTTAAATTCAAATCCTCCAGTGCTCGAGTGCCTTGAGAAATATTTTGGACCTTTTTTATCCAATTTTTATTCTAATCTTTTCATGTATTCTCGTGTCAAAAAAAAACACTCTGAATATGTTTGGTCACTTATATTTGCCAATCAAATCAATATATACAAATGCTAGGGTATACATAACTAATCGTCGGTTTCTAAGGAAAAAGTTGGCGTGAAGACTGAAACAAATTATTCTCGGACCTCGATTCTTAGTCCTTAGATTTTCCTCCTTAATGGTTAGTGTTTCCGATTAGATTTAATATGATCCACAACGGAACTTCGTTTTTGTGGGCACTCCAAATCTACACTAGATCCAAATTCGAAGCTCCAAAACTCGTACCCGAACTATAGGACATTAGTTATGTCCATATATCTAAAATGCAATTAGAACTATTGTTGAGGCGGCGACATAGTTCTTTGGGGTTTTGATGTGCAAACGACAAGGCATAACCGTCTTTATTAAGCACGATCGACTAAAATTTGGTTAAGATTGAACAATACCCTCATTTTTAATCTAGTATGTGAAAAACACAACCAATTCCAGAAGTGTACAAATAAATCCCACATTACCATGAAGTCAAGAGATTTTGAGTCTTTTATTAATTCCAGTTGTGAAATGTAATGCTTTTCAGAGAAACGAAGGTGGTTTGTACTCTGTCACGCAATTTTACAATGTAGTCTGCGCATGTTTCGCCAATTTAATACTTTAGTTTTTGATCTTATGTTTTGGTTGCGGTCAGTAATTTCTGCTTCTTTAGTTGTCGGTGTTTAGAATTGCAAGTGAACTTGTATGACATTTGAGCATTTGAAGTAGCAAGCATGCATCGGTTTATATCCACGTCGTTTAGGTTTCATATGCTCTTTTCCAAGTGACTCATCATTCGCTTACCACGGTCTTGACAGTGCTGAAGAGAGCTTCTAGTCTGATACGCATAACTATTAGCTAAGCTAAGCTATAATTGTAGTACGACTTCTCGACTGTAACACATTGATTGCTTGTTGCTGCAAGCCTAGTGACGTTCATTATCTGGGGCATCAGTGTTGTGTTAAGCCTGTTAACTAGACTGATTAATAGTAGTGTAATTTTCGGGCGACTGATTCATAGTATTAAATTAGATATCTGCCACTGCCGTGGTATCAGCTTCTATGTACGGCAAATGTTGCTTCAAAGTGTACTAATTAGAAAACCCTCGACGATATCGGATATTCATCCCGGTTTACAAACCATCTAACAGCAGACTATTGTAAACAAGTTTAAAAACTGCGGCTTATGATCCAGAGACCGGAGAATACCGTCCTATATTTGAGAATTTGCCAGAACTACTTTATTTATAAGGGTTAAAATGGATCTATGTTGCTCATATAATTATGTTTCAGTTGCTTGCTTGCTTCAATTCAAAATTTTGATTTCCGGCACTTTGTTAGGAGAAGTTTTGTTAAAAATACCAAAGTTTGAAAAGGCACTCGTCTTAAACAAATTATTCAGACCAAAACGCTCTTTGAAGAACGATATTAAAATGAGGTAAGTAAAAGCATTATTTTTTGTCATTCTCTACATAACATGGTTATTTTGCTGATTTTGGTCAAATTACGAGGAATTGCACAAGCTAAAGAAGAAGCGACATCATGGTACTCATGAATTGTGACGACAATAGTATACTGCTAATCGGCAACATGTTCTGTAAATGAGTCCTCTTATTGTGGTAAATATCGAAGATCTTATGAAGCTTTGAGTGAGTGGACACAGCAATTCTTGATATTCATAGCCTCATATAATAGGTGAAAGGGAAAGTAAATCGGACGTCATATTTTCGACATCTGACGGTAGTGTGTGGGAGGTAATGCCCTTAGAACCAGGTCATCAATCGATGTTAACAGTAGGTTGTGCTAAAAACTATTAGAATATATGAGGAGACATATAATTATGTCTCGATATTAATAGTAGTATTAAGTTTAATAATAAATGTAAACCTTTGGCTTTCCATCTAAAGTCTATATAAGGTGGTTAGTTGTAATGTAAATGAAATCAACTCACAATAATACAATATATTTTCTATGAACTCATATTATATTAATCTTAACAAAAACCAAAGTTGCAAGTCGTTTATAATAGACTATGTCAATATTCATTGTATATATTTATGTATTGTAATCATTAATTGTATATATTTGTTTAATCAAGTCAATGCACTGAATTTTGTGGATATGAGCCATGTTATACACATCTGTTACTTTCATGTCTTACTGCTAGACTTTTTTTTGGTACTTTGTTTGAAAAGTAAGACTATTCTCTTCTCTTTGTTACCTTGAGTATTCTCTATTGAGTAGCATATATATCTTGTTTTCTTCACTTCTATTTCACCAAAACATAAATAAGAACAACAAAATGAAACCATCAAAAACAAAAACACTCTCTTTCCCATACATGTATCTGCAAGCCCTTTCACTTTTCATTGTTGTGTTGGTCCTACAACTTACGACCACAACTGCCATTGAAAAACAGACAGATGCGTTCACTCTTTTGCGAATCAAGAATAAGCTACTTGGTAGCTCTGATTACGATGTTTTGAGCTCTTGGAACAACGTCTCACTTCATCATTGTACCTGGGAGGGTATTACTTGTGAACGCGGAAGTGATAGAGTGAGTACGTTAAATTTGACTTCAAAAGGCTTACAAGGTACTATTTCTCCCTTCATAGGAAACTTGACCTTCCTCACTCAAATTTGGCTTTCCAATAACACTCTGAAAGGCAAAATCCCGAATGAGTTGGGTCATTTAGCTATGCTCACAGAGCTCCACCTTAGCAATAATATACTTAGCGGAGAAATACCGAGAAATTTATCTGATTGTTCCAACCTGGAAATTCTCAACATAGGTTACAATAAGCTAGAGGGGAATTTTCCTTTGGAGTTTAAGTCACTGTCAAAACTCAATTTTCTAAGTACAAATATTAATTTCCTCACTGGCCCAATTTTTGACGTCATAGCAAACCTTACCTCTTTAGTAGAAGTCTATTGCGACTACAATGCATTTACAGGTACTATTCCTCATAATATCGGGAAGATGAGAAACCTTAGTGTCTTATCACTTGGGGGGAATAAACTTTCAGGAGTAGTTCCCTCTTCCCTTTACAATCTCTCATCCCTCCAAACATTAGATTTAGGTAGCAACCAATTTACGGGTACTATTCCTAATAGTATCGGGAAGATGAGAAACCTTAGTGCCTTAGGACTTTCGGGGAATAAACTTTCTGGAGTAGTTCCCTCTTCCCTTTACAATCTTTCCTCCCTCCAGATATTAGATTTAGGTAATAACCAACTTCATGGACAAATCCCAACCGACATAGGCATCAAATTTTCTCTTATTTGGTTCAGCCTTGGCAATAACAATTTTTCGGGTTCAATTCCCAACTCCCTTTCAAATATGACCAGCCTCGAGATTCTTGAACTAAATTCTAATAATTTCACAGGAAGAGTGCCGCTTCATTTGGGGTATCTGAAGAATCTGACTGACTTACTTTTAGGGGACAACAATTTTTCTGGCACAATCCCAAACTTCTTCGACAAATTACCTATGGTTTACTTAAACCTGTCCAACAACAATTTTGAGGGCAATGTTCCGACAACGGGTGTTTATGCCAATCTAAGTGTCGTTTCACTTTCTGGAAATAGTGCATTATGCGGAGCAATTCCTGTGCTGCACTTACCAAAATGCATGCCCCAGACGGAACCAAAGAAGAGACGTAGAATGTCACGTGCTCTTCTGTTGATAGTTCCTATAGTATGTTCATTTGTTGGAGTGGTGATTTTGACAACAGTATTGTACATAATCTGTCTCAGAAAGAAAAAGAGATCGGTTTCGTCGGGTTTAGAACTGATGGAAGGAACGGAAGCTTTCTTCAAAGTATCCTATAACACACTGTTCAAAGCGACTGACGGTTTCTCTTTGGAGAACCTCATTGGAACGGGTAATTTTGGCTCTGTGTTTAAAGGGACTCTGATGGGAAAGATGGTTGCCGTGAAAGTTTTCAACTTGCTACAACGGGGTGGATCAAAGAGTTTCCTAGCAGAGTGCAATGCCATAAAAAATATCCGCCATAGGAATTTGTTAGGAATAATAACAGCTTGCTCAAGTATTGATTCCCGGGGAAATGATTTCAAGGCTTTAATTTACGTGTTTATGCCCAATGGAAGTCTTGAAAGATGGTTGTCTGGACCCCGAAACCTTAGCCTTCTCCAAAGAGTTGATGTTGCAATCGATGTGGCTCATGCAATCAACTATCTTCACCATGATTGCGAAATTCCTATTGCACACTGTGATTTGAAACCAAGTAACATACTGTTGGACAACGACATGGTTGCTCGTGTTGGTGATTTTGGACTTGCAAAGTTCCTTGCTCAATCTGAAAACCCTCATCAAAGTAGTACAACAGGAGTTCGAGGTACTGTTGGCTATGCCGCTCCAGGTAAAAGTCTAGGCACTCACTTTTGTTCTTCAACCTAGTTGAGTTTTTATTTTGCAGACTTGATACTCGTATGAGTAAACCTAAAAACCATAACAGATCATTTCAGGTTTGTATTTGTTCAGGTCATCACGAGTTTGAGTCATTTTGGGTGCACTGTATCGGGTTTTGGAAGTCTTTATTGTTTTTGATGAGTTATATTAAGTCGTTCATCTGCATTTCTGCTGAACTTTTGGGGTAATTTTGACAGTCCATCATGCAACTTACTGTTATTAGGAGTAATAAACTCATTAAGTTGGTTGCCTTTTTTTTTTTCGTGAACTCACCTGCGTTTCACAATTTCTCTTATCTGACTTCGATTTTAGTTTATCTACGTAACACTTCACAGTTCAAATTAGTTTAAGTGTCAATATGCTCCTAGGCATTACCTAGAAAATGATGTTTCTATGAGAGACTAAATTAACCAAGATCGGTTTTATACTCTCGTAGTTTCGGTGATCATGGAGCGGTTTTTTTTTTTTTTTTGTACTAATGTTTGTGTCATCTTTCCATAAGAATATGGCCTAGGGAATGACGCATCGACAGACGGGGATATCTACAGCTACGGAATACTGCTGCTTGAGCTCATGACTGGAAAGAAACCCACAGACAGTGTTTTCATAGACGGCTTGAACCTTCACCTTTATGCGGAGGCAGCTCTGCCTGATCAAGTGCTGCATATTTTAGACCAAACTCTGCTTGAAAACGCTGAAGTTATTGTCGTCGAAGAAATTGTTGCTACTGTTATGCAGGTTGGAGTCGCTTGCTCCAACCATGTGCCTGAAGATCGAATGAGGATAACCGAGGTTATAAACAAGTTGCGAGCTGCTAGGGACAACCTTACCAATGCTCAACGTCATCGTGAATTCTATGGAGGTATATCTGTTTATGCATTTACAATATACGGAGTAACATTCATATGAAATTTTGTACTCCGTAAGATAAATTCTGATTTTATGACTTAAATGTCATGTTGTAGGGGAATGAGGTGTAATGTTTTTCTGAAACAAGTGCTGAGTGTTGACAAAAGCACATCACAAGCGTCGAGTTTGGATCATCCGACTAATATCAGACTCCTATAAGTCTTCTTTGGCTTCTTTTTCATGGTTGTAACTTGTATGTAGTTGTGATATAAACTAGTTGCACTTCTTTTTATTGTGAAATAATCGTCACTCGATACATTATTCGATGTTGTTTTCACTTTTGATTATGTGGAAATATAGTATATGTATTAACGATGGAGTAAGACTACATATATTCAACCTTGTGGAGGCTCTTAAAACGATGGGGTGATGACGTAACCTCGTTGTAGTTGTGATTTGTGACAAACAAAAAATTCTCCTGGAAACGGATCATGCAATCCATTGTTTGAATGTTATTTGAGGTATCGAAATTTTTTCTTAAACTGTGACCCGTTCCAAATTCACGGGTGCTCGTCTGCCCGAGAAATGTTTTTAAAAAGAATGCCCACCTTTTCCAATCTTCTTTTACGGCTAATATAATTCTCTGTTTATGTTTGGTTATTTATATTTGCCAATCATAGGTCAATGTAAACAAAAATCAAATTTTACAATCCTGCCCATTACTTCAAAATTTAGACGAAAAGTATCACGAGTTTTTAAAATAAGTTAAATTGTTACTCAAAAGTATTACTCGTAATTTAAGACGGTCGTTTTTTTAAATTACTTTTTTTTTTTCACCCATGTTTTGGTGTATGGTGATCAATATTATTGAGTATTTAGTGATCCGGGGACGGCTGAGGTTGACGAGTTGACATTCGATTTGACTAGCTACGCAAACGGAGCTCGTGGAAGTACAAACTTGGGTCGAGCCAATTATCTAGGCGAGCTCGAGATTAAGCTGGGCGTCTGTGCAATAATTCTCGAGAATTGAAGAGTTCGTTGGAGCCGTTTTATTAATTTTCCACTTCTGTTTATTTCGAAATAATTTCTTGTTTTGTTGTTTCGAACTTTGGCTTTAACTCGAGTTTGACCCAACTCGAGTTAGACTTTATTTTACTTTGCTTGTTGTTTAACTGCCTTGCATTAAAAAGGCACTACCTATCCATGTAAAAAAATCAGTTTTCAATATTGAATCAAAAGATCAGAAACTTTCCTCTGACCAATCTCATTCATTCGTACTATTTGCTACGGGTGAACTTTCGGACCAAATCGTCGCGCTACGTTTCAGTTCGTGGTTAGTTTTCGTCGCGTTTCGAATTCTAATCTGATTGTAATCCAATAGGTCTTGGATTGTAGTCGCTCCTCGTCAATTTACAGGTCTTTATTGACGAGTTTACACCAGTCGCATAAATTGGGACCGGGTCGTACCTGGTACGTTCGGGTTTCGTTTGTGTGAGTGGTTTTCGTTTTTGTTCTCTGTTTTTCCGCTGCTGCAACTCGTATCATTTGTGGCATCAGAGCTTCGGCTCTCGATCCTAGTTATTCACGAAGTAATGGCTGATTTTGATGACGACATCTTTGCCGCCGCTCGATGCGTGACTGTTGCGCAATGCACTACCTGAGGAAGTCGCCTTTGGTTCTCGCCCTAAACTGGATGAATTTAAGGTCTCGGAACTGCCAGAGTTCACAGGAGGCATTAATCCCGAGGACTACCTAGAGTGGGAGCGGAAAATCGAGCGTATGTTCGATTTCAAAGATATTGATGATGAGAAGCGGTGCAAATACGCAATCTTATGGCTGGGAAAGGGTGCGTCCCTTTGGTTCGAGGGGTTGAAAACGAAGAGGGCTAGAGACGGGAAAGACAAGATAACATCGTGGGCAGCATTGAAGCGCAAACTTCGTAAAAGGTATGTACCCACATCGCATAAGTTAACTGTCTACCGCCGTATAGCCGATCTTACGCAAGGTAAAATGACCGTTAGTGAATATATCGATGAATTTGAGAATCTAGCTTTGATGGGGGAGTTGGAAGAGAATGAGGAATTAAAGATGTCCAGATTTCTACGAGGTTTGAACCGTAGTATTGCTAATATGGTTGAAATGTATCCCTACGCCAACTTTGATACGCTGTGTAATTTGTGTATAAAAGCGGAGCAGCAAAGTAAGGTGTGGAAAGGAGGTTCACACTCTGAAACTTCCAAGGCTGTGACTTGGTCTAAAGTCGAACCCACCTCGAATATGGGAATCACGAGCAGCATCTCCAATACAGCGACTAAGACAGTGCAGTCAGCAGCAGCTAGTTCTAGTTCCGTTTTAAAACCGGTGAATGCCGTAAAAGAGACTAGCCTGTCGAGAGTGAGGTGTTTCAAATGTCAAGGGATTGGACATTACCAAAATGCTTGCCCAAATAAAAGGATCGTGACCTTGCGGGAAGCGTTAACTACCTGGGAAGAAGCGGAAGAGGAAGAGCGTTTGGGTAATATCTTTAATTTGAGTGAACGGGAATCGCAGGAGGAAGAGGAGTGTGAGACATACGAGGCTCCTATTTACGATACTAGCTTGGTTCTTCGTACCCTACAAGCCAAGTCAATGTCGGATGATACGGAGCAACGTCATCTGATTTTTCATACTAAATGTCAAGTGAAAGGACGGTGGTGTAGTTTAATTATCGACGGAGGGAGCTGCACTAACGTGGCCTCGAGTGAAATGGTCGAGAAATTGGGCTTGCATACTACGGCTCATCCTAAGCCTTACGCATTACATTGGTTGGATGATGGCAGTAAGGTGCGGGTTTCGAAGCAAACACGCGTGGGTCTAACTATGGGACCTTATACTGACGAGATTTTATGTGACGTCCTTCCGATGGATGCGTGTCATGTGCTTTTGGGTCGACCTTGGCAATTTGACAGAGACGTTGTGCACCATGGTCGAAGTAATGAATATGAGTTACGGGACAAAGAAAAAAAAATTGTACTGAAACCAATGTCGCCACAAGCTGCACGTTCAATGGGTGTAATTCGAGGTAAGAAGCCGGTCTTATCCTTGTTTGCTAGTGAACGGGAGGTAGAGCGAGCTATAGACGGAGGAGAATGCGTGTACTTGTTGTCCGCAAAAGAAAACTCCGCGGGTGTGGACCGAGTAGTACCTACAGTCTGTACACAAAACAAAGAGCTGACCGAACTGTTAAGCGAGTTTGCGGACGTATTTCCGGACGATTTGCCCCCGGGTTTACCTCCTATTCGAGGAATCGAACATCAAATTGACCTCGTACCAGGGGCTGCCCTCCCTAATAAGGCGGCGTATCGTTGCAATCCCGAAGAAACGAAGGAGTTACAACGTCAAATAGATGAACTTATGGCCCGCGGTTATGTGAGGGAGAGCTTGAGTCCGTGTGCCGTCCCGACTTTACTTGTGCCGAAAAAAGACGAGACGTGGAGGATGTGTATTGACAGTAGAGCCGTGAATAATATAACCATTAAATATCTTTTTCCGATCCCGAGACTCGATGACATGTTAGACGAGTTACACGGCTCCGTAGTGTTTTCAAAAATCGACTTGCGGAGTGGGTATCATCAGATTCGTATGCGGGAAGGAGATGAGTGGAAGACGGCATTTAAAACCAAACACGGACTGTATGAGTGGTTAGTCATGCCGTTTGGTCTTACTAATGCGCGCCTAGTACATTCATGCGGCTAATGAACGAAATGCTTAAGCCGTTCTTAGGTAAATTTGTTGTGGTATACCTAGACGACATCTTGGTGTACAGTCGTAGTGTGGAGGAGCATTTGAATCATCTTAGGCTGTCATTCCTGGTTGAGAGTGTGGTATTTCTCGGGTATGTGCTCATTCCATACGTTCCGCTGGACCTAATTCCTTTACCCAAGGACGAGAACGTACACAAGGATGCAGAGGCGAAGCTGAAATCTATGGTTAAACTTCATGAACAGGTACGTGATCGAATCAAAGCTGTGAACGAGGCATATAAGCGTAAATCTGGAGCTGCACGTCGTGCTAGAACGTTCCAGGTGGGTGACCTCGTGTGGGTTCATTTACGAAAGGCACGATTTCCGAACAAACGTAAGAACAAGTTAATGCCCCGAGCTGAAGGACCGTACAAGATCGTTGCCAAGGTGAATGACAATGCGTACCAAGTCGAACTTCCTGGCGATTATGGAGTACACGCTACATTTAACATTGGCGATCTTACTCCGTATATTGACGATGATGGGCTGTCCGAATTGAGGATAATTCCTTTTCAAGGGGGAGGAGATGATCCGGGGACGGCTGAGGTTGACGAGTTGACATTCGATTTGACTAGCTACGCAAACGGAGCTCGTGGAAGTACAAACTTGGGTCGAGCCAATTATCTAGGCGAGCTCGAGATTAAGCTGGGCGTCTGTGCAATAATTCTCGAGTATTGAAGAGTTCGTTGGAGCCGTTTTATTAATTTTCCACTTCTGTTTATTTCGAAATAATTTTCTGTTTTGTTGTTTCGAACTTTGGCTTTAACTCGAGTTTGACCCAACTCGAGTTAGACTTTATTTTACTTTGCTTGTTGTTTAACTGCCTTGCATTAAAAAGGCACTACCTATCCATGTAAAAAAATCAGTTTTCAATATTGAATCAAAAGATCAGAAACTTTCCTCTGACCAATCTCATTCATTCGTACTATTTGCTACGGGTGAACTTTCGGACCGAATCGTCGCGCTACGTTTCAGTTCGTGGTTAGTTTTCGTCGCGTTTCGAATTCTAATCTGATTGTAATCCAATAGGTCTTGGATTATAGTCGCTCCTCGTCAATTTACAGGTCTTTATTGACGAGTTTACACCAGTCGCATAAATTGGGACCGGGTCGTACCTGGTACGTTCGGGTTTCGTTTGTGTGAGTGGTTTTCGTTTTTGTTCTCTGTTTTTCCGCTGCTACAACTCGTATCATTTAGTGACACTTGTTTTACATCTAAAAGAAAAACGTTTGTCACAAAGAGTTACTCCGGATACAAGATTTTATGGACTAAATTCTTCGGTCTTACAATAATTTACCGTAAACAGGGTAAAACCCGCAATGAAAAAGTAATTACACAATTGAATAGCCGTAAAAAGTTAAAAGTGAAAATAATTTGGGCCGAAATTATTTAGATTTTAAAAGTAGGTGGAAGTATCATACGTATTGGTAACAGACATAATAAAATTAGGGTTTTCTGGGTAACATTTGGGGATTTTTCTGGTTAAAAAAGTAGGAAATACAGAGTAATAGATGAAGTAAGAAGATTGTCACATAATGTAAGAGATTAATGAGTGGAACTGGAAATCTCCATGAAAATCTAATTTATTAATCTAATTGATTCGTAAATAGAGTATTGGGTGAAAGTGTTTCTAAAATCAAATGAATAAATAATGTCGTTTATACACACATATGTTGATGAAAATTGTAACAAGTTTCACATTTGTCGGTAATGATCCAGAGACTGCAAAACAACAGCTCGGAAATTCGATATAAGAGACGATGCACGGATAATAAATTGACAGAAACAGCATTCTTGTAAGAGACGCTTTCTGATGCGTATTTCGTTAGCTGCCAGAACACAACGATGAAACATTCACGGCCGTATCGTCAACTTTAGCATTGCAGTCTATCGGGAGGTGAAAGTACGACCACTACTTTTTATTATTTTCAGGAGAATGATATCAATGGGATCACGAGGCAATTATAGCTCAGCGAAGATCAGCTTAGCGGAGGAATACCGAAAAATTTATCAGCTTGTACTAGCCTTGAAATTCTTACCATTGCTTTTAATAAGCTAGAGGGGAATTTGCCCTTGGAGTTCCAATCACTGTCAAAACTCTATTATCTAACTATGCATGAGAATTTTCTCACTGGCCATCTTTTCGACGTCATTGCAAACCTTACCTTCTTAAGAACTGTTTCTTGCGGTGGCAATGCATTTACGGGCACTATTCCTGAAAGCATTGGAAAGATGCTAAACCTAAATGCCGTAGGGATTGGGGAGAATCGACTTTCAGGTATAGGCCTCCAAATTCCTTTCATCCCTTCATGGCTTCATCCCTTCATGTATTAGATTTAATTAGCAACCAATTTCATGGACAAATCCCAATAGATATAGGCCTCCAAATTCCTCAGATTTCATATCTGAGCCTTTCCCAGAACAATTTTTCAGGACCGATTCCCAAATCCATATCGAACCTTACCAGCCTCACTATGCTTAGCCTAGATTATAATGAGTTCACGGGGAGCGTGCCGGGTGATTTGGGTTATCTACTGTTAGAATCATGTAACGGGCCTGGCCAAACCCGAGTGGAAGAGAGCGAGCCCGGTTTACAAGTCCAAGGGTGTCCACATTTCTCAAAACCAATTGGCAATGAGAGGAGAACCCTTAGACTTTATAAACCACACCAAACTCTCTTCCACAATCGATGTGGGACACTCACATGTGGGTATTATACTCTAACATCTACAAAATCTGAATGTGTTATTATTGAACTACAACTATCTAGTTGACGACATAAACATTATCAGTTCACTCGTAAATTGTACCCAACTGAGATACCTGGACCTGTCAGAAAATTACTTCACGGGAAGTTTACCTACTGCTGTGGCTAATCTGTCCAATGCTCTAATATGGCTAGCAGTACAAATAAATCCAATTGCAGGAACAATTCCAAAAGGTATTTCGAATCTTATAAACCTCGAGAATTTGTATCTGGATAATTGCGAATTCACTGGAACCATTCCCTTCGAATTTGGTAAGCTTAGAAACCTAGAATTGTTACTTCTGGGCTCCAATAGAATAACTGGGTTTATCCCCAGCTCTCTCGGAAACATAACATACCTAAGCAAGCTTGAGTTAGATATGAACGAATTGCAGGGAAGCATACCTTCAAGCTTAAGCGCTTGTAAATACCTGCTGACAGTGTATCTATACAACCACCACCTCACTGGAGCTTTGCCTGGAAAACTTTTTACGGGTTCTGCTAAATTCATTTCGTTAAATTTTTCTGGTAATCATTTAGAAGGGTCTGTACCTATGGAGATAAGCACACAACTGAATCTGGTAGTCTTTGATGTTTCGATTAATAAGTTAACAGGGGTACTTCCTGGTGGGCTTAGTTACTGCCTTTCTCTTGAGGTATTGTATTTGAATGATAATATGTTGCATGGAAACATTCCTCCGTCATTCAGCTCTTTGCTCAGCCTTAGAGATGTCGACCTTTCTCGAAACAATTTTTCCGGCACAATCCCAATCTACTTCGCCAAATCACCTATGGTTCACTTAAACCTGGCCGACAACAATTTTGAGGGCAATGTTCCGACAACAGGTGTTTATGCAAATCTAAGTGCGGTTTCACTTTCTGGAAATAGCAGACTCTGCGGTGGAGTCCCTAAGCTGCATTTACCAAAATGCATCCAGCCAAAGGAACCAAAGCATAGACAGAAGACGAGACGTAAAATGGCTCGTGCTCTTCAGTTGATAGTTCCTATAATATGTTCATTGATTGGTGTTGTGATCTTGACAACAGTGATGTACATAATGTGTTTTAGGAAGAAAAAGAGATCAGCTTTGTCAAGTTCACTGTTTTTGGATGGAAAAGAAGCCTTCTTGAAAGTATCATATAGCACGCTGTTCAAAGTGACAGATGGTTTCTCCACGGAGAACATGCTTGGAACAGGTAGTTTTGGCTCTGTGTTTAAAGGGGTACTGACGGGAAATATGGTAGCCGTAAAAGTTTTCAACTTGCAACATCGTGGTGGATCAAAGAGTTTCGTAGCTGAGTGCAACGCCTTAAAAAATATCCGCCATAGGAATTTGTTAGGAATAATAACAGCTTGCTCAAGTATTGATTCCCAGGGAAATGATTTCAAGGCCCTAATTTACGAGTTGATGCCCAATGGAAGTCTTGAAAGATGGCTATATGGACCAGAAAACATTAGCCTTCTCCAAAGAGTTGATGTTGCAGTCGAAGTGGCTTATGCAATCAACTATCTTCACCTTGAGTGTGAAGTTCCTGTTGTCCACTGCAATTTGAAACCAAGTAACATATTGTTAGATGATGACATGGTTGCTCATGTTGGTGATTTTGGACTGGCCAAGTTTCTTGCTCAACCTGAAACCCCTCATCAAAGTAGTACATCAAGCGTTCGAGGAACTGTTGGCTATGCTGCTCCTGGTAAAAAGTCTAGATACTTCTTTTTGTTTATCAATATACGTAATTGTTATTTTACATGCTTGACAATTTATGAGTAGACTTGAAAAACGTAACAGATCAGTTCAGGTTTGTCTTTGCTCATGCAAGTATGAGGCGTTTCGGGTGCATGTAATCTGGTTTTGGAGGTCTTTTGGTTTCTAAATCAGTCATATTATGTTTTTCCTTTGCATTTTCAAGCTAGTCGTGGATGAGTTCAATCTGGGTTTTAGTCAATTTGAGTTGTACTTTTAGGGTTATGGCGGATTAATTTTTGGCAAGCCGTTATGCGACAGACTGTTCTGGGAATCAGTTTTTGATAGAACAATAGAGGCAATGTTGTATTGTTGTTACTTGTTAATGAACTGCTGTTGGAGTGTGGTGGTATGCGTCTAATATGACATGTTTTTCACAATTTCACTCATCAGGCTTCGATTTGAATTTATCAACGTAACCGTTGACGATTTAAATATATATGCGTCACTTTATATATAGGGTTTGACCAAATTATTTTTAAGCGTCAATATGCTGTTATACATCAGCTAGACAATGGTTTGTTTTCACCGTTATAGAGTTTTGTGACTAATGTTTGTCATTTTGACATAAGAATATGGCCTAGGGAGCGAAGCATCAACAGACGGGGATATCTACAGCTACGGAATACTTCTACTTGAGCTCATGACCGGAAAGAAACCCACGGACAGTCTTTTCACGGACGGCTTGAACATTCACCTTTATGCAGAGGCAGCTCTACCTGATCAAGTGCTGCATATTTTAGACCAAACTCTGCTTGAAAATACTCAAGTTATTGCCGTTGAAGAAATCATTGCTACTATTGTGCAGGTTGGAGTCGCCTGCTCCAACCATGTGCCAGAAGAACGAATGATGATAACCGAGGTTATTAGCAAGCTGCGAGGTGCAAGGGACAATCTCATCAATGCTCAACATCGTCGTGATTTTTATGGAGGTACACCACTACTACTACTACTACTACTTCATCTCTTTTTCTCTCTGCTTTGAATTATGATTAGCTCTGACATAGAAGTATATCTGTATTGCTGTATATGCGATTATAATAGTAAAACGTTTAGATGATATTTCTGTAAGGTAAATTCTGATTTGATGACTTAAATATTGCAGGGGAATGAGGTCTAATAATGGGCTACTTAATACGATGTATATAATTAATATGATACGATGTATCTAATACGGCCCGACTCAATGAATGGCCCATAATAATGTATTATATATATTCCGAGATTGATCAATAAAACAATGAACTATCCTACGCAACTTGTTAGATTAACATGGTATCGAGCCGTTTTTTTATTAATTTCCTCATTTCCTAGTCAAAAAGGAAACCAAAAAGTCCCTTTTTCATCATCTTC
This sequence comes from Dianthus caryophyllus, assembly GCA_023091065.1. Lineage (NCBI taxonomy): Eukaryota > Viridiplantae > Streptophyta > Magnoliopsida > Caryophyllales > Caryophyllaceae > Dianthus > Dianthus caryophyllus. The sequence goes on from CM041519.1 coordinate 35,775,843, forward strand.
CTTCTTCGGTTGTTCTGCAACCTTCCATGGCTGATGAAAATCAACCAAAATCACCACCCCAAATCGACCCATCCTCTCCATATTACCTCGGCTCTCATGACGGTCCTGGCGCGAAAATTTGCCACGTCATGCTTCGTCGGGACAACTTCGATCAATGGCAACAATCGATGCGCACGTCTCTCAAATCTCGCCGCAAATTCGGCTTTGTTAATGGTACGATTACTAAACCCACTGACCCATTTTATCTCGAACATTGGGAAGTGGTTCATTGTACCATCGTGCAGTGGATTCGTAATACTATCGACCCTTCGATTCTCGACACCGTAACCTATGTCGAAAACGCTTCCACACTTTGGACTGAACTCGAAGCCCAGTTCGGCGTCGTCGATGGCATGCGAATTCACAACCTGAAGACCCAACTCCACGCTTGCAAGCAAATTAAAGGTATGGATGCTACTACTTTTTACGGCAAAATAAAGTCGTTATGGGACGCCCTTATCGTGCTTGAACCGCCCCTTTCTTGTAAATGTGGCAAATGTGAGTGTGACATTGCGGGACAGGCTCTAAAACGTATTGATAATGAACGTCTACACCAATTTTTTATGGGCCTTGATTCGACCTTGTATGGCTCTGTTCGTTCTCAACAATTACAACTCAGTCCCCTGCCTTCCGTTCAACATGCTTATCGCGCTGTGTTGCAAGACGGCGATTACACGCCGCCCGCCGCCTCGACAGCCTGGCGATGCCTTCGCCACGCCCCGAGCTAATTCCTTTGACTGGCGTATTTTACGCGATAAAGAGCGTGTGGAACGCCGACAATTACATTGTTCTTACTGTGACATTCGTGGCCACGATGTCTCCTCGTGCTTTATTAAAACTCAAAAATTTCCCGATTGGTGGGGTAATCGGCCCCGTACGTTAGCGGATGTGCGACGTGGCAGGTCTAAAAGTGTGCGTGGGGCTGCTCATTCTTCTGTTTCGGTCCTACCTGCTGCTGCGGTCTCGTCATCTGACCATGAAGCTGCTGCCACTTCTTCCTCGTCTGTGCAGGCCAATACTGTGACTACTGGGGCCTCTGCTTTTTCTGTCATTCCTCCCGATCGTTTGAGTGGTATGTACACCTGGATACTTGACACCGGGGCCTCGAATCATGTCACCGGCACTCTTTCTTTGTTAACTGATCAACTTACTATTGCCCCTCGCCCTGTTGGTCTTCCTAACGGACAACAGGTCGAGTCGACGATTCAGGGCACGGTCCATCTTAATAATTATATTACTTTGCGCGGCGTTTTATACGTTCCCACCTTAACTTGCAATTTATTATCAGTCTCCCAACTCACATCTGCTTGTGACTTTGTTTTTGAGTTTGCTAATAGTACATGTCGTATTCAGGCCCGTTCTACGAGGACGACGATTGGCATCGGTGAGCTGCGTGACGGACTTTACTGGTTTTGTGCGGATGCTGGGCTAACTTTAGTAAATAAAGTGGGTGATCCAGGCTCCTTCGACCTTTGGCATCGCCGCCTAGGCCATCCGTCTGCTGGTGTAATAAAAACTCTTTCGTTTATTCGTAATTTGCGTACTCATACAGACTCGGTTTGTGACGTGTGTCATTTTGCAAAACAACACCGTCAAAGTTTTCAATTGAATAATAAACGTGCTTCTGATATATTTGAGTTGCTACATTGTGACCTGTGGGGCCCTTATCGCACCGCTTCCTCATGTGGCGCTCACTTTTTTTTGAGTATTGTGGATGATTATTCCCGTTGCGTATGGGTTTATTTGTTGCTCTCTAAAACTGAAGTTACGGATATGTTCATGAATTTTCTTTCCATGGTTGCCACACAGTTTTCAAAAACTGTTAAAATCGTGCAGAGTGATAACGGTACCGAATTTAATTGCATGGCGGGTTATTTTGTTAAGCATGGGATTCATTTTCAAACTTCGTGCGTGGGTACGCCTCAACAGAATGGCCGTGTTGAACGTAAGCACAGACACATTTTGGATGTCGCCCGTGCACTTCTTTTTCAGGGGCATTTACCTAAGTTTTTCTGGGGAGAGTGTGTCTTGGCCGCTGCGTACTTGATAAATCGTACTCCGTCTGCTTTACTTGATCACAAAACACCGTATGAGTGCTTGTTCGGTGCTCCTCCGTCCTATGTGAATTTGCGCGTGTTTGGCTGTCTTTGCTTTGCCCATAATCAAAATACCGGCGGTGATAAATTTGCGAAGCGAGGTCGAAAATGTGTTTTTCTCGGCTATCCGCATAATAAAAAGGGGTGGAAATTATACGATCTTGAAACACATAGTTTTTTTGTTTCCCGAGACGTTATTTTTCATGAAACGGTCTTCCCGTTTGCATCCCCTGCTGCTCCTCCTTCTCAGACTCCTCCTACACCGTCCTCTGTTCATTCAGATGAGCCGTTTAATGGGTCTGCCGCTCCATCTCCCGAGCCTCTCCCACCGATTCCTACCGTTGATGGGGTTTCTTCTTCGGGGGGCCCTAACTCTACTCCCTCCGCGTCAGCCTCGAGTGAACCTGCGGCTGTGGGGGGATCTACTTCTTCTGTTGACTCTAGCGAAAATCTTGGTCGTGGACAGCGTCGCAAATTTCCTAATTCACGTTTGCGTGGCTATATTGTTAACACCGCACAAAACCCATCGTCCGCTGACTCACCGGATCCATCCTCAGGCACGCCTTATTCCTTAGCAAATTATATTGACTGTCACTCCTTTTCAGAGCGCCATCGTCTGTTTCTTGCAGCTATTACCTCTGGCATAGAGCCACCTTCTTTTAAAGACGCTATGCGAGATGCTGGGTGGCGCACTGCTATGAGTGCTGAAATTGCCGCCCTTGAACGAAACGATACGTGGGAATTGACAGATCTTCCTCCTGGCAAGAAGGCGCTTGGTTGTCGTTGGGTATACAAAATCAAATATAAATCTGACGGTTCGGTTGAGCGCCTTAAAGCGCGTCTTGTCGTCTTTGGCAATCATCAAGTAGAGGGCATCGATTATGGTGAGACGTTCGCTCCAGTAGTTAAAATGGTCACTATTCGCGCTTTCCTTGCTGTCGCCGCCGTTAAAAACTGGGAGTTACACCAAATGGACGTCCATAATGCATTCCTTCATGGCGACTTGAATGAGGAAGTATACATGCGACTTCCTCCAGGTTTTAGTCGTAACCACGAGGGCAAAGTTTGTCGACTAAAGAAATCTTTATATGGGCTCCGTCAAGCTCCCCGCTGTTGGTTCGCTAAATTGGCCACTGCTCTGCGTGATTACGGCTTCCGTCAGTCTTATTCCGACTACTCCTTATTCTCGTTCTCGCAAGGTCCGGTACGCCTGTTTGTTCTTATTTATGTTGACGACCTCGTCATTGCTGGTAATGACAAGTCTGCACTCGGCGATTTCAAATCCTATCTAAGTCGGTGTTTTCACATGAAAGATTTGGGACCTCTTAAATATTTTCTCGGTCTTGAAGTCGCTCGCAACACAGATGGCATTTACCTCAGTCAACGGAAGTATGCTCTCGATATTATTTCTGAGACCGGTTTACTTGGCGCGAAACCAGCAGTGACCCCAATTGAGCAGCACCATCAACTCGCGTTGGCCACAGGTGACGTCCTGCCTGATGTGGAGTCGTATCGTCGTCTCGTTGGTCGTCTCGTTTATCTAGCAGTTACTCGTCCTGATTTGTCTTACGCCGTTCATGTACTTTCCCAATTTCTCCATCAGCCTCGGCAGGCTCATATGGACGCTGCTCTCCGCGTTGTCCGTTATCTAAAGGGTGCTCCTGGCCAGGGCATTCTTCTTCGCTCTGATAGTGACCTACGTGTCTCGAGTTGGTGTGACTCTGACTGGGCAGGATGCCCCCTGTCTCGTCGCTCTGTTACCGGGTGGTTTGTTCTTCTCGGTGGCTCCCCTATCTCTTGGAAGACTAAAAAACAGCCCACAGTTGCCCGCTCTTCGGCTGAAGCGGAATATCGCTCTATGGCCGCTGTTGTTTGTGAGTTGAAATGGTTGCGTGGCCTTCTTTCTAGCCTTGATGTTCCGCCTCCTCTGCCTATGACGCTTCATTGTGACAGTCAGTCCGCCTTATACCTTGCACAGAATCCTGTGTTTCATGAACGTACGAAACATATTGAAATTGACTGTCATTTTGTCCGTGATGCCATCCTCGAAGGCCTTGTTTCTCCGTCCCATGTCAGCACTCACGAGCAGTTGGCTGACATTTTCACCAAAGCCTTAGGCTCCCCGCAGTTTCAGTATCTTCTCCGCAAGCTGGGCATTCTTGATCTTCATGCTCCAGCTTGAGGGGGGGTAATACGATGTATATAATTAATATGATACGATGTATCTAATACGGCCCGACTCAATGAATGGCCCATAATAATGTATTATATATATTCCGAGATTGATCAATAAAACAATGAACTATCCTACGCAACTTGTTAGATTAACACTACTGAAACAAGAGCTGACAAAAAGCACATCACAAGTTTCGGATCGTACGACTTGTATCAGATTCCTTAAAAGTAATATTTGGCTTCTTTGTTCTAGTTGTGATATATTTGTCTTTCACTCCCAAACATTATACATGGGAAACCACAGATGTAACCCCTTGTTTGAATGGTGATTTGGGCCACAGGAAAATAACTTGCTGAACATGGAGAAATTCGAGAAATTCATTTTCGGTCAAACAACTCTACAGGGCAAATTAAAGTCCTTTTGCAGTGATGCAAAGATTTAGAAGAAAGACTGAACAAGTGGTTTGTAATTTAGAAATGCCAGAAAACTCTGATTTGTCTTATACGAGCATTATTTTGTACAAGTATTATTTTATGATCCGAGAGTGTTAATAGTTTGTGACGTTTATTTTTCAACCTTCTCTCTTAAACTGATAAAGTACTATTCTGTATTTGTTTCCCACATACACTTGGAATCGATTTGAAAAGGCATTCTATCTAATCTATTCTCGTGAGGAGAAGTTATAGCCAAGGCCTTAACGACAGAACATCTCTGGTGTTATTGACGGTGATTTTGTAATGCATAAATCTGTTGAACTTGTTTGAGCAGCACGTCATTTCATTGACGTTGATCATGGTGATCTAATGAAGGTTGTAAGCTAATCACCTTTTTGGTCCCTCGTCTTGTGTTTATTTTTCATTTGTAGGATTCTAGTACTATTTCGTCAAACATAGGTTTTGTTTGGAAAAGTTTTGAGCCGAACAGCGAACTTATAGAAAGCACTCGCCTAAACCAAACTATATCTGGAATAATTCTTCTAACCAAGATATATTTCTTCTGCACAAATTGTTTCATCTATCAGTGGGTGAGAAAAGAGCGACGAATCGTTCGTCAGGATGATTTTAATGGGATCACGAGGCAACGGAGCTCAGCAAGGATCATTTTTGAAGATGAGGTAAGAGCACTAATTTTATCGTTTTCTCTATTTCGTACGAAGTAGTTAATTGCTAATGTGAATAGATATAGAAGTTTATAAATATAAACGAAGCTGTAAAATCATTCAATACGCGGTAATATTCTAGATGACGACGCCTTTTGATGGAGGTTTGGGGAAGTTGCCTGTGCGACTGATGATGAAAAGTTGGAGAATATTATAATATTTTTGACCACGTTTACAATACAAATGCTTAGTTAATTGTCAGTGGTTTTGAACAACTATTCTGAATTTATTTAGTAAAACACGCTTTTTTTGTACTTTAACTATTCTCTATCGTTAGCGCAAGTATCTGATTTCGTCAGTACGATTTTACAGCAACAGAAATAAGAACAACAACAAATATGAAGCAGTCAAAAACAAAACTGCTCCCCTTCCCGTACATGTATTCACAAGCCGTATCATTTTTCCTCGCCCTGTTAGTGCAACAACTGACAACCACTGAAGCCGTCAATCATATGAATTTACGGTCAGAGAAACAAATAGACTCGCTTACGTTAATGCGCATAAAGAATGATCTAGTCGGTAGTTCTGATCATGATGTTTTAAGCTCATGGAACGGCTCACTTCATCATTGTACCTGGGAGGGGGTTACTTGTGAACGTGGAAGTGATAGAGTAAGTGCATTGGACTTGAGTTCAAAAGGCTTACAAGGTACTATATCTCCCTTCATCGGAAACTTGACCTTCCTAGTTAGGATTTGGCTTTTTAATAACACTCTGAAAGGCGAAATTCCACAAGATATAGGTCGTTTAGTCAGGCTCATGGACCTCCAACTTGACTATAACGCACTTAGTGGAAAACTTCCGAGAAACTTATCTGCTTGTACTAACCTTGAGACTCTCTATTTTTCTTCTAATAAGCTAGAGGGGAATATGCCTTTGGAGTTTAAATACCTGTCAAAACTCAAATCTCTAGATACGAATGAAAATTTCCTCACTGGCCCACTTCTTGACGTCATAGCAAATCTTACCTCTTTAGAAGCAGTCTACTGCAACGACAATGCATTTAAAGGTACTATTCTTGATAGCATCGGGAACTTGCTAAACCTTAATCTCTTAGAACTTTCGGGGAATCGACTTTCTGGAGATGTTCCCTCTTCCCTTTACAATCTTTCCTCCCTCCAAACATTAAATTTAGGTAGCAACCAACTTCATGGACAAATCTCAACCGACATAGGCCTCAAACTTCCTCGGATTTCGTTTCTAAACTTTGCTGACAACTATTTTTCAGGTTCAATTCCTGACTCCCTATCAAATATGACCAGCCTCAAGACCCTTGAACTAGATTCTAATAATTTCACCGGGAGAGTGCCGCGTCATTTCAGTTATCTCAAGAATTTGACTGGATTATATTTTTCCATCAACTATCTTGTTGATGACATAAACTTTATTAGTTCACTAGTTAATTGTACCCAACTTAGAGCACTGGAAGTGTCACGACATGATTTCACGGGAGTTTTGCCTCATGCTGTGGCCAATCTATCCACCACTTTAGAACGGCTATTTGTAGAACAAAATCCGATACGAGGAACAATTCCAACAGGTATATCCAATCTTATAAACCTGAGGCTATTACATATGGAGGATTGTGAATTCAATGGACCCATTCCCTACGAATTCGGAAAGCTTAGAAACCTCGAACAGTTATATTTGAACTACAATAGGCTAACCGGGATAATTCCTAACTCTCTTGGAAACATAACACGCCTAAGCCAACTGTACTTAGGTGGGAACCAATTGCAGGGGAGCATACCATCCACCTTGATCGCCTGCGAAAACTTGTTAGGTTTGTTTCTAGAAAAAAACCACCTCACTGGAGCTTTGCTCGAGGGGCTTTTTACAGGGCCTGCTAAATTCATTTCGCTAAATTTCTCTGGTAACCACTTTGAAGGGTCCATACCTTCGGAGATAAGTAAACAAGTAAATCTGGTAGTCTTTGATGTAATTGATTGTCAGGGCTTTTTTGGTTGTCCTATGTTGGGTTATGTAATTGATTTTTTATTTTTTCCAAATTAGTCATTCTCGTCATTCTGCGTCATTATTAAAGATAGATTCGTACTTCAGATGCATATTTTACTGCCGGACCTATTCACGTTTTAAGGTTGCAATATTCTCAGTCATTTTGGCTAAATCATTATGTCATTTTTGCCATAAGAATATGGCCTAGGGAGTGAAGCATCGACAGACGGCGATATCTACAGCTTCGGAATTCTGCTACTTGAGCTTATGACAGGAAAGAAACCCACAGATAGTCTTTTCACGGACGGCTTGAACCTTCACCTTTATGCAGAGGCAGCTCTACCTGATCAAGTGCAGCATATTCTAGACCAGACTTTACTTGAAAATGCCCAACTCAATATCATTGAAGAAATCATTGCTTCTGTTGTGCAGGTTGGAGTCGCCTGCTCCAACCACCTGCCTGAAGACCGAATGAAGATAACCGAGGTTATAAGCAAGCTGAAAGCTGCTAGGAACAACCTTATTAATGCTCGATGAAGACGTGGTTTTGAAAGAGGTCGTCTAGAACATCTTTTCCATTGATTTTGCTATCTACTTTGAATATTTCGTTTGAATATGTAATTTAGAATTTTTTCCTTTGCTAGAAAGTTCTGATTTGCCTCGTAAGAGTGGAATCGACTAATCCAGTTCCGTATTACTTTTGTTTCTCTCAATTGTCCACGTAATTCACTTTTGAAGTTCGTCACAGATGATTTTATGATCAGAGGGGGTTCATAGTTTTGGACACTTTCTTTTCAATCTTCGTCTCTCATAAACTGATAAACTATTATTCGTATTTGTTTCTCACTAACATTTGCAATCAATATATTCAAAATATATTCTGTTTTATCTGTTATGTTAGGAGATGATTGTAGCCAAGGCCTTAGCACAAATCCCGACGACAGAACGTCCCTGGTCCTATTGGCGGTGATATTCTAATACATAAATCTTTTGAATTTCCTGAAGAAGCACGCTATTCATTGGACGTTGATCATGGTGATCTAATGAAGGTTTTCAGTTAACTTTTTCGTCCATATCGTTTCTCATTTTATTTTTCATTTGTAGCATTCTAGTATTGTTTCATCGATCTTAGGTTTTTATTTGGAAAAGTTTTGAGCGGAACACAAGACGTAGAGAAAGCACTCGTCTGAACCAAACTATATCTGGAATGCTTCTGACCAAGATCAGATGTTTCTTATGCACAGATTGTTTCATCTATCAATGGGTGAGAAAAAGAGTGACTGATGATGATGATGATGATGATGATGATGATGATGATGATGATGATTTTAATGGGATCACGAGGCAAGTCGGCAACTAAGCTCAGCAATGATCAGTAGGTCGTTTTGATCAGGATGTTTTGAGCTCGTGAAACGGCTCACTTCATCATTGTACATGGGAGGGGGTTACTTGTGAACGGGGAAGTGATAGAGTAAGTGCATTAGACTTGAGTTCTAAAGGCTTCATCGGAAACTTGACCTTCCTTGTTAGGATTCGACTTTTCAATAACAGTCTGAAAGGCGAAATCCCAAATGATTTGGGTCGTTTAGTTAGGCTCGTGAACGTTCAACTTAACAACAACACACTTAGTGGAAAAATTCCGAGAAATTTATCTGCTTGTACCAACCTTGAGATTCTCTCTTTTGCTTCCAGTGAGCTAGAGGGGAATATGCCTTTGGAGTTTAAATCACGGTCAAAACTCTAAACTCTAGATAAGTATATGAATTTTTTCACAGGCCCACTTTTTGACGTCATAGCAAATCTTACCTCTTTAGAAGTAGTCTACTGCAACAACAATGCATTTACGGGTACTATTACTGATAGTATCGGTAACATGGTAAACCTTAATCTTTTAGAAATTTGGGGGAGTCGACAATCTTTCCTCCCTCCAGATATTAAAATTATGTAGCAATCTACTTCATGGACAAATAATCCCGACCGACATACTTCCTCGGATTTCATTTCTCAGCCCAAAACTATTTTTCAGGTTTGATTCCCGACTCCCTTTCAAATATGACCAGTCTCAACTTCCTTCTAATAACTTCACTGGGAGAGTGCCATGCACTGCCTTGGTTATACCAAATTCTCTCCTTTTCCAACTCAAACGATTCAACCCTAAAAACACCTCTAATAGTCTAAAACCAATCAAAAACTTAAATTCATTGAATTTTAAAATTATGAGTCGAAATAACAATATTTTCAAGTAATTCAATCGTAGTTTCTATTTTTATTGATTAATTTCATTGAATTAACTATATAGCTTTATCCTTATACTAATACCTCATTATATAACACTCGGAAAAAGTTGGTGTTGCAAGGTGGGGACGTCGACGGTTGTTCAGGGAGAGGGGCGGTAGTGTAGCCGGCGGCCGGTGAAAGAGATGTCGACAAGGGGATGGGTGCGCAGACACATAGGGTTTAGGGCGAGGCTGTGGCGGTGGTGGTTGGGTCGGGGCGGCAGGGTTAGGGTTTGAATGCTGGTGGTGGTTGGGTCGGGCCCGCGGGTTAGGGTAGGGGCTCGGGGATGTTTGTGCGTGAAGTTTCATCATTTTAGGCAAATTTGTTAAGTTTACACAACTATTTAGACAAATCAACGTTTTCCAACAACGATAAAATTGTACAGAACAAATTCTTTGTCAAGTTTTTCTTCTAAATCTTGTCTACCTTATAAACATCTTAATTTGCCTATTAAAACCGAAAATGATCTCCCATTATCTTCCGCCGTGCATATATCTCTATAGCGCGAATCACCATCAAACAAGGGATTACATTAGTTGTTCTTTATTTCCGATAAATATGCCCACGAAATGAAAGACGAAGACAACTACTAGAAACCTTATACAGTACGTTGTTCCGGGGATTGTTAAGTGCTTTGTCAACCTCTTATCTCAGATGAACATTAAACACTGACCTCATTCGCCTGCAATTTTTGGGTCATAGATCAGTACTTGCTTATAACCTCGGTTATCTGATCTTCATTCGGTCTCTAGCAGCATTGAGCTCAATGCTTGACTATTGGGAACTTATTTTGTAAGCCGGACTTTTCTGTGAAAGTTAGTTAGAAAAGTAAGACTATTCTCTTGGGCTTTGTTAAGTTAACTATTCCCTATCATTTAGATTGAAAGTTAGTTTGAAAAGTTAGCCATAACAGCCAATGTTAAAATTAGATTGAACAATAACCAAAGTTTATAGTATGAACCATTAATGTAAACGGTCATTAACTGATGTTAACGGTAGCCATGTTGTACACATCTGTTGTTTTCATCATGCAGTCATGCTTGACTTGTCATTAAATGATGTTAACAGTAGCCATGTTAAGTGTTAACGGTCATTAAATGTAAACGGTCATTAAATGTAAGCTTAACTGTTTTGTACTCCATTCTTGTTTTCAAAGTAAGACTATTCTCTTCTCTTTGCTACCTTCAGTATCCTCTATTGACCAGCAAATAATACACTCCGTATATATACCTTGTTTCGTCAGTTCAATTTCACGCAAACAGAAATAAGAAGTGCAAAAAAATGAAACCATCAAAAACAAAATTGCTCTCCTTCACTTACATGTACCTGCAAACCTTTTCTTTTATCCTTGTCGTGCTAGTGCTACAACTAACGACCACAATTGCCATCAAAAACCAGACAGATGCGTTCACTCTTTTGCGCATCAAGAATGAGCTACTTGGTAGCTCTGATTACGACGTTTTGAGCTCTTGGAACAACGTCTCAATTCATCATTGTACCTGGGAGGGTATTACTTGTGAACGCGGAAGTGATAGAGTGAGTACGTTAAATTTGAGTTCAAAAGGCTTACAAGGTACTATTTCTCCCTTCATAGGAAACTTGACCTTCCTCTCTCAAATTTGGATGAACAATAACAGCCTGAAAGGCATTATCCCAAATGAGTTGGGCCATTTAGCTAGGCTCACAGAGCTCCACCTTAAAAATAACACACTTAGCGGAGAAATTCCAAAAAATTTATCTGCTTGTACTAACCTTGAAAAACTCTCCCTTGGTTATAATATGCTAGAGAGAGAATTGCCTTTACAGTTCAAGTCACTGTCAAAACTCACTTCTCTAGGTCTAGAACAGAATTTTCTCACGGGCCCCATTTTCGACATTGTTGCAAACCTTACTGCTTTACAAACATTCTATTGCGCCTCTAATGCATTTACGGGCAGTATTCCTGATAGTATCGGAAAGACGAAAAACCTTACTTTCTTATCACTTTGGGAAAATAAACTTTTTGGAGTAGTTCCCTCTTCCCTTTACAATCTTTCCTCCCTCCAACATATAGATTTAAGTAGCAACCAACTTCATGGACAAATCCCAAACGACATAGGCCTCAAACTTCCTAAGATTTTGTTTCTCAACCTTGCCGAAAACAGTTTTTCAGGTTCAATTCCTAACTCCCTATCAAATATGACCAGCCTCAAGAGTCTTCAACTAAAGTATAATAATTTCACAGGGAGAGTACCGCGTCATTTGGGGTATCTCCAGGATCTGACTGAGTTAAGTTTAGGCAGCAACAATCTAGTTGATGACATAAACTTTATTAGTTCCCTTGTAAATTGTACCCAATTGAGATACTTGGACGTTGAAGTAAATGGTTTCACAGGAATCTTACCTGCCGCTATTGTCAATCTATCCACCACTTTAGAAAGGCTAATAATTGGAATAAATCCGATACGAGGAACAATTCCAACTGGTATATCTAATCTTATAAACCTCGAGTTGTTATATTTGGGGAATTGTGAATTTACTGGACCAATTCCCTATGAATTCGGAAAGCTTAGAAACCTGGAAAACTTAATTTTGGTCTCCAATAAGCTGACCGGAACAATTCCAAGCTCTTTGGGAAACATGACACTCCTAAGCGTTCTGTACTTAGATAATAACCAATTGCAGGGGATAATACCCTCAAGCTTGAGCGCTTGTGAAAACATTTTGTATGTGGATCTTTCCAACAACCACCTCACTGGAGCTTTTCCCGAAGGGCTTTTTACAGGAGTTGCTAAATTCATTGGGATATATTTATGGGGTAATCATTTAGAAGGGTCCATACCTATCGATATCGAGCAACAAAATCTAGTAGAATTTGATGTGTCTGAAAATAAGTTGACGGGGTTACTTCCAAGTGGGCTTAGTAAGTGCTTTTCTCTTGAGCTCTTAAATGTGTACGATAATATGTTGCATGGAAATATTCCTCCGTCATTCAGCTCTTTGCGCAGCCTTACGTCTGCTGACCTTTCACAAAACAATTTTTCTGGCACAATCCCAAACTACTTCGACAGATTACCTATGGTTTACTTAAACCTGTCCAGCAACAATTTTGAGGGCAATGTTCCGACAACAGGTGTTTATGCAAATTTAAGTGTAGTTTCACTTTCTGGAAACAATAGGCTATGCGGAGGAATTCCTGAGCTGCACTTACCAAAATGCATCCCCCAGACGGAACCAAAGAAGAGACGTAGAACGTCACATGCTCTTCTGTTGATATTTCCAATAATATGTTCATTTGTTGGAGTGGTGATTTTGACAACAGTATTGTACATAATCTGTGTCAGAAAGAAAAACAGATCGGTTTCGTCAGGTTTAGAACTGATGGAAGGAATGGAAGCTTTCTTCAAAGTATCCTATAACACACTGTTCAAAGCGACTGACGGTTTCTCTTTGGAGAACCTCATTGGAACGGGTAATTTTGGCTCTGTGTTTAAAGGGACACTGATGGGAAAGATGGTTTCCGTGAAAGTTTTCAACTTGCTACAACGGGGTGGATCAAAGAGTTTCCTAGCAGAGTGCAACGCCTTAAAAAATATCCGCCATAGGAATTTGTTAGGAATAATAACAGCTTGCTCAAGTATTGATTCCCGGGGAAATGATTTCAAGGCTCTAGTTTACGAGTTTATGCCCAATGGAAGTCTTGTAAGATGGCTGTCTGAACCCCGAAACCTTAGCCTTCTCCAACGAGTTGATGTTGCAGTCGATGTAGCTCATGCAATCAACTATCTTCACCATGATTGCGAAATTCCTGTTGTACACTGTGATTTGAAACCAAGTAACATACTGTTGGACAACGACTTGGTTGCTCATGTTGGTGATTTTGGACTTGCCAAGTTCCTTGCTCAACCTGAAAACCCTCATCAAAGTAGTACAACAGGAGTTCGAGGTACTGTTGGCTATGCCGCTCCAGGTAAAAGTCTAGGCAGTCACTTTTGTTCTTCAACCTAGTTGAGTTTTTATTTTGCAGACTTGATACTCTTATGAGTAAACTTAAAAACCATAACAGATCATTTCAGGTTTGTATTTGTTCAAGTTGTCACGAGTTTGAGCCATTTTGGGTGCACTGTATCGGGTTTTGGAAGTCTTTTTTGATTTTGATGAGTTATATTAAGTCGTTCATCAGCATTTCTGCTGTACTTTTGGGGTAATTTTGACAGTCCATCATGCAAGTTACTGTTATTAGGGGTAATAAACTCATTAAGTTGGTTGCCTTTTTTTTTCGTGAACTCACCTGCGTTTCACAATTTCTCTTATCTGGCTTCGATTTTAGTTTATCTACGTAACATTCACAGTTCAAATTAGTTTAAGTGTCAATATGCTCCTAGACATTACCTAGAAAAATGATGTTTCTATCAGAGACTAACTCAACCAAGATCGGTTTTATACTCTCGTAGTTTCCGTGGTCATGGAGCGGTTTTTTTAAACTAATGTTTGTGTCATCTTTCCATAAGAATATGGCCTAGGGAGTGATGCATCGACAGACGGGGATATCTACAGCTACGGAATACTGCTGCTTGAGCTCATGACCGGAAAGAAACCGACAGACTGTATTTTTACAGACGGCTTGAATCTTCACCTTTATGCGGAGGCAGCTCTGCCTGATCAAGTGCTGCGTATTTTAGACCAAACTCTGCTTGAAAACGCTGAAGTTATTGTCGTCGACGAAATTGTTGCTACTGTTGTGCAGGTTGGAGTCGCTTGCTCCAACCATGTGCCTGGAGATCGAATGAGGATAACCGAGGTTATAAGCAAGCTGCGAGCTGCTAGGGAGAACCTTACCAATGCTCAACATCGTCTTGAATTTTATGGAGGTAGACTACGACTACTTCTTTTTCATCCATCTCTTCTTTTGGCAAATTTTTATTACCTTTGACGTAGAAGTACATCTGTATATGCAGTTTTTATGAAACATTTAAATGATATTTTGCATAATAAGTTCTGATCTCTTGACTGAAATATTGCAGGGGAATGAGTTGTTATGTTATTCTGAAACAAGAGCCGACAAAAGCACATCACAAGCAAGTATTGGATCATATAGTTTATCGAATTCCTGAAAGTCATCTTTGGCTTCGTTTTCCTGGTTGTTCTCATTTTCAATTATGTCGAAACATAGTTTATGAATTATATCCCACCTTACGGAAGTTTTTAAAACGATGGGGTACCAACGTAACGTTGTCATCGTTGTCATGAACAAACATTCTCCTGTAATAAATGAATTAAATACGTGTATTATTTTCCATGAATATATGAATCAAATACGTTTATTATTTTCTATGAATATATTATTTTCGGACCTCGGTGCTTAAATTAGTCCTTAAATTTACCTCAATGCTTAGTGTTTCTGATTGGATTTAATAAGATCCACAACAAACGTTCGTTTATGTGGACACTCTAAATCTACATAAGATCCAAAATCAAAAGCTCCAAAACTCATATACTTGATCAATAGAAATTAGGATATTAGGATATGTCCACATGTCTAAAATGCAACTAGAACGATTGATTGAATGCGGCAGCAACAACTTTAGGGGTGCAGATGACAAGGGTATAACCGTTTTTATGTATGGATACGACTGAACAACATCCTCATATTTATGTATGGATTATTTAATGAGAATGGTTTCATTTGGTTTTTTTTAACTAAAGTCAATTTAAGAAAGTGGATCAACAAACAATCAAAAGTGCGCAAATAACATGGCATAACTGTCATGATAGTTAACTCATCTTAAAAATATAATTATAAGAGCCACGTATAACATCTAGTTTTGAAATTTTTACTTATAATCAGTAGGTCTTGCATCGTAAAACGTCTCGCAGGAGGCCTACTGATCCAATAATATGTAAACTTTAAATCAGATCACAAACATTAAGTCCACCACCTGCGTGAAAACAAAAATTAGAACAAAGTAAATCACAAATTAGGACATCTTAATCAGTGGGTGTTTTAATCATTAATTCAAGGTATGACATCTTATCTTATAATATGGAAAACAATTTCACTAACAATTTTCCGAATATTTCTTACTCAATCTTTTTCAACTTAATTGTCTTATTTTTATTTTTTAATTTTTTGTCAAATTAATTGTGGTGTTGTACTTATAGAAGGGATTTTAGTATGTGATTTCCGTTGCGAATATTTCTGTTAATTTAGATCAAAATTTCGGTGTTCAACTTCGACTTTACCAAGAATAACGTAACATATATTTTCCAAAAACCAATCTGTCAATTGTATTCAATATGATTCGGTATTTATAGGATACAAATTGCTAGGGTAGGCTAAAGCCCACATATTACATAAGCTATCGGGGCCTCGGCCTATTAATTACCCCCCCTCAAGATGGAGAGTACAAATTACGAACACCCATCTTGCCTAGTAAACTGATGAACTGAGTAAGGCCGAGAGACTTAGTAAAGACGTCCGCAAGCTGATCCGTAGTGTGAACGTAGGAGGGGCAATAAGACCTTCTGTAATCGCATCACGAACGAAGTGACAGTCGACTTCAATATGTTTCGTGCGTTCATGAAAAACAGGATTTTGAGCAATATGCAAAGCAGACTGACTATCACAGGACACAGGGACAGGCGTCGTTTGCTCAACACCCAAACACCGTAATAAACCGACCAGCCACTTGACCTCACTCGTGAGGGCGGCCAAAGCACGATACTCAGATTCTGCCGAAGAACGAGAAATCGTGGGCTGCTTCTTCGTCTTCCACGAGATAGAAGAGGAACCCAAAAACACAAGCCAACCTGTCAGGGAGCGTCGTGTGACAGGGCAGGCAGCCCAATCCGCGTCGCACCAACTAGATAACGTTAAATCAGAGTCAGACCGCAGAAAAATTCCTTGACCCGGCGTCCCTTTCAAATAGCTGACAGTACAAAGCGCAGCATCCCAGTGACACTCACGAGGGGACTGCATATATTGCGAGAGGATGTGTACAGCATAGGTAAGATCGGGGCGCGTAACGGCCAAATATACCAGTCGGCCAACCAGACGACGATATTTTTCCGGGGCAGGTAGCAGCGGGCTGTCATCATAACCGAGTCGATGGTTCTGCTCTAAAGGGGTGGGACTCGGCTTACACGCCAAGTACCCAACCTCGGAGATGATATCAAGGGCGTATTTGCGCTGACATAAGAATATACCGCCCGGGTTGCGTGCAACTTCAATACCCAAAAAATATTTCAACACACCAAGGTCCTTCATGTGAAAGCACGAGTTCAAATATCGTTTGAAAAGGGTAATAGCGGTCGCATCATTACCTGCTATAATGAGATCGTCCACATAAACAAGTACCTGTAGGCGAATCGGACCCTTCACGTAAGTGAACAGAGAGTAATCTGAGTGACTTTGGACAAGACCTTAAGCTTTCAAGGAGACACCAAGTTTCGCAAACCAACAACGTGGGGCCTGTTTAAGACCGTACAAGGATTTGCGCAACTTACAAACGAGGCCCGGGACAGGCGGTTGGAAACCAGGAGAAGGGCGCATATAGACCTCCTCTGTCAGGTCACCGTGAAGAAAAGCATTATGAATATCCATTTGGTGGAGGAGCCAATTTTTAGCAGCCGCGACAGATAGAAAGGTGCGTACCGTAGTTATTTTAGCCACAGAAGCGAATGTTTCATCGTAATCAATACCCTCAGTTTGATGATTGCCGAACACGACAAGGCGTGCCTTGAGTCGCTCAACAGACGAGTCCGATTTATACTTTATTTTATAGAGCCACTTGCTCCCGAGAGCCTTCTTCCCGGGTGGAAGAGGCACAAGCGACCATGTCTCGTTGGCAAGCAATGCACTCATTTCAGCCTCCATGGCCTGACGCCAACCTTCGTGTTGCACCGCCTCATTAAAGGTGCGAGGTTCAGAATAAGTAGTGAGGGCTGCCAAGAATGCACGATGATCCGCGGAGAAATTATCATAAGCTATATAATGAACTAGTGGATAAGGCGTACCTGAGAGAGACGGTGAGAAATTAACACGAGTGACCTGGGATGGTGTACTACCTTGCGAGGACTCGGTGACATAGCCTTGGAGACGCGTATTAGGAAATTTTTGACGACGTCCACGACCTAAGGGAGAAGTAGAAGTGGTGGTCGGCCCGGCTCATGGTCGGCAATCTCGGTACTGGCTGACCACAGCGAGAAGAGCAGACTCGGCCAAACCTGCTGCAGGGGCCTCGGGTTCGTCTGCTACAGCATGCTCGGGTGATGTAGGAGCAGGAACCGTGGGCTCATTCAGAGGAGCAGCAGGGGCGTCTTCTGTGAGGTCAGCAAGAGCAGGTACGGGAGTGGAGGAGGACAACGGACAAGGGCTGAGTGGCGGTTCAGCAAACGGAAAACAATCCTCATAAAATCGAACGTCACGAGAGACAAAAAAAACCTCCGTGTCGAGATCAAATAAGTACCAGCCCTTCTGAGTCGAGGGATACCCAAGGAATACACACTTACGACTTCTACTTGCAAATTTATCACCTTTCGAGCGTTGATCATGCGCATAACACAGGCACCCAAAAACGCGTAACATGTCAAAAGGCGGTGGGGAACCATACAACACTTCATACGGTGTAACGCCCCCGAGCAAAACCGAAGGTGTCCTGTTGATAACATATGCCGCAGCAAGGGCACATTCGCCCCAAAAACGAATGGGTAAACCGCCTTGAAAACGCAATGCGCGGGCAACATTCAAAATATGTTGGTGCATTCGTTCGACACGACCGTTCTGTTGCGGTGTACCAACGCACGAGGTCTGGAACAGAATACCATTATTATGAAAATACGAGCGCAAGCAGTTAAATTCTGTCCCATTGTCACTACGGACGACCTTAAGCGTAGCTAAAAATTGGCGTTCAATGAGTGCAATAAATTTCATAAACTTATCATAGACATCTGTTTTAGCGACCAACAAGTACAACCACACGCTACGAGAACAGTCATCCACAATCGTAAGGAAATAGCGCGCACCAGAGGAAGCAGGGGTGTCATAAGGACCCCATAAGTCACAGTGAATAGTTTCAAAAATACGAGTACTGTTATTATTGCTCAACGGGAAATTACTACGAACATGTTTCGCTCGGTGACAAACCTCACACGGTTTTGTCGACCCAGTTTTATTAGTGCTAACAAAAGGAAGTAATTTAACAACTTTATCAGAAGGATGCCCTAATCGACTATGCCACAGTTTAAGAGACGAGCCAAGAGAAACGTTGTGTGCAGCTTCAAACGGAACCTCGCAAAGGTAGTACAAGCCATCATGTCGGTAACCCTGCCCAATCACCGCCCTCGTACGTTGGTCCTGAATGAGACACTTTGAGGAATTAGTAACAAATTCACAATTAAGAGCATCGCTTAGTTGCGAGGCGGAAATTAAATTACAACGCAACTCGGGAACAAAAAGAACGGGATCAAGTGTAATAAAAGAAGTGAGCACCACCCCGACCCACTTGAGTAGCCGAGACTTGGGCCCCATTGGGCAGCCCTACAACTCGACTCGGCACTGTACGCACGTTTCAAAGTATAGAGAGATTACCGGTCACATGATGAGAGCACCCCGTGTCAAGAAGCCACTAACCCGAGAAGTCACGATTAGGAGTGCCATACACCGTTACTGTCGACGGGAGGGAGCTGCTGGGATTTGTCGAAGTATGCACCGCATTCGTCGACTACGCCTTTATTTGTCGTCGATGGCCGCCACCACCTGGTCTCCCGCTGACGAAACACCTGTTATTCATTGCTGACTCTGCTCGCAGACGACTAGACCCTGCTCCCCCCCTCGAGTTGTAATGACTTTGCTGGATTTAGAAATACCTTTTAGTTCGTACCACCAGTCCGGGATTTCATCCATGAGGTCGAAGCACATGCTTCGATCGTGACCTTTACGATTACAGTGAGTGCAATGAAGTCTCTGACGGTCCGAACGAGAGAGAGAAGGGGAAGCACGAGGGAGAGTACGAGGTACAGTACGCAACGCAAAGCTACCCAACTCGGTAGCCGGAGAAGTAACAGCATCATCCGTAACAAGAATATGCTCCTCTTGAGACACCATTTGAAAAGCCGAAGAAACCGAGGGCAGGGGTTTCTGCCGTAAAATCGAGGAGCGTACGGTGCGAAACCGCAGCGGAAGAAGACCAAGGAGAAATTGATGTAAGCGATCCTTCTCACGACGCTCTAAATTCTGTTTCGCAACGTTACAAGTACACTTATTGCACGTGCAATCGATTAACGGCTCCTGCTTGTCAAGATCTTCCCAAAGTTGGCACAACTTAGCGTAATATGCCGCAACCGTCATCGAGTCAGACTGACGGCAAGTATAAAGCTGGGCTTTGAGTTGATGAACACGTGAATCGTCAACCACACTGAACCGTTCCGCGAGTTCGTCCCAAAGCTTTTTGGCGTTGTCAAAACGAGGAAGAAGAGCACGAACCTCGCTACTGATCGTCAAATTCAGCCACGACACCAACATGCTCTGAAGCGTCTCCCAATCTTCGGCAGTGCACGGCGTTTTCGGTTCATTATACGTACCATCGACGAACCCGTACTTGCAACGAGCGCGAAGAGCGTGACGAATAGCATGGGCCCACTCATCGTAATTGTCCAAGCGCAGACGTACATCGGTTAGACTCTCACCCGGCTTGTCCTGAGGGCCAATGTAATAAGGGGAAGTGGCGTCGAGTTTTGCTCGACTATCGTCGCCAGCCATGACGCAAATTAGGGTTTAAAAAAAAATATTTAAGAGGCTTTGATACCATACCAAGAATAACGTAACATATATTTTCCAAAAACCAATCTGTCAATTGTATTCAATATGATTCGGTATTTATAGGATACAAATTGCTAGGGTAGGCTAAAGCCCACATATTACATAAGCTATCAGGGCCTCGGCCTATTAGACTTCAAGTCCAGTATCAAAATTGTTGCACATTTCTAATAATTTTTCGGTAATTATATTATTAACGTAATTAATTTAACGTTTAAAGCGATTAATTTAGCGCTTAAGGTACCATTCTTGCAATTGATACAAACAAAATATGTTGTAATTTATAGATGGGTGGAAGAACAACGGAAACTGATCATGAGAATGATTAATGGGATCAAGAGGCAACTAAGCTCGGTGAAGATCTATTTTAAATATGAGGTAAGAGCGGAGCATTTTGTTATTTTTCGTTAGATTGTTAAGACAAACGAACCTCAAATTAGAAAAAGCACGTGACCCATTTCTATGTAAGGGAGATTCATAAATCCTTTGGACTCAATGTGAGATGTTTCATAGGAGATGCCAGTCACTATGCAAAGGACAATCGACATGGTTCTTTTGATGAATATGGTCTTTACGTGGTAAAGGTCGAAGATCCAATGAAGTCATGACTCATGAGTCTTCGATTTTGTTATATGAGTTCATGTTAATGGACGTTGAGTGGAGTAAGTGGGAGCTACCTTAAGTCATGTCCATCTTAAGTTTAAATCAAGATTTTAATATGCGGTGAAGCTGTAGTCTGTAGATGATGACGCCTTTTGAACGAGGTTCTGAGAAGTAGCTTATGGGACTAAGGATATTCTCAAAGAATTTAAGTATGTAATGAAGAGAATTGTTACATTAAGTAAAATTATGGGTTGGTCGGAAGTTTTGAAACGCTGCATCAATGGCGGCGGCTAATGACATTTATGCTCCTTAAAATACGAGTTTACGCTTCTGCTCCTCAGTTGATACTTTTAGTTATCTCTTGTATCTTGGACCAAAAACGAATCTGATTTAAACCTTTGTATGTCTTTAATTGCACATTTGCGCTAAGAGCAAATATGTTTTCATCAGTTGATCATATGATATCCAACACTTTTCTAAGAACAATCGTCCTATACTCCTATCTAAATTATTCAAATCATATGGAGTTTGTATATTTTTAGTGTGATAACCATTAGAGATGAATAGAATAGAAAGCAGGAATTAGAAATGACGGCGTTTTTGTATTGATTTTTGTGTATGTAAGAGTGCTACAGTATTTTTCTATTTATACTCGTAGGCATACACTGTGCCCTAAGTTGATCTCAATAATACAGACAAAATAGAAGGTGACACATCTACTTCTAGAATGCCTTGCTCTCCACTCTTCATTTCTGATTTGTTTTTGGGCCAAAGTAAGTGACACTTATTTGGGCTTAAGATTATGCCCCTTGTTTGGGCTCCAATTTTCTTGCTCCCTTCAATCCACTTCAATTCTTCAGTCCACTTTCTCCATACTCCCCCTCAAGATGTGAGTGGGAAATGGATCTCACTCTCATCTTGTTCAGAAGTCGATAATGTCCTGCTATATTCAATGGCTTTGTGAAGATGTCAGCTACTTAATCTCGTGAGGAAACATGAATGGGTTGTATGAGTTTATCCTATATCTTTTCTCGAATGAAATGGCAATCAAGCTCTATATGCTTTGTCCTTTCATGAAGAACCGGGTTTGCTGCAATTGAGAGGGCGGCTTGATTGTCACATTTGAGGGTTGCTGATGCCATGCGTTTGATACCAAGATCTTTCAGAAGAGAAAAGAGCCATGTGACCTCACAAGTTGTTAGAGCCATTGCCCTATACTCCGCCTCAGCTGTTGATCGAGCAACCACACTTTGCTTCTTGCTTTTCCAGAAAATAGGTGAGTTGCCAAGTAATATACAACAACCAGTTGTTGATCGTCTTGTGAATGGGCAAGAGCCCCAATCAGAATCGCAGTAAGCTGTCAGATGAGCAACTGAATTTTTGGCTAGAAGGATTCCTTGACTTGGTGATGATTTCAGGTATCTCAGTACACGCCTTTTAGTCTGCCAGTGGTGTGATGTTGGTGCATGCATGAATTGGCTCAGATGATGCACTGCATATGTGATGTCTGGTCTTGTAATTGTCAGGTAAATCAATTTTCCCACAAGCTTTCTGTATTCTTCTGGTTGTGCCAAGGGTGTTCCTTTTTCTAGCTCCAATTTGATGTTTGTACTTAGAGGCACTTTCAAGCATTTATCTTTTGTCACACTAAATTCTTTGATCATATCAAGAGTTTATTTCTTTTGAGAGATGAACATCCCTTGATCAGTGTGAGCTATTTCCAGCCCCAAAAAATAGGACAACCGCCCTAAATCTTTCACGTGGAATTCCCTGTTCAGACTTCTTTTCAATTCTTCAATTTATGTCTGATCACTTCCAGTAATTACCAGATCATCTACTACACAAGTACAGCAGTAATTTCTCCATCCTTGCATTTGACAAATAGAGAGTGATCTGCTTGAGATTGCTTGTAACCATTTCCCAGCAGTGTTTGTGAAAGTTTAGCAAACCATTGTCTTGGGGCTTGTTTAAGCCCATACAAGGACTTTTTCAGTTTACACACAATATCTCCCTTGTCTCCTGACTTCATCTCTTGATTCTGACTGAGTTTTATTCTGGAACACAGCCCTGTGTATCCCTTAGGTAGATGCATGTACACTTCCTCCTCCAAATCTCCATGTAGGAAGGCATTCTTTACATCCATTTGGCATGTACTCCATCCATTCATTGCTGCCAGAGCTAAAAGAGCTCTAACAGTTGTCATCTTTGCTACTGGTGCAAAAGTTTCTGAGTAATCAATCCCCATTTTCTGTTTACACCCTTGTATGACAAGTCTTGCCTTATATCTCTCAAGTGAGCCATCAGGTTTATACTTCAATTTATACAACCATCTACACCCAATTGCTCTTCTTTTCACAAGTAATTTAACAAGGTGATTTCCCATGTGTCATTTGCTTCTAGAGCTTCAAGTTCTTCATTCATTGCATTTACCCACTCCTGCTACTGTACAACTTCTTCAAAGGAGTAGGGTTCTTGTTGGGTAACCACATTGTTCACCATATTTGCAAAGGCTTCTTCCACTTCAGTCTCAGTCACCCTGTTCATTTCTGAAGCTCTATGTCCTTTTGAGTTAACAACAAAGTCCTTCATCCATTTAGGAGGTCTCCTTTCTCTTGATGATTTTCTCACATCCTCATTGAGATTGTCTTGATTTTGATCATTTTGATTCTGACTTTGCTCCTCTTCTTGCTCTGTGTTACCTATGTTTTCACTATCCACATGATCACTTTGATCTTCTTCTTCATTTGCTGCAGGTACTTCCTGATTATCAGCTGATTCAATGTCAGTGTGAGGAGTGGTGGTATTTTCAGAAAACTCTGACACTTGATGTCTCAGCATGGAGCATACTTTATACAGGTTTGTGTTTCTCCTTTGGTGTAAGGGAAAATGTCTTCATAGAAGACAACATCTCTGCTTACAAACCTTCTTTTAGTTATCAGCTCCTCCATTTTGTACCCCTTCTGATTTGTTGGATACCCTAGAAACACACAGGGCACCCCCCCTAGGTTGAAACTTCTCTTGATTCCTGAGAGGGTTATAAGCCATGGCCAAACATCCAAACACTTTCAAATTATCATACCTTGGATTCTGACCATACAACATCTCATATGGAGTCTTATTTTCTCTAACACTAGATGGCAATCTATTTATTAGGTATGCTGCACAAATCACACAGTCACCTCAATAACTCAGACTCAAGCCTGCTTGAAATCTCAATGCTCTACTTATTTCAAGCAAATGTCTGTGTTTTCTCTCCACTACTCCATTCTGATGTGGTCTATCCACTATACTAGTTTGATGCATCATTCCAAGCTTGTCAAAGTAAGCAGTGCAAAACTTATCTCCAAACCCCAATGCATTGTCTGACCTAATCACTTTCACTTGCTTATCAAACTGAGTCTTCACATAATTACTGTTAGCTGTATATATCATATAGGCTAACTATTAGCTGTTAATTAGATTGCTAATCCTTAGGATATCAATTAGAATCAATTAGCTAATTAGCTTTATTATGATATTCTAACTATGTAAACTTTCCTCTCTTAGTTTCTTAGCATTGTATATATAAAGGCATTGCCTTTCATTGGTAAATATAAGATAATACAATCTTTCTTCATCTCTGATAACATGGTATCGAGCCAGTAGCTTTTCGAAATTCGAATTCTGTCACAAAATTCATATTTTTTTTCCTTACCTTTCATCTCTTCTCAATGGCTGGAGATAAAAATTCTCTTGCCACCGATGTTGTGGCAGTTACGTCTAAAATCACAGACCATAAACTAGATGGTTCGAATTATTCGAATTGGGATAAGACCATCCGTCTTTATCTACGAAGTATTGAGAAGGACGATCATTTGACCAACAATCCGCCTCCTGGTGCTTCTAAATCAGTATGGCTTCGTGATGATGCTCGGTTATTCCTTCAAATACGAAATTCTATTGATAACGGGGTTATTGGGTTAGTCAATCATTGTGAATCTGTTAAAGAGCTGATGGAGTATTTGGAATTTTTATACTCTGGCAAGAATAATCTTTCCCGCATGTATGAGGTTTGCCAAGCCTTTTACCGTGCTGACAAACAAGATCAACCTCTAATTAACTACTTTATGGTGTTCAAGAAGACGTATGAGGAGCTTAATACATTACTACCCTTTAGCCCTGATGTAAAAGTTCAACAAAAGCAGCGAGAGCAAATGGCTGTCATGAGCTTTCTTGCGGGTCTGTCATCAGACTTCGACTCTGCCAAGTCTCAAATCCTATCAGGCTCTGAAGTTTCCTCTTTACAAGACGTCTTTAGCCGTCTTCTCCGTACGGAGAATACTCTTCCTTCGTTTACGAGTCCCGTAAACAATAGTGCTTTGGTCAGCCGCACCACTAATTATGCACCATCGAGATATACGCGGCCCAATGGCAACAAAGGAGGTAGTTCACAGAATTTTGAACCACAACCGACTAACTCTACAATCGAGTGCAACTACTGCCATAAGCCAGGCCATATGAAGTTTGAGTGTCGAAAGTTAAAGTTCAGAAATCAGCAGACGAATCAATACCAGAATAAGTATCAAACTCAACAGAATGAGCAGAAACATATGGCCCATGTTGTGTCAACGACTGATGACTCCGATAAATCAGTCCTCATTTCTGCCGCAGATTTTGCCAAGTACCAGGAATCACTAACATCTTCATCTCCTATCACTGCTATGGTCGATTCAGGTAAACCAAACACATGTCTTCTCTCCTCATCGTCCAAATGGGTCATTGATTCGGGTGCCACGGATCATATGACAGGTAACTCCAGTCTCTTTTCCACCTTTCAGTCTAATATCTTCACCTCTCCCGTTACGTTAGCTGATGGTTCTTTATCTTCCGTAACTGGATCCGGCACCATTTTTCCTACGAAGTCACTTCCTCTTTCTTCTGTTTTGCATTTACCAAATTTGTCTTTTAATCTCATCTCCGTTAGTCAACTCACTCGAAATTTGAACTGCTCCATCTCTTTTTTCCCTGATCATTGTTTGTTACAGGATTGTTGACTTTAGGTCTGTTGGTTTTGATCGATGTCAATTATTTATTTCTATTATCTTGGTATTACTCGGGTGTTCTTGTTCGTGTTCTTATTTTTAGGAATCATCGCTCGAAAAGACGGAAAGGAAAGCTTTCGTTCAAGACAAGATCGCTAGGGTATATATCAGAAAGAGCCTTAACTAAACTACGACTTCAAATTGTTTAGTAGTAATGTTATCATACCATAAATTTGGGTTATGATAACAATGGTACTAAATACTTCTTATTCTATCTCCAACTTGTTTTATAGTCATGTTTTTAAATATAGTATTTTGAGAAAAATTCTACTCATTCTTCGAACTAGATTTTATATATATCTTAGTTATTAAGATATATTGAATCTCGTTGTAAAAGAATGTGGAGAGTATTATATCTCAATTTAGTATATATTTTTACTACAAATCATATTTATCATTTATCTCTTAATTTCTATTTTTTTTAGTAATCTACTTTGATAAAAAATAAATTTGAAGGTTATATTTTCTCAAGTTGGTTTTACTCAATTAATACTTCTTTAACAAAATATCTAGGTACATTTCAGTCCTTTATTAAACACACTCCTAAATAATAGTACCAATAATAAGTCAAAATAAACTATTGTACTATCTCCTAAAATATAGTGACAAAAATACCAAACAAGTTCCATGCACAAAAATCTCCTATCTTTACGTACAAGTTGATTGTACACAAAATAATATGTGTTATTATATTTTATTAAGTATGATAAGTCAACATCAGTTTCATACTATCCCTCATTTCTCGTGAGAAGTATACACAACAAACAAATTAATATTTTTATTATAATCCTACAAAAGGGGTAACAAATTTGTTTCTGTTGACTTGCTACATACTAATGTTTACGTATATATATGTGGGTAATACCTCATTGAGTAACTAACCTTTTTAAGTCTTTCATTTTAATCATCTTTTGCAAACATTTATTTAAGCTGCGTACTTCATTTTTGTTTTGCAAAAATTATTTTCAGATTTTTGAAAGCAGTCTAATCTTTGCAACTTCATTTATAATTCTATATTATTAAAAGTCTGAAATTTACGATAAATCTCTCTAACAATCAATTGTATTTTCATTTATTTGAGAGACTTGTAATCTATACTTTGTAGAGATTTATTTTATTTAAACAAAAGCTTCACACCGAGATTAGGGTTAGTCTTGGTGTTATTAATTATTTGTTGTAAGGCTTGGAGTAGGTGCTCTAATAAATAATTAATAGAAGAAGGGGTGGATGTAGGCTTTTCAATTGGGCCGAACCACGTTAAACTCTGGTGTTATTTATTTTACGCATTTTACATTTTAAATCGTTAATATTTTCGCTTAAATTTTTAAGAGGTACAATCCTCTATTCACCCCCCCTCTAGAGTATTGTCGGGTCCTTGGACTCTACAATTGGCATCAGAGCCTCGTGCTCTTGATAGCTTTACCGCTAAAGAGATTGATCCAATACTCTAATTATCTTCTATTTTAATTTATTGTTTTATTTCTTTTATTTCGTTTTTTTTATATTATGGAGTCCAGTGATTCTAATAAGTATCCTATCTTCGATGGTACGGATTATAGTCATTGGAAGAATCAAATGAAAAATTACATTAAAGGAACGGATTTCGAATGTTGGAGAATTATAGTCAGAGGACCTCTTGCGATCACCAAAACTGGTACTGATGAAGAAAAGCAAGAAGATGACTATAATGAAAAAGATTTTAAAATTGCACAGAAAAACTTTAAAGCGTTGACCCTCTTACAAAGAGGAATCACAAAAGAAGTTTCAAATCGATTTTCATCATCTGTCAGTGCCAAAGAAATTTGGGATGGTCTAGAGGCTTCCTATGAAGGAACATCCCAAGTTAAGAAGTGTCGAGTAAATTTATTAACTCAGCAGTACGAGATGTTTCACATGGAGAAAAATGAGAACATCAATGACATGTCTGCACGATTCCTTGGGATAATCAATGAGTTGAAAAATTTAGGTAAGACATATGAGACTGAGGAACTTGTTAACAAAGTCCTTCGTAGTCTCACCGATAAATGGCAACCTAAAATCACCGCTATTGAAGAAGCTAAAGATCTATCCAAACTTTCTTACGAGAGTTTGATTGGATCCCTAATGGCCCATGAGTTACAACTCAACAAAGGCCATACTAAACAATCAAAAATAAAGGGATAGCTCGCAGTTCAATCTAGCGATGATGAAGTACCAGATGATGAAATAGGTTTATTTGTAAAGCGATTTAATAAAAAATTCGTTTTCAACTCAAATAAAAACCCAAACAAAAGTGTCAAGTATCCAAAGTCCAAAACCACAAGAAAGGGTTGTTATAAATGTGGAGAGACAACACACATCATTAAAGATTGTCCTACATGGGCAAACATTAAAAACAAAAATAAGCGAGAAAAAGCAAAAAGCACTTATAAAACGGCTATGCTCGCTTCGGGTGGTTGGGGAGAATTGGAATATGACACTGAGAATGAATCTGAAGAAGAAGATGAGGCAAATATTTGTTTAAACGCTCATGGAAAGGAAAAGACAAGAGGTAGAACCCATAAAGACTTGTGCTTAATGGGAAGGTCTAGCTCAGATTCAGATGAAGAAGAAGAGGTAAACTTTGTTCAATTTAAACATAAGTTTAAGAAACTTTCAAAAGATAAAATTTTACGAGTCTTTGAGGAAGTGTACAATAAATGTGAAGAACAAAGAGTTTATATTAAAGATCTTCAAAATGAGGCTGATAAAAATGAGCAAGAAAACTTCTTGTTAAATGAAAAGGTCAAAAGGCTTCGTTCCAAGAAGAACGTGCGTTCACCAAGCGTCTCAAAGCAAAGCTTTGACGCGTATGTTGAACCTGCGCCTAACTTGGATCGTAGTGATTATGATCTTGATTCAAATTATACTTCCGAAGATGATAATAGATCTAAAGGTTCTATAACTTCTGTCAATAGTAAATTTTCCACTAGTGATGTTAGTGTAACACGAGATAATGTTAGTGTGACGTTATCAAAGGAAGATGTAAATCCAGTCAGTGTTACTATAACATCTGACCAGATAAAGGAAACCTCGAATGAGGTGGACCTAACATCCGGTAGTGATACATCAACTATTGCTGACGTTAATATAACATCATCTCATGTTTCCCTAAATCACGAAATGGAGAACAAGATCAAAATTTTAAATGATCAAGTGACAGTGTTAACCAATGAGCTAATACAACAACAGTCAAGTTTTAAGGTCATGAAGTCTTCGTTTATAAAGAAAATTATAGATCTTCAATCAAAATTAAGTGAAAAAGAATCGACTATGGATAAAGCAGTTGTAAATTGTGAAAATTGTGAAAAGTTGAGTGCAGAAAAGGACGAATTAAATGAAAAACTAAAAGAAGCTTTTAACGTCAGTAAAAAGTGGGACGCAAGTCAAGAAGTTTTAAATTTTCTAACTCAACAGTCGAATCAACACTTTAAAGAAGGTTTAGGGTATCAAACTAGACGTCGCATGGAACATGTTAAGGAAATGAATGAACCCGAGAACCGTGATTTCCGTAAAAGAGAATACGTTGGTTTTTCTGAATATAAGATTTGCAATTTTTGTGGGAAAACGGGTCATTACTTAACCTCGTGCAATAAACGTAACATGGCTTTTAAAAGAAATGAAGACTATGTGAATTTTAGTCATAACAATCAAAGTACACCTAAGTCGCACACGCACAAGCAAGCTAATCCTAAACAATCTAGTTGTCCTATTTATGAAACCTTCGATCCGAACTTTTATTTCAAAGCTAAATCAAAATATATCATAAAGCAAGTTTGGATCCGCAAAGATTTACTTCCTAAATTTGCTAATAAAAGGGGACCCAACTTTGTGTGGGTACCTAAATCTCGAAAGTGAATTCTTGCAGGACGAAGTGAGAGGGAACAACCAATGGTATTTGGATAGTGGTTGTTCGAGGCACATGACTGGGGATAAGAGCAAGTTCCTCTCACTCGAAACGTATTATGGTGGTAGTGTAACATTTGGAGATAATGGTAAAGGAAAAACCATAGGGATTGGTCGTGTAGGAATCTCCAAAACTCACTCCATCGACAATGTTCTTCTCGTACAAGGTCTTAAACATAACTTGCTAAGTATCTCGCAATTATGTGATCGAGGGAATAAAGTGGTGTTTCATTCAAGCATATGTCGCATCGTACGCGAAGGATCTAGTCATGTCATTCTTGAAGGAAGAAGAAAGAACAATGTCTATGTGGTCGACATTGAAAATATCCCTTCTGCATCCTTCACATGTATGAGTGCCATTACAAGTGATCCTTCGATTTGGCACAAACGTTTCGGTCATATTAATGCACATGGCTTGAAGAGGTTAAAGAGGTTGGATCTAGTTGAAGGGCTTCCCTCAGTGAAATTCGACACCGATAAATTGTGTGGCACGTGTATACGTTGTAAACATGTGAGGTCGTCCTTTAAGTCTAAAAATGTGGTAAGTACATCCAAGCCCCTCGAACTAGTTCACATGGACTTGTGTGGACCAATGAAGGTGAGTAGTAGAGCCGGTGCTAGGTATGTATTTGTTCTAGTGGATGATTATTCGAGATTTGTTTGGCCAATTTTCTTGAACTCCAAAGATCATACCTTTGATGAGTTTGTGTGTTTAATAAAATTGGCACAAAACAAGTATTCCCATAATCTTGTATCCATTAGAACAGATCATGGTACCGAGTTCGATAATCAAGCCTTTATTGAATATTGTCGAGAGCATGGTATCGATCATAATTTCTCAGCTCCACGAACTCCTCAACAAAATGGAGTTGTTGAAAGGATGAATCGAACTCTCGAAGACATGTCACGCACAATGTTACTTTGCAGTGGATTGCCTAGAAACTTCTGGGCTGAAGCTGTAAACACCGCATGTTATATACACAATCGAGCTATGATTAGACCAATCTTAAAGAAAACCCCTTACGAATTACTACGAGGAAGAAAACCAAACATATCCCATCTAAGGTGTTTTGGAAGTAAATGCTTTATACATAATAATGGCAAAAATAGATTGGGAAAGTTTGATCCTCGTAGTGACGAAGGTGTTCTCTTGGGTTATTCTAATCATAGTAAGGCTTACCGAGTATATAATAAGCGAACAATGTGCGTAGAGGAAAGCATACATGTTGTCTTCGATGAATCAAATACTCTCGAGCAATATGAGGGCGATGACTTGGATGATGAGGAAGATCCAGATTTCTGGCTTACTCATAAAGACTTACCCGAGTTAGAGGAGGACAACGACGGTAAACCAATTATCGGAACTGACGCAGAAAAGGGTCAAAAGTCGAACACTGTTGAAATCCAAGGTAAAGATAATGTTGACATTACCTCATCATCCGAACCCAAAGATTCCTCTACAGATTCTTTGGAAACTGATGTTAAGGTAACACCAACAATAATACCTAGCTTGGATTCAGGGGGAACATCTGACGTTACGAATCCCGTTACTGTAACTTCAGAAGAAAATGTGAATCATATTCCAACCACAACCAAGAAATGGAAACATCAAAGTTCCCATCCCACTGATGCTATACTTAGCGACTACAATAAAGGTATTCAAACGCGTAAGTCGATCATGAATAATTATTGCGTTTTAAACTCGTTTCTCTCAACTATTGAACCTAACAACATCAAGGTCGCACTAACCGATTCCGATTGGATTGTTGCGATGCAAGATGAGTTACGACAATTTGAGAAAAACAAGGTTTGGCATTTAGTGCCGCGGCCCCCAAATCGTACAGTTATAGGAACCCGTTGGGTCTTCCGGAATAAACTAGACGATTCGGGAGTCATTGTGAGGAATAAGGCTAGGCTAGTGGTGCAAGGGTATAACCAACAAGAAGGTATTGATTTTGATGAAACCTTCGCACCAGTAGCCCGTCTAGAAGCTATTCGACTACTAATTGCCTTCGCAGCTCACAAAGGTTTTAAACTTTTTCAAATGGACGTTAAGACTGCTTTTCTTAATGGCTATTTGAAAGAAGAAGTTTATGTGGAACAACCCCCCGGCTTCCAAAATAATGAATTTCCTAACCATGTTTATTATCTTGATAAAGCTCTTTATGGTCTAAAACAAGCGCCGAGGGCGTGGTATGATCGATTATCACAATTTTTACTCAAAAATGATTTTAAACGTGGATCCGTTGATAAGACGTTATTTTTGAAAACCGAGGGGTCAGATATTTTGATCATCCAGATTTATGTTGATGATATTATTTTTGGTGCTACTAACGAGCGTTTGTGTAGTTATTTTTCTGACCTAATGCAGTCGGAATTTGAAATGAGTATGATGGGAGAACTAGGTTTCTTCCTTGGTCTACAAATCAAGCAAACCAAAGAAGGTATAATGATACATCAACAGAAATACATAAAGGAGCTGCTAAAGAAGTATGGTCTCGAAGGTAGTAAAGCAATTACCACACCAATGGCCACGACGACTAAACTAGATAAAGATGAAAATGGTAAGCCTATCGATGAAACTGTGTATCGAGGTATGATCGGTTCTCTTCTTTATCTTACGGCTAGTCGTCCTGACATTATGCACAGCGTGTGTGTTTGTGCTCGATTTCAGGCCGCTCCGAAGGAATCCCATTTTATTGCAGTTAAACGTATTTTGCGTTATTTAATTGGAACCATGAATTTATATCTTCTTTATCCTATGTATGACGAGTTTGATCTTAAGGGCTATTCAGATGCTGATTATGGAGGATGTTCCATAGATCGAAAAAGCACATCTGGTACAGTTACATTTCTTGGCTCGGGAATTATTTCATGGGGATCAAAGAAACAAGCAACTGTTGCGTTGTCCACAACTGAAAGTGAGTACATCGCCGCTTCACTGGTATGTTCTCAATTACTTTGGCTGAGGCAGCAGTTATGTGACTATGGGGTAGTTTTTGACCGCGTACCCATTTATTGCGATAATATTAGTACTATTGCTATTTCTAAAAACCCAGCCATGCATTCCCGGACCAAACACATTGATATTCGTCATCATTTCTTAAGGGATCATGTTGAGAAAGGTAACATCGAACTTATTTTTTGTCCGACCGACGATCAAAAAGCCGATATTTTTACAAAACCCTTAGCAAGGGAACGTTTTGAAAAACTCCGTCTTGAGATTGGTTTGGTTAATGATGTTTGATTTTCTTTTGGTCTTACATTTCTCCTATGATTGACTAGATGTTGAATTTGTGACTGTGTCCGTATTGTTAGTGGTGAAATTCTATATGCTTCCGTATGTCTTTGCGCACTTTGATTTAATTTTTATTAACTCCATGATTTTGATTTTGTTCTTCTTCGATTATCCTTATACCATATGTGTTGAATCTCATGTTTCGTGACTCGGATTTTCCTTTCGTTCATATCTAACATAAATAATTTTATTTATTTATGTTATCCTTAGTGAGATTCAAATTTCCTCATATTGTATGGTATAATCTATAATCTCAACAAAATATCATTAATCCTAGATTCCAAATCCAATATTAAACAAAAAAAATCTATCATGCTACAACCTATCCACAAAATGTCGTCCAAGTTCACTACTCTATCTTTTTTTTCTTTTTACTATACTATCTCTATCTTTTTTTATCCTTTTTTAACTTCTCCCTCCACACGTTTCCCTTCTCCCTTTTCCTATATATTAGGCTTCTTTTTCTTGCTTTTTCTAATCATTCGTCTGTCACTTTCCTTCTCTACTTTCTTTTCTTTTACACAAAAAAAAAACACTCTTCAACCTCTACACCATGCCCCCGAAAAATCAAACTCCGCCTCCAAAACGCACCACGAGGACTCGGGCCGCTGCTATGGTTATCACTTCTGATAGTGAGTCGGTTCAATCTGCCTCTCCTGTCACCTCTGACGACGAGAGTGCTGGAAAACGGGTAAAGGTTGACCCGCAAGTGTCTGAGGTTGATCACGACCTCTCTGTGTTAGCCGAGAACAAGCTAATCCTCGACGCCGTTGAGGATACTCGTCTGAAAAAGAAAGAGCTCCACCAAGTCTGCTCTGTTTTACGGTTCCCGTTTCACTCCGGCCGAGTCTATCCCGTCAGTTGGTATGACGATCAAGCAAACCTGAGTGCTTTTGGCGACACCCTCCACACACAAGGGTGGAAAGAGTTTTTCGATGCACCACATGTGGTTTATCCTGTGCAACTTGCTCTGTTCTGGGGCACGTTGCGTGTCGAGAATAAGGTATTGTGTGCTAACTTTGGCGACAAACATATCAAAATTACAATGGGCGACTTTGGTGCTGCATGGGGTCTTGCTACTGAGGGCATCGAAATCGATTCAGGAGACAAGTGGCACGGTATATCGGATGAACGAAAGCTCCAATACAAGCGTCTACTTGACCCCGATGTCGGTCTTGCAGAGGAGGTAATTGTGTCTCGTTTCTGTCCTCTTGCTCGGTTTCTCACTAACTTTATGCATTCGACTGTGCTCCCGAAGAAAACGGGTATTCAACGTGTGGATGCTCTTGAGAATAGGTTTCTGTATCATCTAATGGTCGGGGATAGAATCAATCTTCCTTATCTTATTTTCTCTCACATTGCTGCTGTTCACCAAAATTTACTCG
The DNA here is from genome assembly GCA_023091065.1 of Dianthus caryophyllus. Classification (NCBI taxonomy): domain Eukaryota; kingdom Viridiplantae; phylum Streptophyta; class Magnoliopsida; order Caryophyllales; family Caryophyllaceae; genus Dianthus; species Dianthus caryophyllus. The sequence goes on from CM041519.1 coordinate 35,810,631, forward strand.
CGAGGCGCGCACCCTCTGCTCTTGTTATTCCATACGGGATGTGGTTGTCAAAACTCCTGAAAATTAAGGGAGTTGTTAGCAAGAACACCATCACTATTACTCCCACGGATGTCATGAATAATGCCATCCTCAAAAAGATGAGACTTGATGATGTTCCGGTTAATAACGATCCTCCACAGCGCAAGGGGAAAGAAAAGGTCGGTGAGCCGAGTGGTGTTAATGGACAGGATGTCCGTGTCGATGTGGGGCGCACTAAGGAGTTTCTAGACGAACTCCAAGCTATCATGGTGTCTCGTTTCGACGCCTTTGAGACTCGTCTGTTGGCGAACTTTGCTGTGTTAGCTGACAAGATAGGCACTCCGGGTACTCTGCCACAATCTGCTGGTATCGATGTTGATGAGAAACTGCAACAGTTTGCTGCCGAGATTGGAAAATCTCGTGATGAAATTCTCCAGTCTCTTTGGAGTGTCGATCACAAGCTAGGACGTGTTCAAGACTATGTTAGGCATATAAACGAAGACATAGCACAGATAAATGCTCGGGGTAATTCTCTTAGCACAAACGTGGGTCACCTGGTAGAAGCGTTTCGTGATCACGCAAACCCCCCGTCACAGCGTTTGGCCGAGATTGTGGATCGTCTTCGCAATATTACTGATACGGTTGATCGTACAGCTTATTTATTGGAGCGTCAACACAGGGTTTGAGCTCGTCGTGGTGTTATGGATGGTTGGCAGTGCGTTTCTTTGGGGTTCATGGAGTTCTTCCCACATAATAAAACCTAGCTTTATGTGTCTGCTCTTTCGTTGTGTGCTTTTAGTTTTTTTTATTTTTATTGGTCTTTTGTTCTTTTTCTTGTGGTCTATCTAGCACTGCACTTCCTTGCTGCTTCTTTTTATTTTGTGTGTGCTTTAGGGGAACAAAGTTAAAGTTAAGGGTTGATTAATGATAATAAATCGGGTGTGCTTAAGTCTACGAGTTGTGTATGTGTGCTTGCCTCTACGATATTATTCTAGTCCATTTTCTCCTTTTCGACGATGTCAAGAGGGGGAAGAAAGTCTAAGATTTCTCCGTCATAATCATTCTCTTTCTTGTGATGCTGTTAATCTTTATCATTCTCTTCCTCGTTGTTTTGTTTACGTATCGACTAACGAGATCGGTTGGACTAAAATGGTTTTATGTTCTCTTTTCTCTCGATCGCTTTGGTTTTTGAGACGATATTAATTTGAGGGGGAACGACCTTAGAAATAAATCTTAGGAGACTTGACATCATCAAAAAGGGGGAATTTGTTGACTTTAGGTCTGTTGGTTTTGATCGATGTCAATTATTTATTTCTATTATCTTGGTATTACTCGGGTGTTCTTGTTCGTGTTCTTATTTTTAGGAATCATCGCTCGAAAAGACGGAAAGGAAAGCTTTCGTTCAAGACAAGATCGCTAGGGTATATACTTGTAAAGAGTCTTAACGAAACTATGCACTTCAAATTGTTTAGTAGTAATGTTATCATACCATAAATTTGGGTTATGATAACAATGGTACTAAATACTTCTTATTCTATCTCCAACTTGTTTTATAGTCATGTTTTTAAATATAGTATTTTGAGAAAAATTCTACTCATTCTTCGAACTAGATTTTATATATATCTTAGTTATTAAGATATATTGAATCTCGTTGTAAAAGAATGTGGAGAGTATTATATCTCAATTTAGTATATATTTTTACTACAAATCATATTTATCATTTATCTCTTAATTTCTATTTTTTTTAGTAATCTACTTTGATAAAAAATAAATTTGAAGGTTATATTTTCTCAAGTTGGTTTTACTCAATTAATACTTCTTTAACAAAATATCTAGGTACATTTCAGTCCTTTATTAAACACACTCCTAAATAATAGTACCAATAATAAGTCAAAATAAACTATTGTACTATCTCCTAAAATATAGTGACAAAAATACCAAACAAGTTCCATGCACAAAAATCTCCTATCTTTACGTACAAGTTGATTGTACACAAAATAATATGTGTTATTATATTTTATTAAGTATGATAAGTCAACATCAGTTTCATACTATCCCTCATTTCTCGTGAGAAGTATACACAACAAACAAATTAATATTTTTATTATAATCCTACAAAAGGGGTAACAAATTTGTTTCTGTTGACTTGCTACATACTAATGTTTACGTATATATATGTGGGTAATACCTCATTGAGTAACTAACCTTTTTAAGTCTTTCATTTTTTTAATCATCTTTTTGCAAACATTTATTTAAGCTGCGTACTTCATTTTTGTTTTGCAAAAATTATTTTCAGATTTTTGAAAGCAGTCTAATCTTTGCAACTTCATTTATAATTCTATTTTATTAAAAGTGCAAAGTTACGATAAGTCTCTGTAACAATCAATTGTATTTTCATTTATTTGAGAGACTTGTAATCTATACTTTTGTAGAGATTTATTTCTTTAAACAAAGCTTCACACCGAGATTAGGGTTAGTCTTGGTGTTATTAATTATTTGTTGTAGGCAGTAGGAGTAGGTGCTCTAATAAATAATTAATAGAAGAAGAGTGGATGTAGAGCTTTGATTGGTGAACCACGTTAAACTCTGGTGTTATTTATTTTACGCATTTTACATTTTAAATCGTTAATATTTTCGCTTAAATTTTTAAGAGGTACAATCCTCTATTCACCCCCCCTCTAGAGTATTGTCGGGTCCTTGGACTCTACAAGGATCTTATGACGAAGAAGATTATTGGTAGAGGACATGAATCTGCAGGCCTTTATATTCTTGATACACATCCACACCATCCTATAGCTTGTCCAAGTATCACTTCTCCTTTCGAGGATCATTGTCGATTAGGCCATCCATCGCTTCCGTCACTCAAGAAACTTTGTCCAGAATATAAACAAATCTCCTCCTTAGATTGTGAGTCATGTAGATTTGCAAAACATCATCGTGTTAGTTTGTATCCAAGAGTCAATAATAGAGCTGATGTATGTGCCATTTGCATTAGTTCATTCTGATGTTTGGGGTCCTAGTCCAATAGTGTCAAAACCCGGTTTTAAATACTTTGTCACTTTTGTAGATGATTACTCTCGTGCCACTTGGTTGTTTTTAATGAAAAAACGTTCTGAACTATATTCTGTGTTTCGTTCCTTTTGTGCGGAGGTCCAAACCCATTTTAATGCATCTATTCGTACTTTACGAAGTGATAATGCTAAAGAATATTTTTTATCTCCATTCCAATCATATATGACTGAACATGGCATGCTTCATGAAACTTCTTGTGTTGATACTGCATCCCAGAATGGTGTAGCAGAACGTAAAAATAGACATCTTCTTGAAACGGCACGTGCCCTCTTATTTCAAATGAACGTTCCTAAAAGTTTTTGGGCTGACGCAGTTTCTACTGCATGTTTTCTCATAAATCGCATGCCATCCTCTGTTCTTCATGGTGATATACCTTACAAAATTCTTTTCCCAGAGAAATCTTTATTTCCAATCACCCCTAGGATATTTGGCAGCACGTGTTTTGTTCGTGATGTTCGTCAGCATATCACTAAATTAGATCCAAAATCTTTAAAGTGCATCTTTGTTGGTTATTCTCGTCTACAAAAGGGGTATCGGTGTTATTGTCCAAGTTTGGATAAATATCTTGTGTCTATTGATGTAACCTTTATGGAGAAAACACCCTATTTATCCACTTCGTCTACCTCGCCTCAAAAGGAGGACGATTCTGATTTTTTAGTTTACTCAGTGACATCTACTGAACCTCTTCCTGCTCCTATAAAACCTCCTATTACTCATGTCTACTCTAGGCGTAAACCAACAGATTCAAATCCTCAGCCAATTCTTCCGTCATCTGATCCTACTAACCTTGATGATCTTCCAGTTGCGTTACGTAAAGGTAAACGCCAGTGCACATACCCTATCTCTGCTTTTGTTTCCTATGATAACTTGTCATCTTCTTCTTATTCTTTCATTGCTTCGTTAGATGATATCTCTATTCCAAAAACAGTCCGAGAGGCTTTGTCTCATACCGGTTGGCGTAATGCTATGATAGAAGAGATGAAAGCTTTAGATGAAAATGGTACTTGGGATTTGATAAATTTACCGATGGGAAAAAGGGCTATAGGATGCAAATGGGTATTCACAGTGAAAGTCAATCCAGATGGGTCTGTGGCTAGATTGAAAGCTCGTCTTGTAGCAAAAGGCTATGCTCAAACTTATGGGGTGGATTATTCTGATACTTTTTCGCCGGTGGCCAAAGTGACATCTATTCGATTGTTGATCTCGTTGGCCGCTGCCCATAATTGGCCATTGCATCAACTTGATATTAAAAATGCTTTTTTACATGGTGATCTTCAAGAGGAGGTATATATGGAGCAACCACCTGGGTTTGTTGCTCAGGGGGAGTATGGGCTAGTTTGTCGTCTCCGAAAATCTTTGTATGGACTCAAACAAAGTCCACGAGCTTGGTTTGGAAAATTTTCCGAAGCGGTTGAGAAGTTTGGTATGGTAAAATGTAAGTCAGACCATTATATTCCGTATTTTACAAGCGATCAGATATTGGCATCATTCTTTTAGTTGTGTACGTGGATGACATTGTTATTACTGGAAGTGACGTCGCGGGAATCTCTTCTCTAAAGTCTTTCATGCATGCCGAATTCCATACAAAAGACTTGGGGGCGCTGAAATATTTCTTGGGTGTTGAAGTTAGTAGGAGCAAAAAGGGTATCTTTTTATCCCAAAGGAAATATGTTCTCGACCTATTGAGTGAAACTGGAAAATTGGGAGCAAAGCCATGTAGTACTCCAATGACACCGAACATGCAACTCACAAGGGAAGGAGAATTATTTGGGGACCCCGAAAGATATCGACGATTGGTCGGTAAGTTGAATTATCTTACCGTTACTCGTCCAGATATAGCATACTCGGTTAGTGTTGTGAGTCAGTTTCTGTCATCCCCGACAGTGCATCATTGGGCAGCCTTGGAGCAGATTCTATGCTATTTGAAAATAGCACCTGGGCGGGGTATCTTGTATACAAATCATGGGCACAATCGTATTGAATGCTTTTCGGATGCAGATTGGGCAGGTTCTAAATCAGATAGAAGATCCACATCTGGTTATTGCATATTCCTAGGAGGGAATTTGATTTCATGGAAGAGTAAGAAGCAAAATGTCGTATCTCGATCTAGTGCAGAATCTGAATATAGGGCCATGGCACAATCTGTTTGTGAGATAGTTTGGATATATCAGCTATTGGGAGAAATGAGCCTAGCTGCTACAATACCAGAAAAACTTTGGTGCGACAACCAGGCTGCTATGCATATTGCATCAAACCCCGTCTTTCACGAGAGAACCAAACATATTGAAATAGATTGTCATTTTATTCGGGAGAAAATTCAGAAAGGATTGATCTCTACGGGGTACGTGAAATCTGAGGAACAATTGGGTGATATTTTCACGAAAGCTCTAAATGGAGTTAGGGTTGATTATCTATGTAACAAGTTGGGCATGATCAATATCTATGCACCAACTTAGGGGGAGTGTTAGCTGTATATATCATATAGGCTAACTATTAGCTGTTAATTAGATTGTTAATCCTTAGGATATCAATTAGAATCAATTAGCTAATTAGCTTTATTATGATATTCTAACTATGTAAACTTTCCTCTCTTAGTTTCTTAGCATTGTATATATAAAGGCATTGCCTTTCATTGGTAAATATAAGATAATACAATCTTTCTTCATCTCTGATAACAATTACAAAAAAGATTTAATAGCCTCAAAAGAATCACTTTTGTTGGCAAGTAGATATACCCATGTACCTTTGGAGTATTCATGAACAACAGTCAGAAAGTGCTTGAATTTTCTTCCATAAGTAACTCTATAAGGACCCCATATGTCAATATGGATCAAGTCAAATGGTTGGGCAACCTTGGTTTCACTATTTGGATATGGTGATTTTGTTAATTTAGCCATACGACAAGTCAAACATATTGTAGGTTTATTTGAAGAATTAAGTTTCAGACATTTGATGTGTTTGAGTTTAGAAATTGGAGCATGACCAAGTCTTTTATGCCACTAAAAATACTTTTCTTCATTTCTTCTCACATCAACAAGTTTTCCTCCATTACAATAGGTCTATACACAAGACTCTTTTTTACTTGACTTAGACACTTTACAACTATTAACATAGCTTATTCTAGACTTAGTGTCTTCTGTAGACCATTTGTCGCCCTTCCAATTGCCTTGACTTTCTTATCAATAGGGTCTTGTACAACACAATATGAACCATGGAAGGTCACAACACACTTATTATCCTTGATTAAATTCTGAACAGACAACAGATTTTGTTTGAAGTCAGGGACATAAAGAACATCTTTTAACTTCAGACCATTCATTAGCTCAAGATCACCCTTGTGCATCACACTAGTCACATGACCATTTGGCATGTTGTAGGTACCGGGGTTAAATGAGACCACTCGACGTCTTGCTAAAGGGGCGAAAAGTTGAAAAAGATTAAGTTAGAAAAACCTTTAAAAACTGCTTCGGAGTCGCCACTAAATTATGAGGGAAATTTAGAACCCGCCTCCATGTCCTTATGCTCAAAGACACGTCTTAGAGTTCAAGGCACGTCGACACCCATCCGTCTAAGGCTATTGTGAAACCAGATTTGGATTCGGGTGAGGGTACTCTTCTAAAGAATAGTTCAAATAATGTTTTATGAAAGATCTTTGGAAAAACCTATCAAAAGATAGCCTCTACTAAGCTTGAGAACAATGCAAAGAATGATACATGAGGTTAAGTAATTCGCTACGTACAAGTGCGATTTAAGTTGTAAAAAGGATGCAAATTCAAATGCAAAAGAGATTGTTTATGTTGTAACAGAAGCAAAGAGTAAAGAGAAAAACGAACAACAAAGAAAGAACGCACAGATTTACGTGGTTCACTAACGTCGTGTTAGCTACGTCCACAGGGCGGAAGGGAGAGAGTTTTATTAATTTGAGAGGAGTTTTCAGATTACAGATTTCAGACGGTATGATAAGCATATGAAACTAGGGCGAGACCCCCGCCCGCTGACCGGGCAGCGGGACCCCCGAATAGTCACTCGAAGTGGCAACAGACAGATTCAAGGCATATATCTAACAGTTTAAAACCCTCAGTTAAGCATGCTTAACTTATTAACGAAAACGGTTAAGTTAATGTCGAATTCATTGTTAAGTGATTTAATGCAAGATGAGGATTTGCTAAATGCATACATAAAATAAAGTTCATTTGGTTTATTTTAAGGGGGGTCAGTTGTTTATGCGACTTTGGAAAGGTGTTACGAATAGGGTGTGTATTCGAGGTGCATGGCCGCCTTATGAAAAGCAGACTCGCGTACCAAAGTCGGGGTGAGCCTAATGTAGACCCTTGCAAGTCAAATAAGTAAAGAAAAAACCTTAATCCATGCTAGGATTAAGACCTACCTGTCTCGAACTAGGAAACCGGCAACGCTTCGCTTCAAAGAGGAGAATTCAAAACGAGAAAATGAAGAATTCAAAGGATTTGTGTGCGTGAGGCTTGTGAGAGAGTTTGCTGGTGTTTAAAGCTGTGTAAATTGTGTTTCGAACGTATGTAGGGGGGTTGTATTTATAGTAGAGAGCTCGTCAAGAAATAGGAAACCCTAGAGGATAAAACCGGCCGTAAGAATCGCAAGGTCCCTTGCGAATGCCTGAGGTATTCGCAAGGCCTCTTGCGATTGCCTGCTCCAATCGCAAGGTGTCATGCGATTAGTAGGGCAGGCAAAGTCATCTTTTTCCGTATATTTCAAAATTATCTTTTGATATATACGGGATATTCTTTCTTGAGCTCTAAGTTACGGAGTTTTGCTGGATGTAGGGTTTATTTAGATTATCCTGGGCCTTGGGAAGCGGGCCAGGAATGTTACTGGGCTCGGTTCTGGGCCCGAGACCCGAAAATGTGAAAAGGGTGTATTTTGTAGTGTTTTGTGAAATAAGACGACTCGTGAGGCCGTATTTGGTGTTTGCCAGTGCTAAAAGGTAGTTTTAGCGACTGGGCCTAAATTTAGGAATTTAGAAGAATCGAATTGGGCCTTGTTAATGTAAAAGGGCCAATTGGATTATGTGTTTGTAAAAAAGGGTGTGCGCATGCCGATTAGGACCGATTCGAGACAATCTTGACTCTAGACTATCCTAAGGACACTTACCTAAGAGTGATGACACCTAGTGACCTCATTTTGCATTTTAAAACATTTAACTCGAATTCGACATAGTTAGTACCGTTTAAGTCAACGTAAAAGCATGCAATAAAAGTCCATTGTTACATCATTGGGTTTTTGGTGGGAGGTACGGATGTGGGTATCCACACATGTTTATTCTGACCTTCTTCCTCAAGGGTTTAACATCAGTAAGCAGAGATATTTGAGCAGTCATATGATTTGATGCACCAGAATCTATTATCCATTCATTTTTAACTCACTTAGTGTTTTGTGAAGACAGCATACCTGCATAGTTGCACTCTAACTCATCCTCAAACTCTACCATAGCTGTCTTCCCTTGTGCATTGCCTGGAACAAATTTTAGAAGGATTTCCAACTGCAAGGTTGCTGCTCCAATTGTTGTTGCTAGGTCAGTGTGCTCTGCTTCTGCCACTGCTGCCATTCTTTTCTTCTCTCCTTGATTGTTCTGAAACTTTCCTGGTCCTGACTGATAGTTGCCTCCTTGATATGGCTTCTGAAACCTTGGTTTTCCTGTACCTCTACCAAAAGGTTTGAAGCCTTGTTTTCTGTTCTTTGAGTGTCCTGGTGGATATCCTCGTATCTCCCAACACATGTCTGACTTGTGATTGTTCCTTCCACAGTGTTTACACTTCTCCTCTTCAAACTCCCCCTTTCCCATGAGAGCTGACATTTCATGCATCTTAGCTCCTCCTACATTGCTAGTTTGTGTTTCCTCTTGAAGTAACATTGTTACTGCATTTTTAACAGTTGGCAAGGGAGTCTGAAAAGGAATGTTGCTCCTCAAGGTTGCATACTCTTTATCTAGGCCATTCAAAAACTGGAACAATCTTCTTTCCTCAACTTGCTTTGCCACAGCAGTCAGGTAAGTCTTCACTTCCTCTGTTTTGTTGGCAATTAGAGGAAGGATGTTGATATTATCCATCTCATCCCACAGGATCTGCAGTTGAGTGTAATACTCTTCAACAGGCCTACCATTTTGAGTTGTTTCAAATGCCTCTTTACTCAACTTGTATTTTCGAGCACCATTGGCTATGGTATACCTTCTGCCCAGCAATTCCCAGATTTCTTGAGCTGAGTCCATGAACATGACGACCAATTTTATCTTCTCACTCACATTGTGAAGAATCCAGGAAATGACCATTTTGTTAGAAGTTGTCCATGCCTCTTGCTTGACAGTATCTGTTGCTGGTTTTGTCACTGCCCCAGTCACATATCATAACTTCCTCTATGCTGAGAGTGCCAACTCCATTTGCCTCCTCCAAGGACCATAGTTTTCAAATCCACTCAGTACATGGGTGATTTTGAAGGGTTGCACAGCATCAGCAGGATTGAAGTATAGAGGATCTGAGGGATCTATCTGAGTTGTGGTTTGATTTCCTTCTGCCATATTTGTTTTTTTTTTTTTTTTTTTTTTTTTTTTTTTTGAAGATAAGAAAAAGATCAAAAAGAAAGAAAAAGAAAAGATATGAAATACTCTCCAATGGTTATCAAGAGCACTATGGCTCTGATACCATATGTCCATATGGAGTTTGTATAGTTTTAGTGTGATAACCATTAGAGATGAATAGAATAGAAAGCAGGGATTAAAAATGACGGCGTTTTTGTATTGATTTTTGTGTATGTAAGAGAGCTACAGTATTGTTCTATTTATACTCCTAGGCATACACTGTGCCCTAAGTTGATCTCAATAATACAGACAAAATAGAAGCTGACACATCTACTTCTAGAATGCCTTGCTCTCCACTCTTCATTTCTGATTTGTTTTTGGGCCAAAGTAAGTGACACTTATTTGGGCTTAAGATTATGCCTCTTGTTTGGGCTCCTATTTTCTTGCTCCCTTCAATCCACTTCAATTCTTCAGTCCACTTTCCCCATAAATCAAGATGTTACTTCTATGCAGATTGTTACATTTATATTTGGGTGAAACGACATTGGTGGCTGTTCGTGATATCAATGGATTGTGAGGCAAATAAGCATGTTGAAGATCAATATTTAGATGAGGTATGAACCATTAATTTTACTATCATTTTCTTTACTTAGTTATTCTATACTAATGTAAATAGAAATTACTCTAAATACTCGTAAGATTTTATGGGGTCTAAATGTACACGGTCATTTTAGGATTTCATAGCCTCATGGCTGAAAGGTACAATAAATCACTTCGACTAGAGTACGTGGGTGGTAACGCCTTCGGAAAAGTCATTAACCGATGTTAACAGTAGCTTATGGAAAAAACCAAAGTAAGACCGTCGTTTAATCAATTCAATATGCAATGCGAAACTTGGTGGATAAGAGCCATGTTGTAGTCATCTGTTGTTTTCATCATGCTTGACTTGTCTCAACTTATTTTCTAAGTTAAACTTTTTTGTACACCATTCTTGTTTTCAAAGTAAGACTATTCTCTTCTCTTTGCTACCTTCACTATCCTCTATTGAGCAGCAAATAATACTCCCTCCATCCCAAATTACTTGTCCCCTTTCCACTAAAATTACAAAAAAAATGAAACCATCAAAAACAAAATTGTTTCGTCAGTTCAATTTCACGTAAATAGAAATAAGAATTACAAAAAAATGAAACCATCAAAAACAAAATTGTTCTTCTTCACTTACATGTACCTGCAAACCTTTTCTTTTATCCTTGTCGTGCTGGTGCTACAACTAACGACCACAATTGCCATCGAAAACCAGACAGATGCTTTCACTCTTTTGCGCATCAAGAATGAGCTACTTGGTAGCTCTGATCACGACGTTTTGAGCTCTTGGAACAACGTCTCACTTCATCATTGTACCTGGGAGGGTATTACTTGTGAACGCGGAAGTGATAGAGTGAGTAAGTTAAATTTGAATTCAAGAGGCTTACAAGGTACTATTTCTCCCTTCATAGGAAACTTGACCTTTCTAAATACGATTTGGCTTTACAATAACAGTCTGAAAGGTGAAATTCCGCATGAACTGGGTCGTTTAATCAAGCTCAGGGACCTCCAACTTAACCATAACACACTTAGCGGAGAAATACCGAGAAATTTATCTGTTTGTTCCAACCTGGAAATTCTCGACATAGGTTACAATAAGCTAGAGGGGAATTTGCCTTTGGATTTTAAGTCACTGTCAAAACTCCATAGTCTAACTACAAATATTAATTTACTCACTGGCCCAATTTTTGACGTCATAGCAAACCTTACCTCATTAGTAACAGTCTATTGCGACTACAATGCATTTACAGGTACTATTCCTGATAGTATCGAGAAGATGAGAAACCTTAGTGTCTTAGCACTTGGGAGGAATAAACTTTCTGGAGTAATTCCCTCTTCCCTTTACAATCTTTCATCCCTCCAGAAATTAGATTTAGCTTTCAACCAATTTCATGGACAAATCCCAACCAACATAGGCCTCAAACTTCCTCTGATTTCTTTTCTCAGCCTTGCCAATAACAACTTTTCGGGTTCGATTCCTAACTCCCTTTCAAATTTTACGAGTCTCGAGGTCCTTGAACTATATTCTAATAATTTCACAGGGAGAATGCCACGTCAAATGGGGTATCTCAAGAGTCTGACTGACTTATATCTTCACTACAACAATCTAGTTGATGACATAAACTTTATTAGTTCGCTAGTAAACTGTACCCGACTGAGATACCTCGTGTTGTCAGGAAATCATTTCACAGGAGTCTTACCTGCGGCTATTGTCAATCTATCCACCAGTTTAGTAATGCTACTAATTGGAGAAAATCCGATAAGAGGAACAATTCCAACTGGTATATCTAATCTTTCAAACCTCGAGTTGTTATATATGAATAGTTGTGAATTTACTGGACCAATTCCCTATGAATTCGGAAAGCTTAGAAACCTGGTACAGTTGAATTTGAGCTCCAATATGCTGACCGGAACAATTCCAAGCTCTCTGGGAAACATGACACACCTAAGCATTCTGGACTTAGATAATAACCAATTGCACGGGAGCATACCCTCAAGCTTGGGCGCCTGTGAATACATTTTGTATGTGTATCTTTCCAACAACCACCTCACTGGAGCTTTGCCCGAAGGGCTTTTTACGGGAGTTGCTAAATTCATTGAAATATATTTATGGGGTAATCATTTAGATATCGAGCAACAAAATCTGGTAGAGTTTGATATGTCTAAAAATAAGTTGACGGGGTTACTTCCAAGTGGGCTTAGTAAGTGCTTATCTCTTGAGCTCTTAAATGTGAAAGATAATATGTTGCATGGAAATATTCCTCCGTCATTCAGCTCTTTGCTCAGCCTTACATCTGTTGACCTTTCACAAAACAATTTTTCTGGCACAATCCCAAACTACTTCGATAGATTACCTATGGTTTATTTAAACCTGTCCAACAACAATTTTGAGGGCAATGTTCCAACAATGGGTGTTTATGGAAATCTAAGTGCCGTTTCACTTTCTGGAAATAGTGCATTATGCGGAGGAATTCCTGAGCTGCACTTACCAAAATGCATGCCCCGGACGGAACCAAAGAAGAGACGAAGAATGTCACGTGCTCTTCTGTTGATAGTTCCTATAATATGTTCATTTGTTGGAGTGGTGACTTTGACAACAGTATTGTACATAATCTGTCTCAGAAAGAAAAAGAGATCGGTTTCGTCGGGTTTAGAACTGATGGAAGGAACGGAAGCTTTCTTCAAAGTATCCTATAACACACTGTTCAAAGCGACTGATGGTTTCTCTTTGGTGAACCTCATTGGAACGGGTAATTTTGGCTCTGTGTTTAAAGGGACACTGATGGGAAAGATGGTTGCCGTGAAAGTTTTCAACTTGCTACAACGGGGTGGATCAAAGAGTTTCTTAGCAGAGTGCAACGCCTTAAAAAATATCCGCCATCGGAATTTGTTAGGAATAATAACAGCTTGCTCAAGTATTGATTCCCAGGGAAATGATTTTAAGGCTCTAGTTTACGAGTTTATGCCCAATGGAAGTCTTGAAAGATTGCTGTCTGGACCCCAAAACCTTAGCCTTCTCCAACGAGTTGATGTTGCAATCGATGTGGCTCATGCAATCAACTATCTTCACCATGATTGTGAAATTCCTATTGTACACTGTGATTTGAAACCAAGTAACATACTATTAGACAACGACATGGTTGCTTGTGTTGGTGATTTTGGACTTGCCAAGTTCCTTGCTCAAACTATAAACCCACATCAAAGTAGTACAACAGGCGTTCGAGGAACTGTTGGCTATGCTGCTCCAGGTAAAAGTCTAGGCACTCACTGTTGTTCGTCAACCTAGGTCGTCACGAGTTTGTATTTGTTCAGGTTGTCACGAGTTTGAGCCATTTTGGGTGCACTGTATTGGGTTTTTGAAGTCTTTATTGTTTTTGATGAGTTATATTAAGTCGTTCATCTGCATTTCTGCTGTACTTTTGGGGTAATTTTGACAGTCCATCATGCAACTTACTGTTATTAGGGGTAATAAACTCATTAAGTTGGTTGCCTTTTTTACTAATGTTTGTGTCATCTTCCATAAGAATATGGCCTAGGGAGTGACGCGTCGACAGACGGCGATATCTACAGCTACGGAATACTGCTGCTTGAGCTCATGACTGGAAAGAAACCCACAGACAGTGTTTTCACAGACGGCTTGAACCTTCACCTTTATGCTGAGGCAGCTCTGCCTGATCAAGTGCTGCATATTTTAGACCAAACTCTGCTTGAAAACGCTCAAGTTATCATCATCGAAGAAATTGTTGCTACTGTTGTGCAGGTTGGAGTCGCTTGCTCCAACCATGTGCCTGAAGATCGAATGAGGATAACCGAGGTTATAAGCAAGCTGCGAGCTGCTAGGGAGAACCTTACCAATGCTCAACGTCATCATGAATTCTATGGAGGTATATCTGTTTATGCATTTACAATATACGCACTAACATTCATATGAAATTTTGTACTCCGCAAGATAAATTCTGATTTTATGAATTAAATGTTGTAGGGGAATGAGGTGTAATGTTTTTCTGAAGCAAGTGCTGAGTGCTGACAAAAGCACATCACAAGCTTCGAGTTTGGATCATCCGACTCATATCAGACTCCTATAAGTCTTCTTTGGCTTCTTTTTCATGGTTGTAACTTATATGTAGTTGTGAAATAATCGTCACTCGATACAATATTCGATGTTGTTTTCACTTTCGATTATGTGGAAATATAGTATATGTATTAACGATGGAGTAAGACTACATATATTCAACCTTGTGGAAGCTCTTAAAACGATGGGGTGATGACGTAACCTCGTTGTAGCTGTGATTTGTGACAAACAAACATTCTCCTGGAAACAACTCATGCAATCCATTGTTTGAATGTTATTTGAGGTATCGAAAATTTTTCTTAGCGGTGACCCGTTCCAAATTCACGGGTGCTCGTCTACCCAAGAAATGTTTTTGAAAAGAATGCCCACCTTTTCCAATCTTCTTTTACCGTTAATATAATTCTCTGTATATGTTTGGTCATTTATATTTGCCAATCATAGGTCAATGTAAACAAAAATCAAATTTTACAATCCTGCCCATTATTTCAAAATTTAAACGAAAAGTATCACGAATTTTTAAAATAATTTAAATTGTTACTCAAAAGTATTAGTAATTTAAGACGGTGATTTTTTTAAATTACTTTTTTTCCACCCATGTTTTGGTGTATGGTGATCAATATTATTGAGTATTTAGTGACACTTGTTTAACATCTAAAAGAAAAACGTTTGTTAGAAAGAGTTACTCTTGTTATTTTTTATGTTTATTTGTAAGGTTGATTTTTCTAATTTAAGTTACTCTTGTTATTTTTTATGTTTATGTTTTGTTAATAGGATGGAAGAAAGTAGTGGTAGTGGATGTGGAAGAGGAAAAAACAAACGTTTTCGGTCTTCGGAGGAGGATAATGCTCTTGTAGCCGCTTTATCCGAATTGGCTACCGATCCTCATTGGAAATGTGATAATGGATTTAGGAATGGTTACATGAATCGTTTAGAAGAAGTTGTCAACAAAAGTATTCCGGGTTGTGGTTTAAAAGCGGTGCCCCATATTGAGTCTAGGCTTAAAACGCTTGGTACCAAGTTTAGAGCTATTATTCAAATACTTAACTTAAGTGGTGTTAAGTGGGATGATGAAAGACACATGATTTCGATAGAGAGATCGGTGTATGACGAGTATTGTAAGGTAATTTTTTTTATTCACTTGTGTTATTATCTTTATTTAAGTTTTACTCATCAAATAGAATAGACAAGTGATATTAATTTTTTTTTTTTTTTTTTTTTTATGTTAGACACATCCAAATTGCAAAAACTTGTATGGTCATTCTTTCCCTCACTTTAAAGCTTTCACCGAGATTTATGGCAAAGATTATGCAACCGGAAAAGCGGTTGAAGGTTTTGTTGAGGCTATTGAGAACTTGGAAAAAACTGCTCCCGAACAAGTTTTGCTTGAATCAAGTGATGATGACGAGGTTAGTGGTCGTGAAACTCAAACGGAGGAATCTTCTCGTCCATCGAAGAAGATAAAGAGGGAGAACTCTACTCGTAAAAGAGGTAAAAAGGAACATAACGGTAATAATTCTTCTGAGTTGGCTAGCTTACAATCCTTTATGAATGATATGAATGTTCATCTCTCTACGATGGCAAATGTAATGTCAAGTGCTAATGAGCGTGAAAAAAGAAGAAGCCGAGATGAAAAAGAAAGAAGTTGACATGAAAAAGAATGTGTTGCCTCATGTTCTTTCTTTAGAAGGAATAACTCCATCTCAAGCACTTAAAGTGGCTCAAGTTTTGATTGAGCAACCAAGCAAGCTCCTTCTTTTTTACGAGTGTCCGGATGCCATGAAAAGCTTGTTTGTCACCGAACTTATTGGAGACAATGGTGGCGGTATTTAAGTGATTGAGTATGGCATGTTTGTTGAACTCTATAATTTAGAACATGTACTTCATTGCGATATTTTGTTGTTACGGTGTGTTCGTATTATGAACAATTATTTTGTCACCGAACATGTACTTTTGTTGTTACGGTGTTTTCGTATTATGAACAATTATTTTGTCACCGAACATGTACTTTTGTTGTTACGATGTGTTCGTATTATGAACAATTATTTTGTTATCGCAATCAAATTTGCATTTTATGGCAATGTTCGTAAATTAGTAATTTTCTTGTTTGTAGTTCTTTGAAAAAAAAAATGTGATTTTAATTAAGATAAAATCAATAATTACAATTAAAAGTAAAAAAAATAACTTCAAGTAAAAAAAAATAGTTTCATTCCCTTGATTCGTAGCAAACAGCTACAAAGGGAATTGACAGGATTATGAATCCCTTTCCAGACTGCACCAAACAGCAACCTAAATTCAGGGTAATCTCATTCTTTTCTCCCTGTTTCCCATTCTGATTCCTTTTCTCTTTCCTCTGCACATACCAAACGCCCCCTTACTCCGTATACAAGAGTTTATGGACTAAATTCTTCGATCTTACAATAATTTACCGTAAACAGGGTAAAACCCGCAATGAAAAAGTAATTACACAATTGAAAAGCGGTAAAAAGTTAAAGTGAAACTAATTTGGGCCGAAATTATTTAGATCTTAATTATACTAAAATAAAGACCAGACTCCAAAAAATTTCCCGCTCAAGTGATATTTGGGCTTGGGCTGGAAAATATCAAATCTAAAACTACAATCTTATTAGCCTAAATATTTACCCATAATCCTCCAACTTACCTTCCAAGAAACTTCCCAAAAACAATTTATTCACCAAAAAACTAGAAAACAACAATAAATAATTTAGGAAACCAAATTATCATCCTCAAAATTTTCTTTTTTTGTTACAAAAAAAAAATTAATAAAAAAAAAATAAAAAAAAAAAATAAATAAATAAAATTATGAAAGAAGATTTAAATTTAAATTTAAATTTAAACTAAACTACATATTAGTAGGAATAGGTGACTAATTAAAACCATTATACGAATTATATTAGTGTACTGAATCAAATACTCCGAAGTAAGAATGTAGGATTAATTAAATTTAAATTAGCAATTGATGTTTTCCTTTTATTCACCTAATTTTTATTTCAATTTAATAATATAATTTCTTTTTACAAATGATTATGATTGGAGGCTTGTGCACCCTGCAATTCATTAAGATACATTTAATATTTAGTAAACTTATGATTATAATATTGTATATATTTACGACGGTCTCTTGTATGGATTATATTCATTGTGATTATAATACTTTGCAAATATCACGTAAAGGAAATTTAAAATACAAAACGCATATAAAAATGATTGTATTCTAAAGATGATAAATGTTAATGCTTTGGTCATTTTATTAGCCTTTATAAACAACTTTTAATTATTTGGCCATTGTCTAAAGGCGAATCTTGCTTATCAACATTAACATTCACACACTAATTTATCAACATTAATAAATTAAACTATTATTTCATGTTAAATTAATACGCACATGTTTTTATCTCTATTAAAATGTACAGATAGTCAGATACTAATATTGAATCTTGAAAAATTATATTATGTATCTATAAATGCCGTGCAATACACGGGATCTACACTAGTTTTAAAACTAGGTGGAAGTATCATACGTATTGGTAACAGACATAATAAAATTAGGGTTTTCTGGGTAACATTTGGGGAATTTTCTGGGTAAAAAAGTAGGAAATACAGAGTAAAAGATGAAGTAAGAAGATTGTCACATAATGTAAGAGATTAATGAGTGGAACTGGAAATCTCCATGAAAATCTAATTGATTTGTAAATAGAGTATTGGTGAAAGGCAGCTCTACCTGATCAAGTGCTGCATATTTTAGACCAAAGTCTTCTTGGAGACGATGAAGTGATGGTCGTCGAAGAAATTGTTGCTTCTGTTATGCAGGTTGGAGTTGCCTGAAGATCGAATGAGGATTACCGAGGTTATAAGCAAGTTGCGAGCTGCTAGGAACAACCTCATCAATGCACAACGCCATCGTGAATTTTATGGAGGTATATCTGTTTATGCATTTACAATATACGGAGTATTTTAATATAGATTTAAAAGTATCAGGAATTATCAAAATGGTTACTCGATAGAATTAATTTAAAACTGTAAAACTGATGACGGAAATAAATGGCTATGACCCAATGAGGGTGAAGTATCAAACGTATTGTAAGCAGCCATGATAAAACTAGGGATTTCTGGGTAAAATTTGGGGATTTTTCTGGGTAAACAAAGTAATAGCTGGAAGAAAGAAGAAAATCCTCAAAGAATTTAAGTGAGTAATGAAAAGAACTGCAAATCGGAAGCAATTTCCTGCTCTGATTCCATGAAAAATCTCCATTGAAGTTGTAACAAACAAAACTCAAAACCAAGATTGTTGATCAAATTGATTTGTAGACGGAGTATTCCTGAAATGAGTTTCTGCATTGAAATGAATGAATAATGTCGTACATACACTGATACACACGCATATGTTGCTGAAATCGGTAACAAGTTTCACATTTGTTGAATATGATTCAGAGACTGCAAAAACAGCTCCTAAATTCGATATACGAGACGATGTGTGAGCAATAAATTGCACGGAAACAGCATTCTTATAAGAGACGCTTTCTGCAGAGTTTCTTAATTTGTAAGCCATAAGCCACAACGATGGATCAATCATGACCGTGTTGTTAGTGGTTTTCTGATGTGTGAAGCTTGTGGTTGTATTTTAGCAGCACGATGCGTTGAAGCTAGGATTTGTTACGAAAAGTTTGGTGCGGAATACAGTACTTTTGTAAACTGAATACATCTAAGCGATATATTTACAATGCGCAGAAGGGCGACAAAGACGATGACTGGTCATGAGAAAAATTAATGGGATCACGAGGACACTAAGCTCGGTGAAGATTTATTTTCATATTGAGGTAAGAGCATTACTTACTGTTGTTTCTTTTACATAGTAGTTGAATACGTATGAGCATAGAATTCATAGGCTTTTTAGGACAAGTTAAGTTTAAACTCGAGACAGTAGGTGATCGAATTTTATGTGAGGCATAAGAATATTATGAGAAGGGTCATTTATGAGTTCTTTGGAGTCAACATGAGATGTTTTATAGGAGATCTAAGTCACTAATTGAGGAGACTAATTGTTTTCATGTCTAAGTGCTCAATGCTTGACTAATCTCAACTTACTTTGTAAGCCAAACTTTTCATGTGTTAGTGTTCACTGTTCAGGCACCTCAAACTTGACCATAACACACTTAGTGGAAAAATTCTGAGAAATCTATGTACTAACATACTTAGTGGAATACTAATGTAAACAGAATTAATAATTTGTTTTGACAAATTTTAAGCTCAAATTATTTTGCTCACATTATTAGGGACTGTCCAAAGCTAAAGAAGACGCGACAACATGGTTGTAAATGATTAATTTGTGTGGTAATTATGAGAAAACAGACATCATAGTTTGAAACATGCCCTAATTTTGTAATTACTTTTAAATCGAGCTCCACTTTAGTAAAAAATTCTAGCAAATAATGTGTGTATATTCCTAGACAAAAGTAGTTGTATTCTAGCAAAATTGTAGTTGGGTACTGATGACTCCTGGTTTGTTCTTTGACTATAAATATTTTATATGAGCAGAGAAATCCCACTCAAAGGAATTAATCATATCTTTCACTCAATATTAACAGTAGGTTGTGCTAAAAACCAAAGTTGCAAGTCGTTTAATTAAGTCAATGCATATATATTTTATTGAGTAGCATATATATCTTGTTTCTTCGGTTCAATTTCACCAAACACAAATAACAACTGAAATGGAACCATCAAAAACAAAACCGCTCTTCTTCCCCTATATGTACCTGCAACCCATTTCACTTTTCCTCGCCGTGTTGGTGCAACAAATTACAATCACAACTGCCATAAAACAACAAACAGATACGTTCACTCTTTTGCGCATCAAGACTGACCTAGTCGGTAGTTCTGGTCAGGATGTTTTGAGCTCGTGGAACGGCTCACTTCATCATTGTTCCTGGGAGGGTATTACTTGTGAACGTGGAAGTGATAGAGTGAGTGCGTTAAACTTGAGTTCAAAAGGCTTACAAGGTACTATTTCTCCCTTCTTCGGAAACTTGACCTTTCTAAATACTATTTGGCTTTCCAATAACTTTCTGAAAGGCAAAATCCCAAATGAGTTGGGTCATTTAGCTAGGCTCACGAAGCTCCACCTTTCCAATAACAGACTTAGCGGAGAAATTCCGAGAAATTTATCTGCTTGTATCAACCTTGAATATCTCATCATAGGTTCCAATAAGCTAGAGGGGAATTTGCCTTTGGAGTTCAAATCACTGTCAAATCTCAACTATCTAGGGGTTAAGAAGAATTCCCTTACTGGCCCAGTTTTTAACGTCATAGCAAACCTTACCTCGTTAAGAGGAGTTGATTGCAGCTTCAATTCATTTACGGGTACTATTCCTGATAGTATCAGGAACATGCTAAACCTTCAAGACTTAGTACTTTATATGAATCAATTTTCAGGAGATGTTCCTGCTGCCCTTTACAATGTTTCCTCCCTCCAGAATTTAGATTTAACTAACAACCAGTTTCATGGACAAATTCCAATAGACATTGGCCTAAAACTTCCTCGGATTTCATACTTCAGCCTTGCCGGGAACAAATTTTCAGGGTCGATTCCCGACACAATATCGAATCTGACCAGTCTCAACGAACTTGAACTAGATGATAATAATTTCACAGGGAGAGTGCCACGTCATCTGGGGTATCTCCAGAATCTGACTAGGTTATTTTTTGACTACAATTCCCTAGCTGATGACATAAAGTTTATTAGTTCACTAGTAAATTGTACCCAACTCACAGATCTGCAGTTGTCAGGAAATCATTTCACAGGAATTTTACCTCCTGTTGTAGCGAATCTATCTATTGCTTTAGTGGGACTATTAATAGAAGAAAATCCGATAACAGGAACAGTTCCGACAGGTATATCCAACCTTATAAACCTCGAGCAGTTATATATGGATAGTTGTGAATTCACTGGGCCCATTCCCTTTGAATTCGGAAAGCTTAGAAAGCTGGAACAGTTAGATTTGAGCTACAATAAGCTAACTGGGATAATTCCAAGCTCTCTGGGAAACATAACACACCTAACCTTGCTATACTTAGATAATAACCAATTGCAGGGGAGCATACCCTCCACATTAAGCACCTGTGAATACATGTTGGGTCTGTATCTAGACAACAACCACCTCACTGGACCTTTGCCCGAGGGTCTTTTTTCGGGGCTTGCTAAATTCATTTGGCTATATTTCCCTAATAATCATCTAGAAGGGTCCATACCTTTGCCGATTAGTGCACAACTAAATCTGGTAGAATTTGATGTTTCAAGAAATAAGTTGACTTCCAAGTGGACTTAGTTACATCCTAAATCTTCAGCACTTGGATCTGAAAGATAATATGCTGCATGGATTTATTCCTCCGTCATTCAGCTCTTTGCGCAATTTTATATATATTGACCTTTCTCGAAACAATTTTTCCGGCACAATCCCAACCTACTTTGCCAGATTACCTATGGTTTATTTAAACCTGTCCAACAACAATTTTGAGGGCAGTGTTCCAACGACGGGAGTATATGCGAATCTAACTGCGGTTTCACTTTCTGGAAACAATGGGCTTTGTGGTGGGATTCCTCAGCTGAATTTACCAAGATGCATCCCACACAAGGAACCAAAGAAGAGACAAAAGACGAGACGTAAAATGTCTCGTGCTCTTGAGCTGATAGTTCCTATAATATGTTCAGTTGTTGGAGTTGTGATCTTGACTATAGTGTTGTACTTAACATGTCTCAGAAAGAAAAAGAGATATGCTTTGTCAAGTTCACTGTCAGTGGAAGGAAAAGAAGCTTTCTTGAAAGTGTCCTACAACACGTTGTTCAAAGCGACAAACGGTTTCTCCACGGAGAACATGCTCGGAATGGGTGGTTTTGGCTCTGTGTTTAAAGGGACACTGATGGGAAAGATGGTTGCTGTAAAGGTGTTCAACTTGCAACATCGGGGTGGATCAAAGAGTTTCCTTGCAGAGTGCAACGCCTTAAAAAATATCCGCCATAGGTATTTGTTAGGAATAATAACAGCTTGCTCAAGTATTGATTCACGGGGAAATGATTTCAAGGCTCTAGTTTACGAGTTTATGCCAAATGGAAGTCTTGAAAATTGGTTATGTGGACCCGGAAACCTTAGCCTTCTCCAAAGAGTTGATGTGGCAATTGATGTGGCTCATGCATTTAACTACCTTCACCATGAGTGCGAAGTTCAAGTTGTACACTGCGATTTGAAGCCAAGTAACATATTGTTAGACAACGACATGGTTGCTCGTGTTGGTGATTTTGGACTTGCCAAGTTCCTTGCTCAACCTGAAAACCCTCATCAAAGTAGTACAACAGGTGTTCGAGGAACTGTTGGCTATGCCGCTCCAGGTAAAAGTCTAAGCACTCGCTTTTGTATATCAACTTTGGCAAGTTTTTATTTTGCAAACTTGAAAAACATAACAGATCATTTAAGGTTTGTGTTTGCTCAGGTCATCACGAGTTTGAGGCATTTTGGGTGCACTGTATTGGGTTTTTGGAAGTCATTTTGTTTCTAATGAGTTACATTTAGTCCCTGATCTGCATTTTCCAGTAATTTGTTTTGGATGGGTCAATTCGAGTTTTAATTGATTTATGCTGCTAGACATCACCTATAAAATGGATATGCTTATTCCGCAGCCATTGTGAGTTTTGTGACTAATGTTTTTTCCATCTCGTCATAAGAATATGGCCTAGGGAGTGAAGCATCGACAGACGGCGATATATACAGCTACGGAATACTGCTACTTGAGCTCATGACTGGAAAGAAACCCACAGACAGTGTTTTCAGAGGCGGCTTGAACCTTCACCTTTATGCGGAGGCAGCTCTGCCTGATGAAGTTCTGCATATTTTAGACCAGACTCTTCTGGAAAACGCTCAAGTTATCGTCATCGAAGAAATTGTTGCTACTGTTGTGCAGGTTGGAGTCGCTTGCTCCAACCATGTGCCTGAAGACCGAATGAGGATAACCGAGGTCATAAGCAAGCTGCGAGCTGCTAGGGACAACCTCACCAATGCTCAACATCGTCGTGATTTTTATGGAGGTAGACTACAACTACTTCTTTTCCATCCATTTTTCTTTTGGCGTTGAATTTTTATTACCTCTGACGTAAAAGTATATCTGTATATGCTATTATTATGAAACATTTAAATGATATTATGTATATTAAGTTCTGATTTCTTGACTGAAATATTGCAGGGGAATGAGTTGTAATGTTATTCTGAATCAAGAGCCGACAAAAGCACATCACAAGCTTTGGATCATATGACTCATATCGAATTCCAGAAAGTCATCTTTGGCTTCTTTTTCATGGTGGTTCTCATTTCCAGTTATGTGGAAATATAGTTTATGAATTACGGAGTATATCCGACCTTACGGAAGATTTTAAAACGATGGGGTACCAACGTAACATTGTCGTAGTTGTATGAACAAACATTCTCCGCTAATAAATGATTTAAATACGTGTATTATTTTCCCTGAATATAGTATTCTCGGACCTTGGTGCTAGTCCTGAATTTTTTATTAATGCTTAGTGTTTCCGATTGGATTTAATAAGATCCACAACAAACGTTCGTTTATGTGGACACTCTAAATCTACTCTAGATATTAGGATATGTCCATATATCTAAAATGCAACTAGAACGATTGATTGAAGGCGGTAGCAACAACTTTAGGATGGAGATGACAAGGACATAACCGTTTTTATTGAGTACGATTAAACAATTTTGAATACGACTGAACAACATCTTCTTTTTTATGTATGGATTATTTAATGAGAATGGTTTCGTTTATTTTTTTTTTAGCTAAAGTCAAATTAAGAAAGTGGATCAACAGTCAAAAGTGTGCAAAGAACATGGGCATAATGGTCATTATAGTGATCAAGTTATCGGTTGTTAGTTAAGCTATCCATTTTTTAAAACAAATCAATTATACAAATTCAAAACCGATCTAAAAAAAATCTTCAAAATTAGCTTGCACAGAAATAGTTTTAAAGGACAAGTAATAGTTTTCAGGAGCCCTTTGGAGTTTGGAGTCAACGTGAAATGTTTTATAGGAAATCTAAGATGGTAGGTTGAGGAGGCCCGACGTGTTTATTGTTGTGATTTTGGTCATATTACGAGAGCTTGTCTAAAGTCCAAGACGAACTAGCATTGTAGTTATGAGGTGCTACGGCACATTCAAGAAACGAGGTTTATATTTTGGTGGTAAGTGTTGAAAATTTGATGGAGTCTTGAATGTTAGATATGATTATATATTTCACACCGTAACAAAACATTTTTGCAAGTTCGTGGGTCAGAGATATTCTAAACGACTTGCTCGATAAGTGGTAAATTTGCAGTAATCATGAGAAAGTGGGATGTCACTGTTTGGAGTTTGGACCGTGGCTGACGGCCTGGCGTGATTGGGAATTTGGGAGTGAATTAAATATGTGGTGACTTTAACTTATATAACGAGACCTTTAGAAGGAGTTTTCAAAAACGTCATTGAAAGACGCTGATTGTAGAAAAATGAACATTGCACGCCAATCATTTACGATCCAAATTGGTGAATCTCGTTAAATATGTGTATACCCTTTTGTTTGAATTTATCAATTGTCACTATTATTATGTGTATAGCAAACTTGTTGAACTGTTTTCTTCTGCGCTTTATTCATGCCAAATTGCTACTAGTTTCTTTATGGTATGTATCTCTAACTGATCTAAGTTCTGCACAAAATTTTCTCTTACGCTCATTAAACCGATACAACTTTTTTCCCCCTGAAATCTAATGCTTTGTTTTTTTTTTCAGATGGAGTTTACACAGCTGATCCCTATGACCCTATCATCTCCCGTCAGGTGATACTTTTAGTCATCAGAGTCTCTTCAAAGATTGATGGAACTGAATTCAAACCTTGGTGTCGTGCAATTTGTACGTCGTTAATTGCCAAGAACAGATGAGGTAAGAGCATTAATTTTATCATTTTCTTTACTTAGTAATTGGATAATTTATTACTAATGTCAATAGAATTAATAATTTGATAAGACAAAATAAGTTTAAATTAGAGAAGTTTAATGATGTAATGCAAATACAAATACGGAGTAATATTTTGTTAAGGCAAAATAAGCTCAAATTGGAAAGTCGTTTAATCAAGTCAATGCAAAGTGAAATTTTGTGGATTTGAGCTCAATGTTGAAAGTCGTTTAATCAAGTCAATGCAAAGTCGTTTAGTCGTTTAATAATTTCAACTTATTTTGTAAGCTATACTTTTTTATTTTGTTCTCCAAACTTATTTTGTGGATTTGAGCCCATGTTGTCCACATCTGTCATTTTCATTCTGTCTTTTAGCTCAACTTATTTTGTAAGCTAGACTTTTTTATTGCCATTTTACAATGTAGTCTACGCATGTTTAGTTTTTCATCTTATGTTTTGGTCGTGGTCATTAGTTTCTGCTTCTTTAGTTGTCTGCTGTTACAATTGCAAGTGAACTTGTACGACATTTGAGCATTTGAAGTAGCAAGCACGCAGCGGTTTATCCACGTCGTTTAGTTTTCATATGCTCTTTTCCAAGTGACTCATCATTCGCTTACCAGGGCCTTGACAGTGCTGAAGAGACTTCTAGTCTGATACGCATAATTATTAGCTAAGCTAGCTATAATTGTGGTACGACTTTTCAACTGTACCACGTTGATTGCTTGTTGCTGCAAGCCTAGTGACGTTCATTATTTGGTGTATCAGTATTGTGTTAAGCCTGTTAACTAGACTGATTCATAGCAGTGTTATTTTCCGGCGACTGATTCATAATATTAAATTAGATATCTGCCACTGCTGTGGTATCAGCTTCTATGTACGGCTAATGTTGCTTCAAAGTGTAGTAATTATTTCATTGTAAGCTGACCACTTATAGAGTGATTAGAAAACCCTCGACGATATCGGATATTCATCCCGGTTTACAAACCATCTAACAGCAGACTTGTAAACAAGTTTAAAAACTGCGGCTTATGATCCATAGACCGGAGAATACCGTCCTATATTTGAGAATTTGCCAGAACTACTTTATTTATAAGGGTTAAAATGGATCTATGTTGCTCATATAATTATGTTTCAGTTGCTTGCTTGCTTCAATTCAAAATTTCGATTTCTGGCACTTTGTTAGGAGAAGTTTTGTTTGAAAAAGCACTCGTCTTATGTTGGAGATGGATCCAGCCTAATATAAATTCCCACATTGCGTCTCACATCGGTTATGAGATGAGAGTTGATCTTGTTTATAAGGTTATGGGCTACTCCTCCTATTGCCAATTGGTTTTAGGATGGAACCTCCTAGACCTTATAAGCGGACTCTCTCATACTCTCGGGTGTGGCCCAGGCCCGTGGAATTTAATATCTTAAACAAATTATTCAGACCAAAATGCTCTTTGAAGAACAATATTAAAATGAGGTAAGTAAGAGCATTATTTTTGTCATTCTCTACACGTCATGGTTATTTTGCTGATTTTGGTCAAATTACGAGGAATTGCCCAAGCTAAAGAAGAAGCGACATCATGGTACTCATGAATTGCGACGACAATAGTATACTGCTAATCGGCAACATGTTCTGTAAATGACTCATCTTATCGTGGTAAATATCGAAGATCTTATGAACCTTTGAGTGAGTGGACACAGCAATTCTTGATATTCATAGCCTCATATCATAGGTGAAAGGGAGAGTAAATCGGACGTCATATTTTGGACATCTGACGGTAGTGTGTGGGAGGTAATGCCCTTAGAACCAGGTCATCAATCGATGTTAACAGTAGGTTGTGCTAAAAACCAAAGTTGCAAGTCGTTTAATCAAGTCAATGCACTTTCATATGTTACTGCTCAATCCTCTTGATTAGTCTCAACTTATTTTGTAAGCTAGACTTTTTTTGGTACTTTTTTTTTTGGAAAGTAAGACTATTCTCTTCTCTTTGTTACCTTGAGTATTCTCTATTGAGTAGCATATATATCTTGTTTCTTCACTTCAATTTCACCAAAACATAAATAAGAACAACAAAATGAAACCATCAAAAACAAAAACACTCTCCTTCCCATACATGTATCTGCAAGCCCTTTCACTTTTCATTCTTGTGTTGGTCCTACAACTTACGACCACATCTGCCATTGAAAAACAGACAGATGTGTTCACTCTTTTGCGTATCAAGAATGATCTACTCGGTAGTTCTGATCACGATGTTTTGAGCTCTTGGAATGGCTCACTTCATCATTGTACCTGGGATGGTATTACTTGTAAACGCGGAAGTGATAGAGTAAGTGCGTTAATCTTGAATGCAAAAGGCTTACAAGGTACTATTTCTCCCTTCATAGGAAACTTGACCTTCCTCACTCAAATTTGGCTGAACAATAACACTCTGAAAGGCAAAATCCCGAATGAGTTGGGTCATTTAGCTATGCTCACAGAGCTCCACCTTTACAATAATACACTAAGTGGAGAAATTCCAAGAAATTTATCTGCTTGTTCCAACCTGGAAATTCTCTCCATAGGTTACAATAAGCTAGAGGGAAATTTGCCTTTGGAGTTTAAGTCACTGTCAAAACTCAAATTTCTAAGTACATATAGTAATTTACTCACTGGCCCACTTTTTGATGTCATAGCAAACCTTACCTCTTTAGGAAAAGTCTATTGCGGCTCCAATGCATTTACAGGTACTATTCCTGATAATATCGGGAAGATGAGAAACCTTAGTGTCTTATCACCTGGGGGGAATCAACTTTCAGGAGTAATTCCCTCTTCCCTTTACAATCTTTCCTCCCTCCAACACTTAGATTTAGGTTTCAACCAACTTCATGGACAAATCCCAACCGACATAGGCCTCAAACTTCCTCTGATTTGGTTCAGCCTTACCAGTAACAATTTTTCGGGTTCAATTCCCAACTCCCTTTCAAATATGACCAGTCTCAAGATTCTTGAACTAAATGATAATAATTTCACAGGAAGAGTGCCGCTTCATTTGGGGTATTTGAAGAATCTGGCTTCCTTACTTTTTGCTGGCAACAATCTAGTTGATGACATAAAATTTATTAGTTCCCTAGTAAATTGTACCCAACTGAAAATACTGACCATGTTGAGAAACGATTTCACAGGAATCTTACCTTCTGCTATTGTCAATCTATCCACTTTAGTAATGCTAGATATTGGAGATAATCCAATAAGAGGAACAATTCCAACTGGTATATCTAATCTTACAAACCTCGAGTTGTTATATATGGATAGTTGTGAATTTACTGGACCAATTCCCTATGAATTCGGAAAGCTTAGAAACCTGGAAAAGTTATTTTTTAGCTCCAATAAGCTGACTGGAACAATTCCAAGCTCTCTGGGAAACATGACACGCCTAAGCGTTCTGCACTTAGATAATAACCAATTGCAGGGGATCATACCCTCAAGCTTGAGCGCCTGTGAAAACATTTTGGATGTGAATCTTTCGAACAACCACCTCACTGGAGCATTGCCCGAAGGGCTATTTACGGGGGTTGCTAAATTCATTGGGATATATTTATGGGGTAATCATTTAGAAGGGTCCATACCTATCGATATCGAGCAACAAAATCTGGTAGAATTTGATGTGTCTAAAAATAAGTTGACGGGGTTACTTCCAAGTGGGCTTAGTAAGTGCTTTTCTCTTGAACTCTTAAATTTGAAAGATAATATGTTGCATGGAAATATTCCTCCGTCATTCAGCTCTTTGCGCAGCCTTACGTCTGTTGACCTTTCACAAAACAATTTTTCTGGCACAATCCCAAACTACTTCGACAGATTACCTATGGTTTATTTAAACCTGTCCATCAACAATTTTGAGGGCAATGTTCCGACAACGGGTGTTTATGCAAATCTAAGTGTAGTTTCACTTTCTGGAAACAGTAGGCTATGCGGAGGAATTCCTAAGCTGCACTTACAAAAATGCATCCCGCAGAAGAAAACAAAGAAGAGACATAGAATGTCTCGTGCTGTTCAGTTGATAGTTTCTATAATATGTTCATTTGTTGGAGTGGTGTTCTTGACAACACTGTTGTACATAATCTGTCTCAAAAAGAAAAAGAGATTGGTTTCGTCAAGCTTTGAACTGATGGAAGGAACAAAAGCTTTCTTAAAAGTATCCTATAACACACTATTCAAAGCGACTACCGGTTTCTCTAGGGAGAACCTCCTCGGAGTTGGTAATTTTGGCTCTGTGTTTAAAGGGACACTGATGGGAAAGATGGTTGCTGTAAAAGTTTTTAACTTGCTACAACGGGGTGGATCAAAGAGTTTCTTAGCGGAGTGCAAAGCCTTGAAAGATATCCGCCATCGGAATTTGCTACGTATAATAACAGCTTGCTCAAGTATTGATTCCCGGGGAAATGATTTCAAGGCTCTAGTATACGAGTTTATGCCCAATGGAAGTCTTGATAGTTGGTTGTGTGGACCCGGAAATCTTAGTCTTCTCCAAAGAGTTGATGTTGCAATCGATGTGGCTCATGCAATCAACTATCTTCACCATGAGTGCGAAATTTCAGTTGTACACTGTGATTTGAAACCAAGTAACATACTATTAGACAACGACATGGTTGCTCATGTTGGTGATTTCGGACTTAGCAAGTTTCTTGTTCAAGCTGAAAACCCTCATCAAAGTAGTACAACAGGCGTTCGAGGAACTATTGGCTATGCCGCTCCAGGTAAAAGTCTAGGCACTCGCTTTAGTTTGATACCTAGGTAAGTTTTTAATTTGCAAACTTTAAACATAGAAGATCATTTCAGGTTTTCGGTTGCTCAGGTCCTCCCGTATCGGGGTTTTTGGAAGTCATTTTTGTTTCTTGGTTTTGGGAATTCATTTTGTTTTTAATGACTTACATTTAGTCGTTCATCTGCATTTTCCAGCTAGTTTGTTTTGGATGAGGTCAGTTAGGATTTTAATCGATTTGTGCTGCTAGACGTCACCTATAAAATTATAGGTTTCGGCAGGCATTGCAAGTATTGTGACTAATGTTTGTGTCATCTTGCCATAAGAATATGGCCTAGGGAGTGACGCATCGACAGACGGTGATATCTATAGCTACGGTATATTGTTGCTTGAGCTCATGACTGGAAAGAAACCCACAGACAATATTTTCACGGACGGCTTGAACCTTCATCTTTACGTGGAGGCAGCTCTACCTGATCAAGTGCTGCGTATTTTAGACCAAACTATTCTTGGAAACGATGAAGTCGTTGTAGTCGAAGAAATTGTTGCTTCTGTTATGCAGGTTGGAGTAGCCTGTTCCAACCATGTGCCTGAAGATCGAATGAAGATAACCGAGGTTATAATCAAGTTGCGAGCTGCGAAGGACAACCTCATCAATGCTCAACGTCATCGTGAATTTTATGGAGGTATATCTGTTTATGCATTTACAATAAAACATTTAGATGATATTTTGCAAGGCAAATTCTGATTTTATGACTTAAATGTTGTAGGGGAATGAGGTGTAATGTTTTTCTGAAACAAGTGCTGAGTGCTGACAAAAGCATATCACAAGCTTCGAGTTTGGATCATCCGACTCATATCAAACTACTATAAGTCTTCTTTGGCTTCTTTTTCATGGTTGTAACTTTGTATGTAGTTGTGATATAAACTAGTTGCACTTCTTTTTATTGTGAAATAATCGTCACTCGATACATTATTCGATGTTGTTTTCACTTTCGATTATGTGGAAATATAGTATATGTATTAACGATGGAGTAAGACTACAAATATTCAACCTTGTGGAAGCTCTTAAAACGATGGGGTGATGACGTAACCTCGTTGTAGTTGTGATTTGTGACAAACAAACATTCTCCTGGAAACAACTCATGCAATCCATTGTTTGAATGTTATTTGAGGTATCGAAAATTTTTCTTAGCGGTGACCCGTTCCAAATTCACGGATGCTCGTCTACCCAAGAAATGTTTTTAAAAAGAATGCCCACCTTTTCCAATCTTCTTTTACCGTTAATATAATCTATATCTATATTAATTATATATAACAAAAATCATCCTACAAATTTTCCCTCCAACTTTTTTTAGCCTTTTATTTTATTTTATATATTTTTTTATTTCTTAAACTGTCCATTTTTATTTAATGTATTTTCAATATAACATTTTAAGCGCGTTTTCCATATTAATATAATTTATAATAAATGATGAATTTTAAGACAATGTATTGCAATACTTTGATCGGTTTTTGCCACATTATGATATATTTTAAAAAATAAATTTATAACTATATTTGGATAAAATAAAATTAGATGTTCCATTATTCTAATTGTTTGGTTACAATTTTCAACAATTCTATCATCTAAATTTTGATTAATCAATTAAGAAAAATCAAATTTGACACTTTTAAACATATTAAACGGGTTAATTAGAAGACAGTCACGGGTCGAATAAGCGGGTTACATGTTAAATAAATACGCGATCGGGTAAAATACAGTTTGCTGTATTTTGGGTCTAAGAATACATGTTTATTTAGGTTGCATTTATATTATTACTACGAAGTATTTTTATGTTAATTTAATATTTAACTCAATTACCAAAATTTTCAATTAACTATTAACTTATTTTTTTTACATCCCGTGCATTTATGCACGGGTATTATGCTAGTTCTCTGTATATGTTTGGTCATTTATATTTGCCAATCATAGGTCAATGTAAACAAAAATCAAATTTTACAATCCTGCCCATTATTTCAAAATTTAAACGAAAAGTATCACGAATTTTTAAAATAAGTTAAATTGTTACTCAAAAGTATTAATTTAAGACGGTCGTTTTTTTAAATTACATTTTTTCCACCCATGTTTTGGTGTAAGGTGATCAATATTATTGATTATTTAGTGACACACTGACACTTGTTTAATATCTAAAAGAAAAACGTCTGTCACAAAGAGTTACTCCATATACAAGATTTTATGGACTAAATTCTTCGATCTTACAATAATTTACCGTAAACAGGGTAAAACCCGCAATGAAAAAGTAATTACACAAAGCTGTATAGATAGAAAAGAACCGTAGAGAAAGAAACTAGTGAGAGACAATCTGAGCTTCTCTACACCATTTTCTTCTGATTTCTCTTCGCGATAGTAAAGAAGAAGGCCGGAGTGCGTAAGCCAGGGGTTCCGATGATGGATGTGAGTGTTTCGAAGGTACGAATTCCTACTACTACTACTAAAATTAATACAAATAATAGATCATCAATTAATAAATCACAAAATAGTATGCCACATAATAATTTGGGAGGAAATACTAAATCATCTGAGGGAGGCAAAGATGCTACGGTGATACCAATTGATTTGGCAACTCTTGATTCTGGGAATGAGGTGGAAAATCATAGCCCACGAATTAAGCTTCAACTAGAAGTGGAGGATGTGGCTGATGAGATTAGGTATTGGCAGAATTCTTTGGTGTGCTTTATCTTGGGCGCAAACCCTCCTCCGGAGATCGTTAGTGGATTCATCAAGCGAGTGTGGAATAAGTTTGAGTATGATAGGGGTTCGTTTTTGCCAAATGGGGTGTTTATGGTCCATTTCAGAATGTGGATAGAATGAAGGAAGCTTTGGATCAGGGATACCAGCTCTTTGATGGGAAACCAATGATCATCAAACCTTGGACACCTGATTGCAAGATGGTGAAGAAGGATGTCAAGGAAGTTCCCACATGGGTGAGGGTATTTGGGCTTGATTTGAAGTTTTGGGGGAAAGGATGCCTAAGGAAGATTGTAGAGCTAATTGGGCGACCCCTCAAGCCCGATGCTGCTATGAGTCTGAAGACTAGGCTTGGATTTGTGAGGTACTTGGTTGAGGTGGAAGTGGGTCAGGATTTGCCAGAATCCATCACATTTCTGGATGAACTAGGCCAAGTGCAGAAGGCTCGTGTGGAGTATGAATGGAAGCCAGTGAAATGTGGAAAGTGTGCAAGGTATGGCCATGAAGAAAAGCAGTGTAGGAGTAAGGTTACGCAGCCCCCAAAGGTAGTGTGGAAACCAGCTCCTCCACCAGCAGCACCTGTGGACAAGAGGAAGAAGATGATGACTGTAGAGAAGATCCCAACAATCAGTGATGGTCCAGGACAGAAAGAAGTTGGAGATTCTAGTTCAAGGGGTTCTGTTGGAGGTGGTTCAAGAAGTCAGGGGACATTTCTGGAGGTGCTGAACTCAGCCATCCAGCAATCTGTATCTAAACTGGGACCTTCTACCTAGTTTGGAAATGGATAGGCTGGGATTTTGGAATGTAAGGGGGCTAAACAAGCTAGCCAAACAAAAGGAAATATAGGGATTCTTGTATAGCCAAGGTGTTAGCTTGTTTGGGCTCTTAGAGACTAGGGTCAAACCTAGTGTAAGTACTAAAATTATAGATATGTTTCACAATAATTGGTTTGTGGTTACAAATTATGGTTGGCATGATGGAGGAAGAAGTTGGGTTCTCTGGAATCCAAAGGAGGTTACCTTACAAGTGATAAGAGTTACAGCCCAGTTTATTCACTGTGAGGTAGAAATGAGAGGGAAATGTCAGAAATTTTGGGTGACTATGGTCAATGGCTTCAATGATGGGGCAAATAGAGTGCCTCTATGGGAGGGGATACAAGATGTTTACACAGATGAATAACCTTGGATTGTACTTGGGGATTTCAATAACATTTTGTACCTTAATGAGAGGCTGGGAGCACCAGTGCTGTAACACCCCGTGTTAAATTAAATCAATAATTAACCATCGAATACTAAATTCAAATTGTAAATCTAATCTTAACTTTTAGCTCTCCCTTTTCGTACACAAGCCACCCTATTCTTCATTTTACACCTACTTTAAATCATCTTTTTGTTATTTACATTTAATATCATTTAACAAACCAATCTCCTTGTTTAATTTTATGTAACCCGTATACATTTTTGAGACCTAACTTTTGAGGTCCGAAAAGTGGTCATACGGACTCGGAATTTAACGAAACAAAAGCCTAAACCACCTAATTTTTCGAGACGGATTTAGTGGTACAGTTTTCATAACTATTGGACAGACCGAACTAAATTCATTTTTTCTGTTTTCTTTCAAAGGTCTAATTTCATTCCTCGAAACCTCCTATTCTATTTTCGCCGTCTCGACTTTTAAAATTTTATCGACTTCCTCAACTTTTAAATATTTTCTTCAATAGTAAATAAAATATTTTAGTCTTAAAAGTTTAAAAGTAGGAATATTTCGAAAATCGTCAAACGCGCACACTTTAACTTTTATCGCTTTTGACGCCCGACTTTTTAAAACTGACCTAAGGTTTACTAACTATCCTTATTATTTTCTAAAAGCAAAATCACATTGCCTTAATTGCTTCATGATTGCCGTGCAATCCCTCACCCCATCTCCTCTCTTGGATTCTCAATCATCTTTTCCTAATCAATCACACTTTACTTCCTAATCAATCTCACTTTAACCCAAAACTTTCAACCAAATAACTCACCTTTGTTCCCTCATTATTTCAAGTACAAAAATCACCTTCATTTGCTCCAAATTGCCGAGCTACTTCCTCCAATTATTCTCTATAAATTTCTTTCATTTTTCCTCCTAAAACTCCTAAATTAAAACCTTAAATATTACTCTAATAATTTACTAGTATTCTAAGCTTAATCTTGGGTATTTGGAGCTCACTTTGTTACGGGTTTTTGAAGGTGAAGACGGGTACTTGGGTGAAGACTTAGACCTTGATAACATCGTAGATCCGGACAACCAATAAACTTACCGATTAAGGTGACTAGTTATATCTCATAGTATTCTCTTAGTAAATTAATTTCGTTTTTATTATAATTTTATAAGTATGATTTCTATGCTAAAATATGTTAAACATCATGATTTTATGGTTGTGTGATTATGTGAAGTATAAGTAATGATAATAAATAAATAATGTTTTAAATAGATTATTGAAGTAATATGTTCATATGTTTAGTTTAATTTATTTTGAGTTTTTTTTAATTTTTGTTCATATGATTTTTATGTTTAGTTATGTTTTATTTAAGTAGTAATCATGTATAAAAATTATGTGAAATATTAACCATGAGTTAAAATGATTAAAAATCAAAAATAAAAATATATACATACATATACTAACTCACGGCATACCCTATTTATTTTATTAAATTTTCACTTTTAATTTTTGTAAATAATATGTTATGTTAAGTTAGTATAAAATGGATGTTATCATGCAAAAAGAATTAATTTAGGAAAATAAATTATAAATTGTTAAATATGCTTTTGTGTGCTTAACTTTATTGTATGTAAAGTATGATGTTCTTGTTGTGTTCTTGAGTTGTTCATATGAGCTTCATGTGTGTTCATCATTATTGCTCACTTTGATTTTGCTTTACTTTATGTATGTTATTATTTATTGTTTTTATTTACTAATAAGTAATTATAATGCTAAATATATAAATTAAACATTATAAATCTTTAGGAATAACAAGTTAGAAATTTAAAGTGTTAAAAAAATACTATTCATAAATATAAATGAAATCTTTTGTAAATCTCATTTTAGTTTAAATCATTTTAGTATAATTAGAATAATTAAAATATAAAAACTTTAAGCTTAAAACCGTTAAAAATTAAAAAACGAATTTTTGGGCGACATGGGACTTAGCCACGGCATTCCCTTTGTTTTAGGGTCAAATTTTACTTTTATCACTTTTTAGTTTAATTGTTAAAATAATTTAATTAGTAGTTAATAAATTGAATTAAGAAATAAATCAATTTTGTCACGTAAATAAAACCACACGGCATTTCTATATTAAATTGACTAAATTTGATCAAAATGAAATTATCACTAAGTCACTAAAGTTAAATAGTAATTAGAATTGAAATTTTGTATAAATCGTTTTAGTTATAAATGAAATATATTAAACCGATTAAAAAGGTATAACAATTATAAAAATGAATTAAATCGTGTGCTACTACCTTTGCAAATATTGGACTGTGGGACTTGGACATACAGACTAAAATGAACCCTCCACGATACTACTATTTTAAAATGAAAATCGTTAAACTTGGTAAATAGATGACTAAATTTAACTAAGTTTCAGTTTTAAAATAAATACCATTATCACTAAATACAAAACGAACTTAACGACTTTGAAACTAGAATTCTATACTTAGCAAATAAAAAGAAATCTAAGTTTATACTTAGGAAAATATCTTAAGTATAAAAATACGTATAAGTATAAAAATACGAATAAAATACGAAGTATAAAAATACGAATATGTATAAAATACGGAGTATAAAAATACGAATGCGTATAAAAAAATACGTATAAAATACGGAGTATAAAAATACGTATAAAATACGGTGAATAGTGACCGATGAATAGTGAAAAGTGAATAGTGAAAAATAAATAGTGAAAAATTTTACTAAGTATAGAAAAATTTAAAATGAATAAATAAATGACTTAAAGTGTTTGAAAAACACTTAAATAAAATTGGACATATTAACAAATATTTCAATATAGAAATTTAAAAACATTAATAATTAACAACACTTCAAATAATAAACGAATGTGTTATGTGATCATATGAAACCTACAATTCAAATAAAACGTTTGACGATGAAACTAGGAGAGTCTAGTAACATGTGATATGTAAATATCAAATAAATAATGAATCTGAGTAAGTTTAAATAACGGGTCAAACGCTTGAGCCTCCGATATGAAAACGTCAATCGTAAGTGAAGTGAGGTTAGGATAGTCTTGTAGCGGATACCACTATCTCGGCCTTCTGGCGTTGGCTATGTCGAATAGTGTGGTTTTGCCGGCAGCTTTATTGCTTAGCATGCTGCCCATGCCTTACGCCTTAAGTCGTATTGCCTAAGCCGTACAAGATAATGAAAAATTCAACTCTTAGTGGGTCAGGCTTTAGGAAATAGTCGTTTTATCCAGAGTTAAGGTGCTCTATGAATAGCATAGCCTACTCTTAAAGTGGATATTAGTGTATGCATACTAGACTAGGGTTTTATTCCCCTATTTCGCTAAAGTTACCAGGGCACCGTGACCTTGTGGATTCAGGTCGATTATAGCGGTTCAAGTCACCTTGCCGTGTTTCGTTCTTAGTGGGCGCGACACTTGCATTCGTTCTACCTTGCGTAAAGATTACTTGACGAGATTGTATTCAAGTTCAATCATTTCGAACACTAGAAGATGAGATGCAAGTACTATAGTATTCGGCGTGATTTACGAGTCGAGTAAGTCGCTGCACTATGGTAGTGAGATGCAAACGACTAGAGTACAAAGGCCTACTCAGTGGTCAGGCTCGTAGCGATACATGTTGTTTGATTAAATGAAAGTGAGTCAAAACCTTTTTGAAAACTAAAGACCACAACTTTACGAAGTGAATCAGTGCGTATGATGATTACGATACATTATGTATGTTGTATGCGTGCTGATGTCGCTTTG
This sequence comes from Dianthus caryophyllus, assembly GCA_023091065.1. Taxonomy (NCBI): domain Eukaryota; kingdom Viridiplantae; phylum Streptophyta; class Magnoliopsida; order Caryophyllales; family Caryophyllaceae; genus Dianthus; species Dianthus caryophyllus. Next base: position 35,848,393 of record CM041519.1, read on the forward strand.
TAATCTTGTTGTTATGTTGTGACACTATTGTTATGCTGTTGTCTGTTAATTGCCTTCATAACTGAATATCATGCTTATATGATTTATCGCTTTAAACCGCATGCTTATTATGACATATATGTCTTTAATTGCTACTTGTAATAAGCATGTTTACATTTTTATCATAATGTTATAGTTATAAAGCGATAGTAATAAACCAAAGTAATCGAAACCGAGGGTAAGTATGAGCGTAGCTAGTCACTTTGTCATTTCGGCATCCCCATCGATTTATTGTGCGGCAGGATAACAAGTGGGCGGAAATTTGGATTTTGGAAGGGCCACGAGACGTTTTATGCTTTCCTTTTTATTTCTTTTCGAGAGACATGTAATATATATAACAATACTCTTTTAAATTTCCGTACTTAGAGTTGTTTTATTCAACTCTTGAACGATGTTATAATATTTGGGTTTTTATGTATAATTAATAACGCTGGTTTAAGACTTAATTAATTTCCGCCTTAGTAATTAAAGTCGACTAAAAACCAGGTTGTTACAGTTGGTATCAGAGATGACTCGTGACCGTAACATAAATGGCCTAATGCGATTTATGCTTACCTAACGAGAGACACCTGGGCCAGACATTCATATTGTATGTCAGGCATAGACTTATAGGATCAAATAATGAATTAGATTTTTCTTTTATTAGATCATTTAAATAATAACTATAAATCGCTTTAAAGTGTGAGGATAGATAGAAACTTTAAAGACCGACCATAGGCTAAGACTTTTAAATAATAAACTACTTCCCTCAAAATAAAATACGCTAACTATCGTTTACTTGCTACTTGCTGAAGTGACTGACTAAAACTAACAACTATCCTCGGATATAAAATCTAGATAATAATTCAATCCTCGGAGATGATGGACGCATCGAAGGAAGTACCAGATTGCACGGAGTGAAGACACCTATTGAATTCATAACCAATTTCACAAAAAAAAAATAATACACTCTCTATCCCCTACCTCTTGCTATCTTCTTAAGGAATGTCAAGATACATCCTACTATTCAAAAAATCTCCACTGTAAACAGCATTTTACACTCCAATAGAATAAAATATCTAACTCCTGTGCTTACCTGCGTGACTACTGTTATCGCATTTATTTCGAATAAATCCTATCAGTGTTAAGCATGCTTGCTAACCTCTCGCAATGCTAATAATTGCCTTCACATCTTAATTCTTTCAGAATGGCTACACCCCAAATGACTAACGAGGAACGACAGATTTTGGCTGAGGAATCCTTAATCCGCATAGCTGAGATAGCCACGGAAAACGCAAACCGCCAACATCATCCAAGCGCGTTTGATCGCATCTCCCGTCATCATCCACCAACATACTCGGGTTCTAATGACCCTACCGACCTCACAAATTGGTTGGAGGAAATGAAGAAACTCATGGATCTGGCTAGAACGCCTCCAGAGGATAAAGTCAACATTGCCGCCTATTACCTAAAGGAAGAGGCAAATGACTGGTGGAATGTGGTCAGGAGCAATGAACCTGACATTACGTTCACCTGGTACGAATTTACTGAGAAGATTAAGGGGAAATACTTCGGGTATGAACTCCGGTGTCAGAAAGAAGAACAATTCATAAGTCTCAAGATGGGAGACATGACACTCCAAGAGTACACAAAGGAATTTCAAAAGCTGGCCAAATTTGGGACTGCTGTTGCTCCCAACGAGAAGGCTGCTGTTGCTCCCAACGAGAAGGCTATGACTCAGAGGTATCTACGCAACATGTCCAACAGTATGCGTACCTACATGAGTACGGGCACCTACACTACTGTTGCTGCAGCGTATGAACGCGCGTGTAGTGTGTGGGCATCCTTAGAATTGGAAAAGGCTGAGGAGAAGCAGAAGAAGAAAACGTTTGTGCCATCGGTATCACAGTCGAGCTACATCCAGAAACCGAGCTACCAGCGTCCAAATCAGCAGAGGCCAAATTTCCAGAGGCCTGCGTTTCAAAACAGGTTTCCTGCTGGGAATAATCAGAGAGCAATGGTTGCAGGAAGGGCTCCCCAACCAAGGGCACTACCGGGAAATTGCAATATGTGTGGCAAGGCGAAACATGAAGGGAAACAGTGTAATGGTCAACCAATTACCTGTTACCGTTGTAAACAGATAGGGCATAAAGCAAATGTATGCCCCAACAACCTAAACGCGGCACCTGTTACGGGAGTACCACAATCTGTTATGGTACAAGGTCGAGTATATGTCCTCACAGAAGCGGAGGCAGAGGAGTCACCTGAGGCTGACGTCATTACTGGTATTTTTCTTATAAACTCTGCGAACGCTGTCGTTTTGTTTGACACTGGGGCATCATTGTCCTTTATATCTTCTAAGTTTGCTTCAAAGGCTAATCTCACAAAATCCGAATCAATCAACGCAAATATTTCTTTACCAAACGGAAAAATTTTCAAATGCTCCAAAATTTTCAAAGAAACTCCAATCACAATTCATAAAACAATCTTTCCTTCCGACCTTATTCTTTTCGACATGCCGGAGTTCGACGTCATTCTGGGGATCGACTGGTTAACTAAATACCATGCCATATTCGAGTGCCGAGACCGAAAGATACGCTTGAAGCATCCTACGGGGAATAGGGTCACGTATCAGAAGACTTCGCCGATTAAGGGGGCGAAATTCATCTCTGTGCTACAACTTCAACGATTAGAAAGAAAATGACATCAAGTGTACCTGTGCAGCGTCAACGAAGTAAAGGAAAGTGTGAACATAGAAGATATTCACGTAGTACGGGAATTCCCTGACGTTTTCCCAGACGACTTACCAGGCTTACCACCTGCACGTGACGTTGAGTTCTCTATCGACCTTGCACCAGGCACGGCCCCAATCTCAAAGGCACCCTATAGAATGGCACCGGTAGAACTACAAGAATTAAAGAAGCAACTTGAGGAAATGATCGAAAAGGGTTTCATAAGACCGAGTGCCTCACCCTGGGGAGCACCGGTCCTCTTTGTGAAAAAGAAGGATGGCAGTTTGAGACTCTGCATCAACTACAGGGAATTGAACAAGGTAACCATTAAGAACCGTTACCCGTTGCCAAGAATCGACGACCTCTTTGATCAACTGAAAGGAGCAGGAGTATTTTCAAAGATCGACCTAAGGTCAGGATACCATCAGATTGCAGTAAAAGAATCGGACATCCAGAAGACTGCTTTCAGAAGCAGGTACGGTCATTATGAGTTTAAGGTCATGCCGTTCGGTTTGACAAACGCACCAGCTGTATTCATGGATCAAATGAACAGAACCTTCCACGAGTATCTGGACATATGCGTGGTTGTATTCATTGACGACATCCTGATCTATTCAAAGACTAAAGCAGAACACGAGGAACATCTACGTATCATCCTGGGAATACTGAGGAAATACCAGTGGTATGCTAAACTATCCAAGTGCGAGTTTTGGCTTGAAAAGGTAGCATTCCTAGGTCACGTCATCTCGAAGGATGGAGTGATGGTAGACCCTGCTAAGATCGACGCAGTAAAAGAGTGGAAAGCACCCACGAACATAACCGAGATACGCAGCTTCCTAGGATTGGCTGGATACTACAGAAGATTCGTCCCAGATTTCTCCAAGGTAGTACGACCAATGACAAAGCTGCTACAGAAGGAATCCAAGTTCATTTGGAGCGACGAGTGCGAGAATGCATTTCAGGAACTCAAGACAAGGCTTACCACGGCACCAGTCTTAGCTCTTCCTACGGATGGGGATGAGTATGAAGTCTACAGTGACGCCTCACTGAATGGCCTGGGTTGCGTACTGATGCAACAAGGAAAGGTCATTGCTTATGCGTCAAGACAGTTAAAGGTTCATGAACGAAACTACCCAACTCATGACCTAGAGTTAGCAGCCGTAGTGTTTGCCTTGAAAATCTGGCGTCATTACCTCTACGGAGTAAGTATCAAGTTCTACACGGACCACAAAAGCCTGAAATATATTTTCACACAGAAGGAACTCAACATGAGACAACGCCGATGGTTAGAACTGATTAAGGACTAGAAGATTGAACTACTCTATCACGAGGGTAAGGCAAACGTCGTTGCAGACGCTCTGAGTAGAAAGACTACGCATACCCTCAACAACATTTGGGAAATTCCGGCTGATATCGTCAGAGACTTCAAAAGAATGAATCTAGAGTTGGTTCAGTCTGATGATGCCGACTTAAACGCAATGATCGCAGAGCCGGAATTATATCACGAGATTAGAGCCCTACAGTGGGAAGATGAAGAACTCGTGAAGATCAGGAGAGAGATTCCTTCAGGAAACCGAGAGGGGTTTGAGATAAAGCCTGACGGAAGCTTAAAATTCAAAGGAAGGTGGTGTGTGCCCGACGTACCAATGTTAAAGAGAAGGATACTAGACGAGGCACATGGTACACGATATTCCATACATCCTGGATCTGATAAAATGTACCAAGACCTGAAGCTGAGGTTTTGGTGGGTCCGAATGAAAGCAGAGATTGCTGAATACGTGGCGAAATGCTTAATCTGCCAAAAGGTGAAGTTTGAACATCAGCGACCCGGAGGACTACTACAACCCTTGGACATTCCAATGGGGAAATGGGACTCCATTTCCATGGATTTTATAACAGGTTTGCCAAGAACTCACCGAGGAAATAATGCAATTTGGGTAATAGTGGACCGCTTAACAAAATCGGCCCATTTTCTACCGATCAAAGACACCTGGAGTCTTGAAGAGCTAGCTAAGACATATGAGAAGGAGGTGATCCGACTACACGGCGTACCGCTTGACATCATCTCGGACAGGGATCCTAGATTCACCTCTCACTTTTGGGACAAGCTCCAAGCAGCATTGGGAAGCCAACTGAAGATGAGCACCGCTTTCCATCCTGCGACCGATGGTCAAACTGAACGAACTATCCAGACTGTCGAAGACATGCTCAGGGCGTGTGCTTTAGAATTCAACGAGAATTGGGAGAAGAGTCTTCCTTTGATTGAGTTATCCTACAACAATAGCTTTCATGCTAGTTTGGGTTGTGCCCCATTCGAGGCACTATACGGGAGAAAGTGTCATAGCCAGTCTGTTGGGACGATGCTAGTGACAACGTGGGCACTGGACCACAAGTCATTCAAGACCAGATCGAGCACATCAAAATCATTCGTGAACGTCTACAAGCAGCGCAAGACCGCCAGAAGATGTATGCTAACAAACATCGCCGACCTATCGAGTTCGAAGTCGGTGATCATGTTTTCTTAAAAGTATCGCCCATGAAGGGTGTTCGACGTTTCGGATTGAAGGGGAAGCTAAGTCCTAAATACGTTGGGCCATACGAAATAACCGACAGAATTGGTGAGGTAGCCTATCGCCTAGCATTACCACCCACTTTGTCGAAGGTCCACAACGTGTTTCACGTATCGCAACTGAGGAGATACAGGAGTGACCCAAGTCACATCATTACTCCGGACGTGATCGCGATTGAACCCAACCTACTCTACTCTGAGATACCAGTGAAGATTTTGGCACGAGAAACCAAGGTGTTGAGGCGGAAAACGGTCCCCTTAGTGAAAATACTATGGAAGGGCCAACTGACTGAACAAGCAACTTGGGAGACCGAGGCCTCTATGAAGGAGAAATACCCCGAGCTGTTTATCTCAGGTGAAAATCCTCTTCTACATTCAAGTTTCGGGACGAAACTTTTCTAAGGGGGGAGGTTTGTAACACCCCGTGTTAAATTAAATCAATAATTAACCATCGAATACTAAATTCAAATTGTAAATCTAATCTTAACTTTTAGCTCTCCCTTTTCGTACACAAGCCACCCTATTCTTCATTTTACACCTACTTTAAATCATCTTTTTGTTTTTTACATTTAATATCATTTAACAAACCAATCTCCTTGTTTAATTTTATGTAACCCGTATACATTTTTGAGACCTAACTTTTGAGGTCCGAAAAGTGGTCATACGGACTCGGAATTTAACGAAACAAAAGCCTAAACCACCTAATTTTTCGAGACGGATTTAATGGTACAGTTTTCATAACTATTGGACAGACCGAACTAAATTCATTTTTTCTGTTTTCTTTCAAAGGTCTAATTTCATTCCTCGAAACCTCCTATTTTATTTTCGCCGTCTCGACTTTTAAAATTTTATCGACTTCCTCAACTTTTAAATATTTTCTTCAATAGTAAATAAAATATTTTAGTCTTAAAAGTTTAAAAGTAGGAATATTTCGAAAATCGTCAAACGCGCACACTTTAACTTTTATCGCTTTTGACGCCCGACTTTTTAAAACTGACCTAAGGTTTACTAACTATCCTTATTATTTTCTAAAAGCAAAATCACATTGCCTTAATTGCTTCATGATTGCCGTGCAATCCCTCACCCCATCTCCTCTCTTGGATTCTCAATCATCTTTTCCTAATCAATCACACTTTACTTCCTAATCAATCTCACTTTAACCCAAAACTTTCAACCAAATAACTCACCTTTGTTCCCTCATTATTTCAAGTACAAAAATCACCTTCATTTGCTCCAAATTGCCGAGCTACTTCCTCCAATTATTCTCTATAAATTTCTTTCATTTTTCCTCCTAAAACTCCTAAATTAAAACCTTAAATATTACTCTAATAATTTACTAGTATTCTAAGCTTAATCTTGGGTATTTGGAGCTCACTTTGTTACGGGTTTTTGAAGGTGAAGACGGGTACTTGGGTGAAGACTTAGACCTTGATAACATCGTAGATCCGGACAACCAATAAACTTACCGATTAAGGTGACTAGTTATATCTCATAGTATTCTCTTAGTAAATTAATTTCGTTTTTATTACAATTTTATAAGTATGATTTCTATGCTAAAATATGTTAAACATCATGATTTTATGGTTGTGTGATTATGTGAAGTATAAGTAATGATAATAAATAAATAATGTTTTAAATAGATTATTGTAGTAATATGTTCATATATTTAGTTTAATTTATTTTGAGTTTTTTTTAATTTTTGTTCATATGATTTTTATGTTTAGTTATGTTTTATTTAAGTAGTAATCATGTATAAAAATTATGTGAAGTATTAACCATGAGTTAAAGTGATTAAAAATCAAAAATAAAAATATATACATACATATACTAACTCACGGCATACCCTATTTATTTTATTAAATTTTCACTTTTAATTTTTGTAAATAATATGTTATGTTAAGTTAGTATAAAATGGATGTTATCATGCAAAAAGAATTAATTTAGGAAAATAAATTATAAATTGTTAAATATGCTTTTGTGTGCTTAACTTTATTGTATGTAAAGTATGATGTTCTTGTTGTGTTCTTGAGTTGTTCATATGAGCTTCATGTGTGTTCATCATTATTGCTCACTTTGATTTTGCTTTACTTTATGTATGTTATTATTTATTGTTTTTATTTACTAATAAGTAATTATAATGCTAAATATATAAATTAAACATTATAAATCTTTAGGAATAACAAGTTAGAAATTTAAAGTGTTAAAAAAATACTATTCATAAATATAAATGAAATCTTTAGTAAATCTCATTTTAGTTTAAATCATTTTAGTATAATTAGAATAATTAAAATATAAAAACTTTAAGCTTAAAACCGTTAAAAATTAAAAAAACGAATTTTTGGGCAACATGGGACTTAGCCATGGCATTCCCTTTGTTTTAGGGTCAAATTTTACTTTTATCACTTTTTAGTTTAATTGTTAAAATAATTTAATTAGTAGTTAATAAATTGAATTAAGAAATAAATCAATTTTGTCACATAAATAAAACCACACGGCATTTCTATATTAAATTGACTAAATTTGATCAAAATGAAATTATCACTAAGTCACTAAAGTTAAATAGTAATTAGAATTGAAATTTTGTATAAATCGTTTTAGTTATAAATGAAATATATTAAACCGATTAAAAATGTATAACAATTATAAAAATGAATTAAATCGTGTGCTACTACCTTTGCAAATATTGGACTGTGGGACTTGGACATACGGACTAAAATGAACCCTCCACGATACTACTATTTTAAAATAAAAATCGTTAAACTTGGTAAATAGATGACTAAATTTAACTAAGTTTCAGTTTTAAAATAAATACCATTATCACTAAATACAAAACGAACTTAACGACTTTGAAACTAGAATTCTATACTTAGCAAATAAAAAGAAATCTAAGTTTATACTTAGGAAAATATCTTAAGTATAAAAATACGTATAAGTATAAAAATACGAATAAAATACGAAGTATAAAAATACGAATATGTATAAAAATACGTATAAAATACGGAGTATAAAAATACGAATGCGTATAAAAAAATACTTATAAAATACGGAGTATAAAAATACGTATAAAATACGGTGAATAGTGACCGATGAATAGTGAAAAGTGAATAGTGAAAAATAAATAGTGAAAAATTTTACTAAGTATAGAAAAATTTAAAATGAATAAATAAATGACTTAAAGTGTTTGAAAAACACTTAAATAAAATTGGACATATTAACAAATATTTCAATATAGAAATTTAAAAACATTAATAATTAACAACACTTCAAATAATAAACGAATGTGTTATGTGATCATATGAAACCTACAATTCAAATAAAACGTTTGACGATGAAACTAGGAGAGTCTAGTAACATGTGATATGTAAATATCAAATAAATAATGAATCTGAGTAAGTTTAAATAACGGGTCAAACGCTTGAGCCTCCGATATGAAAACGTCAATCGTAAGTGAAGTGAGGTTAGGATAGTCTTGTAGCGGATACCACTATCTCGGCCTTCTGGCGTTGGCTATGTCGAATAGTGTGGTTTTGCCGGCAGCTTTATTGCTTAGCATGCTGCCCATGCCTTACGCCTTAAGTCGTATTGCCTAAGCCGTACAAGATAATGAAAAATTCAACTCTTAGTGGGTCAGGCTTTAGGAAATAGTCGTTTTATCCAGAGTTAAGGTGCTCTATGAATAGCATAGCCTACTCTTAAAGTGGATATTAGTGTATGCATACTAGACTAGGGTTTTATTCCCCTATTTCGCTAAAGTTACCAGGGCACCGTGACCTTGTGGATTCAGGTCGATTATAGCGGTTCAAGTCTCCTTGCCGTGTTTCGTTCTTAGTGGGCGCGACACTTGCATTCGTTCCTACCTTGCGTAAAGATTACTTGACGAGATTGTATCTGAAGTTCGAATCATTTCGAACACTAGAAGATGAGATGCAAGTACTATAGTATTCGGCGTGATTTACGAGTCGAGTAAGTCGCTGCACTATGGTAGTGAGATGCAAACGACTAGAGTACAAAGGCCTACTCAGTGGTCAGGCTCGTAAGCAGTACATGTTGTTTGATTAAATGAAAGTGAGTCAAAACCTTTTTGAAAACTAAAGACCACAACTTTCTGAAGTGAATCGAGTCTGTATGATGATTACGATACATTATGTATGTTGTATGCGATCTGATATCGCTTTGTAATCTTGTTGTTATGTTGTGACACTATTGTTATGCTGTTGTCTGTTAATTGCCTTCATAACTGAATATCATGCTTATATGATTTATCGCTTTAAACCGCATGCTTATTATGACATATATGTCTTTAATTGCTACTTGTAATAAGCATGTTTACATTTTTATCATAATGTTATAGTTATAAAGCGATAGTAATAAACCAAAGTAATCGAAACCGAGGGTAAGTATGAGCGTAGCTAGTCACTGTCCGCTCAGCGGGCATCCCCCATCAGTTTATTGTGCAGGATAACCGTGGGCCAGGAGCTGGATTTTGGAAGGGCCACGAGACGTTTTATGCTTTCCTTTTTATTTCTTTTCGAGAGACATGTAATATATATAACAATACTCTTTTAAATTTCCGTACTTAGAGTTGTTTTATTCAACTCTTGAACGATGTTATAATATTTGGGTTTTTATGTATAATTAATAACGCTGGTTTAAGACTTAATTAATTTCCGCCTTAGTAATTAAAGTCGACTAAAAACCAGGTTGTTACAAGTGCATTTGTGTGAGCTAGTGAAGTTTCAGGATTGTGTGAATCATTGTGATTTGAAGGATTTGAAGATGATATGGAAGTTTTTCACCTGGTCCAATAAACAGGATGGTGAAAAGAGAGTTATGAGCAAAATTGATAGGGTTTTGAACAATGAAGAATGGGGGAATTTGTTTCCTAACTCTTATGCTGAATTTCAAGCTGAAGGTGTATATGATCACACTCCTTGTGTGATTCACTTACATGGGCAGCCTGTGAGGGGAAAGAAGATGTTTAAGTTCATTAATATGTGGTCAAGAGATGATGAGTTTGAGCAGATTGTGGTTACAGGGTGGGATATTAATATCATAGGGGTGACTATGTATAAAATTGTGAGGTAACTTAAGGAGCTGAAGTACAAACTCAAGGGGCTGCACAAGAGGAAGTTCTCTGATGTAGAACAGGCTTATGATGTAGCACCACATTGGCTGATTGATTTTCAAATGCAATTGAACAAACAGCCACAGGATTTGGACTTGAGAAACAGGGAGAAAGAGGCTGGGCAAGCGTGCAGGGAACTGCAAGAAAGAAGAGATAGCTTTCTTAGACAGAAAGCAAAGGTTGAGTGGTTGTATGAAGGGGACACTAACTCCTCCTATTTTCATAGTTGCATTAGAGAGAAGAGAGCTAAAAATAGGGTGCTGTGTATTAGAGATATGAATGGGAAGCATTGTGAACATCCTAAGGCTGTTGAGGATGCTTTCCTGGAGTATTATGTAAAACATTACATTGATTCCCAAGAAGGCAAGTCCCCAAACTGTTTTGGATTTCAGACCCATAGCTTGTTGCAATGTTATATACAAGGTGGTGTCTAAGGTACTTTGTGGAAGACTAGCTATGGTTCTTCCTCATCTTTTGTGTGAAAACCAGAGTGCATTCACAAGAGGTAGATCAATACTTGACAACATCTAATCTGCCAAGACTTAGTCAGGCTTTACCATAGGAAGTCTTGTTCTCCAAGATTCCTAGTAAAGGTGGATTTGAAGAAAGCTTACGATTCTGTGGAATGGAGATTTGTAGAACAATTGCTTCATGCTTATCATTTTCCCCCTCATTTTGTTAAGTTGGTAATGCAATGTATCACAACACCAGTATACTCCTTGGTCCTGAATGGGAATACCTTTGGCTTCTTTAAAGGGGGAAGGGGGCTTCGACAAGGGGGCCCTCTTTCACCTTTGATTTTTACACTGTGTATGGATTATTTGAGCAGACTATTGAAACTGGTTGGAGACATGGAGGATTTCAGATTTCATTCTATGTACAAACCTATGAAGCTCACTCATTTGTGTTTTGCAGACGATTTGGTGATGTTTTGTAAAGGAGAAATGAAGTCTATAAGATGGATGATGTGGGGTTTTGAGGAGTTTTCTCTGTGTTCTGGTCTTGAGATGAATGCAACAAAGTCAGAGTACTATGTTAATGGAGTTACTGAAGAGGTGAAGCAGCTCATAGGACAGAGCTATGGACTGAGTGCAGGGACACTGCCATTTAAATACCTTGGTGTTCCTGTGTCACCAAAGAAACTTTCTGTTTTGGACTGTCATGTGTTGATTGAGAAGATAGTAGCCAAGGTAAGGAGTTTGGATGCTAGGAAACTCTCTTATATGGGGATATTGACATTGGTGAATGCGGTTATCAACACATTACACCAATATTGGGCTCAAATTTTTATACTACCAGCTATGATCATCAAGAAAGTGGATACGATTTGTAGGAACTTCCTTTGGGAAGGCCATGAACACTACACTAGAGGTTGTCCTGTGGCATGGGAAGAGGTGTGTAAGGAGCAAAGAGCAGGAGGACTGGGTGTAAGAGATAATAGGAGGTGGAACCTTGCAGCAGTGGGGAAGCTGGTATGGTGGATTCAGTCCAAAAGTGACCACTTGTGGGTGAAATGGATTCATCATATTTACCTGAGAGGGCAGGAATGGCTTGGGTATAATCCACCTACAAACTCGAGCTGGAGTTGGAGGAAGGTGTGTGTGCAGTGAAGACTAAGCTCATGGATGGATACATAAATGGGCAGTGGACTACAGCAGGATATACCACTAAAGGAGGCTATGAATGGCTAGGGCACCCAAACCCAAAGCTTCATTGGACTAAGATCATTTGGTCGAGGTACAACATTCCTAAACACTCCTTTATCTCGTGGCTGTGTGTGAAAGATAGACTGTATACTTTTGCAAGGATGAGGAGGATAGGTTGCAATGGCGATGTTACTTGTGTGCTTTGTCTGGAGGTTGATGAAACGAGGGATCACTTGTTTTTTTAGTGCAAATATAGTCGAAGGTATGTGGATTTATTAGTAAATTGGATAGGAGCAGATATAGGTGCTGTCGAGGGTTGGCAACAAGCTTTTAATAGACGACGTTTATCGACATTCAAGCGTCAAGTGTGTTTTGCTATGATTTGTGGGTTGATTTACACGATTTGGAATGCGAGGAATATCTGCTACAAGACTAATATGGTTTTACGACCTGAGATTTGTTTTCGACAAGTACGAGAATGTATAGTTAGTCGAATTAGACATATTGTAAATGAGGTAAAGTATGATGATAGAGTATGGATGGAGAGTTTAGATTGAATGAGGACTTTTTGAAGTCTATTTGTAAGTTGTAAATGGTTAGTTTGGAGCTTAAAGATATTTACATAATTTCCAAAAAAAAAAAAAAAAAAAAAAGTAAGGGGTTTTCATTATCACTGTCTTATTGGGTTTTTCCATTATCCTCACTGTGTATATCGTATTCATTTGTCTCGAGTTTCTTAATTACTCCCAACCATAACAAATTATGCTTAAGCCGTCAATTATCACCGTTAAATGCCAATTAGGATGCGTAATTTGCCTACGTGGAGCGCCTAATTTGCCTACGTGGAAGGATTAGTTGTAAATTAGAAGTTGAGTCAATTTATTAACCGTCATTTCTTTCTTTTGATTCAATTTTTTTTTAAACCCTTTGAAACCCTTTCACCTTCCTTCCTCTGTTCTCTTCATCTCCTTCCTTTTGCTATTGAACTTTTGCAGTTCATCTTCGTTGCAACATCTTCATCGTTGAACTTTTGTAGTCCTTCCTTCCCCTGTTCAATTTCAGGTATGATTTCAGGTATGATTTTGGGTAAATTAAAGAAACTTAGAATGCAGGTTGGGAGTAATTAAGAAACTGAGAATGCAGTTGGGAATACGATATACGAGTCTGATTGGAAAAAGCACAATAGATACAGTGCAGTTGGAAAAAACCCAAAAAGTAATTACACAATTGAATAGCCGTAAAAACTTAAAGTGAAACTAATTTGGGCCGAAATTATTAAGATTTTAAAACTAGGTGGAAGTATCATACGTATTGGTAACAGACATAATAAAATTAGGGTTTTCTGGGTAAAAAAAAGTAGGAAATACAGAGTAAAAGATGAAGTAAGAAGATTGTCACATAATGTAAGAGATTAATGAGTGTAACTGGAAATCTCCATGAAAAATCTAATTGATTAATCTAATTCATTTGTAAATAGAGTATTGGTGAACTACCTGATCAAGTGCTGCGTATTTTAGACCAAACTCTTTTTGGAGACGATGAAGTCATGGTCGTCGAAGAAATTGTTGCTTCTGTTATGCAGGTTGGAGTTGCCTGTTGCAACCATGTGCCTGAAGATCGAATGAGGATTACCGAGGTTATAAGCAAGTTGTGAGCTGCTAGGAACAACCCTGTCATCAATGCTCAACACCATCGTGAAATTAATGGAGGTATATCTGTTTATGCATTTACAATATACGGAGTATTTTATTATAGATAAATGTAACGTCATTTTACTATCTAGATTTAAAAGTATCACGAATTATCAAAATGGTTACTCGATAGAATTAATTTAAAACTGTAAACCTGATGACGGAAATAAATGGCTATGACCCAATGAGGGTGAAGTATCAAACGTATTGTAAGCAGCCATGATAAAACTAGGGATTTCTGGGTAAAATTTGGGGATTTTTCTGGGTATACAAAGTAATAGCTGGAAGAAAGAAGAAAATCCTCAAAGAATTTGTGTGAGTGATGAATAGAACTGCAAATCGGAACCAATTTCCTGCTCTGATTCCATGAAAAATCTCCATTGAAGTTGTAACAAACAAAACTCAAAACGAAGATTGTTGATCTAATCGATTTGTAGACAGAGTATTGCTGAAATGAGTTTCTGCATTGAAATGAATGAATAATGTCGTACATACACACGCATATGTTGCTGAAATTGGTAACAAGTTTCACATTTGTTGAATATGATTCAGAGACTGCAAAAACAGCTCCTACATTCGATAAGACGATGTGTGAGCAATAAATTGACAGAAACAGCATTCTTATAAGAGATGCTTTCTGCAGAGTTTCGTAATTTGTAAGCCATAAGCCACATCGATGGATCAATCATGACCGTGTTGTTGGTTGTTTTCCGATGCGTGAAGCTTGTGGTTGTATTTTAGCAGCACGATGCGTTGCAGCTAAGATTTGTTACGAAAAGTTTGGTGCGGAATACATTACTTTTGTAAACTGAATACATCTAAGCGATATATTTGCAATGCGCAGAAGGGTGACAAAGACGATGACTGATCATGAGAACTATTAATGGGATCACGAGGACACTAAGCTCGGTGAAGATTTATTTTCATATTGAGGTAAGAGCATTACTTACTGTTGTTTCCTTTACATAGTAGTTGAATACGTATGTGCATAGAATTCATAGGCTTTTTAGGACATGTAAAGTTTAAACTCGAGACGGTAGGTGATCAAATTTTATGTGAGGCATAAGAATATTATGAGAAGGGTCATTTTATGAGTTCTTTGGAGTCAACATGAGATGTTTTATAGGAGATCTAAGTGACTAATTGAGGAGACACGAAATACGAAATGGTTATTGTCGTGATTTTGGTCATATTACGAGAGGCTGTAGTGACAAGGTGCTACGATACATTTAGGGAACGTGAGTGATATTGTCGAAGATTTAATGGAGTCTTGGGTGTTAGATATGGTTATATATTTGAAGCTTAAAGAAAACACATTTGCAAGTTCGTAGGTGAGAGATGTACTAAACGGCTTACTAATTACTTCATGGACGATAAATGTGTGGTAATTATGAGAAAATTGTACGTCATAGTTTGGACCACGACTGGAGTGTGTGGGGAGGTAACGCCTTCCAAAGGAGGTTTCGGAAATGTCATTAACCGATTTTAATACTCCGTAGTTGCTTGTGGAAAAAAACACAAATCGGAAAGTTGTTTAGTCAAGTCATTACGCAATAATTGTTTTCATGTCTTAGTGCTCAATGCTTGACTAATCTCAACTTACTTTGTAAGCCAAACTTTTCATGTCTTAGTGTTCAGGCACCTCAAACTTGACCATAACACACTTAGTGGAAAAATTCTGAGAAATCTATGTACTAACATACTTTAGTGGGATACTAATTAATGTAAAAAAATTCGACGTTGGTGGTGATTTTGAAGCAAAAGTGTCTTAAAAGGAGTTATGTTATTAAAATAACATATAAGGGGGTTATTTTGAAAAAAAAAAGTGTTACGGAGTATAAAAGAAGGTTATATTTAATTTACCCTAAATTTAATACTCCGTATGAGTTGATATACTAGATAGCAAGGCCTTCCGAAGGAGGCTTCGGAAAAGTTATTAATCAATAATAGCAAATATTGTGTGTATTAAATTAGAATATTACGGAGTAGATGTTTTCTTAGATTAGTGTGGGTGATTTAATAATAGCAAATAATACTAGTTGGGTACTGATGACTCCTGGTTTGTTCTTTGACTATTAACAGTACTGATGTCGTTGCAAGTCGTTTAATCAAAGGAATTAATCATATCTTTCAATCAATATTACTTGATCGATGTCGTTGCAAGTAGTTTAATCAAGTCAATGCAATCTTCTTGACTAGTCTCAACTTATTTTGTAAATCAATTTCATCAGTTCAATTTCACCAAACAGAAATAACAACTAAAATGGAACCATCAAAAACAAAACCGCTCTTCTTCCCCTATATGTACCTGCAACCCATTTCACTTTTCCTCGCCGTGTTGGTGCAACAAATTACAATCACAACTGCCATAAAACAACAAACAGATACGTTCACTCTTTTGCGCATCAAGACTGACCAACTCGGTAGTAGTTCTGGTCAGGATGTTTTGAGCTCGTGGAACGGCTCACTTCATCATTGTTCCTGGGAGGGTATTACTTGTGAACGTGGAAGTGATAGAGTGAGTGCGTTAAACTTGAGTTCAAAAGGCTTACAAGGTACTATATCTCCCTTCTTCGGAAACTTGACCTTTCTAAATACTATTTGGCTTTCCAATAACTTTCTGAAAGGCAAAATCCCAAATGAGTTGGGTCATTTAGCTAGGCTCACGAAGCTCTACCTTTCCAATAACAGACTTAGCGGAGAAATTCCGAGAAATTTATCTGCTTGTACCAACCTTGAATATCTCATCATAGGTTCCAATAAGCTAGAGGGGAATTTGCCTTTGGAGTTCAAATCACTGTCAAATCTCCACTATTTAGGGGTTAAGAAGAATTCCCTTACTGGCCCAGTTTTTAACGTCATAGCAAACCTTACCTCGTTAAGAGGAGTTGATTGCAGCTTCAATTCATTTACGGGTACTATTCCTGATAGTATCGGGAACATGCTAAACTTGAATGACTTAGTAATTTGGATGAATCAATTTTCAGGAGATGTTCCTGCTGCCCTTTACAATGTTTCCTCCCTCCAGAATTTAGATTTAACTAACAACCAGTTTCATGGACAAATCCCAATAGACATTGGCCTAAAACTTCCTCGGATTTCATACTTCAGCCTTGCCGGGAACAAATTTTCAGGGTCAATTCCTGACACAATATCGAATCTGACCAGTGTCAACAAACTTGAACTAGATGATAATAATTTCACAGGGAGAGTGCCACGTAATCTGGGGTATCTCCAGAATCTGACTGAGTTATTTTTTGACTACAATTCCCTAGCTGATGACACAAAGTTTATTAGTTCACTAGTAAATTGTACCAAACTGACACGCCTGCAGTTGTCAGGAAATCATTTCACAGGAATTTTACCTCCTGATGTTGCGAATCTATCTATTGCTTTAGTGGGGCTATATATGGAAGAAAATCTGATAACAGGAACAATTCCAACAGGTATATCCAACCTTATAAACCTCGGGTTTATATATATGGATAGTTGTGAATTCATTGGGCCCATTCCCTTTGAATTCGGAAAGCTTAGAAACCTGCAACAGTTAGATTTGAGCTACAATAAGCTAACTGGGATAATTCCAAACTCTTTGGGAAACATAACAGACCTAAGCCAGTTGTACTTAAATAATAACCAATTGCAGGGGAGCATACCCTCCACATTAAGCACCTGTGAATACATGTTGGGTCTGTATCTAGACAACAACCACCTCACTGGACCTTTTCCCGAGGGCCTTTTTTCGGGGCTTGCTAAATTCATTTGGCTATATTTCCCTAATAATCATCTAGAAGGGTCCATACCTTTGGCGATTAGTGCACAACTAAATCTGGTAGAATTTGATGTTTCAAGAAATAAGTTGACGGGGGTACTTCCAAGTGGACTTAGTTACATCCTAAATCTTCAGCACTTGGATCTGAAAGATAATATGCTGCATGGATTTATTCCTCCGTCATTCAGCTCTTTGCGCAATTTTATATATATTGACCTTTCTCGAAACAATTTTTCCGGCACAATCCCAATCTACTTTGCCAGATTACCTATGGTCTATTTAAACCTGTCCAACAACAATTTTGAAGGCAGTGTTCCAACAACGGGAGTATATGCGAATTTAACTGCGGTTTCACTTTCTGGAAACAATGGGCTTTGTAGAGGGATTCCTCAGCTGCATTTACCAAGATGCATCCCGCAGAAGGATCCAAAGAAGAGACAAAAGACGAGACGTAAAATGTCTCGTGCTCTTGAGCTGATAGTTCCTATAATATGTTCAGTTGTTGGAGTTGTGATCTTGACTATAGTGTTGTACTTAACATGTCTCAGAAAGAAAAAGAGATATGCTTTGTCAAGTTCACTGTCAGTGGAAGGAAAAGAAGCTTTCTTGAAAGTGTCCTACAACACGTTGTTCAAAGCGACAAACGGTTTCTCCACGGAGAACATGCTCGGAATGGGTGGTTTTGGCTCTGTGTTTAAAGGGACACTGATGGGAAAGATGGTTGCTGTAAAGGTGTTCAACTTGCAACATCAGGGTGGATCAAAGAGTTTCCTTGCAGAGTGCAACGCCTTAAAAAATATCCGCCATAGGAATTTGTTAGGAATAATAACAGCTTGCTCAAGTATTGATTCACGGGGAAATGATTTCAAGGCTCTAGTTTACGAGTTTATGCCAAATGGAAGTCTTGAAAATTCGTTATGTGGACCCGGAAACCTTAGCCTTCTCCAAAGAGTTGATGTGGCAATTGATGTGGCTCATGCATTTTAGTACCTTCACCATGAGTGCGAAGTTCAAGTTGTACACTGCGATTTGAAGCCAAGTAACATATTGTTAGACAACGACATGGTTGCTCGTGTTGGTGATTTTGGACTTGCCAAGTTCCTTGCTCAACCTGAAAACCCTCATCAAAGTAGTACAACAGGTGTTCGAGGAACTGTTGGCTATGCCGCTCCAGGTAAAAGTCTAAGCACTCGCTTTTGTATATCAACTTTGGCAAGTTTTTATTTTGCAAACTTGAAAAACATAACAGATCATTTCAAGTTTGTGTTTGCTCAGGTCATCACGAGTTTGAGGCATTTTGGGTGCACTTTATTGGGTTTTTGGAAGTCATTTTGTTTCTAATGAGTTACATTTAGTCCCTGATCTGCATTTTCCAGTAATATGTTTTGGATGAGGTCATTTCGAGTTTTAATTGATTTATGCTGCTAGACATCACCTATAAAATGGATATGCTTATTCCGCAGCCATTGTGAGTTTTGTGACTAATGTTTTTTCCATCTCGTCATAAGAATATGGCCTAGGGAGTGAAGCATCGACAGACGGCGATATATACAGCTACGGAATACTGCTACTTGAGCTCATGACTGGAAAGAAACCCACAGACAGTGTTTTCAGAGACGGCTTGAACCTTCACCTTTATGCAGAGGCAGCTCTGCCTGATGAAGTTCTGCATATTTTAGACCAAACTCTTCTGGAAAATGCTCAAGTTATCGTCATCGAAGAAATTGTTGCTACTGTTGTGCAGGTTGGAGTCGCTTGCTCCAACCATGTGCCTGAAGACCGAATGAGGATAAGTGGATAACTGAGGTCATAAGCAAGCTGCGAGCTGCTAGGGACAACCTCACCAATGCTCAACATCATCGTGATTTTTATGGAGGTAGACTACAACTACTTCTTTTCCATCCATTTTTCTTTTGGCGTTGAATTTTTATTACCTCTGACGTAGAAGTATATCTGTATATGCAATTATTATGAAACATTTAAATGATATTATGTATAATAAGTTCTGATTTCTTGACTGAAATATTGCAGGGGAATGAGTTCTGATGTTATTCTGAAACAAGAGCCGACAAAAGCACATCACAAGCTTTGGATCATATGACTCGTATCGAATTCCAGAAAGTCATCTTTGGCTTCTTTTTCATGGTTGTTCTCATTTCCAGTTATGTGGAAATATAGTTTATGAATTACGGAGTATATCCGACCTTACGGAAGATTTTAAAACGATGGGGTACCAACGTAACATTGTCGTAGTTGTATGAACAAACATTCTCCGCTAATAAATGATTTAAATACGTGTATTATTTTCCCTTAATATATTATTCTCGGACCTTGGTGCTTAGTCCTGAAATTTTTATTAATGCTTAGTGTTTCCGATTGGATTTAATATGATCCACAACAAACGCTCGTTTATGTGGACACTCTAAATCTACTCTAGATCCAAAATCAAAAGCTCCAAAACTCATATTAGGATATGTCCATATATCTAAAATGCAACTAGAACGATTGGTTGAAGGCGGTAGCAACAACTTTAGGATGGAGATGACAAGGACATAACCGTTTTTATTGAGTACGATTAAACAATTTTGAATACGACTGAACAACATCTTCTTTTTTATGTATGGATTATTTAATGAGAATGGTTTCGTTTGTTTTTTTTTAGCTAAAGTCAATTTAAGAAAGCGGATCAACGGTCAAAAGTGTGCAAAGAACATGGGCATAACGGTCATTATAGTGATCAAGTTATCGGTTGGTAGTTAAGCTATCCATTTTTAAAAACAAATCAATTATACAAATTCAAAACCGATCTAAAAAAAATCTTCAAAATTAGCTTGCACAGAATTAGTTTTAAAGGACAAGTAATAGTTTGCAGGAGTCCTTTGGAGTTTGGAGTGAACGTGAAATGTTTTATAGGAAATCTAAGACGGTAGGTTGAGGAGGCCCGACGTGTTTATTGTTGTGATTTTGGTCATATTACAAGAGGTTGTCTAAAGTCCAAGACAAACTATAGCAATGTAGTTATGAGGTGCTACGGCAGATTCAAGAAACGAGGTTTATATTTTGGTGGTAAGTGTTGAAAATTTTATGGAGTCTTGAATGTTAGATATGATTATATATTTCACACCGTAACAAAACATTTTTGCAAGTTCGTGGGTCAGAGATATTCTAAACGACTTGCTCGATAAGTGGTAAATTTGCAGTAATCATGAGAAAGTGGGATGTCACTGTTTGGAGTTTGGACCGTGGCGTGATTGGGAATTTGGGAGTGAATTAAATATGTGGTGACTTACTATATAACGATACCTTTAGAAGGAGTTTTCAAAAACGTCATTGAAAGACGCTGATTGCTCGTAGAAAAATGAACATTGCACGCCAATCATTTACGATCCAAATTGGTGAATCTCGTTAAATATGTGTATACCCTATAATGTTTGAATTTATCAATTGTCACTATTATTATGTGTAAAGCAAACTTGTTGAACTATTTTCTTCTGCGCTTTATTCATGCCAAATTAATTGCTACTAGTTTCTTTATGGTATGTATCCCTAACTGATCTAAGTTCTGCACAAAATTTTCTCTAACGCCAATAAACCGATACAACTTTTTCCCCCCTGAAATCTAATGCATTTACTACACTTTTTTTTTTTTTTTTTTTTTTTTTTTTTTTTTGCAAAGCTATGTAACAATGCATCCATGGCGGCTAATGACACTTCTGCTTCTCCAAATACAAATTTACAATGCTTGACTAATTTCAACTTATTTTGTAAGCTAGACTTTTTTTTGCCATTTCAACGTAGTCTGCACATGTTTCGCCATTTTAATACTTTTGTTTTTCATCTTATGTTTTGGTCGCGGTCAGTAGTTTCTACTTCTTTAGTTGTCGGCAATTAGAATTGCAAGTGAACTTGTACGACATTTGAGCATTTGAAGTAGCAAGCACGCAGCAGTTTATCCACGTCGTTTAGGTTTCATAGCTCTTTTCCAAGTGACTCATCATTCGCTTACCACGGTCTTGACAGTGCTGAAGAGAGCTTCTAGTCTGATACACATAATTATTAGCTAAGCTAGCTATAATTGTGGTACGACTTTTCGACTGTACCACGTTGATTGCTTGTTGCTGCAAGCCTAGTGACGTTCATTATTTGGTGCATCAGTGTTGTGTTAAGCCTGTTAACTAGACTGATTCATAGTAGTGTAATTTTCGGGCGACTGATTCATAGTATTAAATTAGATATCTGCCACTGCTGTGGTATCAGCTTCTATATACGGCAAATGTTGCTTCAAAGTGTACTAATTAGAAAACCTCGACGATATCGGATATTCATCCCGGTTTAAAAACTGCGGCTTATGATCCATAGACCGGAGAATACCCTCCTATATTTGAGAATTTGCCAGAACTACTTTATTTATAAGGGTTAAAATGGATCTATGTTGCTCATATAATTATGTTTCAGTTGCTTGCTTGCTTCAATTCAAAATTTCGATTTCTGGCACTTTGTTAGGAGAAGTTTTGTTAAAAATACCAAAGTTTGAAAAAGCACTCGTCTTAAACAAATTGTTCAGACCAAAATTCTCTTTGAAGAAGGATATTAAAATGAGGCAAGTAAGAGCATTATTTTTGTCATTCTCTACACGACATGGTTATTTTCCTGATTTTGGTCAAATTACGAGGAATTGCCCAAGCTAAAGAAGAAGCGACGTCATTATAGGAAAATAATCCCCTGAGTTATTATTCATTTCACTGAAGGTATATATACATTGTAAACCCTAGTTACAAAAAACGATACAGAGAATAATATCTTTACATTCCTAGAATATCTAAAACAGAATATTGACATATTCTATTACACCCCCGCAGTCGAAACGGGAGGGCAGCGAACGTTGAGACTGGACCGAAAATCAACGAAGAGCGCCTTGGGTAGGCCCTTAGTGAAGATGTCTGCGTGTTGGAATCGAGAGGGCACGTGGAGGACATGGACGTGGCCGAGGGCCACTTTCTCGCGGACGAAATGTATATCCATTTCAATGTGCTTCGTCCGTTGGTGATTCACTGGATTGCTGGCAAGGTAGATGGCGCTAACATTGTCACAATATACAACAGTGGCTTTGGAGAGCGGACAATGAAGTTCGAGGAGTAAGTTTCGGAGTGATACATGTTATTTATATTCGTTTTATGCCCCCGGTTCAGTCGCATTTAGCTTATATTTACTCGTGATTATTGCTAGTTTACGAGCTATATGCTATATTTCTCGTTACTGCTGCCTTTTATTTACATTTTGCAGGTTTTGGTGGTTTTGAGCCAAAACCCGGGATATTGGAGCATTTAGAGAATCGAGCCGAGAAGACCAAAATCGAGCCAACACGAGGGCTCGAGAACGCAAGCCCAAGATCAAAGGCATAAGAAGGCCTCGAGTTATTAAGGCCCAAAACAAGAAGAATAAGGCCAAGTACTTGGCCCAAGCTTAGAGGAAGAAGAGAGCCGGCCCGAGATTGGGGACCGGCCGGTCCAGCCAGGCCGGCAGCCGGCCGGCCGGCTGTGGTGTGCTTTTCAGTCGGTTTTGATTTAATTCGTGATTTATTATTTTGGAAACTATAAATAGGTTACTTAGGTCGAAAATAAACCTTATGCTTTATTTTATGTTTTTGCTCCTAGATTAGTTTTACTGCTCTTTATTATTTTCTCTTCAAAAACTCCATTAGTTTAAGTTTATTTCAAGATTCGATTCAATTGTAACCGTCGGTACTCCGTAAGAACTCCAGGTTTTAATATCAATCGCGATTATTTCTTTCATTATGTCTTCTTATTATTGTTTTGATTTAATTTCTACTATGTCTGGCTAAATTATAATTAGGGTTTGAAGGTGATTTGTGATAGTTGATTCAGGACATGTTTTAATTGCTATTTTGATTGAACTTGTGCAAGTTGGTTTCTTCCTACGCGTTTTACTATCAATTGAATTTAGGGACGCCTTTATTGAATTGAATTTAGGTTGTTTCAGTTTAAGATCGAAAGCCTAATTGAAACTAGACTCACGCGTAATTGATAAGTTGAATTTAGTAAGTTGCGAGAGCCCGCTAAATTTGCTTAAGGTTAATATTGACTCGAGAGAGCGTATTTCTAAACCTATCCACTTGCATAGCTTCAATTGAATGTTATTTACTTCTGAGTTGAGTTCCTGAATCACTGTCATAATGATCCTGATGCCCTAATCCTTCTCTTTATTGATATTTGTTGATTTGCTTATTATCTGCTTTAGTTTATAGCTCATTACAAACTCCTTTTCATACCCCTGAGTTAGACCTGTTTATTCCGACTTTAGCTTAAGACTACACCGTTTCCCTGTGGATACGATCCTGCTTGCCACTATCTGCTTGTTAGTGCTTTTGTAGGTTATTTTGATATTGGCGTGACGATTAGCCCGTGTCAATTTTGGCGCCGTTGCCGGGGAAACGGCTTTGCTAGTTTTAGTTTTTGTTAGTTCTTACAGGTTTTTCTCCCTTGTCTCAAGGAACCTAGTTCCTTGAGACCGTTCTCACCTTTTCCTTTGAGTTATATATGCGCAGGTCACCTACAGGTTTAGTCCCGTTTGATCCTGAACCTGAGCGTACCTTGCACCGTACGCGTAACTTCTTCAAGGAAATCGCAGAGTCATACGCAGCTGAGAGCGTGCACAGTTCAGAGGAGGAATCTCGCTCCGAACGATCGTCCTACGAAGAGGACAACATACACGTTGTGATCGACTTAGAGGAGCCAGTGACAATGCCTAAACTTTCGAGTCACTCGGTGCCTAAGCCGGAGTCCATTCCTGCTGGATTCACTATGCCCGCTACGCTGCAGGGCAACTTTGAGATTCGCCCCGCCTTTCTCAGTTTGGTGGAGCGGAATCAGTTCGGTGGTTATCCTACCGAAGATCCTGGTCGGCATATGCAGATGTTCACCGACTACTGTTCTACTATAAAGCAGGCCGGGATTACGCAGGAGCAAATAAGGGAGATGTTGTTCCCTTTTTCTTTAAAAGATCGAGCTCGTGAGTGGATTACGGACCTCGACAAGCTTGCTGCGGGTATTACAGATTGGAGTGGGTTAGCTCTGGCGTTCTATGCAAAGTTTTATCCTCCAGAGCGCACTAATCAGATGAGGAGTCAGATACAGGGCTTCAAGCAAACATTTGATGAGTCTTTTGCTGAAGCTTGGGAGCGGTACAAAAAGTTGATTAGAGACTGTCCTCACCATGGCCTTAACGACTGGTTGGTAATAATGACCTTCTACAATGGGTTGTATGCGGAGAGCAGAGCTATCCTAGATTCCGCTGCAGATGGACGTTTCGCTAACAACGTCGATGATGACAAGGCTTGGGGGTTGATTGAAGACATGGCTGTTCATTCGGCTCAGTTTGGAAAGCCGAGAGGTAATTCACGGTCCGCACATGATGATCGTGATAAGGGGAGTATTTCTGCGCTCACTAGTCAGGTTGCTGCGCTAACTGCGCAGATTAGTATGATGGCTGGTGGTGGTTCATCTGGTGCCCATGTAAATGCTATTGCAGGGCACGACTTGGGTTATTCTACGGGGCATGCTGCGCCCCAGGAGCAGGTTTCTGCATATCAGTCTTACAACCTGAACCTGCCCTACCAAAACCAACCCGGTTACGATCGCTCACTTCTCTCCTATCGTAGCCAAAATGTCCAAAACCCAACCACCCAACCACCCAACCACCACAAACTCAACCTTACCAACCTCCCTACAAAAATTACCAACCACCTCCACAAAATTACCAAAAACCCGCCTTTACACCGCCACAACCTACCCCCACACCCGATCCTTTAGCTGAAACCCGAGCCATGATGTCGCAAATGCAACAGGTAATGATGGGTATGCAGGAGTCGCAGAAGACAATGATGCAGTACATGCAAAAGAGCGACCAGGCTAAAGACGCAGCTATTAAGAATTTGGAGAATCAAGTGGTCCAACTCGCCACTTCGCAAGCTGCGCGTCAACCGGGTTTCTTACCATCGCAGGGCCAACCTCCTAACCCTCCTCCCGATACAGCATGTGCGATTACGTTGAGGAGCGGTACTTTCTACGATGATCCGAGGCCAAAGGCAGCGCAGCCGGTCGTCCAACCGGCTGAACCTGCTGCTGCGAGGGAAGTTGATTTGGGTGCTAATTCAAGTGTTCCTGTTGCTACTTCTTCGCCCCCGATTCAGATTAAGCTCCCATTCCCGGGTCGCCAACGTCAAGAGTCCGAGACCAAGTTCAAGAAGTTCGTGGACGTCATTCGAGCGCTGCAGGTAAACGTCCCTTTTATTGAT
The DNA here is from genome assembly GCA_023091065.1 of Dianthus caryophyllus. Lineage (NCBI taxonomy): Eukaryota > Viridiplantae > Streptophyta > Magnoliopsida > Caryophyllales > Caryophyllaceae > Dianthus > Dianthus caryophyllus. The sequence continues at coordinate 35,874,260 of CM041519.1, forward strand.
CTTGTGACTCAAATTCCTGCTTATGCCAAGTTTTTGAAGGAGGTCTTAGCTCGTAAGCGAACATTAGAGGATGTGTCGACCGTAGCATTCGTGGGGGAGGCTAGCACTAGGTTGCAGGGTGGTAAACCTCCTAAACTTAGCGACCCAGGTACCTTTTCCATCCCCTGCTCCATTGGTAAGTTTGTGGTTCGCAACGCCTTGTGTGACCTTGGAGCGAGTGTGAGTGTCTTACCTTACTCCCTTTACCAAAAGATGAACTTGTCAGCCTTAAGCCCTACTCACATTACCTTACAAATGGCTGACCGTTCTATTAAGCGCCCTTTAGGCCTACTACAAGACGTCCCTGTACAGGTTGGAAAGTTCTTTATCCCTGTAGACTTTGTAGTTGTCGATATGCCCGAGGATGTCCACATTCCTATCATTTTAGGGAGACCCTTCCTGCACACTGCTGGTGCAGTTATTGACGTGGGCAATAAGACGATAGCCTTTACGGTGGGGGGTGAGAAATTGATCTTTACCCATTCTGATACCTCGCGGTCACCTATGCGTCTTGAGTCGGTTTGTTCTGTTAATGTTATACCTCCGTCTCACTCTACTGGAGACACTTTGGAGGTCGCTTCTGTTGTCTTCCCGTGTGCAGGTTCTTTACAGGATAGCTGCAAGGTTGGTTTGGGGGAGAGGAAGCTGCTAAAAGCCGATTTATTTGACGCTAGTGATGGAGGAGGGCCTACGGTTCGGTCACTTGGAGCACAAGGGCGTTTTGAAGAGCCATTTCGCGATCGAGGACCGACGATAATGGATTATGCTGCACTGCCTCGAGCTGGAGGAGTGTTATGGCGATCAAATACCATTTCGCCGAGTGAAGCTGTTGCAAATGGCCAATGTCCTTGGCCTCCGTATACTTGATTTCTAAAGCTGTGAAGAGTCGTGCGGGACTATAAACCAGCGCTTCCGGGAGGCAACCCGATGACGTTGTACTTTTTATTAGCACTTGTACTTTGTTTGGTTTGTTTTTATGACTTTTGGTTTGATTTTGAGCGCGAGAGGATGAGGGTTTTTATGAATGATTTTAGCGCGCAGGTACTTTTGGACTTTGTCCTTAGTATTTTTGAAGAAAACGCTACGAGTTTGCATGCCAGCCGGTCAAGAATGGCCCTGACCGCAAGACCGTAGCGTAAATTTGGAACCGTGAAAAACGCGAAAAAAGAGAAAATGGCACCAGGGCCGGCCGGCCGGCCGCCGGTCTGGACCGGCCCCAGTGCACTTTTGATACGTTTTGTTTCTTCTTGCGTGCTCTGCTGAAGTACTTCATCGTTGGACTGATTTGGACGCATATATGTGGGTTTTAGCCGCACTCCATGATTGACTTCGGTTTGGGGGAGCTCCGACTTATAATGTGAGCACTCTTTTTCCCCTTTTTACCCTTCTTTCTCGTCTTCGTTTTCTTCCCCGTATGTTATGTGTCCTCCTCTGCTTGTGTGGTTATGCTGTTTTCCACATTGAGGACAATGTGTGATTTGGTTTGGGGGAGGGAAACACTTTCGCGTTCATTAGTTCATTTGCATTTTCTTTTGTGTGTGCATTTATTTAAAAACCCAACAAAATCGAAAAATTCAAAAAAAAAATTTACAAAAATACGAGTCTTTTTGGTCTGCTTTGTACTGCTTTATCTAGTTTGGGGAATTGATTTGTACGCTTACTTTGATCTTTAGTATCTTTGAGTCGACTTTCTATCGTCTTAGCTTGCACGATTGGTTTGTTTCCTGTTAATAGATTGCGAGCCTCAACACTAACCCACTTGTATCTGCTTTATTCTTATCGCTTTTCGCTTGTTTACTTTCGACTTTGACATTCGAGCTTGGCATTGGTTTGTGGAATGTTGGTTTGATTGGTTTGTGGTTTGTTTGGCAAGATCATTTAATGTTGGAGCAATGCTTCGATGCTCTCGGAGGGGACTCATTGAGTTGAGTAACCACAGTGGCCATGAATTTGGTTGCGACCGAGAGTATGAGCAATAATGTAACCCTTAAGGAAATATGTGTACCCGAGCGCGATTTTTACCGAGTGAACGTCAAGCTAAATGGTATTACATACGAGGGATGCTCCACATTTGCGAGAAAAGAAGAAACAGAATACAGAAAAGAAAAGAAAAAAAGAAGAGAAAAATGAAATGATTTGGAAAGATTGGATGATGGAAAGTGGTTTGTACGGTTGGCCTTGCTTGAATTCAAATGTCGTCAGTTTTATTTTTGCGTAAGCGTTAGAGGCTAGTGATATAATGTGGTGTGAACGGTTGAGACCTGTGCTCTATTCTCGGTGAAATAGGCTATGGTTGTTTAGTTTATGTGCATAGGTCGTCCACTTCGAGATACTAACGTGATTAGTTCGTGTCTCTTTGATTTTCTCCGACGCTGTTTGCTTGAGGACAAGCAAAGGTTTGGTTTGGGGGAGTTTGATACATGTTATTTATATTCGTTTTATGCCCCCGGTTCAGTCGCATTTAGCTTATATTTACTCGTGATTATTGCTAGTTTACGAGCTATATGCTATATTTCTCGTTACTGCTGCCTTTTATTTACATTTTGCAGGTTTTGGTGGTTTTGAGCCAAAACCCGGGATATTGGAGCATTTAGAGAATCGAGCCGAGAAGACCAAAATCGAGCCAACACGAGGGCTCGAGAACGCAAGCCCAAGATCAAAGGCATAAGAAGGCCTCGAGTTATTAAGGCCCAAAACAAGAAGAATAAGGCCAAGTACTTGGCCCAAGCTTAGAGGAAGAAGAGAGCCGGCCCGAGATTGGGGACCCAGGTCCAGCTCAGTGCCGGCTACCGTGTGGTGTGCTTTTCAGTCGGTTTTGATTTAATTCGTGATTTATTATTTTGGAAACTATAAATAGGTTACTTAGGTCGAAAATAAACCTTATGCTTTATTTTATGTTTTTGCTCCTAGATTAGTTTTACTGCTCTTTATTATTTTCTCTTCAAAAACTCCATTAGTTTAAGTTTATTTCAAGATTCGATTCAATTGTAACCGTCGGTACTCCGTAAGAACTCCAGGTTTTAATATCAATCGCGATTATTTCTTTCATTATGTCTTCTTATTATTGTTTTGATTTAATTTCTACTATGTCTGGCTAAATTATAATTAGGGTTTGAAGGTGATTTGTGATAGTTGATTCAGGACATGTTTTAATTGCTATTTTGATTGAACTTGTGCAAGTTGGTTTCTTCCTACGCGTTTTACTATCAATTGAATTTAGGGACGCCTTTATTGAATTGAATTTAGGTTGTTTCAGTTTAAGATCGAAAGCCTAATTGAAACTAGACTCACGCGTAATTGATAAGTTGAATTTAGTAAGTCATGCGAGCCCGCTAAATTTGCTTAAGGTTAATATTGACTCGAGAGAGCGTATTTCTAAACCTATCCACTTGCATAGCTTCAATTGAATGTTATTTACTTCTGAGTTGAGTTCCTGAATCACTGTCATAATGATCCTGATGCCCTAATCCTTCTCTTTATTGATATTTGTTGATTTGCTTATTATCTGCTTTAGTTTATAGCTCATTACAAACTCCTTTTCATACCCCTGAGTTAGACCTGTTTATTCCGACTTTAGCTTAAGACTACACCGTTTCCCTGTGGATACGATCCTGCTTGCCACTATCTGCTTGTTAGTGCTTTTGTAGGTTATTTTGATATTGGCGTGACGATTAGCCCGTGTCACGGAGCCAGCAAGCCTCGGCAACAGCGTTGGCTACACCACGATACTCCGCTTCGGCGCTAGAGCGAGATAAAGTGGGTTGCCGCTTTGAGGACCAAGAAACGATATTGTCGCCGAGGTAGACACAGTAGCCAGATGTAGAGCGTCGCGTGTCAGGACAGCCGCCCCAATCAGCGTCAGAGTAAGCAACCAGGGAGCGGGATGTAGACGGCCGCAAGAATAGGCCATGATCAGTAGTGCTGCAAATGTAACGGAGAATACGTTTTAGAGCCGCAAAGTGAGGCTCCCGGGGATCATGCATGTATAGGCAAATCTGTTGGACCGCGTATGCAATGTCGGGCCTAGTGAATGTGAGATATTGCAGGGCACCGGCAAGGCTACGATAAAGCGTGGGGTCAGCAACGGAGGGGCTGCAGTCAGCACCAAGCTTGGCATGGGTATCGACCGGGGTCTGCGAGGGCTTGCAGTTAGACATGTGGGCTCGAGCCAATATGTCTTCGGCATACTTCTGTTGAGACAAAAAAAGACCAGAGGAGGAGCGAGTAGCAGAAATCCCCAGAAAGTAGTTAAGCGGGCCTAAATCTGTCATGGAGAATTCGGATCGAAGGCTAGCGATGATCGAGTCCCGCAGCGTGTCAGAGGAGGAAACCAGGACAATGTCGTCGACATACAGGAGAATATAAGCCATGTCGCGCGGAGTATGTAAGACGAACAAAGAGTGATCCATCCGACTGTGAACAAAACCGATAGAGCGAGCGAACACAGCAAATCGCTGATACCAAGCCCGAGGTGCCTGTTTAAGACCGTAGAGAGACTTTTTCAGCAGACAGACGTAGTCGGGATGGGTGCGGTCGCGAAAACCAGGTGGCTGATGCATGTAAACTGTCTCGGCGAGATGACCGTGGAGAAATGCATTTTTCACGTCAAGCTGATGAATGGACCAGGCGTTGGAAATGGCAATGCTTAGTACAGTCCGGATGGTAGCGGGCTTGACGACTGGGCTGAAAGTTTCGTCGCAATCAACGCCAACCTGCTGTGACCTGCCATTAACAACAAGGCGATCTTTGTACCGTTCGAGGTCACCGTTAGACTTAAATTTATGTTTAAACAGCCACATACAACAAGTAACATTCGCATCAGACGGCCGAGGAACCAGGACCCACGTCTCATTTTTAATCAAAGCATCGAATTCGTCGGTCATGGCACGCTTCCAATTAGGGTCGCGGAGGGCAGCTAACGGGGTGGAAGGGATAGGTGAAAGGTCAACTGTAGCGCACATGGAAGGTATATTACGGGGTTTATAAATGCCGTGGGAAGCACGCGTGCGCATAGGTGGGGAGAGGGTGGCGGGAGTTGGGGTCGGGGCAGGCTGAGTAGGGGCGGATGGTGGCTGGGATGTGGCAGCAGGGGACGGAGTGGGGTCAGGGAGGGCAGTTTGGGGCTGGTCCGTGGTAATAGGAGGGGGTAGTGAGGTCTGGACCGAAGAGGGTGTAGGGCTGGGGTGAGACCGTGGTCTATGGGAATAGACCTGGAGAGGTGGAGGTGTGGGGTCGGGGGAAGGTTGTTGAGTGGGTGCGGAAGAAGGTGGGCTGTGAGTGGAATGATAGCGGAAGTAGGGTGATGGTTCAGGGTCGAGGAAAGTATAAGCATGTGGAACCCGGGATCGAGAGGGACCCAACTCGGCGTCTTGCTTAAGGGCGAATAGGATTAAAGTTAAAAAAGATTAAGTTTGAAAAATCTTTAAGAACTGTTTGGAGTCGCCACCTAATTATCGCGGAAATTAGGAACCTGCTACCATGTTCTAAGCTAAAAACATGTTCTTAGATTTTGGAGCACGCCGACACCCCTAGATCTAAGGCTGTGAAACCAGATTGGATTCGGGGTGAGGGTACTTTAGAAAAAGAGTTATTCAAATAATGATTTATGAAAACCTTTTAGAAAAGCCTATGTAAAAATAGCCTCTACTGACCTAGAACAATCCTTGATAAGATGATATTTGAGCTAATGTTATCGCTACGTACAAGTGCGATAAGTTTGTAAAAGAATGCAGATGCAGATGCAAAAAGAGATTGATTAAAACCCTCAGTTTAGCATGTTTAACTTGTTAACGAAAACGGTTCAGTTAAAGGTCGAATTCATTGTTTAAGTTGATTTTAATGCAAAATAAGAAGGTGCAAGATGCATGCAAATAAAATAAAGTTCAATTGTCCATTGGTTTATTTTAAAAGGTCGGTTGCTTATGCGACTTTGGCGTGTCATCGGATATGGAGTGTACCCGAAGTAATAAGAACACTTGGAAGGCAAGCGCGCTCGGTGCCAAAGCCGGGGGGGGCGCTAGAGTGTAGTCCCCTTTGTTAGTCCATAAGAAAATAAGAAAAAGCTTTGATCCAAGTGGATCGGTACCTACCTTGTCCTGACGCTTCAGATCTGGGCAGAGCTTCGCTTCTTGAACTAAAAGGAGGATGAATTCAACACGGGATGGTGTGTTGAACTCAAGGATTTGAGTGCTTGAGGCTCTGAGAGAGTGTTTGTGTGTAAGATGATGAATTGTGTGTGTAAAAGATGATTCTGAGGTCGGGATATAGGGCTGTATATATACTAAAAACCTCGGAGAAATTAGGAAAGCCGGGGATAAAAACAGGCCGACAAACCGCATAGCCTTATGCGGTTGCCAAGGCAAACCGCATAGGCTTATGCGGTTGCCCCTACAAACCGCATAAGGTCATGCGGTTTGGGGGTGTGGTTTTAAGTCTGCTTTCCAAGTTTCGGTTGTATAAAATCTTAGAAAGATTACGAGATAATCTCAAACGTGAAGCTCAAGAAAAGTGCTGGGATATTTCTGAGATATTTTATAATGTTTAGGGCTTTGGAGTGCGGGCCAAAGGCCTGGGTTTGGGCTCGGTTTTGGGCCCGAGACCCTGAAAAATGAAAAGGGTGTATTTTGCTTAGTTTTGTGAAATAAGGTAAGACGTGAGGTTGTATTTTGTGTGAGAGGGGGCTAAATAGCGGTTTTAGCTACCGGGCCTAAATTTAGGAATTTAGGAACGCTGAATCAGTCCTTGTTAATGTAAAAGGGCTAATTGTAGTGCAAATGCGAAGCTCTTGCCAAATGAAGCAGGACGAGGACCAAGCTAGACTCCAAATGGACAAAATGAACATGTATTTAAATGCGATGTGAAGCGACCTAAATCATTTTAACATTTCAAAACGACTCAAAATGAATTCGACATTAGTTAGAACCGTTTAAGTCAACGTTAAAGCATGCGTAATAAAAGTCCGTGTTACATCACAGGGTTTTGTGTGGGAGGGTACGGATATGGGTATCCACAGAGCCCCCAGTTTGACTGAGCTCGGACTAGAGCGCTAGTCAAACTCCACGACCATATCCGGACCATCACAGTCTCGATATGATCAGGCGGAACGAAGCATGTGTCCATGGGTGAGACGAGGACTTCGAACCGGGGTAATCGGGGAGGGACGTGCGCATTTTAAGGACTTGGCGGTCCGTGCATATTATAAGAACTGCCGCCGCAGAGTGCCTTCGTTCTTTGTCTTTGATTCTTGTGTGCCGTTGTCTTGTATGCTTGTGCTGAAATGTGTGGGGTGTTAAGGTGCAAGGGTGTGAGCGTATCAGGGTTAGGTGTCTGATCTCGTGAAGAGTGCGTGCGCAGGGTGTATGATCTCGCATAGGAGTGCATTTGTAAGGACGTAAGGGTGCGTGTGCATGTGGAAATGTATAATCTTGTGTAGGGGGGTATGTGTAGGGGTTGTAGTGCTTGTGTAGGGGTGCTTTTGTATCATGGATGTTGTAATGTTCATGTTTGGACGTACGTTGTAGGATGCTTGTGCTCAAACTCGCCGAGGAGCGTTTATAGAGTGCTTGTAGTTGAGGATATGGAGAGTGTCTATGCTTGGGCTCGCCGAGGAGTGTTCGTGTTTCTGCTTCTGTACCGTACATTAAATGCTTAATATACGCGTATGGCGGACTGTAGGTGACGCCTTAACCCAAGCATGGGACGTACTTGGAGTTGCACTTGAGCTAGGATGAGATAGGAGTCGAAAAGTAGGCGTAAAACGAGAAAAACCCGAGAAAAAAACCACATGCCCAAACCGCATAAGCTTATGCGGTTCAGGAAGTAAACCGCATAAGCTTATGCGGTTCTCCCTGTTGGCTGTAGGGGCTATATAAGGCACGAGCTATACCGTGGCTATGCTCATTCACCCATTTTCGGTTTCTCAACTCCAAAAACGTCATTTTTCGATTTCTCAACCGATTTTGCTCGTTTTTCTTGCGTTGCCTTGCTATGGAATCAGGTAATGCTCCATTTTAACTTGCTTTTATGTTATTTGTCGTTGTAATTAGCTAGTTTTGCCTTGAAATGTTGAAAAGACGGGTTTTGCATGAAAACCCGAGTTTTGCTTGAAATTTGCCGTTTGAATGCTTGAAGTTGTTGCCATTGTGTTGCATTATGCTTTGCTAGCATGTGTGTATGAATTGATCGTGATTTAGACCGCATATGCTTGGAAAACGTGTGAGTTAGGGTTCGGGCCCGAAAACGAGCCCGGATTTTCCGACCCGGAATTTCAATTAAACTTCGGTGTAGGATGCCCATAGTGTGTATAGCATGCCTATAGCGTTAATTTTGCGAAAATTTCGAGCTAAGGCCTTTAATTCGCCGTCTTAAGTCGTAGTTATACGGAGTAATTAGGGCGAGTTGGGGGTTTTTGATCGGAGTGACCAAAATGTAATTGCTTGTAATGAGTTGTTGTTGGGGACTGTTATGGCGTATAGAAACCATAAAGTTGCAATTTTGAAGTGTAGAGAACGGTTTTCGGCTTAATTGTGAATTAGGCCTAAAAATGCTCTGTGCATGAAATGTGTATGTGTAAAAGGGATGGATATGTATTATGTGCGTATTATTTGTGTATGAAAGTTGTGTGTAATGTATGCCAAGTTGGATGCTTGCATGTATTATAGTTGTTTGTGTTTGTTTGTGTTGGTTGCAGGTGAAGGTTCTGGTCGTGTTACGAGGTCAAAAGCTCGTAGGAGTACTGGATCGAGGCCTGAGGGTGCCTCTAGTTCGAGTAGCCGGATGAGACGTTCGCGTAGTGAGAGGGATGCTAACCCTCTTAATTTGCGTACGAGGCGTGGTCAGTCGCGAGGCAGAGGACAGGGCCGCGGGAGGCGTGGCCCTGTGCCTGATCCTGTTGAGGAGGATGACCTTGCTGCTCAGCTGGTGGACGAGCTTGAGGCCGAGATGGATGTTGAGGAGGAAGCTGAGGAGGCCGAGGAGGCCGAGGAGCCTGCGCCTAGGGCGAGCAGTTCTAGGCCGCGAAAGTCGCGAATAAACAGGACTTTCGCTAAGAACTGGGATGGCCATAACCTCCTGTTGGCTCCGGAGAGACACGTTTCCTATCGAGCGACGATGGGTTGGCAGAAAGGCCCCATGAGGACTTTCTCGGGTGTCTCGTCTGCGATGTGTGCATTTGAGGAGAAGCTTCCGCCGGGAGCGCAGACTTGGGTGTTGCGTAGTGCTTTTGGCCCATTGGTTGTTCTTTGGAGAGATGCGAGGAGCGAGGCGAACCCGAGGCGATCGCATGCGTTCTAGATAGGTATTGGGACACCACGACGACGTTCCATATGCCTGGCTTTGAGGCTGACATTACCTTATATGAGTATGCGATCATAACGGGGCTGCCGTTTGGGGATCGTGATATGAGTTTTGAGCTGGCGCCGTCCATTGTGGACGAGGTTGTAACCGATGCGGTTGGCAGCGGTTTAGAGGTGATTTGTGATGGTGCACCACCTTATTCGTTCAAGACGAGCTATATCTTGGAGTACTTTGAGGGGAGGACCGAGCATGGCCCCTCGGTGTGGAGCGATGAGCAGAATGCTCGTATGTGGTTGTGGTGGTTTGTTAGTGCTGTGTACTTTAGTGATAAAGGTGAGCGGGCGTCGACGTCGGTCCTTATGTACCTCTTAGATTGGGATGCAATCGGGACGTTTGATTGGGTGACGCCGTCGTTAGGTTTGTGCATTCGCTTTTGTATGGATGCTGTGAGACCGCGGGTCATGGATCACGGGTCGAGGTTGTCCTTAGTCTCGCCTGGATTCTTGATGGAGGTACACGTTGTTTTTGTTTTGTTTTGGTTGTATTATATGCTTGTTTTATTTGTTTTTGTGATGCGTTTTTGTTTCTTGCGTGTACGTACAGTCGTGGATCTTGAGTCACTTTTCCTTTCTGCTTCCCCCGCATGCTACGAGGATCGTGAGGAAGTACCCGGCGGTACACACTTGGGGTACGTGTAACCGTGCTGCGTTTAACTGGTCGTATGATGAGGTTCGGGTGCGTCTGAACCTTATGGAGTTTAACCAGGTTTGTGTTTGAATCACTTTAAATAGAGTGTACTTAAAATGATTTGTATGTGCTTTGTGTGATGTTTGTTGTTGTTCGTTTACAGTTCGAGCCCTTCCCGTGGAACCAGTATACGGGTATTCCTGAGGGTATCGGAGCCAGGTTTGCAGTGCGTGATTCTCAGCGTCTGTATTTGGCGACGCCGTACGGTCCGGTTTGGTACCTTGGGGAGCGCCTGGCGTATCAGGCTGGGTGGCCGGGTCCTGTGGTGCCTAAGGATCCGCCGAGGGTCTTGTTTGAGCGAGGAGTTTCTGCGCAGGATCGGGTGGCGCTGTATGGAGAGGGGGAGTCGGTGAGTCTTCTCTGTCCTCAGGAGGATTATGGTCATTTTGCTGAATCTCGGCTTGCTTGTGGGCCGATCGAGGTATGTTTGTTTCTGGTTTGCTTGTGCGTAGGGTATGAATTTTGCGAAAAATTTCCCTGACGTGTGCATTTGTATTTGTTTTGCAGAAATTTGACCCTGATATGGTAGAGCAGCCGGGTGACTTTCCTACTACTGCTGAGTATGATGACTCGGGTGTTCGTCGTACCTTTGTGTTGCCGACGTACTTGCCGATGACCACAGATGCCGGGATGGACAGCTGGAGTGGCAGGGTGAAAAAGGTGTGTAGTTTGTGTTTTGTATGTGTAAGCCCCCAGTTTGATCGAGGTATGAAGCATAGCGATGATCAAACTAGTGCGATGCGTGTTCTTGTATTACCCCCTCGAGTTTGTCTTAATTTGAGTGAAATTAAGGCAAAGTGGGGTTGGCTATGGCTTGTTTTGAAATTTTCCCCCTAAGTTTGACTTAATTTGAGTGAAATTAAGGCAAAATGGAGAAAAGTATAATGTGTGTTTGTGTTGTTTATGTGTTGTAGGTGGCGAAGGATGTGCATAAGAAGCTGTGGAGGGTGGCCAACAGATGGAGGATGGCCTGGGCTGAGCAGGCGGCTCAATTGTGTCAGAGTCGGGCCGAGAATGCCCAGATTCGGCGTGAGTTTGACGAGTATCGTCGTCGTCATCCCGAATGAATTTTGTGTAATAAAGATTGTATGAACCTTTGTTTACATGTCTTTGTAGCTTGAACGTTGTACTTGATCGTTGTTTTGTAGACCTGTGGCGTTAAAGAGCTTGGTTTTGAAAAACGAAATGATTCCCGAGTGGGATGCGTTGATGTTGATTTTAGTTTGTGAAAATGTATTTAAAAGTTCATTTTATAGTGCGAAATGAGCTTGAATGTGTTTTGAAAATGTTGAGCGTTGACTCGTGATATGAGTCGTGTTTACTAACAACGAGCTACAATGCTGCTGCATGGGAGCAACAAGAGGGGATGTCGTAGTATAGTGTAGGGTGTCGTATCTAGGGAAGATGAAATTAGGAAACCGTGAGATAAACCAGCCCCTGAAACCGCATAGCCTTATGCGGCTTTGGGTATGAACCGCATAGGCTTGTGCGGTTCTCAGGCTAAACCGCATAGGGTTGTGCGGTTTGGCGGCCAGGCTTTTAGCGCTGTATTTCCATATTTCGGACATTGCTTTCCTATATAAGGAGAGGGGGTGCGTGCCATAATCTTCATTCACAAACACTTCTCTTCTTTTCTTTTGCTTTAGATTTTTGCTCTTATAAATATATTAGGCATATTTACAAAAGTTTTTCTTGTATTTTGGGAAGATGGAGGTTCATTTTGATGCTCTCTTGAAGAAGTGGACTTCCTCGTTGAGTGCGGGGATGAAGAAGGCGGTTTATGATGATGGTGCGGGTGTTTTTATTGGCTTTCGCCAGATGAAAGTTGACTTTGACTTTCTGGATTCGTGCTTGGATTATTGGGATCCTAGTTTGCATGTGTTTAGGTTTCCCGGGGGTGAGGTGTGTCCTTTGATGGAGGAGTTCGCGGCCATTGCTGGGTGGTCGAAACGGACTACTCCTGTGGTTGTGAGGAGTGAGCTTTGTTATAACGGGATGCTGCGAAACTTCCTTGGGATGTCAAATGCTCATGCTGCGGGTTTGTTTGAAGGAGGCAAGGTAAATATGCTTCTCTTGTGTCAGCGGTATATGAATAAAGCTGACACTAGTATTTCGGACCGTTCGAGGCGAAGGGCCCTTGCTTTTTGTTTGATTCATCGCTATGCTTTTGCGGGGTCCATGCCGGATGGTGTGTTCGGGAACGCGAGGTATGCTCGTGTTGTCGAAGAGATGGAGCGTGGGCATGATCCTTCTGCTTTGATTCTAGCGGAGACCATACTGGGTTTAGACGGCCGTTGTGCTAACCGTCTGAACTCGTACCGAGGCTGCGCTAGGATTTTCAATGTTTGGCTCATGGAGAGGCTAAGTGTGTATAAGGCTCTTCCCCTCAACGGTGTGTTCAAGTCGGCGGGGACGACGTCACGGAAGCTGGAGTGGATTGACCCTCGGGAGCGTTCACTCAGCTACTACCGGGGGTTTGTGAGGGAAAGCAGTATTCGTTGGTACGTGCCATGGTGGAATATTACGGCGATTACGGCGCCGTCTGTTGCGAATGCGGCTTGTGGGTTGATGTTGTGCGGGTTTGAACGGGGTGTATGGATTCATCCTCTTCGCTTGAAGAGGCAAATCGGGCTTGCTCAGACCATTCCTGAGCAGGATACTCAGGTCGGAGTGGTTGTTGTCCTGAACAACCAAATGAAGGATGCTTGGATCCGGGGATGGTCGGATCGTGTTACTTGGGCTGTTCCGGAGCATATAGAGTCTACTCGTGTTACGGACTTCTATACAAGGTGGTGTTCTTCCAAGGACTCTCGAGGGAGAATCAGCGGAGAAGGGAAAAGAATGGGCCAGGCCCCTCTTTGGCGTATGAGGTGATACGTGACAGGAGGGACTATGGTGATCTTTGTGCGGGTGCTTCTTCGTCGCGGCCGGTGCGGGAAAGGCTAGGGCCAAAGGTGACTGTTAAAGATCGCCTAGGGTCAAGGGTCGAGGAGCCCCCAGTCGAGCAGGACGAGGATCCGATCGAGCCCCTAGGTTTTGAGAGGTCTACTCCTGTTCTTAGCTCGAAGATTGTGGCGGATCGGCCTCTTGAAGATGAAGAGGCTAATCCGAAGCGGCAGAAGAAAGCTTAGGAATTTGCTTGTTTTGCTTAGGAAGTTTTTCTTTATTCAAAAACATGTTTTTAGATTCGAATAAGGTGTTAAGGAGGATTGTTCCTAACTCATTCCTAATTTGTGAAAAATTCTAAATAAAGTAATAAAAAGAATTCATTTGCCTTTGTCTTGTCTCATTGCTTTTGCATTTTGTTTTAAAATGTTCTCGACCTTTTTAAGCTTTGAACATTCGTCTTTTGTTGTGAACCCTCGACCTTTTTAAGCTTTGGGTTTGTATCGTTTGGTTTGCTTTGCTTTAAATCCTCGACCTTTTTAAGCTTTGGATTTGCTTTTTGTTGTTTTTGTGTTGACTGTGCTCTTGACCTTTTTAAGCTTTGAGCGTGTCATTTTGTGAGTGCAACACCCTCGACCTTTTTAAGCTTTGGGCATGCGTGCTAAGAAAATCGGTTGAGCTTTTGACAAGCTGCCTACGTATCTGTGTTGCGAATACAGAATCAAACCGGCGTAGTTCGTGAGATTCGGTTGTGCTCTTTGCAAAGCTGCCTACGTATCCACAGTGCGTGGAATCAAACCGAGCGTAGTTCACCCATGCGAGAGTGAGTTTTTTGTTTTTGATACATTGCAAAGTTGTTGAAGTTTAGGGGTAGTATTTCTTGAGTTGATCAAGATTTGTTGGTAATCGGAAGTCTTGGCCGTCAAGATCAGTTAGCTTTACGGCTCCTCCGGGAAGGATTTCTTTAACCAAATACGGTCCGGCCCAATTGGGTTTGAATTTCCCTCTTGGGTCGACTGGTAATGGTGCTCGGACTGATTTGAGTACTAGGTCACCCACTTTGATGTTTCGTGGCTTGACCCGTTTGTTGTATGCGCGTTGTAAACGGGATTGGTACATTCGGACTGTACTTAGTGAATGCAGGCGTCTCTCGTCTAGGAGGATGAGTTGTTCGTAGCGTTCGCGTGCCCATTCGGCTTCAGGAATGTCTGCTTCCATGAGAATCCGAAGGGATTGCATCTCGATTTCTACAGGTTGGACGGCTTCCATTCCATAGGTTAGGAAATAGGGCGTCATACCCGTGGGCGTGCGTATAGTGGTGCGATATCCTGATGTGTGCGTTTTATATTGATTTATATGCCCCCGTTTTGTCACATTTAGCTCGCGTTTAGTTGAGTATGTATGCATTTTATGAGCTATTTGTTGTGAATGTTGGTACTGCTACTCTTTATTGACGTTTTACAGGTTTTGGCGGTCCTGAGCCAAATACCGAGTCAAGTGAAGCTAGCATGAGTGCCGAGACTACAAGACCAAGCTCAAGCCGATACGGGAGCTCAGGATACGAGTGAGGACGTGGAGGATTCAAGCAAACAAGCGACGAATCAAGCAAACAAGCAAGGAAACGAAGTAACTCACCCACATGCCTGGGTCGGATTTGTGATGAATCCGTGGGATTCTGAAGAATCCCTTGACTACATCATTTGTGGGCTCGTGTGTTTTGGGCCTAATTTTGAGAACTTGTATAAATATGAGACTTAGTATCTCTTTGACACATCTTTTGACTGAGTTTTAGTTTTAGTTTTTACTGCTTTTCACATACACTTAAAATAATTAGGTCTAGATTTAATTACTTTGCAAGATTTGATCTTTTCATTCCGATTCAAGATTAATTTCAGGTTTAATTCATTGTTATTTCTTTCATCATGCCTTATTATTATTACTTTGTTTTAATCTCAACCATGTCTAGCTAATTCTCCTATTAGGGTTTGAGGGGAATTTGTGCCTTTGGTTCAGGAACATGTTTTTAGATTAAATTGGTTGAATATATTGTGCAATTGATTTCTTTCTACGCGTTTTATGCCAATTGAATTAGGATTATTTCGCCTGATCAACGAATTCATCTGAGTTTAATTGAACCTGAGTAAGTTTTGATTTAAGATCGAAAGCCGAGTTAAAACTAGACTTACGCGAGATTGATAAGTTGAATTTAGTACGTAGCGAGAGCCCGCTAAATTTGCTTAAGGCTAAAATTGACTCGAGAGAGCGTTTTCTAAACCTAATCATTTTGCACAGTTTATTGTTCCTTCTTATAACTTGAGTTCCTGAATCATTGTCATGATGAACCCGATTGCCCTAATCTTCCCCTTTATAGACTTCTATTCATTTCCTTTATTGCTTTAGTTTATAGTTCAAATCAACCCATTTTCATACCCCTTTGAGTCAAACCTGTTTTCGCCCAACTTAGCTTATAACTACACCGTTTCCCTGTGGATTTCGACCCTGCTTACCACTAGCTTCTGTTAGTTGTTTGTTTAGGTTTATTTTGATTAGGCGTGACGACTTTAGCCTCATCAATTTTGGCGCCGTTGCCGGGGAGACGGTTAGCTAGCTAGTTTTGCTTAGTTTAGGTTGTTTCTTTTTCTCCCATGACTGTATTTGATTTCCCTCAATTTGATAATGAACCATTTCATGAATATGTTGTTAGATTTAATAATTATGTTAATTATATTGGTTCGTTTGGTCTTTATTGTTCTGACTGGGAGAAAGTTTATATTACTAGCACGGGTATGAACTATGAGTCTCACAACTTCATTCACCACGTGAGTAATGGTAGAATCCCCTATATGCCTGAATATGAGATTTGGGACCTCTTTTGGGATATCACGCGTCAAGCTCTTATTTCCGAAATAAAAGCTGACTTTAACGAGGTTCTTGTTACATACACGAAATTAGTCGAGGAAATGAAAGGTGATTGTGAGTCATATGAATGTTCCCCTGCCCCTTATGATAGTACCTATTCATCTCAAACTTGTATGTTAACTAGCTCACATGCATCCTTGTACGATGATGATTTGTTTGTTGACGATGGTTATGAGCCTGTGCATGATTGTGATCTGTCAAATTCTAGTGAGGTTATTGTGCATGACACTCCTGAACCTGAACCGACTTGTCCGCTTATTGATGCGTCTATTGAGTCTGTTTCCATTGGATCCTTGTCCGAGGATCCTTTGGCGATCTTACTGCAGTGTATTGAGATAGACGCAGTGACTTAAAGTCGTGGAGCTGAAGTGGATGAATTAGAAGCTCTACTATACGCACATGAAAAAACGGCTTTCATTCCCACGGACACAACAAGTCGAGGGAAAAACTCACATGCTCCTGAGGTTCACATCTCCGACGTCACAACGGTGTCTCCTATTGCCTTTGATGAGTTTTTGGGTCCCTTTGTTGCGGGTGAATGTATTGTAACCGTTACCAAAGTGCTCCAGGACAATTTTCATAGACTCATTTATTTGTTGAGTCGATCATTAACCGTGCTTTTATGGAAGTGTATTTCATCATGGTGCTACGTATGTTTTTGTCTAGGACATGCGCAGATTTTTGATCGACTCCTAAGAGCATTAAATGGTTTTTACTTTAACCGCTTGCGTGGTGTGATTTGAGCTTCGAAGACAGTCGTGCGGGACTATAAACCAGCGCTTTCCGGGAGGCAACCCGATGACGTTGTAATTTGGTGTACTTTGCTTTGGTTTGGTTTGTTTTTGACTTTGACATTTTTAGTTTGCTTTTATGAGCGCGTGAGGATGAGGGATTTATTATTGATTTAGCATGCAGGTACTTGAGGACTCTTCGTCCTTAGTATTTATGAGAACAGGCCTCGACATGGCCTTGCTCGGCCCCCTCTGCTGAAGGGCCTCACCTTCTCTCGCGTGCTACTCCGAAGTACTTCTGGTGGGTGATTTGGATGCAAATTCGTGGACTAGTAGTCAGACTCCATGCTTCAGCCGGTTTGGGGAGCTCGACTGATAATGTGAGCTTTCTTTACCCCTTTTCCCTCGTTTCCTCGTTTTTATTTTCCTACCCCTTCTTTTATTTGTCCTTCTCTGCTTGTGGTTGTGCTGTTTTCCACATTGAGGACAATGTGTGATTCTGGTTTGGGGGAGGAAATCACTTTCGCGCTTATTTATTTGCATTTTTCATTTTGTGTGCATTTATCGTCTTAGTAACCTTTTGTGCAGGATTAGCTTTAGTGTCTTTCGAGATACGCTCTTAGTCGCTATGTTGAGTCTCTTGATTGTGTTGATTTGATATGCCTTGCTTACCATTTCCTTTCATCCTTGAGGTGATTTGAGTAGATTGACTTATTATTTGACATAGGACATGTGACGTAGACGGGGCGCGTTTCTTAGGCTACCCATCCACTTAACATTGTACATGCTCGTATTAGTGAAATGAAAACTTGAATCTATGTCATTGTTTGAGCCTATTTGTTCTTAAATGATCGAGCATTGCACGAAGAGGTACTTGTTTTTTGTTACGATTTTATATTAACTCCACATGGCCAAATAGCTTGCTTTTCTACCCTTTAGACTTAGGTCCCGCATTTGTAGCCCGTCCTAGCCTTTGTAGCCTGTTTTGAGCAATTTTATACATATATTAAGCTACATTCCAGAATTATCCTACCCGGGCTGATCAGTTGCATTAGGGGATTTTGAGTTATCACGGAGTATTTGGTTGGGAAGGAAGTGGGTTGAGTCCGTGATTTACTTACGTAATTGCTCAACTGTACCCGTCTTTTTCTCAGTTGTACCCAAAAAAGACCTACTTGCCCTTTTCATTTCCTCCCCACAAATTTAGAAATCAAAATTTTCTCTCTTCTCTCTCCTCTATTAAACCACCAAAACTTTATGCCTCTCCCACCACCACCACCACCACCGCCCCTCCCTCAGCCCACCTCTCCCACCACCACCGATCCTCCGTCAACCCACCTCGCCGACCACCACCGCCCCTCCCACAGCCCACCACCACCGCCCCTCCCACAGCCCACCACCACCGCTTAGATATTCGGATCAATGAGAAGCACCTCGAAATTTTCTAGAAATTTAACGAAGAGTTCATATTTTCATTGAATCTTTGGCTTGAAGGTGTATCTGATTTAGCTATTAAGTCTTGCATCCCAATATGCTAAAGCAAGTGGATAACTTGCAAGTCATGTCAACTACTGTAGACATACTTCATCGTTTACGTTTTCTACGACCTAACTAAACCTTAAATAGTACGGAGTACATCAAGTCAATCTCAGAAGTGATTCATTAATTAGGCTTTCTACTACCCGTACGACTGAAACTTACATTTTACTTTTTTTTTTTTTTTTATTTTCTCTGCTTTTCCGTCTATTTTGATATCTTTCTTAAATTACATGAAATATATTGTCACAAGGATCCATATGTTAAGAATTAAATTAATTGTATAAGTAATTGAATTAATTGAAGAAGAAATTGGTTGATTTAAATTGTTTTAGGGTTTTTTTGGGTGGAAAGAGAAGAGAGAAAAAATTGGGAAAGTAGGGGTAGGGGATGGAAAATTAATGACAAAAAAGGGTACAACTGAGAAAAAGCCGGGTACAGTTGAGTAACACCCTTTACTTATCTTGTGAGTTGGAGTTGTGGGTTGATGTTTTGCGAGTATTCCCGTTCATATTGCGCTTTCCTACATGTTTTATAGTCTCACCCGATCTCGTTTCATTTTATTCAAAAGAAAGAAAGGGAAAAAAAGAAAAAAAAAAAAAAAAAAAAAAAAGAAAAAGCAAAAATCCAAAAAAAAAAAAGAGAAAAAAGAAAAGAAAACAAAAAGAAAGAGTTGGTTCGTAATTATGTTATTTCATTTCAATAAAAAGATCGGAAGTGTTAGTAGGAAGCGATGTTTATCATTCTTATACGGGAATTGTGGTTTACTTTGAATGGTGATTCGAGGAGGAGTTGTGTTTGTTGTGGGTGTTGATTTAGATGCAGCTGTTAAGCCGTTGAACTCCACATATCCAAATACATTTTCCACCTTTTTACCCCTTTGACCCGAGCCTAACATTACAACCCTTGGAAACCTCGCTCGACGTGATTTTGAGACATTTTGGGTGACGACGTGCTTAGTTCGAGTAGTTTTCCTAGTGTCGATGTTTGTGAGATTATTTATAGTCTCAGCGTTAATGTGGATGCATACGGTCGAAAGTCTTTGCATGGAGTTTGCGTTATTATGTTCCGCCGTCTCTTATTTGTTCAGTTTGCTCCCTAACTCTTCAATTTATTGAAGAGGAAGCAGGTATTGATCTGATTCGCTTTTGTATGAGGCGACGATACTTGAGACTTTGAGTTGCATTTTCCTGTACTAGTTTGTCCTCGTGATTATGTGCTATGTTTGGGTACTTTGCTTGAGGACAAGCAAAGGTTTGGTTTGGGGGAGTTTGATGTGTGCGTTTTATATTGATTTATATGCCCCCGTTTTGTCACATTTAGCTCGCGTTTAGTTGAGTATGTATGCATTTTATGAGCTATTTGTTGTGAATGTTGGTACTGCTACTCTTTATTGACGTTTTACAGGTTTTGGCGGTCCTGAGCCAAATACCGAGTCAAGTGAAGCTAGCATGAGTGCCGAGACTACAAGACCAAGCTCAAGCCGATACGGGAGCTCAGGATACGAGTGAGGACGTGGAGGATTCAAGCAAACAAGCGACGAATCAAGCAAACAAGCAAGGAAACGAAGTAACTCACCCACATGCCTGGGTCGGATTTGTGATGAATCCGGCCGGATTTCTGAAGAATCCTGCCCAGCTCTGTCAACTGTGGGCTCGTGTGTTTTGGGCCTAATTTTGAGAACTTGTATAAATATGAGACTTAGTATCTCTTTGACACATCTTTTGACTGAGTTTTAGTTTTAGTTTTTACTGCTTTTCACATACACTTAAAATAATTAGGTCTAGATTTAATTACTTTGCAAGATTTGATCTTTTCATTCCGATTCAAGATTAATTTCAGGTTTAATTCATTGTTATTTCTGTCATCATGCCTTATTATTATTATTACTTTGTTTTAATCTCAACCATGTCTAGCTAATTCTCCTATTAGGGTTTGAGGGGAATTTGTGCCTTTGGTTCAGGAACATGTTTTTAGATTAAATTGGTTGAATATATTGTGCAATTGATTTCTTTCTACGCGTTTTATGCCAATTGAATTAGGATTATTTCGCCTGATCAACGAATTCATCTGAGTTTAATTGAACCTGAGTAAGTTTTGATTTAAGATCGAAAGCCGAGTTAAAACTAGACTTACGCGAGATTGATAAGTTGAATTTAGTACGTAGCGAGAGCCCGCTAAATTTGCTTAAGGCTAAAATTGACTCGAGAGAGCGTTTTCTAAACCTAATCATTTTGCACAGTTTATTGTTCCTTCTTATAACTTGAGTTCCTGAATCATTGTCATGATGAACCCGATTGCCCTAATCTTCCCCTTTATAGACTTCTATTCATTTCCTTTATTGCTTTAGTTTATAGTTCAAATCAACCCATTTTCATACCCCTTTGAGTCAAACCTGTTTTCGCCCAACTTAGCTTATAACTACACCGTTTCCCTGTGGATTTCGACCCTGCTTACCACTAGCTTCTGTTAGTTGTTTGTTTAGGTTTATTTTGATTAGGCGTGACGACTTTAGCCTCATCATATCCCCATAATGCAAATGGGATTTTGTTGGGCCAGTCGTGGCAGGTGTCGATCATCTTTTTGAGGATTGATATGACGGTTTTGTTTGCTGCCTCGACCGCGCCGTTAGTTTGTGGTCGATAGGGTGATGATTTGTGTCGTTGTATTTTGTATTCGAGGAGTAGTGGTTCGACTTCTCCTTGAAAGTGCGTGCCTTGATCGCTAATAAACTCGTGGGGTATGCCATAGCGACAAATGATGTTGTTTTGTATGAATTTTGCAACTTCTTTTGTTCCGAGTGTACGATATGATGCGGCTTCGACCCATTTGGTGAAATAGTCAATGGCCACGAGGATGAAGCAGTGTCCTCCTGCTCCGACGGGTTGTACTTTACCAATGACGTCAATTCCCCAGGTCGAGAAAGGCCATGGCGAAGTTAGGCTGTAGAGCGGTGAGGGGGGTACGTGTTGTACATTTGCAAATATTTGGCAATTGTGGCAGTGTTTGACGTATTTTGCGCAATCGGCTTCCATGGTTGTCCAGTACCATTCTAGGCTTAGAATTTGTTTGCACATGGCTCGTGCGTTCATGTGTGGTCCGCACTCGCCGTCGTGTACTTGGGACATGATTTCGTGTCCCTTTTTGTGGTCGACGCACAAGAGGAGTGTTCCTTGAGGCGTCTTTTTGAGTAGTTTGCCCATCTCCATCACGAATTGTGACGATAATAAGCGTAGGGCTCGTTTGCCCCGTTTGTCGGTGTTTGGTGGGTATTCACCGTTTGCCTTGTAATTGATGATTGCTTGGTACCAAGGGTCAGTTTGTTCTTCCTCGGTTTCGATGTCACAGATGTATGCGGGTTCGTTTCGTCGTTCCACGACAATGGGTAATGTTTCCATTCCCGGGGGTATGTTGATTAGTGATGCGAGTTTGGATAATGCGTCAGCGAATTGGTTTTCTTCGCGCGGGAGGTGTATGAATTCTACGCGATAGAATTCGTTGATGAGCTCTTGTATTTTGCTTTGGTATAGTGCTAGGTTTTCGTTAAGTATCTTCCAAGCTCCGGATACTTGGTTGATTATGAGGGAGGAGTCCCCATAGACCTTTATGTTGCGGGCGTAGAGTACAAGCGCTGCTTGGAGACCGTGCAAGCACGCTTCGTATTCTGCTGCATTGTTTGTTACGTCGAAGTCCAGTTTAATGGATAAGGGTGTGTGTTCGCCATTTGGGGATATGAGAAGTATTCCTACTCCACATCCTCGATAGTTGGATGAACCATCGAAGTATAATTCCCATTGTTCTTGATTGATGTTGTAGATCCCATCGTCTGGAAGGGATGTGGTGTCTATTATTTGTTCTTCTTCGATTGCATTTTCGGCTAGGAAATCAGAGACTGCTCGTCCCTTGATTGCTTTGAGGGGTACGTACTTAAGGTCGAATTCGGCTAGGAGCAATGTCCATCTGGCCATTCGTCCGTTAAGCACAGGTTTCTCGAAGAGGTACTTTACGGGGTCCATTGTGGAATAGACCTTCGTTTGGTGTGCTAGCATATAGTGGCGGAGTTTCTTGGATGACCACACTAAAGCTAGGCAACTCTTCTCGACGGGTGAATATCGAGTTTCGTAATCGAGAAACTTCTTGCTTATGTAGTAGATTGCGTGTTCTTCGCCGTTTACTTCTTGAGCGAGCATGGCGCCCATGGCGGTAGGTGTTGTTGTAAGGTATAAGGATAGTGGTAAATCCTCTTGGGGTGGTCGTAAAACTGGTGGGTTGGTTAGCAATTCTTTGACCTTGTCAAATGCTTTTTGACATTCTTCGTCCCATTCAACGTGGTCGGTTTTCTTGAATTTCTTGAAGACTGGTTCACATATCATGGTGAGTTTGCTGATGAAGCGTGAAATGTATTGGATTTGGCCCAAGAAACTTCAAATTTCGTCGAAGTTCTTTGGGGGTTGCATTTCTAGAATTGCTTTCACTTTCGAGGGGTCGACCTCGATGCCTCTTTGGCTCACTACATGTCCTAGCAGTTTGCCGGATTTGACTCCAAAAGTACATTTTTGGGGATTTAGGCGCATTTTGTATTGTCGTAGGCGAGTGAAGAACTTGCGGAGATTAGCGATATGGCCACTCCTCTCCTTTGACTTCACGATCATATCGTCGACGTAGACTTCGACTTCCTTGTGCATCATGTCATGTAAAAGGGTTGTAGCGGTGCGTTGGTATGTTGCACCGGCGTTGATTAGGCCGAAAGGCATGACCGTTGTTTTGGTAAAATTTCTACAAGGGTGAAAAAGAGCTAAGTTGGGCCAACTAGTACTGTTTGCGAAACAGAACAGAACATAATATTCTCCGAACAGAACTGACGACTACAAGATTGATGAAACAGAGCAGAACATAGCCTTCTCCGAGCAGAATCGAGGGGACAACGAGATTGATGACGCAGAAACCCCGAGAAGAAGATGGGGAAAACTGCGGGCTACCAAGCCAGGACTTCTTTTATTAATCTCATGATGATTGCAAGGCTTTTGATTACAATAGGATGACTTTCGTAGGAGAGACTAGCGAATAATGCTAATATCTCGATTATGTGTACTTCTATGTGAAAGTATAAGGAAAACCTAAGGAAAAACCTCTCCAAAAAGCTCTCCCAAAATGACTAAGTGAGCCTCTATATATAGGTAGAATGCTCACAATACAACTCCTAAAATCTAGGGCCACTATCTCATGAACTTAGGTAGTTGGATAACTACCCACTATGCATGACTTGTAACTTCCCATTATGACTTCTATTCTGGTCCGCAGAACTGCATGTCAATAACTACCCATGATCTTAGGTGGTTAAATAACTTCCATTGACTCCACTTCTGCTCAGCTATGATATCTTCCATTATCTCATGATCTTTGTAACCGCAATAGTTGACCTCTGCTGACCACAACTGCCATGCCTCTTCTGACCTGTTCTGGGCTATAACTGCCATACCTCTTCTGACCTGTTCTGGGCTATAACTGCCATACTTCTTCTGACCTATTCTAGGCTATAACTGCCATTGTTCTTCTGTCCTGTTCTGTACCATATTCGCAACGTCTATCCAGAACTGTCAATTCTGGGTAGTGTAAAATCTGGTCATAACAAATGCCCCTTGTTTTCTCAAGAGTAGCGTTCAGCAATCTTGAGGAAACAATCCTGTACAAATAACTCAGAGCAGAGTAGGATAGACACAACGGCTAGCTTTACAGGTCTGGTCAGAACACCACTATAGTTCCAGAATTAAAACCAACGTTCAGAAAATTGAAATTCAAACAGAAGATAAGTGATTCAAAACCTGATTGACTGCTTCACGGTAGCGATGACTAGTAAATCGTAAGTTGAACTTGAACATACCGCGAATAGATTATCGAGGGCTTACCTAGGGCTTATACCTTGCTTTGTAACACTAGAGTTTGAACCTTGATATGGCTCGTTGGGCAAGAGATCTTTCCTTAGTATATATGAGCTTTGGACTTTCCTAACCTTAAAAAAGGAAGGCTAGCCACATACATGTTGTCAAAACTGGGGATAGTTGAGACCCATTAGATTGTGCAAAACTTGCGGTGACTTGATCTGTAGAATACTTCGTTTGACTTTTGATAATGCATCGTATGAACTATTGTTTAACCTTCTCGAGGATGGTTAAATACTTTGTGCCTTGCCTTTCGAAGGGCTTTACGCGTGTATGCCTTATCTTTCAAAGGGCTTCTTCGTATGTGTGCCTTATGTCTTTCCAAAGGGCTTAACTTCTGTTGCTACTGTGGATCTTTTTGCTTAGTCTGCAGAGCAAGACATTTTTCTAGTCTGCTCTGACAGCTTCGGTTGCTAAGTAATTAGCCTTGGTGATCCAAGGACTTAATCACTATTGTCGCTATTGCTTCTATTGCTTCTATTGTTCTGTGAATGCACTAACCTCGCAGGTGTACACCCCAGACTTATGTACGCATGATTATGGCTAACCTTGAGGGATATTATAGGACTCTCTTAACGGCGGCTAAGCCCTGGTCCGTCAATCCGAGGACGCATCCTCTACAGCAGGACTGGCTGCACTGTGGTCTGGAGGAAGATCTCCACTGCAGGACTGGCTGCACTGTGGTCTGGAGGAAGATCTCCACTGCAGGACTGGCTGCTCAAGGCTGAGGACTAAGCTCAAATCTGGAAGACAAGTTCCATTCTTACAGTACTGGAGGGGTAACTCCAAAAATGGAGAGGACAAAGCTCGAGGTGGAGGTTAAACTCCGTACCGTAATCGGAGGATAAACTCCTGAGTAGAATTGAAGGATAAACTCTTGATTAGATGTGGAAAATAGACTCGACTAGGGTGGAGGATAGACTCCTTTATTTGTAATATGTGGCATACTAGATTTTTAGTGGATTATTTGTGATAATAAAAATATTTACTCTTGTAATTAAACTGCAATCCGCAAAACAAGAATTAAAAATTAGACTATACCATTGGACATTGGATCTACTTTTACAAGACTGGAGGTCTAGGCTCCAAGACTGACGATATGCTCGAGACCAAGGACTAGGCTCAATACTGGAGGGCAAGCTCCAATGACGCTTAGCACGAGCTCAAAACTATAAACGTGCTCAAGATTGAGAACTATACTCAAGACTGGAAAAACGGCTTCAAGAGTGCTGAAGATCCGCCCAGGACTGAAGGGTAAAACTCCAATATTAAGATTGCATAGAATAAGCTCCAAAAATAGTAGAATAAGATATATGGTTGAACTTGATGCAATTAGGATCGAAATAAGATGCTTCCGTATTCATATAATTCAAGGGCAGCAAGATAAGGTTGCAAGAGCGCTAGGATGAACTCCAAGGTTGGCCACACAGTGCGAGACTGTAATAAATAGAAAATATTCTTCAAGGTCTGTAGCGCAAGACCGCAAAAATAAGATAATATACTCCGAGATAATATATGCTCCAAGATAATATATGCTCCAAGATTGGCGACGTGACCGTAAACACAAGATAATATGCTCCAAGATTCTTGGTATAATATTATGAAGAAACATTTGATATATAATAAACAAGATTGAGAATACTTTGAGATTTTGGAAAAATGCTGTAAAATGTAAAAACTTGGTTAGTACAACCATTGATGTATTCAATGGTTTTTCTCATAATAAAATAATATAAAGTAAAGCGATTATGAAAAATAAATTAATTGAAAATAAATAAATAGAGTTTGAGTTTGGTTGATTTCCAAGCTTTGGAATCAACTCTCCCTCAAGAGTTACCAATTCATGTGCCCCTTGACCGATGATGGAGTCAACGAGGTAAGGACCTCTCCACACTTGAGCAAACTTGTATGAACTACATCTCTTGCATTTTTGAATGTGCTTCTCTAGAATAATTCTCCTTTACCAAGGGCTCTCGCTTCGATATTCTTGTTGAATCTCTTTCACTATAACACCTTGATACGAGGTCGACGTAATTCTTACTGCATTTCACACTCGTTCAAAGTTTTCAAGGTTAGTGAACAAAAAATATTATTAGAATCTAGAGTACATAGGACATACCTGGGTGTGTGAATAACCAATTCTGGAAGGATAACTTCTCCACAAACATAAACAAGTTAGATAGAAAGAAATATGTCTTATAAAAAGCTATAAAGCTATAAAGGTTGATGCAACTAACTTAACGTCCAACTTGTTATTAATAACAACAAGAGATGAATTGCGTACCTTTAGATTTTGCTTTCCTTAATAATGAAATTACCTCTTTCACTGTTTCAAATATGTACAGCTTCTATTCTGGAGAAAACGACATCTTCTCGCTCTAGGCTTAACGAAAAACGCTCGTTTCTAGGCTTAACGACAATGTCTGTTCTGGGGCGAACGACAATGTCTGTTCTGGGGCGAACGACAATGTCTGTTCTGGAGCGGACGACAACGTCCCTTCTGGAACGAACGACAATGTCTCTTCTGGAGTGAACAACAACGTCTGTTCTGGAGCGAATGACAACTTTCTAGTGTCATTTGTGCCCCACTCTGTAGTTAGAAAACAAGGACAACAATCTTCTACATAAAGCTTTATCTTGATATTCTTTCGTCATCTCTAACACCGTGAATTTTCACCTGCCACATACTTCTCAAAAAACATGTGAGCTCGCGTAAAATTTATAACCTTTACCCTTTCTTAAAACAACTCGTCAACCTTGAGCAATAAGAATATGAGACCGTTCAGGAAATTCGATCATGTTGGTATAAGGTTGAAAACACTCTTGCAAAAATAAACTCAAAAAGCAACAGCTACAAAGACAACATAAAAAATTATGCAAGACACGTACCATATCAGGATTAAAATTCAGGATCAGAACTGAACGAAAATTCAAACCTGTTCTGACAATCACTTCTGTGAATGTCTTGCCGACCACGTACCAATGAATCTATCGCCCTCATACTACTTGTTGGGTTGACTTGCTTTGACCAGCGCTGACTTGCGAATCTTGACTTTGTCAGTACTAGTGACTTGCTAAAACTTCAGAGCTGACAGTCTTGAAAGAAGAGAATTCAAGACACAAAAGATGCCCCTAGTTTTCTCAAGGAAAACGTTTAGCAAACTCAAGGAAACAATTCTGAAAAGATAATTCAGAACACAACGAGCAGAAGAGAAACAACCAGAAAATATAACGGGTAGGAAATAAAAAGGGTTAAGATTCAAGAGATAAGCATCAAGACTTATATATAGACGTCAGACCAGAATTGATAAAAATTCAAACCTGACTTGGTTGATCATTGTAACAATGGTTTACCTCTGCGAAATTTGAAATTCTTCCAACGGTAGAGTCCTGAAGACTATAGGACTAATTCTTGCTCAAAGCCGTTAGCATGCAAATTTGAAAAAAAAACACCTCATGCAAAATCAATCATCTTCAAGCGTTAGAAAAACTCAGATTTGTAAAAAATAATTAATCACTAACAAAATTTAAAAAGATAACCGAAAGAAAGCAACAACACGTGAGAAAACTGATCACAAGATCAAGACAAGGCTGAAAATCGGATCTGTAACAAGTTTCACAACTTACAACCTTGGCTATTTTGTCCCCTTGTGGCGATTTCAGGACTGCGGCAATCCTGGTCCTTTGACATTAGCAACTCTATCAGTATAGATGGTCCAAGCTTTTAATATTCTTTCTTGACCAGAACTTCAAGGTCGAAGTTTTCTTCCAGAGCAGGACTGAAACTCGCCACAAAATCTGCCAAGGATTCTGACTTGATGGTAGTCTTGGGCCTGAAACTTATGTTATACATAATAATCTGCACAAAACCATTTAACCATTCTCCCGGACAGTTCAGACTTTCTCAAGACTGACTTGACTGAAAAGTTAGTCCAGACAATAATATGATAATTCTAAAAATAAGATTAAACTTTGTAGTATACATTAATTAAGAAGAAATGTATATTTCTCGAAGAGTGTGCCTTATTCCGACATCCAAGAGGTTCTTACTTGCACAATATATGGGTATCGTAGATTATCCTTTTCATCGATCAAAACTGGATAATTAGTATGAACTGCACAACACTGGATGGTATGATCTGCACAGGACTGAATAATAGTTCTGATCTGCACAGAACTGACTTCAGATCCACTCTTGCCAATAATGTGCCCTTGGAACTGTCTTGGTGAAACGCCAAATGAGTGCTTGACAAGATTGAACTTCATGTTATATCTCTCCAAGAATACAAAAGGATGCTTGCAAGTGTAGAACGTGATCTTTGACACTCTTGGACTTCATCACCAAATCATACGCGTACACCTTCGTTGTGTCCCCAATAAAAATACTCCAACATTGTGCTAATTACCACCTTGGTAGGTTGCCCACTTCGATTTGATTGGACTCTTTTACCATTTCATGTCTAGAAGCTTTTGAACCTCGTCGTTAATTATTTCCTTTCTAGAGGAAATCTCTTGCGTCTCCACTGTATAGACTTGAACTTCCGGCCAACGTCAGACTTGTGAGCGATCAGACCAGGACATGACTTATACCAGTCCTGTCAAAGCGAGTCTACGCAGAATAGGATACTTTGGATTGTAAAAAGATTAATCATACCTGATTCTGGTCGGTACATCACCTACCAGTAGTTTCTCACCAGAACAGGAGTGGTCGAGGATGTCTCTGTTCTGTCTTGTCTGACATTTAAGGAGACTTGTTTCTTTGATTTCTACATGTTGGATTTCTGTACTGAATGACAGCTCCAAGGCTGCTCTATAGTACTCTGGTGTATTCTGGCACTTTCCGTTGATCACCATTATTCCCTACTTGATTGACATTTTGACGCATTAGTGGTACGTCGAAGGCACAAGTATGATATTATGAATTAAAACATATCAAGCAAGATATACAACGTCATCAAATTAAATCAATAAAATAATTAAGAGAAGAAACTCCCTTTGTAGGTAGAGAAATTTTGCCCAAAGTATGTTGGCCTAAGTCTCTCTGTAGAATCCACAAGCATGTTAAAATTTGTAGTGAGTTCATCATGGTTGATTCTCATTTATTCCAAGACACCAAGCATAACCATTCAGAACTGCCTTGACGATCTCCGTGACCAAGAGTCACTAGTTTCCAGTTCTGTTTAGTTCTGTTGGGGACGACATCATTTCTTCTTAAGTTATCATTTCAGGTACTGTAACACAAGCCAGACCACAAATATTAGAACTGTCATTAGCATAATAAACTTTATGAGTGTAAGGAGAAAAAGGTGGAGATTGATTTGGCTCTTGTGATTGTGGTTTTTCAGTCTTGTTCGTATTCCTCCGTGCAGGACTGGTTGTGTCCTTCAAGCGTCCAGAACTGAAACATCTATAACAAGATTCTCAAGCTTGAAAATCAATCCTGAAAAATCTATAACAAGAATGTTAATATCAAAATTATCAATCCAGAATTGAAAACAAAACTATTAATATCGAGACTATCAGTCCAGAACAAGACTGTTAATATCAAGATTATCAGTCCAGAACTGAATACAAGACTGCTAATTTTGAGATTATCACTAGAACAAAAAACAAGAGAGTATTCAAAATCTCTTATCTTGGGGCTGGATGAGTGGACATGTGTTCACTCTTGTCTTCGGTGTGAACCAGTTCTGTTCTGCTGACGACGACTTCCAGCTTTCTTGTTAGGCCTATTCTGACACAAACTCCGCTGTTCTGTTTGTTGAAGGCATCTTCTTCAAATATGACGACCCTTGCTTGTAAGTACGAATTGTCCCAGAACTGTCACAGTTCAGAATTGAGATCTTTTCTTTCTTCAACTCTGCACTACTCCAGCAAACGACGGAAGCTATTCTGGCTGGTAGTTCTGACATTGAACCTCCACCCATTCCAAGTGGAGTTATCACACCTACTCCAGGGTTCCAGGAGTTGAAAGCTGAGGAGCAGAACAAACTGAAGGTCCTACCCAGGACATCACTGTCAAACATGCCATCTACAGGCGTGGAGAAAATTGTCCAGAACATGGCGGAATAGATCAGTCCAGAATTGCTCAGGACTGACATTACAGAACTGGAGCCTTTGCACGTGCAAGTCTCCCTCAAATCTTTGGGAATAAGAACTGTGAGCGTCCTCTGTTTGTATTGCGCAACGTGGTCTTGAGGATGTTCTGTACTATAGCACAACTTGAATTGATGGAACGTTGAATTTCTTTGGAACATCCTTCAAAACTGCGATATTGTCGAAGAGGAGAGGATCCTTCTTTTTCTTAGGAGAAGCTTCTGGTTCCTAGGAGACTAAGGAGAGTCCTCTTTGAGTTGATCTTCAAAGCCTTTGTCCCCATCATGATAGGAAAAAACTTTTCTTTTTATGATGAAAGACAAGGACAATTCTGGCCTGATTCTTGTGTTGTAACCACTAGTATCGCTGGAGTTCTGTTCCGATTCAAGACTGACTCAATTCTCTTTGAGTCTTGTAACTTTTTTTGTAGAATTGAAGCAATCCTTGAGCAAGATTTCTCCAAATATTGTGCTAGTTGTTCAAGGGTCTTGTCTACCATGTGGTCGTGACAAGAGTGTGTTTTTTGTGGATTTTTGAGAAGAGAGTTTCACAAACTAATAAACTAGATGCCCCACGGTGGGCGCCAAATTGTTTTGGTAAAATTTCTACAAGGGTGAAAAAGAGCTAAGTTGGGCCAACTAGTACTGTTTGCGAAACAGAACAGAACATAATATTCTCCGAACAGAACTGACGACTACAAGATTGATGAAACAGAGCAGAACATAGCCTTCTCCGAGCAGAATCGAGGGGACAACGAGATTGATGACGCAGAAACCCCGAGAAGAAGATGGGGAAAACTGCGGGCTACCAAGCCAGGACTTCTTTTATTAATCTCATGATGATTGCAAGGCTTTTGATTACAATAGGATGACTTTCGTAGGAGAGACTAGCGAATAATGCTAATATCTCGATTATGTGTACTTCTATGTGAAAGTATAAGGAAAACCTAAGGAAAAACCTCTCCAAAAAGCTCTCCCAAAATGACTAAGTGAGCCTCTATATATAGGTAGAATGCTCACAATACAACTCCTAAAATCTAGGGCCACTATCTCATGAACTTAGGTAGTTGGATAACTACCCACTATGCATGACTTGTAACTTCCCATTATGACTTCTATTCTGGTCCGCAGAACTGCATGTCAATAACTACCCATGATCTTAGGTGGTTAAATAACTTCCATTGACTCCACTTCTGCTCAGCTATGATATCTTCCATTA
Organism: Dianthus caryophyllus; assembly: GCA_023091065.1. Classification (NCBI taxonomy): domain Eukaryota; kingdom Viridiplantae; phylum Streptophyta; class Magnoliopsida; order Caryophyllales; family Caryophyllaceae; genus Dianthus; species Dianthus caryophyllus. Next base: position 35,905,665 of record CM041519.1, read on the forward strand.
TCTCATGATCTTTGTAACCGCAATAGTTGACCTCTGCTGACCACAACTGCCATGCCTCTTCTGACCTGTTCTGGGCTATAACTGCCATACCTCTTCTGACCTGTTCTGGGCTATAACTGCCATACTTCTTCTGACCTATTCTGGGCTATAACTGCCATTGTTCTTCTGTCCTGTTCTGTACCATATTCGCAACGTCTATCCAGAACTGTCAATTCTGGGTAGTGTAAAATCTGGTCATAACAACCGTGTAGCAGTATGTGCCCCACGGTGTAATGAAGGCCGTTTTTGCCATGTCTTCGCAAGCCATTTTGATTTGGTTATAGCCTGCGTAGCCGTCCATGAATGATAGGAGGGCGTGGTCGGCGGTGTTGTCGACTAGGACGTCCACATGGGGTAATGGAAAATCATCATTGGGACTCGCTTTGTTCAAGTCGCGAAAGTCAACGCATACTCGAATTTTGCCATTCTTTTTCAGGACTGGGACCATGTTTGAGACCCATTCCGGATATTCGATGACTTGGATGAAACCGGCTTGTAGTTGTTTTTCGATTTCTTCCTTCACCATAAGGGACCATTCGGGACGTAGTCTCCTTAGTTTTTGTTTGATTGGTTCGTAACCGGGTTTGATAGGGATGCGGTGTTCGGCGATGCTTCGTTCGATTCCGGGCATATCCTTGTATGACCAAGCGAATACGTCCTTGAATTCGCTTAGGAGTTGTGTAAATTGGGCGCGCTCGTCTTCGTTGAGTGAGGCACCTAGTTGTAATCCCCTTGGTTCTTCGGGGGTTCCCACGTTTATGGTTATGGTGTCCTCGATGATAGGGTCTTGTGTTTTAGGAGAGATAATGTTTGCAATGTATTTGTTTAGAGATTGTTCATTTTTGTCGCATGAGTTAGTGTCTTTTGCATTTTGCGATTTGTTTGTTGTTTGTTGATTTTTAATTGTTTGTTGTTCGTTGTTTGTTTTAGCTTGAGACAAGACGTAAGCAAATTTATTCATTTCATTAATTTGAGAAGAATTATTCGACGACTTAGAAAATTGCTTGGAGCTAGCCTCCGTAAAGAGAAAGTCTAAATTAAAACTAGAATCTAAGATAGATGGGTCGACAGGTGACCCGACACTAAGATTATTAGAATCTAAAAGAATTTCTTCTTCTTCTTCATCGTCTTCGCTGCTGCTCGAGCTGCTTGAGTTGCTTGAGCTGCTTGAATTGCTCGAGGTGCTTGCTTCTTTGTTTTTGAGGTTGGTGACATGGTCGTAAAGGGGCCCTTCGCCGGTGATAAGTTGAAAATGGTGGCCTTGTGCGTCGGTCCATTTTAACGTCTTATACCATCCGTTAAGGGTTTTGTCGGTGGCGTCGGCTATGAGTAAATTAGGGTCGAAGCGACGATCTCGCATGATTGCGGAGACAATCTCTTCATTTTCGGTGCTCGGTGAGGCCTTAGTTGTATCAGGCTCGACCTCACTAGAGTGGCAATCTTCAGACGTACGGATGATGTCTCGAAGGGAGGTATTCCCGTCGACCGTCCCTCCGAGGGTGAAATATGCATTTAGGTCAAGAATGTAAGGTCGTAGAGTGACCTTGTGGGTTGATTTTCGTCTTTGGACTTCTTTGACCATTTGCTTTTGGTCATTGTCTTTGGGTTCGTAACCTAGGCCCATGGTGAGCCAAAGGCTATTGTTGTTTGTTGTTTTGAAGGGTTTGTAAGTTTTGATTGGTGTATAAGTAATGGCGCCGACTTCAAAGTCGAAGCCGCATAAGTCTTCTGTGGGTTCGGCCACAATTTCTGCGGAATTGGGCTCCTTCGGTGTATCGAAAAGGGCTCGAAAGTTTGATGCACTCAAGGTTATGATTTCCTCGTTAAGAGGGATCTTAACTTTTTGGTGTAAGGTAGAAGTTACGGCTTTGGTGGAGTGAATCAACGGGCGTCCTAAGAGTATGTTGTACGAAGGGGTCATGTCGATGACTTGGAACTCAACCTTTCTCTCTATGGGACCACTGCGTATGTGAATGGAAATAGTTCCTTTCACGTGACGTCGGGTTCCATCAAAAGCTTTGACTCCATCCATGCTTGGGGTGAAGTCTTTATCAGACAGACCGAGGCGGTGTGCGGTGGCCAATAGTAGAACATTGACTGCGGATCCATTGTCGACAAGGGACACAGGTAGGGTTTTCTTCATGCACTCTACGCTGATGTAGAGAGCAAGGTTGTGATTGGGTCCGAAGGCGGGTAGATCCTCGTTTGAGAAGGTAATAGCCCCCGGTAGCCAATCTCTCGTAACGTGGCTGATCATTTGATTTGGAGAGATTTCAGAATCTGCGCATGCTATTTGTAAGGCACGGATGAATGCGTTTCTGTGTTCCGCTGAGTCTCGTAAAAGAGCCCAAACTGAAACGTCAGCCTTCGTGCGAGTGAGTTGCTTTTGAAGCACCTCGCTCGTGTTTGGCGGTGGAATTACGGATGCAGAAGGTGTGCTTGTAGAGGGAACATCTTCTTGGACTACGGCCTTGCCTTTCTCGGCCGCGGTCGCTTTTTGAGCGTATTCGTCAGTGAAGATGTTCTGATAGGGACGACCAGAACGTGTGAGATGTGAAACCTCGTTTTGGTCCTTCTTTTCGGGCTGCTCGCCCTTTTCATCTTGATCTTTGTTTTGGGACTTTTTGCTTTTCTTCTTCCCTTTTTTGCTCTTTTTGTTTTTGGTTGGGGAGGAAGTGGTTGAGAGTTGAGCTACCGTCTTGTTAGTGGGCGGCCACTCCTCTTCTTCGTCGTCACTGAACCAAACGCCGTTGATTTGGTTATCATTGGGTGCGGTTAAGTAGGAGCAGTCTATGATTGAGTCTGATTCGATGAGGGTTGCATAATTCTGGGCTCGGGTACCGATCTCAACGAGTTCTTCGAAGTTCTCGACATCTTCATAGTCGAAGTGTTTTTGCCATTCGAGTTGTAGACTGGTGAGGAATATGTCCATGAGTTCATTTTCGTGTGGATGGTTTGGAACTTGGGCAAGTAGTCCTCTCCATCGTGCAAGGTAGTGGGTAAAACTTTCCTCGTCCTTTTGACGTGGAGCCGTGACAACGTAGAGGGAGACATGCTTGTCGGCCTTGTTCTTAGCGAGTTGTTCTGAGCGTTCAACTTCGATTCGATGCAAGACCTTCAAGTTGTCGATGTCTTTAGTGAGTTTGTTAATACGGCTACGGAGAATTCTCAGTTTTTGGAGGTTAGCCATTTTTGAGGTGCGCTTGAAGTGAGGGGTGGTGACATGGCTCATTGTACGACGGGTATCCATCTGCGGCCTGCATTTGACCTTGCATATTAGTGACACGACTCGACCCACTAGTCTTACATTCAAACTCAGCATTCATTTTAGCTCATTTCTTAGTTTAGAAAGACCTTTTTATGTTTGAAAAGAGGAGGTTTTCGAAAAGGTTTTAGCTAAAAAGGAAGCTTTTGAAACGAGTACGCGTGCGCACGTCTCGTCTCGATGTTAAATTATTTTGCTTTGCATCCGTCGAACTGATATCGGTGATTTGCCGAGGTGAGCTCGAGTCGGATGTGTAAAAGAGAAAGGATTCGACTCGAAAGTGGTTAGCAAGTCGAGTCGAGGATGTTAAAAACGGAGTCTAGGCCGCGTGACCTAGAGGACTAAATCCACGAGCTTGGGTTTTAATCCTTGCTCGGGTTTTTGCTTGTTAGTGAAAAGAGAAATTTCGAAAAAGTTTGTTTCAAAAAAAAATCGCGAGAGTTTTCTTTGAAAAGGCGTTAGATGTCAGATGTTAGGTTCATTTATCTTTGAAAAGGTTTAGGCGAGCTTTCGAAGATATGAATGCATATGCTCGTTTTGAAAAGGACCATGGAGTGCATGGCCTCGAACTTGTACGTATGACTCAAAGGGTGAAAAGGGTCAGTCGGGTACACCTCCAACTACCTCGAGTACGCTTTGACAGATACTTAACCCCTCTATTTCCTTACGCCGGAGCGATAGGTTTTCTAGAGGGAGCACTGGGGCGGTCGAGATAGCCATTTACGGCAAGCCGTGGAGGGGAGAGAGGAAAGTTAGTCCTGCACGTGCTTTATCGAGTGGACAAGCCTGCGTGTTGGAACCACCTCTCAAGGGTGCAAAGGGTGCCTAGATTCCAAAAGGAATGGACTCTAAACGAATGTGCATAGCTCAAATATGTATACATGGATTGTTCAAGGCTTTCAAGTTTCACCTCTTTATTTTTAAAAAGAAAAAGCTAGTTTTAAGTTTTAAAAATAAGACTTCCCCAGCGGAGTCGCCAAACTGTGGAACCCGGGATCGAGAGGGACCCAACTCGGCGTCTTGCTTAAGGGCGAATAGGATTAAAGTTAAAAAAGATTAAGTTTGAAAAATCTTTAAGAACTGTTTGGAGTCGCCACCTAATTATCGCGGAAATTAGGAACCTGCTACCATGTTCTAAGCTAAAAACATGTTCTTAGATTTTGGAGCACGCCGACACCCCTAGATCTAAGGCTGTGAAACCAGATTGGATTCGGGGTGAGGGTACTTTAGAAAAAGAGTTATTCAAATAATGATTTATGAAAACCTTTTAGAAAAGCCTATGTAAAAATAGCCTCTACTGACCTAGAACAATCCTTGATAAGATGATATTTGAGCTAATGTTATCGCTACGTACAAGTGCGATAAGTTTGTAAAAGAATGCAGATGCAGATGCAAAAAGAGATTGATTAAAACCCTCAGTTTAGCATGTTTAACTTGTTAACAGCAGTTGATTAAAGGTCGAATTCATTGTTTAAGTTGATTTTAATGCAAAATAAGAAGGTGCAAGATGCATGCAAATAAAATAAAGTTCAATTGTCCATTGGTTTATTTTAAAAGGTCGGTTGCTTATGCGACTTTGGCGTGTCATCGGATATGGAGTGTACCCGAAGTAATAAGAACACTTGGAAGGCAAGCGCGCTCGGTGCCAGAGCCTGGGGCGCTAGAGTGTAGTCCCTTTGTTAGTCCATAAGAAAATAAGAAAAAGCTTTGATCCAAGTGGATCGGTACCTACCTTGTCCTGACGCTTCAGATCTGGGCAGAGCTTCGCTTCTTGAACTAAAAGGAGGATGAATTCAACACGGGATGGTGTGTTGAACTCAAGGATTTGAGTGCTTGAGGCTCTGAGAGAGTGTTTGTGTGTAAGATGATGAATTGTGTGTGTAAAAGATGATTCTGAGGTCGGGGTATAGGGCTGTATATATACTAAAAACCTCGGAGAAATTAGGAAAGCCGGGGATAAAAACAGGCCGACAAACCGCATAGCCTTATGCGGTTGCCAAGGCAAACCGCATAGGCTTATGCGGTTGCCCCTCCAAACCGCATAAGGTCATGCGGTTTGGGGGTGTGGTTTTAAGTCTGCTTTCCAAGTTTCGGTTGCATAAAATCTTAGAAAGATTACGAGATAATCTCAAACGTGAAGCTCAAGAAAAGTGCTGCGATATTTCTGAGATATTTTATAATGTTTAGGGCTTTGGAGTGCGGGCCAAAGGCCTGGGTTTGGGCTCGGTTTTGGGCCCGAGACCCTGAAAAATGAAAAGGGTGTATTTTGCTTAGTTTTGTGAAATAAGGTAAGACGTGAGGTTGTATTTTGTGTGAGAGGGGGCTAAATAGCGGTTTTAGCTACCGGGCCTAAATTTAGGAATTTAGGAACGCTGAATCAGTCCTTGTTAATGTAAAAGGGCTAATTGTAGTGCAAATGCGAAGCTCTTGCCAAATGAAGCAGGACGAGGACCAAGCTAGACTCCAAATGGACAAAATGAACATGTATTTAAATGCGATGTGAAGCGACCTAAATCATTTTAACATTTCAAAACGACTCAAAATGAATTCGACATTAGTTAGAACCGTTTAAGTCAACGTTAAAGCATGCGTAATAAAAGTCCGTGTTACATCACAGGGTTTTGTGTGGGAGGGTACGGATATGGGTATCCACAAAGCAGTAGGGGAGGGTGGAGGTTGAGAATGGAAGGGAAACGTGGTTTCGTGGAAGGTTACGTGACGAGAGATAATGATCTTACGGGTAGACAACTCGAGACACAAATAGCCGCGGTGAGCGGATGGAAAACCGAGAAACACACAAGAGGTGGAGCGGGGTTCAAGTTTGTGGATTGAGGTAGAAGGGAGATGAGGATAACAGAGACAGCCGAAGACACGAAGGTGAGAGTATGAGGGGATTTTGTGGTATAGACTTTGAGTAGGGGAGACGAGGTGATTGGCTTTGCTAGGAGTAATGTTGTGGAGGTAGGTGGCCATGGCTAGCGCGTAGGGCCACAGGGACGGGGGGACATGAGAGTGAGCGAGAAGGGTACGGATGATATTATTTATGGTTTGGATTTTGCGCTCGGCCTTTCCATTTTGGCTAGAAGTGTGGGGACAAGAGAGACGGAATAGAATGCCGTGGTCGCGGAAGAAGGAGTGGTAGGATTTATTGTCGAACTCGCGACCATTGTCGCATTGGAAATTTTTTACTTTACGATTAAACTGAGTAAGAATGAGATTGTGAAATTGTTTGAAAAGAGGAAAGACTTGAGATTTATGGGTAAGAGGAAATGTCCAAAGAAAATTAGTAAAATCATCGAGAAATAAAACATAATACCGATGTCCTAAATTACTCAAAACGGGAGATGTCCACAAATCACTATGAATAATATCAAATGGTAAACATGTAGTTGATTGAGACGGTAAAAAAGGAAGTCTAGTGTGCTTTCCTAGCTCGCACGCATGACACGGTGTCGAGGGAGGCAACTTATTACAAACAATCGAATTATTAGAACGTAGCAAAGAAAAAACAGAAGGCCCGGGATGACCGAGGCGAGAATGCCAGAGAGATGGTGTGACAGCCGTGAGGACAAGGGCAGAGCGTGGGGCTGCTGAGTTGGAGGAGAGAAGAGGGTACAGGTCACCGCTGCTATTGCATCTCATAAGTGGTGTCCCCGGCCGCAAGTCCTTCACAGTAAAACCAGAAGGATCAAATTCCACAGAAGCAGAATTATCAGTAGTAAATTTTCTAACAGAGACAAGGTTTTTGACGAGGGCAGAGGCATGGAGGATATTTGTGAGTTTAAGGGGAGGCAAAGGAGGAGGTAGGGAGTGGTGACCGCAGCCCTTAATCGGAATTTGATGACCATTACCGACAATAATATAGCGAGGTGTGCTCAAATTAAAATAAGAAGTGAGTTTACCTAAATCCGAGGTCATATGAGCGGACGCCCCCGTATCCATGTACCACGAGTCATCGGGTGGTTGAAGGGAGATCGATTGCATCGCGGCGGCCAGCTCAGTAGGGTAGTACTCGGACGGTGGTGCGGACGCGGAGGGAGGCACCGGTTGAGCCACGAATGCTTGCTGTGGACGAGGTCCAAGGACACCTTGGTTGAAAGGTGACGGTGGGGCCCACCCTTGGGTGGGATACGGACACGACGGTGCCTGCCACGACACGACGGGGGCAGTGGCGATGTGAGGAATCCACGCCCAGTGACCGGAAGCTGTTGGGGCTGTAGAAGGAGGAGCAGGGCGTGGCGGATCCATTTCGTGAGGAAGAAGAAGGAGCCTGGATCTCTTGATACCATATAGGAAAATAATCCCCTGAGTTATTATTCATTTCACTGAAGGTATATAAACATTGTAAACCCTAGTTACAAAAAACGATACAGAGAATAATATCTTTACATTCCTAGAATATCTACAACAGAATATTGACATATTCTATTAGTCATGGTACTCATGAATTGCGACGACAATAGTATACTGCTAATCGGCAACATGTTCTGTAAATGACTCATCTTATTGTGGTAAATATCGAAGATCTTATGAAGCTTTGAGTGAGTGGACACAGCAATTCTTGATATTCATAGCCTCATATCATAGGTGAAAGCCGAAAGGGAAAGTAAATCGGACGTCATATTTTGGACATCGACTATAGTGTGTGGTGGGAGGTAATGCCCTCCGAACCAGATAATCAATCGATGGTAACAGTAGGTTGCGCTAAAAACCAAAGTTGCAAGTCGTTTAATCAAGTCAATGCACTGAAAATTTTTGTGGATATGAGCCATGTTATACATATCTGTTACTTTCATGTGTTACTGCTCAATCCTCTTGATTAGTCTCAACTTATTTTGTACGCTCGGCTTTTTTTGGTACTTTGTTTGAAAAGTAAGACTATTCTCTTCTCTTTGTTACCTTGAGTATTCTCTATTGAGTAGCATATATATCTTGTTTCTTCACTTCATATTCACCAAAACATAAATAAGAACAACAAAATGAAACCATCAAAAACAAAAACACTCTCCTTCCCATACATGTACCTGCAAGCCCTTTTACTTTTCCTCGCTGTGTTGGCGCTACAACTTACGACCACATCTGCCATTGAAAAACAGACAGATGCGTTCACTCTTTTGCGCATCAAGAATGGTCTACTCGGTAGTTCTGATCAGGATGTTTTGAGCTCTTGGAATGGCTCACTTCATCATTGTACCTGGGAGGGTATTACTTGTAAACGCGGAAGTGATAGAGTAAGTGCGTTAAACTTGACTACAAAAGGCTTACAAGGTACTATTTCTCCCTTCATAGGAAACTTGACCTTCCTCACTCAAATTTGGCTTTCCAATAACACTCTGAACGGCAAAATCCCGAATGAGTTGGGTCATTTAGCTATGCTCACAGAGCTCCACCTTTACAATAATACACTTAGCAGAGAAATTCCGAGAAATTTATCTGCTTGTATCAACCTGGAAATTCTCTCCATTGGTTACAATAATATCCTCACTGGCCCACTTTTTGACGTCATAGCAAACCTCACCTCTTTAGTAGGAGTCTATGGCGGCTTCAATGCATTTACAGGTACTATTCCTCATAGTATCGGAAATATGAGAAACCTTAGTTACTTAGTACTTGGGGTAAATAAACTTTCTGGAGTAGTTCCCACTTCCCTTTACAATCTTTCGTCCCTCCAGAAATTAGATTTATCTATGAACCAACTTCATGGACAAATCCCAACCGACATAGGCCTCAAACTTCCTCTGGTTTCGTTCAGCCTTACCAATAACAATTTTTCGGGTTCAATTCCCAACTCCCTTTCAAATCTTACGAGTCTCGAGATCCTTCAACTATCTGATAATGATTTTACAGGGAGATTGCCTCGTCATTTGGGGTATCTTCAGAAACTGATTTACTTAGTTTTGTCCAACAACTATCTAGTTGATGACGTAAACTTTATCAGTTCACTTGTAAATTGTACGCAACTGAGATACTTGGAATTCTCAGGAAACAATTTCACAGGAAATGCTATTGTCAATCTATCCTCCACTTTAGAAATGCTATTAATTGGAAAAAATCCGATAAGAGGAACAATTCCAACTGGTATATCTAATCTTATAAACCTCGAGTTGTTATATATGGATAGTTGTGAATTTACTGGACAAATTCCCTATGAATTCGGAAAGCTTAGAAACCTGGAACAGTTAAATTTGAGCTCCAATAAGCTGACTGGAACAATTCCAAGCTCTATGGGAAACATGACAAGCCTAAGCGTTCTGCAGGGGATCATACCCTCAAGCTTGAGCGCCTGTGAAAACATTTTGAATGTGAATCTTTCCAACAACCACCTCACAGGAGCTTTGCCCGAAGGGCTTTTTACGGGGGTAGCTAAATTCATTGGGATATATTTATGGGGTAATCATTTAGAAGGGTCCATACCTATTGATATCGAGCAACAAAATCTGGTAGAATTTGATGTGTCTAAAAATAAGTTGACGGGGTTACTTCCAAGTGGGCTTAGTAAGTGCTTTTCTCTTGAGCTCTTATATGTGTACGATAATATGTTGGAAGGAAATATTCCTCCGTCATTCAGCTCTTTGCGCAGCCTTACGTCTGCTGATCTTTCACAAAACAATTTTTCTGGCACAATCCCAAACTACTTCGACAGATTACCTATGGTTTATTTAAACCTGTCCAACAACAATTTTGAGGGAAATGTTCCGACAACGGGTGTTTATGCAAATCTAAGTGCCGTTTCACTTTCTGGAAACAGTAGGCTATGCGGAGGAATTCATGAGCTGCACTTACAAAAATGCATCCCGCAGAAGAAAACAAAGAAGAGACGTAGAATGTCTCGTGCTCTTCAGTTGATAGTTTCTATAATATGTTCATTTGTTGGAGTGGTGTTCTTCACAACAGTGTTGTACATAACCTGTCTTAGAAAGAAAAAGAAACTTGTTACATCAGGTTCAGAACTGGTGGAAGGAACGGAAGCTTTCTTAAAAGTATCCTATAACACATTGTTCAAAGCGACTAACGGTTTCTCTATGGAGAACCTCCTTGGAGTGGGTAATTTTGGCTCCGTGTTTAAAGGGACACTGATGGAAAAGGTGGTTGCTGTAAAAGTTTTTAACTTGCTACAACGGGGTGGATCAAAGAGTTTCTTAGCGGAGTGCAAAGCCTTGAAAGATATCCGCCATCGGAATTTGCTACGAATAATAACAGCTTGCTCAAGCATTGATTCCCGGGGAAATGATTTCAAGGCTCTAGTATACGAGTTCATGCCCAATGGAAATCTTGAAAGATGGCTATCTGGACCCGGAAACCTTAGCCTTCTCCAAAGAGTTGATGTTGCAGTCGATGTGGCTCATGCAATCAACTATCTTCACCATGATTGTGAAATTCCTGTTGTACACTGTGATTTGAAACCAAGTAACATACTATTAGACAACGACATGGTTGCTCATGTTGGTGATTTCGGACTTAGTAAGTTTCTTGCTCAAGCTGAAAACCCTCATCAAAGTAGTACAACAAGCGTTCGAGGAACTGTTGGCTATGCCGCTCCAGGTAAAAATCTAGACACTCGCTTTAGTTCGTCGACCTAGGTAAGTTTTTAATTTGCAAACTTGACAGTTTATAGTTGGACTCGAAAAACATAAAAGATCATTTCAGGTTTGTGGTTGCTCAGGTCTTCACGAGTTTGAGGCATTTTCGGTGCATGTATCGGCTTTTTGGAAGTCATTTTTGTTTTTAATGAGTTAATTTAGTCGTTCATCTGCATTTTCCAGCTAGTTTTGTGACTAATGTTTGTGTCATCTTGCCATAAGAATATGGCCTAGGGAGTGACGCATCGACAGGCGGTGATATCTACAGCTACGGTATATTGCTGCTTGAGCTCATGACTGAAAAGAAACCCACAGACAGTATTTTCACCGACGGCTTGAACCTTCATCTTTACGTAGAGGCAGCTCTACCTATTAGCCATATTACTCTAGATATGGAAATATTACTTACCTCTCAATCAAGCAATTATTATTGTGTTCACATTGTAATTAGGAAGTAAATAAAATCATATCTTTGTAATTAGAGATTTTATTCTAGCTAAGATTTATAATGTACACCTATATATATGTATCACCTGTTGATATTGTAACCATGCAATTCTGAATTTAATAAAACCTTTCTCTTACTCTCCATAATTCTATCATGGTATCAGAGCCCCGTGCTCTTGATAGAGGGTAACACCTCGGAGTAGATCCTACGGCCAAACCACCCAACCAAAAACCAAATTTTCCTTGGCCTAAACCTACACCTTTTCCGCTACCACCAACCCAGAATTGCATCAAACCCACAACCAAAATTATAACCAAAACCACCATCGCAAACCATTGTTGCTGATGATAAAACCAAAACCTATAACCCGGGTGGTTAAAACAAGCTCTAATGGGCGCACTTTCATCCAACCACAACCAAAATTATAGCCAAAACCATCTTGGCACAAACCCACAACCAAAATTTACTTATTCCAACTCATAATATTTCTCAGATAATAGAACAATCTCACCCATAAATTTTATGGTACACCACCAACATGACCATAAAATTAAATTTATTAAAAAAAATAATAATAATAATAAACAAAAAAAAAAAAAAAAAAAAAAAACATACCTAGTAATATAATTTACTTAAGAAAATCAAAACCAACCAAACTCTGAATTTCCCCTTCATCACTTCAAACAAAAAACCAAATAATTTATCCAAAAATTCAATCTACAAAACCCTCGTTAATGAATGACGTCAAAAACCCCGAGGAACCCACATTACCTCTCAAACAACCACCACCGCACAACCCCCCAGTGTCCACTACACCACCACCAAGATTCCTCCAAATGACTCGCCACCACCGCCACTCCCTCCTCCGGCGACCGCACCCCCAATCTCCACCACCTCCCTTGCCGTGCTCCATCTCGATCGTTCATCGTCTACTCATCAAGATTGGTCAAGATTGGTCTTACCCTTCGGCCGTCCATCTTGCGGGGGCGTATTAGCCATATTACTCTAGATATGGAAATATTACTTACCTCTCAATCAAGCAATTATTATTGTGTTCACATTGTAATTAGGAAGTAAATAAAATCATATCTTTGTAATTAGAGATTTTATTCTAGCTAAGATTTATAATGTACACCTATATATATGTATCACCTGTTGATATTGTAACCATGCAATTCTGAATTTAATAAAACCTTTCTCTTACTCTCCATAATTCTATCACTACCTAATCAAGTGCTACGTATTTTAGACCAAACTCTTCTTGGAAATGATGAAGTCATTGTAGTCGAAGAAATTGGTGCTTCTGTTATGCAGGTTGGAGTTGCCTGTTCCAACCATGTGCCTGAAGATCGAATGAAGATAACCGAGGTTATAAGCAAGTTGCGAGCTGCGAAGGAGAACCTCATCAATGCTCAACGTCATCGTGAATTATATGGAGGTATATATGTTTATGCATTTACAATAAGACATTTAGATGACATTTTGCAAGACAAATTCTGATTTTATGACTTAAATATTGCAGGGGGAATGAGGTCTATGTTCTTCTAAAACAAGAGCTGACAAAAGCGCATCACAAGCTTTTGGATTAGGATAACCGAGGTCATAAGCAAGCTGCGAGCTGCTAGGGACCACCTCACCAATGCTCAACATCGTCATGATTTTTATGGAGGTATATCTGTTTATGCATTTACAATATACGGAGTAACATTCATATGAAATTTTGTACTCCGTGTCTCCGAAAGATAAATTCTGATTTTATGACTTAAATGTTGTAGGTGAATGAGGTGTAATGTTCTTCTGAAACAAGTGCTGAGTGCTGACAAAAGCACATCACACGCTTCGAATTTGGATCATCCGACTCATATCAGACTCCTAAAAGTCTTCTTTGGCTTCTTTTTCATGGTTGTAACTTGTATGTAGTTGTGATATAAACTAGTTCACTTCTTTTTATTGTGAAATAATCGTCACTCGATACAATATTCGATGTTGTTTTCACTTTCGATTAGGTGGAAATATAGTATATGTATTAACGATGGAGTAAGACTACATATCTTCAACCTTGTGGAAGCTCTTAAAACGATGGGGTGACGACGTAACCTCGTTGTAGTTGTGATTTGTGACAAACAAACATTCTCCTGGAAACGACTCATGCAATCCATTGTTTTAATGTTATTTGAGGTATCGAAATTTTTTCTTAAACGGTGACCCGTTTCAAATTCACAGGTGCTCGTCTGCCCGAGAAATGTTTTTAAAAAGAATGCCCACCTTTTCCAATCTTCTTTTCCCGTTAATATAGTTCTCTATATATGTTTTGGTCATTTATATTTGCCAATCATGGGTCAATTATAAACAAAAATCAAATTTTACAATCCTGCCTATTATTTCAAAATTTAGACGAAAAGTGTCACGAATTATTAAAATAAGTTAAATTGTTACTCAAAAGTATTAATTTAAGACGGTCATATTTTTTTTAAAGGGTATTGATTTTTCATATACAGATTTTACTTAAGTTATATATTTTTTTCATTATTTTTCCCACCCTATCCTTTTTACTCCAAGAATATACAAAATTCTCTTTTTTTTTTTTTTTTTTAATTTGTTAACAAATTTTAAATTACTTTCATTCAAGTTTGTAACTTTTATGGTGACATTAATCAAATGTCAAGCAGTAAAGTTACAATCTTTCTTAATTCCTACAAAAAAAATTGACATCAAATTGATGATTAATATGCCAGATCATGGCTTATATGTTGACATTGATGGTAAAATGCTTTTTTTAAGGGAAAATATTAAAGGAAGAGAAAGTACAAATATTGCTTTACCATGCCGGCCACTGCCTGCCAGCGCCGTTCCACTACCGTCCCACCGCCAACCCACCTCTACCCGCCTCACCGACCCCACCTTTTACCGCCACCAAACTACCCAAAGTAGCAACCACCCTAAATTTTCCACCTTACCACCATAAACCACCCACTACTAACCCTAAACCGGCCGCCCTAGCCCACCTACACCGCCTCCGACTTGACCCACAGTGGGGCCGCCCCATACTGCCGCCAACAACCACATGTCGCCGACATAATCACCCATTCACAAACTCTAATTATAAATTATAATTAAATTTATTAAAAATTAATAAAATTCAATAATTGAAACACAAAATTGAAATTAAAAGACAATTATTGTTTAATTGAATCTATTATTGGAGTTCATGATCGAAAAGTTACAAACTTCAATGAAATTGATTTAAGATTTGTTAGAAAATTAAAAAGAGAGAATTTGTATATTCTAGGAGTAAAAAAAGGGTAGAGTGAGAAAAACAATGAAAAAAAGTACTCCGTATATAATTTGAGTAAAATTCATATATGAAAAATCAATTACAAATTACTTTTTCTTTTCACCCATGTTTTGGTGTATGGTGATCAATATTATTGAGCATTTAGTGACACTTCTCTAACACTGATCTAAAAGAAAAACGTCTGTCACAAAGAGTTACTCGGTATACAAGATTTTATTGACTAAATACTTCGGTCTTGCAACAATTTACCGTAAATGGAGTAAAACCCGCGATGAAAAAGTAATTACCCAATTAAGGGGCCGTTTGGTTGATGTGTTGGGAATGGAATGGATTAGAACGAAATACCAAGGAGGTATGGATTCTCATTCCCATACATGCGTAAAGGTGTTTGGTTGGGTATGAGATATATTGGTTGTTATTCACCATTATTTATTTATATATTTTTCGTATTATATTTTATTTTTAATTATTATTGTCAGATTAAATATTTCAAACATAGCCAAAATATATCCGAACATTATTATAATACTAAAGTCGCAACAGTAATTTAATTTTAAACGTCATGAAATGATTTTTTGCTCGTAGCATAGCGAATAAAGTTGTGCACGAAGTAAGCATGTTAGACCGTAGAGTCTAGGAAGGAGATTCGAATTCGATAGTTTAACTCAAAACGTATTGTTGATATATTATCGTCTTAATTTGCAATTCATGAATCATCGCTTGAGGATTTTTCTCAAAAAAAATAATTATTCTGAAATAAAAATAATAATAATAATAATATATTAAGTTAAAAAAAAAATATTATAATTTATAAAACACAAGTAAAATTTTAATACTCCGTAAAATATTTTAAATATAAACATAATAAATAATAGTTAGATTTGATGTGAAACAAAAAAAAAAAAAAAAAAAAAAAAAAAAAAAAAAAATCATAAAACTTGGAATGGAGTTAGAAACTTGGGGTGAGAGGGGAGATTCTAACTCCAGGGGGTTGGGGTGGAATTAGAATCCATAGGGATTCTAACTCCATTCCAAATTAGCTCAAACAAACACTAGAATGACATTAATCCATTCCATTCCATTCTAAATCATCCAACCAAACACCCCCTAAATACCCGTAAAAAGTTAAAGTGAAACTAATTCGGGCCGAGATTATTTAGATTTAAAAAGGGTGATGGAAAACTAGGTGGAAGTATCATACGTATTGGTAGCAGCTATAATAAAATTAGGGTTTTCTGGGTAACATTTGGGGAATTTTCTGGGTAAAAAAGTAGGAAATACAGATTAATAGCTGAAGAAAGAAGATTCTCACATCACATAATGTAAGAGAGTAATGAGTGGAACTGGAAATTAGAAACAGTTTCCTGCGGTGATTCCATGAAAATCTCCATTGAAGATGAAACAAACAAAACGCAAAACTAAGATTATCAATCTAATTGATTCTTAAACAGAGTATTGGTGAAAGTGTTTCTATACTGAAATGTATGAATAATGTCGTTTATACACACATATGTTGAAAATTGAAGCAAGTTTCACATTTGTCGGTTATGATCCAGAGACTGCAAAAAAACAGCTAAGAGACGATGCACGGGTAATAAATTGACAGTAACAGCATTCTTGTAAGTGACGCTTTCTGATGCGTATTTCGTTAGCTGCCAGAACACAACGATATGAAACATTCACGGCCGTATCGTCAAATTTAGCAGCGCATTCTGTCAGGAAGAGTTAAAAGAACGACGAATATGTTGATAATGATCAGGAGAATGACATCAATGGGATCACGAGGCAATTATGCTTTGCGAAGATCGATTATCAAAATGTGGTAACACCATTACTTTTTATTATTTTCTTTACATAGTTCTTGAATACGTATGTATATTGAATTCATGGTTTTTTTTAGGACAAGTAAAGCTCAAATTAGAGAAGATTTGTGATCGAATTTTATGAGTACTTTGCCGTGATTTTGTTCACATTACGAAAAGGCGTCTAAAGTCCAAGAAGAAATAGCATTGTAGGTTGAAAAGAACGTGGTCAGGGAAATGTTGAAGATCTTATGGAGTCTTGACTGTACACGACCATTTTACGAGTACTTACTCAGTGGATGATAAATTTGTGGTAGTTATGAGAAAATCAGACATCATATTTTGGACCTTCAGTGGAGTAAGTAAGAGGTAACGCCTTCAGAAGAAGGTTTCCGAAAAGTCATTTATCGATGTTGACAATAGCCTGTGCTAAAAACCAAAGTGGAAAGTCTTTCAATCAAGTCAATCCAATTTGAAATTTTGTGTATATGAACCATGTCATGCTTGACTTCCGTGCTCAATGCTTGACTTTGTCTGAACTTAATTTCTATAAGCCAAGACTTCTTTTGGAAAGTATCCTCTAGACCTCTATTGAGTAGCTGGCACAAAAGAAAAACAAAAAATGAAACTATCAAAAACAAAAACGCTCTCCTTTCCGTACATGTATCTGCAAGATCATTCACTTTTCCTTGCCATGTTGATGCTACAACTTACGACCACAA
Organism: Dianthus caryophyllus; assembly: GCA_023091065.1. Lineage (NCBI taxonomy): Eukaryota > Viridiplantae > Streptophyta > Magnoliopsida > Caryophyllales > Caryophyllaceae > Dianthus > Dianthus caryophyllus. The sequence goes on from CM041519.1 coordinate 35,922,816, forward strand.
CGGCCATCGAAAAACAAACAGATGAGTCCACTCTTTTGCGCATTAAGAATGATCTAGTCGGTACTTCTGATCATGATGTTTTAAGCTCATGGAACAGCTCACTTCATCATTGTACCTGGGAGGGTGTTACTTGTGAACGCGGAAACAATAGAGTGACTGCGTTAAACTTAAATTCAAAAGGCTTACAAGGTACTATATCTCCTTTCGTAGGAAACTTGACCTTCCTTGCTCAGATTAGGCTTTCCCATAACGGTTTGAAAGGCAAAATCCCGAATGAGCTTGGTCGTTTAGTCAGGCTCACAGACCTCGAACTTGACCATAACACACTTAGCGGAGATATCGGAGCGAATGGATGTAATTTTCTTCACAATTGGGCAGGTGTTTCTTCTATAGAAGGGTGAAAGAATACCATTGTGACTGATCATGAAAGTAATTCTAACACAAAGCAACGAAGCTCGGTGAAGATCAATTTCAAAGATGAGGTGAGAGCATTAATCTTGTTATTTACTGTACTTTCCTTATTAGTTGGATAATGAACACTTATATGAACATAAATACTAGTTTGTTACAACAAAAGAAGGTCAAATTAGAGAAGGTATGGGGAATGAGGGCGATCTTTCCGTGGTAAATAAAGATTGAAGTCAGAATTTGAGATTTTGTTTTATGATCTCACGTCCTTTTAATATGCAAAGCCATTTTCTGAGTTTGTCAGTAAAAGGCAAAAGTAAACCGCTTACTTAGTAGGTTGTAAAATTCGGAATATTGAACGTCAATGGTATTAAATCTGGGTATAGTAAGTCGTGGAGATTTTTGAAACCTTTACAATATTGTCGTGTATTTGCGTAACGACCTTTATTTAAAACCATGGATGTCATAGTTTGACCTTGCTAAGAGTAAAAGGGAGCTAAAATATATCACGGTCATCTTAAATATGAATTAAAATCATTAATTAGTGGATTGGTGGGACTTAGAATGAAACATTTATGCACCAATCACTTGCAGTGAATGAACTTATATTCTGAACTTACTGTGAACAAAATGAAACCATCAAACACAAAACTGCTCTCCTTCCCCTGTCTACAAGCTGTTTCACTTTTCTTTGCTGTGTTGGTGCAACAACTTACGACTACTAAAGCCGTCGTTCATATGAAATTATCTCCAGAGAAACAGACAGACTCATTTACGCTAATGAACATAAAGAGTGAGATAGTTGGTAGTTCTGATCAGGATGTTTTGAGCTCATGGAACGGCTCACTTCATCATTGTACCTGGGAGGGAGTTACTTGTGAACGCGGAAATGATAGGGTAAGTGCATTAGACTTGAGTTCAAAAGGCTTACAAGGTACTATATCTCCCTTCATAGGTAACTTGAGCTTTCTAAATACTATTTTGCTTTTCAATAACTTGATCAAGGGTAAAATTCCGAGTGAGCTTGGTCGTTTAGTCAGGCTCAGGAACCTCCAACTTGACAATAATACGCTTAGCGGAGGAATACCGAAAAATTTATCAGCTTGTACTAGCCTTGAAATTCTTACCATTGCTTTTAATAAGCTAGAGGGGAATTTGCCCTTGGAGTTCCAATCACTATCAAAACTCAATTATCTAACTATGCATGAGAATTTTCTCACTGGCCAACTTTTCGACGTCATTGCTAACCTTACCTTCTTAAGAACTGTCTCTTGCGGTGGCAATGCATTTACGGGCACTATTCCTGAAAGCATTGGAAATATGCTAAACCTAAATGCCTTAGGGATTGGGGAGAATCGATTTTCGGGTTTAGTTCCCATGTCTCTTTATAACCTTTCATCTCTTAATGTATTAGATTTAATTGGCAACCAACTTCATGGACAAATCCCAATAGGTATAGGCCACCGAATTCCTCAGATCGATTTCATATCTCAGCCTTTCCCAGAACAATTTTTCAGGACCGATTCCCAAATCTATATCAAACCTTACCAGCCTCACTACGCTTAGCCTAGATTATAATGAGTTCACGGGGAGCGTGCCGAGTGATTTGGGTTATCTACATAATTTGAATGTGTTATTATTGGACTACAACTATCTAGTTGACGACATAAACATTATCAGCTCACTCGTAAATTGTACCCAACTGAGATACCTGGACCTGTCAGAAAATAACTTCACGGGAAGTTTACCTACTGCTGTGGCTAATCTGTCCAATGCTCTAATATGGCTAGCAGTAGAAACAAATCCAATTGCTGGAACAATTCCAAAAGGTATATCGAATCTTATAAACCTCGAGAATTTGTATCTGGATAATTGTGAATTCATTGGAACCATTCCCTTCGAATTTCGTAAGCTTAGAAACCTGGAATTGTTACTTCTGGGCTCCAATAGAATAACTGGGTTTATCCCCAGCTCCCTCGGAAACGTAACATACCTAAGCAGGCTTGAGTTAAATATGAACCGATTGCAGGGGAGCATACCTTCAAGCTTAAGCGCTTGTAAATACCTGTTGACAGTGGATCTATACAACAACCACCTCACTAGAGCTTTGCCCGGAGGGCTTTTTACGGGGCCTGCTAAATTCATTTCGCTCAATTTCTCTGGTAATCATTTAGAAGGGTTCATACCTATGGAGATCAGTGCACAACAAAATCTAGTAGAGTTTGATGTTTCTAGAAATAAGTTGACAGGAGTACTTCCAAGTGAGCTTAGTTACTTCCCTTCTCTTCAGCTTTTGAATCTCAAAGATAATATGTTGCATGGAAACATTCCTCCGTCATTCAGCTCTTTGAAAAGCCTTGTAAGTATTGATCTTTCTCGAAACAATTTTTCTGGCACAATTCCAAATTACTTCTCTAGATTTCCTTTGGTTTATCTAAACCTAGCCGACAACAATTTTGAGGGAAATGTTCCGACAACGGGCGTTTATGCGAATCTAAGCGGCGTTTCACTTTCTGGGAACAGTGGACTCTGCGGAGGAGTTCCTGATTTGCACTTACCAAAATGCAATCAGCGGAAGGAACTAAAGACGAGGCGTAAAATGTCTCGTGCTCTTCAATTGATAGTTCCTATAATATGTTCAGTTGTTGGAGTGGTGATCTTGATAATAGTATTGTACTTAACCTGTTTCAGAAAGGAAAAAAGATCTGCTTCGTCAGGTTCTGAGCTAATGGAAGGTAAAGAAGCTTTCTTAAAAGTGTCCTATAACACGTTGTTCAAAGCGACGGACGGTTTCTCTATGGATAACCTGCTTGGAACGGGTAGTTTTGGCTCTGTGTTTAAAGGGACACTGGGTGGAAAGATGGTTGCCATAAAAGTTTTCAACTTGCTACATCGGGGTGGATCAAAGAGTTTCGTAGCAGAGTGCAACGCCTTAAGAAATATATGTCATAGGAATTTACTAGGAATAATAACTGCTTGCTCAAGTATTGATTCCAGGGGAAATGATTTCAAGGCCCTAGTTTACGAGTTAATGCCCAATGGAAGTCTTGAAAATTGGCTATCTGGACCCGGAAGTCTTAGCCTTCTCCAAAGAGTTGATTTTGCAGTCGATGTGGCTCATGCAATCAACTATCTTCACCATGACTGGAAATTGCAGTTGTACACTGTGATTTGAAGCCAAGTAACATACTGTTAGACGACGACATGGTTGCTCATGTTGGTGATTTTGGACTTGCCAAGTTTCTTGCGCAACCTCAAAATCCTCATTAAAGTAGTACAACAGGAGTTTGAGGAACCGTAGGCTATGCTGCTCCAGGTAAAAATCTGGGTTCTCTGTTTTGCTCATTAATACACAAGTTTTATTTTGTAAACTTGACGGTTTATGAGTGGACTTGGAAAACATGGCAAATCATTTCAGGTTTGTACGGCGGTTGTGTCACTTTGATGCTCAAAATGACCCTTTTAACATTTAATGTAGTCACTTTAAATTCTCTCATAGTGGTCACATTAAGCGTTAAAAAAGTCACACCTTAAGCGTTAAAGTGTTTATCTTTTAGTGACAAAATAGGCCGTTGTACCCGACGGTCTTATTTGAGCATGTGTGTTTTTTTATATAATAATCATATGATTTAATATCTAACGCAATTTTGTTATATCGTTCAAAAAAAGTATCTCGGTTGTTATTAACATAGGGACATGGATACATATATCCAACCCCCCTTGCAAAAGCTTGTGAGGCTTATGTGAGTGATATAATTTTGTGTGTCACAATCTATTGGGTTTAAATTTATTTTAACAAATCACTGGTTACAAATATATGTGTCAGTTCAAATTAGTGGCCACACTAATTCAAGTTTTAAGTTTGTGATTTGCTGCTAGATATCGGTTAGATAATTGTATATTTTTGCGGTCGTTGTGACTAATCTTTGTTGTTCCGTCATAAGAATATGGCCTAGGGAGTGAAGCATCGACAGACGGCGACATATACAGCTACGGAATACTGCTACTTGAGCTCATGACTGGAAAGAAACCCACAGACAGTCTTTTCACGGATGGCCTGAACCTTCATCTTTACGCAGAGGCAGCTCTACCTGATCAAGTGCTGCACATTTTAGACCAAACTCTGATGGAAAACGCCCAAGTCATTGTCAGCGAAGAAATCATTACTTCAGTTGTGCAGATTGGAGTCGCATGTTCCAACCATGTGCCTGAAGACCGAATGAAGATAGCCGAGGTTATAAGCAAGTTACGAGCTGCAAGAGACAGCCTTATCAATGCTACTCAACGAAGACGAGGTGTTGAAAGAGGTAGACTACAACTTCCATCGATTTTGATATCTGCTTTAAGTTTAATTAATTCCATCTGACACAAGAATATTTGCAATTAGAACATAACATTTAGATGAAATTTTGTATGACAAGTGCTGATTTATGACCCAAAAATTGCAGGGGAATGACGTCTGTGTTCATCTGAAACAAGGGTTAACAGAGCACACAACCACCTTGGATCATCGTACTATAATATAAGGTTTCTGAAAGCCGTCTTTATCTTCTATTTCGTGGGAATATGTAGCGGAAATAACGAACAACTAATATGTAATTCCTTGTTTGGATGGTGATTTGCCCATGAGGGATATGTGTACTGCGGAAAATGAAGGGATATCATTTTCGGTCTTCATAATTTGCCTTGTCAAGCTGTCATCCCAGGCACCCAAAATCATTGTTTCGATCAAATCGTGTGAAAAGCATAGTTTTGGACGTCCCCCTTCTTTTTCTCATCAAATGGTGTGAAAAGTACTTTAGAGTTTAGATCATATAATACCCAAACAAAATGTTCATAATGAACAAATTTCCGCCCAAAACCATTTTACTTTGGACAACAAAAACGGTTTTGGTAATTTGATGTAACAACAATGTCCTTAAACTTAGAAGAATAAATTTCTAATAAGACGGTTTTATAATAGCTAAATGTAACATCCTTAGACAATCTACACTTAAAAGTAGCATGAATCAGTAAAGAACTTAAATGGTTACTCGATAGAATTAGGTTAAAACGGTCATAAAGTGATAAAACTATATAAATGATGTCGATAATAAATGGCTACGGCTCTATCACTCGACACTCATCCTAAAAATGTTACTCGTATAAAATTATACGCTAATTCTTGGGTGGAACGGTCTTATATTAAATTATTGTAAAAATCATTTTATTTATACTCATTTATAAAGTCTTTGTATCCTTTCCAATGATAATTGTGATACCATATTTTTGAACATTCTTTATATTATTTGTAGTCCTTTCATTGTTTAGTGTAATAATGTATTTCAGTTGATTTATTTTATGATTTCATAGTTATTGAACTGTAATTTGTATGGTTTGACTCATTTAAATCAGTATAAGACCGTCTCACAGCAACTTATTCAAAAATATATTTTGTTACAACCTTATTTAGACGGTCTCGTCTCTATTTTTAACACAACTCTAACATAGTACTGGTTTATAAATATTTTGTGTTACTCTCTCTGTTTCACTGGATGTTACTCCCTCTCTTTTACTCATTTAGCTTCGCTCTCTTTTCGGCAATTTCACTGATTTCGCCTCATTTTTATCTATGACAATTCTTTACAATGAAAATAACATTTTTACTTCAAAAAAAAAAAAAACATTTTTACTGTTACTAATATATTCATTTGCCCAAAATAGAACCTCCTTTATCTATCAAAGTGGGACCTATTAAACAAAAATACCAACACTAGCCAATGGGGGTATGTTTGGTAAGAGATTTAAAACAAAGAGAAAGAGAATCAAAGTCGATGATTCCCTTTGTAAATGTTTATTTGTGACAATAAAAGGAATCAAATACCCTCTTTAACTTCAAACTCTAATTTTTATCCCTAATCTCCAAAGGAATGACATTTTTTTCCCCTCCAACTCACTTTCTCACCCACCGTCACCACCTAAGTGATTATGACCACCATCATAACAACCACCACGTTGCCACCCCGCTGCCTCCCGATAGTGGGTCAGATCAGGTAAAATGGACCCATATTTAAGTTTTGATATTTCTTTTAATTAAATAGCCAAACAACAAAGTAATTTGAGATAATCTCCATCTTTTCATTCTATTCCCTTTCTTAATTTCATTCTGTTTCTCTTATACGAGCAAAACGCCCCCTTAATGGAGAGAGTGTAAGGTTTAGAGTATTGGGCCTAATAGGCCTAGGGTTAAAGTATGAAGAGTCTAGATTTAGGGTTTAGTAGTTGAATAAGTATTATAAATATGATAATGTGATAATAATATATTTAGGGAATAAAATATATCTAGGAAATATTATGAGATAATAGATTTGATTATACTTCCTAGTTTAGTTAGAATTAGGTCCTCTATAAAAAGAGGGTTTATGTAATCGATGGAATACAATAATTCAATAATAAACACCTTTCTCTATGAATTATAATTTTATATATCTTATCATGGTATCAGAGCCAATCGGCTTCTGAGAACCTACCTACAAAATCCGCTGCCCTGCCGGTGTGCAAACTATCGATGTCGCCCACCGGTGGGAACTTGTTGAAAGAATACACAAAACTTTTAATAAAAGTCACAATAAAAGTCTTTACTCTATATTAATTTACCCAAATAAAATCCCCCTAATATCAAATTCTCTTTTCTTTGATTTATATTATTTCATTGAGTTCAAGGTGGTACGACTTTACTGGCGAGTTACGCAACAAAATTTTACTGGCGAGTTACGCGATTGAAATTGTCTGGCGAGTCCTATACGCATTATTGTTGTCTGGCGAGTCCTATACGTATTTAAAGATTGTCTGGCGAGTCCTATACGCACTTATTTTACCACCATGGCCAAGATGAAGATTAAGATCGAAGCCGAAGACATACTTTTATTTTATTTTGTGCAAACTCATGGAAATTTTATCAAATTACCATGAGTTTGAGCGGGGGTATTAGAGTATTGGGCCTAATAGACCTAGGGTTAAGGTATGAAGAGTCTAGATTTAGGGTTTAGTAGTTGAATAAGTATTATAAATATGATAATGTGATAATAATATATTTAGGGAATAAAATATATCTAGGAAATATTATGAGATAATAGATTTGATTATACTTCCTAGTTTAGTTAGAATTAGGTCCTCTATATAAAGAGGGTTTATGTAATCGATAGAATACAATAATTCAACTTTACACATACATAAAAAAGAAGTCTCTCTAGGGTTTCTATGAGGGCTCTCTAGGGTTTATCCCTTTTCTTCCTTGATTAATCAAGGCTTGGTCCACCTCGTTTACGCGGTGGTTTCGGGACTTTCTCAGATTTTTCTAGTGCTTCATTTTTAGCCAGGAGATCTTAATCTGGTATGGATCCACAGGGTGGGCAGAGCGAACGTCGGAGAAAGGATAAAGGGGTCGAAGGATCCTTTACGTGGGATGTTGGCGAGAATGGGAATCCTGGGAAGGACTCCTTCTTGTTAGTGGGCAAGTTATGGACGTCAAAGTCTATTAACGTACGTGCGGCCATGGATACCATGATTAAACTGTGGCAAACAAAAGGTACGATAAGTGCTAATGTTATTGACGCTAAAGAACGTATTTTTATCTTTAGTTTCGCTAATGAGACGGATAGGACCCGCATTGTCGAGGGCCAACCTTGGCATTTTGACAGGAATATCTGGTGTTTTAACGAACCTATGACGGAGGGACGGGTCACAGATACTCCGTTGTACCACGTACCGTTATGGGTGAGAGTGTACGATCTTCCTATCAGGGGACGTAGTAATGAAGGGAATATACGATACGTGGGGAATCAATTGGGTCAATACGTTAGTATGGATGTGACGGATACGCCAGAGGTTGATAGTGCCACTAGGTTACGTATAATTCATGATGTTCGACAATCGTTACGTGACAAGGTTGAGATAAGAATGCCGTCGGGGAAAGTGGTTGACTTTAGAGTGAAGTATGAACGTTTACCAATTTTCTGTTATGGGTGTGGAATGTTGGGGCATGGTGAAAAGGAGTGCGATGAGGGGCCATTCGATGAAGGGGAGCTCCGCTTTGGGGATGACCTTAGAGCCTCCCCATGGAAACCTGTAAAGACAAAGTCAGAAAAGAAGAGTGGTTTAGGGAGGTCATTGCAGGAGGCCTTTGAAGCTGAACATAAATCTAGGGAAGCTGAGGCTGTGCAACTTCTGATTGATAGGCTCCAAAAAGTTGCTATGTCTACCAGGGCTAATAAAGTACGTGTGGAAGGAGTCTCTGAGGGGCTGACAGACGATATGATAGTGCATGTAGATGATGAGGAGGAGTTGTTGCGCGCACCAAGGGAGCAGATGAGTTATGTGCTTACCACGAGTGATGTCTGTCAAACCTGGAAGGAGAGTAATGTCGTGGCAGAGCAACAGCTAGGGAGGGCAGAAGGGGAGAAGGAGTGTGTCGCCACAGCTGGGGCTGCCGACCTAGTGGGGACCACTCGTGGATGGAGAAGACGAGGGAGAGAGGAGAATTGTACCATGGATCACGACGACCTTGTGTCTGGTGGTAAACGAGACAGAGAAGCAGGTGGGGGGGAAACAGTGCGTGATGGGAAGAAGGCAAGGATGGTGCAGGGTAGCTTACTACCTGAGGCGGTGGTTGAGGAAGCTCAACCCCGCCGGGCTCAATGAGTTGTCTTAGCCTTAACTGCAGGGGTCTGGGCAAACCCGATGCAGTAGGCAGTCTTCGGAACCTTATCCGACGTGAGGCCCCGACTATTATCTTTCTGTGTGAAACCAAGTTGAATAGTCGTGAAATGCATAAGGTAGCGAAAAAACTTGATCATTATGAGTGTCTTGCAGTGGACTGTTGTGGACGTTCAGGCGGTCTCGCTTTCCTCTGGAAGAAGGAGGTTGGGTGTGTTTTGCGGTCTACCTCGGTCCACTATATGGACATGGAGATCCAAGTTGGAGATTTGCAATGGAGAGTGACTGGTTTTTATGGGTGGCCTGCTGTTCAAGATCGACATCTATCGTGGAACCAACTACGGATACTCGCGCCACCCCCACATGAACCCTGGCTATGTATTGGTGATTTCAACGAAATTCTCTATTCGACAGAGATGCAAGGAGGATCGAGAGCGCAGTGGCAAATGAACAATTTCCGGAACGTGGTTGACGAGATAGGTATACGAGACCTGAATTATGAAGGATATGCGTTCACGTACGACAATGGCCAGGATGGTGATAACAATCGTCAAAGTAGGCTCGATAGAGCTATGGCAAATGAGGGGTGGATTGAGTTGTTCCCCTCTGCGAAACTGTTTCATCTTGACAGAGAGTGGTCCGACCACGCTCCTATCAAAGTCGTACTTAATAGTAGCAGCCCAGACATGAATGGTGGCCCGAAACTCTTTCGCTTCGAGCACATTTGGGTTGGGGAGGATGGGTGTGAAGAGACGATTGCAAAAGCCTGGGCTGATGTTGATGGGGATATTATGATAGCCCTTAGCGACTGTGCTAAACGACTACAGGAATGGAAGCGAGTCAGCATTGGCAAAATTATTCGTGACTTGACGCGAAAGAGACAGCAATTGAAGACGTTGAACGAAGGCGGGCGCTCAGCCTTGCAGGTGCAGGCTAGGAAGCGGTTGGTTGCGGAAATTGCTCATCTTATTCGGCAGGAGGAGATCTTTTGGCGTCAGAGATCGAGAGCAGTATGGCTTCGGGACGGAGATCAAAATACTAAGTTCTTCCATAGGACAGCGAGTCTACGTAAGCAGAAGAATCATATAGCTAAGTTGCTGGATGAGGAGGGGCATGTTCTTACGAGGGATGTTGACATGGCTACGTGTGCAGTGGATTATTTCAGAAAGCTTTTCACGGCTGGTGAACAGAGCAATTTGGACGACGCCATCAGTGGGCTTGAGAACCGTGTGCAGCCATACATGAATACTATCTTGGCGGCGGAGTATCGGGAGGAGGAAATTATTGAGGCTCTACAACAGATGCACCCACTTAAAGCTCCAGGACCGGACGGTATGAATGGGCTCTTCTTCCAAACATATTGGCACATTGTGGGACCTATGGTGACCCAGACTACCCTATCTATTCTACGGGGCGGTGACTTTCCCTCTGGTATGAACAACACCAATATTGTTCTTGTTCCGAAAAAGAAGAGCCCAGACAAGATGGTTGATTTCCGGCCTATTAGCTTATGCAACGTGACGTATAAACTTGTTTCCAAGGTGTTGGCGAACAGGTTAAAAAAGTTTCTGAGTCAAATTGTCTCGGAAAATCAGAGCGCTTTTACGCCGGGTAGATACATAAGTGATAACATTTTGGTGGCGTTTGAGCTTTTCCATTGCATGAAAAATTCGAGAAGCGGAGGTGGACACATGGCCTTGAAGTTAGACATGTCTAAAGCGTATGATCGAGTTGACTGGGTGTTTTTGCAAACGGTCCTGGAGCGTATGGGCTTCTGTCAAACTTGGGTGGATACTGTGATGCGGTGTGTGCGTTCAGTGAACTACTCGGTTGTTATTAATGGGAAGGTGTCTGATGGTTTTCGTCCAAGCAGGGGTCTTAGACAGGGCGACCCTATCTCGCCTTATCTGTTTATTATTTGTGCTGAAGCGTTGTCGAACCTCATGAGAAGGGCAATGGAGTCGGGAGCGATACATGGCATTCGAGTAGCGCCTGCTGCTCCTACTGTCACGCACCTATTATTCGCGGACGATAGTATCTTTTTCGTCAAAGCTTCGCAATGTGAGGCAAGAGCTGTTAAGAATATTCTCATGTGCTATGAGAAGGCTTCTGGGCAGCAAATTAACCTGGATAAAACCACCGTTTCTTTCAGCAGGGGGACGTCGGTGAACCGTCGAGAGGAGGTGAGCAGAATTTTGGGTGTCAGGAGCGTTGAGGTACAGGATAAATATTTGGGCCTGCCTACTTGTGTTAGCCACTCAAAGAAAGTCATTACTTCAATTGTTCGAGATAAGCTTAGTAAAAGGTTGCAGGGATGGCGGGGAATGTTGCTCAGTAAAGCGGGTAAGGAGGTGCTTATTAAGGCGGTCGCTCAAGCTATACCGACTTACGCGATGAGTGTATTCAAGTTGCCGGCTAATTTCTGTGACGAAATGCGGTCACTTATCTCGACTTTTTGGTGGGGAGTGGACAATGGTAAACGGAAAATTCCATGGATATCGTGGAACCGATTATGTCAAGCAAAGTCCAGAGGGGGACTCGGCTTTAAGGATCTGCAGCTGTTTAACCAAGCTATGCTTGGTAAGCAGGGATGGCGTTTGCTTACGGATAATGAGAGCCTTATGTGTCGTGTTATTAAGGGTAAGTACTTCCCCACCTGCTCTTTCATTGAAGCAGATATTGGTAGTAACCCAAGTTATACGTGGCGGAGTATTTGGGAAGCACGAGGGACGGTGTTACTTGGGATTCGAAAGCGAATCGGCAATGGACAGAGCACTAAAGTTTGGGGTGATCCATGGATACCAGGGACGCAAACAAGGAAAATCCTCTCGCCTAAGGGTGATAATGACCCGGAGTTACGAGTTGCTGACCTCATGTTGCCTAGTGGGGACGGTTGGGATGAATCAAAGGTTCGACAGCTCTTCCTTCCTTTCGAACAGGATAGGGTGTTGAGCATGACGTTAGGACTTGCTAGACCAGACGATATGTGGTGTTGGGATCGTGAAAAAGACGGCTGTTACTCTGTCAAGTCTGCGTATAGGCTGTTAACGGAAGACTCGGTGAACTACATAGGGCCATCGGAGGAGGATGCTGATAAATGGCTGTGGAATAAGATATGGAAGGTCCCGGTTTTGCCGCGAGTAAAGGTTTTCACCTGGCAATTGTGTAACGAGGCGATTGCCTCACGCGGAAATCTCGCTAAAAGGATCCAAGGGGTTGATGCTTGCTGCCCACGTTGTTGTCATCCTTCCGAAACTTGTTTACATGTTGTTAAAGACTGTGGGTGGGTCGGGGGGGTTTGGGATGGGTTGGGACTCGAGGTGAGGGAGCACGCAGGGGGTGAGAGGGTGAGGGAGTGGATTGAAGGGTGTCTTCGGGATATGGACATACAAGAGAGTGCGTGCTTCATGACGGGGTGTTGGGCTATTTGGGAGAGACGTAATAAGGCGGTCTTTGAGGATGGTGAATGGCGTGCTGACTGGGTGATAAGAAGGGTCCTGGCTGATTCTGAGGAGATGCTTGGCGAGAGAGGAGGAGATCTTTGTGTGGCGAGAAGAGGAGGGCGAGGCAGCAGTGGAGATCTGAAATTTGGACTAAACCGGAGAGGGGTTGGCGGAAAATTAACGTGGATGCTGGCGTAATAGAGGGAGTAGGGGCGGGTTGGGGTGCTGTGTGTCGTGATGAGGAGGGAGTGGTGAGATGGGGCTGTACGGTTCAACGAAGCTGGACCATGGACGTAAAGGAAGCGGAGGCGATGGCGGTGCTTGAAGGAGTCCGAGAAGCGCATAGGCAAGGTGACACGAAGGTTATTATCGAAAGCGATTGCCTTGCTGTCATTGAAGACTTAAAGTCACGACGATCGGGACGTCACAATATCCACTTGATTTACGATGATATTTTAGTGTGTTGTAGTTCTTTTGAACATGTTCGTTTTAATTTTGTTAGGAGGTCGTTTAATAAGGTAGCACATCAACTTGCTCATTTGCGGCCATGGGTCTCGGGGAGACGGGTATGGGCTGCGAATATACCGTCTGTTGTGGCTTGTATGGTCGATGATGATTTAAGAAATATATCGTAGTCCTCGATGGGGCTTTCAAAAAAAAAAAAAAAATAATAATAAACACCTTTCTCTATGAATTATAATTTTATATATCTTATCAGATAAAGGGTAGAAATATGTTAGAATGAGGGTGAAGTATATTAGATGTATTGTAACCAGCCTTTATCAAATTAGGGTTTTCCTGGTAAAATTTGGGGATTTTTCTGGGTAAATGATGGGAAAGTACGATAAACAAAGTAATAGCTGGAAGAAAGGAGAAAATCCTCCTCAATGAATTTAAGTAAACTACGGTAATTCCATGAAAATCACCATCGGAGAGATGAAAGTACAAAACACAGAACGAAAATTGTTCAGTTAATTGATTTGTAAACAGAGTATTGGTGAATGAGTTTCTATACTTTAAATGAATGAATAATGTCGTACATACACACACATACATATGTTGCTGAAATTGGTAACAAGTTTCACATTTGTTGGTTATGATTCAGAGAATGCAAAAACAGCTCTTAAATTCGATATAAGAGACGAGGCGTGGGCATTAAACTGACAGAAACCGAATTCTTATCAGAACCACTTTCTGCATAGTTTTGTAATTTGATAAGCAACAAGCCACGACGATGGATCAATCGTGGCTGCGTTGTTGGTGCTTTTATGATGCGTGAAGCTTGTGGTTGTATTTTAGCAGCATGATACGTTGAAGGTAGGATTTGTTACGCAAAGTTTGGTGCAGGTACTACTTTTCTAAACTGAATACATCTGATCGATTCATTTACAACTCGCACATTGTTTCATCACGAGGCAACTAAGGTCAGTGAAGATCGATTTTCATACTGAGGTAAGAGCATTACTTTTTGTTGTTTCTTTTACATAGTAGCTGAATACGTATGGATATTGAATTCATAGTTTTTTTAGGACAACTAAAGCTCTAACTAGAGAAGTTATGTAATCAATATATGAGTCCTTTGGAGTCAACGTGAGACGTTTTATAGGAAATCTAAGTGACTAATTGAGGAGACTCGACGTGGTTGTTGTCGTGATTTATAGGAAATCTAAGTGTCGAAGATTTAATGGAGTCTTGGATCGATATTAGATATGGTTATATATTTCACGCTTAAACAAAACACTTTTGCAAGCGGATGATAAATGTGAGGTAATTATTAGAAAATTGTACGTCATAGTTTGGACCTCGACTGGAGTGTGTGGAAGGTAACGCCTTCCGAAGGAGGTTTCGGAAATGTCATTAACCGATGTTAATAGTTGCTTGTGGAAAAAACCAAATTGGAAAGTTGTTTAGTCAAGTTATTACGCAATAATTGTTTCCATGTCTTAGTGCTCAATGCTTGACTAATCTCAACTTACTTTGTAAGCCAAACTTTTCATGTCTTAGTGTTCACTGTTTAGGCACCTCAAACTTGACCATAACACACTTAGTGGAAAACTTCTGAGAAATCTATGTATCTGACTAAAACATATATGTATATTGATTAGCATATATATCTTGTTTCTTCAGTTCAGTTTCACCAAAACATAAAAAAGAACAACTAAAATGAAACCATCGAAAACAAAAACGCTCTTCTTCCCTTACATGTATCTGCAAACCCTTCTATTTTTCCTCGCCATGTTGGTGCTACAACTTACAACCACAACTGCCATCGAAAAACAGACAGATGCGTTCACTCTTTTGCGTATCAAGAATGAGCTTGTTGGTAGTTCTGACCAGGATGTTTTAAACTCATGGAACGGCTCACTTCATCATTGTGCCTGGGAGGGTATTACTTGTGAACACGGATGGGATAGAGTAAGTGCGTTAAACTTAAGTTCAAAAGGCTTGCGAGGTACTATATCTCCCTTCATAGGAAACTTGACCTTCCTTGCTCAAATTCAGCTTTCTAATAACAGTCTAAAAGGCGAAATCCCAAATGAGCTGGGTCGTTTAGTCAGGCTTACTGACCTCCATCTTAACAATAACACACTTAGCGGAGAAATTCCGAGAAATTTATCAGCTTGCATTAACCTTAAAAAACTCGCCCTAGGTTTCAATAAGCTAGAGGGGAATTTGCCGTTGGGGTTCAAATCACTGTCAAAGCTCAATTTTCTAGCTGTACCTGAAAATTTTCTCACAGGCCTCCTTTTCAACGTTATTGCAAACCTTACTGCTTTACGAATTGTCTCTTGTGCCTTCAATGCATTTACGGGTACTATTCCTAATAGTATCGGGAAGATGAAAAACCTTAATATCTTAGCAGATGCTGACAATCAACTTTCTGGAGTAGTCCCGTCCTCCCTGTACAACCTATCCTCCCTTCAGGAATTAGATTTAGCTATGAATCACCTTTACGGACAAATCCCGACCGACATAGGCCTCAAACTTCCTCAGATTTTACTTCTCAGCCTTAGCCAAAACAATTTTTCAGGTTCAATCCCCAACTCCTTATCAAATCTGACCAGTCTCGAGACCCTAAACCTATATTTGAATGGTTTCACAGGGAGAGTGCCGCGTTATTTGGGGTATCTCCGGAAATTGACTAACTTATTCTTGGGCTTGAACTATTTAGTTGATGACATAAACTTTATTAGTTTACTAGTAAATTGTACCCAACTGGAAATATTGGACGTCGCAGGAAATAATTTCACAGGAAATTTACCTGCTGCTGTGGCCAATCTATCTAATTTAATAAACCTCCAAGAGTTAAATATGGCTGGTTGTGAATTCCATGGACCAATTCCGTCTGGATTCGGAAAGCTTGGAAATCTGGAAAGTTTACTTTTGAACTCTAATATGCTTACCGGGATAATTCCAAGCTCTCTCGGAAACATAACACGTCTAAGTTTGCTCCACTTAGAACAGAAACAATTGCAGGGGAGCATACCCTCCACCTTAAGCACCTGTAGATACATGTTGGATGTTTATCTACATGAAAACCATCTCACTGGAACTTTTCCTAGAGGGCTTTTTACGGGGCCTGCTAAATTCATTTCGCTAAATTTCTCTGGTAATCGTTTAGAAGGGTCCATACCTATGGAGATTCGTTCACAACTAAATCTGGTAGAATTTGATGTTTCGATAAATAAGTTGACAGGGGTACTTCCAAGTGAGCTTAGTCACTGCCCTTCTCTTCAACTTTTGAACCTAAAAGGTAATATGTTGCATGGAAATATTCCTCCGACATTCAGCTCTTTGCAAAGCCTTACAACTATTGATCTTTCTCGAAACAATTTTTCTGGCACAATTCCAAATTACTTCTCCAGATTTCCTTTGGTTTATCTAAACCTGGCCAACAACAATTTTGAGGGAAATGTTCCGACAACGGGTATTTATGCAAATCTAAGCGGAGTTTCACTTTCCGGAAACCGTAGACTCTGCGGGGGAATTCCTGATTTGCACTTACCAAAATGCATCCCGCAGAAGGAACCAAAGAAGAGACGTAAAATGTCTCGTGCTCTTCAGTTGATAGTTCCTATATTATGTTCATTTTTTGGAATGGTGATCTTGACGACACTGTTGTACCTAACCTGTCTTAGAAAGAAAAAGAGATCTGCTTTGTTAGGTTCAGAGCTATTGGAAGGAAAACAAGCTTTCTTAAAAGTATCCTACACCATGTTGTTCAAAGCAACAAACGGTTTCTCTATGGAGAACCTGCTTGGAAAGGGTAGTTTTGGCTCCGTGTTTGAAGGGACACTGACGGGAAAAATGGTTGCGGTAAAAGTTTTCAACTTGCTACATCGGGGTGCATCGAAGAGTTTTCTAGCAGAGTGCAACGCCTTAAAAAACATCCGTCATAGGAATTTGTTAGGAATAATAACAGCTTGCTCAAGTATTGATTCACGGGGAAATGATTTCAAGGCTCTGGTTTACGAATTTATGCCCAATGGAAGCCTTGAAAGATGGTTATCTGGACCCGCAAATTTTAGCCTGCTCCAAAGAGTTAATGTTGCAATCAATGTGGCTCATGCAATCAACTATCTTCACCATGAGTGCGAAATTGAAGTTGTACACTGCGATTTGAAGCCAAGTAATATACTCTTAGATAACGATATGGTTGCTCATGTTGGTGATTTTGGACTTGCCAAGTTCCTTGCTGCTCAACAGCAAAACCCACATCAAAGTAGTACAATAGGAGTTCGAGGAACTATTGGCTATGCCGCTCCAGGTAAAAGTCTAGACACTTGCTTTTGTTCATCAATCGTGGTAAGTTATTAGTTTGCAAACTTGATAGTTTATGAGTAGACTTTAAAAAACATAACAGATCATTTCAGGTTTGAGCCATTTCGGTTGCACTGAATCAGGTTTTGGAAGTCTTTGTTGTTTCGCATGAGTTATATTAAGTCGTTCCTCTCCGCATTCTTCAGCTAATCTGTTAATTGTTTTGGATGAAATCAATTCGAATTCCTGTCGAGTTAAGTTGTACTTTTTTTTGTACAAAGTTTTGAGTTGTACTTTCGGGGAACTTTTGGCAGTCCATTAGGTAAGTAGCTTTAGTTCTTTGTTTTAGATTACAATGGAGCAAGCCAAAAGAAACTCAGTAAGTTGGTCGCATTTTTTTTTTTTTTTTTTTGTTTTTTTTTTTGTTTTTTTGTGAAGAGTCGGCTTGATGCAGTTTTGTCGACGTAACACTTCACAGTATAAAAATATATTCATCTTTTTTATTTTAGGGTCCGTCCAAATTAGTTTAAGCGTCAATATGCTGCTAGACATCACGTCATCACTTAAGCTGATGGTTGATTGGTTGGAGGCCCAAGATTGGGTTTATACTCTTAACAGTTTCAGCAGTCACTGTGCGTTTTGTGACTAATGTTTGTGTCGTTTTGCCATAAGAATATGGCCTAGGGAGTGACGCATCGACAAACGGCGATATCTACAGCTACGGAATACTGCTGCTTGAGCTCATGACTGGAAAGAAACCCACAGACAGTATTTTCACTGATGGCTTGAACCTTCGCCTTTACGCGGAGGCAGCTCTACCTGATCAAGTGCTTCATATTTTAGACCAAACTCTGCTTGAAAATGCTCAAGTTACTGTCGTCGAAGAAATTGTTGCTACTGTTGTGCAAGTTGGAGTCGTGTGCTCCAACCATGTGCCGGAAGATCGAATGAGGATAACCGAGGTTATAAGCAAGTTGCGAGCTGCTAGGAACAACCTCATCAATGCTGAACATCGTCGCGATTTCTATGGAGGTAGACTACAACTACTTTTTCATCCATTTTTCTTTCTGCTTTTAATTTTTATTAGCTCTGACGTAGGAGTATATCTCTGTTATTCATGCAATTACAATAAAACATTTAGATGATATTTTGTAAAATAATTTTTGATTTTATGACTTGAATATTGCAGGAGAATGAGGTCTAATGTTCTTCTGAAACAAGAGCTGACAAAACTCGTACCCGATACAATTGTTAGTCATCTTTGGTTTCTTTTTCCTGGTTGTGATATATTTGTCACTCAATACAATTGTTCGATGCTATTCTCATATTCAATTATGTGGAAATATAGTCCATGAACCATATTCGACCTTACGGAAGATAGTAAAACGATGGGGTAACGATGTAACGTTGTTGTAGTCATAATAAACAAACGAGTGATTACTTGCAAGTGTAACCGTTAAGACATAAACCGCTAAAAGGAATTGAAGAGGGTCCAAATTCAAATCCTCCAGTGCTCGAGTGCCTTGAGAAATATTTTGGACCTTTTTTATCCAATTTTTATTCTAATCTTTTCATGTATTCTCGTGTCAAAAAAAACACTCTGAATATGTTTGGTCACTTATATTTGCCAATCAAATCAATATATACAAATGCTAGGGTATACATAACTAATCGTCGGTTTCTAAGGAAAAAGTTGGCGTGAAGACTGAAACAAATTATTCTCGGACCTCGATTCTTAGTCCTTAGATTTTCCTCCTTAATGGTTAGTGTTTCCGATTAGATTTAATATGATCCACAACGGAACTTCGTTTTTGTGGGCACTCCAAATCTACACTAGATCCAAATTCGAAGCTCCAAAACTCGTACCCGAACTATAGGATATTAGTTATGTCCATATATCTAAAATGCAATTAGAACTATTGTTGAGGCGGCGACATAGTTCTTTGGGGTTTTGATGTGCAAACGACAAGGCATAACCGTCTTTATTAAGCACGATCGACTAAAATTTGGTTAAGATTGAACAATACCCTCATTTTTAATCTAGTATGTGAAAAACACAACCAATTCCAGAAGTGTACAAATAAATCCCACATTACCATGAAGTCAAGAGATTTTGAGTCTTTTATTAATTCCAGTTGTGAAATGTAATGCTTTTCAGAGAAACGAAGGTGGTTTGTACTCTGTCACGTTTTTGATCTTATGTTTTAGTCGCGGTCATTAGTTTCTGCTTCTTTAGTTGTCGGTGTTTAGAATTGCAAGTGAACTTGTATGACATTTGAGCATTTGAAGTAGCAAGCATGCATCGGTTTATCCAGGTCGTTTAGGTTTCATGTGCTCTTTTCCAAGTGACTCATCATTCGCTTACCACGGTCTTGACAGTGCTGAAGGGAGCTTCTAGTCTGATACGCATAATATATATCTAAGCTAGCTATAATTGTGGTACGACTTTTCGACTGTACCACGTTGATTGCTTGTTGCTGCAAGCCTAGTGACGTTCATTATTTGGTGCATCAGTGTTGTGTTAAGCCTGTTAACTAGACTGATTCATAGTATTAAATTTGATATCGGCCACTGCTGTGGTATCAGCTTCTATATACGGCTAATGTTTCAAAGTGTACTAATTATTTTGCTGACCACTTATGGAGTAATTAGAAAACCCTCGACGATATCGGATATTCATCCCGGTTTACAAACCAGCTAACAGCAGACTAATGTGAACAAGTTTCAAAACTACAGCTTATGATCCATAGACCAGAGAATACCGTCCTATATACTGCTAATCGGCAACATGTTCTGTAAATGAGTCCTCTTATCGTGGTAAATATCGAAGATCTTATGAAGCTTTGAGTGAGTGGACACAGAAATTCTTGATATTCATAGCCTCGTATCATAGGTGAAAGGGAAAGTAAATCGGACGTCATATTTTGGACATCTGACGGTAGTGTGTGGGAGGTAATGCCCTTAGAACCAGGTCATCAATCGATGTTAACAGTAGGTTGTGCTAAAAACCAAAGTTGCAAGTCATTTAATCAAGTCAATGCACTGAAAATTTTCTTAGCAGTGACCCGTTCCAAATTCACGACCCGAGAAATGTTTTTAAAAAGAATGCCCACCTTTTCTAATCTTCTTTACCATTAATATAATTCTCTGTATATGTTTGGTCATTTATATTTGCCAATCATAGGTCAATGTAAACAAAAATCAAATTTTACAATCCTGCCCATTATTTCAAATTTTAGACGTGTAGAAAAGAAGGGGTGAAGTCTGATGGGCAAAGCAATGCACAAGCCCAAAGCAAAGTTGTGGCCTGCTCAAGTAAAAGAGAGGAAGGATGTGATTTGGACCAAAACAAGCAAACAAATGAACAGGCCCAAGATGATGTGGATTGGAGAATGAAGGCTGAGGCCTTTTGGAAAAACAAACAACAATATAGGGCACGGTAGCCAAGAGAACAAAAGCAAGAGAATGTAGTGAGCATTATACACTTGTCATTTAGTAGAAATCACCCTAGGGTTTCAAGCCTTTAAATAGAGAATAGTATCCCTCATATAATGTAAGACAAAAAATCTGATTAAAACAATCAAATACAACGGCAACTAAAGGAGCCAACTTTGAGGTAAAAAGCTTCAAACTTTCATCTTAAAATACAACAATGGTGTCTTATCTTGTTCAAAATTAAGCAAATCTTGAAGACGAAAAGTATCACGAACTATTAAAATAAGTAAAATTGTTATTCAAAAGTATTAATTTAAGACTGTCATTTTTTTAAATTACTTTTTTTCCACCCACGTTTAGGTGTATGGTGACAACACTGGTTTAAAAGAAAAACATCTGTCACAAAGAGTTACTCCGTATACAAGATTTTATGGACTAAATTCTTCGGTCTAACAATAATTTACCGTAAACAAGGTAAAACCCGCAATGAAAAAGTAATTACACAATTGAATAGCCGTAAAAAGTTAAAGTGAAACTAATTTGGGCCTGTTATGAAATGGGTTTTGTGGATGTCCATTGGGCTTTGCAGCCCATTAGAATGTTCATGTATTTAGGTTTCCCCTCATATAATGTACTATATATATGCTCCCATTTAGATGAATAAAATTACAACGATTACCTCTCCTCTCTAATCTCTCTCTTTGCATTATCTTTATTTCTTAAGTTTATAACACGTTATCAGCACGTAACTCAACCTATTGAGTGTTAAAATATTCATTATACTCCATACAATTTCCTATTAAACTCACGTAATTTTTGTATTTCAAAATTTATTTATTTATTTAAGTATTTCTTTTCTTCTTATTTTCACAACATAACAATTCATATCATTAATAATTGGATTGTTTTACGGTCATGGAACCGATTGTGCCGTACACATCATTGCCACGGTTGACATTTGTTATGTGTTAACACATGATGTTATCCCTATTTGATTGGATTCACGTGGCATATAGGAAAGCCTTCATGGCCTTCATTGAGATGCACTATTACTCATTGTATTTTTTTTTTTCTTTGTTCGTTATTTTCTCGCAATGTGACACACATGGTTCACTAATTGTTTTTATTGTATCTAATTACTTATTCATTACAATCATTAATTGGCAATAATTTATTTGCAATGATTATAGCCATATTTATTCATTAGCTAATCAATCTAAAGATCACATATCTATTGATCGAATTATTTTTAATGACTATAGTCATATTATTAATTGGCTAATGAATCTTATGGTTATATCATTTAATTGACCTAGATATTTCTTTTTATTTTATTTTATTTCTCTTTGTGACACATATCTCTCTAAGTGTGTCTATTATATCATTACTTATTTATAGCAATCAATTAGTAATAAGTCTTGTTTGATAATAACTATATAGCCATATTTATTCATTGACTAATTAATTTTATGGTCATTAATTTATTGACCAATTTCTTTTGTGACTATAAAGCCATATTTTGTTCATTGGTTAACTAATGATTCTCTTGGTCATATTAATTCATTGACCTAATCAATTTTTGACATATTCCTTCATTGGCTAATTATTCTTTTGGTCATATCGATTAATTGACCAATTATTATTAATGATTATAAATCTATTGTCATATTCTATCATTTGCTAATTATTATTTTGATCATATTAATTCATTGATCAAACTAGCTAAATATTGTCATATCACTTTAATGACAGAACTATTCTTAATGACTACATAGTCATTCATTGATAAATTATTCTCTTGGTCATATTAATTCAATGACCAAATTATCTTTTTGTCATATTACTTTATTGACTAATTATTCTTTGATAATATCAATTCATTGATCGAATTTGTTATACCGTATTTATTAATTGGTTATTAAATTCATATCACTCTATTGATTAATTATTATTTTAGGCTATATATAATTGCATTCATTAGCCATGTCAATTGATTGTGATACAAACTCATGGACTTTTAACATCAATTTTGTTTTAATTAATAAATCTATTAAGTTTTGGCTATATAATCACATTAGTCATGTTTATTCAATCGTGATATAAACTCGTTGACCATGATCGAAACAAATGCATTCAAAAGTATTGAGAAACAGTTCAATTATCATTAACTCAGATGCATATATGGACAATTATGCATATTTAAGATATGTTATGTTTCAAAAATTTGTCACCATTATTTTACTTTGTATTACATATTGGAGATATTATTTGTAATCTTCATATTTTTTTATACTAAGTATAATATTAAGGAAATATTTTCACAATTTTCACATTTACTTATATAGTTGTTGGAGATATTGTCTTTCTTCTCCATATTACTATAATACATAATATTTGAGATTAAAATGATACTTCAAATTCAGTACGAAAATTATGTGCTCAATTATATCGATGAATGATACGTTAGGTGGTTTATCTACCACATTCATAATTCTTTTGAGTCCATTATGGTGTTAAAATTCATATTTATTATTATGTGAGAAGTGATTATATATATTGAGAAATAGTCAACCTTTATTGGAGATATCATTTATCATCTCTGTAGTACTAGTTGGGAGTTATCACTTTCATTCTCCATTTTTGTATTGTATATACTCCATAATTTTTGGAGATTCTAAACGACTACTCTAATTAAGTAAGCAACATTTTTTTTTCCAATAATTTGGTTGATGATATATAAATTTGCTTGTAAATTTATCGTACATTCACAATTAGTACGAGTAATTAATGTTATCACAATCACATTTCAATTATTTATGAATAAATTCATCTTCTAAATATGCATTTTAATTCAGTCCATAGAAAATCCAACTAAAATACATTATTCTCCATTAAAGATGATAATTTTACCATCTTAGGGGGAAAAAGATTAAGTATAAAGTTGGTAAAAGTGGTTATTCATTATCACATACTTTCCATGAAGATCAAAACAATAAAATTTCACATTAATCGAGGTTGAAAAAACCTTCTAAATTCAATTGTATTAATTGATATCATTAGTGGCTTGAAAGCCACATATTCGAGTACCTTGTGTTATATTCACAGGTTATATTGTGTGAACAATTTGATCTTCAATATTCATAGTTTCTTTTCTCTTTTCAGCAATTTGATAATCAATTGCATACTCCCTATTTATCTTAGAAAATCCCACGATAATGGTCACTAATGAAATCTCATTAGTATTTAATATGGGAAATTAAAATTGCATTCTAAAGTGGTTATGTAAATGATTGCAATCTATCTTGGATATAATTTTTACCACCTTAGGGGGAGAAAAAGAAGTGAAAAGTTGGTAAAATTAAATTACACCTATAGTGTAATATATATGGAATAGCGATTCCATAAATTCAATTACATGATCATGAAAGAATATTTGTATGAAACGGATACATATTTAAACGCAATATTCAATTGCTATTTAATTTGGATTTTATAAGTCCATTTGACAGTCGACATATATATGGTTATTAATGAGCACATAAACCTGAAATCCATCATGGATGTTGAAAATAAAACTGTACAGTTTGCATTATCGAGTCATCTATTGCATTAGTTTAGCACTTTCATATTTTTTACATCATTGCATTACTTCACATTCTATAATTTTTAAACCTAATCACATACTATATGCATTATTATTGATGATGTGACCATTCAAGTAAAAGTGCAGCATTACAAAAGTGACAGGTTATTTAAAGTGAAGACGTGAAAATATTTATGAGTTATTATTTTCACATTATGAAAGTTGAAACAATCAAGAACTCCTATTATTTGAAGGTACCTATTAAGTTGGTCAAATGCAAAGACAACTTTTCAAGATCAAGAAACTTTGGTACATCATGAGTTGCGTTGACAGTAATTTAAGTGATGTAACCATCAGGGGGAGTGTGCATGCGTTGTACTCTTTTTCCTTATCTATGGTTTTGTCCCACTGGGTTTTTCATGGAAAGGTTTTAATGAGGCAGCTAATTACGCATATTTGAAGACTACTGTACTCTTTTCCTTCACCAGTGTTTTTCCCACCGAGTTTTTCTAGGAAGGTTTTTAACGAGGCATTCTCTTCAGTAATGTACATCCAAGGAGAGTGTTATGAAATGGGTTTTGTGGATGTCCATTGGGCTTTGCAGCCCATTAGAATGTTCATGTATTTAGGTTTCCCTCATATAATGTACTATATATATGCTCCAATTTAGATGAATAAAATTACAACGATTACCTCTCCTCTCTAATCTCTCTCTTTGCATTATCTTTATTTCTGAAGTTTATAACAGGGCCGAAATTATTTAGATTTTAAAACTAGGTGGAAGTATCATACGTATTGGTAACAGACATAATAAAATTAGGGTTTTGTGGGTAACATTTGGGGATTTTTCTGGGTAATAAAGTAGGAAATATAGAGTAATAGATGAAGTAAGAAGATTGTCACATAAATTTAGAGATGGAAGTTGGGCCGTGGGCCAATGGGCTAGCACGGCCCAGCATGGCACGCAGCCCAAGTTGGCACGGCCCACATCAGGCACGCCAAAGACGGTTGCAAGACGCAATGGGCCATGGGCCGTGCCTGGGCCTTGCTTTTTATGAAAATGGCGTGCCTTGCGGCACGCAGCCTGACTTTGTCTTAGGCACGCGGCCCAACTTAGGCGCAGCGTCTTGAAACGCGCTACTGACGCGTCTTAGCCCTTATTTTTAGTGATTTATAATTAATTTTTTGTAAGTTTTCTTTTATTATACTCCGTTATAATATAATATATTGAGATTTATGAGTGTTGATATTATACAATATATATCGGGTTCACGTTTTGTGAAACTAATTAACTACAATGGTTGTTGTGAGGTCAGATCGTTTCGTATTTTTAACTTTTTTTAATTTTTAAATGATTAATAATAAAAATTCACTTTGTATTTGCATTATTTTAAGCTTAAAAAATTAAATTCGTTCAAATTTTCAATCGCTCGGGTCGAAAAAATCTCAAAATATACAAATACTGCGGGTGGGCCGCGTGGGCTGGCACGCCAATGACCCAAGGCACGACCCAGCACGGCACGTTGGGCCGTGGGCCACGGGCCGTGCTTGGGCCTTCATTTTGAAAACAAGGCACGGGCACGGCACGGCACGTGGCACGCTTAACCGTGCCTGGGCCATGCCAAAATTTAACTTCGGCACGCCATGCCGGCACGTGGGCCGGCCCAGCACGGCCCACTTCCATCTCTACACATAATGTAAGAGATTAATGAGTGGAACTGGAAATCTCCATGAAAATCTAATTGATTTGTAAATAGAGTATTGATTAATGAGTAGGCAGCTCTACCTGATCAAGTGCTGTGTATTTTAGACCAAAGTCTTCTTGGAGACGATGAAGTGATGGTCGTCGAAGAAATTGTTGCTTCTGATATGCAGGTTGGAGTTGCCTGTTCCAACCATGTGCCTGAAGATCGAATGAGGATTACCGAGGTTATAAGCAAGTTGCGAGCTGCTAGGAACAACCTCATCAATGCTCAACGCCTTCGTGAATTTTATGGAGGTATATCTGTTTATGCATTTACAATCTAGATTAAAAGAATAGCTGGAAGAAAGTAGAAAATTGTCAAAGAATTTAAGTGAGTAATGAAAAGAACTGCAAATCGGAATCAACTTCCTGCTCTGATTCCATGAAAAATCTCCATTGATCTAATTGATTTGTAGACAGAGTGTTGCTGAATGAGTTTCTGCATTGAAATGAATGAATAATGTCGTACATACACACGCATATGTTGCTGAAATCGGTAACAAGTTTCACATTTGTTGAATATGATTCAGAGACTGCAAAAACAGCTCCTAAATTCGATATACGAGACGATGTGTGAGCAATAAATTGACAGAAACAGTGTTCTTATAAGAGACGTTCTCTGCAGAGTTTCGTAATTTGTAAGCCATAAGTTACAACAGTGGATCAATCATAACCGTGTTGTTGGTTGTTTTCTGATGCGTGAAGCTTGTGGTTGTATTTTAGCAGCACGATGCGTTGAAGCTAGGATTTGTTACGAAAAGTTTGGTGCGGAATACAGTACTTTTGTAAACTGAATACATCTAAGCGATTTATTTACAATGCGCAGAAGGATGACAAAAAAGACGATGACTGATCATGAGAAATATTAATGGGATCACGAGGACACTACGCTCGGTGAAGATTTATTTTCATATTGAGGTAAGAGCATTACTTATTGTTGTTTCTTTTACGTAGTAGTTGAATACGTATGTGCATAGAATTCATAGGCTTTTTAGGACATGTAAAGTTTAAACTCAAGACGGTAGCAGGTGATCGAATTTTATGTGAGGGATAAGAATATTATGAGAAGGGTCATTTTATGAGTTCTTTGGAGTCAACATGAGATGTTTTATAGGAGATCTAAGTCACTAATTGAGGAGACACGACATGGTTATTGTCTTGATTTTGGTCATATTACGAGAGGTTGTAGTTACGAGGTGCTACGATACATTTAGGGAATGTGAGTGATATTGTCGAAGATTTAATGGAGTCTTGGGTGTTAGATATGGTTATATATTTGAAGCTTAAAGAAAACACTTTTGCAAGTTCGTAGGTGAGAGATGTACTAAATGGCTTACTAATTACTTCATGGACGATAAATGTGTGGTAATTATGAGAAAATTGTACGTCATAGTTTGGACCTCGACTGGAGTGTGTGGGGAGGTAACGCCTTCCAAAGGAGGTTTCGGAAATGTCATTAACCGATTTTAATACTCCGTAGTTGCTTGTGGGAAAAACCAAATTGGAAAGTTGTTTAATCAAGTCATTACGCAATAGTTGTTTTCATGTCTAAGTGCTCAATGCTTGACTAATCTCAACTTATTTGTACGCCAAACTGCTCAGGCACCTCAAACTTGACCATAACACACTTAGTGGAAAAATTCTGAGAAATCTATGTACTAACATACTTAGTGGGATACTAATTAATGTATAAAAAATTCGACGTTGTGGGTGATTTTGAAGCAAAAGTGTCTTAAAAGGAATTATGTTATTAAAATAACATATAAGGGGTTATTTAAAAAAAAAAAAAAAAAAAAAAAAAAAAAAAAAGAAAGAAAAGTGTTATAAAAGAAGGTTATATTTAATTTACCCTAAATTTAATACTCCGTACTCTTTATGAGTTGATATACTAGATAGCAAGGCCTTCCGAAGGAGGCTTCGGAAAAGTTATTAATCAATAATAGCAAATATTGTGTGTATTAAATTAGAATATTACGGAGTAGATGTTTTCTTAGATTAGTGTGGGTGATTTAATAATAGCAAATAATACTACTCGTAGTTGGGTACTGATGACTCCTGGTTTGTTCTTTGACTATTAACAGTACTGATGTCGTTGCAAGTCGTTTAATCAAAGGAATTAATCATATCTTTCAATCAATATTAACAGTACTGATGTCGTTGCAAGTAGTTTAATCAAGTCAATGCAATCTTCTTGACTAGTCTCAACTTATTTTGTAAATCAATTTCATCAGTTCAATTTCACCAAACAGAAATAACAACTAAAATGGAACCATCAAAAACAAAACCGCTCTTCTTCCCCTATATGTACCTGCAACCCATTTCACTTTTCCTCGCTGTGTTGGTGCAACAAATTACAATCACAACTGCCATAAAACAACAAACAGATACGTTCACTCTTTTGCGCATCAAGACTGACCTAGTCGGTAGTTCTGGTCATGATGTTTTGAGCTCGTGGAACGCCTCACTTCATCATTGTTCCTGGGAGGGTATTACTTGTGAACGTGGAAGTGATAGAGTGAGTGCGTTAAACTTGAGTTCAAAAGGCTTACAAGGTACTATATCTCCCTTCTTCGGAAACTTGACCTTTCTAAATACTATTTGGCTTTCCAATAACTTTCTGAAAGGCAAAATCCCAAATGAGTTGGGTCATTTAGCTAGGCTCACGAAGCTCTACCTTTCCAATAACAGACTTAGCGGAGAAATTCCGAGAAATTTATCTGCTTGTACCAACCTTGAATATCTCATCATAGGTTCCAATAAGCTAGAGGGGAATTTGCCTTTGGAGTTCAAATCACTGTCAAATCTCAACTATCTAGGGGTTAGTAAGAATTCCCTTACTGGCCCAGTTTTTAACGTCATAGCAAACCTTACCTCGTTAAGAGGAGTTGATTGCAGCTTCAATTCATTTACGGGTACTATTCCTGATAGTATCGGGAACATGCTAAACTTGAATGACTTAGTAATTTGGATGAATCAATTTTCAGGAGAAGTTCCTGCTGCCCTTTACAATGTTTCCTCCCTCCAGAATTTAGATTTAACTAACAACCAGTTTCATGGACAAATCCCAATAGACATTGGCCTAAAACTTCCTCGGATTTCATACTTCAGCCTTGCCGGGAACAAATTTTCAGGGTCGATTCCTGACACAATATCGAATCTGACCAGTGTCAACAAACTTGAACTAGATGATAATAATTTCACAGGGAGAGTGCCACGTCATCTGGGGCATCTCCAGAATCTGACTGACTTATTTTTTTGACTACAATTCCCTAGCTGATGACATAAAGTTTATTAGTTCACTAGTAAATTGTACCAAACTGACACGCCTGCAGTTGTCAGGAAATCATTTCACAGGAATTTTACCTCCTGATGTTGCGAATCTATCTATTGCTTTAGTGGGGCTATATATGGAAGAAAATTCGATAACAGGAACAATTCCGACAGGTATATCCAACCTTATAAACCTCGAGTTTATATATATGGATAGTTGTGAATTCATTGGGCCCATTCCCTTTGAATTGAAAGCTTAGAAACCATAACAGTTAGATTTGAGCTACAATAAGCTAACTGGGATAATTCCAAGCTCTTTGGGAAACATAACAGACCTAAGCCAATTGTACTTAGATAATAACCAATTGCAGGGGAGCATACCCTCCACATTAAGCTCCTGTGAATACATGTTGGAGTGCAGTATCTAGACAACAACCACCTCACTGGACCTTTACCCGAGGGCCTTTTTTCGGGGCTTGCTAAATTCATTTGGCTATATTTCCCTAATAATCATCTAGAAGGGTCCATACCTTTGGCGATTAGTGCACAACTAAATCTGGTAGAATTTGATGTTTCAAGAAATAAGTTGACGGGGGTACTTCCAAGTGGACTTGGTTACATCCTAAATCTTCAGCACTTGGATCTGAAAGATAATATGTTGCATGGATTTATTCCTCCGTCATTCAGCTCTTTGCGCAATTTTATATATATTGACCTTTCTCGAAACAATTTTTCCGGCACAATCCCAATCTACTTTGCCAGATTACCTATGGTTTATTTAAACCTGTCCAACAACAATTTTGAAGGCAGTGTTCCAACGACGGGAGTATATGCGAATTTAACTGCGGTTTCACTTTCTGGAAACAATGGGCTTTGTGGAGGGATTCCTCAGCTGCATTTACCAAGATGCATCCCGCAGAAGGAACCAAAGAAGAGACAAAAGACGAGACGTAAAATGTCTCGTGCTCTTGAGCTGATAGTTCCTATAATATGTTCAGTTGTTGGAGTTGTGATCTTGACTATAGTGTTGTACTTAACATGTCTCAGAAAGAAAAAGAGATATGCTTTGTCAAGTTCACTGTCAGTGGAAGGAAAAGAAGCTTTCTTGAAAGTGTCCTACAACACGTTGTTCAAAGCGACAAACGGTTTCTCCACGGAGAACATGCTCGGAATGGGTGGTTTTGGCTCTGTGTTTAAAGGGACGCTGATGGGAAAGATGGTTGCTGTAAAGGTGTTCAACTTGCAACATCGGGGGGGATCAAAGAGTTTCCTTGCAGAGTGCAACGCCTTAAAAAATATCCGCCATAGGAATTTGTTACGAATAATAACAGCTTGCTCAAGTATTGATTCACGAGGAAACGATTTCAAGGCTCTAGTTTACGAGTTTATGCCCAATGGAAGTCTTGAAAGTTGGTTATGTGGACCCGAAAACCTTAGCCTTCTCCAAAGAGTTGATGTTGCAGTCGATGTGGCTCATGCAATTAACTATCTTCACCATGAGTGTGAAGTTCCAGTTGTACACTGCGATTTGAAGCCAAGTAACATACTGTTAGACAGCGACATGGTTGCTCGTGTTGGTGATTTTGGACTTGCTAAGTTCCTTGCTCAACCTGAAAACCCTCCTCAAAGTAGTACAACAGGTGTTCGAGGAACTGTTGGCTATGCCGCTCCAGGTAAAAGTCTAGGCACTCGCTTTTGTATATCAACTTTGGCAAGTTTTAATTTTGCAAACTTGAAAAACATAACAGATCATTTCAGGTTTGTGTTTGCTCAGGTCATCACGAGTTTGAGGCATTTTGGGTGCACTGTATTCGGTTTTTGAAAGTCATTTTTGTTTCTAATGAGTTAAATTTAATCCTTCATCTGCATTTCCCATCTAGTTTGTTTTGGATGAGGTCAATTCGAGTTTTAATTGATTTAGCTGCTAGCCATCACCTATAAAATGGGTATGCTTCCGCAGCCATTGCGAGTTTTGTGACTAATGTTTTTTTTATCTCGTCAAAAGAATATGGCCTAGGGAGTGAAGCATCGACAGACGGCGATATATACAGCTACGGAATACTGCTGCTTGAGCTCATGACTGGAAAGAAACCCACAGACAGTATTTTCACAGACGGCTTGAACCTTCACCTTTATGCGGAGGCAGCTCTGCCTGATGAAGTTCTGCATATTTTAGACCAAACTCTTCTGGAAAAAGCTCAAGTTACTGTCATCGAAGAAATCGTTGCTACTGTTGTGCAAGTTGGAGTTGCCTGCTCCAATGATGTACCTGAAGATCGAATGAGGATCACCGAGGTTATAAGCAAGCTGCGAGCTGCTAGGGACAATCTCATCAATGCTTAACATCGTCGTGAATTTTATGGAGGTATATCTGTTTATTTATTTACAATAAAACATTCAGATGATATCTTGTACTCGATGAATTCTGATTTTATGACTTAAATATTGCAGGGGAATGAGGTCTATGTTCTTGCGGACAAAAGCACATCACAAGCTTTGGGTCGTCCGACTCATATCAGACTCCTAAAAGTCGTCTCTGTCTTCTTTTTATTGTGAAATATTTGTCACTTGATGCAATGTTCGATGTCGTTCTCATATTTCGGTTATCCGGAAATATAGTCTTTTATGTATTAACGCAGGATTTAAACAATGGCAGTACGTTGTTGTAATCGTAGTTGATATGTCCTGCAAGATGAAATTGTTGTTATGATTATGTTTGTACTCTCATTATATTAATTATGTCAAATCAAATAAAATAATAACTACAATCGTAGTAAATTACTGCCATGATATCTCAAAAAAAAATTGTATTTCTTTTCATTTTGTTTCAACTTTTTAGCAATCCATAAACTATTTTTAACTTTTATGTAATTTCGGTAATTTTATAATACGTACTATTATATTTTGGTTGTCTTTGATATATTTCCTTCATTTTAAATAAGTATTCTTATTTCTATATTTCATAGATTTAAGAATTGGTTATACCGTAATAATATAATGAGTTAATTTTTGAATTTCTTGTTGATATTAGTACTTAGTATAAAGGATTAATTGCCTAGAATAAACCGAACTGATCCTCTTATTCCATAAATAATCCGAAGTCGAATTAATCCACGAATAATCTCAACTATTGAAGTAACATTTCAATAATGTACTTTGACCAATTTTAACCTGCTTTAATCAATAAAAAAAGAAGTGAAAACGGTTTGAATTTTACTTAAAATAAGAGTGAGACAAAGTTCGAGTCGATTTCACCCTTTTTTTAACGTGTTAGAGTCGATTGAAATTGGCCAAAGTATATTATTGGAATGTTACTTTGTTAAGACAAAATTATATTCATGAATCATGATAATGATATAGCAAGTCAGCAACGTGGTCAATGAAATGTTGACGATCTTATGATGGAGTCTTGAGTGTAGTCGGCCCTTTCAGGAGTTTGGACCTTGACTGGAGTAAAGTGAGAGGTAACGCCTTCAGAAGACGGTTTTCGAAAAGTCATTAATCGATGGTCACAATAGGCTGTGCTAAAAACCAAAGTGGAAAGTCATTCAATTAATTCAAGTCAATCCAATTTGAAATTTTGTGTATTTGAAATTTTGTGTCATGCTTGACTTCAGTGCTCAATGCTTGACTCTGCCTTCGTGAATTTTATGGAGGTATATCTGTTTTGCATTAAGAATACACGGAGTATTTTATTATAGATAAATGTAAAATCATTTCACTATCTAGATATAAAAGTATCACGAATTATCAAAATGTTTACTCGATAGAATTAGTTTAAAACTGTAAAACTAATGACGGTAATAAATGGCTATGACCCAATGAGTGTGAAGTGCCAGCACAAAAAATTATATTGTCGATAAAGTATTAGGGATATTTACTGATTAAGTGATTTTGTTAAGCTTGTACTTGGACATCTCTCTCTATTTTCTTTACAATCTAACATATGGAGTACAATATTTAATTCCTTGTTTTTATTATTATTGATTTTTATCTTGATTAGGGTGTACAACTAATTAGGGTTATTATTGATTAATTTGCTAGATTTGATTATTGGCTCAATTTGCTTTATTAATCTTATCGCGGTAGCAATTGTGATTGATTTATTGTACTCCGTTTGTCGTGAATTAATCATAAAAGGAATTGAATTTGTGACTCGAGTATTAACAACGTTGTTAGTATAAGTCATCTTTATTGATTCTCGTGCTAATTCTTCTATAAACTTGAACTTAATTCGCGTGATTTGGGTTAGTCTTAGAAAGGGTAATTTAGGGCATCTGATTTGACTTAATTACTGACTAAAGAGTGAATACGTAAGTTAATATTATTGAAAGGTATTAGCTTTCACAATAAAGTACTCAAGTAAAGTGGTTTAATTGTTTTCTATGATCGGTGATTTTATCGTCTGTAGATATCGTATCGTGTCAAGGCCTTTCTCATATTTGTTTTAAATCCTTAATTTATTATTGTCATTAGCTAGTTTTCTTAGTAGTATTTACTGAAACCAAACCTCCCCCAACCTGTTACTGTTATTTAATTACTCCTTATTTTTGCATTTACCTGCGCTTTACTTTATTACAATTAGCCTATTTCTCTGTGGGATCGACCCTTACTTCCAACTTGCTACTTGTTTAGTAATTAGGGATTAAGTGATTATAAATTGTAATTAGTGGCATACGACTTTAGCCCGTCAACAAACAAAACTCAAAACGAAGATTGTTGATCAAATTGATTTGTAGACAGAGTATTCCTGAAATGAGTTTCTGCATTGAAATGAATGAATAATGTCGTACATACACACGCATATGTTGCTGAAATTGGTAACAAGTTTCACATTTGTTGAATATGATTCAGAGAGTGCAAAAACAGCTCCTAAATTCGATATACGAGACAATGTGTGAGCAATAAATTAACAGAAACAGCATTCTTATAAGAGACGCTTTATGCAAAGTTTCGT
Organism: Dianthus caryophyllus; assembly: GCA_023091065.1. Classification (NCBI taxonomy): domain Eukaryota; kingdom Viridiplantae; phylum Streptophyta; class Magnoliopsida; order Caryophyllales; family Caryophyllaceae; genus Dianthus; species Dianthus caryophyllus. The sequence continues at coordinate 35,957,111 of CM041519.1, forward strand.
AATTTGTAAGCCATAAGCCACAACGGTGGATCAATCATGACCGTGTTGTTGGTTGTTTTCTGATGCGTGAAGCTTGTGGTTGTATTTTAGTAGCACGATGCGTTGAAGCTAGGATTTGTTACGAAAAGTCTGGTGCGGAATACAGTACTTTTGTAAACTGAATACATCTAAGCGATATATTTACAATGCGCAGAAGGTTGACAAAGACGATGACGTATCTGCATTACTTATTGTTTTTTCCTTTACATAGTAAGGAGTGCTTGAATACGTATCTGCATAGAATTCATATTTTTTTTGGGACAAGTAAAGTTTAAACTCAAGACGGTAGGCTATCGAATTTTATGTAAGGGATATGTATATTATGAGAAGGGTCATTTTATGAGTTCTTTGGAGTCAACATGAGATGTTTTATAGGAGATCTAAGTCAGTAACTGAGGAGACACGACATGGTTATGGTCATGATTTTTGTCATATTACGAGAGGTTGTAGTTACGAGGTGCTACAATACATTTACGGAACTTGAGTGATATTGTCGAAGATTTAATGGAGTCTTGGGTGTTAAATATGGTTATATATTTGAAGCTTAAAGAAAACACTTTTGCAAGTTCGTAGGTGAGAGATGTACAAAACAGCTTACTTAATTACTTCATACTGCTGCTTGAGCTCATGACTGGAAAGAAACCCACAGACAGTATTTTCACAGACGGCTTGAACCTTCACCTTTATGCGGAGACTGCTTTGCCTAATCAAGTGCTGCTTATTTTAGACCAAACTCTACTTGAAAACGCTGAAGTTATTGTCGTCGAAGAAATTGTTGCTACTGTTATGCAGGTTGGAGTCGCTTGCTCTAACCATGTGCCTGAAGATCGAATGAGGATAACCGAGGTTATAAACAAGTTGCGAGCTGCTAGGGACAACCTTACCAATGCTCAACATCGTCGTGAATTTTATGGAGGTATATCTGTTTATGCATTTACAATATACGGAGTAACATTCATATGAAATTTTGTACTCCGTAAGATAAATTCTGATTTTATGACTTAAATGTTGTAGGGGAATGAATGAGGTGTAATGTTCTTCTGAAACAAGTGCTGAGTGCTGACAAAAGCACATCACAAGCTTCGAGGTTGGATCATCCGACTCATATCAGACTCCTTTAAGTCTTCTTTGGCTTCTTTTTCATGGTTGTAACTTGTATGTAGTTGTGATATAAACTAGTTGCAGTTCTTTTTATAGTGAAATAATCGACACTCGATACAATATTCGATGTTCTTTTCACTTTCGATTATGTGGAAATATAGTATATGTATTAACGATGGAGTAAGACTACATATATTCAACCTTGTGGAAGCTCTTAAAACGATGGGGTGATGACGTAACCTCGTTGTAGTTGTGATTTGTGAGGAACAAACATTCTCCTGGAAACAACTCATGCAATCCATTGTTTGAATGTTATTTGAGGTATCAAAAATTTTTCTTAGCGGTGACCCGTTCCAAATTCACGGGTGCTCGTCTGCCCGAGAAATGCTTTTAAAAAGAATGCCCACCTTTTCCAATCTTCTTTTCTCGTTGATATAATTCTCTGTATATGTTTGGTCATTTATATTTTCCCATCATAGGTCAATATAAACAAAAATCAAATTTTACAATCCTGCCCATTATTTAAAAATTTAGACGAAAAGTATCACGAATTATTAAAATAAAGTTAAATTGTTACTCAAAAGTATTAATTTAAGACGGTCGGTTTTTTTAATTACTTTTTTTTCACCCATGTTTTGGTGTATAGTGATCAATATTATTGAGTATTTAGTGACAATTGTTTAACATCTAAAAGAAAAACGTCTGTCACAAATAGAGATGGCAACGGATCGGATGCGGACCGGGTGAAGCGTCACCCGTCACCCGGTTTCATCCGCTCCACCCGATCCGCTTTCCACCCGGTTTTGACATCACCCGCATCTATCCATCCGTCACCCGCGGGTGAAACGGATGGATCGGGTGAATAAATGGGTGGACCAAATTTTTTTCCCCCCTTTATTTAATAACTTGTAAATATATTTGTATAATATGTGTAGAGATTTTTTAAAACGGATGACAATGGATCGGGTGACAGATCGGATGGACCTCCACCCGAATCTGACCCGGTTTTTCACCCGATTCATCCATCACTCGCTTTTCATTCATTTAATTCGGGTTTTCGTCCATCCATTTCTATCGGGTGGGTCGGTTATAAAGCGGATGCGGGTGAAATTGCCATCCCTAATCACAAAGAGTTACTCCGTATACAAGATTTTATGGACTAAATTTTTCGATCTTACAATAATTTACCGTAAACAAGGGTAAAACCGCAATGAAAAAGTAATTACACAATTGAATAGCCGTAAAAAGTTAAAGTTAAACTAATTTGGGCCGAAATTATTTACTCCGTAGATTTTAAAACTAGGTGGAAGTATCATACATTCATACGTATTGGTAACAGACATAATAAAATTAGGGTTTTGTGGGTAACATTTGGGGAATTTTGTGGGTAAAAAAGTAGGAAATACAGAGTAAAAGATGAAGTAAGAAGATTGTCACATAATGTAAGAGATTAATGAGTGGAACTGGAAATCTCCATGAAAATCTAATTGATTTGTAAATAGAGTATTGGGTGAAAGGCAGCACTACCTGATCAAGTGCTGCGTATTTTAGACCAAACTCTTCTTGGAGACGATGAAGTCATGGTCGTCGAAGAAATTGTTGCTTCTGTTATGCAGGTTGGAGTTGCCTGTTCCAACCATGTATAAGCAACCAACATAGGCCTCAAACTTCCTCGGATTTCGTTTCTCAACTTTGGTGAGAACTATTTTTCAGGTTCAATTCCTGACTCCCTATCAAATATGACCTGCAGTCTCAACTTCCTTCAACTATATTCTAATAATTTCACAGGGAGAGTGCCACGTCATCTGGGGTATCTCCGAAATTTGAGAGTGTTACTATTTAACGACAACTATCTAGTTGATGACATAAACATTATTAGTTCCCTAGTAAATTGTACCCAACTGATAGAACTTGATCTGTCAACAAATGATTTTACAGGAATTTTACCTCCTGCTATCGCCAATCTATCTACCAGTTTAAAGGGGCTATTACTATATGAAAATTCGATAAACGGAACAATTCCATCAGCTATATCCAATCTTATAAAGCTCGAGAGGACAGTTATGTATAGTTGTGAATTCACTGGACCCATTCCTTCGGAATTCGGAAATCTTAGAAACCTGGAATGGTTAGTCCTGAACTCCAATAGGCTGACTGGGACAATTCCAAGCTCTCTGGGAAACATAACACTCCTAAGCAAGCTGCACTTGCATAATAACCAATTGCAGGGGAGCATACCCTCAAGCTTAAGCGCATGTAACTACATGTTGGATATTTATCTAGACAACAACAACCTCAGCGGAGCTTTCCCCGTGGAGCTTTTTACTGGTAAAAATCTAGAAGGGTCTGTGCCTCTGGAGATAAGTACACAACTAAATCTGGAAGTCTTTGATGTTTCGACTAATAAGTTAACGGGAGTACTTCCAAGAGGGCTTAGTTACTGCCTTTCTCTTGAGATCTTGTATTTGAATGATAATATGTTGCATGGAACAATTCCTCCGTCATTCAGCTCTTTAAACAGCCTTATATATTTTGACCTTTCTCAAAATAACTTTTCTGGCACAATCGAAAATTACTTTCCCAGCTTATGTCTGCTGTATCTTAATCTTTCGCACAACAATTTTGAGGGACATGTTCCAACAACGGGTGTTTATGCTAATCTAAGTGTAGTTTCACTTTATGGAAACAGTAGGCTGTGCGATTCATAGTTTTCTTAATATGTACATTTTTTGGAGTGGTGATTTTGACAACAGTATTGTACATATCTTGTCTCAAAAAGAAACAGAGACCGGTTTCTTCAGGTTCAATGGAAGGTATGGAAAGTTTTCTAAAAGTATCTTATAACATGCTGTTCAAAGCGACAAATGGTTTCTCTAAGGAGAACCTGCTTGGAACAGGCAGTTTTGGCTATGTGTTTAAAGGGACACTGACGGGAAAGATGGTTGCCGTGAAAGTTTTCAACTTGCTACATCGTGGTGGATCAAAGAGTTTCCTTGCAGAGTGCAACGCCTTAAAAAATATCCGCCACGGGAATTTGTTAGGAATAATAACAGCTTGCTCAAGTATTGATTCCCGGGGAAATGATTTTAAGGCTCTAATATACGAGTTTATGACCAATGGAAGTCTTGAAAAATGGCTATCTGGATCCGGAAATCTTAGCCTTCTCCAAAGAGTTGATGTTGCAATCGATGTAGCTCATGCAATCAACTATCTTCACCATGAGTGCGAAACTGAAGTTGTACACTGTGATTTGAAACCAAGTAATATATTGTTAGACAATGACATGGTTGCTCATGTTGGTGATTTCGGACTTGCAAAGTTTCTTGGTCAATCTCAAAACCCTCGTCAAAGTAGTACAACTGGAGTTCGAGGAACTGTCGGCTATGCGGCTCCAGGTAAAAGCTAAAACCTCCATTTTGTTAACCACTCTTACATTTTTTTTTTCAACCATAGTAGTTTATGAGTAGAGGCTGTAAATATAACACATCATTTCAGGGTTTTGTTCGCTTAGGCCATCACGAGTTTGAGGCAATCTCGGTAAACTGATTTGTGTTATGGAGGTCTTTATACAACAAGTCATATTTAGTCATTCGTCGACATATTTAGCTAGTTTGTTTCGGATAAGGTCATACAACTGATTTTGAATTTATCGACTTAGTAGTTCAATGTTTACACATACAGGTGTCACTTCAAAATTAGTGTTTTGCCGAAGAAGTTTAAGCGTCAATATGCTGCTAGACTTCACCTATAAAATTATGGAGTATATGTTTCCGCAGACATTGCAATTTTTGTGACTAATGTTTGTGTCATCTTGCCATAAGAATATGGCCTAGGGAGTGAAGCGTCGACAGATGGTGATATGTACAGCTACGAATATCGCTACTTGAGCTCATGGTGGAAAGAAACCCACAGACAGTCTTTTCACGGATGGCTTGAACCTTCATCTTTACGCGGAAGCAGCTCTACCTGATCAAGTGCTACATATTTTAGACCGAACTCTGCTGGAAAGTGCCCAAGTCATGGTCGTCGAAGAAATCATTGCTTCTATTTTGCAGATTGGAGTCGCATGCTCCAACGATGTGCCTGAAGACCGAATGAAGATAACCGCGGTTATAAGTAAGTTACGAGCTGCAAAAGACAACCTTATCAATGCTGCTCGATGAAAACGTGGTTTTGAAATAGGTAGACTGCAACTTCATTGATAAGAACAGAACATTTGGATGAATTTTTGTATGATAAGTGCTTTTTTATGACCCAAAAATTGCAGGGAATGACGTGTGTGTTGTTGGTAATTTAAGTGTAATTACCGGTTCATTTTTGCGTTATTGAGTTTTGGTTCAAAGATGGGCAAACTTAGATATAATAAAGCGAGTTAGGGAACTACGGAGTGTAAGCTGGCTTTTTTGTTTACGAGTTCGTAGTATAGTTGCCTTTCGAACGACTATGCGAGGGTCAGAATTTATCTATAAAAACTTGATTAATGGATCAGAATTTTACACGACAAAAACTGATCAAATTCATCATCTTTTAACACAAAAACAATTTATACACAAAAACTTTGAAATTATATCTCTGTTTTTCGTGCAAAACTGAGGAACACCGTTTTATCTCTATAGAAAATTCGATACAACCTAGGCACAGATATACGGGTCGAATTGTTCTATAAGGACAGCGTAGTGCGATTCGGTGTTGTTTTCATTGTTATTTCCGTTTACAGTATTTTTACATAACATGTGTTCATCTGAAACAAGAACTGACAGAGCACACAACAACCTCGGAACATTGTACGAGTATTATACAAGGGTTCTGAAAGTCGTTTTTATCTTCTATTTCGTGGGAATATATATGTAGCGGAAATAATGAACCACTAATATGTAATTCCTTGTTTGGATGGTGATTTGCCCATTGATTGATATGTACCGCGAAAAATGGAGATCGTTTTCGGTCTTAATAGGCAAAAGTAAAGTGTTAGTAACGTAGGCAAGATTTAGAAAAGAACTCAGCAAATGATTTGTTCTCTACAATTTTATCGTAGTCGGAAAACATTAATTTGCCTTACAATTTCCCTTGTCATTCCGGGAACCCAAAATGATTGTACGATCAATTGATGAGTGGAAACGAATAGTTTAATGTGCTTGGTTCACATTATTATAATATCAATTTGGATGCTTACGTATCTCGATTCTCGAAAGAATAAAAGTCCACGTAATTTGTTACTTACATGACTTACTCGACTTACCTATTTGGAATGACGATAACCAAGGTTATAAGCAAGCTGCGAGGTGCAAGGGACAACCTCATCAATGTTCAACGTGGTCGTGATTTTTTACTTTTTCATCTCTTTTTCTCTCTGCTTTGAATTATGATTAGCTCTGACATAGAAGTATATCTGTATTGCTGTATATGCGATTATAATAGTAAAACATTTGTAGCATTCTAGTACTATTTCGTCAAACATAGGTTTTGTTCGGAAAAGTTTTGAGCCGAACAGCGAACTTAAAGAAAGCACTCGCCTGAACCCAAACCATATCTGGAATAATTCTTCTAACCAAGATATATTTCTTCTGCACAAATTGTTTCATCTATCAGTGGGTGAGAAAAGAGCGACTGATCGTTCGTTAGGATGATTTTAATGGGAACACGAGGCAACGGAGCTCAGCAAGGATCATTTTTGAGGATGAGGTAAGAGCACTAATTTTATCGTTTTCTCTATTTCGTACGAAGTAGTTAATTGCTAATGTGAATAGATATAGAAGTTTATAAATATAAACAAAGCTGTAAAATCATTCAATACGCGGTAATATTCTAGATGACGACGCCTTTTGATGGAGGTTTGGGGAAGTTGCCTTTGCGACTGATGATGAAAAGTCGGAGAATATTATAATATTTTTAACCACGTTTACAATACAAATGCTTAGTTAATTGTCAGTGGTTTTGACTTTTGAACAACTATTCTGAATTTATTTAGTAAAACACGCTTTTTTGTACTTTAACTATTCTCTATGAAGCATAAGTATCTGATTTCGTCAGTACGATTTTACAGCAACAGAAATAAGAACAACAACAAATATGAAGCAGTCAAAAACAAAACTGCTCCCCTTCTCGTACATGTATTCACAAGCCGTATCCTTTTTCCTCGCCCTGTTAGTGCAACAACTGAGAACCACTGAAGCCGTCAATCATATGAACTTACGGTCAGAGAAACAAACAGACTCGTTTGCGTTAATGCGCATAAAGAATGATCTAGTCGGTAGTTCTGATCATGATGTTTTAAGCTCATGGAACGGATCACTTCATCATTGTGCCTGGGAGGGGGTTACTTGTGAACGCGGAAGTGATAGAGTAAGTGCATTAGACTTGAGTTCAAAAGGCTTACAAGGTACTATTTCACCCTTCATCGGAAACTTGACCTTCCTAGTTAGGATTTGGCTTTTTAGTAACACTCTGAAAGGCGAAATTCCCCAAGATATAGGTCGTTTAGTCAGGCTCATGGACCTCCAACTTGACTATAACGCACTTAGTGGAAAACTTCCGAGAAACTTATCTGCTTGTACTAACCTTGAGACTCTCTCTTTTTCTTCTAATAAGCTAGAGGGGAATATGCCTTTGGAGTTTAAATCACTGTCAAAACTCAAATCTCTAGATACGAATGAGAATTTCCTCACCGGCCCAGTTCTTGACGTCGTAGCAAATCTTACCTCTTTAGAAGCAGTCTACTGCAACGACAATGCATTTAAAGGTACTATTCCTGATAGCATCGGGAACTTGCTAAACCTTAATCTCTTAGAACTTTCGGGGAATCGACTTTCTGGAGATGTTCCCTCTTCCCTTTACAATCTTTCCTCCCTCCAAACATTAGATTTAGGTAGCAACCAACTTCATGGACAAATCTCAACCGACATAGGCCTCAAACTTCCTCGGATTTCGTTTCTCAACTTTGCTGACAACTATTTTTCAGGTTCAATTCCTGACTCCCTATCAAATATGACCAGCCTCAAGACCCTTGAACTAGATTCTAATAATTTCACCGGGAGAGTGCCGCGTCATTTCAGTTATCTCAAGAATTTGACTGGATTATATTTGTCCATCAACTATCTTGTTGATGACATAAACTTTATTAGTTCACTAGTTAATTGTACCCAACTTGGAGCACTGGACGGGTCACAAAATGATTTCACGGGAGTTTTGCCTCATGCTGTGGCCAATCTATCCACCACTTTTGTAGGGCTATTTGTAGGACAAAATCCGATACGAGGAACAATTCCAACAGGTATATCCAATCTTATAAACCTGAGGCTATTATATATGGAGGATTGTGAATACAGTGGACCCATTCCCTACGAATTTGGAAAGCTGAGAAACCTCGAAATGTTATATTTGAACTACAATAGGCTAACCGGGATAATTCCAAACTCTCTTGGAAACATAACACGCCTTAGCTGGCTGTACTTAGGTGGGAACCAATTGCAGGGGAGCATACCATCCACCTTGATCGCCTGCGAAAACATGTTAGGTTTGTTTCTAGACAACAACCACTTCACTGGAGCTTTGCTCGAGGAGCTTTTTACAGGGCCTGCTAAATTCATTTCACTAAATTTCTCTGGTAACAACTTTGAAGGGTCCATACCTTTGGAGATAAGTAAACAAGTAAATCTGGTCGTCTTTGATGTTTCGAGAAATAAGTTGACAGGGGTACTAACAAGTGGGCTTAGTTACTGCCTTGATCTTGAGATATTGTATTTAAATGACAATATGTTGCATGGAAACATTCCTCCATCATTCAGCTCTTTGCTCAGCCTTTTAAATGTTGACCTTTCTCAAAACAATTTTTCTGGCACAATCGCAAACTACTTTGACGGATTACCTATGGTTTATTTAAACCTCTCCAACAACAATTTTGAGGCAGTGTTCCGACAACTGGTGTTTATGCAAATCTAAGTGCCGTTTCACTTTCTGGAAACAGTAGGCTATGCGGAGGAATTCCAGAGTTGCACTTACCAAAATGCATCCCCCAAAAGAAACCAAAGAAGAGACGTAGAATGTTCCGTACTCTTCTGTTGATAGTTCCGATAATATGTTCAATTGTTGGAATGGTGATCTTTACAACAGTGTTGTTTATAACCTGTCTCAGAAAGAAAAAGAGATCGGTTTCTTTAGGTTTAGAACTGATGGAAGGAGCGGAAGTTTCCTTAAAAGTATCCTATAACACACTGTTCAAAGCGACTGACGGTTTCTCAGAAGAGAACATGCTTGGAACGGGTGGCTTTGGCTCTGTGTTTAAAGGAACACTGATGGGACAGATGGTTGCCGTGAAAGTTTTCAACTTGCTACAACGGGGTGGATCAAAGAGTTTCCTAGCGGAGTGCAACGCCTTAAAAAATATCCGCCACAGGAATTTGTTAGGAATAATAACAGCTTGCTCAAGTATAGATTCCCGGGGAAACGATTTCAAGGCACTAGTTTACGAGTTAATGCCCAATGGAAGTCTTGAAAGATGGCTATATGGAAATCTTAGCCTTCTCCAAAGGGTTGATGTCGCAATCGATGTGGCTCATGCAATCAACTATCTTCACCATGAGTGTGAAGTTCCAGTTGTACACTGCGATTTGAAACCAAGTACTCCGTAACATATTGTTAGATAACGACATGGTTGCTCATGTTGGTGATTTCGGACTATCCAAGTTCCTTGCTCAAACTCAAGGCCCCTATGAAAGTAGTTTGACCGTAGTTAGAGGAACTGTGGGCTATGCTGCTCCTGGTAAAAATCTATAAACTCCTTTTTGTTTATTAATTTGACATTCTTTTATTTTGCGAACATGGTTAATTATGAGAGACTTGGAAAGCAAAGCAAAACAAATCATGTCAGTTGATTTTTTGGTTGTCCTATGTTGGGTTATGTAATTGATTTTTTATTTTTTCTAAATTAGTCGTTCTCGTCATTCTGTATCATTATTAAAAATAGATTAGTACTTTAGATGCATCACTTCAATTTTACTGTCGGACCTATTCACGTTTTAAGGTTGCAATATTCTAGACATCAGCTAGCTAGTTAGTACGGAGTAGTATGTTTCTCAGTCATTTTGGTTAATCATTATGTCATTTTTGCCATAAGAATATGGCCTAGGGAGTGAAGCATCGACAGACGGTGATATCTACAGTTACGGAATTCTGCTGCTTGAGCTCATGACTGGAAAGAAACCCACAGACAGTATTTTCACTGATGGCTTGAACCTTCACCTTTACGCGGAGGCAGCTCTACCTGATCAAGTGCTTCATATTTTAGACCAAACTCTGCTTGAAAATGCTCAAGTTACTGTCATTAAAGAAATTGTTGCTACTGTTGTGCAGGTTGGCTTCGTGTGCTCCAACCATGTGCCGGAAGATCGAATGAGGATAACCGAGGTTATAAGCAAGTTGCGAGCTGCTAGGAACAACCTAATCAATGCTGAACATCGTCGCAATTTCTATGGAGGTAGACTACAACTACTTTTTCATCCATTTTTCTTTCTGCTTTTAATTTTTATTAGCTCTGACGTAGGAGTATATCTCTGTTCATGCAATTACAATAAAACATTTAGATGATATTTTGTAAGATAATTTTTGATTTTACGACTTGAATATTGCAGGAGAATGAGGCCTAATGTTCTTCTGAAACAAGAGTTGACAAAAGTCATCTTTAGTTTCTTTTTCCTGGTTGTGATATATTTGTCACTCGATACAATTGTTCGATGCTATTCTCATATTCAATTATGTGGAAATATAGTCTACGAACCATATTCGACCTTACGGAAGATAGTAAAACGATGGGGTAACGATGTAACGTTGTTGTATTCATAATAAACAAACGTGTGATTATATTACTTGCAAGTGTACGTAACCGTTAGACATAAATCGCTAAAAGGAATTGAAGAGGGTCGAAATTCAATCCTCCAGTGCTCGAGTGCCTTGAGAAATGTTTTGGACCTTTTTTATCCAACTTTTTTTTTTCCCTAATCTGAATATATTACTCTGAATATGTTTGGTCACTTAAATTTGCCAATCACATCAATATAAACAAAAGGGTATACATAACTAATCGGTTTCTAAGGAAAAAAGTTGGCGTGAAAACTGAAACAAATTATTCTCGGACCTCGATTCTTAGCCTTAGATTTTCCTCCTTAATGGTTAGTGTTTCTGATTAGATTTAATATGATCCACAACAAATGTGAAACTTGTTTCAAGGAAATGAAGGTGGTCTGTACTCTGTCACGCAATTTTACAATGTAGTCTGCGCATGTTTCACCATTTTAATACTTTAGTTTTTGATCTTATGTTTTGGTCGCGTTCAGTAGTTTCTGCTTCTTTAGTTGTCGGCTATTAGAATTGCAAGTGAACTTGTACGACATGTGAGCATTTCAAGTAGAAAGCACGCAGCGGTTTATCCATGTCGTTTAGGTTTCATATGCTCTTTTCCAAGTGGCTCATTATTCACTTACCAGGGCCTTGACAGAGCTGAAGAGAGCTTCTAGTCTGATACGCATAATTATTAATTAGCTAAGCTAGCTATAATTGTGGTACGACTTTTCGACTGTACCACGTTGATTGCTTGTTGCTGCAAGCCTAGTGACGTTCATTATTTGGTGCATCAGTGTTGTGTTAAGCCTGTTAACTAGACTGATTCATAGCAGTGTAATTTTGGGGCGACTGATTCATAGTATTAAATTAAATTTCTGCCACTGCTGTGGTATCAGCTTCTATGTACGGCTAATGTTGCTTCAAAGTGTACTAATTATTTCATTGTCATCTGACCAATTATAGAGTGATTAGAAAACCCTCGACGATATCTGATTAGAGTGATTACAAATTATTCAGACCAAAATGCTCTTTGAAGAACGATATTAAAATGAGGTAAGTAAGAGCATTATTTCTGTCATTTTCTGTACTAATTAGTTTGATACTGCTGGAAATGAGTCATCTTATTGTGGTAAATATCGAAGATGTTATGAAGCTTTGAGTGAGTGGACACAGCAATTTTTGATATTCATAGCCTCATAACATAGGTGAAAGGGAAAGTAAATCGGATGTCATATTGTGGAAAGTAATGCACTCCGAAGCAGGTCATCAATCGATGTTAACAGTAGGTTGTGCGAAAAACCAAAGTTGCAAGTCGTTTAATCAAGTCAATGCACTTTCATGTGTTACTGCTCAATCCTCTTGATTAGTCTCAACTTTTTTTGGTACTTTTTTTTTTGGAAAGTAAGACTATTCTTTTCTCTTTGTTACCTTGAGTATTCTCTATTGAGTAGCATATATGTCTTGTTTCTTCACTTCAATTTCACCAAAACATAAACAAGAAAAACAAAATGAAACCATCAAAAACAAAAACACTCTCCTTCCCATACATGTATCTGCAAGCCCTTTTAAGTTTCCTCGCTGTGTTGGTGCTACAACTTACGACCACATCTGCCATTGAAAAACAGACAGATGCGTTCACACTTTTGCGCATCAAGAATGATCTACTCGGTAGTTCTGATCACGATGTGTTGAGCTCTTGGAATGCCTCACTTCATCATTGTACCTGGGATGGTATTACTTGTAAACGCGGAAGTGATAGAGTAAGTGCGTTAAACTTGACGGCAAAAGGCTTACAAGGTACTATTTCTCCCTTCATCGGAAACTTAACCTTCCTCACTCAAATTTGGCTGAACAATAACACTCTGAAAGGCAAAATCCCGAATGAGTTGGGTCATTTAGCTATGCTCACAGAGCTCCACCTTGGCAATAATACACTTAGTGGAAAAATTCCAAGAAATTTATCTGCTTGTATCAACCTGGAATTTCTCAACATAGGTTACAATAAGCTAGAGGGGAATTTGCCTTTGGAGTTTAAGTCTCTGTCAAAGCTCCATAGTCTAAATACAAATATTAATTTACTCACGGGCCCACTTTTTGATGTCATAGCAAACCTTACCTCTTTAGGAAAAGTTTATTGCAGCCTCAATGCATTTACAGGTACTATTCCTGATAATATCGGGAAGATGAGAAACCTTAGTGTCTTATCACTTGGGGGGAATAAACTTTCAGGAGTAATTCCCTCTTCCCTTTACAATCTTTCCTCCCTCCAGATATTAGATTTAGGTAGCAACCAACTTCATGGACAAATCCCAACCGACATAGGCCTCAAATTTCCTCTTATTTGGTTCAGCCTTGCCAATAACAATTTTTCAGGTTCGATTCCCAACTCCCTTGCAAATATGACCAGTCTCAAGATTCTTGAACTATATTATAATAATTTCACAGGAAGAGTGCCGCTTCATTTGGGGTATTTGAAGAATCTGACTAACTTAATGTTAGGTGGCAACAATCTAGTTGATGACATAAACTTAAATTGTACCCAATTGAGAAAACTGCTAGTGGGGGATAACGATTTCACAGGAATCTTACCTGCTGCTATTGTCAATCTATCCACCACTTTAGAAAGGCTAATAATTGGAGAAAATCCAATAAGAGGAACAATTCCAACTGGTATATCTAATCTTATAAACCTCGAGTTTTTATATATGGATAGTTGTGAATTTACTGGACCAATTCCCTATGAATTCGGAAAGCTTAGAAACCTTGACAGGTTAAGTTTGGAGTTCAATAAGCTGACCGGAACAATTCCAACCTCTCTGGGAAACATGACACGCCTAAGCTTTCTGTACTTAGAAAATAACCAATTGCAGGGGAGCATACCCTCAAGCTTGAGCGCCTGTGAATACATTTTGTATGTGAATCTTTCCAACAACCACCTCACAGGAGCTTTGGCCAGAGGGCTCTTTACGAGGCCTGCTAAATTCATTTGGATAGATTTATCGGGTAATCATTTAGAAGGGTCCATACCTATCGATATCGAGCAACAAAATCTGGTAGAATTTGATGTGTCTAAAAATAAGTTGACGGGGTTACTTCCAATTGGGCTTAGTAAGTGCCCTTCTCTTGAGCTCTTAAATGTGAAAGATAATATGTTGCATGGAAATATTCCTCCGTCATTCAGCTCTTTGCGCAGCCTTACGTCTGTTGACCTTTCACAAAACAATTTTTCTGGCACAATCCCAAACTACTTCGACAGATTACCTATGGTTTATTTAAACCTGTCCAACAACAATTTTGAGGGCAATGTTCCGACAACGGGTGTTTATGCAAATCTAAGTGCCGTTTCACTTTCTGGAAATAGTGCATTATGCGGAGGAATACCTGAGCTGCACTTACAAAAATGCATCCCCCAGACAGAACCAAAGAAGAGACGTAGAATGTCACGTGCTCTTCTGTTGATAGTTCCTATAATATGTTCATTTTTTGGAGCGGTGATTTTGACAACAGTATTGTACATAATCTGTCTCAGAAAGAAAAAGAGATCGGTTTCGTCGGGTTTAGAACAGATGAAAGGAACGGGAGCTTTCTTAAAAGTATCTTATAACACACTGTCCAAAGCGACTGACGGTTTCTCTATGGAGAACCTCATTGGAACGGGTAATTTTGGCTCTGTGTTTAAAGGGACACTGATGGGAAAGATGGTTGCCGTGAAAGTTTTCAACTTGCTACAACGGGGTGGATCAAAGAGTTTCCTAGCTGAGTGCAACGCCTTAAAAAATATCCGCCATAGGAATTTGTTGGGAATAATAACAGCTTGCTCAAGTATTGATTCACGAGGAAACGATTTCAAGGCTCTAGTTTACGAGTTTATGCCCAATGGAAGTCTTGAAAGTTGGTTATGTGGACCCGGAAACCTTAGCCTTCTCCAAAGAGTTGATGTGGCAATCAACGTGGCTCACGCAATTAACTATCTTCACCACGAGTGCGACGTTCAAGTTGTACACTGCGATTTGAAACCAAGTAACATACTGTTGGACAACGACATGGTTGCTCGTGTTGGTGATTTTGGACTTGCCAAGTTCCTTGCTCAACCTCAAAACCCTCATCAAAGTAGTACAACAGGAGTTCGAGGAACTGTTGGCTATGCCGCTCCAGGTAAAAGTCTAGGCACTTGCTTTAGTTCGTTAACGTAAGTAAGTTTTTAATTTGCAAACTTGACAGTCTATAAGTAGACTCGAAAAACATAAAAGATTATTTCAGGTTTGTGGTTGCTCAGGTCCTCACGAGTTTGAGGAATTTTCGGTGCACTGTATCGGGTTTTTGGAAGTCATTTTTATTTTTAATGAGTTACATTTAGTCGTTCATCTGCATTTTCCAGCTAGTTTTGTGACTAATGTTTGTGCCATCTTGCCATAAGAATATGGCCTAGGGAGTGACGCATCGACAGACGGTGATATCTACAGCTACGGTATATTGCTGCTTGAGCTCATGACTGGAAAGAAACCCACTGCATGATATTTTCACCGATGGCTTGAACCTTCATCTTTACGTAGAGGCAGCTCTACCTGATCAAGTGCTACGTATTTTAGACCAAACTCTTCTTGGAAATGATGAAGTCATTGTAGTCGAAGAAATTGTTGCTTCTGTTATGCAGGTTGGAGTTGCCTGTTCCAACCATGTGCCTGAAGATCGAATGAAGATAACCGAGGTTATAAGCAAGTTGCGAGCTGCGAAGGACAACCTCATCAATGCTCAACGTCATCGTGAATTTTATGGAGGTACATCTGTTTATGGATTTACAATATACGGAGTAACATTCATATGAAATTTTGAACTCCGTAAGATAAATTCTGATTTTATGAGTTAAATGTTGTAGGGGAATGAGGTGTAATGTGCTTCTGAAACAAGTGCTGAGTGCTGACAAAAGCACATCACAAGCTTCGAGTTTGGATCATCCGACTCATATCAGACTCCTAAAAGTCTTCTTTGGCTTCTTTTTCGTGGTTGTAACTTGTATGTAGTTGTGATATAAACTAGTTGCACTTCTTTTTATTGTGAAATAATTCGTCACTCGATACAATATTCGATGTTGTTTTCACTTTCGATTATGTGGAAATATAGTATATGTATTAACGATGGAGTAAGACTACATATATTCAACCTTGTGGAAGCTCTTAAAATGATGGGGTGACGACGTAAGTACGTAACCTCGTTGTAGTTGTGATTTGTGATGAACAAACATTCTCCTGGAAACGACTCATGCAATCCATTTTTTGAATGTTATTTGAGGTATCGAAAATTTTTCTTAACCGGTGACCCGTTCCAAATTCACGGGTGCTCGTCTGCCCGAGAAATGTTTTTAAAAAGAATGGCCACCTTTTCCAATCTTCTTTTACCGTTAATATAATTATCTGTATATGTTTGGTCATTTATATTTGCCCATCATAGGTCAATATATATAAAAGAATCAATTGCGAAACACTACCTTGTAAAATATCCTCTTTGTGAGACACTACCTTTATTTTATTTTTTTGCAAACTACTTCCTTTAAAATTCGTTTTTTGTAAGACACTACCAAAAGTTGATTCCGACTAAAAAAAAAAAGTCCATTTTTTTTTATGTACATGACTTACTCAGGTACATGACTTTGTTATTTTTTCGTTGCAAATCACTACCTTAGTTTTAATTTTTCTATGCAGAAAATTACATGACTTTGTTATTATTGAATATTTAGTGGCACTTGTCTAATACTGGTCTAAAAGAAAAACATCTGTCACAGAGTTACTCCATATACAAGATTTCTTACAACAATTTACCGTAAATGGAGTAAAATCCGCAATGAAAAAGTAATTACCCAATTAAATAACCGTAAAAAGTTAAAGTGAAACTAATTTGGGCCGAAATTATTTAGATTTAAAAAGGGTGATGGAAAACTGGGTGGAAGTATCATACGTATTGGTAGCAGCCATAATAAAATTAGGGTTTTCTGGGTAACATTTGGGGAATTTTCTGGGTAAAAAAGTAGGAAATACAGATTAATAGCTGAAGAAAGAATATTCTCACATAATGTAAGAGTAATGAGTGGAACTGAAAATCAGAAACAGTTTCCTGCGGTGATTCCGAGAAAATCTCCATTGAAGATGAAACAAACAAAACGCAAAACTAAGATTATTAATCTAATTGATTCGTAAACAGAGTATTGGTGAAAGTGTTTCTATACTGAAATGTATGAATAATGTCGTTTATACACACATTTGTTGATGAAATTGGTAACTAGTTTCACATTTGTTGGTTATAATCCAGAGGCTGATAAAAAACAGCTCGGAAATTTGATATAAGAGACGATGCACGGGTAATAAATTGACAGAAACAGCATTCTTGTAAGAGATGCTTTCTGATGCGTATTTCGTTAGTGCCAGAACACCACGATGAAACATTCACGGCCGTATCGTCAAATTTAGCAGCGCATTCTGTCAGGAAGAGTTAAAAGAACGACGATTATGACGATTATGCTTAGCGAAGATCGATTATCAATATGTGGTAAGACCATTACTTTTTATTATTTTCTTTACATCGTTCTTGAATACGTATGTATATTGAATTCATGGTTTTTTAGGACAAGTAAAGCTCAAATTAGAGAAGATTTGTGATCGTATTTTACGAGTACTTTGGCGTGATTTTGTTCATATTACGAAAAGGCGTCTAAAGTCCAAGAAGAAATAGCATTGTAGGTTGAAAAGAACGGGGTCAGGGAAATGTTGAAGATCTTATGGAGTCTTGACTGCACATGACCATTTTACGAGTACTTACTCAGTGGATGATAAATTTGTGGTAGTTATGAGAAAATCAGACATCATAGTTTGGACCTTGACCGGAGTAAAGTGAGAGGTAACGCCTTCAGAAGAAGGGTTCCGAAAAGTCATTAATGGATAACAATAGCCTGTCAAAAAACCAAAGTGGAAAGTCATTCAATCAATTCAAGTCAATCCAATTTGAAATTTTGTGTATATGAACCATGTCATGTTTGACTTCAGTGCTCAATGCTTGACTTTGTCTGAACTTAAATTTTGTAAGCCAGACTTCTTTTGGAAAGTAACCTCTATTGAGTAGCTGGCACAAAAGAACAACAAAAAATGAAACTGACAAAAACAAAAACGCTCTCCTTTCCGTACATGTATCTGCAAGCCCTTTCACTTTTCTTTGCCATGTTGGTGGTACAACTTACGACCACAACTGCCATCGGAAAACAAACAGATGAGTCCACTCTTTTGCGCATTAAGAATGATCTAGTCGGTAGTTCTGATCATGATGTTTTAAGCTCATGGAACGGCTCACTTCATCATTGTACCTGGGAGGGGGTTACTTGTGAACGCGGAAACAATAGAGTGACTGCGATAAACTTAAATTCAAAAGGCTTACAAGGTACTATATCTCCTTTTGTAGGAAACTTGACCGACCTTGCTCAGATTAGGCTTTCCCATAACAGTTTGAAAGGCAAAATCCTGAATGAGCTTTGTCGTTTAGTCAGGCTCACAGACCTCGAACTTGACCATAACACACTTAGCGGAGATATTGGAGCTAATGGATGTAATTTTCTTCACAATTGGGCTGGTGTTTCTTCTATAGACGGGTGAAAGAATACCATTGTGACCGATCATGAATGTAATTCTAACACAAAGCAACGAAACTCGATGAAGATCAATTTCAAAGATGAGGTGAGAGCATTAATCTTGTCATTTACTATACTTTGCTTATTGGTTGGATAATGAATACTTATATGAACATAAATACTAGTTTGTTACAACAAAAGAAGGTCAAACTAGAGAAGGTATGGGGAATGAGGGCGATCTTTTCGTGGTAAATAAAGATTGAAGTCAGAATTTGAGATTTTGTTTTATGATTTCACGTATGAGATTGAGTTAACAATCTCCATTAATGGCTAGGAAAAGCTTGAAGTAAAAGAAGAAGACGACGAAATTAAAGTGCGTTTATTATTAGGTGAATGAATGAATGAAATATGTTTGTGTAAATTACAATGAGTATAAGATAGGAGTATATATAGAGGAGAGTGTAAGAGTGTAACAAACTCTAACAAACTCCTAGTAATAATAAGGAATAATTATCAATTACAGCCACATAAAAAGTCGAATTTTGAAATTACAGCCACATAAAACTTTTTTAATATTTTACAGCCACAACCGGAGCTCCGTTTAGAATTTACAGCCAAAACGGAGTTGGAACACACTTAAATGAATTAAAATCTCAGAAATTCAAAATTGAAGCCCAAATTTTTTGTGAAGAGACGAAAATGCCCCTCCCTCTAATATTACATCAAACTAGTGAATGAATTTGCTCATTAAAATTATTTTCAATCTCAAATAAAAAATTAGGGTTTCTCTCTTCCTAAAATTTTCAATTTCTCTTGAAATTTCAGCAACCATGTCAGACCGTAGCTGTGAGTATGCTTACGAAGAGGTGAAGAAATGCTACTGTGGTCACTCTAATGTTGTAAGAAAGTCAACAACTGCTGACAATCCCGGGAGAAGATTTGAAGTTTGTAAATTGTACGATCTAATTTCAAGGGCTCGTGGTTGCAAGTATTTTACTTGGTATGATAAACTCAAACTAAATGGCAAAGGTTAATTATCAACAAATTGAATATGGAGAATCAGTTGCTTGTTCTTGAGTTGGAGAAGATGAAAGTTACAGTGAAATCTGATGAAGATTAGAAGAAAAGTGTTGCAATGAAGTTGGAAAAGTCGAAGTAGAAAGTGAAAACTCTAAAAGAAGACCATCAAATGTTGAAAAAAAAAAACAAGCTTTATTGGAAATGGATTTCCAATTAAAATATGTGTAGTTGTGGGCTGGCTATGTTTTTTGTTTTCATGGCAAAATGGTTTTAGATTATTATTTAGTGGGTAAACATAGAAAGCCATGGTAATAAAGATGAGATGAATGAGAAAGATGATTAAAGAGAGAAAGCCACAATGATTAAAAAAATGAAGAAACACCTTAATTAAAAAAAAAAGAAAAGAGGGAAGTCAATTAGTAAATGGATCTCACTTAAAATGAAGGGCAAAACGGTCACTTCGCCTTATTATTCACCGGAAAATGAAGTTGGATGCAATTTATAAAAAAAACGACTTTAGTGGCTGTAAAATATTAATTTTTTTTAAATTGGCTGTAATTGATAAATTCGACTTTTTATGTGGCTGTAATTGACAATTAACCCTAATAATAACTAATTTACTTGTATCAAGTCACAAGTTCGAACCCTCTTAGCCACACACCCCCCTCAAGCTTGATTTGTTGACATGTTTTTCAAACCAAGCTTGACAGAAAGAAAAGTGTGTTGCTGTGTACCCAGAGGCTTTGTCATGACATCTGCAAGTTGCAAACTCGAACGCACATGCCTTGTGGTAATCAACCCTTGCTGCACGTGCTCACGAACATAATGACAATCAATGTCCAAGTGCTTGGTACGCTCATGGAACACTGGATTTTGCGCTATGTGTTCAGTAGCTGCATTATCACAATGAAGAGTGATAGGCAAAGGAACCTCTACCCTTAAATCAACAAGTAACCTTTGCAACCAAATGATTTCACTTGATGTATAGGACATACTCCTATACTCTGCTTCAGCTGTGCTTTTACTCACAGTCTTCTGCTTTTTTGTCTTCCATGATATCAGAGATTTTCCAAGAAAAACACAGTATCCACTCAGAGATTTGCATGTAAAAGTACATTGCCCCAAATCTGCATCAGAAAATGCCATCAAATTTAGAGAGGAAGAAGAAGAATAATGCAGGCCAAAATTGATTGTAGTCTTCAAATACTTCACAACATGTATGGCTGCTTGCCAATGAGGTAATCTGGGGGAAGTCAAAAACTGACTTAAGTGCTGAACTGAGTATGAGATATCTGGCCTGGACAAGTTAAGATACAACATTCTTCCAATCAATCTCCTGTATTTTTCTGGTTCAAGTAGAGGATCTCCTTCATCAGGGGATAACTTCAGTCCTCTAGGCATAGGAAACTGAGTATCAGAACATTCCTCCATGCCAAGATCTTGAAGAATGTCTAGAATGTATTTTCTCTGATTGATGATGATACCTTCTGCATTCCTAGCCACTTCCAAGCCAAGGAAGTACCTCATATGACCCAGATCTTTAATGGTAAAAGTCTCATGCAAAGATCTTTTAACCATGATGATTTCATCCTCATTAGTACCAGAAAGAAGAACATCATCCACATATACCAAAGCAATTATCAAAGAAGAACTAGCTTCTCTGATAAACAAGGAGTAATCCTGTTTGGATTGAACAAAACCAAGGCTGAGAAAATGCCTGGTTAATTCTTTATTCCATTGCCTGGAAGCCTGCTTCAGACCATATAAGGATCTTCTTAATTTGCAGACTTGTCCAGGGTTGACCCCTGCATATCCTTCAGGTGGTCTCATGTAGAGATCTTCATCAACAAAGCCATGAAGAAATGCATTGTTTATGTCTAACTGATGTAAGACCCATCCTCTAATGGAAGGCAAGGCTAGCAGGGTTCTTAAAGTAGCAAGTTTGGCAACAGGAGAAAAAATATGTTTATAGTCCTTGTCTTTGATCTGATTATACCCTTTGGCTACCAATCTTGCCTTAAAACGTTCAACAGTCCCATCAGGTTTGTATTTGATCTTATAGACCCACTTGGAACCAATGGGTTTCGCATTTGGAGGAAGATCAGTGATCTCCCAGGTATGATTGTCTTCTAAGGCCTTCAACTCAGAAGCCATAGCTGCACACCACTGTGGATCTTGGCTAGCTTCTTTGTAAGTGTTGGGCTCATGCTGAGAAAGAATATTACACAAAGAAGCTTGATAATCTTCACCATAAAGTGCCAATTCAGGAAGAATCTTTGTATTCAGAAAGTTCACAGATGTTGTACTTCTAGTTGCTGCAGGTAGTTTCACAATATAATGATAGTCATTCAGTCTAGTAGAAACTCTAGTTGGCCTGTCAGACCTTCTGATTTGCACAGCAGGAAGAGAAGAATTACTGGTGACTGAAACACTCTCAGGAGATGAGGATTCAGTCATATGTGGTGGAGAAGAAATAGCTTCTCCAACATGTGGTGAAGATATGTCTGCTGAAGTAGGAGAAGAAGAAATAGGAGACAAATCTGTCTGTAAAAGCTGACCATCAGAATTAGCTGAACTGTCAGATAAAGGAACAAAAGGCCTATATGTAGATTCAGTAGGACTCACAGTCTGAACAAATGCCTTTGATCTGGATGTTGGTGTAGCAAAAGGAAACACATGTTCCTGAAAAACCACATCTCTACTGACAAACACAGTATGTGTAGCAAGATCATAAAGCTTGTAGCCCTTCTGACCCAAGGGATATCCAATGAAAATAGCTTTCCTTGCCCTAGAACCAAACTTGTCTCTTTGGGTGATAGGTGCAGCACCAAAACACAAACACCCAAAGGTCTTCAGATGTTCATAACTAGGTGCAGTGTGAAACAAACATTCATAAGGACTTTTCCTATCCAAAACCTCAGCAGGCATGAGGTTAATCAGATAAGTAGCAGTGAGAAGACATTCTCCCCAAAATTTGATGGGAAGATGAGCATGGAAACGCAGAGCCCTAGCAGTCTCAAGTAGATGTCTATGTTTCCTCTCAACTCTACCATTTTGCTGTGGAGTACCAATTACAGAAGTCTAATGAACAATTCCTTTTTCAGCAAACATGACTTTACAAGAGCCTTGGACAATTTCAGTCCCATTATCAGACCTAACATATAGCACTTTTCCTTGAAAATGATTATCCACATAAGCAAGGAAATATTTGATTAGACCAGGAACCTGTTCTTTAGTCTGCACTAAGAAAGTCCAAGTTGTTCTAGTATGATCATCAACAATAGTCAAAAAACTCTTAGCCCCATCCATGGAGGGAATCCTATAAGGTCCCCATACATCCACATGGATCAGAGAAAAGGGCTTAACAGCATGAGAAACACTTCTAGGAAAAGGTAGTCTATGATGCTTAGCCAGAACACATGTTTCACAAAAAAAATCTTTTATTCCATTCAAATGATGTTCAGATACATGCTTAAGCTTGTCCAAAGAGGTATGACCAAGCCTATTATGTAAGAGGACTACATCAGACTTAACCCTAGAGTTCAGTACATTATTACTAGTACTATAATCCTGCAAATTGGATTTACAGACTTTATTGCTACTGAGAGGTACCCCAGCATGAAGTAATGGGTGTCTAATCTTGTATAGGTCTCCTTCCCTTCTTGCAGAGGCCAAGATAGTCTTACTTGTAGGGTCCTGGAACCAACAAGTAGCAGCAGAAAAAGTTACAATCATATTTGTAGCATGGAGAAGTTTACTAACTGACAGCAAATTTTGCTTGAAATCAGGAATAACCAGCACATTCTCCAGAAAAATTCCAGGCATAAGCTGTAAATGCCCTACAGTCTGTACCAACTTAGTTCTTCCATCAGGTAAAAGAACCACAATAGGATGAGACAAAGTGCTGAGACCATGCAATATCTCATAGTGACAGGTCATGTGATCAGATGCACCAGTGTCAACAATCCAATCCATGGAGTGTTCAGTACTTTGAACATTAAAAACAGAAGAAGAAGAGGCAATACCTGCAAAATTATTGTAGGATGGGGCAGAATTAGCTGCATTGACATTGCTGGTATGCTCAGAAAAAGCTTTCATAACCTTTGTCATTACAGTATTGACAATATCATCAACCATTCCAGTGGAAGGGACAACTGTCTCAGAAGAAGAATGAGTTTTAGGGAATGAAGACTCCATATAACCATCATCCAGAGGAGAAAAAGGAGCCACACCAGTATCATCTTCAGACTGATGTGCAGCATGATTAGCCACACGTTTGGAAGAGCCTCCTCCGTAAGAAGACCTTCCTTTACCTCTATAAGATGTAGAGTTCTTTAGTTTGTAACAGTGATCTCTGATATGTCCTTGGTTATGACAGAATGAACAAGTCTGAAGTTGGTAGCATTCATCTCTCTGATGTCCTCTTCTATGACAGTGAGAGCACTCTTTAGTTGGACGATCATTTCTGTCCATTCTAGAGCGTTTCCAGGAAGAATCAGCCTCATCTTTCTTAGAATAACCCTGTGTATCAGCAACAAAAGCAGCAACTTCTCCAATAACATCAACCTCATTAGACATAAGTTTCTGCCTTTCAACTTTCTGCAGTAAACTCAGAGTTTTGTTGATAGTAGGTAAAGGATCCATGGTTAACACAGTAGTCTTCACAGAATTGTAAATATTATTCAGGTTCATCAGAAAATGCATGAGTTTGGTATGAGTTTCCCTGTCAAGCAAACGTTTCAGCAACTGATAGGTGCAAAGCTTCATTGCACCACATGTGCAGTCAGGAATGGGGTCTAAAGAATCAATGTCCTCCCATTTCCTCTTCATTTTACCATAGTACTCAACCAAAGGAAGATTATTCTGAACAATAGAACTCAATTCTTTGCGCAGATGATACAATTCCAGAATATTGGCCTCTCCATAACGTTCATTCAACTCAGACCAAAGTTGCTTAGATGAATGAGAAAACATCAGATTTTCACGAATAGAAAGATGCAAAGAGTTCAACAACCACTTCATAACCACAAGATCAACACGAAGCCATTGATGATAAGTTCGAGAAGTTGATTCAGGCATCTTACAAGTTCCATCAATGAAACCTATCTTATTTTTAGCAGCCAAAGCCATTAAACAATCACGTTGCCAGAGAACAAAATTAGATCCATCAAACTCATAAGAAACGAGAGGTAAATGTGTTTGATCAGCAGATGATAAGTATAGAGGATCATCATAGAGCTGATAAGGAGAAGCATTCTCAGAATTCTGAGATTGAGAAGGAGTTGTAGTTTCAGGCATGATGAATACAGCAAGCAATCGAAGAAATCCCCAGAAATTATATCCAAGAAACGAAGGAATTAGGTATGAAATTCGAAGAATCAACACAATCAATAGAAGAGCAACGCAATTATGCATGAAAGATCGACGAAATTAACGACGAAAAGAAAGGACAAATACCGAGATCTGGAAAATTAGGGTTTACAATTTGGGGAAAATGATCAATCGATCGAATAAAACCAAAGAACAACCAGAAATCAGCAACAATAACGCGGAAGCTTGAAGAAAATCACCAGAAATCTCAACCCTAGCGATTGATACCATATGAGATTGAGTTAACAATCTCCATTAATGGCGAGGAAAAGCTTGAAGTAAAAGAAGAAGACGACGAAATTAAAGTGCGTTTATTATTAGATGAATGAATGAATGAAATATGTTTGTGTAAATTACAATGAGTATAAGATAGGAGTATATATAGAGGAGAGTGTAAGAGTGTAACAAACTCTAACAAACTGCTAGTAATAATAACTAACTTTACTTGTATCAAGTCACAAGTTCGAACCCTCTTAGCCACAGTTTTTTGTAATATGCAAAGCAATTTTTTAAGTTTGTTAGTAAAAGGCAAAAGTAAACTGCTTACTTAGTAGGTCGTAAAATTCGGAATATTGGACGCCATCGGTATTAAATCTAGGTAAGTCGCGGTGATATTTGAAACCTTTACAATATTGTCGTGTATTTGCGTAACGACCTTTATTTAAAACCATGGATGTCATAGTTTGACCTTGCTAAGAGTAAACGGGAGCTAACATATGTCACGGTCATCTTAAATATGAATTAAAATCACTTAGAATGAAACATTATGCACCAATCACTTGCAGTCTTGCTGTAACTGTGAGTAGCATAAATATCTTCATTTTTCAAAAGAATAAGTACAACAAAATGAAATCATTAAATACAAAACAGTTTGCCTTCCCCTGTATACATCAGCATGCTCTTTCACTTCTCCTCGCCGTGTTGCTGCAACAACTTACGATCACTAAAGCCGTCGATCATATGAAATTATCTCCAGAGAAACAGACAGACTCATTTACGCTAATGAACATAAAGAGTGAGATATTTGGTAGTTTTGATCAGGATGTTTTGAGCTCATGGAACAACTCACTTCATCATTGTACTTTGGAGGGAGTTACTTGTGAACGCGGAAATGATAGGGTAAGTGCATTAGACTTGAGTTCAAAAGGCTTACAAGGTACTATATCTCCCTTCATAGGTAACTTGAGCTTTCTAAATACTATTTTGCTTTTCAATAACAGTCTGAAGGGTAAAATTCCGAGTGAGCTTGGTCGTTTAGTCAGGCTCAGGAACCTCCAACTTGACAATAATACGCTTAGCGGAGGAATACCGAAAAATTTATCAGCTTGTACTAGCCTTGAAATTCTTACCATTGCTTTTAATAAGCTAGAGGGGAATTTGCCCTTGGAGTTCCAATCACTGTCAAAACTCTATTATCTAACTATGCATGAGAATTTTCTCACTGGCCATCTTTTCGACGTCATTGCAAACCTTACCTTCTTAAGAACTGTTTCTTGCGGTGGCAATGCATTTACGGGCACTATTCCTGAAAGCATTGAAAAGATGCTAAACCTAAATGCCTTAGGGATTGGGGAGAATCGACTTTCAGGTATAGTTCCCATGTCTCTTTACAACTTTCATCCCTTCATGTATTAGATTTAATTGGCAACCAATTTCATGGACAAATCCCAATAGATATAGGCCTCCAAATTCCTCAGATTTCATATCTCAGCCTTTCCCAGAACAATTTTTCAGGACCGATTTCCAAATCCATATCGAACCTTACCAGCCTCACTACGCTTAGCCTAGATTATAATGAGTTCACGGGGAGGGTGCCGAGTGATTTGGGTTATCTACATAATTTGAATGTGTTATTATTGGACTACAACTATCTAGTTGACGACATAAACATTATCAGTTCACTTGTAAATTGTACCCAACTGAGATACCTGGACCTGTCAGAAAATAACTTCACGGGAAGTTTACCTAATGCTGTGGCTAATCTGTCCAATGCTCTAATATGGCTAGCAGTAGAAACAAATCCAATTGCTGGAACAATTCCAAAAGGTATATCGAATCTTATAAACCTCGAGAATTTGTATCTGGATAATTGTGAATTCACTGGAACCATTCCCTTCGAATTTGGTAAGCTTAGAAACCTGGAATTGTTACTTCTGGGCTCCAATAGAATAACTGGGTTTATCCCCAGCTCTCTCGGAAACATAACATACCTAAGCAGGCTTGAGTTAAATATGAACCGATTGCAGGGGAGCATACCTTCAAGCTTAAGCGCTTGTAAATACCTGTTGACAGTGGATCTATACAACAACAACCTCACTAGAGCTTTGCCCGGAGGGCTTTTTACGGGGCCTGCTAAATTCATTTCGCTCAATTTCTCTGGTAATCATTTAGAAGGGTCCATACCTATGGAGATCAGTGCACAACAAAATCTAGTAGAGTTTGATGTTTCTAGAAATAAGTTGACAGGAGTACTTCCAAGTGAGCTTAGTTACTGCCCTTCTCTTCAGCTTTTGAATCTCAAAGATAATATGTTGCATGGAAACATTCCTCCGTCATTCAGCTCTTTGAAAAGCCTTATAAGTATTGATCTTTCTCGAAACAATTTTTCTGGCACAATTCCAAATTACATCTCCAGATTTCCTTTGGTTTATCTAAACCTAGCCGACAACAATTTTGAGGGAAATGTTCCGACAACGGGCGTTTATGCGAATCTAAGCGGCGTTTCACTTTCTGGGAACAGTGGACTCTGCGGAGGAGTTCCTGATTTGCACTTACCAAAATGCAATCAGCGGAAGGAACTAAAGACGAGGCGTAAAATGTCTCATGCTCTTCAATTGATAGTTCCTATAATATGTTCAGTCGTTGGAGTGGTGATCTTGATAATAGTATTGTACTTAACCTGTTTCAGAAAGGAAAAAAGATCTGCTTCGTCAGGTTCTGAGCTAATGGAAGGTAAAGAAGCTTTCTTAAAAGTGTCCTATAACACGTTGTTCAAAGCGACAGACGGTTTCTCTATGGATAACCTGCTTGGAACGGGTAGTTTTGGCTCTGTGTTTAAAGGGACACTGGGTGGAAAGATGGTTGCCATAAAAGTTTTCAACTTGCTACATCGGGGTGGATCAAAGAGTTTCGTAGCAGAGTGCAACGCCTTAAGAAATATACGTCATAGGAATTTACTAGGAATAATAACTGCTTGCTCAAGTATTGATTCCAGGGGAAATGATTTCAAGGCCCTAGTTTACGAGTTAATGCCCAATGGAAGTCTTGAAAATTGGCTATCTGGACCCGGAAGTCTTACCCTTCTCCAAAGAGTTGATTTTGCAGTCGATGTGGCTCATGCAATCAACTATCTTCACCATGACTGCGAAATTGCAGTTGTACACTGCGATTTGAAACCAAGTAACATACTGTTAGACGACGACATGGTTGCTCGTGTTGGTGATTTTGGACTTGCCAAGTTCCTTGCTCAACCTGAAAATCCTCATCAAAGTAGTACAACAGGAGTTCGAGGAACTATCGGCTATGCTGCTGGGTATATGTCTAGACACTCCTTTTTATCTACATAAGTTTATTTTGCAATTTTGACCAGTTTACGAGTAGAGTTGAAAAAGCGTGAATAGATCATTTTAGGTTTGTGTTTGCTCGGCTCATCACGAGTTTGAGGCATTTTGGGTGCCTTGTATCAGGTTTTGGATGTCTTTTTTGTTTCTAATGAGTTATATTAAATCGATCATCCGTATTTTCCAGCTAGTTTGTCTTGGATAAGGTCAATTTGGGTTCTAGTCGATTTAAATAGTTCTTATTTTTTATTGAAGTTGAACTTTTGGGGATAGGGTGGGGGTAATTTCAGTAGTCCATTATGCAACTTACTGTTCTTTGGTTTGGATTATGATGGAGCAAAACAAAACAACTCGCTATGGTGGTTACTTTTTTTTTTTTTGAAGAGCCGTCTTGATTCAGTTTTGGCCCAAATTTCTGTTATTCGGGAATAGTCTCTCTGGTTTTGCTAAAACAATGGAGGCAATGTTGTTTGTGTCATTTTCCTACTGTTAGAGTGTGGTTGTTTCCACAGCCATTGCGAGTTAGTTGACTAATGTTTGTGTCATTTTGCTACAAGAATATGGCCTAGGGAGTGACGCGTTGATCCAAGTCAAGGCAGTAGGTTCGATGATGAAATTATTCTAAATGCAAGACGCATACTCGAGACCATAGGGGCTCAAAAGATCGAGACCATTCGTGGAATAGTTACCATACATAATGAAGGGTTACATGAGGTTACTTAGGATATTAGCTAAAGTTAGTTATTTCCTTAATATTATAGCAAGTTAGTTTCTTTATTATAATTTAATAAGTTTCCTGGGAAACAGTAGGAGTAGCTTTAATTTTCAGATAAGGAAAACTTCCTAATCTTGAATTAGGAAAGTTGGTTTTTTCTAGCTCTAGTAGAGTAGTATAAATAGAGTCCTTGTATGTTTGTTTTGAATCATCAATTTAATATCAATTCAAGTTTAATTCAAACAAGATTGTTTGTTTCATATTTCGATAAGGTACTTCAAATTTCAACTAAGGTTGAATCGCTGCTCAACTCTAGTTCATCCGCCTTTACACGAGATCGGCGCTCGCCTAAGACACTATCCCTTTGTTTGTTTAACAGCTTCCGCCGCTACGCCAAGACTGCATCATTAGTGGCATCGAGACAAGGCTTCATATCCTAGGAGCAATGGAGTTGATGATGATAGGTCGCCAAATTCGAGATATGTTCAGTAATCGACCAACAGTGAGCTCGAACCGCAGGTACTAGACAAAAATTTGACGACTTAATTCAAAATGAATGAGCCGTCCCGGGAGGTAGCACCGATCCGTAAGAATATCTAGAGTGGGAAAGAAAGATCGAACGGATGTTCGAATTTAAAGACCTATCTGATGCGAAGAGTTGTAAGTACGCCATTCTAAAATTGAGTAAAGGTGCATCATTATGGTACGAGAACCTTAAAGTACAACGCTCGAGAGCGGAAAAGAAAAATTCAATCTTGGGCCAAATTAAAAAAATTACGCGGCGACGACACGCACTGCACTCACAAGATAGGGTTGTATCGCAAGATGGCGGAATTAAACCAAGGTAGCAAGAATGTGGCAGACTATATCAACGAATTTGAAGGATTAGTCATGATGTGTGACGAGAGGAACTTGAAGAGCAAAAGATGGCCCGCTTCGCCGAGGACTCAATCGACCATAGCTACGTCGTGGACTTCCACAATTATACATCATTCACGACCTATGTAATCTTTGTTTGAAAATCAAGCTCAACAGCGCCAAACCGTGTCAATACCTCGTTTGACACCTAACTAACTTATGGGGCGTAATGAAGGAGCCAAGAATCAAACACCAGGAGCTAGTTCAAGCACTCCACCCAAGAACGATCGAACGAGCACTGACACTCGTCCAAAAATGTAAAACAAATCCAACACGACTATCAAAGGTACGATGTTTCAAGTGCCAGGGTTCGACATTTTCAAGAACATTGCCCTAATAAACGTGTTGTGACCTTGAGGGAGGCAATTTCTTGGAGGGAGACATTACATGACGAAATGCTAGAAGAGGAAGGCATATTCGAGTTCAAAGAGAAAGATGAAAAGCCTGAAGAAGATGTGGAGTCAAGCACCAAAGATATGACGATCCTTAGTACTCAGACGCTCCTTGCACTCCAAGGTAAACAGAGATAAGGAGCAACGAGATCAGATTTTTCACACACAATGTCAAGTCAATGATCGCTGTGTAATGTGATTATCGACGGAGGAAGTTGTACAAACGTGGCTTCAACTGAACTGGTAGAGAAGTTGGCTCTAGCAACTACTCCACACCCACGACCCTATACCTTGCATTGGTTAGATGACGGAAGCAAGATCAAAGTATCACGACAAGCCCGAGTGAGTTTTGGCGATGGGTCCTTACAAGGACGAAATTCTATG
Source organism: Dianthus caryophyllus (assembly GCA_023091065.1). Classification (NCBI taxonomy): domain Eukaryota; kingdom Viridiplantae; phylum Streptophyta; class Magnoliopsida; order Caryophyllales; family Caryophyllaceae; genus Dianthus; species Dianthus caryophyllus. The sequence goes on from CM041519.1 coordinate 35,988,053, forward strand.
GCGCGATGTCGCATCAATGGATGTCACCTACTTCTAGGGCGGCCATGGCGCTCGATAGAGACGTTAGTCATCGTGGGAGAGCACCTCATACTTTTATGATAGAAGGTAAAGGTAACAAGTGTCCGATAGCTGAAAAATTCACACAGTCGGTTTGTCGATTTGCAGCCGGATGAAGTCGAAAGAGTAATTCAGATGGGGTTATGGCAGCACGGTTAACGACGGTCGGCACACGACAGATAATCGAGGAGAAATAAAAGAACTACTCAAGGAATACAGCGATGTGTTCCCAGAACTACTCTGGGAACACATCGCTGTATTCCTTGAGTAGTTCTTTTATTTCTCCTCGATTATCCTGTACGTGTGCCGACACGTCGTTGGCCATTAACGCATAGACTTGTTTCCCATCCTGAATTACTCTTTCGACTTCCTTCTCACTTGCAAATGCGACCAAACTCGGCTTCTTGCTGGCCTTTGTGTGAATTTTCCGAACTGCTTCCGGGGACATAGGCCTTAATGTTACCTTTTTACCTTCTATCATAAAAGTATATGAGTTGCTCCTCCCCAGATGACTTGCCACCCGGACTACCACCCATTCGAGGAATAGAACACCAAATAGACTTAATTCCAGGAGCTCCTTTACCAAATAAGGCAGCATACAGGTGCAACCTCAAGAGACGGCGAGTTACAAAATACAAATTAACGAATCAAGTATGCAGGTTACATCCGAGAAAGTCTAAGTCCATGTGCCGTACCCGTATTACTAGTACCGAAGAAGGAAGGTACGTGGAGAATGTGCGTGATAGCCGTAATTAATAACATCACGGTTAAATACCGATTTCCTATGCGCCACTGTTAGACGACATGCTAGACGAGTTACATGGCTCGACGATCTTCTCAAAAATAGATCTACCGAGCTGCTATCATCAAATCCGACGCGGGAAGGGGATGAGGAAAACCGTGATTCAAGACAAAGCACTGACTATATGAATGGTCAGTGATGTCGTTGGACTCACGGTAACGCACTGCACGCTCATGCGACTTATGAATGAAGTCTTGAAGCCGCTTCGCGATGGCGTGGTCGCTTCACCCAGACGATATTCTCATCTATTCTAAGGATTTGAAAGAACACGTGCAACATCTTGGAAGTGTACTAGAAGTACTTCGAAGGCAGAAACTTTATGGAAAGGCGGAAAAATGCTCATTCCTTACAAATAAGGTATACTTCCTTGGTTATGTCATATCAGGGGAAGGAGTTTCTGTGGATAAGGCCAAGGTTGAAGCCATTCGGTCATGGCCTGTACCCACTACCATAACCGAGGCCCGATCATTCCACTTTGGCTTTCGCTTTATAGGCGATGATACGAGATTTTAGCACGATCATGAGTCCCGTGAATGTAATGCTTAAAGAAAGGAACATTTGAGTGGACCCAAGCAGCGCAAAAGGGTTCAAACGAGCAAAAGAAAAGCTCAGAAGCTCCTGCTTTTAGCACTACCCGACTTCTCATCGCTGAGGTGGAATGTGATGCTAGCGGAGTCGGAATAGGAGCAAGGTTGATTCAAGGCAAGAAACCTGTAGCATACTTTCGGAAAGCTTGGAGCCCGCTTAAATTACTCAACATACGATAAGGAGTTTTATGCTATCATTCGAGCCTTGGATCATTGGAGTCATTACTTAAACCGCATCACTTCAGACAGACTGATCACGTAGTCTCTCAAGTATATCAACGGACAACGAAATTGAACTCGAGACATGCAAAATGGGTGGAATTCTTACAGTCATTTAATTTTTCATCCAAATACAAGGAAGGGAAGAGTAATGTGGTAGCAGATGCGTATCGAGGCTTACATGCATTACTATCTATGCTGATATACGCTTGCTAGATTCGAGATGCTAAAGACTACTACGCCAAAGATGTCGAATTCGCGTATATACCAGACTTGTAGGGTTGCTGGCCCTCACAAAGAATACATGGTCCAAGACGGGTTCTTGTTTAAGAAAAATCAATTGTGTGTCCCTAAGCATCCTATACGAGAATTATTAATTAGGGAGGCTCATGGTGGTGGATGAGCAGGCCACTGCATCCAAAAGACATCGGATATCGTGCACGAGCACTTCTACTGGCCAAGAATGCAGGGTGATGTCACCAACTTGGTGAATAAGTGTGTCACATGTCACATGGCGAAGAGTACATTTAAACCGAGAGTATAAGCTCTCACCGGTTCCCAAATAGCCCCTGGGAACATGTCTCCATGGACTTCATTGTAGCTTTACCTCGTACTCAACGAGGGAAAGATGCGATAATGGTAGTGGTCGATCGATTTTCCAAGATGGCTCATTTTGTTCCATGCCACAAAACAGATGACGCCGTCAATATAGCCGACTTATACTATCGTGAGATTGTACGTTTACATGGCGTCCCTAAAACAATCGTGTCCGATCGGGATTCAAAGTTCCTCAGTTATTTCTGGAATACGTTATGGAGGAGAGTGGGGACCAAACTTCTCTTTAGTACGTCACACCACCCTCAAACTGATGGTCAAACGGAAGTGACTAATCGGATACTCGGCACGCTACTAAGAGGGTTAGTGAGTAAAACGCAGAAGGATTGGGACGTCAAGCTTGCCCATGCTGAATTCGCCTATAATAGGTCCCCAACCTATGCCATGACATTCACCATTCGAAATTGTATACGGCACCAATCCTTACCCCCCGTTCGATCTTGTTCCTTTACCTAAGGATGAGATTATTCATCAAGATGCCGAGACTAAATTGAAGGCTATGGTCAAGTTACATGAACAGGTGAAAGCTCGAATTGAAGAGGTCAATGCCATATACAAACGTAGTTAATAAACATCGACGCCTAGGTGTTCAATGAAGGCGACTTAGTGTGGCTACATTTACTTTAAAAGAGAGGTTTCCCGGAAAGCGTAAACATAAACACATGCCATGAGCCGGAGGTCCATACAAGGTCCTAAGTCGAGTCAACGACAACGCGTACAAGATAGAACTACCAGAAGGGCAAGGGGTCCTCGCTACATTTAATGCTCATCTATCACCATATATCGACGATGATGGGTTGCAGGAATTGAGGTCAATTCCTTTTCAAGAGAGAGGGGATGATCCAAGTCAAGGCAGTAGGTTCGATGATGAAATTATTCTAAATGCAAGACGCATACTCGAGACCATAGGGGCTCAAAAGATCGAGACCATTCGTGGAATAGTTACCATACATAATGAAGGGTTACATGAGGTTACTTAGGATATTAGCTAAAGTTAGTTATTTCCTTAATATTATAGCAAGTTAGTTTCTTTATTATAATTTAATAAGTTTCCTTGGGAAACAGGTAGGGAGTAGCTTTAATTTTCGTAATAAGGAAAACTTCCTAATCTTGAATTAGGAAAGTTGGTTTTTTCTAGCTCTAGTAGAGTAGTATAAATAGAGTCCTTGTATGTTTGTTTTGAATCATCAATTTAATATCAATTCAAGTTTAATTCAAACAAGATTGTTTGTTTCATATTTCGATAAGGTACTTCGAAATTCTGAACTAAGGTTGAATCGGCGTTCAACTCTAGTTCATCCGTCTTACACGAGATCGGCGTCTCGTCTAAGACACTATCCCTTTGTTTGTTTAACAGCTTCCGCTCGCTTACGCTCAGTACTCGCATCACGCGTCGACAGACGGCGATATTTACAACTATGGAATACTGTTACTGGAGCTCATGACTGGAAAGAAACCCACAGACAGTATTTTTACGGACGGCTTGAACCTTCATCTTTTCGCAGAGGCAGCTCTACCTGATCAAGTGCTGCATGTTTTAGACGAAACTCTTCTTCAAAATGCCCAAGTCATCGCCGTCCAAGAAATCATTGCTTCTGTTCTGCATATTGGCGTCGCCTGCTCCAACCATGCGCCTGAAGATCGAATGAGGTTAGCCGAGGTTATAAGCAAGTTGCGAGCTACGAGGGACAACCTCATCAATGCACAACGGTATCACGATTTTTACGGAGGTAGAACAAGACAGCTTCTTTGTCACTGAAATTTCTTTCTGCTTTAGATTTCTATTTGTTTCGACATAGGAGTATTTCTATCTGTAGATGATATTTTGTAAGATAAATTCTGATTTTATGATTCAAATATTGCAGGGAAATGAGGTCTAGTGCTCTTCTGAAACATGAGCTGACAAATGCACATCACAAGCTTTGGATTATCCGATTTTATATCAGACCCCTAAAGTCGTCTTTGTCTTCTTTTTCATGGGGTATTAAACTAGGTGCACTTTTCTTTATTGTATCAGTTGCGCAAATATTTTTTACTCCCTGAATTTCAATTTAAATGTTTTAATTTTGTATTCAGTTCTTCCCGTATTAATTGTCCTGTTATATTTGTATTTGGGATTATCGCAGTGATTGCTTTTGTTGATTTAGATCAAATTTTTCGCTGTTCAAATTCAAGTTCAGTACCAAATTTGTTGCACATTTCTGATAATTTTACGGTAATGATATGATCATAGTAATGTTTGTTATGATCATAATTTGATTAGATCAAATTTAATGGAACATTACATTTTACAAGATGGCAGTTGGTGACTAATTTATGAATATTCTAACACATAAAGGGGACTACTTTAAAGTCTACTTTAAAGTTTATAAAGTTGAAGATAACCACTTTAAAATCTCGAAAAGTGTCACTTAGCCTAAAATCAACAACATGGTGGTTGTGATGATGATACTGCTACTGTTGGAATATGGTAGCATGGATTTTAATTTACGATTGACATAACTAGTTCATGGTCCGACATGTTAAAATTTTAAGCATGCACGAGGAATATGTAATACTGCTACTTGAGCTGATGACCGAAAAGAAGTACACAGACAGTAACTCATGGCGGGCTTGAACTTTTAACTTTACGCAAAGGCAACTCTACCTGAAAACGATAAGGTCATATTCGTCAAGGAAATCACTGTTTCTGTTATTCAGCTTGGAGTCACGTGCTCAAACCATTTGCCAGAAAAACGAATGAGGATATATGAGGTTATAATCAAGCTCCAAGCTGCAAGAGACAACCTTATGAAATGATCGACAGTCGACAGAGTCATGCTTTTGAAATAGGTGGCCTCGTATACATACCTTGTTTTTCATTGATTTTGCATCTGCTTTCTATTTTCTTTAGTTCTGACCGACATAGGAGTATCTGCAAATATTATATAATAACAAACCACAAGATTCATTAACAGTGAAGATCGATCACAAACATATTCCATGAGAAACCACCAATGTAATCCCGTCTCCTTGAACCAAACTATAGTCGAAATGCGTCTAACCAAGAAGTTTCTTATGCACAGGTTGTTTCATCTATAAATGGATCACAAGGCAACTATGCGCAGCAAGATCGATTTTAAAGATGAGGTATAAGCATTAATTTTATTTTATTTTAAATTTCTTAACTTAAACAATCTAATGAAGTCATTAGTATTAGATTGAGTTATATGATTCCATATTTGGAAGGTAAATTAAACTATGTATATAAATATAATGATGGTGAATTTGGGTAATTATGAGAAAATTGGAGGCTATAATTTTGAACCTTGATGACGCCTTTTTAACGATGTTCTGGGAAGTAGCTTGTGGGACTGAGGATGAAACATTATATCATAATATTTTTTTCCACCTTTATTACACAAATTCTTTGTTAAAGTTAGTGATGTTAAGCAGCAATGGTAGAATTTCTATGGTAATCATGATTTCATAGTGCTCAATGCTTGACTATTGGGTACTTATTTTGTAAGCCGGACTTTTTTTGTGAAAGTTAGTTTGACTATTCTCTTCGTCTTTGTTAAGTTAACTCGTATCTCGTCATCTCGTCAGCTCAATTTATCGTATCTCGTCAGCTCAATTTCACGAAAACCCAAATAAGAAGAACAAACATGAAGCCATCAAACACAAAACTGGTCTCCTTCCCCTATCTGTATTTACAAGCCCTATCATTTTTCCTCGCCCTGATGGTAAACGAATTTACGACCACTAAAGCCGTCAATCATATTAACTTACCGCCAGATAAACAGGCAGATTCATTTACGCTAATGCGCATAGAGAATGAGATAGTCGGTAGTTCTGATCAAAATGTTTTAAACTCATGGAACGGCTCACTTCACCATTGTGCCTGGGAGGGGGTTATTTGTGAACGCAGAAGTGATAAAGTGAGTGCATTAGACTTGATTTCAAAAGGCTTACAAGGTACTATTTCTCCATGAGCTTTCTTGTTAGGATTTGGCTTTTCAATAACAGTCTGAAAGGCAAAATTCCAAATGAGCTTGGTCGTCTACACAAGCTTAGGGAGCTGAAACTTGACAATAACCTGGAAATTCTTTCCATTGCTTTCAATAAGTTAGAGGGGAATTTGCCTTTGGAGTTTAAATCGCTGTCAAAACTCAATTTTCTAAGTGTGTATAAGAATTTCTTCACTGGCCCACTTTTTAACGTCATAGCAAACCTTACCTCCTTAAAAAAATCTCTTGCAGCTACAATGCATTTACGGGTACCATTCCTGATAGTATCGGAAACATGCTAAACCTTAATCTCTTAGAAATTATGGGGAATCGACTTTCTGGATATGTTCCTACTTCCCTTTACAATCTTTCCTCCCTCCAGATATTAGATTTAGGTGGCAATCAGCTTCATGGACAAATCCCAACCGACATAGGCCTCAAACTTCCTCGGATTTCGTTTCTCAGCCTTGGCCAGAACTATTTTTCAGGTCTGATTCCTGACTCCCTATATCAAACCTGACCAGTCTTGGGATCCTTCAGCTAAATTTAAATAATTTCATTAGTAGAATGCCGCGTAATTTGGGGTTTCTCCAGAATCTGACCATGTTAGATTTTGACTTGAACTATCTAGTTGATGACATGAACTTTATTAGTTCACTAGTAAATTGTACCCAGCTGAGAAAACTGCTAGCTTCCGGTAATGATTTCACAGGAAATTTACCTCCTGCTATTGCCAATCTATCCACCGCTTTGATAGTGCTATCAATAGAAGGAAATCCGATTAGAGGAACAATTCCAAAAGGTATATCCAATCTTATAAACCTCGAGCAGTTATATATGGATAGTTGTGAATTCTCTGGACCTATTCCCTCTGAACTCGGTAAGCTTAGAAACCTGGAACAGTTATACTTGAGCTACAATATGCTAACCGGGATAATTCCGAGCTCTCTAGGAAACATAACACGCCTAAGCCAGCTGTACTTAGATCACAACCAATTGCAGGGAAGCATACCCTCCACGTTAAGCACCTGTGAATACATGTTACGTCTGTATCTAGACAACCACCACCTCACTGGAGCTTTGCCTAGAGAGTTATTTATGGGACCTGCTAAGTTCGTTTCACTAAATTTATCGGGTAACCATTTAGAAGGGTCCATTCCTATGCAGATCACTAAACAACAAAGTCTGGTGGAATTTGATGTTTCTAAAAATAAGTTGACGGGGGTACTTCCAAGTGGGCTCAGTAACTGCCCTTCCCTTGAGCTCTTGGATCTGAAAGATAATAAGTTGCATGGAACTATTCCTCGGTCATTTAGCTCTTTGCGCAGCCTTATATATCTTGATCTTTCTCGAAACATATTTACTGGCACAATCCCAATCTACTTTGCCGGATTAGCAATGGTTCATTTAAACCTGGCTGACAACAATTTTGATGGCAGTGTTCCGAAAACTGGTGTTTATGCAAATCTAAGTGCAGTTTCACTTTCTGGAAACCGCAGACTCTGTGGTGGAATTGTAAACTAGGTTCAAACCATAATAACCTAGTTACGAACGATACAAACTTAATTCGTTCACAGGACCTTCGATTAGAAACGAATCACATGTAGAAATACGTACCTTAGTCCGACATGATCGAAAGCGGCGAGACGGCGTTAAAAAAACGGCAGTCGATGGCGTCGGAATTGGCGACAGAAAACTGCCATGGTGGTGCTCGGTGGAGTTGAGGTGAAGCCTTTGGTTTCTCCTCTCTCTCCCTTAAACCCTTAATTGTGTTTTCCTTAATTGTATTATGAGCTAATAACGGTTTAGCACATTAATAAGGGCGAGAGGAGGACCGGGCTTCTTTACCTAATTAATTTAATCGGTCCGTCAACAATTAAATTAACTGGGCTACTCCCACTGAAAAGCCCAACTATTATATTTAGCTAATTACCGCAATAACTTAAGATTAACTATAGGTCCAAAATAACGTAATAATAATTAAATACAATACCGTATAAAATTATTCTTACATTCTCCCACTTGGACCATAGGTACATCTTCTTACTGTTATATGCTGGTAAACATAAGCTTGCAAAGGGCGCTAAATCAACTTAATGGCTTTATCTTAATTACCTCGAGAGTCCTAAAACAACAATAGAGTAATGGCGGTTCCACATTATCTACTCAACATGGTCCCTTCCATCTACTACTGAATGCTGTCTCATGACAAACGATCCGTATAGAGGAGTAAGCATAATGGTCCCTTTAATGTCTCTAGGAAAAGACTATTTCTGTTTTCAACCACCAATCATGTGTACACACAAAACAATAATGTGAAAACAGAATAATTCGGAATATTCATAACTTAAGGTTGATCAAAACACAGTATCTTTTCAAAACACTAGCAATATAATCCACATAACATAATACTAAGTGCTATTCTCAAGACCCATAAGGCTAGCATGCATCAATAATGTCTTGGGTGATAGCCCCTTAGTGAGTGGATCTGCTATATTAGCACTCGTCGAAATGTGCTCCACAGATACTGTTCTCTTCCGAACTTCCTCTTTAACTGATAGGTATTTCATTTCCATGTGTTTTATACCCTTAGAATACATATCGTTCTTCGAAAAGAACACGGTTGACATTGTCACAGAAGATTTTCAGCGGTCTTGCGATCGAGCTCAGAACGTTCAACCCCGAAATTAAGTTCCGTAACCATAATCCTTGATTTGTAGCCTCAAAGCATGCTACAAACTCGGCCTCCATAGTGGATGATGCAATAAAGTTTGCTTAGCACTTTTCCAGGAGATGGCCCCTCCCGCTAAGACAACACGTAACCTGAGGTGCTCTTTCTGCTATCCTCGCATCCACCAAAATCTGAATCAGTGTAGCTAATCACTTCAAGCTGATCAGAATGTCTATAAGTGAGCATGTGACTCTTAGTCCCTTGTAAGTACCTTAACACCTTTTTCGCAGCCTTCCAGTGTTCCATACCAGGGTTGCTTTGATAGCGACCCAACACACCTACTGCAAAACTGATGTCCGGTCTGGTACAGACTTGGGCATACATAAGGCTTCCAACTATTGAAGCATAAGGTATATCTTGCATTCTTTTATGTTCCTCGTCAGATTTGGGACATTGCTTCAAGTTAAGCTTATCGCCCTTCTGAATAGGAACTATACTGGAATTGCATCCAGTCATACTGAATCTCTCTAGTACCTTTGAGATATATGCCTTCTGAGACAGACCTAATGTCCTCTGTGACCTGTCACGGGATATTTCTATCCCTATCACATAGGACGCCTCACCCATATCTTTCATCTCAAAGTTACTTGATAAGAAACTCTTGGTCTCCTTAAGTAAGCTCAGAACACTGCTGGCGATCAAAATATCGTCAACATATAGGACTAAAAAGGCAAACTTACTCCCACTGACCTTCAAGTATATACATTGATCAACAATGTTTTCCGTAAAACCGAAGGCAGTTATGGTATCATGAAACTTAATATACTATTGCCGAGAGGCTTGCATAAGTTCATATATTGACTTCTTTAATAAACAGACTAGGTCCTCTTTTACCGTCTTCAACAAAACCTTCAGGTTGAGACATGTAGACTTCTTCCTCTAAACTTCCATTCAGAAATGCCGTTTTCACATCCATTTGATGTAGCTCTAGATTAAAATGAGCTACTAACGCCAAAATGATCCTTAATGAATCCTTCTTCGAAACTGGAGAGAAGGTTTCATTGTAATCGATGCCTTCTTTCTGGTCGAAACCTTTGGCTACAAGGCGGGCTTTATGTCGCTCTATTTGGCCAAGGGAGTCGCGCTTGGTCTTAAAGACCCATTTACTGCCTTATGCCTTATGCCCTTTAGGTAGAGCAACTAATTCCCATACTTTATTTGCAGTCATAGATTTCAATTCCTCATGCATGGCATCAATCCATTTATCAGAATCATTGCCTTTTACGGCTTGTGAAAACGTCAGTGGATCTTTATCCAATCCTATGTCAAAGTCATGCTGTAGCATATAAACCTCATAGTCATCTGAGATAGCCGACCTACGAGGTCTTGTGGACCTCCATACAGGAGCCTCAACTATAGGTGTATCTGCCACTTTAATGACTTCAGGGATGGCAGGAGTCACATTGATGGGTTGAGGTTCATCATCCTTATATTGTTCCCTTGCATCGACATCGTCGATTAGAACGCCATGATTAAAGATTAGAGGTACAGAAATAGGAACCGAAGTTTCCTCTCTAATCTCATTGATGATGACCTCATCAATTCTCCCACTGACTTCGCCATCCTTTAGGAATTTGGCATTTCCAGTCTCTATTATTCTGGTGCTGTGTTTAGGACAGTAAAACTTATACCCCTTTGATTTAGAAGCATACCCGATAAAAAACCCGCTAATGGTTTTAGAATCAAGTTTCTTCTCCTAAGGATTGTAGATGCGTGCTTCTGCGGGGCAACCCCAAATGTGTAAATGTCTCAAACTCGGTTTCCACCCTTTCCACAGTTCAAATGGTGTCTTTGAAACTGCCTTACTAGGAACCCGGTTTGCGACATACACTGCAGTCATAAGTGCGTGCATCCACAATGATCTGGGTAAGTTTGTCATACTCATCATTGCCCTTACAGCCTCTAATAGGGTTCTGTTACGTCTTTCAGCGACACCGTTCATCCAGGGTGAACTCCGACATTGTGTCTTGGCGACAATACCCAAGCTTTCTAGAAGTTTAGCAAATGGACCAGGATGTTGTCCTGATTCATCATATCTACCATAAAATTCTCCACCTCTGTCAGATTTGATGATTTTCACTTTCTTTCCAAGTTGCCGCTCAACCTCCTTAATGTAAAGCTCTACGGCATTTACTGATTGAGACTTTTCATGCAACAAGTAAATGTAGCAATACCGTGAATAATCATCTATAAAGGTGATGAAATATTTCCTCTCCAGAAAAGGAGGGAACGTCAAATGGACCACATATGTCTGTATGAATGATCTCTAAAAGAGCAGTGCTCCTTGTGGCGCCCCTTTTAGTGTGTTTGGTTTGCTTTCCTTTAATGCATTCCACACACGTCCCAAAATCAGTAAAATCAAGAGAAGGAATAATGTTGTCTTTTACTAACAACATCATTCTTTCCCTCGAAATATGGGCCAACCTTTTATGCCACAAGAACGCTGAGTTCTCATTCGACCTTACACGTTTCACACCAACAATACTATTATCTTTAAATAAACTGAAAGAACCGTTTCCAAAAGTCACAGAAAAACCAATACTGTCCAGTTTAGACAATGAAATTAAATTACAAGACATTAATGGAACAAAATTGTATCCCCTAAAAGTAATTTAAATCCACTACTTAATTCTAAACTAAAGCATCCTATAGCTTTAATGGATGCTTCAGACTTGTTTCCCATGAGTAGGTTTCTCTCATTTTCTTTTATGGTTCGGGTCGAACTTAAGCCCTGTAATGAGTTAGAAACGTGTACATTAGCACCAGAGTCTTATTGCCTGATGGACCTGGCATACTGGATGAGCTTGACTTACTGCTCGTCCAGTCATTCCTTTTGGACTGTCCCTTTCCCTTAGAGCCCTCACCTTTATGCACAAAGTGCGCTTGAGGTATGTTATGCCCTTGAGCATTACTTAGGCGCGTGGCTTCCTAAACAAGCTTATTAGCAAGTTCATCCACTGTCCATGTCTCCTTTATAGCATTGTAGCTAACATGGAATGCCTCAAACTCTTTAAGAGTTCCCTAAAAGATGAAATGCGTTAATATGGGATCTTCGACTTTAAGTCCCAACTTGAACAACTTAGTGGCTAAGCTTTACATATGCATTATATGCTTAGTTATGTCCATTTTCTTTTCATCATATTTACAATGAGACAGTTCAATGAGAAGTTTGCCAATTAATGCGAAGGCTCGAACTTCTCCTTAAGTTTTGCCAGATATTTCTTAGTTGTGTCACATTCAGTCTCTGTAATTGAGTTCTTAATGTCCACAGCAGTGACTAGACGTAGAAAGAAATACAGTTCCCATCCTTGTCTTTCCAATCCTTATACGCCTTAAGTACTGCCGCGTCCTTCTCATCAGACTTAGGCACAACAGGACCGTCCTCCTTCAAACAATCACTGAAACTTAACATGGACATAGAGAAAGTTACAATCTCTATCCATTCAGCGTAGTTTCCTTGTCTTTCCAATCCTTATACGCCTTAAGTACTGCCGCGTCCTTCTCATCAGACTTAGGCACAACAGGACCGTCCTCCTTCAAACAATCACTGAAACTTAACATGGACATAGAGAAAGTTACAATCTCTATCCATTCAGCGTAGTTTGATCCAGTAAGTAGAGGAACAGTCGAGAGACAATAAAATAGCAATTTATTTTGAGCAACTTCATAGTTGGAAAACATGCTCAACCATTAGTCTTTGAGTAAACACACAATTAACAATAATGAATAAGACTTGTGCAATAATTGAGAAACCTAACAATTTTGATTAAACCAAGTATGGCATCTGCGGATAACCTATACCAGTCTAATCTCAATTAATTAAGTGTTCTACACTTTTATGGATAAGTCACTAATATACGCCGGTCCACCTGCGGGTAAGACCTAAGGGCTAGTAATTTATCCTCAATACTTGCTTATTCTGACCTTCACTGTCTTAATTGAGTCCACTGTGGTGTAACTCAAGCTTAATGTGAATGTCTGAGGCTTATTTAAACTTTAATGAAATCAAAGAACATGAGATGGTCCACTGCGGTGTAACTCAACTCAACTTAATAATGATTTCACTCATTCATAGTGTAATAATTCTTTACTGAAATTTCAATCTCTTATGAATGGAAGCGACTGTGTGTGCAACCAAACAAACTTACTGAGATATTTCAAACAATTACTGAAACTATAAAAGAGCGCAGCGGAAGTATACGGGAAAGCCCCACAGAAAACCCAAAAAATTCATTGATCCGTTAAAAATATAAACGGAGTACTTACGTCAAACGAAACCAAGCCAAAGAACTTGGACATACGGAGTATTACAAGGCCAAAAGTAAAAAAGAGACTTCAAATAGCAAAAATAAACCAAAAAAATAAAACAAAGCAAAGACCACTACTATGGCCATTGTCTTCCACTAACAAGCCCATAAAGGCCATTAACAAAAACAATACTCCGTACACATTACACGTGAACATCATCAATCATTATACCTTTTCATTAAATTAATACTCCGTATAAAACTCCATTAAAGCAGCCAAACTCCGTATAAAACTCAACAGCAATACGCATCACCATTACACCATTAAAATAAAAATAAAAACTCCATTAACCTTAAACAATAACACGGCTGAAAAGGCAGCCAAACTCCTTTGATCCAAAAAACACGACTAAAGCTCTGCCCAAAACAGATCAAAAACACGGCCAAAACCTTGCCCAAAACAGAGCCAAAAAACAACCAAAAATCTGACCCAAACCGACAACTTTAAACGACCAAAATAAGTCCGATAATCATGGATAAGGTTCTAATCACAACAAGTCTCTGATACCACATGTAAACTAGGTTCAAACCATAATAACCTAGTTACGAACGATACAAACTTAATTCGTTCACAGGACCTTCGATTAGAAACGAATCACATGTAGAAATACGTACCTTAGTCCGACATGATCGAAAGCGGCGAGACGGCGTTAAAAAAACGGCAGTCGATGGGCGTCGGAATTGGCGACAGAAAACTGCCATGGTGGTGCTCGGTGGAGTTGAGGTGAAGCCTTTGGTTTCTCCTCTCTCTCCCTTAAACCCTTAATTGTGTTTTCCTTAATTGTATTATGAGCTAATAACGGTTTAGCACATTAATAAGGGCGAGAGGAGGACCGGGCTTCTTTACCTAATTAATTTAATCGGTCCGTCAACAATTAAATTAACTGGGCTACTCCCACTGAAAAGCCCAACTATTATATTTAGCTAATTACCGCAATAACTTAAGATTAACTATAGGTCCAAAATAACGTAATAATAATTAAATACAATACCGTATAAAATTATTCTTACAGGAATCTCGAAGCTGCATTTACCAAAATGCATCTAGCTGAAGGAACTAAATAAGAGACATAAGACGAGACGTATAATGTCTCGTGCTCTTCAGTTGATAGTTCCTACAATATGTTCAGTTGTTGGAGTCGTGATCTTGACAATAGTGTTGTATTTAACCTGTCTCAGAAAGAAAAAGAGATCTGATTCGTCAATTTCAGCGTCAAAGGAAGGAAAAGAAGCTTTCCTAAAAGTATCCTATAACACGCTTTTCAAAGCGACAGATGGTTTCTCCCCGGAGAATCTACTAGGAAGAGGTAGTTTTGGTCAGTCTATAAAGGGACACTGAGAGGAAAGATGGTTGCCGTAAAAGTTTTCAATTTGCTACATCGGAGTGGATCAAAGAGTTTCCTAGCGGAGTGCAACGCCTTAAAAAATATCCGCCATAGGAATTTGCTAGGAATAATAACAGCCTGCTCAAGTATTGATTCCCGGGAAAACGATTTCAAGGCGCTAGTTTACGAGCTAATGCCCAATGGAAGTCTTGAAAGATGGCTATATGGACCAGGAAACCTTAGTCTTCTCCGAAGAATTAACATTGCAGTCGATGTGGCTCATGCAATCAACTATCTTCACCATGACTGCGAAGTTCAAGTTGTACACTGTGATTTGAAGCCAAGTAACATATTGTTAGACGACGACATGGTTGCTTGGTGATTTTGGACTTGCCAAGTTTCTTGCGCAACCTCAAAACCTTCATCAAAGTAGTACAGCAGGAGTTCGAGGAACCGTAGGCTATGCTGCTCCAGGCAAAAGTCTAGGTTCTCTGTTTTGCTCATCAATACACACAAGTTTTATTTTGTAAACTTGACGGTTTATGAGTGGACTTGGAAAACATGGCAAATCATTTCAGGTTTGTATGGCGGTTGTGTCACTTTGATGCTCAAAATGACTACTTTAGCGTTTAACGTAGTCACTTTAAATTCTTCTCATAGTGGTCACATTAAGCGTTAAAAAAGTCACACCTTAAGCGTTAAAGTGTTTACCTTTTAGTGACAAAAGAGGCCGTTGTACACGACGGTCTTATTTGAGCATGTGTGTGTTTTTTTTTTTTTATATAATAATCATATGATTTAATATCTAAAGCAATTTATTTATATCGTTTAAAAAAAGTATCTCGGTAGTTATTAACTTAGGGATATCGATACATGTATCCAACCCCCTTGCGAAAGCTTGTGAGGCTTACGTGAGTGATATAATTTTGTGTGTCACAATCTATTTATTTTAACAAATCACTGGTTACAAATATGTGTCAGTTCAAATTAGTGGCCACACTGATTCAAGTTTTAAGTATGTGATTTGCTGCTAGACATCGGTTAGATAATTGTATGTTTTTGCGGTTGTTGTGACTAATCTTTGTTGTTCCGTCATAAGAATATGGCCTTGGGAGTGAAGCATCGACAGACGGCGACATATACACGACTCTGATCGCTACTTGAGCTCATGACTGGAAAGAAACCCACAGACAGTCTTTTCACGGATGGCCTGAACCTTCATCATTACGCAGAGGCAGCTCTACCTGATCAAGTGCTGCAAATTTTAGACCAAACTCTGATGGAGAACGCCCAAGTCATTGTCAGCGAAGAAATCATTACTTCTCTTGTGCAGATTGGAGTCACATGTTCCAACCATGTGCCTGAAGACCGAATGAAGATAGCCGAGGTTATAAGCAAGTTACGAGCTGCAAGAGACAGCCTTATCAATACTACTCGACGAAGACGAGGTGTTGAAAGAGGTAGACTACAACTTCCGTCGATTTTTATATCTGCTTTAAGTTTAATTAATTCCATCTGACACAAGAATATTTGCAATTAGAACATAACATTTAGATGAAATTTTGTATGACAAGTGCTGATTTATGACCCAAAAATTGCAGGGGAATGACGTCTGTGTTCATCTGAAACAAGGGCTAACAGAGCACACAGCCACCTCGGATCATCGTACTATAATATAAGGTTTCTGAAAGTCGTCTTTGTTAGAATATTTTATAATATTCGGATGTCCTATGTGTTACGGGTTTAATTAATAATTGAGATTATTAAATATTATAAGATTCTAATATAATAGACGATACCGTAATGGATCGGTTTCGATAAATGAATTAGTATAAACTTAAGAACAGAGATGGTAATGTGTTGAAAATGAATGTATTGAATGTGTGTTATGATTACAGAAAAGTTACAGGTATTTATACTAAGCTAATGCTAGGTTTGAATATATACACAATATTATAATGAAGGAAAGAGTACAAAGGTGATTGATGAGAGTATCAATCTCATACGTGTGAATGCTCTTCTTTCCTTGTTTGTGGATTTGGGATTGATTTGGATAGAGCCAAATCATTGGTTTCCTTAACATTCCCCCGCAAGACGGATGGTTAGCGACAAGGCCGATCTTGGATAGTAGTGCTTCGAACCGAGGGCGTGGTAGAGGTTTCGTCAGGGTGTCTGCCAGCTGGTCGTCGCCATTGATGTGAGTGACTCGAAGCGTTCCTTCTTGTACCTGTTCACGAACAAAGTGGAAAGCAAGTGCTACGTGTTTCATTCGGGAGTGAAAGACGGGATTTGCGGAGTAGTGTGTGGCACTTAGATTGTCACAGAAAATTGTGGGTTGAGTGTTGGATTTGAGTCCAAGTTCACGGAGTAATGCTCTAATCCATAGCATTTCGGATGTAGCGTCTGCCACGGCTCGGAATTCGGCTTCAGTAGAGGAGCGGGCAATTGTTTTCTGTTTCTTGGAGGACCATGCAATGGGATTTTTGCCGAGGTAGACTATGTAGCCGGATGTGGATAGATAGTTGTCTTTGTCTCCGGCCCAGTCAGCGTCGCTAAAGGCGTGCAGTTGAAGTGGAGTTTGACGATGAATTTGAAGCCCAAGATGCATCGTGCCATGTAAGTATCGTAGCAGACGTCTTAGAGCTGTCCAGTGTTGCTGTTGTGGTTGCTGCATAAACTGAGCTAACTTATTTATCGCAAATGATAAATCGGGACGAGTGAGGGCCAGTCTTGGAGGTCAAGCGATGGAACGATAAGCGATGGCATCAGCGAGGCGATGTTTGTGTCAGTGAGTAGGGGTGGGTATGACATCATTGGAGTGGTAGCTGGTTTGCAGTTGAGCATGTCATGTTTTTGCAAAATGTCGTAAATGTATTTAGTTTGGGAGAGGGTGCAGCCGTGTCGATTGGGAGTGACCTCGATTCCGAGAAAGTATGAGAGGGAGCCAAGGTCCTTAAGAGAGAAGCGAGCTGCAAGTTTGGAGATGAACGAGGCTAGGAGAGAGTGAGATGGTCCAGTGACAATGATGTCGTCCACATAAACAAGGACATATAGGCTGTGCTGTGAGGACTTGGAAATAAACAGTGATGGGTCAGAGAGAGAAGCTATGAAGCCGGATTGTAGGAGGTAGGTTTTGAGTTCAGTATACCATGCACGAGGGGCTTGTTTAAGGCCGTAAATAGCTTTCCGAAGTCGGCATACATGAGATGATTTGTCAGGTGTAATGAAACCTGGGGGTTGACTCATGTAAACGGTTTCGTGTAGTGTGCCTTGAAGAAAGGCATTGTTTATATCAAGTTGTCGCAGAGACCACCCTTGGCTCAGAGCAAGAGAAAGGAGAAGGCGAATCGTGACGGGTTTAACAACAGGACTGAATGTTTCTGTGTAGTTGATGCCGTGCTGTTGGTGAAATCCTTTTGCGACTAGCCGAGCTTTGTATTTTTGAATTGTGTTGTCGGGATTATATTTGACGCGAAAGACCCATTTACAGCCAACGACATTGTGAGCTTCGGTGGCTGGAACCAGAGACCAAGTCTGATTCCGCAGCAGAGCATTGTATTCATCTGTCATTGCAGCACGCCAGTGTGGGGCTTCTAGGGCTTGCTTGGTAGTAGTGGGAAGTGAGTGCGGATTTGTAATGGCCGCTAGGTGAGCATATTTAGGATTGGGCTTGCGAATGTTGTTGGAGAGACGCGTGACAGCTCTTGACAGTGGCTGTTCACGGGCAGGTGGTGTGGGAGATGAAGAGGGAGGAGTGGTCGTGGTGTTGAGGGGAGCAGAGCTGGGCTGTTGGCTGGAAACAGAGGGGACCGTGGGAGGGGTTTCAGCAGCAGCAGAAGTGATGGACTGTGGGGAGGGAGTAGCAGCCGTTGGGGCTGATGTTGGCTTGCACGGTAAGAGAGTGACTGGTGATTCACACCAGGTCGTGAGAGAAGGGAGAGAGGGCTGCAGTTGTGAGACAAGGCGAGGGTATGGAAATTGAGTTTCGACAAATGTAACATGACGGGATGTGTAGATGCGATTGGTACGAGGGTCAAGGCATTGATACGCGCTTTGTGTGCTTGAGTAGCCGAGAAAGACACATTCCTTGGACCGAGGATCAAGTTTAGTCGATGTGTAAGGCCGTAGCCACGGGTAGCAGAGACAACCAAACGTCCGGAGTTTGAGATAGTTGGGAGTTTGGTGAAATAAGCGCAGGTAGGGTGAGTCATAGTTTAGAGTAGGCGTGGGTAAGCGATTAATAAGGTATACGGCTGTATCAAACGCGTTGGACCAGAAGGTGGGAGGGAGTTGAGCGTGAGTGAGGAGAGCAAGACCTGTCTCAACGATATGGCGATGCCGTCGTTCGGAGTAACCGTTGTGCTCGGGAGTGTGTGGTGGTGAGGTAAGGTGGGAGATCCCATTCTCAAGTAGCGTAGGTGTGATTTTAGTGTATTCACCCCCATTATCAGAGAAAAATTGAATGATCGGTCGATTGAAGTATTTCTCGACAAGTAATTTAAATTGGCGAAAGACAGTAATGGTGTCAGACTTGTATTTAAGCGGATATAGCCAGGTATATTTAGTAAAGTGGTCCACGAATATAACATAGTACTTAAATCTATCATGAGAGTGAATCGGGGAGGTCCAGACATCGGAAAAAATCAACTCAAGTGGAGCACGGGAAGTAAGAGTAGACATAGAAAAAGGTAATTTATGCGTTTTATTGATTTTGCATGCATGGCAGTACTCAAACGTAGAACTACAAGCAGGTAATTGAAATTTATTCTTGACAAAGGAAAAAATTTGCGAAGCGGGATGTCCGAGTCGGTGATGCCAGTGCAGCGCAGAGGAAGCAGTCGTGGAGAAAGCTTGCAGCGATGCCGAGTCCCACAAGTAGGTGCCACGATCAAGTGTGCCGTGGAGAAGGATGCGACCCGTCGAAGCGTCCTTAAAAAAGAAAGCAGAGGATGAGAATTCAATAGTTGCATTATTATCGACGCAAAATTGGGAGACAGATAAGATGTTACGAGAAATACGAGGAACATGTAATACGTTTTGAAATCGAAGTGAGGAAAAACGAGAAGAAATAGTAAAAGAACCTATATTGGATATAGGAAGCGAGGAACCGTCGCCAATAACGATATCATCGGGACCATCATATGGAGTATGTTGAGCAAGGATGGAGAGGTCGTTTGTGACGTGATGCGATGCGCCACTGTCGACCAACCAGGAATCAGGAGCAGAGACGTGAGCAGTGGCGGTATGGGCTTGAGGGCGGTTGTTATTGTAACGGGTGGGGCGTGTATACGGGGTAAGAACAAAGGATGGATGAAATTTCTTAAAATTCCGACAAGCAAGGAAGGTATGGCCTTTGTAGCTACAATATTGGCATACGGGTACTTCCTTAGTGGCAGATTGGAGGGCAGTTGAGGAATCACGAGGAGGGTAACGGTGAGAAGCAGGCCGAGAGTGAGCAGCAAAGACCGTGGCTGGCAGAGAAGGGACGGCGATGGGTTGAAGTCTTGAAGTTCATGGTTCATGATTTCGTGGAGGGCGTCAAAAGAGATGGGCGTGTCACGAGCATCCACCGATTCTTTTATAGCGCGATAGTGGGTCGAGTCAAGTCCTCGAAGAACTTTGGCAGTAATATCTTCAGAGTCCATCGGCTTCCCGAGGAGGGCAAGTTCAATGGTACAAGACTTTATGCGATGCATATAGGCGGTGACTGATTCAGTTGGAAGTTTAACAATAGATTCAAGGCGTTGTTTAATCGAGTTGATATGGGTCCGAGTGGGTCGGACAAATAAGGACTTTAGAGTGTCCCACACAGCTTTGGATGTCTTGCATTCAGTAACTTGACCTGCAAGGGAGTCTTCGAGGGTGCCGACAATAGCACCTTGAAGAAGGCTATCTTGGCGAGACCAAGTCGTAAAAGCCGGATTCGCGGTGGTTTTGTCACCGGAAGTGAGAGTGGCGGTAGGACAGGGGTGAGACCCGTCTACGAAGCCAAATAGTTCCATTCCGTCGAGGAAGGCACGGATCTGAAACGCCCACTGAGTGTAGTTAGCAGTGGTTAGCGTTTTGCACTGAGACAAGTTAACGTAAAGGATCGGAGCCTCGGAGTCCTTGGCGTTAGGAAGGAGAAGCGTGTGACCAGACATCTTGAAGCGAGATTTAAAACCGAGGATCGTCGGCGGTTGATACCATATAAACTTAAGAACAGAGATGGTAATGTGTTGAAAATGAATGTATTGAATGTGTGTTATGATTACAGAAAAGTTACAGGTATTTATACTAAGCTAATGCTAGGTTTGAATATATACACAATATTATAATGAAGGAAAGAGTACAAAGGTGATTGATGAGAGTATCAATCTCATACGTGTGAATGCTCTTCTTTCCTTGTTTGTGGATTTGGGATTGATTTGGATAGAGCCAAATCATTGGTTTCCTTAACAATTAGAATCCGGGAATTGAATTCCCTCCGACCTTACCCATATACACTGTATATAAAATAGTTTTTGTGAAAGGGTGTGAGTGTGGTGACTATTGGTTTCTATATATTAATATAGAAACCAAAGTCTGATGTACGTTAATCATATCACAATTACTGTAAAAACAAAACACCAGAAAAGAAACAAAGGCAGTTCTCTCCATTGGAAATTACAGTGAAAGAAGGGTTAAGGGGGATTATCATTCTATTATTGTTCATTCTTATAATTATTATTATCAAATTAAAATCATGGATCAAGGTATGTTTCTCTCTTCACTTTGAATTATATTAGGGTTGAATTAATTTGAGTCTTTGATCGATCCTGCGATTAATTTCATCAATGAAATTATTAAAGAAAATCTAACAGTTGGTATCAGAGCGGTTTTAGACTTGATCAATTCACCCATAAAAGAAATTACAGTGTTCGCTCTTAAATTTCGTTGTATTCGATTTTTTTTTATGCGCTACACTGATGTTTCTATACGTTAATTATAGAGTACTCCGTATTATCTATTTGCTTCCGTATTTGTGATATTGCATGAAATTTTGTATTAGTGCCTTTTGGAATAGTGTTGGTCTCCCTTAAAACGGGTTATCCTTATGAGTGTTGGATTTTGTACAGTAATGGTTTTCTTTGCCCAATATTGTTTTTCATCCTATGATGTGTCAAATTTAATTATATTTTGATAAATTGCATATAGTATTTTATTCCTTATATTGAAGAATGGTGATGGTAGTCATGTGCCAGAAAGTTACATGCATATTTTTTTTTTTGACAACTTTGACAAAGTGGGGCTGTTGATTTTAGTTGCGTGCACTGTGTATTTTCATGAGACTGCAATTCAATATTAATGAGATTGTGTTCGTTTGTTTCTAGTCTATTATCTTTCGGCAGTCGGGTTAATCTTGTTGCGTAATGTTAACAACAGTGAAGATTGGTTAACCCATTAAAATGAAAATATATACGGAGTAAATGTTTTGTCTCGATATTTATGTATGAACTTTAGAATATGAGTAATATTGTGTTTTGTAATATACACACTCTAATGTAATTTTACTTATGAATGAAAAATGAGTAATATTGTGTTTTGTAATATAAACACTCTAATGTAATTTTACTTATGAATGAAAAATGTGTATGTTGTGTATAATATGTTAGTCACCAAAGTGGCCTTATTATAGTGCAATTTATACATTTTAAAATTAAAGTTTGTTTGATTTTTTATCATAATTAAAGAGATGTTAAAATTAAGATGACATATTTTATTGTTTGTTATATCGTTTATTGTCTTTATTTTATAAGATCACCCAAAGGTGGATCATTAAATATAGATAATAAAATAAAAGGGTTAATCATTAGTACTAGGTTTAATTAGTATGTATATCCAAAGATAACATGCTTGTTTGACTCTTGTATATATGATTGATTATTAAAGTATAAAATTTAACATCAATAATAGTGTTTTGTGTTTAAGTATTGCCCAAAGGTTACTTGAATGCTTACTTTAAAGTTTATATTATGAATCTGTATGAATTGTCAAAACACTAATAGGTGAACATGTGTGAATGTTTGCAGCTTCATCAAATTTATATGCATCTGCTAACTCTGTTGTCAAATTTAACGGGCTTAACTACGATGAATGGTCTGAGCAAATCCGGTTCACACTGGGTATTATGGCTCTAGACTTTGCCATTATTACAGATGAGGAACCTCCAGCCATAACTGATGAGAGCTCCAAGGATGAAATTTCCTTATATGAGACATGGGAGGCGCTAATAAATTTGAGTTTAATCCTTATGCGAATGACTATGGCAGAAAGTATTAAGCCATCAATGCCTAAAACAGAGAAAGCTAAGGAATTCATGACAAAGATTAAGGAGTGCTCTCAATCTGAGTTGGCTGACAAGTCTATTACTGGAAGTCTTATGAGTGAATTAACTAATAAGAAATATGACTTAAACAGCTCAGAATCAATGCACACTCATGTGACAGAAATGTCAAATCTGGCAGCGAAATTAAAGAAACTCGGGATGGAAGTAAGTGAAACCTTCTTGGTGCAATTTGTCATAAACTCTCTACCTGTTGAGTTTGGCCAGTTCCAAGTGAATTATAACACATTAACGGTAAAATGGAACTTTCAAGAGTTAAAGGCCATGCCGCTTATTCAGGAGGAAGCGAGATTAAAGAAGGCAAAAGGCAGCCAAGTTGTTCATCTTGTAGGTCATGACGGTGGGATGGTGACAAGACTCATCCAAGTAAGAAAAGTAAGAACAAGAAGGGTAAGAACTTCATTAAAGGTCCTGCAGGGAAAATCACAAAAGAAAAGAGATGTCATTTTTGTAATAAAAAAGGACATATCAAGGTTAAAGGAAGGCTTGGTTCGAAGAGAGAGGTAAACCTTATGTTTTTGTTTGCTTTGAATCAAATCTTATTGAAGTTCCTAGTAATACTTGGTGGTTAGATTCTGGTGCTACTACTCATGTATCTCATATTTTGCAGGGATTGAAGCGATCCAGGCCCATAAACGGACCTGAACAGTTTTTATCCATGGGAAACAGGATGAAGGCACGAATAGAGGGCATTGGGACTTATCGTTTGATCTTAGACACTGGATGTCGAATTGATCTATTAAATTGTCTTTATGTACCTGAATGTGCTAGAAACCTTGTATCGTTAAGTAAATTGGATAATTTAGGTTTTAATGTTAAGTTTGAACATGGAACATTTTCATTGTACTTAAACAATTGTTACTATGGTAGTGGTACTTTGAATGATTCTCTTTATAGATTCAATCTTGACGTTAAATTTTCTGAATCTTTGTTTCTTATTGAAAATAGAGGTATTAAGCGTAGTGCAACGGATGAAAATTCAGCTTACTTGTGGCATCAAAGATTAGGTCACATATCCAAAGAAAGGTTAAAAAGGTTGACTAAAAATGAAATTCTTCCTCAATTGGATTATAGTGACTTAGATGTGTGTATAGACTGTATTAAGGGAAAACAGACTAAACACATAGTAAAGAAGAAAGCCACGAGAAGTTCTCAGCTTCTTGAAATAATACACACTGATATTTGTGGACCTATAGACATTCCTTCCTGGAGTGGTCAAAGTTACTTTATCACCTTTATAGACGACTTCTCACGTTACGGATATATATATCTACTGCATGAAAAGGCTCAGTCTGTGACTGTCCTCGAGACATTCATAAATGAGGTAGAAAGGCAGCTAGAAAAGAAAGTTAAAATTGTGAGATCAGACCGAGGTGGTGAATATTATGGAAGGTTCACAGAAAATGGTCAATGTCCTGGTCCTTTTGCAAAGCTTCTCGAAAGTAGAGGCATTTGTGGACAATATACTATGCCAGGTACACCTCAGTGAGCGGTGTTCTTTGAAAGGCGGAATCGTACTTTACTGGATATGGTTAGGAGTATGTTAAGTAATTGCTCTTTACCTCCTTCATTATGGATTTATGCACTTAAAAGCTATGACCTATGTTTTAAATCGAGTACCTAGTAAAGCGGTTCAAAAACTCCTTATGAGCTATGGGTGGAAGGAAACCGAGTTTAAGACATTTAAGAGTATGGGGTTGTCAGTTTGAAGTGAGGTTATATAATCCTCAAGAAAAGAAGCTAGATCCAAGGACAATCAGTGGTAATTTCATTGGTTATCTGAAAAGTCGAAGGGGTATATATTTCTTGCCCTAATCATAGTGCGAGAATAGTTGAGACAGGTAATGCTAGATTCATTGAAAATGGTCAAATTAGTGGGAGTAATGAACCGCGAAATGTGGATATTAAAGAAATTCAAGCTGAAGTTCCTTCAGCTGAAATTGCACCTAAAGTGAATGTCCCAATTGTGTCATCACAATTTGAACAACACAATTGAACAAAATAATGACGTGCAACAACCACTAGATGTCCAGATAAATGATGAACAAGTCACAATTCAAGGGAGAATGACATACCTCGAGAATGTCTGAGCAATTAAGGCGATCTATAAGAGAAAGAAGATCAACTGCTAACCCTGATTATGTATATTCTGTTGAAAGTGAATGTGACTTGAGCATCAATGAGGATCCCGTCTCGTTCCGAAAAGCCATGGAAAGTGACAATTCTGAAAATTGGTTAAATGCCATGAAAGAGGAGATGAAATCTATGGATGACAACAAAGTTTGGGATTTAGTTGTGTTACCTGAGGGTTCCAAGACCGTTGGGTCGAAATGGGTCTACAAGACCAAACGGGACTCAAAAGGTAACATAGAAAGATATAAAGCTCGACTTGTCGCCAAAGGTTTTACTCAGAAAGATGGTATCAACTATAAGGAAACCTTCTCTCCGGTGTCGAAGAAGGATTCATTAAGAATTGTTTTGGCTATGGTGGCTCATTATGACCTTGAGCTTCACCAAATGGATGTTAAAACCGCTTTTCTAAATGGTGAACTTGAGGAGGAAGTATATATGAGACAACCTGAGGGCTTCATAGCTTCAGGTGATGAGGATAAGGTGTGTAGGCTGAGAAAGTCGATCTATGGACTAAAGCAAGCTTCCCGACAGTGGTACTTAAAGTTTAATGACATTATCACATCATATGGTTTTGTAGAGGTCACTGTTGATCGGTGCATCTATATGAAAACCAGTGGGAGTAAGTTTGTTATTTTAGTTCTATATGTCGATGATATTTTGCTTGCTGCAAATAACATGGGTATGCTACATGATGTAAAGAAGTACCTTTCTAAAAACTTTGAGATGAAAGATATGGGTGAGGCATCCTATGTGATTGGAATAGAAATAATCCGTAATAGATCACAAGGAACGTTGGGATTGTCTCAGAAGGCTTACATCGATAAGGTTTTAGAGAGATACAATATGAAGAGCTGCTCAGCTGGAATCGTTCCTATACAAAAAGGGGACAAATTCAATAAAATGCAATGTCCCCAAAATGAGCTGGAACGAAAAGAAATGGAAAGAATTCCTTATGCATCAGTGGTGGGGAGCTTGAACTATGTTCAGACTTGTACTCGACCAGATATCAGCTTTGCTGTTGGAATGTTAGGTCGGTATCAAAGTAATCCCGGAATGGATCACTGGAGAGCTGCAAAGAAAGTGCTCAGGTACTTGCAAGGAACCAAGGAGCTCATGCTTACATATAGGAGATCCGATAATCTTGAGGTCATTGGATATTCAGATTCTGATTATGCTGGTTGTGCCGATAGTAGGAAATCAACATTCGGTTACGTCTTCCTATTAGCTGAAGGAGCAGTGTCATGGAAATGTGGGAAACAATCGATCATTGCTACCTCCACTATGGAAGCTGAATTTGTGGCATGTTTTGAGGCTACTATTCATGGATTGTGGATGCGGAATTTTATTTCAGGACTTGGAATCATCGATAGTATAGCCAAGCCGCTGAAAATTTATTGTGATAACTCTGCAGCCGTTTTCTTCTCTAAAAACGACAAGTACTCCAAGGGTGCTAAACACATGGAATTAAAATTCTTGGCGGTTAAAGAGGAGGTGCAGAAACGTAGAGTGTCATTTGAGCATATTAGGACGGACATGATGGTTGCCGATCCGTTGACTAAGGGATTACCACCTAAAGCGTTCATTGGCCATGTAGAACGTATGGGTGTTTGTAAATAAAGCCTTGCTTATATAAGTGTAGTATGCTTATTATGTTTATGACTTTAGATATCATTTATTGTTATGTTTCTGTATAATGTACATGTGATCATTAAGATATGTATACATTTATGTTCATGAGATTACATGTGACTATTATGAGAAGGATTGTATTTTCTCAAATTAAATATAAGTTTGAGTTAAACTGATTTGTGATACATGGAAGGAATCATGTCGCTTAATGACTTGTGACCGCCATGATCCGATTAGTTCTAATTCGATTACGTATATGACAGTTAATGAGCTCAATTTAAATGTGCGCATTATAGTTACTAAACCATAAAGTCAACACATAGGCCAAGTGGGAGAATGTTAGAATATTTTATAATATTCGGATGTCCTATGTGTTACGGGTTTAATTAATAATTGAGATTATTAAATATTATAAGATTCTAATATAATAGACGATACCGTAATGGATCGGTTTCGATAAATGAATTAGAATCCGGGAATTGAATTCCCTCCGACCTTACCCATATACACTGTATATAAAATAGTTTTTGTGAAAGGGTGTGAGTGTGGTGACTATTGGTTTCTATATATTAATATAGAAACCAAAGTCTGATGTACGTTGTTGGGACCAAAAACCAGTGGTCGGAACCACAGGCGAGCCTAGGCAGTGCGAGATCCTGATACAGACCGGGGCGTCTGACTGACACCGGTATGCAGACAAAACAAAGGTGCAGGTCAGGAGAGGAAAAGCCAAGATGGGCCAAGCCCAACAAAAAGAAGTAAATGTCAAAGGAGAAAGCCCAAGGTGCAGCAGCAACCCTAAAAGAGACGTTGGGAGACTAAGTCAAGCATCTGGCGAAGCCTAAGAAATAGGAACAGTTGGAGAAGAGAAGGGAAGAAGTTAGCTACAAAGAAGGAAGTGGACGTTGAAGCTAAAGACACTATAAAAGGAGTAGAATTCAGAAGAGAAAGGCATCAGAATTATAATACAACTCAAGCACACAACACTCTACGCAATTCACAAGCACCCAAAAACTTTATATATTTTTCGCCATTTTTGTATCCTGTACCAGCTGGTCCAGACTCTGTACCAGATATTCCTGAACTAGTGCATAACCTCTCCTGGCTTGGCGCCCGTGGTTTTTCCCTTAACATTTAAGGGTTTTTCCCACGTAACCATATCGTGTGTTTTGTTTCGTTTTAGTTATCTTCTTTACGTTAAAACTCAATCACATAAATCATCACTGAAAATAACCTAAAGGATAGTACTAGTAAACCTACAATCACTTAATCAAATCGAGTGAGAAAATCACCAAACAGTTTGGCGGCGATGCGTGGGGATACTAGTTTATTAATCCTACAAAGTTTTCCAAATCAACAAGTCGACTAACGTGAAAGATGGAAGGCACAAGTGCGAAGCCATGCTCAAGCTCCAGGAGGAACCGCAAGCCAAGCCAGGTTGCAGAGCCAGGCCAAGAAAGGCTGCAGAGGATGCTAAGGCCGAGGCGACAAAGCGAAAGAGGCGAGGCAGCCCTAAGGAAACAGCTGGATTCCTCAGTCCAGAAGAAAGCCTCAGGATCCAGGATCCCACCAGGTACACCATTTTCTGATATAATCAAGCAACTTGACTTCTCTACTTTTTCTTCTGAAGGATCAAAAGGATCAAAGATGATCCACTCAATGTGGAAGAGAATCCAGGAGAATGATCTTTGCGGTGGAGGGGGAGACCCAAAGTCACCAGAGAGAGTTGGTGCAGGCGAAGTCATGCAGTACATGATGATGGAAATGCAGAAACTTTCAGATTTGGTGCGCAAGGGTCCAGGGCTTCCACCACCCATAGAGGAGGCAACCAGGATGCTACTCTGTTTCACCCTCCGATGATTGCATTGCAATGGGCGAGAGGCCAAAGAAGTACACAGTGCCCAACCTCAACCTCTTTGATGGGACAGCAGATCCTCTGGAACTCGTTGCTCAATCTGAGCGAGAGGATGTTCAACGTCCCTATCGGCGAGAAGAGAGGAGGCATGCATGTGCAAGAGCTTTGGTTCAACCTTGATGGACCCGACCCTCAGGTGGTATATCAACCTGCCAATCAAGACCATCAAGTCGCTGCGGTGATCAACCTCTTCAACGCCCGATTCACAAGAGCAGATTGTTGGAAAAGACCCGGTGATGCATGCCGGTGGTCGAGCGAGAACGAGTCTCTAAGGGACTTCTTGCACCGCTTCAACAAGGAGAAAGTGTCTATCCCGGATGCGACATTAGCACGACCATAGAGGCCTTGAGGCAAGGTTTGGTAAGGGATTACGATTTATATGTTGAACTAACTTCGCTACCCTTGTTCTACCTTTGAGGATGTGCGAGGCTAAGGCTCGGCCCGGATCGAGGGTAGAAGAGGACAGCGGTTTAGGGCTAGATATCGAGGACCAGGGTAGAGTGAGCGAAAAGTCACCACCCGAGGCACAAAGAACAACAGGCCTGGTCCATATCGAGAGGCCAAGCGGGAGGAAAGCAACGCCGTGGATGAACAAGGCGATGCACCCAGGGTTCCACCTCGGTTTGAGTATTGCTTTTACGTAGACTGCCAGGCTGATCAACAAGTTGGACAAGTTGGGCTCGGCGGATTAGATGGCCAAAAGCAAATGAGAAGCCTAATCCAAGGCGGGACACGACCAAGTGGTGTAGTACCATTATGATATTGGGCATACCACGAGAGGATTGCATAGCACTCGGGAGGGAGATAGCTCATCTACTAAAGAATGGCCACTGAAGGATATCTGCCCGAGAGCAGGAGGAACAAGGATGAACGAGATGAGCCAGAGATCTTCCACCACCACCGCCAACACATGAGCTCACGGAGAGCGAGCACGACCACCCGGCGGGACAAGCGAGTCGGCCGAGGAGATTGTGTTTGATGAGTCGACCTACAAGGAGTGCATGGGCCACACCACGATGGACTTGTGATCAAGGTCAGTTGGAACTGCATGGTCGAAGGGTCTGGTAGATGGAAGCGATTCGATCAACATCATCATGATGGGCCTTTGGAAGTTATGGGTGAAAGAGTCGGATGTAACGAAGAGGTCGGCGTCTGGTAGGGTTGATGGAGAGACAAAGCACGGCTTGGAGAGATCACCCGCCAACCTATGTAGAAGGAGTCACCTCTTTCGAAAAGTTCTGCGTAATAGGCGCTTATCCTCGTACAGCGTGATCTGAGGCGACCACGGATCCTGACCTCAAGGTCAGTACCTTCAACGTACCTTTAGTGCATCAAGATCCCAACAAAGTGGGGGCGACGCGATCGAGGAGAAGCGGCCGGGCGCAGGGAATATTCTGGGGCGACCACGAAACCTTACGGCCCGGTAAGTCCCTCGTGATAGCAATTAAAGCGACTGTCAGTTCTGTTGAGAATCTGTCCAGCGCATGGAGCGGATGAAATTGTTTTGGTGAAGAAAGACCTCGACAGAAGGTTACGGTTGGTTACGATGCTCGAGGTAATCGGACTGCTCTAATTGACTTTACGAGGAAAAAGAGCATTGTTTTGCTTGGTCCCATTTTGATATGGTGGTATAAGTTGAGACGTTATTACGCACAAATTAAATATTGACCCAAGTTTTAAGCACGTGAAAGCGAAGCGCGAAGTTTGCACGAGCGTAATGAGATTGTGAACCAGGAGGTGCAGAAATTGCTGGACATGGACATGATCAAAGAAGTAATGTACCCTGATTGGTTGGCAAAAGTAGTTGTGGGCCAGAAAAAGAATGGCAAGAGGAGAGTATGTGTGGATTATCTGGACTGAATAAGGCGTGCCCAAAGACTCATTTCCACTACCACACATAGATGCTATGGTAGATGCCACTGCAGGACACGAGGTGCTGACATTCATGGATGCAGCAAGCGGATTCAACCAGATCAGGATGCACCCACCAGACCAGGAGCATACAGCGTTCATGACCAGCAGAGGAATATATTGCTACAAGGCAATGCCGTTTGGACTAAAGAATGCAGGTGCAACGTATCAAAGGCTCGTGAACATGATGTTCAAGGACCAGGTTGGTGATCTGATGGAGGTCTACATTGATGATATGGTGGTGAAGTCAAAGAAAGTCGAAGATCACATCCTGGACTTGGAAAAGCGTTTGAGATTCTGGAAAAATATAATATGAAATTAAACCCTACTAAATGCACCTTTGGTGTCACTGCAGGAAAGTTCTTAGGCTATATGGTGACAAAAAGAGGCATAGAGGCGAGTCCAGAACAGATCTCAGCGATAATCAACTTGCAGTCCCCCCAGAACTCAAAAGACGTACAGAAACTGACTGGAAGGGTAGCAGCGCTGAACAGATTCATCTCCAGGTCCTCAGAAAGGTGCAAGCCATTCTATGATCTTCTAAGAAAGAACAAACAGTTCAACTGGGGGACAGAGCATGAGAAAGCATTCCAGGACCTGAAAATATACCTATCATCGGCTCACTCTGCCCAAGCCTGAACAGGAGAGTCATCGTCCTGTGCACATGCGTAACGAAGCCTCTATAAGTGCGATCCTGGTAAGAGAACGGATGGACAAAGAACATCCTGTGTATTATGTAAGTAAAAGTCTTCTGGATGCTGAGACCAGGTATTCTGTATTGGAAAAATTCGTTTTGGCTTTAACAGTTGCTTGTACCAAGTTGCGCCCATATTTTGAGGCACATCATATTATCGTTCGTACTAATGTTCCTGTGAGATCAGTGCTATGTAGACCAGAACTTTCAGGTCGTAAGTCACAGTGGTCTGTCAAAATGAGCACCTATGATTTGTCTTATGAGCCCGAGCGAATCAAATCTCAAGCATTAGCAGACTTTGTGGTGACTTCACTCCCACACTAGAAGAAGCGAGGTAACAAAGAGATCTTCCATCCGGACGAAAGCAGAATCACGGGAGCTACGGGCGGATGGTTCGATAATATCGAAGTCTTGGACTAGGTGTGGTCCTGAAGTCGCCACAGGGGGACAAGATAGTACAGGCTGTATCCTGTGAATTCAGGACTACCAACAATGAAGCTGAATATGAGGCACTGATAGCAGGACTGAATGTATGTCTGGACATGAAAGTCCAGAATCTGAAGGTAAAACTAGACTCTTTGCTGGTAGCAAACCAAATCAATGGTACGTACGCTGCTAAAGATTCTAAAATGATTGCGTATCTTGATTTAGTCAAAAATCTTTTTGCAAAATTTACTAACATTGAGGTTGAGCAAGTCCCTAGAGATCAGAATGTGCAGGCAGACGCTTTGGCTAACATAGGATCAGCATTTGAACCTGGAGTGCTGGACAGTATACCTATTGTACACATCCTGGAGCCAAAGATCGAAAGTTCAACGATCTGCGAACAATCCAAGCAACTTCGTAGTGGACCAAACCATACTACGAATGGTTGGTCGAATAAGCTACCACAGGACAAGATCGAAGCCGAGCGTTGAGAATCAAGGCATCGGATACATAATCATACAGGGGCATACTATTCGAAGGTCCTTCAACGATCAGACTACGCCGCTAGAACCTCGACCAGGTCAAGACAAGATTTATCGAAATACACGATGGACACTGTGGAAACCACACAGGTGGTAGAAGCATGGTCAACAAAATTCTACGCATGGGGTATTACTGGCCCACAATGAAAACAGATAGCATCCAGTATGCCACGAAGTGTGACGCTTGTCAAAAGCATGGTCCAGAAATACATCAACCTGCACAGAACCTGCACTCAATATCTGCACCATGGCCATTCATGAAATGGGGCATGGACTTAGTTGGCAAACTACCAATGGCTCCAGGGCAGAAGGTGTTCATGCTAGCAATGACAGATTATTTTTCCAAGTGGATAGAGGCAGATGCATACAAGAACGTCACAGAAAAAGAAGTTATAGCCTTCATAAAGAAGAACATCATCAGTAGGTATGGGATCCCCTCAGAAATAGTATGTGACAATGGACTTGCATTCGTGGGAAACAAGACCAGAGATTTCTGTACAAGGTGGAGCATCAACTTGGTGACCTCTCCACCAAGATATCCTCAAGCAAATGGACAAGCTGAATCCAGCAACAAGATTGTGATCAATTGCATCAAGAAGGCGATGGAGAAACAAGGAGATGGGTTGAAGAGGCTGCCACGGTACTATGGGCGAGCAGGACCACGCCAAAGAGAGCAACAGGACAAACTCCATACTCAATGGTTTATGGATGTGAAGTGTACTACGATAGAAGTGCACGTTCAGCGGTCGGTATGAACTCAATACATTTTCTGAAAATAACGAGCTACTCTGTGACAACCTGGACACAGCCCAGGAGCTCAGAGACTTAGCAGCAGTAAGGTTAGCAGCATACCAACAATCTGTGGCCAGAAGTTACAACAAGAACGTGAAAGTACGAATGTTCAGGACAGGAGACCTGGTCCTGAGAAAAGTGTTCCAGAACACAAGAGACAAGGCTGCAGGCAAGTTAGCCCCAACCTGGGAAGGCGTACCTTATTGATTCAAAGAACGGGGAAAAAGGCTCTTATAGACTACAAACTCTGGAAGGAGACATGATCCCAAGACCTTGGAATACACTCCACCTCAAGCTCTATCACATGTAAAGTGCCCTGGACTAGCACATCTGGTAATGTACAAAACCCAAAACTTTTCCTTTACAAATTATCCTATACAATTGTACTGACTTGAGCGTCGGAGGGCTGATAAGGTATAAGTCGTATCGCCTATATCAAAATAAACCTAAATGACAACTAACAGCAGATAGCAGCAAGTAGGGATCGAATCCACAGGGAAACAGAGTAGTTCTAAGCTAAAGTCGGCAAAACAGGTCAATCTCAGGGGTGTGAAAAAGGTGTTGGTTTAGCTAATAACTAAAGCAGGCAATAAAGCAGATGAATAGAGATATAATAGGGGGAAAGATTAGGGTGTCGGGTTCATATATGACAACGATTCAGGAACTCAAATTTATAAGAAGGAAAAGATAAACTGTGCAAATGACTAGTTTTGTAAAACGCTCTCTCGAGTCAATTTTAGCCTTAAGTAAATTTAGCGGGCTCTCGCAACTTACTAAATTCAACTTATCTAACTCGCGCAAGTCTAGTTTTAACTCGGCTTTCGATCTTAAATCAAAACATACTCAGGTTCAATTAAACTCGGATAACTCGGTGATCAGGCGAAATAATCCTAATTCAATTGATATAAAACGCGTAGAAAGAAATCAAGTGCACAATTTATTCAACCAATTTAATCTCAAAACATGTTCCTAAATCATATGTCACAAATCACCCTAAACCCTAATTATAAAATTAGCTACTCATGACTAAAGGCAAGGCAAAATAATATGAAGAAGACATAGCAAGAGAATGAATAGAAGCAATTGAAATAACCTGAAAACTTACGGAGTACCGGCGGTTACAAAAGCGTTGATCTTGAAAACTAAACTGAACTTTGAATGTTGAAAAGAGAGAAACTAAAATAAGCAGTAAAACTAACTAGGAAAACTTAGGAAAATAAAGCATAAGTCTAATTTACGACCTAAAGGTCTTATTTATAGTTCCCTCAACTTAAACTCGGATAAAGAACAAAACTCGACGAAAATTGCACATGGGCCGGCCGGCCGGCAGCCGGCCTGACCCAACCGGCCTGACACTTCAACTGGGCCGGCTCTTGCTTCCTTTACTCCTTGGCCCAAACTTTGTTCCTTGCTTTTGGGCTTCAAATCATACGTGGCCCTTCATGTCTTGGCCTTTGGTTTGTTTTCTCGAGCTCCTGCATGCGCTCGGGCTTGGTCCTGTCATCTCGATTCTTGAAATGCTCCTAACGTCTCGGGTTTTGGCTCAAAACCACCAAAACCTGCAAAATATAAATAAAAGGCAGCAGTATCGAGAAGTATAACAAATAGCTCCTAAAGTCATAATAAATACGAATAAATACGAGCTAAATGCGACTGAACCGGGGGCATAAAATGAATATAAATAACGTGTATCAAACTCCCCCAAACCAAACCTTTGCTTGTCCTCAAGCAAACAGCGTTGGAGAAAATCAAAGTGACAGGAACCTATCACGCTAGTATCTCAAAGTGGACGACCTATGCACATAATCATACAACCATAGCCTGATTCACCAAAAATAGAGCACAAGTCTCAACCATTCACACCACATTATATCACTAGCCTCTAACGCTTTCGCTAAAGTAAAACTAACGACAAATCAATTCGAGCAAGGCCAACCGTACGAACCACTTTCCGAACAACCGATCTTACCACATCATTCCATTCTTTCTCTTTTCTTTTCTGTATTCTTTTTTTTTTCTTTCTTCGCAAACGTGGAGCATCCCTCGTATGTAGTACCGTTTAGCTTGACGTTCACTCGGTAAAAATCGCGCTCGGGTACACATATTTCCTTAAGGGTTACATTATTGCTCATACTCTCGGTCGCAACCAAATTCATGGCCGCTATGGTTATTCAAATCAATGAGTCCTCTCCGAGAGCATCGAAGCATTGCTCCAATATCAGATCTTTCCAATCAAACCACAAACCAACATACCAACATTCCACAAACCATTGCCAAGCTCGAATGTCAAAGTCGAAAGTAAACAAGCGAAGAGCGATAAGAATTAAGCAAATACAAGCGGGCTAGTGTTGAGGCTCGCAATCTATTAACAGGAAACAAACCAATCGTGCAGGCTAAGACGATAGAAAGTCGACTCGGAGATACTAAAGATCAAAGTAAGCGCACTAATCAAATCTCCAAACAGGACAAAGCAGACCAAAAAGACTCGTATTTTTGAAATTTTTTTGAATTTTTCAATTTTTTTGGGTTTTTCATAATAAAAGCACACACGAATAAAAAGCGAACGATTTAATGAACGCGATAGTGTTTCCCTCCCCCAAACCAAATCACACATTGTCCTCAATGTGGAAAACAGCACAACCACAAAAGCAGAGGAGGACATATAGCAAACGGGGTAGGAAAATGAAACGAGAAAAGAGGGTAAAAGGGGTAAAGAGTGCTCACATTATAAAGTCGGAGCTCCCCCAAACCGAAGTCAATCATGGAGTGCGGCTAAAATCCACGTATATGCGTCCAAATCAGTCCAACAACGAAGTACTTCGGCACAGCACGCAGGAAAACGAAACGAAGCGAGAAATGGCGGGGTGGCCACTGTCTCGATCAAGAACACGGCCGGCTAGACCCCATTTTTCTATTTTTTTGCGTTTTTTTTTTTTTTCCTCTGTTGCAAATTTGAGCTACGGCTCCGGTCCTGGCCCGGCAGCCGGTTGGCCGGCTAAGGGCCTTCCTCGTGAGCGTTTTCAACATACTAAGGACCCAAAAGTCCTAAAGTACCTGCGCGCTAAAAATCACATATAATCCCTCATCCTCGCGCGCTCAAAACCAAACCAAATGTCAAGAAAAACAAACCAAACAAAGTACAAGTGCAAACATAAATACAACGTCATCGGGTTGCCTCCCGGAAGCGCTGGTTTATAGTCCCGCACGACTCTTCACAGCTCCAAAATCATCAAGTATACGGAGGTCAAGGTCGTTGGCCATTTGCAACAGCTTCACTCGGCGAAATCTCAGTTGTTCGCCATAACACTCCTCCAGCTCGAGGCAACGCAGCATAGTCCATCATTGTAGGCCCTCGATCACGAAATGGCTCGACTGTAGGCCTTCTATCCCCCTCACTCGCGTCGTAAGCGTCAGCCTTGAGCAGCTTTCTCTCCCCCAAACCGGCCTTGCAGCCATCCTGTGAAGAACCTGCAAAAAGAGAAGAGACATGCAAGACCTCCAACGTGTCTCCAGTAGAGTGAGACGGAGGTACAGAGTCAATAGAACAAACTGACTCGAGACGCATAGGGGACCGCGGGGTATCAGAATGAGTAAAGGTCAACTTCTCACCTCCCACCTTAAAGGCTATCGTCTTATTACCCACATCTATAACTGCACCAGCAGTGTGCAGGAAGGGTCTCCCCAATATAATAGGAATATGGGCATCCTCGGGCATATCTAAAACCACAAAGTCGACAGGGATAAAGAACTTTCCAACCTGTACAGGGACGTCGTGTAGGATACCCAAGGGACGCTTTACGGAACGGTCAGCCATTTGCAAAGTGATGCTAGTTGGTTCTAAAGCTGACAAACTCATCTTTTGGTATAAAGAGTAGGGTAGGACACTCACACTCGCTCCAAGGTCGCATAAGGCGTTCTTGACCTGAAACCTCCCTATAGAGCATGGGATGGAAAAAGTGCCTGGGTCACTAAGCTTAGGAGGCTTATTACCCTGCAACCTAGTGCTAGCTTCTCCCACAAAGGCCACTGTCGACACGTCGTCTAACGTACGCTTACGAGCTAAAACATCTTTCAAAAACTTAGCATACGCAGGTATCTGAGTAACGAGGTCAATAAAAGGGACGTTTACCTGAAGAGCTCTAATGACGTCCACGAACTTTTTGAACTTGGCCTCGGGCTCTGCACCTCGTTGGCGACCAGGGAACGGAAGCTTGATTTGAATCGGGGGCGTTGAAGCAGCAGGAATACCAAAATTATCACCCAAATCATTCTTCCTCATAGCTGTGTCCAAAGGTTGGCCGACGACCCACGCTTGGCCGACCTACCGAGACCTCTGGTTACACGGTTTCACCGTGTTTTCAGCTTCATCCTTCTCCTCTTCCTCCAAGTTCATAGGGTCACCATACATTGACCCACTTCTCAACGTAATCGCACACGCCGTGTGATGCGGAGGGTTAGGAGGATTACCTTGAGGTGGAAGGGTACCCTACCGTCGCGTGACGGCGAAGTGGCGAGTTGAGCCACTTGATTTTCCAACAGTTTAATTGCAGCGTCCTTAGCTTGCCCATCCTTTTGCATTTGCTGCATCATCATCTCTTGTGACTTTTGCACGGCCATAGTCACCTGAGACATCTGCAACATCATGGCCTTTATTTCAGCCATAGGATCGGGTACTTGTGGTGGGGGTGGTGTAAAGGAAGGTTTTTGATAGGTAGGTTGTTGTTGGTTTTTGTAGGGTGGTTGATAAGGGGTGTTTTGTGGAGGTGGGGGAGTCGGGTTAAGTACATTATTGTTACGGTAGGATAACAGTGACCGATCGTAACCCGGCTGATTCTGGTACGGCAGGTTTTGGTTGTAGGATTGATATGCGTAAACCTGCACCTGGGGTGCAGTATACCCCGTAGCATAACCTGAATCATGCCCCGCGACAGCATTAACTTGGGCACTCGACGAATGACTACCCTGCAGCTGGTCAATCTTCGCGATCGTCGGTAGCAAGTGACTATAATTTGCGCTCAAACTCTCCTTATCACGGTCGTTGTGCGCGGACCGTGAATTACCCCTAGGCTTACCAAACTGTGCTGAATGGACAGCCATTTCCTCAATCGTTTGCCACGCTTTATCATCATCCGTGTTATTAGCAAATCGACCTCCCGCGGCCGAGTCAAGAATAGCGCGACTCTCAGCATACAACCCATTATAAAAGGTCATAATAATCAACCAATCACCAAGTCCGTGTTGCGGACATTCACGGATCAACCGTTTGTAACGGTCCCACGCTTCAGCAAATGTTTCATCAAAATACTGTTGAAATCCTTGAATTTGACTACGGAGTTGGTTAGTCCGCTCTGGAGGATAGAACTTGCGATAGAAAGCAAGAGCTAGACTTGGCCAATCCGTAATACCCGCAGCAATCTTATCCAAATCCTTGATCCAATCCCGCGCTCGATCACGTAAAGAAAAAGGGAATAGCATCTCCCTAATCTGGTTTTGAGTGATCCCATTCTGCTTAATCGTCGAGCAGTAGTCCGTAAAAACCTGCATGTGTTTCCCGGGATCCTCCGTAGGATTGCCGCCGAATTGATTACGCTCCACCAAAGTAAGAAAGGCGGGGCGAATCTCAAAATTACCCTGGACCGTGTTTGGTATTGTGAAACCTTGCGGGATCGCCTCGGGCTTGGGTAACGAATGACTATATAGTTTAGGCATAGCCACGCGTGGTGGAGAAGAAATTGGAGTAATAGGTGGTGTGTCCTCTTCGTAGGACGATTGCGCTGCACTAGACTCCGAATGCGACGCTTCCTCTATCTCACGTTGGTAATTCTCAGCGATCTCTTTGAAGAAATTACGCGTCCGGCGGAAAGTACGTTCAGGTTCAGGATCAAATGGTATTAAACCTGAAGGTGACCTGCGCATAAATAAACTACAAGAAAACGATGAGAAACGGCCTCAAGGAACTAGGTTCCTTGAGACAAAAGAGAAAAACCTGTAAGACTAACAAAAACTAAAACTAACAAAGCCGTTTCCCCGGCAGCGGCGCCAAAATTGATAAGGTATAAGTCGTATCGCCTATATCAAAATAAACCTAAATGACAACTAACAGCAGATAGCAGCAAGTAGGGATCGAATCCACAGGGAAACAGAGTAGTTCTAAGCTAAAGTCGGCAAAACAGGTCAATCTCAGGGGTGTGAAAAAGGTGTTGGTTTAGCTAATAACTAAAGCAGGCAATAAAGCAGATGAATAGAGATATAATAGGGGGAAAGATTAGGGTGTCGGGTTCATATATGACAACGATTCAGGAACTCAAATTTATAAGAAGGAAAAGATAAACTGTGCAAATGACTAGTTTTGTAAAACGCTCTCTCGAGTCAATTTTAGCCTTAAGTAAATTTAGCGGGCTCTCGCAACTTACTAAATTCAACTTATCTAACTCGCGCAAGTCTAGTTTTAACTCGGCTTTCGATCTTAAATCAAAACATACTCAGGTTCAATTAAACTCGGATAACTCGGTGATCAGGCGAAATAATCCTAATTCAATTGATATAAAACGCGTAGAAAGAAATCAAGTGCACAATTTATTCAACCAATTTAATCTCAAAACATGTTCCTAAATCATATGTCACAAATCACCCTAAACCCTAATTATAAAATTAGCTACTCATGACTAAAGGCAAGGCAAAATAATATGAAGAAGACATAGCAAGAGAATGAATAGAAGCAATTGAAATAACCTGAAAACTTACGGAGTACCGGCGGTTACAAAAGCGTTGATCTTGAAAACTAAACTGAACTTTGAATGTTGAAAAGAGAGAAACTAAAATAAGCAGTAAAACTAACTAGGAAAACTTAGGAAAATAAAGCATAAGTCTAATTTACGACCTAAAGGTCTTATTTATAGTTCCCTCAACTTAAACTCGGATAAAGAACAAAACTCGACGAAAATTGCACATGGGCCGGTACGGCGTCTACCGACCCACCCGGCCTGACACTTCAACTGGGCCGGCTCTTGCTTCCTTTACTCCTTGGCCCAAACTTTGTTCCTTGCTTTTGGGCTTCAAATCATACGTGGCCCTTCATGTCTTGGCCTTTGGTTTGTTTTCTCGAGCTCCTGCATGCGCTCGGGCTTGGTCCTGTCATCTCGATTCTTGAAATGCTCCTAACGTCTCGGGTTTTGGCTCAAAACCACCAAAACCTGCAAAATATAAATAAAAGGCAGCAGTATCGAGAAGTATAACAAATAGCTCCTAAAGTCATAATAAATACGAATAAATACGAGCTAAATGCGACTGAACCGGGGGCATAAAATGAATATAAATAACGTGTATCAAGGGCCGTTGGCTAA
Organism: Dianthus caryophyllus; assembly: GCA_023091065.1. Lineage (NCBI taxonomy): Eukaryota > Viridiplantae > Streptophyta > Magnoliopsida > Caryophyllales > Caryophyllaceae > Dianthus > Dianthus caryophyllus. Next base: position 36,028,435 of record CM041519.1, read on the forward strand.
ACGCCAACGGTCAGTCCTGACCCTCTTTTCTGTGCAGACAAAGCAGCACAAATATCTGGACCAGGCCAGACTAGACCAGAACCAAAGACAAATGCAAAAACAAAGACAAAATCTAAGGCTCCAGCCCCCGAACGACTGCACCAACGGGACAGGGAGTAATGTCCGTTAAGGGAGCCCCAAAGTGTAAGTCGCCTAAATTATCAAACGCATGCATGCTACTTTACAGATTCACAACAAATTATATGCGCATCATAACAAAACATAGCATAAACAAAGCATAGCATAAACAAAACATAGCATAACATAGCCTAGCATAACCATCAAAAAATTGACAAAGGTCAAACCATGCCTATGCATGGATAGCAGAGTTCAGAAACGAAGTTCAAACCAAAGAACAAAGTCTAAAATAATTACAGACCAAATATCACAGGGGACATTCCCCCTGGCAAATTCAAAGATTGTTCAAAGAAAAAAAAAAAAACCAATAACGAAGCCAAAGTTCAATTGATTCAGTCATTCATTCAGACTCACCAGTCTTCTCAGCATGTTCTCCCGCAGGATCTATAGTGAAGGCTCCATCCTCATCAGCACCAGCGCTAGAACCTCCACCAGCAGTCTCAACACTTGGACCAGTAATTACTCCAAAGATCAGTCAGACAAATTGAAGTCACCTCAGCCTGCTCTGGGACAGCCTCATCAGGGAACAATTGTTTGAAGGTAGTAATCTCCGCTGAAAGATCCCAGCCAGCACGAGCTTCAGGACTGGCGTTCATCATCTCAATCCTGGTACGAAGAGTGTGGAAGATACTCAGGTCCCTCACCACTGCACTATGCCTTTCAGCCTCCTCCCTTAGCTCCCCCAGCTCCTTGGTCAACTCACCAATGTGTTTATCCTGCTGCTTGATCCTCTTGAAGTTCGCCTTGTCCAGAACGGCCATCTTCTCGTAGCGGTGGCTCACACTCTCAAGTTCTTGCTTGGCAATCTCAAGAGAAGAACGAAGCGCTTCATTCTCAATTTCAGCTTTGCCCCTGCCACTCTCCAAGATTGGCACGGTAGAACCAAGGCTAGCAGACATGGTCAACAACTACAGGTACAGACAACAGAACAAAGAATGAGAAGCAGGCTAAGAGTGACAGTGGACAAAACCAAAACCACAAGGAAGAGTACAGACCTGAGCACAACAACCCACTATCTTGTGTGCCAGACGCGTAGGGTCCAGGGCGGCAGGTGACGGGGACAGAGTAGCAAAATCTTCACTCAGAGACTTTCCCAAGGAGACATACCGGTGACCGACTCGAGAATGCAGAGGTACGATAAAGACAGATTCATCTGAGGTAACTTCTCTTTCTTCCTTCTCTTCTGCTCAGGGGCAGGCTCAGGAGATTCAGCAACAACTTTGGCGGATCTAGTCTGAGCCCCCTCTGGTGCCTTCCTCTTGGAAGACTTCGAGGCGAGGCCACCAGATTCACGGCGAGGCAAGGTCGCCACCAGGACCGTGAGCCTCGCGTGCCTGGGAAATCGCGGCGAAATAGCCTCCATAGACGGGAAGTTCCTCTTCTTGCTGGATCCAGAAGCTAGGGACATCATAGGAAACGAGTTACGAAAGAATGGTAAGTAAGGATCCCCCCAAAGTAAAGGGAAAATGTCGATTAAGATGGCGCGGCGGGCACGGAGCCCAGGCTAGATCCAGGAATTTTCAGTGGGGGCAGGGTTGAGAGGCCACTGGCCCCAGCAAGTATAGAAGTCAACGGGGTCACATGAATGGGAGTTTGGTCAAAGTGACCTGTACTCACAGACTTTTCACCCCCCTCGGGCACAGCCTCTTCCTCATTTTCAGACTCCTCCTCCTCCTCATCAGACTCTCCACCATCACTAGACGCGCCTGCAAGGCGAGTCACTTCAACAACATCGTCGTCATCATCATCAGGTCGCATACACTTGGGCCAAGCCCTCTTGTCGTGACGGCGAAGCGCCTCAATTCTCCTTTTTGATGCAGGATCATCAAAACTGGGGACCCAATCAGAGACTGCAAAACAAATCCACAACAAAACCTAAACAAAAGGCACATGCAAGAACAAAGCAGATGGAAGTTCGAAAGTTTAAGAGACATACCAGTCCCCTTTAAAGAGAACTCAGGTGCCCAGACATTGGGGCCCAGACTGTTGCTACGGATAAACATATAGTAGCTGGGCCAGTTGCTTTCGTCACCAGCATCTGAACGGGTCAAGAGATGCGAGCATTTATCCCTCAAGCGAAAATGGATTCTCTTCTTCAGACATTCGCAAACGATAGGTGTTCCTTATATCGCCTGGATCTCTACCCCGTACCTCCGGCAGAGGGAGTCAATCCCATGGATTAAACGCCAGACAGAGGGCATGACTTGACACGGCGGCACTTGTACGGTGCCCAAAAAAGCATTCATCAGTGGACAAAGCGGAAAAGTGGCACCGAATTTGAAGGACGATTCAAAAATCGAAAACCACCCAGGGCTAACCCAGTCTACCCTGACATCTCTCGTGTCTGGGGCCCAAACCTCAGCACCTTCAGGGATTTTACCTTCCCTCTTCAGCCTCGCCACAGCCCCTTGGGCAAGCAAATTAGGGAAGATGTTGACGTCTTCAATCAAATTGGTCGCCTGAAAGACGGAGTCACCATGGGTATAAGAAACAGCAGTGGAGGGGCCAACATCGTTGCGTGCCATGCTCGAAGTTAGAAAGAAAAAGAAGAAAGCTAGGGTTTTTTGCAAAATTAATTTGGGGATTTTTTGTTAGGGTTCTTGATTGCAAAGCAAAGGAAATCAGAGATGAGTTAGAGAAACAAAACAAAAACTAGGGTATTTATAGTGAGACAAAAAAGAAGTTGGATAGTTTTTACGAAAATAAGCGCGCGAAGAGATATGACAAGACCCATGATGGGACGTGCGCAGTACATTGAGCGCCAAAATAGGGCGCACTTCCCCACAAAAAGCCAACTACCTCATTAATTACAAAGTTCAGGTCTCAGGACCAAAGGCACAGCAGAACAGAGGCGGCCTGGGCCAGGCTCAGCCCTGGACCAGGATAAAGGACAGTAGCATCTCCTTACCTTCCAGCCAGGATGAAAGGCAAGGAGATGGGGACAAACTGTTGGGACCAAAAACCCAGCCGGTCCAGAACCTGGGCCAGGCCTAGACAGTGCAGGATCCACAACAGACCAGACGGGCATGCAAAGACTGACACTGCATGCACAAAACAAAGGTGCAGGTCAGGAGAGGAAAAGCCAAGATGGGCCAAGCCCAACAAAAAGAAGTAAATGTCAAAGGAGAAAGCCCAAGGTGCAGCAGCAACCCTAAAAGAGACGTTGGGAGACTAAGTCAAGCATGCAGAAACTGAAGCCTAAGAAATAGGAACAGTTGGAGAAGAGAAGGGAAGAAGTTAGCTACAAAGAAGGAAGTGGACGTTGAAGCTAAAGACACTATAAAAGGAGTAGAATTCAGAAGAGAAAGGCATCAGAATTATAATACAACTCAAGCACACAACACTCTACGCAATTCACAAGCACCCAAAAACTTTATATATTTTTCGCCATTTTTGTATCCTGTACCAGCTGGTCCAGACTCTGTACCAGATATTCCTGAACTAGTGCATAACCTCTCCTGGCTTGGCGCCCGTGGTTTTTCCCTTAACATTTAAGGGTTTTTCCCACGTAACCATATCGTGTGTTTTGTTTCGTTTTAGTTATCTTCTTTACGTTAAAACTCAATCACATAAATCATCACTGAAAATAACCTAAAGGATAGTACTAGTAAACCTACAATCACTTAATCAAATCGAGTGAGAAAATCACCCCGAACATACGTTAATCATATCACAATTACTGTAAAAACAAAACACCAGAAAAGAAACAAAGGCAGTTCTCTCCATTGGAAATTACAGTGAAAGAAGGGTTAAGGGGGATTATCATTCTATTATTGTTCATTCTTATAATTATTATTATCAAATTAAAATCATGGATCAAGGTATGTTTCTCTCTTCACTTTGAATTATATTAGGGTTGAATTAATTTGAGTCTTTGATCGATCCTGCGATTAATTTCATCAATGAAATTATTAAAGAAAATCTAACAGTCTTTATCTTCTATTTCGTGGGAATATGTAGCGGAAATAACGAACAACTAATATGTAATTCCTTGTTTGGATGGTGATTTGCCCATGAGGGATATGTGTACTGCGGAAAATGAAGGGAGATCATTTTCGGTCTTCATAATTTGCCTTGTCAAGCTGTCATCCCGGGCACCCAAAATCATTGTTTCGATCAAATGGTGTGAAAAGCATAGTTTTGGACGTCCCCCTTCTTTTTCTCATCAAATTTTTGCGAGAAGACTCAAAAGTACTTTAGAGTTTAGATCATATAATACCCAAAGAACATGTTCATAATGAAAAAAATTCCGCCCAAAACCATTTTACTTTGGACATCAAAAACGGTTCTGGTAATTTGATGTAACAACAATGGCCTTTAACTTAATTGAATAAATTTCTAATAAGACGGTTTTATAATAGCTAAATGTAACATCCTTAGACAATGTACACATAAAAGTAGCATGAATCAGTAAAGAACTTAAATGGTTACTCAATAGAATTAGGTTAAAACGGTCATAAAACTATACTCATAAATGATGACGATAATAAATGGCTACCGCTCTATCACTCATCCTAAAAATGTTACTCGTATAAAATTACGGTATTACTCATTCATGTACACAATTACTCATTCCTGTACACTTTTTACCGTAATTTTTCCATTTAATACCCCTCACCTCTTTTCAATTACAATTTTTCCTCTCTTTCATTTTCACAATTATATTGTATAGTTTCACTATAATCAAGCAATTATGACGGATAATCTACCCTTTCATGAGGTAAATCTAATTTTTTGAACGGTTGTGCGAATTATTCAACTGAAATATCATTTATTTTGACGGTTTATTACACGAATTTATTTTGAGTGTTTATTGATATAATACGAAATATGTTATTAAAACATGATGATGAAGAGACGAATAAAATCGACATTGATAGTGGTACATGTCTTTGCCGGCGTCGGTGCCGCTGATAAACCACACCCAATTTGTCCGTGTTTTTGTGCTTAGGTTTGCGGGGGGATTGGGGATTGGTGGGGTTGGGGGGGTTGGGGAGGATGTACAGTGTCACGGTCCGGGTTTTCGCTACCGAACGTGACGCGCACCCTTGTCGAACACGGGACAAGGATGCTAGCAACGGGGGCCAAGACTTGATGGGGGATCGCCCACAAGTACTTGGCAAGGGTCTCAAAGTCGGGACTCGGGACTCGGGGTCGAGATCTCGAAAATTCCTGTCGTAATTATCACAATCGAGGTCTCGGAAGGCAACGTTCAAGCAAATGAAATTGATCGTAAGCAACAACAAAGCAATATCAAGGCTTGAGTACAAGGAGGTTTTTCATTGACAGGCTCCCTGTAAAGAGGGAAATTTGCTTGTACAAGACTATTGGTAGTAAACATTGAACGCGCACGAGAGCGTATACTTTTCTAAAACGCCTAGAAAACTAAGAAATACATAAAATCCCGAGCCAAGATTTAACATAGAGGATGTTAACTTGTCAAGGTATCTAAAAAGTACAAAAGTTACAAAAACTAAAATGCGGAAACGTAAAAACTACGGGGTCAAAGTGCGGATCGTCACATTCTCCCCCACTTAATTTGTTGCCGTCCTCGGAAACAGCTTCATTATTTGACACATCTTCATAAGAACTTCCCCATTCAGCGAGAGAAAGTTGACGCTTGATCTTCGTTGATGTCGATCCGGATGTCTTCGCGACTCCCCATCAGTAAGAGGTAGTCGAGCTTCGTCTTGAACGGATGTTGGCTGACTTTTCTTCGCTTTGAAGCTTCATCAGCTCGGCTTTGACTGCTCTACTCACCAAGTCTTGAACTTGATGGTCTTCAAGGGGACGGAGTTGAGGAGTCCGCCTCCTTCTTCGATTCGCCTTACGCCTTAATGCTCGAGGAATCTCCCAATCCTCATTCCCGACACACGGAAATTCATGGGTTTTCTGGGCATGATCAACGTTCGGCTTCACGGAAATGAGCTGACACTTGTGGGAACCCATCGATGAGATCCTCCCGCTTTGGGGTCGTGACATCGGCCCTCTAATTCAACCTGTTCGCCCTTTTTGGACTCCCCCTCGTGGAGGCGAGGAGGAGCGCTGCGAGGTCTTGTAACCTGCAAAGTTTTGGCCTTAGGTTCCAAGGAACCCTCAGCCGATCGTAACAATTTCGACACACCAGCTGGCTCCACTGAGCAGAGCGGCATGTCCCTTCGTTGAGGAGCGCCATCACGCGCAAACCTCCTTGTGTTCCTGGCACCGAAATCCCTCGGTCGCCCTCGATTTGGCCCCAACCCAAGTTGCATTGCCGCTAATCGAGGGTCCTTCTCCTTCTGGTCCAGCGTCATGAGCTTGATCACAATGGGGTTAGAACCCATCTTGAAAAGGGATTGGGTTTGCGGCACGACCACAGTCTTTGTCCGCTTCAAGAACTCCAATCCGAGAACCAACTTGGAATCATCCATCGGCACGACAGTGAAATCAAGTTGTCCTCTCCAGCTTCCGAGTTGCACAGAAGTGTTCCCAGCCATCCCGCATATGTGCTTGGCGGACGAGTTCACAGCCTTCATAGCATGTCCGTCTCTCCGCTCCCAACCCATACCGAGCCTTCTGGCCTCTCCTGGGGCAACATAGTTATGAGTGGCGCCGGTATCAATCAGAGCATGGGCTCGCCTCCCATTAACAAACATGTCCACATAAAGTCGACCTGGGGCCTCGTCCCCATCATCGTTCTCCTTTATCATGAAACTGAGACGTTGAATGGATCCCATTTGATACATCTCGGGCTCGTAGAGAACAGTGTCTCGTTGTTCCTCTACGCCTTCATCAGGGTCGTCGATTCGATCTCGCCGATAAGGCGGCGAACTTGCTCGTCTGACAAAGATCAAAGCTCCCCTTGTGAGGGCAATCAATCATTCGATGAGGTCCCGAACAATAGAAGCATTTCATGGGCTTCTTTGCGGTTGACGCCTCCGATCCCCTCGTGGACACGGAGTTCGTCTGGCCTGCACCTTGGGTTTGATCCCTCGTTTGGCGAAACCTGTTGCTCGTAAACGAAGTCGTTGCTGCTTGTGTGCCGCTATCTCTGGACACACTCGAGTTGCCACCGTTCCAGCTGAACGTGGTCTTCTTAGGGGCTGGCTCTCGTTCATCCCGATAATCGACGAGGCGCTCAGCAGCAGCCATGGCTGCGGAGATCGTAGCATGCCGATCTCTCATGATTTCCACGTGTGCCCAATCCTTCAGTCCATCGATGAATTAGAACACTCGGTCATCTTCAGACATGTCTTTGATCTCTAGCATACAGGCAGAGAACGCTTTCACGTACTCACGGATGGAGTTAGTGTGCTTCAGGGTCTTCAGTTTCCTTCTAGCCGCGAACGCCGTGTTCATCGGGTAGAATTGATCCTTCAGGGCCTTCTTGAAGTCATCCCACGACTCCATGGTGATCGTTCTCGCTTGGATCTCTGCGTACTTGGAGCGCCACCACAGCTTGGCGTCGTCTACCAAGTACATGCTCGCGGTGTCGACCTTCAATTCCACATCGAGCTGACTTACACGAAAGTATTGCTCCATGTCGAAAATGAAGTTGTCGATCTCGCTTGAATCCCTCGTCCCTCCGTAGGAACGAGGTGGGGGTGCTTTCACCTTGCGAACCCCCGAGTTCGGATTTTGGGTGCTCGCCTTCTCCTCCAAGAGGGAGCACCGCTCGGTCAGCTCCTCCACCCTCCGGTGTAGGAACTCAATCTCTTCTTTCGCGGCTCTCATGTGGCTATCCGCCTCCGCTAGATGCTCGCTCAAAGCATCGCCTAACTCACGTAGCTGATTCTCATGGCTCGTGGTTAGTTTCGTAATCTTCGTGTCCCGGGTGTCGAGTTGCCTCTGCAGCTCGAGCACTGTGCTCTCTAGCACCGGGATCTTGTCCACGGCCATCTCCAAGGCACTCAGCCGATCCTTGGTAGAAGGCTTCTCAGGGGCATTCTTATCAGGGGCCGCTTGCGGGTCTTTCTGATTACCTGCCATCTCGGCTCTCAGCAGCTCGTCGTGGAGACCGAGCTCTGATACCAAATGTCACGGTCCGGGTTTTCGCTACCGAACGTGACGCGCACCCTTGTCGGACACGGGACAAGGATGCTAGTGAGGGCAAAGACTTGATGGGGGATCGCCCACAAGTACTTAGCAAGGGTCTCGGAGTCGGGACTCGGGACTCGGGGTCGAGATCTCGAAAATTCCTGTCGTAATTATCACAATCGAGGTCTCGGAAGGCAACGTTCAAGCAAATGAAATTGATTGTAGGCAACAACAAGGCAATATCAAGGCTTGAGTACAAGGAGGTTTTTCATTGACAGGCTCCCTGTTAAGAGGGAAATTTGCTTGTACAAGACTATTGGTAGTAAACATTGAACGCGCACGAGAGCGTATACTTTTCTAAAACGCCTAGAAAACTAAGAAATACATAAAATCCCGAGCCAAGATTTAACATAGGGGATGTTAACTTGTCAAGGTATCTAAAAAGTACAAAAGTTACAAAAACTAAAATGCGGAAACGTAAAAACTACGGGGTCAAAGTGCGGATCGTCACATACAGCGTATACTGCTAGGGATGTCAGTGGGGCGGGTCTACGCGGATACCGCCCCGCATCCGCCCCAGTTAGGGTGGAGGTAGGACGTAGTTTAGTGGGTCGTGGAGCGGAGGTAGGAGCGAAAATTGACCTCCGCCGCGGGTCGTGGGGCGGAAGTGGATTCAATTTAAACTCCGCCCCGTCCCCGCCCCGCCACCCGCGTAGACCCGCCCCACTGACATGTGTCGGATTAGTTTTTGAATATAGTTGTGAACTTGTAGTATTCACTAAATAATGTAGGAGCGATAATGTATTCACTAAATAACGTAATACTTGTGAACTTGTAGTACTCCGTATAATGTTGGTCGTTGCGTGTGTCGGATTAGTTTTTGAATATTTGATAACTTTGAATGTATTCCATTTATGTTTTAATTTGATGTTAACATTGAATTGATATTTTGTATGTGTCTTTTCTATCTTTCTTGAATTTTTGACGTCGGATATTGTTATTCCATGGGGCGGGTCTGGGGCGGATGGTGGGGCGGTGGGGCGGGTCTGGGGCGGATGGTGGGGCGGGTGGAGGTTTAAACTTTCCTCCGTTAGGCGGGTGGTGGAGGAGGAAGTATCCTCCGCCATGGGTGATGGGGCGGAGGTGGAGGTCAATTTTTATTCGCGGATGCGGAGGTAGGGGACCCTTCCTCCGCCTCCGCCCCGCCCCGATGACATCCCTATATACTGCCCCTTTTTTTTTCTTCTTTTTTATTTATTTTTATTTAATAATATAATGTGTTATTTTTAATTGTTTTTCCTCTAGTCAATTAATTTAGTGGTTCTTTTTTGTAAAATATATTTCAATATTTTCAAAAATTAATGTAAAAAAAACTTATTTAAAAAAGTGTACGAAATTGAGTAAAAAAAAAGTGTACAAAAATGAGTAAAAAAAAAGAGGTGAGAGAAACAAGAGAGAGAGAGATAGTATGAGAGATTGTAAAACACAAAGGGTATAAAATGAAAAAATATGTACATGATTGAGTAAATCATGTACATGAAAGAACAACACCCTAAAATTATACGCTAATTCTTGGGTGGAACGGTCTTGTACTAAATTATTGTAAAAATTATTACTGTAACCAAGTTTTACTCAGTTGTACCCTTTTTACTCATTTGCTTTCCATCCACTGCCCCTCGAGTAAATTAAATTCTCTCTTTTCTCAACTTAAATAATTCAACCCTAATATCACCTAAAATCAACTAAAATTAATTAATTTACATCTACGATCAATGAACTTTAAGATTATAAATCAAAATAAGGATTAATTATCAATTACAGCCTGATAAAAACCCAAATTTGCAAATTACAGCCACATTAAATTTTTTTAATATTTTACAGCCACAAACGGAGCTCCGCTTAGAATTTACAGCCAAAACGGAGCTAAAACACACTTAAATGAATTAAAAACTCAGAAATTCAATTTTGAAGCCTAAATTTCATGTAAAGAGACGAAAATGTCCCTCCCTCTATTATTACATCAAACCAGTTGCCCCTCCCTCTATATGCTCATAAAGATAATTTTCAATCTCAAATTAAAAATTAGAGTTCTTCTCTCTCCTAAAATTTTCAATTTCTCTTGAAATTGTAGCCACCATGTCAGACGTTAGTAGTGAGTATGCTTACGAAGAGGTGAAAAAATGCTACTGTGGTCGCTCCATTGTTGTAAGGATGTCAACAACTGTTGACAATCCCGGTAGAAGATTTGAAGCTTGTAAATCGTATGATCCAATTTCAAGGGCTCGTGGTTGCAAGTATTTTGCTTGGTATGATAAAACCCAAACTGATTGGCAAAGGTCTATTATCAACAAATGAAACCCCCAAAATTGTTCAATTCTGGAAAAAAATTAGGATTCCCACTCAATGCCTTCATTTCAGACCGCATGCAACTCGAAAATCGCCAAAATTTAGGGTTTTAGGGAAATCAAAAGCCAAATGAGTATTGACGAAAACATAGATAAGAAAATACGACCTTTTATGTTGAAGATGCTTATTAATCTTCAATTATAAACGACGATGGAGTAACAAATCTTTTATGGAGTGCTACTTTGTGTTTTTCATGAGGCAAAAACTAAAGCTTTGCATGAGAATACTTGTATGAAATGTAAAAGTGGGTTTGAATGATAGGAGAAGAGAAGACTAGAATGAAGAAATGAAAGAGACAGTAAAAAAAAAAAAAAAAAAAAAAAAAAAAAAAAAAAAAAAAAAAAATGTCGATGAACCTAATTAAAAAAAAAAAAAAAAAAAGTCAATGAGTAAATACATCCCACTTAAATGAAGGGCAAAACGGTCAGTTCATTCTATTTTTCGCCGGAAAATGTAGTTGGCTGCAATTTAAAAAAAAACGACTTTAGTGGCTGTAAAAAAATAAAAAATTTTAAATTGGCTGTAATTCATAAATTCGACTTTTTATGTGGCTGTAATTGACAATTAACCCTCAAAATAAGAACATATTTCAAGTAATTCACTCGTTTTTTAATTTTCATTGATTGATTGATTGATTGATTTGTTTATTGGATAACTAATTTTATTAATTGAATATGGCTTTTTGGGTGGTTACCGGTGACAGAGCGGTGTGGTTGGGTAGGGACGCCGGCAGCTGCACACGGAAAAGGGCGGCGGTGCGGGACGGTGACCGGTAAAAGAGAAGTCGACTGGGGAGGTTGGGCCACGCGGACAATTAGGGTTTAGGTCATGGTGGTGGTGCCGTGGTGGTTTATTGGGGCGGTGGAGTACTGGTGGTGGTTGGGTCGGGGAAGCAGAGTGAGGGTTTGACTTTTGGTGGTGCACGGGGGGAGGGTGGTGGTGTTTGCGTAACATCACATTGCTGCAACTTTTTTGATTACTTTTATTATTATTACTGGTATGTAAGCCCGTGCGATGCACGGGTTTAAACTTTTGCCTTCTCAAATTATTCAATAAAAATGAAATTAAAGGATATATAATGGAAGAACTATATGTAAAATTTTATTTTTAAATTTTTTAACCTTGTCGTTTCAATCTCGAAACATATGAGATTACATGTAAAATTTTCTTTTTAAATTTTTTTATTTATTCACATTTCGCTAATTATACGGCTTTTTAATTAATGTTTTTCTATTAATTTTAACTTTTTTTGTATGTAGGAATAAAAAAATGAATTAAGGTAATGTAAAAATAACAATATAATACGATGCACGTTTAAATTCTCTTATTTTATTTCTATCTTAGCATTTTTTTTCCGTTTTAGTGAACTAAAAAAATCATTCTACAACGCATTTTTGTTGGTTAAGTTATATGTTCATACAATGATAACAATTCAATTTATATTAATGTCTCAAATATAGTACTCTTAGTTAACAAATATATATAGAGGATCATTTATCATTTTGTACATATATATATTTAAAAGCTAATTTCACGATAAGATCATTTATCTTTGTTTCATATTTTTGATTTGCTCTTTTCCAAACTTTCTATTTGATATCGTAATAGATTAATGTAACTAATTTCTTTTTCCTTTCAGTTAAGTTTACACATTTATTAAATTCAATTGAATTCTTACACTATTTTGCATTAATAAAACAAATATACTAAATATAGGGTGTCTAATATGACTCACAAAATATTATTTCTTTTACGTCATCAATTTGCTAAAGACACTTTATTTTTCTTTAAAATTAAAAATATTATTTAACCAAACTACGATTACTACCTTTTAATTTTTAAGTTTTCATAAAATTGAAAAAGACAATGGAACCTTAAGAAGGAAATAGACGAAATAAAATATAACCCATTGTTGCCCTAATTTTGTATAGTAGTATGGAAACCAAAAGTCATTCTCATTATATTATATATAAATCCAATTGTATATGTTTATAATTAATGTGCTTCATGTTTTATATCAAACTCTTCTAGTTATTTTAATTTTATCTTAGTTTAAAAAAGCATAAGTAGGAGGATTTACCAATTAAAGTTATAGTTTTATCATGACTAAAAAGTCAATATAGATATGTTTTTTCAAAGTTATATACTTACTAAAAGTGTTAAAATTTTGGTTTTTCTAAACATGAGTTTATGAACAATTACAATAGTTTTAAGAAACCTTAATACAATAGTAAATATATAATGGAGATCTTAATTAAGCAATTTGGCAAATATATGAACTTTGATTGAATTACTACGAACAAAGTTACACGGCAAAATACAAAAATTGTAAATTAATTATTTTTTCTTTGAAAACAAAGTTGTATCCAAATATATATATAGTATGTTTGTTATTGAAAATAATTCCAAAAAAAATGTACAATTTTATAATTAGTAATATCCAATTTTGTAGCTATAAGTTTGTAATTACCTAAAAAAAATTATAAAAATACAATTGGAAATTACAAATTAGAGTTTTGTAATTATCCATAAAAATTAGAGTTTTGAAAATGAAAAATTTGTAACCATATATATGATAATAAACATAAATAATGTAATTACATATCGGTAATGACTTAAATTAGATTAAAATTACCAATAAACCTTGTATATCTTCTTACGGTATTTTATTGTCACATGTACATCAAATAGGTAAATAACCAATAAATCTTGTACATTTTCTTAGATAATTTCTTGTTACATATACACCTGCAACATACAAAAAGAAAAACAAAATACAATGAAAATATGTAATTAATAATTTGAAAAATCTTAAATTAAGACTTTTAATAATGTAATTACAAATTGACATAATAAAATAACTAATGACTTAAATTAGAACCAAAATAACAAATAAATCATATATATTCATTTACCGTACCTTTCTCGTTACATATACCTCAAATTCTGTTGATTCAAACTTCAAAATTTCTAATCACAATTATATCTGCAATATAAAAAAAGAAAAAACCAACACTATCAAACTATTGTTACTATGCAAATAAATAAGCTATTCATAACATAAACTTTTTACTAATACAATCTCAATCACACATATCACTATAAACACAAAATATATTAGATCTATTAAACTTTTTAAAATAACAATAATTAATAATAAATCACCATGAAAAAAGTAAAAAGGAAAAGAAGATAGGTAAGTGCTAACAATGCACAAATACACTAATCATGTTAAATTGTTAATATATTACGTGTATATATATTGTATTAATATAGTCTTGTTTTAAGAGTTCTATGTTTTCCACAATTTGTCATTATTCTAGGAGTTTCACATTTTCTACAATTTATCTTCTAATATAATTATTATATTTAGTATTATATTTAACTAAGAGTTCGCATGAAGTTGGAGACTCTAGAATCACTCGAAAAAACCTCCAATTATATAGATATATAGATATATTGATTATTATTATTTTTTTTTTTTTTTTTTTTTTTTATTATTATTATTATAAAAAAAATCGCATGTATTATTGATATATAAACACAGTTTACATGAAATTGGTGGGGAGCCGAGAAACAATCTGGGCACAGTTTATTATTATTATTATTATTATTATTAGGGTGGGTGATGAAGGTGGTGGAAGGTGGTCGGCGTGGTGGTGGAGATAGCAGCGATAAATCGATGTTGGTGCTTTGAATATGATGTTTTGATTTTTTTTTGGAGAGAATAGAGAAAACCTAATTTGTGAAATGGAAGGGGAGGAAATGAAAAGGGTAATTTAGTGTTCTCTAGATACAAGTGAGTAAAAGTTGGGTACAATTGAACAACACCCTTTATTTATACTCATTTATAAAGTCTTTGTATCCTTTCCAATGATAATTGTGATACCATATTTTTGAACATTCTTTATATTATTTGTAATCCTTTCATTGTTTAGTGTAATAATGTATTTCAGTTGATTTATTTTGTGATTTCATAGTTATTGAACTGTAATTTGTATAGTTTGACTCATTTAAATCAGTATAAGACCGTCTCACAGCAGACTTATTCAAAAATATATTTTGTTACAACCTTATTTAGACGGTCTCGTCTCCATTTTTTTAATACAACTCTAACATAGTACTGGTTTATAAATATTTTGTGTTACTCTCTCTCTTTCACTAGATGTTACTCCCTCTGTTTTACTCATTTAGCCTCATTCTCTTTTCGGCATTTCACTGATTTCGCCTCATTTTTATCTATGACAATTCTTTACAATGAAAATAACCTTTTTACCGTTACTAATATATTCATTTGCCCAAAATAGAACCTCCTTTATCTTCCAAAGTCGATGATTCCCTTTGTTAGTATTTGTTTGTAACAAACGAAAGGAATCAAATACCCTCCTTTAACTTCAAACTCCTTTAATTTCTATCCCTAACCACCACCACGTTGCCACCCCGCAGCCTCCCGATAGTGAGTCGGGTCAGGTAAAATGGACCTATATTTAAGTTTTGATATGGTACCCCTCAGTTTTTTGACTTTCTACATGGTACCCCTACTTTTTCAATAGCATACGTGGTACCCCTAAATATTGCCATTATTGGTAAGTATACCCCCGAACTTTGTTTTCAGAAAATTAAACTCAATTTTAAGCGTTAAATGATTACTTGGACGCATAACGAAGCTTAGTTTTTACTCACCCATGACCGATAGACTCTATTAGGCTCAATATCCACCTATAACCTAATATATATTGGTAAATACACGATAAAAATTTTGATGAAAAATAATTTATTGTTTTCCTATAAAATTATCACATCTAAGATAAATATTGAGCCTAATAGAGTCTCTCGGTCATGAGTAAGTAAAACCAAGCTTCATTATGCGTCTAAGTAATCATTTAACGCTTAAAATTGAGTTTAATTTTCTGAAAACAAAATTCGGGGGTATACTTACAGATAATGACAACATTTAAGACTTATGTATGTTTTGAAAAAGAGTGCATCTACGTAGAATGTCAAAAACCGAGTGCACTACATGTAATATCCCTTCTTTTAATTAAATAGCCAAACAACAAAGTAATTTGAGATAATCTCGATCTTTTCATTCTGTTCCCTTTCTTAATTTCATTCTGTTTCTCTTATAAGAGCGAAACGCCCCCTTAATGGAATAGAGATTAGAGAGTGTAAGGTTTATAAATCAAATTTGATAAGGGTGGTGGATAACGGGTAGAAATATGTTATAATGAGGGTGAAGTATATTAGATGTATTGTAACCAGCCTTTATCAAATTAGGGTTTTCCTGGGTTAAATTTGGGGATTTTTCTGGGTAAATGATGGGAAAGTACGATAAACTAAGTATTAGCTGGAAGAAAGGAGAAAATCCTCCTCAATGAATTTAAGTAAACTACGGTAATTCCATGAAAATCACCATCGGAGAGATGAAAGTACAAAACACAGAACGAAAATTGTTCAGTTAATTGATTTGTAAACAGAGTATTGGTGAATGAGTTTCAATACTTAAATGAATGAATAATATCGTACATACACACATACATATGTTGCTGAAATTGGTAACAAGTTTCACATTTGTTGGTTATGATTCAGACACTGCAAATACAGCTCCTAATTTCGATATAAGAGACGAGGCGTGGGCAATAAACTGACAGAAACTGAATTCTTATCAGAAACGCTTTCTGCATAGTTTCGTAATTTGCAAGCAACAAGCCACAACGATGGATCAATCGTGGCCGTGTTGTTGGTGGTTTTCTGATGCGTAAAGCTTGTCGCTGTATTTTAGCAGTACGTTGCGTTGAAGGTAAGATTTGTCGCGAAAAGTTTGGTGCAGGTACTTCTCTAAACTAAATACATCTGATCGATTCATTTACAACTCGCAGATTGTTTCATCTATGACAGTGACGACCATGAGAATAATATTAATGGGATCACGAGGCAACTAAGGTCAGTGAAGATCGATATTCATACTGAGGTAAGAGCATTACTTTTTGTTGTTTCTTTTACAAGTAGTTGAATACGTATGGATATTGAATTCATAGTTTTTTTAGGACAAGTAAAGCTCTAACTAGAGAAGTTATGTAATCAATTTATGAGTCCTTTGGAGTCAACGTGAGACGTTTTATTGGTAATCTCAGTGACTAATTGAGGAGACTCGATGTGGTGGTTGTTGTGATTTATAGAAAATCTAAGTGTTGAAGATTTAATGGAGTCTTGGATTCTAGATATGGTTATATATTTCACGCTTAAACAAAACACTTTTGCAAGCGGATGATAAATGTGTGGTAATTATTAGAAAATTGTAGGTCATAGTTTGGACCTCGACTGGAGTGTGTGGAAGTTAACGCCTTCCGAAGGAGGTTTCGGAAATGCCATTAACCGATGTTAATAGTTGCTTTGGAAAAAACCAAATTGGAAAGTTGTTTAGTCAAGTCATTACGCAATAATTGTTTTCATGTCTTAGTGCTCAATGCTTGACTAATCTCAACTTACTTTGTAAGCCAAACTTTTCATGTCTTAGTGTTCTCTGTTCAGGCACCTCAAACTTGACCATAACACACTTAGTGGAAAACTTCTGAGAAATCTTTTTATCTGACTAAAACATATATGTATATTGATTAGCATATATATCTTGATTCTTCAGTTCAGTTTCACCAAAACATAAAAAAGAACAACTAAAATGAAACCATCGAAAACGAAACCGCTCTTCTTCCCTTACATGTATCTGCAAACCCTTCCATTTTTCGTCGCCATGTTGTTGCTACAACTTAGAACCACAACTGCCATCCAAAAACAGACAGATGCGTTCACTCTTTTGCGTATCAAGAATGAGCTTGTTGGTAGTTCTGACCAGGGTGTTTTAAACTCATGGAACGGCTCACTTCATCATTGTGCCTGGGAGGGTATTACTTGTGAACGCAGATGGGATAGAGTGAGTGCGTTAAACTTAAGTTCAAAAGGCTTGCGAGGTACTATATCTCCCTTCATAGGAAACTTGACCTTCCTTGTTCAAATTCAGCTTTCTAATAACAGTCTAAAAGGCGAAATCCCAAATGAGCTGGGTCGTTTAGTCAGGCTTACTGACCTCCATCTTAACAATAACACACTTAGCGGAGAAATTCCGAGAAATTTATCAGCTTGCATTAACCTTAAAAAACTCGCCCTAGGTTTCAATAAGCTAGAGGGGAATTTGCCTTTGGAGTTCAAATCACTGTCAAAGCTCAATTTTCTAGCTGTACCTGAAAATTTTCTCACAGGCCCCCTTTTCAACGTTATTGCAAATCTTACTGCTTTACGAATTGTCTCTTGTGCCTTCAATGCATTTACGGGTACTATTCCTAATAGTATCGGGAAGATGAAAAACCTTAATATCTTAGCAGTTGCTGACAATCAACTTTCTGGAGTAGTCCCGTCCTCCCTGTACAACTTATCCTCCCTTCAGGAATTAGATTTAGCTATGAATCACCTTTACGGACAAATCCCGACCGACATAGGCCTCAAACTTCCTCAGATTTTACTTCTCAGCCTAGGCCAAAACAATTTTTCAGGTTCAATCCCCAACTCCTTATCAAATCTGACCAGTCTCGAGACCCTAAACCTATATTTGAATGGTTTCACAGGGAGAGTGCCGCGTCATTTGGGGTATCTCCGGAAACTGACGAACTTATTCTTGGGCTTGAACTATTTAGTTGACGACATAAACTTTATTAGTTTACTAGTAAATTGTACCCAACTGGAAATCTTGGACGTCGCAGGAAATAATTTCACAGGAAATTTACCTACTGCTGTGGCCAATCTATCCACCACGTTAGTATGGCTAATAGTTGCAGCAAATCCGATTAGTGGAACAATTCCAGCAGGTATATCTAATTTAATAAACCTCCAAGCGTTAAATATGGCTGGTTGTGAATTCCGTGGACCAATTCCCTCTGGATTCGGAAAGCTTGGAAATCTGGAAAGTTTACTTTTGAACTCTAATATGCTTACGGGGATAATTCCAAGCTCTCTCGGAAACATAACACGTCTAAGTTTGCTCCACTTAGAACAGAACCAATTGCAGGGGAGCATACCCTCCACCTTAAGCACCTGTAGATACATGTTGGAGGTTCATCTACATGAAAACCATCTCACTGGAACTTTTCCTAGAGGGCTTTTTACGGGGCCTGCTAAATTCATTTCGCTAAATTTCTCTGGTAATCATTTAGAAGGGTCCATACCTGTGGAGATTAGTTCACAACTAAATCTGGTAGAATTTGATGTTTCGATAAATAAGTTGACAGGGGTACTTCCAAGTGAGCTTAGTCACTGCCCTTCTCTTCAACTTTTGAACCTAAAAGGTAATATGTTGCATGGAAACATTCCTCCGACATTTAGCTCTTTGCAAAGCCTTACAACTATTGATCTTTCTCGAAACAATTTTTCTGGCACAATTCCAAATTACTTCTCCAGATTTCCTTTGGTTTATCTAAACCTGGCCAACAACAATTTTGAGGGAAATGTTCCGACAACGGGTATTTATGCGAATCTAAGCGGAGTTTCACTTTCTGGAAACCGTAGACTCTGCGGAGGAATTCCTGATTTGCACTTACCAAAATGCATCCCGCAGAAGGAACCAAAGAATAGACGTAAAATGTCTCGTGCTCTTCAGTTGATAGTTCCTATATTATGTTCATTTTTTGGAATGGTGATCTTGACGACACTGTTGTACCTAACCTGTCTCAGAAAGAAAAAGAGATCTGCTTTGTTAGGTTCAGAGCTAATGGAAGGAAAACAAGCTTTCTTAAAAGTATCCTACACCATGTTGTTCAAAGCAACAAACGGTTTCTCTATGGAGAACCTGCTTGGAAAGGGTAGTTTTGGCTCCGTGTTTGAAGGGACACTGACGGGAAAAATGGTCGCGGTAAAAGTTTTCAACTTGCTACATCGGGGTGCATCGAAGAGTTTTCTAGCAGAGTGCAACGCCTTAAAAAACATCCGTCATAGGAATTTGTTAGGCATAATAACAGCTTGCTCAAGTATTGATTCACGGGGAAATGATTTCAAGGCTCTGGTTTACGAATTTATGCCCAATGGAAGCCTTGAAAGATGGTTATCTGGACCCGCAAATTTTAGCCTGCTCCAAAGAGTTGATGTTGCAATCGATGTGGCTCATGCAATCAACTATCTTCACCATGAGTGCGAAATTGAAGTTGTACACTGCGATTTGAAGCCAAGTAATATACTCTTAGATAACGATATGGTTGCTCATGTTGGTGATTTTGGACTTGCCAAGTTCCTTGCTGCTCAACAGCAAAACCCACATCAAAGTAGTACAACAGGAGTTCGAGGAACTATTGGCTATGCCGCTCCAGGTAAAAGTCTAGACACTTGCTTTTGTTTATCAATCGTGGTAAGTTATTATTTTGCAAACTTGATACTTTATGAGTAGACTTTAAAAAACATAACAGATCATTTCAGGTTTGTGTTGGTTTAGGTCAACACAAGTTTGAGCCATTTCGGTTGCACTGAATCGGGTTTTAGAAGTCTTTGTTGTCTCGCATGAGTTATATTAAGTCGTTCCTCTCCGCATTCTTCAGCTAGTCTGTTAATTGTTTTGGATGAAATCAATTCGAATTCCTGTCGAGTTAAGTTGTACTTTTTTTGTACAAAGATTTGAGTTGTACTTTCGGGGAACTTTTGGCCGTCCATTAGGTAAGTTAGCGTTAGTTCTTTGTTCTAGATTACAATGGAGCAAACCAAAAGAAACTCAGTAATTTGGTCGCATTTTTTTTTTTTTTTGTTTTTTTTTTTTTTTGTGAAGAGTCGGCTTGATGCGGTTTTGACCCAGATTATGTTATATACGAATAATTTCTCTGCTAAAATGAGAGAGACAATGTTGTTATTGACCTAATGCATGTTGGGAGTATAGCAACCTGCATTTGACAATTTCTCTTATCTGGCTTCGATTTTAGTTTATCGACGTAACACTTCACAGTATAAAAATATATTCATCTTTTTATTTTAGGGTCCATCCAAATTAGTTTAAGCGTCAATATGCTGCTAGTCATCACGTCGTCACTTAAGCTGATGGTTGATTGGTTGGAGGCCCAAGATTGGGTTTATACTCTTAACAGTTTCGGCAGTCACTGTGCGTTTTGTGACTAATGTTTGTGTCGTTTTGCCATAAGAATATGGCCTAGGGAGTGACGCATCGACAGACGGCGATATCTACAGCTATGGAATACTGCTGCTTGAGCTCATGACTGCAAAGAAACCCACAGACAGTATTTTCACTGATGGCTTGAACCTTCACCTTTACGCGGAGGCAGCTCTACCTGATCAAGTGCTTCATATTTTAGACCAAACTCTGCTTGAAAATGCTCAAGTTACTGTCGTTGAAGAAATTGTTGCTACTGTTGTGCAGGTTGGAGTCGTGTGCTCCAACCATGTGCCGGAAGATCGAATGAGGATAACCGAGGTTATAAGCAAGTTGCGAGCTGCTAGGAACAACCTCATCAATGCTGAACATCGTCGCGATTTCTATGGAGGTAGACTACAACTACTTTTTCAATCATTTTTCTTTCTGCTTTTAATTTTTATTAGCTCTGACGTAGGAGTATATCTCTGTTATTCATGCAATTACAAGAAAACATTTAGATGATATTTTGTAAGATAATTTTTGATTTTATGACTTGAATATTGCAGGAGAATGAGGCCTAATGTTCTTCTGAAACAAGAGTTGACAAAAGTCATCTTTGGTTTCTTTTTCCTGGTTGTGATATATTTGTCACTCGATACAATTGTTCGATGCTATTCTCATATTCAATTATGTGGAAATATAGTCTATGAACCATATTCGACCTTACGGAAGATAGTAAAACGATGGGGTAACGATGTAACGTTGTTGTAGTCATAATAAACAAACGTGTGATTATATTACTTGCAAGTGTAACCGTTAGACATAAATCGCTAAAAGGAATTGAAGAGGGTCGAAATTCAATCCTCCAGTGCTCGAGTGCCTTGAGAAATGTTTTGGACCTTTTTTATCCAACTTTTTTTTTTTTTAATCTTTTCCTGTATTCTCGTGTCAAAAAAACACTCTGAATATGTTTGGTCACTTATATTTGCCAATCAAATCTGTAGAAATGATGATGCCTCTGATGCGTCAGCCTTCTCCTTCCCATGCTCTTCTAACAAACTCCAAATTCTGTTACAAAGTTTGTTATAGTGTTTAGGGTTTGTTAGAGTTGTACATTCCTCTATAAATAGCATCAAACTCTTGTACATAACTAATTTAATCATAATACAAAACACACTTTTATTTAGCTTTGTTTTCCTCTGTTTTTACTGCAAATTTACTCTTCATTCTTCAAGCTTCAAGCATCCATTAATGGCGGTCCAATACTCCATTGTTGCATCAAGCTCACCATTTTACATGGTATCAGAGCAGGTTTAACCTGCTTCTGTACTATCGTAATTTGGTAGGCGTTTTCTTATCAGATTTCCAGTTTTTCTTCCAATTCCTCTTTCGAAAACCCTAATTTTTTCGAAAACCCTAATTTTTCAATTCTTCATCAATTTCTTCAATTCCTTTCACTTTTCTTTAATTCAATCACAGAATTACTCAAAATTCTTTGTTTCAATTCTTTTAACATCAAAATGTCGGGATTAAACACGGAAACGACTCAAATTCCTCGCGAAGAATCAGTCAATTCAACAACTCCTACGCTGCAAAGTCCGTATGATGATCCGCTGTACATCTCTGCGTCAGATTCTCCAGGCATGACGCTTGTGAACACCTTGTTCGAAGGAAAAGGCTTCATTAATTGGAGTCGAGGTATCTACATGGCGTTGGATTCAAAGAACAAGGAAGGTTTTCTCACTGGAAAGACAGCCATGCCTGCACTTACTTCTTCAAGGTTTCAACAATGGCGTCGAGCTGACAGTATGGTCAAGTGTTGGATTCTCAATTCGTTATCTCCTGCAATTAAGGAAGGTTTCATGTCTGCTAAGACGACGAAACAGCTTTGGTCAGAGATTGTTGAGACCTATGGTCAATCTAATGGTCCTCTTCTTTATCAATTAAAGAAGGAATTGAGGAATGTAACACAAGAAAACATGTCTGTTCCTGAATACTTCACTGTGTTGAAGAAATATTGGGATGATATTGATGAGATTGAAGGGATTCCTGAGTGCAAATGTGGAATCATGGAGCAGTGCACCTGTAACATTCTAAAAGATACACTTGAGAAAGCAAATAAAGACAAAGTCATGATGTTTTTGATGGGATTGAATGATGCATATGACAGTTTGCGAACTTCAATTCTCTCCATGGAACCTTTCCCCAATGCTCAGAAATGTTACTCAATTGTTTGTAGAATCGAAAGTCAGAAGAATTCATCAATGATTCTTCATAATCCACAGAATATGAGTGCTTTGATGGCGTCCATTGCTGCTGAAGGGCCTTCTGCAAATTCTGTGGGAAGATTTTCTGGGAAAACCACATGGAATTCGTGGAAGAAAGATGGGAAAAAGCCTAGGATTGATGACAGATGGTGTGATCACTGTCACAAGAAAGGACACACACGTGAGACTTGTTTCAGATTACATCCTGATCAAAAATTGAAGTATCAGTCAAGGTTTCCTTCGTCTGCAAATCTTGTGGAAATAAGTCAACCAAATGCTGCACAGTCCTCACAGGGAGATGTCAAACTAGACCCTGCACTGGTTTCTGCAATGTACAAAGAAATGGTGAAAATGTTTCAGTCTCAAACTCATGCTGCAGACGTTCAGGAAACTCCTTTCTCTGCTGTGAATTATGCAGGTATTATCTCAGCCTCTAATATGGTGTTATCTGCTGATGAATCTCTAAATATTTGCTGGATTGTTGATTCTGGTGCCACCGATCATATGACCTCCAAAAGAGGCCTGTTTCAGTGCCTTAAATCTCTTAATAAGCCCATCATAGTTGGTTTACCTGATGGAGCCACTAAAATTGTGTCAGAAATAGGGGATATTCAGTTGAATTCTGATATTATTCTTCATGATGTGTTACTGGTACCTGATTTTAAGCACAATCTTATCTCTGTCAGCAAGTTATTACTGAGGAACAAACTTCTTATACACTTTAATGATGATAATTGTGTTCTTCAGGCCCCTCTTTCTAAGAGAAACCTGGCTTATGGACTGTTAGAGGAAGGGTTATACAAGGTCTATCATAATGCTTCACAATCTGCTCAGAAATCCCCAGTTTGTTCCAAGACCTCTTGTTCTAATTGTACTAGGTGTAATAAGAAAAGTACTCTAGAGCTTATGCATGCTAGGTTAGGTCATAGTTCACTCAGCAAACTTGTTCATGTGGCTGAATTACATTCTGATGTTCAGTTGTTGTCCAAAGACTTCACTTGTGAAGTTTGTATATCTGCTAAACTACATCAGTTTCCTTTTAATAAAAGTACTTCAAGAGCTCTTTCTCCTTTTGATTTGGTGCATATTGATTTGTGAGGACCTTATAAGGTACCATCCATCACAGGAGCTCATTATTTTCTTACTATAGTTGATGATCATACCAGAGTAACCTGGACTTTTTTACTTAGCCAAAAGACACAGGTACATGGATTGATCAGTGCTTTCATTGCACAAGCTGATACTCAGTATGCAGCTAAGGTTAAAATTGTAAGAAGTGATAATGGTACTGAGATAGTTCAGGATTTGTGTGATTCACTTTTTGCCTCTAAAGGGATCATACATCAAAAGAGCGTACCTGGAGTTCCACAGCAAAATGGGAGAGTAGAGCGAAAACATAGACATCTTGTAGAAACTGCAAGAGCCCTGTTACTTTCTGCTCACTTGCCTAAGAGGTTTTGGGGGGAAAGTATTCTAGCAGCAACCCATCTCATCAATAAATTGCCCTCTAGTGTATTGGGTTGGCAGAGTCCTTTTGAGATCTTGACTAAGCAACCACCCAAATATGATGATCTCAGGGTGTTTGGATGTCAATGCTATGCTCTAATCAAGGGGCCTAAGAAGGATAAATTTGCTTCCAAAGCAAGAAAGTGTATGTTCATTGGATATCCCTATGGTCAAAAAGCCTACAAGCTCTATGATTTGGAGACTAGGAAGGTTTTTGTCAGTAGAGATGTTGTATTTCAGGAGACAATATTCCCATTTCAGATGGCTGATACATCTTCAGTAAACAAATCTTTACCTCAGTCCTTATTTCCTGCTTATAAAGTGGTCTTAGAGGATGATGTTTCACCTGTTTTTTCATCTCAAGAAGGAGACTCAGATGTTTTCCAGGAGAATGAATTACATTCTTCAAAGACAAGACTGCAGCAAAGAAGAAGAGCAGTTCACCACCTAGATCCTTACTGCAGATCTTTGGTCCTATTTTCAGACGTAAATACGATTCTTGATCACAATTCCTGTTACTCGATCACGATTCTGATTCTGTCAGAAAATCAGACAGAAGTAGGAAGGTACCTGAGAAACTCAAGGGTTTTCTGTGTCCTACTCTGCAGAAGTCTTCTGATATTCACTTGGCATCTTCTTCTTTGTCTATTGCTTATGATGATCAGTTTTCTTCTGCTCACCTAGCTTCTGTGCAGAAAGTGTTATCTACCTTTGAGCCTGCAACTTATTCTCAGGCCAAAAATGATCCATTATGGGTAGAAGCGATGCAAAAGGAGCTTGATGCTCTTGAAGAAAATAAGACATGGACACTTACTAGTCTTCCACCTGGTCACAAACCAATTGGTTCAAAGTGGGTATTCAAAGTCAAATTCAAAGCTGATGGTTCTGTTGAAAGATATAAAGCAAGACTTGTGGCAAAAGGATACAATCAGGTGGAAGGGAAGGATTACAAGCACACATTTTCACCTGTAGCAAAGTTTACAACAGTCAGAACTTTGCTTGCTGTAGCAACTTCGAGGAAATGGTTGATTCATCAACTTAACATCAACAATGCATTTCTTCATGGGTTCTTGGAAGAGGAAGTATATATGGTTCCTCCAGAAGGTTATTCACAGGCCATTCCAGGGCAGGTTTGCAGACTACAAAGGTCCTTATATGGGTTGAAACAAGCCTCAAGACAGTGGAATGTGGAATTGACAAAATTATTACTCCATCATGGTTTTGTTCAATCTAAGCATGATTACTCATTGTTTACAAGGGGCTCAGCAGATGATTTTGTAGCAGTGTTGGTTTATGTTGATGATCTCTTGCTCACAGGTTCTGATTTTCAGCAAATATCTGAGTTGAAGTCTGTTCTAGATAAGGCATACACTATCAAAGATCTAGGGCAAATTAAGTATTTTCTGGGTTTAGAGGTAACCAGGACCCCTACAGGGTTGTTTCTCAATCAAAGGAAGTATGTTCTTGACATACTCAAAGATACTAATCTTCTTCATTGTCAGCCTGCTTCATTTCCTATGCAAAAAGGTTTAAAATTGAGTACTGAAGATGGAGAGCTCCTGCAAGACCCTGAAGTATACAGAAGATTGGTTGGCAAGCTTTTGTATCTCAATCTAACCAGGCCAGATCTTTCTTATTCAGTACAACATCTCAGTCAGTTCATGAGTGCTCCTCGTTTGCCACATTTACAAGCAGCTTTGCATGTGGTTCGATATTTGAAGGGCACCATGGATGCTACTCTCTTTTATTCATCTGAATCTTCTCCTACACTTTCCTCTTATTGTGATTCTGATTGGGGAGCTTGCCAATTCAGTTGTAGATCAGTCACAGGTTGCTGTGTTTTCCTTGGTCAATCTTTGATCTCTTGGAAGACAAAGAAACAGAAGACGGTTTCCAAGTCCACAGCTGAGTCAGAATATAGGGCTATGTCTTATTCTGCAGCTGAACTTGTTTGGCTTGCAGGCCTACTTACAGACATGGGTGTTCAGGTTCCATTGCCAGTCACCTTATTTTGTGATAATAAAGCTGCACAACATATTGCAGCAAATTCGGTTTTCCATGAAAGAACAAAGCATCTCAACATAGATTGCCACTATATACGAGAGAAGGTACAAGAGGGTTTCATTGCAACCTGTTTTGTTCGTTCTAATTCTCAACTAGCAGATGTGTTGACAAAACCCTTGGGTCAGCTTCAACACTTCACTTTGGTGTCCAAGTTGGGATTGCTTCTTCCTCAAATGAGTGCAATTCCAACTTGAGGGGGGAATGTAGAAATGATGATGCCTCTGATGCGTCAGCCTTCTCCTTCCCATGCTCTTCTAACAAACTCCAAATTCTGTTACAAAGTTTGTTATAGTGTTTAGGGTTTGTTAGAGTTGTACATTCCTCTATAAATAGCATCAAACTCTTGTACATAACTAATTTAATCATAATACAAAACACACTTTTATTTAGCTTTGTTTTCCTCTGTTTTTACTGCAAATTTACTCTTCATTCTTCAAGCTTCAAGCATCCATTAATGGCGGTCCAATACTCCATTGTTGCATCAAGCTCACCATTTTACAAAATCAATATAAACAAAAGGGTATACATAACTAATCAGTTTCTAAGGAAAAAAGTTGGCGTGATGACTGAAACAAATTATTCTCGGACCTCGATTCTTAGTCCTTAGATTTTCCTCCTTAATGATTAGTGTTTCTGATCTGAGTAGATTTAATATGATCCACAACGGAACTTCGTTTTTGTGGACACTCCAAATCTACACTCTCCAAAACTCGTATCCGAACTATAGGATATTAGTTATGTCCATATATCTAAAATGTAATTAGAACTATGGTTGAGGCGGCAACATAGTTCTTTGGGGTTTGGATGTGCAAATGACAAGGTATAACCGTCTTTATTAAGTACGATCAACTAAAATTTGGTTAAGATTGAAAAACACAACAAATTCCAGGAGTGTATAAATAAATCCCACATTACCATGAAGTCAAGAGATTTTGAGTCTTTTATTAATTCCAGTTGAAATGTAATGCTTTTCAGAGAAACGAAGGTGGTCTGTACTCTGTCACGCAATTTTACAATGTAGTCTGCGCATGTTTCGCCAATTTAATACTTTAGTTTTTGATCTTATGTTTTGGTCGCGGTCAGTAGTTTCTGCTTCTTTAGTTGTCGGCGATTAGAATTGCTCTTTTCCAGGTCGTTTAGGTTTCATATGCTCTTTTCCAAGTGACTCACCATTCGCTTACCACGGTCTTGACAGTGCTGAAGAGAGCTTGTAGTCTGATACGCATAACTATTAGCTAAGCTAGCTATAATTGTGGTACGACTTTTCGACTGTACCACGTTGATTGCTTGTTGCTGCAAGCCTAGTGACGTTCATTATTTGGTGCACCAGTGTTGTGTTAAGCCTGTTAACTAGACTGATTCATAGTAGTGTAATTTTCGGGCGACTGATTCATAGTATTAAATTAAATTTCTGCCACTGCTGTGGTATCAGCTTCTATGTACGGCTAATGTTGCTTCAAAGTGTACTAATTATTTCATTGTCATCTGACCAATTATTGAAAAGAATATTACACATATCATATGTCTATCTTTTGATATGGTGTATACTGTAATATTGGTATGTAAATATTGGTAGAGATAATGTAGTCATATTCATAGGATAGTTTGCCTAAGTTAAGAATATTGAGATTCTCTAGTCCTTGTATAAATGTAAGCATCGTTGAATGATTCAATAAGAAACAGTAATTAATCTTCTTCACATACCTCTCATTCTTCTTCTTTAATAATTATAGAGTGATTAGAAAACCCTCGACGATATCTGATATTCATCCCGGTTTACAAACCAACTAACAGCAGAATTTGCCAGAACTACTTTATTAAAATGAGGCAAGTAAGAGCATTATTTCTGTCATTTTCTGTACTAATTAGTTTGATACTGCTGGAAATGAGTCATCTTATTGTGGTAAATATCGAAGATCTTATGAAGCTTTGAGTGAGTGGACACAGCAATTTTTGATATTCATAGCCTCATATCATACGTAAATCGGACGTCATATTTTGGACATCGACTGCAGTGTGTTTTGCTAAAAATCAAAGTTGCAAGTCGTTTAATCAAGTCAAAGTTGCAAGTCGTTTAATCCTCTTAATGTCACAGTGTTACTTTCATGTCTTACCTGCTCAATCCTCTTAATTAATAAGCTAGACTTTTTTTTTGGTACTTGTTTGACAAGTAAGACTATTCTCTTCTCTTTGTTACCTTGCGTATTCTCTATTGAGTAGCATATATATCTTGTTTCTTCACTTCTATTTCACCAAAACATACATAAGAACAACAAAAATGAAACCATCAAAAACAAAAACACTCTCCTTCCCATACATGTACCTGCAAGCCCTTTTACTTTTCCTTGCTGTGTTGGTGCTACAACTTACGACCACATCTGCCATTGAAAAACAGACAGATGCGTTCACACTTTTGCGCATCAAGAATGATCTACTCGGTAGTTCTGATCACGATGTTTTGAGCTCTTGGAATGGCTCACTTCATCATTGTACCTGGGAGGGTATTACTTGTAAACGCGGAAGTGATAGAGTAAGTGCGTTAAACTTAACTGCAAAAGGCTTACAAGGTACTATTTCTCCCTTCATAGGAAACTTGACCTTCCTCACTCAAATTTGGTTGTACAATAACACTCTGAAAGGCAAAATCCCGAATGAGTTGGGTCATTTAGCTATGCTCAAAGAGCTCCACCTTTACAATAATACACTTAGTGGAGAAATTCCAAGAAATTTATCTGCTTGTATCAACCTGGAATTTCTCTCCATTAGTTACAATAAGCTAGAGGGGAATTTGCCTTTGGAGTTTAAGTCACTGTCAAAACTCAAATTTCTATATACGCATGATAATTTCCTCACTGGCCCACTTTTTGACGTCATAGCAAACCTAACCTCTTTAGTAGAAGTCAATTGCTACGACAATGCATTTACAGGTACTATTCCTGATAGTATCGGGAAGATAAGAAACCTTAGTTTCTTACGACTTTTCGGGAATAAACTTTCTGGAGTAATTCCCTCTTCCCTTTACAATCTTTCCTCCCTCCAATCATTCGATTTAGGTTATAACCAACTTCATGGACAAATCCCAACCGACATAGGCCTCAAACTTCCTCTGATTGTTTGGTTCAACCTTGCCAATAACAATTTTTCAGGTTCAATTCCCAACTCCCTATCAAATATGACCAGCCTCGAGCATCTTGAACTATATAATAATAATTTCAGAGGAAGAGTGCCGCTTCATTTGGGGTATTTGAAGAATCTGACAAAGTTAATGTTAAGTGGCAACAATCTAGTTGATGACATAAACTTTATTAGTTCACTTGTAAATTGTACCCAACTGACAACACTGAACGTGGAGGATAACGATTTCACAGGAATCTTACCTGCTGCTATTGTCAATCTATCCACCACTTTTATATATCTAATAATTGGAGAAAATCCAATAAGAGGAACAATTCCAACTGGTATATCTAATCTTATAAACCTCGAGCAGTTATATATGGATAGTTGTGAATTTACTGGACAAATTCCCTATGAATTCGGAAATCTTAGAAACCTGGAATGGTTAGGTTTGAGCTCCAATAAGCTGACCGGAACAATTCCAAGCTCTCTGGGAAACATGACACACCTAAGCATTCTGTGGTTAGATAATAACCAATTGCAGGGGAGCATACCCTCAAGCTTGAGCGCCTGTGAAAACATTTTGAATGTGAATCTTTCCAACAACCACCTCACTGGAGCTTTGCCCGAAGGGCTTTTTACGGGGGTTGCTAAATTCATTCAAATAGATTTATCTGGTAATCACTTAGAAGGGTCCATACCTATCGATATCGAGCAACAAAATCTGGTAGATTTTGATTTGTCTGAAAATAAGTTGACGGGGTTACTTCCAAGTGGGCTTAGTAAGAGCTTTTCTCTTGAGCTCTTAAATGTGAAAGATAATATGTTGCATGGAAATATTCCTCCGTCATTCAGCTCTTTGCACAGCCTTACGTCTGTTGACCTTTCACAAAACAATTTTTCTGGCACAATCCCAAACTACTTCGACAGATTACCTATGGTTTACTTAAACCTGTCCAACAACAATTTTGAGGGCAATGTTCCGACAACGGGTGTTTATGCAAATCTAAGTGTCGTTTCACTTTCTGGAAATAGTGCATTGTGTGGAGGAATTCCTGTGCTGCACTTGCCAAAATGCATGCCCCAGACGGAACCAAAGAAGAGACGTAGAATGTCACGTGCTCTTCTGTTGATAGTTTCTATAATATGTTCATTTGTTGGTGTGGTGATTTTGACAACAGTATTGTACAAAATCTGTCTCAGAAAGAAAAAGAGATCGGTTTCGTCGGGTATAGAACTGATGAAAGGAACAGAAGCTTTCTTCAAAGTATCCTATAACACACTGTTCAAAGCGACTGACGGTTTCTCTTTGGAGAACCTCATTGGAACGGGTAATTTTGGCTCTGTGTTTAAAGCGACACTGATGGGAAAGATGGTTGCCGTGAAAGTTTTCAACTTGCTACAACGGGGTGGATCAAAGAGTTTCCTAGCAGAGTGCAACGCCTTAAAAAATATCCGCCATAGGAATTTGTTAGGAATAATAACAGCTTGCTCAAGTATTGATTCCCGGGGAAATGATTTCAAGGCTCTAGTTTACGAGTTTATGCCCAATGGAAGTCTTGAAAGATGGCTGTCTGGACCCCGAAACCTTCGCCTTCTCCAACGAGTTGATGTTGCAATCGATGTGGCTCATGCAATCAACTATCTTCACCGTGATTGCGAAATTCCTGTTGTACACTGTGATTTGAAACCAAGTAACATACTGTTGGACAACGACATGGTTGCTCGTGTTGGTGATTTTGGACTTGCCAAGTTCCTTGCTCAACCTGAAAACCCACATCAAAGTAGTACAACAGGAGTTCGAGGTACTGTTGGCTATGCCGCTCCAGGTAAACGTCTAGGCACTCACTTTTGTTCTTCAACCTAGTTGAGTTTTTATTTTGCAGACTTGATACTCTTATGAGTAAACTTAAAAAACATAACAGATCATTTCAGGTTTGTATTTGTTCAGGTTGTCACGAGTTTGAGCCATTTTGGGTGCACTGTATTGGGTTTTGGAAGTCTTTATTGTTTTTGATGAGTTATATTAAGTCGTTCATCTGCATTTCTGCTGTACTTTTGGGGTAATTTTGACAGTCCATCATGCAACTTACTATTATTAGGGGTAATAAACTCATTAAGTTGGTTGCCTTTTTTTCATGAACTCACCTGCGTTTCACAATCTTTTTATCTGGCTTCGATTTTAGTTTTTCTACGTAACACTTCACAGTTTAAGTTAGTTGAAGTGTCAATATGCTACTAGACATTACCTAGAAAAATGATGTTTCTATTAGAGACTAACTCAACCAAGATCGATGTTATACTCTCGTAATTTTCGTGGTAATGGAGCGGTTTTTTTTACTAATGTTTGTGTCATCTTTCCATAAGAATATGGTCTAGGGAGTGACGCGTCGACAGACGGCGATATCTACAGCTATGGAATACTGCTGCTTGAGCTCATGACTGGAAAGAAACCCACAGACAGTGTTTTCACAGACGGCTTGAACCTTCACCTTTATGCGGAGGCAGCTCTGCCTGATCAAGTGCTGCGTATTTTAGACCAAACTCTGCTTGAAAACGCTGAAGTTATTGTCGTCGAAGAAATTGTTGCTACTGTTGTGCAGGTTGGAGTCGCTTGCTCTAATCATGTGCCTGAAGATCGAATGAGGATAACTGAGGTTATTAGCAAGTTGCGAGCTGCCAGGGACAACCTTACCAATGCTCAACGTCATCGTGAATTCTACGGAGGTATATCTGTTTATGCATTTACAATATACGGAGTAACATTCATATGAAATTTTGTACTCCGTAAGATAAATTCTGATTTTATGACTTAATTGTCATGTTGTAGGGGAATGAGGTCTAATGTTCTTCTGAAACAAGTGCTGAGTGCTGACAAAAGCACATCACAAGCGTCGAGTTTGGATCATCCGACTAATATCAGACTCCTATAAGTCTTCTTTGGCTTCTTTTTCATGGTTGTAACTTGTATGTAGTTGTGATATAAACTAGTTGCACTTCTTTTTATTGTGAAATAATTGTCACTCGATACATTATTCGATGTTGTTTTCACTTTTGATTATGTATTAACGATGGAGTAAGACTACATATATTCAACCTTGTGGAAGCTCTTAAAACGATGGGGTGAAGACGTAACCTCGTTGTAGTTGTGATTTGTGACAATTCTGACAAACAAACATTCTCCTGGAAACAACTCATGCAATCCATTGTTTGAATGTTATTTGAGGTATCGAAAATTTTTCTTAGCGGTGACCCGTTCCAAATTCACGGGTGCTCGTCTACCCGAGATGTGTTTTTAAAAAGAATGCCCACCTTTTCCAATATTCTTTTACCGTTAATATAATTCTCTGTATATGTTTGGTCATTTATATTTGCCAATCATAGGTCAATGTAAACAAAAATCAAATTTTACAATCCTGCCCATTATTTCAAAATTTAAACGAAAAGTATCACGAATTTTTAAAATAAGTTAAATTGTTACTCAAAAGTATTAATTTAAGATAGTTGTTTTTTTAAATTACTTTTTTTCCACCCATGTTTTGGTGTATGGTGATCAATATTATTGAGTATTTAATGACACTTGTATAACATCTAAAAGAAAAACGTCTATCACAAAGAGTTACTCCGTATACAAGATTTTATGGACTAAATTCTTCGGTCTTACCATAATTTACCGTAAACAGGGTAAAACCCGCAATGAAAAAGTAATTACACAATTGAATAGCCGTAAAAAGTTAAAGTGAAACTAATTTGGGCCGAAATTATTTAGATTGAAGTATCATACGTATTGGTAACAGACATAATAAAATTAGGGTTTTTTGGGTAACATTTGGGGAATTTTCTGGGTAAAAAAGTAGGAAATACAGAGTAATAGATAAAGTAAGAGATTAATGAGTGGAACTGGAAATCTCCATGAAAATCTAATTGATTAATCTAATTGATTTGTAAATAGAGTATTGGTGAAAGTATTTCTATAATCAAATGAATAAATAATGTCGTTTATACACACATATGTTGATGAAAATTGTAACAAGTTTCACATTTGTCGGTAATGATCCAGAGACTGCAAAAAAACAGCTCGGAAATTCGATATAAGAGACGATGCACGGGTAATAAATTGACAGAAACAGCATTCTTGTAAGAGACATTCATGGCCGTATCGTCAAATTTAGCATTGCAGTCTATCGGGAGGTGAAAGTACGACCATTACTTTTTATTATTCTCTTTACATAGTTCTTGATTACGTATCTATATTGAATTCATGGTTTTTTTAGGACAAGTAAAGCTCAAATTAGAGAAGATTTGTGATTGAATTTATTTATTAATTTTTTTTTTTTTTTTTGATGACGAGGGGTTTAGTCCCCCGGGGCCAGGTATTTCGGCGTTACCACCTGGACCATGTAAACCACCCCAAAGGGGCCGCCGAGATACCGCATGTATTTGCACATCCATGGGTCTCGAACCTGGGACCTCGCAATTCCTGCCATTGCAAGCTTTGAGGTTGCCCAAGTCTATCACTAGACTGCAAGCACTTTGGTTTTGTGATCGAATTTTATGAGTACTTTGGCGTGATTTTTTTCATATTACGAAAAGTTGTCTAAGTCCAAGAAGAAATAGCATTGTAGGTTGAAAAGAAGAGGGCCTTAGTAGTTAGATATTAATGTAAATTAGAATTAATTTGTTAAGACAAAATGATATTCATGAATCATGATAATGATATAGAAGTCAGCAACGTGGTCAATGAAATGTTGACGATCTTATGGAGTCTTGACTGTACTCGGTCCTTTTAGGATTCATAACCTCTTAGGTGATTGGTTTGGACCTTGACTGGAGTAAAGTGAGAGGTAACGCCTTCAGAAGACGGTTTTCAACTTGCTACAACAGGGTGGATCAAAGAGTTTCCTAGCGGAGTGTAACGCCTTAAAAAATTATCTGCCATAGAAATTTGTTAGGAATAATAACAGCTTGTTCCAGTATTGATTCACGGGGAAATGATTTCAAGGCTCTAGTTTACGATTTTATGGCTAATGGAAATCTTGAAAGATGGCTATCTGGACCCGGAAACATTAGCCTTCTCCAACGAGTTGATGTTGCAGTCGATGTGGCTCATGCAATCAACTATCTTCACCATGAGTGCGAAATTTCAGTTGTACACTGTGATTTGAAACCAAGTAACATACTGTTAGACAATGACATGGTTGCTCGTGTTGGTGATTTTGGACTTGCCAAGTTCCTTGCTCAACTTGAAAACCCTCATCAAAGTAGTACAATAGGATTTCGAGGAACTGTTGGCTATGTTGCTCCAGGTAAGTGTAGGCAATTGCTTTAGTTCGTCAACCTAGGTATTTTTTTTTTCTTTTTTTGCAAACTTGACAGTTTATGAGTAGACTTGATAAACATAACAGATCAAATCAAGTTTGTGTTTGCTCTCGGGTCATTAGGAGCTTGAGGCATTTTGGGTAGGTGCACTGTATCGGGTTTTTGAAAGTCATTTTTGTTTCTACTGAGTTACATTTATTCCTTCATCTGCATTTTCCAGCTAGTTTTTTTTGGATTAGGTCAATTCGGGTTTTAATCGAATTATGCTGCTAGACGTCACCTATAAAATTATATATTTCTGCAGACATAGCAAGTATTGTGACTAATGTTTGTGTCATCTTTCCATAAGAATATGGCCTAGGGAGTGACGCATCAAGAGATGGCGATATCTACAGCTACGGAATATTGTTGCTTGAGCTCATGACTGGAAAGAAACCCACCGACAGTATTTTCACGGACGGGTTGAACCTTCATCTTTACGCAAAGGCAGCTCTACCTGATCAAGTGCTGCGTATTTTAGACCAAACTCTTTTTGGAGACGATGAAGTCATGGTCGTCGAAGAAATTGTTGCTTCTGTTATGCAGGTTGGAGTTGCCTGTTGCAACCATGTGCCTGAAGATCGAATGAGGATTACCGAGGTTATAAGCAAGTTGCGAGCTGCTAGGAACAACCTCGTCAATGCCCAACGCCTTCGTGAATTTTATGGAGGTATATCTGTTTATGCATTTACAATTTACAGAGTATTTTATTATAGATAAATGTAACATCATTTCACTATCTAGGTTTAAAAGTATCACGAATTATCAAAATGCTTACTCGATAGAATTAGTTTAAAACTGTAAAACTGATGACGGTAATAAATGGCTATGACCCAATGAGTGTGAACTGTGAAGTGCCAGTACAAATATTAGACTGCAAAAACAGCTCCTAAATTCAATATACGAGACGATGTGTGAGCAATAAATTGACAGAAATATCATTCTTATAAGAGATGCTTTCTGCAGAGTTTCGTAATTTGTAAGCCATAAGCCACAACGATGGATCAATCATGACCGTGTTGTTGGTGGTTTTCTGATGTGTGAAGATTTTGGTTGTATTTTAGCAGCACGATGAGTTGAAGCTAGGATTTGTTACGAAAAGTTTGGTGCGGAATACAGTACTTTTGTAAACTGAATACATCTAAGCGATATATTTACAATGCGCAGAAGGGTGACAAAGACGATGACTGATCATGAGATATATTAATGGGATCACGAGGCAACTAAGCTCAGTGAAGATTTATTTTCATATTGAGGTAAGTGCATTACTTATTGTTGTTTCCTTTACATAGTACTCCGTAGTTGAATACGTATGTGCATAGAATTCATAGTATTTTAGGACAAGTAAAGTTTAAACTCAAGACGGTAGGTGATCGAATTTTATGTGAGGGATAAGAATATTATGAGAAGGGTCATTTTATGAGTTCTTTGGAGTCAACATGAGATGTTTTATAGGAGATCTAAGTCACTAGTTGAGGAGACACGACATGGTTATTTAATGGAGTCTTGGGTGTTAGATATGGTTATATATTTGAAGCTTAAGGAAAACACTTTTGCAAGTTCGTAGGTGAGAGATGTACTAAACGGCTTACTAAGTACTTCATGGACGATAAATTTGTGGCAGTTATGTGAAATTTGGACGTCATATTTTGGACCTCGACTGACGTACGTGGGAGGTAACGCCTTACGAAGAAGGTTGCGGAAAAGTCATTTATCGATGTTAACAGTAGCTTGTGGAAAAAACCAAAGTGGAAAGTCATTACAACATCAGTTGTTTTCATGTCTTAGTGCTCAATGCTTGACTAGTCTCAACTTATTTTGTAAGCCAAACTTTTCATGTCTTAGTTCTCGGGGACCTCAAACTTGACAATAACACACTTAACGGAAATCTATGTACTAACATACTTAGTGGGATACAAATTAAGCGAAAATTAGAGAAGTTACAGAATCTTATTTTACGCTACATGGTTGCTGTCGCCATTTTGCTAACGTTATTAGGGACTGTCCAAAGCTAAAGAAGACGCGACAACATGGTTGTAAATGATAAATTTGTGTGGTACTTATGAGAAAACCGACATCATAGTTTTGACCTCGACTGGAGTATGCAGGTGCTAGCTTATGTCCTTAAATTTAATATGAGTTGATATACTTGATAGCAAGGCCTTCCGAAAAGTTATTAATCAATATTAACAGTTTCTTGTCCTAAAAACCAAAGTTGCAAATCGTTTAATCAAGTCAATGTAATGTGAAATTTTGTGGATTTGTTTTCATGTGTTTGTGCTCAATCCTCTTGACTAGTCTCAACTTTATGAACAAACCATACCCGATGATGAAGCAGTTCGGATTTGAGTTTAGTCGAAGTTAAATTATTCAGACCGAGATGTCTCCTATATATACGCAGTTTTCATCTGTATATGTGCCAAACACCAACAGTACATGGCTGTTCATGATATCGAATTTCATCTGTATAAGCTCGGTGAAGATCAATTTTAAGATGAGAGTATGACACTTATGAGCAACAATTTTTTTTCATTTTCAATTTTCAAGTAGTTGGATACTAATGTAAATAAAACTTTAAAAAAATAAGCTCAAAATAAGATCTTATGGAGTCTTGAGTGTACACGGCCATTCTAGGAGTTCATAGCCTTATAGATGAAAGGTAAAGTAAGGACCTGTTCTTTCCGGCTTATTTTCAAAGACATTTCGCCTGGGCTCAGCTTAATCTGGCCACTTCGGCCTGGGCTTCGCTTCACCATTCTGGGCCTGGGCCTTTACTTCGGGCTTCGGGCTTCGGGCCAAGACGGTTATGTTATTTAATTAAACTTCATTCGATTCGATTCATTCGATTCGATTCGATTCGATTCGATTCATTTCATTTCGATTCGATTCAACTCGATTCAATTCAATTCAGTTCAGTTCAGATCTAAAAAGTCCGAAAGAACAGATTCTAAATCACTTTCTTAATTGCTTAATAAATGAATGATAAATTTGTGGTAATCCTGAAAAAATCGGACGTCGTATTTTGGACGTCGACTGTAGTGTATGGGAGGTAATGCCCTCCGAAGT
Source organism: Dianthus caryophyllus (assembly GCA_023091065.1). NCBI lineage: Eukaryota > Viridiplantae > Streptophyta > Magnoliopsida > Caryophyllales > Caryophyllaceae > Dianthus > Dianthus caryophyllus. Next base: position 36,066,523 of record CM041519.1, read on the forward strand.
AGGTTTCGAAAAACTCATCAATCGATGTTAACAGTAGCTTGCTTTTACTAAAAACCAAAGCGGAAAGTCGTTTAATAGTCAATGCAATGTGAAATTTTGTGGATATGAGCCCATGTTGTACACATATGTTGTTTTCATGTCTTAGTACTCAACCCTCTTGACCGACTTATTTCGTACGCGAGAGTGATACCTTTTTTGTACTTGTTTTTGGAAAGTACGACTGTTCTCTTCTATTTTTCACCTTGAGTATTCCGAATCTTTTGGTAAAATAGTGTTGGAAATAAAATATTAGCGTATTTGGCCGGTTTTAAAAGTAATTAGAGAAATAGGGTCCAAGTAGGATTGGATTATTGCCGACCACAAAACGCCTTTTCATGCAGCGTTTTCTAGTAAAAAGTGAATTGTAATATGTTTAATAGAAGTGAAAATCGAGTTATTTATTTACATCAAACTCGACGTCAGCCTTTTTTGTCGATTAATTACAGGGTATGTTTCTAGTTAATTTCAATAGCTTTGTTGTTAGAAGAGAAAAGGACAAATTTGTAACAAACTCGTAACTAGCTCTTACGAAGTACTCCGTATTCCGTAATAGACTTTTGCGAGTTCTTTTTTAGAAATACCTAAGGACACTTCATTACGGCTAAAGACATTTGTTTTCGCAAAATTCTTCATACTATTTTCATTTTAAAGCTTTGTTAGCAGCTAACGACATATCTGCTCCTCCAAATACAAATTTACACATGACTGGAGGAGATGGAGGGTTACATTGCTAATCCCTATCGTCTTTCTTCGAAGAATGATGGATCGGAGCTTAATTCAAACCTTGGTGTCGTGCAACTTGTACATCGTTAATTGCTAAGAACATATCTGTTTTCGTCTGCTAGCAAAAAAAAAAAAAAAAAAAAAAAAATGTTTTTGTCAGTGGAGTGCTTGCGAAACCTGCTGTTACGCACACTCAAATTATCAGAAATTGGGCGTCATAGTTTGGACCTCGACTGAAAGTATGTGGGAGGTAACGATTTCGAATGAGGTTTTGGAAAGGTCAAAGGTTATTTGTGGATATGAACCATGTTAGTTGTACGCATCTGTTCGTTTTCATGATGTCTTTCCGCTCAATCAATATATGTATACGGATTTTACCCAAATTATATACTTTTTTTCATTATTTTTTCCAAACCCTACCCTTTTTTACTCCAAAAATATACAAAATTCTCTCTTTCTAGTTAAATCAAATTTATTCAATTTTTTAACTTTTTAATCATGAATTCCGATAATAAATTGAATGATTAAGGCCAATGTTAAAATTGTATTAATTTGTGGTTTTAGTGAAGTAAGGCCAATATTGAGATTGTTAGATGAACTCAAGTTACATAAACTCTGGTCATGTTGTTGTCAAAGCTGAACAAGAAACCGAGCAAAATTTGCAGAAAGTTCTAAACAAGAGTGATTAGAATGTGGACAAGGGAAAGGCTATTGTATCACAAGTTGATGTAGGAAAAAGTCCGCTAGCCAAGAAACCGGCCACCATAAACCACCCACCACTAACCCCAAACTGGCCGCCCCATCTCACCTACACCGCCGTCGACATGACCCACGCTGAACCGCCCTATACCGCCGTCGACAGTCACCTGTCGCTGCCGTAATCACTCCTTCACAAACCCTAATTATAAATTATACTTAAATTTACTAAACACAAAATTGAAATTAAAAAACAATTATTATCATTGAATTTATTATCGGAGTTCAAGATTGAAAAGTTAGAAAATTGAATAAATTTGATTCAAGATTAATTAGAAAATTAAAAAGAGAGAATTCGGTATATTTTTTTAGTAAAAAAAGGGTAGGGTGGAAAAAAATAATGAAAAAAAGTACTCCGTATATAACTTGAATAAAATTCGTATCGTAATTGATTTTCCGTATACGAATTTTACTCGCGTCGTATACTTTTTTCATTTAGTTTTCCACAGTTACCCTTTTTTAATCATACGATATACAAGTTTCTCTCATTTTCTTATCCAGTTTTTCTCAATCAAAAATTATAATATACTTAATAATTCAATCATCAATTATGATAACCGATTTAATCATATTACAATCTATTTCAATTTCAATTTGGATGCTAAGATATAAATTTTTAATGTAATTTAATACGGAGTAGATTTAATTAAAACTTAAAGTTAGGGTTCGAATAGGTAGTAGGATCGGCGGTATGTAGCGGCGAAGGGTGGAAAGTATACCGGGAGGCGGCATCAGCAAGGGACAGTGACGGTACGCATGCGTAGCCGGTGTAGTGGTGGGATGGGGTTGGGTGGGGTGCAGTTATAGTACGTGGGTAGGCTTTTTTATTTTTATTTTTTAATTTTTTTATTAATAAAGTGTTTGTGAATGCCACCGACTTCCTTCCCGCATCAGCCACCGGTCGGCCTCCTTTGCCGGCGTTGCCTCCGGTCGTAATTGCCGCCGCAAGCCTCCAGTCCACCACCTCTTTATACTCTAACCCTAATTTCATTTAAATCTATTAGAAAAATTATTAAAAATTGATAAGTTCAAACCAAAATTGAAATTGAAGTAGATTATTACGTGATTGAATCAGTTATTGCAATTCATAATTGAATTTTATTGAGAAATCGATTGAATTTTGATTGAGAAAAGTTGTGGAAAATAAGAGAGAAAGTTGTATATTGTGGGAGTAAGAAAAGGGTAGCCGTGGAAAACTAAATGGAAAAAAGTATATGACGAGAGTAAAACTCGTATATGAAAAATCAATACCCAATTCGTATATGAAAAATCAATTAAAGGTAAAGAATTAAATGACTTGATAATAATTGACTTGTTTTATTATTATTGATAAGTGACGATACATATAGTACATTTCATAACCCTATGTCTGGAATAGTTCTAGGATATTATACTAACATTAATTATGCCCTTGTATTTATTCTCTAATAGTAAATTCATAATCCGTTTTATGAATAAAACGGGTATTATCCGTTTTAAGAGAAAATTACTGATTAGAGAACTAATAATTTGTTAAGACCAAATAAGCTCAAATTAGAGAAGTTACACGATCTAATTCTACACAACATGATTATTTTGCTGATTTTGGTCAAATTACGAGGAATTGCCCAAGCAAAAGAAGAAGCGACATCATGGTACTCATGAATTGCGACGACAATAGTATACTGCTAATCGGCAACATGTTCTGTAAATGAGTCATCTTATTGTGGTAAATATCGAAGATCTTATGAAGCTTTGAGTGAGTGGACACAGCAATTTTTGATGTTCATAGCCTCATATCATAGGTGAAACGGAAAGTAAACCGGACGTCATATTTTGGACATCGACTGTAGTGTGTGGGAGGTAATGCACTCCGAACCAGGTCATCAATCGATGTTAACAGTAGGTTGTGCTAAAAACCAAAGTTGCAAGTCGTTTAATCAAGTCAATGCACTGAAAAATTTTGTTAACACATCTGTTACAGTGTTACTTTCATGTCTTACAGCTCAATCCTTTTGATTAGTCTCAACTTATTTTGTAAGCTAGACTTTTTTTTGGTACTTTCGTTTTGGAAAGTAAGACTATTCTCTTCTCTTTGTTACCTTGAGTATTCTCTATTGAGTAGCATATATATCTTGTTTTTTCACTTCAATTTCACCAAAACATAAATAAGAACAACAAAATGAAACCATCAAAAACAAAAACACTCTCCTTCCCATACATGTATCTGCAAGCCCTTTTACTTTTCCTCGCTGTGTTGGTGCTACAACTTACGACCACATCTGCCATTGAAAAACAGACAGATGCGTTCACACTTTTGCGCATCAAGAATGATCTACTCGGTAGTTCTGATCACGATGTTTTGAGCTCTTGGAATGGCTCACTTCATCATTGTTCCTGGGATGGTATTACTTGTAAACGCGGAAGTGATAGAGTAAGTGCGTTAAACTTGACTGCAAAAGGCTTACAAGGTACCATTTCTCCCTTCATAGGAAACTTGACCTTCCTCACTCAAATTTGGCTGTACAATAACACTCTGAAAGGCAAAATCCCGAATGAGTTGGGTCATTTAGCTATGCTCACAGAGCTCCACCTTAGCAATAATACACTTAGTGGAGAAATTCCAAGAAATTTATCTGCTTGTATCAACCTGGAATTTCTCTCCTTTAATTACAATAAGCTAGAGGGGAATTTGCCTTTGGAGTTTAGGTCACTGTCAAAACTCAAAATTCTAAGTACATATAGTAATTTACTTACTGGACCGGTTTTTGACGTCATAGCAAACCTTAGCTCTTTAGGAGAAGTCTATTGCAACTATAATGCATTTACAGGTACTATTCCTGATAGTATTGGGAAGATGAGAAACCTTAGTGTCTTAGCACTTTCGGGGAATAAACTTTCTGGAGTAGTTCCCTCTTTCCTTTACAATATCTCCTCCCTCCAGATATTAGATTTAAGTAGCAACCAACTTCATGGACAAATCCCAACCGACATAGGCCTCAAACTTCCTTGGATTTCGTATCTCAACCTTGGCAACAACCAATTTACGGGTACTATTCCTGATAGTATCGGGAAGATGAAAAACCTTAGTGTCTTAGCACTTTCGGGGAATAAACTTTCTGGAGTAATTCCCTCTTCCCTTTACAATCTTTCCTCCCTCCACACATTAAATTTAGGTTATAACCAACTTCATGGACAAATCCCAACCGACGTCATAGCAAACCTTACCTCTTTAGTAAGAGTCTATTGCAACTATAATGCATTTACAGGTACTATTCCTGATAGTATTGGGAAGATGAGAAACCTTAGTGTCTTATCACTTGGGGAGAATAAACTTTCAGGAGTAATTCCCTCTTCCCTTTACAATCTTTCCTCCCTCCAGATATTAGATTTAGGTTATAACCAACTTCATGGACAAATCCCAACCGACATAGGCATCAAATTTCCTCTTATTTGGTTCAGCCTTGTCAATAACAATTTTTCGGGTTCAATTCCCAGCTCCCTTTCAAATATGACCAGCCTCGAGTATCTTCAACTAAATTCTAATAATTTCATTTGGGGTATTTGAAGAATCTGACTAAGTTAATATTAGGTGGCAACAACTTTATTAGTTCACTTGTAAATTGTACGCAACTGAAATACTTGGAGTTCATGGGAAACAATATCACAGGAGTCTTACCTGCTGCTATTGTCAATCTATCCACCACTTTAGTAATGCTAGATATTGGAGATAATCCGATAAGAGGAACAATTCCAACTGGTATATCAAATCTGATAAACCTCAGAGTCTTATATATGGGGAGTAGTAAATTTACTGGACCCATTCCCTATGAATTCGGAAACCTTAGAAACCTGGAATGGTTAGATTTGAGCTCCAATAGGCTCACTGGGATAATTCCACGCTCTTTAGAAAACTTAACACACCTGAGCAGGCTGTATTTAAATAACAACCAATTGCAGGGGAGCATACCCTCAAGCTTGAGAGCCTGTGAATACATGTTGGATGTGCGTCTTTCAGACAACCACCTCACAGGAGCTTTGCCCGGATGGCTTTTTACGGGGCCTGCTAAATTCATTTTGATATATTTATCGGGTAATCATTTAGAAGGGTCCATACCTATTGATATCGAGCAACAAAATCTGGTAGATTTTGATGTGTCTGAAAATAAGTTGACGGGGTTACTTCCAAGTGGGCTTAGTAAGTGCTTTTCTCTTGAGCTCTTATATGTGTACGATAATATGTTGGAAGGAAATATTCCTCCGTCATTCAGCTCTTTGCGCAGCCTTACGTATGTTGACCTTTCACAAAACAATTTTTTTGGCACAATCCCAAACTACTTCGACAGATTACCTATGGTTCACTTGAACCTGTCCAACAACAATTTTGAGGGCAATGTTCCGACAACAGGTGTTTATGCAAATCTAAGTGCCGTTTCACTTTCTGGAAATAATGCATTATGCGGAGGAATTCCTGAGCTGCACTTACCAAAATGCATCCCCCAGACGGAACCAAAGAAGAGACGTAGAATGTCACGTGCTCTTCTGTTGATAGTTCCTATAATATGTTCATTTGTTGGAGTGGTGATTTTGACAACAGTATTGTACATAATCTGTGTCAGAAAGAAAAACAGATCTGTTTCGTCGGGTTTAGAACTGATGGAAGGAACGGAAGCTTTCTTCAAAGTATCCTATAACACACTGTTCAAAGCGACTGACGGTTTCTCTTTGGTGAACCTCATTGGAACGGGTAATTTTGGCTCTGTGTTTAAAGGGACACTAATGGGAAAGATGGTTGCCGTGAAAGTTTTCAACTTGCTACAACGGGGTGGATCAAAGAGTTTCCTAGCAGAGTGCAACGCCTTAAAAAATATCCGCCATAGGAATTTGTTAGGAATAATAACAGCTTGCTCAAGTATTGATTCCCGGGGAGATGATTTCAAGGCTCTAGTTTACGAGTTTATGCCCAATGGAAGTCTTGAACGATGGCTGTCTGGACCCCGAAACCTTAGCCTTCTCCAACGAGTTGATGTTGCAATCGATGTGGCTCATGCAATCAACTATCTTCACCATGATTGCGAAATTCCTGTTGCACACTGTGATTTGAAACCAAGTAACATACTGTTGGACAACGATATGGTTGCTCGTGTTGGTGATTTTGGACTTGCCAAGTTCCTTGCTCAACCTGAAAACCCTCATCAAAGTAGTACAACAGGAGTTCGAGGTACCGTTGGCTATGCCGCTCCAGGTAAAAGTCTAGGCAGTCACTTTTGTTCTTCAACCTAGTTGAGTTTTTATTTTGCAGACTTGATACTCTTATGAGTGAACTTAAAAACCATAACGGATCATTTCAGGTTTGTATTTGTTCAGGTCGTCATGAGTTTGAGCCATTTTGGGTGCACTGTATCGGGTTTTGGAAGTCTTTATTGTTTTTGATGAGTTATATTAAGTCGTTATCTGCATTTGTGCTGTACTTTTGGGGTAATTTTGGCAGTCCATCATGCAACTTGCTGTTATTTTTTCGTGAACTCACCTGCGTTTCACAATTTCTCTTATCTGGCTTTGATTTTAGTTTATCTACGTAACACTTCACAGTTCAAATTAGTCGCTCCTAGACATTACCTAGAAAATGATGTTTCTATCAGAGACTAAATCAACCAAGATCGGTTTTATACTCTCGTAGTTTCTGTGATCATGGAGCGGTTTTTTTTTTTTAACTAATGTTTGTGTCATCTTTCCATAAGAATATGGCCTAGGGAGTGACGCATCGACAGACGGGGATATCTACAGCTACGGAATACTGCTGCTTGAGCTCATGACTGGAAAGAAACCCACAGACAGTGTTTTCATAGACGGCTTGAACCTTCACCTTTATGCGGAGGCAGCTCTGCCTGATCAAGTGCTGCGTATTTTAGACCAAACTCTGCTTGAAAACGCTGAAGTTATTGTCGTCGAAGAAATTGTTGCTACTGTTATGCAGGTTGGAGTCGCTTGCTCCAACCATGTGCCTGAAGATCGAATGAGGATAACTGAGGTTATAAACAAGTTGCGAGCTGCTAGGGACAACCTTACCACTGCTCAACGTCATCGTGAATTCTATGGAGGTATATCCGTTTATGCATTTACAATATACGGAGTAACATTCATATGAAATTTTGAACTCCGTAAGATAAATTCTGATTTTATGACTTAAATGTTGTAGGGGAATGAGGTGTAATGTTTTTCTGAAACAAGTGCTGAGTGCTGACAAAAGCACATCACAAGCTTCGAGTTTGGATCATCCGACTCATATCAGACTCTTATAAGTCTTCTTTGGCTTCTTTTTCATGGTTGTAACTTTGTATGTAGTTGTGATATAAACTAGTTGCACTTCTTTTTATTCTGAAATAATCGTCACAATATTCGATGCTGTTTTCACTTTCGATTATGTGGAAATATAGTATATGTATTAACGATGGAGTAAGACTACATATATTCAACCTTGTGGAAGCTCTTAAAACGATGGGGTGATGACGTAACCTCGTTGTAGTTGTGATTTGTGACAAACAAACATTCTCCTGGAGGCATCGAAAAGTATCACGAATTTTACTTTTTTTCCACCCATGTTTTGGGTATGGTGATCAATATTATTGAGTATTTAGTGACACTTGTTTAACATCTAAAAGAAAAACGTCTGTCACAAAGAGTTGCTCCGTATACAAGATTTTATGAACTAAATTCTTCGGTCTTACAATAATTTACCGTAAACAGGGTAAAACCCGCAATGAAAAAGTAATTGCACAATTGAATAGCCGTAAAAAGTTAAAGTGTAATTAATTTGGGCCGAAATTATTTAGATTTTAAAACTAGGTGGAAGTATCATACGTATTGGTAACAGACATAATAAAATTAGGGTTTTCTGGGTAAAAAAGTAGGAAATACAGAGTAAAAGATGAAGTAAGAAGATTGTCACATAATGTAAGAAATTAATGAGTGGAACTGGAAATCTCCATGAAAATCTAATTGATTTGTAAATAGAGTATTGGTGAAAGGCAGCTCTACCTGATCAAGTGCTGCGTATTTTAGACCAAACTCTTCTTGGAGACGATGAAGTCATTGTAGTCGAAGAAATTGTTGCTTCTGTTATGCAGGTTGGAGTTGCCTGTTCAACGCCTTCGTGAATTTTATGGAGGTATATCTGTTTATGCATTTACAATATACGGAGTATTTTATTATAGATAAATGTAACATCATTTCACTATCTAGATTTAAAAGTATCACGAATTATCAAAATGGTTACTCGATAGAATTAATTTAAAACTGTAAAACTGATGACGGTAATAAATGGCTATGACCCAATGAGGGTGAAGTATCAAACGTATTGTAAGCAGCCATGATAAAAACTAGGGATTTCTGGGTAAAATTTGGGGATTTTTCTGGGTAAACAAAGTAATAGCTGGAAGAAGGAAGGAAATCCTCAAAGAATTTAAGTGAGTAATGAAAAGAACTGCAAATCGGAAGCAATTTTCTGCTCGGATTCCATGAAAAATCTCCGTCGAAGTTGGAACAAACCAAACTCAAAACGAAGATTGTTGATCTAATTGATTTGTAGACAGAGTATTGGTGAATGAGTTTCTGCATTGAAATGAATGAATAATGTCGTACATACACACGCATATGTTGCTGAAATCGGTAACAAGTTTCACATTTGTTGAATATGATTCAGAGACTGCAAAAACAGCTCCTAAATTTGACATACAAGACGATGTGGGGGCAATAAATTGACAGAAACATCAGTCTTATAAGAGACGCTTTCAGCAGAGTTTCGTAATTTGTAAGCCATAAGCCACAACGATGGATCAATCATGACCGTGACGTTGGTTGTTTTCTGATGCCTGAAGCTTAATTGTGGTTGTATTTTAGCAGCAAGATGCGTTGAAGCTAGGATTTGTTACGAAAAGTTTGGTGAGGAATACAGTACTTTTGTAAACTGAATACATCTAAGCGATATATTTACAATGCGCAGAAGGTTGACAAAGACGATGACTGATCATGAGAAATATTAATGGGAACACGAGGACACTACGCTCGGTGAAGATTTATTTTCATATTGAGGTAAGAGCATTACTTACTGTTGTTTCTTTTACATAGTAGTTGAATACGTATGAGCATAGAATTCATAGGCTTTTTAGGACAAGTTAAGTTTAAACTCGAGACAGTAGGTGATCGAATTTTATGTGAGGCATAAGAATATTATGAGAAGGGTCATTTATGAGTTCTTTGGAGTCAACATGAGATGTTTTATAGGAGATCTAAGTCGCTAATTGAGGAGACACGAGATGGTTATTGTCGTGATTTTGGTCATATTACGAGAGGTTGTAGTTACAAGGTGCTAGCTACGATACATTTAGGGAACGTGAGTGATATTGTCGAAGATTTAATGGAGTCTTGGGTGTTGGATATGGTTATATATTTGAAACTTAAAGAAAACACTTTTGCAAGTTCGTAGGTGAGAGATGTACTAAACGGCTTACTAATTACTTCATGGACGATAAATGTGTGGTAATTATTAGAAAATTGTACGTCATAGTTTGGACCTCGACCGGTGTGTGTGGGTGAGGTAACGCCTTCCAAAGGAGGTTTCGGAAATGTCATTAACCGATTTTAATACTCCGTAGTTGCTTGTGGAAAAAACCAAATTGGAAAGTTGTTTAATCAAGTCATTACTCATTACGCAATAATTGTTTTCATGTCTAAGTGCTCAATGCTTGATTAATCTCAACTGATTTGTATTTTCATGTCTTAGTGTTCACTATTCAGGCACCTCAAAATTGACCATAACACACTTAGTGGAAAAATTCTGAGAAATCTATGTACTAACATACTTAGTGGGATACTAATTAATGTAAACAGAATTAATAATTTGTTTTGACAAATTTTAATCTCAAATTAGAGAAGTTATGTTATAAAAATAACATTTAAGAGGGTTATTTTGAAAAAAAAAAGTGTTGTAAAAGAGAGTTATATTTAATTTACCCTAAATTTAATATGTGTGTATTAAATTAGATGTTTTCTTAGATTAGTGTGGGTGATTTAATAACTAGTTTAGCTCCCGCGCATAAATGCGCGGTTTATTTAGAAAATATTTTTATAGTAATATAAAAAAAAACTAATTCTTGTTTTTTGGAGTTAATGAATATTTGAAATCATTGCTTAAAAAGTTAATTATAATTCATTATTGTTATCAAAATTTTAAATATTTTGTGATATGATCAACAAATTTTATTTTGTGTAGTTTGTTTTTCAACTCAATAATAATATTATCTATTTTTATCGTAATATATGTTTCTAATTGTTTTATGTATAAATAATTGTATTATTTTTAAAATAAAATTTTGCTCCTATTATAAAGATTCTTCAATGTTGTGTTATAAGAAAGAATTGACCTAAAAAAAATTTCCAAAAAATTAAAAATTAAATGAAAAAAATAATAAAAAAAAAAAAAACTGCATAGATGTAAACATAATACTATAAAATAAAAAATTAAAAAATTACGCAATTTATAGTTGTAGCATATTCTTTAGAAAATTATTATTGATTTTACATGAATTAATTTGATAGGTTGACTAAGAATATTGTTTATGACTTATTGGCAAAATATTCTAAAGCTAAATAACTTTACTTAAATAAGTTGCAAAATTATGAGAGCGGATCATCTGTCCCATTTTTGTGTCCCACTTGGTATCCCATTACCACATATGGTAATAAATTGCATAAATATAAAAGATTATTGAATAAGTAATTATTTAAAAGAGAGATTTATTACCATATGAGGTAATGGGACACGAAGTGGGACACAAATATGAGACAGAGAATCCGCATTCCAAAATTATAGGGTGGTGATTTGCATAATATTTATTAACTTACATATTCTTTACTAAATAAGTTCTAAGGCTACACATTATATTATGTTATTTTACTTTATTTTTTAAACTATTAAGATAATTATGATGTCAGCAATTGAATTTGGCGGGAAAAAAATGCACAAGAATTCGACATGTGGCAAAAGTGACATCAGCAAAAACTGCCTTTTAGTATATAGAAGATACTTATAAAGATATGACATGATCTTTTTATTTCAAATAGTAGTAATATCAATTTTAAAAAACATTATAGGTCGCAACAACTGGTAGTATACTTATATTAAATTATCCAAATTGAGTAAATTACTCGAAAAAATGACTTATTATATAGTATGATATATATAAAATTACGGTGATCCTATATTAATAAACAAAAACACAAAAGAAATGAGTAAATATAAAAATAAAATAAGAAAACATGTGCACTATAAGCAATTTAAGAGTGTTCAAATTTACCGAATGACCACAAAGAAATTTTTGTTTCACTAAATTACCGAAATTATCTATTTTTAAAAAAAAAAAAAAAAAAAAAAAACTAAATTAGCGAGCTTTTAGTTTAATTTATTTTGTTTATAATTGTTTAGTTATAGAGTTAATTAGTTTGTATAATAACCTCAACTTAATTATTATTACTTAATTAGCAAGATTGAACTTTATTTTAAAGGCATATGTTATTAAGTTAAGTAATTATTTTTTGGTAGATAATATTGTCAACTTAATATTATCTACTTTAATTAATTTGCCTCAATAAATTGGCAAAATTTTAATTTTTTATTATTTGATTAATTATTTTGCTTTCGTCATTTTTCTACTTGTCAGATATTCCTTTTCTTTAAAAATTTGTGATCAACCAAAATCTTAAAAAACTAAAATAAGTACACAATCACAAAAGAAAAACAATGAAAAAAAGAAAATTCATTAAATAATGAGTATTATTAAATTGACTATTAAAAAAAAAAAGAGTATAGATGAACGTCGACTCTAGAAGTAACAAAATTATTTATAAATGTTATACTCGATAGATTGATTAAGGATATTATTTACAAAGATTTAATTTGCGTAATGTTTTTAACTTGAATTTTTATTTTGTTACGTTGCAAAATTACAGGGGTTGATTAGCATAATATTATTAGTTTCAATATTTTTTACATAAATAACTTGTAAGTTTACAACTTATATTATGCTATTTTATCTATTTTAATTATGAAGATAATTATGACATCACTAATTGAAATTGGCGGGAAAAAATTACACCAGATCTCGACACGTGGCAAAGATGACATCAGCGAAAACTCCCTTTTAGTATAGTTAAGATAGCAAATAATACTACTCGTAGTTGGGTACTGATGACTCCTGGTTTGTTCTTTGACTATTAACAGTACTGATGTCGTTGCAAGTCGTTTAATCAAGTCAATGCAATCTTCTTGACTTATTTTGTAAATCAATTTCATCAGTTCAATTTCACCAAACAGAAATGACAACTAAAATGGAACCATCAAAAACAAAACCGCTCTTCTTCCCCTATATGTACCTGCAACCCATTTCACTTTTCCTCGCCATGTTGGTGCAACAAATTACAATCACAACTGCCATAAAACAACAAACAGATACGTTCACTCTTTTGCGCATCAAGACTGACCTACTCGGTAGTTCTGGTCAGGATGTTTTGAGCTCGTGGAATGGCTCACTTCATCATTGTTCCTGGGAGGGTATTACTTGTGAACGTGGAAGTGATAGAGTGAGTGCGTTAAACTTGAGTTCAAAAGGCTTACAAGGTACTATATCTCCCTTCTTCGGAAACTTGACCTTTCTAAATACTATTTGGCTTTCCAATAACTTTCTGAAAGGCAAAATCCCAAATGAGTTGGGTCATTTAGCTAGGCTCACGAAGCTCTACCTTTCCAATAACAGACTTAGCAGAGAAATTCCGAGAAATTTATCTGCTTGTACCAACCTTGAATATCTCATCATAGGTTACAATAAGCTAGAGGGGAATTTGCCTTTGGAGTTCAAATCACTGTCAAATCTCAACTATCTAGGGGTTAAGAAGAATTCCCTTACTGGCCCAGTTTTTAACGTCATAGCAAATCTAACCTCCTTAAGAGGAGTTGATTGCAGCTTCAATTCATTTACGGGTACTATTCCTGATAGTATCGGGAACATGCTAAACTTGAGTGACTTAGTAATTTGGATGAATCAATTTTCAGGAGAAGTTCCTGCTGCCCTTTACAATGTTTCCTCCCTCCAGAATTTAGATTTAACTAACAACCATCAATGTTTCTTCCCTAATAATCATCTAGAAGGGTCCATACCTTTGGCGATTAGTGCACAACTAAATCTGGTAGAATTTGATGTTTCAAGAAATAAGTTGCCGGGGGTACTTCCAAGTGGACTTGGTTACATCCTAAATCTTCAGCACTTGGATCTGAAAGATAACATGTTGCATGGATTTATTCCTCCGTCATTCAGCTCTTTGCGCAATTTTATATATATTGACCTTTCTCGAAACAATTTTTCCGGCACAATCCCAATCTACTTTGCCAGATTACCTATGGTTTATTTAAACCTGTCCAACAACAATTTTGAAGGCAGTGTTCCAACGACGGGAGTATTTGCGAATCTAACTGCGGTTTCACTTTCTGGAAACAATGGGCTTTGTGGAGGGATTCCTCAGCTGCATTTACCAAGATGCATCCCACACAAGGAACCAAAGAAGAGACAAAAGACGAGACGTAAAATGTCTCGTGCTCTTGAGCTGATAGTTCCTATAATATGTTCAGTTGTTGGAGTTGTGATCTTGACTATAGTGTTGTACTTAACATGTCTCAGAAAGAAAAAGAGATATGCTTTGTCAAGTTCACTGTCAGTGGAAGGACAAGAAGCTTTCTTGAAAGTGTCCTACAACACGTTGTACAAAGCGACAAACGGTTTTTCCACGGACAACATGCTCGGAATGGGTGGTTTTGGCTCTGTGTTTAAAGGGACACTAATGGAAATGATGGTTGCTGTAAAGGTGTTCAACTTGCAACATCGGGGTGGATCAAAGAGTTTCCTTGCAGAGTGCAACGCCTTAAAAAATATCCGCCATAGGAATTTGTTAGGAATAATAACGGCTTGCTCAAGTATTGATTCACGGGGATATGATTTCAAGGCTCTAGTTTACGAGTTTATGCCAAATGGAAGTCTTGAAAATTGGTTATGTGGACCCGGAAACCTTAGCCTTCTCCAAAGAGTTGATGTGGCAATTGATGTGGCTCATGCATTTAAGTACCTTCACCATGAGTGCGAAGTTCAAGTTGTACACTGCGATTTGAAGCCAAGTAACATATTGTTAGACAACGACATGGTTGCTCGTGTTGGTGATTTTGGACTTGCCAAGTTCCTTGCTCAACCTGAAAACCCTCATCAAAGTAGTACAACCGGTGTTCGAGGAACTGTTGGCTATGCCGCTCCAGGTAAAAGTCTAAGCACTCGCTTTTGTATATCAACTTTGGCAAGTTTTTATTTTGCAAACTTGAAAAACATAACAGACCATTTCAGGTTTGTGTTTGCTCAGGTCATCACGAGTTTGAGGCATTTTGGGTGCACTGTATTGGGTTTTTGGAAGTCATTTTGTTTCTAATGAGTTACATTTAGTCCCTGATCTGCATTTTCCAGTAATTTGTTTTGGATGGGTCAATTGGAGTTTTAATTGATTTATGCTGCTAGACATCACCTATAAAATGGATATGCTTATTCCGCAGCCATTGTGAGTTTTGTGACTAATGTTTTTTCCATCTCGTCATAAGAATATGGCCTAGGGAGTGAAGCATCGACAGACGCCGATATATACAGCTACGGAATACTGCTACTTGAGCTCATGACTGGAAAGAAACCCACAGACAGTGTTTTCACAGACGGCTTGAACCTTCACCTTTATGCGGAGGCAGCTCTGCCTGATGAAGTTCTGCATATTTTAGACCAAACTCTTCTGGAAAACGCTCAAGTTATCGTCATCGAAGAAATTGTTGCTACTGTTGTGCAGGTTGGAGTCACTTGCTCCAACCATGTGCCTGAAGACCGAATGAGGATAACCGAGGTCATAAGCAAGCTGCGAGCTGCTAGGGACAACCTCACCAATGCTCAACGTCGTCGTGATTTTTATGGAGGTAGACTACAACTACTTCTTTTCCATCCATTTTTCTTTTGGCGTTGAATTTTTATTACCTCTGACGTAAAAGTATATCTGTATATGCAATTATTATGAAACATTTAAATGATATTATGTATAATAAGTTCTGATTTCTTGACTGAAATATTGCAGGGGAATGAGTTGTAATGTTATTCTGAAACAAGAGCCGACAAATGCACATCACAAGCTTTGGATCATATGACTCATATCGAATTCCAGAAAGTCATCTTTGGCTTCTTTTTCATGGTTGTTCTCATTGCCAGTTATGTGGAAATATAGTTTATGAATTACGGAGTATATCCGACCTTACGGAAGATTTTAATTAAAACGATGGGTTACCAACGTAATGTTGTCGTAGTTGTATGAACAAACATTCTCCGCTAATAAATAATTTAAATACGTGTATTATTTTCCCTGAATATATTATTCTCGGACCTTGGTACCTAGTCTTGAATTTTTTATTAATGCTTAGTGTTTCCGATTGGATTTAATATGATCCACAACAAACGTTCGTTTATGTGGACACTCTAAAATAGGTCCAAAATCAAAACTCATACGGAGTACTTGATCAATAGAAATTAGGATATTAGGATATGTCCACATATCTAAAATGCAACTAGAACGATTGGTTGAATGCGGCCGCAACAACTTTAGGGGTACAGATGACAAGGGTTGACGGTCCTAAGTCGTATGTCGCAAATTAACAATTTATAACACTTAAATCCTAATACTAAACAAATAGTAAAGCGGAAGTAAGGGGTCGAACCACAGGGAAATAAGGCTTAATCGAATTCTAGCTAAGCGCAGATGAAAGCAAAAATAAAGTAACAGAGTGACAGATAACTAATAAAGGGGGGAGGGGGTTTGTTGAATTATGAAACTAATAACCTAGCAAACTAAAGCAAACGCAGAGAGTAAAAAGGAAAGGAAAATAAGATGTTAAAAGGATCTCGATTCAAGCTAAAATCCGCGGTTCAGAGTTAATCGATCACGTGTTGACTCCACGATTAGTTTTGATATTGTCAAGTTATTTATTTCTGTCGTATGCTACTCGTTTGTGTGTTTGAGTTTATGATGCGTAGGTATCTAAGCTCGAAAAGAAGTGAAAAGAAGAAGAGGATGTGAAACGTTAAAGACAAGCTTCGTATCAAGTCAAGACTATAGGAACGAAACATGTAAAGTGACTTAACGAAGCTATGCACTATAAATCTTAGCTCAGCAGTGAGGTTACGGCAAATTCTATCATATACACTAGTGTATGGAGTATCAAACACTCAAGCATCCTAAATTACTATTTTACCCTTAATATCTAAACCCTACTACCACATTGTTTTGACTTGTTTTACGTTAGTTGTTCCACCACTCTAGGGATTTATATTTTTTTTTTCTTTTTTTTTTCTTTTTCTTGTAACTGACTCTATTTGGGTAAAAGTATTATTTTTTTTTTCTGTTCTCAGCCATTCCTGGTATTTATTTCCTCCATTAAATTTTTGGTTTCACTGGACATGGGAGAAGAATTAGCATTAACGGTGATTGGCGAAACATCTACTAGTATTGAATTACATGTTTCTAGTCAAGGTATGATTTTAATTGTGTACGTAGGGTGTTATATTCATTGTTATTGAACTTATATATTTATAAAACTCCATTACTATCCAGGTTTTTGTTGGCTAAATTTTCAATTATTATGAATTAATTCACTTTTATGTATTTTTACAACGTTAATTGATAATTTGTCTAGTACAGCGTATAATTTTTGTTTTTTGTTGTTTGTGAATATGTTGTATATGTTTTGTTGATAGTTTGTTCAACATTTATACGATTATATTAAATTTATATTTTCAGATGAATATGTAATATATTTATTGTGAATATGTAGTATGTCGTATGTGAATATGGGAGTATGCAGTGCCTTTTTTATGATATGTAGTATATTATTTGTGAATATGTGAATATATTGTATGTTATGTTTGAATGTATATTAATGGTCAGTTATATTAGTACGTACAATTAGGTTTGAAGCATATGTGAATGTATTGTATGTTATTTCTGTATTAATATTTAGGTTAAAACTTTTCAAAGTAACCAGTAGTTATGTTAGTTTTGATCACAATGATTTTTGATTGTATCACAGGCAACAAAAATATTAGTGTATTTGAAGCTGAAGTTTCTGAGTTATTAGGCAGAACGGCGGAAAATGAAGAAAAAGCCTATGAATTGTACAATGATTACGCGTTTTCGATGGGTTTCAGTATCAGGCGAAGTAGACAAAGAAACAAAGCTAGTGAAGATGGTATAACGATGAAACAATATTGTTGTTCCAAAGAGGGGCGTAAATCATACAAGGCTAAATGTTACACCAAACAAGATACCCGAACTAATTGTAAGGCAAAAATCACTTGTTTCATTGATGATCAAGGTGTGTATACTATTCGCAAACATGATATGGAACATAATCACAATTTATGCCCCCAGGATAAACTTCATCTTCTTCGTTCGCAAAGGAATATGAAGGACCAAGATATTGATTTTTTGTTACAATTGGTAAATAGTGGTGTAAAGTTGTCTGATGCAATAAGAGTAATAAGTAAAGAGAAGGGTGGGTTATCTGCCATGGGTTTTACACCTAAGGATGCTTATAATGTGATATCACGAGAGAAGAAAACATTCCTTGAAGGATCCGATGCTCACTCTTTCATACAGATGTTGAATCTACGTCGTCAACAGGACCCTGATTTTTTTTATGAATATGAGTTAGATGAAAGTGGCAGTTTGACCAACGTTTTCTGGTGTGACGAACAAATGAAGAAAGATTATATTATATTTGGTGATTGTGTGGTCCATGACACAACTTATAGAACAAACCGATATGATATGATATGTGCTCCATTTGTTGGGATGAATCACCATGGGAGGAACATAATGTTTGGTTGTGGGTTTTTGACGGATGAAAAGACCGAGTCATTTATTTGGTTATTTAAGACATTCTTGAAGGCCATGAAAGACAAGCAACCTGTTACAATAATGACCGATCAATCAGCGGCAATGGCCGCTGCTATTAGGGTGGTGTTTAAAAAGTCACATCATCGATTATGTGTTTGGCATTTGAGTGAGAACTCAAAAAAGCACATAAGGCACTTAAGGGCATTAAAAGGGTTCGTTGAGATATTTGATCTTCTTTTGAAATACGTTGACACTCCTGCGGAATTTCATTTTTACTGGAATAGGTAAGTACTTGTAGTCGTAAAATCTTTTCTGGACTTATGTTTACTGGAATGGATACGCAATAGTGCTTTTTGAATACGTAGTAGTTCTTTTTTGAATATATGAGGGACGCAAAATGAACTTTTCCTTTATAATTGTGGATGCAGGCTTGTGAATGACTACATGTGTACGGACAACGTGTGGCTTCAAAGGCTCTATAAATGTAAAGAAAAATGGTGCCCCGCATTTTCTAAAGAATATTTTTCGGGAGGTATTCTATCGTCTCAAAGAAGTGAGACAACTAATGATTCAATCTCTAGAAGACTCCGAGCTACAGCTGGATTGTGCGACTTTTACTCTTGCTTTGTTGATGTGATCAGTGATTGGCGAAACAATCAGCTCAATGATGATTTTCGTTGCCTCCAAGGGAATCCGGAAATGATTGCAAATCACGTGAACATGTTGTCTCATGCTAGACAAGTGTATACAACTGAGATTTATCAGTTGTTTGAAGAACAGTTTTTGCAATCCATGACACTTCATCAACATCTTCAAGATACGAAAGTTAACTATTTTGTATATCATGTTGGAAAAGCGTCAAAGGACCAAACCCAAGATTTGATAAAGCATGTGGTGACTTTCAACCTAAAGGAGATGTCTATTAGTTGTACTTGTAAGATGTATACACAAGTTGGCATACTTTGTAGCCATTGTCTCCGCATCATGAACATCCATTGTATTGATGATATACCTCATCATTATATATTGAAAAGGTACGATTCAATTTATTTTTTACTACGAGTTGCTCACTTCATTTGCTATTTATCCACATATGTAGGCACTTAATTATTTAAATTCAATTATATATATATATATATATATATATATATATATATATATATATATATATATATATATATATATATATATATATACTTTTGATCATATCTTCATACGGCCAGTTATTATGTAAACTTATTTATTCCATTTTTGTTGTTATTTTTTGATAAGGTGGACAAAAGAGGCGGCGACTAGTTTTTCAAAAATAATAAAAATCATGCTCGTCCCTCAAATGAGTCGCCAAATTGAAGGTACCTGGAAGAAACCTATCGGCATACTGCCTTGCCTACTCGCCAGTCTTGAGTCTTAGAAGCGAATGCGCCTCGCAGGAAAAAGTGCGAAGTTTTGCTAAAAATGGGGGAGATCATTGCATGAATTTGCGATCAAAAAAGAAAAGTAGAAAAATCCTTTTTGAAATGTATTTTCGGAGTCGCCACCAAATATTAAAGGAATTTGGAACCTATTCAACGCGTCTTGAAATACAAGACACGAGTGTCTCAGATTTCAAGGTGCGTCGATACCTATCAATCTGAGGTTTGAAACCAGAGAAGGGGTTCGGAGTGAGGTTACTTTTCGAAAGTTTTGACAAAATGAATTTTGAAAACAGTAATCAAAAAGCCTACATAAGAGTAGTCTCTACTAATTTGAAAACATTTGTTTAATTTCGATATTTGGGCTAAAAGTCACGCTACGTACAAGTGCGAATAAACATGACTCGATTAAAATGCATAAATAATGTAAATTGTCAAAATAATGACATATTGCTATAGGAAATGTACGTTAAATAATAATTTATTGACTAAATTATTACTATAGACGTTATTTTCCGACCTCGTATTAGAATTTGTGAAAAACCCTCAGTTTTGACATGCTAAAAGACTCTATGAAACGGTACAATTTAGTGTTGGATCCGTGATTCTAGTCGTTTATTTAACACATGAATGAGGACTTGCATAATTATAAAAGTGACGTCGGTTTGCTTTAGTGATATGGGGTCGTTATTTATGCGATATTGGCGAGGTTTAGACGGATTATGAATCCGAATTGCTACAACCGTATTACGAATACGGTTTCGCTAGTGCCAATATCGGGTTTGGGGTTAATGTAACCCCATTGTCCGAGTCTCAAACGTCCCAAACGTAGGTAAAATGTTTACCTTTCGAAAATGTAAAGACGGTATTTTTGAGTGGATTTTGTGAATAGTGTATGTGTGTTGAAAAACCGATGTTAGAAATGAATGAAGTGGTTTAGTATTTATAGAGGTTGGCTGATTTTTGTGCGTGGAGAAAACTTAATCGCCAGTGAGCATGCGATTATGTTTCAATGCAGCCGCCAAATGGAATAAAAGAACCAGGGTTGGGAGAGGAAAACATAATCGCCTGTAAACAGGCGATTTAGTTTTTAATCGCCTGTCTACAGGCGATTTTATTTTTGTTTTGGTGTGCTGCTTAAGCCGCCTTTGGCTTAATGACGTATTTGGGGGTAATGATGGTGTTTTGTGAGGTGTATTACGTGTGGGTTAAGTATAATTTGGGTCTAGTCGGTTTTTGGTCCGATTTCGACTTTCGTGCTTCGGTTTTTGTCGTGTTTTTCGGTTTTGGCTTAAAATAAAATAATATTGAAGTATATTATTTTACGGTTTTATGGAGTTTAATTTTGTGAAAATGTGATACGGGACGCACTTTGGCCCGTTTTACGTGTTGTGTTTTGGGTCGTTTTTGTAAGTTTGGGCCGTTTTGTAGCTAGTTGGGCTGTTTTTGTGGCTTGGCTTAGTAAGTCGTTCCTATATTGTGCTCGTGTTATGCTCATAATGACTAAAGTTGACATTCATTTTCATGATTATGCAAATCCAAATTAATACGCTAAAAATGACTAATACGTTTTAGACACTTTTGTACCGTTTCGACTCTTTTAAAAGCATGCATGAAAGTCCTTTTCATCATCGGGTTTGTTTTTGGGGGGGGGGGGGGGGGTACGGATACGGGTATCTACAGAGCCCCCAGTTTGACTGAGCTTGGACAAAGCGTTAGTCAAACTTAAAGATAGTATCCGGACCATTACAGTCTCGATACTACCTGGCGGCGCTAAGCATGTGTCTTATGGGAGAGACGAGGACTTAGCGTCGGGAAATGCGGGGAGGGACGACATGTTTTTAAGGACATGACGGTCCTACATGTTTAAGGGCATGTCGGCCTGCATATGGCCAGAGCACTCCCAGCTGGCGCCTTGCTTGTGGTTTTACTTGTGCTTCTGCTTGTGCTTCTGGCTTGCGCTTCTGCTTGTGCTCCTGGCCTGCGCTTCTGGCTTGCGCTCCTTGCAGGACGTCTCGTAGAAGAGGCTACGTGTCTTGTGTTTCTCGTAAAAAGGGCTAGGTTTTTATGAACGTCAAGTGAGGAGGCTACGTGTTTTTCTCATAAAAGGTTAGGTTTCTATGAACGTCTCGTGAGGAGGCTACGTGTTTTTGTATTTTAACGTCTCGTGAGGAGCCTACGTGTTTTTGTATTTTATCGTCTCGTGAGGAGGCTACGCGTTTTTGGTGGTTTTTGTGAACGTCTCATAAGGAGGTTACGCGTTTTTGGCTTCTCATAAAAAGGGCTAGGTTTTTATGAACGTCTCGTGAGGAGGTTACGTGTTTTTGTGTTTCTCATAAAAAGGGCTAGGTTTTTATGAACGTCTCGTGAGGAGGCTACGTGTTTTTGTGTTTCTCATAAAAAGGGCTAGGTTTTTATGAACGTCTCGTGAGGAGGTTACGTGTTTTTCTCATAAAAGGTTAGGTTTCTATGAACGTCTCGTGAGGAGGCTACGTGTTTTTGTATTTTAACGTCTCGTGAGGAGGCTACGCGTTTTTGGTGGTTTTTGTGAACGTCTCATAAGGAGGTTACGCATTTTTGGCTTCTCATAAAAAGGGCTAGGTTTTTATGAACGCCTCGTAAGGAGGCTACGTGTTTTTCTCATAAAATGGTTAGGTTTTTATGAACGTCTCGTGAGGAGGCTACGTGTTTTTCTCATAAAATGGTTAGGTTTTTATGAACGTCTCGTGAGGAGGCTACGCGTTTTTGTGTTTTAACGTCTCGTGAGGAGGCTACGTGTTTTTGTGTTGTGTTTAGATTGTGTTTGAAATAGGTTTAAAGCGTAGTGGGCCGAATTTCTCATAAAATGGTTAGGTTTTTATGAACGTCTCGTGAGGAGGCTACGCGTTTTTGTGTTTTAACGTCTCGTGAGGAGGCTACGTGTTTTTGTGTTGTGTTTAGATTGTGTTTGAAATAGGTTGAAAGCGTAGTGGGCCGAAAAAAACAGCCCAAAACAAAGCTGAAACCCATAGAATAAAAATATAATCGCCTGTAAACAGGCAAATTAGATTTTAATCGCCTGTTTACAGGCGATTAGATTTTTGTTTGGCGTTTTTTGGTTAAAACACGGGAAAGAACGAAGGGGGATGTTTATTTCATTTTCAAAACAAAAACAAAATCGAAACCCCAAAATTCAATCCGGCGATTTTCTAGACCAAAATTCGATTTTCCGACTCCTACAATTCATCATGGACCAAGGTACGTATTCAACTCACTTGGTTTTTCGGGTTTTGAAGTCTGTTTGAGTCGGTTTTAACTCGAAATACCGTTTTCCAGGGTTTGGGTCGAAAAAGTCGGTTTGATTCGAGTTTAGCTTTCGTCCTTGCTTGAAAACGTTAGCCATGGTTGGTATTGTGCTTGCATTGCTTGTCCTGCTGTCGTTGTGTGAAAACCCGGCTTGTGGTCTCGATTTTCGTGCGTTTTGTAGCGTAGGGGTATTTTGGTCATTTTCGAAAATGTCTCGGAATTGGCTCAAAACTTCAGTGTAGCTTACCCATTAGTAGTATAGTGCGTTGGTAAATTCGTTTTGTTAAAATGCACGCGAAAGGTGGTTCGTTTTGGGTGAAAACCGTGTAAAAGGGGTTAAGGTCGGGGTTTTGCTCTGTTTTTGTTGTGTAAGACGATCCCGAGTGGCTTGGTTGTTTTGGTAGTGTTGTAGTATGCTAGTGTGGAGGTTTGGGTGGCTTGTATGCGAAAAATGGCTCGAAAAAACGTCATTTTCGTGCGTTTTGGTATAGGGGTCGATTTTTGGCTCGAAATTTTCGGTTTCGAAACTTGCTCGAATTCTCTGTATTGCATTGTCACGGCTAGTATGGTACATATTTGGCTTTGTTTTGTGGAGAATGTATGGTTTGGAGGTGTTTTGGAGCGTTTTTGTAGTTTAGGTTAAGTGTACAAAAACCGTTTTTCCTTGCTTTTTGTGTCCCGAGCAGGTAATGTATTGGACTGTATGTTGTCTGTACTGGCTAGAGGGTTGTTTTGTGGGAAGTGGGGGGCTTTTTGGTTGAGTTATGGTCAGGAAAAGGCCGTTTTTGTAGTTTGTAAGCGTTTTGTAAAAGTTATTCAGTCGAGGGGCTCGGGACACTGTTTTTGCGTGAAATTTTTTGTACGTGCTTATTGTGATTTATGGGTTGGGTCTGTGTCAGCAAATATGGGTTTCTGGCTTTCTGTAGCGTTTTTCCCTTTTCTGCTATTTTTGGGTTAAAAAGGCCTGCTTTCTGCTGTTTTGGCCAATTCTCTGCTGCTTTTGCGCGTGCTTGCTCTTGACTTGATTGAGTAGGACGTATATATCGTATACGTCTCCTGGAATTCGAGTTCCTGTGCTTCTGTTCCGTTTTGGCCTTATCTGTCAAAAATGGGCCTGCGGCTTGCTTTCTGCTGCTTTGTTTTGATCTTTCTTGAATGATTTGCTGTTGCCGTTGCCTGAGTATGCCTTTGAATCTTGTGCAGGTAATCCTGCGCCTTCAGCGCCTACTTCGAGTGCCAGGGACGAGGTCTTGGCTGGTGTCGACTTTACCGTTCCGAGGGACGAGCGTACTCCTACTTCGGGTATGCCTGCGCCTCTGGAGGTTTCCGAGGGTCCGTCTCAGTCGGACCTGCTGAGAGCTTTTCCTCCGACGCCAGGAGCCTACGACGCCAGGTGAGTGGCGAGTCTGCTGGGTCGTCTCTGCTTTTACGCTGGTGGCGCGGTGGTAGCGAGTCGTCTGGGCCTTACGCTGGTGGCAGAGACGCGGTCTTTGTGCTGGGGGTCTGAGCCGTCGATTAGTGGCGTGGAGTCGTGGCGTTCTTCTTGAGTCTCCTGCTTTCTCGGCTAGCGGTGCGCGAGAGGAGGTTGCCGTTGAGCAGCCTGGGTCTTCCGGTGGCGGGGTTAGGCACGACGTTGTCACAGAGTCACCTACTTGTTCAGCTAGTGAGGCACGCGAGGAGAGGCTAGCTGGCGGCGGCGTGATCTTACGGTGAGGTGGCGGTAGTGGGCCGCTTCTTCTTGAGTCGTTGAGGTCTCCTGTTGGTGGCCGAGGTCAGGCTCAGGGTATCGTCCCAGAGTCTTTGCGAAGCGGGCGTGGCGGCTTTGTGGAGGCGTCTGGGGCTCTGGGAGGCCATGGTAGAGGTCGGCGTAGGCTGCAGGTCTTCGCGAGGGCGTGGCCGTGGCGGTCTTTGGAGGGCGCTGTGGCCGGGGAGGGCGGCGGCGGAGGTCGTAGTGTTCTTTGCGGGTGCTTTGCGAGAGCGTGGCCCGCAGCGTTGCCGGCGCTGCGGCTCTGGAGGAGGTCGTGGTCGAGGTAGTGGTCGACTTCGAAGGAACCGAGAAGAAGCGCGAGGTGGATGTGGCCACGGTGAGGAAGCGATGAGCCACGACGTCGAGCTCGTCTTCTTCTGAGGGTGGTGGCCGGACGAGTGAGGTTGCCGGTGTGGGGTTGGGCGGGGAGCTCTGTTGAGGTTCAGAGGCGTGGTCGTCCTCGCGGTCAGAGTCGTTACGAGGATCGCCGAGTCGGAGGGGTCTTGAGTGACGCGAGGAGGGCTCTCGACGGTGGCCTACCGAGGCCGCCGAGGCCGAGATCGAGGCCGCCGGCGGCTGCGGCCGCTGACGCCGCCATTCCTGCGCATGACTGCCGCGGGGAGCCTTTTGAGGCCGGGGTCAGTCCAGGGCCAGGCTCGGGAAGCGGCGGAGGTGGCGAGGTGAGGCGGGCCGAGGATGCAGCGCGCTGGCGACTCTTGAGGCCGCGACGGAGGTTTTCATGGGGATGGTTGACGAGCTGGGCGCGAGGCCTGATTATCCCCATGGTCCGCGCTTGTGGTCGCAGGTGGCCAAGGACTGGGATGGGGTGACTCTGGTTTGGAGTCCTTTGGAGCACTTGTCGGTCCGAGTGAAGGTCGGCTTTCCGTTAGGCTCGATGAGGACCTTCTCTGGGTTTCGGACGGTGTTTGACGTCTTTGAGGGTAGGCTCACCCAGGAGGAGCGGGATATAGTGCTAGGGACAGCTTTTGGTCCCCTGGTGCAGAAGTGGAGGGAGGTGCGGGGCAAGCGGGTGAACTCGCGCCTCACTGTACTTCGGGCGTTGCTTCGGGCGTTGCTGGATAGGTTTTGGGATACGACCAACACCTTCCACATGCCTGGTTACGAGGTTGGCGTGACCCTTTCCTCGTGGGCAGTTGTCACGGGGCTGCCTCATGGTGAGGGCGTACTTGACTAGGGGCGTGAGCGACCTCCTATCAATAGCCCACGAGTCGTGAGCCTGATTGGCGACGGGGTTAAGTGCGGGACAGACGAGGAGCACACGTTTCAGCCTCGGACCATATGGTTTGCTGACTTCTTCGAGGGGAAGAGGAAGAAGAAGGGGTCTACTCGGCGGCCCGAAGCGAGAGGGCATTTGTGGGCGTGGTGGTTCTTGGCGGCCACCCATTTTGGTGATAAGGAAGCGGGCCTCGGCAATTTGTCTTGATGGCGTATTGTCGGACATGACCCGTCTAGGTGACTTCGACTGGGTCACTCCTGCTTTTGGGCTGTTGATCCGTTACTTGAGGGATGCAGTACGTCCTGACCGGATCAACGAGAAGTCGGATGTGTCGCTTATGGGCCTCGGTCTTCTGATGGAGGTAAGGCTTGATTTCGCAGCGTCTTGTCATCTCGTTTCTGCTTTTCTTTTATAACGTGTATTCTGTTTGCTTGCAGTCTAGGTGCTATGCTCACTTCCCTTCTCTGCTCCCGGACACGTTCCAGGTGACGGCTACATACCCGGCTTTCCATGCGTATGCGATAGCGGATTGGAGGGGTATTGACCTGAACTATGACGCGGCTCGTGTGCGCTTCAACGGGATGACGATGGATAAGGTAAGGGTGATTGTGTTTTGTATTCTGGTCTTTTGTAGCTTGGTTTTGGGTTTGTGTTTGTTTTTTTGGTTTATGATTTGGTTTTGTTTTGTAGTTCGTTCGCGACCCTTGGAGGAATTTTACCGGCGTCCCCCCGTCGATTGCAGCCCGTTTTGGCCCCCTTGACGGACGGCGGCTGTACATTGAGACTCAGTATGGCTCGTACTGGAGCTTGGGTGAGCGTCTGTCCGCGCAGACGGGTCGCGGCGGCTTCATCGTACCTGCTCCTCCGCCCTCGGTTCTGTTTGTGGAGACGCCCGACGCTAATGAGCGTCGTGACGTGTATCACGAGGGTGAGTCCGACTCCCTGCTGCGGCCGGCTGAGGATTACGTGACTTGGGCACAATGGCGCCCTTCTTGTATTTGTGATCGAGGTATGCTTGTTTATCCTTTTCGCTTGTATATGTTTTGGTTTCACAAAGCAAAAATTTACCCTATTTTTGTTTTGTAGCGACGTGATCCTGACCTTGAGTTCCAGCCTCCTCCGTTCGTTGAGGATCTGTTGGTTGTTCACGAGGGCTGCTCTCATTCGATCGTGATGCCGCCTTGCCTGTCCGTGGTCACCGATGCGGGCCTTGAGAGTTGGGATCCGCGCGTGAAAAAGGTATTTGCCTTCTTTTTTGTACAGCATGAGTATTATGTAGTATAGCCCCCAGTTTGAATTAGATTTTATTGTAAAATCATTAGTCAAACTTTGTTGAAGTAGGTTTTTGACTGTAGCCCCCAGTTTGAGTAAGATTTTACTGTGAAATCATTATTCAAACTTTGTTGAAGCAGGTTTTGATTGTAGCCCCCAGTTTGAGTAAGATTTTATTGTGAAATCATTATTCAAACTTTGTTGAAGCAGGTTTTGATTATAGCCCCCAGGTTGGAAAGCTAAATGTAATCCTCGTTTTGTGGCAGGTGACGGCGGAGGTGCACAGGAGGCTGTGGCGGGCGGAAAACCGGTGGCGGGCGGTCGTGAATGAGAAAGTGGTGGATGCCTGCAGGGGGCAGAGAGAGGCGACAGACGCCACCGGAGTTAGCCAGGTGGTCGAGGCGAGGGTGCGAGATCGCGGGCCGAGCTAGAGGCTGCGCATCTTAGGAGAGTGGCGAGAGTCGAGGCGAGCTAGAGGGTCGATGCAGGGAGGCTGGATAGAGCGCGTCTTGAGATTGATTCCTGCGTCTTTGTCTTCTGGCGTCGTGACCCGATCATGATAGGCTTGGACCTGTATATTTTGGACTTGTATTATAAATATTAGTATTTGTTTGTAACGGTTTATGTATTTGTGTATGGTTGGTTGATTTTTTGGACTTGTGGGTGTTTATGGGTCTAATTCGGTTATTTTGTCTTGTTGCAAAAAATGCATTCCTGTGTCGTAGCCGGGTCTGAAATCCTTGCGTATTTGCTTGCCGAGCGTACCTGCAAAACAGTGTTAGTCGTAAAAGCATATATATCTGTCTCGATTGAGACTGACTTGCTAATGACCAAATTAAATGCAAAATGAAGAGTTTTGAAAAAATGCTGGTTTAGAAGATATTTTAGACTCGTGAAAAAGACGCTTTTGACATAAAAAATGTGAGCTAAAACGACGTTTTGAGACGAAAATTGTGAATGCGAAAATCGTATTTTGTGTTGTTTTTAATTTTTGTGTGATTATCGTGTTTTGTGAATACGATAAATACGAAAAACGGGGGCTGATTACGCAAATTGAGACGACGCGACGGGACCGTAAAAACAGGTTCGAGGTCGGTAGAAAAATGGTGTAGGGGTAATAAGTTAAAGTAATTTAGGGTATAGGTGTGTAAGAAGTGTAAGAAATCGAATAATTTTGTCAGAAAGAAAAAGAAAATCGCCTGTAAACAGGCGATTTCATTTTTAATCGCCTGTTTACAGGCGATTAAGTTTTTGTTTTGTGATTTTTCTTTGATTTATTTTAATCGCTTGTTCACTAGCGTTTAAGTTTTTGTGTTGTATTTCGTTTTGCAAATCTCGGCTATAAAAGGAGGGCTAAGTTAGCTCATTTTACTCATCCTCTCATCTTCCTATTCTCGATTTTTCAAAAATATTCAGAATATTTACGGAACACTCGTCGAGTTATGGAGAATTTTGAAGGAAACTTGCGTCGTTGGTGTGCGTCCTTGTCGGGTATTGAGGAGAAGGACTTGAAGGATTGCGGTATAGGGGCATTCCTTTGGCTGAGGCAAGTTCAAATGGAGCCGGAGTTCCTGGATGCGTGTCTCGACTATTGGGACTTGAGTTTCCACGTATTCCGTTTTCCTGGCGAGGAGGTATGTCCATTGGTCGAGGAGTTTGGAGCCATTGGTGGTTGGTTGCGAACTAACATTCCCGTGTGTGTTAGACCGGAGCTTGAGCATAAGAGGCACGTGCAGAACTACCTCCAGATGACCCGGGTAGAGACGGAGGACCTATTCGTTGGAAGCCGTATCAACCTTAATCGTCTGTGCAAGCGGTTTATGAACCGTGGAAATGAGACGATCTCTTTTGGTGCTAGGAAAAGAGCGTTGGCATTCTGTTTAGTCCACCGCTACATGTTCCCAGATTCCTTGTACGAGGGAGCGCTTGGTGATCCTCGCTTAATCACTATCGTCCAACAGATGGAGTATGGTTGCAACCCTTCTGCCGTGATCTTGGCCGAGACGATCCTGAGTCTGGATGATCGTGCCTGTAATAGGGAGCGCCCGTACCGAGGATGTCCCCTTATTCTTCAGGTATGGCTGATGGAGCGTCTTAGTGTGCTGGGCGATATTGGTTTTGACGGGTCGGATTATGCTTGGGGTGTGACTAATCGCTATATTAGGTGGTTGGACCCAAACCAGCGTCCTGATGATTACTTTCTCGAGTTTGTAAGGTCGTCGGCCAACCGCTGGTCGGTACCATGGTGGGGGATAGTTGACGTGACGGCGAGCGCAGCAGGTGATGTTTCTGCTGGACTCCTCCTTTGCGGGTTTGACATGGGTGTCTACATCCATCCCTTGCGAGTGAGGAGACAGATAGGGTGGGCACAGTTCATCCCTGGTCAGGACACTAAGGTGCAGGGCATGCTTATGTTGACTAGCGATATAACCGACGTCTGGGCGAGCGGATCGATTATGCGCCTCAGGTGGCCTGTGGCTAGTGTTCCTAGGACGATTCGGGTATCAAAGGCTTATGCTAGGTGGACTGTCGTACAGAGCCCCCACAAGAGGTCACGCCTTCGTGCCCTTGAGCTTAATGGGCTTCCTCAGATGTCTGCTTATGACCCGGTCTGCCCTGGACATGACGGTGGTGATGGCGAGGGTTTGATTTCAGAGCCACTCTCGGCCGCTGAAAGTGTGTTCGGCCGTCGGCATATTCTAGGGTCGGGTGATCAAGGTTGTTATGGCAATGTTGGGGATCGCCGCAGGGGTTGAGGGTTGGTGCTCCCCTATTCAGCTGGAAGGTTTCAAGTCTGCTTTGGAGAATAACCTGGTTTTTAGTGTTTTTGTTAGTATTATGTTCATATTTTGTTGTATTATGTAATATATTACCTATCCTAAACCCGATGTACATGCCGGGACTCGTATTGTAATATATAGTAGTGTTTGTTAGTGTAGTTCTAAGGTCGTAGTTATGCTCCTACGTTTGAAAAATCCAAAATGTAACCGTTCTTTTTAAGATTAATAAAAATCAGGTTTTTATTTACGACTCTGCCTCATTTTGCTTGTTATTTTGTGTGAAATTCCTTGGCTCTAATCTCTTTTTCAAAGTTTAGAATGCAAGCATGGTTTTTGTTTTTAGGAATTTTTGTATTGACTGTTCCCTCGACTTTTTTAAGTTTTGGGTTTGTCGTTTATTGTCGAATGTTGTTCCTTTTACCCCTTGGGTTATGGAACGTTTTTGTGATGACTGTATCCTTGACTTTTTTTTTTTTTTTTTTTAGCTTTGGACGTGTCATTTTTGTGTTGAATATCGCCTTATGTTAACCTTTTAGGTTATGAGACGGTTTTTGTGTTGACTATGTCCTTGGCCTTTTTAAGCTTTGGACGCGTCATTTTTGTGTTGAATATCGGTTGCGCTTTTTGCAAAGCTGCCTACGTATCCACGAAAAGTGGAATCAAACCGGCGTAGTTCGAGAATGTATGTTTAGGGGTATACCGGCCCATGAATTGTGTTTGGTGGATGCATGTTTAGGGGCATGCCGGCCCATGAATTGTGTTTGCTTATGGAATGTGCACGTTTAAGGGCATGCCGGCCCATGAATTGATTTTTATAAAATTGTATTTTATAGATACATTGCAAGGGATTTTTAGGGATAGTATTTCTTGAGTTGGTCGAGATTTGTGGCGAGGTTGAACTCTTGGCCGTCAAGGTCGGTTAGTTTGACTGCTCCGCCCGTGTAGATCTCCTTGACGAGGTAGGGCCCGGCCCAGTTAGGTTTGAACTTTCCTCGTGGGTCGACTGGAAGTGGCGCTCGGACCGACTTTAGTACGAGATCCCCTACTTTAATGTTTCGTGGCTTGACTCGTTTGTTGAACGCTCGTTGTAGTCGGGCTTGGTACATTCGTACGGTGCTCAGGGAATGAAGTCGGCGCTCGTCCAAGAGCATGAGTTGTTCGTAGCGTTCACGGGCCCATTCTGTTTCTGGGATGCTACTTTCCATTAGTATGCGTAGTGATTGTATTTCTATTTCCACTGGTTGAACGGCTTCCATGCCGTAGGTGAGGAAATAGGGGGTCATGCCTGTAGGGGTTCGGATGGTAGTACGGTATCCCCAGAGTGCATATGGTATTTTGTTATGCCAATCTTTGCAACTGTCGATCATCTTTTCGAGTATGGTGACGATATCTTGTTTCTTTGCCACGGCTCCATTGGTTTGGGGTCGATAGGGTGAGGATTTGTGATGTTGGATGTTGTATTTTGTGAGTATGGCTTCTGTCTCGCGTTGAAAGTGCGAGCCTTGATCGCTGATGAACTCATGGGGTATGCCATATCGGCATATGATGTTCGTCTGGATGAACTTGGCGACTTCTTTGGAGCCGAGGGTTCGAAACGATGCCGCTTCTACCCATTTTGTAAAATAGTCGATCGCCACTAGCACGAAACAGTGACCTCCTGCTCCGATGGGGTGGACTTTTCCTATTACGTCGATGCCCCAGGTTGAAAAGGGCCAGGGTGAGGTTAAATTTGTATAGTGGTGAGGGTACATCTTTGTACATTGCCGAAAATCTGGCAGTTGTGGCAGTGCTTGACGTATTGGATGCAGTCTGCTTCCATGGTTGTCCAGTACCATCCTAGCCGTAGAATCTGTTTGCAGAGCGCTCGAGCGTTTATGTGGGGTCCGCATTCGCCGTCATGGACTTGTGCGATGATTTCCTGTCCCTTCTTGTAGTCGACACATATGAGCAGCGTCCCTTGTGGTGTTTTCTTGAGTAATTGTCCCATTTCTAGCACAAATTGGGAAGCTAGGAGTCTGATGGCTCTCTGTCCACGTTTATCGGTGTCGGGTGGGTAAGTGTTGTCTGTTTTGTAGTTGATTATGGCTTGATACAAAGACTCCGTTTGCTCGGCTTCGTCCAGGTCAATGGTGTGAATGTAGGCTGGTTCGTCACGTCTTTCAACGATGATGAGTAGTAACCTCATGTCTGGTGGCATGTTCAGGAGGGACGAGTTTTGGCGGTCGCGTCGGCAACCGGTTTCTTCCCTTGGGAGGTGATAGAACTTCAATGCGATCGAAGTTGGCTAGGAGTTTTTGTACTTTTGCTTGGTATTTGGTGAGGTTTCGCCCATGATCTTCCATGCCCCTGTCACTTGATTTATGATGAGGAATGAATCTCCGTGTACCCGCAGGTTCTTAATTTTGAGGGTGATGGTGCTGCGAATATAAATCTGAGCCGTATTCGCGGCGTTGTTTGTAACGCTAAAGTCAAGCTTGATCGAGAGTGGAGTGTGGTCGCCGTTCGGGATATTAGGAGTATTAGGCTCCACGGCGTGATAATTTGGCGCTCGTCGAAGTATAATTGCCCGATACTCGCTACATGGCGAAGATCCCATCGTCCGGAAATGACATTGTATCGATCATGGGTTGTTCGATGATAGCATTTTCTGCGAGGAAGTCCGAAACCGCTCTTCCTTTGATTACTTTCAGAGGGAGGTACTTGAGTTCGTACTCGGCGAGAAGCAGAGTCCACCTGGCCATGCGCCCGTTTAGGACTGGTTTTTCGAATAGGTATTTGAGGGGGTCCATTAGGGAATAGACTCTTGTTGTGCTAGTGAGTAGGTAGTGCCTGAGCTTCTTGGTTGCCCAGACCAGTGAAGCGACTTTCTCGGTGGTTCATACCGAGTTTCGTAATCGTGAAACTTTTTGCTAATGTAGTAGATGGCCCGTTCTTCGTTGTTGACTTCTTGGGCGAGCATGGCACCCATAGCGTTCGGCGTAGTCGTTAAGTATAGCGACAGTGGTAGGTCCTTTTGTGGAGGTACCAGAACGGGTGGATTTGTAAGCAGGCTTTTGACTTTGTCAAATGCTTGTTGGCAGTCATCGTCCCATTTCGTATGCTCTTCCTTCTTCAACTTTTTGAAGATTGGTTCGTAAATCATGGTGAGTTTGCTGATGAACCGGGATATATATATTGGACTTGTCCCAAGAAACTCCTTATTTCGTCGATGTTGCTCGGCGTTTTCATGCCCATTATTGCCTTGATTTTGGTCGGGTCTATTTCGATTCCTCGATGGCTTACTATGTGGCCTAGCAGTTTGCCTGATGTGACTCCAAAGGTGCATTTCTGTGGGTTTAATCGCATTTTGTACTGCCTGATCCTGGTAAAGAATTTTCGGAGGTTTGTGACGTGGTCGTCCCTTCCTTTTGACTTTACAATCATGTCGTCGACGTATACCTCAACCTCCTTATGCATCATGTCGTGGAGCAAGGTGGTAGCAGTGCGTTGGTAGGTAGCGCCGGCATTTATGAGCCCAAATGGCATGACTGTGTAGCAATATGTTCCCAGGGTTCTGAAAGTGGTTTTTGGCATGTCGTCTGCTGCCATTTTGATTTGGTTGTATCCTGCATATCCATCCATGAATGACAGTAAGGCGTGGTCCGCTGTGTTGTCGATTAGGATGTCCATGTGAGGTAGTGGGAAATCATCTTTTGGGCAGGCTTTGTTTAGGTCCCGGAAGTCGGCACATACTCGTATTTTGCCGTTTTTCTTCATAACCGGCACCATATTGGAGACCCAATCTGAGTATTCGATGACCTGGATGAACCCAGCTTGTAGCTGCTTTTCGATCTCTTCTTTGACCATGAGAGACCATTCTGGCTTGATGCGTCGGAGTTTCTGCTTAACCGGTCTGCTACCTTGCTTGATCGGGATGCGGTGTTCAGCTATCTCGCGGTCTATGCCGGGCATGTCCTTATATGACCAGGCAAAGACGTCCTTAAACTCTGCGAGGAGCTCGGTGTAGGTGGTCCTTTGTTCTGTGTTTAGAGAAGCCCCCAGCTGTAGTTCTTGAGGCTCTTCGGGCGTGCCTATATTGATGGTTGTTGTGTCTTCAATAATGGGGTCCTGTTCGGGTTTTGAGACAATACTTGCAATGTATCTATATAATGCAATGTTATTTTGTTTAAATTTATCGCAATCATTAGAAAGAGTAGTTTTTAAATGAGGCAAAGAGTAACCAAAAACTTTCATGTTATTAATGTTATCAAAAGCGGTTACATTTGAAGATAGCTCAGACGAGGGAGCTTTGGACAACCTTAATGACTCTAGTTCTTTAGCTAAATTTACTATGTCAGGGAAGTAGCCCGGGGGCTTAGTTGGGGTAAGAGACTTGAAATGACGACGAGGGAGTTTAAACTTTAAGACAGTCTTTTGGTTTGGGGTATTGTCTTCGTCTTCGTCGGAGTCGGAATCTTCGAAGGCGTAGCCTTGACCCGTAGTTATCTTGAAAGTGCGGCCTTGTTCGTCGGTTCATTCGAGGGTTTTTGACCATCCGTCGTGTGTTTTTTCTTCGTAAGGGATGATCAGGTTGGTAGGGTTGAAGTTGTTGTTGCGCACGATGTCGGAAATGAGCTCAATCCCGGCAATGGTGTACGTGGTTGTATTCTTAGGAATCTTGCTGGTGCCCTCTTTGACGAAGTAGTGGCTGGGGAGGATGTGGTATGGTTGTATGTGGAAGTCATGATATTTTCTGCGATCATTGTATGCTTCCCAACCTTGAGAGACTTCGTACGACCATGGTACGTAAGATAGACCCATGGTGGGCCATTTGTTATCGTCGTCCTTGGCGTAAAGTGTAGCGATTTCTTCTCTACGGGCCAGAGTACAGATGTTGAAGTCGAAATCGAAACCACACATGTCGTCGGCTGGGTCGGCGTTTATCTCTGCAGTACTATCATTAGTCTTTTGCTGCTTGAGGGTAGCCCGAAAGTTCGAGGCGTCGATGGTGACGATCTCGTCATCAAGAGGTATCCTGACCTTTTGATGTAGGGTTGAGGTGAAGGCCTTGGTAGCGTGGATCCAAGGTCTTCCTAGTAGCATGTTGTAGGTAGGGGGTATGTCTATGATTTGAAATTCAGTTTCTCTCATGACCGGTCCCGTCATAATGGGGAAGGAGATGGTTCCCTTTATGCTGCGGCGTGTTCCATCGTAGGCTCTGACGCCGTCCGTACACGGGATAAAGTCGTTTTCCTTAATTCCCAGTTTCCTGGCTGTCTCAAGGGGCAAGACATTGACTGCGGATCCATTGTCGATGAGGACGACTGGTAATGTCATGCCGTGGCATTCTACGTTGATGTAGAGAGGTAGGTTATGCGTGCCACCGAATGGAGGGAGGTCCTTATCCGAGAAGGTGACGGCGTTGGCTTGCCATTCGCGTGTAATGTTACTGATAAGTTTCTCCGGAGACATTTCAGATGTCATTGGGGTGACCTGTAATGCTTGATAGAGGGTTTCACGATGTCCCATTGAGTCTCTTAAGAGCTGCCAGATTGAAATGTCCGCCTTCGTCTTGTTGAGTTGTTTGTGGAGCGTGTCTCCGATCTCAGGCGTAGGTAAGGGTGTCGGGGTAACGATTGATGATGCCATCTTATTAACTGGTGGAGCCGGTGCAGGATTAGCGCTAGGTAACGGCACTTTGTTGGCTGGCGGCGTGGGGGTAGGAGCAGTGCTTGCAGGTGAACTAGTAAAGCCTGTAGGAGCGGCACTCGGAAGCGAGGTAGGGGAAGTAGGCGGCGTATCCTCGTCTATGATTATTCCCTTGTTCTTCTCTTGAGCAGTCAACCTTGGCGGGGGGTTTTGAGGTTCAAGTAACCTCAGAGAAGCTCGGTATGGGCGTCCAGAACGTGTTAGGTAGGCTACTTCGTCATCACTGTCCGATAGCCTAAATGGGTATTTGTGACGTAGCTCTCCGTACCCGCCAGGCGGGCGACGGGGTTGAGTCTCCTCTTCGTAGGGCTCATCTTGGAGACATAGGCGGATGTCATCATTGTCGGCTTCATCTTCAGAAGTATTCCAGATGCCGTTGACTTCGTGATCATCTGAGACTATCATTTTAGAACAGTCGATGATAGGGTGTGCTCCTGTAAATATATCATGGTTGTGCAAAGGATTCAGCTGGTTCGAAGGCTTAGGACTTGGGCTGGGCTTCACAATAGTATTGTCGTCGATTAAGTCTTGAACTATGTTCTTTAGACGGAAACATTGTTCGGTGTCGTGCCCTTTTCCTCTGTGAAATTCGCAGTATGCGTTCTGATCCCATGACTTCGGTTTCTTGTCTGGGGGAGGCTCACTAGTAGGTCCTATGAGCTGAAGTACATTGCGGCTCACAAGCTTCTGCAGTGCCTTTGAGTAAGTCATGTATATTGGGTCAAAGTTTCGTCGTGCTTTCATCGAACTGGGACCAGGAGGTGAGTATGATGCTTTTGGCGGAGGCATGGCAAGCCTTGGTGGTGTCGTAAAAACCGGTGGTGCCTCTAACGCGTCCAGTGCGTTGATGGCATGGATGGGCTCGACTTTGGCAGTGGCTCGAGATGAGCTTCCTTGATATCCGCGACCCGTACTCTTATTCCTATTTTCTTTACGGAGGTCGTCCTCGATGAGCTCGCCAACGACGCTGAGGGTTGAGAAGTTGTCAAAATTCCCGTACCGTAGGTGTTGTTGGTATCTTGAAATGAGGTTGTTGATAAACTTAGTGATTAAATCGGTGTCCCTTGGACGGTTAGGTATTTGAGCACATAGTTTCTTCCAGCGCGTCAGGTACTCGGTAAACCCTTCAGTGTCCCTCTGAGTCAGGACCTCCAAGGTACGTAGCGAGACTTGGATATCATTGTTGTCCGTCTTTGTAGATCGAGCATAACCGTTATGTCCTCGAAACTTCAGGTTTGTGCGGCTCTAAAGCATAGAACCATGCCCTGGGTTGTGCATCGAGTGAATGCGGAAATAAAGTAGCCCATGCGGGGGGTTCAACACCCATGATGGCCATTTTAGCCTTGAAGGCCTTAACATGCACGAGCGGGCTTTCGTGACCTTTGAAGATGGGAAGATCGCTGAGCGCTAGTTTATCTGGTAGCATGGACCTGACGTTCTTTGAGATGTGCTCGTTCTCCTGATGTATGGAGTAACCTCTTGGGTTCGTGAGACGTTCTTCCATGGTTCGAATCCTTTTTGCATTCCGTTCGGATTCCTCGGCCAGGCGTACGGCATTTTTCTCTGCTTCAAACTTCTGCATGATAGCCATTTGCTCGATCGTCGTAGTGAGGCTAGCTATCCTATCATTGAGCTGTCGGACTTGTTCGGCAGTTACCTCCGGGGGGGGTGGTGGTGGTGGTGGTCCTCCGAGACCTTCATCGTGTTGAAAGGCCATGACAGGTTTTGGTTTTGATCTGTTGTAGGAGCGCTTCTTTGGAGGTGGAGGTGGGTTTAAGTGACGGTTCTTAGTTCGTCGTGTATCCAGGGTTTTTCAATGAGTGGACCTGACAAAGTTTTCAAACCTTTAGTGATTCTAAAAGAGAAGGAAAAGACTCAAATGAAAAATCACATTCACGACCAAAGGAAGACACAAAAGTGTAAAAAGTGGGTGACTTGACTCGTGTTTTTAGCTTTTAAAAGGACACGGGAAGCTTTTGAGATAGAGGCGTGTTGACACGTCCCTATTCTCGAGATAGGAAAATTTGTGTGATCATAATCTGATTAACCCAGTTCGGCGGTATGTTGCCAGGGGTTTATCATTGGATTACGATAAAAAAGAATCAGACCGAAGTAGCGATAGGCTAACCGATCTGAGGATGTTAAAATTGGGTAAAAGGCGATCAATTGCTCACCTTTTACGTGTGACTCAGGAAATTAAATCAAAATGACGATAAGTCACTTGATTCAAAAATTAAATCAACGGGTTCGCATCTGAACGAGTCCGCGTTTTTGTTTTTTAGAGAAAAAGATCAGGTTAAAATCGGGATGACTAATGAGTCACTCGACTTAGAGCTAATTCTAAAGTACTAAAAGTTAATTTCGTTTAAAATCTCCGAAATGAATTGACATATTCGGGTTTTTGCTTTGTGAAAAAACCTTTAGCAATAAATGTATTATGACGATACGTCAGTCGCATAATTCATTTACGTTTTGAAAAAGACCTGGGATATAGTGATTATCCTGGGTCGGTTTTAAATGCAGTGGCATTTTATTTATTAAACTCAAATGACTATAGGTCAAAGAGCCTAACGGCGTGTTTTAAAAAGTATGACCTTTTTTGAAAAAAAGTTTGAAAAAGCAATTTCAAAAATGGACGTATTTTAAAAGTATAATGCCTAGGAAAAGCTTTTTACATGCAAAGGTTTGAAAGACGACTATAGTGAGGGTACTATAGCTTCGCACTTGTACATATAAACACAGGTTTTTGGTTTATAGGGTAAGGTTCCCTCCGGCCATTCCCGTAACGTTTAGGTAGGGGCACCCGCAAGACTACACACGTCTTAGGTGTGCATTCAAGACGGGCTCTAGAGCGTTCGAGTTTGACTGGTTACGATCGTTTGTACGGATACCGTACTTGTAATCGTGGAGGGGTGAGAGAACAACGTGTCCAGAGTTACCTCACTTATGAAGCGAGAGTTACTAGGGGCCGTTCCTTAGAGGGTGTGGTTTGAATCAGGAGGATTCGACTCAACGTACTTTTGCCCAAATATCGAAAGCGAAAATGTTTTCAAAGTTTCAAGCTTCATTTCTTTATGTTTTTAAAATAAAAGAAAAACTAGTTTTTCAAAAATAATAAAAATCATGCTCGTCCCAATGAGTCGCGGTTTGAATCTTGGGAAGAAACCTATCGACGCTACTGCGCGCCGCCCTCGCCCGTCTTGGGCGAAAGCGAATCGCCTCATGAGGAAAAAGTGCGAAGTTTTGCTAAAAATGGGGGAGATCATTGCATGAATTTGCGATCAAAAAAGAAAAGTAGAAAAATCCTTTTTGAAATGTATTTTCGGAGTCGCCACCAAATATTAAAGGAATTTGGAACCTATTCAACGCGTCTTGAAATACAAGACACGAGTGTCTCAGATTTCAAGGTGCGTCGATACCTATCAATCTGAGGTTTGAAACCAGAGAAGGGGTTCGGAGTGAGGTTACTTTTCGAAAGTTTTGACAAAATGAATTTTGAAAACAGTAATCAAAAAGCCTACATAAGAGTAGTCTCTACTAATTTGAAAACATTTGTTTAATTTCGATATTTGGGCTAAAAGTCACGCTACGTACAAGTGCGAATAAACATGACTTGATTAAAATGCATAAATAATGTAAATTGTCAAAATAATGACATATTGCTATAGGAAATGTACGTTAAATAATAATTTATTGACTAAATTATTACTATAGACGTTATTTTCCGACCTCGTATTAGAATTTGTGAAAAACCCTCAGTTTTGACATGCTAAAAGACTCTATGAAACGGTACAATTTAGTGTTGGATCCGTGATTCTAGTCGTTTATTTAACACATGAATGAGGACTTGCATAATTATAAAAGTGACGTCGGTTTGCTTTAGTGATATGGGGTCGTTATTTATGCGATATTGGCGAGGTTTAGACGGATTATGAATCCGAATTGCTACAACCGTATTACGAATACGGCTTCGCTAGTGCCAATATCGGGTTTGGGGTTAATGTAACCCCATTGTCCGAGTCTCAAACGTCCCAAACGTAGGTAAAATGTTTACCTTTCGAAAATGTAAAGACGGTATTTTTGAGTGGATTTTGTGAATAGTGTATGTGCGTTGAAAAACCGATGTTAGAAATGAATGAAGTGGGTTGGTATTTATAGAGGTTGGCTGATTTTTGTGCGTGGAGAAAACTTAATCGCCAGTGAGCATGCGATTATGTTTCAATGCAGCCGCCAAATGGAATAAAAGAACCAGGGTTGGGAGAGGAAAACATAATCGCCTGTAAACAGGCGATTTAGTTCTTAATCGCCTGTCTACAGGCGATTTTATTTTTGTTTTGGTGTGCTGCTTAAGCCGCCTTTGGCTTAATGACGTATTTGGGGGTAATGATGGTGTTTTGTGAGGTGTATTAAGTGTGGGTTAAGTATAATTTGGGTCTAGTCGGTTTTTGGTCCGATTTCGACTTTCGTGCTTTGGTTTTTGTCGTGTTTTTCGGTTTTGGCTTAAAATAAAATAATATTGAAGTATATTATTTTACGGTTTTGTGGAGTTTAATTTTGTGAAAATGTGACACGGGACGCACTTTGGCCCGTTTTACGTGTTGTGTTTTGGGTCGTTTTTGTAAGTTTGGG
This sequence comes from Dianthus caryophyllus, assembly GCA_023091065.1. NCBI lineage: Eukaryota > Viridiplantae > Streptophyta > Magnoliopsida > Caryophyllales > Caryophyllaceae > Dianthus > Dianthus caryophyllus. The sequence continues at coordinate 36,107,083 of CM041519.1, forward strand.
CCGTTTTGTAGCTAGTTGGGCTGTTTTTGTGGCTTGGCTTAATAAGACGTTCCTATATTGTGCTCGTGTTATGCTCATAATGACTAAAGTTGACATTCATTTTCATGATTATGCAAATCCAAATTAATACGCTAAAAATGACTAATACGTTTTAGACACTTTTGTACCGTTTCGACTCTTTTAAAAGCATGCATGAAAGTCCTTTTCGTCATCGGGTTTGTTTTTGGGGGGGTACGGATACGGGTATCTACAAAGTGTTACTTTTGGAGATAATGGAAAAGGAAAAACTATTGGAATTGGTCGAGTTGGAATCTCCAAAACACACTCCATTGACAACGTGCTTCTTGTACAAGGACTTAAGCATAACCTTCTAAGTATCTCACAATTGTGTGATCGTGGGAACAAAGTCGTGTTTCATTCAAGTATGTGCCGAATCATGAGTGAAGGATCAAGCCGTGTTATACTTGAAGGAAGAAGAAAGAATAATGTCTATGTCGTTGACCTAGAAAGTATTCCTTCTATATCCTTCACGTGTATGAGTGCGGTTACAAACGATCATTCTCTTTGGCACAAACGATTCGGTCATATCAACACGCATTGTCTAAAAAGATTGAAAAGATTGGAACTTGTTGAAGGACTTCCCTCCGTAAAGTTTGACACCAATAAATTATGTGGCACGTGTGTACGGTGTAAACACGTGAGATCATCGTTTAAGTCTAAAAACGTGGTAAGCACTTCCAAGCCACTTGAATTAGTTCACATGGATCTATGTGGACCAATGTGGATTAGTAGTAGAGCCGGTGCCAGATACGTCTTCGTTTTAGTAGACGATTATTCGAGATTTGTTTGGCCAATTTTCTTAAGCTCCAAAGATCATACCTTTGATGAATTTGTGTGCTTGATAAAATTAGCTCAAAACAAGTATTCGCATAATCTCATATCTATTAGGACGGATCATGGTACCGAGTTCGATAACCAAGCCTTCATTGAATATTGTCGAGAGCATGGTATCGATCATAACTTTTCGGCACCTAGAACTCCTCAACAAAATGGAGTAGTTGAAAGGATGAATCGAACCATAGAAGACATGTCACGCACTATGCTACTTTGTAGCGGCTTGCCTAGAAACTTTTGGGCAGAAGCCGTGAATACCGCATGCTATATACACAACCGAGCTATGATTAGACCAATCTTAAAGAAAACCCCTTACGAACTACTAAGAGGAAGAAAACCAAACATATCCCATCTACGATGTTTTGGAAGTAAATGTTTTATACATAATAATGGTAAAAATAGATTGGGAAAGTTTGATCCTCGTAGTGACGAAGGTGTTCTCTTGGGTTATTCTAATCATAGTAAGGCATATCGTGTGTACAACAAGCGAACCATGTGCGTGGAAGAAAGTATACATGTCATATTTGATGAGAATGACACTCTCGAACAATATGAAGGAGATGACTTGGACGAAGAGGAAGATCCAGATTTTTGGCTCACTCATAAAGACTTACCCGATTTAGAGGACGAAAACAATGAAACACAAGTTATTGGAACCGACGCTGAAAAAGCGCAAAAGTCAAACTTGGACGAAACTCAAGCTAAGGATGATGTTAATATTGCCTCATCATCTAACTCCAAAGACTCCACGAAAGATTCTTTGGAAGCAGATGTTAAGGTAACATCAACAGTAACATCCAGCTTGAATTCAGGGGGAACATCTGACGTTACAGACAATGTCAAGGTAACATCAGACGAAAATCCAAACAACATTCCAACAACGCTCAAGAAATGGAGACACCAAAGCTCTCATCCCACGGATGCGATACTTAGTGACTACAACAAAGGTATTCAAACGCGTAAGTCCATCATGAATAACTATTGTGTGCTAAACTCGTTTCTCTCTACCATTGAACCTAACAACATCAAAGTCGCACTAACCGATTCCGATTGGATAGTCGCGATGCAAGATGAGTTACGACAATTTGAGAAAAACAAAGTTTGGCACTTGGTACCTAGGCCTCCGAATCGTAAAGTTATTGGTACTCGTTGGGTTTTTAGAAACAAACTTGACGATTCGGGAGCCATTGTGAGGAATAAGGCAAGGCTAGTGGTGCAAGGCTATAACCAACAAGAAGGCATTGATTTCGACGAAACCTTCGCACCGGTAGCCCGTTTAGAAGCGATTAGATTACTAATTGCCTTTGCCGCTCACAAAGGATTTAAACTCTATCAAATGGATGTTAAGACCGCCTTTCTTAATGGCTATTTGAAAGAGGAAGTATATGTTGAGCAACCCCCCGGTTTTCAAAGTAATGAATTTCCAAATCATGTTTATTATCTCGATAAAGCTCTTTATGGTTTAAAACAAGCCCCTAGGGCATGGTATGATCGTTTATCTCAGTTTTTACTTAAAAATGATTTCAAACGTGGCTCTGTCGATAAAACCTTATTTTTGAAAACCAAGGGGTCAGATATTCTAATTGTTCAAGTTTATGTTGATGATATTATTTTTGGTGCTACTAATGAAAGTTTGTGTAGTGATTTTTCAGACCTAATGCAATCTGAATTTGAAATGAGTATGATGGGGGAATTAAGTTTCTTCCTAGGTCTACAAATCAAGCAAACTAAGGAAGGTATAATGGTACATCAACAAAAATACATTAAGGAGTTGCTCAAGAAGTATGGTATGGAGAATGGTAAGGTTATCTCCACACCTATGGCCACAACGACAAAATTGGATAAAGATGAAGATGGTAAGGCCGTGAATGAGACCGTGTACTGAGGCATGATAGGGTCTCTTCTATATCTCATGGCTAGTCGACCCGATATTATGCAAAGTGTGTGTGTTTGTGCTAGGTTTCAAGCAAACCCTAAGGAATCCCATCTTGTGGCAGTCAAGCGTATTTTAAGATACTTAATTGGTACAATGAATTTATATTTGTTTTATCCTATGTATGACAATTTTGATCTTAAAGGTTATTCGGATGCGGATTATGGAGGGTGCTCAATTGATCGAAAAAGCACTTCGGGGACGGCTACTCCTCGGATCGGGCATAGTGTCATGGGGTTCAAAGAAACAAGCTACGGTTGCATTATCTACAACCGAAAGTGAATATATTGCAACATCTTTGGTATGTTCTCAACTACTTTGGCTTAAACAACAATTATTTGATTATGGGGTAGTTTTCGATAGCGTACCTATTTATTGTGATAATGTGAGTACCATAGCTATATCTAAGAACCCGGCCATGCATTCTCGGACCAAACACATCGATATTCGTCATCACTTTTTGAGAGATCATGTAGAAAAAGGTAATATTGAACTAATCTTTTGTCCAACCGAAGATCAAAAAGCTGATATTTTTACAAAACCCTTAGCCAGGGAACGCTTTGAGAAATTACGTCTTGAAATAGGCTTGGTTAATGATAATTAATTGTTTGGCCGTGTATGTCTCTCATATGATTGACTAGATTTGGGTTTGTGACTGTGTCCGTATTAAGTTGTGAAATTCTATATGCTTTAATTTTGGTACATTCTAGTTTTATTTTTTTATGAGCTCAATGATATCCTTATCTTATTCCTTTGATTATCCCTATACCATATGTTTCAATCTCATTATTCCACAATAAGAACAACTTCTTTTTGTATCTAGTATAAATAATTCCTATTTATTTATGCTCTCCTAATGAGATTACTTTTACATATATTATGGTATAATCCTAGCCCTAGTAAAATAAGATCTTATCTACTCAATATCCTAACAAAACTAGACTTACCTAAAGATTAATCCTATATCAAACTAATATATGATTCCTTATATAATAATATCTTCTATTATTTGCATACCTCTCAAATACTACCAAATATTATTATATCATACATAATTATTATCCTACACTAAATATATTACCAAATATTGATGATAATAATTACCCAAAATCTACCAAAATCTTACCTCTTTCACTCTTCCTCACGTCACCTTTATTCACCACCACACAAACTCCCTCAATCTTTTCACCCTATTTAAACTCCTCTCTCCTCCTCTCACCTACCCACCGATTTAACTCCCTCTTTTTACCACTCTTTCTCTTTTCTCTTTTACATCACCATCACCTTCCAAATTCAAAAACCGAAACCAAAAACCATACCTCCCAAGAAGGCTAACGCAACCCCCAAACGCACCATGAAGGCTAGAGCAGCGTCAGTGGTTGTTTCGTCCTCAGAATCATCAGGACCATCGTCCCCTGTTTCATCCGAAGGAGAATCAAGTGGAAAACGGGTAAAAACTGAATCTCAACCCTCGTATGCCTCTCAGATAGAGATGGTGCTTGCTGAGAATAAGACTATTCTCGAAGCCGTGGAGGACACACGGTTGAAACTAAAGGAACTTTTTCGCGCTTGCTTGATTCTTCGCTACCCTCTCCATAATAGTCGAGTTTATCCGATTTCTTGGTATGATGAACTTGAAAATCTACAGGAATTTCGCAATATTCTTGAGTATCAAGGGTGGCAGGGATTTTTGGATGGATCGCATGTGATGTATCCTGTTCAGATCGCTCAGTTTTGGGCAACATTATTGCGCGTAGAAAACAGAGTACTTTGTACTAACTTTGGTGATAAGGCTATTAAAATCACCATGGAAGAGTTTGCTGAAGCTTGGGGAATCCCGTGTGAAGGGGTCGAAGTATTTTCGGGCGCTAAATGGAATGGGTTAACAGAGGAAGAACAACTCAGCTACAAAACTTTCCTTGATCCTGAAGCCAGGATAAACGATGAGGTATTAGTATCTAAAATCAGTCCTCTTGCTCGTTTTTTAATCAATTGTGTGCATGCTACTATTCTGCCTAAGAAAGGCGGGACTCAACGTGTCGACGCGCACGAGAATCGATTGTCGTATCACCTTCTTAATGGTGATAAGGTGAACTTGCCTCTCTTTATCTTCTCTCATATTAGTGCTATGTTGGAAAAGTTAACAACTTCTCGTACTTCTCCTACTTTGGTTGTTCCCTACGGAATGTGGCTGTCGAAATTGTTGAAAATCAAAGGTGTGGTGAGTAAGAACACTATCACTCTCCAATCTACTGATGTTATGAATAATCTGCTGCTTCGACGCATGAATTTGGAGGGCGTGGACGTCGTTCATGTCCCAAGACAACGACCAGGGAAGGAGAAAGTGGGTGAGCAAAGTGAACCCGTGAATGTGCGAGTGGATGTGGGCAGAACTGAGGAGATTCTGAGTGAGTTGCAAGCTTTATTGATGTCTAGGATGGATGGTTTCGAGGCTACAATGATGAGCAAGTTCGAGGAACTAGCTGGTAAGTTAGCTACAGGTGGAGTGCAGGTGAAACCTGAACAAATTGATGTTGATGCAAAGTTGAAGGCATTTGCCGATGAGATGGAGAAGTCCAAAGATGACATTATGAAGTCGCTTTGGAGTGTTGATTTTAAGGTGGGTAGACTACAAGAACATGTGGGAAATATCCAAGAAGATCTTAATAGAGTCAACACTCGTGGAGGGACTTTGAAAGAGAATGTAGGTCAGCTGGTAGACTTGTTCAGGGCACACGTGAATCCTCCTTCTTAACGGCTTGTCGAGATCGTGGATAGACTTCGCGGGATTACAGACAAGGTGGACAGGACAGTGTACCTGCTGGAACGTAACCACCGCGTTTAGTTGCCATGGTCGTTTGCGTTTAGCGATAGTCATTTTTTGGGTTGTTATTAAGCCGAAACCGCCCCATTAATCAATCATTTATTTTATTAGCTTGCTTTAGGGTCTAATCTTCAAAACAATATTTCTGTTTCTGTTTTTATTCGGTCATATGTCTGGCCGTAGACTTAATTTGCTTTTGCTTGCTGTTTTGGAATGATTTCGGATTATGTTGATGCTTTTAATTACTATGACTTGTGTGTTCCTTATATATTGCATATGTGTGCTTACTTCTTGATATTATTCTAGTCCTTTTCCTTTTCGATGAAGTCAAGAGGGGGAAACACCGTCTAAGATTTGATTGCGTTGTCCTCGTTTTAATTTCACTATCTTGGTTTCTTATCGTTAATCTCTCTCGAGTGTTTTGTTCTATATATCACTAACGATTTTGGTTGGCTTAAGATAGGTGAAATAATTCTTCTTTTCGTGGACTCTCATCTTTTCGAGACGATGTTCGATTGAGGGGGAACGACCTTAGAAATAAATCTTAGGAATGTCATAGAAGACATTTGGGACTTGACATCATCAAAAAGGGGGAATTTGTTGACTCCACGATTAGTTTTGATATTGTCAAGTTATTTATTTCTGTCGTATGCTACTCGTTTGTGTGTTTGAGTTTATGATGCGTAGGTATCTAAGCTCGAAAAGAAGTGAAAAGAAGAAGAGGATGTGAAACGTTAAAGACAAGCTTCGTATCAAGTCAAGACTATAGGAACGAAACATGTAAAGTGACTTAACGAAGCTATGCACTATAAATCTTAGCTCAGCAGTGATGTTACCCTAACGTGATTTCATGTTACAGTAACATCAGTGCTGTAGCAGTTTTCATAAAAACGTTTTATAAATATTTTCTGAAATATTTTCTAAAGAATTATCTTGTGTTAAAAGTTTTCTATATTTTTTATTGTAATATATTAGAATATCTTTACTCATCTTAGAATTAGATTTGAGTATATTTTACTTAGTAAAATATATGAAAACCTAGTTGTAAAAGATGTGCAAAGTATTTGTGATATATTATGATTCTACAAAATATCTTTATGATAATTTTTCTCTTCTAAAACTGATTTTATAAGATAATATATTTTGGAAAAATCAATCTTGTTTATTTATCTTTTGGCCGAAAATACTTTGTAGTATATGACCATATCTCGGTCATATACAATATAATTCTAAAAGATTATTTTCTATATATTATCTTCTAATATCTAATAATATCTTGCATCTCCTAGTTGAATTAAATGTCTAGATTCGTTCTTGGAGATCAAGTAAAGTTTTAATATCTTCCTAAACATATTTTGACAACTAACTAAATATTTTATGAGGAAGTTTTATACTATTGTAATATTATCTTTTATTTTGATAAATAAAAATAATATTATCTTTGCTTTGTGACCTAGAGTCACACGAGTACTATAAGTACTCATTCATTTCATTTGATTAAAAATGGAAGACAAACACAATACATTTTAATACTTCCAATACATTTTTAATCAATCTAAGTCTTTCAGAATACGATCTTAAATCTACTTTTGCAAAACGTTTTGTTCATCATTTGAACCGTGTTCTTTAACTCGCATTTGCAAAATATTTACTTTGGTTTTGAAAGCATTTTAAACTTTGTACTTTTGTTCTTAATTTCTATTTTCTAAAAGTGCATAGTTACAATAAGGCTCTCTAGACAATTGAATTGTATTTTCATTTTGTTTGAGAGACTTGTAACGAGAAAAATCACTTTGTTAGAGATTGATTTCTCGAGTTTAAAAGAAAAGGCTTCACACTAAGGTCGGGGTAGATCTCTAGTGTTTATTAATTGTTTATTGTAAGCTAGGCCGTGGTAGGTGCTCTTGATAAATAATTAATAAGAAGAAGGGGTGGATGTAGGCTTTTCAATTGGGCCGAACCACGTTAAATCCTTGTGTTATTTACTTTACGCAATTTACATTTCCGCATTTATTATTTCATTGCAAAATTTTTAAAGAGGTACAATCCTCTATTCACCCCCCCCCCCCCTCTAGAGTATTGTTGGGCCCTTGGACTCTACATCACGGTTATCCGATTCTAGTTTATACTCTTGACTACCTTATCGTGAATCAAACAATTCTAATTCTCCTTATGTTTAGCTAATTAAAACGTATCCCGTTCTTAACTAACCCTAACCAAAAGACAACCTTAACGTATCCCGTTCAAGATTTAGTCAGTTAGCAGCTTTAATGACAAGAGAATCGATAAGGAACAAATAGCACATACAATCCAGTTGTACTTTAGATGTTATGAAAATCGCTCCTAGGAATAAAAATCAACGTATCCCGTTCAATTATCAAACCTAGTTGTTACTAGTGTTAAGTTAATCAACGTATCCCGTTCAATTAACAAAACTAACAATTACGCGATTAATAAGACGACTAGTTGCGCACCTACCAATCACAAATCAATCACGCAAATAAAACGTATAAACCGAGCAATAATCAATAATCAAAACAAAGACTAGAACTTTCAAACTCACAATTAAACAACAACCGTTTCAATTACTTAAACCGAGAAAAGGGAGATTAGTTACTCATACCGACGGTTACAAAATACTCGGAAAGTTTGATCTTCAATCCCCCTATTTTAATGAAAAACTAAAAGTAGATCTAAAAACCTAAGCTAGAAAATGATAAGTGAAGAAGATGATAAAAATGTGAAGGATCCTAATAAAAATGAATGGTCACCCTGGTTATTAGGAAACCCTCGTCTTAAGTAACCTCCAATCTTTCTAAAAGCCCACAAAAAATAAAGCGGGAAAAAGAGCCCAACGAAGACATGATGCTCGCGGGCCTCTCGCGGCCACCTCGCGGGCTGGTCGCGGCAGAGGTTCTGACCTTTTTCTGTTGCTCTTCTTCTTTGCCCTTGAATGGTACGCGAAACTTGCTCGCACCTGCGTCTCTGCACTAATACAATCTTGCCCAAGCCTCTTCGTGTCTTGTGATCACCTTAGCCAACTTTAAAACACGATAAAACGCCATAATTCCACGATAACATCCAATCCATTTCAAGTCAACAAACCTCCGTGAAATCGCATGAAAACATCCTAAACTAAGCCTAAAACGCCACTACTAACCTATACTAAACACGACTCATCAAGGGCATAACCGTTTTTATGTGTGGATACGATTGACCAACGTAATTGATTTTCCGTATACGAGTTTTACTCACATTGTATACTTTTTTTTCATTTGTTTTTCGCTTTTACCCTTTTCTTACTCTCACATTATACAAACTTCCCTCTTTTTTTTTTCCCAAACTTTTCTTAATTAATTAGGGTTTTAAATTGTCACTTCATCATTGTTAATGATTGATTACCGATTCGATTAATTAATAATGTCCATCAATTTTTGTTTATATTTAAAGTAGTAGTTTTTAATTTTCTTTAATAGATATAATTAAAAATTAGGGTTAGGGTTCACTAATCTAATCAATTAAACACCATAATTGACTAAATTATGGTGCAACTCGTTCGGAGTAGTATATAAATTCAATTACATTTAATTGGATTTGCGTTTATTGCGTGGAAATTGGTGTGGATCAATTTCTCATGGCATTGTTTAATCCCCCAGATTTGGTTGGGTTGAAAGCTATATGCTTCAATTGTGTATGAGAATTATATGTTCAACTTTGAATTTCTTGTGTTAAGAATTTTGTATGAACATTACACATAGTGAAGGGTCGTCGTAACTGCAATTACTTGATTGAATCGGTAATCGATTTATAGAATAATTGAAAAATTAATAAGAAAACTTAATGAGACAAAAAAGAGAAACATGTATATTATGGGAGTAACAAAAGGGTAGGCATGGAAAAATAAATGAAAAAAGTATACTACGAGAGTAAAACTCGTATACGGAAAATCAATACCCTTGAACAACATCCTCATTATTATGTATGGATTATTTAATGAGAATGGTTTCGTTTGGTTTTTTAACTAAAGTCAATTTAAGAAAGTGGATCAACAATTAAAAGTGCGCAATTAGGCATAACTGTCATTATAGTTAACTCATCTTAAAAATATAATTCAAAAAGACAAAGTCTCATGTGAGATTGTCTCACAATAAATTCATTGGAAGACCGTTTCACATGAGAGCCAGGTATAACATCTAGTTTTGAAATTTTATCAGTAGGTCTTGCATTGTAAAACCGTCTCGCAGGAGACCTACTTATCCAATAATATGTAAACTTTAAATCAGATCACAAACATTAAGTACACCACCTGCATGAAAACAAAAAATAGAACAAAGGAAATCAGAAATTAGCATGAGGTCGAGTAATTGTGGGTCTTTTAATCATTAATTCATGGTATGACATCTTATCTTATTTTATGGAAAACAATTTCACTAACAATTTTGCGAATATTTCTTACTCAATCTTTTTCAACTAAATTGTCTGGATTTAATTTTTAATTTTAATTTTAATTTTAGTTGTCAAATTAATTGTCGTGTTGTACTTATAGTAGGGATTAGAGTATGATTTCCGTAGTGAATACTTCTGCAATTAGTCTTGCTTAAGACGGGCAAACCCGTTTTAAGCTAGAAACGGGTCGGATCTTACTCAAATTGGATCTACCCTAGATTAGGGTTGCTTAAATAAGATGACAATCACCCCAAAATCTCTGCCGCCTTCATTTGGTCTCCTCTCTCCTCTCTCCATTTCATTTTTTTTTTGAAAACCCTCTCTCTCTCTCCATTTCATTTCTCTCCTTCTCAAACATTTCTTTTTCATTTTATTTCATACACCATTCTTGAATCTTGAAGCTTTTCTGATGTCGCCATTTCTGAAGCTTTTTTCCATTTCTGAAGCTTTTATAACACAAGTTGTTCGTGCTGTTGATTTAATACGAGTTGGTGTTGCAGATAACACGAGTTGTTCGTGCTGTTGTTCGTCATTTCTCACTATTTTCTGAAGCTTTTTTTATTTTCTTTTTATTTTCTGAAGCTTTTTTTTATAAACAAGAATTTGGAAGCTTTTATTATAAACAAGATAAAGTTTGAAGCTTTTTTTTATTTTATTGTGGGTAAGTGTAAAATGAAGTGTAAATGAAGTGGGTATTTTTCAAAAAATAGAAATATTATTACTAATGAGGTGTAATTTTTGGAAGTAGAGATGGTAACATTGTTGTTGTAAAGGGTGACCTGTTTGCATAAATGGGTAACATTTTCTTTCAGGTAAAACAAATCCATGGAAACATTAAAGTTGTGCTGATAGTTAAGACGGTAACATTGTTGTACTAAATGGTGACCTGTTTTTATTAAAGGACAACATTATCTTTGCAGGACAAAAAACCCATTGAAACAATAAGATGGTAACATTGTTTATCTAAAGGGTGACCTGTTTGTATAAAAGGGCAACATTTAAAAAACCCATTGAAATATTAGTTTAGCTGAGAAATAAGATGGTAACATTGTTTTTCTAAAGGGTGACCTGTTTGTATAAAAGGGCAACATTTTCTTTCAAGGAAAACAAACCCATTGAAACCTCAATTGAGCTGAAAAATGAGATGGTAACATTGTTGTTGTAAAGGGTGACCTGTATATATAAAAGGACAACATTATCTTTTAAGGAATACGAACCCTGAAAGCTAACATGGTAACATTATTATACTAAATGGTTACCTGTTTGTATAAAAGGACAACATTATCTTTTAAGGAAAACAAACCCATGAAAACTGAGGTTTCGTAATATGTTACCAATATAATATAATATGTTACCATTTTTGTCTACTTTGTTACCATTTTTAATTACCCTATAAACACGATTTTCGATAAAAGATTAAAAAAAAAATTGGGTCTTAAAAAAAATTTCAGAAAAAAAAAAAAAAAAAAAAAAAAAAAAAAAATTAAAAAGGGTCATACCCGACCCGTTTTAAGCTAGAAACGGGTTTCGCCGTCTCAAACAAGAATTTGTGATACTTCTGTTGATTTCGATCAAAATTTCGGTGTTTCAAGTTCAAGTGCAGTACCAAATTTGTTGCCGATTCCTGATAATTTTATTTGATAATTATCATTTTAAGGTGAGTATTTTAACGTTTAAAGTGATTAACTAAGAGCTTAGGGTGTGTTTGGATTGATAGATTTGGAGGGAAAGGAAGGGGAGGGAAATGGAGGGATCGAGTTTCCTTCGTTTGGTTACAAAAGTTGGAAGGAGGGAAATGGAGGGGAAGGGATTTGGAGGGATCCATTTTCCCTCCTCAAAGCCTAATTGGAATCTCTCCAAAATAGGCAAGATTTGGAGGGAAAATGGTATCCAAACACCACCATTTCCCCTCCCCTTCCTTCCCCTTCCTTCCCCTTCCCTCATTTCCCCTCCCCTTCATTTCCCTCCTATTTTGCTATCCAAACACACCCTAAGGATTACTCCTCCTATTGACGGTATCAAATGAAATAAGTATTTGTGTACTTCCGAAAATCATCTAATAACACCTGTAACACTGTTGTACACATACGATGGATAATGAGTATTCGATTTACGTAATGCTAAATGTGACCTTTGTAATGCTTGTTTTAACAACTTTTAGACCTCTGAAAGTGGTCCTAATAAGTATTCCAGTGTCCTTATTTTAATCTAATTTATCAGAAGTACGCTGTCTTATGGGAGATTTTGTGAATTGTAATGGTATCCAGAGAAATAAAGGTGGTCTGGCACGCAATTTTACGATGTAGTCTGCGCCTGTTTCGCCATTTTAATACATACTTTGTGATCTTTTGTTTTGGTCGCGGTTAGTAGTTTCTGCTTCTTTAGTCATCGGCGATTAGAATTGCAAGTGAACTTGTACAAAATTTGAGCATTTGCAATAGCAAATTAGCAACCTTGCATCGGTATATCCAGGCCGTATAGGTTTCATATGATTTTTTTCAGAGCGACTTATCATTCGCTTACCATGGTCTTGACAGTGAGACACAGAGCTTATAGTCTGGTACACATGACTATTAGCTAGCTATAACTGTAGTACTACTATTCGACTGTACCACGTTTATTGCTTATTGTTGCGAGCCATGTGACGTTCATTATTTTTGGTGCATCAGTGTAGTATTAGGCCTATTAACTGGTCTATGGTCTGATTATTGCTTCTTTTGCAGGTTGGAGTTGCCTGCTCCAATCATCTGCTAGAAGACCGAATGAAGATACCCGAGGTTATAAGCAAGTTGGGAGCTGCAAGAGACAACCTTTTCTTCTTGTGAGACTCTGAAACCACGTCTTCCCACTTTCCTCCTTTTCTTCTTTTGCTATTTCCTTTTTGGGCATATTTAACCGAATAGCAAACCACATGATCAAAATCAACAATGATCAAACCACGTAATTGGCTTAGTAGTTAGTACTAGTGTCTCGTTCGTGTATACACGGCAATGATCAAGTTATCGGTTGGTGGTTAAACTATCCATTTTTTAAAACAAATCAATTTTACAAATTCAAAATCGATGTTAAAAAATCTCCAAAATTAGCGTGCACAAAATTAGTTTAGAAAAAGTAATAGTTTTTAGGAGTCCTTTGGAGTTTGGAGTCAACGTGAAATGTTTTATAGGAAATCTAAGTTGGTAGGTTGAGGAGGCCCAACGTGTTTGTTGTTGTGATTTTGGTCATATTACGAGAGCTTGTCTAAAGTCCAAGACGAACTAGCATTGTAGTTATGAGCTAGGTGCTACGGCACATTCAAGAAACGAGGTGATATTTTGGTGGTAAGTGTTGAAAATTTGATGGAGTCTTGAATGTTAGATATGATTATATATTTCACGCCGTAACAAAACATTTTTGCAAGTTCGTGGGTCAGAGATATTCTAAACGACTTGCTCGATAAGCGGTAAATTTGCAGTAATCATGAGAAAGTGGGATGTCACTGTTTGGACGGTGGCTGGTGGCCTGGCGTGATTGGGATGGAGTGAATTAAATATGTGGTGACTTTAACTTATATAACGAGACCTTTAGAAGGAGTTTTCAAAAACGTCATTGAAAGACGCTGATTGTAGAAAAATGAACATTGCACGTACGCCAATCATTTACGATCCAAATTGGGGAATCTCGTTAAATATGTGTATACCCTTTAATGTTTGAATTTATCAATTGTCACTATTATTATGTGTATAGCAAACTTGTTGAACTGTTTTCTTCTGCGCTTTATTCATGTCAAATTGCTACTAGTTTCTTTATGGTTATGTATCCCTAACTGATCTAAGTTCTGCACAAAATTTTCTCTTACGCTCATTAAACCGATACAACTTTTTTTCCCCCTGAAATCTAATGCTTTGTTTTTTTCAGATGGAGTTTACACAGTTGATCCCTATGACCCTATCATCTCCCGTCAGGTGATACTTTTAGTCATCAGAGTCTCTTCAAAGATTGATGGAACTGAATTCAAACCTTGGTGTCGTGCAATTTGTACGTCGTTAATTGCCAAGAACAGATATGGTAAGAGCATTAATTTTATCATTTTCTTTACTTAGTAGTTGGATAATTTATTACTAATGTCAATAGAATTAATAATTTGATAAGACAAAATAAGTTTAAATAAGAGAAGTTTAATGATGTAATGCAAATACAAATAATATTTTGTTAAGGCAAAATAAGCTCAAATTGGAAAGTCGTTTAATCAAGTCAATGCAAAGTGAAATTTTGTGGATTTGAGCTCAATGTTGAAAGTCGTTTAATCAAGTCAATGCAAAGTCGTTTAGTCGTTTAATAATTTCAACTTATTTTGTAAGCTATACTTTTTTTGTTCTCCAAACTTATTTTGTGGATTTGAGCTCAATGTTGAAAGTCGTTTAATCAAGTCAATGCAAAGTCGTTTAGTCGTTTAATAATTTCAACTTATTTTGTAAGCTATACTTTTTTTGTTCTCCAAACTTATTTTGTGGATTTGAGCTCAATGCTTGACTAATTTCAACTTATTTTGTAAGCTATACTTTTTTTGTTCTCCAAACTTATTTTGTGGATTTGAGCCCATGTTGTCCACATCTGTCATTTTCATTCTGTCTTTTAGCTCAACTTATTTTGTAAGCTAGACTTTTTTATTGCCATTTTACAATGTAGTCTGCGCATGTTTAGTTTTTCATCTTATGTTTTGGTCGTGGTCATTTTTTTTTTTTTGGTGCTATGGTCGTGGTCATTAGTTTCTGCTTCTTTAGTTGTCTGCTATTACAATTGCTTACCAGGGCCTTGACAGTGCTGAAGAGACTTCTAGTCTGATACGCATAATTATTAGCTAAGCTAGTTATAATTGTGGTACGACTTTTCGACTGTACCACGTTGATTGCTTGTTGCTGCAAGCCTAGTGACGTTCATTATTTGGTGTATCAGTATTGTGTTAAGCCTGTTAACTAGACTGATTCATAGCAGTGTTATTTTCCGGCGACTGATTCGTAATATTAAATTAGATATCTGCCACTGCTGTGGTATCAGCTTCTATGTACGGCTAATGTTGCTTCAAAGTGTACTAATTATTTCATTGTAAGCTGACCACTTATAGAGTGATTAGAAAACCCTCGACGATATCGGATATTCATCCCGGTTTACAAACCATCTAACAGCAGACTTGTAAACAAGTTTAAAAACTGCGGCTTATGATCCATAGACCGGAGAATACCGTCCTATAATTGAGAATTTGCCACAACTACTTTATTTATACATCAATAGCCTTGAGTGAAAGTACTATCAGTGTACTATAAGGGTTAAAATGGATCTATGTTGCTCATATAATTATGTTTCAGTTGCTTGCTTGCTTCAATTGAAAATTTCGATTTCCGGCACTTTGTTAGGAGAAGTTTTGTTGGCAAATACCAAAGTTTAAAAAAGCACTCGTCTTAAACAAATTATTCAGACCAAAATGCTCTTTGAAGAACAATATTAAAATGAGGTAAGTAAGAGCGTTATTTCTGTCATTTTCTGTACTAATTAGTTTGATACTGCTGGAAATGAGTCATCTTATTGTGGTAAATATCGAAGATATTATGAAGCTTTGAGTGAGTGGACACAGCAATTTTTGATATTCATAGCCTCATAACATAGGTGAAAGGGAAAGTAAATCGGACGTCATATTTTGGACATCGACTGTAGTGTGTGGGAGGTAATGCACTCGAAAGCAGGTTGTGCTAAAAACCAAAGTTGCAAGTCGTTTAATCAAGTCAATGCACGTACTTTCATGTGTTACTGCTCAATCCTCTTGATTAGTCTCAACTTATTTTGTAAGCTAGACTTTTTTTGGTACTTTTTTTTTGGAAAGTAAAGACTATTCTCTTCTCTTTGTTACCTTGAGTATTCTCTATTGAGTAGCATATATATCTTGTTTCTTCACTTCAATTTCACCAAAACATAAATAAGAACAACAAAATGAAACCATCACAAACAAAAACACTCTCCTTCCCATATATGTATCTGCAAGCCCTTTTAAGTTTCCTCGCTGTGTTGGTGCTACAACATACGACCACATCTGCCATTGAAAAACAGACAGATGCGTTCACTCTTTTGCGCATCAAGAATGATCTACTCGGTAGTTCTGATCACGATGTTTTGAGCTCTTGGAATGCCTCACTTCATCATTGTACCTGGGATGGTATTACTTGTAAACGCGGAAGTGATAGAGTAAGTGCGTTAAACTTGACTTCAAAAGGCTTACAAGGTACAATTTCTCCCTTCATAGGAAACTTGACCTTCCTCACTCAAATATGGCTGTACAATAACACTCTGAAAGGCAAAATCCCGAATGAGTTGGGTAATTTAGCTATGCTCACAGAGCTCCACCTTAGCAATAATACACTTAGTGGAGAAATTCCAAGAAATTTATCTGCTTGTATCAACCTGGAATTTCTCTCTTTTAATTACAATAAGCTAGAGGGGAATTTGCCTTTGGAGTTTAGGTCACTGTCAAAACTCAAAATTCTAAGTACATATAGTAATTTACTTACTGGACCGGTTTTTGACGTCATAGCAAACCTTAGCTCTTTAGGAGAAGTCTATTGCAACAATAATGCATTTACAGGTACTATTCCTGATAATATTGGGAAGATGAGAAACCTTAGTGTCTTGTCACTTGGGGGGAATAAACTTTCAGGAGTAGTTCCCTCTGCCCTTTACAATCTCTCATCCCTCCAAACATTAGATTTAGGTAGCAACCAACTTCATGGACAAATCCCAAACGACATAGGCCTCAAATTTCCTCTGATTTCTTACCTCAGCCTTAGCAACAACCAATTTACGGGTACTATTCCAGATAGTATCGGGAAGATGAAAAACCTTGGTTTCTTAGCACTTTGGGGGAATAAACTTTCTGGAGTAGTTCCCTCTTCCCTTTACAATCTCTCATCCCTCCAAACATTAAGTTTAGGTAGCAACCAATTTACGGGTACTATTCCAGATAGTATCGGGAAGATGAAAAACCTTAGTGTCTTAGCACTTTGGGGGAATAAACTTTCTGGAGTAGTTCCCTCTTCCCTTTACAATCTCTCATCCCTCCAATCATTAAGTTTAGGTAGCAACCAACTTCATGGACAAATCCCAAACGACATAGGCCTCAAATTTCCTCTGATTTCTTACCTCTACCTTAACAACAACCAATTTACAGGTACTATTCCTGATAGTATCGGGAAGATGAAAAACCTTAGTGTCTTAGTACTTTGGGGGAATAAACTTTCTGGAGTAGTTCCCTCTTCCCTTTACAATCTCTCCTCCCTCCAAACATTAAGTTTAGGTAGCAACCAACTTCATGGACAAATCCCAACCAACATAGGCCTCAAACTTCCTCAGATGTCATTTCTCAGCCTTGCCTATAACAGTTTTTCAGGTTCGATTCCTAACTCCCTATCAAATATGACCAGCCTTGAAGATCTTCAACTAAATGATAATAATTTCACAGGAAGAGTGCCGCTTCATTTGGGGTATTTGAAGAATCTGACTAAGTTAATGTTAGGTGGCAACAATCTAGTTGATGACATAAACTTTATTAGTTCACTTGTAAATTGTACCCAGTTGAGAATACTGAACGTGTGGGGAAGCGATTTCACAGGAATCTTACCTGCTGCTATTGTCAATCTATCCACCACTTTAGAAACGCTACTAATTGGAGGAAGTCCAATAAGAGGAACAATTCCAACTGGTATATCTAATCTTATAAACCTCGAGCAGTTATATATGGATAGTAGTGAATTTACTGGACCAATTCCCCATGAATTCGGAAAGCTTAGAAACCTGGAAAGGTTAGGTTTGAGCTCCAATAAGCTGACCGGAACAATTCCAAGCTCTTTGGGAAACATGACACGCCTAAGCATTCTGGGGTTAGGTAATAACCAATTACAGGGGAGCATACCCTCAAGCTTGAGCGCCTGTGAAAACATTTTGAATGTGAATCTTTCCAACAACGACCTCACAGGAGCTTTGCCCGGAGGGCTTTTTACGGGGCCTGCTAAATTCATTTGGATAGATTTATCGGGTAATCATTTAGAAGGGTCCATACCAATCGATATCGAGCAACAAAATCTGGTAGAATTTGATGTGTCTAAAAATAAGTTGACGGGGGTACTTCCAAGTGGGCTTAGTAAGTGCTTTTCTCTTGAGCTCTTAATTGTGTACGATAATATGTTGTGTGGAAATATTCCTCAGTCATTCAGCTCTTTGCTCAGCCTTACATCTGTTGACCTTTCACAAAACAATTTTTCTGGCACAATCCCAAACTACTTCGACAGATTACCTATGGTTTACTTAAACCTGTCCAACAACAATTTTGAGGGCAATGTTCCGACAACAGGTGTTTATGCAAATCTAAGTGTCGTTTCACTTTCTGGAAACAGTGCACTATGCGGAGGAATTCCTGAGCTGCACTTACCAAAATGCATCCAGCGAAAGGAACTAAAGAAAAGACATAAAATGTCTCGTGTTCTTGAGTTGATAGTTCCTATAATATGTTCCTTTGTTGGAGTGGTGATCTTGACAACAGTGTTTTACATAACCTGTCTCAGAAAGAGAAAGAGATCAGTATCTTTAGGTTTAGAACTGATGGAAGGAACGGAATCTTTCTTAAAAGTATCCTATAACACACTACTCAAAGCGACTGACGGTTTCTCTTTGGAGAACCTCATTGGAATGGGTAATTTTGGCTCTGTGTTTAAAGCGACACTGATGGGAAAGATGGTTGCCGTAAAAGTTTTCAACTTGTTATAACGGGGTGGATCAAAGAGTTTCCTAGCCGAGTGCAACGCCTTAAAAAATATCCGCCACAGGAATTTGCTACGAATAATAACAGCTTGCTCAAGTATTGATTCCCCGGGAAATGATTTCAAGGCTCTAGTATACGAGTTTATGCCCAATGGAAGTCTTGAAAGATGGCTTTCTGGACCCCGAAACCTTAGCCTTCTCCAACGAGTTGATGTTGCAATCGATGTGGCTCATGCAATCAACTATCTTCACCATGATTGCGAAATTCCAGTTGTACACTGTGATTTGAAACCAAGTAACATACTATTAGACAACGACATGGTTGCTTGTGTTGGTGATTTTGGACTTGCCAAGTTCCTTGCTCAACCTGAAAACCCTCATCAAAGTAGTACAACAGGAGTTCGAGGCACTGTTGGCTATGCCGCTCCAGGTAAAAGTCTACGCAGTCACTTTTGTTCGTCAATCTAGTTGAGTTTCTATTTTGCAGACGTGATACTCTTATGAGTAAACTTAAAAACCATAACAGATCATTTCAGGTTTGTATTTGTTTAGATTGTCACGAGTTTGAGCCATTTTGGGTGCACTGTATCGGGTTTTGGAAGTCTTTATTGTTTTTTTATAAGTTACTCCCTCCATCCCAATTTACTTGTCCCCTTTTGGTTTTTGAAAAATCCCAATTTACTTGTCTCCTTTGGAAAAATTACTTAATTATCCTTAGGTCATTCTTATTGTGGGAATATGTATTTGCTCAAGTTGGTATACCAAACCCTCTCACCCATATTATTTTAAGGGTAAAATTGGAATTATAGGTAACTATTGTGAAAATTAATAGATGATTGTGACTCTTTTTTAAATTTCTTAAATCTAGCATTTTAGTAAAAGGGGACAACTAAATTGGGATGGAGAGAATATATTAAGTCATTCATCTGCATTTCTGCTGTAATTTTGGGGTAATTTTGACAGTCCATCATGCAACTTACCGTTATTAGCGGTAATAAACTCATTAAGTTGGTTGCCTTTTTTTCATGAACTCACGTGCGTTTCACAATTTCTTTTATCGGCTTCGATTTTAGTTTTATCTACGTAACACTTCACAGTTTAAATTAGAGTGTAACACTTCACACTACTTATTACCTAGAAAAATGATGTTTCTATCAGAGACTGACTCAACCAAGATCAGTTTTATACTCTCGTAGTTTCCGTGGTCATGGAGCGGTTTTTTTTTTTTTTTACTAATGTTTGTGTCATCTTTCCATAAGAATATGGCCTAGGGAGTGACGCATCAACAGACGGCGATATCTACAGCTACGGAATACTGCTGCTTGAGCTCATGATCGGAAAGAAACCCACAGACAGTATTTTCACAGACGGCTTGAACCTTCACCTTTATGCGGAGGCAGCTCTGCCTGATCAAGTGATGCATATTTTAGACCAGACTCTGCTTGAAAACGCTCAAGTTATCATCATCGAAGAAATTGTTGCTACTGTTGTGCAGGTTGGAGTCGCTTGCTCCAACCATGTGCCTGAAGATCGAATGAGGATAACCGAGGTTATAAGCAAGCTGCGAGCTGCTAGGGACAACCTTACCAAGGCTCAACATCGTCTTGAATTTTATGGAGGTACACTACAACTACTTCTTTTTCATCCATTTCTTCTTTTGGCTTTGAATTTTTATTACCTTTGACGTAGAAGTATATCTGTATATGCAATTATACTGAAACATTTAAATGATATTTTGTATAATAAGTTCTGATTTCTTGACTGAAATATTGCAGGGGAATGAGTTGTAATGTTATTCTGAAACAAGAACCGACAAAAGCACGTCACAAGTGTTGGATCATATAGTTAATCGAATTCCTGAAAGTCATCTTTGGCTTCGTTTTCCTGGTTGTTCTCATTTTCTATTACTAGTGTTATGCCCGTGCAAATTGCACGGGTAAGTTTTTTATAAAATTTAAGTAGTAATTTACGAATAATGAAAATCGTTGTATAATAATTTTAATAAAAGCGTCTTTTATAAAAATAAAATGTGTATATGTATCACTAAAAATCAATTAATATGACAAACAATCATAATTATAAATAATAGAAAAATTTAAACCATTACATGAAAGGTTAAGATAAAAGGAAATAATACTCCAATAATTTGGTAAACGTACTATAATTTCTCAAAAACTTCTTTATAAACTATGTTATTTGTTCTATATAAGACCTATTTTTCACTATCGTAAATCATAATTTTCAGACACTTTTTAATTGTGACTCTTAAAGTAGGGACAAATGATGATAATGAGTTTTAAAATAAGTTTATACAGGGCACCTTTTGAAGCGACTACTATTAATTAGTGTCATCAAAAGCACCTAAAAAAAGAAATTATATGATAATAAATAATTTTATGCCCGTAGAAATAACAATTTTATGCCCATGCAAATTATCATTATTATATGACAAATAAAAATTTTATGCCCGCACAAATAACAATTTTATGCCGTGCAAATTAACATTATTATATGACAAACAACAATTTTATGCATGTACAAATAACAATTTTATGCACGTGCAAATTATCGTTATTGTATGACAAACAACACTTATACGCGTGCAATTTGTCATTATTATATGAAAAATAACAATTCTACGCCCGCATAGATAACAATTTTATACCTGTGCAAAATCATTATTATATGACAAATAACAATTTTATATCCGTACAATTTATCATTATTATAGCAAATAACAATTCTATACTCGTACAAATAATACTTTTATACCCGTGCAAATTTCATTATTATATGAGAACTAACTATTTTATGTCCGTACAAATAACAATTTTATGCCCGTGCAAATTAACATTATTATATGACAAACAACAATTTTATGCCTGTACAAAGAACAATTTTATGCA
The DNA here is from genome assembly GCA_023091065.1 of Dianthus caryophyllus. NCBI lineage: Eukaryota > Viridiplantae > Streptophyta > Magnoliopsida > Caryophyllales > Caryophyllaceae > Dianthus > Dianthus caryophyllus. The sequence goes on from CM041519.1 coordinate 36,128,867, forward strand.
CGTGCAAATTATCGTTATTATATGACAAACAACAATTATACGCGTGCAATTTGTCATTATTATATGAAAAAATAACAATTCTACGCCCGCACAAATAACAATTTTATACCTGTGCAAATTATCATTTTATACCCGTACAATTTATCATTATTATAGCAAACAACAATTCTATACTCGTACAAATAACAATTTTATACCCGTGCAAATTTCATTATTATATGACAACTAACAATTTTATGCCCGTGCAAATTGTTGGAATAAAAAAAAAAAAAAAAAAGGTCAAACCGATTTTAAGTTTCAATAGAATAAGAGTGAGGAAAATTTATAACTGATTTAACCTTCTTTTGTACCCGTTGGAGCCGGTTAAACTTGGCTAAAGTATATTATTGAAATTGTTTTCAATAGTTGGGATTATTATTGAAATATGGGTGGTAGTTGGAATTATTCATGTGAATTTTTACCATTTTATATTAGGTTAGGGTTTTTCGTCGTTATCATTTAGTCATCTTAATTAAATTGGTTTTGGTTTAATTGTGTCATTCCTCCAAGTTTTTGAATACTCAAAAGATTTCATTTTTTCGTGTATAAATTACGACTTGTAGTTGTACTTGAAAGATTTTGTTGGGGGTCGAATATCCGATTACGCTCACAACAGCAAGACGACAAATAAAATGCCCAAGAGGCCCAAAAGCCCAAAAGCTCTATAAATAGCCCCTAGGGGGCAAAGGTAAAAGGGTTGGTTAATTCACTCTTCCCACTCTCTCTCTATCTATCTCTCCACTTATATTTTCCACATTAAACATTGTTTTATAGAATTTCGGTACTGACTTGGGCGTTGGAGGCTCCGCCGGGGGCAAGCCCCCCGGGCCCGGAGTTCATCTTGCAGGGCACACATGGAGCGGGCCCAGACCCTGGAGGCCACCCATGACGTCATCCTCAAAACTCCGAGTTTACACCCGAAACAATTGGCGCCGTCTGTGGGGAGAGTAGACCATACCCATGAAAACCCACAAAATCAACCCATTCGGTATGGGTGCCGCCTGATACGCATCAATACCCACAAAAACCCAAAAAACAAACCAAGACCAGAAAATAATATAGTACGAGTAATAATCTTATATCCCATGAATACAAAAAAATAGTGGAGCAATACAATAAGTAGACGAAGCTACTCAAAGCAAGGTGGCAGAAATCCACCAGCTTCATCCATTTTTATAATATAAAATATGTAAAGGGTACAAAATCCCATCAAAAACCCATGAAAACAAGGGAGTAAAAGCAGAGGAAAAGTCAACCCAAGCAAGCAAAGATCCAAAGAGCACGTAAAAAAAAAAAAAAAAAAAAAAAAAAAAAAAAAAAAAAGGTTTAACCCGGGAGAGAATTCTCGGGACCAATTATCAACAATTGCCGGCACCGACAACCACGGTTTCCACCCGGTCCGGCCACCATGGATTGGCCACATCGGTCCCAGTCCCAGCTACTAAGAGCCACAAGACCGTTGTGTTAGGGTGCAAATCCATGTCCCACATCGGTGGTGGAAAGATGAAAGCTCATCTATATAAGTATCCACCAAATATAATAAGATGGCGCTTTAAGGAAATTTCAAGAAAGAATCCTGGCGCTTGAAATGACAATATCATACTATTATAGATCGTGACACCGACGCAAGAGAGCCAACGTCACCGCCGCTCATTATAACACCAGATCGTTCTGCCGCTTTGGCACGACCATGGAGAAGATTTGGCCCAAAGACTTGAAGGTGGCCTCAAACTCGAGTGGAGTCTTGAAAGAGTTTGGTTTCACGCGAAATGACCAAGAAAGTCAGCGGAAGATCAGTATACAGATTAGAATCGCTGACAGCGACTTTATCGATTGGGTCACGCGTCTAGTGGATCGAATCAGATTGGATGCCAGAGACCGCTGTGTTTGGTGACAGAAGTGGCGACCGGCCCGCAGATATATTGGATGCAGAGTGAGTTTAATACGCCTGCGGGAGAGAAAGTCTTGGTGACGCTGGCGCTTGTAAGTTGGGCCGCAAAGTGTGGGAGGTTCCGAATAGTTCAAGGCCCAAGTTATGATGATGGCCCTTGGTTTGAGGAAGGATTGTTAGGGTAAGAATCCACGTCCCACATCGGTGGTGGAAAGATGAAACATCTATATAAGATTCACCAAATATAATAAGATGGCGCTTTGGCGAGCCAAGAAGAATCCGGCGCTGCCAAATGACAATATCATACTATTATAGATCGTGACACCGACGCAAGGCGTCAACGTCCGGGCCGGCCTGCTATAACACGTTGAGTTACCCCTTTTGATCGTCGAGTTCGCGTGCCCTCGTCGTTCCCGATCAGGCACCCAAAAGACGGTGCACCATTTTCATCCGATCTCCCTTACGCTTAAGAGCAAGGCAGAGAAGAAAATGCCAAGACACATGAAGATCAACTTCACAGACCATCAAGTGGCAAACCATCCGAGACAAAAGCAAAATAAGCTTAGAGTAGCAAAATATAATACAATATTACAGTATAATAATAGTAGTGGAAATAAGCGCCCCGGGGAAAGCTAAGGAAAAGGAAGAAGGTGATAAACACCAACCAAACAAGGAAGACAAAATAGAAGAAAAGACAAAGAGGGTCAAAAAGTAAGTCAACAACAATGACAATGAAGAAAAAGTGGGGCACTACATGTTAGTATCCAGGTCAATAATAATAGAAATAATAATATAATATTAAATATTACTAGCAAAAGACCCCACCATTACTACAAAATACAAAACCAAGACATAAGAGAAGCATAAAAACGAGAAGGCCGGAGTGATTTCAACCGAGCCAGGGTGATGTCCCGGTCAATTTTGAGTTCGCGGACCACCGTGATGGTCCCGGCCACTCTTAGCTGCAACGACCGCCGGGGGCACCACCATGACACGGCCGCCTTGGTCCCGGTCGCTCAAAATAAAGGTCAAAGAAAGATTTAAGTGTTGGAGAACCTTAACACGAAAGTTCAGCAACGTCAAGTATCACCCGGGTATGGACCACCCCGGTCCCGGCCACCTTAACCATCACCCACAGCCACCATTAATCGGCCCGGCCACCTTAACCACCACCCTGGACCGTCATTTTGAGCCGAGACCGCCAGCTATCTTTTCCACCGGTGTCCCGTGGGGGCACCACCACCTTCACGGCCCTCGATTTCGCCGCGGGCCATCAATTTCCCGCCCCTGAGCTGCGAAAGCTCCCTGGACCATCATCCCCGCCACCGCTAGCCATCATTAGCTCCCGGGTCCAGTTCTCAAGCTCCCTGGACCCCTTTGTTAACCATTATATAGCCGTGACCATATCCTCACGGCCCTGGGGCAGCGCCGGCACTACATGGGCCGCAACCCCATCTCGGTCAACGTCTCGGTCTCCGCCTTCCCGAGATCTTCTCCGTCGCCGCCACCACCACCACCGAGCTCGCCAAACGTCCCGTGCACTCTCTTCACGGCACCGGGACGTCCCACCGTGACCGTGACCGACAGTGGTCACCTGGACCGCTTGACAACTCCCGGGACTTCGAAGCTACCGGGATCCTGACCAACACGCCGGGTCCGCTCTGCAAGTTCTTGACACCGGCCAACTCGTGACTGCCGCTACAGAGACCGCGACACCAGGGCCGCGTAAAACCCCGCGGCCGTAAAACTTAACACGCCGTGACCGGGTATGTACAACCTCAGCCCCGGCCACTTTTCACTACGCCGAGTCCACACCGGCACCACACCTCCGCCACCGGGACCACCATCCTCCCGGGATACTCTTCACATTCCCAGGACAGTACCACCATCCTCCCGGGATATACTTCACTTTCCCGAGACGCCTGTCACCTGAGAGTGCTGGGAACGTTTAACGTCACCGGGACTGACCGGTACCACCGAGAATGTCTCCAACCTCTCGGCCGCGTCCATCCCGGCCTACGTCACTCGGCTCATCACCATCTCGTCACCGTGTTGAACCCGCCGCCTTCGAGACCGAGACCGTTGATACTCCCGGGACATCTGCGTACTAGCCTACGTGACATACAGTGGGTGGAAAGATAAGTTTTCTACCTCATTTTTTCATATAATGACTAAGTTGGAGAACACTATTAATATATACCACATATATTATGAAAAAGGACAAGTCTATAGTGACAGAGCTATTATAATATTGTTTTTCATACTTTAATTAGGATAAATGCTTGAGTGCAGTAGATTTGCTTTGGCAAGTAGGCCCATTTCCTTTTCTAAATACCGGGCACATGTATAAAAGTCTAACAATAATCATGTGTACAAGTCACTACTTGCACGACATTTACAATTAAGTTGCGTTTAAGAGTAAGAAGATACTTATCAGATTTCATCGTACTAATTTTTTCTGGAGTAATGGAGACAAAGCGGTGATAAAGAAATACGAGCTACACATTCTGATTTACTCAAATTGACCTTTAATCACCCGAGACTCCACGAAAGTTCTCCACGTTAATCACCTTATACTTAAGAACCGCCATACTTATATTCAGAAAGTCGAATGATCGTGATTGCTGACACCGCGAAATTTTTCCTCAGAATTTTGGTAGATTTTTGCTCAAAGATTTGTGCGATTCAGATCACACAAAAGTTCTGGCCAGTGGCAAGAGTGGGACTACCCCCGACCCCGGCTAATCACGGTAGTCTGATTCAAAAATAGGAATTTTTGAAAAATTTACTAACATTTTGCAGGAATGAAAACATGAAAGACCGGAGAAGGGCAAGACCTCCCAAGCACCCGCTTGGAAGGTCCCCATGCATTGATCTCATCCGTGGTCCTCGTACCCGGGTGAGGGTGTCTTATGTCTACGTACGGAGCACCATCGCGCAATAAGAGTCCATGGCCCGGGGCCTGGGCGGCTCGCGCCCTACGTATGACACATTGCCTACGTACGGAGCACCATCGCGCAATGAGAGTCCATGGCCCGGGGCCTGGGCGGCTCGCGCCCTACGTATGGCACATTGCCTACGCACGGAGCACCATCGCGCACGGAGAGTCCACGGCCCGGGGCCTGGGCGGCTCCAGCGCCCTGCGTATGGCCCCATGCACTGATCTCACCGTGGTCCTCGTACCCGGGTGAGGGTGCCTTATGTCTACGTACGGAGCACCATCGCGCAATGAGAGTCCATGGCCCGGGGCCTGGGCGGCTCGCGCCCTACGTATGACACATTGCCTACGTAAGGATGAACATCGCGCCTTGAGAGTCCATGGCCTGGGGCCTGGACGGCTCGCGCCCTACGTATGGCCTTGCACAATGCTCATCCGTGGTCGTCGGGCCCGGATGAGGGTGCCTTTATGCAAAAGAGCCGGGATGTCTATGATGGCTCACGTGCCTAGGCTGCTCTCACCGCGAAACCGATGCCTTAGCCGGTGGCGGGCCGCGACCTCCCATGCCTACGTGACGGATGAACATCGCGCTCGAGGTCCATGGCCTGGGCCTGGCGCCGCGCCTGCAGATGGCACATTACCCACGCACGGTCGAACATCGCCCACGGAGAGTCCACGGCTCAAGCTCGGCGGCTCAGCGCCTGCGCAAGACACTACCCGCGTATGGAGAGTCCACGGCCGGCTCGGGCGCCTCGCGCTTTTACACTACCAGCGTATGGAGAGTCCACGGCCCGGGGCCTGGGCGGCTCCTACGTCTTTTACACTACCTATGTACGGAGAGTCCACGGCCTAGGGCCTGGGCGGCTCCTACGTCTTTTACACTACCTATGTACGGAGAGTCCACGGCCCGGGGCCTGGGCGGCTCCTGCGTGTTTTACACTACCTGCGTATGGAGAGTCCACGGCCCGGGGCCTGGGCGGCTCCTGCGTTCTTTATACTACCATCAGAGGAGACCACTAACGGCCCTCGTGCCTAGGTGGCTTGCTCCGGATAAGACCATACTACGGCCTTCGTGCCTAGGTGGCTCCAATCGTACAAATAGTCCATGGCTACGTGCCGGGACAGCTCCCTTATTCGACTAACGCAGTTTACTCTGCGTCACCCTAGGCCGCGCCACGTGACCTTGTCCCGCGGCCAACCTCCTTATTCCCGTGACGCAGTTAATCCCATGTATGTTACCCCTGGCCGCGCCGCGTGGCTATGACCGCGGCGCCAGCCTCCTTACCCCCGTGATGCAATTCACTCTACGTCACCTTAGGCCGCGCCGCGAGACCGTCCCCGCGACGCTAGCCCTTTTATTCCGTTGATGTTGCGTACTCAATGTCACCCCCTAGCCACGCCGCGAAACTCCGATCGCGCCGTGAAACTTCGTTTGCACTGCACCGCTGCCAGACCGTACGAGACGGACCCGGGTGAGACATCCATGCCCCAGACCCGGGAGGGACTGACGGTCCCCTGGGTACATGGGATGCTCCCGGCTCATGACCCCTCCGGCCCGAGGTAATCAGACCCGGGAGACGTCACCCAACAACTATCGTGTAGCCTTCGATGCATTTTATATTTGGTCTGTCACGGCTAGACAACCACTTTAACGCGGTATTTCTTTCGCTAAATATTCATTTGACATGATCTTCCTCGCGTGTACCGCCCAAGGTCAACGGTTTCGCGCACTCTATTCGACGCCGACATCCGACACCGAATCCGCATGATGGCATACGAATCCGGTGGGGGCAATTGTTGGGGGTCGAATATCCGATTACGCTCACAACAGCAAGACGACAAATAAAAGGCCCAAGAGGCCCAAAAGCTGTATAAATAGCCCCTAGGGGGCAAAGGTAAAAGGGTTGGTTAATTCACTCTCCCCACTCTCTCTCTCTCTCTCTCTCTATCTATCTCTCCACTTATATTTTCCACATTAAACATTGTTTTATAGGATTTCGGTACTGACTTGGGCGTCGGAGGCTCCGCCGGGGGCAAGCCCCCCGGGCCCGGAGTTCATCTTGCAGGGCACACATGGAGCGGGCCCAGACCCTGGAGGCCACCCATGACGTCATCCTCAAGACCCCGAGTTTTAGATTTCATAGATGATTTCCGTATTTTTTGCATATGATTATATATCATATAATAATTTTTTACAAAAAAAAAAAAAAAGTAATCATAATATTATATGTGTGAGTCAAAACTTACAATAAATTATTGTAAGTTCGCCTCATTTGTACTTGATAATATAAGTTTTGTACCGTTTAAGTGATAATTATGATTAATTATTGTCACTAAATTTTTTTACTACCTAACTTTCGTAGATATGTTTCATGTTTTTGTGTCCTTTTAACTGCAATTTGTACCATAATCTCACATTAAACTTAATGTGAGTCATCTCACAGGAGACTTAGTAATATTATAATTATACATTTGTTGGATTTTAATTTCAGAATTTTATCTTTTATACATACATTTTAAACTCTGGTTTATTAAATTCTATATTTCTGTTATAAAAATGGTTCAAAGTTCACACTAATATGTTTTATTTTGTTAATTAATTTTTTGATTTGAGCATGTGATTTTATTTTCGGATGTTAATTTTATTTTATGTTAATTTTATCTGAAGTTGTTGACTATTTATTCATTTTTTGAGGGAGGATTTTTACGTTCGAATTTAATAAATCATTTAATTTGATTTGATTGATTGAAGAAATGTGTTGGATTTTGTTTTTCCTGGAGTTCAATTAACTTGGGGTTAAAGTGAAGTGAGAGGATGAAGATGATGTTGATTGTTTTTCTGGGCTGAGTACAACTATTTCGTTTAGTGGATAACTGGATTTAGGCAGATGAAGAATAAGAGAGAAATTAATTGTGAAGAATAGTGGAGGGCCGCACTTTGAAAGTCAACAAACAACCACAGGCTGACACGTGTCCCTGTGGTTGTTGCATTGTAAATAAGATGTGGAAATATAATCTATATCTATATCTATATATATAATTAAAAAGCAAGTTGAACAATTACATTTAACCATCAAACAACCACATCTCACCATCTATATATATAATTAAAAAGCAAGTTGAACAATTACATTTAACCATCAAACAACCACATCTCACCATTTGCTAAAAAATCACCTTTTATTAAGCCACATGTCACCATAATAAACACACAATTTTAAATAAAAATAAAAATACAAAAGACTATTAAATATCATCCATAATGACACCTTTTCATATATCTTTCATATTGAAACTTTTAATTATATTATCTAATATAGTGCTTGATAACATTTTATTAACTTTACTAATCAAACCCAAATTTATTTTTTACTTCAATTAATTTATCAAAACTTAAAATTTATAAATTGCATTTCATTGTAATAAAATACAGTTTTATACTCAGTAATTACTAAAAACAAATTTTATAGCTTACTGTTAATTTTATATTTTTAAATATGTAATTTATATAAAGATTAATAAAAATGTTATAATTACTTTAACCAGTCAATGTTGTTGCATTCATAATTTCTTGTAGTGTAACCACATTATAATAATTAGAAAAAATAAAAGTGACATTGTATAAATACATTAATATACCATAATCACGGTATATAAAAAAATGCATTGAAAATAATAGGTTTACGAACAATCAAAATATTTTAGAATACGTAAAAGATACGAAGCATATAACATCTGAAAATTAATAAGACAATGTCACTATTAAGAATATACGACATTAATATTGATATTAAAATTATGTGATTGTCTTGCTAAAAGAATAATGTGACAATATGCAAGATACGAAGCATATAATATTTGGAAATAAGAAAATGTCTCTATTAAGAATATACGACATTAATAAATATTGATATTAAAATTATGTGATTATCCTGCCAAAAAAATTATGTGAACAATATGCAACCAATAATGATTTTTGCCAATAAATTTTAATCATTTCTTTTTGGTATAAATCTAATAACTCATAGTTAAATATTCGTATCCTTAATTATATGTTGCATATGATACTATCATTATAGTTACCAATATCTTATAACAATGACGATAGACAAACGCTTTAGGTTGGAAATAGTTATCGATTAAGTGTAATATTTAATTTGGTAAATATCAACACTAAATATCAACTCTTATTGACAATTGCACTAAAAATAAAATACTACTTGTTGATACCCGTATCTGTCGATATGGAAATTTATAGAAAACCCGACAAACACCCAATGATGATAGGACAATATGTATTTCGTGTCATTTATTTGAGTTCGTTTTACGATGTAAGCCGCACGCTGTCGACAAAATGCTTTTTTAATTTAAATGATATTTAAATTACTGTTTTGCAAAGGTAAATTTATTTCTGTCAAAATTTATTTGCCTCAAGTATTTTATTGAAAATAAAATATTTCGATTTGAAAAATCATTTTTAAGTAACTCGATTTGAAAAATCGCTTTTTTAAATTCAATATTTGACTTGAAAAGTCGTTTCTCGTGCTTTTAAACCTTTTTTATTAAATCGCTGATGAATCTGCTTTCTTAAAAGCAAGTTTAAAGCTCGTTTTGAGCTCGATTTAAAGAGCGATTTTGAGCCTGTTTCAACACGAATTTCGAGGCCTCTTTCACCCACACTCTCCCTCACATACCCGAGCCTAATCCAACCAAGAACCACGACCTAACCCACCTCAACCAGCCTAAAAGAAGCCCAAAAACGAGCTGATACACAGCAGCTCGTAGGTCCCCAAAATCAGCCCTTATTTAGCCCAAACCCGACTCCTATTTGCCTACCCATGACATATACCCGTATCCTAACTATCCTACCATTACTACCCATCCTTTCCCTCGAATACCCAGACCAAAACCAAGCCAAATAGCTCGTCCAAAAGCGACCCAAAGTCCCATTCCCAAGACTGCTTTGAGCAAATAACTCGGCCAAAACCCGACTTTTGGCCATCAAACTCGTGCCCACAAACGCAAACCCATACCTGGCCTTCATGACTCATTTATATTTGCTTAACCCACAAGAAACCTCCTACAAAACCCTAAAACGAGACGCAAACAGCAGCCTCTCAAAACAGGCATAGCGCTCTTGTTCCTTGAAAAACCCTACTTTTCAACCTTATATGTATACACCATCCACAAGCCTTCATTACATACGAAATACACAGCTCACACACATAACTTCAAGTCATAAAGTCTCAAAGCCCTGAGAGAAGACGAGATAGACACACTAAAAACAGAGTACGATTTTCTCGATTTTCGTGCGCCTATCCCCTGTTCTCCCTCGTTTTTCGTGTCGTAAACTTCTCAATCTCTCTGATTTGTTTACCTAGTCTTAAAGTTCACCTTACCACGATTCTAAAACATCTTTCGGTTTGAAATTTCGTTGAGAAACGAAGGAGATACAAGCTTTTGAAAATTGAAGTCAGTTTTGGTACGAAGTACGGATTTATTATTGGTTTTCGTCGACGACGGCCCCTCGGGATAAAATCTTACAATCGATTACGACTCGGATATTTGGTCAACGATACATGTAAGTTGAGGGTGCAAAATACTCTTTTTATTTTGTTAATTTGTCGTTTTTTTATTGTTTTTCATAGCCTCTGTCGTTTTTTATTACTCTCTGTCGCTTGTTTAGTTTTGATTAGCCCTTTTCATAATAAGACCTGTCTCATGTTAATTGTTTTTGCTTGCCCAAAACTGATCTGTCATGCTCTTTAGATTAGTGATTCACGTTTGTATATCAACTTATGTTATCGTGGTTTTGGTTTCATCGTTTAGTGTTGGTTTCGTGATCATGTAAGAACCACGTAGAGCATGACCCTGTCTGTTGTTTCTTTTTCTGCTTAATCCTTTGTCGTGTAGCTCCTAATGTATGAATTTGTACAGCTTAACGTTTCATGTGATTGTACTCGTGTGTGTTTCTGTACCCATATGTATTCAGGCGTTTGTTTAAGTTCGTTATTCATTAATTATCACCTGTGTACTTCTGCACGTTTAGTTAGTGGTATGTGTTCATTAGTTTATGTGCCTCTTTGTGACGGTTATGATTTGTGCATATTCTTAATTCATGATTAGTGGGGATTATTATTTTGTACGTTTAATTGTATTCGTTTGTTACTGCTTCATATTCACGTCCATGTGCTTGTACTTTTTTTTGTTGAAGCATGTTGTAGTTAATTATTTTAAGCTCTCGTGTGATGGTTTATATTTGTGTATATTTGTTTATTCGACAGCGTATGTTTAAATGTTTAGTTGATTATTAGTCGGTTTCATATTATTTGCGCATGGTTGTGTGTGGTATTTGATCACTAATTCGCACGTTAGTTTTGCTAATTGTATTCGATTATTACTCTGCGCGTTGGTTTTTGTTTGTGTGTTATTTCTTTATATTCACATAAGGGTGTTTATCTACATTAGTCATTCATGTTTGCTTATATATTAGTCGTGTTTGATTATTTTATTCGTCTGCCGCTAACGTTTGTTAATCTATCTTATGCTGTCGGTAAGTATTTCTGCTTCTTTTCTTTGTTTGCTAGAATAGTAAATGAACCTCTGTTAAACAACTTCGACGAAATTATATGTGCATTAAAACGACCTAGAATGGATATTTTTTGTTTAGGGTTAAAATATTTGTTTGCATACCTGCATGTGTACTCGTAATAGCCATGGTTTTGCTTAGTAGAGACCGTTTCTGTAACGGGCGGGGTTAGGCGTTAAAATTAATGAAATTCTTTTAAACTTCCTAACACGTAAACTCACACGAACTCATTTTCTCTAAAATTGGTTTCTAAATTCCACCTAAAAATTTAGTGGCGACTCTTTTTTAAATGAAAAATGTTTTTGAAATAAAACATCGCGTGGATCAAAATCCCTTGTCCACAATTTGGCGACTCCGCTGGGGACAGTGAAACTTGAAAAGTAAAATGATGGCTATTTAGAGTACCCTTTCTCTTTTATGTTATTTATGCATCATACTGTTAGGATTCGAACCATTTCTCCCTTTGGGTCGACCTCAAAGTAGGGAAATGACGTTCACTGTGTCTGGTTTAAATACCAAGGTGGTTCCGCCGAGGTTAGCAACCGCACTCTCGCCATATAGTTACAAACTTATGGTGGTTGCGTAGGTTACCTAACAACGTGGGATCATTGGCATGGACCCTTTTCGAGACTTAGAATAGTCCAGCTCATGCATTGCATCCTTGAACTGCGTATGACTAAATGCTCTGTGTGTTCCAAACCCATGTTTTCAATCCTTTTTTAGTCAAAACTGTTATCTTTTCAATCGAATATTTTCCAAAAGTCCTTTCTTAGCTGAAATGCTGTCCTTTTAAGGTTAGAATAATCTTAAATATTTTTCAACTTTAGCTCTTTCGAAAAAAGATCTTTTTTCAATCAATATTTTCCAGAAATCTTAGCTGAAATGCTGTCTTTTTAGGATTAGAATAATCTTAAATATCTCTTTTGAAACGATTTTTGACTTAAGCTGAAATGCTTTCCCTCTAAAAATCTTTTCTTATTGAAATCTTTGTCTTTTAGGATTAGAATAATCTTAAATATCTCTTTTGAAACGATTTTTGACTTAAACTGAAATGCTTTCCTTCTAAAAAAAAATCATACTTTAAGCTGAAATGCTGTCTTTTTAGGATTAGAATAATCTTAAATATTTTCCAACCCTACCTCATTTGAAAAAGATTTTTGATTCGAGCTGAAATGCTTTGCTTAAAAAAAAAAATCATTCTTTAAGCTGAAATGCCGTCTTTTTAGGATTAGAATAATCTTAAATATTTTCCAACACTTTCTTTTCCGAAAAAACAAAGATTTTTGTCCAAGCTGAAACGCTTTCCTTTTAGGATTAGAATAATCTTAAATTATTTCCGATTTTAACTCTTTTGAAAAAAGATCTTTTCCTAGCAAAAATGCTATTCTTTTAGGATCAGAATAATCTTAAAAGATTTCCGATATTAGCTCTTTTGAAAAAAGATTCATTCCTAGCTGAAACGCTCTCTTTTTTAGGATTAGAATAATCTTAAATATTTTCCCACACTATCTCTTTTAGAAAACAAAGATTTTTTAAGCTGAAACGCTTTCCTTCTAAAATTAGAATAATCTTAGATATTTTCTGAATATTTGCTCTTCTGAAAAAAATCTTTTCTTGGCCGAAATGCCATCCTCTTAGGATTAGAATAATCTTATATTATTTCCGATTTTTTTAGCTCTTTTGAAAAAAGACCTCTTCCTAGCTGAAAGGCTATCCATTTAGGATTAGAATAATCTTAAATAATTTTCGATTTTAGCTCTTTTGAAAAAAGATCCATTTCTAGCTGAAATGCTATTCGTGTAGGATTAGAATAATCAAATTTCCGATATTAGCTCCTTTGAAAAAAAGATCCATTTCTAGCTGAAATGCTATTCGTTTAGGATTAGAATAATCTAAGACAATTTTCGATATTAGCCCTTTTCAAAAAAAAAAAAAGATCTTTTCCAAGCTGAAACGCTACTCGTTTAGGATTAGAACAATCTTAAATAATTTTCCTTTTAGGATTAGAATAATCTTAAATAATTTCCAGGTTTAGCTCTTTTGAAAAAATCTCTTCCTAGCTGAAACGCTATCCGTTTAGGGTTAGAATAATCTTAAACATTTTTTTTTCGATGTTAGCTCTCTGAAAAAAAAAAGATCTCTTCTAAGCTGAAATGCTTTTCGTTTAGGGTTAGAATAATCTTAAACAATTTTCGATATTGCCTCTTTTGAAAAAAAAAAAAGATCTTTTTCTGAGCTGAAATGCTATTCTTTTAGGGTTAGAATAATCTTAACCAATTTTCGACACTAACTCTTTTGAAAAAAGATCCTTTTATAGCTGAAATGCTATCCGTTTAAGATTAGAATAATCTCGAACAGTCTTAACACTAACTCTTTTGAAAAAAGATCCTTTTATAGCTGAAATGCTATCCGTTTAAGATTAGAATAATCTCGAACAGTTCCCAACACTAACTCTTTTGAAAAAAGAATCCTTTCAAGCTGAAATGCTTCCCGTTTAGGATTAGATTAATCCCGAACGATTTTTAACACTACGTCGGTCTTTTGAAAAAAGAATAGTTTTTGAGCTGAAATGCTATACGTTTAGGATTAGAATAATCTCGAACGCTTTTGAAATGCTACCCATTTGGGAATAGAATTTTTTCCAACCAGAAAGGTAAAAATCTAGCCCTAGTTGGACTAGAATTTTCGAACCAAGTAAGCTTTTTGGTAGTCGAAGTGCTGCCCTTTTCAAACCTCAACTTCAGAAAATAGGTTTCTTTTTCAAGTCGCGAGTAAGCATGAAATGCACCTAGTCGAGTCTAGTTGGAATCTAAAGTCTAGTCCACCTAAAAGTCTTAGAGGTCTTACCTAGTTTGGTCACCCGGGCCTACACTTGGGCCCAAGTCATGCATGTCAAATTTTTAGTTTTGAGTCAGGGCACAACAACGTCTTAGCTAAGCTATTTGGAAGTTTTGTATAAACCTTAGAAATTGTTTGGTCCGCGCACGAGCTAATCCATGTCTAGTTGGGTCTAAATCCCGTACTGTGAGTCTGTCTTTAAGTCCATATGTCGCATGCATTTGTATAGTTAGGTTGTAGACCATGTCGTTAAGTTTCAAGTCTTTTCATGATTAATCTGGTCCAGTCCATTTGCATCCCGAGTCGTTACAAATAGTGTCGAAACCGTGTCGATTTCTGAACCTGAGTTGCATATTCTTCTCCTTAAGTCAAAGTCAAGTTGCCAAAGTGGGGTAACTTTCGAACCAAGCACCTGAACCTTCTGTTTAATGTTTAGACTAAGTTGAGTCAACGACAAACTCGAATTGAATTGTTCTTCGGAATAAATTGAGAATTTATAATTTAAAGTAGCAAATGCATGAACTTCTCCTCCTTATTTAAACTTGAGTTGATTAATTTCATGACATCACATATTTTAGTTCTCTTTTAAATCTGAATTATGAATGAATAATAAAGAATAGCACTTGTGTAACGATCTTAACCTCATTGTTGACTAATTAATAGTGTGGTGTGTAAGCCAGTCTTGTGTTTAATTATTTACTTTCGTGGTGACTCCTTTAATGGACCGACAGGGAGATTACTTGACCCCAAAAGAGCGTGATTGACTGTCTTGTGATTCGAGTTCTTAGCCCGAGGGGAACCCAATTTTAGCTATTGGGAGAATGCCTGATGACTTGTCCAGTTGGACGGGATCCATCGGTTGAGGCTTGCTACATGGGTCACTTGACAGATATTTTGAAAAAGAGAATGTTGAAAAAAATCAAAAAAAGGAAAAAAAGAAAAAGAAGAAAAAATAAATATTGTGAGGAGGTATCGAGTACACCTTAGGTAACCAGGAGAACGATCCACGCACTAATGTGGTAATACAAGGTGCCGAAAGTAAACCCCTTCCCTTGAGACCTTAATATTTGGCAGAAACCCATAGTCTAATGGTTGATATGTGGGGAGAAAGAAAGTGAAACAAGTTGTGAAGGATGAAATGTTCGTTAATAATTTCAATTTAAAAGCGTCTGAAATCTGTAAGGTGGTTTAATTAATCAATTGTACAGTTTGTTGTGGAGGAGAAATTTCATTGTAGACCCTGCACGGTTACTAGTCTACTCGTCTTTGGAACGTTATCTTAGGTCGAAGCCTGGTCATGGTCAACGTTCAAATGTCGGTTGCTCGTGTCACGTTCTCGTCGCATTCATGTCACATTCGTATCGTATCCCATGCTTACTTGGCCATGCTTCAATTTCAAAATATCAGACATTTCAAGAACCTTTTTGCAAAGTTTGGGTCAATGATCCGAGGTCAAATTTGAAATACGGGTTGATGACCCACTTCAATTTTCAAAATGATGGTTTCGGGCCGATGGCCCATTTCAATTTCTAAATGATGTTTAGATTCAGAGTCGATGACTCTTCTTAATTTTCAAAATGATGGTTGCGGGCCGATGGCTCATTTTAATTTCTAAATGATGTTTAGATTCAGAGTCGATGACTCTTCTTAATTTTCAAAATGATGGTTGCGGGCCGATGGCTCATTTTAATTTCTAAATGATGTTTAGATTCAGAGTCGATGACTCTTCTTAATTTTCAAAATGATGGTTGCGGGCCGATGGCCCATTTTAATTTCTAAATGATGTTTACATTCAGAGTCGGTGACTCTTCTTAATTTTCAAAATAATGTTTACAATCCGGGTCGAGGACCCAATTCGATTTGATGCATGCTAACCAATACTCCGTGTCAATTTTCAAGTAATTTTTTGTAGTCTAGGTTGGACCCACAATCTAACTTTTCAAAAGATGTTTTTAAACTAGGTTAATGGCCGAATTATTCGAAGTGCTCTAAATCGAGTCGATGACCTGTTTTCAAATCCAAAGTTCAAGTTGAGGGCCACTTTCGATTTTCAAATGAAATTTGCTATAGGAGTCGATGACCTATTTTCAGATAATGCCTTGCCCTCGGGTCGATGACCCATCCACCTTTTCCTTCAAAATCGAGGTCGATGGCCCCAATTTTCAATGACAATTATAGTTCGGGTCGATGACCTATCCGCCTTTTCCTCAAAATATGGGTCGATGGCCCCAATTTTCAAATGATGAACATAGTTCGGGTCGATGACCCATCCACTTTTCAAGTTGCGGGCTGAAGACCCATTTTCAAATGATGTTTATAGCTCGAGTCGATGACTCATCCACTTTCCAAGATGCGGGTTGAAGACCCATTTTCAAATGATGTTTATAGCTCGAGTCGATGACTCATCCACTTTCCAAGATGCGGGTTGAAGACCCATTTTCAAATGATGTTTATTAGTTCGAGTCGATGACTCATCCATTTTTCAAGATGCGGGTCGACGACCCATTTTCAAAAGATGTTTACGGTTTCGGGTTGATGACCCATCCACTTAAATAAAAATGCGGGTTGAAGACCCATTTTCAAAAGATGTTTATAGTTCGAGTCGATGACTCATCCACTTTTCAAGATGCGGGTCGACGACCCATTTTCAAAAGATGTTTACGATTTTCGGTCGATGACTCATCCATCCTTTCTGTTTCAAAAGTCGCAGATTTCACTATGTGAGTCGTGTGCTATGATTTGTTGTTAAGATTGAGCAGGAACGCTCCAACCGGGGGCTCTAGAGTCATCAACCTTAGACCCCGACGACAGGATGACATCCTCAAAATGAAGAAGTACAAGCAGAAGCTAAAAGAAGTGACACTTCCAAAAAGAGCGCAGATATTGGCTTTACTCACTCGAGTAAACAAATATCATTTGTTTTGGGCCGAAGCAGCAGAAAGCTACAGGCCAGCGAGCTCGAACTACGATACGGGTTTGATTCTGTCACAACGGATACGTAGGCGCCTAAGGATAAGGCTCAACCCACACTTTGATGAAAATGAAGGCATCCAGAATCATGTTTCAGGTATGATTTCTTCTTATGGCTGGTGAGCTTATATACACAGGTCTAAGGGACCATAAACGACCCGTGAGGCTCTCAAGTTGTGATCTACGATCGACTCGAGAGTCTACTTTGACTTTCGCCTGTCCAAGCCTTAGTCAAAGTGGGGGCTCTGTTGATACCCGTATCTGTCGATATGGAAATTTATAGAAAACCCGACAAACACCCAATGATGATAGGACAATATGTATTTCGTGTCATTTATTTGAGTTCGTTTTACGATGTAAGCCGCACGCTGTCGACAAAATGCTTTTTTAATTTAAATGATATTTAAATTACTGTTTTGCAAAGGTAAATTTATTTCTGTCAAAATTTATTTGCCTCAAGTATTTTATTGAAAATAAAATATTTCGATTTGAAAAATCATTTTTAAGTAACTCGATTTGAAAAATCGCTTTTTTAAATTCAATATTTGACTTGAAAAGTCGTTTCTCGTGCTTTTAAACCTTTTTTATTAAATCGTTTTCGATGAATTCGTTTTCTTAAAAGCAAGTTTAAAGCTCGTTTTGAGCTCGATTTAAAGAGCGATTTTGAGCCTGTTTCAACACGAATTTCGAGGCCTCTTTCACCCACACTCTCCCTCACATACCCGAGCCTAATCCAACCAAGAACCACGACCTAACCCACCTCAACCAGCCTAAAAGAAGCCCAAAAACGAGCTGATACACAGCAGCTCGTAGGTCCCCAAAATCAGCCCTTATTTAGCCCAAACCCGACTCCTATTTGCCTACCCATGACATATACCCGTATCCTAACTATCCTACCATTACTACCCATCCTTTCCCTCGAATACCCAGACCAAAACCAAGCCAAATAGCTCGTCCAAAAGCAGCCCAAAGTCCCATTCCCGCACTCTGTTTTGAGCAGCCCGAACTCGGGCCAAAACCCGACTTTTTGGCCATCAAACTCGTGCCCACAAACGCAAACCCATACCTGGCCTTCATGACTCATTTATATTTGCTTAACCCACAAGAAACCTCCTACAAAAACCCTAAAACGAGACGCAAACAGCAGCTCTCGAAAACAGGGCATAGCGGCTCTTGTTCCTTCGAAAAACCCTACTTTTCAACCTTATATGTATACACCATCCACAAGCCTTCATTACATACGAAATACACAGCTCACACACATAACTTCAAGTCATAAAAAGTCTCAAAAAAGCCCCAGAGAAGACGAGATAGACACACGAAAAACAGAGTACGATTTTCTGATTTTCGTGCAGCTATCCCTGTTCTCCCTCGTTTTTCGTGTCGTAAACTTCTCAATCTCTCTGATTTGTTTACCTAGTCTTAAAGTTCACCTTACCACGATTCTAAAACATCTTTCGGTTTGAAATTTCGTTGAGAAACGAAGGAGATACAAGCTTTTGAAAATTGAAGTCAGTTTAGTGCAATGGCACGGATTTATTATTGGTTTTCGTCGACGACGGCCCCTCGGGATAAAATCTTACAATCGATTACGACTCGGATATTTGGTCAACGATACATGTAAGTTGAGGGTGCAAAATACTCTTTTTATTTTGTTAATTTGTCGTTTTTTTATTGTTTTTCATAGCCTCTGTCGTTTTTTATTACTCTCTGTCGCTTGTTTAGTTTTGATTAGCCCTTTTCATAATAAGACCTGTCTCATGTTAATTGTTTTTGCTTGCCCAAAACTGATCTGTCATGCTCTTTAGATTAGTGATTCACGTTTGTATATCAACTTATGTTATCGTGGTTTTGGTTTCATCGTTTAGTGTTGGTTTCGTGATCATGTAAGAACCACGTAGAGCATGACCCTGTCTGTTGTTTCTTTTTCTGCTTAATCCTTTGTCGTGTAGCTCCTAATGTATGAATTTGTACAGCTTAACGTTTCATGTGATTGTACTCGTGTGTGTTTCTGTACCCATATGTATTCAGGCGTTTGTTTAAGTTCGTTATTCATTAATTATCACCTGTGTACTTCTGCACGTTTAGTTAGTGGTATGTGTTCATTAGTTTATGTGCCTCTTTGTGACGGTTATGATTTGTGCATATTCTTAATTCATGATTAGTGGGGATTATTATTTTGTACGTTTAATTGTATTCGTTTGTTACTGCTTCATATTCACGTCCATGTGCTTGTACTTTTTTTTGTTGAAGCATGTTGTAGTTAATTATTTTAAGCTCTCGTGTGATGGTTTATATTTGTGTATATTTGTTTATTCGTCAGCGTATGTTTAAATGTTTAGTTGATTATTAGTCGGTTTCATATTATTTGCGCATGGTTGTGTGTGGTATTTGATCACTAATTCGCACGTTAGTTTTGCTAATTGTATTCGATTATTACTCTGCGCGTTGGTTTTTGTTTGTGTGTTATTTCTTTATATTCACATAAGGGTGTTTATCTACATTAGTCATTCATGTTTGCTTATATATTAGTCGTGTTTGATTATTTTATTCGTCTGCCGCTAACGTTTGTTAATCTATCTTATGCTGTCGGTAAGTATTTCTGCTTCTTTTCTTTGTTTGCTAGAATAGTAAATGAACCTCTGTTAAACAACTTCGACGAAATTATATGTGCATTAAAACGACCTAGAATGGATATTTTTTGTTTAGGGTTAAAATATTTGTTTGCATACCTGCATGTGTACTCGTAATAGCCATGGTTTTGCTTAGTAGAGACCGTTTCTGTAACGGGCGGGGTTAGGCGTTAAAATTAATGAAATTCTTTTAAACTTCCTAACACGTAAACTCACACGAACTCATTTTCTCTAAAATTGGTTTCTAAATTCCACCTAAAAATTTAGTGGCGACTCTTTTTTAAATGAAAAATGTTTTTGAAATAAAACATCGCGTGGATCAAAATCCCTTGTCCACACTACTATTTAATATGAACAAAAAACTTACTATATATGTTACAATACTCTCATATATGTGACAATAAATCAAAATTATCTTCTATATAGTAAGTATACAAACATGTAAATTAATTTACAAATTAAAAATGCAAAATATAATAACAATTCCGTGAATCTCACGGGACACGGAACTTGTTTATGAATTATAGCCGATCTTACGAAAGTTTTTAAAACGATGGGGTACCAACGTGACAACTCGTTGTCGTCGTTGTAATGAACAAACATTCTCCTGTAATAAATGAATTAAATACGTGTATTATTTTCCATGAATTTATGAATCAAATACGTGTATTATTCTATGAATATATTATTTTCGGACCTCGGTGCTTAGTCCTTAAATTTACGTTATTGTTCAATTGTACTCAACTTTTACTCAGTTGTATTTTTTTTTAAAATAATATTTTCATTCACTACCCTTTAATCATCAAAGTTTTTCTCACTTTACAAACTTCTCAAATTTAACATGAATTCATTCAAACTTAATCGGATTCTTGTAAAATTCAATGAAACGTTAAAATTAGGGATATTTCCCATGTTACCCTCAAACTTTGGCAGATTACACATGGTACCCCATGTATGTGGTTTGTTCACATGGTACCCCTATACTATGTGAATATGTGTCCAATATGCCCATTTTGTGACGGAAAACATGACGACGTTAAAATGAAAACAAACTTTTAACATTATGAATAATAGCAAAAGTTGGTCCTCACAACCTGAATAATAAACTTTTCACATTTTATAGCAAAAGTAACTTGTAATTTTATTTGGGTGTTGTTCAACTGTACCCAGATTTTACTTACTTTTACCAAAAAAAGACTAATATATCCTTTTTATTTTTTCCTCCTCCAATTTTAAAAATGAGGTTTTCTCTCTTCTCTCTCTAAATCTATAAAAAAAAAACCACCTTCAAAGTTCATACTATCCACCACCGTCCACCACACGCAGCCACCACCTCCCAACAATCGTACGCCGCCAATTAACCTTCACACTACAAATAATAGTAATTTTTTATCTTTATTATAAGTTCCAAATTAATAATTATTATAATTATAATTATGATATTAATAAATAAAAGGGATATTTAACAGGAATAATCCAAACTATGCATCTTCTTCTCCCAATAATCCAAACTATTATTAATCTCGCAATAATCTAAACTATTATACCTATATTCTCAAAATGGTCCATGGTAACCTACTACCTGAAAAACCGGTAATTCAAACTATGAGTCTTCTTCTCTCAATAATCCATACTATTATTAATCTCGTAATAATCCAAACTATTATACTTATATTCTCAAAATGGTTCATCTCAAAAAAACGGTAAAAACAAATTTAATTTTTTTAATCAATAAAAAAAAAATAAAGAGAAACTCTTATTTCACTCATTTTGTTCTTCATTATATTATTATTGTTGTTGTTGTTGTTATTAGAGTTAATTGAATATAACCCCCTTTTATAACATTTTTTTTCAAAATAACCTCCTTATATGTTATTTTTATAACATAACCCTCTTTTAAGACACTTTTGTTTCTAAATCACCCCCAAAGTCGAAATATGCTACTTAAAAATGAAATATTCATACTCTTAAACAAGGATTTCTCAAGAGCTGTGACATATTTTAGACATTGGTGGTTGTAACTTGAAAATGGCATATCCTATAATGTCTTTAATTGCGATTTTTAAGTAAGAAAATTCAATGTTGGGGGTGATTTAGAAAAAAAAAGTGTCTTAAAAGGGGGATATGTCATAAAAATAACATATAAGGGGGTTATTTTTAAAAAAAAAAAGGTTATAAAAGGGGGTTATATTCAATTAACCCTTGTTATTATTGTTATTATTATTATTGTTATTATTATCATTATTGTTACTCCTACTGCTTTTTGCTGCTGCTGCTGCTACTAATACTACTACGATAAATTGTTAAGACTTTTTGATTTTATTCATATATATTTACATGAAATCAATATAGATAAAAATAAATTAATCGAAATTTTCATGGTATAAAAAGCATTATCCTAAAAGTATATTGTAAATAAAATAAAAAATACTCGTATATATGTTAAGATGTTAAAAATGTTAGAGGATAAGTTTTTTTAAAATATTGTGAACGAAAATAATATATAGTAACCAATAATAATAATAATAATAATAATAATAATAATAATAATAATAATAATAATAATAATAATAATAATAATAATAACAACAACATTATCTAAAATCAACAAAATTTAAAAAATTTACATTACATTATTTATTATTATTATTATTATTATTATTATTATTATTATTATTATTATTATTATTATTATTATTATTATTATTATTATTATTATTATTATTATTATTATTATTATTATTATTATTATTATTATTATTATTATTATTATTTTTTTAATATAAACCGCAACCTTTATTATTATTATTATTATTATTATTATTATTATTATTATTATTATTATTATTATTATTATTATTATTATTATTATTATTATTATTATTTCATTTAATTTGTTAAATCGCATTTATTAGGGATATATAAACACAGTTTACATGAAATTGGTGGGGAGCCGAGAAACAATCTGGGCCCCCACCCCTTTCCCTACAGCAAAGTCAAGTCTAACAAAAATGTAAGCGGACATCTGAGCCCCTGCTTCATGGGAGGCAGAGAAGTTCTGAATCCGCTTAAGCAAAGCTACGACCTAATCCAGCCTCCCCAACGCGTAGAAAAAGAACCAGAGGAAACCATACCCACCGCCAGACACGAGTCCTTGTACTTAGCACACTTACGCCGAGCCGCATCAGCGACAACCCGCCCGGACACGAACTCAGCTAACCCAGTCTGAGTCAAAGGCGAAGATCCCGTCAGGTCCACACAGACGTCCCGTTCCCTGTCCCAAGAGTAAAGCAGCACATCCGCAGGACGAAGAGATCCGCCGTGGTCATCAACAAGACCAATGTCAACCTCCTTCCCAGCCGAGATGCCAGACCTGTCGCAGATGTCCAGTAATGTGTCACGAACAAGGTTATGCCGATGCTTAACGCCCACAGTACCAGTACACGAGACCGCATGGTCCCCATAAACGTCCTCAGCGAACACCCGAGAGCAGGCAAAACAAGGCCTAGACACCGAGAATAACGGAATACCCAACCGGTAACCGAGCACACACCGGTAAGTTCTTCTATTCATAGTCTGCCTAAGCCCCGTGATATGCACCGCCCACAACCAGTCCGAAGAATGAGCCCCCTGCTAAGACCTCCACAAAGCGATCTGCCTCGGGGTAAGCGAGAAGATAGAATCCGCAGAACCAGCAACCTTCGCGAAATATATATCTGCCAGTTTCCTCATAAGTTTAGTGGCAGCGATCTCACTAGGGTCACGTGGAAAAACAGAGCCAGTGATCTTCGTAAACCCCTGCAAGGCAACATCAAAAGCAGGACCAGAGGCCGTGATACCGGACGGGCGCAGAAGCTGAGCCTGCAACTCTGCAGACTGCATACGGGACGCCAGGAAAGCGTAATGTATAACGTCCCCCGCAGCATAAACTCCTAGCCCACCTAGCCGAAAAGGGAGCGTGGCAAGGCGCCACTGCCAGTCCCCAAAACCCGGCCCTCCCGCAGTGACAATACGCTCCAAGCTGGAGCGTAACGCGGCATCAAACATGAGGTGAGCTTCCCCGAAGACCCACGGAGAACAAGTACGAAGAGTAAAATAAAGCTTAGACACACCTGTACAAGCTCTCAGCAAAAGCAACTCACACTGTGGGTCCTCGATCCTCGCAACCAAACCCATAAGCGCGATGGTCTTAGTCACTTTCTTCTCCACTAGTGCACTGCAAAAAGCAGGGCAAGTGCTAACCGGGCCTCCCAAAACAGAGACACCACGCACAGGCCGAGCAACAGAAGGGGGAAAAACACCAGGAAACCGACTCCGGGGATCCTCAACAGGCCAAAAGACCTCCGTTTTATCAACATTAAGACGGAGACCAAAACCTGGGCCATCTGCCATGATCAAATCCAGGACCCTCCCAACCTCCAAAGTGTCCCCCACTATGGTACCATCATCCAAGTACCACGCGTGTAAACAGAGGTCGAACGAGTCCCGAATTTTGCACACTAACGGGTGCAAAACCAATGCAAACAGCAAAGGACCCAGAGGATCACCCTGCTGGACCCCCTAGCAAGAAAATAAGCTATGCGTCCCATAGAAAAGGCGGGCAGGGGTCGAGTAGCAAAACTCCACCCACCGGGAAAGGACAGGACACCGACGTCGAACCTCAAGCAACATGGTCGTACGGTCAACCAGGTTGAACGCATTTTGAAAATCGACCAACAGCATAGACAGCCCCACTTCCCCACCTCGAGCCTCAACAAGCCGGTTCAAGGCATGCAAGATAGCCTCACCTCCACCGGACACACCAACCCCAAACTGGAGCCCCGCGAAATAACCAGCTAGAGACGGACCGACCCAAAAAGCACTGACCTTAGAGACCAAACGCCTCCAAATCGTGCCCACAGCTATCGGTCGGACACCTCCTCCTGGCTTAACAAGGGGGGTGAGGGGAGCGCTAGCAATGTACTCACCAAGGAACTGCAACAACGTCCCTCAAGAAAAAGGTTAACCACCCTAGTAATAGAGACGATCAACTCATCACATCCAGGTTTAATTTCATTGTTGATCTTTCATTATGTCTTCTTATTATAATTTCATTAATTCCAGGTTTAATTCCAGGTTTAATTTCGTCCCAAATTGTCGTATTGACTCCAAATCAACTCTCGGACTTCGTCTTGACGTCACGATACTCGATAATGCTCCACTAACCTCAGGTTTTAGCTCAGGACCGCCAAAACCTGCAAAATACACACGAGGAACAACAGTATCGCAATATAAAGCAAATAGCTACTAAAACAATAATGAAATCGAGCAAAAGCGAGCTAAATGCAAGTGAACCGGGGGTATAAAAGCTATATAAAAGACATACATCAAACTCCCCCAAACCAAACCTTTGCTTGTCCTCAAGCAAAAAGCATCGGAGAAAATCAAAGTGTAGCTAGCTTATCACGCTAGCATCTCAAAGTGGACGACCCATGCACATAAACTTACAACCATAGTCTATTTCACCGAAAATAGAGCACGAGTCTCAACCATTCACACCAACGTCATATTACTAGCTTCCTACGCTTTCGCAATAAAACTAACGATAAAGGACATTTAAATTCAAGCAAGGCCAACCGAACATACCACATCCGTGCCATCTTTCTTTCCACATCATTTCATTTTTTTTCTTTTCTTTCTCTTTTTTTTTTTCTTTTTTCTCAAATGTGGAGCATCCCTCGTACGTAACACCGTTTAGCTTGACATTCACTCGGTAAAGATCGCGCTCGGGTACATATTTCCTTAAGGGTTACATCATTGCTCATACTCTCGGTCGCAACCAAATTCATGGCCACTGTGGTTACTCAAATCAATGAGTCCCTTCCGAGAGCATCGAAGCATTGCTCCATCATTAAATGATCGTTCCAAACAAACCACATTCCAACATTCCAAACTTTCCACAAGCCAATTACCTTACTCGAATGCCAATATCGAGAGCAAACAAACGAAAAGCGATAAGAATTAAGCAAATACAAGTGGGCTAGTGTTTGAGACTCGCAATCTATGAACAGGAAACAAACATATAGTGCATGCTACGACGATAGAAAGTCGACTTGGAGATACTAAAGATCAAAATAGCACACTAATCAATTCTCCAAACGGGACAAGACAAACCGAAATAGGTTTGGTTTTTTCGAAAATTTTTAATTTTTGGGTTTTTAATTTTCAATTTTTAAGGGTTTTTTCTAAAATAAAGCACACAAACAAGAAAAATTCAAAAGACAAGCGCGAAAGAGCTTTCCTCCCCCAAACCAGAATCACACATTGACCTCAATGTGGAAAACAGCACAACCACAAGCAGAGAAGGACAAATAAAAGACGGGGGTAGGAAGAATGAAAGCGAGGAAACGTGGGAAAAAGGGAGTAAGAAAGCTCACATGGTCAAGTTGGAGCTCCCCCAAACCGAAGCGAAGCATGGAGTGTGGCTACTAATCCACAAATTTGCATCCAATTCAGTCCAGCTATGAAGTACTTTGGAGCAGCATGCGAGAAAAAGTAAGGCCCTTCAGCAGAGAGGGCCGAGCAAGGCCATGTCGAGGCCTGTTCTCAAAAATACTAAGGACAAAGAGTCCTTGAGTACCTGCATGCTAAAACAGATATAAAATCCCTCATCCTCACGCGCTCAATAAAAGTAAACTAAAAATGTCAAAGTCAAAAACAAGCCAAAAGAAAACAAAGTACAACAAATTACAATTAACGTCATCGGGTTGCCTCCCGAAAAGCGCTGGTTTATAATGGTCCCGCACGACCGTCTTCGAAGCTCAAATCACACCACGCAAGCGGTTAAAGTAAAAACCATTTAATGCTCTTAGGAGTCGATCAAAAATCTACGCATGTGCTAGACAAAAACATACGTAGCACCATGATGAAATACACTTCCATAAAATCACGGTTAATGATCGACTCAACAAATAAATGAGTCTATGAAAATTGTCCTGGAGCACTTTGGTAACAGTAACAATACATTCACCCGCAACAAAGGGACCCAAAAACTCATCAAAGGCAATAGGAGACACCGTTGTGACGTCGGAGATGTGAACCTCGGAAGCATGTGAGTTTTTCCCTCGACTTGTTGTGTCCGTGGGAATGAAAGCCTTTTTTTCATGTGCGTATAGTAGAACTTCTAATTCATCCACTTCAGCGCTCCACGACTTTAAGTCACCTGCGTCTATCTCAATACACGGTAAGACCGCCAAAGGATCCTCGGACGAGGATCCAATGGAAACAGACTCAATAGACGCATCAATAAGCGGACAAGTCGGTTCAGGTTCAGGAGTGTCATGCACAATTACCTCACTAGAATTTGACAAATCACAATCATGCACAGGCTCATAACCATCGTCATCAAACAAATCATCATCGTACAAGGATGCATGTGAGCTAGTTAACATACAAGTTTGAGACGAATAGGTACTATCATAAGGGGCAGGGGAACATTCATATGACTCACAATCACCTTTCATTTCCTCGACTAATTTCGTGTATGTAGCAAGAACCTCGTTAAAGTCAGCTTTTATTTCGAAAATAAGAGCTTGACGCGTGATATCCCAAAAGAGGTCCCAAATCTCATATTCAGGCATATATGATATTCTACCATTACTCACGTGGTGAATGAAGTTGTGAGACTCAGAGTTCATACCCGTGCTAATAATATAAACTTTCTCCCAGTCAGAACAATAAAGACCAAACGAACCAATATAATTAACATAATTATTAAATCTAACAATATATTCATGAAATGGTTCATTATCAAATTGAGGGAAATCAAATACAGTCATTGGAGAAAAAGAAATAACCTAAACTAAGCAAAACTAACTATCTAAACCGTCTCCCCGGCAACGACGCAAAAATTGATGAGGCTAAAGTCGTCACGCCTAATCAAAATAAACCTAACAAACAACTAACAGAAGCTAGTGATAAGCAGGATTGAATCCACAGGGAGAAGGATGTAGTCAAAAGGATGCTCAGCTAACCGTCTCCCCGGCAACGGCGCCAAAATTGATGAGGCTAAAGTCGTGTCACCTTATCAAAATAAACCTAAAGACAACTAACTAGGTAGCTAGCGGCAGTAGGGTCGAGATCCACAGAGAGAAGGAGTAGTCAGAGGGATGCTTAGTAATCTAGGTCAGTCTCGTAGTAACTAAAGTCGGTGTTTTTGAAGGTCTAAACTACTCCCTCTGTTTCGGTAATTTGTTTACGTTTACTTTATACACGTTTATTAAAGTGATGAGAGAGATAAATAAAAAACCAATAAAATAATAAGAAAAGTACAATAAAGGGTCCACTTTATAGAAACTAATAGATGTAATTGGTTAAAGTAGTATGGGCCCACGACCATTTATAGAAATGTAAACAAATGACCCGTACGCCCTAAAATAGAAAGTGTAAACAAATGACCGGGACGGAGGGAGTAAGAACGATAAGCAAAAAGATATAAAAGATATAAGAGAGGGAGATTAGGGTGTCGGGATTCATGTGACATCGATTCAAGAACCAACTCAGGAGGAAATAATCAATCAATTGAAATCATGCAAGCGATTAGGTTTTAGGAAAACCTCTCTCGAGTCAATTTAACCTTAAGCAAATTTAGCGGGCTCTCGCTACGTACTAAATTCAACTTATCAATTACGCGTGAGTCTAGTTTCAATTCGGCTTTCGATCTTAAACTGAAACAACCTAAATTCAATTCAATAAAGGCGTCCCTAAATTCAATTGATAATGAAACGCGTAGGAAGAAATCAACTTGCACAAATTCAATCGATTAAAGCAATTAAAACATGTTCTGAATCAATATCACAATCAGCCTAAACCCTAATTAAGAATTAGCTAGACATAATTGTAATTGAAACAAAATAATTATAATAAGAAGACATAATGAAAGATCAACAATGAAATTAAACCTGGAATTAATGTTGAATCGAAGTAAAGATCGAGTCTTGCAAGTAATTAAATCTAGACTAAGGAGTTTTTAGAGTTTTAAAAGAGAGAAAAAACTAACTTCTAATGTAAAGCAGAAAACAATAATGAAAAGCATAACTAGCAAACCCTAACTCGAGCCTATTTATAGGCATTTGAAAAATCCGGAGAAAAGAGCAAGTGAACCGCTCGGTTCGGGGCCTAACCGATCGGTTCTGGGGGGTGAACCGATCGGTTCTCATAAAACCGTGCGGTTCTAAGGTTCTCAGAAATTGGCAGCAACTTTGGCTCATAAAACCGTGCGGTTCTAGGGGGTAAACCGATCGGTTCTCGTAAAACCGTGCGGTTCTAAGCATGTCAGCAACTTCCAACGAGTTTTGGCCTTGATTCATGTATCCTGAACCTATAGGTTTGCTCTGAACCTATAGGTTTGACGTCCCAAATTGTCGTATTGACTCCGAATCAACTCTCGGACTTCGTCTTGACGTCACGATACTCGATAATGCTCCACTAACCTCAGGTTTTAGCTCAGGACCGCCAAAACCTGCAAAATACACACGAGGAACAACAGTATCGCAATATAAAGCAAATAGCTACTAAAACAATAATGAAATCGAGCAAAAGCGAGCTAAATGCAAGTGAACCGGGGGTATAAAAGCTATATAAAAGACATACATCAGAGCCCGAGCAAACCCAAGACGACACTTGGGAGGTATGGACTTCACAGTGCGCAATCCTAAAGAAAGCAAACGATCAAGTGCCGATATAAACCACTGAAACTGCTCAACCCCAGCACCAGATGAAGAAACTGACGGAGATGAAGCTGCGGGTCTCTGTAAACCATGAATGACAAAGGGAACGAGACCATCCCCCCATATCCGGAGGCTCGACGACGTCATCCTGACTATGCCGACATCTAGAGCAGACGGTTCGTGTTTTAAAACACACCCCACATAACCAAAGGCCCATCCGCCCCAAGACAACCTCAGTATTGGAGAAAACCGTCAAACTATTAGCAAGAGTGTGACGCGTAAGCTCCAAAGCTGCAGGGGAACAATGCATGTCCTGAAAATGCCGTTGCCAGGAGGCCCTAGTAAGACCGCGACCCCCGCCATCCCGACACTCATGTAAACCCGAAAACGGGCAATGAAAGCGGACGAGCTCGGGCATGCCTAAAGAGAAGCCAACAAAAACAAACACCAAAAACAACTAGAACAGACCCCACACAACGCAACCAGCCGACCCCACACAACGCAACCTGCCGACCCCGACCCAAAACACGCAGCAAACCACAGCAAACACGCAGCAAACCACAAACCGAAACAGAGCAGGCACAGAACAGAGCACACCTGCACCAACTCAACCCACCACACCCACACCGAACTGGCTCGCACCCAAGCCCAGCCCACACCCACACCACCCCTGCTCTCCACAACGAAAACAGAGCAGTACGTAAAGTCCGGCCTAAGCGACTTAAACAGTACACAATAAGAAGAAAGTAGACGGATCGAGATCGTCAGGGGATGCACGGGATGCGGAAGGAGGTGTTCGAGAATTATTATTATTATTATTATTATTATTATTATTATTATTATTATTATTATTATTATTATTATTATTATTATTATTATTATTATTATTATTATTATTATTATTATTATTATTATTATTATTATTATTATTATTATTATTATTATTATTATTATTATTATTATTATTATTATTACAGTAACTCTCCTATGAGGCCGTCTCACCATAACTTATGGTGAGACGAGCCCAATAGGAGAGGCCCAATAAAAATTTAATTTAAAAAAAAAAAAAAAAAAAAAACCTACATTATTGTACGTGGACCATGATGAAAAAACTACCATTACCTCTCAATCATCAATTCATCATTAATTAGTAAATATAGAGTAGTTAATTGTATTACTGAACTAAAAAAAACATTCTATAGATTAATAGAAAAATTATAAATTATATTCAAAATGCAAAATCCCAACCGTAAAAACTAATTTATTATTGTGCGTCTAATTCATGGGTTTTTAAATTAAACTATATAGTATAATGTTTAGAACTTAAAAATGTATGGATCATGTTTTTTATATGAGTGAAAGCAAAGTTAAAGGTTTTAACTTAAAATCCAAGGTTACGAACGTCAAACATAAATTGTAAATTTAAAATGATGGGTTGTCAGCTAAAATAAAATGATAAGAGTTTAAAATGTAAGGTTTTCAACTTAGAACATAAAGGTGTATGTTATTAGGTTCTGGATATGATTCAAATTAAGGTTAAAGGTCTTGAACTCAAAATCAAAGGTTATGAACATAAAACAAAAGGTTATGAACTTAAAATAGAAAATTATGAACTTAACATTAGACTTAAGGTTCTCATTATTTATTTGTTTTAAAAACAAAAGTTATGAACCTAAAACACAAAATTTTCAACTTAAAATTCAAGGTTATGAACTTTAAACAAAAAGTTATAAACTTAAAATATCTAAGTTTAAAATGAAGATTACTAAACAAAAATGAATGGAAATGAACTTAAAATAAAAGGTTACACACTAAACAATTGTATTTTCATAGCCAATGTGGGATTCGAACCCACAACGATGCATAAGCATACTCTACCATTGAGTTAATTGGCTTTTATCAACAATTTATATACAAAAGAATTTACCTCACAAAATTCGAAATTCTTGATTCGAAAAATTAACACAAAAGCAACACTAAAATATTTGGATTAATAAAAAAAAAATCATCAAATATAATATATATATAACACATACAACTCTAGTCTTAATCTCAATTGTTTAGAAACGTAAACAACTCACAAATTATTATCAAACACCAATTTCAGCACAAAAAATAGGTTTCAAATTAAATTATACTGCATACTATACAAAATTAAAATCACAGGTTTCAAATTTAAAAAACATAATTCTAAACTTAAAATCATAGGTTTCAAACTAAATTATACTGCATATTATATAAAATTAACATCCTAGGTTTCAAACTTAAAACCCATGATTCTAAACTTAAAATTGCAGGTATAATGAATGACATCATAGGTTTTCAATTATAATCAAAAGTTTTCAACTTAAAATCATAGGCTGTCAAATTAAATCCATACCATGAAGTAATGATCAACAAAAACTCACAAATTATCAACTGATTATTATAAAACATAATTCAACTGCAGTGTGTGTAAAATTAAACATTAATAAGTTATAAACACCATTTTTCAATAATCAAACATTAATAATCAAACATTAATAAGTTATAAACACACCAAAACACAAAAGATATCATCTAAAATTAGGAAAATTAACCAGAAAAAAATCAAAATTAACATCAAACAATAGAAAAACCCAAATATGATTAAAAAACTCAACTTTAACAAGCTATAAAAATATAAGATTAAAAATAAACTAAAAATAATGTAAGATGACAAACCTGAATTATCATTAATTTTGATTAGAGTAGAATTTTGATTATGTGCGTTTTGGATTTTAGGGATTAATGTGATAGAAGAAGGAAGAGGAAGAAACAAATGTGAGCTAACAAACTGCCGTGAAATATGACTATATGAGCAACTTCCTATTTTTTTTTTTTTTTTTTTTTTTTTTTTTTTTTGTTTTATTATTATTATTATTTTTTAATAAATGGGCTTATAGGTTAAGTGGGCCTGTCTCACCATAAGTTATGGTGAGACAGCCTCACATAACAGTTAGTGTTATTATTATTATTATTATTATTGTTGTTGTTGTTGTTGTTGTTGTTGTTGTTGTTGTTGTTGTTGTTGTTGTTGTTGTTGTTGTTGTTATTATTATTATTATTATTATTATCATCATTATTATTAATAAAAATAAGGCTTCTACACATTTTACCGGAAATAATAGGTTACCATCCGGTTAAATTTTAAGTGGGATCATTTTGAGAAGATATGTATAATAGTTGGGATTATTGCGGGATTAATGATAGTTTGGATTATTGGGAGAAGAAAATGCATAGTATGGATTATTCCTGTTAAATTTCCCTAAATAAAATAACAACAAGCATAGAGAAAAAAAAAAGGGTTTTTTCCATCTGTACCCTCGTACTTTTCACTTTTCCTAGTTGTACCCCTGCGTTTGGCGTATTCCCAGTTGTACCCTTAAACTTATAAAATTAGTCCCAACCGTAACCAAACTTGAATAATCCGTTAACTTTAGCCGTTAGTTTTGTTTTATATGGATTTTCACTCTTTTTATTAGGGCTGAGCAAAATGATACGATACGGTTTTAAAATACGAATACGATACGGTATACGGTTTTAAATATACGAAATTTCGTATCAGGCCTATTTCGTATATACGAAATCCGTATATACGGTTTAAACCGTATCGTATCCGTATCGTAAATTCTTAAAAACCGTATATACGGTTTGATACGGTTTTAAAAAAAAAAAAAAAAAATGAGCAAGTCACACGCAGTCACGCACTACTGCACTAGGCTACTACTCCACTAGTCACTCACACAAAACCCTAAAAAAAAAAAATTTAATTTCCAAATATCTCTCTTCCTCCAAAAATTTTAGATCTAGAAAAAAAAAACTCAAATCTCTACTAATTTCTACTAATTCAATCATCTCAATTCTCAAGTCTCAAATTTTTTTTTTCAGATTTCGTTTTATTTTTGTGTATATTTCGAATTTGTTCATGTTTTATTGTATTTTTAGATCGATTTAATTATCATCTCAATTCTCAAGTCTCAAATGTCTACTAATCTCTACTAATTCAATCATCTCAATTCGTTTTTTTATATTTATTTATTTAATTTCTGTTTTTTTTTTTAATTTTCGTTTTTTCGTTTTTTTAGAGTTATAATTTTCTGTTTTATTTTTAATTTTCGTATTTTAAAGTTATAATTTTCGCATTTAATCTAAAGTTATAATTTAAATCTGGAAATTAAAAATAAATCTGGAAATTAAAAAAAAAAAAAAAAAAAAAAACGTGTACCGTATATACGGTTTCGTATATACGAAAAATCCGTATATACGGTTTGTTTCGTATCATATCCGTATCAATTTTTTTTTTTGAAAACCGTATATACGAAAACCGTATCGTATCCGTATCGTATATACGGTTTTGCTCAGCCCTACTTTTTATTTAGTTTTTTTTATTTAAACTTTTCACTTTAAACACCTTGTTTCTTATAATGGATAGTAGAGTAGTGTATTTAATGTGAAAAGATTGGATAGTAGAGTAGTGTATTTAATGTGAAAAGATGAAGGAAAAACTGAAAAAATAAGGGTGAAAGTTTATATGAAACATAACTAACGACTAATTTAACGGTTTACTCTAGTTTGGTTACGGTTGGGACTATGTTTATAAGTTTAAGGGTACAGCTGAGAATACGCCAAACGCAGGGGTACAAGTGGAAAAAGTGAAAAGTATGAGGGTACAGATGGAAAAAACCAAAATTACTGATAACGCACAACACATACAAAACCCTACCCTAACCCGCGCGCCCGACCCAACCACCACCATCAGCAAACCACAGGATCAGAATCAACAATGAAGATCCTGAACATTCTCTATGGGAAATCACTGATGTAAAACCTTTTATGAATGTTGATTTGGGTTGGAGGAAAGTAGATGGGCGAAAATGGAGTAATTCAATTTCGTTCCTGCAAGGCTAAATAAAGTCCTTGCGGTGATTCAAGATTTAGAAGAAAAATTGTACAACTAGTTTTGTACTTTAAGGATTTTTTTTTTTTTTTTTCCGCCAAAAAATTTCAATTTGTCTCGTAAGACTGAAATTGACTTATCCAGTTACTGTTGTCGTCTCCAAATGGTCTACGTAAAACCATTTTTACAGTGCTTACAGATGATTTTATGATCACGGGACGTTTTCTTTTCAATAATTTCCCCACTCTCATAAACAGATAAAGTATTACTCTGTATCTGTTTCCCACATACACTTGCAATTGATACAAACAAAATATGTTCTAATTTATAGATGGGTGAAAGAACAACGGAAACTGATCATGAGAATGATTAATGGGATCAAGAGGCAACTAAGCTCGGTGAAGATCTATTTTCAATATGAGGTAAGAGCGGAGCATTTTGTTATTTTTCGTTAGTAGCTAAATGTAATGTGAACAGATATAGTAGTTCATTAGATTGTTGTGACAAACGAACCTCAAATTAGAAAAAGCACGTGACCCATTTCTATGTAAGGGAGATTCATACAGATGCGTTCACTCTTGTGCATTGAAAAACATACAGATGCGTTCACTCTTTTGCGCATCAAGAGTGAGCTAGTTGGAAGTTCTGACCAGGATGTTTTGAGCTCGTGGAACGGCTCATTTCATCATTGTACCTGGGAGGGGGTTACTTGTGAACGTGGAAACAATAGAGTGAGTGCATTACACTTGAGGTCAAAAGGCTTAAGAGGTACTATATCTCCCTTCTTAGGAAACTTGATCTTTCTATATAGTATTTGGCTTTCCAATAACAGACTGAAAAGTGAAATCCTGAATGAGATGGGTCGTTTAGTTAGTCTTAAAGACCTAAAAATTAACAATAACACACTTAGCGGAGAAATTCCGAGAAATTTATCCTCTTGTACTAACCTTGAAACTCTTACTTTTACTTTCAATAAGCTAGAGGGGAATTTGCCTTTAGAGTTCCAATCACTGTCGAAACTCAAGTTACTAGGTCTGTATGAGAATTTTCTCACTGGCCCACTTTTTGACGTTATAGCAAACCTTACCTCCTTAAGGACTGTCTCTTGCAGTCACAATGCATTTATAGGCACTATTCCTGACAGTGTCGGAAAGATGCAAAACCTTAATGCCTTAGGAATTGGGATGAATCGATTTTCTGGAGATGTTCCCTCTTCCCTTTACAATCTTTCCTCCCTCCAGATAATATATTTAGGTAGCAACCAACTGAATACATCTAAGCGATATATATTTACGATGCGCAGATTGTTTTATCTATAGATGGTTAACAAAGGACTGATCATGAGAATAATTTTAATAGGCTTGCGAGGCAACTAATTAAGATCGGTGAAGATCGGTTTTCGTACTGAGGTAAGAGCATTACTTTTGGAGTTTCCAGAAACATCATCAAAATGTTGAAGATCTTATAGAGTTTTGAGTGTTCACGGACCCATTTTAGTAGTTCATAGCCTCTTGGGTGAAATGTTAAGTAAATCACTAACTTAATTACTTAGTGGATGATAAAAATGTACATCATAGTTTGGACCTCAAGTGGAGTGTGTGTGGGAGGTAACGCCTTCCGAAGAAGGTTTCGGAAAAGTCCTTTACTGATGTTAACAGTAGCTTCTGCTAAAAACCAAAGTCATTACACATCAGTTGTATTCATGTCTGTCTTCTCAAAGCTTGACTTGTCTCAACTTATTTTGTAAGGCAAGCTTTTTATGTCTTGTTGCTCAGGGACCTCAAACTCGACAATAACACACTTAGCGGAGTAATTCCGAGAAATCTATATAGTAAAATACTTATAGGGATACTAATGTAAATAGAATTAATTTTTGTTATGACAAATGTAGATAAGTAATATAATGCTATTTTACGCTACATGGTTGGCTTGCCCTTCGAGGCCAGAGTGGGTTCAGGTGTTCAGCAGTTTTAGCTTGCTAAAACTGCTGTGACGCACACTCAAATTATCAGAAATCGAATATCATAGTCACTTGGAAAAGTCACTAACGATTTCGAAGGAGGTTTCGGAAAAGACATTAATTGATGTTAACAGTAGCTTCTGCTTAAAACCAAAGTGGAAAGTCGTTTCCCACATCAGTCGTTTATTCCTCTTGACTAGTCTCAACTTATAATGTAAGCCAAACTTATTTTGTGTTCCCTGGCTCCCTGCTTGTTTGGAAAGTCAGGCTATTCTCTATTGAGTTGCATATATAGCTTTACATTACTAAACATTATAAAAAAATTGATATTTTTATTGTACTCGTAAAGACGTGTCATACATTTACAGGAGGCTAATATTTTACATAATCAATACAATTATAACCATTATACACACTAGAATATTTACATATTCTATTAGATCCCACATGACTATGTTTTCGTCTATCATTGCAAGAAATTACAAAAAATTTATACTTGAATTAAGAGTGGCGATTTTCTCCACATTGTGAAAAGAGTCAAAGGGGAGTTGAAAATAAGGAATAAAAGAATCTTAAAAAAATCATCATTTAAAAACACTTTTACTATTTCCCGCATCCTTCTTTACTATTTCTCGTACCCAAAATGACCAAAATACCCCTATGAATAAAATATCTTTAATATAAAAATATAACATAATGGTATTTAAGTCTTTTCACATAAAAAAGGGGCCGAAAAATAGTAAAAAAAGAGGCGTGAAATAACAAGTCCCTTTAAAAAAGAGGGGTTTCTTTTTATTAGTCAGATAGAATCTTTTACATATAGATTGTAACTTTTATTTTTTTTGGCTTCCTAGTACCTCTTATATTTTTTATTTTTATTTTTTTTTTGTTAAAAGTAGACTTGACAAACAGGTCGTGTCGTGTTCGTATCACATATAACTGGGTCACTAACCCTTCAACCCAAACCTGACTCATTTACCTAAACAGGTCATTAGTGCTTGACCCAAACCTAACCTATTTATATTTTAAATGACCTGACCTGATGACCTATTTATCTCATTTAAATTAATAGGTTAAAATTTGACATGTTCAACCTAGTTAACCCATTAGACCTATATAACTTATCCAACTAATTAAAGCATAGTCAATTGAAAACATTACCTAAACACATCTACACGAAAAAAGATATCTAAAATTAATATTTATCAAAGAATAATAGGTTATGTCGGGAAAGCCACCAAAACAAAAGTCGTAATAAACAATATATTAAGTAACAATGTGATATTTTATTTTGAATTTTGGTACAAATGGGTTAAATGGGTTTATAGAGTTAATCTACTTGTTTAACCCATTTAATTAAATCGGTTTTTCGTGTCAAGTTCGTGCGACATCTTGACCCGAACCCAACTCATTTATATTTCATGTCAAGTTCGTGTCAACCCAATTACTTAAATGGGTTACCACACTGTGACCCAAACCCATTAATTACATGTCAGGTTCGTGTCGTGTTTTCGAGTCGTATCACTTTTTGGCAGCTCTAGTTAAAAGTTACCAAATTATAAATTACGGCCAATGAAGTCAATTTTCGAGTGAGAACACTTATTTGACACGCGAGAACAAATAATCTTTACCCTTATTTGTTAATGTTGTAAATTTGTTGTGATTTCTAACTCTCAATTTTGTGAGTTAAAGAAGAGCAGAAATGATGAGAGGAAAGGAGTGGTTTTCATTAATTGCAAAATGAGGGAAAATACATGCTTTAAATAAAGGAAATCATGGAACAACTCTCCATGTTTTACTCCTTAGAAAGTCGAGCAAAGAAAAACAGAGCAACACCAAAACCTATGCCCTTAAACTTAGGAAAAGCAAATATCAAATCAAGACTAACTTTAAAATACAACTTCCTACATTCTAGGATAAGACTTTGAATTATATTTCAATACCTCCCCTTAATTCAAACGTCTCGAATTCCAATCTTCTCCATGAAGAATTGATGTTTGGCTTGAGATAAACTTTTTGTGAACAAATCAGCACTTTGATCGTTTGTTCCACAAAACTTTAACTCAATCTTCTCTTCACTTACAAGCTTTCTGATATAATGATGCTGAACTTCAATGTGCTTCGTCCTTGCATGGTATGCAGGGTTCTTCGTCATTGCAATGGCAGATTTGTTATCACACCAAATCTCTGTTGCATTCTTTACCTCTGCACCCAAGTCTGTTAGCAACTTTCTCAGCCACATAGCCTGTCTTCCTGCTGCACCAGCAGCTATATACTCAGCCTCAGTTGATGACAATGCTACTGTGTCTTGTTTCTTTGAGCTCCATTTAATAGCACCAGACCCAAGAGTAAACACAAACCCATAAGTGCTCTTTCTGTCATCCAAACTTCCAGCCCAATCACTGTCTGTATACCCAATCAACTTGAAATTATGAGTAGTTTCATACCATATTCCCTTCTCTAAAGTTCCTGCAATGTACCTCAGAATTCTCTTCACAGCGCCACAGTGTTGCTTTGTTGGATTGTGCAGAAACCTAGAGACCACGCTCACACAATATGCAATATCAGGTCTGGTGTGTGTGAGATAATTCAGACCACCAACCATGCTTCTGTACAGTCTCTCATCTGTTTTTCAGTCCCATCTTCTCTTTGCAACTTCTCATTCACATTCATTGGTGTGATGGCTATTTCACACTTCTCCATTTTGAACCTTTTCAAAAGGTTCCTTGCATACTTCTGCTGAGATACAAACACACCATCTTCACTTTGCTTCACCTCTAATCCAAGAAAGTATGTGAGCTTTCCCAGATCAGTCATCTCAAATTCTTCCAACATAGCCTTCTTGAATTCTCTTAGCATCATTTCAGAAGAGCTTACATAGACTATATCATCAACATAAACACATATTATCAGAAATCCAGCATTTGATACCTTTCTAGTGTAGAGAGTTGGTTCATTTGCATTTCTTTCATAACCATTCTTCACAAAGAAAGTATCCAGCCTGCTGTACCAAGCTCTAGGAGCTTGTTTAAGCCCATACAAAGCCTTTTTTAGCCTGTAAACCTTGTGCTCTTCTCCTTCTTTGACAAAACCCAATGGTTGCTCTACATATACTTCTTCCAGAAGATCTCCATTCAGAAATGCAGACTTCACATCAAACTGATACACAATCAATTTGAGTTGCGCAGCTAAAGCTAGAATTACTCTGATTGTTTCAAACCTTGCCACTGGTGAGAAGGTTTCTTCAAAGTCAATGTCTTCCACTTGAGCATACCCTTTTGCTACAAGCCTAGCCTTGTATTTCTGTACACTATCATCAGTGTTGAGTTTTGTCCTAAACACCCATTTCAACCCAATCACATTCTTGTTGGTTGGTGCATCAACCAACTCCCATGTTTTATTCCTCTGAATGCTCCTGATTTCATCTTCCATTGCCAACTGCCATTCCTTCTTCTTGATAGCTTCATCAAAATGAACTGGTTCTTCTGTGATCAATGCAAACCCACATGTTGCATAGATGTCCCTTAGAGGTCTCATTCTTCTAGGGGCTGAATCATCATCAGATGAAGAAGAATTTTCTGATACTTCCCCTTCCTGACTTCCTGTTGTTGTAACAGGTGGTGTTATTTCAAAGATTACCAAATTTCTTGATCCTGTGCTCCTTCATTTTCATTCTCAAATGTGAACCTCCTTTGATTTTCACCATGCTGTGACCAATCCCAACGTTCATCTTCAGAGAAAATCACATTTCTGCGATGATTATGCTCCCATTCTCAGGATTATACAGCTTATATGCCTTGGATTGAGTAGCATACCCTACAAACACACACTTCACTGATTTTTCATCAAGCTTTGTTCTCAAATTAATTAGAGAATAAGCTACACACCCAAATACTCTGAGATGATCCACATTTGGTCTTCTTCCTTTCCATAGCTCATAGGGTGTCTTGTCTTGAACAGCCCTTGTTGGTGAGATATTCAGGATATAGACAGCAGTAGCCACAGCTTCACCCCATAAATCATTTGGCAACCTCTTCCCTTTCAACATACTCCTTGCCATCTCAACAACAGTCCTATTTTTTCTTTCTGCAACCCCATTCTGCTCTGGTGTATATGGAGCAGTCAATTCTCTGCGTATGCCATGATCTTCACATAATTTTATGAAGTCTTTGGAAGTAAACTCACCTCCTCTATCAGTTCTCAAACATTTCAGCTTTCTTCCACTCTCAATCTCTACCATAGCCTTGAACTTCTTAAAATTTTCAAATGACTCTCCTCGATCAATAAAATATACCCAACTCATTCTACTGAAATCATCAGTGAACAGCAAGAAGTACTTACTTCCTCCTAGTGACTCAGTTTGCATAGGGCCACATAAATCAGCATGGACTAATTCAAGGCATTCACATGCCACTACAAAAAAACAACTGTTTTGCGACAGAATTTGCAACGGCGCAAAAAGTTCGTCGCAGGAAAAATGATTTGCGACGGAAAAAAAAAATTCCGTCGCAAATACCGTCGCAACATGGACCGCCAATTTTTGGAGCCAAAAAATCCACTTGCGCCAAAATCTTTGCGACGGAATTTGCGACGGACCCAGGATTTTGCGACGGAACATTTGCGACGGATAATAAATTATTTGCGCCAATAATTGGAGCCAAAAATTTATTTTGCGCCAAACGCATTGCGACGGAACATTGAGGTTTGCGACGGATAT
This sequence comes from Dianthus caryophyllus, assembly GCA_023091065.1. Lineage (NCBI taxonomy): Eukaryota > Viridiplantae > Streptophyta > Magnoliopsida > Caryophyllales > Caryophyllaceae > Dianthus > Dianthus caryophyllus. The sequence goes on from CM041519.1 coordinate 36,170,067, forward strand.
TTGCGACGGATTTTTATTCCGTCGCAAAGGTCAAAGATGCCAAGGAATATTCCCTGGCATCTCTGAATTTGTCAGATTTTGCGACGGACCACATTTCCGTCGCAAATAATCCGTCGCAAAATAAAAAAAAATAAAAACCCCCTTCTGTTAAATCATTTCGTCGCAACATAAAAAAAAAAAAAAAAGGGAAGGCGATTTTCGACGAAGACGACGACGCCGCCGCCACCACCCCACCACGCCGCCGCCACCACCCCATCACGCCACCCCACCAGGCCGCCCCACCACGCCGCCCCACTTTGCCGCCGCCCCACACTGTATCCGGCCCACCCCGCCACCGTTTCATCCTGCCGCCGCCTCACTGGCCGCCGCCTCTCCGACGTATACTCCGGTGAATAGGGTATGTTTTTTTAATTTAATTTGATTTAAGTTTGTTTTGTTTTAATTTTGTTGATTTTATTAGTTTAGTTTGATTAGTGTATGTTTAGATTGTTTTAGTTTGATTAGTTTGTTTAGTTTGATTGTTTTAATTAGTTTGATTTGTTTGTTTTAATTAGTTTAGTTTGATTGTTTTAGTTTGATTAGTGTATGTTTAGTTTGTTTTAGTTTAATTAATGTATGTTTAGTTTGTTTTAGTTTGATTAGTTTGTTTAGTTTGATTGTTTTAATTAGTTAGATTTGTTTGTTTTAATTAGTTTAGTTTGATTGTTTTAGTTTGATTAGTGTATGTTTAGTTTGTTTTAGTTTGATTAGTTTGTTTAGTTTGATTGTTTTAATTAGTTTGATTTGTTTGTTTTAATTAGTTTAGTTTGATTAGTATAATTTAAGTTTATTAAATGTTATTTAGTTTGATTGTGTTAGTTTGATTAGTTTATTAAATGTTATTGGATTAGTTTAGTTTTATTTAAGTTTATTAAATGTTATTTAGTTTGATTATATTAGTTATAGTTTAGGTAATTTGATTATGTGTTAATGCTAAATTAGAGAATTGTAGAGCCATTTTTAAGTTGAATTAGTGTTATAGAGTGATTGTTAAGTTATTTTAGAGAACTGTAGAGCCATTGTTAGGTTATTTTAGAGAATTGTAGAGCCATTGATAGGTTGATTTGTGGTGATTTTAGAGCCATAGGTGGATAATTATTAATGTGTTGGGTATAGTATGACATAATTTGATTGTGTATTTTGTTAAAGTTATGTATTTTATAAAAATGTTTTAAATCCAAATTTTTTGCGTTGATCGTAGTATACCCATTCGAGAATTATTCATTAGGAGTAATTCTCGAATAGTCCCCATTTTTGGGACTGTCTTTGAATGATCAATATCACTTAGGTGACAAGTAGTTACATTTGTTTATGTGATAGAAAAAATTTCGGTGGCAATTTTTAAGCAGATGTTCTCCGGTTACATATATTTTGAGGAAACTCAATTTATTTGTGTATCTGGAGAATTGATGCGAATTGCTGCCGAAATTTTTACCATTACATAAATAAATGTAACTATTTGTTAGTGATATTGGTCATTCAAAGATGGGTTTAGGTTGGAGAGATAAGAAGTTACCTACGACTACACGTTTTTTCAAAAAAAAACAAATTACTTCAAAGTTTTTGAAATTCAATTAATAATTTATAACAAGTTTATTTTTGTAGACGGATTGACAATGAAGAGAATTGAACGTAGTTGGATGAAGACAATGAAGAGAATTTAACGTGTGTTGATTATGTAATTTTACAATTTGCAAACAATTTAATATATTTTATTTTTAGTTCGTGTCTAATTTAATTTAATTTTAAATCTGTTTGACATGACATTTCTAAGATATACACTACAAAAAAAACAGCTGTTTTGCGACGGAATTTGCGACGGCCCAAAAGATCCGTCGCAGGAAAACTGGTTTGCGACGGAATAAAAAATTTGCGACGGAATTTTTAAATTCCGTCGCAAATTCCCTCGCAATTTGGCCCGCCAATTATTGGTGCGAAAAGTTAAAAAAGCGCCAAAATTTTGCGACGGAATTTGCGACGGAATTTAATAAATCCGTCGCAAACTCCGTCGCATAGTTTGCGCCAATATTTAAGATTAATTTATTTATCAGCGCCAAAAAAATTGCGACGGATTTTTTGCGACGGACCTATACTTCCGTCGCAAAGGTCAAAGATGCCAAGGAATATTCCCTGGCATCTTTGAATTTGTCAGAGTTTGCGACGGATTTGGGGTCCGTCGCAAATTGTCCGTCGCAAAACTCAAAGAAATAAAAACCCTCGCTTCCTTTTACTGTCATTATTTGCCGTCGTTTTTTTTTTAAAAAAAAAAAAAAAAAAAAAAAAAGAGAGAGTAGGCGACTCAGACGACGACGCTCACCACGCCCACCACGCCGCCGACCACCACGCCGCCGACCACCACGCCGCCGCCTCTTCACGCCGCCGGTCCTCCACGTTGCCCCACCCTGCTGTTGGTCCCCCTTGTTGCCGCCTGACCACGCCCCACCCTGTCAAACGCCCGACCACGCCGCCCCCTCTACTCCGGCACCACCGCCGCCTCATCACGTCCCACTCCGGCACCGTTCCGACGTAATACTTTGGTGAAGAAGGTATGATTTTTTAGTTGATTTAGTTTGATTGATTAATTTATTGATTTGATTAATTAGTTTAGTTTGATTAGTTTAGTTTGATTTGATTTAGTTTGATTAATTTAGTTTAGTTTAGTTTGATTAGTTTGATTAATTAGTTTAGTTTGATTTGATTTAGTTTGATTAATTAGTTTAGTTTGATTAGTTTAGTTTGATTTAGTTTGATTAATTGTTTTTGTAGTTTAATTAGTTTAGTTTGATTTGATTAGATTAATTAATTTATTGATTAGTTTGATTGATTAATTAGTTTAATTAATTTAGTTTAGTTTAGTTTAATTGATTAGTAGTTTAATTAATTTAGTTTATTAGTTTAATTGATTAGTTTGATTTAAGTTGATGTTTAATTGATTGGTTTAATTAATTAATTTATTGATTACTTTGATTGATTAATTAGTTTAATTAATTTAGTTTACTTTAATTGATTAGTTTAATTGATGATTAGTACTTTAATTAATTTAGTTTGTTAGTAGTTTAATTGATTAGTTTGATTAGATTACGTGTTAATGTTTAATTAGAGACTTGTAGAGCCATTTTAAGTTGAATTAGTGTTATAAAGTGATTGTTAAGTTATTTTAGAGAACTGTAGAGCCATTGTTAGGGTATTTTAGAGAATTGTAGAGCCACTGATAGGTTGATTTCTGGTGATTTTAGAGCCGTTGGTAGATAATTATTAATGTGTTGGGTATAGTATGCATGACATAATGTGATTGTGTATTTTGTTAAAGTTATGTATTTTATAAAAATGTTTTAAATCCAAATTTTTTGCGTTGACCGTAGTATACCCATTCGAGAATTATTCATTAGGAGTAATTTTCGAATAGTCCCCATTTTGGGATCGTCTTTGAATGATCAATATCACTTAGGTGACAAGTAGTTACATTTGTTTATGTGATAGTAAAAATTTTGGTGGCAATTTTAAGCGGATGTTCTCCTGATACATATATTTTGAGGAAACTCAATTTATTTGTGTATCCGGAGAACTGATAATTGTCTAAATTTTTACCATTACATAAATAAATGTAACTATTTGTTAGTGATATTGGTCATTCAAAGATGGGTTTAGGTTGGAGAGATAAAGTACCTATGACTACACGCTCTTTCAAAACAAATTATTTCAAAGTTTTTGAAATTCAATTAATAATTTATAACAAGATTATTTTTGTAGACGGATTGGCAATGAAGTGAATTGAACGTAGTTGGATGTACGACCCTTGGCATGATAATAAACCAGTGAAAGTGGGATTTGCTCATGGTGTTGTCGAATTCATCGAACATGCTAAACTTTTGCCAGAGTTCATCCGTAATGGCGAAAAGATTAAGTGTCCATGTGTTAATTGTGGCAACGCTAGACTTTTCAATGAGTTCGATGTCAAAAGCCACTTGATTAAAAAAGGATTTATGAGTAATTATTTTAGCTGGTTTTGTCACGGAGAGGATTTTCCCGTAGATGATAGACCTATGCGTACGGTGGTTGATAATCCTTATCGGGAAATGATAAATGACGCTTTACGAGATGAGGTGGATACCATTAGAGAAGAAGCCTTGAATGCTGATGAAGTAAACCAAGCACCACACCCTCAAGAAAAGCTTTCTTTGACATGTTAAACAAGGCTGATGAGCCTTTGTTTGAAGGAAGTCCCATGTCCGTGTTGGAAGCCGCTTCTAGAATAATTACGTTGAAGTGTGACCACAATCTGTCTCATAGGGTTGTCGACTCGGTTAGTAGTCTGCTTGGAGACGCTTTCCCAAAAAATAACAAAATGACCAAAGATTTTTATAGTGCTAAAAAATTGTTAAAAGGTCTTCAATTACCCCACGAAAAGATAGATGCATGTGATGAAGGGTGTATGTTGTTTTGGGAAGAAGACGAGAATTTAGATGCATGCCGAAAATGTGGTCTTCAAAGATATAAACCAAACTCAGATGAACGGGGGAAACGTGTGGCAAAACAATCACTCCTCTACTTTCCCCTTGGCCCTCGTCTTCAAAGGTTGTATGCTACTAAACATATAGCCGAACAAATGAGATGGCATGCAGAGAATTCTCGAGTAGGTGGTACTATGGCTCATCCGGCTGACGGTGAGGCTTGGAAACATTTTGATTCGACATACCCTGACTTTGCAAGTGAGAGTAGAAATGTTCGATTAGGGCTTTGTACGGATGGATTTGCACCCTTCTCTCAGTTCGGTAAACCGTATTCAACTTGGCCTGTAATGTTAACGCCATACAATCTTCCTCCTTCACTTTGTCTAAAAAGACAATTCATTTTTCTTTCTTTAATTGTCCCCGGTCCAAACAATCCAAAGAAAAATTTAGATGTATACCTCCAAATTAGTTGGTGAAAGAATTAAAAGAGTTGTGGAAATCGGAGTATTCACCTACGATGTGTCAAGGAAACAAAATTTTCAACTTAGAGCTGCACTATTATGGACAATTAACGACTTTCCCGCCTATGGCATGCTGTCTGGTTGGTCAACTCAGGGAGGAAAGGCGTGTCCTTATTGTGGTGATAAAAATAAGTGTTTCTGGCTTAAGCATAGTGGGAAGTGGAGTTGGTTCGATTGTCATAGAAAGTTTTTGAAAGCCGACCACCCGTATCGTAAGGATAAGAGTTTTTTGAAGAAAAAACCCGTGGAACTTGATGCGCGACCACAATTGTTGTCTGGGGACGAAGTCTGGAAAATTGTGGAACCTCTACCCACTGTGATTGATGCAAGTGAAGCTCAATTGAAGGCTTTGAAAGCTAAAAAGTTGGGATGGTGGAAACGGAGTATATTGTGGGACCTTCCTTATTGGAAAACGTTGTTAATTCGTCACAACTTAGATGTCATGCACATTGAAAAGAACTTCTTTGAGCAGACAATTAACACAATTATGGACGACAAGAGCAAGACGTGTTATGGTCCTAAAGCAAAGGCAGATTTGACGATTCATTGTCGAAAGCGCCCGATCCTAAGTGTGTCCTAGATAAGCAATGAGAAAGGTTCTTTGCGAGTGGCTTATGAAGTTAAAGTTTCCAGACGGGTATGCATCGGATCTAAGTAGATGTGTTGACAATAAAAACTTCAGCCTCCGTGGCATGAAAAGTCATGACTGTCACGGGTTTATGGAGCGGTTGTCACGGTTGCTCAAAGAATTAATTCCAAAGTACGAGTGGGAAGCTTTAAAGGAGATAAGTCAATTTTTCCGCGACTTGTGTGCCACTACAGTTTCAATTTCCGATGTACATCGTCTTGAAGATAATATACCGGAAATATTATGCAAGTTGGAAAAAATCTTCCCACCTTCGTTTTTCAACTCGATGGAACATATCCCAGTTCATTTGCCCTACGAGCTTAGAGAGGGCGGGCCAAATTAATATCGATGGATGTATCCATTTGAAAGGTTTCTTAATCACTTGAAACGAAAAATTGGGAATAAGGCACATGTTGAAGGATCCATAGGCAATGCGTTTTTGTTGGAAGAAATTTCAAATTTCTGTTCCGTTTATTATAAAGAGCATGTAGACACCAAGGTGCGAGATCTTGACATTGGATCCAGTCGACGTTCCGATGTTGACGACCAACTACTGGAGATGTTTACTGACCATGGTGGAAGAACCACTGGAAAGTGTCGCACTCGATTTCTGGATGACAAAGAATACAATTGTGCACACAAATACGTGTTGTCTAATTGTGAGATCCTTAAGCCTTATGAACTGTAAGTTTATAATTAACGTGAATAAATCTTTATAATTAACTTTTTTTTTTTTCAAATTAACAAACAAGTAATATGTTATTATGTAGGATGTTTGAGAGTTTTATCCTTCTACAACACCACGAACTCCGCTATCGATGTTTGGAGTAAGTTCAGTAACGAATATCCTATGTGGTTCAAGCAACAAGTAAGTACTATATACAGTGACATAATAGTTATTAATATTTTACTCATAAAGTGTATAAAATTGTGTAACAAATAATAAAGCGTAATCAATTCTTCATTAGGAGCCGTTTTTGAAAGACGATCTACAGAAGGCGTTAGCACTTGGACCGTCAAGGGAAGTCGACACTTGGAAGCGATACTCAATCAATGGGTACAACTTCAGAACGTTCAATGGTCGCACCGACATAGAGAAAAGTACAATAAACAATGGAGTAGGTGTAACCTCTGTTGATGGTGCTGACTATTATGGAAGTCTTGAAGAGGTGATTGAGTTGAAATATGTTGGGTCAAAGCAAATTTCTACAAGACTGCTTTGTTCAAATGTGATTGGCTTGACAACTCAGAACGTGGTATGAATATACACAAGGAGTACAAAATCGTTGAAGTTCATCGTGGTAGAAAATACCCAACGTACGATCCTTTTGTGTTATCATATCAAGTTGAGCAAGTGTGTTATGCACCATATCCAAGTCTTAAGAGAGACAAAGACCAGTGGAGAGTTGTCTTCAAAACGAAAGCGAAGTTGATCGTTGATGCCTCCGCGGAGGATAATGCTTATCAGGAGGCCGTTGTTACAAATCCACCGGAGTTATCGGCCCCTAATGTCGATGATGAAGATGATGGCAGTAGTATTCCTATCGGTCATAATCAGGATGATGAGAACGAGACTGACATGCCTGAGAACGAGAATGACATGACTGAATTTATTGCAGACGAAGATGAGCCCATTGAGGAAGACTCGACAGAAGATGAGCAGTGTGACGAAGCTCAAGATGACACGGATGAGGATGAAGAAGAAGTTGGGGAACTGTTTCCTGATGACGATGATAGTGAAGCTAATAGTTCAGATGAGAGTGATTAGCTTAGATTTAGACGCTTTAACGTGTGTTGATTATGTAATTTTACAATTTGCAATCAATTTAATATATTTTATTTTTTTGAGAAGACATTTCTAATATATACATAAGTTTATATATATACATGTGTTAACGTTTGCATGTGTAGTATGGTGAATACAAGATACCAGGGAAGCGGAAGCGGTGCACCTCCAAATAATCCGGATGATGAGAACCGGCAGTTGACTGAAGACGAGATAGGCGAGCTTATGGTCAATGAACGGAGGTATCTACCCACATTAGATCCTAACGGCATATGGTAAGTTTAATGCTTAATTGTAAATTAATTTGTTTAATACTTAATTATATAATTTATTAATTACTTTAATATAATATTGTTACATATACTACTAATGATTTCCGTATGTTATATATGTTGATGCAGGTTTAAAGACGGCCCCGTGAAGACTAAAGTTCGCAAAGCCGTAATTTCTACGATGACCGAATTCGTTCCGAATTGGTCTTCGGCTTCGGAGGAGCAGAAAGAGAGGTGATGGAACTCTTTCAAGGTAATAATATTTAATTTACCCTTATTTAATTTAATTTTAAAACTTTTAAAACTTTTTAAATTATATCCCTCGTATTGTTGATTCAATTTTTTTATGAAAATATCAACGTAGCATAACTACCAGTACAAGCAAAAACACGGTTTAAATAAAGAAGAAGTTCTTTCATGGACGTGCGTAAAAGGCTTCCCGACTGGATCCACCAAAAGGGTATGAAAAACTCATATACGTATTATTAGATACATTATTTTTTCGCCTCATCTATGATGCCGTAAAGTTTGTTAATTATAAATCGCAGATCGAATTAAAGGTAAATCGTGGATTGAGGACAATCAAACCCTTTTGGAGGGATATCTAAAGTGGAAGACTGACGGGGTAATTATGAAACTTACAACTTTAATTAATTTATCGCTAAATATTATACGTATATACATACGTCTACTAATTTATCGTTAAATATGTTATTGATTTAGAAAACGAAGAAAAAGTCAGAGATCCAAATAAAACCGCTATGCATTGGGGAGGGTGGAAAAGTCATGGGACACACACAATGGGTCGACAGGATATGATGCAATATGTCGACAGAGCGGTTCGTATTATTAACTTTAACTATTTATGTATATATATATATATATATATACGTGTGTCTGTATTTTTATTTAATAAGTAACCGTTAATTAATTTCTTTATGTACAGTGTGCAGGAAGTAAGACACCCATGTCTGTCCCCGAGCTCGTAAAGAAGTCAAAGACCTCGAAGAAGACTGGCGGTTTCATAAGTGGCAAAGTGAAGAGTATATTTGTAAGACTTCATTTATACTTAACTAATAATTTTTGGATTATATTGTTATTTACAATCTAGTTAAATTAACGAGTTTTATATTTTGTATTTTATTATTAGGACCGCTTCGGACCACGAGTGGAGGAGGTCCAGAATACCCAGCCGGGCACTCCCGTCGACGAGAACCAGTTGTACTACGAGGTTGTCGGCGGACACGACAAGAAAGGACGTGTCTACGGCACGGGTTCTGCGACTTCTATGTTTTACGAGCGTCCGCCCCCTCGTCATTCGTCTGCTGGAGAGCAGTCCACGTATGCTCCCGGCCTACTGACCCGCCTTACACAAGAGAACCAATCTTTTAGTCAAAGGTTGGCGGCGATTGAGCAGTACATGGAGTCTGAACGCCTGAACACGCAGCCTCCTCCGACTTGCAACCAAGGGGATGACTTCTGGAGGCGCGGACCCTTTGGCGGTGACGGCGCTAGTGGAAGTGGCGGGGCAGATTTAGGATTGTGCTGATTAGGTTTGTTGTTAAATTTTGAAAACTGAAACGGTTTAACTTATTAAACTTTGTACTTTGGGTGTCTTTAACGGTGGTATTATGTTAATATATATGTTAATATATGGGTGTTGTGTGTTGTGTGTTGGCTGTTGGTTGATTGGGTGTATTTTGGGTGTATTGAACACCGTAATTGAATTGTAAATGCAGGGTTTTGTGGGGAACAAAAAATAAAATTTGCTACGGCAAAATGCACCAGTATTTGCGACGGACATATCACGATTTGCGACGGATGTCCGTCGCAAATTACCCAGGTGATTTGCGACGGATTACGTCCGTCGCAGATATTTGCGACGGAAATATCCGTCGCAAATATAAATTTGCGATTTTAATTTCACGCACATTTATGAATCGATTTTGCCTTCTTTGTTCAAGGCTTGGATTTATCCGTTACATCGAAACAAGTCCGTCGCAAAATTATTTGCGACGGACTATTCCGTCGCAGGACATTTTTTGCGACAAAAAAAAACGACGCCTGAAGTTCGTCGCAAATTCCGTCGCAAAGGTCAATTTGCGACGGATTTAGGCTATTTGCGACGGAATTTGTCCGTCGCAAAACAGCTGATATTTTGTAGTGATACATATACAAATATATATATATATATATATATATATATATATATATATATATATACAGAAAGGATCACATGAAACCCTTATATATGGTGCATCCTCAGACACCCTTAGAGATTAGATTAAAGTGGAATGGAGGCCAAGATTAAATCAAACATGAAAGAAGAAAAAAACACTACTGTGTAGTAGCTCATTCCTGCACTACTAAGACTTTTCCAATTTTTTTTTTTTTTTTTTTTTTTTTTTTTTTTTTTTTTTATTTTATTTTTATGAGTTTTTTTTTTTTTTTTTTTTTTTTTTTTAAACGATTTCTTTTGTTAATTTTTTTTTTTAAAATTCTTTTACTTTTTCAATTACTTAATTATTTTATAGTTTTTTTTTAATTTTTTTCTATTATATTATGGTAATAACAAATAAACGTTGAAATAACAATTGACGAATAATTATATAAAATTCTATCACCATAATTTTGTCGACTATTATAACTTAAAGTAACACGTACAAGTTATTAGAATAACAATTATTACCCTTTAAAGTAACAGTAACATCATATCAAGAAAATATAAGGATTAATAAATGTTTGTTAAAATAACACGTACAAGGTATTAGAGTAACAATTGTTACCCTTTAAAGTAACATTGATTGCACTTTGAAGTAACAATAATATCGTATCAAGAAAATATAAGGATTAATAAATGTTTGATAAAATAACACGTACAAGGTATTAGAGTAACAATTGTTACCCTTTAAAGTAACATTGATTGCACTTTGAAGTAACAATAATATCGTATCAAGAAAAATATAAGGATTAATAAATGTTTGTTAAAATAACACGTACAAGCTATTATAGTAACAATTGTTACACTTTAAAGTAACAGTAACATCATATCAAGAAAAATATATAAGGATTAATAAAAATTTGTTAAAATAACACGTATAAACTATTAGAGTAACAATTGTTATACTTTAAAGTAACATTGAACATCGTATCAAGAAAATATATAAAGATTAATAAAAGTTTGTTAAAATATCATGTACTCCGTATAAGCTATTAGAGTAACAGGTGTAACACTTTAAAGTAACATTGATTGTACTTCAAAGTAACAATAATATCGTATCAAGTACTATAAGAATTAAAAGAAAAAAAATACAAAAAAAATAAAAATAAAATAAAAATGAAATTAAAAATAAAAAAATTGGGCAACATCGTATCAAGTACTATAAGGAATAAAAGCAAAAAAAAAAAAAAAAAAAAAAAAAAAAAAAAAAAAAAAAAATTGGTCCCAGGCCCAGACAAAGCGGTTTGGCCGCCAGTCAGAGGCCTTTTTTTAGCTTTATTGCGTGATTCAATCTTGGCCCTCCATTTGCTTTAATCTAATGGCTCTAAGATGGTACAGGGGATGCACCAAAGTTAGGGGGATTCATGTGATCCTATTTATATATATATATATATATATATATATATATATATATATATATATATAGACATGTGTTCACGTTTGCTTCAAGTGTGTATAGTATGGTGAATACAAGATATCGGGGTAGCGGAAGCCGCGCAGCTCCAAATGATCAAAATGATGAGAACCGCCAGTTGACTGAAGAGGAGATAGGTGAGATTATGGTCAACGGCGAGAAGTTTCTACCGACATTAGATCCTAACGGCATATGGTAAATTTAATGCTTATTGTAATTTAATTTGTTTAATACTTAATTATATAATTTAATTAATTACTTTAATATAATATTGTTACATATACTAGTAATGATTTCCGTATGTTATATATGTTGATGCAGGTTTAAAGATAGCACCGTGAAGAATAAAGTTCGCAAAGCCGTATGTTCTATGATGACCGAATTCGTTCCGAATTGGTCTTCGGCTTCAGAGGAGCAGAAAGAGAGGTGGTGGAACGGTTTCAAGGTAATAATATTTAATTTTCCCTTATTTAATTTAATTTGTAAACTTAGAAAATTATATATGAGTATTGTTGATGGATTTTTTTTATGAAAATATGAACGTAGTTCAACTACCAGTACAAGCAGAAACATGAAGCCGAAATAAAAAAGAAGTTCTTTGCGTTTGTGAAGAAAAGGCTTCCCGACTACATCCACCAAAAAGGTATGAAAAACTCATATACGTATTATTAGATAGATTATTTTTTCGCCTCATGTATGATGCCGTAAACTTTGTTAATTATAAATCGCAGATCGAGTTAAAGGTACAACGTGGATTGATACCAATCAAACCATTTTGGAGGGATATCTAAAATGGAAGAGTGACGGGGTAATTATGAAACTTAAAACTTTAATTAATTTATCGCTAAATATTATATGTATATACGTCTACTAATTTATCGTTAACTATGTTATTGATTTAGAAAACGAAGAAAAAGTCGGAGACGCAGAAGAAAACCGCTATGCATTGTGGGGAGGGTGGAAAAGCTGCGGGGACACACACAATGGGTCGACAGGATATGATGCAATATGTCGACAGAGCGGTTCGTATTATTAACTTTAATTATTTATGTATATATATATATATGTGTTTATTTTGAACGTGTGTCTCTATTTTTATTTAATAAGTAACCGTTAATTAATTTCTTTATGTACAGTGTGCAGGAACTAAGACACCCATGTCTAACCCCGAGCTCGTAAAGAAGTCAAAGACCTCGAAGAAGACTGGCGGTTTAATAAGTGGCAAAGTGAAGAGTATATTTGTAAGACTTCATTTATACTTAACTAATAATTTTTTGATTATATTGTTATTTAGTTAAATTAATGAGTTTTATATTTTATATTTTATTATTAGGACCGCTTCGGGCCACGAGTGGAGGAGGTCCAGAATACCCAGCCTGACACTCCCGTCGACGAGAACCGATTGTACTACGAGGTTGTCGGCGGACACGACAAGAAAGGACGTGTCTACGGCACAGGTTCTGCGACTCCACTGTTTTACGAGCGTCCGCCCCATCGTCACTCTTCTGCTGGGGAGCAGTCCACATATGCTCCCGACCTACTGACTCGCCTTACAGACGAGAATCGATCAATGACTCAGAGGTTGGCGGCAATTGAGCAGTACATCGAGTCTCAACGCCTAAATACGCAGCCTCCTCCGACTTGCAACCAAAGGGATGACTTCTTCAGGCACGGACCCTTTGGCGGTGACGGCGCTAGTGGAAGTGGCGGGGCAGATTTAGGGTTGTGCTGATTACGTTTGTTGTGTGTTGTGTGTTGGCTGTTGGCTGTTGGCTGATTGGGTGTATTTTGGGTGTTGTGAACACCGTAAATGGATTGTAAATGCAGGGTTTCGTGGGGAACAAAAAATAAAATTTGCTACGGCAAAATGCAACAGTAATTGCGACGGATTTATTGTGCTTTGCGACGGATGTCCGTCGCAAAATACCCAGGTGATTTGCGACGGATTACGTCCGTCGCATAAATTTGCGACGTAAGTATCCGTCGCAAATGTACATTTGCGACGGAATTCCACGTAGATTTGCGACCGATTTCACCTTCTTTGTCTGCGGCGGATTAATATGTTTGCGACGGATAAGTCCGTCGCAAATAATATTTGCGACAAAAAAAAAAACGACGTCTACAGTTCGTCGCAAAAACCGTCGCAAATGGCCATTTGCGACGGAGTTAGGCCATTTGCGACGGAATATTTCCGTCGCAAAACAGTTGTTTTTTTGTAGTGTGCTCTCCAAGCATTCCCTGATGGAAATGATCCTCTAGAATGCTTACCATAGATACACCCTTCACAGGTGCCAAGCTCACCAATCCCTGGTAAACCCTCTACTAGACCTTTCTTGCTCAAAAGCTTCAAACTTTGTAAATTGAGGTGACCATACCTGAGATGCCATAGTTTAGCTTTACTATCCTCTTTCACAGCCAAAGCTTTACCCACAGACTTGGTTAGATCTAGAGCAAACATCTTGTTTCTACCCATTGAAGTAGTAGCAACAATTTCATTTGATTTCTTGTCTCTAATCTTAACCAAGTTCTTATCAAACAGCAGTGAATATCCACACTCTAATAATTGTCCAACACTAAGAAGATTATAGGCTAGAAGTGGAACATACTGAACATTGTGTAATAGCTTGGTGTTACCTTTCTCTGTCTTTATGGCAATGGTTCCAACACCTTCCACCATCAACTGCTTATCATCACCTAACCTGACTTTACTTTTCCTTGCTTCATCCAAATCTTTGAACAAAGATTTTGTGCTTGACATGTGGTTAGAACAGCCACTGTCAATGTACCAGACATCTCCATCAGTTTCATGAACTCCTTCTCTTGTCAAGAAGAGTTTTTCCTCTTGTTCCACAACATTCACCTTTTGATCAGATTTCTGTTCATTCTGATCCTTCTCCTTCTTCCAGCAACTTGCCTTTTTATGGCCAAGTTTGTCACAGTAGTAACATTTCAAAGGACCCCTTGATGATTGAGTGTCCTTAGATTGATCTTCAGATGACTGGCCTGATGATCTGCCACGTCCTCTTCCTCTACCTCTGAAGTTTCCTCTGCCTCTACCTCTTCCATTTGACATGTTTGATTTTGTCTTGGAAGTGTCTCCCTTGGAGACAAAAGCCTTCTCCTCCTTTTTCTCTGAACTTCTGTTCAGTCTCTCTTCATGAGCTTGCAGGGATCCCATCAAGTCATCAAAGGTGTATTTCTCCAAATCCTTTGATTCTTCAATTGCTGCAACTATGTGATCATACTTGCTTGTCAGGCTTCTCAAAATTTTCCCAACCACGTGCTTATCAGACATCTTCTCTCCATAAGCCCTCATCTGCTGCACTACTCCTGATATCCTTGACAAATAGTCTTGCACAGACTCCTTGTCACTCATGAGAGCAGTCTCAAACTCTCTCCTTAAAGTTTGTAGTCTCACCTTGACTACCTTCTTATCACCCAAATACTCAGTTTTCAGAGTATCCCAGGCTTCTTTGGATGTAGTGGCAGATGTAATTCGAGAAAAAATCTCATCATCCAAGGCTTGCTGAATGATGAACAAGGCCTTGGCATCTTTCTTTCTCTTATCCTTGAGTGCTGCATCTGGTTCAGCTGGGTTGTTGTCTTCAAACCCACTTTCAACCAGATCCCATAACTCCTGTGACTTAAACAGAGTCTTCATTTTCAATTCCCAGAAGTGATATTTCACTCCCTTAAAAATGGGCAACTGAGAGAGACCATTTGAGCTTGATCCATTTGAAGCCATGACAAGTCCTAGGATGCGTAACCTAGAGCTCTGAGGCCAAATTTGTTGTAAATTTGTTGTGATTTCTAATTCTCAATTTTGTGAGTTAAAGAAGAGCAGAAATGATGAGAGGAAAGGAGTGGTTTTCATTAATTGCAAAATGAGGGAAAATACATGCTTTAAATAAAGGAAATCATGGAACAACTCTCCATGTTTTACTCCTTAGAAAGTCGAGCAAAGAAAAACAGAGCAACACCAAAACCTATGCCCTTAAACTTAGGAAAAGCAAATATCAAATCAAGACTAACTTCAAAATACAACTTCCTACATTCTAGGATAAGACTTTGAATTATATTTCAATAGTTAAAGATTACCTTATTCTATTTTCTCTCTAAAACATAACCTACTCAAAAATTTCTCTTCAAGCTTACATTTTCCCCTAAATTGCAGAGCGAATTCTTTATCCCATTTTATGTTTCGCTTATTATATTTCCCTCATAATTTGGACACCACATTATTCATCATGATGAACTTCATTAAATTTTACTCCGTATAACAAAAGTTGATGTGTCAGAAGAATAAACTAATGGAGCGTACAATGAGACATGAAAATGTACTCTCAATGGTTAATAAAATGGACTTCATGCAATTTATCAAAATATTGGAGATGAATACAACTAATTGGCTTGAAGGTTATTGTAGCTTGGACAAGCGACAAGCTTGAAATAAAATAGCTTGTTTTTAATTTATTGGAGAAGAATGTTGCTGCAATTGTTTGTATCCTACCATCGGAGAAGAATGTTGCTTATGACTTTATGAGCATGTCTTGTTAAATTGTCAAGCTACATCGTAGTGTAGCTTACCCACAAATTCTGAATAATGTCTCTACTCTAATAACTTTTCCCCACAAATTCTAAATAATGTCTTTGTCATTGAACATGTCTTACACGGGGATAAAACACAAATGTGGTTTGCATTTTGCAAAACAAGCTCACAAAATTTAGGGGAATTTTTTTTTTAAGTTTTAAATTATAACTATGATTTGAAAATGCATGAAAGTATTTTTTTTAAGTGTGTTGATAAAGGTAAAATGGAGTAGTAAAGGAACATAAGAACTTATTAATTGAAATTGAAACACTCAAAATTGACGTTGTGAAGTTAGAAAAAACTTTGAAAAGAAGAAGTTTAAGAAAGTAGTAAAAGATTTGGTTAAATTGAAGAAGAATTGAAATTCGAAGCCTCAAAATTATTAAAATTGGCAAGTAAAAGAAGTTCTTGAATAGATCGCAAAATAGGATTATGACGAGAAGTTTTATGAAGTTTGGGTGAAACGACATTGGTGGCTGACGCCTGTTCGTAATATCAATGGATTGTGAGGCAAATAAGCACGTTGAAGATCGTTATTTAGATGAGGTATGAACCATTAATTTTACTCATTTTCTTTTTTTAGCTGTTCTATACTAATGTTATGTAAATAGAAATTACTAAATACTTGTAAGATCTTATGGGGTCTAAATGTACACGGTCATTTTAGGATTCCATAGCCTCATAGCTGAAGCCTGAAAGGTACAGTAAATCACTTCGGAAAAGTCATTAACCGATGTTAACAGTAGCTTATGGAAAAAACCAAAATGAGACCGTCGTTTAATCAATTCAATGCAATGCGAACCTTGGTGAATAAGAGCCATGTTGTACACATCTGTTTTCGATCATCATGCTTGACTAGTCTCAACTTATTTTGTAAGCTAAACTTTTTTTGTACTCCATTCTTGTTTTCAAAGTAAGACTATTCTCTTCTCTTTGCTACCTTCACTATCCTCTATTGAGCAGCAGCAATTAATATATATATATATATATACATATCTTATTTTGTTAGTTCAATTTCACGTAAACAGAAATAAGAATTGCAAAAAAAATGAAACCATCAAAAACAAAATTGCTCTCCTTCACTTACTCGTACCTGCAAACCTTTTCTTTTATCCTTGTCGTGCTGGTGCTACAACTAACGACCACAGTTGCCATCGAAAACCAGACAGATGCGTTCACTCTTTTGCGTATCAAGAATGAGCTACTTGGTAACTATGATCACGACGTTTTGAGCTCTTGGAACAACGTCTCACTTCATCATTGTACCTGGGAGGGTATTACTTGTGAACGCGGAAGTGATAGAGTGAGTATGTTAAATTTGAGTTCAAAAGGCTTACAAGGTACTATATCTCCCTTCATAGGAAACTTGACCTTTCTAATTAGTATTTGGCTTTACAATAACAGTCTGAAAGGTGAAATTCCAAATGAGTTAGGTCGTTTAATCAAGCTCAGGAACCTCCAACTTGAAAATAACACACTTAGCGGAGAAATACCGAGAAATTTATCTGCTTGTTACAACCTAGAAATTCTCGACATAGGTTACAATAAGCTAGAGGGGAATTTGCCTTTGGAGTTGAAGTCACTGTCAAAACTCAATTATCTAAATACGTTTAATAATTTACTCACTGGCCCACTTTTTGACGTCATAGCAAACCTTACCTCTTTAGTAACAGTCTATTGCAGCTACAATGCATTTACAGGTACTATTCCTGATAGTATCGGGAAGATGAGAAACCTTAGTTTCTTAGAACTTTTGGGGAATAAACTTTCAGGAGTAGTTCCCTCTTCCCTTTACAATCTTTCCTCCCTCCAGACATTAGATTTACTTAGCAACCAATTTCATGGACAAATCCCAAGCGACATAGGTCTCAAACTTCCTGAGATTTGGTATCTCGACCTTGGCCAAAACCATGTTTCAGGTTCGATTCCTAACTCCCTACAAAATATGACCAGCCTCTAGTATCTTGCCCTAAATTTAAATAATTTCACAGGAAGAGTGCCGCTTCATTTGGGGTATCTGAAGAATCTAACTATCTTAATTTTACCGGCAACAATCTAGTTGATGACATAAACTTTATTAGTTCCCTAGTAAATTGTACCCAACTGAGAAAACTAGTCGTGGGGGATAACGATTTCACAGGAATCTTACCTGCTGCTATTGTAAATCTATCCACCACTTTAGAAAGGCTAAAAGTTGGAGAAAATCCAATAAGAGGAACAATTCCAACTGGTATATCTAATCTTATAAACCTCGAGATTTTATATATGGATAGTTGTGAATTTACAGGACCAATTCCCTATGAATTCGGAAAGCTTAGAAACCTTGAAAGGTTAAGTTTGAAGTTCAATAAGCTGACCGGAACAATTCCGAACTCTCTGGGAAACATGACACGCCTAAGCATTCTGGACTTACATAATAACCAATTGCAGGGGAGCATACCCTCAAGCTTGAGCGCCTGTGAAAACATTTTAGATGTGGATCTTTCCAACAACCACCTCACTGGAGCTTTGCCCGAAGGGCTTTTTACGGGGGTTGCTATATTCATTTGGATAAATTTATCTGGTAATCATTTAGAAGGGTCCATACCTATCAATATCATTGGGCAGCAAAATCTGGTAGAATTTGACGTATCTAAAAATAAGTTGACGGGGGTACTTCCAAGTGGGCTTAGTTCTTGCCTTTCTCTTGTGGTATTGTATTTGTATGATAATATGTTGCATGGAAATATTCCTCCGTCATTCAGCTCTTTGGGCAGCCTTATATATCTTGACCTTTCACAAAACAATTTTTCTGGCACAATCCCAAACTACTTCGATAGATTACCTATGGTTTATTTAAACCTGTCCAACAACAATTTTGAGGGTAATGTTCCGACAACGAGTGTTTACGCAAATCTGAGTGTAGTTTCACTTTCTGGAAACAGTAGGCTATGCGGAGGAATTCCTGAGCTGCACTTACCAAAATGCATCCCGCAGAAGAAAACGAAGAAGAGACATAGAATGTCTCGTGCTCTTCAGTTGATAGTTTCTATAATATGTTCATTTGTTGGAGTGGTGTTCTTGACAACAGTGTTGTACATAACCTGTCTCAGAAAGAAAAATAGATCGGGTTCGTCGGGTTTAGAACTGATGAAAGGAACGGAAGCTTTCTTAAAAGTATCCTATAACACACTGTTCAAAGCGACTAACGGTTTCTCTATGGAGAACCTCCTTGGAGTTGGTAATTTTGGCTCTGTGTATAAGGGGACACTGATGGGAAAGATGGTTGGCGTGAAAGTTTTCAATTTGCTACAACGGGGTGGATCAAAGAGTTTCCTAGCGGAGTGCAACGCCTTAAAAAATATCCGCCATAGGAATTTGTTAGGAATAATAACAGCTTGCTCAAGTATAGATTCCCGGGGAAATGATTTCAAGGCTCTAATTTACGAGTTTATCCCCAATGGAAGTCTTGAAAGATGGTTGTCTGGACCCCGAAACCTTAGCCTTCTCCAAAGAGTTGATGTTGCAATCGATGTGGCTCATGCAATCAACTATCTTCACCATGATTGCGAAATTCCTGTTGTACACTGTGATTTGAAACCAAGTAACATACTGTTGGACAATGACATGGTTGCTCGTGTTGGTGATTTTGGACTTGCCAAGTTCCTTGCTCAACCAGAAAACCCTCTTCAAAGTAGTACAACAGGAGTTCGAGGTACTGTTGGCTATGCCGCTCCAGGTAAAAGTCTAGGCACTCACTTTTGTTCGTCAACCTAGGTAAGTTATTATTTTGCAGACTTGATACTCATGCAATCAACTATCATTTAAGGTTTGTAGTTGTTCAGGTCGTCAAGAGTTTGAGCCATTTTGGGTGCATTGTATCGGGTTTTAGAAGTCTTTATTGTTTTTATGAGTTATATTAAGTCGTTATCTGCATTTCTGCTGTACTTTTGGGGTAATTTATTTTTCTTGAACTCACCGGCGTTTCACAATTGTTCTTATCTGGCTTCAATTTTACTTTATTTACGTAACACTTGACAGTTTATAAAATACTCATCATTTTTATTTTAGGGTCCGTCCAAATTAATTTAAGTGTCAATATGCTCCTAGACATTACCTAGAAAATGATATTTCTATCAGAGACTAACTCAAGTTACTCAACCAAGATTGGTTTTATACTCTCGTAGTTTCCGTGATCATGGAGCGGTTTTTTTTTTTTACTAATGTTTGTGTCATCTTTCCATAAGAATATGGCCTAGGGAGTGACGCATCGACAGACGGGGATATCTACAGTTACGGAATACTGCTGCTTGAGCTCATGACTGGAAAGAAACCCACAGACAGTGTTTTCACAGATGGCTTGAACGGTTGAACCTTCACCTTTATGCGGAAGCAGCTCTGCCTGATCAAGTGCTGCGTATTTTAGACCAAACTCTGCTTGAAAACGCTGAAGTTATTGTCGTCGAAGAAATTGTTGCTACTGTTGTGCAGGTTGGAGTCGCTTGCTCTAACCATGTGCCTGAAGATCGAATGAGGATAACTGAGGTTATAAGCAAGTTGCGAGCTGCTAGGGACAACCTTGCCAATGCTCAACGTCATTGTGAATTCTATGGAGGTATATCTGTTTATGCATTTACAATATACGGAGTAACATTCATATGAAATTTTGTACTCCGTAAGATAAATTCTGATTTTATGACTTAAATGTTGTAGGGAAATGAGGTGTAATGTTTTTCTGAAACAAGTGCTGAGTGCTGACAAAAGCACATCACAAGCTTCGAGTTTGGATCATCCGACTCATATCAGACTCCTATAAGTCTTCTTTTTTCATGGTTGTAACTTGTATGTAGTTGTGATATAAACTAGTTGCACTTCTTTTTATTGTGAAATAATTGTCACTCGATACATTATTCGATGTTGTTTTCACTTTTGATTATGTGGAAATATAGTATATGTATTAACGATGGAGTAAGACTACAACCTTGTGGAAGCTCTTAAAACGATGGGGTGATGACGTAACCTCGTTGTAGTTGTGATTTGTGACAAACAAACATTCTCCTGGAAACAACTCCTGCAATCCATTGTTTGAATGTTATTTGAGGTATCGAAAATTTTTCTTAAACGGTGACCCGTTCCAAATTCACGGGTGCTCGTCTGCCTGAGAAATGTTTTTAAAAAGAATGCCCACCTTTTCCAATCTTCTTTTACCGTTAATATAATTTGTAAAAGGCTAAATGAAGAAAGCAGTCCAAGTGATGCAAGCCCAACGAATTGGCCCAAAACAGCCATGAGCTTTTGGCAAAAGTTACCTAGGGTTTACTAACTCTTCCCTTGTATATAAGCAGTTATTGTAAGAGAAAACAAAAACAAGATAAGAAAATATCAACCTGAATCTGGGCTGTGAACCTGATCGTGGTACACTCTATTCACATTGCAAATTAAATGCCTGACATTAGCTTACCTTCATTGTCTATCAATGCATATTGTTAACAAATTCTTCATGGTATCAGAGCCATTGTGCTCTTGATAGCCACTGAAGGTTTGCTTTATCTGAGTTTGATTTAAAGTTTGTGTCTTTCTCTTGTTTATCCTTTGTTTTTCAGTCTAGCTTTCTTATCTTCATTCAACTATGGCTAGTCAAGATAAGTTGACTGATGGTGGAGTGAATACATTAGATCCACTTTACTATAACCCCTCCGAAGGAACCTCTACTCTGAAAATCACACCTGGGTTAACTGGCACTGAAAACTACGGACCATGGAGGAGGCAGATGGAGTTGGCGCTTTCTGCAAAAAGAAAGCTTGGATATGTCACAGGCAAAGTAACAAGGCCTGACTCTGATGCATCAAAACAAGATGCTTGGGATACTGCCAACAGTCAGGTCATCTCGTGGATCCTACAAAATGTCAGTGAGAGGATACAATTGGTGGTGATGTACACTCAAACTGCAAAGGAGATCTGGGAAATCCTTGAGAGAAGATACACAGTCGTAAATGGAGCTAGAAAGTTTAAGCTTCACAAGGAAACTTATGATACCTGGCAAAATGGGAGAAGCATTGAAGAGTATTACACTCAATTGCAGATTGTGTGGGATGAATTGGACAATCTGAATAGCTTGCCACCAATCACCACCAATGCTGCTGATGTGACTGCCTTTCTCAAGGCCCTCTCGCGACAGGCAGAGGAAGCAAAGCTGTTTCAATTCCTCAATGGACTTGACAAGGAGTTTGGTACTATGAGGAGCAATATACTGATGATTTCTCCCTTGCCCTCAGTTGATTCAGCCGTGTCCATGCTCTTGCAAGAGGAGACTCAAAATCACAACTCAGTTGGGATCAAGCCTCAGGAGTCATCTGCCTTCATGATCAAGGGAGACACTGCTGACGAACAATGCAAGCACTGTGGCAGGAGGAACCACAAATCTGAGAGTTGTTGGGAAGTTGTGGGATACCCAGCTGGCCATCCCAAAGCTCGTAGAACTTCTTTCAAGAATCCTACAACAAACTACAAGTCTCAAAGAAACTTTCAAGGAAATCAACAAGGGCAGGGCTACACTAACAAACAATTTGGAAACAAGAGTTTCACCAAGAACAAAAAGGTAGCAGCAAGTGCAAAAGGAGAACAAGAAGACCTGGCTTCAGCCATAGGAGCAGCTACAAAGCAGCTTGAAAACCTTCTCAAAATGGTGCCAGGAATGAATGGTAGTGGAAGCAAAAATGGGGGTGAAACAGATGAAGAAATAGAGTGCAACTTTGCAGGTATTGTTCACAATACCACTGCTAACCCTAGTGTTGATTGGATTATTGATTCTGGGGCTTCAGACCATATGGTATCAAATTTGGAAAGTTTGAATAATGCGAAAATTCTGAGCAGAAAAATTAAAATCAATTTACCTAATGGTCAAGTAGTGTTTGTTACACATAAAGGTGAAGTAGAACTTGGAGAAGGATTGGTGTTGAAAGATGTGCTCTTTGTGCCTACATTCAAGCATAACTTATTGTCTGTACAAAGATTGGTAAAAGACAATCACTGCTGTGTTGTGTTTAGTGATACCCACTGCAATGTGCAGGACTGTAGGGGGAGCAACGTCAGAAGGTTGGGGAATGCAAGCAATGGCTTATATTATCTCAATGAAGAACATACACCAGTAAATAATGGTATTTTGTGCAAACCTAAGATTGTGAAAAATGAAGTATTTTGTGGTGTAAACTCAAATATTTTGAACTTTTGTGGAGATAATGCAAAAGTGTTTTCTTTTAATTCTGGCTGTGATCAATATGAACTGTGGCATAACAGGTTAGGGCATGCTCCAATGGTTAAACTGAAAAATATACCTTATCTGAAATCCAAGTTAAAAGCTGATCATAAAATTTGTGTGACTTGTCCCATGGCCAAGCACACCAAGGCTCCTTATCCCTACAGCACAAGCACTACTTCAAAGCCCTTTGATCTCATACACCTGGATATTTGGGGTGCTTATAGGGTGGCTTACAAAGGGAAATACAAATACTTCCTCACTATAGTTGATGACTGTAGTAGAGGAACCTGGGTATATTTGATGCAGCACAAGTCTGAAGCTTTTGATTATATAAAGGAATTTTATGAGTATGCCTCTACTCAGTTTGGTGGAAGAGTTAAAGTTATAAGATCAGACAATGGAATGGAATTTGATGATCAACATTGTCAAAGGTTCTTCAAGGAGCATGAAATTGTACATCAAACCAGCATAGCAGATAGACAGCAGCAGAATGGTGTTGTAGAGAGGAAACATAGACATCTGCTAGAAATCAGTAGAGCATTAAGATTCCAAGCAGGGTTGAGCCTCAGCTATTGGGGAGACTGTGTTTTGACGGCTGCCCACATCATAAACAGGCTTCCCTCACCAGTTATCAAGAACAAAACACCCCATGATATTCTGTATGGGAAACCTGCTGAATATAATCACTTGAAGGCTTTTGGTTGTCTGGTAATGGCTTACAATCCTCAGAGAAACAAGGATAAATTCCAACCAAGAGGGTTGCCTTGTATTTTCTTGGGATATTCTGCAACTCAAAAGGGTTATAAAGTTCAAGACATGGTTAGTGGAAGAAGGTTTGTGACCAGAGATGCTCAGTTTCATGAGCACGTGTTCCCATATTTAAGAAAGGGGGATGAAAACTATTTGAAACCTGTCCCTGTGATTCTTCCACAAATGGAATCAACATGGACAGAAACAACTCCATCAGTCCAAGATCATCAGGAGCAGGGCAGAGAAGATGATGCTCCAAGTCCAAGTGAATATGAGGCTGATAACTCAGAGCCAAGACATGACACTGAGGGGCAGGATGAACCTCATCCTGAAACACAAACAGAAAAAGAAGTGAGAAGAACAGAAAGAGAGAGGAGGACTCCAAAATGGATGCAAGATTATGTTGTTAACAATCAAAGGAAGGAAGGAAGACAAACTCCAAGTGAAATCAGCAGAACTACTAAAACAGTAGTTCAGCAATCCTTTGTTAACCTGGTGGAGGTCATCTCAAGCAAAGTTGAACCAAAAGATGTCAAAGAAGCCTTGAAATCCAAGGAGTGGGTAGATGCAATGAATCAAGAGTTGGAGGCTCTTGAAGTCAATGAAACCTGGGATCTCACTCACTTACCTCCTGGAAGAAAAGCCATAGGATGCAAGTGGATATTTAAACTGAAGTATAAGCCTGATGGGTCCTTGGAAAGGCACAAAGCAAGGTTAGTAATCCAGGGTTTCAGACAAAAGGAAGGGCTAGATTACACTGAGACATTTGCTCCTGTGGCTAAACTCACTACTGTGAGGGCTCTCCTTGCCGTAGCAGCCATGGAAGGATGGAACACATGTCAAATGGATGTGTCCAATGCCTTCCTACATGGGGATCTCAGAGAAGAAGTCTTCATGGAGCTACCTGTTGGTTACTCCAAGCTAGGGGATAGAATAGAAGTTGGCACTCAGAACATACATCATTCATCCTCCACACTTGCACCCATGGTGTGCAGACTGAAGAAGGCTTTATATGGACTTAAACAAGCCCCTAGACAATGGTTTGCAAAGTTGTCCTCAACCTTGATCAGTGAAGGATACAAGTCTTCTCAAGCAGATCACTCACTCTTTGTGAAAAACAATGGAGACAAAATAACAGCTGTTCTAATCTACGTGGATGACATGGTCATCACTGGTAATGATGCAAAAGAAGTGGAATGTTTAAAACAAGCTTTGAAACAACACTTCCATATGAAAGATCTTGGAAAATTATCTTACTTCCTTGGTATTGAGGTGGCTCACACTTCACAAGGCATGTTCTTGTCTCAAAAGAAATATGTCACAGACATGTTGAAGGAATTTGGGGTGAACCAAGAAAGGCCATTGAAGGTGCCCTTGGATTCACATGTGAAGTTGGAACCTAACAAAGGAACACCTCTTGTTCAAGCTGATAACTACAGAAGACTTGTTGGGAAGTTGATATATCTTACAATCACAAGACCTGACATATCATATTCAGTTCAGATTCTAAGTCAGTTTGTACAAAGTCCTACCTCAGACCATCTGCAGGCCGCAAGGAGAGTTCTGAGATATTTGAAGTCTGCTCCAGCACAGGGGATACTCATGGCAAACACCTCAAGTGCTACTTTGACAGCCTACAGTGACAGTGATTGGGCGGCTTGTCCCTTCACTAGGAGGTCCACCACCGGTTTTTGTATAATGCTAGGGGAATCACCTGTGTCTTGGAAGTCGAAAAAACAAACAGTGGTAGCAAGATCATCAGCAGAAGCTGAGTACAGGGCCTTGGCTCTGACTACGTGCGAAGTCCTGTGGCTAAGGTCACTTCTCAAAGATCTGGGTCTGAAACAAATTCCAACCACCAAGCTACATTGTGATAATCAAGCTGCTCTGTCAATCACAGCAAATCCTGTCTATCATGAGAGGACAAAACATATAGAAGTCGATTGCCATTTTATAAGGGAGAAGGTTGCGTCAGGAAGCATAAGTCCCACCTATGTACCTACACACAGGCAACTAGCTGATGTTTTCACAAAACCTCTGTTGAGAACAGTGCACTGCAAACACTTGAGCAAGATGGGAGTGATGAGCTCTCCACACTCTCATCTTGAGGGGGAGTGTAAAAGGCTAAATGAAGAAAGCAGTCCAAGTGATGCAAGCCCAACGAATTGGCCCAAAACAGCCATGAGCTTTTGGCAAAAGTTACCTAGGGTTTACTAACTCTTCCCTTGTATATAAGCAGTTATTGTAAGAGAAAACAAAAACAAGATAAGAAAATATCAACCTGAATCTGGGCTGTGAACCTGATCGTGGTACACTATATTCACATTGCAAATTAAATGCCTGACATTAGCTTACCTTCATTGTCTATCAATGCATATTGTTAACAAATTCTTCATAATTATCTGTATATGTTTGGTCATTTATATTTGCCCATCATAGGTCAATAATATAAACAAAAGAATCAATTGCGAAATTCACTACCTTGTAAAATACCCTCTTTGTGAGACACTACCTTTATTTTATTTTTTTGCAAACTACTACCTTTAAAATTCGTTTTTTGTAAGACACTAACAAAAGTTGATTTCCGACTAAAAAAAAGTCCATTTTTTTTTTATGTACATGACTTACTTAGGTACATGACTTTGTTATTTTTCGTTGCAAATCACTACCTTAGTTTTAATTTTTCTATGCAGAAAATTACCATAGTTTTAATTTAATTTTTCGTTACAAAAAAAATACAAAAAAAAAAACAATAGTTTCCTAAACTACAATACTAAATTTATTTAACTCAAAATAATTTCACGAAAATACATCGGTAACACGAACAAGGACGAAATTAGAAATTTAGAATAAATGTTACGGGGGCTAATTTTCTAAATTATATACACGATTTCAGTAAAAATTAATCGATATAAGAACATGTAGCGATACTTACGGTTACAATTTTTCAAATATTCAACACACATAAAATATTTACTTTACAGTTATGGACTTTTGATAAGTATTTTTGGAGGTTTTTTTATTAACTTACTTTAATGGCAAAAAGTAAATTAAAACTAAGGTAGAGTTATGCATAGAAATATTAAAGCTAAGATAGTGTTCTGCAAAGAAAAATAAAAAATCACATTCCTACCTAAGTCAATGCCGGAAAATTGACTTTTTTTTTGCCGGAAACCGAATTTTAAAGCTAAGAATTTACAAGAAAAAAAATTAAAGGTAGTGTCTCACATAGTAGGTATTTTACAAGGTAGTGTTTCGCAATTGATTCAATCAAATTTTTACAATCCTGCCCATTATTTCAAAATTTAGACGCAAAGTATCACGAATTATTAAAATAATTGTTACTCAAAAGTATTAATTTAAGACGGTCGTTTTTTTTAATTACTTTTTTCTCACCCATGTTTTGGTGTAGGGTGATCAATATTATTGAGTATTTAGTAACACTTGTCTAATACTGGTCTAAAAGAAAAACGTTTGTCACAATGAGTTACTCCGTATACAAGATTTCTTACAACAATTTACCGTAAATGAAGTAAAACCCGCAATGAAAAAGTACGCAGCCATAATCCAGAGATTGCGGGTTGGTTATAATCCAGAGATTGCAACCCGCAATGAAGTAACTTGTTTCACATTTGTTGGTTATAATCCAGAGAATGATCAGGAGAATGATATCATTGGGATCACGAGGCAATTATAGCTTAGGAAGATCGATTATCAAACTGTGGTAAGACCATTACTTTTTATTATTTTCTTTACATAGTTCTTGAATACGTATGTATATTGAATTCATGGTTTATTTAAGGACAAGTAAAGCTCAAATTAGAAAAGGTTTGTGATCGTATTTTATGAGTACTTTGGCATGATTTTGTTCATATTACGAAAAGGCTTCTAAAGTCCAAGAAGAAATAGCATTGTAGGTTGAAAAGAACAGGGCCTCGGTAGTTAGATGTTAATGTAAATTAGAATTAATAATTTGATATAGCAAGTTAGCGACATGGTCAGGGAAATGTTGAAGATCTTATGGAGTTCATAGCATCTTAGGTGAAAGGTAAAGTACATCACTTACTCAATGGATGATAAATTTACGTAATTGCTCAACCGTACCCGACTTTTTCTCAGTTGTACCCGAAAAAGACATAGATACCCTCTGTTACGAGTTTTAAATATAACCTCTCACGCAAGCGCACGTGGTCGATTGTAGCGTTAGAGAGGGTCGAACCACAAGGGAGTAGATGATTATGAGTGTACTTGTTCACACGTTTATCTAGATCGATAGCAAGGATTATGATCAAGACTACTAAGACGATTCTACTAAAATAAACTAAAATGCTAACTAACAATAGCTACTAATAACTAAAAGAAGAATAAGCGAGGAGTTATACGATGATTAAAGGACTAGGGGTCGATTTCTCCACCTTAATACCTTAGTCATGCAATAGGTAAAATAAAGTTAAAACGAGGATCGAGGAATTTATGTGGACTCGTCAATCACTACTCGGAATTCTCCCTCCCGGGTTCAATTCAAAGACTCTCTAGCTTAGACTCCACTCTTCTCCCGAGGTAATTTCACCCAAACTAGAGGCATTAAGAGCGACGATGACTTTAAAGCCGTCCCCCTTCCATTCCCATGGTCAAGGTCAAAATGAGGGGTCCTAGAGTCGAATTACCCTTCCGAGTTCAACGCTTTCTAGGTACAAAAGGGTGAACAACGTAGTTATAACCTAGCCAACTTCCGTTTAGCGGTCAAGGATTAAAACCCAACAAATTATCCACTCAAAGTAATTATTTCCCCCTAATTAAGAACACAAATTCCACAATCCTCAATTTTTAAAGGTATAAGAGCATGACTTGAGTGATTAGGGGATAATCAACCCCTAGTTAGAAGACTACTCACTAATCATGCTTAAAACAACAAAATAAAGGCAAATAATCATCAACCTAACAATACCCATATTTAAAGATTCAAACTTGGAAGAACAAAAGCAAAGGAAAGAGAAATAACAACCAAAATCATAAAATCAAACCAAAAAAAACAAGATGATTATATATATAAAAGAGGATCCAACAAGTTCTACAAATTATCAATTCTAACAACTACAAACATCAAAATTAATAGATAATAAGAAGGGGAGATGAGAGATTATACCCTAATTAGAGAGGAGAATTGAATAACGAAGAAAATAGAAGAAAAATCGAGACCAAATAACCCAAATTTCAACTTGAATAAGAACCAAAATCTTCAAAACCCTTGAAACCCTAGTTAAAACCTCTTAAAATCACTCTAAAATGTTGTTTTATTACTTAGAAATTACTTAGGAATGAAAAATGAGGGTTTAGAGTATATATAGTCGCTCCAAAATGAAGCCAAAATAAGCCGGTGTAACAGGGCCAGTGGGTGGGCGACTTGTCTCAAATCTGGCGGCCTGACTCGCCCGGTGGGCGACATCTCGCCCTGTGGGCGACCTGTCGTCCCTTCTGACACTGTGTCGCCCACTTACTCTCCAAACTTGCTATTCTTGCTTCCTTCTCGATTCCTCCTTGTTTCTTTTGCTCTAATTCGTCGTGTGTGCTCCCGAGTACCTGCATAAAACAAATATAGAGCAGTACCTCGTCCAAAAGCGGAAATTCAAAGCGAAAAGACGGGAAACGAGTGAAAACGACAAAAACGAGTCTAAACTGTGACTTGTGCGCATGAAAATAAGACGAATACGAGCTAAACAACGCATTATACGGAGGCTATTCTTGTGCTAACAAATTCCCCCACACTAGAACTCTTACTCGTCCTCGAGTAAAACAAAGCACACAAGCCAAGACGACTAAACCAAGGACTAACTAACGAGAAATCTAACAACTAATCTATACAATACATCCGATACGAGTCAATTAGCGGGCTCGCTCCGCCCCTTCAACTCACAACGCCACACTCATGAGGAAGAAGTGTTGCGTGCAAGGCAAGTGGGGTCTTGCTCAAAAATGTGAATCGACACCAACAATTAAGCACAAGATCTATCAAAATAAAGTCGATTCGGTCAAGAAATTAGCCTACCTCCTCATCTAGGTGGCTCCCTTGCTCTCTACACGAGCAAGGCTACAATCACGCAATAATGTTAAAAACCTAAGAGGTCACTTGTATAAAAAGGCAAAGTAGTATAACTTAAAATCATGCATGCAAGAATTGTTAATGAACCAAACTCGTCGGGAACAAAACGGATGTGGGGAATGATGAAAAAATAATGAACCTCGTGTTCAAAGCCCTTAGCATTGTGTTTCGCCTCCAAAAATAGGAGGAAGGGTCGTCCCGAATCAACTCGACTATAATGTCATCTCAAAAGAAAACAAGTGCCTATAAAATTTGGCTCCCGAATTATTAACACATTTTTTTCTTTTTTCTCTTCTTTTTTTTCTTTTTTTCTTTTTCTTGGGTGTGGCTAATCCCACGCTCACTAATTGTCACTAACTCGCCGCAAGTTTTCTCGGCTCGAAGCAAGCACTCGACAATAGCTTACGGGTATTCACTCTTTACCTCTCGGTCTATTTTGACCGTTATTGAGGCATCGAAGTGGTCACCACAACCCTTATTTGAAACTTTGGGAAGCCAAAAACAACATTATAGAACAAGCACTTTGCAAAATTAGGCATGAGATGAGGTATTTATTGAGTTTACCCCTTTTTTTTTTGTGAAATTTTGTGGTAGTCGAGTCGAAAACGGTCACCTTGAAACTAGACGATGTAGGTACTTATTCCATCGAGGGTGAAAAACGGAAGTGTAATCACAACCAAAAAGACCCTAAAAGTTTGGATATCAACAATTCAAGCATGCATAATTAAGTAATTCTAATAAGCGTCTTCAAACAAGTGACGAGCTAGATAATTAACAATATGCGCAAAAGTATTAAACTTGGACCTCTTTTTGGAAATTTCAAATTTTTTTCAATTTTTAGGAATTTTGAAAATTTTTCAATTTTTTTTGGTTTTTAAAAATAGGAAAAGACAACAAAAGCATATATATACACTAAACACGTTCTCCGAACTCCTCAGCACAACATTGCACAACAAAACCATAATCTCCAAATCCACCAAGTATAGCAAAGCGTCCTCCCCCACACTAGAACTAGACATTGTCCTCAATGTAAATGCTAGGGGAAGAGGTGTAATGGAAAAAGGGAATTAGAATATTACCAAGGAGAGCTCGAGTGGAATCACCAAAGAAAGTATCTTGAAAATGCTTGTGAAACCCACCGAGTTTGATGGAGAAAGCGTTACCTACAAATATAAACAAACACAAAAGAAAAGTGAAAGCAAAAACAATTTATTACTTGGGTTGCCTCCCAAGAAGCGCTTCTTTATAGTCACTAGCTTGACTCTTCTCATTAGTCACCTAACCGGGGTCACCAATTGGATGCCCAAGACATCCATTCCCTTTTGGTTTTCTTCCTACCTTCAACCTTTTCCCGTTTTGAGCATGAACTACCTTCGACAACATTGAAACAAGAGATTGAATCCCTCCAAGCACTTCACTCATCTCATTTGAATAGTCATCCTTTACCATCTTCCTTTTCTCTCCAACCTTCTTCTCATTTGCCTTAACCTTCTTTGTCAACAACGGTAGTGAGATGCACTTGACACTTTCTTGAGTATTTTTCTCAAAAGATAGTTTACTTGGAGAGCTCTTATTCTTCTCATTCATAGTACTACTCAAGGAAGTGTTGGAGTATGTGTCCTCCACAATAGTGCGATTACTTAATAAATCTCAATTAAGGAATACGTAGGGATAATCCTGTATTATTGTCAATTGATTAACGTAAATCAATAACGGTTGGCTGACTAGAGTTTGACGTTATTGTCGTGAAAACGGCGGTAATCAATTGATCCCTTTAAGTCACACCTATAGGAACGTACTCCAAATATTTAAGCTAATATATTGTATGAGATACGATTATATTAGTAACTTGATAAATTGACTAACGGTTAGTCAGTGTATTAATTTAGAGAGAAATCGAGTTGTGAACTCGGATGATTGAATTTTATATCGATAAAATTATTAGTGGAGATGAGAATTAGTGATTAACTGTTAATTCACTAATCATGTATATTTTACTAATGAGATTAGTAAAAGTACAATTTTAATATATGTGTAAGTGTACATGTATATTAAGGAAGAGTTTAATTAATTTACACTTTATTATATTAGATAATTAAGTGATAAATTATAAGTATTTGTGGGACAAATATTGGAAAACAAAATAGACCCATATGGTCCATACCAAATGGGAAGGAAGAGAGGAAAGATTCCTCTTTGTCTTTTTCTATTTTGTTTACTAGCACATTGTCATGCATGCTAGACACAATGATAACAATTAAAGGAATTGTTCTTAACAAGGAAAGCATGCACAAAACTCTCCTCTCTCTCCTTGTGGTGGCCGAAATTTTCAAGTGTAGTGTACACTTGTTTTGTTCTTTCTTTTATAATAAGAAGGCCATAGAATGAATTCTTTTAGGAGGCATCTCATTTTTTATTCATCTCTCTCAAAAACTCTCTCTAATTTTATAAGTAACTAGTACTTATGTTTTTCTAAATACTACTAAGTGTTAGTAGTAATAATATTACATATTATCAAGTGATACTAAGTGATTTCTAGCTCAAGATCCTTAGTGTTTTTGGAGTAGTTCTTGGGTGCTTCTTTTAGGAGGTTTCCTACTTTGGAAACTCGGGTTTTGGAGGATCATCCTAACTCATAGCTCAAGAAACAAATCAAGAAAGGAGTTCTTGTATTTGTGCCCATTTTCCTTTGAGAAAGGTATAAATTACTAAACTTGTAACAAAATACATTTGTTAACTACATAGATCTTGCTAAATCAAATTAGAGTAATTTGATTTACACTAATACTTGATTAGTGAATGGGATCCGATCCCTACAAGTGGCATCAGAGACATGGCTTGTAGTTACAAATTTATTTTGTTATTTTTGGAGTTTTATGTATTTATTGAGAATAAATGACATAAAATCCGAAAATAGTGTTAAAAATGGTTTTAACACGAGATTTTTATAGCATGCAAAGTTTCTGGTCTCATGAACTTACTGGTCAAATTTCGTAGTTTTTGGAATTTGTTTGCTAATTAAAATGATTTTTATACAAAACCGAGTCAAAAAGTGTGTTTTTGGCTAAAATAATTACTATAAATAGTTATAGTTCGAATCTGGTCACGAAATTTTTACACAGTGATTTTTCATATTTATACTTTCTGCATGCAAATTTTCAAAGTCAGATTTTGAGTTTTGAATATTTATTCATATTTTTGTTTAAAATCGGTATATAATGAGTTTTATGTCCAAAAATATAGTAAATGTTGTCTTCTGGACATGAAATTTATACCAATATTTTTATACATTATGAGGATGCTTTCGTATAAATTTGGGATTTTTCCTCACTGTTTTAGACGTTTTCTTGATTTTATGAGATAAAATCGATGAAATCGTATGTTATTTATTATAAAATAATTTCGTAATTTTTTTTTTTTTCTGGCCAAACTTTTCTTTTCTGATATTTTGGAAGTGTTCCAGAATATACAAAATTTTTTCAAAATAAAAATAATTTTTATTTTATTTTATTTTGATTTTTATAAAGCTTTATTCATAAAAGGGTTATGATTAAAGTAGATCTAATTAGCAAATGACCAAGTTATGAACTAAAATCACCATATGTTAGTATAAACTAATGTTGGGTGTTCTAAAATCAGTTTAGAAGTTTTAGTTCAAGCTTAAAAGGTGTTTTAAGCATTGTTGATTAATATAAGATTAATTGATTAAATTGAGATCGGTTTTTAACAACTTAATGCGATTATTGTTTAGGGCGATTTTGGCATGTTTTTATTTATAAGCTTTACATTATGCATGTTTGGATGAATGTTTATTGTTGAATGAATGTTTATTCTTACTAGTATGGCCATAGTTTGTAATATTTTTACCGATATTGCCCGTAATGAAAGGGAATATCGTGTGGTTTGTAATTAAATGCGATCTCGTATCGCCGGTTTGTAATTTAATAGTTTATTTCATTTATAAATGTATAATAGGATTGCTATGTATTCATTTGTAAATCATACTTGTAACTATTTGTAAATTGAAGACCGGTGATGGAGATCGACTTGGAGCCTTAGAAGTGTTCTAAAGCTAGCAAGGAGGTGCCTTTGGATGAAGTCCATTTGAAGAGGGACCAAAGGAGTTGGTTTCCAATTTGTAACTCCTTGTATTTTAATTACTTTTAGGTGGCCATACTAGGTTTATGCTTATGCTTATTTATGCTTGTTTTGATTGCTTATTTATTCCGCACACATGCCAAAATCGCCATGCATGCCACGATATCCCACTCCGATTGTCATTTTAGGTCGCCATTCTTAAATTAGTTCACTTATAAAGAATTTAAATGACTAAAAATTGACAAGATCACCCACATTTTAACAAAAATGAATTGAGATTAAGCCTTTCCAAATATAGCGACTATGAACCCCATGTTCGTGAGGACCTCCGCGACGTGGAACCTTGTTACCATGGGTAAGTAGTGGGAGGAAGTCCCATGCTATTTTGGTTTGGACTCAACCGAATAAGAGTTATTTGGGGCTAATGGATGTATTTTAATGAAAATCATCAACCAAGCATTCTAGTGTAGAATTAGTCAAGTGTTGACTTATCGTTTTTATATAAAAGGAAACATGAGATGTCTAATTTTATATGAAAAACGAGTCTTGGAATCATTTATATAATTTCGTGGGAGATCATTATATAAATGGACATTTGTTTTAAAAAGGAGTTTTAGCAAATGTCATTAATGTACAATGAATGTTAATTTCCTCATATTTATTGTAGAATAATTTATTTGAAATCGCAATGACAACATTAACTCCCGCACCCATCTTGGGTAAATAATCATGGTTGAGAACCGTGATGGATAAGTGTATCCTAAAGGATGACGGTAGCAACTTTGTCGAATGCGATTCGACTTTAAGGGGCGCCGCTCAATCCGACAATGTGCTTAAATACCTTACCGAATAACCTCCCACCGAACCCGGACTTGGGGCCACCGTGGCGGCGCAAGCCGCGTACGATAAGCACCCAAAGGCTGACAATGACGTTAAAAGTGTTTTGATTTGGTCAATGTCACCTTCGCTCAAACTTCGCTTCGTTACTCATAAAAGTGCATATGAGATATTCACTAGAGTGACGACGATGTGCTTTAACACAAAGAGCATGAAAGTGAATAAGATTGAGAGAAAAGATGTTCTTTCAATGAGATTGAAGAGCATAAACATTAGGGTCATGAAAGGGAAGAGAGCTAATTAAGCTCGGTTCAAGGAAGATAAGGGTAAAGGGAAAGCTATTGAGAATAGCAAGCCCAAACCCGGTGGTTCGAAGCGCAATTGTCCCAAGTTCTTGGAGGAAAAGATTGATGGATGTGCGACATCCAAAGAAATTGTTCCTTCTAGACTTTATATGATTGACATAAATCATGCTTGCATTTCTACATGGGTATGAGATACCGGATGTGGATCTCACCTTTGCAATCACTTGCAAGGGATGAGAAACGTGCGAGCATTAGCCAAGGGTGATGTAGATCTCCGCATGGGCAATGGAGCTAGAGTAGCGGCCATTTCCGTGGGAATTTTTGTACTCACTCTAGCTAGTGGTTTAGAGTTGTACTTGAATAAGCGTTATTTTGTATCAACTCTAACCAAAAACATTATCTCCGTCTCCGTGTTTGATACGGAAGGCTTTTATGATTAAGAACAATCGACGTACTTTTTCATTTAATGAAATGGTTTATGGTGAAACCATTTCGATTGGAGGTATTTATGTTTTAAATGATGTCAATGATGTTGATCGTATAGAGAACAAGAGGCTCAAAACGAATGAATCAAACAAATCCTACCTTGGCATTGTCGTTTAGGTCACATAAACGATAGACGCATAAAGAGACTTGTTGAGACCAAGGTTCTCAAACCATTTGATTGCGAATCATATGGTAAATGCGAGGCTTGCCATTTAGGCAAGATGACTCGCGCACCCTTTAGTGGTAAAGGGACACGAGCTAGTGAGGTTTTAGGACTCATACATACCAATGTGTGTGGTCCATTAAACATCACCGCTAGAGGAGAATATCATTACATCATTACTTTTACCGATGACTTAAGTAGATATGGTTATATCTACTTAATAAGGCATAAAAGTGATGCTTTTGAGAAATTTAAAGAATTTCAAAATGAGGTTGAGAACCAATTAAATAAAAAGATATAAGCACTACGATCGGATCGTGGTGGCGAATATCTAAGTAATGAGTTTGATTCACATCTTAAGAATTGTGATAGAGTATCACAAATTGACTCCTCCGGGCACACCACTGTTGAATGGTGTTGCAGAAAGGAGAAACCGAACCTTGCTAGATATGGTTCGGTCTATGATGAGTCAAAGTGAGCTTCGTGGATCGATCTGGGGCTTTACGCTATCGTTTGCTGTTTTCTCACTAAATCGAAGTCCGGCTAAAG
This sequence comes from Dianthus caryophyllus, assembly GCA_023091065.1. Taxonomy (NCBI): domain Eukaryota; kingdom Viridiplantae; phylum Streptophyta; class Magnoliopsida; order Caryophyllales; family Caryophyllaceae; genus Dianthus; species Dianthus caryophyllus. The sequence continues at coordinate 36,206,515 of CM041519.1, forward strand.
CGGCTCCATATGAGATATGGATGGGAAAGGTTCCCTATTTGTAGGTTTTCCTAAGGAAACGTGTGGATTTTACTTCTACAACCCTCACGAGAACAAAGAGTTTGTGGCTCGTGATGCTGTCTTTCTAGAAAATGAGTACATTTCTAGAAGACAGAGTGGGAGAAAATTTGAACTTAATGGAGTTCAAGAGCCACAAACCGAAGCAGAAAATGAGGAAACGGTTCCCTCATCTTCTAACACGGTTGTAATCCCTAGGAGGTCAGGAATAATTTGTCATCAACCTGATCGCTACCTCGGTAACATCGAGGAGGAGGGTGATTTGTTGTTATTCGAAAGCAATGAACCCTCAACCTACAAGGCGGCTATTAGTAGTCCTAACTCTGAACAATGGCTTGGGGCCATGAAATCCGAAATGGATTCTATGTACGAGAACCAAGTTTGGGACTTGGTAGATTTACCTGAAGGAGTGAGACCCCTTCAGTGTAAATGGATATTCAAAATCAAACTCGGCATAGATAAACATATAGATGTTTACAAAGCTAGATTGGTGGCAAAGGGCTTTGCACCGGTTGCTATGCTTCGATCCATAAGGATAATCTTAGCGGTTGCCGCATTTCATAAATATGAAATATGACAAATGGATGTAAAAACCGCCTTCTTGAATGAGATTCTAGAAGAGGAAGTGTACATGACACAACCTAAAGGTTTTGTAGATACATCTAACCCTAAGAAAGTATGCAAGCTTAAGAGATCCATTTATGGTCTTAAGCAAGTATCAAGGAGTTGGAATCACAGATTCGATCATGTTATAAAACGAAATGGATTCGCTCGAAGTGCCGAGGAACCTTGTTTATACATGAAGTTTAGTGGGAGTAAAGTAACATTCCTTGTTTTGTATGTGGATGACATACTACTAATTGGAAATGATGTTCCAAGTTTAAATTCGGTAAAGGTGGAATTGGGAAACCATTTCCAAATGAAGGACTTGGGAGAGGCACAACGCATCTTGGGTATCCGGATCTATAGAGATAGATCTAAAAGGATACTAGCATTGAGTCAAGAAACTTATATTGATAAGATTCTTAACATGTTCAACATGAAAGACTCCAAGAGAGGCTTTCTTCCGATGAGTGTAGGAATAACATTGAAGAAATCTCAATGTCCTACGACTCCTGCGGAAATTGAAAGCATGAAATTGATCCCTTATGCTTCCGCTGTAAGATCAATCATGTATGCTATGATGTGCACTCGTCCCGATGTCACTTTCGCCTTGAGCATGACGAGCCGGTATCAAGCTAATCCCGGTGAGAGTCACTGGATAGCTGTAAAGAACATCCTTATGTACTTGAGAAGAACTAAGGATTCGTTTCTAGTGTTTGGAGGAGAACTTGAGCTACGTGTAAAGGGTTACACGGATGCAAGTTTCCAAACCGATGGGGATGATTTGAAATCCCAATCCGGCTATGTCTTTATGTGAATGGGGGTGCTATTTGCTGAAAATAGTTTCAAGCAAAGTGTCACTGCGGATTCTACAACAGAAGCTGAATATTTGGCAGCTTCGGAAGCTGCTAAAGAAGCTATATGGATTCGGCAGTTCTTGGGTGGACTAAGAGTAGTCCCTAGTGCCGCAAATCCAATCACTATTTATTGTGATAATAGTGGGGCCATCTTTCGAGCAAAGGAGCCCAAGTCTAGTAATAAGTCTAGACATGTTTTGAGGAAATACCATGTTATAAGATATAATGTGGAAAGAAAGGGAATAGATATTTGTAAGGTTGGGACAGACGATGAGATCGCTGATCCTTTAACCAAGCCTCTTTCGAGGACTAAGCATGACGCGCACACCACCTCCATGGGGTTGCGGCGTATGCTAGATTTCCTTTAGATTCGTGATATGTAATTGAATAAAGTATCCTATTACATATATGAATATAACATTCATTGTTTAGAGTATATTTACTCTTTTAAGTCATTTTTGAATGCATACTTTGTTTATCCGAATAGTTGTGTGACAACTTTGAACATATTCAAGTGAACGGCATAAACTAAGTATTTGGTCCCTAGTCTCTCATATGAGGTGACGTCTCCGAGAGACTAGATTGCAAGTCGATCGATGGTGGGGTTCAACACCATAGGGTCATATGTGATGACTGATCGTTTGCATAGACAGACTGTGAAGAACACTCTGTCGGGCAGTGACGCTTATAGAATTCCTTTTCAATGAGATTGAAACCTGGTCGTGGTGGGAATTTCTATAGTATTCCTTTGAGTCGATTCTTTGACTGGAACTGATTGTCTGAGTCGGTGCAGTTTCCGAGTGACTTTCATTTTTGTCCTAAGCCATGCCGTAAAAGGGGGTTATAAGGGCATCTTTGGGGTCATGGTGATCTGCATTATACAGTACAATCGAGTGGAAGGGAAATGTCCACCCTCGTCAGGGTAAAACATCTTTGGGCCACTCGAGGAGTAGTCGCTGAAAATGCGTGGCCACGCTCGGTAAGAATCTACGGTAGATTCCCGGTACGATACTACTCTCCATATCGAGGAAACCACCCACGATATATATCTCAGGATGCAAGTACGACCTGTAAGACACCTTGCATCGAGTGGGAGATGTGAAACGGACATGAGAATTGGTAATGCACAACTTGTCTCGGACAAGTGGGAGATTGTTGGAGTATGTGTCCTCCACAATAGTGCGATTACTTAATAAATCTCAATTAAGGAATACGTAGGGATAATCCTGTATTATTGTCAATTGATTAACGTAAATCAATAACGGTTGGTCGACTAGAGTTTGACGTTATTGTCGTGGAAAACTACGGTAATCAATTGATCCCTTTAAGTCACACCTATAGAACGCATCTAAATATTTAAGCTAATATATTGTATGAGATACGATTATATTAGTAACTTGATAAATTGACTAACGGTTAGTCAGTGTATTAATTTAGAGAGAAATCGAGTTGTGAACTCGGATGATTGAATTTTATATCGATAAAATTATTAGTGGAGATGAGAATTAGTGATTAACTGTTAATTCACTAATCATGTATATTTTACTAATGAGATTAGTAAAAGTACAATTTTAATATATGTGTAAGTGTACATGTATATTAAGGAAGAGTTTAATTAATTTACACTTTATTATATTAGATAATTAAGTGATAAATTATAAGTATTTAATGGGACAAATATTGGAAAACAAAATAGACCCATATGGTCCATACCAAATGGGAAGGAAGAGAGAAAGATTCCTCTTTGTCTTTTTCTATTTTGTTTACTAGCACATTGTCATGCATGCTAGACACAATGATAACAATTAAAGGAATTGTTCTTAACAAGGAAAGCATGCACAAAACTCTCCTCTCTCTCCTTGTGGTGGCCGAAATTTTCAAGTGTAGTGTACACTTGTTTTGTTCTTTCTTTTATAATAAGAAGGCCATAGAATGAATTCTTTTAGGAGGCATCTCATTTTTTATTCATCTCTCTCAAAAACTCTCTCTAATTTTATAAGTAACTAGTACTTATGTTTTTCTAAATACTACTAAGTGTTAGTAGTAATAATATTACATATTATCAAGTGATACTAAGTGATTTCTAGCTCAAGATCCTTAGTGTTTTTGGAGTAGTTCTTGGGTGCTTCTTTTAGGAGGTTTCCTACTTTGGAAACTCGGGTTTTGGAGGATCATCCTAACTCATAGCTCAAGAAACAAATCAAGAAAGGAGTTCTTGTATTTGTGCCCATTTTCCTTTGAGAAAGGTATAAATTACTAAACTTGTAACAAAATACATTTGTTAACTACATAGATCTTGCTAAATCAAATTAGAGTAATTTGATTTACACTAATACTTGATTAGTGAATGGGATCCGATCCCTACAGGAAGGACTAGCGGACTTGTTGAGTTCGAACTCAACCTTCTCATTTCCCACTTCAAGTGAAAGCTTCCCACTCTTGACATCGATGTTAGCTCCACCCGTTGCCAAACAAGGGCGGCCTAAGATGATAGGCACATGATGGTCCTCGGGCATATCCATGACATAGAAATCACATGGGATCACAAGCTTTCCCACTTCTAAGGGAACATCTTCGATAACACCAATAGGATACTTCACCGACCGATCCGCTAATTGCAAAGAGATTCTTGTAGGCTTCAAATCCTCTAAATTCAACCTCTTGAAGGTGGAAAAAGGCATCAAACTTACACTTGCCCCCAAATCACATAAGGCTCTTTTGATCTTCACGCCTTGAATGGAGCATGGAATCGAGAAACTACCCGGATCGTCAAGCTTTTGAGGAAGCTTGCTTGTCAAAATGGCGCTACACTCGTGGGAGAGAGTCACCGTTTGAGCTTCGTCGAGCTTTCTTTTCTTCGTGATAAGTTCCTTCAAGAACTTTCCATAGGATGGGATCTCGGATATTAAATCCAAAAATGGGACATCAACATGCAAACTCTTCAAGATATCCAAGTATTTTCCATACTTTTGCTCCATTTTTGCCTTAGGGAGGCGTTGAGGAAATGGAACCGGAGGAGTGTACACCCTTAAAGGTGGAGTGTCTTTCGACTCATTCATTTCATCATCAATTTCAATCACCACATCGCCATTGCCCTTAGATAAGCAAGGTTTCTCAACATTCTCAATTTCGACTTTTTTACCCTTCGATTTCTTCGGTTTTTCAACCTCAACCAACTCTTTACCGCTTCTCAAAGTCACCGCGTTACAATGCTTTTGATCCTTCGGATTCGGGATGGTATGTCCCGGGAATCGACCGGGATTAGAGTTCATCTCGGTGATTTGTTGAGAAAGTTGAGCGATTTGGGTCTCGCTCATCTTTTGAGATGCTCGAATTTCATCGTTAATCCGCGTTTGGGCCACCATGAATTGATTGAAGTTCGAATTTGAGATCATTAGTTGCTCTACGGCTTGATCCAAAACCGGTCTTTGAGGTGGATGAGGGTTCAAAGGATTTTGTGATGGTCGTGATTGAAATTGGATGTTTTGTTGTGGATGAATGTTATTTGGAGAGTGAAGTCGACCATGAAAACCGGGTGGGTTGAATGAATTTTGTTGTGATTGATTATTGTAGGTGTTTTGATGAGGTCGTGAGGTGTTTTGAGAGTTGTTAGCATATGAGAAGTTAGGGTGGAAAGCGTAGCCGGGGTTGTATGTATTTGAGTAAGGATCAAAGTGTTGTCTACCCGTCATTGCATTCGCTTGCTCTATCTCCGTAACATTCATGCATTCGGCCGCTTCATGACCCTTGACACCACAAAGTTGACATGAAAGGTGTAGTGGGGCGTTAGACGAACTCGAACCGCCTTTCATGAATTTGGAAAATTGATTCGTCAAGTCATCGAGCTTGGAGCTTAAACTTTGGACCGACTCATTACTCTTCTTCTTTATGCTTCGACTATCCATATTCCAATTATGTGAATTTGAGGCCAACCTCTCAATTATCCCCAATGCCTCGTCCGGATTCATCATGTCAAGGGCACCACCCGCCGCCGCGTTCATTCCCGTTTGATATTCGGGTCGAACTCCATTGTAGAAGTAAAGTACAAGGAGATACGGTGGAATTCCGTGGTGAGGGCATTGTCTCTTCAAATCACAAAAGCGCTCCCAAGCTTCATAAAGAGTCTCATGGTCCTCTTGTGAGAAAGTGGACATATCATTCCGAAACTTAGCCGTTTTTCCGGGTGGAAAGAAACGAAGAAGAAAAGCCTTTTGAAGCTTAGCCCATGTATCAAAGCTATCCGGAGGTTGAGCCCTTAACCATTCCTTGGCTCGACCTTGCAAAGAATATGGAAATAATCGAAGCTTTATGGCGTCATCGGAGGCTCCATTTATCTTCACATTGTCACATAACTCGAGGAAAGTACTAATATGCTCGGTCGGACTCTCCGTTGGCAAACCCATGAACGAGTTTTGTTGAACAAATTGAATAAGTGTTGTCTTTAACTCGAAATTGTTTGCATTCACCGTAGGTCTTTGAATAGAAGAGTTAGCGGGCGCTCCCGGAGCACTTTGATCTCGAATAGACGCCATTGGTGGAGGTGGTGGAGGTGGTGGAGGATCCATGTTTAATTCAAACTCGATATAAGGGTTCTCGTCACCCGAGTTAGAAGAATAAGATGACGAAGACGACGAAGACGGAGGAGTAGACTCTTGTGGAGGAGAAATATCAACCCGATTCCGTCTTTCAGAGTTTAGGTGTCGCGCGGTAGCTTCAATCTCGGGATTAATAGGATGTAGTGGTGGCAACCCGAGAATCCGTCTACTCATGCAAAACAACACTAAAGAGAGAGATTAGTAACAAAAGGGGCACACCATAGTGTGCAGAAGAGAATGATCTAGTCTAAACAAAAACAAACTACACTTATAACACCTTGCTCCCCGGCAACGGCGCCAAAAACTTGTTACGAGTTTTAAATATAACCTCTCACGCAAGCGCACGTGGTCGATTGTAGCGTTAGAGAGGGTCGAACCACAAGGGAGTAGATGATTATGAGTGTACTTGTTCACACGTTTATCTAGATCGATAGCAAGGATTATGATCAAGACTACTAAGACGATTCTACTAAAATAAACTAAAATGCTAACTAACAATAGCTACTAATAACTAAAAGAAGAATAAGCGAGGAGTTATACGATGATTAAAGGACTAGGGGTCGATTTCTCCACCTTAATACCTTAGTCATGCAATAGGTAAAATAAAGTTAAAACGAGGATCGAGGAATTTATGTGGACTCGTCAATCACTACTCGGAATTCTCCCTCCCGGGTTCAATTCAAAGACTCTCTAGCTTAGACTCCACTCTTCTCCCGAGGTAATTTCACCCAAACTAGAGGCATTAAGAGCGACGATGACTTTAAAGCCGTCCCCTTCCATTCCCATGGTCAAGGTCAAAATGAGGGTCCTAGAGTCGAATTACCCTTCCGAGTTCAACGCTTTCTAGGTACAAAAGGGTGAACAACGTAGTTATAACCTAGCCAACTTCCGTTTAGCGGTCAAGGATTAAAACCCAACAAATTATCCACTCAAAGTAATTATTTCCCCCTAATTAAGAACACAAATTCCACAATCCTCAATTTTTAAAGGTATAAGAGCATGACTTGAGTGATTAGGGGATAATCAACCCCTAGTTAGAAGACTACTCACTAATCATGCTTAAAACAACAAAATAAAGGCAAATAATCATCAACCTAACAATACCCATATTTAAAGATTCAAACTTGGAAGAACAAAAGCAAAGGAAAGAGAAATAACAACCAAAATCATAAAATCAAACCAAAAAAAACAAGATGATTATATATATAAAAGAGGATCCAACAAGTTCTACAAATTATCAATTCTAACAACTACAAACATCAAAATTAATAGATAATAAGAAGGGGAGATGAGAGATTATACCCTAATTAGAGAGGAGAATTGAATAACGAAGAAAATAGAAGAAAAATCGAGACCAAATAACCCAAATTTCAACTTGAATAAGAACCAAAATCTTCAAAACCCTTGAAACCCTAGTTAAAAGCTCTTAAAATCACTCTAAAATGTTGTTTTATTACTTAGAAATTACTTAGGAATGAAAAATGAGGGTTTAGAGTATATATAGTCGCTCCAAAATGAAGCCAAAATAAGCCGGTGTAACAGGGCCAGTGGGTGGGCGACTTGTCTCAAATCTGGCGGCCTGACTCGCCCGGTGGGCGACATCTCGCCCTGTGGGCGACTTGTCGTCCCTTCTGACACTGTGTCGCCCACTTACTCTCCAAACTTGCTATTCTTGCTTCCTTCTCGATTCCTCCTTGTTTCTTTTGCTCTAATTCGTCGTGTGTGCTCCCGAGTACCTGCATAAAACAAATATAGAGCAGTACCTCGTCCAAAAGCGGAAATTCAAAGCGAAAAGACGGGAAACGAGTGAAAACGACAAAAACGAGTCTAAACTGTGACTTGTGCGCATGAAAATAAGACGAATACGAGCTAAACAACGCATTATACGGAGGCTATTCTTGTGCTAACACCCTCCTCATTTCCTTCCCCACATTTTTGATAACCTAATTTTCTCTCTTCTCTCTCCTCTCTTCATCCTCCTTTAATCCTCCCTCCTCAATTAAACCACCACCACCAACCACCCACCACCGCCTGTCCCACCACCATGGACCACCTCTCTCGCCTGGCCACCCTCCACCGCCGGCAAATAATAACAATAATAATAATAATAAAAAGTTTTAAACTCAATTTAAAAAAAATAAAAAAAAAAAAAAAAAAAAAAAAAAACCAAAATAACAAAACAATATACGTGAAGAGCAAAGAACCTCCCCACCACCACCGCCAAGAACCCTCCACCACCGCCTGCCGCCCCCACCACCACCTGCCGGCAACCCCTCGGCCACCCTATGCCCCACCATCAACCTAAACCCTAATTCAATTAAAAAAAAAAAAAAAAAAAAAAAACAAAACAAACTTCTCTCCACCACCACCACCGCCGCTTCACCACCACCGCCAAGAACCCTCCACCACCGCCTGCCGCCCCCACCACCGCCCGCCGCCACAACCGCCGCCAACCCAAATAATTCATAAAAAAAACAAAAACAAAAACAAGATGAATGCTAAAAAATTAAATTAATGAAAAAAAAAAGTAAATTACATTAAATATATCGTCACAAGGATCCATATGTTAAGAATTGAATTAATTGTATAAGTAATTGAATTAATTGAAGAAGAAATTGGTTGATTTAAATTATTTTAGGGGTTTTTTTTTTGGGTGGAAAGAGAAGAGAGAAAAATTGGGAAAGCAGGGGTAGGGGATGGAAAATTAATGACAAAAAAGGGTACAACTGAGAAAAAGCCGGGTACAGTTGAGCAACACCCTAAATTTATGGTAGTTATGAGAAAATCAGACATATTTTGGACCTTGACTGGAGTAAGTAAGAGGTAACGCCTTCAGAAGAAGGTTTCCGAAAAGTCATTAATCGATGTTGACAATAGCCTGTGCTAAAAACCAAAGTGGAAAGTCTTTCAATCAAATTCAAGTCAATCCAATTTGAAATTTTGTGTGTATGAACCATGTCATGCTTGACTTAGTGCTCAATGCTTCACTTTGTTGAACTTCTTTTGTACTCTATACTAGTTTGGAAAGTATCCTCTATTGAGTAGCTGGCACAAAAGAACAACAAAAAAATGAAACTATCAAAAACAAAAACGCTCTCCTTTCCGTACATGTATCTGCAAGCCCTTTCTGGTGCTACAACTTACGATCACAACTGCCATTGAAAAACAGACAGATGCGTCCACTCTTTTGCGCATTAAGAATGATCTAGTCGGTAGTTCTGATCATGATGTTTTAAGCTCATGGAATGGCTCACTTCATCATTGTACCTGGGAGGGGATTACTTGTGAACGCAGAAACAATAGAGTGACTGCGATAAACTGAAATTCAAAAGGCTTACAAGGTACTATATCTCCTTTCGTAGGAAACTTGACCTTCCTTGCTCAGATTAGGCTTTCCCATAACAGTTTGAAGGGCAAAATCCTGAATGAGCTTGGTCGTTTAGTCAGGCTCACAGACCTCGAACTTGACCATAACACACTTAGCGGAGATATCGGAGCGAATGGATGTAATTTTCTTCACAATTGGGCAGGTGTTTCTTCTATAGACGGGTGAAAGAATACCATTGTGACTGATCAAGAAAGTAATTCTAACACAAAGCAACGAAACTCGATGAAGATCAATTTCAAAGATGAGGTGAGAGCATTAATCTTGTTATTTACTGTACTTTGCTTATTGGTTGGATAATGAATACTTATATGAACATAAATACTAGTTTGTTACAACAAAAGAAGGTCAAATTAGAGAAGGTATGGGGAATGAAGGCGATCTTTTCGTGGTAAATAAAGATTGAAGTCAGAATTTGAGATTTTGTTTTATGATTTCACGTTTTTTTTAATATGCAAAGTAATTTTCTAAGTTTGTTAGTAAAAGGCAAAAGTAAATGGCTTACTTAGTAGGTCGTAAAATTCGGAATATTGGACGCCATCGGTATTTAATCTAGGTAAGTCGCGGTGATTTTTGAAACCCTTACAATATTGTCGTGTATTTGTGTAACGACCTTTATTGAAAACCATGGATGTCATAGTTTGACCTTGCTAAGAGTAAACGGGAGCTAAAATATATCACGGTCATCTTAAATATGAATTAAAATCATTAATTAGTGGAAAGGAAGATTACGCTGACTACTGTGAGTAGCATAAATATCTTCATTTTTCAAAAGAATAAGCACAACAAAATGAAATCATCAAATACAAAACAGTTTGCCTTCCCTTGTATATATCAGCAAGCTCTTTCACTTCTCTTCGCCGTGTTGCTGCAACAACTTATGATCACTAAAGCCGTCGTTCATATGAAATTATCTGCAGAGAAACAAACAGACTCATTTATGTTAGAGTATAGTTTGTTAGAAAATTATTTTAGTGAAATATTGGCAAGGTGTTTGTGTTTGTATTGTTAAATAATTAGCTAAGGAGTTAGTGGATTTTGGAGACAATGGAAGTGGATAATGTTTTGTTATTGGAAAACACACTTGCTTTAAGTTACATGCAAAGGTATTTATAGGAGGCATATGTCGGTTTACAAAGCCTTAACCGACAAATGAGGACAAATCTAGAGATTTGTAGAGCTAATTACTAGGTGCTATGTCCAGATTATTCTAGTAGATAAACTCCTATATGTTTCACTAATTACATACATATGTGTAGATTTTTCTAGATTAATTTTAACACTCCCCCTAATCTGAAAAATCTTGTACTCCGAGTTGTTGTCTGAATTCGATGAATTTTTCAGCTGGAAGTGCTTTTGTGAATATATCTGCTAGTTGCTCTCCCGTCTTGCAGAATTGCAACTCGATCTCTTGTCTTTCCACGAGCTCCCGAATAAAGTGATGTCGTATCTCGATGTGCTTTGAGCGACTGTGAAATACTGGGTTCTTAGTCATTGCGATTGCAGACATGTTATCGCAATGGATTGTTGTTGAGTCTGTCATATCTTGTTGGAGATTACTTAGAATTCTTCTTAGCCAAATTGCTTCACATGCTGCACTCGTAGCTGATATATATTCTGCTTCTGCTGATGATAGTGCAATTGTAGCCTGCTTCTTAGATGACCAAGAAATTGTTTTTGATCCAAGTTGGAACACATACCCGCTTGTACTTTTCCTGTCGTCGACACTTCCTGCCCAATCACTGTCTGTGAATCCTTTAAGCTTGCAGTCTTCCTCTGTCTTGTATATAATCCCATAGTTTGTTGTACCCTTAATGTATCTAAGAATTCTTTTTGCTGCCATGAAATGAGCCTTGCTAGGTTCACTCATGAACCTAGAGACGACGCTTACTGAATTGACGATGTCGGGCCTTGTGTTTGTAAGGTAGATCAGTGATCCAACTAAACTTCTGTATGTTGATCCATCCACCTTCTCTTGTCCATCATTCTTGGATAATTTCTCATTGGTGGTCATTGGTGTTGTTACTGGCTTGTAGTCAATCATCTTGAACTTTTTCAGCAGATCTTCTGCATATTTTTCTTGAGAGAGAAATATACATCCTGGGCTTTGTTTGACTTGCATGCCCAGAAAGTATTTCATAAGTCCAAGGTCGGTCATCTCGAACTTGGACATCATTGTCTTCTTAAATTCTTCAATCATTCTTGAATTAGTGCTTGTATAGATGAGATCATCAACACACAAACAAAGTATGAGGAAATCATGACCTTGAGTCATGATGTAGAGTGATGGCTCACTTGGCTTTTGAAAAACCAATTTTGTAACAGATAACCATCAATTTTGCTGTTCCAGGCTCTAGGAGCTTGTTTAAGACCATATAGTGCTTTCTTGAGTCGATACACCTTATTTTCTTCACCTTCAATGGTGTATCCTTGTGGTTGCTCCACATATACTTCCTCTTCTAGCTCCCCATTTAAAAATGCTGATTTGACGTCTAACTGAAAAACTTGTAAATTAAGTTGAGCAGCGAGAGCTAGAACTAACCTGATGGTCTCCATGCGAACTACTGGAGCAAAAGTCTCATTGAAATCGATGCCTGGTTGTTGAGTGTAACCTTTAGCAACAAGCCTTGCCTTGTACTTTTGGATGGAGCCATCTTCATTGAATTTGATCTTATATACCCATTTGAGACCAACTATATCTTTGTCTTGTGGCTTGTCAACAAGCTCCCATGTATGGTTCTTCTCAATCATTTTGATTTCTTCATTCATGGCCTCGATCCATTTTTCATCTTTTGCTGCTTCTTGAAAATTTGATGGTTCACTTGCCATGAGTGCCATGATTGCTTGACTACATTGGTAGTCCTTAGTCCAGAATGGAGGACGCCTTTCTCGCACAGAATGACGGGCGGGTTGTTGTGTAATAGGTATTGGTGATCTGGGTTGATTTAATTGTGGTATAGAGTTTGGTGATCTTGTGGAGCTTTGTGGTGATCTTGGTGATGTTGGAGGTGTGGTTTCTTGTGTGTTTGGTTCATATGTGTTTGGAGAGATTTCAAGTGGATCATTTTGATCAAGTGATTTTTGTTCAGTGTTTTGTTCCCACCTCCATTCTGATCTTTCATCAAATACCACATCTCTTGATATGATGAGTTTTATAGACTCGGGCTCATAGAGGCGGTATCCTTTTGACTCATCACTGTATCCAATGAAGATACATTTTTCTCCTTTTTCATCCAACTTTTCTCGATTTTCCTTCGGAATGTGAGCATATGCAGTGCACCCGAATATTTTAAGGTGCTCAACAATTGGCTTCCTCTTGTGCCACATTTCATATGGTGTCTTGTCCATAATTGCCTTCGTGGGAGATCTGTTTAATAAATATATAGCCGCATGGACGGCTTCTGCCCAAAAATATTTTGGCAGATTCTTGCTTTGCATCATACTTCTTGCCATTTCTGCAATTGTTCTGTTTTTCCTTTCGGCGACACCATTTTGTTGGGGGGTTCGCCTTACTGTCAATTCTCTTTTAATTCCATAAGTTTTGCAGAAATGATTAAATTCTTTACTTGTGAATTCTCCCCCACGATCTGTTCTTAAAATTTTTAGAGAATGCCCACTTTGATTCTCAGTGAAGGTTTTGAATTGTTTGAAATATGAGAATGCCTCTGATTTATGTTTCAAAAAATATACCCACATCATGCGGGAATAATCATCAACAAATATATAGGAGAAAATATCTTCGTCCTCCAAGAGAAAGATTTTTGGTCGGTCCCCAAACATCTGCGTGAACTAACTCCAACGGAGTTTTTGCTCTCCAAGTTGAAGTTTTAAATGGTAATCTGTGCATTTTGCCGTAGATACAGCCCTCACAAATTTTCTTTTCAATATTTATTTTAGGGAGACCAATTACCATTTCTTTTTGTTTTAGCAATTTTAAGCTGTTAAAATTTAGATGCCCGAATCTAAGATGCCATAATGTGGATTCATCCTCCATTGAACAGAAAGCCAAATTTTGTTCCAATGTCATTCGTAATGGGAAAATTTTATTCAGGGCCATTTGTATAGAGGCAATTAATTGGCCATTTTTCTTGTCATAGATGAGGCATTTGTTATCGTCAAATTTTACCATATAACCTCTTTGAATCAATTGCCCAACACTTAGGAGATTTTGGGCTAGGCCAGGGACATATAAAACATCATGAATAAATTTTAATGAACCGTCTTTAGTTTTGACGGCTATTGTCCCTTTTCCTGCAACATCTTGGCTTCTTCCATCACCAAGAGTAATTTGGGATTTTACATCCTCATTTAGACTGACAAAAGAATTTTTATTGCCAGTCATATGGTTGGAGCATTCACTGTCTAAGTACCAAATATCTGTACTTTCTTGTTGTATGTTTAGACATGAGTAACAAAAGAAGGTCAAATTAGAGAAGGTATGGGGAATGAAGGCGATCTTTTCGTGGTAAATAAAGATTGAAGTCAGAAATTGAGATTTTGTTTTATGATCTCACGTTTTATTAATATGCAAAGCCATTTTCTTAGTTTGTTAGTAAAAGGCAAAAGTAAACCTCTTACTTAGTAGGTCGTAAAATTCGGAATATTGGACGCCATTGGTATTAAATCTAGGTAAGTCGTGGTGATTTTTGAAACCCTTACAATATTGTCGTGTATTTGCGTAACGACCTTTATTTTAAACCATGGATGTCATAGTTTGACCTTGCTAAGAGTAAAAGGCAAAAGAAGATTATACTGAGTACTGTGGGTATCATAAATATCTTCATTTTTCAAAAGAATAAGCACAACAAAATGAAATCATCAATAACAAAACAGTTTGCCTTCGCCTGTATATATCAGCAAACTCTTTCACTTCTCTTCGCCGTGTTGCTGCAACAACTTATGATCACTAAAGCCGTCGTTCATATGAAATTATCTCCAGAGAAACAGACAGACTCATTTACGCTAATGAACATAAAGAGTGAGATAGTTGGTAGTTCTGATCAGGATGTTTTGAGCTCATGGAACGGCTCACTTCATCATTGTACCTGGGAGGGAGTTACTTGTGAACGCGGAAATGATAGGGTAAGTTCATTAGACTTGAGTTCAAAAGACTTACAAGGTACTATATCTCCCTTCATAGGTAACTTGAGCTTTCTAAATACTATTTTGCTTTTCAATAACAGTCTGAAGGGTAAAATTCCGAGTGAGCTTGGTCGTTTAGTCAGGCTCAGGAACCTCCAACTTGACAATAGTACGCTTAGCGGAGGAATACCGAACAATTTATCAGCTTGTACTAACCTTGAAATTCTTACCATTGCTTTTAATAAGCTAGAGGGGAATTTGCCCTTGGAGTTCCGATCACTGTCAAAACTCTATTATCTAACTATGCATGAGAATTTTCTCACTCTATTATCTAACTATGCATGAGAATTTTCTCACTGGCCATCTTTTCGACGTCATTGCAAACCTTACCTTCTTAAGAACTGTTTCTTGCGGTGGCAATGCATTTACGGGCACTATTCCTGAAAGCATTGGAAAGATGCTAAACCTAAATGCCTTAGGGATTGGAGAGAATCGACTTTCAGGTATAGTTCCCATGTCTCTTTACAACCTTTCATCCCTTAATGTATTAGATTTAATTGGCAACCAATTTCATGGACAAATCCCAATAGATATAGGCCACCAAATTCCTCAGATTTCATATCTCAGCCTTTCCCAGAACAATTTTTCAGGACCGATTCCCAAATCCATATCGAACCTTACCAGCCTCACTATGCTTAGCCTAGATTATAATGAGTTCACGGGGAGCGTGCCGGGTGATTTGGGTTATCTACAAAATCTGAATGTGTTATTATTGAACTACAACTATCTAGTTGACGACATAAACATTATCAGTTCACTCGTAAATTGTACCCAACTGAGATACCTGGACTTGTCAGAAAATAACTTCACGGGAAGTTTACCTACTGCTGTGGCTAATCTGTCCAATGCTCTAATATGGCTAGCAGTACAAATAAATCCAATTGCAGGAACAATTCCAAAAGGTATTTCGAATCTTATAAACCTCGAGATTTTGTATCTGGATAATTGTGAATTCACTGGAACCATTCCCTTCGAATTTGGTAAGCTTATTAACCTAGAATTGTTACTTCTGGGCTCCAATAGAATAACTGGGTTTATCCCCAGCTCTCTCGGAAACATAACATATCTAAGCAAGCTTGAGTTAGATATGAACGAATTGCAGGGAAGCATACCTTCAAGCTTAAGCGCTTGTAAATACCTGCTGACAGTGTATCTATACAACAACCACCTCACTGGAGCTTTGCCTGGAAAACTTTTTACGGGTCCTGCTAAATTCATTTCGTTAAATTTCTCTGGTAATCATTTAGTAGGGTCTGTACCTATGGAGATAAGCACACAACTGAATCTGGTAGTCTTTGATGCTTCGATTAATAAGTTAACAGGGGTACTTCCAGGTGGGCTTAGTTACTGCCTTTCTCTTGAGGTATTGTATTTGAATGATAATATGTTGCATGGAAACATTCCTCCGTCATTCAGCTCTTTGCTCAGCCTTAGAGATGTCGACCTTTCTCGAAACAATTTTTTCGGCACAATCCCAATCTACTTCGCCAAATCACCTATGGTTCACTTAAACCTGGCCGACAACAATTTTGAGGGCAATGTTCCGACAACAGGTGTTTATGCAAATCTAAGTGCGGTTTCACTTTCTGGAAATAGCAGACTCTGCGGTGGAGTCCCTAAGCTGCATTTACCAAAATGCATCCAGCCAAAGGAACCAAAGCATAGACAGAAGACGAGACGTAAAATGTCTCGTGCTCTTCAGTTGATAGTTCCTATAATATGTTCATTGATTGGTGTTGTGATCTTGACAACAGTGATGTACTTAATGTGTTTTAGGAAGAAAAAGAGATCAGCTTTGTCAAGTTCACTGTTTTTGGATGGAAAAGAAGCCTTCTTGAAAGTATCATATAGCACACTGTTCAAAGCGACAGATGGTTTCTCCACGGAGAACATGCTTGGAACAGGTAGTTTTGGCTCTGTGTTTAAAGGGGTACTGACGGGAAATATGGTAGCCGTAAAAGTTTTCAACTTGCAACATCGTGGTGGATCAAAGAGTTTCGTAGCTGAGTGCAACGCCTTAAAAAATATCCGCCATAGGAACTTGTTAGGAATAATAACAGCTTGCTCAAGTATTGATTCCCAGGGAAATGATTTCAAGGCCCTAATTTACGAGTTGATGCCCAATGGAAGTCTTGAAAGATGGCTATATGGACCCGAAAACATTAGCCTTCTCCAAAGAGTTGATGTTGCAGTCGAAGTGGCTTATGCAATCAACTATCTTCACCTTGAGTGTGAAGTTCCTGTTGTCCACTGCGATTTGAAACCAAGTAACATATTGTTAGATGATGACATGGTTGCTCATGTTGGTGATTTTGGACTGGCCAAGTTTCTTGCTCAACCTGAAACCCCTCATCAAAGTAGTACATCAAGCGTTCGAGGAACTGTTGGCTATGCTGCTCCTGGTAAAAAGTCGAGATACTTCTTTTTGTTTATCAATATACGTAATTGTTATTTTGCATGCTTGACAATTTATGAGTAGACTTGAAAAATGTAACAGATCAGTTCAGGTTTGTCTTTGCTCATGCAAGTATGAGGCGTTTCGGGTGCATGTAATCTGGTTTTGGAGGTCTTTTTGGTTTCTAAAGCGGTCATATTATGTTTTTCCTTTGCATTTTCAAGCTAGTCGTGGATGAGTTCAATCTGGGTTTTAGTCAATTTGAGTTGTACTTTTGGGGTTATGGCGGATTAATTTTTGGCAAGCCGTTATGCGACAGACTGTTCTTTGGTTTGGTTGACCATAGATCCAAATAAATTAACTGACCTATTATTGGAGTGTGCTGTTTTTTAAGAAGAGTCATTTGTTGCAGTTATTGACCCAAATTCTGTTGTTATCCGGGAATCAGTTTTTGATAGAACAATAAAGGCAATGTTGTTACTTGTTAATGAACTGCTGTTGGAGTGTGGTGGTATGCGTCTAATATGACATGTTTTTCACAATTTCACTCATCAGGCTTCGATTTGAATTTATCAACGTAACCGTTGACTATTTAAATATATATGCGTCACTTTAAATATAGGGTTTGACCAAATTGTTTTTAAGCGTCAATATGCTGTTATACATCAGCTAGACAATGGTTTGTTTTCACCGTTATAGAGAGTTTTGTGACTAATGTTTGTCATTTTGCCATAAGAATATGGCCTAGGGAGCGAAGCATCAACAGACGGGGATATCTACAGCTACGGAATACTTCTACTTGAGCTCATGACCGGAAAGAAACCCACGGACAGTCTTTTCACGGACGGCTTGAACATTCACCTTTATGCAGAGGCAGCTCTACCTGATCAAGTGCTGCATATTTTAGACCAAACTCTGCTTGAAAATACTCAAGTTATTGCCGTTGAAGAAATCATTGCTACTATTGTGCAGGTCGGAGTCGCCTGCTCCAACCATGTGCCAGAAGAACGAATGATGATAACCGAGGTTATTAGCAAGCTGCGAGGTGCAAGGGACAATCTCATCAATGCTCAACATCGTCGTGATTTTTGTGGAGGTACACCACCACCACCACCACCACTACTACTACTACTACTACTACTACTACTACGGTTTCATCTCTTTTTCTCTCTGCTTTGAATTCTGATTAGCTCTGACATAGAAGTATATCTGTATTGCTGTATATGCGATTATAATAGTAAAACATTTAGATGATATTGATGACTTAAATATTGCAGGGGAATGAGGTCTAATAATGGGCTACTGAAACAAGAGCTGACAAAAAGCACATCACAAGTTTCGGATCGTACGACTTGTATCAGATTCCTTAAAAGTAATATTTGGCTTCTTTGTTCTAGTTGTGATATATTTGTTCTTTCGCTCCCAAACATTATACATGGGAAACCACAGATGTAACCCCTTGTTTGAATGGTGATTTGGGCCACAGGAAAATAAATTGCTGAACATGGAGAAATTCGAGAAATTCATTTTCGGTCAAACAACTCTACTTACAGGGCAAATTAAAGTCCTTTTGCAGTGATGAAAAGATTTAGAAGAAAGACTGAACAAGTGGTTTGTAATTTAGAAATGCCAGAAAACTCTGATTTGTCTTATCCGAGAGTGTTAATAGTTTGTGACATTTATTTTTCAACCTTCTCTCATAAACTGATAAAAGTACTATTCTGTATTTGTTTCCCACATACACTTGGAATCGATTTGAAAAGGCATTCTATCTTATCTATTCTCGTGAGGAGAAGTTATAGCCAAGGCCTTAACGACAGAACGTCCCTGGTGTTATTGACGGTAATTTTGTAATGCATAAATCTGTTGAACTTGCTTGAGCAGCACGTCATTTCATTGACGTTGATCATGGTGATCTAATGAAGGTTGTAAGCTAACCACCTTTTTGGTTCCTCATCTTATGTTTATTTTTCATTTGTAGGATTCTAGTACTATTTCGTCAAACATAGTTTTGTTTGGAAAACTTTTGAGCCGAACAGCGAACTTAGAGAAAGCACTCGACTGAACCAAACTATATCTGGAATAATTCTTCTAACCAAGATATTTCTTCTGCACATATTGTTTCATCTATCAGTGGGTCAGAAAAGAGCGACAGATCGTTCGTCAGGATGATTTTAATGGGATCACGAGGCAACAGAGCTCAGCAAGGATCATTTTTGAAGATGAGGTAAGAGCACTAATTTTATCGTTTTCTCTATTTCGTACGAAGTAGTTAATTGCTAATGTGAATAGTTGAAGTTTATAAATATAAACAAAGCTGTAAAATCATTCAATACGCGGTAATATTCTAGATGACGACGCCTTTTGATGGAGTTTTGGGGAAGTTGCCTGTGCGACTGATGATGAAAAGTTGGAGAATATTATAATATTTTTGACCACGTTTACAATACAAATGCTTAGTTAATTGTCAGTGGTTTTGAACAACTATTCTGAAATTATTTAGTAAAACACGCTTTATTTGTACTTTAACTTTTCTCTATCGAGTAGCATAAGTATCTGATTTCGTCAGTACGGATTATACAGCAACAGAAATAAGAACAACAACAAATATGAACCCATCAAAAACAAAACTGCTCCCCTTCCCGTACATGTATTCACAAGCCCTATCATTTTTTCTCGCCCTGTTGGTGCAACAACTTACAACCACTGAAGCCGTCAATCATATGAACTTACGGTCAGTGAAACAAACAGACTCATTTACGCTAATGCAGATAAAGAATGATCTAGTCGGTAGTTCTGATCAGGATGTTTTAAGCTCATGGAACGGCTCACTTCATCATTGTGCCTGGGAGGGGGTTACTTGTGAACGCGGAAGTGATAGAGTAAGTGCATTAGACTTGCGTTCAAAAGGCTTACGAGGTACTATATCTCCCTTCATCGGAAACTTGACCTTCCTAGTTAGGCTTTGGCTTTTTAATAACACTCTGAAAGGCGAAATTCCACAAGATATAGGTCGTTTAGTCAGGCTCATGGACCTCCAACTTGACAATAACACACTTAGCGGAAAACTTCCGACAAACTTATCTGCTTGTACTAACCTTAAGACTCTCACTTTTGCTTTTAATAAGCTAGAGGGGAATATCCCTTTGGAGTTTAAATCACTGTCAAAACTCAAATGGCTAGATACGTATAACAATTTCCTCACTGGCCCACTTTTTGACGTCATAGCAAACTTTACCTCTTTAGAAACAATCTCTTGCAGCTTCAATGCATTTATAGGTACTATTCCTGATACTATTGGGAAGATGAGAAACCTTAGTGTCTTAGAACTTGCGAGGAATCGACTTTCTGGAGCTGTTCCCTCTTCCCTTTACAATCTTTCCTCCCTCCAATCATTAGATATAGGCAGCAACCAGCTTCATGGACAAATCCCAACCGACATAGGCCTCAAACTTCCTCTGATTTCGTTTCTCAACTTTGCTGAGAACTATTTTTCAGGTTCAATTCCTGACTCCCTATCAAATATGACCAGTCTCAGCTTCCTTCAACTATATTCTAATAATTTCACGGGGAGAGTGCCACGTCATCTGGGGTATCTCCGAAAGCTGAGAGTGTTACTATTTTACCACAACAATCTAGTTGATGACATAAACTTTATTAGTTCACTAGTAAACTGTACCCAACTGACAGAACTTGATCTGTCAAGAAATGATTTTACAGGAATTTTACCTCCTGCTATCGCCAATCTATCTACCAGTTTAAAGGGGCTAATACTATATGAAAATTCGATAAAAGGAACAATTCCATCAGCTATATCCAATCTTATAAAGCTCGAGAGGATAGTTATGCATAGTTGTGAATTCACTGGACCCATTCCTTCGGAATTCGGAAATCTTAGAAACCTGGAATTGTTAATCCTGAACTCCAATAGGCTGACTGGGACAATTCCAAGCTCTCTGGGAAACATAACACTCCTAAGCAAGCTGCACTTAGATAATAACCAATTGCAGGGGAGCATACCCTCAAGCTTGAGCGCGTGTAACTACATGTTGGATATTCATCTAGACAACAACAACCTCAGCGGAGCTTTCCCCGTGGAGCTTTTTACTGGGCCTGCTAAATTCCTTTCACTAACTTTTTCTGGTAATAATCTAGAAGGGTCTGTACCTCCGGAGATAAGTAAACAACTATATCTGGAAGTCTTTGATGTTTCGATTAACAAGTTAACGGGAGTACTTCCAAGTGGGCTTAGTTACTGCCTTTCTCTTGAGATCTTGAATTTGAATGATAGTATGCTGCATGGAACAATTCCTCCGTCATTCAGCTCTTTAAACAGCCTTATATATGTTGACCTTTCTCAAAATAACTTTTCTGGCTCAATCGAAAATTACTTTCCCAGCTTATATCTGCTGTATCTTAATCTTTCGCACAACAATTTTGAGGGACATGTTCCAACAACGGGTGTTTATGCTAATCTAAGTGCAGTTTCACTTTATGGAAACAGTAGGCTGTGCGGAGGAATTCCTGAGCTGCACTTACCAGAATGCTTCCCGAAAAAGGAACCAAAGAAGAGACATAAAATGTCCCGTGCTCTTAAATTCATAGTTCTCTTAATATGTTCATTTGTTGGAGTGGTGATTTTGACAACAGTATTGTACATATCTTGTCTCAAAAAGAAACAGAGACCGGTTTCTTCAGGTTCAATGGAAGGTATGGGAGGTTTCCTAAAAGTATCTTACAACACGCTGTTCAAAGCGACAAATGGTTTCTCTATGGAGAACCTGCTTGGAACAGGCAGTTTTGGGTCTGTGTTTAAAGGGACACTGACGGGAAAGATGGTTGCCGTGAAAGTTTTCAACTTGCTACATCGTGGTGGATCAAAGAGTTTCCTTGCAGAGTGCAACGCCTTAAAAAATATCCGCCACAGGAATTTGTTAGGAATAATAACAGCTTGCTCAAGTATTGATTCCCGGGGAAATGATTTCAAGGCTCTAATATACGAGTTTATGCCCAATGGAAGTCTTGAAAAATGGCTATCTGGATCCGGAAATGTTAGCCTTCTCCAAAGAGTTGATGTTGCAATCGATGTGGCTCATGCAATCAACTATCTTCACCATGAGTGCGAAATTGAAGTTGTACACTGTGATTTGAAACCAAGTAATATATTGTTAGACAATGACATGGTTGCTCATGTTGGTGATTTCGGAATTGCTAAGTTTCTTGGTCAATCTCAAGACCCTCGTCAAAGTAGTACAACTGGAGTTCGAGGAACTGTCGGCTATGCGGCTCCAGGTAAAAATCTAAAACCTCCATTTTGTTTACCACTCTTTACATTTTTTTTCCCAGCCATAGTAGTTTATGAGTAGAGGTTGTAAATATAACACATCATTTCAGGGTTTTGTTCGCTTAGGCCATCACGAGTTTGAGGCAATCTCGGTAAACTGATTTGTGTTATGGAGGTCTTTATACAAGTCATATTTAGTCATTCGTCGACATATTTAGCTAGTTTGTTTCGGATAAGGTCATACAACTTATTTTGAATTTATCGACTTAGTAGTTCAATGTTTACACATACAGGTGTCACTTCAAAATTAGTGTTTTGCCGAAGAAGTTTAAGCGTCAATATGCTGCTAGACTTCACCTATAAAATTATGGAGTATATGTTTCCGCAGACATTGCAATTTTTGTGACTAATGTTTGTGTCATCTTGCCATAAGAATATGGCCTAGGGAGTGAAGCGTCGACAGATGGTGATATGTACAGCTACGGAATACTGCTACTTGAGCTCATGACTGGAAAGAAACCCACAGACAGTCTTTTCACGGATGGCTTGAACCTTCATCTTTACGCGGAAGCAGCTCTACCTGATCAAGTGCTACATATTTTAGACCGAACTCTGCTGGAAAGTGCCCAAGTCATGGTCGTCGAAGAAATCATTGCTTCTATTTTGCAGATTGGAGTCGCATGCTCCAACGATGTGCCTGAAGACCGAATGAAGATAACCGCGGTTATAAGCAAGTTACGAGCTGCAAAAGACAACCTTATCAATGCTGCTCGATGAAAACGTGGTTTTGAAATAGGTAGACTGCAACTTCATTGATTAGAACAGAACATTTGGATGAATTTTTGTATGATAAGTGCTTTTTTATGACCCAAAAATTGCAGGGAATGACGTGTGTGTTGTTGGTAATTTAAGTGTAATTACCGGTTCATTTTTGCGTTATTGAGTTTTGGTTCAAAGATGGGCGAACTTAGATATAATAAAGCGAGTTAGGGAACTACGGAGTGTAAGCTGGCTTATTTGTTTACGAGTTCGTAGTATAGTTGCCTTTCGAACGACTATGCGAGGGTCAGAATTTATCTATAAAAACTTGATTAATGGATCAGAATTTTACACGACAAAAACTGATCAAATTCATCATCTTTTAACACAAAAACAATTTATACACAAAAACTTTGAAATTATATCTCTGTTTTTCGTGCAAAACTGAGGAACACCGTTTTATCTCTATAGAAAATTCGATACAACCTAGGCACAGATATACGGGTCGAATTGTTCTATAAGGACAGCGTAGTGCGATTCGGTGTTGTTTTCATTGTTATTTCCGTTTACAGTATTTTTACATAACATGTGTTCATCTGAAACAAGAACTGACAGAGCACACAACAACCTCGGAACATTGTACGAGTATTATACAAGGGTTCTGAAAGTCGTTTTTATCTTCTATTTCGTGGGAATATATATGTAGCGGAAATAATGAACCACTAATATGTAATTCCTTGTTTGGATGGTGATTTGCCCATTGATTGATATGTACCGCGAAAAATGGAGATCGTTTTCGGTCTTAATAGGCAAAAGTAAAGTGTTAGTAACGTAGGCAAGATTTAGAAAAGAACTCAGCAAATGATTTGTTCTTTACAATTTTATCGTAGTCGGAAAACATTAATTGCCTTACAATTTCCCTTGTCATTCCGGGAACCCAAAATGATTGTACGATCAATTGATGAGTGGAAACGAATAGTTTAATGTGCTTGGTTCACATTATTATAATATCAATTTGGATGCTTACGTATCTCGATTCTCGAAAGAATAAAAGTCCACGTAATTTGTTACTTACATGACTTACTCGACTTACCTATTTGGAATGACGATAACCAAGGTTATAAGCAAGCTGCGAGGTGCAAGGGACAACCTCATCAATGTTCAACATGGTCGTGATTTTTTACTTTTTCATCTCTTTTTCTCTCTGCTTTGAATTATGATTAGCTCTGACATAGAAGTATATCTGTATTGCTGTATATGCGATTATAATAGTAAAACATTTGTAGCATTCTAGTACTATTTCGTCAAACATAGGTTTTGTTCGGAAAAGTTTTGAGCCGAACAGCGAACTTAAAGAAAGCACTACTTTGAACCCAAACCATATCTGGAATAATTCTTCTAACCAAGATATATTTCTTCTGCACAAATTGTTTCATCTATCAGTGGGTGAGAAAAGAGCGACTGATCGTTCGTTAGGATGATTTTAATGGGAACACGAGGCAACGGAGCTCAGCAAGGATCATTTTTGAGGATGAGGTAAGAGCACTAATTTTATCGTTTTCTCTATTTCGTACGAAGTAGTTAATATTGTGGAAATAATTTCTACTATATTTTATTAAAGTGATTGAGCAAAATATATATACAAGGGTAGAATACAAGAGCAATAACTACAGATAGTTCTAGAGAAATATAGGAAAAATACAAAGGGTGTTAGTTGAACAATATTGGAAATATAAAAGAGATATAACTACGATTTATTATGACTATTGTTATTCTTATCATTATTCTTATCAGGCCCCCGCAAGTTGGACGGTCGGTACGAGAGGCCAAGCTTGTGAAGAAGAAACTCAAAGCGGACACGCGGTAGAGGTTTAGTGAGCACATCAGCAAGTTGATCAGCACCAGGAATGTGACAGACACGAAGACGACCCTGTTGGACTTGTTCACGAACAAAATGAAAGGCGAGCGCGACATGCTTCATACGAGAGTGAAAAACGGGGTTGGCAGAGTAGTGTGTAGCACCGAGGTTGTCACAATATACAACTGGAGCAGATGATAGAGACAAGCCAAGTTCACCGAGAAGAGATTGAAGCCAGAGCAGTTCAGCGGTGGCATCAGCAATAGCCCTGAACTCAGCTTCAGTTGAGCTGCGAGCAATAGCTCGTTGCTTCTTGGCGGCCCAAGCAATCGGGTTGCGACCCAAGTACGCAATATAACCAGAGGTGGAGATGTAGTCATCTTTATCGCCTGCCCAATCTGCATCGCAGAATGCATGAAGAGACAAAGGACTGTTACGGTAGAGTTGAAGACCATGATCAATCGTACCCTTGAGATACCTTAGAAGTCGTTTGAGAGCAATCCAGTGAGAAGCTTGAGGATGTTGTAGGTATTGAGCAAGTTTATTAACAGTAAAGGCAATGTCCGGACGGGTGAGGGAAAGATATTGAAGGCTACCAACAATGGCACGATAGTCGGAAGGATTAGAGATGGGGGTACCTTGGGTAGAGGATAAAGGAGGATGGGGAACAATTGGGGTGGGAAGAGGTTTACAATCAAGCATATTATGGCGGGTAAGGAGATCGGTAAGGTATTTGGACTGACTAAGGAGAAGCCCACGGGCATTAGGAATGACCTCGACACCAAGAAAATATGACAGAGAACCAAGATCTTTGAGGGAGAAACGACAAGCAAGATGGGAAACAAAGGTGGAAAGATGGGAGGGAGAAGATCCGGTGACAATGATATCATCAACATAGACAAGAAGATAAAGAATGTGAGAGGTAGTGGTAAATAGAAAGAGCGAGGAATCAGAAACAGACTGACGAAAGCCGGAGGAGAGAAGGAAAGATTTCAATTCGGTGTACCAAGCACGAGGTGCCTGTTTGAGACCATAGATAGCTTTAGAGAGTTTACATACATAAGAGGGATGAGCAGAGTCAACAAAGCCAGAGGGCTGAGACATGTAAACAGTTTCAGACAGACGACCTTGGAGAAAAGCATTATTTATGTCGAGTTGACGGATGGACCAGCCACGACTGAGAGCAAGTGAAAGGACGAGACGAATGGTGGTAGGCTTAACTACGGGGCTAAAGGTATCAGAGTAGTCGAGACCGGGTCGCTGGTGAAAACCTTTAGCAACGAGACGAGCTTTGTGTTTGAGAAGAGACCCATCAGGATTATATTTAAGACGAAAAACCCATTTGCTCCCGATGACGTTGTAGGAGGGATGTGGGGGGACCAGAGTCCAAGTTTCGTTTTTCTGAAGAGCATCAAATTCTGCTTGCATGGCAGCACGCCATTGCGGATCAATGAGGGCTTGCTTGACAGTGGAAGGGACAGAGTGAGAGGTAATGGTGGCAGAGTGAGCATACTTGGGGTTAGGCTTGACAATGTTATTAGAGAGGCGAGTCACAATGTGACGAGAGGGCGGAGGAAGAGGAAGAGGAGGAGGTGACGAGTGAGATGAAGCAGATGTGGTGGGAGAGGCGGAAGTAGGTGGAGAAATGGTGGGGGTCGAAACAGAGGTAGCATCAGGTGCTGTAGGGGGAGGAGAGCTAGGGTTGGGGTCCGCAGGTGGGGGAGGAGAAGTGGAAATAATAGGAATATTTAGAGAACACCATTGGGAAGCAGTAGATGAAGATGAAGAAGAGGGAGTAGAGGTAATCTCAGGAAAAGGAAAAACATGTTGCACGAATTTAACATGACGAGAGGTGTAAAGTTTGTGTGTGACGGGATCAAGACAGTGATAGGCACTTTGAGTAGGAGAGTATCCAACAAAAATACAGGGAGTAGAACGAGGGAGAAGTTTGTGAGAGGAGTAAGGTCGGAGCCAAGGGTAATAGAGACACCCAAAGCATCTCAGTTTGAGATAGTTTGGAGGAGTGCCAAAGAGTTTATAAAACGGAGAGAAATTTTGTAAGGTAGGAGTAGGGAGACGGTTGATGAGGTAAGCGGCAGTAGAGAAAGCATGAGGCCAATAGGTAAGAGGTAATTTAGCATGGGAGAGAAGCGCAAGACCAGTTTCAACAATATGACGATGACGACGTTCGGCGTAGCCATTATGTTCGGGAGTGTGAGGTGGGGAAGTTAAGTGGGAGATGCCATTATCTAGAAGGGAGGGGGTGAGTTTTAGGTATTCACCACCATTATCAGAATAAAGCCGCAGAATAGGACGGTCAAAAAAATTTTCAACTAATGCACGGAAGCGAGAAAAGACTATGGCAGTATCAGATTTCTTTTTGAGGGGATAGAGCCAAATATACTTTGTAAAGTGATCGACGAAAATGACATAGTATTTATAATTATCCCAAGAAAGGACAGGAGATGTCCAAACATCAGAAAAAACTAAATCAAGAGGAGCAGTAGAATGTAAAGTCGACTGAGAGAATGGCAATTTATGGCTTTTATTAATGTTGCAAGGATTACAAAGGTGAGCAGAATCTAAAGAAACAGGTAGTAAATGAAAATTATTCCGAAGATAATGCAAAATCTTAAAAGAAGGGTGGCCTAGACGATGGTGCCAGGCCAAAGAGCTGAGAGAAGCACCGAAGAGAGCAGAAGAAGCGGAAGGGGGATGCCATTCGTAAGTGCCATGCCTAGGTGTGCCTTGAAGTAGAATTGTCCCTGACATCCGATCCTTAATGACAAACGAAGAAGAAGTGAGTTCAAAAACAGCATTATTATCAAGACAAAATTGATGCACAGAAAGAATATTACGGGAAATAGATGGGACATGGAGGACGTTATTAAAAATAAGAGGAGAAGAGGAGGAAGGAATAGAAAATGAACCTATGTGGGAGATGGGTAAAGCTGACCCATCTCCGATAAGAAGCTCATCGGAACCATCATACGGAGTATGTAAGGCAAGGTTGTCGAGGTCATTAGTAATGTGGTGGGTTGCCCCGCTGTCAATGAGCCACGGGGAGGGGGGACGATGGGAGGCAGTGTGCGCCTGAGGCGGGGAGACAGATGATGAACCACGATTGGCAGTAGGAGGGGTTAGGAAAGTGACATCAGGATAGCGACGTTTGAAGGTACGACACTGAGATATGTAGTGACCAACATTGTAGCAATACTGACATCGACCTTTGAAAGGGGTGGTAGGCTTAGCAGTAGGACGTGGTGGAGTGGGCAGGAGAGGAGGGGCGTTGGAGGTGGGCCTGCGATGGGACGAGGTGACAGCATGGACAGAGGGAAAGGGAGGCGGGGACGGCTGGGTTTGGAGGGTAAGCTCGTGAAGAAGCAGCTTCTCATGTAAAGCTTCGAACGAAATCAGAGTATCCCGGGCATGAACAGCATCAATAATGGGTTTGTAAGAATCGTAGTCAAGCCCTTTGAGGACTTTCTCAACAACATCCTCGGGATCCATCGGCTTACCTAGAGAGGCGAGACGATCGACACAAGCCTTAATAGAATGCATATAATCTGTGATAGACTGATTAGTTTTGGTAATCAACTCGAGTTGGCCTTTGATAGAGCGAATATGGGCAGGAGACGGGGTAGCATACATGGTGGACAGAGTGTCCCAAAGTTCACGAGAGGATGTGACATGATTAAATAAGCGAGAGATGGACTGGGGAAGTGTACCGAGAAGAGCAGCAAGAAGAAGCTTGTCTTGCCTTTGCCAGGAATTGTGAGCAGGGTTCGGAACAATTCTTGAGTCTTGTTCAATGGTTTCAGGGGGACATGGAAACGAACCATCAACGTATTTCAGTAAATCATAGCCAAAGAGAAGAGACTCGATTTGAGTTTTCCAGGAGGGATAGTTTGCGAAATCAAGTTGTGGGCAAGATGAGAAAGTAACATGCACAAAGGGGGAAGAAGGATTTTGAGGATTTGGGATGAGTTGATCGGAAGCCATGAGAGACAGAAGAAGAAAAGAGCAGCACGAAAAAGAAGAAGGAAAGAGGAGGGGAAGGACCTTTAGGCTGATACCATATTGTGGAAATAATTTCTACTATATTTTATTAAAGTGATTGAGCAAAATATATATACAAGGGTAGAATACAAGAGCAATAACTACAGATAGTTCTAGAGAAATATAGGAAAAATACAAAGGGTGTTAGTTGAACAATATTGGAAATATAAAAGAGATATAACTACGATTTATTATGACTATTGTTATTCTTATCATTATTCTTATCAGTTAATTGCTAATGTGAATAGATATTGAAGTTTATAAATATAAACAAAGCTGTAAAATCATTCAATATGCGGTAATATTCTAGATGACGACGCCTTTTGATGGAGGTTTGGGGAAGTTGCCTTTGCGACCGATGATGAAAAGTCGGAGAATATTATAATATTTTTGACCATGTTTACAATACAAATGCTTAGTTAATTGTCAGTGGTTTTGAACAACTATTCTGAATTTATTTAGTAAAACACGCTTTTTTTGTACTTTAACTATTCTCTATCGTTAGCATAAGATTTTGTCAGTACGATTTTACAGCAACAGAAATAATAACAACAACAAATATGAAGCAGTCAAAAACAAAACTGCTCCCCTTCCCGTACATGTATTCACAAGCCGTATCATTTTTCCTCGCCCTGTTAGTGCAACAACTGACAACCACTGAAGCCGTCAATCATATGAACTTGGTCAGAGAAACAAACAGACTCGTTTACGTTAATGCGCATAAAGAATGATCTAGTCGGTAGTTCTGATCATGATGTTTTAAGCTCAGAGACGGCTCACTTCATCATTGTGCCTGGGAGGGGGTTACTTGTGAACGCGGAAGTGATAGAGTAAGTGCATTAGACTTGAGTTCAAAAGGCTTACAAGGTACTATTTCTCCCTTCATCGGAAAGTTGACCTTCCTAGTTAGGATTTGAATTGGCTTTTTAATAACACTCTGAAAGGCGAAATTCCACAAGATATAGGTCGTTTAGTCAGGCTCATGGACCTCCAACTTGACCATAACACACTTAGTGGAAAACTTCCGAGAAACTTATCTGCTTGTACTAACCTTGAGACTCTCTTTCTTTCTTCTAATAAGCTAGAGGGGAATATGCCTTTGGAGTTTAAATCACTGTCAAAACTAAAATCTCTAGATACGGATGAGAATTTCCTCACTGGCCCACTTCTTGACGTCATAGCAAATCTTACCTCTTTAGAAGGAGTCTACTGCAATGACAATGCATTTAAAGGTACTATTCCTGATAGCATCGGGAACTTGCTAAACCTTAATCTCTTAGAACTTTCGGGGAATCGACTTTCTGGAGATGTTCCCTCTTCCCTTTACAATCTTTCCTCCCTCCAAACATTAGATTTAAGTAGCAACCAACTTCATGGACAAATCTCAACCGACATAGGCCTCAAACTTCCTCGGATTTCGTTTCTCAACTTTGTTGACAACTATTTTTCAGGTTCAATTCCTGACTCCCTATCAAATATGACCAGCCTAAAGACCCTTGAACTAGATTTTAATAATTTCACCGGGAGAGTGCCGCGTCATTTCAGTTATATCAAGAATTTGACTGGATTATATTTTTCCAACAACTATCTTGTTGATGACATAAACTTTATTAGTTCACTAGTTAATTGTACCCAACTTAGAGCACTGGACGTGTCACAAAATATTGGAATAAATTAACGGTATCGAAGTGTACGGAGTAATACGTGGAACCTCGGCGAAACAATATATCTCTTGGGTGAAGCATCACTACGATATAACCACCCCGCCATTATGTTGTCTATAAATAGAAGTTCGATGTAAAACTATTCTTATGCAATTCATTAAATATTGATTACACGTATATAATTTGTATTTGTGTAATTTAATATGGTATCAGAGCCATCGTGCTCTTGAGACCCATAAAAATTATACAATCTGCTGCATAGGAAACAAAAATTGTTCATTCTCTTCCTACGTTGAAAAGCAACATGTTCAAGGCATATTCCTTTGCAAATAATTAAATTGAAAGGGGAGAATTTGGATTTGTGTTCTTGCATTAAATTCTCTAATTTTACCCGAATTGCATCAAGAATCTTATATTTGGTCAATTGAGTCATTACCGAATAATCTTGGAGATGGAAAGTCCTATCATTAATTCATAACGATGGCTACACTCCACAAATAAAGCCATATAAAGTGTCTCTCGTTTTATCGGGACGATGTTAAAACCACATTTACGATCTTCAGGATATAATGTGGGAGTATTGTAAAAGTACTCAACTGTGAGTATATATGAAATATTGAAACGCGAGAAGTTTGACAAGAACGTGTTTCTTGTAAATGCAAAATAAGTGGGTTTGAGAAGAAATGCGCTCCCCGCTTGACAAACATCTAAGGGTCCTAAAAGATGTTCCCGTTTTGTTCAATTTTGAGGCTTCGAAAAGAATGGCGTTCCCTTGAAGGAAATATGACGAGGTCCGAAAAGAATGGCGTTCCTCGGTTCATCGAAGAAAAAAAAATAAAAAATGTCGAAGTTGTACCGACCATAACGCGCTAACTAATTGCGCCAAAGTGATGATTTTTTTTTATAATGTTACTTGCAAACTCATGGAAATTTTCCAAATTGCCATGAGTTTGAGGGGGGTATTGGAGTATATTGACCGTATCCGAGTATCGGGTTAATACGTCGAACGTTGGCGAAACAATGCATCCCTTGGTGAAGGATCGGTCTTCATATAACCACCCCTTGTATATATTGTATATAAATAGACGTATGTTGTAAATTGAAGATTATGCAATTCATAATTAATGATTACACTTTTATAATTTATGTTTGTGTAATTTAATAAAAACACTTCGATACCGTTATACAAGGGGAGTTTTGCCTCATGCTGTGGCCAATCTATCCACCACTTTTGTAGGGCTATTTGTACGACAAAATCCGATACGAGGAACAATTCCAACAGGTATATCCAATCTTATAAACCTGAGGCTATTATATATGGAGGATTGTGAATACAGTGGACCCATTCCCTACGAATTTGGAAAGCTGAGAAACCTCGAAAAGTTATATTTGAACTACAATAGGCTAACCGGGATAATTCCAAACTCTCTTGGAAACATAACACGCCTAAGCAAACTGTACTTAGGTGGGAACCAATTGCAGGGGAGCATACCATCCACCTTGATCGCCTGCGAAAACATGTTAGAAATGTTTCTAGACAACAACCACCTCACTGGAGCTTTGCTCGAGGGGCTTTTTACAGGGCCTGCTAAATTCATTTATTTAAATTTCTCTGGTAATCATTTTGAAGGGTCCATACCTTCGGAGATAAGTAAACAAGTAAATCTGGTAGTCTTTGATGTTTCGAGAAATAAGTTAACAGGGGCACTTCCAAGTGGGCTTAGTTACTGCCTTTCTCTTGAGATATTGAATTTGAATGACAATATGCTCCATGGAAACATTCCACCATCATTCAGCTCTTTGCTCAGCCTTTTAGATGTTGACCTTTCTCAAAACAATTTTTCTGGCACAATTGCAAACTACTTTGCCAGATTACCTATGACTTATTTAAACCTGTCTAACAACAATTTTGAGGGCAATGTTCCGACAACGGGTGTTTATGCAAATCTAAGTGTCGTTTCACTTTCTGGAAACAGTAGGCTATGCGGAGGAATTCCTAAGCTGCACTTACCAAAATGCATCCCCCAAAAGGAACCAAAGAAGAGACGTAAAATGTCCCGTGCTCTTCTGTTGATAGTTCCTATAATATGTTCAATTGTTGGAGTGGTGATCTTGACAGCAGTGTTGTTTATAACCTGTCTCAGAAATAAAAAGAGAACGGTTTCGTCAGGTTTAGAACTGATGGAAGGAACGGAAGTTTTCTTAAAAGTATCCTATAACACACTGTTCAAAGCGACTGACGGTTTCTCTGCAGAGAACATGCTTGGAACGGGTGGCTTTGGCTCTGTGTTTAAAGGGACACTGATGGGAAAGATGGTTGCCGTGAAAGTTTTCAACTTGCTACAACGGGGTGGATCAAAGAGTTTCCTAGCGGAGTGCAACGCCTTAAAAAATATTCGCCATAGGAATTTGTTAGGAATAATAACAGCTTGCTCAAGTATTGATTCCCGGGGAAACGATTTCAAGGCGCTAGTTTACGAGTTAATGCCCAATGGAAGTCTTGAAAGATGGCTATATGGAAAGCTTAGCCTTCTCCAAAGAATTGATGTCGCAATCGATGTGGCTCATGCAATCAACTATCTTCACCTTGAGTGTGAAGTTCCAGTTGTACACTGCGATTTGAAACCAAGTAACATATTGTTAGATGATGACATGGTTGCTCATGTTGGTGATTTCGGACTAGCCAAGTTTCTTGCTCAAACTCGAGGCCCCTATCAAAGTAGTTCGACTGTAGTTAGAGGAACTGTGGGCTTTGCTGCTCCTGGTAAAAATCTATAAACTCCTTTTTGTTTATTAATTTGACATTCTTTTATTTGACATTCTTTTATTTTTTCCAAATTAGTCATTCTCGTCATTTTGTGTCGTTATTAAAGATAGATTCGTACTTCAGATGCATCACTTCAATTTTACTGTCGGACCTATTGACGTTTTAAGGATGCAATATTCTACACATCAGCTAGTTAGTAGTATTTTTCTCAGTCATTTTGGCTAATCATTATGTCATTTTTGCCATAAGAATATGGCCTAGGGAGTGAAGCATCGACAGAAGGCGATATCTACAGCTACGGAATTCTGCTACTTGAGCTTATGACAGGAAAGAAACCCACAGATAGTCTTTTCACGGACGGCTTGAACCTTCACCTTTATGCAGAGGCAGCTCTACCTGATCAAGTGCTGCATATTCTAGACCAGACTTTACTTGAAAATGCCCAACTCAATATCATTGAAGAAATCATTGCTTCTGTTGTGCAGGTTGGAGTCGCCTGCTCCAACCATCTGCCTGAAGACCGAATGAAGATAACCGAGGTTATAAGCAAGCTGAAAGGTGCTAGGAACAACCTTATTAATGCTCGATGAAGATAACCGAGGTCGTCTTGAACATCTTTTTCATTGATTTTGCTATCTACTTCGAGTATTTCGTTGGTTCTGATCGGAGTATGTAGTTTAGAATTTTTTTCTTTGCTAGAAAATTCTGATTTGCCTCGTAAGAGTGAAATCGACTAATCCAGTTCTGTATTACTTTTGTTTCTCCCAACTGTCCATGTAAATCACTTTTAAAGTTCCTCGCAGATGATTTTATGATCAGAGGGGGTTAATAGTTTTGGACGTTTTCTTTTCAATCTTCTTCTCTCATAAACTGATAAACTATTATTCGTATTTGTTTCTCACTAACATTTGCAATCAATATATTCTGTTTAATCTGTTATGTTAGGAGATGATTGTAGCCAAGACCTTAGCACAAATCCCGACGACAGAACATCCCTGGTCCTATTGGCGGTGATTTTCTAATACATAAATCTTTGGATTAATTGTCAAGAATAATCCGAACTGGTCCTTTTATTCCATAAATAATCTGAACTCGAATTAATCCACGAATAATCCCAATTATTGAAGTAACATTCCAATAATGTACTTTGGCCAATTTCAATCGACTATAACACGTAAAAAAAATGGTAAAATCGACTCTAACTTTGCCTCACTCTTATTTTAAGTAAAATTCAAACCGTTTTCACTTCTTTTTTTATTGATTAAAACATGTTAAAATTGGCCAAAGTACATTATTGGAATGTTACCTAAATAGTTGGGATTATTCTTGGATTAATTCGAGTTCAGATTATTTATGGAATAAGAGGACCAGTTCGGATTATTCTTGGCAATTAATCCTAAATCTTTTGAATTTGCTGAAGCAGCAAGTCATTCATTGGACGTTGATCATGGTGACCTAATGAAGGTTTTCAGTTAACTTTTTCGTCCATCATTTCTCATTTTAATTTTCATTTGTAGCCTTCTAGTATTGTTTCATCAGTCTTAGGTTTTATTTGGAAAACTTTTGAGCGGAACACAAGACGTAGGGAAAGCACTCGTCTGAACCAAACTATATCTGGAATGCTCCTGACCAAGATGTTTCTTATGCACAGATTGTTTCATCTATCAATGGGCGAGAAAAGAGTGACTGATGATGATGATTTTAATGGGATCACGAGGCAAGTCGGCAACTAAGCTCAGCAATGATCAGTTTCAAATATGAGGTGAGAGCATTAATTTTGTCGTTTTATTTACGTCGTACAAAGTAGTTAATTGCGAAATTGAAAGGTAAAGTAAACTACCTAAATGCTTTGTTAAAGTTAGTAGTCTTGATCAATGACGGTACTATTTTTGACCACCAGAACAGAGATAAGAACAACAAAAATGAAGCCATCAAAAACAAAACTGCTCTCTTTCCCCTGTATGTATTTACAAGCCCTATTATTTTTCCTCGCCAGTTGGTGTAACAACTTACGACTACTAAAGCAGTCAATCATATTAACTTACTGCCTGAGAAAACAGACTGACTCATTTACGCTAATGCGTATAAAGAATGATCTAGTAGGTCGTTTTGATCAGGATGTTTTGAGCTCGTGGAACGGCTCACTTCATCATTGTACATGGGAGCGGGTTACTTGTGAACGGGGAAGTGATAGAGTAAGTGCATTAGACTTGAGTTCTAAAGGCTTCATCGGAAACTTGACCTTCCTTGTTAGGATTCGGCTTTTCAATAACAGTCTGAAAGGCGAAAACCGAAAATGATCTCCCATTATCTTCCGCCGTGCATATACCTCTATACTCTATAGCGGTAATCACCATCAAACAAGGGATTACATTTGTTGTTCTTTATTTCCCACGCACTACCCGAAAATTAAGCAAAAAAAACGCAAGAAACCCGTTTTATATAAAAAATCCAACCGTTGTTTCCAGGGCCGTTGTTTATAATAAAAAACAACGCAAAAAAAATATACGAAACCGTTGTTTATATCAAAAATAATGTTTTATAAAAATTTGGCGGATTTTATTAAAAAAACGGTTTTTTAAAAAACCGTTATAAATAATATTTACTAAAAATAACGGTTTTTTTAAAAAACCGTTATAAAAAATTCAATTTTTTTTTAAAAAAAATAAAATTACGAAATTGCTATAATTACATATTAATTATCAAAAATTTCATAAATTATATAAATTATCAAAATACAATTTATATAAATTATTAAAATACAATTTATATAAATTATCAAAATACAATTTATTTAAATTATCTAAATACAATTTATATAAATTATCCCCGCATATCTCGTTCCTTGTCGATTTCTTGCGCCGTATATGATGTTCCAGGTGGATTTTTAGAGATATACTACAAAAAAAAAAAAAATATATATATATATATAATTATCTTAGTGCGTAATAATAAAATAGATACTTGAAAGCTTAATCTAACCATCGTAGTTCAAGCCGTCGGAACCAATGTCATCGGCGGACCTACCGTCCTTTGAACACCTAAGTAATGTAGAGTGCAGCGGGATCTTTTTGTAGGTGAAAACGGATTTGTATTCCGATTGGCGGTGACCAAGGAATGGGCCGTCAAAGTTGGTAGGAGGTTATCGTTTGTCAAAACTTCAAACGGCCATAACTTTGCGCCAGAGTGTCCGATTGGGGCAAATTTTTTTTTCAAACTGCTTAACTTTTCGAGATCTACGCAATAGGCAATGACATTCGAATAATTTTTCAAAAAAATGCCTCTAAAAGGGTGTTTTGGCTCTTTTAAAGTTTTACGATGCAAACAAACAAACCTCCAATTCATGTTCATTAATCCGACACCATTTTCTCAATCTCCTTACATTATGAACCACTTCCGTCTCAATCCAAAGTCACCGTACACGCACACCCATATAAATACACACAACGGAAGCACCCAAGGTTCACTTCAAGCACAATCACACATATTCTATTTACGCCCAAACATTAACATAGACCTTAAACAAAAGTGCACGCACCTGTTTAAATAGTAGAATATTGTATGTTTGAGCGTCTTTGATTTAAACAAAAGTGCATGCACCTGGGTTTCCATGCTCTCAAATCTGAACAACAACAACAACAACAACAACAACAACAACAACAACAACAACAACAACAACAACAACAACAACAACAACAACCGTTTTTAATAATTATTAAATAAAACGGTTTTTTAAAAAAACCATTTTTTTTAATAATTAAAAAAACGGTTTTTAACATAAAAACCGTTTTTTATAATTAAAAAAAAGGGTTTTTATGAAATAACCGTTTTTTTTTTAATATTTTGTTAAATACAACGCTTTTTTTAATTACGAAACCGTTATTTAAAGTCTAACTAAAAACAACACATTTTTGTTAAAAACCATTTTTTATAATAAAACCGTTATAAATAATTGTTTTTTCGTTGTTTTTAGTTATGAGTTAGATTTGGCGCCTATAGATTTAACAACGGAAATTTTTTTGTCGTTGTTTATAATATTATAAACAACGACCTTTGTAATTTGTGTTGTTTTTGCTCCGTTGTTTTTGCTCAGATTTGTAGTAGTAGTGACGAAATGAAAGACGAAGACGACTTCTAGAAACCTTATACAGTACGATGTTCCGGGGATTGTTAATTGTTATGTACTTTGTCAACCTCTTATCTCAGATGAACATTAAACACTGACCTCATTCGCCTGCAATTTTTGGGTCATAAATCAGTACTTGCTTATAACCTCGGTTATCTTCATTCGGTCTCTACTCTCTAGCAGCATTGAGCTCAATGCTTGACTATCGGGAACTTATTTTGTAAGCTGGACTTTCTGTGTAAGACCATTAATGTTACTATCATTTTCTTAACTTAGTTGTTCTATACTAATATAAATAGAAATTACTAAATACTCGTAAGATCTTACGGGGTCTAAATGAAACGGTCATTTTAGAATTTCATAGCCTAATGGCTGAAAGCTACAGTAAATCACTTCGACTAGAATACATGGGGTCTAAATGTAAACGGTCATTTTAGAATTTCATAGCCTAATGGCTGAAAGCTACAGTAAATCACTTCGACTAGAGTACGTGGGGTCTAAATGTAAAGTTTGGTCATTAACTGATGTTAACAGTAGCCATGTTGTACACATCTGTTGTTTTCATCATGCAGTCATGCTTGACTTGTCATTAACTGATGTTAACGGTCATTAAATGTAAACGGTCATTAAATGTAAGCTTAATTTTTTTGTACTCCATTCTTGTTTTCAAAGTAAGACTATTCTCTTCTCTTTGCTACCTTCAGTATCCTCTATTGACCAGCAAATAATATACTCCGTATATATACCTTGTTTCGTCAGTTCAAGTTCACGCAAACAGAAATACGAAGTGCAAAAAAATGAAACCATCACAAACAAAATTGCTCTCCTTCACTTACATGTACCTGCAAACCTTTTCTTTTATCCTTGTCGTGCTGGTGTTACAACTAACGACCACAATTGCCATCGAAAACCAGACAGATACGTTCACTCTTTTGCGTATCAAGAATGAGCTACTTGGTAGCTCTGACTACGACATTTTGAGCTCTTGGAACGTCTCACTTCATCATTGTACCTGGGAGGGTATTACTTGTGAACGCGGAAGTGATAGAGTGAGTACGTTAAATTTGAGTTCAAAAGGCTTACAAGGTACTATTTCTCCCTTCATAGGAAACTTGACCTTTCTAAATACTATTTGGCTTATCAGTAACAATTTGAAAGGTGAAATTCCGAATGAGCTGGGTCGTTTAATCAAGCTCAGGAACCTCCGACTTGCCAATAACACACTTAGCGGAGAAATACCGAGAAATTTATCTTCTTGTTCCAAACTGGAAATTCTGGACATAGGTTACAATAAGCTAGAGGGGAATTTGCCTTTGGAGTTTAAGTCATTGTCAAAACTTAATCATCTAAATACAAATATTAATTTACTCACTGGCCCAGTTTTTGACGTCATAGCAAACCTTACCTCTTTAGTAGAAGTCTATTGCGACGAAAATGCATTTACAGGTACTATTCCTGATAATATCGGGAAGATGAGAAACCTTAGTGTCTTATCACTTGGGGGGAATAAACTGTCAGGAGTAGTTCCCTCTTCCCTTTACAATCTTTCCTCCCTCCAGATATTAGATTTAGCTTACAATAACCAACTTCTTGGACAAATCCCAACCGACATAGGCCTCAAACTTCCTAAAATTTTGTTTCTCAACCTTGCCGAAAACAGTTTTTCAGGTTCAATTCCTAACTCCCTATCAAATATGACCAGCCTCGAGACTCTTGAACTATATTCTAATAATTTCACAGGAAGAGTGCCGCTTCATTTGGGGTATTTGAAGAATCTGACTAAGTTAATGTTAGGTGGCAACAATCTAGTTGATGACATAAACTTTATTAGTTCACTTGTAAATTGTACCCAACTGACAACACTGAACGTGTTGGGAAACAATTTCACAGGAATCTTACCTGCTGCTATTGTCAATCTATCCACCACTTTAGAAAGGCTAATAATTGGAGAAAATCCAATAAGAGGAACAATTCCAACTGGTATATCTAATCTTATAAACCTCGAGGAGTTAGCAATGGATAGTTGTGAATTTACTGGACAAATTCCCTATGAATTCGGAAATCTTAGAAACCTGGAATGGTTAGGTTTAAGCTCCAATAAGCTGACCGGAAATATTCCAAGCTCTCTGGGAAACATGACACTCCTAAGCATTCTGCAATTAGATGATAACCAATTGCTGGGGATCATACCCTCAAGCTTGAGCGCCTGTGAAAACATTTTGAATGTGAATCTTTCCAACAACCACCTCACAGGAGCTTTGCCCGGAGGGCTTTTTACGGGGCCTGCTAAATTCATTTGGATAGATTTATCGGGTAATCATTTAGAAGGGTCCATACCTATCGATATCATTGAGCAACAAAAACTGGTAGAATTTGATGTGTCTAAAAATAAGCTGACGGGGGTACTTCCAAGTGGGCTTAGTTCTTGCCTTTCTCTAGAGGTATTGTATTTGTATGATAATATGTTGCATGGAAATATTCCTCCGTCATTCAGCTCTTTGCGCAGTCTTATATATGTTGACTTATCTCGAAACAATTTTTCTGGCACAATTCCAAACTACTTCGACAGATTACCTATGGTTTATTTAAACCTGTCCAACAACAATTTTGAGGGCAATGTTCCGACAACGGGTGTTTATGCAAATCTAAGTGTAGTTTCACTTTCTGGAAACAGTAGGCTATGCGGAGCAATTCCTGAGCTGCACTTACCAAAATGCATCCCGCAGAAGAATACAAAGAAGAGACATAGAATATCTCGAGCTCTTCAGTTGATAGTTCCTATAATATGTTCATTTGTTGGAGTGGTGATCTTGACAACAGTGTTTTACATAACCTGTCTCAAAAAGAAAAAGAGATTGGTTTCGTCAGCCTTTGAACTGATGGAAGGAACGGAAGCTTTCTTAAAAGTATCCTATAACACACTGTTCAGAGCGACTGACGGTTTCTCTATGGAGAATCTCCTTGGAATGGGTAATTTTGGCTCTGTGTATAAGGGGACACTGATGGGAAAGATGGTTGCTGTAAAAGTTTTCAACTTGCTACAACGGGGTGGATCAAAGAGTTTCCTAGCGGAGTGCAATGCCTTAAAAAATATCCGCCATAGGAATTTGTTAGGAATAATAACAGCTTGCTCAAGTATTGATTCCCGGGGAAATGATTTCAAGGCTCTAGTTTACGAGTTTATGCCCAATGGAAGTCTTGAAAGATGGCTGTATGGACCCCGAAACCTTAGCCTTCTCCAACGAGTTGATGTTGCAATCGATGTGGCTCATGCAATCAACTATCTTCACCATGATTGCGAAATTCCTGTTGTACACTGTGATTTGAAACCAAGTAACATACTATTAGACAATGACATGGTTGCTCATGTTGGTGATTTCGGACTTAGCAAGTTTCTGGTTCAAGCTGAAAATCCTCATCAAAGTAGTACAACAGGCGTTCGAGGAACTATTGGCTATGTCGCTCCAGGTAAGTTTTTAATTTGCTAACTTGACAGTTTATAAGTAGACTTGATAAACATAAAAGATCATTTCAGGTTTTTGGTTGCTCAGGTCCTCACGCGTTTGGGGCATTTTCGGTTCACTGTATCGGGGTGTTTGGAAGTCATTTTTGTTTCTGGTTTTTGGGAATTCATTTTGTTTTTAATGAGTTACATTTAGTCGTTCATCTGCACTTTCCAGCTAGTTTGTTTTGGATGAGGTCAATTCGGGTTTTAATCGATTTGTG
Source organism: Dianthus caryophyllus (assembly GCA_023091065.1). Taxonomy (NCBI): domain Eukaryota; kingdom Viridiplantae; phylum Streptophyta; class Magnoliopsida; order Caryophyllales; family Caryophyllaceae; genus Dianthus; species Dianthus caryophyllus. The sequence goes on from CM041519.1 coordinate 36,247,792, forward strand.
CTGCTAGATGTCACCTATAAAATTATAGGTTTCCGCAGGCATTACAAGTTTTGTGACTAATGTTTATGTCATCTTGCCATAAGAATATGGCCTAGGGAGTGATGCATCGACAGAAGGTGATATCTATAGCTACGGTATATTGCTGCTTGAGCTCATGACTGGAAAGAAACCCACAGACAGTATTTTCACGAACAGCTTGAACCTTCATCTTTACGTAGAGGCAGCTCTACCTGATCAAGTGCTGCGTATTTTAGACCAAACTGTTCTTGGAAACGATGAAGTCATTGTAGTCGAAGAAATTGTTGCTTCTATTATGCAGGTTGGAGTTGCCTGTTCCAACCATGTGCCCGAAGATCGAATGAAGATAACCGAGGTTATAAGCAAGTTGCGAGCTGCGAAGGACAACCTCATCAATGCTCAACGTCATCGTGAATTTTATGGAGGTATATCTGTTTATGCATTTACAATATACAGAGTAACATTCATATGAAATTTTGATTTGTACTCCGTAAGATAAATTCTGATTTTATGACTTAAATGTCATGTTGTAGGGGAATGAGGTCTAATGTTCTTCTTAAAGAAGTGCTGACAAAAGCACATCACAAGCTTTGAGTTTGGATCATCCGACTCATATCAGACTCCTATAAGTCTTCTTTGGCTTCTTTTTCATGGTTGTAACTTTGTATGTAGTTGTGATATAAACTAGTTGCACTTCTTTTTATGGTGAAATAATCTTCACTCGATAGATGTTGTTTTCACTTTCGATTATGTGGAAGTATAGAATATGTATTAACGATGGAGTAAGACTACAAATATTCAAGGGTTTTTTGTCAGATAGGACCTTTTATTTAGGGTTATTTGTGAGATAGTACCTTTTATTTTATTTTTTGTTTTCTAGTACCTTTTATTTTTCAATTTTGTGAAAAAGTACCAAATTAGGAATTCCGGTGAGAAAAGTCAGTTTTCCGGGGAAAAAAGTCAATTTTCCGGTGAGAATTCTTGTTTGACACTTAAACCTAATAAATTTTGTCTATATTTGTTAAAACCTACATAATTCTAATTCTAATTTCCCAAAAACATAACCCACCTAAAATTGTTCCCTCTAAATTCACTCTTCACCCCCAAATTAAATATTTTCCTTCCACTCTTTCTACCCAAAATTAAAGTTGTCAAGTAAAAGTAGTCATTGAAAATATCTTAAATGAGGATGATAAGAAGAAGTTTAAGAAAATAATGAAACAGTTAATTAATGTTGGCTAATTTAAAAGACTTTAATTGAAAGAGGGTGAAAGAGGTTAAATTAAAGAAGAAGAAGAAGAAGAAGAAGAAGAAAAGAAGAAATGTCAAATTAGATTAGTTTAATGATAATTATGGAATTGATGGAAAAATTTAACAAATTAAGTTTATATTAACAAAATAAACTAATTGAAGTTATGCTTTAACAAATAAAAAGAACAAAATGAAGAAAATTAAAGGTCAACAACCGGAAAATTGACTTTCTTTACCGGATTCCGTTATTTGGTACTTTTTAACAAAATCGAAAAATAAAAGGTACTAGAAAACAAAAAATAAAATAAAAGGTACTATCTCACAAATGACCCTAAATAAAAGGTATTATCTGACAAAAAATCCAATATTCAACCTTGTGGAAGCTCTTAAAACGATGGGGTGATGACGTAACCTCGTTGTAGTTGTGATTTGTGACAAACAAAAATTCTCCTGGAAACGAATCATGCCATCCATTGTTTGAATGTTATTTGAGGTATTGAAAATTTTTCTTAAACGGTGACCTGTTCCAAATTCACGGGTGGTCGTCTACCCGAGAAATGTTTTTAAAAAGAATGACCACCTTTTCTAATCTTCTTTTCTCGTTAACATAGTTCTCTGTATATATTTGGTCATTTTGCCCATCATAGGTCAATATAAACAAAAAATCAAATTTTACAATCCTGCCCATTATTTCAAAATTTAGACGAAAAGTATCATGAACTATTAAAATAAGTAAAATTGTTATTCAAAAGTATTAATTTAAGACTGTCGTTTTTTTTTTTTAATTAATATCTAACTTATAATTTACATTAATAGGTTGAAAAGAACTGGACTTTAGAAGTTAGATATTAATGTAAATTATAAGTTCAGCAACGTGGTCAAGGAAATGTTGACGATAAATTTGTACACGGCCCTTTTAGGAGTTCATAGCCGCCTAGGTGAATGGTAAAGTAAATCACTTAACTCAATGGATGATAAATTTGTGGTACTTATGAGAAAATCAGACATCGTATTCTGGACCTTGACTGGAGTAAGAGAGAGGTAACGCCTTTAGAAGAAGGTTTCCGAAAAGTCATTAATCGATGTTGACAATAACCAGTGCTAAAAACCAAAGTGGAAAGTCTTTTAATCAAGTCAATCCAATTTGAAATTTTGTGTATATGAACCATGCCATGCTTGACTTCAGTGCTCAATGCTTGACTTTGTCTGAACTTAAATTTTATAAGCCAGACTTCTTTTGGAAAGTATCCTTGCCATGTTGGTGCTACAACAAAAAATGAAACTGTGAAAAAACAAAACGCTCTCCTTTCCGTACATTTATCTGCAAGCCCTTTCACTTTTCCTTGCCATGTTGGTGCTACAACTTACGACCACAACTGCCACTGAAATACAAACAGATGAGTCCATTCTTTTGCGCATTAAGAATGATCTAGTCGGTAGTTCTGATCATGATGTTTTAAGCTCATGGAACGGCTCACTTCATCATTGTATCTGGGAGGGGGTTACTTGTGAACGTGAAAACAATAGAGTGACTGCGATAAACTTATATTCAAAAGGCTTACAAGGTACTATATCTCCTTTCATAGGAAACTTGACCTTCCTTCCTCAGATTAGGCTTTCCCATAACAGTTTGAAAGGCAAAATCCCGAATGAGCTTGGTCGTTTAGTCAGGCTCATGGACCTCGAACTTGACCATAACACACTTAGCGGAGATATTCCGAGAAATTTATCTGCTTGTATCAACCTGGAAATTCTCTCCATAGGTTACAATAAGCTATAGGGGATTTTGCCTTCAGAGTTCAAATCACTGTCGAAACTCAAGTTACTAGATCTGTATGAGAATTTCCTCACTGGCCCACTTTTTGATGTCATAGCAAACCTTACCTCTTTAGAAGCTGTCTACTGCAACTACAATGCATTTACGGGTACTATTCCTGATAGTATCAGAAACATGCTAAACCTTACTGTCTTAGCACTTTGGGGTAATCGACTTTATGGAGATGTTCCCGCTTCCCTTTACAATCTTTCCTCCCTTTATGTATTAGATCTTGGTGGCAACCAACTTCATGGACAAATCCCACCTGACATCGGTCTCAAACTTCCTCTGATTTCTTTTCTCAACCTTGGCAACAACAATTTTTCAGGTTCGATTCCCAACTCCCTTTCAAATCTGACCAGTCTCGGGACCCTTGAACTATATTCAAATAATTTCACGGGGAGAGTGCCGTGTCATTTGGGGTATCTTCAGAATCTAACTGACTTAGTTTTTGACGACAACAATCTAGTTGATGGCATAAACTTTATTAGTTCACTAGTAAATTGTACGCAACTGACAAAACTGGACGTGTCAGGAAACGATTTCACGGGAACCTTACCTGCTGTTGTGGCCAATCTATCCATCAAATCTTATAAACCTCAAGGTCTTATATATGGGGAGTAGTAAATTTACTGGACCCATTCCCTATGAATTCGGAAAGCTTAGAAACTTGGAATGGTTAGATTTGAGCTCCAGTAGGCTCACTGGAATAATTCCACACTATTTAGAAAACATAACACGCCTCAAGCTTAAGCGCCTGTGAATACATGTTGATTGTGTATCTTTCCAACAACAACCTCACTGGTGCTTTGCCCATAGAGCTTTTTACGGGGCCTGCTAAATTCATTTCGCTAATTTTAGCGGGTAATCATTTAGAAGGGTCCATACCTACGGACATCGCTAAGCAACAAAGTCTGCTGGAATTTGCTGTTTCTAAAAATAAGTTGACAGGGGTACTTCCTTATGGGCTTAGTAACTGCCCTTCTCTTGAGTTCTTGGATCTGAAAGAAAATATGTTGCATGGAAACATTCCTCTGTCATTCCGCTCTTTGCGCAGCCTTATATATGTTGACCTTTCGCAAAACAATTTTTCTGGCACAATCTTCATGCCAAACTACTTCGACAGATTACCTATGGTTTACTTAAACCTGTCCAACAATAATTTTGAGAGTGATGTTCCGACAACAGGTGTATATGCAAATCTAAGTGCCGTTTCACTTTCTGGAAACAGTGCACTATGCGGAGGAATTCCTGAGCTGCACTTACCAAAATGCATCTCCCAGACGAAACCAAAGAAGAGACGTAGAATGTCACGTGCTCTTCTGTTGATAGTTCCTATAATATGTTCATTTGTTGGAGTGGTGATTTTGACAACAGTATTGTACATAACCTGTCTCAGAAAGAAAAAGAGATCGGTTTCGTCGGGTTTAGAACTGATGGAAGGAAAGGAAGCTTTCTTAAGAGTATCCTATAACAAACTGTTCATCAAAGCTACTGACGGTTTCTCTTTGGTGAACCTAATTGGAACGGGTAATTTTGGCTCTGTGTTTAAAGGGACACTGGCGTGGTTGCCGTGAAAGTTTTCAGCTTGCTACAACGGGGTGGATCAAAGAGTTTCCTAGCGGAGTGCAACGCCTTAAAAAATATCCGCCATAGGAATTTGTTAGGAATAATAACAGCTTGCTCAAGTATTGATTTCCGGGGAAATGATTTCAAGGCTCTAGTATACGAGTTTATGCCCAATGGAAGTCTTGAAAGATGGCTATCTGGACCCCGAAACCTTAGCCTTCTCCAACGAGTTGTTATTGCAATCGATGTGGCTCATGCAATAAACTATCTTCACCATGATTGTGAAATTCCTATTGTACACTGTGATTTGAAACCAGGTAACATACTATTAGACAACGACATGGTTGCTTGTGTTGGTGATTTTGGACTTGCCAAGTTCCTTGCTCAAACTGAAAACCCACGTCAAAGTAGTACAACAGGATTTCGAGGAACTGTTGGCTATGTTGCTCCAGGTAAACGTAGGCAATTGCTTTAGTTCGTCAACCAAGGTAAGTGTTTTTTTTTTTTTTTTTTCCTGCAAACTTGACAGTTTATGAGTAGAATTGAAAAACATAACGGATCAGTTTAGGTATGTGTTTAATCTCGGGTCATCAGGAGCTTGAGGCATTTAGGAAGGTGCACGGTATCGGGTTTTTGAAAGTCAATTTTGTTTCTGGTTTGTGGAAGTCATTTGGGTTCTAATCGAACTATGCTGCTAGACGACACCTATAAAATTATATGTTTGACATTGCAAGTTTTGTGACTTATGTTTGTGTCATCTTTCCATAAGAATATGGCCTAGGGAGTGACGCATCAAGAGACGGCGATATCTACAGCTACGGAATATTGTTGCTTGAGCTCATGACCGGAAAGAAACCCACCGACAGTGTTTTCACGCACGGGTTGAACCTTCATCTTTACGCAGAGGCAGCTCTACCTGATCAAGTGCTGCGTATTTTAGACCAAACTCTTCTTGGATACGATGAAGTCATGGTCGTCAAAGAAATTGTTGCTTCTGTTATGCAGGTTGGAGTTGCCTGTTCCAACCATGTACCTGAAGATCGAATGAGGATTACCAACGTTATAAGCAAGTTGCGAGCCGCTAGGAACAACCTCATCAATGCTCAACGCCTTCGTGAATTTTATGGAGGTATATCTGTTTATGTAACATCATTTCACTATCTAGATTTAAAAGTATCACGAATTATCAAAATGGTTACTCGATAGAATTAATTTATAACTGTAAAACTGATGACGGAAATAAATGGCTATGACCCAATGAGGGTGAAATATCAAACGTATTGTAAGCAGCCATGATAAAACTAGGGATTTCTGGGTAAAATTTGAGGATTTTTCTGGGTAAACAAAGTAATAGCTGGAAGAAAGAAGAAAATCCTCAAAGAATTTGTGTGAGTGATGAATAGAACTGCAAATCGGAAGCAATTTCCTGCTCTGATTCCATGAAAAATCTCCGTTGAAGTTGTAACAAAAAAAACTCAAAACGAATATTGTTGATCTAATCGATTTGTAGACAGAGTATTGCTGAAATGAGTTTCTGCATTGAAATGAATGAATAATGTCGTACATACACACGCATATGTTGCTGAAATTGGTAACAAGTTTCACATTTGTTGAATATGATTCAGAGACTGCAAAAACAGCTCCTAAATTTGATAAGACGATGTGTGAGCAATAAATTGACAGAAACAGCATTCTTGTAAGCCATAAGCCACATCGATGGATCAATCATGACCGAGTTGTTGGTTGTTTTCTGATGCGTGAAGCTTGTGGTTGTATTTTAGCAGCACGATGCGTTGAAGATAAGATTTGTTACAAAAAGTTTGGTGCGGAATACATTACTTTTGTAAACTGAATACATCTAAGCGATATATTTGCAATGCGCAGAAGGGTGACAAAGACGATGACTGATCATGAGAAATATTAATGGGATCACGAGGCCACTAAAGCTCGGTGAAGATTTATTTTCAAATTGAGGTAAGAGCATTACTTATTGTTGTTTCCTTTACATAGTAGTTGAATACGTATGTGCATAGAATTCATAGTTTTTTTAGGACAAGTAATGTTTAAACTCGAGACGGTAGGTGATCCTATTTTATGTGAGGCATAAGAATATTATGAGAAGGGTCATTTTATGAGTTGTTTGGAGTCCACATGAGATGTTTTATAGGAGATCTAAGTCACTGATTGAGGAGACACGACATGGTTATTTAATGGAGTCTTGGGTGTTAGATATGGTTATATATTTGAAGCTTAAGGAAAACACTTTTGCAAGTTCGTAGGCGAGAGATGTACTAAGCTTACTTAATTACTTCATGGACGATAAATTTGTGGCAGTTATGTGAAATTTGGACGTCATATTTTGGACCTCGACTGACGTACGTTGGAGGTAACGCCTTACGAAGAAGGTTGCGGAAAAGTCATTTATCGATGTTAACAGTAGCTTGTGGAAAAAACCAAAGTGGAAAGTCGTTTAATCAAGTCATTACAACATCAGTTGTTTTCATGTCTTAGTGCTCAATGCTTGACTAGTCTCAACTTATTTTGTAAGCCAAACTTTTCATGTCTTACTTCTCAGGGACCTCAAACTTGACAATAACACACTTAGCGGAAATCTATGTACTAACATACTTAGTGGGATACAAATTAAGCTCAAATTAGAGAAGTTACAGAATCTTATTTTACGCTACATGGTTGCTGTCGCCATTTTGCTCACGTTATTAGGGACTGTCCAAAGCTAAAGAAGACGCGACAACATGGTTTGTAAATGATAAATTTGTGTGGTAATTATGAGAAAACAGACATCATAGTTTGGACCTCAACTGGAGTATGCAGGTGCTAGATTGTGTCCTTTAATTAAATATGAGTTGATATACTTGATAGCAAGGCCTTCCGAAAAGTTATTAATCGATCAATATTAACAGTAGTTTCTTGTCCTAAAAACCAAAGTTGCAAGTCGTTTAATCAAGTCAATTTAATGTGAAATTTTGTGGATTTGTTTTCATGTGTTTGTGCTCAATCCTCGATCTTGACTAGTCTCAACTTAATGAACAAACCATACCCGATGATGAAGCAGTTCGGATTTGAGTTGAGTCGAAGTTAAATTATTCAGACTGAGATGTCTCCTATATTTCATGATTTCATCTGTATATGTGCGAAACACCAAGCAGTACGTGGCTGTATATAAGCTCGGTGAAGATCAATTTTAAGATGAGGTATGACACTTATGAGCATTAATTTTTTTCATTTTCAATTTTTCAAGTAGTTGGATACAAATGTAAATAAAACTTGAAAAAAAATAAGATCTTATGGAGTCTTGAGTGTACAGGGCCATTCTAGGAGTTCATAGCCTTATAGATGAAAGGTAAAGTAAATCACTTACTTAATCAATATATCTATATAATTGGAGGTTTTTTCGAGTGATTCTAGAGTCTCCAACTGTATGCGAACTCTTAGTTAAATATAATAATAAATATAATAATAATTATAATAATAAACAAATTTCAATACATATAATTTGATTAGAAGATAAATTGTAGAAAACGTGAAACACCTAGAATAATGACAAATTGTGGAAAACATAGAACTCTTAACAGAAGACTATATTAATACAATATATATACACGTAATATATTAACAATTTAACATGATTAGTGTTTTTGTGCATTGTTAGCACCTAATCTATCTTCTTTTCCTTTTTGCTTTTTTCATGGTGATTTATTATTAATTATTGTTATTTTAAAAAGTTTAATAGATCTAATATATATATGTGTGATTGAGATTGTATTAGTAAAAAGTTTATGTTATGAATAGCTTATTTATTTGCATAGTAATAATAGTTTGATAGTGTTGGGTTTTTTTTTTTTTTTTTTTTTTTTTTTTTTTGCAGATGTAATTGTGATTAAAGATTTTGAAGTTTGAATCAACAGAAACTGAGGTATATGTGACGAGAAAGGTACGGTAAATGAATATATATGATTTATTTGTTATTTTGGTTCTAATTTAAGTAATTAGTTATTTTATTATGTCAATTTATAATTACATTATTAAAAGTCTTAATTTAATATTTTTCAAATTATTAATTACATATTTTCATTGTATTTTGTTTTTCTTTTTGTATGTTGTAGGTGTATATGTGACAAGAAATTATCTAAGAAAATGTACAAGATTTATTGGTTATTTACCTATTTGATGTACATGTGACAATAAAATACCGTAAGAAGATATACAAGGTTTATTGGTAATTTTAATCTAATAAGTCATTATCGATCTGTAATTACATTATTTATGTTTATTATCATATATATGGTTACAAATTTTACATTTTCAAAACTCTATTTTTATGGATAATTACAAAACTCTAATTTGTAATTTCCAATTGTAATTTTTATAGATAATTTTTTTTAGGTAATTACAAACTTATAGCTACAAAATTGGATATTACTAATTATAAAATTGTACATTTTTTTGGAATTATTTTCAATAACAAACATACTATATATATTTGGATACAACTTTGTTGTCAAAGAAAAAATAATTAATTTACAATTTTTGTATTTTGCCGTGTAACTTTGTTCGTAGTAATTCAATCAAAATTCATATGTTCGCCAAAGTGCTTAATTAAGATCTCCATTATATATTTACTATTGTATTAAGGTTTCTTAAAACTATTGTAATTGTTCATAAACTCATGTTTAGAAAAACCATAAATTAGAATTTGATTGTAACTATAATTATATACTTATTTTATCTAAAATTTTAACACTTTTAGTAAGTATATAACTTTGAAAAAACATATCTATATTGACTTTTTAGTCATGATCAAACTCTAACTTTAATCGGTAAATCCTCCTACTTATGCTTTTTTAAACTAAGATAAAATTAAGATAACTAGAAGAGTTTGATATAAAACATGAAGCACATTAATTATAAACATATACAATTGGATTTATATATAATATAATGAGAATGACTTTTGGTTTCCATACTACTATACAGAATTAGGGCAATAATGGGTTATATTTTATTTCGTCTATTTCCTTCTTAAGGTTCCATTGTCTTTTTCAATTTTATGAAAACTTAAAAATTAAAAGGTAATAATCGTAGTTTGGTTAAATAAGATTTTTAATTTTAAAGAAAAATAAAGTGTTTTTAGCAAATTGGTGACGTAAAAGAAATAATATTTTGTGAGTCATATTAGACACCCTATAATTAGTATATTTGTTTTATTAATGCTGCAAAATAGTGTAAGAATTCAATTGAATTTAATAAATGTGTAAACTTAACTGAAAGGAAAAAAAATTAGTTACATTAATCTATTACGACATCAAATAGAAAGTTTGGAAAAGAGCAAATCAAAAATATGAAACAAAGATAAATGATCTTATCGTGAAATTAGCTTTAAATATATATGTACAAAATGATAAATGATCCTCTATATATATTTGGTAACTAAGAGTACTATATTTGAGACATTAATATAAATTGAATTGTTATCATTGTATGAACATATAACTTAACCAACAAAAATGCGGTGTAGAATGATTTTTTTGGTTCACTAAAACAGAAAAAATGCTAAGATAGAAATAAAATAAGAGAATTTAAACGTGCATCGTATTATATTGTTATTTTTACATTACCTTAATTCATTTTTTTATTCATACATACAAAAAAAGTTAAAATTAATAGAAAAACATTAATTAAAAAGCTGTATAATTAGTGAAATGTGAATAAATAAAAAAATTTAAAAAGAAAATTTTACATGTAATCTCATATGTTTCGAGATTGCAACGACAAGGTCAAAAAATTTAAAAATAAAATTTTACATATAGTTCTTCCATTGTATATCCTTTAATTTCATTTTTATTGAATAATTTGAGAAGGCAAAAGTTTAAACCCGTGCATCGCACGGGCTTACATACTAGTTGCTTAATAAATGGATGATAAATTTGTGGTAATCCTGAAAAAATCGGACGTCGTATTTTGGACATCGACTGTAGTGTGTGGGAGGTAATGCCCTCCGAAGTAGGTTTCGAAAAACTCATCAATCGATGTTAACAGTAGCTTGCTTTTACTAAAAACCAAAGCGGAAAATCGTTTAATCGTCAATGCAATGTGAATTTTTGTGGATATGAGCCCATGTTGTACACATATGTTGCTTTCATGTCTTAGTACTCAACCCTCTTGACCGACTAGTCTCAACTTATTTCGTACGCGAGAGCGATACCTTTTTTGTACTTGTTTTTGGAAAGTACGACTGTTCTCTTCTCTTTTTCACCTTGAGTATTCCGAATCTTTTGGTAAAATAGTGTTGGAAATAAAATATTAGCGTATTGGGCCGGTTTTAAAAGTAATTAGAGAAATAGGATCCAAGTAGGATTGGATTATTGCCGATCACAAAACGCCTTTTCATGCGGCGTTTTCCAGTAAAAAGTGAATTGTAATATGTTTAATAGAAGTGAAAATCGAGTTATTTATTTACATCAAACTCGATCGACGTCAGCCTTTTTTGTCAATTAATTACAGGGTATGTTTCTAGTTAATTTCAATAGCTTTGTTGTTAGAAGAGAAAAAGACAAATTTGTAACAAACTCGTAACCAGCTCTTACGAAGTATTCCATAATAAATTTTTGCGAGTTCTTTTTTAGAAATATCAAGGACACTTCATTACGGCTAAAGACATTTGTTTTCGCAAAATTCTTCATACTCTTTTCATTTTAAAGCTTTGTTAGCGGCTAACGACATATCTGCTCCTCCGAATACAAATTTACACATGACTGGAGTCTGGAGGAGATGGAGGGTTACATTGCTAATCCCTATCGTCTTTCTTCGAAGAATGATGGATCGGAGCTTAATTCAAACCTTGGTGTCATGCAACTTGTACATCGTTAATTGCTAAGAACATATCGTAAACCATAAAATTTTATAAACAAAATAAATATGGAAAACAAGAATTTTATTTAATTATCGAAAGATTGAGAGTTACAACTTTCGGGACTCGCTTAATTCCATCCTAAAAATTAGGGTTTTGATAGTTTCTACGAGGGTCTTATCACCTTAATCTCGTAGGGAATTGATGGGGCCTTTTTGTGACTTATTCCATCCTACCTACAATTTGGTAGTAGGAGGACGGGGTCGTTTGGCTTAATCCATCTACTCTCCCCTAAACCCTAAATTTAAGATCTATATATAATAATAATCGCTTGGAGAACAAGATAGCTAAAATATTCTATAATATCTAAGATAATATCACAATAATTATTGATAATTATCTCTAAATAATAAAGATATTATAAAGTAAATAACTACCAAAAACACCAAAATTTTGGTGTCTACACATATCTGTTTTCGTCTGCTAAGAACATACTTCCTCCGTTCCACAATGATAATCCCGTTTCACTTTTAGAAAGTCAAAATTTTAAAACTTTGACCGTAAATAACTAAAAATATGTAAATAATCGTTATACGATAATAAGATATTTACATTTGTTGTCAAAATATCTTTCACAAAATTTTATTTTCAACCAAAAAAAATCGTATATAAGCGATGAAAAACATGGTAGAAGAGGAGCGTTGGAGACCGCGTAAAGTCAAAGCGGGACTATCATTGTGGAACGGAGGAAGTATCTGTTTTCGTCTGTCGGTGGAGTGCTTGCGAAACCTGCTGTTACGCACACTCAAATTATCAGAAATTGGGCGTCATAGTTTGGACCTCACTGAAAGTATGTAGGAGGTAACGATTTCGAATGAGGTTTTGGAAAGGTCAAAGGTTATTAATCAATATGAAATTTGTGGATATGAACCATGTTAGTTGTACGCATCTGTTCGTTTTCATGATGTCTTTCAGCCCAATCAATATATGTATATGGATTTTACTCAAATTATATATTTTTTCATTTTTTTTTCCAACGCTACCCTTTTTTACTCCAAAAATATAAAATTTTTTCTCTTTCAAGTTTTCTAACTAATCTTAAATCAAATTTATTCAATTTTCTAACTTTTTAATCATAAATTCCGATAATAAATTGAATGATTAAGGGCAATGTTAAAATTGTATTAATTTGTGGTTTTAGTGAAGTAAGGCCAATATTGAAATTGTTACATGAACTCAAGTTACATAAACTCTGGTCATGTTGCTGTCAAAGCTGAACAAGAAACCGAGCAAAATTTGCAGAAAGTTCTAAACAAGAGTGATTAGAATATGGACAAGGGAAAGGCTATTGTATCACAAGTTGATGTAGGAAAAAGTCCGCTAGCCAAGAAACCAGCCACCATAAACCAGCCACCACTAACCCCAAACTGGCCACCCCACCCCACCTACACCGCCGTCGACATGACCCACGCTGAACCGCCCCATACCGCCGCCGACAAGCACCTGTCGCCGCCGTAATCACTCCTTCACAAACCCTAATTATAAATTATACTTAAATTTACTATACTTTAATAAAATTTAATAATTTAAACACAAAATTGAAATTAAAAAACGATTATCATTGAATTTATTATCAGAGTTCAAGATTGAAAAGTTGGAAAACTGAATAAATTTGATTTAAGATTAATTAGATAATTAAAAAGAGAGAATTCTGTATATTTTTGAAGTAAAAAAAGGACAAGGTGGAAAAAAATAATGAAAAAAGTATATAACTTGAGTAAAATTCGTATATGAAAAATCAATTACGAATAATGAAAAAAAGTATATAACTTGAGTAAAATTCGTATATGAAAAATCAATTACGATTAAATGTAAAGAATTAAATGACGAGATAATAATTGACTTGGTTTATTATGATTGATAAGTGACGATATATATAGTACATTTCATAATCCGGTTATATTTATAAGGATATTACACTAACATAAATTAAAGATGGGTATTGTTCAAATGTACCCAGCTTTTACTCACATGTCGTACCCAACAAAGACCAAAATGCCATTTTCATTTGACCATTCCCATTTTCATATTCTTTAATTTCTCTCTTCTCACTCCTAAATAAATTAACCCTAATTTTTGTCGCCGCAACGAACCACCATGCACCATCACCGCCGACCACCTCAGCCACCCTAAACCATCATCGCCAACCTCAATACACCGTTTGACCAACCACCACAAAACAACAAAAAAAATAAAAAATAAAATAAAAGCAAGGCTGCTGCTGCTTATCGGTGGTATCAAAGATCAACGATGCTTATTGCTGTTAATCAAAAGCAAGGTTGTTGCTGCCTTTTGATGTTCCAAGTTCAACTATGCTTATTGACGGTTTCAAACACAATCTTCAACCCAGACCCGCCGTTGTTCCCAGATTTGTCGGACCTACTATCATAAACCAACCATATTTAATCAATCAAATCAAATACACAACAAAAATCATAAATTATTCAACCAAATTCAAAAAAACGAGTCAATTATTTTAAATCTTTTGTTAATTACATCCATAATTTGAAGATTCAACGAATTGTAGAATTAATTGGTTGATTTTAGATGAATTTAGGGAATGTTAGGGTTTTAATGTGTTGAATTTGACAAGAGAGAATTTAGATTTGATAAGGGCAATGAATGGAAACAAAATGATAAAAAAAGGTACAAGTGAGTAAAACTTGGGTACAGTTGAGCAATTACGTTAAAATTTATGCCGTTATATTTATTCTCTAATAGTAAATTCATAATCCGGTTTATGAATAAAACGGGTATTATTCGTTTTAAGAGAAAATTACTAATTAGAGAACTAATAATTTGTTAACACCAAATAAGCTCAAATTAGAGAAGTTACACGATCTAATTCTACACAACATGATTATTTTGCTATTTTGGTCAAATTACGAGGAATTGCCCAAGCTAAGGAAGAAGCGACATCATGGTGTAGTTGTTTACTTCGGCTTCTTGGGGACTTTACGATGTAAAGCAACAATAGGATCGCCCTACAATTGTAGTGACGAGATAATAGTCTACTTGGATAATACTTGAGTCACGGATACCGCTTTCCTTAGAGAATATTCCGACCCTTATAAGCCTTGGGTTACACGAAATTTCTCGCAGGATAAAACAAGTACGACCCTTTGCTTCTTAGGCTAGAAACAAAGAAATATTTCGAGTCTTTGTGTTGATTTGTTGTAGCGATAATGTACAAGGAAATAATGTGAATTATGTTATGAATTTCCTCCAACACCACCCTCCCTTATATAGGAAATGAGGGGGAGGGATGCTTTGCCAAAAGTCACGACGCTTAAAGATACATCCCTTGAATAAAGAGATAGATTCATCGAATGAAAGGATACATCCCCTAGAATCAAAGGTACATCACCCTTAAACCAAGGTATCCTTTCAACTAGACCTGTCAAACGGGTCGGGCGGGTCGGGTTCGGGCTCGGGTTCGGGTTATACGGGTTATTCAACGAATAAGCATGAATTTAATAAAAAGATGTGACGTTTCACTTTTGATACAAATCATCATTCAACGTAATCAAAATATTATATTATTGAAAACGTTCCGTAACATACAATCATTTCTATATGAGCGTGCACTCCGCACTCCCGACCCATATTATAATGTCGTAGTTACTACATTTCGCACAAATCCCGACTACACTTAAACGAACGGCAATTTACACTTAAATTACCAACACATGGTACTCATGAATTGCGACGACAATAGTAAACTGCTAATCAGCAACATGCTCTGGAATTGAGTCATCTTATCATGGTAAATATCGAAGATCTTATGAAGCTTTGAGTGAGTGGACACAGCAATTTTTAATATTCGTAGCCTCATATCATAGGTGAAACGGAAAGTAAACCGGACGTCATATTTTGGACATCGACTGTAGCGTGTGAGAGGTTGTGCTAAAAACCAAAGTTGCAAGTCGTTTAATCAAGTCAATGCACTGAAAATTTTTGTGGATATGAGTCATGTTATACACATCTGTTACTTTCATGTGTTACTGCTCATGAATCCTCTTGATTAGTATTCTCTATTGAGTGGCATATATATCTTGTTTCTTCACTTGAATTTCACCCAAACATAAATAAGAACAACAAAATGAAACCATCAAAAACAAAAACACTCTCTTTCCCATACATGTATCTGCAATTCCTTTTACTTTTCCTCGCTGTGTTGGTGCTACAACTTACGACCACATCTGCCATTGAAAAATAGACAGATGCGTTCACACTTTTGCGCATCAAGAATGATCTACTCGGTAGTTCTGATCACGATGTTTTGAGCTCTTGGAATGGCTCACTTCATCATTGTACCTGGGATGGTATTACTTGTAAACGCGGAAGTGATAGAGTAAGTGCGTTAAACTTGAGTGCAAAAGGCTTACAAGGTACTATTTCTCCCTTCATAGGAAACTTGACCTTCCTCACTCAAATTAGGCTTTCCAATAATACTCTGAAAGGCAAAATCCCGAATGAGTTGGGTCATTTAGCTATGCTCACAGAGCTCCACCTTTACAATAATACACTTAGTGGAGAAATTCCGAGAAATTTATCTGCTTGTATCAACCTGGAAGTTCTCTCCATAGGTGACAATAAGCTAGAGGGGAATTTGCCTTTGGAGTTGAAGTCATTGTCAAAACTGGAATTTCTCAACATAGGTGACAATAAGCTAGAGGGGAATTTGCCTTTGGAGTTTAAGTCATTGTCAAAACTCAAATTTCTATATACGTATAATAATTTCCTCACTGGCCCACTTTTTGATGTTATAGCAAACCTTACCTCTTTAAGAGAAGTCTATTGCAACGACAATGCATTTACAGGTACTATTCTTGATAATATTGGGAAGATGAGAAACCTTAGTGTCTTAGAACTTTATGGGAATAAACTTTCTGGAGTAATTCCCTCTTCCCTTTGCAATCTTTCCTCCCTCCAACAATTAGATTTAGGTACCAACCAACTTCATGGACAAATCCCAACCGACATAGGCCTCAAACTTCCTCATATTTCATTTCTCCACCTTGGCAACAACCAATTTACGGGTACTATTCCTGATAGTATCGGGAAGATGAGAAACCTTAGTTTCTTAGCACTTTGGTGGAATAAACTTTCTGGAGTAATTCCCTCCTCCCTTTACAATCTTTCCTCCCTCCAAATATTAGATTTAGGTACCAACCAACTTCACGGACAAATCTCAACCGACATAGGCCTCAAACTTCCTCTGATTCGGTTAAGCCTTCCCTATAACGATTTTTCGGGTTCGATTCCCAATTCCCTTTCAAATCTTACGAGTCTCGAGATCCTTGAACTATATTTTAATAATTTCACAGGGAGAGTGCCACGTCAAATGGGGTATCACAAGAATCTGGATGGCTTATTATTTGAGCACAACAATCTAGTTGATGACATAGACTTTATTAGTTCGCTAGTAAATTGTACCCGACTGAGATACCTGCAGTTGTCAGAAAATCATTTCACAGGAATTTTACCTCCTGTTGTTGCCAATCTGTCTACTGCTTTAAGAATGCTAGCAATAGAAAAAAATCCTATAGAAGGAACGATTCCGACAGGTTTATCCAATCTTATAAACCTCGAGCGATTATATATGAGGAGTTATGAATTTACTGGACCAATTCCCTATGAATTCGGAAAGCTTAGAAACCTGGAAAGGGTAGATTTGAGCTCCAATAAGCTGACCAGAACAATTCCAAGCTCTTTGGGAAACATGACACGCCTAAGCGTTCTGTACTTTCATAATAACCAATTGCAGGGGAGCATACCCTCAAGCTTGAGCGCCTGTGAAAACATTTTGGATGTGGATCTTTCTAACAACCACCTCACTGGAGCTTTGCCCGAAGGGCTTTTTAAGGGGGTTGCTAGATTCATTTGGATAAAATTATCGGGTAATCATTTAGAAGGGTCCATACCTATCGATATCGAGCAGCAAAATCTGGTAGAATTTGATGTGTCTGAAAATAAGTTGACGGGGTTACTTCCAAGTGGGCTTAGCAAGTGCTTTTCTCTTGAGCTCTTAAATGTGAAAGATAATATGTTGTATGGAAATATTCCTCCGTCATTCAGCTCTTTGCGCAGCCTTACATCTGTTGACCTTTCACAAAACAATTTTTCTGGCACAATCCCAAACTACTTCGACAGATTACCTATGGTTTATTTAAACCTGTCCGACAACAATTTTGAGGGAAATGTTCCGACAACAGGTGTTTATGCAAATCTAAGTGCCGTTTCACTTTCTGGAAACAGTAGGCTATGCGGAGGAATTCCTGAGCTGCACTTACAAAAATGCATCCCGCAGAAGAAGACAAAGAAGAGACATAGAGTGTCTCGTGCTCTTCAGTTGATAGTTTCTATAATATGTTCATTTGTTGGAGTGGTGTTCCTGACAACAGTGTTGTACATAACCTGTCTGAGAAAGAAAAAGAGACTTGTTACATCAGGTTCAGAACTGGTGGAAGGAACGGAAGCTTTCTTAAAAGTGTCATATAACACACTGTTCAAAGCGACTAACAGTTTCTCTATGGAGAACCTCCTTGGAGTTGGTAATTTTGGCTCTGTGTTTAAAGGGATACTGATGGGAAAGATGGTTGCGGTAAAAGTTTTTAACTTGCTACAACGGGGTGGATCAAAGAGTTTCTTAACGGAGTGCAAAGCCTTGAAAGATATCCGCCATCGGAATTTGCTACGAATAATAACAGCTTGCTCAAGTATTGATTCCCGGGGAAATGATTTCAAGGCTCTAGTATACGAGTTCATGCCCAATGGAAGTCTTGAAAGATGGCTATCTGGACCCGGAAACCTTAGCCTTCTCCAAAGAGTTGATGTTGCAATCGATGTGGCTCATGCAATCAACTATCTTCACCATGATTGTGAAATTCCTGTTGTACATTGTGATTTGAAACCAAGTAACATACTATTAGACAACGACATGGTTGCTCATGTTGGTGATTTCGGACTCAGCAAGTTTCTTGCTCAAGCTGAAAACCCTCATCAAAGTAGTACAACAAGCGTTCGAGGAACTGTTGGCTATGCCGCTCCAGGTAAAAATCTAGACACTCACTTTAGTTCGTCGACCTAGGTAAGTTTTTAATTTGCAAACTTGACAGTTTATAGTTGGACTCGAAAAACATAAAAGATCATTTCAGGTTTGTGGTTGCTCAGGTCTTCACGAGTTTGAGGCATTTTCGGTGCATGTATCGGGTTTTTGGAAGTCATTTTTGTTTTTAATGAGTTAATTTAGTCGTTGATCTGCATTTTCCAGCTAGTTTTGTGACTAATGTTTGTGTCATCTTGCCATAAGAATATGGCCTAGGGAGTGACGCATCGACAGGCGGTGATATCTACAGCTACGGTATATTGCTGCTTGAGCTCATGACTGGAAAGAAACCCACAGACATTATTTTCACCGACGGATTGAACCTTCATCTTTACGTAGAGGCAGCTCTACCTGATCAAGTGCTACGTATTTTAGACCAAACTCTTCTTGGAAACGATGAAGTCATTGTAGTCGAAGAAATTGTTGCTTCTGTTATGCAGGTTGGAGTAGCCTGTTCCAACCATGTGCCTGAAGATCGAATGAAGATAACCGAGGTTATAAGCAAGTTGCGAGCTGCCAAGGACAACCTCATCAATGCTCAACGTCATCGTGAATTTTATGGAGGTATATCTGTTTATGCATTTACAATAAAACATTTAGATGATATTTTGCAAGACAGATTCTGATTTTATGACTTAAATGTTGTAGGGGAATGAGGTGTAATGTTAAAAGCACATCACAAGCTTCGAGTTTGGATCATCCGGCTCATATCAGACTCCTATAAGTCTTCTTTGGCTTCTTTTTCATGGTTGTAACTTGTATGTAGTTGTGATATAAACTAGTTGCACTTCTTTTTATTGTGAAATAATCGTCACTCGATACAATATTCGATGTTGTTTCACTTTCGATTATGTGGAAATATAGTATATGTATTAGCGATGGAGTAAGACTACATATATTCAACCTTGTGGAAGCTCTTAAAACGATGGGATGATGACGTAACCTCGTTGTAGTTGTGATTTGTGACAAACAAACATTCTCCTGGAAACGACTCATGCCATCCATTGTTTGAATGTCTTTTGAGGTATTGAAAATTTTTCTTAAACGGTGACTCGTTCCAAATTCAAGGGTGCTCGTCTACCCGAGAAATGTTTTTAAAAAGAATGCCCACCTTTTCCAATCTTCTTTTCTCGTTGTTAACCATAAAAATTTTAACCCTGCAATAATATGATAAACAGGAAATAAAATAATATGGAACAAGAAGTTTTATTAATTTCAAAGATAACGTGTTACAATTTTTGTTGATCTCTTGATTCCATCTCATAGGTTTATTTAGGGTTTGGTTTGGATAGACTACGGGGTCGGGTCGACTTAATCCGTAGGGAAGTGATGGGGCCTAGTTTGTATGGCTTAATCCATCCCGCCTACAATTTGGTAGTAGGAGGACGGGGCCTTTAGGCTTATTCCATCATATTTTTCCTCCCCAAACTTTAATAATAAGCCTTATATTTATAGGCTTAAGATGACTTATTAGACAAGCTAAGGATAATGTATCTTCCAAATCCTAGAGATATTATCACAATATTTTTCGATAATTATCTCAAAAATAAAAAGATACAATATAATTATGAGATACCAAAATATAAAATTTCGGTGTCTACAAATGCCCCCTCGAGACTAGTTGTGGAGACTTCGATGTCGGTTGCAACTTGTCTCGAACTTTGATGCAGAATGACGCCGGGATAGTCTTGATTTGCCCCCACGAATTCTACAGAATTTGACCTTTGAGAATGGAGATGAAGAGCAAAAATCTTCACGTCAGGTTCACCAATTTGTTAACCATAAAAATTTTTCATAGCAAACAATATGATAAACAGGAAATAAAATAATATGGAACAAGAAGTTTTATTAATTTCAAAGATAACGTGTTACAATTTTTGTTGATCTCTTGATTCCATCTCATAGGTTTATTTAGGGTTTGGTTTGGATAGACTACGGGGTCGGGTCGACTTAATCCGTAGGGAAGTGATGGGGCCTAGTTTGTATGGCTTAATCCATCCCGCCTACAATTTGGTAGTAGGAGGACGGGGCCTTTAGGCTTATTCCATCATATTTTTCCTCCCCAAACTTTAATAATAAGCCTTATATTTATAGGCTTAAGATGACTTATTAGACAAGCTAAGGATAATGTATCTTCCAAATCCTAGAGATATTATCACAATATTTTTCGATAATTATCTCAAAAATAAAAAGATACAATATAATTATGAGATACCAAAATATAAAATTTCGGTGTCTACACTCGTTAATATAACTCTGTATATGTTTGGTCATTTATATTTTTGCCCATCATAGGTCAATATAAACAAAAATCAAATTTTACAATCCTACCCATTATTTCAAAATTTAGACGAAAATTATCACGAACTATTAAAATAAGTAAAATTGTTATTCAAAAGTATTAATTTAAGACTGTCGTTTTTTTAAATTACTTTTTTTCCACCCACGTTTAGGTGTATGGTGATCAATATTATTAAGTATTTAGTGACACTTGTTTAACACTGGTCTAAAAGAAAAATGTCTGTCACAAAGAGTACTCCATATACAAGATTTAATGGACTAAATTCTTCGGTCTTACAATAATTTACCGTAAATAGTGTAAAAAGTTAAAGTGAAACTAATTTGGGCCGAAATTATTTAGATTTTAAAACTAGGTGGAAGTATCATACGTATTGGTAACAGACATAATAAAATTAGGGTTTTCTGGGTAACATTTGGGGAATTTTCTGGGTAAAAAAGTAGGAAATACAGATTAATAGATGAAGTAAGAAGATTGTCACATAATGTAAGAGATTAATGAGTGGAACTGGAAATCTCCATGAAAATCTAATTGATTTGTAAATAGAGTATTGGTGAAAGGCAGCTTTACCTGATCAAGTGCTGCGTATTGAAATCGTCGAATGAAAAAAAAAAAAAAAAAAAAAAGGAAAAAGACACATCACCCATTCACCCTAGGTGAAGTGCAAGCACATTGCCTAGTCGCCCTGCGGGCTGCGCTATGTGCTTGCACTTCACCTAGGGTGAATGGGTGATGTGACTTTTTCGTGTTTTTTTTTTTTTTTTTTTTCGACGATTTCGCTAATACCGTGTTTAAAATTATACGATTTTTCGTAAAAGTTTAAAATTTCCATAATAATAAATTGAAACTTCATAATAGATATTAATAACCTAAATAGATAATTAATTATTAAAATCCTTAAGTGTAATTAGTGAAAAGAAAAGCCGACTGCGCAAAATAATTTGTCGACGACGAATAGCAAATGGGAAACCATTCTTACAGTCCTTCCAGATGATTTTATGATCACGGGATGATTTCTTTTCAATAATTTCCCACCTCTCATAAAAAGATAAAGTATTACTCTGTATTTATTTCCGACATACACTTGCAATTGATACAAACAAAATATGTTCTAATTTATAGATGGGTGGAAGAACGACGGAAAGTCGGAAACTGATCATGAGAATGATTAATGGGATCAAGAGGCAACTAAGCTCGGTGAAGATCTATTTTAAATATGAGGTAAGAGCGGAGCATTTTGTTATAAATTGTTGATTACACCCTTAAATATATCAACATTTGTTAATTACACCATTGAACATTTTTTTTTAACTTACACCCATAATAATACTAATTTTCTAATATTACACCACGATTAGATTTCCGGTGTTAATTACAAAAATCTGACCGAAATACCCTTGTTTAAGTTTGTTTCTTACTTTATTATTCCCCTTCCCTTTCTTATTTCCTCATTATCTACCCCTTTTATTTCTCTCACCCTTTTTACCCTAATTACCCAACCCATGAATTTCTGAAATTTCCCTTTCAAAACGTGATTAATTCGTCGCCATAGTTGAAGAAGAGTAGAAGATCATGAGTTCAAGGGTTGTGCCATCATCTGGTGGCTTAGCTTGATTAATTCGAAGAGTGAGTACAATCACCCTAAAATTAAATTAATTAACTCTTAATTTAAAATTGAACTTCTTGCTTGTTATTGATGTTACTGTTGCTTTGTTGTCATTGTATATGTGTAATTTCATTTTTAGGGTTTCTGTGAGAATTTACGTGGTTTTTTTTTGAATTAGTAATGCAAAACCCTAATTATTTTCAATGCGAAACCCTAATTATTTACCTGGATTTTCAGAAAAAGTTGAAAACATGTTAGCAAATTAATCGAACAACCTAATTTTACAGAATTTAGGGGAAAAAAAATTCGTGGAAGATGATGACTGAATGAGAAACCCTAATTATTTTCAATTTGGGGAAAAAAATTTATATTGAAGAGAGTGAATGAATGCAAAAGATTAAAATGAAGAATTACATACGGAGTATAAAGGGAAGAAGAAGACTGACATAAGGACATTTTCGTCATATCAGACTCATATCAGACTCCTATAAGTCTTCTTTGGCTTCTTTTTCATGGTTGTAACTTGTACTCCGTATGTAGTTGTGATATAAACTAGTTGCACTTCTTTTTATTGTGAAATAATCATCACTCGATACAATATTCGATGTTGTTTTCACTTTCGATTATGTGGAAATATAGTATATGTATTAACGATGGAGTAAGACTACATATATTCAACCTTGTGGAAGCTCTTAAAACGATGGGGTGATGACGTAACCTCGTTGTAGTTGTAATTTGTGACAAACAAACATTCTCCTGGAAACAACTCATGCAATCCATTGTTTGAATGTTATTTGAGGTATCGAAAATTTTTCTTAGCGGTGACCCGTTCCAAATTCACGGGTGCTCGTCTACCCGAGAAATGTTTTTAAAAAGAATGCCCACCTTTTCCAATCTTCTTTTACCGTTAATATAATGCCAATCATAGGTCAATGTAAACAAAAATTAAATTTTACAATCTTGCCCATTATTTCAAAATTTAGACGAAAAGTATCACGAACTATTAAAATAAGTAAAATTGTTATTCAAAAGTATTAATTTAAGACTGTCTTTTTTTAAATTACTTTTTTTCCACTCACGTTTAGGTGTATGGTGATCAATATTATTGAGTATTTAGTGACTCTTGTTTAACATCTAAAAGAAAAACGTCCGTCACAAAGAGTTACTCCCTGTACAAGATTTTATGGACTAAAATTCTTCGATCTTACAATAATTTACCGTAAACAGGGTAAAACCTGCAATGAAAAAGTAATTACACAATTGAATAGCCGTAAAAAGTTAAATTGAAACTTATTTGGGCCGAAATTATTTAGATTTTAAAACTCGGTGGAAGTAGGGTTTTGTGGGTAACATTTGGGGAATTTTCTGGGTAAAAAAAAGTAGGAAATACAGAGTAATAGATGAAGTAAGAAGATTGTCACATAATGTAAGAGATTAATGAGTGGAACTGGAAATCTCCATGAAAATCTAATTGATTTGTAAATAGAGTATTGGGTGAAAGGCAGCTCTACCTGATCAAGTGCTGCGTATTTTAGACCAAACTCTTCTTGGAGACGATGAAGTCATTGGAGTCGAAGAAATTGTTGCTTCTGTTATGCAAGTTGGAGTTGCCTGTTCGGCTGTTCCAACCATAAGCAAGTTGCGAGCTGCTAGGAACAACCTCATCAATGCTCAACGCCTTCGTGAATTTTATGGAGGTATATCTGTTTATGCATTTACAATATACGGAGTATTTTATTATAGATAAATGTAACATCATTTTACTAACTAGATTTAAAAGTATCACGAATTATCAAAATGGTTACTCGATAGAATTAGTTTAAAACTGTAATACTGATGATGGTAATAAATGGCTATGACCCAAGGAGTGTGAAGCGCCGGTACAAAAATTACTTATTTTATATTGTCGATAAAGTATTACGGAGTACTTACTGATAAGTGATTTTGTTACATGCTTGTAGTTGGACGTCTAGTCTCTATTTTCTTTACAATCTAACATATGGAGTATAATATTTTGAGTTTTTTTGAAAGATGTTGTGCTTATAAATCAATTTTTATAAGGGTAGACATATGTTTTAATGAGGGTGAAGTATCAGACGTATTGTAAGCAGCCATGATAAAACTATGGGTTTCTGGGTAAAATTTAGGGATTTTTCTGGGTAAACAAAGTAGTCGCTGGAAGAAAGAAGAAAATCCTCAAAGAATTTAAGTGAGTAATGAAAAGTACTGCAAATCAGAAGCAATTACCTGCTCTGATTCCATGAAAAATCTCCATTGATTTGTAGACAGAGTATTGCTGAATGAGTTTCTGCATTGAAATGAATGAATAATGTCGTACATACACACGCATATGTTGCTGAAATCGGTAATAAGTTTCACATTTGTTGAATATGATTCAAAGACTGCAAAAACAGCTCCTAAATTCGATATACGAGACAATGTGTGAGCAATAAATTGACAGATACACAGCACTCTTAGAAGAGACGCTTTATGCGGAGTTTCGTAATTTGTAAGCCATAACTCACAACGATGGATCAATCATGACCGTGTTGTTGGTTGTTTTCTGATGCGTGAAGCTTGTGGTTGTATTTTAGCAGCACGATGCGTTGAAGCTAAGATTTGTTACAAAAAGTTTGGTGCGGAATACATTACTTTTGTAAACTGAATACATCTAAGCGATATATTTACAATGCGCAGAAGGGTGACAAAGACGATGACTGATCATGAGAAATATTAATGGGATCACGAGGACACTAAGCTCGGTGAAGATTTATTTTCATATTGAGGTAAGAGCATTACTTACTGTTGTTTCCTTTACATAGTAGTTGAATACGTATGTGCATAGAATTTATAGGCTTTTTAGGACAAGTAAAGTTTAAACTCAAGACGGTAGCAGGTGATCGAATTTTATGTGAGGCATAAGAATATTATGAGAAGGGTCATTTTATGAGTTGTTTGGAGTCAACATGAGATGTTTTATAGGAGATCTAAGTCAGTAATTGAGGAGACACGACATGGTTATTGTCTTGATTTTGGTCATATTACGAGAGGTTGTAGTTACGAGGTGCTTCAATACATTTAGGGAACATGAGTGATATTGTCGAAGATTTAATTGAGTCTTGGGTGTTAGATATGGTTATATATTTGAAGTTTAAAGAAAACACTTTTGCAAGTTCGTTGGTGAGAGATGTACTAAACGGCTTACTTAATTACTTCATGGTCGATAAATTTGTGGCAGTTATGTAAAAATTGGACGTCGTATTTTGGACCACGACCGGCGTACGTGGGAGGTAACGCCTTACGAAGAAGGTTGCGGAAAAGTCAATTATCGATGTTAACAGTAGCTTGTGGAAAGTCATTAAGCAATAATTGTTTTCATGTCTTAGTGCTCAATGCTTGACTAATCTCAACTTACTTCGTACTTCTCATGTCTTAGTGCTCGGGCACCTCCTAGACTAAAGTAGTTGTATTAAATTAGTTGTTTTATTAGATTAGTTGGGTACTGATGACTCCTGGTTTGTTCTTTGACTATAAATATTGTATTGATTAGCAAGTCGTTTAATCAAGTCATATATATCTTGTTTCTTCGGTTCAATTTCACCAATAAGAACAATAAAAATGAAACCATCCAAAACAAAACCGACTTCCTTCACTTACATGTACCTCCAAGCCCTTTCACTTTTCCTCGCCGTTCTGGTGCTACAACTTACGACCATAGTTGCCATCGAAAACCCGACAGATGCGTTCACTCTTTTGCGCATCAAGAATGAGATAGTCGGTAGTTCTAATAAGGATGTTTTGAGCTCGTGGAACGGCTCACTTCATCATTGTACCTGGGAGGGGGTTACTTGTGAACACGGAAACAATAGAGTGAGTGCTTTAGACTTGGGTTCAAAAGGCTTACAAGGTACTATATCTCCCTTTATAGGAAACTTGACCTTCCTCACTAAGATTTGGCTTTTCAATAACAGTTTGAAAGGCGAAATCCCAAATGAGTTGGGTCGTTTAGTCAGGCTCACAGACCTCCAACTTTACAATAACACATTGAGCGGAAACATTCCTAGAAATTTATCTGCTTGTACTAAACTTGAAACTCTCATCTTTGCTTCCAATAAGTTAGAGGGGAGTTTGCCTTTGGAGTTCAAATCACTATCAAAACTCAATCTCTTAGTTTTTGATCAGAATTTCCTCACTGGCCCACCATTCGACATTATAGCAAACTTTACGTCCTTAATAGAATTCTCTTGCAGCACGAATGCATTTACGGGTTCTATTCCATATAGTGTCGGACAGATGCAAAACCTTAAATTATTACTACTTGGGGAAAATCGATTTTCTGGAGTAGTTCCCACCTCACTTTACAATCTTTCCTCCCTCCATATATTAGAATTACTTGACAACCAACTTCATGGACAAATCCCACCAGACATAGACCTCAAACTTCCAAAATTAACTACTCTCAGCCTTGATGGTAACTATTTTTCAGGATCGATTCCCAACTCCCTATCAAATCTCACTAGCCTCAAGATCCTTCAACTAAATTCCAATAATTTCACGGGGAGAGTGCCACGTCATTTGAGTCGTCTCCAGAATCTGACGGTGCTACAATTGTACTACAACTATCTAGTTGATGACATAAATTTTATCAGTTCACTAGTAAATTGTACCCAACTGTTCCACCTGGACGTGACAGGAAATGATTTCACAGGAACTTTACCACTTGCCATGGCCAATCTTTCCACCGCTTTTACATGGCTGTCAATAGGAGGAAATCCGATTAGGGGAACAATACCAACCGGTATATCTAATCTTATAAAACTCGAGCTGTTGGATGTGAGCCGTTGTGAATTGAGTGGTACCATTCCATCTGAATTAGGAAAGCTTAAAAACCTGGGAGTGTTAACTTTGGGCTCCAATAGATTAACAGGAGTAATTCCCAGTGCTCTCGGAAATATAACACAACTAAGCAAGATTTACTTACACAATAACCGACTGCAAGGGAGCATACCTTCAAGCTTAAGCGCTTGTGAGTACATGCTGGGTCTGTATCTATACGACAACAACTTAACCGGGACTTTGCCGCCAGGGCTCTTTACAGGTCCCGCTAAATTCGTTTGGCTATATTTCGGAGGTAATCAATTAGAAGGGTCCATACCTATGGAGATCAGTGCACAGCAAAATCTGGAAGAATTTAATGTTTCTAAAAATAAGTTGACGGGGGTACTTCCAAGCGGGCTTAGTTACTGCTCTTCTCTTGGTATCTTGGATCTGAATGATAATATGTTGCATGGAAACATTCCTCTATCATTCAGCACTTTGCAAAGCCTTATATATGTTGACCTTTCTCGAAACAATTTTTCTGGCTCAATCCCAAACTACTTCAGCATATTACCTATGGTTTATTTAAACCTGTCCAACAACTACTTCGAGGGCAATGTTCCGACAACAGGTGTTTATGCAAATCTAAGTGCAGTTTCACTTTCTGGAAACAGTAGGCTATGCGGAGGAGTTCCTGAGCTGCACTTACCAAAATGCATCCTGCAGAAGGAACCAAAGAAGAGACGTAAAATGTCACATGCTCTTCTGTTGATAGTTACTATAATATGTTCGTTTGTTGGAGTGTTGATCTTGGCAATAGTGATGTACTTAACCTGTCTCAGAAAGAAAAAGACGCCTGCTACGTCAAGTTCTGTGTTGATAGAAGGAAAAGAAGCTTTCTTAAAAGTATCCTATAAGACGTTGTTCAATGCGACAGACGGTTTCTCCACGGAGAACATGCTTGGAATGGGTGGCTTTGGCTCTGTGTTTAAAGGACACTAACGGAAATGATGGTTGCTGTAAAGGTGTTCAACTTGCAACATCGGGGTGGATCAAAGAGTTTCCTAGCAGAGTGCAATGCCTTAAAAAGTATCCGCCATAGGAATCTGCTAGGAATAATGACAGCTTGCTCAAGTATTGATTCACGAGGAAACGATTTCAAGGCTCTAGTTTATGAGTTTATGCCCAATGGAAGTCTTGAAAGTTGGTTATGTGGACCCGGAAACCTTAGCCTTCTCCAAAGAGTTGATGTGGCAATCAATGTGGCTCACGCAATTAACTATCTTCACCATGAGTGCGACGTTCAAGTTGTACACTGCGATTTGAAACCAAGTAACATACTGTTGGACAACGACATGGTTGCTCGTGTTGGTGATTTTGGACTTGCCAAGTTCCTTGCTCAAACTGAAAACCCACATCAAAGTAGTACAACAGGAGTTCGAGGAACTGTTGGCTATGCCGCTCCAGGTAAAAGTCTAGGCACTCACTTTTGTTCGTCGACCTAGGTAAGTTATTATATTGCAAACTTGATACTCTATGACTTGTCAAGCGTTTGAGCCATTTTGGGTGCATTGTATCGGGTTTTAGAAGTCTTTATAGTTTTTGATAAGTTATATTAAGTCGTTATTTGCATTTGTGTTGTACTTTTGGGGTTATTTTCTTATCTGGCTTCAGTTTTAGTTTATATATCGAAGACTAACTCAACCAAGATTGGTTTTATACTCTCACAGTTTCCACGGTCATGGAGCGGATGTTTTACTAATGTTTGCGTCTTCTTTCTATAAGAATATGGCCTAGGGAGTGACGCGTCGACAGACGGCGATATCTACAGCTACGGAATACTGCTGCTTGAGCTCATGACTGGAAAGAAACCCACAGACAGTGTTTTCAGAGACAGATTGAACCTTCATCTTTATGCGGAGGCAGCTCTGCCTGATCAAGTGTTGCATATTTTAGACCAAACCCTGCTTGAAAACGCTGAAGTTATTGTCGTCGAAGAAATTGCTGCTACTGTTGTGCAGGTTGGAGTCGCTTGCTCCAACCATGTGCCTGAAGACCGAATGAGGATAACCGAGGTCATAAGCAAGCTGCGAGCTGCTAGGGACAACCTCACCAATGCTCAACATCGTCGTGATTTTTATGGAGGTAGACTACAACTACTTCTTTTCCATCCATTTTTCTATTGGCGTTGAATTTTTATTACCTCTGACGTAAAAGTATATCTGTATATGCAATTATAATGAAACATTTAAATGATATTATGTATAATAAGTTCTGATTTCTTGACTAAAATATTGCAGGGGAATGAGTTGTAATGTTATTCTGAAACAAGAGCCGACAAAAGCACATCACAAGCTTTGGATCAGATGACTCATATCGAATTCCAGAAAGTCATCTTTGGCTTCTTTTTCATGGTGGTTCTCATTTCCAGTTATGTGGAAATATAGTTTATGAATTACGGAGTATATCCGACCTTACGGAAGATTTTAAAACGATGGGGTACCAACGTAACATTGTCGTAGTTGTATGAACAAATATTCTCCGCTAATAAATGATTTAAATACGTGTATTATTTTCCCTGAATATATTATTCTCGGACCTTGGTGCTTAGTCCTGAAATTTCTATTAATGCTTAGTGTTTCCGATTGGATTTAATATGATCCACAGCAAACGTTCGTTTATGTGGACACTCTAAATCTACTCTAGATCCAAAATCAAAAGCTCCAAAACTCATTACTTGATCAATATTAGGATATGTCCATATATTTAAAATGCAACTAGAACAATTGGTTGAAGGCGGTAGCAACAACTTCAGGATGGAGATGACAAGGAATATAAGCAGCTCCTTATATTCGTGGTGGGCCCTCTATGTTAGTATCTCGGGGTCTATGTATCCGGTTTATGTGGCCAAGGGATTGGTCGAGGGGCGTTTTCTGATACCTTTCTTCTGCTCACGGAATGTTCTGGGTTGTTATACAACTGTTTTCAGAGCTCGATCACCAAGTTGTAGGAGATTCCTCTCCACTCGAGGCAAATTGTTTCAGTTTGCTTTACCCATTTTCCTTCTACGTCTTCTAGGCGTAAGTGCAATTTGTTCTTGTCGCTCGGTCTTTCAGGTGGTTTTCTGGCCTTTGGAAGCTTCATGTGATGCGGAGGGGTTTGAAGATAAGGCTCGTGCCCAATTTGGCGTAGTTTATCATCACACTTTCATTAACCGGAGCTCTTTATGTATTTCTGCTATTTATATTTTAATGTTTGTAATGTTAGATTGTAAGTACGGGTTGGAGTGCCGTACACTTAGAGTCTAAACACTCTATTTCCTGCTGGCAAAAAAAAAAAAAAAAAAAAAAAAAAAAAAAAAAAACCTTATTAACCAGCCTAAGATCTCTCTTATACGCAGATCGTGTCATCTATATATGCATGGGCAAAACATCACTGGTGGCAGTTGATGATATCAATCTCCATGGGATCACAACACAAATAAGCTCGTTGAAGAACGATATTAAGATGATGAGGTAAGAGCATTAATTTTGTCATTTTCTTTACTTAGTAGTTGGATAATCTATTACTTATGTAAATAGAACTAATAATTTGATCGATAAGACAAAATAAGTTTAATTAAATTAGAGAAGTTTAATGATGTAATGCAAATTCAAATAACATTTTGTTAAGGCAAAATAAGCTCAAATTGGAAAGTCGTTTAATGCTTGACTAATCGATACGATGTTAGGTTGTGCTGCTAAAAACCAAAGTGGAAAGTCGTTTAATCAAGTCAATGCAATGTGAAATTTTGTGGATTTATTTGAGCCCATGTTGTCCACATCTGTCATTTTCATTCTGTCTTTTAGCTCCATGCTTGAATAATTTCAACTTTTTTTGCCATTTTACAATGTAGTCTGCGCATGTTTCCCCATTTTAATACTTTAGTTTTTCATCTTATGTTTTGGTCGCGGTCAGTAGTTTCTGATACGCATCATAACTATTAGCTAAGCTAGCTATAATTGTGGTACGACTTTTCGACTGTACCACGTTGATTGCTTGTTGCTGCAAGCCTATTGACGTTAATTATTTGGTGCATCAGTGTTGTGTTAAGCCTGTTAACTAGACTGATTCATAGTGGTGTAATTTTCGGGCAACTGATTCATAGTATTAAATTAGATATCTGCCACTGCTGTGGTATCACTGTATCAGCTTCTATGTACGGCAAATGTTGCTTCAAAGTGTACTAATTAGAAAACCCTCGACGATATCGGATATTCATCCCGATTTACAAACCATCTAACAGCAGACTATTGTAAACAAGTTTAAAAGCTACGGCTTATGATCCATAGACCGGAGAATACCGTCCTATATTTGAGAATTTGCCAGAACTACTTTATTTATAAGGGTTAAAATGGATCTATGTTGCTCATATAATTATGTTTCAGTTGCTTGCTTGCTTCAATTCAAAATTTCGATTTCCGGCACTTTGTTAGGAGAAGTTTTGTTAAAAATACCAAAGTTTGAAAAGGCACTCGTCTTAAACAAATTATTCAGACCAAAATGCTCTTTGAAGAACGATATTAAAATGAGGTAAGTAAGAGCATTATTTTTTGTCATTCTCTACATAACATGGTTATTTTGCTGATTTTGGTCAAATTACGAGGAATTGCACAAGCTAAAGAAGAAGCGACATCATGGTACTCATGAATTGCGACGACAATAGTATACTGCAAATCGGCAACATGTTCTGGAAATGAGTCATCTTATAGTGGTACATATCAATGATATTGTGAAGCTTTGAGTGAGTGGACACAGCAATTTTTGATATTCATAGCCTCATATCATAGGTGAAAGGGAAAGTAAATTGGACGTCATATTTTGGACATCGACTATAGTGTGTGGTGGGAGGTAATGCCCTCCGAACCAGATAATCAATCGATGTTAACAGGAGGTAATGCCCTCCGAACCAGATAACCAAAGTTGCAAGTCGTTCAATCAATCGATGAGCCATGTTATACACATCTGTTACTTTCATGTCTTACTGCTAGACTTTTTTTTGGTACTTTGTTTGAAAAGTAAGACTATTCTCTTCGCTTTGTTACCTTGAGTATTCTCTATTGAGTAGCATATATATCTTGTTTCTTCACTTCTATTTCACCAAAACATAAATAAGAACAACAAAATGAAACCATCAAAAACAAAAACACTCTCCTTTCCATACATGTATCTGCAAGCCCTTTTACTTTTCCTCGCTGTTTTGGTGCTACAACTTACGACCACATCTGCCATTGAAAAACAGACAGATGCGTTCACTCTTTTGCGCATCAAGAATGATCTACTCGGTAGTTCTGATCACAATGTTTTGAGCTCTTGGAATGGCTCACTTCATCATTGTACCTGGGATGGTAT
This sequence comes from Dianthus caryophyllus, assembly GCA_023091065.1. Classification (NCBI taxonomy): domain Eukaryota; kingdom Viridiplantae; phylum Streptophyta; class Magnoliopsida; order Caryophyllales; family Caryophyllaceae; genus Dianthus; species Dianthus caryophyllus. The sequence goes on from CM041519.1 coordinate 36,280,599, forward strand.
TACTTGTGAACGCGGAAGTGATAGAGTAAGTGCGTTAAATTTGAGTTCAAAAGGCTTACAAGGTACTATTTCTCCCTTCATAGGAAACTTGACCTTCCTCACTCAAATTTTGATGTACAATAACACTCTGAAAGGCAAAATCCCGAATGAGTTGGGTCATTTAGCTATGCTCACAGAGCTCCGCCTTTACAATAATACACTTAGCGGAAAAATTCCAAGAAATTTATCTGCTTGTATCAACCTGGAAATTCTCTCCATAGGTAACAATAAGCTAGAGGGGAATTTGCCTTTGGAGTTTAAGTCACTGTCAAAACTCAAATTTCTAAGTACGCTTAATAATTTCCTCATTGGCCCAATTTTTGACGTCATAGCAAACCTTACCTCTTTAGGAGAAGTCTTTGGCGGCGACAATGCATTTACAGGTACTATTCCTGATAGTATCGGGAAGATGAGAAACCTTAGCGTCTTATCACTTTGGGTGAATAAACTTTCTGGAGTAGTTCCCTCTTCCCTTTACAATCTTTCCTCCCTCCAAACATTAGATTTATTGAGCAACCAACTTCAAGGACAAATCCCAAACGACATAGGTCTTAAACTTCTTGAGATTTCGCATCTCAGCCTTGGCCAAAACAATTTTTCAGGTTCGATTCCTAACTCCCTATCAAATATGACCAGCCTCGAGTATCTTGACCTAAGTTCTAATAATTTCACAGGAAGAGTGCCGCTTCATTTGGGGTATCTGAAGAATCTAACTAGCTTAATTTTTATCGGCAACAATATAGTTGATGACATAAACTTTATTAGTTCCCTAGTAAATTGTACCCAACTGAGAAAACTGATCGTGAGGGATAACAATTTCACAGGAATCTTACCTGCTGCTATTGTCAATCTATCCACCACTTTAGAAGCGCTATTAATTGGAGAAAACCCAATAAGAGGAACAATTCCAACTGGTATATCTAATCTAATAAACCTCGAGTTGTTATATATGGATAGTTGTGAATTTACTGGACAAATTCCCTATGAATTCGGAAAGCTTAGATACCTGGAAAAGTTATATTTGAACTTCAATAAGCTGACCGGAACAATTCCAAGCTCTCTGGGAAACATGACACGCCTAAGCGTTCTGGACTTAGATAATAACCAATTGCAGGGGAGCATACCCTCAAGCTTGAGCGCCTGTGAATACATTTTGGGTGTGGTTCTTTCCAACAACCACCTCACAGGAGCTTTGCCCGGAGGGCTTTTTACGGGGCCTGCTAAATTCATTTGGATAGATTTTTCGGGTAATCATTTAGAAGGGTCCATACCTATCGATATCATTGAGCAACAAAATCTGATAGCATTTGATGTGTCAAAAAATAAGTTGACGGGGTTACTTCCAAATGGGCTTAGTAAGTGCGTTTCTCTTGATCTCTTAAATGTGAAAGATAATATGTTGCATGGAAATATTCCTCCGTCACTCAGCTCTTTGCGCAGCCTTACATCTGTTGACCTTTCACAAAACAATTTTTCTGGCACAATCCCAAACTATTTCGACAGATTACCTATGGGTTATTTAAACCTGTCCAACAACAATTTTGAGGGAAATGTACCGACAACGGGTGTTTATGCAAATCTAAGTGTAGTTTCACTTTCTGGAAACAGTAGGCTATGCGGAGGAATTCCTGAGCTTCACTTACAAAAATGCATCCCGCAGAAGAAAACAAAGAAGAGACATAGAATGTCTCGTGCTCTTCAATTGATAGTTTCTATAATATGTTCATTTGTTGGAGTGGTGTTCTTGACAACAGTGTTGTACATAATTTGTCTCAAAAAGAAAAAGAGATCGGTTTCGTCGGGTTTAGAACTGATGGAAGGAACGGAAACTTTCTTAAAAGTATCCTATAACACACTATTCAAAGCAACTAATGGTTTCTCTATGGAGAACCTCCTTGGAGTTGGTAATTTTGGCTCTGTGTTTAAAGGGACACTGACCGGAAAGATGGTTGCTGTAAAAGTTTTTAACTTGCTACAACGGGGTGGATCAAAGAGTTTCTTAGCAGAGTGCAACGCCTTGAAAGATATCCGCCATCGGAATTTGCTACGAATAATAACAGCTTGCTCAAGTGTTGATTCCCGGGGAAATGATTTCAAGGCTCTATTATACGAGTTTATGCCCAATGGAAGTCTTGATAGTTGGTTGTGTGGACCCGAAAATCTTAGCCTTCTCCAAAGAGTTGATGTTGCAATCGATGTGGCTCATGCAATCAGCTATCTTCACCATGACTGCGAAATTAAAATTGTACACTGTGATTTGAAACCAAGTAACATACTCTTAGACAACGACATGGTTGCTCATGTTGGTGATTTCGGACTTAGCAAGTTTCTTGTTCAAGCTGAAAACCCTCATCAAAGTAGTACAACAGGCGTTCGAGGAACTATTGGCTATGCCGCTCCAGGTAAAAGTCTAGGCACTCGCTTTAGTTTGACACCTAGGTAAGTTTTTAATTTATAAACTTGACTGTTTATAAGTAGACTTGATAAACATAAAAGATCATTTCAGATTTTTGGTTGCTCAGGTCCTCACGAGTTTGAGGCATTTTCGGTTCACTGTATCGGGGTTTTTGGAAGTCATTTTTGTTTCTTGTTTTTGGGAATTCATTTTGTTTTTAATGAGTTACATTTAGTCGTTCATCTGCATTTTCCAGCTAGTTTGTTTCGGATGAGGTCAATTCGGGTTTTAATCGATTTGTGCTGCTAGACGTCACCTATAAAATTATAGGTTTCTGCAGGCATTGCAAGTTTTGTGACTAATGTTTGTGTCATCTTGCCATAAGAATATGGCCTAGGGAGTGACGCATCGACAGGCGGTGATATCTACAGCTACGGTATATTGCTGCTTGAGCTCATGACTGGAAAGAAACCCACAGACATAATTTTCATGGATGGCTTGAACCTTCATCTTTACGTAGAGGCAGCTCTACCTGATCAAGTGCTGCGTATTTTAGACCAAACTCTGGTTGGAAACGATGAAGTCATTGTAGTCGAAGAAATTGTTGCTTCTGTTATGCAGGTTGGAGTAGCTTGTTCCAACCATGTGCCTGAAGATCGAATGAAGATAACCGAGGTTATAAGCAAGTTGCGAGCTGCTAGGGACAACCTCATCAATGCTCAACGTCATCGTGAATTTTATGGAGGTATATCTATTTATGCATTTACAATAAAACATTTAGATGATATTTTGCAAGACAAATTCTGATTTTATGACTTAAATGCTGTAGGGGAATGAGGTGTAATGTTCTACTGAAACAAGTGCTGAGTGCTAACAAAAGCACATCACAAGCTTCGAGTTTGGATCATCCGACTCATATCAAACTCCTATAAGTCTTCTTTGGCTTCTTTTTCATGGTTGTAACTTGTATGTAGTTGTGATATAAACTAGTTGCACTTCTTTTTATTGTGAAATAATCGTCACTCGATACAATATTTGATGTTGTTTTCACTTTCAATTATGTGGAAATATAGTATTTGTATTAACGATGGAGTAAGACTACATATATTCAACCTTGTGGAAGCTCTTAAAACGATGGGGTGACGACGTAACCTCGTTGTAGTTGTGCAAACAAACATTCTCCTGGAAACGACTCGTGAAATCCATTGTTTGAATGTTATTTGAGGTATTGAAATTTTTCTTAAACGGTGACCCGTTCCAAATTCACGGGTGCTCGTCTGCCCTAGAAATATTTTTAAAACGAATGTCCACCTTTTCCAATCTTCTTTTCTCGTTAATATAATTCTCTGTATATGTTTGGTCATTTATATTTGCCCATCATAGGTCAATATAAACAAAAATTAAATTTTACAATCTTGCCCATTATTTCAAAATTTAGACGAAAAGTATCACGAACTATTAAAATAAGTAAAATTGTTATTCAAAAGTATTAATTTAAGACTGTCGTTTTTTAAATTACTTTTTTTCCACCCACGTTTAGGTGTATGGTGATCAATATTATTGAGTATTTAGTGACACTTGTTTAACACTGGTCTAAAAGAAAAACGTCTGTCACAAAAGTACTCCATATACAAGATTTTATGGACTAAATTCTTCGGTCTTACAATAATTTACCGTAAAGAGGGTAAAACCCGCAATGAAAAAGTAATTACACAATTGAAAAGCCGTAAAAAGTAAAAGTGAAACTAATTTGGGCCGAAATTATTTAGATTTTAAAACTAGGTGGAAGTATCATACGTATTGGTAACAGACATAATAAAATTAGGGTTTTCTGGGTAACATTTGGGGAATTTTCTGGGTAAAAAAGTAGGAAATACAGAGTAAAAGATGAAGTAAGAAGATTGTCACTACCTGAAAATCTCCATGAAAATCTAATTGATTTGTAAATAGAGTATTGGTGAAAGGCAGCTCTACCTGATCAAGTGCTGCGTATTTTAGACCAAACTCTTCTTGGAGACGATGAAGTCATGGTCGTCGAACAAATTATTGCTTCTGTTATGCAGGTTATAAGCAAGTTGCGAGCTGCTAGGAACAACCTCATCAATGCTCAACGCCTTCGTGAATTTTATGGAGGTATATCTGTTTATGCATTTACAATATACGGAGTATTTTATTATAGATAAATGTAACATCATTTCACTATAATAGATATATGTGAGCAATAAATTGACAGAAACAGCATTCTTATAAGAGATGCTTTCTGCAGAGTTTCGTAATTTGTAAGCCATAAGCCACATCGATGGATCAATCATGACCGTGTAAACTGATTACATCTAAGCGATTTGTTACGAAAAGCTTGTGGTTGTATTTTAGCAGCATGATGCGTTGAAGCTAAGATTTGTTACGAAAAGTTTGGTGCGGAATACATTACTTTTGTAAACTGAATACATCTAAGCGATTTATTTACAGTGCGCAGAAGGGTGACAAAAAGACGAGGACTGATCATGAGAAATATTAATGGGATCACGAGAACACTACGCTCGGTGAAGATTTATTTTCATATTGAGGTAAGAGCATTACTTACTGTTGTTTCGTTTACGTAGTAGTTGAATACGTATGTGCATAGAATTCATAGGCTTTTTAGGACATGTAAAGTTTAAACTCGAGACGGTAGGTGATCAAATTTTATGTGAGGCATAAGAATATTATGAGAAGGGTCATTTATGAGTTCTTTGGAGTCAACATGAGATGTTTTATAGAAGATCTAAGTCACTAATTGAGGAGACACGACATGGTTATTGTCGTGATTTTGGTCATATTACGAGAGGTTGTAGTTACGAGGTGCTACGATACATTTAGGGAATGTGAGTGATATTGTCGAAGATTTAATGGAGTCTTGGGTGTTAGATATGGTTATATATTTGAAGCTTAAAGAAAACACTTTTGCAAGTTCGTAGGTGAGAGATGTACTAAATGGCTTACTAATTACTTGATGGACGATAAATGTGTGGTAATTATGAGAAAATTGTACGTCATAGTTTGGACCTCGACTGGAGTGTGTGGGGAGGTAACGCCTTCCAAAGGAGGTTTCGGAAATGTCATTAACTGATTTTAATACTCCGTAGTTGCTTGTGGAAAAAACCAAATTGGAAAGTTGTTTAATCAAGTCATTACACAATAATTGTTTTCATGTATTACTGCTCAATGCTTGACTAGTCTCAACAATAATGTGTGTATTAAATTAGAATATTAGATGTTTTCTTAGATTAGTGTGGGTGATTTAATAATAGCAAATAATACTACTCGTAGTTGGGTACTGATGACTCCTGGTTTGTTCTTTGACTATTAACAGTACTGATGTCGTTGCAAGTCGTTTAATCAAAGGAATTAATCATATCTTTCAATCAAAATTAACAGTACTGATGTCGTTGCAAGTAGTTTAATCAAGTCAATGCAATCTTCTTGACTAGTCTCAACTTATTTTGTAAATCAATTTCATCAGTTCAATTTCACCAAACAGAAATAACAACTAAAATGGAACCATCAAAAACAAAACCACTCTTCTTCCCCTATATGTACCTGCAACCCATTTCACTTTTCCTCGCTGTGTTGGTGCAACAAATTACAATCACAACTGCCATAAAACAACAAACAGATACGTTCACTCTTTTGCGCATCAAGACTGACCTAGTCGGTAGTTCTGGTCATGATGTTTTGAGCTCGTGGAACGCCTCACTTCATCATTGTTCCTGGGAGGGTATTACTTGTGAACGTGGAAGTGATAGAGTGAGTGCGTTAAACTTGAGTTCAAAAGGCTTACAAGGTACTATATCTCCCTTCTTCGGAAACTTGACCTTTCTAAATACTATTTGGCTTTCCAATAACTTTCTGAAAGGCAAAATCCCAAATGAGTTGGGTCATTTAGCTAGGCTCACGAAGCTCTACCTTTCCAATAACAGACTTAGCGGAGAAATTCCGAGAAATTTATCTGCTTGTACCAACCTTGAATATCTCATCATAGGTTCCAATAAGCTAGAGGGGAATTTGCCTTTGGAGTTCAAATCACTGTCAAATCTCAACTATCTAGGGGTTAGTAAGAATTCCCTTACTGGCCCAGTTTTTAACGTCATAGCAAACCTTACCTCGTTAAGAGGAGTTGATTGCAGCTTCAATTCATTTACGGGTACTATTCCTGATAGTATCGGGAACATGCTAAACTTGAATGACTTAGTAATTTGGATGAATCAATTTTCAGGAGATGTTCCTGCTGCCCTTTACAATGTTTCCTCCCTCCAGAATTTAGATTTAACTAACAACCAGTTTCATGGACAAATCCCAATAGACATTGGCCTAAAACTTCCTCGGATTTCATACTTCAGCCTTGCCGGGAACAAATTTTCAGGGTCGATTCCTGACACAATATCGAATCTGACCAGTGTCAACAAACTTGAACTAGATGATAATAATTTCACAGGGAGAGTGCCACGTCATCTGGGGCATCTCCAGAATCTGACTGACTTATTTTTTGACTACAATTCCCTAGCTGATGACATAAAGTTTATTAGTTCACTAGTAAATTGTACCAAACTGACACGCCTGCAGTTGTCAGGAAATCATTTCACAGGAATTTTACCTCCTGATGTTGCGAATCTATCTATTGCTTTAGTGGGGCTATATATGGAAGAAAATTCGATAACAGGAACAATTCCGACAGGTATATCCAACCTTATAAACCTCGAGTTTATATATATGGATAGTTGTGAATTCATTGGGCCCATTCCCTTTGAATTCGGAAAGCTTAGAAACCCGCAACAGTTAGATTTGAGCTACAATAAGCTAACTGGGATAATTCCAAGCTCTTTGGGAAACATAACAGACCTAAGCCAATTGTACTTAGATAATAACCAATTGCAGGGGAGCATACCCTCCACATTAAGCTCCTGTGAATACATGTTGGGTCTGTATCTAGACAACAACCACCTCACTGGACCTTTACCCGAGGGCCTTTTTTCGGGGCTTGCTAAATTCATTTGGCTATATTTCCCTAATAGTCATCTAGAAGGGTCCATACCTTTGGCGATTAGTGCACAACTAAATCTGGTAGAATTTGATGTTTCAAGAAATAAGTTGACGGGGGTACTTCCAAGTGGACTTGGTTACATCCTAAATCTTCAGCACTTGGATCTGAAAGATAATATGTTGCATGGATTTATTCCTCCGTCATTCAGCTCTTTGCGCAATTTTATATATATTGACCTTTCTCGAAACAATTTTTCCGGCACAATCCCAATCTACTTTGCCAGATTACCTATGGTTTATTTAAACCTGTCCAACAACAATTTTGAAGGCAGTGTTCCAACGACGGGAGTATTTGCGAATCTAACTGCGGTTTCACTTTCTGGAAACAATGGCCTTTGTGGAGGGATTCCTCAGCTGCATTTACCAAGATGCATCCCACACAAGGAACCAAAGAAGAGACAAAAGACGAGACGTAAAATGTCTCGTGCTCTTGAGCTGATAGTTCCTATAATATGTTCAGTTGTTGGAGTTGTGATCTTGACTATAGTGTTGTACTTAACAAGTCTCAGAAAGAAAAAGAGAGATGCTTTGTCAAGTTCACTGTCAGTGGAAGGACAAGAAGCTTTCTTGAAAGTGTCCTACAACACGTTGTT